>JALAZF010000156.1:5000000-7500000 GCA_022829125.1 Lathyrus tuberosus
TAAAAATTAAAAATCAAACTTATGTAAAATTAATTTTGATTGGATATTAATTACGATAGATAATAAATTAAATCACACTATTTTTCTAAAACATTAATGACATGATTGCGAGGTTTGGATAGAGTGCAATAGAAGAATAAAAAATTACAAACATGTTATTAATATTGAACAAATCAATATAATGTATAAAAAAAATTGCAAGGTCAAAATATCATTATTAATTTGAGAAAAAAATTATTTTTTGATGATGAAACAATCAAATTTTAAAGTATTCTAACTATTTCACTAATTAAATATAACTTTAAAAATATTTTCTTTGTCTCAAATTATAAATTGTTTTAAATATTTCACACAAATTAAGATGCATGATTAATTTTGTATAAAAAAATCAATTTTTTTATATAATATTATAATATCGTCTTTCGTTAACAATAGCTCTATCAATTTTAAATAGAAAAAATCTTACATTAATTAATGTAATACCCCGTAATTTATTTTGCTCTGGACAATATTAGCTTGGATCAACTGGGTTTCGGTGTACTCTGAGAAATTATCTGCAAGGATAATTTGAGCAACCGATGAGCTCAGATCAGATCAAATTAATATTATCTGACTCTGAAGTGTTAGCATTTGGTGCTATAGAGATATTTGGACATTTAGTAGTGTTACTAACTAATTGGTATTCTCTATATCTTTCCATTCCCTCACTTGTGCCAAAAATAGAAACAAAGTTGGAAAAGATAGAAAGAAGTAGAGAGAAGGGGGAGCAAGAGGAAAGAAAGAGAAGAAACCTAGAAGGAGAAGAAAACTTGGATCATCATCTCTTCTTCATCTCCTTCATCTTGTTGTTGGTGAGTTCTAGTTAGAACCCTAAGTGTAGAACTTAGGTTAGAACTTGAATTTAAATGGTGGATTCTTGATTTATGTGATAAACGTTGTTTCTAATGGTTAAAATGTGGAAATAGTCGGGTAGTATAGTCGGGTGATGTGTGTATTGGACCTAATATACTTGCTTTGATGTTCCCATGAATTTTGATGGGTTTCCATTGGGGTTTGATGTTGAAAATAATAGGTTTTAGGTCTCAGACTCAGTGGTAACCGGTTACTCATTATGAGGTAACCGGTTACATGCAGGAAAAGTTGGAATTCTGACGTGAAAATGAACTGAGTAACCGGTTACCCATTCTGAGGTAACCGGTTACCAAATTGTGCCTATAACTGTGATTTTAGTTCTGTTTTGAAAATTTGGCTTGAGTAATCTGTTACTCATTCTGAGGTAACCGATTACCACTATTGGTCAATGAAAAATATTTTAGAAAATTCATAACTTTTGAACTGTGATCCCAATCGAAGTGTTCTTGGTATCGATGGGAAGCTGTGGAAATATTCTACACAATGAAAGTGAAAAATATCGGTTTTGCTACCCAATTAAATAATCGAAGGAAAACCCAAGAATATATTAATTTTTATGAATCGAATTAATATGTGTAAGTTTGCTATACTATTGTATTGTGTTACATTTAACCTCTTATTGTGAGAAGATATTGAGGGACAACATGTTTAAAATATGGAATAGGAAGAGTGAGGAACTTTACCATGAATCTATATTAGAACCTAGTAAGGTGACTAGGAATTGATAGATAATCTAGATGGCGATGCTCGTGCATGCGATGTAGAAAGGTGCATCCTTGCCGAGTAATGGTCTAGAAGAGAGTGAAACACTAGTATGGAACATGTGTGAACCTTGTGTTAGTGAAAAGGCGAAAGGGCCTTAAGGAAAATGTGGCCTTGTGATTGTCGAATACAATCACGTTTGTGTGTGAGATCACGTAATCGTAAGCGTTTCCCTTGAATTATCGTTTCATGATCTTAGAGCTCCTCTGGAATGTACGCATGATTACTTGGTAGGTTTGATTCCCGCATGTAGTACGAATGGAACCTATATGTTAAAAAGACTTGTTATGGTTAACAGGCCATGAGAAGTGACAGTTCACGATTAACAGGCCGATGATCCCGAATCCATTTTGTATGCCAAGTAAGTTACAATGATCCATGACTCGGGTCGCCTTCTAGACGTAGAAGCGGACGGGAAAAGAGGATGCCTTGGTAAGGTTATCGATTAGTGATATTTTGAGTTGGTGAACTCATGAACATGTTTCCATTTAGTATGAGATTGTGAACTCAAGGTCACTTCATTTCCTTTTGACTTGAGTTAGGATGATAGAACCTTGTAAAGCCGAGAGAATCTATAAGATAGGGAACTCACTAAGATTTAATATCTCACCCCATGTTGTTGATTATATTACAGGTACTACAGGTTCCGCGAAGGGTAAGGATAAGGCTGTTTGATTATCCTTACTTATCTTGGCTTTTTAGGATGGCATAGCTTCTGTTGTGGAGTTTTATTTTGAGATCACCTTGTTGATCTAGTTCTTAGTACATTGGAACATATTGTATATATTATGCCATATACTTTTTAGTATATTGTATTTTGGGCATGTAATTTATACAATGTGTTAACTAGGAACTTGTGGTATTTCAGTACCAAAACTTGGATTCATGTATAATATTTATGCTTTGATGTATGATGTTATATATGGGTGTTACAGTTGGTATCAGAGTAGGTCGTATCCTCGACCTAGCCATGAAATAGTATAAGTAATTCTTTCCGTTTCATATGTGTTGTGTCGCCATTGGTCTTAAATGTTATATTTATGGCATTGACCCTAATCAACTTAATCCTATCTGTATAATGTTTAGGAACATGGCTGACAGACGCAGAAGCAACCGTGGTAGACCCAGAGCTATTCCTGCAGGGACGAATCCGCCAGGCGACGAGGAATACGTCCTATGACCCCAATTTTTACAACAGATGCAACAACAGCAGAACCAGTTCATGTAGCAGATGGTACAATAGATGAATGGGGGTCTTCACCCTCCAGTTATTGTTCCAGATGCTGTGGGTGGAAGTTTTCTGGATTTCATCCGCATAAATCCTCCAGAATTTCATGGCGGATTAGATCCTGAGAAAGCTCATGAATGGGTGGCTGGCATGGAGATAATCTTTCTGATAGTTCAGTGTAGTGAAGAGGACAAAGTGGTGTTTGCTTCTCACTCATTGAAAGGTCCTGCTATGAGGTGGTGGGAGAGTGCTTCAGCTTTAATGACTATCCAAGAGGTTCCTAAGGTCTGGGAGCAATTTAAGATTACTTTTATGGAGAATTATTTCCCTAGTTCCTTGAGGACCCAAAAAGAGTTCGATTTCCAACAGTTGAGGCAAGGTACTTTGACTATGGCTGCTTATGCTGAGAAGTTTAAAATCATGGCTGCTTACTCTAGGCAGGTCGTGTATGCTCCGGATGAGAAATGGAAAATTGGCCAATTTCTTTTTGGACTGAAAGCTGAGATTTCTCACAGTGTGTCTCAAAGGTAGTTCACTACTTATGCTGAGTTGCTAAGGCAATGTTATGTGGCTGAGAACATTTTGAAGAAAGTTCAAGCAGAGGGGGATTTGAGTAAGATAAACCAGAGTGATCGCAGGAGATCAAACCAATAGTTTAGGCCTATGCAACAAACTTTCAAAGGGAAACATATTCATAATTCTAGAGCAAGTGCACCTCCTGTGTGTCGTACTTGTGGTAAGAATCATCATGGTAGATGTGGTTTCGAAGGAATGAAGTGTTATCAGTGTCAGAAAGTGGGCCATATGGCGAGAGATTGTCCTCAGAATAAGAATCAGACGCAAGGAAAGAGTACCGGCCGAGTTAATACTTTAGATGCGAAGAAAGAAAAGGGCGATAACTCTTTGATTGTTGGTATGTGTTTTGTTAATGGGGATCTGTTCTTGACTGGACCGATGGCCAAGCATGGCCCAATCCACTTCTGCTCCCAGAACAGCCCAATTGCCTAAGTCCAATCCACAAAGGGCGAAAGTTACCTTTCTGCCCCTCCAACCGGGCAAGGAATGAATCACTCCTCCCTGGAACAACTGTCGGTTCCGCACGGCTTCTCCACTCCCCGAACAGTCAAGGGCATGTGCCCAAAACTATGCCTATGCCCGACATAACGGCTAGTTTTGGGCATCCTGCCCGATGTAACGGCTAGTTTGGGCATTTACCTATTCTTCGGGAAAACGGTTGTTTCGCCCCAAAAATAGGACCGTTGGCCACACGCTGGGGGCACTATATAAACCCTCTCACTTGAGAGGGTCAGGTATCCAATAATCACCCTTGAAACTCATACTTTGTACTTGCCCATTTTCTCTGACCCTTTCTTACTTAAGCGTCGGAGTGCCTTGCAGGTACACCCCCTCCTCCTCTTCATACGACCAGCATCTCAGATGTACTTGGTGGCCCACTTCAACAGGATCTGATCCAGCCTTCACGATCAGGGGCACCGTCTGTGGGAAACTTGTTCTCCCCTTCTTTCTTTCCTCGGAAACCAAAGATCAAAGCAAACTTTCAAGATCATCATCATGGCCTCTCAAGATCACGCCAAAGGTGCTCTCCAACCCGCTGTCCTCCCCGTCAACAAGACTGATGTTGAGGGTTCATCTTCTCTCCTCAGAGATCCCCATTTTCTGAGAGATGGGACAACAGCCTCTCTTTCCCCTATTCCTACTGATCACGAAGACGACCAACCCTCGCTGGCCATCCAGCCCATTCCTATTCCACCCAACACCGACCTGGTCGTGGTGGCCCTCCTGGAGGCGATCAACAAAACCAACCTCCTGATCCTTCAGCAAGGCGAAAGGATCGGGGCATTGGAGGAATCTGCTCGACCAAGATTATCCCCTCCTCTGAGGAAGAGCCATCAACGATCCAAGAGCCCGCAACCTCGGCGAAAAGTCGACCGAAGGCTGCGCCAAGAACCAGAACCTCGCGCTGTTCGGAAACGCGACCAGGTTTCCCCGCAGAACCAACACTCTCCCGACCACAAGAGGACCCGAAAAAACAAGCAGTCACCTCCGGTCAGGTCAAAGGGCCAGGCCCGTTCACCTTCCCCCCGAAGAGGTCGCCGACACGAGCGAGTCATCCGGTCCCCATCACCAGCCAGTTCCAGCAACGATGATGAGCCTCACGACCCATTATCTCAAGAGATCTTAGCAACACGCCTCCCCAAGGGCCTGGAGAAGCCCCCATCACTGGGCACGTATGACGACACGACTTACCCTGAAAAGCACATCGAAAACATCGATGCGCTGTTGGATTACCGTGGCGTCCAGGGCGCCATCAAGTGCTGGCTATTTCCAACCACGCTCCAAAAAGGGGCAATGACGTGGTACAAGCAGTTGCCCGAAGAATCTATCACGTCGTGGAAGCAACTGGGGAGGATGTTCTCCCTGCATTTCACTACATCGTGGCGTCACCCCAAGACTGAAGCCTCTCTTAGGGCCATAATCCAAGGAAAAGATGAAACTCTCCGGGCATACATTGAGAGGTTCAACAAAGAAGCAGTACAGGTCCCTACAATAGACGAGATGAAAAACTTTCTGCTCGAGCAAGGGCTCCGACCAGGCTCAGAATTCTCTAAAGCTGTCGGCCTCGCACCTCCGAGGAATCTGGATGCCCTCCTCCTCAAGGCACAGTCGTACATCCAGTACGAGGAGAAGGAAGCGGCCAACTCCGTCCGAGCTTACCGCCACAAAGAGAACGCTCGGGCCTCTAGAGGCGAAGAAGCCTCGATATCCCGTCGAGGAGAAAGGAAGCGCGAAGACCGCCCACGGGATACCCGCAACAGCAGGGGGCCCTCCAGAAGATTCCACGTCTATACCCCCCTGACCGTCTCCAGGGAGAAGATACTGTCCGAATGCGCGAATTCGGAATTCAAGCAAGCAGGGGTCCGCTTCCCCAAACAAATACCGGCCAAACCCAACGCCGAAAAATCGAAGTACTGTCGTTTCCATAAGAGTCACAGCCACACTACCGAAGACTGGATCCATTTGAAGGATGCTATCGAGATACTGATCAGGGATGGCCACCTGAAACAGTTCACTAAGAAGAAAAATGCTCCCCGACAGGACGCCCAGGAGTCCAAAAAGGTAGAGAAGAGGTGCCTTCCTTGGAAGAGGCCAGCATCCAGGTCGCCATGTCCGTATCGTGACCAGAGGACTTCTACGTCCCAGATGAGCTCAATGCTCCTGCCTACTTCGCGGCCCATAGCCCGTGGGAAACATTCCCCTCTTCCATGGTCATCTCGGACGGGGGCTTCAATAAAGTCACGATGGGCTCCGTGAAAAGGAAATTCGAGCACCTAATCATCACGAGCTCCAGCAAGGTAACCACGCTCGACCAGGCCCAGAAGGGCTCCATCCCCATCTCATTCTACAGGGAAGATCTCCTTGGAGGGTCGCCAAACTCGATCATACCCTTACTCGTCAGAGCTCGCATGGCGAACTTTGATGTTCGTAGAATCCTCGTCGACCAAGGCTTCCCGGTCGACATTATGTACTCCCAGCTATTTTCAACACTTCAGCTGGACGAATCACACCTCACCCCCTATGTGGGGTCTGATTTGCAAGAATTCAACGGATCAGTGACCAAACCGTGGGGGTACGTCGAACTGATCGTAACCTTTAGATCGACCGAGACGACCAGGTCCGTCAAAGTGCAGTTTCTGGTGATAGATTTCCCGTCACTGTACCAGTGTATCTTCGGAAGACCAACATTGGCCGAGTTAGTAGTTATGCCTTCAACCGTCCACCTCAAGATGAAGTATTACACTTCAAAGGGGATGGTCGCCACCCTCCACGGCGACATCGAAGCCGCACGATGATGTTTCGAAATAGCCACAAAGGGACTCAACGTCATCACGTCCAGACCAAAGGTTTCGAACAAACCAGCCTTGCCTAGCAGTTCCGAGGAAGCCAAGCCTCTGCCTCAGGTCGACTCCATTGACCTCGACAGCCGCTTCCCCGAAGAAGACCAGCAGGAGGACCAAGCAGCTTCACCAGCTCGTCTACCCTGTCCAGCAGCAGCTCCCATCCGATGCGCCCAATCCCAGATGGTAACTTTGAGCTTGTCTTGTTTAGCGACGACCCCCAGCGGGGAGTGAAGATTAGAGCGGACCTCCCCGACATCGCGAGGAAGCAACTCAAGGCCTGCCTCCGTGAGAACGCTGACCTCTTCGCCTGGAGCACCGCCGAAATGCCCGACTTAGACCCGTCTATCGCCTGCCATCAACTCACGATTGACTCGACCATTAAAGCAGTAGCCCAACGTAGGAGAAAGCAGTCTCCGGAGAAAACGGAGGCTGCAGAAAAAGCTGTATAGGACCTCCTTGAGGCCAAATTCATCTCGGAGGCCAAGTACACCACTTGGCTGTCCAATGTTGTACTTTTGAAAAAATTTAATGGCAAATGGCGAATGTGCATTGACTACACCGATCTTAATAAGGCATGCCCGAAGGATGCCTACCCCCTCCCCAATATTGATAAACTTGTTGATAATTCTGCCGGTTTTAATCTTTTATCATTCATGGACGCCTATTCGGGCTATAATCAAATTCCAATGGCAATGACCGATAAAAAATACACAGCCTTCATGACTGAATCGGGCAACTATTACTACAACGTAATGCCCTTCGGCCTGAAGAACGCCGACGCGACCTATCAAAGAATGATAAAAAGACCTTCTGGGGAGAGATAGGCGACATGCTCGAAGTCTATATGGATGACATGAACGTAAAATCCCACAGGGAAACCAATCACACTGCCCATCTAAGGAAGGTCTTCGAACAGGACAGAAAGTACAAAATGCGTTTTAACCCGGAGAAGTGCACGTTCGGTGTCCGGGCAGGCAAGTTCCTCGGCTTCTACTTAACTGAACAAGGAATCGAAGCCAACCCCGATAAGTGTCGAGCATTCTCTGAGTTTCCGATGCCCAAGTCAAAGAAATCCATCCAGTCCCTCAATGGGATGCTCGCATCATTATCGCGTTTCGTGGCCAAGTCTGCCCAACACGCCTTACCATTCTTCAAACTCCTCCGCAAGGAGGCAACATTTGAATGGACCGAGGAATGTGACAAGGCTCTTCTCCACCTAAAACGAGCACTCTCAGAACCAACCATTCTCTCTCGCCTGGACAACGGCGAAACCTTATACCTGTATCTCATCGTGGCCACCGAGGCGGTAAGCGCCGCTCTTATCCGCGAGATGCCTGACGGGCAGAAGTCCATATATTTTACGAGCAAAGCACTGCAGGGACCAGAGTTGAGATACCAGCAAATAGAAAAAGTGGCGCTGGCCCTCATCAACACAGCTAGAAGACTAAGACGCTACTTTCTAACCCACACGATTGTGGTTCGAACAGATCAACCCGTAAAGCCGCTACTGGGACGACCAGGCATGGCCAATAGAATGCTCAAATGGTCGCTCGAGCTGTCCGAATTCGACATCCAGTATGAGAGAAGAAAAACCCTCAAGGCCCAGGCTCTGGCCGACTTCGTCGCATAAATGACGTTCGCAGACTCCCCCGCTCGTGGAGCACGCAAATGGACCATTTTCGTGGACGGGGCCTCCGCGGGGCGGGTGTCGCTCCCAGGATTTTCATCCAAGTACAAACGCGAAAGTGGCACGGAAACAGAGTCGCCAGCAATGTGTATTTATCCCAAGAGAGGGAAAGGAAACACTGCGTAAACCTGAAGGAAAGGATAGAGCATGGTCTTGCGACCAAGAGAACTGGATTCGGGAGTCGGTTACGCGAGAGGAAGGTATTAGCACCCCCTCGCGTCCATCGTACCCGATGGGATCCACGCTTGCTTGTTTCGATCAAAGGGTGTAAGGAAAGGATAATGGAAAAGGAACTGTTAGCTAGAGAACTGGAAAAGGAAAGGAGAAAGAAGGAGAAACAGATGTAGGGAAAATAAAAGAAGTGCTCGAATGGGCCCTACCCCACTGCCTACGTATCTCATCGGGATCATGAGATTCAGAGCGACGTAGTTCCCCTCACTAGGGATGGATTGTTTTTGTTTTTTAAGGAACGGCTAACGTTCTAACTCAGGTGTTGCAGGCTCGCTGGTCCGAGTGCGTTACCATCTTGCAAGAGAACGAGTAGGAGCACGTTCGTACGCTAAGAATGGGTGGGATGAGAAAAGAATTCCCAAAGGAACGACGTTGTTGTTTGTTTAAAGTTTTTGGAAATAAGTGTTTTGAATGTCTTTGTGTTTTGTAACTCGCATTGTATTTAAGTCCTTCATATAAGATCGAATGCCTCGCATATCGACCCAAGACGGGATGTACACTAAACATTCCCAAAGAAATGAGAGAAGACCCCTCACCTCCTTGTTCCCACATGAAAGGCCTAAATGCAATATTTGTTATGCCTTTATTAAGTGTTTTTATACTTTTGTTTGAAGATGAGAGAAGAAAAACTCAAAAGCGGATCAAAGGTGAAAACTAAGGGGACTAAGACTCAACCCTAATGTTATCATACATGGTGCTCCTAAGGTTAATGCGGTTTAAGAAGTCTAATCCTAAAAGAAAGGAGAAGAAGAGCGAAAGAAACAACTTACTTCCAAAATGGAAGTTAAGTTGATCTTAGAGAAGGGTGAAGAAAAAGTTATTCAAGGAAAGCATGTAAATGCTTAACAAAATCACAATTTGAATTATTAAAAGAAATAAGAGAGTATGAAAGAAAAACGTGCATGTGGAAGCATATCCACACACCTACTTACCTTTAGCACCTACATGAAAAGGTTAGTTCACAAAATATTTACAAGAGATCCTGAGTAAAAGAACTTGGTCAAACAAGCCAATGGAAGGAAATAGTGAAAACAACAACTATTACAGCCCCTAAATGCAAGGCAGCGGTAAATCTATCATCATGTACCAAATGGCAATTAACAGCACATGTTCAGCCTCCAAAATGGGTGTAAAAAGCATTTGGCAGTACATACAACAGCACATATGTGTATAATCAACAGTGAAAACTCAGAGGCAGCATGCATTAACACACAATTTCAATCATGAACAACCATTATTATGCATCAAGCCTTGCACATTCATCAAACAAACACGATCACAACCATATTACAAATCATGATAAACAATCCTTGAAATCAAACATGCTATAATGTACATTACAAAAGAATACACATTGTCAAGAATATGAGCAAGTCAAAACAAGTATACATCTCTTGAAATGGAAAGCAAATGAACATGCGCATAGTGATTCCAATAACATAACCTCAATTAGAAATTAATGAGCTCAATGTGTGTGCATCATGTGTTCATCACATTAATTAATCAACAATGCAAACATAAACATTCATCGATTAATAATCAAAAACCGCGTGTCGGCAAATTGTGTGCATATGATGGTGTGAGGTGTAACAGCATCAAAACAGTCCTTAGATGAGTATCATATTAATCCATGAAGATTAAAAGTGAAGCGGGGTCGAAACATGCTTAAAAACGCAAAAAAAAACACATTCTGTAGCAGTGTTAACCGGTTAACTCCTGGTGTTAACCGATTAATAGTTCAAAATCAGGCAGAAAATGCAGAATTAACACATGTTAACCGGTTAACGTATGGTGTTAACCGATTAACCTGGGACAGTGACCAAAAAACAGTTGCAAAAGCACTTTTCAGCAGCAAATGACTTATCCAAACATCTAAATGAACATGCAATCAATTAATCACGAAATTACATGGAATTACCATCGTCAAACATCAATTGAATCCAATAATCAACAACATCAAGAATCGAATTCTAGCACATGAATCCAAATAAAAAATCCACAAAAATCTACATCGAATAAGTTGCGAATAAGCTAAAAACAGTGTAGATTTAGGGAAAACCAACCCACAAAGCGGAGACTTGCTTTGGTAATTGTTGCAAAGTAATCTTGGTGCAGAAAATGAAAGAAAACCAGGGATTCCTCGATCGATATCCAAAATGCGTCGAAACCGAACGAAATCGCGAAAGTCCACCAAAATCCAACTTGCACCAAAATAAATGGTGAGAAACCTTTGGATTGAAGAATACTCTGAACTTCCAGAAATCCAACCAAAGAATGTTAAAATGATGAAGGTTAAGCTCAAGAATTAATCACTTTTCAATGTAAAAAGTGATTATTCTTCAAGAAACAAGAGCTTTTGTGTGTGGTTTTGGAAGAGAGAAGTAGAAGTTGATGAAGAATGAGTAGAGAAATGAGAGAGTAATGTGAGAGTAATGTGAGAGAATTGAGAGTGAAAATGGAGTAAAAATGTTTTTTTTTTGAAAATGAGTGAAGCATCTCTTAAATAGATTTTAGGTTTGGAGTATAAGTGGTTTGGAATAAGGTTTGGGTTTGGAGCTAGGGTCGGAGTTAGTTAGACTCAACTCACCGAGTCAAGTTAGTTAACTCGGTTAGTTAGGATCAACTCAGTTGCTTGGAAAACAAGAAACCACAATTGGTGCATGGGTGTGTGACTTGCGCTGCCAGCAAGGCATTGCGACTTGTGAACTTTCAGCATGAAACCACCATGTTCGAGCCCTCGTATGACCTTCATAACTTGTTCAAATGAAAAAATGTCCAACATCAAAGTTGAAGAGGACATGGAGATGAAAAACTTTGATGTTCAAAAATTTTTAATTTGAAGCCTTCTTGATGGAGAAAATTGGCTTGAAATTTGGCACGCCAACTGTTCGATGAAATTATGGCCTATGGGCTTGCATTTGCCTTGCCATGACTTGATTTTTGCCTTGATTTTACCAAATTTTGATCGATCATAACTCCCTCAATTTTGATTCGATGGAAGAGTTCTTTATATGGATTTGAAGCTTGAAACAAGATCTTTTGTTGTGGCCTGGTGGATTTTTGATTTGATGCTTTCAATTTTGAATGCCCTTGGTTCAAAGTTTGGTGCAAAATGGCCAAAACTTTCCTTATTTAGAAATCCTACTTCTTCCAAAAAATGGCGACTTTTCAAATCTTGATTTTTCATGATCCTTTTGGAGTTTCTTGATCAAATTTTGTACATTGGTCACATATAACATTAATTTCATGAATTTGGCCTCAAAAAGTTGAGAGTTGACTTTTTCCTCTGATTATTTGACTTAGCCCCAATTTTCCTGATTTTTGATCTTTCTTCCAATTAAACCACTTCTAAAACCAATTGAGAGGCAATTTTCCACACACATACACTTAAGGACATGTAGAATACCAAGACATCAAGTTTTGTCCCAAAAATTCAGAGATAACCTGATTTAATTGGAAACCCTAGTTTCGATACCCACATACTAAGGGGAAAAATGTGCAGTCTTCAATTTCAAATTCCTTAGAGTATGTTGTGTATCCTCTTAAAGGATGATGAGATATGCCACTTGAGGGTGTTTTTGAACCAATGAACGATCTCTTTTGAGGGTTTTCCTTCAATTTTTTGGACCTCTTGCATAGTGAAGGATGTAATGCTTCAATCTCCTATTGAATCTCACTTTCTTGAGGTTTTGGATGATCAATTGAGATAGTATGAGACATGAAAGACCTCTTGGCTTGCCTTGAGGCAACTTGTTTGACCTTTTGTGCCTTGAATGATTCCTTGATTATCCATCTTTCCCCTGATCACATGCCTTGATGGTAAGAGGGATGTTATGCTTCATTTTTCTATGTTAAAGATGCAATGCAAGGCTAATGAGATGGATATGATATGATATATGATAATGCTATGCTATGATGACAAAAGAGAGAGCAAATTTTGGGGTATTACAGCTGCCCCTATTCAAACGCTGTAGACCTAAACGCCTGAAAGCGATTGCTTTCAGACTTTCAAGGTATATAGTGATTGAATACCAAATATAACCAAAAATTTGCTCTGGATGACGAAGAACAAAAGGGATATAAACCCAACGAGACTGCTGGATTGAATCTTCAATTAAACATTGTCGGAGAGATCTGTCTTTTGAACGACGCCAGACGACTACTGGCTTGCCATACTATGGATGGACTTTCAACAATGTCTTTTTGAACGATGCCAGACGACTACTGGCTTGCCATACTATGAATGGACTTTCAACAATGTCTTTTTGAACGACGCCAGACGACTACTGGCTTGCCACTCAACTGGTGGACTTTAGCTGCCCTGCCATTCTAAACAATGGACTTTTACCAATTCGTGTTGGATTTCTGCCAATCTATCGTTGGACTTCAATGATTACCAAACCGGCTTTGGAATGTCAAACTTGCCATCCTCAGATGGACTTTTGCAGCTTTGCCAAACTAACATTGGACTTCGATGCTTACCAAACCGGCTTTGGAAGCTTTGCCAAACCAACGTTGGACTTTGCTGAGCATATAGTTGTTTATCATCATCCCACCTGCTGGAACAATATAAACTACTATTTGTATGATCATTCCACCTGCTGGAAAAACCATCTGCAATACTATCCCACCTGCTGGAATAATATGAACGATTATCTGTATGATCACCCCACCTGCTAGAACAGCCATCTGCAATACTATCCCACCTGCTGGAATAATATGAACAACTATCTGTATGCCAAAATAAATTGGACTTTGAGTTGTACATGAGCAATGCTGAGAATTACACCACCTGCTGGGTAATATCATATGCTGACACTTTGCTGAAGAAGAGGGTCCATCGATGTATTTAGACCCTGCTGGGGAAATTACTATCAAAATGTTGAACTCTGTGGGGAGATAAAACAATTCAGCTGGGAATTATTCTTTGACAAATTTCATATGCTGAAACCTGCGGGAAATATACCTTGTTGACACTACCACTTGCTGGTAAATCCTGCTGAGAATAAACTCCACATGGGATGTTACTGCGAGAAGCTTCGTCTCTTAAGAGGATTTTATAGAAAACCAAGCGTTTTCAAACTCTTAGACGAACACCCTGTCTTCAACTTCCGAACATTCGCTCTTGAACTACCCTTCACATCGTCTGCGAGGCACTGGAGGATCTGCACTCGTTGTTGACATGGAATGCTCACTTCGTGCTACTTGGATCAATCATACTCATTACCTGCAGCAGAAAAAATATATGCACATGCCCCAGGATATTACGTGGTTTTTTTTGTTTTGTTTTTTTTTAGTCCACCATCCAAGGTTGTCCAACAAGCAAAGTAATTTTAATTGTCTTTTTTGTGCATGTTTTTGCAAGGCCATGATATTTTCAAAGCAATGTTTTATTATTAAAAATCGGACGTTTTTGCAAACAAATCAGTAAAATGAAAATAAAACCTTGTGACTGAATATTCAATTTTATTGATAAAATGCCAAAATCGACGAATTTACAATTGGAAGCAAACCCCTGAAAGAGTTGATTGCCATAAAATTGAGAAAAGAAATCTATCCTAATGACAATGCGGAAATTGGATTCCAACTGATTTCTAATTCTGTTATAGCCAGTATGTATTCCAACTCTCTTGATTATCTTCGCCTTAGGAAGTTCGTGGTCGGAACAATTCCTCCTTCGGAAACTTTGCTATTTTGCTGAAGAGTAGAGAGCGTACAGATTAATTCAGATTGCAGTCATTCGCTTGAATCCCTCTTTTGCGTGGATCGCCTTTTCAGGTTTTCAATCCACCGGGATACCCATTTTTGCCTAAGTTGCCCTTTCGGGTTTTCAACTTGCCAGGTGTACAATTTTTTCAATTATATCCTTAATTTTTGCCCGAACCTTTATTCTGTTTTTGGTTCGCCGGGATGCCCTTTTTTTGCCTGGATTTTTTTTCCTTTTTTTTTAGCCAGCGGGTCTATTTATGCAAAGTATTTTTTAACTGCATCTGAATTTACAGGGGATGAAAAGTCTTCACCATCCATGGTTGTCAGCAATAAGGCTCCACCTGAGAAAACCTTTTTAACCACGAATGGACCTTCATAATTAGGAGTCCATTTGCCCCTGTGATCTGTACTCGGAGGAAGTATTCTCTTGATTACCACATCTCCGACCTTGTAAACTTGAGGTCGAACCTGTTGATCGAATACCCTCTTCATTCTGCGCTGATATAGTTGGCCATGACATACTGCCGCTAATCGCTTCTCCTCAATAAGGCTCAGTTGATCAAATCTGGCTCGTACCCATTCAGCTTCATCTAGCTTAACGTCCATCAATACTCGGAGAGAGGGAATCTCAACTTCGACCGGTAGAACTGCCTCCATACCGTATACAAGTGAGTATGGTGTTGCCCCAGTGGACGTGCGGACTGATGTTCGATACCCATGCAAAGCAAATGGTAACATCTCATGCCAATCTTTGTACGTGACAACCATCTTCTGCACAATCTTCTTGATATTTTTGATGGCTGCTTCGACCGCGCCATTCATCTTTGGGTGGTACGGAGAAGAATTGTGATGTTCGATTTTGAAGTCCCGGCATAGCTTAGCCATCATCTTATTATTCAAATTAGAACCATTATCAGTAATGATTCTCTCGGGCACTCCATAGCGACAAATGATATCTCGTTTCAAGAAACGAGCTACCACTTGCTTAGTGACATTGGCATAAGATGCTGCTTCAACCCATTTAGTGAAGTAATCAATGGCGACCAAGATGAAACGATGGTCGTTTGAAGCAGTAGGCTCAATTCTCCCGATCATATCAATGCCCCACATTGCAAAGGGCCACGGAGAGGACATGACACTCAACAGATTTGGAGGAACGTGTATTTTGTCTGCATAGATCTGGCATTTATGACACTTGCGGGCATACTTGCAGCAATCTGACTCCATTGTCAACCAATAATACCCCGATCTCAACAATTTCTTAGCCATCGCATGTCCTCCGGCATGGGTACCGAAAGAGCCTTCGTGCACTTCAATCATCAACAGGTCTGCTTCGTGTCTATCCACGCATCTGAGCAGAACCATGTCAAAATTTCTTTTATACAGCACGCCATCTTTGTTCAGGAAGAAACTACCGGCTAGCCTTCTTAATGTCTTCTTGTCTTTGGAAGATGACCCAGGCGGGTAGTCTAGATTTTCCAAGAAGCATTTAATGTCATGGTACCAAGGCTTGTCGTCAGACACTGCATCAACATCAAACACAAAAGCAGGTCTATCAAGACGAGATACATCAATCCTGGGTACAAAGTTCCAACCATGCACTTTGATCATCGAAGATATAGTGGCCAAGGCGTCTGCAAACTTATTTTCATCTCTAGGAACATGGTATAACTTGACAGTTGTAAAGAATGTCAGCAATCTCCTCGTATAATCTCTATATGGAATCAGATTCCGCTGATGTGTGTGCCACATTCCCTTTACTTGATTGATTACCAGTGCTGAATCACCAAAGATATCGAGGGTCTTGATTCGTAAATCAATAGCCTCCTTAATCCCTAGTATGCAAGCTTCGTATTCTGCTTCATTGTTGGTACACCCGAAAGTTACTCGGGCAGTGAAGCGCATGTGAACGCCTTCTGGCGTAATGAGAACTGCACCAACTCCGCACCCATTCATATTAACTGTCCCGTCAAACATCAAACTCCATTTGGATTCAGGGTCAGGCCCCTCCTCCAGAAGTGGTTCCTTGCAGTCTTTCGCTTTGAGAAACATGATGTCCTCATCAGGGAAATCAAACTTCATGGGATGGTAATCATCAAGAGGCTGTTGCGCAAGATAATCTGACAGTATACTTCCTTTGATTGCTTTTTGTGAAGTATATTGAATATCGTACTCTGTCAGTACCATCTGCCACCTTGTAACTCTGCCTGCAAGTGCTGGTTTCTCAAAAATATACTTGACCGGATCCATTTTTGAGATCAACAGGGTTGTATATGTGAGCATATATTGTCTCAATCGCTTTGCGGCCCATGCGAGTGCACAACATGTCTTCTCAAGCATTGAATAACGCGATTCACAATCTGTAAACTTCTTGCTCAAGTTGTAGATAACATGTTCTTTCCTACCTGTCTCGTCGTGTTGACCGAGAAGACAACCCATGGATCCTTCGAGCACGGTCAAGTACATAATCAGTGGTCTCCCTAGAACTGGAGGTATCAGAATAGGAGGTTCCTGCAAATATCTTTTTATTTTATCGAATGCGTTTTGACAATCATCATTCCACCTGACCGTTTGATTTTTCTTAGCATTTTGAATATTGGTTCGCAGGTGGCAGTTAGGTGAGATATGAACCTTGAAATGTAGTTCAATCTCCCTAGAAAGCCGCGAACTTCTTTCTCAGTTCTCGGTACAGGCATATCTTGTATAGCTTTCACTTTAGCAGGATCAACCTCTATTCCTTTTTCACTGACAATGAAACCAAGCAATTTTCCGGACCGCACGTCGAAAGTACACTTGTTAGGATTCAGTCTCAACCTGAATTCTCTCAACCTCTCAAACAACTTCTTCAAGTTGATCAGATGTTCCTCTTCTGTCTTTGATTTAGCAATCATGTCATCCACATAGCACTCGATCTCTTTATGAATTAGATCGTGGAATAACATCACCATTGCTATTTGATAAGTTTCCCCTGCGTTCTTCAACCCAAAAGGCATTACTTTGTAACAGAAGGTACCCCACGAGGTAATGAATGTCGTCTTCTCCATGTCTTCAGGCGCCATCTTTATCTAATTGTACCCGGAGAATCCATCCATAAATGAGAACACGGAAAACTGAGCAGTATTGTCAACCAACACATCAGTATGAGGGAGTGGAAAGTCATCTTTAGCGCTCGCCCTGTTGAGATCTCTATAATCCACACACATTCTGACTTTGCCATCTTTCTTCGGCACCGGTACTATGTTGGCCACCTAGGGAGGATAGTTGGTTACTGCAAGGAAACCTGCATCCAACTGTTTCTGTACTTCTTCCTTGATCTTCAAAGCCATTTATGGTTTTGTTCTGCGCAACTTTTGCTTGACCGGTGGACAAGCCTCTTTCAATGGTAGTCTATGCATAATTATGTCTGTATTTAAACCTGGCATATCTTGATATGACCAAGCAAAGATGTCAACGTATTCACGTAGCATGACTATCAGCTCTTGCTTTACATCAGCCCGCAGACTTGCACCGATCTTGATCTCTTTCTTGCTTTCTTCTGAACCAATATTGATAACCTCAAGAGCTTCCTGATGAGGCTGAATGGTATTTTCTTCCTGTTTCAACAATCTAGCCAACTCTTCCGGGAGTTCATAGTCTTCATCACTTTCCTCCTCAGCTTGATAGATCGGATTGTCGAAATCATACGTGGGCATAACAAAATCATTTTCAGAGGAATCCACAAAATCAAGTCTGCATGATTGGATTGATGCCTTTTTTTAGATTATTTTTGCTTGAAAACAAAAGAAAAGAAGGTGCATTGTCATTTTTTAATTTTCTTTGTGCAAAAATAAAAATAAAGAAGGAATAAAGGAACACAAATTTGTAAACAAAAACATCCTTTTTATTGATGTTTGAACATTATATGAGAAAATATGGTGGCCTTACAAATGGATCCACACACCTTGGGCAGAGCGTGGGATTTATGCATTATGAAAGACAAGAATTATTACTCTGAATGGTGTACAATATGAATGACTTCTTCACTAGACCAGTTTTACAATGCCTCACCCGGAGCCAGTGAATACACCCATCTGTCCAGATAATCTGAGCTTTCAGCGTCATCTTCTATTGTTGAGCATGACTGATTAGGGTTGATAATTCCTCCACTGTTGAAATTGATTGGCCTACGGAATCGGGGAACTGGCGTCTGGCCTGGTTGGTATCCAATGCCGAACTTATCTTCCTTCATGAACACGTCGATAGCTTTGCCCCAACCTTGGGCATTTCCGCTTTCACCCACTTCTCTGGCCTGCTTGTAGGACACAATTGATGCACTCGGCCCAACTGGCACATTTGACGCCACTGATGTTGAAGTAGATTCTGGGAATTTGTTGATATTCAGGGCTTCAAAAGACTGGAACAGGGTTTCATGAATCTCTCCATCCATTTCCACATATTTGAAAGTGGATAGATGACTCACAAATATATCTTCTTCACCGCAAACGGTAACCACTTGACCCTCGAACACGTATTTGAGCTTCTGATGTAGTGTGGAGGTAACTGCGCCTGCTGCGTGAATCCACGGTCGGCCTAACAAACAGCTTTAAGCAGGCTGAATGTCCATAACGTGAAAGATTGTCTTGAATATCTGTGGACCAACCTGTATTGGTAATTCTACCTCTCCAAACACCGATCTTTGGGATCCATCGGAAGCTCTCACAATCAGATCGCTGGGTCTAAGAATCAATCCATCTACTTCAATTTTCATCAGACCCTTTTTGGGTAACACATTCAAGGAAGAACCCGTGTCAACTAGCACATGCGACAAAACAGCTCCTTTGCATTCAAGTGTGATGTGCAACGCTTTATTGTGATTACGTCCATCTGGAGTCAAATCCCTATTCATAAACCCCAACCCGTGGCTCACATTGACATTAGAAATTACTCCCTCCAACTGATTCACAGTAATCTCTTGGGGGACATAGGCCATATTCAAAACCTTCAACAAAGCAGCCCGGTGTGCATCTGAACTCATTAACAGGGATAATATTGATATTTTAGAGGGTGTCTGATTGAGCTGATCAATGATCTTATAATCGCTCTTTTTGATAATCCTCATAAATTCCTCAACATCACTATCAAAATTGACTTTAGGGTCCTCTTCCTGAACAGGAACCTCATCACCAAAAACCTGTTTTCCTTTTGTTCTTGCAGCGGCTTCAGCTTCTTTATCACTCCTTAGAGTCTGGGGAGCAAACAGTCGACCACTTCTGGTGAAACCACTTGGTCCACTGACATTCTCAACACTGGTACCAACAACAGCCTCTGCTTTCTGTTGACTTCCTCCTTGATGAGTGTTAGTTCCATATTGCCATGGAACTGTCCGATTAGACACATAAGAAGCAGATTCAGGAACTATAATCGTAACTGGTCTCGGCCTCTCGGGCATGATGATAGCAACAGGAGCTTCAACAGGCACCTGTATTTCAACTGGATTATAATAAATGGTAACGGCAGAAACATCTTTTTCCTTCTCTACCTTATCAAACTGAAGGCTTCCTTCGTCCATAAGCTCCTGCAGTCCAACTTTCAACTTACTGCAGCCATTAATCTGTCTTGAACAATCCTCAAAATCAGAACCACATCTAGGAAATAACTTTCCTTTTAACAAACGCTCTTTTACAATCAACAGCGGAGTCTTTACCAAATTAACATTGGTAATCAGATTCAATTTCTCGCCATCAGAAATAGCATTCATGCCTGCACCTCCATGATGAGGCATTGGATTATCACGAACATTCGGAGGCTTAGAGAAATTAATAGCTTTTGCGTCAATCAGATCCTGAACCTTATGTTGAAAAGCCCAGCACTTTTCTATCGAGTGACCTGGCGCACCAGAATGAAATTCACATCGAACATTAGCATCATAATTTTGAGGCAATTTTCCAGTATCTGACGGCCTCATAGTCCGAAGTTCAACCAACTTCTCTTTGAGCAATTGTGGTAACAAAGCAGCATATGTCATAGGCAAGGGGTCAAACTTACGGTCCCTTTGTCTATTAGTCTGGAATCGGGGTCTAGCTTGCTGATCTGGAGCTTGCTGTCCTGCTAGAACCGGAATGGTTACATCATCCACCTGATGATAGGATTGAGTCCTGCCTCTGCCCTTTCCTCTATGCACAACATTGGACTCCCCTTCTCTTTTCCTTGGTCCATTAGCAAAGGGTTTCCTCGAACTCAAAACACCAGTCCCACTGACGTCTTGAATCTTACCCATCTTCAGCAGACTCTCTATTCGTTCCCCAGCAATAACAATGTCGGTAAACCCTGTTGAAGGACACGCAACCAATCTATCCAAATACGACCCTTGGAGTGTGCTCATGAACATATCAGCCATCTCACGATCAGCCAAAGGTGGTTGAACTTGAGCAGCCAATTCTCTCCATCTCTGTGCGTACTGCTTAAAGCCCTCCTTATGATCCTGAGTCATGCTCTGCAGCTGAGTACGATTGGGTGCCATGTCCAAATTATATTGATACTGCTTCAGAAACGCAGCGCACAAATCTTTCCAACTCTTTATATGAACCCTATCCAGATTAATGTACCATTCTATGGAGGCGCCTGATAGGCTGTCCTGGAAAAAATACATCCAGAGCTTTTGGTCTTCAGTATAAGCGGCAATCTTGCGATTGTAAGCTTGTAAATGTGTTTTGGGACAGGTACTGCCATTGTACTTATCCAATGTAGGGAGCTTGAACTTGGGAGGGATTCTCACACCTTGCACGAGACCCATGTCCTCTACGTCAATTCCCAGAGGATTTTGGCTCTCAATAGCCTTGAGTCTTTCATCTAACCCTTCGTACTTTCGGTCTTCATTGTAGAAACCCATGTCGTTGTTGAATGCGGTAAACTGGTCATCTTGACCATCCTCTAATCCATTATTATCAAATCCCAGATGTACCCCACTAGTGGGGATGTTGCCAACAGGGGGAGTGCGCACATTGTGATTTGGGATTTCAGTCTCCAGCCTCTGAATAGTGGCTCTCATGGCATCTTGACCAACCCTCATGGTTTCTTGACCGGCCCTCAGCTCCTGCTGACCTTGAGCAATCCCCTGCATAAGGTTCATTTACTGCTTCATTCTCCCCCTCAAATCAGCTAATTCAGTATTAACTTGTTCCATGACTCTGGCCTGATTGCGTCGGGTAGAGTATCGGTGGACTAGGGTATCAGCTATCGTGCTTGAAGACCAAATAAAGGTTAGCAGGCGCCTGCACAAAGAAAACCTGTAATGCAAAAATGATATGCTATGAAAATGCAAATGCACAGTTATGTTTGTCATTTCAAGATACTTTTCATATCCTGATTCCAATCGTAACCACGAATTCCTGATGACCAGAAATCATGATTATTGAGTTTTGCCTTGAAGAGATATTCATATACGCCAATCACAAATATTTGATGACCAGAAATAGTGATTTTGTAGTGTGCCAGTGTGCAGATATCTTATCACGTCACATATGTCTGAAAACCAGAAATTGTGAACATAAATAACTCATTTTATACGAATTCCCAAAAGTTTTCAAGCAGATTTGTCATAGTTTCAACAACAGAATAAGAAACAATCAGTCAAATGGATCCATCAACAATTTTGATGGTGACCATTGCAAATTACAAAGAAATGACAAAAATCATTAATCTGATATCTCTACGTCTTTCAGCTTCTGGCTGGAATACTTAATCTCTTCGAACAGGATGCGGGTACGCTGATGATGTGGCTTCTTAATCAGCTCTTTGATTACGACGTCCCTTTTTTCCAATGCATCAGCTAATGAACCCATGTGCATCCGCAAGGCTTCATCTTCATCGGCTCCTTTGCGCCTCTTAATTCCAGCTTGAATTTTGACCAGCTTCAGATCTTCCGTGACATCTTCAAGCTCTTTGTTGGCAATTTTTAGCTTATCTTCAGCATTCCTTACCTGTTCTTGACTTTTGCCAAGGTCCTCTCGATACCTTCTTCTTGCTACATGTGCTTTCTTCAGCTCTTCATCTTTATCTTTTAACTGGGTCAGCAATTCAGAGTTTTCAATTCTGACCTCATCCCAAGCTTGACGAAGTTTAGCTAATGAATCCCTGCTTTGGGCTAACGCCTGCTTTGTAGTCTTGTGAGCCTGACTAGTATCATCTGCTCCCAAAGTAAGTTTCTGGAAGTACCGAGCTCTATCATCAAAATCTTCTTCTTTGTCTGCCAAGATTTTCTCCGCTTTCAATGCTCTCTTCTCCAAATCTTTGTTGTCAGCCAAAGCTTTCTGAAGACATCTGCTCATTCCAGAGTTCTCTATCTGCAACTCTCTAACCATTTTCTTCCATTTCTCGCACTCTTCAGCCGGTACCATGGAGTGTTGATTTGGACATAAGAGAATCTCTCTTGAAAAGGGTAGCAACAACTCTTTAACCTTCATCTCAATCCAAGCATCGTAGTCAGGGTATGATCTACAATCTCCTTTGCCAAAAATTAACTTTCCCTCTCTTTGCCTAAATTTCCAGGCATTTATTACTTCTGGCACTCTTTCATTCTTGGTTCCCACGAAAAACAGAGAAGCTCTAATCTCTTCATCAGCAGGAGGATTTCTCGAAGCATAACCAAATTGTCTAACAGCCAACACCGGGTTGTAATTAATCCCACCTCTTCTTCCAAGTAGAGGCACATTTGGAAAACTTCCACATTTAACAGTAAGCTCTATTGTCAGTAATTTGGGATCAAACCAAATGATGTTATTGGCAGTCAAACTTATCAATCTCTTGGACCATTTCATTGTCTCAATAGTTTCTACGAAAGCACCAGTTCGAGGTAAATGTTTGAAGAGCCAATGACATAACAATTGGGTACAACAACTAACCAGACTTCCTCTTCCCTTCTCATTTTTGTAGTGTACTGAGTAATAAAAATCTCCTAGCAGGGTAGGAATCAGATTCTTCGAAACGAACACTTTCATCGCCTGCATATCAACAAAGTCAGGTTGACAGGGGAAAAGCACCAAACCATAGATATAAAGAGCTAACACAACATTGTAAGTAGTCCAGTTTTTAGCCTTGGCAGCTTCCTGAGCTTGTTGGAAAAGAAACTCCAAATGAAATCCTTCGTCTTCTTTAAGTTTACTCAGGCCACATTTCACAACAGACAGGTCCAGATGTAGAACAGCAGCAATTACTTTGGGGGTAAGAGCATCTTCAAAAAAATACGGTATTGAAGACGTGACTGGAATTCCCAAAATAAATGAGAATTCCTCCAAAGTGGGCATCAAAATGTAATCAGGGAACAAGAAACATCTCATTGATGGTTCATAGAACTGTAAGAAAGTGTGCAACCCATCCTTCTCATACTTTGTGAATGCACATACCATTTTAATCAGCTCTCCATATTCCTTCTGAAAAGTGCTGAGAACACCAGAACCAACCATGTCTATCATCTTGTTCAATGAATCCAGCTTAGGATCAGGGAATTTATATGACACATTATTCTTCCTTTTAACCTCAACTTCTTGAAAACTCATGATTGGAATCAGACAATATGGTAGGTACCTGAGAATGACAAACATAACCTGTTATGATATGAGTATGCAAATGCAAAAGGCATGTGATCAAGTATTCCGGTGTCTGTGTCTGTGTTGAACTGTGTGCACTGTGTCTCTGTACTGAATCTGGCAATATATCTGAGATGGATACTCAAACCACTATCATAGGATACACTGTCTGTAACAATTATAAAATCACAAATAAGGTATGTGGGAGGATGGGTTACCTGCAAACCTGTAAACATCCCACACATACTCACATGTGGTTCCTAGAAAACAAGGCTTGTCAGCTTCGGAGGTTTGAGAAGCGATAGGGGGACCAAAACTGTTAAAACAAAATAGGGGGACCAAAACCGTGAATTTTGATAAACAGGGGGACCAAAACTGTATTTTAGCCAAAATAAAAATAAAAGTAATAAAAAATTACTAAAGGCACATCAATGGGTTGGGTCAAAGGGTCTGTAGGTTGCAAAACTCAAACCCGATACCCGATCCAAAATTATACGGATTGTTATGGGTTAGGTATACCTGTAAATAAGTGGGTTCGGGTAATTTATGGGTTGGTTTGGTTTGGGTCAACGGGTTCGTGGGCCGACCCGCACCCATGAACACTCCTATGTGTGTTTTTTATTATTTATATATATATATATATATATATATATATATATATATATATATATATAATTGAACAATTTTGTTAAAACTGGTAAAACAATTTTGTTTATTTTATTTATATTTTAAAAACAAAAGCGTGCGTACCACACCAATACCTGGACGAACACTCGGGTACTGATATGGTACATGCATATGATACTGATATTAAGCTAATGATTTAAATTTTAAATAATAATGAAAACAACTTTGGTATTTATTTAAATATTTTTATAAATAATTCCAAAACCAAAAATATTTATATAAATTATACTTTCAAGAACATCACTTATTAAAGGTGTCTCACTATTATCACCTACCAAATCTGTCTTCCACACACGTTTTCTTCCTTCGCTTTTAATATTACTAATAAATTCAGTCCTATCAATTTAATGATAATGTGAAGTTTTAGCATTGGTAACAGTTGTATAACATTGATAAGATAAACCTCTACTATTTTCATTTTATTTTTTAATTTACAATTAATGATACAATAATATAGACAAAGACCCATATATTAACCCTACCAATCCAATATTCTTCTCCTTTGTTTATTTTTTTACTTTTGTTTTCTTAAGTTAATTTTTTCATGTACTTTCATTGGTCATGAATGACTCAAAATGCAAAAATTTATTTGTTGTCTCTATGGAGAAATTGGACTGAACTTTTGTGCTAGATAACTTTTGTGCAAAAACTTATTTAGGGTATAACAATACTTATTTATTTTTAATAATTGAGTTTAATGATAATTTTTAATTATATTGAATTATGTTGTATAATTAATTTTAAATATATTTAACTATATATTATACTAATAATTACTTTTTAATATTTTATAAAATATGTATGCTTTAAAAATTTGATAAATGTATCTTTAGTTTTTATTTTAAAAGAATTAAAAGGGATTTTTAAAGGTGTATAATTAATTAGTTTCAAAAGTAATTTTCTTGCTTAAGATGAATTGATGAAAAAAATTAGCTATCGATTGAAATGCAATAAATATTTAATTATACTTAACATATTGATCTTGAATTTATGTAGCTCATTAATATACATTTTACAATCCATTATGAGTTATTTAACTAAACTTTTATTACTAATATTTAATTATATTTTATAATTGATTTTAATTCACTACGTCATATAATACAAAAGACAACGCTTTTTTTGGCCTTTAGCAGCGCTTAAAAGCGCTGCCTAAAGTGGTGCTGCTGTAGGTAAAGACAACACTTTTTTAAAATTCAAAAGCGTTGTCTTATGTCCCCTTTAGGCAGCGCTTCTTTTCAAAAGCGCTTTCTAATGTCACCTTTAGGCAGCACTTTTTTTTTAAAAGCGCTTTCTATTGTCCCCCTTTAGACAGCGCTTTTAAAAGCGGTGTCTAATATATCCTATAAAAGCGCTTTCTTTTATCCACTTTAGGCATCGCTTTTTTTGAAAGCGCTTTCTTTTATCCACTTTAGGCAGCGCTTTTTTTACAAAGCGCTTTCTATTCTCCACGTAAATAGAGCTTTTAAAAGCACTTTTTTAAAAAGCACTATTTTAGGAAGCATTTTTTTGTTAAAAGCGTTGTTTATTGTACACTTTTTTAGGAAGCGTTTTTTGTTAAAGGCGTTGGCATAAGTCTTATTTTTTAATTATAAAATGGCAGCACAAACCATTAGAATTCAAATTTTTATCAAAATTTATTAAAAACCTTTATAATTCAACACAAGCCTTTATTTCAACACATAAGCCTTATATAACATTATAATTCAACATATACCATTATAATTCAACACATAAACCTTATAACCATTATAATTCAACACAAACCTCAGACACCAACAAAACATCCATAATGCTAATAACAACAGATCCACTTCCAAAACCTTTAACTTCTAAAGATTCACCAAACATAATTACAAATTCCATCAATCATTAATTCACAACAACTTTCAGAACTATACAACAACTTTCAGAACTATACAACAACTTCCGAAACTATTCCAATCCAGTACAGAACATCACAACAACAAAAATCTCTAAGGACCATAAACTTCACACAAAAGAAAGAAAGACAATATACCTTATATAATTCTCATCTCAAGAATGTATTGACACTATTCCTCCTTAATTTCTTCTAGTTTATCTTTCGAGTAAGTAGCACACTTGAATTCATCAAAGTACTACATAATATAACATAATATGATTTAGTTAAAACTAATTAATTAGATGAAATATCTGTTAAATATTAAAATAAATCCTAACTTATAAATCAATACCATATTTGGAATCTCTATTTTATCCAAATGAATAGTTTCTTTCATAAACCTCAATACGAAATAACCGCAATCTATACCATTACGCTGACGAGGACACTACACAGAAAAAAATACGAATATATATCAGGATATATAGTTTAACTTGTTTTATCAAGTAGCATCACTATTATAATCAAAATTGTGAAAATATACCTGCACTCTAATCCATGTAATGTTGTTTGCTTTACTCTTTAGTACTCGAGCTTGTCTTTGTGATTGGAATATTTGTATAGCTCTAACATAATATAAACGAATATTTAGAACAATCTCACATAAAAATATAAATATACACACGAATATTTAGAATAAACTCATCACTTACGTATCAACCATCTTCTTCATATCTGGGTATTTTGTTTGATCACCATCTAACGAATCTAGATAATATACTATTTCTCTTATAGGATTAATGACAACCAACAACCAGTGTCCACTGTAAAATAAAACAAAAGTTTAGATGAAATTTTCTACAGAACGTCAAAAACAAAAAATTATAATAAATGAATTTAGAATGAAAATCTAACCCATGACCAGTATTATATGGTAAAAGATACAACTTTTCTGTATCTTTGTTGGCCATAAATGCATCGACTAAGTGATCTTTGACTGCATTTGGACTTTGATCGATTAACCGTGCGTTGATACAGCTGGGAGATAAGAAAGATAATCTTTCTGTCAATTAATGCGGGCGCATCAATTTGTCATACAAGAACCTTAAATAAAAACATAATTAACATTAGAATATTTATTGAAATGAGTAAATAAATTGTTCAATTAATTAAATAAAATTGATCGGAGCACCTGATGTATGAATTCATAACACCGATGCCTAACTCAGAATGATGAAAAATTTGATCCAAATCCTCTTTAGCAATTGTTTCGGTATAAGAAAAACCAAAAATACCTTCCTCTATAGGTATTTCACGAGTACCACCTTGCATCACATCTGTTGTTCCTACATATGTTTCCAGGCACAACCTAAATCGAGAAATAGATGTTTTTTTAGGCTCAGTCTTTACAAGATCCTTTTTTTTGTTGGACATGTTGCTAAATTCAGGCTTCTTATTCCTGTTGACTTATTGCAACTCTTGAGCATGAATCTAAATATCATATAAGTTAGGTAATGTATAAGATCATGAAGCGTTTGAATTCGGAGGATAGAATTAACATTTTCTATGCATATATATCAATGTACTTCTTTTTTTAATGCAACTGACTCGGTGTGCCACACAATCCCCTTATCTTTTGATTTGGATTTTGTAGGAGTCTAACATTACCATGTAAATAAAATGTACGTAAATGTAAGAATAATTTACATGGCTCATAAAACATTTGAATACTAAAAGGTTCATACTGATTTTCAACATACCACATCATCTATGAAAATGAGGTTTGACGGCCATGCAACATACGATCCTATTGCGTCTCCCACCAATGTTGCATTTGAAACATTGTCAGGTATAGGTAATAATGCATCCCCCTCTAAAGCAACATCAATCGATACTTTCAAAAATCCAGCTGGGAGCGGTTTATGGTGAAGTACATCTCCCAAAGTGTTATGCACTTTTCCCTTGCCAACCATGCGATAAGTCAGTGACGATAAATAGAGCTGACAAGGTGAAATGCCCTAAACCAATAATAAATATGAAATTGTTAATGTGTATATATGTCAATTAAAAAAATTGTGCTAATTTAATTTCATAATAATATATATAATTAGCTCGGGAATTTTCTATTAAAAATTACAATTGATACTATCTTTGTCACTAGTATCTTTAAACTCTGAACCGCGTCTTTCTGACATATATCTTTCTTTATCCTTTTGCAATTCACGAACTTGAGCTTTTAATTCTTCCATCGATTTCATCACTTGTTTATTGCTAGGACTTTTACTCTTTGGATGCTTATACAAGGAAGTTGGAGTGACCCCAAATCCCTTACTCCTCACACGACCAGAATACTCAGGAACATTTAATACTCGACTTAGTATGCTCCTGCAATCATGGTCTTCAGCTAGAGTTAAAGACTGAGATAGATTCTTCTGAAACTCATATGCATATCGAAAAAGATTAGTGGGGATTAAAAAACATAAATATTATATTTTAATAAACTTTTTATTTAATTAAAGAAGTAATGTTATACTTACACATTGCTCAAAAACTTGTTGACCGTCTTCCTTAACAACTCCATCCTTACCCACACGAGCAGCCTTCCACAAAACATGTTCCGGAAGAGATGTTTCTTCACTTTTCTCCTCTTTTAACTACACATTAAGACAAATAATAAGATCAATTATAACACATGGGTAAAAAGTATATCATAGAATTTATATATACTTACTATTCTTTGCTGTAAGCGTGCATATCCCAAACGCCCTTTTTTGTATGGATACGCGGGTTTTGATGCTCGTTGGCGATTTATGTCACTCACATCCTGGATAAACAAGTTCAAGTCATATCATAACACCTGTGGAACATGTATATAATACAATGTTCATGATAAATTAACATTACATGGAATTCTTGGGTTCTTCGTTTGGCTACAAAAGTTTCCCATTCTTCAGGTGAAATCAAGTCTGCATACTTCTTTGGACGTTTTGCTTCAATAAAATTTCCTTGGGCGTCCTTAAGAAACTTGTTTTTTAAAAATGCTCGTAACCCTTTGAGTCTTCTTCCGGCCAATTGAAGACAATATTTTTTTTCGGTCGTCACCAATGTTTAAAGACATCTACGAAAAAACATACATAGAGTGTGTTAGTATAAGTAATTTAAAGACATAATCGTCAACAAAACCAAATAACATCATATATGGTACCTACATCTCACTCCATATTTTTTCTTTAGCAGGTTTCAACGATAGAGTTCTCCAATTGTCACAAGTGATTGAAATTTGCGAACGAACAAGTGCACCAATGTAACTTGTCAACATTGCACCGTTAGGCTCCACTAGTTGGTCCGTTGCATTCCAATGTACATCATATTTTATTCTTTTATCTCTTGCATGAATGATTCCCTTCATAATAGTTATTCCTCGTGTAATATCTCTTTCCACATCATGAACTGATTCATTTCCATCATTCTTAGAAGTATCTTGTGAGTTTTCCTCGTTACTATCCATTTGACCTGTAATAAAGAAAAACATAAATATGAAATGTCAAATATAAAAATCCATAATCCATAATCCATTGAATATATAAAATGACAAATATATAATTTTATTGAATGAAAAAATATATAATTTTACTAGTACCTTTTTCACTAACATCTCTTTCTTTTCTTGGTTGGAATATAATTTACTTGTCTCTTAACAACACGGACAGGTGGATTGATCCAAATTCCCTAATTATGATCATTTCTAATATATGATTCATTCGCTCTAATATTTTCATCTTGGTCATTTATAATATACGATTCATTTTCTATATCAATATCACCTTGATCTTCAATGTTATCATCAATTACTTTGTTAGATAAAAGCACTATAGACCATTTCGTACTCGTCGGATCAGTGACATAGAACACTTGTTTAGCTTGAGAGGCTAGAATGAAAAGCTCATCTTTGTACCCCACCCTATTAAGATCCACTTGCAAAAATCCTGACTTATCCATTCGTATGCCACTATTATTTTCAACCCACTTGCAACCAAAGATAGGAATCTGAAACTTCTCATAATCAAACACCCAAATGCACTCGATAACCCCAAAATATGACAGATTTGCATATTTGAGGTTTAAGTCCTTCACACTTGAAATGTGCATTGATTCAGCTACCACGGTGACACCACTATTTTGCATAGTACTTTTATCATCTTGTTCTTTGGTATAAAATGTGTATCCATTAATTGCATATGCGCTATAACAAAAACACATGCAAACTTGGACCATATGCTAAACATCTCAACCTTTCTGTTATTGAAGCGAGATCTAAATAAAACTTTGAATAAATATGATCCTTAAACCAAGGTATAAAACTTCGATTGTGCTCTCGTACTATCCTATTTTCATTTCTATTCGGATTTAAACCTCGGAGAACATCCTTGTGCATTTCAACATACGGCTCAACCTCATTTTCATTGTGCAAAACATACAAATGCACTTGCTCTCGTTTAGCCCTTGATACTGTCACAATTTTATTCCAATTAACTTTTTTCCTTCTTTTTTTTCCGACAATATTAGATTTGGGGAGTCCAATGGATTGAACATTGGACAAATATTGACTACAAAACTCAATCGCTTCTTCAACAATACAACCCTCTGGTCGACTTTGGTTTTTCACATACCCTTTTAATATTTTCATATAACGTTCAACAGGGTACATCCATCTCATATAAGCTGGTCCACACAATTATGTCTCTTTCACAAGATAAACAACTAGATGTACCATTATGTCAAAAAATGAGGAAGGAAAATACATTTCAAGCTCACACAAAGTAATAACTATTTCTTTTTGCAATGTTGGTAAGATCGCAGGATCGACCACCTTACTACAAATTAACCTGAAGAAAAAACACAATTTAGTTATTGCTCTTCTTACTTTTTCTGGCAAAATAGAACGTGTACCTATTGGTAGAAAATGTTCCATTATAACATGGGAATCATGTGTATTTAAACTCTTTAGCTTGAGGTCTTTCATAGACACAAGTCTTCTAATATCTGAAGAGTATCCTTTTGGAACTTTAACTTCACTTAGAAACTTACACAATATTTTTTTCTCCTTTCTAGATAGAGTATAAGCAGCAGGTGGTAGATATGTTCGGTTTCCTTTCTTCAAGGGTCCTAATTCATTTCTTATTCCCATCGCTATCAAGTCCTTTCTTGCTTTAAGGCCATCATTAGACTTTCCTTGTATATTGAGTAACGTACCAATAACACTTTCAAATACATTTTTTTCAATATGCATAACATCAAGAAAATGTCTTACATACAATGACTTCCAATATGGAAATTAAAAAAAATTGACCTCTTCTTCCACCCACGTTTGACAAGCGTATGTGCAAAAGGCTTGCCAAACTGAGTACTCACATCTTTCACCTTTTCAAACATTTGGTCACCTGTCAATGTAGGTGGAGCTCTACCTTGTTATGGATTTCCATTGAATGCTTTTCTCCACCCACGATAGTGATGATTAGAATTTAAGAATCTACGATGACCAAGAAAGACATTCTTCTGACAAAATTCCAATCGCGTCTAATATGTGTTTTCTTCACAAATAGGACACGCCCATTGACCTTTGATGCTATGCCCTGGTAGATTTTCGTATGCTAGAAAATCATTAATTGTGCCAAACAACATCACCCTCTAATTGAAACTTTCTTTCCTATATCCATCATAAACCTCCACATCGTTCTCCCACAAAATCTTTAAATCTTCGATTAAAGGTGTCAAGTATACATTTATGTCATTTCCTGGTTGTTTAGGCCCATAAATTAACATAGATAACATCATGTACTTACGCTTCCTACATAGCCATGGAGATAGGTTATAAATCGTAATAATCACGGGCCATGTGGTATGTGAGATACTTTGAAGACCATGTGGGTTCATTCCATCAGTAGATAATTCCAAGGGAAGGTTTCTTGCTTCTTCTCCAAAATCAGGATAATCATTATCAATTTTCATCTATTGTGCTGAATCTGCCGGATGTCAAAACTTTCCATCTATAATTCTTTCATCTGCATCCCAAGTCAAATGTTTTGTATCGGTTTCACTACGAAACATGCGTCTAAATCTCGGAATTATAGGAAAATACCATAAGACTTTTGCTGGAGACTATTTTTTCTTATATCGAGAGACACGGCATTTTGGGTACTCATTTAACTATGCATATTCATTTGCAATCAATTGGACAAGCATGTATCTTATCATAGCTCATGCCAATAGAGCACAACATTTTTTTGGCCTCATAGGTTCAATTGGGAAGAACATTATCCTCCAAAAGCATATCTTTCATAAGGGCTAATAACTCTGTGAAACTTTTATCTGACCATCCATTGTCCCTCTTTAAGTTGTACAACTTTAATACCGCAGACAATCTTGTGAATTTAGTGCAACCTTTATACAACGGTTTCACTGCATCGCTTACCAACCTCTCAAATATTTTGGGACAATCCTGATGATCTTCTTCAAGTGCTTCTGCATTCTCTTCAACTCGATCACAATCGTATGTATCTGTGCCATTATTGTTTGAAGAATATGTCATATTATCCCCCGGTTCAACATTCTCGTTACTTATCTCACCGTGTAATATCCAACATGTATAACTTCGATCAATTCCATGCCTCTTTAAATGCGATTCCAACTGAACTGCGTCAATTTGACACCCATAACAGCAACCTAAGCAAGGACATGTGATTCGACTGGGGTCTTTGGCGTGTTCAACAACAAACTTAACGAATTCTGATACCCAATTCTCGTACTCTTTTGACAATCGATTGGAAGACATCCATTTTTTATCCATGGTTTTACTAAGTAAGCTAAACAAAAACACTAATTATTCACGCAACTATAGCAAAAGAACAACTAATTACTTGTAGAGAAGTCAACAACTTCTGGAACCACACAATGTAAGATTCTTGGAAACGATCAGATTTTTACTCTTCACAAGTAACCCCTATAGCAAATTCGCTAAGTTAGTAACTGATGGTGTACCAAATATAACAGGACAAATTTAGTATATAATAGGACAAACAAGATATATCAGAGAAACAAGTCAAAGTCTCAAGAATCAAATTTAGTAAACATCAACACTTCCTTCAATTAAGCAACATGGCATCGACACGCAAATTCAATCACATTAATTCAAGTAGCATGATATACTTTGATTCATCACAAATGACACATCAACACTTAATGTTTCAACCCAAGTAAGTCACAAAAAACAACTTCATCACTTAAGTTCAATTAACTTCAAAGTTCTATCCAAGAAAGAATCATCAATTCGAGCATAAATCAATCACCAAAATTATCAATTCCACATTTAAACTCAATAACAACTTCAACCTCAACAATTAACAATTAATTTCATCACTATTCATCATCTTCAACCTCAACAATTAACAATTAATTTCATTATCATTTTCAATCAACAATTAGATCAAAACAAAGTAATCACTAACAATTATCCATCAACAATGTCATTATCATCAATTAATTTCAATAATTCATCACTAACATTCAACATCAACTTACAAAATTAACATCAATTTTCAAAATAAATTCACCACAAATATCACTATTTATCATCTTCAACCTTACTACAACAACAATTTCAAAATCAAATTCAAACAACAACCACATCAACACTATCAATGTCTCATTTCAATTGTTTCAACAGCAAGCAAACTCATCAATTAATTCCAATAATTAATATCATTAGTTTCACAATTTCAACACTAATTCACCAACAATGTCATTCAAGCTTCAATTGAATTCAAATAACAACAACATCACAATCTATTCTATGGCTTGCAAATCCAAAAAAGGAAAAGAAGAAATACCTTGCTAAAAAAAGGAGTTCTGAAATGAAACTGGTGGAGCCGAAGAACACAGGGAGTATGTCCGGAACTGGAGCCGGTCATAGGGGGTTGCGAACAGAGGGAGTTCTGAAACAGAGGGAGTTACGGCAGAGGGAGTAGTCGTGAAGAGAGGGAGTTACGACGAAGGGAGTAGTCGTGAAGAGAGGGAGATACGGCAGAGGGAGTAGTCGCGAGAGAGAGAGAGAGAGAGAGAGAGAGAGAGAGAGTTTCAAAGTTAGGGTTCGTAAGAGTTTCAATAGTTTGTGTTTTATAAATTATTTCAAAGTAAATGACATAAGGCAACGCTTTCTGAAAGCACTTTCTTATGTATTAACTTTAACAACGCTTTTGCATTAAAAGCGCTTTCTTTTCTTCAGCTTATAGCAGCGCTTTCTAAGGTGTGGTCTATGAATGACCTTTAGCAGCGCTTTTCAAAAGCGCTTTCTAAAGTTAGCCTTTAGCAGCGCTTTCCAGAAGCGCTTTCTAAGGTGTAGCCAACGTATGGCCTTTAGCAGCGCTTTTCAGAAGAGCTTTCTAAAGTTAGCCTTTACAGCGCTTTTTTTCATAGTTTTATCTTTTTTTTTTAATTTATAGCAGCGCTTTGGGGAAAAAGCGTTGTCTATGTAGTGCTGCCAAAAACCAAATTAGGCGTAGTGATTATATTTTAATTATGGTGTATTTATAATTATTATTTAATAATATATTATAAAATATGTTTACTCTAAATATTTGATAAGTGTATCTTTAGTTTTTATTTTAAAATAATCAAATGTTCTATTTTAAAATACATTTTATTAATTCAAATATTAAATTTAAAATATTACATCTCAATTTTCATTTTCTACAGTAAATGATTTGTGTAAGTATTGCCTTTAATGTCCTTTATTTTTTGTGATTAATTTACAAATTGTTTTTTAACCTCTCATCTTTAATATCGATCATTAAATTGTATTGAAATCTAAATTTATTTAAATTTATTGTTACACGTGAACTAAAATAAAAAAAAAGTAAATCTATTTATCTATTACACGTGAACGAAATATATTAAAGATATACATTAAGGCATGCAGACTTTGGGATGTAAATTGTCAAATCATATCACCTCAAATTATTGAATCTTGGGGAAGATCAAATGTTGGGTGCAAGGTTTCTCTTCTGATCTTGCATGCACTTGATTCTGAAGCAAAATAAAATAACGGTTAGATAAATAAAATCAATATTCAATTATATGATTTTGTGATAAAATAAATATTCTTTATAGAATTCTTTCCAAGCTTTTGGCTTCGAGAATGAAGATAATCATGGCTGGTCTTATTTCTATGAACCAATAGCCATTTCTTAATGGTCTCCATATCCAAGGTGGAGTCCTTGTTGTTTACGAAACCCTGGACTTTGCAAAAACGTTCAAGAAGGAATGTTTTGTGGTTAAGGTGGATTTTCAAAAGGCATACAATTACGTGTCTTGTGTTGAAGAAGATGAATTTCGGTCCTTGATGGCTTTTATGGATGAAGTCGCTTGTGTTCACTAGCTCTATGTCTATTTTGGTGAATGCGAGTCCAACTTTCGATTTTCTTGTTGAGAGAGGATTGAGGCAAGGGGATCCGCTTTCCCCTTTTATGTTCTTAATGGTAGATGAGGGATTAACTGGTCTCGTGATTCAAGCTACTCGAATAGGGGACTTTCATGGTTTTCATGTGAAGAGGGATGTCAGTTTCGAAATGCTCCAATTCACTGATGACACTATCCTGTTTTGTGATGGAACGTGATCCAGCTTATGGAGTATCAAAGCTTTATTACATAGTTTTGAATTGGTTTCAGGCCTCAAAATAAACCTTGCCAAAAGAAAGCTTTATGGTTTGAACTTGAAGGATGATTTTTTGGCTTCAGCATCATTCTTTCTTTCGTGTGGGATTGGATCAATCCCTTTCACTTTCTTAGGAGTGGATGTAACGCCCCGGTTTTTGTTAGATTTATTTAATCGAGTCGATTTAATTATTTTTATTATTATATTATTTTATTCTTGACTTTTATTTGGCAATATATTATTTTCCATCGTTATTATGTTTTATCGCGTTTTGGGGGCGTTTGCGAGATATTTGAGTGTAGGGGTATTTTGGTCTTTTGGTTGGGTAGATATTATGTTTGTTTTTCATAAGAGGGAAAATAGAGAGAAAATAGAGAGAAAATAAAGAGAAGAAGGAAAATAGAAGAAGGAGAAGAGAAAGAAAAGAGGAAAAAGAGGAAAAACTTGAAAGTTTAGGAATCGAATCAACCGACATTTCAAAACACGATTAATCGGGTAAGGGTGTGAAACTCGATTATCCTATACTTCTGTATGATTATGTATGTATGTATTTGTGTGATATTTGGTTGAAATTGGATATAGAACCAAAACCATTAATATGTTGAGATTGTTAGAATTTGATTCAAATTGTGTCTGAAATCATGTTTTAATGTTCCTAATTGCTGAGACACGTTAGATAGATGTTGTTGTGCATTCAATTGGTAATTTGTTGGTGTTTAGATGAGATTTGGAGATGATTTTGGTTGATTTTCGTAGCAGAAATTATGCAGGAAAAATTCCGGGTTTCGCTGCCCATACGCGTATCAGGCTTGACATTACGCGTATTGGTTTGGGCAATACGTGTATGGCTAGGGGGAAATGGGGCATTACGCGTATGGAACCTCATTTTGCACGGCCTTCAGCTGATTTGCGTAAGGGTACGCGTAGGTGGCATGGCATTACGCGTAACAAGTGAGGCATTACGCTGGAGTCTTTAGTGGAAGTTTTGGGGAGAATTCAGTCTCTGCCCATACACGTAGCACTTTGGGCATTATGCATATTGAATGGGCGAGCGAGCTGGGCAGTACGCGTATGGCACAAGGCAATACGCGTATGACCAGAGAGGGTGTAGAATGGATCCCGATTTTGCGTCCGATGCCGTAACTTTTTATCCGTAGCTCGGATCGAGGCGTTCTTGGTACCGTTAGAAAGCTATTGAGATGTTCTTTCTTTTAAAAATGGTTTTGAGATTTGTGGCCGATTTAATTATGTCAAGAATTTGGAAATGTGTCATTTTGCCGACTTTTACCGTCTTAACTGTATGTGATTGTTGTGTTATCATGCAATATGCTTCATATATATATCGTAGGACTTGTGTGATGTTATACGATGTGAATGCATGTGATGAAATATTGTGAGGATGGTTTGTGGCCTAAGGGCAAGAACATGCATTGTGTTGTGTTTGATTGTATATGCATGATTATGGATGTGTACATGTCTGCATTTGAATGTCATGAGTCATTGTATGCCAAGCATCATATTATGCATTCTTGTGATGTCGTGTGCCCTAGTGGGTGTGAGTGACGAAACGGTTCCAGAGGGAATCCTCTATAACATCGTGTGCCTTATTCAAAGAGGTGTGAGCGATAATTATGGACGATCGTGTGCCTTATACAAAGAGGTGTGAGCGATCGAGTTGTGTGCCTTATACAAAGAGGTGTGAGAGATCCATAAACGTCGTGTGCCTTATACAAAGAGGTGTGAGCGACGGGGAACATCGTTTGCCCGACGGGGAGTTACACTAAGTAACAAGCGATGATTCCAATAGTTCCTGAGTGGACTGAAGATGAGAATGATGGATGGATTGGTACCGTATTTGCATAGAGTTGTTGTGTCGGTCTCTTTGCATTTGCATAAATCAGGAATGGATTGATTTTGTGTGGAATTGTGAATGGAATTGATGAGTTGATATGTATATATGTTGGTGATAAATGCATTGAGTATGATTAATATGCCTTGGTGATGGATGTATGAGATATGCATTGTCTTGTTTTGTATTTGAACTATGGTGTAAATTGTGGTGAGAATGTTTTATATGTGTATTTTTGTGTTATTATATAATTGTATGCAATTATATTATGATTGTGTGTCTCACCCTTCTGCTGTGGTTTGTTGCTCTATGAGATAATTCCAGATTATTAGTCTTGGAGGCTTTTGGGAAGATTAGTTCTCCATCTGTTTGTCAGTCAGTCTGCTCTGATACGTAACACGGGAGTCGGGGAACGCTTTTGTTATATATGTATACAACTGTTGAATATATTTTGTATTACTTTTGTATGTATATTTTGATGTTATAAAACAATTTATTTTGTAAAACAAGTCCGTTATGGATCTTTCTGTTTTATTCCATAATTGACCTTTCCTTTTATATGGAAAAAGTTTCCCTTTGAGGTTATTCCAATTTGTGTTATGTATCAAATAATTGAGCAGGGATTGTGTTTTCTTTCCTTAATTGTGGCATCCTTGTTTCTGTCGGAAAAATAAATTTTTATTTACTCTGATTTAATTATGTATTATTTATTCGCGATGGGAATTGGGGTGTTACAATAGTCGTATCAGAGCAGGTCGGTCCGTCTGTAGCGGCAAAATCGTGAGTGTAAGCTATTGATTAACTTAACTCGAAAAGAAAAAGTCGCACCGCACTTTTATTTTATCCAAAGAAGGAAAGGAAAAAGAGCGAACAAAACCTACACAAGCTCTACAACAAGAACAAGTGAAGAGAGTCCGGGTACGGGGGGTTGGTTACACAATGGGAAGGTGTTAGCACCCAAAACGTCTATAGTACTCTATAGGAGCCCTTTGAAATATCTACCGCTTTTGGTCTGAAAAAGGTTTGCTTGAAAAGTGATTGAGGAGATGAGAAGAGAAATTGTTTTTAAGATTTTTGTGTTTGGAGAGACTTGTCGCCTCATGCCTACGTACCCACGATGTGCAATGTAGGATCAAAACCCCGTAGTTTGTGGTACAAAGAATGAAAATTGTTTGTTTTGATTGGTTTTAAATGTAAAGACAAGTCGTCATTTCCAAGCGAATAATTCCGCTTAAAGAAATGAATCATGTCTAAACTTATGAAAAAGGTTTGAAAGAGAAACGTGCACGAGGGCACAAAAAGAGAGTGATGAGTTTGATGTTTTTTAAAGTCTTTTGAAAAAGGTGTCAACATGCTTATGCAATTTAACATTTGATTAAGAAATGAAAGGAAAAGAGTAAAATCACTTGACAAAGTCAAGGTTTGATTATGAAAGATATGATAGTTTGAAATCAAGAATGTTTTGAAAAAGGGAGAGAGTTTTGAAAATTGAAGAATGGGGAGGAGAAGAAGTGACTATCCTAAAGCACAAAGTAAAAGCTAAGGATAAGAAACATCTAACCACAAAAGTAAGCTCCAAAGTCTTCGAACCATAATTCCAAAGCAAAGGGAGAAAGGTCCTAAGTTTAAGTCCAAGGATCCAAGAATTGCATTGGATGTCCAGGGTCTAAGTTCAAAACTTCATGTCCATTGCAAAGGATAGTAACCATAGTCCAAGATTAGAAGCACGAGTTTTAGAGGTTTTAGCCTTTATTAATGTTTTTGGTCCAAGTGGAGAAAGAGAAAAATGCATAAGCATAAACATATGTCCAACGGACAAAGGAAAAATTGCGGAAGCATAAACATATGTCCAACGGACAAAGGAAAAATTGTGGAAGCATAAACATGATATGAAATGATAAAAATGAAGCATAAAAGTAAAAGAGATAAGGAGCAAGAAGGAAATGTAAATGATTAGTACAATAGTAATGTTAGTAAGTTAATGATTAGTTGTTAGAGTTAGTGATCAATAATAATTGAATAATTGCACTTAGGTCAAGATTAATGAGAACTCATTAGAGGATTGATAAGACCAAAGCCTCCTAACAACAAGTTTAATAAGTTTTGAACCAAAAGACAAATAATCAACCATTTTTTATAGTTTTCCGATACAGGACAAATATTGCGTTATGTTAAGCAATCGCCGAGTAATTTACGGAGTAATTACCCTACAATGAGGCCGGTCAATAGCTCTTTGTGCTAATGCATGCTAGATGAACGATATGTAAATCGTCATCCGAAAGCAATACCGCACAAAAAGAAAAAAATGGTAACGATCTAGTCTTGATCGAAATTCAACAAAGGAATTCCAAGATCAATTAGATTTTCATCGATCAAAAAGAAAAAGAATTAAGATGAAGAGAAGTGGATCTAACATTTATGATCCACACAACCAACAACAATTAAAAAGTTAAAAGAATTCAAAAATAAAATCAAGATAAAATGAAATCTCATGATATATTTTTTATGACTTCTTCAAAGATATCTTAAAACAAAATCAAAATTAAAATCTAGTTTCAAAAGTTACTAAAAAAATAGTAAAGAAAAAAATTGAATTAAGAAACATAAAAAAGTATATAAAAAAGAGAAACTATATTTTTTTAAAAGAAAATGAAAAGGAGGTTTGAATTAGAAAATGGTGGTGGTGTAAAAGCTACACGGGCTCTAGGCCCAAGCACTACATAGCCTTTTTAAAAAAAAAATAAAAAAATGAGATTAAATGCAAAGTAAACAAATCAGAATAAAAAGAAAATGGCATTGTATCATCTTCTTCTTTCTTCACGCGGTTTACTATTCACCATCATCATGCTAGCAAAATTGTAGATCGAACGAAACCGAGCGGCGTGACGCAAAATTGTAACGGAAATGATCGGAATATGAAGGAGATTCTGAATATGCTTTCGATTTCGTACGACGGTGCTTTGATTTCTCGAATCAGAACCGCAAAGTCTCGTCAAAAAAACTTTGATTACCTTCAAAAATGGTGAGAAATGTAACAATCTTCTTCTTCTCTTCTTCTGACTCGGTTTCTTGAAGTTGTTGTGATGTTGTTGTTGAATTGAGTTGATGATTTGTTGGTGAAGGTTAATTTATGAATTTTCTATAGGTTTTGGTTATGTGGAGATGATGAATTGAATTTGGAGATTGAAGGTGGTTGAAGGTTATTGAAGAGGAATGAAGCTTTGGTGTGATTTTTGCAGGGATTTATTGGCTTTCTAAAGCTTGAATTGAAATGAAGAGAACTCTGTTATTTATAGATGAAATTGTGAAGGTGAGTTTCGAAATTGAATGGAAAAACTTTTGCTGCCGTTTTAGATTGTGTATGCGTTGTTTGCATTACCCTTGTTTTTACAGCGTTTTGAATTGTTTTCATGGCATGAAGGCAAAGTCGTTTTGTGTTAACAACTGATGGCAACTTCTGCGTTTTGCACCCTTTTTTAATTCGCTGTGTTTTGAAGTGTAGCAGTCGCGGCTTGTAGTTCGCACGGAATGTTGAAGCAAGCAAGTCGTTTTGCTCCGGCTTGGTGGCAGCTTGGAATGGTTGGACCTTTGTAGCAGAAGTTTCAACGTATGGGCTGTCTTTCATGGCTTGGATGTATTTGGTTTGATGAATTGACATAGTAGCTGCAGCGTGTGGAATGACTTTGCTTCCATGACTTATTTCAATTTTTTTGTTTTCATTTCAAGATGTAAATGGACATATATTTTGTGATAATTTTTCCATGGGCCTCAATAAAAGATATGTGGGCTTTTGGGATTTATAATTTGGATAAAGCAAAAAAAAGGATAATGAAAAGATGAATTTGGTTAAAAATGGATTTGGAATATTTGGATAATGAAAGTGGGTTTCTAAATGGATATTTAGAAAATCGGATATGAACTTGGTTTTAGAAAAATGGGTTAAGAACTTGGAAAATTAAAATGGTTTAAATGGAGAAATGGATTTTATGAAGAATGGATAGCAAAAAATGGATATGGATCATGGATCTAAAAAATTGAATTTTGGAAATGGATATTGATTTTAGGAAAAAAATGGTTTAGAAAATTGGAGAATTAAAAATTGGTTAAAGATTATGGTTAAAAAGGATAGATTAGAAAATGGATATTTATGGATTATGGATAAGAAATGGATGAAAATGGATAACAAATCTTTATTTTTAGCCCACAACCACTCTTGACTTTTTTCACAAGCCTTTGATAAAAATGTGCCACACAACAAACCACAACTGAAACAACGGCCATCTGAATCTGTTTGAACTTGTCTGAACCAGTTATCTGGGAACATAAATCCACAGATGAACACAATTGAACATTTGAACTCAGATGAACCTGATGAATATCACCACAGAACAACTTGATAATCACTGCTTGAGAAACAACCCATTGGCACAAATGACAGGCAGATGAAGCAAGCTTGATAGTCTGACCAAGATCAGGTCAAACATCCATCTGAACTGGATCAAGAACGAACAACCACATGTGACTTGAAATTGCTTCATTGTCTTTGACAAACCTGCACAACACACAGAGAAAGAAATTGCATCAAATTTTGGTATTTTGGTTAGAGATTAGTAACCAGAAACAAGTGAGAATAATATAAGAATACTCAGGAGAAACAAAGATTGTGATCTTGCTTGTGGTAATGATATGCAAATGAAATGTGCGAAATCTTAGGGGTAAAAATTAGGGTCTTACACCTCCGGCCAAGTCGTTGAGTCAGTTGGTGTGACAGTTGAATACTGTCGATGTTGTTTGTCCCTTAGTACGTGATATGTGTGTGAAACACTGTCAGTACTTTCTGGTTTTTCTAATCCTTTGTCTTCAGGTGTGAGAATGCGATAAGTGGGGGAGACGCTGGTGCTTCTCCAAGTTGCTTCAGTTGTGGAGCGTTGGTTGCAAGATTGTAAGTGTTGTTTGGACAGTGTTGTTCCTAATTCCGGAGGGAATACGGAGGTAAGGTTTATGTCAACTAAGGATTTGTGCCTTAGGTAGTTGTGTGCACAAGATGTAAGGAATGCTATTATAGTTTGGTAAAGATGGTTTATGCCCCATCATGATTGCCGGCTGTCTATTGACAAATTGAGGAACTGATCACTCTTAATCTCTTATTGATAGTAGACGGAATTATGTTGGATGGAATAGACGTGTCTTTCCGACTTTGATAGTGTGTGAAATGGATTGTTTGGAATTTAAGAAAATGGTTACAGATTGTTTTGTTGAGTCGATGAAGATTCTTATATCGGAGGAAGAGGCGGATTAGAGGTTTTGGTATGTTGGTCCGGTTGGGAAGTCATTGAGAGAGAACGATTGGGTATCGTTAATGGTTATTCTCAGAGAGTAGAGTGTGAACTCAAATTTGATGAAGGGGAAGATTTGAGGTTTGGATCTGCTAAGTAAGTAGAAAAACTTTTAGGAAGTGAAACTCAGATTGAAAGAGCGGTTGGAAGATTTACTGGAAAAGGGATTTGTGAGACCAAGTGTGTTATCTTAGAGAGCTCCAGCTTTGTTAGTAGCAAAAAGGAAGGATGATTGAACATAATAACTAGCATGATCCGTATAATGGTATTGAGAATATGGAAAGAAAAACTTAGAGTTTTGGAGTTCTTAAAGTTTTAGGGCATTAATGGAAATTTTGAGAAAACCCTTAGGTGTAGATGTAATATTTGAGAATTCTTTTTGGTTGATGGTTGCTACATGTTTGGATTTATAGAATTTGGACTGTTAAGCGAAGAAATTGTGTATGGATTACTGACAGTTGAATAAGGTAATGATTGAGAACAAGTGTCCACTTTCATAAACAGATGACTGGAATGGTTTGGTTGAGTTTGAGTGAAATTGCAATTGTTTGGAATGTTTGATAAGAGTGGTGAATTGTGTGAGTTAAGGCTTTGATCGATTTAATGTGACTGGTTATGTTTGTTGTAACGCCCCAGTTTTGGTTATTTTTATTTAATTGAGTCATTTTGATTATTTTATTATTATATTATTTTATTTCTGACTTTTATGCGATAATATGTTATTTTTCATCGTGATTATATTTTGTCGCGTTTTGGGAACGTTAGTGAGATATTTGAGTGTAGGGGTATTTCGGTCTTTTGTCGGGTAGATATTATATTTTTCATAGAAATAGAAATAGAAAGAAAGAAAAGTAGAAAGAAATAAAAATAGAGAGAAAAGAGAAGAAGAAAAAGGAGAAGAGAAAGAGAAGAGGAAAAAGAAGAAAAAGAGGAAAAACTTGTGGATTTAGGAACCGATTCAACCGACTTTTCAAACGCGATTTAATCGGGTAAGGGTGCGAAACTCGATTATACTATGATTGTGTATGATTATGTATGTTTGTGTGGAAGTTTTGTTGGTTTTTCAAATATAGGTTGAAATGAGATAAACGAGTAGAAATCGGTGTTTTCACGGTCGAAAATCAATATAAACTGTATTGTATGATCACACTGTGTGTATGAACAATCGTTGATGTTTGTTTTGCTGTTGGAATTGAGTTTGGGTGAAAAATAGGATTTTTGGGTTGGATTTTCGAAGAGGGATTTTTCTGAAAATCGCAGAGCCCGCTCAGCGCGCTCCTGGAAAAACTGCAACCTCACGAGTCAGCGGGGAGCCCGCTCAGCGCGGTCTGGGACTTCAAAATTTTTATCTATTTTCTAAATTCCGTAACTTTTGATCCGTAACTCGGATCGGGACGTTCTTTATACCATTGGAAAGCTTAAGAAATGTTCTTTCTCATAAAAATGGGTTTTGAGATTGTTGGCCGATTAAATTAAGTCGGGAATTTGAAATAGTGTTGTTTTGTCTACTTTTGCCATTTTAATTATGTGAATTTGATGTGTAATGTGCAATGTGCTGTTAATATGGATGTTGCATGACTTGTGTGCTATTGTGTGATGAAAATGCACGTGATATATGTTGTAATGATGATTTGTGGCCTAAGGGCAAGGAAATGCTATGTGTGGTATTTGATGATATATGCATGATTATGGAATGTGTATATGTGTGCATTTAAATGTCATGAGTCATTGTATGCCAAGGATCATGATATGTATTCTTGTGACGTCCTGAGTGAAGGATTGATTCTAGAGGGAATCTGCTATAACATCGCGTGCCTTAAAAATAAGAGGTATGAATCACCTTAATAATAAGAGGACCGAAAGCAATGATTATAGACGATCGTGTGCCCATGTGGGGTGTGAGCGATCGGGTCGTGTGCCCGTGTGGGGTGTGAGCAATCCATAAACGTCGTGTGCCCGTGTGGGGTGTGAGCAACGGGGAACATCGTATGCCCGACGGGGAGTTTCAGTGATGTAACGAGCGATGATTCCAGCAGAGTTCCTGAGTGAACTAGTGATGAGAAACATTGGAAGTCGGTACCGCATATGCATTGCATAGAGTCGTTGTGTCGGTCTCTGTGCATTTGCATAAATCATGGATTAATTATGTATGGAATTGTGAATGCGATTGATGAGCTGGAATATGTATAATTGTATTGATGATGAGTGTATTTTGTATGACTGATGTGCATTGGTATTGGATACCTGAGAATTGTATTGTGTTGTGTTGTATTTGATTGTGGTGCATTTGTGGTGAGAATATTTTACTTGTGCATTTCTGTGTTAATATATAATTATATGCAACTGTATTATGATTGTGTTTCTCACCCTTATGCTATTTTATAATGCTATATGAGGCATTGCAGATTAGAGTTGCTGGAGGTCGTTTTGTGAAGCTTAGATCTTCATTCTTTTGTCAGTCGGCTCTGATATGTGACACACGGTAGTCGGGGTGATCGAGTGTGATTATTTTGTATTATGTATATGTATCTTTTGGATTGTACATGTATGGTTGTATATGACACATACACTTCTATGATATATATATATATATATATATATATATATATATGAGATTCAGTTACGGATTTTCCGCTTTTATTCTGTAATTGGATTGTGGGTGTTAGGAACTCCGTTTCTTTGTTGTGCTACCTGAATTGTTGCATATCTGTATGAGCAGGGTTATTGTATTTTATTTCAAATTGATGTGGCGTCTCCAGTCTATGCCGTGAATGTGTAAATATACTCTGATGAAATTTTGTATTTTATATATTGCTTTAATAGCTTGGGGGTATAGATTGGAGGTGTTACATTAAGTGGTATCAGAGCCAGTCCGTGTCAGTTTGTGTCTGTTTGTGTCAGTCCTTGTTGGTCTTGGTGTTTGGGTTGAGCTGTTTGTTTAACCATAGTTGCTGTTATTGGGAATGAACAAAATATGGCTGGTAGGAATGATGCTGCTTTAGCTGCTGCGATGCAAGCTATGGCTCGGGTTGTGCAGGGTACACCTAATGCTGCTGGTAATGATGAGTTCAGGAAGAACAAATCGCCTGTCTTTAAAGGGAGACATGATCCTGATGGTGCACAGATTTGGTTGAAAGAGATTGAAAGGATTTTCCGAGTTATGGATTGTGCTGAGGACAGTAAGGTGGGACTGGGAACTCACATGTTACAGGAAGAAGCGGATGACTGGTGGGTTAGTACTCGTCAGGTGTTGGAAGCTGGGGATGAGGAAGTTACTTGGGAATTGTTTAGCCGGGAGTTTCTGAGGAAGTATTTTCCCGAAGATGTAAGAGGAAAGAAGGAAATTGAGTTCTTGGAATTGAAACAAGGTAATATGTCTGTTGTTAATTATACTGCTAAGTTTGCGGAGCTTGTGCAGTTTTATCCTCATTATGCTGAAGCTACTGCAGAGTTTTCTAAGTGTGTGAAGTTTGAGAGCGGATTGCATCCTGAGATTAAGCAGGCAATCGGTTATCAAAGGATAAGAAGGTTTTCTGATTTGGTGGAATATTGTAGGATTTATGAAGAGGATAGTAAGGCTCGTTCTACTCACTATAAGAGTGTGAGTGACAGGAAAGAGAAGCAACAGTTCCGTAGTGGTCCGTATGTGACACCAGCTGATAAGGGTAAACAAAGGGGTACTTTTGATCGAAGGCCCAGTGGTGGAGGTATGTCTGGTCCTCTGAGGTGTTATAAGTGTGGTGAGTTAGGGCATCGTCGGTTTGAGTGCAGGAAAGATATGAGGAAGTGTACTAATTGTGGAGGTGTCGGACATGTCGTAGCTGATTGTAAAAGGAAGAATGTGGTGAAGTGTTTCAACTGTGGTGAACCTGGTCATATTAGCACAAAGTGTTCGAAACCGAAGAAGGCTCCATCTGGTGGGAAAGTGTTTGCATTGGCAGGGACTCAGACTACTAATGCAGATCGTCTGATCAGAGGTACTTATTTTATTAATAGTACGCCTTTAGTTGCTATTATTGATACTGGAGTGACTCATTCGTTTATTTCGTCTGAGTACGCGAAGCGTTTGAATCTTGTGTTGTCTTCGATGGATGGCGAAATGGTTATTGATACTCCAACAATGGGGTCAATAAATACTTATTTGGTTTGTTTAAGTTGTTCTTTGACCATTTATGGTAAAGACTTTGAGATGGATTTAGCGTGTTTGCCGTTGGAGGGTTTAGATGTGGTTCTAGGAATGAATTGGTTGCAATTCAATCGGGTTCATATTGATTGTTATCATAAGCTAGTAAGGTTTCCTTCTCTTGAAGAAGATGAAGACTCGAGTTTCTTATCTACTAAAGAGTTGAAGAAACTTTTGGCGGATAAAGCTCAGTTGTTTGGGTTGTTTGCGTCGTTGACTGTGGATAGTCAAGTTTCACTTGATGTGTTTCCTGTTATGTGTGAATTTCCGGAAGTGTTTCCTGAGGATATTTCAGATGTGCCGCCAGAGAGAGAGGTGGAGTTTTCTATAGATCTAGTTCCTGGTACTAGACCTGTTTCTATGGCACCTTATCGAATGTCGGCATATGAGTTGGTAGAGTTGAAGAAGCAGTTGAATGAATTGTTGGAAAAGAGGTTTGTGAGACCAAGTGTGTCACCTTGGGGTGCTCCAGTTTTATTGGTGAAAAAGAAAGATGGAAGTATGCGATTGTGCATTGATTATCGCCAGTTGAGTAAGGTGACGATTAAGAATAAGTATCCTCTTTCGAGAATTGATGATCTGATGGATCAGTTGGTTGGTGCTTGTGTTTAGTAAGATTGATTTGAGGTCAGGGTATCATCAGATAAGGGTGAAAGAGGAAGATATTCAGAAGACGGCTTTTAGGACACGTTACGATCATTATGAATATTCTGTGATGTCTTTCGGGGTTTCTAATGCGCCAGGTGTGTTTATGGAGTACATGAATCATATTTTCCACGAGCATTTGGATCGATTTGTTGTTGTGTTTATTGATGACATATTGATTTATTCTAAGTCTCGGGAGGAGCACGCGGAGCATTTGCGTATTGTGTTGCAGGTTTTGAAGGAAAATAAGCTTTTTGCCAAATTGTCTAAGTATGAATTCTAGTTGTCGGAAGTGAGTTTTCTTGGACACGTAATTTCAGGTAATGGTATCGTTGTGGATCCATCTAAAGTAGAAGCAGTTCTACAATGGGAGGCTCCGAGATCTGTTACTGAAATTCGAAGCTTTTTGGGTTTGGCTGGATATTATCGAAGGTTCATTGAAGGTTTTTCTAAGTTAGCACTTCCTTTGACCCAGTTGACTTGTAAAGGGCAAGCGTTCATTTGGGATATTCAGTGTGAGGAAAGTTTTAATGAGCTGGAGAGAAGATTGACGACAGCTCCGATTTTGATTTTGCCGAATCCTAATGAACCGTTTGTGGTGTATTGTTATGCGTCTTTGGTTGGTCTAGGTGGTGTGTGTCGCTCCCAGGATTTTCATCCAGGTACAAACGCGAAAGTGGCGCGGAAAACAGAGTCACCAGCCGTGTAAATTTATCCCAAGAGAGGGAAAGGGAACACCGCATAAACCTGAGGAAGAGGGAAAGGAATGGCCATCGCAACCATAACCTGGGCTCGGGAGTCTGTTACACGAGGGGAAGGTACTAGTACCCCACGCGTCCATCGTACTCGATGGGATCCACGCTTGTTGTCTATTCTAAGGGTGAGTTATCCTAACATCTAGGGCTGTACTAAAACGGGGGAAGGGAAAAACAAAGACAGACTCGGTAGGACGTCGACGTCCCAGGCCTACGTACCCCCTTTGTGCAATGGGGAATTCAGAGTCAACGTAGTTCAGACCAAGTTCTTTTTGTGTTTTTTATGAGCGACATTAAGTTCGCGTCCGACAGTTAGGGTCGATGCCTGTTTGCGACTCAGACAGAAGGTAACGTGCCCTTTTTGAAAATAGCCTTTAGTTTGAAGATCCCGCAGGATAAAAAGGTTTGAAGTTTGTTTGTATTTTTTAGGATAGAAGTGACTTGAATTAGTTTATAACTCAACTTGAACCAAAGTCTATGACACGGGAACGAATGCGTCGCATGGTCGTCCCCAATGGGACGTATGCTCAACACTCTAGAAGAGAGAAAGGGGACCCCTCAATCTTCATTTCCTATGTTTAAGGCTCGCGTGCAAGGCAAGTTGACCTTATTAAGTATTTTAGAAATGTTTTGAGATGAGAAGAGGGACTCAAAAGAAAAGAAAAGACTACGGGGAAAAATCTATCCTAATGTTATCATGCAAAGATGGCCCTAAGGGGAGGTTTGACAACAACCTAGACCTAAAGAAAAGAAAAGATGAGAGAAAGAAAGAGTGAGAGTGGACATGGATAACTATCCACACCCTCAAATAACTTACCTTAGCCCCTGCATAAAAGGTTAGTACAAACAGACATAAGTGACAATAAGACAAATGAAACCCAAACAAATCATATACCAAAGAGAAATGGTTATAAACCAAATGAAACTCAACCAAGATAGAATGTGGGTGACCTAAACATGCATTATGAAGTCAAAGAAGCAATCTCAAACGATGACACAAGTGCCTTTTCAAACAGGTAATCAGACATGATCAAAGATGTGCATATAAGAAGACCTCACACAAAGAGAAATTAAACAATTAGCAAGACACCTTTTAAAATTACCTAATTAAAACTTAACACACCTCAACCAGTGGTAAATAACATGTCAAAAGCTCATGCCAAAATTCCCCAGATAGGTCACTCAAACAATTATGCAAATTCAGATGAGAAATAAGGTTCAATATGCAAAAGAGGAGGACTAAAATGCAATATGAAATGATTTTAAAAATGAGAGAAAAATATTTTAATTCAATTCAATGTGTTGATGAAACAATGCAAAAAGAATGAGTTCAAAATGTTTCATGGATGATGAGAAATAAATTATACAATGCAATGTGTGCAAAATGGAGCAAATTCAAAAAGGGAATTATTAAAATAATTAATTTAGATGATAAAAATAAAATAAAAATAAAAAATAAAATTTTAGAAAATTTTATAAAACTATATAATGCTTCATGAATTTTTTGGTGATTTTTTGGATGCAAATATATATTTTTAAAAATTAAAAATGAGAAACAAACAATTAAATAAATAAATAAATAACAAGGAAATATGCAAGGGGGTGAGTTTAGCAACAAAAATACGTTAGAAAAGGACATGGGCTGAAAGGTGGGGGTGCGAACAGAAGGCCCAAGACAAGAGGTCCATTAGCGAAAAAAAAAAAGGAAGTACACGTGAGACCTAGTCAACCCTCAGACTCACCAACAGCCATGAGATCAATCTAACGCGCCTTAACCAGTCAACACAATCACAAAGTAATAATGATGAACGTTCCGGATTAAGCAACACACCATAATAATCATGCATGCGCACACATAAAATCACCCAGCATTTAAAATAAGAAACACGTGAGCCACACGTGAATCATTAATGTGTTGGCTGCCTACCGTCCATCAGATCTAACCAACGTCCCAGATCCATTAATCAAACGCGTGATGTGTGATGCAGATTGAACCTGCATGATAACTATCGTGAATGGACACACACACAAACCAAGAAATAAAAACAAAAAATTAAAACGCATGGCATGCTGTGGATCGTGGGATCAAATGCATCAACGGCTGGGAGATCATCACCTACCTCCAAACCCTTCACCGGCCAGAAACTGCACCAGCCACCGGAGCTAGGGTTCCGGTCACCCTCTCCGGTCACCTGCACAAAAAAATTCACCAAAACACGCAAACGAACACACTATCTTGACCAGAATTCCACGAGGATTAATAATATCACATCAAAAATCCCAAACAAGCAACACATAAGGCAACACGAATGAAAAAAGGTTAGGTCCAAAACTTTGAAACTCAAAGTAAAACACATCAGAATCATCAGTGGATGTCACACATCATTATGCATATCAAAAATAGGAGTTTTAAGAGCATGCAAAGTGTTACCAACCTGAGATCACGCAGCCTATTCCCTTGCTATTAGCTTCAAACGATGGATGGTTTGTGCTCTATGGATTCCAAGGATGAAGACTGTGAAAGAATTTCACCCAAAGCCTTTGTGGATTATGAGATTCGAATGAGAGAAGCTTTAGGGTTGCAAACTTTGTTCTCCTCAAAATCACGTGTGTTCTTCTCTAACCAGTGCATGAGTAATCTTAAATACTTAGGGTTAATCCACTGATGATCACTTGGGCCTTGTTAATTCCTCACTTAATGAGTTTTGGGTGATTTTGGAAATTTGAATAATGTGAAATACACCCTTATCCATGCATGTATCTCCAAACCCTTGATGATGGATCACTTATTTAACAATTGCTAATCACACCTGAATTAGATTTGGGCCTTGAGATGTCTTGGTTCATGAGTTTTTAATGATCTTGCAATTTTGCACCATGTGAACTAAGTAATGAATAAGTCATGAAATTTCTTGGTTCAAAGGCCCAAAATGATCCTTAAGGAATGTTCTTTGATGTGAAAATGTGGCTTGAAACAATGGAATCAATTATAGGTCACTATGTCCCAAAATACAAAAGTTGTGAAAATGGAACCCTAAAAACCACGTTGCCTTCTTTTGATCATAACTTGAGTTTCACAAATGATATGGAGACCATCTAGTACTTGTTGGAAAGAGGAGAAAACGATCTTCAACTTTCATGTTTGAGGAAAATTCATTTGAAGCTTCTTTAATGATGCAAAGTCAAGTTAAATGTAATGTAAGAACATGCCCAAAAAGGAAACTTTCAAATTATAGGTCATTTCCATATTTAGTAACTTTTGTATCAACCCTTGATTCTTGATAAATGGTATGGAACTTGCCCTTGGAAGACCATATGAGGATGTGGGACCTTGAAAACCTTGGAGAGAACCTCAAAATTCCACAGTTGACTTCCCCTCTCACTGTTGACTTTTATCCAATTCTCCTGATTCCCAATCCATTGGCCAATTGAACTTCTCATGAACCAAAATGATGGACAATCTTCCATTCCTAGATACTTAGGGACCCAAGGAATACCATGGAATCAATTCTTGCCCAAAATATCAGAAATAAACTGACTTTATAGCAAACCCTAACTTTGGTACCCTCAGTCTAGGAGGAAATAACACAGTCTCCAAATCCAAATTCCTCTGAATATGATGTGTATCCTCTCCAACAAAGATAAGATATGTCATTTGGTGATGATAAAAACCCAAGAAGCTTGCCCATTGGAGCAATAAACCCAAGAATCTCAAAACCCTAATTTCTGCACTAGTTAGGAAAGAGTGATCCACAATACAAGGACTCTTGCTTGACCCTTTGAAGAACATCTTCTCCCCTTGGACTTGCCTCAAGCACCTTGACCCCATGCTAAGAACCAATGACATGCACATATAATGCAAAAATGAAATGAAACATAAGCCAGTTAGTACTAAAGTAAGGTGAGCAAATTTTGGGGTGCTACAGCTGCCCCTATTCAATCAACTTGGTCCTAAAGGTAGGATAGCAACAGCTTTCAGACATTCCAGGATGCACGGGGATTGAATACCGAAAGAGCCCCGGAAATTTGCTAACGGTGAGAATAACGAAATGGAGCGTGCTGAAAAATAAGGAGTATGACCTCGACCATACCCACAAAAATAAGACGAATACGATCTCAATCGTGCCCGCAAAGGAAGACTGACCTCAATCACTCTACCCACAAAGAAAATACGAATAAGACCTCAATCGCACCCACAAAACGAATACAACCTCAATTGTACCCTCAAAGGAAGACTGACCTCAATCACTCTACCCACAAAGAAAATATGAATACGACCTCAATCGCACCCACAAAACGAATACAACCTCAATTGTACGCGCAACAGAAGACTGACCTCGATCACTCTACCCACAAAGAAAATACGAGTATGACCTCAATCGCACCCACAAAACAAATACAACCTCAATTATACCCGCAAAGGAAGACTGGCCTCGATCACTCTACCCACAAAGAAATCATGAATACGACCTCAATCACACCCACAAAACAAATACAACCTCAATTGTACCTGCAAAGGAAGACTGACCTCGATCACTCTACCCACAAAGAAAATATGAATACGACCTCAATCGCACCCACAAAACAAATACAACCTCAATTGTACCCGCAAAGGAAGACTGACCTCGATCACTCTACCCACAAAGAAAGCATGAATACGACCTCAATCGCACCCACAAAACAAATACAACCTCAATTGTACCCACGAAATGAATACAACCTCAATTGTACCCTCAAAGGAAGACTGACCTCGATCACTCTACCCACAAAGAAAATACGAATACGACCTCAATCGCACCCACAAATTGAATACAACCTCAATTGTACCCTCAAAGGAAGACTGACCTCGATCACTCTACCCACCAAGAAAATATGAATACGACCTCAATCGTACCCACAAAATGAATACAACCTCAATTGTACCCGCAAAGGAAGACTGACCTCAATCACTCTACCTACCAAGAAAATATGAATACGACCTCAATCGCACCCACAAAATGAATACAACCTCAATTGTACCCGCAAAAGATAACCAACATAAAGTGGACTTCGCCGGGAATAACGTGAAACAAAACTTCTGGTTTAAACCACCCCTACTGAGAAAGGGAAACTGGCAAACAAAATATGTCAAGCGAGAACTGACTACCAGGCAAGAACTGGATTTCACAAAAGAGAAAGGCCAAACAAAGGCAAACTTCTAACGGACTCGCGATCCACAGATAAGATGACTCCGCTGGGGAAGGGAGAAGTCTAAATAAAAGACTCTGTCGGGGAGCACAAGTATAAGGAACGCATCCCTCCAAAATCTCCTGAGTTATGCCATCTCTGCTGGGAAAGAGAACTGGCAAGGAAAGCATCAAACCTGGCTTATGCTTCAAATGCAAATGTTTGAGTTTTGCCGTAATGCTCCACATGAAGTGGAAATGCTACGCGTTTGAGGATGCAATGCAAATGCTTATGATATGCAAAACAGGTCCCTCCAGCAAAATAAATACTGGAGAGAAAAGACCAATTCGGCTGGGGATGACAAAAATAAATTGTCCTCTGAATCCAAGAACTCTGCTGAGAAGGATCACGCTGACCGACCCTTTGGATCAACAACTTCTACTGGGGATGAAATCCCAAAAGAACATCCACACTACCGGGGATTACACCTGTCCTTTATTGAAGGTAACATCCAAAACCTGAGATTTCTCCTCTGCTGGGGGAGTTGAGAATGAATACCAATAACGGAACCGGAAGTCTGTTACTGAGGATTGCTAATATCCAATTGGGCTCAGAACCTGCTGGGGATGCCAGCCCATAATACCATCCTTCTTGGGGAAAACAGTCCAATATACCGTCCTGCTTGGGGATACTGCTGGACTTAGCCTACTGATGGGGAGAATGACTTTACTCCCTTCTTGCTGGGGACTAGAATATGACATCGTCAGTGAGAGCATGCTTCCTGACTAGATGGGGAAGGTGAACACCCTGATTCTGTGGGGAAATAACGTCTTGATCTAGAGAAAATACTTCCCAAGTCTTCTGCTGGGGAAGGTTTGATCTGCTGAGGAAAGCGCAATCTCAATGCTGGGGAGAGCAAGCCGCTGGGGAAATACAATCCTGTTGCCCTGCAAGTCAAACAACAACAAATAGGATATGCCACAACATGACTATCACCATTAATGCCTAAGTAATTTCTACTGCTTTTCGTTATGCTCCGCAAAGCTCAAAATTTTATATGCAATGTTTATCAAAAATATCAGACGTTTTTGCAAACAAAACAGTAAAAGTAAAACAAACAACGGAAAGCTCTTTGAGTGAAATGAAAATTTTATTGAGAAGAGTAGCCTGTAAATAGGCATTTAGAAATGGAAGCAATTCCTAAATAGAGGTAATTGCACAAAAGCAAAAAGAAAATACATATGTCGGCAATGTGGGAACAGATATCCACCATGATTCGACTTAGTTATGACCCATATGTCTTGCTTATCCACAAATGTCTTGACCTTCGAAGAGACTAACTGTACTGATTCCTTTCTTTCAGAATTTCCAGGTATTGAAAGTGCTCACAGATCAAACGCAGACCGTAGACTTTCGCTTATAAATCCCTAACTTTTTCCTGGATCTCCCTTTTCGGGTTTTCAATCCATCGAGATACCCATTTTTGTCAAAGTTACCTTTACCGATTTTCAACTTTGCGGGCTTACACATTTCTTTTTACATTTTATCCCTAATTTTTGCCCGAACCTTTTCCTTTTTATGATTCGCTGGGATGCCCCTTTTTTGCCTGGACTTTCTTTTTATGTCTAGCGGGTCTCTTTTATGCGAAGTATTTTTTGACTACGTCTGCGTCACAGGGGACGTAAAATCTTCGCCATCCATAGTTGAAAGTAGTAAGGCTCCACCCGAGAAAACCTTTCTTACTACATACAACCCTTCGTAGTTTGGAGTCCATTTGCCCCTGTGATCTTCTGAGGAGGAAGAATCCTTTTCAAAACTAATTCACCTATCTGAAAACTCCGAGGACGCACTTTCTGGTCAAAGGCGTGCTTCATCCTGCTCTGATACAACCGACCATGTGCGATGGCTGCCAATCTCTTTTCTTCAATAAGGTTCAACTGACCCAATCTGGAACGCACCCACTCAGCTTCATCAAGCTTCACATCTGCCAGAATTCTCAAAGACGAAATTTCGACCTCTAAGGGTAAAACTGCTTCCATACCATATACCAATGAGAAAGGGGTTGCCCCAGTTGACGTACGCACCGAAGTACGGTAACCATGTAGGGCATAAGGTAGCATCTCATGCCAGTCTTTATATGTTACCACCATCTTCTGCATAATCTTCTTGATATTCTTATTCGCTGCCTCAACAGCCCCATTCATCTTCGGACGATATGGAGAGGAATTATGATCCTCGATCTTGAAACTCTGACATAATTCCTTCATCATCTTATTGTTCAAATTCGAGCCATTATCAGTAATGATTCTCTCCGGGACCCCATAACGACATATGATATCCTTCTTTATAAACTGGGCTACCACTTGCTTGGTGACGTTGGCGTACGAGGCTGCTTCCACCCACTTTGTGAAATAGTCAATGGCAACCAAAATGAAACGATGCCCATTAAAAGCAGCGGGCTCAATCTTTCCAATCATATCTATGCCCCACATTTCAAAAGGCCAAGGAGATGATAACACGTTTAGAGGCGTAGGCGGTACATGCATCTTATCTGCATAAATCTGGCATTTATGGCACTTTCGGGCGTACTTGAAACAATCAGACTCCATAGTCATCCAATAATATCCTGCCCTCAACAACTTTCTAGCCATGGTGTGTCCACTAGAATGAGTACCAAAAAAACCCTCGTGAACTTCCTCCATCAACAAACCTGCCTCGTGTTCATCAACACAATGTAGCAAGACCATGTCGAAGTTCCTCTTATATAACACATCATCCTTGTTCAGAAAGAAATTTCCTGCCAACCTTCTCAGAGTATTCTTATCCTTGGTGGAGGCACCTTCTGGATACTCCTGTCTCTTCAGAAAAACCTTAATATCATGATACCACGGTTTACCATCAGACACATCTTCAATTGCAAACACAAAAGCTGGTCTATCCAGACGCATGATTCTAATCGAAGGAGTTTCATTCCAACGATTCACCTTATACATGGATGCCAATGTCGCCAACGCATCAGCCATCTGATTCTCAGCTCGGGGCACATGATGAAAATCTACCCTGTCAAAGAAAGGTAACAACCTTCTGGCATAGTTGTTATAAGGCACCAAATTCGCCTGACGAGTCTCCCATTCTCCTGTAATCTGATTAACTACCAACGTGGAATCACCTTAGACATCGAGGTTCTTAATTCTCAAATCAATTGCTTCCTCTAACCCCATGATGCATGCTTCATACTTCGCCTCGTTGTTGGTACACACGAATGCTAATCGGGCAGTGAAAGGTATATGAGAACCCTTTGGGGTTGTAATGATTGCCCCAATTCCATTACCATATGAGTTGACAGCCTCATCAAAAATCATCTTCCATTGAGACCCAATCTCAGGTCCTTCATCAGGCAGAGGCTCTTCACAATCTTTCATTTTCAGAAACATAACATGCTCGTCTGGAAACTCAAACTTCATTGGCTGATAATCCTCGACCGGCTGTTCAGCAAGATATTCTGATAGAACACTTCCCTTAATGGCCTTCGGGGAAACATACTGAATATCGTATTCTGTCAAAACCATCTGCCAACGGGCTATCCTTCCAGAAAGTGCTTGCTTCTCAAACACGTACTTAATCGGACCCATCTTCGAAATCAACAAGGTTGTGTGGTTTAACGTATACTGCCTCAGGCGCTTGGCTGCCCAAGCGAGTGCACAACATGTCTTTTCCAACATAGAGTATCTTGATTCGCAATCAGTGAACTTCTTACTCAGGTATTAAATGGCGTGCTCTTTCCTACCTGTCTCGTCGTGTTGACCGAGCACACAACCCATCGAATTCTTAAGAACCGTAAGGTACATAATCAGCGGTCTCCCGGACACCGGTGGCATAAGGACTGGAGGTTCCTGCAAATACGTCTTTATCCTTTCAAACGCCTCTCGACAATTTTCATTCCACCTGACCTCTTGATCCTTTCTCAACAACTTGAAAATTGGTTCACACGTGGCTGTCAGGTGAGAGATGAACCTAGCAATGTAATTCAACCTCCCCAAGAAACCACGAACCTCTTTCTCTGTTCTTGGCTCAGGCATTTCCTGTATGGTTCTTATCTTTGCAGGATCAACTTCGATACCTCTTTCACTAACAATGAATCCCAGCAATTTACCAGACCTCACGCCGAAAGTGCACTTGTTCGGATTTAATCTCAATCTGAACTTCCTCAACCTTTCAAACAGCTTCTGGAGGTTCACCAAGTGTTCTTCCTCTGTCTGTGACTTCGTAATCATGTCGTCAACATAAACTTCAATCTCCTTGTGAATCATATCATGAAAGAGAGTCACTATTGCCTGCTGATAGGTTGCCCCAGCATTCTTCAATCCAAAGGGCATTACCTTGTAGCAAAATGTTCCCCACGGTGTTATGAACGTAGTCTTCTCCATGTCCTCTGGGGCCATTTTGATTTGGTTATACCCAGAGAAGCCATCCATGAAGGAAAACACAGAATATTGAGCAGTATTGTCCACTAACACGTCAATGTGGGGGAGCGGGAAATCATCCTTTGGGCTCGCCCTATTCAAATCTCGGTAATCAACACACATCCTGACCTTCCCATCCTTCTTAGGTACAGGTACAATATTAGCAACCCACGGAGGATAATATGTCACAGCAAGAAATCCGGCGTCCAACTGTTTCTGAACCTCTTCCTTGATCTTAACAGCCATATCTGGTTTCGTCCTTCTCAGTTTTTGCTTGACTGGAGTACAACCCTCTTTAAGCGGCAGTCGGTGTAAAACAATGTCAGTGTCAAGCCCAGGCATGTCTTGGTAAGACCAGGCGAAGATATCCACATACTCTCGAAGTAACTCAACCAATCTTCCCTTAACAGTGTCTTCCAAAGCAGCCCCAACCCTAACTTCTCGTTTAACATCCTCGGTTCCCAGATTAACAGTCTCAACTTCCTCCTGATGAGGTAGAATAACCCTTTCCTCCTGTTTCAGTAGCCTGGCTAACTCTTCTGGTAGGTCACAGTCTTCGCCAGTCTCTTCTTCGGCTTGATAGATAGGATTGTCGAAGTCATATCGAGCCATAGCTAAGTCATGATGGGTGGAATCTGAACAAAGAAACCTGCATGATGGATGTTTTATGTTTATTATGAGTGCAACAAACAAGAAAACACATTGCCATTTTGATGTGGGTTAATGCAAAAAGGTAAAAACACAAAAACAGGGATCAAAATATTTGAATGAAAAACGTCCTTTATTGATGATAAAAGTAGCAAATAAAACATCCAAGCCCTACAAATAAATATCACTACGTCTTGGGCAAAACGTAGGATTCAACATAACAGAAAACAAAAGTAAATTACTACGAGCGCGTCACTTGGATGAATTTCTTAGAAAACCAGTTGCCTAAGCTCTGACCAGGGGTGCAGGGACGGATCCACTCATCCATGTCACAGTCACTATCTCCTTCATCCTCAATAGCATTAACCTGATTAAAGAAAACCCCAGAACTTGTGAACTGAATTGGACCAGCATACTTGGGAGGCTTTTGAGCTCGTCGGGGTGGCTTGTACCCTAGTCCATGGGTATCCTGCTTTCTTTGAACATCAATGATACTGCCCCACTTCTGAGAACCACCAGCTTCAACTATAGCACGCGCCTCTTTGAAAGAGGACATTGGAACCTCTGATTATCTGACAACTTCGGGTTGGGCAATCACCTCAGGCTGACTGACTTCCTTTGGGGGTTCCTCGAGAATTTTCACAGCTTCAAAGGCTTGGCACAAAGTTTCCTTTATTTCACCCTCTGCCTCTACATACTTGAAGGTCGATAGGTGACTCACCATGATCTCTTCCTCACCACAAATAGTCACAACGTGGCCATCCACCATATACTTCAACTTCTGGTGCAGCATAGATGTTACTGCCCCAGCACCATGGATCCAAGGGCGACCTAACAAACAACTATAGGCAGGCTGAATATCCATTATGTAAAAGGTGGTGTTGAAAATCTCAGGACCCACCTTGATTGGCAGAACTAACTCTCCAAAAACTGACCTCTTGGAGCCATCAAAAGCGCGTACCACCAAGTCACTTGGTGTACAAATCAACCCACGAGTATCCAATTTCATTAAAGCCTTCTTCGGTAACACATTCAAAGAAGACCCAGTATCAACCAACACATGCGACATTAAGGAACCACGGCATTCCACTGAAATATGCAGAGCGTTGTTGTGATTCCTCCCAGCCGGAGTCAGATCTAAATCGGTGAAACCCAAACCATTACCAGCATTCACATGAGCCACGACCCCTTCTAACTGGTTGACAGATATTTCCTACTGTACATAGGCCATATTCAAAACCTTCAGCAATGCATTTCAATGTGCCTCAGAGCACAACAGTAAGGATAGAATGGAAATCTTCGATGGAGTTTGGTGAAGTTGATCAACAATCTTGTAATCTCTTTTCCTGATCAGCCTCATAAACTCTTCTACGTCTTTTGAGAAAGTATCCCCAACTGGCTTTGTCATAGAATTATTTGCTTCCTGCCTCTGTATAGACTCATCCATCATCAGTTTACCTCTGTCTTGTTTTGAACTGCCAACTTGATCCTCAGACGGAATAAAGACTCTACCACTCCTTGTGATAGCCCCTGCTTCAACAAGATTTTCAACCCCTATATTCACAGCTGATGTCTCTACCAATTCCTGCTTCTTACCACCAACAAACACCTCGACCCCACAGTTCCATGGGGTGGCCTTGGTACTCTCATACGGGACTGGTCCAGGAACAGTGATAATGATCGGCGCTGGTCTTGCCGGCGCTGATATAGTTATTGTCTTGAACGAAATTGTTATTGTGGCAACATCAATCTCTCTGTCGGTAACTTTATTCTGCCTACAAGCCCTGTCAAACTGTAATATCTCTTCACTGATCATTTTCTGAATACCTGCTTTTAATAAATCACAATCGCCTGGCTATGTACACAACCTTCATCACATCCAGGAAAGACCCCTCCCTTCAACAGTCTTTCCTTCACCACACCCAAGGGAGTTTGGACTTCATTCACATTTGAAATCAAACTCAAGTCTTCACAGTCTTTAATAATAGCATTGACTCTCGGCCCACCGTGATTCGGCATCGGGTTCTGATTCACATTTGGAACATCATTGGAGAAATTGATGGCTTTGGAATCCACCAAATCTTGAACCTGATGCTTAAAAGCTTTACAGTTCTCAATATAATGTCCGGGTGCCCCAGAATGAAACTCACAGTGGGCGTTGGCGTCATAGCCGGGAGGTGGATTACCAGTAGGTGGAGCCAACATTCTCTTCTGAATTAACTGTAGCTTTAACAAGTGCTGAAATAATTGAGAGTAGGGAAGAGTGGAGTGTCAAAATGCCTATCCCGCCTAGTCAGAGGCTGTGATTGGCGAGGAGCCTGATTTTGTTGTTGAGACACTGCTGGTTGCTGAGGTGCTGCTGGGATGGTTACAGAAGCCACCTGCTGATTGAAGTTCTGACGAGGTCCTTCTCTACCACGATATGATGACACAGAGTTTGTATCTCCCTCCCTCTTCTTGTAACCACTGGCATAAGGCTTCTTACTTCCTCTAGATGAGGACCCATCACCGCCTAATATTTTTCCCGACTTAATTCCGCTTTCCACCATCTCTCCTACTAAGATCAAATCAACAAACTTTCCAGTCATACACGGTACCAGCTTTTCATAGTAATGACCCTGCAAGGTGGCCATAAACATAGTTATCATTTCACGTTCCAACATGGGAGGCTGAACCCTTGCTGCCAATTCACTCCACCTCTAGGCGTACTCCTTGAAACTCTCATTGTTCTTCTGTGATAAATTCTGCAATTGTGTTTCGTTCGGAGCCATGCCAGTGTTGTATTGATAGTGTTTGATAAATGCCCCTGCCATATCTCTCCAACTACGGACATCCTTCCTCTCTAGTTGCATGTACCACTCCAGGGATGCCCCAGATAGGCTATCCTGGAAGCAATGCATCATCAGCTTCTCATTCTTCGCATGCGCAGCCATTTTACTTGCATATGCCCTCACGTGGGTCCTTGGGCAAGACATACCATTATACTTCTCAAAGTGGGAGTCTGAAACTTGTGCGGGATAACAATGCCTGGAACCAGTCCCAAATCCTCCAGATCCATACCCAAAGCATCCTGATTTACAACACCCCGTAGCTGTTCCTCAATCAACCGGAACCTCTGATAATTCTCATTCTGGGGACCAGTATCCCCACCTGGCACAGAAAATGCATCTTCCTGAAGATCATCATACTGACGGCCATGAATTGCACCGACATTGTTACCTCCCCCCACTACAGTAGGAACCACAACATTTTCTCCCCCGCCCGGAGGGATCACAACACCAGTAACAGGAATACCTCTGCCCGGAGGGCCATTCTGAACATTATTACCAGTAGCACCAGTATGAAGTCCTCCATGAAGGACACCTTCTTCATCAATTCTCGCAATCAGTGGCTGAACGAGAGTCCTTAACTGCTCTTGGCCTTGGGCAACCCCTTGCATCAAATCCATGAATTGGTTCATGCGAGTCCGCATCTCAGTCATCTCATTTTGTAGCTGATCCATGAGTCTCTTCTGATTTTGTCTGGTAGAATACCGGTGAATGTGCTGATCTGCAATCCTGTACTGCGGAGGAGAACAAAGTAAGAACACCAGAGATAAACACCTGTCATGCAAAATGATTATGCAAAATGATTATGAATATGCAAATGCAAATGAACATGTTTGAATATCCGCAGGGCGATCCACCCTTTGATTCCAGTTTAACAACAAGATAGAACGAAACTTCTGCTCATATATTAAGAAAACCAGAGGAAAACCAAATGTCAACAATCACAAATCCAAGATAACAAGTCTGAACACAATAATCATAGATCCCAACCAACAAGCCTGGCGGTGGTCCAAATAATGAAAGAAAATAGAAAACTACGGCATGTCATCAAAGTCCACAAGTGTCAATCCCCCCCCATCCATTATGCTTTTTGCTCCAGTCTTGAATTTCCTTGAACAACTTTTTGGTGTCGGGATGCTTCGGTCTCTGAATTAGCTCTTGAATGAGAATGTCTCTCCTATGTATGATCCCTTCCAAGTATCGGCAATGCAACTCCCAAGCGTCTTCTCCAGAAACACCGTCCATGCTAGGACCCTCATTTCTAGGTCTCTTCACTTCAGCATGGATCTTCAGTTCCTCTATGGAGGCTATGGCTTCATTGAGTCGACCCTCGACTGCTTGTCTCTGGAATACCCCTGATACGATCTCAGCGTCTTTCTTCTTGAGCTTCAACTTCAATTGATCAATCTGAGCTAGATAATCGTCTTCCTTTCACTTAGTTTCAGCCATTGCTGTTTCTCGGTGAGCATTGAACCTGTGAATTTTTAACAAAGCCTTGTCTAATTCTTCCTTCTTAGACTCGAGAACCTTACTGATACGGTCTAGAGCTTGCTTCATCCTTTGTCTGGATGTGACCTTGTCAGCTAGCTCCTGTTCTGCCTTAGCGAGAAGCTATGTCTTCATCTTGGCGATATGAACAGCTTCACCCCGCTCATGCTTCAACTGATAAATCTCTCTTTGTAGCTCACTGTTTTCTTCTTGCAGCTTTTCCTTTTCATCCCACAACTTGTTAAACTTCTCTACTTCAACTGTTGTAGGAGGCTCAATCAGCAAGGGGTAAGATGGTGGTTCTTTCTCGAATGGTAAAAGCTCCTCCTCTACCCTTTTTTGAATCCAATCTTCATACGCGGGAAATGTTCTGTTGTTGCTCTTCCCAAAAGAAATCTTCCCCTTCTTATGACGATCTCCCCAACTGTTTGCAGCTTCTTTTAACAGTTCTGGATTGGTTTCCCCACTCAGATATAAAGATTCTTGGACCTCCTCATCTCTTGGTGGCTCTTTCAAGGCATACCCGAATTGCCTAATAGCAAGAATAGGGTTGTAGTTAATTCCCCCTTTCCTTCCTATTAGAGGCACATTTGGGAGACCTCCACAACTAATCATGATATCTTGGCCCAACAAGTCACGGTTAACCCAAATTAGATTATTTGCTCTCAAGCCCATCAATCTTTTGGACCACTCCAAAGTTCCTTGAGTATCTACAAATGCCCCAGATTCGGGAAGACGATCAGCAAACCATTTGTAAAAGATTGGCGCACAAAAATAAAGGGGTCCTCCCCTCCTCTTCTCATTCTTATAATGCATTGAATAATATAGATCTCCAAGCAAAGTAGGTACTAGATTCTTCATGGTAAATATCCGGACAGCGTGCATGTCCATAAAATCCTTCATATTTGGAAACAACACCGTTCCAGAGACACACACAACCAAGATGGCATTGAAAACTGACCAACATCTAGCCTTAGCATACACAGCAGCCTGTTCTATCAAAAATTTCACATGAAAACCTTTACACCCTCCCTTACTGGCAATGTTATTTTTCAACAAAGATGGATCCAAATGCAAAGCCTTGGAGACCTTTCCTAAATCAGGAAGTTCTTCAGAAGGATAAAAAGGAGCCTCTCCTTTAATGGCAACATCCAGAATGAGAGAAAATTCCTCCAATGTCGGAGCCAAAAGATAATCAGTGAATAGAAAACAATGTAGGTGAGGGTCATAGAATTGCACTAGAGTGTGCAAAGCCCTATACTCGTATTCAGTGATGTTGCGAGCAAAATTCAGGATTCTTCCATACTCTTCTCTAAAGTTTGCCAATACCCCAGGTTTTGTCATAGACACAATCTTGTGAACAGTATCCAGAAAAAGAAATGGGAACTTGTACACTATGATGTTCTTTCTCTTCCCAGTACTCATCCTTAATGGTCTTCAAAAACCAGAATCAAAGTTAGGATGCAACCCTGCAAATGAACAAACATGTTAGGATGCAGAATGATGATTCAAATGCACACATGGGATCAAGGATGCCACACAGACTGAACAACTGTATAATCTCAAAGGTCTGCCCAAATACCCAGAATACCAGAATGACCATAGTACCACACTGATAAAACTGCTGATCAAAAAAATGGGTATGTTGAAGGTCAAGGTTACCTGCAAACCTGTAAACACCCTGCCCTCTCACATGTGGGTACTAGAAAGCCGAGGATCCTCAATATCACGGGCTCTCAGGTCGAGAAATGATGATACGGTCACCATTTCTGGTTTGGCATCATCACCAATCGAGGAGGCCTCAACTGATTCCCGTCAAAAAGAAAACATCCTATGGCAAGTCCTCAGTTTCAGCACTGAGGTCGAGAAGCAATAGTACATTCATCCCTCGGGGTACAGTACTATCGCCAAACGAGGAGCGCTTCCACTGATTCTTTCCCAAAAGGACACCCTATAGCAAGTTCCCAGCATTGGGTCCTCGGATCGACATGTGCAATGGGTTTGCCATTTCTGGTCTGTCATTATCACGTCTCGGGAGGAGTGCCATTACTGAGTTCTCGGGAATGGTCGCCAGAGTCGACCGCTTTCCAGGTTACATTCAATCATCTGCACCAATGCGCAGGATAGAATATTACCGAAGAAAACCTCGTCTGGATGTGGAGTTTTCATGTATACTACGTCTGGCCAAACGCCACACGAGTCACACTACTTGCCACGCTAATCCTACGTGTATGCTCAAGCCTGGGTATTGGGCTTACCTCTCAGAACTCCCAACCCGCCAAACAGAAAAACAGTTCAGCAGCTGATAATAATATGCAATGCAGAAAATGCGGTAAAAATAAAATACAACAAATAAAGCAAAACAAAAACAATACACCCAAAGAGAATAAAGACAAGCAAGCGCTAGGATTGACTCGCTTAGGGATGGACCAGCATAGGTCAACCAGATATCCCCAGCAGAGTCGCCAGCTGTCGCTCCCAGGATTTTCATCCAGGTACAAACGCGAAAGTGGCGTGGAAAATAGAGTCGCCAGCCGTGTAAATTTATCCCAAGAGAGGGAAAGAGAACACCGCATAAACCTGAGGAAGAGGGAAAGGAATGGCCATCGCAACCATAACTTGGGACCGAGAGTCAGTTACGCGAGGGGAAGGTACTAGCACCCCACGCGTCCATCGTACTCGATGGGATCCACGCTTGTTGTCTATTCTAAGGGTGAGTTATCCTAACATCTAGAGTTGTACTAAAACGGGGGAATGGAAAAACAAAGACAGACTCGGTAGGACATCAACGTCCTAGGCCTACGTACCCCCTTTGTGCAATGGGGAATTCAGAGTCAACGTAGTTCGGACCAAGTTCTTTTTGTGTTTTTTATGAGCGACGTTAAGTTCGCGTCCGGCAGTTAGGGTCGATGCCTGTTTGCGACTCAAACGGAAGGTAACGTGCCCTTTTTGAAAATAGCCTTTAGTTTGACGATCCCGCAGGATAAAAAGGTTTGAAGTTTGTTTGTATTTTTTAGGACAGAAGTGACTTGAGTTAGTTTATAACTCAACTTGAACCAAAGTCTATGACACGGGAACGAATGCGACGCATGGTCGTCCCCAATGGGACGTATGCTCAACACTCTAGAAGAGAGAAAGGGGACCCCTCAATCTTCATTTCCTATGTTTAAGGCTCGCGTGCAAGGCAAGTTGACCTTATTAAGTATTTTAGAAATGTTTTGAGATGAGAAGAGGGACTCAAAAGAAAAGAAAAGACTACGGGGAAAAATCTATCCTAATGTTATCATGCAAAGATGGCCCTAAGGGGAGGTTTGACAACAACCTAGACCTAAAGAAAAGAAAAGATGAGAGAAAGAAAGAGTGAGAGTGGACATGGATAACTATCCACACCCACAAATAACTTACCTCAGGCCCTGCATAAAAGGTTAGTACAAACAGACATAAGTGACAATAAGACAAATGAAACCCAAACAAATCATATACCAAAGAGAAATGGTTATAAACCAAATGAAACTCAACCAAGACAGAATGTGGGTGACCTAAACATGCATTATGAAGTCAAAGAAGCAATCTCAAACGATGGCACAAGTGCCTTTTCAAACAGGTAATCAAACATGATCAAAGATGTGCATATAAGAAGACCTCACACAAAGAGCAATTAAACAATTAGCAAGACACCTTTTGAAATTACCTAATTAAAACTTAACACCCCTCAACCAGTGGCAAACAACATGTCAAAAGCTCATGCCAAAATTCCCCAGATAGGTCACTCAAATAATTATGCAAATTCAGATGAGAAATAAGGTTCAAATGTAAAAGAGGAGGACTAAAATGCAATATGAAATGATTTTAAAAATGAGAGAAAACTATTTTAATGCAATTAAATGTGTTGGTGAAACAATGCAAAAAGAATGAGTTCAAAATGTTTCATGGATGATGAGAAATAAATTATACAATGCAATGTGTGCAAAATGGAGCAAATTCAAAAAGGGAATTATTAAAATAATTAATTTAGATGATAAAAATAAAATAAAAATAAAAAATAAAATTTTAGAAAATTTTATAAAACTATAAAATGCATCATGAATTTTTTGGTGATTTTTTGGATGCAAATATATATTTTTAAAAATTAAAAATGAGAAACAAACAATTAAATAAATAAATAAATAACAAGGAAATATGCAAGGGGGTGAGTTTAGCAACAAAAATAAGTTAGAAAAGGACATGGGCTGAAAGGTGGGGGTGCGAACAGAAGGCCCAAGACAAGAGGTCCATTAGCGAAAAAAAAAAAAAAAGGAAGTACACGTGAGACCTAGTCAACCCTCAGACTCACCAACAGCCATGAGATCAATCTAACGCGTCTTAACCAGTCAACACAATCACAAAGTAATAATGACGAACGCTCCGGATTAAGCAACACACCATAATAATCATGCATGCGCACACATAAAATCACCCAGCATTTAAAATAAGAAACATGTGAGCCACACGTGAATCATTAATGTGTTGGCTGCCTACCGTCCATCCGATCTAACCAACGTCCCAGATCCATTAATCAAACGCGTGATGTGTGATGCAGATTGAACGTGCATGATAACTATCGTGAATGGACACACACACAAACCAAGAAATAAAAATAAAATATTAAAACGCGTGGCATACTGTGGACCGTGGGATCAAATGCATCAACAGCTGGGAGATCATCACCTACCTCCAAACCCTTCACCGGCCGGAAACTGCACCAGCCACTGGAGCTAGGGTTCCGGTCACCTGCACACAAAAATTCACCAAAACACGCAAACGAACACACTATCTTGACCAGAATTCCACGAGGATTAATAATATCACATCAAAAATCCCAAACAAGCAACACATAAGGCAACACGAATGAAAAAAGGTTAGGTCCAAAACTTTGAAACTCACGTTACAATCATACCATACGTCCAAACTCAAAGCAAAACACTTCAGAATCATCAGTGGATGTCACACATCATTATGAACATCAAAAAAAGGAGTTTTAAGAGCATGCAAAGTGTTACCAACCTGAGATCACGCAACCTATTCCCTTGCTATTAACTTCAAACGATGGATGGTTTGTGCTCTATGGATTCCAAGGATGAAGACTGTGAAAGAATTTCGCCCAAAGCCTTTGTGGATTATGAGATTCGAATGAGAGAAGCTTTAGGGTTGCAAACTTTGTTCTCCTCAAAAGCACGTGTGTTCTTCTCTAACCAGTGCATGAGTAATCTTAAATACTTAGAGTTAATCCACTGATGATCACTTGGGCCTTGTTAATTCCTCACTTAATGAGTTTTGGGTGATTTTGGAAATTTGAATAATGTGAAATACACCCTCCTCCATGCATGTATCTCCAAACCCTTGATGATGGATCACTTATTTAACAATTGCTAATCACACCTGAATTGGATTTGGGCCTTGAGATGTCTTGGTTCATGAGTTTTTAATGATCTTGCAATTTTGCACCATGTGAACTAAGTAATGAATAAGTCATGAAATTTCTTGGTTAAAAGGCCCAAAATGATCCTTAAGGAATTTTCTTTGATGTTAAAATGTGGCTTGAAACAATGGAATCAATTATAGGTCACTATGTCCCAAAATGCAAAAGTTGTGAAAATGGAACCCTAAAAACCACTTTGCCTTCTTTTGATCATAACTTGAGTTTCACAAATGATATGGAGACCATATAGTACTTGTTGGAAAGAGGAGAAAAAGATATTCAACTTTCATGTTTGAGGAAAATTCATTTGAAGCTTCTTTGATGATGCAAAGTCAAGTTGAATGTAATGTAAGAACATGCCCAAAAAGGAAACTTTCAAATTATAGGTCATTTCCATATTTAGTAACTTTTGTATCAACCCTTGATTCTTGATAAATCGTATGGAACTTGCCCTTGGAAGACCATATGAGGATGTGGGACCTTGAAAACCTTGGAGAGAACCTCAAAATTCCACAATTGACTTCCCCTCTCACTGTTGACTTTTATCCAATTCTCCTGATTCCCAATCCATTGGCCAATTGAACTTCTCATGAACCAAACTGATGGACAATCTTCCATTCCTAGATACTTAGGGACCCAAGGAATACCATGGAATCAAGTCTTGCCCAAAAAATCAGAAATAAACTGACTTTATAGCAAACCTTAACTTTGATACCCTCAGTCTAGGAGGAAATAACACAGTCTCCAAATCCAAATTCCTCTGAATATGATGTGTATCCTCTCCAACAAAGATAAGATATGTCATTTGGTGATGATAAAAACCCAAGAAGCTTGCCCATTGGAGCAATAAACCCAAGAATCTCAAAACCCTAATTTCTGCACTAGTTAGGAAAGAGTGATCCACAATACAAGGACTCTTGCTTGACCCTTTGAAGAACATCTTCTCCCCTTGGACTTGCCTCAGGCACCTTGACCCCATGCTAAGAACCAATGACATGCACATATGATAATGCAAAAATGAAATGAAACATAAGCCAGTTAGTACTAAAGTAAGGTGAGCAAATTTTGGGAAGGTGAGCAAATTTTGGGGTGCTACAGTGTGCTAATGCAAGACGGTAAGGTCGTGGCGTATGCTTCAAGGCAATTGAGAGTGCATGAGAAGAATTATCCTACTCATGATCTTGAATTAGCGGCTGTGGTGTTTGTGTTGAAAATTTGGAGGCATTATCTTTTTGGTGTGAGGTTTTAAGTTTTTAGTGATCACAAAAGTTTGAAATATCTGTTTGATCAGAAGGAATTGAATATGAGGCAACGAAGATGGTTGGAATTTTTGAAGGACTACGACTTTGGCTTGAATTACCATCCTGGTAAAGCTAATGTGGTAGCCGATGCGTTGAGTCGGAAATCGTTGCATATGTCCGCTTTAATGGTTAAGGAGTGGGAGCTTTTGGAATCGTTTAGAGATTTGAGTTTGGTATGTGAAGTGACGTCGGATAGTGTGAGGCTGGGTATGTTGAAGGTTACTAATGATTTTCTGATGACGGTAAGTGAGAAACAGAAGTTGGATGTGAAATTGGTGGATTTGATGTTGGTTGGCGGGAAAGATGCGAGTGGTGATTTTCAAGTGGATGTTAATGGTGTGTTGAGGTTCCGTGGGCGAATTTGTATTCCGGACGATTTGGATTTGAAACGGATGTTTTTGGAAGAAGGACACCGGAGTAATTTGAGTATACATCCAGGGGCGAACAAGATGTACCAAGATTTGAAAAAGATTTTCTGGTGGTCTGGATTGAAAAGAGATGTGGCTCAGTTTGTGTATGCTTGTTTGACGTGCTAGAAGTCAAAAGTGGAACATCAGAGGCCTAGTGGTTTGTTGCAACCGTTGGATATTCCGGAATGGAAATGGGATAGCATTTCGATGGATTTTGTAACAGGGTTGCCAAATACTCAGCGATGGCATAATGCTATTTGGGTGGTTGTGGATAGGCTAACTAAATCGGCTCATTTCATTCCTATTGACATCAGTTTTTCTTTGGAACGGTTAGCTGAGATTTACATCAGTGGGATAGCATTTCGATGGATTTTGTAACAGGGTTGCCAAATACTCAGCGATGGCATAATGCTATTTGGGTGGCGTGGGGAGGCGTTGCTGAGGGCAATTTGACTTGGGAGTTGGAGAGTCGGATGCGGGAGTCGTATCCAGAGTTGTTCATCTCAGGTAATATTTTCGAGGACGAAAATTTCTAAGTGGGGGAGAGTTGTAACGCCCTTGTTTTGGTTATTTTTATTTGATTGAGTCATTTTGATTATTTGATTATTATATTATTTTATTTTTGACTTTTATGTGATAATATGTTATTTTTCATCGTGATTATATTTTGTCGCATTTTGGGAACGTTTGTGAGATATTTGAGTGTAGGGGTATTTCGGTCTTTTGTCGGGTAGATATTATATTTTTCATAGAAATAGAAATAGAAAGAGAGAAAAGTAGAAAGAAAGAAAAATAGAGAGAAAAGAGAAGAAGAAAAAGGAGAAGAGAAAGAGAAGAGGAAAAAGAAGAAAAAGAGGAAAAACTTGTGGATTTAGGAACCGATTCAACCGACTTTTCAAACGCAATTTAATCGGGTAAGGGTGCGAAACTCGATTATACTATGATTGTGTATGATTATGTATATTTGTGTGGAAGTTTTGTTGGTTTTTCAAATATAGGTCGAAATGAGATAAACGAGTAAAAATCGGTGTTTTCACGGTCGAAAATCGATATAAACTGTATTGTATGATCACACTGTGTGTATGAACAATCGTTGATGTTTGTTTTGCTGTTGGAATTGAGTTTGGGTGAAAAATAGGATTTTTGGGTTGGATTTTCGAAGAGGGATTTTTCTGAAAATCGCAGAGCTCGCTTAGCGCGCAGATGCCCGCTCCTGGAAAAAATGCAACCTCACGAGTCAGCGGGGAACCCGCTCAGCGCGCTCGGAGCCCGCTCAGCGCGGTCTGGGACTTCAAAAAATTTTTCTGTTTTCTAAAATCCGTAACTCGGATCGGGACGTTCTTTATATCGTTGGAAAGGTTATGAAATGTTCTTTCTCATAAAAATGGGTTTTGAGATTGTTGGCCGATTAAATTAAGTTGGGAATTTGAAATAGTGTCGTTTTGTCGACTTTTGCCATTTTAATTGTGTGAATTTGATGTGTAATGTGCAATGTGCTGTTAATATGGATGTTGCATGACTTGTGTACTGTTGTGTGATGAAAATGCACGTGATATATGTTGTAATGATTATTTGTGGCCTAAGGGCAAGGAAATGCTATGTGTGGTATTTGATGATATATGCATGATTATGGAATGTGTATATGTGTGCATTTAAATGTCATGAGTCATTGTATGCCAAGCATCATGATATGCATTCTTGTGACGTCCTGAGTGGCGGATTGATTCCAGAGGGAATCTGCTATAACATCGTGCGCCTTAAAAATAAGAGGTATGAATTGCCTTAAAAATAAGAGGACCGAAAGCGATGATTATAGACGATCGTGTGCCCATGTGGGTTGTGAACGATAGGGTCGTGTGCCCGTGTGGGGTGTGAGCAACGGGGAACTTCGTGTGCCCGTGTGGGGTGTGAGCGACGGGGAACTTCGTATGCCCGACGGGGAGTTACAGTGATGTAACGAGCGATGATTCAAGCAGAGTTCCTGAGTGAACTAGTGATGAGAAACATTGGAAGTCGGTACCGCATATGCATTGCATAGAGTCGTTGTGTCGGTCTCTGTGCATTTTCATAAATCATGGATTAATTGTGTATGGAATTGTGAATGTGATTGATGAGCTGGAATATGTATAATTGTATTGATGATGAGTGTATTGTGTATGATTGATGTGCATTGGTATTGGATACCTGAGAATTGTACTATGTTGTGTTGTATTTGATTGTGGTGCATTTGTGGTGAGAATATTTTACTTGTGCATTTCTGTGTTAATATATAATTATATGCAATTGTATTATGATTGTGTTTCTCAAGCTTCTGCTGTTTTATAATGCTCTATGAGGCATTACAGATTAGAGTTGCGGGAGGTCGTTTTGTGAAGCTTAGGTCTTCATTCTTTTGTCGGTCGGCTCTGATATGTGACACCGGGTAGTCGGGGTGATCGAGTGTGATTATTTTGTATTATGTATATGTGTCTTTTGGATTGTACATGTATGGTTGTATACGACACATACACTTCTATGATATATATATATATGATATTCAGTTATGGATTTTCCACTTTTATTCTGTAATTGGATTGTGGGTGTTAGGAACTCCGTTCCTTTGTTGTGCTACCTGAATTGTTGCATATCTGTATGAGCAGGGTTATTGTATTTTATTTCAAATTGATGTGGCGTCTCCAGTCTATGCCGTGAATGTGTAAATATACTCTGATGAAATTTTGTATTTTATATATTGCTTTAATAGCTTGGGGGTATAGATTGGAGGTGTTACATTTGTTATCATCGGGATAGGCTGTTATTTACTCGGTTAAGCTTGTATGTGAGTAACCAGTTACCCAGTGAAAAGTTTTGCAAAAGCTTTAAGAATTTATATCTTTTGGAATTTGGTTGGGCATTACAACGTACAGTGATGTTATTTGGTGTTAGTAATGCGTCTGTAATGTTTGTGGAGTAGAGGAATCGTATCTTCCATATTTATTTTGATAAGTTCGTAATGGCTTTGATTGAGGATATTCAGATCTGTTATAAACTCAGAGGAAGAACAAATAGAGTGTTTGAGAATTGAATTACAAGTGTTGAAAAGGGGCGAAGTTTTATGCTAAGTTATTCGAGTGAGAATTTTGGTTGAAAAAGGTTAGTTTTCTTGGATATGTGATTTCTGATGAGAGTATGGTTATGGATCCATCGGAAGTAGATGCAGTTCTACAATGAGAGGCTCAGAAGTTGGTTAAGGTGATTAGAAACTTTTGGGCTTAGTTGGTTGTTACTGCAGGTTATGGAGGATTTTGCAAAGTTAGTGCTTCTGTTATCTCAGTTGACTTGCAAAAGGTAAGTCATTTATTTGGGATGTTTGTTGTAAGGAAAGTTTCAGAGAGCTAAAGTAGAAGTTGTCTACGACTTCAGTTTTGATTCTGTATGATCCTAATAAACCGTTTGTGAGGTATAGGGATGCGTCTTTGATGAGTTTAGTCAGTGTGTTAATGCAAGATGGTAAAGTCGTGGCTTATGCTTTACGACAATTGAGGATTCATGAAAGGATATATACTATTTCGGATTTGGGATTGGTTGCGGTTGTATTGTGTTGGAATATTTGGAGGTATTATCTTTATGGTTCTAGGTTCTAAGTGTTTAGTAATCACAAGAGTTTAGAGTACTTGTTTGGTCTGAAGGAATAGATTATGAGACAACGAGGAAGGTTAGAATTTGTGACGAGTTATGAATTTGGCTTGGATTATTCTTCGGGAAAAGCTAAGGTTGTGCCTGAAAAGTTAAGTCGAAAGTTTTTATGCATGTCTGTTTTGATGATCAGAGAATTATAATTATTTGAGCAGTTCAGAGACTTGTGTCTGGTGTGTGAGATAACACAGGAGAGTGTGAGGTTGGGAATATTAAAGTGAACATTAATTTTTGGAAGAGGTGAGAAAGAGTTAGATTTTGGACGTGAGATTGGTAGACTTGATGGTTTCGAGTAATCAGAGTGCGCAGCGTAAGCGTGATGTGGAACATTTTGTATTTGCGTGTGGGACTTGTAAGAGTTCATAGGTTGAACATTGGAAACATGTAGGAATGATGAGACCATTGGACGTTTCAGAATGGAAGTGTTAGGCGAAAGGTTTAAATATTATTCATGGGCTACTATGTAGATGGATGTTTTGGTTATATGTTCGATTGGTGAATCGTAGCATTGTTGTAATATTGTTGTGTGACAAGGATGTTGGTATTATGGTTGTGTAGAGGTTGTTGAATCGATGTTGTGTCGTGGAACTTTATGTTCTAGTTTGTGTTGTTGCCTCGTTCCTATCGTGTTGGGTCGAGTGCGAGTAACTAATTCCTTGTGGTGAATTAGAGGAGTGTTACCTACGGTGATGGTAACGATCTTGTTGTGTTTTGGTTCAAGAGTGAACATGTGTGTTCATAACTTGGGTATTCTTTGAGTTGTGAGTTGGTCGTCAAGTGCATTGTATGGGTATTGCATCTTGTCGTTGTAGTTGTCGTCGTTGTCGCGTTGTTGTTGTGGTTGCTGTTAGCAAGGTGGTTTGTCAGTTCGTGTTATTCGTGGTGTGCCTTTTGTTGGCATGATAGTTAGTTAGTCGGATGCGAGAGTCGTATCCGGAGTTGTTCGTATTGGTTATATTTTTTAGGACGAAAATTTCTAAGTGAGGTAGAGTTGTAACGCCCCAGTTTTTGTTAGATTTATTTAATCGAGTCGATTTAATTATTTTTATTATTATATTATTTTATTCTTGACTTTTATTTGGCAATATATTATTTTTCATCGTTATTATGTTTTATCGCGTTTTGGGAGTGTTTGCGAGATATTTGAGTGTAGGGGTATTTTGGTCTTTTGGTTGGGTAGATATTATGTTTGTTTTTCATAAGAGGTAAAATAGAGAGAAAATAGAGAGAAAAGAAAGAGAAGAAGGAAAAGAGAAGAAAGAGAAGAGAAAGAAAAGAGGAAAAAGAGGAAAAACTTGAAAGTTTAGGAATCGAATCAACCGACATTTCAAAACACGATTAATCGAGTAAGGGTGTGAAACTCGATTATCCTATACTTGTGTATGATTATGTATGTATGTATTTGTGTGATATTTGCTTGAAATTGGATATAGAACCAAAACCATTAATATGTTGAGATTGTTAGAATTTGATTCAAATTGTGTCTGAAATCATGTTTTAATGTTCCTAATTGCTGAGACATGTTAGATAGATGTTGTTGTCCATTCAATTGGTAATTTGCTGGTGTTTAGATGAGATTTGGAGATATTTTGGTTGATTTTCATAGCAGAAATTATGCAGGAAAAATTCTGGGTTTCGCTGCACATACGCGTATCAGGCTTGGCATTATGCGTATTGGTTTGGGCAATACGCGTATGGCTAGGGGGAAATGGGGAATTACGCGTATGGAAGCTCATTTTGCACGGCCTTCTGCTGATTTGCGTAAGGGTACGCGTAGGTGGCATGGCATTACGCATAACAAGTGAGGCATTACGCGTATGGAGTCTTTAGTGGAAGTTTTGGGGAGAATTCAGTCTCTGCCCATACGCGTAACACTTTGGACATTACGCGTATGGAATGGACTAGCGAGCTGGCCAGTATGCGTATGGCACAAGGCAATACGCGTATGACCAGAGAGGCTGTAGAATGGTTCCCGATTTTGCGTCTGATGCTGTAACTTTTGATCCGTAACTCGGATCGAGGCGTTCTTGGTACCGTTAGAAATCTATTGAGATGTTCTTTCTTATAAAAATGGTTTTGAGATTTGTGGCCGATTTAATTATGTCAGGAATTTGGAAATGTATTGTTTTGTCGACTTTTACCGTCTTAACTGTATGTGATTGCTGTGTTATCATGCAATATGCTTCATATATATATCGTAGAACTTGTGTGATGTTATACGATGTGAATGCATGTGATGAAATGTTGTGAGGATGGTTTGTGGCCTAAGGGCAAGAAAATGCATTGTGTTGTGTTTGATTGTATTTGCATGATTATGTATGTGTATATGTGTGCATTTGAATGTCATGAGTCATTGTATGCCAAGCATCATGATATGCATTCTTGTGATGTCGTGTGCCCTAGTGGGAGTGAGCGACGAAACGGTTCCAGAGGGAATCTGCTATAACATCATGTGCCCTATACAAAGAGGTGTGAGCGATGATTATGGATGATCGTGTGCCTTATACAAAGAGGTGTGGCGATCGGGTCGTGTGCCTTATACAAAGAGGTGTGAGCGATCTATAAATGTCGTGTGCCTTATACAAAGAGGTGTGAGCGACATGGAACATCGTTTTCCCGACGGGTTGAGAATGTTGTGTGCCTTATACAAAGAGGTGTGAGCGATCCATAAACGTCGTGTGCCTTATACAAAGAGGTGTGAGCGACGGGGAACATCGTTTAACATCGTTTTCCAGTAGATCCTGAGTGGACTGATGATGAGAATGATGGATGGATTGGTACCGCATTTGCATAGAGTCATTGTGTCGGTCTCTTTGCATTTGCATAAATCATGAATGGATTAATTTTGTGTGGAATTGTGAATGGAATTGATGAGTTGATATGTATATATGTTGGTGATAAATGCATTGAGCATGATTAATATGCCTTGGTGATGGATGTATGAGATATGCATTGTGTTATTTTGTATTTGAACTATGGTGTAAATTGTTGTGAGAATGTTTTATATGTGTATTTTTGTGTTATTATATAATTGTATGCAATTATATTATGATTGTGTTTCTCACCCTTCTGCTGTGGTTTGTTGCTCTATTAGGCAATTGCAGCTTAGTAGTCTTGGAGGCTTTTGTGAAGATTAGTTCTCCATCCGTTTGTCAGTCAGTCTGCTCTGATACGTAACACGGGAGTCGGGGAACGCTTTTGTTATATATGTATACAATTGTTGAATATATTTTGTATTACTTTTGTATGTATATTTTGACGTTATAAGACAATTTATTTTGTAAAACAAGTGCGTTATGGATCTTTCCGCTTTATTTCATAATTGACCTTTCCTTTTATATGGAAAAAGTTTCCCTTTGAGGTTATTCCATTTTGTGTTATGTATCAAATAATTGAGCAGGGATTGTGTTTTCTTTCCTTAATTGTGGCATCCTTGTTTCTGTCGGAAAAATAAATTTTTATTTACTCTGATTTAATTATGTATTATTTATTCGCGATGGGAATTGGGGTGTTACAGTGGATGTCGGTATTAATATGAGGAATAGTTTGGCTTGGAAGAACACAATCTTTAAGTTGCGGAATTGATTGGCAACATGGAATGAAATATTGTTGTCCCAAGGAGGAAGGATTACGTTGATTAAGTCGATTCTCGCCAACATACCGATTTACCCCTTTTCTTTTTATAGGGCCCCTAAGAAGATAATTAATGAGATTACTAGCAGTTAATAGCAGTTTTTTTGGGAGGCAACATCGGGCACAAGAAAGCTTGCTGGGTGGGATGGGATTCGATTTGCAATAGTAAAGAAGGAGGGAGGCTTAGGTATTAAACACGTCATTTTTTCAATCAAGAGTTTCTTAGTAAATGGCTATGTAGAATCATTTCCAATCCAGAAGCAAAGGTTAAGAACGAAGGCTTGTGGAACAATACAGTGTGGCAATGGAAGTTTAATTTCATCCCGAAAATTATGTCTTCTGCTGAATAGTTTTAGTTCTTGGAATTGGACAGATTCTGGTGGGTATTTTACCCTCTCATAGTCAAGTAGACAACTTCATATGATGGCCTGCTAAGGAGTCTTTTTGGTTAGAAGTTCATACGAAATAATTCTCGCGTCCCAATCTTCGGTTCAGTCTCATCCCACTGTTTGCAAGATGTTGTAAGAGGTTTAGAGATCCAAAATACCCAGTAAAGTTTAGGTGTTCAGTTCGAAATTTTTACTCAATTGTCTTTCTTCTAAAGATGATATGCAGCATCGGTGACAGTTTGTTGGTGAGAATGCTTTGGTTTGCCAATTGTGCTCCATATTTGATGAAGATGTGAACCATATTTTCTACTTCTGTTCTTTTAGTTCAGTAATTTGGCTTCGTATTTGTGGTTGGCTTTGTGAAATTCTGGTCAAGCAGATCACTAAGATGTCGGACAGGATGTTGTGACACTTGATCTCTGCTTCTCACGCAAGGATAATGAGGAACATAATACAAACAGCAGAAAATAAACAACACACAAGAATTATTAACCCAGTTCGGTGATCAACAACACCTATGTCTGGGGGCTACCAAGCCAGGAATGAAATCCACTAAGCAGAATTGGTTCTAAGCTAAACTCCACCGTTTACAACTTGTCACCTAGAAACTACCCGTACTAGATTTCTGTAACACCCCGATTTTCGTAAGGATATTTATTTAATTTATTTAAATATTATATTCGTGGTTTTCTGTGATTTTTGGCAGATTGTGTCGATGTTGGTGTTTTTGTGAAGTTTTGGTTATTTTAATTAAATAATAGTATATAATATGAATATATTAGTATTATTATTAATTTAAAATAATATTAGAGGAATTGAGGGTAAGATGGACATTTTAGGAGTATTAGTGAGGGCATTATGGAGAAAGCCCAATTTTGAGGCCCAAGAGTTAAATTAACCAAAAAGGAGGAATGGAGGAGAATTAGGATTCATTTGTGGAGATCGTGAAAATAAGGAGAAAGTGCAGAGCTCTGAGGAAAAAGGGAGAAGGCGAGGATTTTCGTGAAGGTTTCCAAAGGCTCAAGAGAGAACTCATCGGATCGACAATCTAAGGTATGGGGAGTAATTGCCTTTCATTATTTTCATTATAGGATTTGATTGATTAAAGTGGATGTTGGGGATTTTGGGGGTTTTGAGGGTTTATGGGTTTTGAGGTAAACTGATGACTTTGAGGGCATTCTGTGAGAACGATTGATAAGAGTCGAATTTAATCGGTAAAATTGACCTTTGGGGCAGACTTCCCTGTTGCTGTAGTTTTAACCCTGTGGTGAAGGATTTATGAGTTTATATGAAGCTTGAGAGTTTTGAAGGTTTAAGAGAAATTAAGGTTTCCCATAGGGTCCTGAATCGACCTAACAGACGTAGATTTTAGGCCTTTGATTTCTATGATATGTTAAGGTTGTTGTAGGGATGATTTTGGGTCAATTGAGACTGTAATCGCAGGAGCTTTGGAGGTTTGGGAGCTACTGATGCGTAGCAGTGATTTGCTGTAATCGCAGGTTCGCTAGGCGAATGTTCTCCAAGGCCCGCTAGGCGATCAGTGCAATAAATGCGCGATGTTATGAGTGTGAGTACAGAGGTGATTCTGGAGTAGAGGGTGTGATTCGCTGGAAGCCTCGCTAGGTGAAGGGAACAGGGAGTAGGTTCGCTAAGCGAACAAACTAGCGATCATGACAGATGGTGGGGTTTCTGGTGTTTAGTGTGGGATCTATGAGGTTCTTTGGCCACTTCGCTAGGCGAAGGCCGCAGCGAACAGGTTCGTTAGGCGAACCCTGGAGCGAACAACTGCTGTTTCGTGAAATTCCATTTCTGTTATTGTGTCGTTCTGATACTTGATGCTGTGATATTTATGATGATTTACCATGATGTTCTTGATGATATTGAGGTGCTGGTTTGTGATGTTTCGATGAATATATGATGATATGAATTTATGAAGAATTTATGAATGATGATGCACATAATGATGTTTACATGATGATGATGAATTATTGACGTTTGTGTATCATACATTCATATGCATACTCTGTGACGATGCTTCATTCCCATTGTGCGGATATGAGGTAATTATGACGTGCTCCGATTCCAAATGCGGGATCGATCCTATTGACGGGGATCTTTGGAGGGTTGATGGCCTGGTGTCCATCCTTTGTGACGATTGGTACCACATGCATGAGTCTTGTTATGCATTGCATCTTATTTGGCATTGATGAATTTGTGATATGGTGTTTCCTGATGTTTTCCTTGATGATGACCTTGATGATGTCGTTTATGAAGATAACGATGTCACTCCAGAGATTTTCATCCAAGTACAAACGCGAAAGTGGCACGGAAGAAAGAAAGAAGAGTCGCCAGCCAGGCATTTTTATCCCAAAGAAAAGGAAGGGTAATGCTGCACAAACCCGGGAGGAAGGAAAGAACAAGGTCTCGCAAACCAAAGAGAAAGTGTAAGAGAGTCGGTTACGTGAAGGGAAGGTTATCGCACCCCTTCAAGTCCGTCGTACTCGACGGGATCCATGCTTGAAGTACCGCTCAAAGGGTGATAAACGAAAAGGAACTGAGAGGGAACGAGAAACAAATGTAGGGAAAATAAAAGAAGTGCTCGAATGGGCCTTACCCCACTGCTTACGCATCTCATCGGGAACATGAGAATCAGAGCAACGTAGTTCCCCTCAACAAGGGTTGCTTTGTTTGTGTTTTTTAATAGAAACGTCAGAGTGCGCGTCCCAGCAATTAGGTGTTGCAGCTCGCTGTATGGAGACTCAGGCGTTACCTGTTTGCAGTAGAACGGACATGACGAGTCCTTATAATGGAACGAAGGAGATGTGAAGAGAATTGGTTTATTTTTGTATTTTAGAAAGAAGTATTTTGATTATTGGTGTGTATAACGCATATTGCATTTAAGTCTTTCACGTAGGATCGAATACCTCGCATATTGTCGCTCCCGAGATTTTCATCCTAGTACAAATGCGAAAGTGGCACCGAACAAAGTCGCCAGCAATGTGTATTTATCCCAAGAGAGGGAAAGGAACACCGCATAAACCTGAGAGGAAGGAAAAGCATGGTCTTGCGACCAAGAGAACTGGATTCGGGAGTCGGTTATGCGAGAGGAAGGTATTAGCACCCCCTCGCGTCCATCGTACCCGATGGGATCCACGCTTGTTTGTTTCAATCAAAGGGTGATAGAAAAGGATACTGAAAAAGGAACTGAAAGAAAGAAAGGAGACAGAACGAAAAAGGAACGAGAAATAAATGTAGGGAAAATAAAAGAAGTGCTCGCATGGGCCCTACCCCACTGCCTACATATCTCATCGGGAGCATCAGAATCAGAGCGACGTAGTTCCCCTCACTAGGGACGGTTTGTTTGTGTTTTTTAGGGAACGACTGACGTTCTATCTCAGGTGTTGCAGGCTCGCTGGTCCGAGTGCATTACCATCTTGCAAGAGAACGAGTAGGAGCACGTTCGTACGTTGGGAATGAATGAGGTGAGAAAAGAATTCCCGAAGGAAAGACGTTATTGTTTGTATTTTTGTCTTTTAAGAGTTTTTTCCATTTGTTTGCATATGATAGTGTATCTAAATCCTGGTCATTGGAATGTGTACATTCTCACATTCCAAGATGGAATGAATAAGAAAGCACACTAAGGGTGAAGAAGACCCCCACACTTAGTTCCAATTGTCAAGGTTCAAACACACTAGCATACTTGTATTTATTAAGTGTCTTTGTTGATTATGAAATGAAGAAGTGTTTTTTATTTGTACCTCCAACAAGTATTGCATTTAGGTCCCTCATACAAGATCAAATGTTTAACACATTGACCCAAGATGGGCTATATGCTACACATTCTAAGATTATAAGAGAAGACCCCTTATAATCTTTTCTTTATATGAAAGGCCTAAATGCAATAAATGCCTACCTTTATTAGATATTTTGAAATTTCTTTGAGATGAGAAAAGAGACTCAAGAGAGGATAAAGGTAAAAGTCTATATGAACTAAGACTCAATCCTAATTGATTAGTTAAGGGAGTGATCCTAAGGGTTTGTGAGGTTTTAAACCTAAAGTCTAAAGAAGAAATGAGTTAGACAATTCACTTCTAAAGTAGAAGATGAATTGTAGCTCAAAAAGGGAAAGTGATGAGTTATTAAAAGAAAGCACATAAGTGCTTAACAAAACACAAGATTGAATTGTAAAAGAGATGAAAGGAAAGAGGTTTGAATGTGGATTCCTTATCCACACTCAATTTCAACTTACCAAAGCCCCTACATGGTTAGTAAACATGTTGTAAGAAATATAAGAAGTAAAAGAAACATTTAATGTACAATAAGGCTCAAAAGAATAAGATGAGAAATCAAATCCTATTGTCACAACCAGAATGTGCATCATATGGAAAACAAATGACTATCATCAAGCAAGTTCAAGTGAACAACCAGCAATCATCATCTATGGCATTAGAACATGCTATCATAAGAAAAGGGAGATGAAAGATGAAAAGAAATGAAAGAAACATGCATAAATGGAACATGTGATCCAAGGATCAGAATTGAAATGAAATGAAAAATGATTCACAAACATATCACAAGTATTCATGAAGCAACTATCAAGACATTCAAGGTGTAATAGGAGAAGTAGAATTGAAATGGAAGTTCAAAAGAAAGGAAATGCAAGCACAACATGTTAAGGATGCACCAAGTTCACATGACAATGAATATGCAATGATGAAATATAATGTGTATCAATGACCTATAATGTCACATGAATAGCTCATACAATATGCAAATGATCATACAAATATGCACAAAAGAAAACATGTAAACATGCACAAAGATTACAAGGATATGACATGTTATTATGCTTCAAGTGTAATGCTTTAAGAAAAAATCAAATGGACTTATGAAAATTATGCAAGCATGTTTTAAAGATACACAAGTCATAAGTGAATCATATATCAAAGTAGCATGTAAAAATTCAAGACAAAAAGGCTTTATGCAATGCACTTAGGTCAAATTGGATGCACATGCAAAGTAATGCAAAGATGGACATCCAAACATGTCATAAAATGACCTAAAAAATAAAATAAAAATCATATGACATACTTCAAGATGTTAATGAATTAATGCAAAAAGAATCAAGTCAAAACTATTTTTGATGATCAAGAACCAAAATGAACAAAATCATGTATCATCAATGGAATGCACACAAATGAAAAATTCAAACAAAATATGCACCAGGGGTAAAAATGTCATAAAATCAGAAAATAAAACCATCAAAAATTTTCTAAATGCCTTATTGACATTCATGAATTTTTGTAGAATTTTATAATGATATTTAGTATTTTTAAAAATTGAAAAGCAAACGTGTATGAAAATGGAAAAATAAAATGAAATGGAAAAAGAAATGGGGGTGCAAGCATAGCAAAATATGAGTTCAAATTAATTGGGCTTTTAACAGAGGGGTGTGGATAGCAATCTGGTCTTAAGTCCAATTACACGCAGAAACACAATAACAAGCATGCACTCTCAGTCAACACTCACGCATGACCATTGGATTAAGTCAGAGTCAAACCAGAGTCAAAGTACACGAATCATACACATCTCATTGCTGGCACATCATAACAAACAAATACGCACATGCATGCAATCATTAGAGGGGATAAAATGAAACACGTGACACACACCCTCTCCATTAATTCGCTGGCAACATTTCCACCCTTGGATCAACAAAATCACACGGCTGACATTCAAACTGGCAATGAAACCCTAGCACAAAGCTACCGGCCGGAGATGACCTCCGGTCATCTTCTCCGGCCAACAGCCACCACCTGCAAGCTCACACGTTCATGGAAACACACAAATCGCATACCAAATTGAAGCTGAACTTATGTAGATCAAGAATATACTCATAAAAACCACAAAGCATGCACACATAGCAAGAACAGAGGATATGAATTTGTGCCCTAAGTTTTGCAACTACGCCTTTAGAAGGCCTATCAACTAGCCGGAGTTAGGAATGCTTCTATTAAGCTCAAGTCATCAAGAAAACAAGTGATAATGAATAGAAATCGTGCAGTCAATGTTCAAGAGATCAAACCTGAAACTGCTGAGACTTTGAGCAAACAAGAATACCAGAGGAATGAGCTTCTTCCTTAAGCTTCACTTGGCCAAATAAAGGCTTTGATGAAGTACTTGATGATGATTCAGTGGAGAAGAAATGAGATCCAAGCTTCAAAACCAGTTGCTATGGTGAGAAATTGAGAGAGAAGAAGATTGATTTTGAGTTGAATATGGAAGATAAATGTTGAAATGGAAGAAGGATGAGAGAATCAGAGAGAGAGTGGCGAGAGTTTTTGAGATGTAAATGGAAAAAATGAAGTTAGAAACTGAAGTTAGAGGGTGAGGTTTTTATTTATAGTGTGAGCTAACCATGGTTTAGTGAGTTGATTAGAGTGAGTCAAGGTGGTTAAACTGAGTCATCCCTAACTAACTGAGTCAAGTTAGTTAGGGAGAGCAAGGATATGGTGCAGCTGGTTTATGGTGAGCTATGGTGGAGGTAAAGAGAAATGAATGACAAAGGCTGTTGCATTAGAAACTTGCTCAGCAAGTTTGTTCTTTCTATTTCCATGCAAAGCACGTGCTAGTGTATGAGATTTATGTCATGTGTGTTTGGTTTAATGTGGAAAGCTGAGGTTAAGAAGTGTTTGTGGTGTGTGTGAACCAAATCGTGTATCAAGCTGTTAATGCATCAATGCCAACATAGGGTGGTTTACAGATGTTTTTCTCCCTACTCAATGAATGGTTTGGTGTGTTTTTGGGCTCATTGGAAAAAAGAGATATTGGAGAATATGTTTGGTGTGAAAAATGAGTTGAAATGATGTTTGGAAAAGGTTGCAAAATGACTTAAAACACAAAGGTTTGGAAACTAGTTAGGGGCGATGAAATGAGGTTGGCTGGCAATGCATCTTGGCATGGAACTTCAGCATTATCATATCAACTTGGACTCACCATATCTACTTCATAGCTTGATCAAATCAAATTTTACCCAACATGAAACTTGAAGAGGACACTGCAAGGAACATTTTTTATGTTGACAAGTTTTGCAAATGAAGCCTCTAACCATGAGAAAAATAGGTGAACATTTGGCCCACCAACTGTTTGTAAAAAGGACATGCGCGTGACCTGAGAATCCTTGGTCATGACCTAGTTTTGAACCTACTTTGCCCAAACTTTGGTCAATCATATCTCACTCAATTTTTATCCAATGGAGATGTTCTACACATGGATTTGAAGCTTGAAACAAGATATTTTGTTGTGGCCGAGTGGAATTTTCATTTGGTGCTTCAATTTTAAATGGCCTTGGTTCAAACTCTGATGCAAAATGGTCCAAAATTACTATTTTTGGAAACCCTACTTCTTCCAAAAATGGCAACTTTCCACATCTTGATTTTTTTATGATTCCTTTGGAGTTTCTTGATCAAATTTTTTACATTGGTCACATATAACATGAATTTCATGAATTTGGCCTCAAAAAGTCAAGAGTTGACTTTTTCCTCTGACTATTTGACTTGACCCCAATTTCTCTAATTTTTTATCTTTCTTCCAATTGAACCACTTCTAAAACCAATTGAGAGGTAATTTTCCACATACATACACTTAAGGACATGTAGAATACCATGACAACAAGTTTTGTCCAAAAAATCAGAGATTCCCTGATTTTATTAGAAACCCTAATTTTGACCCCCTCTGGTTAGGAGGGAAAAGTGCAGTCTTCAATTTCAAATTCCTCAGAGTATGTTGTCTACCCTCTTAAAGGATAATGAGATATGCCATTTGAGGGTGACTTTGGATCAATGAGCTATCTCTTTTGAGGGTTTTCCTTCAGTTTTTGAACCTCTTGCATGATGAAGTATGTATTGTTTCAATCTCCCATTAGATCTCACTTCCTTGAGATTGTGGATGATCAATTGAGATAGTATGATATGAGAGACCTCATGGCTTGCCTTGAGGCACCTTGATTGACCTTTTTGTGCTTTGTATGATCCCTTGATTGCCCACCTTCTACCTGATCACATGCCTTGATGGTAATAGGGATGCTATGCTTCATTTTTCTATGTTAAAGATGCAATGCAATGCTAATGAGGTGGATATGATATGATAAATGATAATGCTATGCTATGATGACAAAAATGGAGAGCAAATTTTGGGGTATTATAGCTGCCCCTATTCAAACGCTGTAGACCTGAATGCCTGAAAGCGATTGCTTTCAGACTTTCAAGGTATATAGTGATTGAATACCAAATATAACCAAAAATTTGCTCTGGGTGACGAAGAAGAAAAAGAATATAAACCCAACGACACTGCTGGATTGAATTTTCAAATGAACGTCGTCGGAGAGCTCTGTCTTTTGAACGACGCCAGGCGACTACTGGCTTGCCATACTGTTGATGGACTTTAAAAAATGTCTTTTTGAACGACGCCAGATGACTACTGGCTTGCCACACTGCTGGTGGACTTTAATAAAACGTCTTTTTGAATGACGCCAGACGACTACTGGCTTGCCATACTGTTGATGGACTTTAGCTGCTCTGCCATTCTAAACAATGGACTTTTACCAGTTCGTGTTGGATTTTTGCCAATCTGTCGTTGGACTTCAATGATTACCAAACAAGCTTTGGAATCTCAAAATTACCATCCTCAGATGGACTTTTTGCAGCTTTGCCAAATTAAACTTGGACTTTGATGCTTACCAAACCGGCTTTGGAAGCTTTGCCAAATGATCATCCCACCTGCTGGAACAACCACCTGCAATATTACCCCACATGCTGGAATAATATGAACAAACTGTATATAATGATCACCCTACCTGCTGGAACAACCATCTGCAATACTATCCCACCTGCTGGAATAATATGAACAAACTGTACATAATGATCATCCCACTGGATGGAACAACCATCTGTCATACTATCCCACCGGCTGGAATAATATGAACAAACCGTATATAATGATTATCCCACTGGCTGGAACAACCATCTGTCACACTATCCCACCGGCTGGAATAATATGAACAAACTATATACAATGATTATCCCACTGGCTGGAACAACCATCTGTCATACTATCCCACCGGCTGGAATAATATGAACAAACTGTATGCATGCCAAAAATAAATTGGACTTTGGAATGTAAATGAGCACTGCTGAGAATTACACCACCGGCTGGGTAATATCATATGTTGACATCTTGCTGAAGGAAGGATTCTGTCGATCTCCTTAGACCTTGCTAGGGAAATTACTGCGACTCGGCTGGGGAGTATAGCAGACAAGATTCAATACTGAACTCTGTGGGGGTACCATTACCAGAGATACAATCTTGCTAGGGATCAGGACTGCTCTGCCGGGGACATGCAAATCTTGGTTGAAAGACAATCCGCTGCAACATGCTGAGAAAGAGTCCCTATAGATCTGTTAGGGAAACCCAAAGCAATTCCACGGTAATCTACTGAGGAAGAAGACTGTCGAGCTTAGGATAAATGTCACAATGCCCCATGTTAGGCGAACTTTCCCCTTGACGACTCCGCTGGGGATAATGAGTTCACAACACACTCTGCTAAAGAAAATTGCTTTAAAGCGTCTCGTGCTGGGGAATGCCCTTTGAGAGGATTTTACAGAAGACCAAGCGTCTTCAAACTCTACTGGGGATAACATATCGGGAGTATCCTTTGCTGGGGAGATAACATGCCCCCTGCATGGGATGGTCAATAACTCCACTGGGGATTAGTCTTTGACAAATTTCACATGCTGAAACCTGCGGGAGATATAATACTACCACTTGCTGGTACATCCTGCCAAGAGTAAACTCCACAAGGGATGTTAGTACTAAAAGTTTCGTCTCTTAAGAGGATTTTATAGAAAACCAAGCGTTTTCAAACTCTTATACGAACACTCTGCCTTGAACCACCCTTCACATCGTCTGCCAAGTACCGGAGGGTTGGCACTTGTTATAGACTTGGAGCGTTCACTGCATTAATAACCGTTATCAACACAGAAGAATTCCATCTTCGACCGCCGTTGCCGTCAAGAAACTCCGTGGGAACTCTTGAATGGAAGAATCGACTTAATAAGATACAAAAGTATCAAGTCAAAGCAAATATCTGTCGATTGTGCTGAGAGATGACTTTCATGCTGCTTGGGTCGATCGTACTCATTACCTGCAACAGAAAAAGAATATGCACATGCCCTAGGATATTGCGTGGTCTTTTGAGTCCACCATCCAAGGTTGTCCAACAAGAAAAGTACTTTTAATTGTCTTTGTGCATGTTTTTGCAAGGCCAAGATATTTTCAAAGTAATGTTTTATTATAAAAAATCGGACGTTTTTGCAAACAAAACAGTAAAATGAAAATAAACGCTCGTGACTGAATATTCAATTTTATTGATGAAATGCCAAAATTGGCGAATTTACAATCGGAAGCAAACCCCTGAAAGAGGCAATTGCCATAAAATTGAGAAAAGAAATCTATCCTAATGATAATGCGGAAATTGGATTCCAACTGATTTCTGATTCTGTTATAGCCAGTATGTATACCAACTCTCTTGATTATCTTCGCCTTCGGAAGCTCGTGGTCAGACCAATTCCTCCTTTGGAATTTTGCCAGTTCGTTGAAGAGTAGAAAACGTACAGATCAATTCAGACTACAGCCATTCGCTTTAATCCCTCTTTTGCGTGGATCGCCTTTTCAGGTTTTCAATCCACCGGGATACCCATTTTTGCCTAAGTTGCCCTTTCGGGTTTTCAACTTACCGGGTGTACAATTCTTTTCAATTATATCCCTAATTTTTGCCCGAACCTTTATTCTGTTTTTGGTTCGCCGGGATGCCCTTTTTTGCCTGGATTTTTTCTTCTTTCTTTTTTTTCTCTATCCAGCGGGTCTCTTTATACGAAGTATTTTTTAACTGCATCTGAATTAACAGGGGATGAAAAGTCTTCACCATCCATGTTTGTCAGCAACAAGGCTCCACCTGAGAAAACCTTTTTAACCACGAATGGACCTTCATAGTTAGGAGTCCATTTGCCCCTGTGATCTGTACTCGGAGGAAGTATTTTCTTGATTACCACATCCCCGACCTTGTAGACTTGAGGTCGAACTTTTTGATCGAATGCCCTCTTCATTCTGCGCTGGTATAGCTGGCCATGACATACTGCTGCTAGTCGTTTCTCCTCAATAAGGCTCAGCTGATCAAATCTGGCTCGTACCCATTCAGCTTCATCTAGTTTAACGTCCATCAATACTCAGAGAGAGGGAATCTCAACTTCTACCGGTAGAACTGCCTCTATTCCGTAGACAAGTGAGTACGGTGTTGCCCCAGTGGACGTGCGGACTGATGTTCGATACCCATACAAAGCCAATAGTAACATCCCATGCCAATCTTTGTACGTTACAACCATCTTCTGCACAATCTTCTTGATATTTTTGTTGGCCGCTTCGACCGCGCCATTCATCTTCGGGCGGTACGGAGAAGAATTGTGATGCTCGATTTTGAAGTCCCGGCATAGCTCAGCCATCATCTTGTTGTTCAAATTAGAACCATTATCAGTAATGATTCTTTCGGGAACTCCATATCGACAAATGATATCTCGTTTCAAGAAACGAGCTACCACTTGCTTAGTGACATTGGCATAAGATGTTGCTTCAACCCATTTGGTAAAGTAATCAATGGCGACCAAGATGAAATGATGGTCGTTTGAAGCAGTAGGCTCAATTTTCCCTATCATATCAATGCCCCACATTGCAAATGGCCACGGAGAGGACATGATACTCAACGGATTGGGAGGAACGTGTACTTTATCTGCATAGATCTGGCATTTGTGACACTTGCGAGCATACTTGCAGCAATCTGACTCCATGGTCAGCCAATAATACCCCAATCTCAACAATTTCTTAGCCATCGCATGTCCTCCGGCATGGGTACCTGTCATACCCAAAATTTTGACCACTAAGATGTCCCATCATTGTGTCAATCATCATCACAATATGGATGAACCATCATTCCTCATCAAATGCCTCAAGGGTAGTTGAGCATTCACTACAATCAAAATTAGGGTTTTAAGCCCTCTCAGAGCCTTAGACAAAAGATCAATCAAGGAATGACATGATCTTCAACTTCTCTAAACCTCTCAAACATCCACAATGGACCAAAAGGACTCCCACTTTAAGGATTAAGCACAAAGCTGCTCCCTTCTAGGTGGATCAAGCCTCAAGATCGCCAGTGTCACCAAATTAGGGTTTTGATCGACCAGGGCCTCCAGATGAAAATTTTCATCTGGGCACAAGCCAATGATCCAAAACATAACCTAATATACTCCATGGAACCTCATGGACCCAATCATCAAGTCAATTTGACCTCAGGGGGTGCATACATAAAAAATCAGGAATTAGGGTTTCTTGACCTAATTCACCCCTAAGTTGACTTTTAGGGCAAATCAAGAACCAAGACCTCAAGACATGATTTGAGGGTCTCTAATGAACTATATTGATCCATTTGGAACAATGGATTAATCCAAGAAGCTTGAGCAACAAGTCTCAATTTCATCTGCACCACAATTAGGGTTTAAAGGGAAAAGTCAACTGTAACTTTGACTTTTGACCAAGACATGTTCCTAAACCCTAGTACATACCTCAATACACCCTATGACACCCTTGGAACATGCCCATCAAGTTTGATTTAGGTCAAGGACATGATTTCCTGAAGAATTGCACAGTTTGGAATTCATCTGATAAAAAGTCAACTGTGCACAAAAGTCAACTTTGACTTTTTGAGATTTTTCACCAAAATGGATTTTTAACCCTAAAATGATGTTTATGTATGATTTAAATCATCATTCATCAAGAAAAATCAAGAAAAGTTGGATAACTTGTAAAAGGGGTAACCATAAAAACTTAGAAAATTTTCTAAGTTAAAAATAAAGTGACAAAGGTACCAACTTCGAAGGACCATAACTCCTAAACCACAAGGCCATTTTTTTCCATCCAAAGCTTGATTTGTTTATCTCATTACCCTCTACAAAAACTTCAACTAGGCCTAACTCCAATTCATTATGGATTTTGAGTTATGAGTGAGCCAAAGTGGCTGAAAATATGAAAATGTACCATTTTCCAACACTTAGAAAAATTCTGTCCAAGACAGATTTTGTTGAAACACCAAAACTTGTGGGATTTTTTCACACAGTTGCAAGCTGAATCAAGTCCAAAGTTAAACATCAATGTTGTTGCATATGTTGCCAAGAATTCAAAGAACTCAACAACATGAATTGATTCAACTTGAGCCAAGAAAAATCCTTGCCCAAAGTCATGTTGCTGCAAGCTATTTTGGAAAAATCAGTTTGCATGTTTGCTTGCCACACACGATTTTGAGCCAAAGACTAAGGATCACTATGCCACCTGTGTTCAAACCAAACACAATGCAACTGATCCAACTGATAAATCTGAGTCAAAAGACCAAGGAATCTTCCAACTTGAAGTTCATCCACTTTGGCACATTTTGCCTTGAATTCAAAGTGCATTAATGTGGAATAATGCATTGTCAAGGTAGCTACCCTACTCAGTCGATTTCTATGATTAAACAACAATAAAAACATCTGAGGAATGTGGTTTTGGTCAAGGCATAGCCCTGCTCTTGGGAATGGCTAGCTTGCCTTGCTTTAGAAGAAATCCTCCAAGCCAATCCATGCAAATGTGATCTGATCCAGCAGCCATTCACTATTCCTCCAAAACAAAAGTTGATCACCTATAAATAGAGGTCCCAATGGATCATTCAACTCACACCAAAGCCAGTTACAGCACTGCTTTCTCTCATTCTTTCTTAAACCTCAAGTTTTCTTGTTTTGGAGTAACCACTATCGAGTTTTGAGTTGCAGCCACAATCAATCCATTCCAATTGCTCAAACATATCACATATGATGTATTTGAGGTGTCCAAACACTTAAACACCAACTGTAACACCCCGGGCTCAAAATCACTCTTCAACCAAGCCATTATGCTTCAATTTTGCAGGTGGAGTTCTCTAGCTTGATCCAGAAGGTTTCAGAGTGTTCCCAAGCTTGCAACACACTCCATAACATCCATTGAAGCTGTAGGGATCATCAATTCACGACTGGAACACCATCTGGGCAAAGTTCCATTTCAGCTTGCATCAAGGTAAGCTTCAAACTCAAACTCCATGATCCATGCATATTTCCTCGCATGATATTTTTGTCATTTGCTTGTCATCATGTGTTGATTGTTTTGCCTCAAAAAATTGGATCATAGACCTCATAACCATGCCTGCACGATTGCTTTTGCAAATTAGGGTTCATCTGTGTTCATCATGATTATTTTACTCCACACTGAAAATGAATAAAATTGGGTATTGCCATCTTATTCCTTGTGAAAAAACGCACGAGTTTGGTGTTTGAATCATGTCCAATGGTTGAGAGATGAGTGAGATATGGTGCTTCACGCACGAGCTTGAGGAAGAAGATGGCCATGGCGCCATTCTTCAGAAAATCCAACAAGTTTGATATATATTTTTCACTTGCCATGTTATTAATGAATTGGCATTGCGCCCCAGCGGTTCATCAGCTGGTTTTGTGGGTATTGGCAAGCGAGAGGTCTGGGGTTCGAATCCCCCTCGCCCCAGACTTCTTTTTACCACTTTTTCATTTTGTTATTTTTCATGTTATTATTTTTAATAATTTGAAAAATTAATAACTCCTTCAATTTTTATCATTTTTGATTGGTTCTTTTTGCAACAATTCACAAAAATGTTGAAATATTTTATTCCCCCAAAAAATTAGATTTATATTATTTATTTAATATAATTAGTATTTTTGTGAATAAATTTGTTTTTAATTGTTTTTAAACATTCTAAAAATGAATATTTACGTTGAAAATCAAAACCTAATGAGTTTAAATATTCCTTGTGATTATCCCTCAATTTTTTAAACCTTAAGCAAAATCATAAGTGGATTATTCAAATTTATTTTGAATTTTGTTTGATTTTCTTTAAATATTTATTTTTAAAGATTAAAATTAGGGTTTTTTTGATTCAACCTCATAAATCATTTTCAAAAAACACTTGGGCCTCTTGAAAGAGTGTAAGACCCAACCCTTTGTAAATACAATCATTTTTGGGCCTCAATGTATTGTATAAGTCCCGATACCATCAAAAATAAACGGCGTGATCATCGCCTTTTGAAAAATAACCCTGGGCCTCTCCTTGAGCTATAAGACCCATTCAAAACTTTTGGGCCTCTATTAGAGTGTAAGACCCAACCCCCTTATGTACAGAAAACTTTTTGGGCCTCACTTATTGTATAAGTCCCCCTGTACATTTTAAAATAAACGGCGCGATCGTCGCTCTTTTTTTTAAATAAACCTGGGCCTACCCTCGAGTAGTAAGACCCATTTCTTTTTCTTAAAGCTTTTTGGGCCTCTTGAGAGAGTGTAAGACCCATCCCTTTGTACATAAAACCTTTTTGGGCCTCAGTCACTTGTATAAGTCCCTCTGTACAAATTCAAACAGTGCGCTCACTGATAAAACCCTGGGCCTCTCCTTGAGCTGTAAGCCCCAAATCTTTCTTTTTCAAAGCACTTTCTCCTTTGATTTTGAATATACTGTTGTTTTCTATCTTTCTTTGTTGAACAACTAACCAAACAGCATGGAAGCTCTACAACCGAGTAAGTGGTTATTGCTTTCCTTTATTACTTTCATATACATATAACTGTATTATGGGGCTGTTTCACTGTAAGTCTTCTTTCATAAACTCATATCAACTGTGTAATAATAGTATAGATATTTCGAGTTTCCTCGGCAACTACGTCTAGAACTAGGTGACGCCGTTTCGTTTATTCGTAGAAATAGACAGCTAGATCCCCAATAGGATCACCAGATACAGTCTTCTCTTCGGCTATCCTCATTAGGAATTGTCAAGAAACTCTACTCCCCAAGATGAATGTCTTCTTCGTGAATGGCATCTTTGAGTTTCTTCCAAATTCTCGAACTTTCCTGACTTGATCTATTCCTTGTGAATAGCTTGCCTTGAATTTCTCGGGGTTTGGGGACCCACGGGCTTCTTAAAAGCATCGGCCTCCTCTTGGGCATCGTACAAGGACCCACAGGCTTCCTAAAAGCAACCCCGCCTCCTCTTGGGCTTAGTACAAGGACCCTACGGCTTCTTAGAAGTATTCACAGCTTCCTCTTAGGCTTCGTATAATGATCTCTTCCTCCGGGAATGATAGCCTCCTCTTGGGCTTCGTATAAGGACCCCTCGGCTTCTTAAAAGTTTCCAGCCTCCTCTTGGGCTTCGTACAAATTGTCCCGACGACCTCCTAGAGGTAAAGGAACAGAACTTAGTCATCTGCATAGAGCAATACTTTCATAGAGTCTACTACTGTTTCTCAAAACATGGTACAAAAGATGAAACTCTAGACTTGGACGGTCTAATCTCCTTGAGTCTCAAAGACATTCTCAAGCACCCTTCAAGAATAGGAAGGAAACCCGTAGACTCGGACAGTCTCAATACCCTTTGGATTTCCCGCTTCCTTAAAGAACAGGAATAACCCGGATCCCTAAGTCAAATCCCTGAGTACAGTGTTGCTCATATAAGAACTGATTTTCTCAGTAAAATCGGTATATTGGATCTGGCACTTAACTGAAACAGTCACCATAGCCTCCTCTTAGGCTTTGTACAATGATTCTCCCCAGTGAAATCAAACAAACGTTTAGCCTCTCTCTCGGGCTTTGTACGAGACACATAAGAGACTCCCTCGTTGAGTCAATCACCCTTATCGCCTCCATCTCGGGCTTTATACGAGATACAAAAAGGTTCTTATTGAGCCAAATAAACTGCAGCCTCCATCTCGGGCTTTATACGAGATACAAAAAACTCTCTCTAATTGAGTCAATTAGCCTCCATCTCGGGCTTTATACGAGATACCAAAAGATTCCATCGTTGAATCAAAACCTTTTAGCCTCTCTCTCGGGCTTTGTACGAGACACATAATAGCCTCCTCTTAGGCTTTGTATAAGAAAACCACTGGTTGATCCAATCAACCTTTTAGCATCAAAGTTGTGCCTCGTTCATAGTACACAAACATCAACAACTCCTTCCCCTTCATCTAATCGTTGTAAGCGGCAAGCCTCTGGATCATCTACATCCATGCCACTGTTCCTCTTTTAGCATGAGAAATTCCTAAGGAAATATGGCATTGCTCTACACTGAGTTAAAGTCTTCTCCTTTAGGTTAAAACCCCCTATAAAGGAAATTATGGCATTACTAGGATCCACGTATCCCGGTTAAAGTAATTCTCCTTTATAAACCGTTGTGACATACAACCCCCTCTTTAGAGATGACAAGTTCTCTCTAAAGTTGAGACCTTTTCGCTTCACGTCTTGGGCTTTGAACAAGACACAAATAGACTTTTCAGCTTCACATCTTGGGCTTTGAACAAGATACAAATCACCTTTCGCTTCACGTCTTGGGCTTTGAACAAGACACAAAAACACCCATTTCCTCCCATAGAATAGGAGGAACTACGAACGCTCTGATTTCTCTGTTTCGGTAAATGGGAATACGTAGGCATAAGATCGAAAGAAAAGATCTTAGCGAGCACACTAAACAAAAACCCAAATCCCATATCTCCATCAATCAAAAAGCAGTAATTCAAAAACATCAGTCCTAACATCCTAACCTTTGTTCCCCGCTAGAAAGTCCTAGAAAGAAAGAAAACCGTATTGGCGAAAATACAAATAACCAGTACAAAGACCCCCCACATTGATAGCATCTGTAACTTAACAGACCGCTGTTTAAACTCAGTATGCAAAGCAGGGTTAATTAGAGACATCTATTTCCCTTCCTTATTCAGCTCACAATAGGATAAAAAATGAATCGACCTGTAGTTTTAAGCTCAACCGTAGAGAGCGACCAGCGCTTAAGAACCGCTTCCAAAATCGCTCGCTACAGAAAAGTGGCGCCCACCGTGGGGCCTAATTCTGATTTCCTTTTTCACCTCTTGTGTGAATACCACAGATTTGGGCTTCCGCCGGGGAACCCATTTTCTGTTAGGAACTTAGGATTCTTAGCTTTAAAGGTCTAGGATGTTTAGGACAAATATATATACTGCTTTTCCTAATTGAATATGTGTTTATTTTTCTGCTAATGGGAATGCGGGTGATGCCGTATGTGAAAAGATTGAGTATACACTTAAGATAAGTGATGGCGATGGGGTCGACCATCAACCTCAGTGGAGGCTGACCAACGCAACCCATTCACTCTTCTAGCCAATGGGCCGGTTGTTAAGTCTGAGAAGCTGAGGAGCCAAACCCTTTCGTAGTGCGGAAGCTATCGGAAATAGTTGTTACGCGATACTACCCTCATTTGAGGCTGGTGATCTATTCTCGGTGAATGGCACTTACTCTAAGATTGCTCTACAACTCGCTGGCGATCCGCTTGTTGTTTTGCTTTCCTGGGAGGAGCTGATGATAATGAGTACAGGTACAAAAATCACCCTAGTATAAACCCTTGGGGAATGGGTAGAGCCTTGACTTCATGACAACGATCCTTTGACCCCATGTTTTTCCTATGTTTTTGTGTGCTGCATTCATGCATTCATTTAATAAAACATTAAAACATTCAAAAAACTTCTCTTCTAGTCTCTCTATTTTTCAAATTAAACTAAGACTGTGATTGCAAATATTAGAGAAGAGGATTACGCTAATGGATTTCGGTAGAAGGAGAACTCATACGTACACCTTCAAGGTTCCAAAGCTAGAGGATTTGAGAAGGTTAGCAAGGATGATCACTAACCCTGAGTCTTTCAGAATCGAACACGGAGGTCTGTTGCCTCTGTTAAGAGTCCATGTGATTAAGGGAATCATGGATGTGCTCATTCAGTTCTACGATCCGGTTTATCACTGTTTCACATTCCCGGATTACCAGCTCGCACCAACGCTGGAGGAGTATTCTCATCTGATCGATCTACACATTACGGATCGAGCTCCATTTTCTGGACTGGAAGAAATTCCAAAGAATCAGACCATTGCAAGAGCAATTCATTTGGACGAGTCTGAGGTTAGGACTCACCTAACTACCAAGGGTGGCATCCAGGGTTTGCCAGCCCAGTTCTTAACAAAGAAAGCTCTGTACTTTGCTAGTATAGGGAACGGGACTGCTTTTGAAAGCATCTTTGTCTTGCTCACCTACGGGTTATTTTTGTTTCCCAACATCAATAACTTCGTCGATATCAACGCCATTAAGGTTTTTCTCATTGGAAATCCTGTGTCGACTTTTCTCGCAGATGCGTATCATTCTGTACACCTAGGAAATTTATACAGTGGAGGGGAGATCACATGCTGTGTACCTCTGCTTTACAAATGGTTCATCTCTCACTTGCCCAAGTCTACTGCTTTTTGGGATTGTAAGAGTGCCTTACGTTGGTCGCAGAAGGTCATGTCTCTTACCAACTCTGATATAGACTGATGTAATAGGATTTATGAGGGAATCAGGGTCGTTGATCGTTGCGGAAACTTCCCCAACGTACCCCTCATAGGAACTAAAGGAGGAATCAACTACCATCCGGTTTTGGTCCGCCGACAATTTGGATACCCGATGAGACACGTCCCACTGGGTGTTCATCTTGAAGGTCTTTTCTTCAAAGAAGGAGAAAACGACAGAGCACTAAAGATGGAAATAGTGCATGCTTGGAAACATGTTCATAAGAAAGGACGAGAGTCTCTAGGAAAACCGGATTATGTCTCGGTGGAGCCTTATCTCCATCGGGTACAAACTAGAGCTCTCAAGCTAAAGATGCCTTATCCTCGTTACGGAATTTTTCTGCCGAGGGAATCTGTCATATACTTCATGACTGAGACTGAAAAGCTTCAGGTTACTCTCAACAAAGTTCAGAAGGAGAGAAGGTCTTGGAAGAACAAGTACCGCACCCTCGACATAGAGTGCATCAAAATATAGCAATTACTGAAAGAGAAAGATGCTTTGATTGAGATTTTAGAGCAACATGCTATAGAGAATCAAGAGGACCAAAGGAATTTGCTCACTCCTTTCACCTGGCAAAGGAATGACAACCCGACAACGGCCCAAGGGCCCCGGTCAAAGAAAAGGAAGTACCAGAGTCAGCACCCGATTTCTCTTCAGAGAGGACTCGGGACCCATTAGCTTAGGTTTCTGTTTCTGCACCTTGTAATCTACTGCATTTCCATTTCTGTAATCCTTTGAATTCAATAAAAAGGGGTTTCCCCACTGTTTGATATTTGCAATCTAATTGTCGAAGTTTATTTTGATTAAACCAAAAGAACAATTAATATAATCATTGCATTTATCATTCTCACATCGCGTATTCTTCTTCCCTACGAATCTCACGTTTGTGTCTCGATTCTAGAGTCAAACTGTCTCATTCGTACAATACTCGGGCCAATCGTCAGAAAAAGATGGATGATCTTGAGGAAGAAAATAGAGAGTTGAAAGAAGAGATCGACGCTCTAAGAGAGGATATGAGAAAGCTTCGTAACGACATGCAAGCCATGGCAGAAGCTCAGCTACAAAGAACTGTGATCTCCGAGATCACCTCAATGCCCATCATAGAGAAGTATGATCCTAGGTATCAAATACTGAAATATCGTCCTTGGGGCATGCCTGTTAACTATATCCCGGAAGGATATGTTCCGCCGATCACTGAAGATCAGGGAATCACAACAGAAGCCGCTGGGCCTGAAGGTTACAAACTTCGGGAAAGCGAAGATGCCAGGGGCATACTGAAGACTCCTGAACGTTACAAACTTCGGGAAATGCCAAGACTCACCACCGTAGTCACGGTACCACCTCCTGTGGTGCACACTGTCCCGGAAGGACAGATTCCACCAATACCTTCTGGTAAAAAGGAAACTATATTTGACCGAATGGATGAATTCCAGGAGCAGTTCCTGGAAATGCAAAAGGAACTGCAGGCCATTCGGGGTCAGGATCTATTTGGAAAGGACGCCGTAGATCTCTGCTTAGTCCCCAATGTGAAAGTCCCGCACAAGTTCCAAGTGCCCGACTTTGAAAAGTACAAGGGTAACTCTTGCCCTCAGAGCCATCTGGTGATGTACACTCGGCGGATGTCAGCTCAGACGGAGAATCAGGACCTGCTGATTCACTACTTTCAGGATAGTTTAATCGGTGCCTCACTCAAATGGTACATGGGTTTAAACCGTACTACGATCAGCACATTCAGAGACCTTGGTACTGCCTTCGTCTAACAATGCAAATACAATTTGGACATGGCACCCGACAGAGATCAACTCAGATCAATGTCGCAAAAGGACAAGGAAACCTTTAAGGAGTATGCTCAAAGGTGGCATGAAATTGCCGCTCAAATTTGTCCACCTCTTGAGGAAAAAGAGATGACAAAGATCTTCTTAAAGACCTTAAGCTCGTTCTACTACGACCGAATGGTTGCCAGTGCGCCCAGTGATTTCACCGAAATGGCCGGCATGGGTGTACAGCTTGAGGAAGTCGTCCGAGAAGGACGTTTGGTAAAAGACACTGGATCGACGAGCGGTACTAAAAAATACGGTAGTGCTCTCCCTAAGAAAAAAGAGCAAGATATTGGAAATATCTCTCTCGGAAAGCAAAGGCGACATTATCAGCCGGTGGCAGCTGTAATTCCTGCTATCAGCCCTGCGTCTATTCCTACGTATCAACCTCAGGTCTCGCAGAGCCAACCTGATCAGTAAAGGACACAACAGCCTCTTCAACAGGCTCGTCCTCCATATAACAACAATCGTACAACACGACCATCAGGGTTTGATCCTATACCCATGACGTACGCAGAACTGTTTCCATTACTACTGGCTAAGGGGTACATTCAGACTAAGTCTCCTCTTACAGTACCAGAAAATCCGCCTTTTTGGTTTAAGGTGGATCAGACGTGCCCTTATCATCAAGGAGGATCGGGGCATAACATAGAAACTTGCCTCAATTTCAAGTCTGATGTGCAAAAGCTTGTTAGGAGCGGGCTCTTATCTTTCAAAGATACGAATCCCAATGTTCTCACAAACCCGCTGCCTCAACACGAGAAAGCTGCAGTCAATCTGATTGAGAAAGAATTTAACAATGTCTACCAAATTCATGATGTACTCTTGTTAAAAACCAATCTGGTTAAGATGCATCGTAGACAGAGTGGATATGGCCATGTGCCACCTCATAATTATCATCAATGTGATATCTGCTCTAAAAACAATCAAGGATGTTCTGTGGTGCAAGCAGCCCTACAGGAACAGATGGATCTCGGATGGATCCAGGAGCACCGAGTTCGTGGAGTTAACATGGTCTACACGAATTCCAACGTCATTCAAAACCACGACATCCGTGCAATGAATGTCAACTTGGTGACAATGTACTCAAGGCAAAGCCAGTATCATAATCTGCCGCGACATGATTACAGTTCCTGTCTAATTTTCTCGGTAAACAAACAGGGATGCTCTTTCATACAAGAGGCCCTCCAGCGTCAGATGGATCTTGGATGGATCCAAGACTACCATGATAGGAACCCTTATCAGATCAATATGGTTCAGATCTTCGATATTCGCGTGATGAATACCAGCCTGGTAGAGTTACATGCTGAGCAGGTCTGACTCGGATTCTTAATATCACACAACTATCAAAGCTGTAAAGCGGGTTGCGAAAACGATCAGGGTTGTACCCTTGTCCAGGAGGCACTTTAACACTTGTTAAATCACTGGTGGATGCCAATCTACTTGGATGAAGATACTCAGCAGATTAGTATCAGTAACAGGAATCCTACTCGTCGTCAAAGTCAGGATGTCCAATCAGTGGAAGGTAACCTAGTGAGGTTACATTGTATTCAAAGTGGGCGTGGCCAGGTGCCACTACACAATTACGACCGTTGTAGCGTCTGTTCGGAAAGTAACCAAGGGTGTTACCTTGTGAGGGCAGCTCTTCAGGGTCAGGTCGATCGTGGAGAAATTCGTCCCTATTCGGGTTCTGGACCCATCGACTGGACACCGAACTACCTTCCGAATCAAATTGAGGATGTTGTCACCATCTCTAGTCATCACTATACCAGGGATGTTTTTGCCATCATCCCTCTACTTAACGAATCTAAAGTTCCTAGCCAGGAACGGATCGAGATTACTTACGATGGTCAAAAAAATTAGAAGGCTCCCATAGTCATCTATCTATCGGGACCACTACCGTATGAATCAGCTAAGGCGATCCCTTACAAATACGATGCAACAACAATTGAGAATGGAAAGGAAATTCCATTACCCTCCGTCGTGAACATTGCAGACATCAGTCGAGTAACACGGAGTGGTAGAATCTTCAACCGAGGAGTTGGAGAACTTAACAAAGAAAAGGAACTTCAGACAGAAGCTCCCGATCCACCAGTCGGTCAATCCAGTAATCCCGACCTTTCGAAAAATAATGATGAGATGCTGAAGCTCATCCAAAGGAGTGAATACAACATTGTTGATCAACTGTTACAAACTACTTCGAAGATCTCGGTATTATCACTGTTACTCAGTTCCGAAGCCCACAGGGAGGCTCTACAGAAAGTCTTGGAGCAAGCCTTTGTGGAACAAGATGTAATAATCAGACAGTTCGATAGCATTGTCTCTAACATCACTTCCTATAATAATTTGGGATTTAGTGATGAGGAATTACCTGAAGAGGGTCGTCGTCATAACATGGCGCTCAATATCACAGTTAACTGCCAGGGCGATGCTTTAGCCAGTGTACTGGTAGACACAGGGTCAGCCCTGAATGTTATGCTGAAGTCTACTTTGTTGCAGTTATCATTCAAAGGCTCTCCGATGAGAGTCAGCGAAGTCGTCGTCAAAGCATTCGACGGATCCAGAAAAACGGTTATCGGCGAAGTTGATCTTCCCATAACTATTAGACCTCACACTTTTCAAGTCACTTTCCAGGTCATGGATATCCGGGCAACGTACAGTTGTTTATTAGGAAGACCTTGGATACATCAGGCTGGAGCGGTCACGTCAACCCTCCACCAAAAGCTAAAGTTTGTCAAGAACGATCAACTTGTCACGGTTTGTGGGGAACAAGCCTTGCTTGTAAGCAGCTTGTCATCATCTACATGTGTAGAACCCGAGGAGGTTATTGGAACGCAGTTCCAAGCATTATCGGTTGGCAAGAACGATCATTTCAAAGGAGGAACCTCGATGTCCTCATACAAAGATGCTATCAAAGCGGTCGAGAGTACCGATACAACAGGATGGGGACAGCTTGTTATTCCTATTGATAATAAAACAAAGAAGGGCCTTGGTTTTTCTGCAACCTGTACCCAGGCAGCTGCCAACGATGAAAGTCTTCATCCCCTTCAAAACTTCTTCCACAGTGGAGGTTTCCTTCACCCAGTGTCTCAGATAGTTCATGCTATCAATGAGGAAGATCCCTCTGACCCAGATGAAGAATGGAAGTCCTACCTTAATGAGGACGGTTATATGTCTCAGGAAGAGGTTCATATGCCTTTTTGCTTTCCTACAGAAAGTCTGAGATTTATACCAAGATCAGATGTCGAAATGATCTACGGAGATTGTGATCCGGAAGGATGCCGTGCTCCGCCAAATTCATTAGAGGAGGACACTCTGATGAAAGACAATTTTGACTACAACTACTATGGCCCAATGGATGGTCTGCCAATGTGGCAACCTTATCCAGGAAACTTAGGGCAAGAGAGTCAGCCGAACAATGAAAATCAGCTGACCGTCATTGAACGGAATACCTGTATCCCCACCATGTCATGGGATCAACACTCAGGTCATTCAGAAACTACTCAACATGAAGATGAATTCGCAATGTTTGCAGGACTTGAATTCATCAACTATGCTTTTCCTGAGGTCAACGTCATCGAGAGAGATGACTCCTCCAGTTCCAAAGAAGTTTGGGACACTCTGGGAGAACCAAATGGAAAGTTCGACTTTATGGTCAATTACACTGCTCCCGAAAGCTCTCATATCAGGCTCGAGGATATCCAGGCAACTGGATGGGGAGATACAGCTGAGAGCACAAATGCTATGCAAAATGTAACAGAGGAATTCTCCTACGACAATTTTTCCTAGGAAACAGATTCCAACGATCCTGCTCCACCGGAAATCAGCGTTATTTCTGAAGACAAATCAAGGAAGGTGCCAGACTTTGTGATTCACCGAGGAGTTCGCCGCCAATGGGTTGTTGTCGAGGTTCCGAAGGTCGTTCATCAGTCAAAGTAATTGCCATCTTTAACCTTTCACCCTGCCCAGGTGAAACGGATGTTTTGATAGGGCCCGCTTTCTGTAAATTTCCCTCTTCGCTTTGCCCGAAGCGACAGAGTTTTGTTTTATAGGGCTGTAGTTTCAAGGATCGACTTGTTCATTAATAAAATAACGTCGTTCTGTAATTTCCGCATTAATTGTTGTTTTCTCTTTTTGCTTTTTCAGAAAATGGTAATCCTAAAAAACAATTCAATAATAAAAACAAGCAGTAAAATAAAACATTGCACACACTTGCATTTTCTCTAACTCTTCTAAACACGAATCATCACGTCATGCAGATTGCTTGTTTTACACCCCGTTGAAACATACGATCCGATGCCTTCTCCCAACTTTGAGTTCCCGGTATTCGAGGCTGAAGAAGAAGATGACAACGAAATTCCAGAAGAAATCTCCCGACTACTCAGACAAGAGGAAAGGTCTATTGAGCCTCACAAAGAGCCGTTGGAAATGGTAAACTTGGGTTCAGAAAAAGAGAGAAAAGAAATCAGGATTGGGGCACTGCTCAGTCCAACTGCTAGAGAGGGTTTGATAAAGCTTCTCAACGAATTCCCCGATGTATTTGCTTGGTCCTATCAGGATATGCCAGGGTTGGATACCAGCATCGTGGAACATCACTTACCGTTAAGATCAGAATGTCCTCCAGTAAAGCAAAGGTTGAGACGCACTCACCCGGACATGGCCATCAAAATCAAAGAGGAGGTACAGAAACAGATTGACGCGGGTTTCCTCGCTACGTCTGAATATCCTCAATGGGTAGCCAATATCGTACTCGTTCCCAAAAAGGACAGAAAGGTCAGAATGTGTGTTGATTACAGAGATCTGAACAAGGCAAGTCCAAAGGACGACTTTCCTTTACCACACATTGACATGCTGGTAGACAGTACAGCAAAGTTCAAAGTTTTCTCCTTCATGGATGGATTCTCGGGCTATAACCAAATTAAAATGGCGCCGAAAGACATGGAGAAAACTTCATTCATTACCCCATGGGGCACCTTTTGTTACAAGGTAATGTCGTTCGGTTTGAAGAACGTTGGGGCAACTTATCAAAGGGCCATGACTACTCTGTTTCATGACATGATACACAAAGAAATCGAGGTATATGTCGATGATATGATTGCAAAATCAAAAACAGAGAGTGAGCACGTTGAACATCTGTCGAAATTGTTCGAACGTCTAAGAAAATTCAAGCTTCGCTTGAATCCCAACAAGTGCACCTTCAGTGTCCGTTCGGGGAAACTACTAGGGTTCATCGTTAGCCAGAAAGGAGTTGAGGTTGATCCTGACAAGGTCAAGGCCATTCAAGAAATGCCTTCTCCAAAAACTAAAAAACAAGTCAGAGGATTCCTGGGACGTTTGAACTACATCTCCAGGTTCATATTCCTTATGACCGCCACATGTGCGCCGATTTTCAAATTACTGAAAAAGAACCAGGACTGCGTTTGGACAGAAGATTGCCAAACCGCCTTCGACAGTATCAAGGAATATCTGTTGAATCCTCCGATTCTATCACCTCCAGTGGAAGGAAGACCACTGATCATTTACCTCACAGCTCTAGAGGACTCAATGGGATGTATACTTGGCCAACAAGACGAAACCAAACGGAAAGAGTCTGCCATTTACTATCTAAGCAAGAAATTCACCGACTGCGAAACTCGGTACACAATGCTCGAGAAAACTTGCTGCGCTTTGGCTTGGGCAGCCAAACGTCTTTGCCAATACATGATTCGTCATACTACTTGGTTGGTCTCCGAAATGGATCCAATCAAGTATGTCTTCGAAAAACCTGCTCTCATGAGAAGGATTGCCCGTTGGCAGATGCTGTTATCAGAATATGACATAGAGTACCACGCTCAGAAAGCCGTTAAAGGAAGTATTTTAGCCGATCATTTGGCTCATCAACCGATTGACGATCAAGAATCAATCGGGTTTGACTTCCCAGACGAAGATGTCATGTATCTAAAAATGAAAGACTGCGATGAACCGTTACCCAGTGAAGGGCCAGAACCAGGTTCCCAATGGGGGCTTATCTTTGACGGAGCAGTCAATTATTATGGAAACGGAATTGGGGCAATCATTGTTGCCCCTCAGGGTACCCACATTCCCTTCACCGCTCGACTTACGTTCAAGTGTACAAATAACGAGGCCGAATACGAAGCTTGTATTATGGGTCTCGAAGAAGCGATTGATTTATGGATCAAGAACTTGGACGTATACGGCGACTCAGCTTTGGTTATCAATTAGATAAAAGGAGATTGGAACACATACCAATCAGGATTGATTCCTTACAAGGACTACGCAAGAAGGTTGCTACCTTTCTTCAACAGAGTTGAGTTTCATCACATCCCTCGTGATGAGAATCACATGGCTGATGCATTAGCCACTATCTCTTCCATGATTAGTGTAGGTCAATGGAATGACATACCTAAGATCGACATAATGCGCCTTGAACGGCCCGCTTACATTTTCACGATTGAAGCAGTCATAGACGACAAACCTTGGTATCATGATATCAAATGCTTCCTTAAAAAACAAGAGTACCCATCTGGGGCACTCAGAAAAGACGAGAAAACCCTCAGAAGATTGGCTGGAAACTTCTTCCTGAGCGGTGACACTCTCTATAAGAGAAATTTTGACATGGTCTTGCTCCGATGCGTCGACAGACCAGAAGCAAACATGCTTTTGAGAGAAATTTATGAAGGATCCATTGGCACTCATGCCAACGGACACATAATGGCGAGAAAAATCCTGAAAGCAGGGTACTATTGGTTGACAATGGAATCCGACTGCTACAAGTACATGAGGAGGTGTCACAAGTGTCAGATATACTCCGACAAAATTCATGTACCGCCATCCTATCTCAAAGTTCTCTCTTCCCCATGGCCTTTCTCGATATGGGGAATCGACATGATTGGCATGATTGAGCCCAAGGCTTCAAACGGACATCGGTTCATCCTGGTAGCCATTGACTATTTCACCAAGTGGGTCGAAGCAGCATCGTATGCTAATGTAACCCGACAAGTGGTGGTCCGATTTATCAAAAACAATATCATCTGCCGTTATGGTGTTCCAAGCGAGATCATTACTGATAATGGATCTAACTTGAACAATAAGATGATGAAAGAGTTGTGCGCAAAGTTCAAGATCGAACATCATAACTCATCTCCCTACCGACCCAAGATGAACGGAGCGGTAGAAGCGGCTAACAAGAACATCAAGAAGATCGTTCAAAAGATGGTTGTAACCTACAAAGATTGGCACGAGATGCTACCCTTTGCTCTTCACGGTTATCGCACATCTGTTCGCACTTCAACAGGGGCTACCCCTTTCTCTCTAGTGTATGGCATGGAGGCAGTGCTCCCCATGGAAGTAGAGATCCCATCAATCCGAGTATTGATGGAAACTAAGCTCACCGAAGTTGAATGGTGTCAAAGCCGACACGACGAACTGAATCTGATCGAAGAGAAGTGAATCACGGCACTATGCCACGGTCAGTTGTATCAACAGAAAATGAAGAGGGCGTTTGACAAAAAGGTTCGACCTCGTGTCTTCAGAAAAGGAGACCTCGTGCTCAAGAAGATACAATCATTTCTCACTGATTCGCAAGGCAAGTGGACTCCGAATTATGATGGCCCCTATGTGGTCACGAAAGCTTTCTCAGGCGGCGCCTTGAGACTTGCAACCATGGACGGAGAGGAATTTGCCTACCCCACGAATGTTGATGTAGTCAAGAAATACTTTGCCTAAACTAAAAAAAAATAAAAAAAAACGTCTCGGTGGATTGAAAACCCGAAAGGGCGTCCAGGCAAAAGTTAGAGACATGAAAAATAATCATCCCGATGGATTGGAAACATCATAGAACAATCCAGGCAAAAATTAGGGGTAATGGCAAGTAACTATGTTCAACAGAGGCAAGTCCCTCAGCAGCAGCAGTTACATCATCTGTCAGAAAACTCCAGTCAAGGTCATCTTCGACAGAAGCTCAGGATGCTCCGAATTCAAAGTGGATATAGTGGTCGTTATGTTTCAACGTAGCCCTTTTCCCTGTAAATTACCATTTTCAAACTTTGTATATACTCAATGGAATCACGCACTTGGCTGATCTCCATCTTATCAATAAAATTTGAGCCCTTGTGCTTTTGTTTGTAATTCTTATTTGTTTTAGCTTTACAGAACGACGTTATTAACATGATTAACGATTCTTGAAATAAAACAAAAATGAATTTACTGGTTAAAACTTTTTCTGCTTTTAAAATAAAGATGGCAATTTCTTTTGACTGTTGAACATCAAAAGAACCTCAACCGCTTCTCTAGAAGTAAGCGAACTTCAAAGTGCAGAATCAAAGTACTCCTTCTAAGCTAGTACGCCTGAATGAAGGATCAACTGTGTCAGAGACCTTGTTTCGTCTGACACACCTCGGCCGAGTTCTTATCTCCTAAGCCCAACCAACATAGCTCCCGACGGGGACTATCTCTCCTAAGCAAGGTGGAATTGCTATTTCTGAACCAACGGTACTTCTTCGCCCCACGATGGCCGAGTATCCAGTCATGTTCATTTTTTAGTTTTTATGTCGCATCAGTATTGTCCGCATAAACATACATACATCATGCATTTTTTATTTACATTCACATTTCATATTGCATCACTATCACTCTAGTCGGTCTTGTCCCCTAGTGATAGAAGTTCTCTCAATCAAGTTGTCAGTTCTTGCCTCGTCAGGAAATACTGTGTCTGAACAACCTCGCTTCCAATTTATTTCTAGAAAGAAGTTGGTCCTTGACCACTTTGATAACTTGAACCTCTGAAAAGCCAGAGAAAACTTTCAGCAGATGTCACTCTTCGCCATTGAAGATGATATCCTTGCTTGCCCGGATTTAGGAAAATCCATTGAAAAAGCCTCGTAATCAGAGATTCGGCAGCATGCCAATTTCGCTCCGAAAAACCCACTGATGAAAAGGTCATCGGCACCTCAAAATTGGACCCCATCACATGGCATTTCTCTGGGAAGATCCCGAGAAAAGTATGATGTAAGATCCCCAGTGGAAACAGTCTCTCAAGAGACTCGCTTTCCCCCCCAGTAGAATCGACAAATGGCGTCTCCAAACAGAGAAGTTTGTGTACCTCTACAATTCAGACGATTGGGTTCCCCAGCAAGTCTGACGTCAAAACTTTTTTCGTCAAATGGCATCTCCCCAGGAAAATTCGGCGAGAAGTTTGAGAAAAACCGCTACAAATAGCGTCCCTTGTCAATAAAGTTTATTGACAAAAGAAACTAAGACCAGTTCCTTGGTAGGAAACAGGGATCGAGGTGAAGTTTACAACAGATACTGAGACCAGTTCCTTGGTAGGAAACCAGGATCGAGGGGAAGTTTGTTTCTGCAACTAAGACCAGTTCCTTGGCTGAAGACCAGGATCGAGGGGAAGTTTACAGTTTTTCTAAGCATCATTGCTTAGCAAAAGAAGATGAATGCACAAGCTACCATTCATAACCACCATCAAAATTTCGGGTATTCCGATATTTAATCCTCTTGCACCCCGAATGCCCGAATACCTTCGTCATTCACACCTTCGGGTCCAAGAAGATTAAATAGGGGCATCTGTCATACCCCAAATTTTGACTACTAAGATGTCCCATCATTGTGTCAATCATCATCACAATATGGGTGAACCATCATGCCTCATCAAATGCCTCAAGGGTTGTTGAGCATTCACTACAATCAAAATTAGGGTTTTAAGCCCTCTCAGAGCCTTAGACAAAGGATCAATCAAGGAATGACATGATCTTCAACTTGTCTAAACCTCTCAAACATCCACAATGGACCAAAAGGACTCCCACTTTAAGTATTAAGCACAAAGCTGCTCCCTTCTAGGTGGATCAAGCCTCAAGATCGCCAGTGTCATCAAATTAGGGTTTTGATCGACCAGGGCCTCCAGATGGAAATTTTCATCTGCGCATAAGCCAATGATCCAAAACATAACCTAATATACTCCATGGAACCTCATGGACCCAATCATCAAGTCAATTTGACCTCAGGGGATGCATACATCAAAAATCAATAATTAGGGTTTCTTGACCTAATTCACCCCTAAGTTGACTTTTAGGGCAAATCAAGAGCCAAGACCTCAAGACATGATTTGAGGGTCTCTAATGAACTATATTGATCCATTTGGAACAATGGATTAATCCAAGAAGCTTGAGCAACAAGTCTCAATTTCATCTGCACCACAATTAGGGTTTTAAGGGAAAAGTCAACTGTAACTTTGACTTTTGACCAAGACATGTTCCTAAACCCTAGGACATACCTCAATACACCCTATGACACCCTTGGAACATGTCCATCAAGTTTGATTTAGGTCAAGGACATGATTTCCTGAAGAGTTGCACAGTTTGGAATTCATCTGATAAAAAGTCAACTGTGCACAAAAGTCAACTTTGACTTTTTGAGATTTTTCACCAAAATGGATTTTTAACCCTAAAATGATGTTTATGTATGATTTGAATCATCATTCATCAAGAAAAATCAAGAAAAGTTGGATAACTTGTAAAAGGGGTAACCATAAAAACTTAGAAAATTTTCTAAGTTAAAAATAAAGTGACAAAGGTACCAACTTTGAAGGACCATAACTCCTAAACCACAAGGCCATTTTTTTCCATCCAAAACTTGATTTGTAGATCTCATTACCCTCTACAAAAACTTCAACTAGGCCTAACTCCAATTCATTATGGATTTTGAGTTATGAGTGAGCCAAAGTGGCTGAAAACATGAAAATGTACCATTTTCCAACACTTAGAAAAATTCTGTCCAAGACAGATTTTGTTGAAACACCAAAACTTGTGGGATTTTTTCACACAGTTGCAAGCTGAATCAAGTCCAAAGTTAAACATCAATGTTGTTGCATATGTTGCCAAGAATTCAAAGAACTCAACAGCATGAATTGATTCAACTTGAGCCAAGAAAAATCCTTGCCCAAAGTCATGCTGCTGCAAGCTATTTTGGAAAAATTAGTTTGCATGTTTGCTTGCCACACACGATTTTGAGCCAAAGACTAAGGATCACTATGCCACCTGTGTTCAAACCAATCACAATGCAACTGATCCAATTGATAAATCTGAGTCAAAAGACCAAGGAATCTTCCAACTTGATGTTCATCCACTTTGGCACATTTTGCCTTGAATTCAAAGTGCATTAATGTGGAATAGTGCATTGTCAAGGTAGCTACCCTACTCAGTCAATTTCTCTGATTAAACAACAATAAAAACATCTAAGGAATGTGGTTTTGGTCAAGGCATAGCCCTGCTCTTGGGAATGGCTAGCTTGCCTTGCTTTAGAAGAAATCCTCCAAGGCAATCCATGCAAATGTGATCTGATCCAGCAGCCATTCACTATTCCTCCAAAACAAAAGTTGATCACCTGTAAATAGAGGTCCCAATGGATCATTCAACTCACACCAAAGCCAGTTACAGCACTGTTTTCTCTCAGTCTTTCTTAAACCTCAAGTTTTCTTGTTTTTGAGTAACCACTATCGGGTTTTGAGTTGCAGCCACAATCAATCCATTCCAATTGCTCAAACACATCACATATGATGTATTTGAGGTGTCCAAACACTTAAACACCAACTGTAACACCCCAGGCTCAAAATCACTCTTCAACCAAGCCATTATGCTTCAATTTTGCAGGTGGAGGTCTCTAGCTTGATCCAGAAGGTTTCAGAGTGTTCCAAAGCTTGCAACACACTCCATTACATCCATTGAAGTTGTAGGGATCATCAATTCACGACTGAAACACCATCTGTGTAAAGTTCCATTTCAGCTTGCATCAAGGTGAGCTTCAAACTCAAACTCCATGATCCATGCATATTTCCTCGCATGATATTTTTGCCATTTGCTTGCCATCATGTGTTGATTGTTTTGCCTCAAAAAATTGGATCATAGACCTCATAACCATGCCTGCATGATTGCTTTTGCAAATTAGGGTTCATCTGTGTTCATCATGATTATTTTACTCCACACTGAAAATGAATAAAATTGGGTATTACCATCTTATTCCTTGTGAAAAAACGCACGAGTTTGGTGTTTGAATCATGTCCAATGGTTGAGAGATGAGTGAGATATGGTGCTTCACGCACGAGCTCGAGGAAGAAGATGGCCATGGCGCCATTCTTCAGAAAATCCAACAAGTTTGATATATATTTTTCACTTGCCATGTTATTAATGAATTGGCATTGCGCCCCAGCGGTTCATCAGCTGGTTTTGTGAGTATTGGCAAGCGAGAGGTCTGGGGTTCGAATCCCCCTCGCCCCAGACTTCTTTTTACCACTTTTTCATTTTGTTATTTTTCATGTTATTATTTTTAATGATTTGAAAAATTAATAACTCCTTCAATTTTTATCATTTTTGATTGGTTCTTTTTGCAACAATTCACAAAAATGTTGAAATATTTTATTCCACCAAAAAATTAGATTTATATTATTTATTTAATATAATTAGTATTTTTGTGAATAAATTTGTTTTTAATTGTTTTTAAACATTCTAAAAATGAATATTTACTTTGAAAATCAAAACCTAATGAGTTTAAATATTCCTTGTGATTATCCCTTATTTTTTTAAACCTTAAGAAAAATCAAAAGTGGATTATTCAAATTTATTTTGAATTTTGTTTGATTTTCGTTAAATATTTATTTTTAAAGATTAAAATTAGGGTTTTTTTTTATTCAACCTCATAAATCATTTTCAAAAAACACTTGGGCCTCTTGAAAGAGTGTAAGACCCAACCCTTTGTAAATACAATCATTTTTGGGCCTCAATGTATTGTATAAGTCCCGATACCATCAAAAATAAACGGCGTGATCATCGCCTTTTGAAAAATAACCCTGGGCCTCTCCTTGAGCTATAAGACCCATTCAAAACTTTTGGGCCTCTATTAGAGTGTAAGACCCAACCCCCTTATGTACAGAAAACTTTTTGGGCCTCACTTATTGTATAAGTCCCCCTGTACATTTTAAAATAAACGGCGCGATCGTCGCTTTTTTTTTTAAATAAACCTGGGCCTACCCTCGAGTAGTAAGACCCATTTCTTTTTCTTAAAGCTTTTTGCGCCTCTTGAGAGAGTGTAAGACCCATCCCTTTGTACAGAAAACCTTTTTGGGCCTCAGTCACTTGTATAAGTCCCTCTGTATAAATTCAAACAGTGCGCTCACTGATAAAACCCTGGGCCTCTCCTTGAGCTGTAAGCCCCAAATCTTTCTTTTTCAAAGCACTTTCTCCTTTGATTTTGAATATACTGTTGTTTTTAATCTTTCTTTGTTGAACAACTAACCAAACAGCATGGAAGCTCTACAACCGAGTAAGTGGTTATTGCTTTCCTTTACTGCTTTCATATACATATAACTGTATTATGGGGCTGTTTCACTGTAAGTCTCCTTTCATAAACTCATATCAACTGTGTAATAATAGTATAGATATTTCGAGTTTCCCCAACAACTACGTCTAGAACTAGGTGACGCCGTTTCGTTTATTCGTAGAAATAGACATCTAGATCCCCAATAGGATCACCAGATACAGTCTTCTCTTCGGCTGTCCTCATTAGGAATTGTCAAGAAACTCTACTCCCCAAGATGAATGTCTTCTCCGTGAATAGCATCTTTGAGTTTCTTCCAAATTCTCAAACTTTCCTGACTTGATCTATTCCTTGTGAATAGCTTGCCTTGAATTTCTCGGGGTTTGGGGACCCACGGGCTTCTTAAAAGCATCGGCCTCCTCTTGGGCATCGTACAAGGACCCACAGGCTTCCTAAAAGCAACCCCGCCTCCTCTTGGGCTTAGTACAAGGACCCTACGGCTTCTGAGAAGTATTCACAGCCTCCTCTTAGGCTTCGTATAATGATCTCTTCCTCCGGGAATGATAGCCTCCTCTTGGGCTTCGTACAAGGACCCCTTGGCTTCTTAAAGGTTTCCAGCCTCCTCTTGGGCTTTGTACAAATTGTCCCGACGATCTCCTAGAGGTATAGGAACAGAACTTAGTCATCTGCATAGAGCAGTACTTTCATAGAGTCTACTACTGTTTCTTAAAACATGGTACAAAAGATGAAACTCTAGACTTGGACGGTCTAATCTCCTTGAGTCTCAAAGACATTCTCAAGCACCCTTCAAGAATAGGAAGGAAACCCGTAGACTCGGACAGTCTCAATACCCTTCGAATTTCCCGCTTCCTTAAGGAACAGGAATAACCCGGATCCCTGAGTCAAATCCCTGAGTACATTGTTGCTCATATAAGAACTGATTTTCTCAGTAAAATCGGTATATTGGATCTGGCACTTAACTGAAGCAGTCACCATATCCTCCTCTTGGGCTTTGTACAATGATTCTCCCCAGTGAAATCAAACAAACGTTTAGCCTCTCTCTCGGGCTTTGTACGAGACACATAAGAGACTCCCTCGTTGAGTCAATCACCCTTTTCGCCTCCATCTCGGGCTTTATACGAGATACAAAAAGGTTCTTATTGAGCCAAATAAACAACAGCCTCCATCTCGGGCTTTATACGAGATACAAAAAACTCTCTCTAATTGAGTCAATTAGCCTCCATCTCGGGCTTTATACGAGATACCAAAAGATTCCATCGTTGAGTCAAAACCTTTTAGCCTCTCTCTCGGGCTTTGTACGAGATACATAATAGCCTCCTCTTAGGCTTTGTATAAGAAAACCACTGGTTAATCCAATCAACCTTTTAGCATCAAAGTTGTGCCTCGTTCATAGTACACAAACATCAACAACTCCTTCCCCTTCATCTAATCGCTGTAAGCGGCAAGCCTCTGGATCATCTACATCTATGCCACTGTCCCTCTTTTAGCATGAGAAATTCCTAAGGAAAGATGGCATTGCTCTACACTGAGTTAAAGTCTTCTCCTTTAGGTTAAAACCCCCTATAAAGGAAATTATGGCATTACTAGGATCCACGTATCCCGGTTAAAGTAATTCTCCTTTATAGACCGTTGTGACATACAACCCCCTCTTTAGAGATGACAAGTTCTCTCTAAAGTTGAGACCTTTTCGCTTCACGTCTTGGGCTTTGAACAAGACACAAATAGACTTTTCAGCTTCACATCTTGGGTTTTGAACAAGATACAAATCACCTTTCGGTTCACGTCTTGGGCTTTGAACAAGACACAAAAACACCCATTTTCTCCCATAGAATAGGAGGAACTACGAACGCTCTAATTTCCCTATTTCGGTAAACGGGAATACGTAGGCATAAGATCGAAAGAAAAGATCTTAGCGAGCACACTAAACAAAAACCCAAATCCCATATCTCCATCAATCAAAAAGCAGTAATTCAAAAACATCAGTCCTAACATCCTAACCCTTGTTCCCCACTAGAAAGTCCTAGAAAGAAAGAAAACCGTATTGGTGAAAATACAAATAACCAGTACAAAGGCCCCCCACATTGATAGCATCCTTAACTTAACAGACCACTGTTTAAACTCAGTATGCAAAGCAGGGTTAATTGGAGACATCTATTTCCCTTCCTTATTCAGCTCACAATAGGATAAAAAATGAATCGACCTGTAGTTTTAAGCTCAACCGCAGAGAGCGACCAGTGCTTAAGAACCGCGTCCAAAATCGCTCGCTACAGTACCGAAAGAGCCTTCGTGCACTTCAATCATCAACAGGCCTGCTTCGTGTCTATCCACGCATCTGAGCAGAACCGTGTCAAAATTCCTCTTATACAGCACACCATCTTTGTTCAAGAAGAAACTACCGGCTAGCCTTCTTAATGTCTTCTTGTCATTGGAAGTTGCCCCAGGCGGGTATTCTTGTTTTCCCAAGAAGCATTTAATGTCATGGTACCAAGGCTTTTCGTCAGACACTGCATCAACCTCAAACACAAAAGCAGGCCTATCAAGACGAGATACATCAATCCTGGGCACAAAGTTCCAACCATGCACTTTGATCATCGAAGATATAGTGGCCAAGGCGTCTGCGGACTTATTTTCATCTCTGGGAACATGGTACAACTTGACAGTTGTAAAGAATGTCAGCAATCTCCTCGTATAATCTCTATACGGAATCAAATTTTGCTGATGTGTGTGCCAAGTTCCCTTTACTTGATTGATTACCAGTGCTGAATCACCAAAGATATCGAGGGTCTTGATTCGTAAATCAATAGCTTCCTCAATCCCTAGTATGCAAGCTTCGTATTCTGCTTCATTGTTGGTACACCCGAAGGTTACTCGGGCAGTGAAGGGCATGTGAACACCTTCTGGCGTAATGAGGACTGCACCAACTCCGCACCCATTCATATTAACAGGCCCATCAAACATCAAACTCCATTTGGATTCAGGGTCAGGCCCCTCCTCCAGAAGTGGTTCCTCGCAGTCCTTTGCTTTGAGAAACATGATGTCCTCATCAGGGAAATCAAATCTCATGGGCTGGTAATCATCAAGAGGCTGTTGCGCAAGATAATCTGACAGTATACTTCCTTTGATTGCTTTTTGCGAAGTAAATTGAATATCGTACTCTGTCAGTACCATCTGCCACCTTCCAACTCTGCCTGTGAGTGCTGGTTTCTCAAAAATATACTTGACCGGATCCAATTTTGAGATCAGCAGGGTTGTATGTGTAAGCATGTATTGTCTCAATCGCTTGGCGGCCCATGCGAGTGCACATCATGTCTTCTCAAGCATTGAATGTCGCAATTCACAATCAGTAAACTTCTTGCTCAGGTAGTAGATAACATGTTCTTTCCTACCTATCTCGTCGTGTTGACCGAGAACACAACCCATGGATCCTTCGAGCACTGTCAAGTACATAATCAGTGGTCTCCCTTGAACTGGAGGTATCAGAATCGGAGGTTCCAGCAAATATCTTTTTATTTTATTGAATGTATTTTGACAATCATCATTCCACCTGACCGTTTGATCTTTCTTTAGCATTTTGAATATTGGTTCGCAGGTGGCAGTTAGGTGAGATATGAACCTTGAAATGTAGTTCAATCTCCCTAGAAAGCCGCGAACTTCTTTCTCAGTCCTCGGTACAGGCATATCTTGTATAGCTTTCACTTTAGCAGGATCAACCTCTATTCCTTTTTCACTGACAATGAAACCAAGCAATTTTCCAGACCGCACGCCGAAAGTACACTTGTTAGGATTCAGTCTCAACATGAATTTCCTCAACCTCTCAAACAGCTTCTTCAAGTTGATCAGATGTTCCTCTTCTGTCTTTGATTTAGCAATCATATCATCCACATAGCACTTAATCTCTTTATGAATTAGATCGTGGAATAACGTCACCATTGCTCTTTGATAAGTTGCCCCTGCGTTTTTCAACCCAAAAGGCATTACCTTGTAACAGAAGGTACCCCAAGGGGTAATGAATGTCGTCTTCTCCATATCTTCAGGCGCCATCTTTATCTGATTGTACCCGGAGAATCCATCCATAAATGAGAACACTGAAAACTGAGCAGTATTATCAACCAGCACATCAATATGAGGGAGTGGGAAGTCATCTTTAGGGCTCGCCCTGTTGAGATCTCTGTAATCCACGCACATTCTAACTTTGCCATCTTTCTTCGGCACCGGTACTATGTTGGCCACCCAAGGAGGATAGTTGGTCACTGCCAGAAAACCTGCATCCAACTGTTTCTGTACTTCTTCCTTGATCTTCAAAGCCATTTCTGGTTTTGTTCTGCGCAACTTTTGCTTGACCGGTGGACAATCCTCTTTCAACGGTAGTCTATGCACAACTATGTCTGTATCTAAACCCGACATATCTTGATATGACCAAGCAAAGATGTCAACGTATTCACGTAGCATGGCTATCAGCTCTTGCTTTACATCAGCCCGCAGACTCGCACCGATCTTGATCTCTTTCCTGCTTTCCTCCGAACCAATATTGATAACCTCAAGAGCTTCCTGATGAGGCTGAATGATCTTTTCTTCCTGTTTCAACAATCTAGCCAATTCTTCCGGGAGTTCATAGTCTTCATCACTTTCTTCCTCGGCTTGATAAATCGGATTGTCGAAATCATACGTGGGCATAACAGAATCATTTTCAGAGAAATCCACAGAATCAAGTCTGCATGATTGGATTTATGCTTTATTTTAGATTATTTTTGCTTGAAAATAAAAGAAAAGAAAGTGCATTATCATTTTTTAATTTTCTTTGGGCAAAAATAAAAATAAAGAAGGAATAAAGGAACACAAATTTATAAACAAAAACGTCCTTATATTGATATTTGAACATTATATGAGAAAATATGGTGGCCCTACAAATGGATCCTCACACCTTGGGCAGAGTGTGGGATTTTATGCATTATGAAAGACAAGAATTATTACTCTGAATGGTGTACAACATGAACGACTTCTTCGCTAGACCAGTTCTGCAATACTTCGCCTGGAGCCAGTGCATACGCCCATCTGTCCAGGTAAGCTGAGCTTTCAGCATCATCTTCTATTGCTGAGCAGGACTGATTGGGATTGATAACTCCTCCACTGTTGAAATTGATTGGCCCACGGAATCGGGGAACTGGCGTTCGGCCCGGCTGGTATCCAATGCCAAACTTATCTTCTTACGTCAATAGCTTTACCCCAACCCTGGGCATTTCCACTTTCAACCACTTCTCTGGCCTGCTTGTAGGACGCAATTGATGCACTCTGCCTAACTGGCACATTCGACACCACAGTTGCTGAAGTAGATTCTGGAGATTTGTTGATATTCAGGGCTTCGAAAGACTGACACAGGGTTTCATGAATTTCTCCATCCATCTCCACATATTTGAAAGTGGATAGATGGCTCACGAATATATCTTCCTCGCCGCAAACAGTAACCACTTGACCCTCGAACACATATTTGAGCTTTTAATGTAGTGTGGAGGTAACTGCGCCTGCTGCGTGAATCCACGGTCGGCCCAACAAATAGCTATAAGCATGCTGAATGTCCATAACATGAAAGATCGTCTTAAATATCTGTGGACCAACCTGTATTGGTAGTTCAACCTCCCCAAACACCGATCTTTGGGATCCATCGAAAGCTCTCACAATCAGATCACTAGGTCTAAGAATCAATCCATCTACTTCAATCTTCATCAGGGCCTTTTTGGGTAACACATTCAATGAAGAACCTGTGTCGACTATCACATGTGATAAAACAGCCCCTTTGCATTCAAGTGTGATGTGCAGCGCTTTATTGTGATTACGTCCATCTGGAGTCAAATCCTTGTTCGTAAACCCCAACCCGTGGCTCACATTCACATTAGAAATTACTCCCTCCAACTGATTCACTGTAATCTCTTGGGGAACGTATGCCATATTTAGAACCTTCAACAAAGCAGCCCGGTGTGCATCTGAGCTCATTAACAGGGATAATATCGAGATTTTAGAGGGCGTCTGATTAAGCTCGTCAATGATCTTGTAATCGCTCTTTTTGATAACCCTCATAAATTCCTCAACATCATTATCAAAATTGACTTTTGGTTCCTCTTCCTGAGCAGGCACCTTGTCATCAATAACCTGTTTTCCTTTGGCTCTTGCAGCGGCTTCAGCCTCTTTATCATTCCTTAAAGTATGAGGAGCAAACAGCCGACCACTTCTGGTGAAACCACTTGGTCCACTGACATTCTCAATACTAGTACCAACAGCAGTCTCTGCATTCTGTTTACTTCCTCCTTGATAAGTATCAGTTCCATATTGCCATGGAACTGCTCTATTAGACACATAAGCAGCCGATTCAGGAATTATGATCGTAACTGGTCTCGGCCTCTCGGGCACGATGATAGCAACAGGCTCTTCAACAGGCACCTGTATTTCAACTGGATTATAGTAAATGGTAATGGCAGAAACATCTTTCTCCTTCTCTATTTTATCAAACTGAAGTCTTCCTTCGTCCATAAGATCCTGCAGTCCAGCTTTCAACTTACTGCAGCCATCAATCTGTCTCGAACAATCCTCGCAATCAAAGGCACATCCAGGAAATACCTTTCCTTTTAACAAATGTTCTTTTACAATCAACAGTGGAGTCTTTACCAAATTAACATCAGTAATCAAATTCAACTTCTCGCCATCAAAAATAGCATTCGTGCCTGCACCTCCATGATGAGGCATTGGATTATCACGAACATTCGGCGGCTTAGAGAAATTAATAGCTTTTGCGTCAATCAAGTCTTGAACCTTATGGTGAAAAGCCCAACACTTCTCTATCAAGTGACCTGGTGCACCAGAATGAAATTCACATCGAACATTAGCATCGTAACCTTGAGGCAATTTTTCGGTATCTAATGGCTTCATAGTCCGAAGTTCAACCAACTTCTCTTTGAGCAGTTGTGGTAACAAAGCAGCATATATCATAGGCAAGGGATCAAACTTATGGTCCCTTTGTCTATTAGCCTGGAATCGGGGTCTAGCTTGCTGATCTGGAGCTTGCTGTACTGCTGGAATCGGAATGGTTACAGCATCCACCTGATGGTAAGATCGAGTCCTGCCTCTGCCCTTTCCTCTATACACAGCGCTGGACTCCCCTTCTCTTTTCCTTGGTCCATTGGCAAAGGGTTTCTTCGAACTTGAAGCAACAGTTCCACTGACATCTTGAATCTTACCCAATTTCAGCAGACTTTCTATTCGTTCCCCAGCAACGACGATATCGGCAAACCCCGTGGAAGGACATGCAGGAAGTCTATCCAAATACGTCCCTTGAAGTGTGCTCATGAACATATCAGCCATCTCACGATCACCCAAAGGTGGTTGAACTCGAGCAGCCAATTCTCTCCATCTCTGTGTGTACTGCTTAAAGCCCTCTTTGTTATCCTGAGTCATACTCTGCAATTGAGTACGATTAGGTGCCATGTCCAGATTATATTGATACTTCTTTAGAAACACAGCGCACAAATCTTTCCAACTCCTTATATGAACCCTGTCCAACTTAATGTACCATTCCAGGGAGGCGCCTGACAGGCTATCCTAGAAAAAATACATCCAGAGCTTTTGGTCCTCGGTGTAGGCGGCAATCTTGCGATTGTAAGCTTGCAAATGTGTTTTGGGACAGGTGCTGCCATTGTACTTATCCAGAGCAGGAAGCTTGAACTTGGGAGAGATTCGCACACTCTGCACGAGACCCGTGTCTTCTACATCAATTCCCAGAGGATTTTGGCTCTCAATAGCCTTGAGTCTTTCATCTAACCCTTCATACTTCTGGTCGTCATTGTAGAGACCCATGTCATTGTTGAACGCAGTGAACTGGTCATCTTGGCCATCCTCATTATTGTCAAATCCAAGATGTATCCCACCAGCAGGGATTGTGCCACCAGGAGGAGTGCGCACATTGCGATTTGGGATTTCAGTTTCCAGCCTCTGGATAGTGGTTCTCATGGCCTCTTGACCAGCCCTCATAGTTTCCTGACCTTGAGCGATCCCCTGCATAAGGTTCATGAACTGCTCAATTCTTCCCCTCAAATCAGCTAACTCAGTCTGAACTTGTTCCATTACTCTGGCTTGATTACGTCGGGTAGAATATCGGTGAACTGGGGTATCAGCTATTGTGCCTGAAAACCAAATAAAGGTTAGCAGGCGCCTGCAAAAGAAGAAAACCTGCAATGCAAAAATGATATGCTATGCAAATGCAAATGCACAGTTATGTTTGTCATTTCAAGATACTTTTTACATCCTGATTCCAATCATAACCACAAATTCCTAACGACCATAAATCATGATTAGTGAGTTTTGCTTTGAAGAGATATTCATATACACCCACCACAAATATCTGACAACCAGACATAGTGATTTTATAGTGTGCCCGCGTGCAGATAACACATCACATATATCTGAAAACCAGAAATTGTGAACAGAAATAGCTCCTTTCATACAAATTCCCAAAAAATTTCAAGTACATTAGTCATAGTTTCAGCAACAAAATAAGAAACAAGCAGTCAACTAGATCCATCAACAATTCTGATGGTAACCATTGCAAATTACAAAGAAATGACAAAAATCATTAATCTGATAGCTCTACGTCCTTCAGCTTCTGGCTGGAATACTTAATCTCTTTGAACAGGATGCGGGTACGCTGATGATGTGGCTTCTCAATCAGCTATTTGATTACGATGTCCCTTTTTTCCAACGCATCCTCTAACGAACCCACGTGCATCAGCAAGGCTTCATCTTCACCGGCTCCTTTGTGCCTCTTAATTCCAGCTTGAATTTTAACTAGATTCAGATCCTCCGTGACATCTTCAAGCTCTTTGTTGGCGATTTTCAGCTTATCTTCAGCGTTCCTTACCTGTTCTTGGCTTTTGGCCAGGTCTTCTCGATACTTTCTTCTTTCTACATGTGCTTTCTTCAACTCTTCATCTTTGTCTTTTAACTGGGTCAGCAGCTCAGAGTTTTCAATTCTGACTTCATCCCAAGCTTGACGAAGTTTAGCTAATAATTCCTTGCTTCGGGTTAAAGCCTATTTTGTAGTCTTGTGAGCCTGACTGGTATCATCTGCTCCTAAAGTAAGTTTACGGAAATACCGAGCTCTATCATCAAAATCTTCTTCTTTGTCTGCCAGGGTTTTCTCCGGTTTCAATGCTCTCTTTTCCAACTCTTTGTTGTCCGCTAGAGCTTTCTGAAGACATCTGCTCATTCCAGAGTTCTCTATCTGCAGCTCTCTAACCATTTTCTTCCATTTCTCGCACTCCTCAATAGCCACCATGGTGGGTTGTTCAGGTTGTACTGAACGTACAAGAGGTCTCCTTGAAAAGGGCAAAAGCAATTCCTTTACTTTCATCTCAATCTATCTGTCATATTCAGGATAAGACCTACAATCTCCTTTCCCAAAAACCGCTTTTCCAATTTTATTCTTATCTTTCCAAGCATTCACTACTTCTACCACCTTCTCATCTTTAGTTCCTGTGAAGAACAAAGATTCTTCCACGTCTTGCTCTGTAGGAGGACCCCTGGAAGCATACCCGAACTGTCGGATGGCCAAAACTGGATTATAATTGATCCCTCCATTTCTGCCAATCAGAGGTACATTTGAAAAACTTCCGCATCTTGTGATAAGCTCAATTCTCAGCAACCGATGATCGAACCAGACAATACTATCAGCAGTTAAACCTATCATTTGCTCGGACCATTTCGCAACATCTATGGTTTCCACAAAGGCACCTGTTTGAGGCAAATGCTTGAAAAGCCAATGGCATAGCAGTGGAGTGCAACAACTAACAGGGCCTCCCCTTCTTTTCTCGTTCTTGTAATGCACGGAATGATAAAAATCCCCCAACAAAGTAGGGACTGGATTTTTAAGAACGAAAACTCTCGTAGCTTGCATATCCACAAAGTCTTGCTGATTGGGAAAAAGAACTAGGCCATATATGCAAAAATCCAAAATGGAGTTGTAAACCGTCCAGTTTTTAGCATTAGCAGCCTCTTGGGCTTGATCAAAGAGAAATTCTAGATGAAATCCATCAACTCCGTTTTTGTTACTCATACCACTCTTTATCACTGACTGGTCCATTTGCATTGCAGCGGCAATTTCTTTTACACTAGGAGAGCTACCAGAAAAGAACGGTATTGCAGACATGATTGGAATCCCCAAAATAAATGAGAATTCTTCTAGCGTTGGCATCAAAATGTAATCTGGAAAGAGGAAACATCTCAGCGAAGGCTCATAGAATTGCAGCAGGGTGTGCAGAGCATCATGTTCATACTTTGTGATAGTACGGACCATCCTAACCAAATTCCTATACTTCTTTTGAAACCTATCAAGAACATCCGGGCCGGCCATATCTATAACTTTGAGCAATGAATCCAAGGTAGGGTCAGGAAACTTGTAAGAAACATTGTTCTTCCTTCTCTCTTCATTCTCTGTTGAACCCATGGATTGGAATCAGAAGTATATTATGCACCTGAAATTGACAAACATAACTGTTATGATATGATAATGCAATGCAAAAGGGCAACGTGATCAGGTAATCAGGTGTCTGTGTTGGACTGTGTGCGGTGTCAGTGTAGCCCTGGGAACAATATGGAACCATAAATAGGAACTGTCTGAATATAATAGGATGAACCCTTCCTTTGTGTAAAGTCAACAGAAAACCGGGTATGTAGGAAGTCATGGTTACCTGCAAACCTGCAAACAACCCCCCCCCCCTCTCACATGTGGGTACTAGGATGTTCAGTATCCCGGGCTCTCAGGTCGAGAAATGATGATACGTTCACCATTTCTGGTTTGGCATCATCATCAATCGAGGAGGCCTCAACTGATTCTCCAAAACGAAAGGTCCTCAGCTTCTGGCACTGAGGTCGAGAAGCAATAGTACATTCATCCCTCGGGGTACAGTACTATCGCCAATCGAGGAGTGCCTCCACTGATTCTCTTTCCAAAAAGGAAACCCTATGGCAAGTTCCCAACATTGGGTCCTCGGGTCGAGAATGTGCAATGGGTTGGCCACAAAATGTGGTCTGCCACTGTCACATCTCGGGAGGAGTGCCGCAACTGAGTCCTCGGGAGTGGTCACCAGAGTCGACAGCTCTCTAGATCGACATCCTGGAATACGCAAGATGCGCATGCCATGATGGGTCCCAAGATAGCCTCGTCTAGCTGTGAATTTCATGAATACCCAACGTACTCCAGACGGCACGTAGGTCCCACTACTCTCCACTCTAGTCCTAAAGGTATACTCAAGCCTGTGTAATGGGCTTATCTCTCAGAAATCCCATCCCGCCAAACAGACAGCACAGTGCAACACAGTATAATACATAAAATGTAAATGCTACAATGCTGTAAATACGATACAAGTAATAAAATACAGTAAATAGCAAATACAATACAACAGTAAACACCCAATAGTTTAGAGTACTAAGTGTTTAGTAATCACAAGAGTTTAGAGTACTTGTTTGGTCTGAAGGAATAAATTATGAGACAACGAGGAAGGTTAGAATTTGTGACGAGTTATGAATTTGGCTTGGATTATTCTTCGGGAAAAGCTAAGGTTGTGCCTGAAAAGTTAAGTCGAAAGTTTTTATGCATGTCTATTTTGATGATCAGAGAATTATAATTATTTGAGCAGTTCAGAGACTTGTATCTGGTGTGTGAGATAACACAGGAGAGTGTGAGGTTGGGAATATTAAAGTGAACATTGATTTTTGGAAGAGGTGAGAAAGAGTTACACTTTGGACGTGAGATTGGTAGACTTGATGGTTTCAAGTAATCAGAGTGCGCAGCGTAAGCGTGATGTGGAACATTTTGTATTTGCGTGTGGGACTTGTAAGAGTTCATAGGTTGAACATTGGAAACATGTAGGAATGATGAGACCATTGGACGTTTCAGAATGGAAGTGTTAGGCGAAAAGTTTAAATATTATTCATGGGCTACTATGTAGATGGATGTTTTGGTTATATGTTCGATTGGTGAATCGTAGCATTGTTGTAATATTGTTGTGTGACAAGGATGTTGGTATTATGGTTGTGTAGAGGTTGTTGAATCGATGTTGTGTCGTGGAACTTTATGTTCTGGTTTGTGTTGTTGCCTCGTTCCTATCGTGTTGGGTCGAGTGCGAGTAACTAATTCCTTGTGGTGAATTAGAGGAGTGTTACCTACGGTGATGGTAACGATCTTGTTGTGTTTCGGTTCAAGAGTAAACATGTGTGTTCATAACTTGGGTATTCTTTGAGTTTTGAGTTGGTCGTCAAGTGCATTGTATGGGCATTGCATCTTGTCGTTGTAGTTGTCGTCGTTGTCGCGTTGTTGTTGTGGTTGCTGTTAGCAAGGTGGTTTGTCAGTTCGTGTTATTCGTGGTGTGCCTTTTGTTGGCATGATAGTTAGTTAGTCGGATGCGAGAGTCGTATCCGGAGTTGTTCGTATTGGTTATATTTTTTAGGACGAAAATTTTTAAGTGGGGTAGAGTTGTAACGCCCCAGTTTTTGTTAGATTTATTTAATCGAGTCGATTTAATTATTTTTATTATTATATTATTTTATTCTTGACTTTTATTTGGCAATATATTATTTTTCATCGTTATTATGTTTTATCGCGTTTTGGGAGCGTTTGCGAGATATTTGAGTGTAGGGGTATTTTGGTCTTTTGGTTGGGTAGATATTATGTTTGTTTTTCATAAGAGGGAAAATAGAGAGAAAATAGAGAGAAAAGAAAGAGAAGAAGGAAAAGAGAAGAAAGAGAAAAGAAAGAAAAGAGGAAAAAGAGGAAAAACTTGAAAGTTTAGGAATCGAATCAACCGACATTTCAAAACACGATTAATCGAGTAAGGGTGTGAAACTCGATTATCCTATACTTGTGTATGATTATGTATGTATGTATTTGTGTGATATTTGCTTGAAATTGGATATAGAACCAAAACCATTAATATGTTGAGATTGTTAGAATTTGATTCAAATTGTGTCTGAAATCATGTTTTAATGTTCCTAATTGCTGAGACATGTTAGATAGATGTTGTTGTGCATTCAATTGGTAATTTGCTGGTGTTTAGATGAGATTTGGAGATGATTTTGGTTGATTTTCATAGCAGAAATTATGCAGGAAAAATTCTGGGTTTCGCTGCCCATACGCGTATCAGGCTTGGCATTACGCGTATTGGTTTGGGCAATACGCGTATGGCTAGGGGGAAATGGGGAATTACGCGTATGGAAGCTCATTTTGCACGACCTTCTTCTGATTTGCGTAAGGGTACGCGTAGGTGGCATGGCATTACGCATAACAAGTGAGGCATTACGCGTATGGAGTCTTTAGTGGAAGTTTTGGGGAGAATTCAGTCTCTGTCCATACGCGTAGCACTTTGGACATTACGCGTATGGAATGGACGAGCGAGCTGGCCAGTATGCGTATGGCATAAGGCAATACGCGTATGACTAGAGAGGATGTAGCATGGTTCCCAATTTTGCGTCTGATGCTGTAACTTTTGATCCGTAACTCGGATCGAGGCGTTCTTGGTACCGTTAGAAATCTATTGAGATGTTCTTTCTTATAAAAATGGTTTTGAGATTTGTGGCCGATTTAATTATGTCGGGAATTTGGAAATGTATCGTTTTGCCGACTTTTACCATCTTAACTGTATGTGATTGTTGTGTTATCATGCAATATGCTTCATATATATATCGTAGGACTTGTGTGATGTTATACGATGTGAATGCATGTGATGAAATGTTGTGAGGATGGTTTGTAGCCTAAGGGCAAGAAAATGCATTGTGTTGTGTTTGATTGTATTTGCATGATTATGGATGTGTATATGTGTGCATTTGAATGTCATGAGTCATTGTATGCCAAGCATCATGATATGCATTCTTGTGATGTCGTGTGCCCTAGTGAGAGTGAGCGACGAAACGGTTCCAGAGGGAATCCGCTATAACATCATGTGCCCTATATAAAGAGGTGTGAGCGATGATTATGGACGATCGTGTGCCTTATACAAAGAGGTGTGGCGATCGGGTCGTGTGCCTTATACAAAGAGGTGTGAGCGATCCATAAATGTCGTGTGCCTTATACAAAGAGGTGTGAGCGACGTGGAACATTGTTTTCCCGACGGGTTGAGAATGTTGTGTGCCTTATACAAAGAGGTGTGAGCGATCCATAAACGTCGTGTGCCTTATACAAAGAGGTGTGAGCGACGGGGAACATCGTTTAACATCGTTTTCCAATAGTTCCTGAGTGGACTGATGATGAGAATGATGGATGGATTGGTACCACATTTGCATAGAGTCGTTGTGTCGGTCTCTTTGCATTTGCATAAATCATGAATGGATTGATTTTGTGTGGAATTGTGAATGGAATTGATGAGTTGATATGTATATATGTTGGTGATAAATGCATTAAGCATGATTGATATGCCTTGGTGATGGATGTATGAGATATTCATTGTGTTGTTTTGTATTTGAACTATGGTGTAAATTGTTGTGAGAATGTTTTATATGTGTATTTTTGTGTTATTATATAATTGTATGCAATTATATTATGATTGTGTTTCTCACCCTTCTGCTGTGGTTTGTTGCTCTATTAGGCAATTGCAGCTTAGTAGTCTTGGAGGCTTTTGTGAAGATTAGTTCTCCATCTGTTTGTCAGTCTGTCTGCTCTGATACGTAACACGGGAGTCGGGGAACGCTTTTGTTATATATGTATACAATTGTTGAATATATTTTGTATTACTTTCGTATGTATATTTTGACGTTATAAAACAATTTATTTTGTAAAACAAGTCTGTTATGGATCTTTCCGCTTTATTCCATAATTGACCTTTCCTTTTATATGGAAAAAGTTTCCCTTTGAGGTTATTCCATTTTGTGTTATGTATCAAATAATTGAGCAGGGATTGTGTTTTCTTTCCTTAATTGTGGCATCCTTGTTTCTGTCGGAAAAATAAATTTTTATTTACTCTGATTTAATTATGTATTATTTATTTGCGATGGGAATTGGAGTGTTACAGTGGATGTCGGTATTAATATGAGGAATACTTTGGCTTGGAAGAACACAATCTTTAAGTTGCGGAATTGATTGGCAACATGGAATGAAATATTGTTGTCCCAAGGAGGAAGGATTACGTTGATTAAGTCGATTCTCGCCAACATACTGATTTACCCCTTTTCTTTTTATAGGGCCCCTAAGAAGATAATTAATGAGATTACTAGCAGTTAATAGCAGTTTTTTTGGGAGGCAACATCGGGCACAAGAAAGCTTGCTGGGTGGGATGGGATTCGATTTGCAATAGTAAAGAAGGAGGGAGGCTTAGGTATTAAACACGTCATTTTTTCAATCAAGAGCTTCTTAGTAAATGGCTATGTAGAATCATTTCCAATCCAGAAGCAAAGGTTAAGAACGAAGGCTTGTGGAACAATACAGTGTGGCAATGGAAGTTTAATTTCATCCCAAAAATTCTGTCTTCTGCTAAATAGTTTTAGTTCTTGGAATTGGACAGATTCTGGTGGGTATTTTTCCCTCTCATAGTCAAGTAGACAACTTCATATGATGGCCTGCTAAGGAGTCTTTTTGGTTAGAAGTTCATACGAAATAATTCTCGCGTCCCAATCTTCGATTCAGTCTCATCCCACTATTTGCAAGATGTTGTAAGAGGTTTAGAGATCCAAAATACCTAGTAAAGTTTACGTGTTCAGTTCGAAATTTTTACTCAATTGTCTTTCTTCTAAAGATAATATGCAGCATCAGTGACAGCTTGTTGGTGAGAATGCTTTGGTTTGCCAATTGTGCTCCATATTTGATGAAGATGTGAACCATATTTTCTACTTCTATTCTTTTAGTTCAGTAATTTGGCTTCGTATTTGTGGTTGGCTTTGTGAAATTCTGGTCAAGCAGATCACTAAGATGTCGGACAGGATGTTGTGACACTTGATCTCTGCTTCTCACGCAAGGATAATGAGGAACATAATACAAACAACAGAAAATAAACAACACACAAGAATTATTAACCCAGCTCGGTGATCAACAACACCTATGTCTGGGGGCTACCAAGCCAGGAATGAAATCCACTAAGCAGAATTGGTTCTAAGCTAAACTCCACCGTTTACAACTTGTCACCTAGAAACTACCCGTACTAGATTTCTGTAACACCCCGATTTTCGTAAGGATATTTATTTAATTTATTTAAATATTATATTCGTGGTTTTCTGTGATTTTTGGTAGATTGTGTCGATGTCGGTGTTTTTGTGAAGTTTTGGTTATTTTAATTAAATAATAGTATATAATATGAATATATTAGTATTATTATTAAATTAAAATAATATTAGAGGAATTGAGGGTAAGATGGACATTTTAGGAGTATTAGTGAGGGCATTATGGAGAAAGCCCAATTTTGAGGCCCAAGAGTTAAATTAACCAAAAAGGAGGAATGGAGGAGAATTAGGATTCATTTGTGGAGATCGTGAAAATAAGGAGAAAGTGCAGAGCTCTGAGGAAAAAGGGAGAAGGCGAGGATTTTCGTGAAGGTTTCCAAAGGCTCAAGAGAGAACTCATCGGATCGACAATCTAAGGTATGAGGAGTAATTGCCTTTCATTATTTTCATTATAGGATTTGATTGATTAAAGTGGATGTTGGGGATTTTGGGGTTTTGAGGGTTTATGGGTTTTGAGGTAAACTGATGACTTTGAGGGCATTCTGTGAGAACGATTGATAAGAGTCGAATTTAATCGGTAAAATAGACCTTTGGGGCAGACTTCCCTGTTGCTGTAGTTTTAACCCTGTGGTGAAGGATTTATGAGTTTATATGAAGCTTGAGAGTTTTGAAGGTTTAAGAGAAATTAAGGTTTCCCATAGGGTCCTGAATCGACCTAACAGACGTAGATTTTAGGCCTTTGATTTCTATGATATGTTAAGGTTGTTGTAGGGATGATTTTGGGTCAATTGAGACTGTAATCGCAGGTGCTTTGGAGGTTTGGGAGCTACTGATGCGTAGCAGTGATTTGCTGTAATCGCAGGTTCGCTAGGCAAACCATTGCTTCGCTAGGCGAATGTTATCCAAGGCCCGCTAGGCGATCAGTGCAGTAAATGCGCAATGTTATGAGTGTGAGTACAGAGGTGATTCTGGAGTAGAGGGTGTGATTCGCTGGAAGCCTCGCTAGGTGAAGGGAAAAGGGAGTAGGTTCGCTAAGCGAACAAACTAGCGAGCATGACAGATGGTGGGGTTTCTGGTGTTTAGTGTGGGATCTATGAGGTTCTTTGGCCACTTCGCTAGGCGAAGGCCGCAGCGAACAGGTTCGTTAGGCGAACCCTGGAGCGAACAACTGTTGTTTCGCAAAATTCCATTTCTGTTATTGTGTCATTCTGATACTTGATGTTGTGATATTTATGATGATTTACCATGATGTTCTTGATGATATTGAGGTGCTGGTTTGTGATGTTTCGATGAATATATGATGATATGAATTTATGAAGAATTTATGAATGATGATGCACATAATGATGTTTACATGATGATGATGAATTATTGACGTTTGTGTATCATACATTCATATGCATACTCTGTGACTATGCTTCATTCCCATTGTGCGGATATGAGGTAATTATGACGTGCTCCGATTCCAAATGCGGGATCGATCCTATTGACGGGGATCTTTGGAGGGTTGATGGCCTGGTGTCCATCCTTTGTGACGATTGGTACCACATGCATGAGTCTTGTTATGCATTGCATCTTATTTGGCATTGATGAATTTGTGATATGGTGTTTCCTGATGTTTTCCTTGATGATGACCTTGATGATGTCGTTTATGAAGATAATGCTGTCACTCCCGAGATTTTCATCCAAGTACAAACGCGAAAGTGGCGCGGAAGAAAGAAAGAAGAGTCGCCAGCCAGGCATTTTTATCCCAAAGAAAAGGAAGGGTAATGCTGCACAAACCCGGGAGGAAGGAAAAAATAAGGTCTCGCAAACCAAAGAGAAAGTGTAAGGGAGTCGGTTACCTGAAGGGAAGGTTATCGTACCCCTTCACGTCCGTCGTACTCGACGGGATCCACGCTTGAAGTACCCCTCAAAGGGTGATAAACGAAAAGGAACTGAGAGGGAACGAGAAACAAATGTAGGGAAAATAAAAGAAGTGCTCGAATGGGCCTTACCCCACTGCTTACGTATCTCATCGGGAACATGAGAATCAGAGTGACGTAGTTCCCCTCAACAAGGGTTGCTTTGTTTGTGTTTTTTAATAGAAACGTCAGAGTGCGTGTCCCAGCAATTAGGTGTTGTAGCTCGCTGTATGGAGACTCAGGCGTTACCTGTTTGCGGTAGAACGGACATGACGAGTCCTTATAATGGAACGAAGGAGATGTGAAGAGAATTGGTTTGTTTTTGTATTTTAGAAAGAAGTATTTTGATTATTGGTGTGTATAACTCATATTGCATTTAAGTCTTTCACGTAGGATCGAATACCTCACATATTGTCGCTCCCGAGATTTTCATCCTAGTACAAACGCGAAAGTGGCACCGAACAGAGTCGCCAGCAATGTGTATTTATCCCAAGAGAGGGAAAGGAACACCGCATAAACCTGGGAGGAAGGAAAAGCATGGTCTTACGACCAAGAGAACTGGATTCGGGAGTCGGTTACACGAGAGGAAGGTATTAGCACCCCCTCGCGTCCATCTTACCCGATGGGATCCACGCTTGTTTGTTTCAATCAAAGGGTGATAGAAAAGGATACTGAAAAAGGAACTGAAAGAAAGAAAGGAGACAAAACGAAAAAGGAACGAGAAACAAATGTAGGGAAAATAAAAGAAGTGCTCGCATGGGCCCTACCCCACTGCCTACATATCTCATCGGGAGCATGAGAATCAGAGCGACGTAGTTCCCCTCACTAGGGATGGTTTGTTTGTGTTTTTTAGGGAACGACTGACGTTCTAGCTCAGGTGTTGCAGGCTCGCTGGTCCGAGTGCGTTACCATCTTGCAAGAGAACGAGTAGGAGCACGTTCGTACGTTGGGAATGAATGAGGTGAGAAAAGAATTCCCGAAGGAAAGACGTTAGTGTTTGTTTTTTTGTCTTTTAAGAGTTTTTTCCATTTGTTTGCATATGATAGTGTATCTAAATCCTGGTCATTGGAATGTGTACATTCTCACATTCCAAGATGGAATGAATAAGAAAGCACACTAAGGGTGAAGAAGACCCCCGCACTTAGTTCCAATTGTCAAGGTTCAAACACACTAGCATACTTGTATTTATTAAGTGTCTTTGTTGATTATGAAATGAAGAAGTGTTTTTTATTTGTACCTCCAACAAGTATTGCATTTAGGTCCCTCATACAAGATCAAATGTTTAACACATTGACCCAAGATGGGCTATATGCTACACATTCTAAGATTATAAGAGAAGACCCCTTATAATCTTTTCTTTATATGAAAGGCCTAAATGCAATAAATGCCTACCTTTATTAGATATTTTGAAATTTCTTTGAGATGAGAAAAGAGACTCAAGAGAGGATAAAGGTAAAAGTCTATATGAACTAAGACTCAATCCTAATTGATTAGTTAAGGGAGTGATCCTAAGAGTTTGTGAGGTTTTAAACCTAAAGTCTAAAGAAGAAATGAGTTAGACAATTCACTTCTAAAGTAGAAGATGAATTGTAGCTCAAAAAGGGAAAGTGATGAGTTATTAAAAGAAAGCACATAAGTGCTTAACAAAACACAAGATTGAATTGTAAAAGAGATGAAAGGAAAGAGGTTTGAATGTGGATTCCTTATCCACACTCAATTTCAACTTACCAAAGCCCCTACATGGTTAGTAAACATGTTGTAAGAAATATAAGAAGTAAAAGAAACATTTAATGTACAATAAGGCTCAAAAGAATAAGATGAGAAATCAAATCCTATTGTCACAACCAGAATGTGCATCATATGGAAAACAAATGACTATCATCAAGCAAGTTCAAGTATTCATAAGAACATGCTATCATAAGAAAAGGGAGATGAAAGATGAAAAGAAATGAAAGAAACATGCATAAATGGAACATGTGATACAAGGATCAGAATTGAAATGAAATGAAAAATGATTCACAAACATCTCACAAGTATTCATGAAGCAACTATCAAGACATTCAAGGTGTAATAGGAGAAGTAGAATTGAAATGGAAGTTCAAAAGAAAGGAAATGCAAGCACAACATGTTAAGGATGCACCAAGTTCACATGACAATGAATATGCAATGATGACATATAATGTGTATCAATGACCTATAATGTCACATGAATAGCTCATACAATATGCAAATGATCATACAAATATGCACAAAAGAAAACATGTAAACATGCACATAGATTACAAGGATATGACATGTTATTATGCTTCAAGTGTAATGCTTTAAGCAAAAATCAAATGGACTTATGAAAATTATGCAAGCATGGTTTAAAGATACACAAGTCAGAAGTGAATCATATATCAAAGTAGCATGTAAAAATTCAAGACAAAAAGGCTTTATGCAATGCACTTAGGTCAAATTGGATGCACATGCAAAGTAATGCAAAGATGGACATCCAAACATGTCATAAAATGACCTAAAAAATAAAATAAAAATCATATGACATACTTCAATATGTTAATGACTTAATGCAAAAAGAAGCGAGTCAAAACTATTTTTGATGATCAAGAACCAAAATGAACAAAATCATGTATCATCAATGGAATGCACACAAATGAAAAATTCAAAGAAAATATGTACCAGGGGTAAAAATGTCATAAAATCAGAAAATAAAACCCTCAAAAATTTTATAAATGCCTTAATGACGTTCATGAATTTTTGTAGAATTTTATAATGATATTTAGTATTTTTAAAAATTGAAAAGCAAACGTGTATGAAAATGGAAAAATAAAATGAAATGGAAAAAGAAATGGGGGTGCAAGCATAGCAAAATATGAGTTCAAATTAATTGGGCTTTTAACAGAGAGGTGTGGATAGCAATCTGGTCTTAAGTCCAATTACACGCAGAAACACAATAACAAGCATGCACTCTCAATCAACAAAATTGACTCACGCATGACCATTGGATTAAGTCAGAGTCAAACCAGAGTCAAAGTACACGAATCATACACATCTCATTGCTGGCACATCATAACAAACAAATACGCACATGCATGCAATCATCAGAGGGGATAAAATGAAACACGTGACACACACCCTCTCCATTAATTCGCTGGCAACATTTCCACCCTTGGATCAACAAAATCACACGGCTGACATTCAAATTAGCAATGAAACCCTAGCACAAAGCTACCGGCCGGAGATGACCTCCGGTCATCTTCTCCGGCCAACAGCCACCACCTGCAAACTCACATGTTCATGGAAACACACAAATCGCATACCAAATTGAAGATAAACTTATGTAGATCAAGAATATGCTCATAAAAACCACAAAGCATGCACACATAGCAAGAACAGAGGATATGAATTTGTGCCCTAAGTTTTGCAACTACGCCTTTAGAAGGCCTATCAACTAGCCGGAGTTAGGAATGCTTCTATTAAGCTCAAGTCATCAAGAAAACAAGTGATAATGAATAGAAATCGTGCAGTCAATGTTCAAGAGATCAAACCTGAAATTGCTGAGACTTTGAGCAAACAAGAATACCAGAGGAATGAGCTTCTTCCTTAAGCTTCACTTGGCCAAATAAAGGCTTTGATGAAGTACTTGATGATGATTCAGTGGAGAAGAAATGAGATCCAAGCTTCAAAACTAGTTGCTATGGTGAGAAATTGAGAGAGAAGAAGATTGATTCTGAGTTGAATATGGAAGATAAATGTTGAAATGGAAGAAGGATGAGAGAATCAGAGAGAGAGTGGCGAGAGTTTTTGAGATGTAAATGGAAAAAATGAAGTTAGAAACTGAAGTTAGAGGGTGAGGTTTTTATTTATAGTGTGAGCTAACCATGGTTTAGTGAGTTGATTAGAGTGAGTCAAGGTGGTTAAACTGAGTCATCCCTAACTAACTGAGTCAAGTTAGTTAGGGAGAGCAAGGATATGGTGCAGCTGGTTTATCGTGAGCTATGGTGGAGGTAAAGAGAAACGAATGGCAAAGGCTGTTGCATTAGAAACTTGCTCAGCACGTTTGTTCTTTCTATTTCCATGCAAAGCACGTGCTAGTGTATGAGATTTATGTCATGTGTGTTTGGTTTAATGTGGAAAGCTGAGGTTAAGAAGTGTTTGTGGTGTGTGTGAACCAAATCGTGTATCAAGCTGTTAATGCATCAGTTCCAACATAGGGTGGTTTACAGATGTTTTTCTCCCTACTCAATGAATGGTTTGGTGTGTTTTTGGGCTCATTGGAAAGAAGAGATATTGGAGAATATGTTTGGTGTGAAAAATGAGTTGAAATGATGTTTGGAAAAGGTTGCAAAATGACTTAAAACACAAAGGTTTGGAAACTAGTTAGGGGCGATGAAATGAGGTTGGCTGGCAATGCATCTTGGCATGGAACTTTAGCATTATCATAGCAACTTGGACTCACCATATCTACTTCATAGCTTGATCAAATCAACTTTTACCCAACATGAAACTTGAAGAGGACACTGCAAGGAACATTTTTTATGTTGACAAGTTTTGCAAATGAAGCCTCTAACCATGAGAAAAATAGGTGAACATTTGTCCCACCAACTGTTTGTAAAAAGGACATGCGCGTGACCTGAGAATCCTTGGTCATGACCTAGTTTTGAACCTACTTTGCCCAAACTTTGGTCAATCATATCTCACTCAATTTTTATCCAATGGAGATGTTCTACACATGGATTTGAAGCTTGAAACAAGATCTTTTGTTGTGGCCGAGTGGAATTTTCATTTGGTGCTTCAATTTTAAATGGCCTTGGTTCAAACTCTGATGCAAAATGGTCCAAAATTACTATTTTTGGAAACCCTACTTCTTCCAAAAATGGCAACTTTCCACATCTTGATTTTTTTATGATTCCTTTGGAGTTTCTTGATCAAATTTTGTACATTGGTCACATATAACATGAATTTCATGAATTTGGCCTCAAAAAGTCAAGAGTTGACTTTTTCCTCTGACTATTTGACTTGACCCCAATTTCTCTGATTTTTTATCTTTCTTCCAATTGAACCACTTCTAAAACCAATTGAGAGGTAATTTTCCACATACATAAACTTAAGGACATGTAGAATACCATGACAACAAGTTTTGTCCAAAAAATCAGAGATTCCCTGATTTTATTAGAAACCCTAATTTTGACCCCCTCTAGTTAGGAGGGAAAAGTGCAGTCTTCAATTTCAAATTCCTCAGAGTATGTTGTCTACCCTCTTAAAGGATAATGAGATATGCCATTTAAGGGTGACTTTGGATCAATGAGCTATCTCATTTGAGGGTTTTCCTTCAGTTTTTGAACCTCTTGCATGATGAAGTATGTATTGTTTCAATCTCCCATTGGATCTCACTTCCTTGAGATTGTGGATGATCAATTGAGATAGTATGATATGAGAGACCTCTTGGCTTGCCTTGAGGCAACTTGATTGACCTTTTTGTGCTTTGTATGATCCCTTGATTGCCCACCTTCCACCTGATCACATGCCTTGATGGTAAGAGGGATGCTATGCTTCATTTTTCTATGTTAAAGATGCAATGCAATGCTAATGAGGTGGATATGATATGATAAATGATAATGCTATGCTATGATGACAAAAATGGAGAGCAAATTTTGGGGTATTACACATATCGACCCAAGACGGGACGTATGCTAAACATTCTAAGAAAGTGAGAGAAGACCCCTCACTATCTTATTCTCACATGAAAGGCACAAATGCAATATGTGTTATGCCTTTATTAAGTGTTTTTGCTTTTTGTTTTGAGATGAGAAGAAAAGAGACTCAAAGGTCAAGAAAGGTAAAATCTAATGAGGGGGACTAAGACTCAAACCCTAAAGTTATCATACATGGATGTTCCTAATGGTTAAGTGTGGTTTAGAAACCTAACTCTAAAATAAAAGAGAAGAAGAGTGAGTTCTAACTTACTTCAAAGATGGAAGTTAAGTTAAGAACTCAAAGGGGATGAAAGGGATTGAACAAAGAAAGCATTAGATGCTTATCACAATCACAACTTGAAAGCTTAAAAGAGATGAAAGGAGAGGTTGTATGTGGGTGCACACCCACACACTTGGCTTACCATTAGCCCCTGAAAATGTTAGCAAAAATAATTTGCAAGTAAAGAAATAAAGAAAGAGAAACAAGTAAAGATCAAACAAGTTAAGAACTAAAGAAGCAAGGTCCTAAAGGTTGAGAAGTACTCAAGGTCAGAACTTATATTATAATAAAGTCCTCTAAGATTAAGGTACCAAACACAATCAAACTCTGCACAAACAATGCCTTAAACATCAAAGAAATGTACCATGAAAGTAGTTGATGAAAGATGAGTAAAAATACAAAAATGAACATGTATTTATGCTTAAAGAAATGTCAAGGTCAGAAGTGTACATGATTTATGAATGTCTTATGATGCATATGAACAATCATACAAGTCATGGATGAAATGATTCAAGTAGAGGAAAATAGAAGAAGAAGAAAGGAAAAGGGAAGAAACAAGTTCAATTAGATGCACAAATTTACATGTTAAAGATGCATGACATATGAAATGAGTATGAGTGCCTATAGCCCAGTAGCATACAATTGATGATATGCAAATGGCAAGCATAAAATGGCATACACAATGCAAGGACAAATCATGTAGAGCACAAGAAGAAATGAGATGTGGAATTAGGTCAAAAATGAAAGTTAAAATGCATAAACACACATCAATGGTAAACACAAACCATAATGACCTAGGAATGAACCAAGAAGGACCTATAATATTCAAGAAATAACCTATAAAACATCTCAACAAACAATGCAAGGTAACTTGGTCACATCACACCCAAAACTCAAAAACAATTCACTTGAGGATCAATATGCATCAAGGCAATTAAGGTGAACCAAAACACATTAGAAAGATGATAAAAATTTACAAGAATCATATCACATGTAGTACAACTAGGGAACAAACACATCACAAAAATATAGGTCAAAACCTTTTAAGAATCATATTCAAACATGCCTCACAATTCACAAAGATCAAATATTATTGATGCACAAAGATCACCTCTAAACTCTAAGATAAAATGACTTTAAAAATCAACAAGAATATGGATTAAATGCATCAAGATATGTAAGAGGATCAAACTAAATTCCATTCAAAAAATCAGAAAGAAACTAGTTCAAATAAATTGAATAGGTACCAAGTATCATGAAAAGTGTATTTTAAAAGGAAAATAAAAGAAAATTAAGAAAATATGAGCAAAATTCCATAAACTCAGAATTAAAAGTCATGGAAAATTATTTTAATGTGTCCAAATGGTTGTTGAATTTTTATAGAATTTTTAGAATACATTTGGTATTTTTGATAAGAGGAAATGGAACATGTACAAAAAAGAAAATTAAAATACAAAGAAAATGATGCAGGGGGTATGGCGAAAGTAAATTTTCAGTTTAAAATGGAATTGGGCTTAACGTGTGGTGTGTAAAAAGCAATTTAAAAACCCAGTCCATAAAGGCGCGTGTATGTGGCATTAAGGCGTATACTCAGTCAAAGTTGGACCCAATCAGAACCACATGATCCATCAGGCAATAATAATCAAGAAAAATATAACAATCCAACGCATCACAAGGCATGCACATGATAACAACCATATGCACGCACACATGCAAGCATCTGAGACCCAAAATGAAATCACGTGTGAGGCACATGTCTCATTAATGTGCTGGCAAGCTAATAAGCGTTGGATCAAACAAAATCAGACGGCCACGTTTTAAAATCCAAAACCCTAATTGAAAATGTCCACCGGCCAGAGAAGTACCTCCGGTCATCTTCTCCGGCGAAGCGCCACCACCTGCAACCATCAAATTCTCCAGAAATTCACAAGCCATACATCAAATGAAAGAGGAAGTCACGTAGAACATAGATCCACCATTCAAATTCACAAACAATGCCTGATCAGAGAGAATCGAACAAGAGAAATTTGCCCTAGGTTCTGCAACTATGCTCTTAGAGAGCCTATCAACTAGCCAGATCATTCATAGCTTCTAGTAAGCTTCATAAACAACAAAAACAAGCTTAAACGAAGTGAATTCGATGCAATAAAAGTTGAAGAAATTTGAACCTGAAACTGATGAAACCTTGAATCAAAAGAAAACCAGAGGTGATCTTTAAGTTCTTGAGCTTCAACTGAGCAAAATAAATGCTATGGAACTTGAGATCTTGAAGAAAACCATAATGAAATTCCAACTGAACTGAAACTGCACTTGATGAATTGAACTTATTCTCTCTTATTCTTGATCAGAGATGAACCATTGATGATGATAAATATGAAATATGGATGAAGATGATGATGAAATCGTGCACAGAGAGAGAGAGAATTCAGAGAAATTCAGAGAGTGTTTTGTGAGAAATCAAGCAAAATGAAGTGTTGTTGTTCAATTCAGTTAGAGGTTTCTATTTATAAGTGAGATTAAGATCTAACCAACTCAGTTGATGGTTAGAACCTGAGTTAGGTTAATTGTGGTGTTAGAGGCAAAGGATGAGGTGTGTTGAGCAATTTGAAGTGGAGAGAAGAGAACCGTGTGTTGTGTTTATGTTATGGTGATGATGGTTAAATGAATGATGGTGATGATGTTATGTTGTGTAGCAGCAGAAACTTGGTGAACAAGCTTGGTATTTTCCTCTTTGGTGCATGATAGCATGGCATGTCATGTATGTATAAGGATTGTGTTTATCAAAAAGAAGTAAAGAGTGGACTGGTATGAAGTGTTTGATGTATGCGTGTGAATTCACCAAAGCAAAACAATACAAACTTCTCATGTTTGGTTATCAAAATGCAATGGAAACAATGAAGTTGGCAACTGAAAATCTCTAAGCATAGTACATGAAATGAGATGATTTTGGTGGCTATGGAAAGAGGGGACATCAAAGAACAATGTTGATGTTGAAATCAAATTGAATGGAAGCTTGGAAGATGATGCAAAATGACTTGGAACTCAAGTGGACAAATTGACTTTGGTGGGCAAGAAAATGCGCCCATGGGGCAAGCATTCTTAGGCATGTTTTCAGTTGTGAGCACCCCTCTTTGAACCCTTATATGACCCTTATGACTTGTTCAAATGAAAAAATGTCTAACATCAAAGTTGAAGAGGACATGGAGATGAACAACTTTGATGCTAAACAATTTTTCATTTGAAGCCTTCTTGATGGAGAAAATTGCGTTGACATTTGGCACACCACCTGTTTGATGAAATTATGGCCTGTAGGCCTGAACTTGCGTTGCCATGACTTGAAATTTGCCTTGATTTTGCTCCACTTTGATTGATCATAACTCTCTCAATTTTGATCCAATGGAAGAGTTCTTCATATGGATTTGAGTCTTGGAATGTGATATTTAATTAGCTCAACTTGGGCCTGAAGTTTGAAGCTTTTATCTTGAAGAAAGAATGCCTTGAAGTGTAGTGCAAAATGGTCCAAACTTGCCATTTTTGGAAACCCTAAGTTTCTAAATTTGGCAACTTTGTACAATTCTTGATTTTTGATGATTCCTCCATCATTTTTTAATCAAATCTTGTCCATTGAACATATGTAACTTGAATTTCATGAATTTGACCTAAAATAGTCAGGAGTTAACTTTTCCTCTGCACAGTTGACTTTTTCCCCAATTTCTTGATTCTCAAGCAACTGACCAATTGAACCTCTTCTGAAATGAACCAATGGGCAATCTTCCATCCTTAGATACTTGACATCATGTGGAAAACATTGAGATACAATTTGAACCAAAATTTCACCAAGAGACTGCTTGAATCATAAATCCTAATTTTGACTGCTTTTGATAGGAGATGATGACTGCTCAATCTTCTTGCTGAATTCCCATCTTCCAATGACTTGTAGGATAAAATGAGATGATATATGATATAAGAGACCTTTGAGGCTTGTTGGGAGGCCCTTGACTCTAGCTCTCTTGCCTTGGATGATCAATACTCTGAAAACCACTGATCACATGCCCTATGCTGAATGCAAAGATGAATGCTTTATTTTTCTATGACTTGAATGCAATGTAATGCAATGAAAGCACATGCTAAATGAGAGGGCAAATTTTGGGGTGTTACAGCTGCCCCTATTCAATCACTGTAGACATGAATGGATGATAGCGGTTGCTTTCAGATTTTCAAGGTATGAAGGGATTGAATACCAAGAAAAACCAGAAAATTTGCACTCTGTGGAGAAGAAGAAAAGGGATATAAACCCATCCAAATGAACTCTGCTTGGATAAAACTCTGATAAGAAGAAAAGCACTGGAGAGATGTCTTTTTAAAGATGTCAGACGACTACTGGCTTGCCACACTGCGGGTGGACTTTAAGAATGTCTTTTGTACGACGCCAGACGACTACTGGCTTGCCACACTGCGGGTGGACTTTAACAACGTCTTTGGTACGACGCCAGATGACTACTAGCTTGCCACACTGCGGGTGGACTTTAACAACGTCTTTTGTACGACGCCAGATGACTACTAGCTTGCCACACTGCGGGTGGACTTTTACAACGTCTTTTGTACGACGCCAGACGACTAATGGCTTGCCACACTGCGGGTGGACTTTAACAACGTCTTTTGTACATCGCCAAACGACTACTGGCTTGCCACACTGCAGGTGGACTCTCGCCAATCTGCAGTTGGTCTTGAAACTGTTCTTTAAATGGAGTCAGACGACTACTGACTTGCCTCACTGCGGGTCGACTTTCTCCAATCTACGGTTGGTCTTTACCCTGCTTTGCCACCCTAAGATGGACTTTTGCCAATCTGCGGTTAGACTTTGCTGATTTGCCACCCTAAGATGGACTTTTTCCAATCTGCGATTGGACTTTGCTGATTTGCCACCCTAAGATGGACTTTTTCCAATCTGTGGTTGGACTTTGCTGATTTGCCACCCTAAGATGGACTTTTGCCAATCTGCGGCTGGACTTTGCCAATTTTCCACCCTAAGATGGACTTTTGCCAATATGCGATTGGACTTTGCTTTGTCTTTCGAATAAAACCGGACAAATGCCGATGGGCCACGCTGCGGGTGGACTTTTGAAAGATGCCTTTTGGATGAAGTCAGTTGACTTACTAATTGGCCACACTGCGGGTGGACTTTTGCAAAAATTCAACACTGGATTACGCTCTACATACATATCAGACATCCCTGCTGACTCTGTTGAGGAACAATGATCAATGATTTGACCTCAGAAGCTCCTGAAAGGATAATATATCTGCCAGAGAATGACTGAACAATCCGTCTACTCCAAATTGACACGCTTGCCAAAAATAAATTGGACTTTGAGATATAGGGAAGTGATGACTCTGCCAGGAATTATTTCATCGCCCGGGGATGAATTCTAATCATAGCAACTCCGCTGGAAGAATGACAACTTTCCGACTTGGCTGGGGAAAGAATGTACTAACACTCTGCTGAGGAAAAGATTATGTTGATCTGATAAACCTTTGCAGGGAGAAAAAGCAACTCAGCTGGGGAGTATTACTGACAAGATTCAATGCTGACCTCTGTGGGGGATGCAACTGTATTTAGCCTTAGTTGTTGAGCAATGAATTATAATCTCTTCTTGCTGAGAACAAAACGACGGGGACACGATCTTGCTGGGGACCGGAGCTACTCCGTCGGGGATACGCAAACCCTGGTTAGAAGATATTCTGTTGCGACATGCTAGGAAAGAGTCCCTAGAGATCTGCTGGGAAAACACAAAGCAAATCCATGGTAATCTGTTGAGGAACAAAGCTATCGAGCTTAAAATAAGAGCCACGATGTTCCACGCTAGGCGCACCTTCCGCTTGACGACTCCACTGGGGATAATGAGTTTACAACAAACTCTGCTGGGGAGAACCGTTTCAAAGCATCTAGTGCTGGGGATGCCCCTTAAAAGGATTTTACAGAAGACCGAGCATCTTCAAACTCTTAAGAAAATGTCGAGACTTGAGCTAAGAATACAACAATTGAGAGGTAACTCTACTGGAGATAATAGATCTGGAACACATCTTTCCGGAGGGATTTCATGATGCCCCATGCTTGGGAGGATCACAAACTCGCCTTTGCCCCAGATTACAAGGTTGATCTGAAGAAATCGTCCCAAGAGAACTTTACAGAAGATTTGGCATCTTCAAACTCCTGGACACTCACTGAGTTTTGACCATTAACTGCGAGGTCTATGAAGCATCTCTACTTGGGAATTTGCAACCGTTATCGACACAGAAATGCTTGTAGCTGTCGGAAGTATTGAATGGGAGAATCGACTTAATAAGATACCATGATACCCAGTGGCCATTAACTTGTTGATATCGAATCGTCGTGAGCGATCGTCAGTTGATTAATGGACTCAATCAATAAACATTGTGACAAAAGGGTGACATGTGAACCCTTTCCTGAACATGATTGCCCCGGTGTTCTGCAAGCAAAAGGATATGCTCATATGCCCGTGCCGAATATGACTTCTGCAACTGAGAAAATCCAACTCTGAACCATCACTTGTTGGGGGGAGCACCCAACAATGCTTGGCGCTGAAAATGACTCCATGTTAGGCTTTTGAATGTAAACCTGCAACAAGAGAAATGCACACATATGTCTCGGAGACTGCATGGTTTGAATCCACCGTCCGGGGTTAATCAACATCCAAAGCAATTTTAAATGTTTTCCCTGCGCATGTTATTATAAAGCCTCAATGTTTTCAATGATGCAATGTTTTTTATAAAAAATTCGGACGTTTTTGCAAACAAAACAGTAAAATGAAAACAAATAGGAAGCTTTTTTGACTGAATAACCAACTTTATTGATTGAAATGCCCAGAATAGGCAAGTACATCAGGAAGCAATCCCTGGAAAGAGGAGATTGCTGTAAATTGAGAAAAGAAATTATCCTAATGGCAACGCAAAAACGGCATTTCACTGAGTTTCAATTCTGCTATGACCAGTATGTCTTCAAGACTTTTCGATTATCTTCACTTTCTGAGGAGAATGATTGGACCGATTCCTACCCTTTGGAGATTGCCAGTTTGAGTGAAACGATGAGGCAGTACAGATGACTCAGATCGCAGTCTTCGCTTAATCCCTCTTTTGCATGGACCGCCCTTTTCGGGTTTTCAATCCACCGGGATACCCTTTCTTGCCTGAGTTGTCCTTGCGGATTTTCAACTCACCAGGTGTACAATTTTTTTTATTTTATATCCCTAATTTTTGCCCGAACCTTTTTATTCTGTTTTTATGGCTCGCCGGGATGCCCTTTTTTTCTTGGACTTTTCTTTTTTTTATTTTTTTTTATTTTTTTGTCCAACGGGTCTATTTATGCGAAATATTTTTTGACTGCTTCTGAGTTGACAGAGGATGGAAAATCTTCACCATCCATGGTTGCAAGCATCAAGGCTCTGCCAGAGAAAACCTTTTTAACCACATATGGAGCTTCATAGTTCGGTGTCCATTTTCCCCGGTGATCTGTGTTTGGAGGATGGATCTTTCTAAGTACCAATTCACCAACTTGATACTCTCGAGGTCGCACTTTCTGATCAAATGCTCGCTTCATTCTTTTCTTATATAATTGACCATGATAAATAGCTGCTAGTCTCTTTTCCTCAACTAGGCTCAGCTCATTGAATGGGGTGCGAACCCATTCTGCCTCATCCAGTTTGACATCCATCATAACTCTCAGCGAGGGAATCTCAACCTCAACTGGTAGGACTGCCTCCATACCATACACAAGTGAGAATGGTGTTGCCCCAGTAGATGTCCTTACTGATGTTCGGTACCCATGCAAGGCAAACGGTAACATCTCATGCCAATCTTTGTAGGTCACCGCCATCTTTGGCACAATCTTCTTGATATTCTTGTTGGCCGCTTCAACAACGCCATTCATCTTTGGACGGTACAATGAAGAATTGTTATGCTCAATTTTGAAGTCCCGACATAATTCTGCCATCATTTTGTTGTTGAGATTAGAACCATTATTAGTAATGATTCTTTCAGGCACTCCATAGCGACAGATGATATCTCTTTTCAGAAATCTGGATACCACCTGCTTGGTGACATTAGCATAAGACGCCGCTTCCACCCACTTGGTAAAGTAATCAATAGCGACCAAGATGAAGCGATGGCCGTTGTAAGCAGTTGGCTCAATCTTTCCAATCATGTCAATGCCCCACATTGCAAAGGGCTAAGGAGAAGACATGACGTTCAACGGATTCGGAGGTACATGCACTTTATCTGCATAAATTTGACATTTGTGGCATTTGCGGACGTATGAACAACAATCTGCATCCATAGTCAACCAATAATACCCCGGCCTCAATAGTTTCTTTGCCATTGCATGTCCTCCGGCATGGGTACCGAAAGAGCCTTCGTGCACTTCTTGCATCAACATGTTTGCCTCGTGTCTATCCACGCATCTGAGCAGAACCATGTCAAAGTTTTGTTTGTACAACACATCCTCATTCAAGAAGAAACTACCAGCCAATCTCCTCAAAGTCTTCTTATCTTTGGTAGATGCCCCCTGCGGGTACTCTTGACTCTTCAAGAAGCATTTGATATCATGAAACCACGGCTTGTCATCAGGCGTTGCATTAACAGCAAACACAAATGCAGGTCTGTCAAGACGAGACACATTAATCTTGGGTACATGGTTCCACCTTTACACTTTGATCATAGAAGACAATGTGGCCAAGGCATCAACAAACTTATTCTCATCTCGAGGAATATGATACATCTTTACCGTTGTGAAAAACGGCAGTAGTCTTCTCGTATAATCTCTATACGGAATCAGATGTGTCTGGTGCGTGTACCAGTTCCCATTCACTTGATTGATTACCAAAGCTGAATTACCAAAGATATCGAGGGTCTTAATTCGCAAATTAATCGCCTCCTTGATCCCCATTATACAAGCTTCATATTCTGCTTCATTGTTGGTGCATCCGAAAGTTACTCGGGCAGTGAAGGGCGTATGGACCCCTTCTGGCGTGATAAGAACTGCTCCAACTCCGCTTCCATTCATGTTGACGGCCCCATCAAACATCAAACTCCATTTGGATTCAGGATCTGGCCCCTCCTCCGGGAGTGGTTCCTCGCAGTCTTTAACTTTGAGAAACATGATGTCCTCATCGGGGAAATCAAATTTCATGGGTTGATAATCATCAATAGGCTACTACGCAAGATAGTCTGACAGGATACTTCCTTTGATGGCTTTCTGAGAAGTATACTGGATATTATATTCAGTCAACACCATCTGCCAACGTGCAACCCGTCCGGTCAATGCTGGTTTCTCAAATATGTACTTGACAGGGTCCATCTTTGAAATTAACAAGGTTGTATGAGTGAGCATATATTGCCTCAATCGTTTAGCAGCCCATGCAAGTGCACAACATGTCCTCTCAAGCATTGAGTATCGGGATTCGCAATCATTGAATTTTTTGTTTAAGTAGTAAATGGTGTGCTCCTTCTTACCCGTCTCGTCATGTTGACCGAGAACTTAACCCATGGATCCTTCAAGCACAGTCAAATACATGATCAATGGTCTCCCTGGAATTGGAGGCATGAGAATTGGAGGTTCCCGCAAATATTCTTTTATTTTCTCGAAAGCCCTTTGGCAATCGTCATTCCACCTGACCGCTTGCTCTTTTCTTAACAGCTTAAATATTGGTTCACAAGTGGCTGTGAGGTGAGATATGAACCGTGCAATGTAGTTCAATCTACCAAGGAAACCACGTACTTCTTTTTCTGTTCTTGGTACAGGCATTTCTTGTATCGCTTTTATTTTGGCGGGATCAACCTCAATTCCTTTTTCACTTACGATGAAACCCAACAATTTACCGGACCCCACTTCGAAAGTGCACTTGTTCAGATTCAGCCTGAGTTGAAACTTCCTCAATCTTTCAAATAGTTTTTGCAGATTGACCAGATGCTCTTCTTCTGTTCGAGACTTGGCAATCATATCATCCACATAACACTCAATCTCTTTGTGAATCAAATCATGGAATAGTGTTACCATAGCTCGCTGATACGTTGCCCCAACGTTCTTCAACCCAAAAGGCATCACCTTGTAACAGAAGGTACCCCACAGGGTAATGAACGTTGTCTTCTCCATGTCTTCAGGTGCCATCTTTATTTGATTGTACCCGGAGAAGCCATCCATGAAGGAGAATACCGAGAAATGAGCGGTGTTGTCAACCAGTACATCAATATGAGGTAAAGGAAAGTCATCTTTCAGACATGGTCTGTTTAGATCCCGGTAATCAACGCATATTCTAACCTTACCATCTTTCTTCGGCACAGGAACAATATTTGCAACCCATGGTGGGTAATTGGTGACGGCCAGAAATCCCGCATCTAATTGTTTTTGTACCTCCTCCTTGATTTTGAGAGCCATTTCTGGTTTAGTTCTCTGGAGCTTTTGTTTGACAGGAGGACAACCCTCTTTCAACGGCAACCTGTGCACAACAATGTCAGTATCTAACCCTGGCATATCTTGATACGACCAGGCAAAGATGTCAACATATTCCCGCATCATACTGATCAGCTCTTTCTTCACTTCAGCCTGCAGACCGGCTCCAATCTTAATCTCTTTCTTGGCGTCCTCGGAACCAATGTTGATAACCTCAATTGTCTCTTGGTGAGGTTGAATGACCCTCTCCTCCTGCTTCACCAATCTGGCCAATTCCTTGGGAACTTCACAGTCTTCTTCATCCCCCTCTTCGGCTTGATATATTGGATTATCAAAGTCATACTTGGCCATAGCAGAATCGTTATCAATGAAATCTGGGTGATTAAGTCTACATGATTGAGGGTCATGCTTTATTTTAGAATGAGACTTTTTGAAAAAATAAACAACAAAAACATAAACATTGCCATTTTATTGTTTTTTCTGCAAAAATAAAAAAAGCAAAGACAGGGAACACAAAATTTGAATGCAAAACGTCCTTTATTAATGATAAAAACATTGCAAATGCAATTATGATGCCCTACAAATGGATCTACACGCCTTGGGCAGAGTGCGAGATTTTAACATGCAACAAAGAAGAACAAAGAAAATTACTCTGTTTGAAGAGTAACTTGAACAATTTCTTCAACAGACCAATTGCAAAGCTCTTGACCCGGTACACACGGCGCACCCAATTGTCGAGATCATAATCACTGTCGACGCCATCTTCACTTGCAGCGCACATCTGATTTGGATTAATGATTCCCCCGCTGTAGAAAGTAATCGGCCCCTTGCACGCTGTTGCAGTAGCCTGATATGGATTATAGCCTATACCGAACTTATCTTCCTTTGCAGAGACTTCAATCAATTTGCCCCAGCCTTGGGCATTACCTGCTTTGACTACTTCCACTGCCCGTCTGTAAGAAGCAATAAAAGTACCCACCTGTTCTTCGCTCTGAGAAGGTACCGCCTGTGAAGACGAATCACCAATATTGACTGCCTCAAATGCTTGACTCAGCATCTCATGGATCTCTCCATCCATTTCCAAGTACTTAAAGGTAGACAGCTTACTTATGAAGATGTCTTCTTCTCCACATACAGTCACCACTTGACCCTCAACCACATATTTCAACTTTTGATGCAACGTAGATGTCACTACCCCAGCGGCATGAATCCACGGTCTGCCTAACAAGCAACTATATGCAGGTTGAATGTCCATCACGTAGAACACGCACTTAAACACTTGAGGACCAATTTTTATTGGGAGTTCTACCTCTCCGAATACATAACGTTTCGAACCATCGAAAGCTCTCACTGCCAAATCACTTGGTCTTAGAATAATTCCGTCAGCGTCTAACTTCATTAAGGCCTTCTTTGGTAACACGTTCAGGGAAGACCCCGTGTCCACCAACACATGAGATAATACTTCCCCTTTACACTCCAGGGTGATGTGTAATGCCCTGTTGTGATTACGACCCTCGGTAGTCAAATCAAAATCTGTAAAACCTAACCCATGGCTAGCATTGACATTAGAAACAACCGACTCCAATTGATTCACAGTAATCTCTTGAGGTACATAGGCCATATTCAAGACCTTCAAAAGTGCCTCTCGATGAGCTGCAGAACACATAAGCAACGACAAGATAGAAATTTTTGATTGCATTTGGTTCAACTGATCGATCACTTTATAATCACTCTTTTTGATAAGTCTCATGAACTCCTCGACTTCTTTCTCAAAAGTACCTTTCTGCACAGATTCAGGAATAACAACCTCCTCTGTAGCCACCTGTTTGCCCTTGGCTTTGGCTACTGCCTTAGCTTTAGCATTAGTTCTCAAAGTCTGTGGAGCAAACAAGCGTCCACTTCTGGTGAACCCACCAAGACCTCCAACATTATCAATACTGGAACTACCCCCAGTTGGAGTTTCCACCTCTTGCTTTTCTCCTTGGTAGTAAACATCTGCACCGTAGTGCCATGGAATAGCCTGCTCACTAGTATAAGGAACTGGTCATGGTACCGTAATAGTAACAGGACTTACTACAGCAGGCAAAATGGTAGCAGCAGACGAGGGCACTTGAATTTCAGCTGGCGTAAAATAAATGGTAACAGCTGACACATCATCATCCTTTTTGTCCCCCTGATCAAACTGTAGACAACCCTCATCAATCAAACTTTGAATACCGGCCTTCAGTTTATCACAACCATTACTCTGATTCTTGTAATCAACACAACCTTCTTCACAGCCAGGGAACACTTGCCTTTTCAACAACCAAGCCTTCACAAAACTCAAAGGAGTTTTCACCCTGTTCACATCAGTTACCAAATTCAAAACTTTCCCATCTTCAATGGCGTTGACCTTTGGCACATTATGATCTGGCATAGGATTCTGAAGCACATTCGGTGGAGTTGAGAAATTAATTGCCTTGGCATCAATCAAGTCATGTACCTTATGCTGAAACGCCCAACACTTTTCAGTGGTGTGCCCCACAGCACCTGAATGGAAATCGCAACGGGCATTAGCATCATAATTAGGTGGCAAGTTACCAGCAACAGGAGGTCACATGGTACGAAGTTCGACCAATTTCAGTTGGAGTAACTGGGGTAACAAAGCTGAGTAAGTCATAGGAAGAGGGTCAATTTTGCGGTCCCTCTGCCTAGACCTTTGTTGGAACTGTGGTCGCTGTTGTTGAACCTGCTGTTGTGGCTGCTGTTGCTGAACAGGTAGTGTTGGAATTGTCACTGTATCCACTTGGTGATAAGCCTGAGAACGTCCTTTTCCCCGTCCTCTGTACACATCACTTGTCTCGCCTTTTCTCCTTCTCTGCCCATTAGCAAAAGGCTTCTTTGTTCCTGAAGAGCTAGCACCACTGACATCTTGTATTTTTCCGAGCTTCAGCAAACTTTCAATCCTTTCCCCAACGATTACAATGTCCGCAAACCCGGTTGAAGGACAGGCGGCCAACCTATCAAGATAAGTTCCCTGAAGAATACCCATAAACATGTCGGCCATCTCTCGGTCCTGCAGTGGAGGTTGAACCATGGCAGCCAACTGGCGTCATCTTTGAGCATATTCCTTAAAACTCTCCTTCGCATTCTGAGCCATACTCTGCAGCTGAGTACGGTTTGGAGCCATATCCATGTTGTATTGATACTGCTTGACAAAAGCATGAGCTAACTCCTTCCAGTTCCTTACAGAAGTCCTGCTCAACTTCATATACCATTCTTGAGATGCCCTAGTAAGGCTGTCCTGGAAATAATACATCCACAATTTCTCATCATCAGTATGAGCGGCTATCCTCCCCACATAGGATTGAAGATGAGTTTTAGGACAAGTAGTGCCATTGTACTTGTCAAATGTTGGTGGCTTGAACTTATGTGAAATTCTTACTCCAGGTACTAATCCCAAGTCAGAGACATTAAAACCAAGAGTGTTTTGGGATTCAATGGATCTAATTTTTTCAGCGAGCTCGTCGAATCGGCGAGTGTTCTCATCTTCAGCATCTAACAGAGTGAACTGATCCTCTTGGTTATCTTCTACAACCTGACGCACCCCAGTATTTCTAGGAGGGTAACCGCCTGCATTAACGCCATCCTGATTACCATTGCCATTCTGCACCTCTACCTGTGGCTGCTCGACCATTGCCCTGAGTCTCTCCTGATTTTGAGCCATACCAGTCATTAATGTCATGAACTGGTCCATCATGTTCCTCAGCTCAGCCAACTCAGTTTTCATCTGATCCATGATCTTAGCTTGGTTTCTGCGAGTTGCGTACCGGTGGACGTGGATATCAGCTATAGTGCCTGAAACTGAATAAAGGTTAGAGACCCTGCAACGAGTACCTGAAAAGCAAGCAACAAAATGCAAAATGATATATGCTATGAAATGTCATGTTTATTCATTTCGAGGCATTCCTTCCTTTGATTCCAGTTTTGACCGAAATGGAATAACGCATACACCTGCAATTGCTAATATTGATAGAACATCAGAGGTGCACATTAATGAATCAGAACATCCATCATATACGGCCCAGTGAGTGTGTGAACCATTGTATAATTTGATGAATAATCCACCTCATAGAATCAAGAATACCAAAACGAAATACCCATAGCATAAATGAAAACCCACAACCAGGTGTGGAACTGTCAAATACAAATTTGTTCTGAACAAATACACCTGAAAGCATGAATACAAACAAAAGAAAACCCATCAACAATCCTGATGGTGAGTTCTCGGAACAACAACGAAAATGCTTCAGACACTAAGCCCATACAAGTCTTCCCGAACCTCCTTGAGAATTGATTCGGTAACTGGATCATTAGGGCGCTCTGTGAGACTCCTGATCAACTGACTCCTTATCTTGACAGCTTCCTCCAGCTTCCTGATTTGATCTTTAACAGCTAAATCTTTTACTTTCTTTACTCCAGCGCGGACTTTCAGCTCTTCATTCTCTCGGTTAGCTGAACTAAGTTTCTTGAGAAATTCGCTCTCTTTACTCTTCAAATTCTTTTTCAACTCATCATTTTCAGCCCTGATTCATGCTTCAATCTTCCTTCGGCACTCTGAGAACTCATCCCATCTCTGTTGCCCTTTGGCAAGTGCATTTTCAGACTTTGTCAACTTCTTGTTGATACGCTTGCACGCCTCGTTTAATGCCATCTCATTTTGTTTAATCTTGCGAATATAGACAGTGTCCTCAACAATTCTTTTCTCATTTTTCTCATGACGCTCGGTTAACTTTTGGACTTCATGCTCAACCTTACGCTTTTCACAAAGCGTCTTTCGGAGTCCTTCACTTAGCTTCTCATTCATCTTAACTGCCTTGTCCTTTTCTGCCTTAAGCTTGTTGTATTCAATAACACTTATCATGGTTAAAGGTTCAACAACAACTGGGTCTGACGGACCATCCATAGAGAACGGCAAAAGAGTGATCTGAGCTCTTCTTTTTAACCATGCATCATACTAAGGAGAAGACACGTTATTGCACTTGCCAAAGACAACCTTACCTTTGGTTTGCAAATTGCTCCAGGCTCCGGCCGCTTGGCTTACCAACAAAAGATTATCTTTCACAGGGAAAAAGAAGGATTCTTCTAATTCGCTATCCTTCAGAAGATCTATTAAATCAAATCCCAACTGTCTCCTTAAGATAACATGATTGTAATTGATGCAACCCTTTATTCCCAAGAGTGGCACATTTGGATGTCTTCCACAACTACAAATAAACTTCCCACCCATCGTTCTTTGATTAAACCAACGAATATCTTTTGTCGTCAACTTAATCAGCCTTTTAGCCCAATTCATTGAAGGATGAGGATTCAAGAAAGCCTCAGAATTCGGTAAGTGTCTCATGAGCCATTTATGAAATAAAGGTGCACAACATCGAACCAATCCCCCTCATTTCTTCTCATTCTTATAATGCAAAGAATAATACAAATCACCCAAGAGTGTAGGTATAGTATTCCTCAACACAAAGATATGGATGGCTCTCATGTCTACAAACTTGGACTCATCAGCAAACAACATAATCCCATAAATGCTCAAGGCCAGAATAGCACAAACTGTTTCCCATTGAGCCTTAGCAGCACACTCTTCAGCTTTGGCAACCAAGAAATCCAGATGAAAACCGGATAAACCTCCTTTGGTGGCGAGGTTATCTTTTACCATAGGTACACTCAGATGGAGAGCCTTAGCTACCTCCTCCTACTTCAGGGGACGCATATCAGAGTTAAAAGGAAACTGGTGTTTGAGAGGCACGCCTAGAAGAAAGGCATACTCTTCTAGCATCGGAGCCAACTGAAATTCCGAAAAAGTAAAGCACCTTAACTGTGGGTCATAAAATTGCAAGCAAGTATGAATAACACTCCTCTCTGAAGTATTCAAATCATCAACCATAGTCAGAATCTCTCCATGAGCCTTTCGGAACATACCCACATAATCTGGAGTAATAAGAGATACCATCTTCTGTAACTGACCCACCTTGGTGTCAAAGAACGTGTAATGCACATTATTCTTTCTTGGAACATTCATAGCTGCAAAGGGAACTATCAACCGGAATCAAAAGGAAGTATACCTTGCAAATGAATAAACATGAGCGTTAAATGCAAAAATGCGAATGATGATATGTATGCAAGGGCATGTGATCAATGTTGAACATATATTGCTGAACCCACTGTACTGTTGTCTGAATTTGGTGAGATACACAAAACCAGGATCAGAGGTCCAGTAACAAATCCAGAACAAATAGGAACCAGTCAGGATCAAAGGTTCAGCAACAAATCCAGAACAACAAGAAAACCAGGTATGATGAAGGTCAATGGTTCCTGCACACCTGTAAACAATCCCCCCAATCTCTCATGCATGTACTAGAAAGTGAGGATTCTCAAATTCAGATCTCGGAATGAGAGGCAATAGCACATTCAGCCCGAAGGATACAATACTACCGTCATACAAAGAGATCGTCCTCTGATTCACCTCAAAATAAAGAGGGGTCATCCTGAAAGGTCATCCAGACTTAACAGCTCTTCTAGATAGCTCTACTATTGTGGCAGGCCCACAACGCAGAATTCTCTAGACAGAACCACATCCAGATTGTGTTTCCTATTCCCTCCTCACAAAGAAATGGAGCGTGAGAGGATACGAAACACACTAAACATAAGTGCACTCAGGCCTGTGTACTGGGCCTATCTCTCAGATTCCCCATCCCACCAAACAGAAACAGCACAGTCCAGTATAATAATGATATATAATGCAGTAAATACAGTAATGTACAGTAAACCCGTAAAACAGTAAAACAGCAAAAAACAGCATCAAAGTAAACACCCAATGAAAGAAAAACAAACAAGCGATAGGATTGACTCGCTTAAGGAACCAAATTCCCCAGTAGAGTCGCCAGCTGTCGCTCCCGGGATTTTCATCCAAGTACAAACGCGAAAGTGGCGCGGAAGAAAGAAAGAAGAGTCGCCAGCCAGGCATTTTTATCCTAAAGAAAGGGAAGAGTAATGCTGCATAAACCCGGGAGGAAGGAAAGAACAAGGTCTCACGAACCAAAGATAAAGGGTAAGGGAGTCGGTTACGTGAATGGAAGGTTATCGCACCCCTTCACGTCCGTCGTACTCGACGGGATCCACGCTTGAAGTACTGCTCAAAGGGTGATAAACAAAAAGGAACTGAGAGGGAACAAGAAACAAATGTAGGGAAAATAAAAGAAGTGCTCGAATGGGCCTTACCCCACTGCCTACGTATCTCATCGGGAACATGAGAATCAGAGCGACGTAGTTCCCCTCAACAAGGGTTGCTTTGTTTGTGTTTTTTAATAGAAATGTCAGAGTGCGCGTCCCAGCAATTAGGTGTTGCAGCTCGCTGTATAGAGACTCAGGCGTTACCTGTTTGCGGTAGAACGAACATGACGAGTCCTTAGAATGGAACGAAGGAGATGTGAAGAGACTTGGTTTATTTTTGTATTTTAGAAAGAAGTATTTTGTTTATTGGTGTGTATAACGCATATTGCATTTAAGTCTTTCACGTAGGATCGAATGCCTCGCATATCGACCCAAGACGGGACGTATGCTAAACATTCTAAGAAACTGAGAGAAGACCCCTCACTATCTTATTCTCACATGAAAGGCTCAAATGCAATATGTGTTATGCCTTTATTAAGTGTTTTTGCTTTTTGTTTTGAGATGAGAAGAAAAGAGACTCAAAGGTCAAGAAAGGTAAAATCTAATGAGGGGGACTAAGACTCAAACCCTAAAGTTATCATACATGGATATTCCTAATGGTTAAGTGTGGTTTAGAAACCTAACTCTAAAAGAAAAGAGAAGAAGAGTGAGTTCTAACTTACTTCAAAGATGGAAGTTAAGTTAAGAACTCAAAGGGGATGAAATGGATTGAACAAAGAAAGCATTAGATGCTTATTACAATCACAACTTGAAATCTTAAAAGAGATGAAAGGAGAGGTTGTATGTGGGTGCACACCCACACACTTGACTTACCATTAGCCCCTAAAAATGTTAGCAAAAATAATTTGCAAGTAAAGAAATAAAGAAAGAAAACAAGTAAAGATCAAACAAGTTAAGAACTAAAGAAGCAAGGTCCTAAAGGTTGACAAGTACTCAAGGTCAGAACTTATATTCTAATAAAGTCCTCTAAGATTAAGGTACCAAACACAATCAAACTTTGCACAAACAATGCCTTAAACATCAAAGAAATGCACCATGAAAGTAGTTAATGAAAGATGAGTAAAAATACAAAAAGAACATGTATTTAGGCTTAAAGAAATGTCAAGGTCAGAAGTGTACCTGATTTATGAATGTCTTATGATGCATATGAACAATCATACAAGTCATGGATGAAATGATTCAAGTAGAGGAAAATAGAAGAAGAAGAAAGGAAAAGGGAAGAAACAAGTTCAATTAGATGCACAAATTTACATGTTAAAGATGCATGACATATGAAATGAGTATGAGTTCCTATAGCCCAGTAGCATACAGTTGATGATATGCAAATGGCAAGCATAAAATGGCATACACAATGCAAGCACAAATCATGTAGAGCACAAGATGAAATGAGATGTGGAATTAGGTCAAAAATGCAAGTTAAAATGCATAAACACACATCAATGGTAAACACAAACCATAATGACCTAGGAATGAACCAAGAAGGACCTATAATAGTCAAGAAATGTCCTATAAAACATCTCAACAAACAATGCAAGGCAACTTGGTCACATCACACCCAAAACTCACAAATAATTCACTTGAGGATCAACATGCATCAAGGAAATTAAGGTGAACCAAAACACATTAGAAAGATGATAAAAATTTACAAGAATCATATCACATGTAGTACAACCAGGGAGCAAACACATCACAAAAATATAGGTCAAAACCTTTTAAGGATCATATTCAACCATGCCTCACAATTCACAAAGATCAAATATTATTGATGCACAAAGATCACCTCTAAACTCTAAGATAAAATGACTTTAAAAATCAACAAGAATATGGATTAAATGCATCAAGATATATAATAGGATCAAACCAAATTCCATTCAAAAAAAAAGAAAGAAACTAGTTCAAATAAATTGAATATGAACCAAGTATCATGAAAAATGCATTTTAAAAGGAAAATAAGAGAAAATTAAGAAAATATGAGCAAAAATCCATAAACTCAGAATTAAAAATCATGGAAAATTATTTTAATGTGTCAAGATGGTTGGTGAATTTTTATAGAATTTTTAGAATACATTTGGTATTTTTGATAAGAGGAAATGGAACATGTACAGAAAAGAAAATTGAAATACAAAGAAAATGATGCAGGGGGTGTGGCGAAAGTAAATTTTCAATTTAAATGGAATTAGGCTTAACTTGTGGTGTGTAAAAAGCAATCAGAACCATAAAGGTGCGTGTGTGTGACATTAAGGTGTATACTCAGTCAAAGCTGGACCCAATCAGAACCACATGATCCATCAGGCAATAATAATCAAGAAAAATATAACAATCCAACGCATCACAAGGCATACACATGATAACAACCATACGCACGCACACATGCAAGCCTCTGAGACCCAAAATGAAATCACGTGTGAGGCACATGTCTCATTAATGTGCTGGCAAGCTAATAAGCGTTAGATCAAACAAAATCAGACGGCCACGTTTTAAAATCTAAAACCCTAACTGAAAATGTCCACCGGATGGAGAAGGACCTCTGGTCATCTTCTCCAGCGAAGCGCCACCACCTGCAACCTTCATATTCTCCAGAAATTCAAAAGCCATACATCAAATGAAAGAGGAAGTCACGTAGAACATAGATCCACAGTTCAAATTCACAAACAATGCCTGATCAGAGAGAATCGAACAAGAGAAATTTTCCCTAGGTTCTGTAACTATGCTCTTAGAGAGCCTATCAACTAGCCAGATCATTCATAGCTTCTAGTAAGCTTCATAAACAACAAAAACAAGCTTAAATGAAGTGAATTCGATGCAATAAAAGTTGAAGAAATTTGAACCTGAAACTGATGAAACCTTGAATCAAAAGAAAACCAGAGGTGATCTTTAAGTTCTTGAGCTTGAACTGAGCAAAATAAATGCTATGGAACTTGAGATCTTGAAGAAAACCATAATGAAATTCCAACTGAACTGAAACTTCACTTGATGAATTGAACTTATTCTCTCTTATTCTTGATCAGAGATGAACCATTGATGATGATAAAGATGAAATATGGATGAAGATGATGATTAAATCGTGCGGAGAGAGAGAGAATTCAGAGAAATTCAGAGTGTGTTTTGTGAGAAATCAAGCAAAATGAAGTGTTGTTGTTCAATTCAGTTAGAGGTTTCTATTTATAAGTGAGGTTATGATCTAACCAACTCAGTTGATGGTTAGAACCTGAGTTAGGTTAATTGTGGTGTTAGAGGCAAAGGATGAGGTGTGTTGAGCAATTTGAAGTGGAGAGAAGAGAACTGTGTGTTATGTTTATGTTATGGTGATGATGGTTAAATGAATGATGGTGATGATGTTATGTTGTGTAGCAGCAGAAACTTGGTGAACAAGCTTGGTATTTTCCTCTTTGGTGCATGATAGCATGGCATGTCATGTATGTATAAGGATTGTGTTTGTCCAAAAGAAGTAAAGCGTGGACTGGTATGAAGTGTTTGATGTATGCGTGTGAATTCACCAAAGCAAAACAATACAAACTTCTCATGTTTGGTTATCAAAATGCAATGGAAACAATGAAGTTGGCAACTGAAAATCTCTAAGCATAGTACATGAAATGAGATGATTTTGGTGGCTATGGAAAGAGGGGACATCAAAGAACAATGTTGATGTTGAAATCAAATTGAATGGAAGCTTGGAAGATGATGCAAAATGACTTGGAACTCAAGTGGACAAACTGAATTTGGTGGGCAAGAAAATGCGCCCATGGGGCAAGCATTCTTGGGCATGTTTTCAGTTGTGAGCACCCCTCTTTGAACCCTCATATGACCCTTATGACTTGTTCAAATGAAAAAATGTCTAACATCAAAGTTGAAGAGGACATGGAGATGAACAACTTTAATGTTCAACAATTTTTCATTTGAAGCCTTCTTGATGGAGAAAATTGGCTTGACATTTGGAACACCACCTGTTTGATGAAATTATGGCCTATAGGCCTAAACTTGCCTTGCCATGACTTGAAATTTGCCTTGATTTTGCTCCACTTTGATTGATCATAACTCTCTTAATTTTGATCCAATGGAAGAGTTCTTCATATGGATTTGAAGCTTCGAATGTCATCTTTAATTGGCTCAACTTGGGCCTGAAGTTTGAAGTTTTTATCTTGAAGAAAGAATGCCTTGAAGTGTAGTGCAAAATGGTCCAAACTTGCCATTTTTGGAAACCCTAAGTTTCTAAATTTGGCAACTTTGTACAATTCTTGATTTTTGATGATTCCTCCATCATTTCTTGATCAAATCTTGCCCATTGAACATATGTAACTTGAATTTCATGCATTTGACCTAACAAAGTCAGGAGTTGACTTTTCCTCTGCACAGGTGACTTTTTCCCCAATTTCTTAATTCTCAAGCAACTGACCAATTGAACCTCTTCTGAAATAAACCAATGGGCAATCTTCCATCCTTAGATACTTGACATCATGTGGAAAACATTGAGATCCAATTTGAACCAAAATTTCACCAAGAGACTGCTTGAATCATAAACCCTATTTTTGACTGCTTTTGATAAGAGATGATGACTGCTCAATCTTCTTGCTGAATTCCCATCTTCCAATGACTTGTGGGATCAAATGAGATGATATATGATATAAGAGACCTTTAAGGCTTGTTGGGAGGCCCTTGACTCTAGCTCTCTTGCCTTGGATGATCAATACTCTGAAAACCACTGATCACATGCCCTATGCTGAATGCAATGATGAATGCTTTATTTTTCTATGACTTGAATGCAATGTAATGCAATGAAAGCACATGCTAAATGAGAGGGCAAATTTTGGGGTGTTAAAAATGCCATTTTATGTATATCTTGTTTTATAATAATTATTATGAATTGTGATTACTCACCCTGCCTGTTTGAATGTTACCTCTACGTGGGTAACGTGCAGGTGATCAGGTTTAGCTGTGGATGCTTTCGAGGACTTGAAATTTATTTGCTTTTGGTCGATTTAGAGGGTCTTGCTCTGATAGTGTAACATCGGGTTGGGTCCTTTGAGTCGAACTATGTTGTTTCCTTATTTTCGTTGTCACTTGACGATATGGTTTTATTTTGATTATTATGACGTTGTTGAAAACCTTTTATTTGAAAATTTTGAGTTCCGCTGCCATGTGAAGGCTTCTTATTAATTTTGAGGAAAACCCTTTGTTTACAAGGTAATTGTGTTATTTTGATTTAATGAGAAATGTCCACCCTTTGAGGGGATTTTTTATGCCTTACTCTAATTTCTAAGTTGTTTCTGCCGCAACATTATTGGGGGTAGAAAAGGGTGTTACATTAGTGGTATCAGAGCAGGTCGGTCCGTTCGGCCAGGTTTTTACGTGTTGTCAGTCCCCTGTCAGTCGACGAGTGTGTGTACACTGTCGATGGTTTAGTTCTTCTAACCTTGTTGGTGGTGTGCATGATGGCTGGAAGAAATGATCGTGCGATTGCTGATGCGTTGGAATCGGTTGCTAATGTGGTGGCGCAGCTGAATCTAAATGGCGGAGCTCCTGATGAGTTTCGCGCGTTGGGGAAGTTTCAAATGAACAATCCACCGACTTTTATGGGTACGCATGATCCAGCAAGTGCACACAAGTGGCTGAAGGTGATCGAGAAGATTTTCTAAGTGATGGGGTGTTCTGATGAGCAACAGGTTCAGTTCAGAATGCATATGCTGGAAGAGGAAGCTGAGGACTGGTGGGATAACACCCGTCAGAGACTTACGGATGTTGGCACTGTGATAACTTGGGCTGTGTTTAAGCAGGAGTTTCTGGGGAAGTATTTTCCAGAGGATGCTCGTGGCAAGAGAGAAGTGGAATTCCTTGAGCTGAAGCAAGGAGACACGACTGTGGTAGAGTATACTGCGAAGTTTGAGAAGCTAGTGAAGTTCTGTCCGCACTATAATCGTGTTGATGCTGAGATGTCTAAATGTCTCAAGTTCGAGAATGGGTTGAGACCAGAGATTAAGCAGGGTATTGGGTATCAGCAGATCTATAGGTATGCTGAGTTGGTGGACAAGAGCAGAATCTACGATGAGGACAGCCGAGCTCGATCCGCTCACCATAAGCAATTGAGTGAGAAGAAAGGGCAGTATAGGGGTAAGCCTTATACAACTTCAGCTGACAAAGGGAAGCAGAAGGCTTTAGAGGGGAAAAAGTCAAGTGGGGGAGCAGCTCCCGCTTCCGGAAAGTGTCATAAGTGTGGCGAGCAAGGCCACTGTGCTAATGCGTGTACCAATAATGTGCTGAGGTGCTATCAATGTGGTAAGAAGGGGCATAGAGCTACTGACTGCAAAGATGAAGGTCCAACCTGTTTCAATTGTGGTGAGAAAGCTCATATCAGTACTCAATGTCAGAAGTCAAGAAGACTGATACTGCTGCCCAGACCAGTGGTAGAGTGTTTTCTTTGAGTGGTGCAGAGGTGCCAGAGAAGGACAACCTGATTCGAGGTACTTGTTTTATTAATAATATCGAGTTGGTTGCTATTATTGATACTGGTGCTACTCATTCTTTTATCTCGCTTGAATGTGCTAATAGATTGGGTTTGAAGTTATCTGATATGAATAGGAATATGGTAATAGAAACTCCAGCTAATGGTTCTGTTACTACTACCCTTGTGTGTTTGAGATGTCCTGTGACGATTTTTGAGAAGAGCTTTGTGATGGATTTGGTGTGCCTACCCTTGTACCAAATTGACGTGATCTTTGGAATGAACTGGTTGGAGTTCAACTGTGTTCATATCAATTGTTATAACAAGACTATAGAGTTTCCTGAGATTGTTGATAGTGGGGAGTTGATGTTTTTGTCTGCTAAGCAAGTAGACGAACTTGTGGAAGACGAAGCCTTGGTGTTTGCAATGTTTGCATCGTTGCAAATTGATCGTGAAGCTGCGAGTGTGGAGTTATTGGTTGTCTGTGAATTTCCAGATGTGTTTCCAGATGACATCAGTGATTTTCCTCCAGAGTGTGAAGTGGAATTTGCAGTGGACTTAATACCAGGTACGAGTCCAGTGTCGATGGCTCCTTATCGGTTGTCAGCTTCTGAGTTAAGTGAATTGAAGAAACAATTGGAAGAATTGCTTGATAAGAGGTTTTTCGACCAAGTGTTTCTCTGTGGGGTGCTCTTGTGTTGTTAGTGAAGAAGAAAGATGGAAGTATGAGGATGTACGTTGATTATCGGCAGTTGAATAAAGTGACGATCAAGAATAAGTATCCACTTCTGAGAATCGATGATTTGATGGATCAGCTAGTAGGTGCTTGTGTGTTCAGCAAGATTGATTTGAGGTTGGGTTATCATCAGATTCGAGTGAAGCCTGATGTTATTCCGAAGACGGCTTCAGAACGAGATATGGACACTATGAATACACCATGATGTTGTTTGGTGTATCTAATGCACTTGGTGTGTTTATAGAGTATATGAATCGGATTTTCCATGAGTATTTGGACAAGTTTGTGGTGGTGTTTATCGATGATATCTTGATATATTCTCGATCTGAAGAAGAGCATGCCGAGCATTTGAGAACTGTGTTGCAATTCTTGAAGGAGAAGAAGTTGTATGCAAAGCTGTCGAAGTGTGATTTTTGGTTGAAGGAAGTGAGTTTTCTTGGCCATGTGATTTCTAAGATTGATGTCGTGTTACAGTGGGAGACTCCGAAGTCTGCGACTGAGATACGAAGTTTTATGGGATTACCGGGTTATTACCGCAAGTTTATTAAAGGCTTTTCGAAGTTGGCATTACCTTTGACTCAGTGGACTCGAAAGGGTTAGACTTTTGTGTGGGATGTAGCTTGTGAAGAGAGTTTTGTGGAATTGAAGAAGAGATTGACTACTGCTCCAGTGTTGATTTTGCCTAATCCGAGTGAATCATTTGTGGTGTATTGTGATGTGTCGAAGATGGGTCTTGGTGGAGTATTGATGCAAAATGGACAAGTTGTTGCTTATGCTTCGAGACAATTGCGAGTTCATGAGAGAAATTATCCTACGCATGACTTGGAATTGGCCGTGGTGGTGTTTGTGTTGAAAATTTGGAGACATTATCTGTTTGGCTCTAAATTTGAGGTGTTCAGTGATCATAAAAGTCTGAAGTACTTATTTAATCAGAAGGAATTGAATATGAGGCAGAGAAGGTGGTTAGAGTTATTGAAGGATTTCAATTTTGATTTGAGTTATCATCCGGGCAAAGCAAATGTAGTGGCCGATGCGTTGAGCAGAAAGTCATTGCATATGTCGATGCTTATGGTGAAAGAGTTGGAACTAATTGAGCAATTCAGAGATTTGAGTTTGGCGTGTGAGGCGACTCCTGACAGTGTGAAGTTGGGAATGTTAAAGTTGACTAATAGTATTCTAGAAGAAATCAGAGTGGGACAGCAATCTGATTTAAAGTTGGTTGACCAATTGACTTTGATTAACCAAGGTAACGAATGTGACTTCCAAATTGACGAGAATGGCGTAATGATGTTTAAAGACAGGGTGTGTGTCCCAGATGTTCCAGATATTAAGAAGAACATTCTTGAAGAAGGACATCGAAGTAGGTTGAGTATTCATCCCGGTGCTACGAAGATGTACCAAGATTTGAAAAAGTTGTTTTGGTGGCCAAGTATAAAGATGGAGGTTGCGGAGTTTGTTTATGCGTGTTTGACTTGTCAGAAGTCAAAAGTTGAGCATCATAAGCCTTTAGGTATGATGCATCCGTTGAGGATTCCAGAATGGAAATGGGATAGTATTTCCATGGTTTTTGTGGTGGGATTACCGAAGACTGCTAAGGGAAATGATTCAATTTGGGTGATCGTGGATAGATTAACTAAGCGGCTTATTTCTTACCGATGAAGGTTAATCATTCCATGTAGAAGCTAGCCGAGATGTATATTGAGGAGATTGTGAAGTTATATGAGGTACCTTCATGTATTGTGTCGGATAGAGATCCGAGGTTTACATCAAGGTTTTGGAAGAGTTTGCAAGATGCGTTGGGTACCAAGTTGAGGATGAGTTCTGCGTATCATCCGCAGACGGACGGTCAGACAAAAAGGACTATCCAGTCTTTAGAGGATTTGTTGAGGGCTTGTCTGTTGGATCATGGAGGATCGTGGGATAACCATTTACCGTTGATTGAGTTCACGTACAATAATAGTTTTCATGCTAGTATTGGGATGACGCCTTATGAAGCTTTGTATGGGAGAAGGTGTATGACTCCTTTGTGTTGGTATGAATCGGGCGAGAGTGCTGTACTCGGACCTGAAATTGTGCAAGAGATGACTGAGAAGACTAGGGAGATACAAGAAAGGATGAAAGCTTCGCAGAGTCGTCAGAAGAGCTACCATGATAAGAGGAGGAAAGCACTTGAATTCCAAGAGGGAGATCACGTGTTTTTGAGAGTGACACCAGTGACTGGTGTGGGTCGAGCTTTGAAGTCTAGGAAGCTCACTCCAAGTTTTGTTGGTCCATACCAGATATCGCAGAGGATAGGAGAGGTAGCCTATCGAATTGCTTTACCACAGTCACTTGCGAATTTGCATGACGTGTTCCATGTGTCTCAATTGAGGAAGTACATTCCGGATCCGTTGCATGTGATTCAGATGGATGATGTACAAGTGAGGGATAATCTGACTGTAGAAGCATTGCCTGTGTGTGTCGATGGTCGAGAGATGAAGCAATTGCAGAGTAAAGACATAGCTTTGGTGAAGGTGTTATGGGGTGGACCAGCTGGCGAAAGTAGGACTTGGGAACGTGAAGATCAGATGAGGGAATCGTATCCGACTCTATTTCTTTGAGGTAATTTTTTAGGGCGAAAATTCTTTAAGTGAGGGAGAGTTGTAACACCCCGATTTTCGTAAGGATATTTATTTAATTTATTTAAATATTATATTCGTGGTTTTCTGTGATTTTTGGCAGATTGTGTCGATGTCGGTATTTTTGTGAAGTTTTGGTTATTTTAATTAAATAATAGTATATAATATGAATATATTAGTATTATTATTAATTTAAAATAATATTAGAGGAATTGAGGGTAAGATTGACATTTTAGGAGTATTAGTGAGGGCATTATGGAGAAAGCCCAATTTTGAGGCCCAAGAGTTAAATTAACCAAAAAGGAGGAATGGAGGAGAATTAGGATTCATTTGTGGAGATCGTGAAAATAAGGAGAAAGTGCAGAGCTCTGAGGAAAAAGGGAGAAGACGAGGATTTTCGTGAAGGTTTCAAAAGGCTCAAGAGAGAACTCATCAGATCGACAATCTAAGGTATGGGGAGTAATTACCTTTCATTGTTTTCATTATAGGATTCGATTGATTAAAGTGGATGTTGGGGATTTTGGGGTTTTGAGGGTTTATGGGTTTTGAGGTAAACTGATGACTTTGAGGGTATTCTGTGAGAACGATTGATAAGAGTCGAATTTAATCGGTAAAATAGACCTTTGGGGCAGACTTCCCCGTTGCTGTAGTTTTAACCCTGTGGTGAAGGATTTATGAGTTTATATGAAGCTTGAGAGTTTTGAAGGTTTAAGAGAAATTAAGGTTTCCCGTAGGGTCCTGAATCGACCTAACAGACGTAGATTTTAGGCCTTTGATTTCTGTGATATGTTAAGGTTGTTGTAGGGATGATTTTGGGTCAATTGAGACTGTAATCGCATGTGCTTTGGAGGCTTGGGAGCTACTGATGCGTAGCAGCGATTTGCTGTAATCGCAGGTTCGCTAGGCGAACCATTGCTTCGTTAGGCGAATGTTCGCTAAGGCTCGTTAGGCGAGCAGCGCAGCGAATGCGCGATGTTATGAGTGTGAGTACAGAGGTGATTTTGGAGTAGAGGGAGTGATTCGCTGGAAGCCTCGCTAGGCGAAGGGAACAACGAGTAGGTTCACTAAGCAAACAAACTAGCGAGCATGGCAGATGGTGGGGTTTCTGGTGTTTAGTGTGGGATCTGTGAGGTTCGCTGGCCGCTTCGCTAGGCGAAGGCCGCAACGAACAGGTTCACTAGGCGAACCCTGGAGCGAACACCTGTTGTTTCGTGAAATTCCATTTATGTTGTTGTGTCGTTCTGGTACTTGATGCTGTTATATTTATGATGATTTACCATGATGTTCTTAATGATATTGAGGTGCTGGTTTGTGATGTTTCGATGAATATATGATGATATGAATTTATGAAAAATTTATGAATGATGATGCACATAATGATCTTTACATGATGATGATGAATTATTGACGTTTGTGTATCATACATTCATATGCATACTCTGTGACGACGCTTCATTCCCATTGTGCGGATATGAGGTAATTATGACGTGCTCCGATTCCAAATGCGGGATCGATCCTATTGACGGGGATCTTTGGAGGGTTGATGGCCTGTGTCCATCCTTTGTGACGATTGGTACCACATGCATGAGTCTTGTTATGCATTGCATCTTATTTGGCATTGATGGATTTGTGATATGGTGTTTCCTGATGTTTTCCTTGATGATGACCTTGATGATGTCGTTTATGAAGATAATGCCATTTTATGTATATCTTGTTTTATAATGATTATTATGAATTGTGATTACTCACCCTGCCTGTTTGAATGTTGCCTCCACGTGGGTAACATGCAGGTGATCAGGTTTAGCTGTGGATGCTTTCGAGGACTTGAAGTTTATTTACTTTTGGTCGATTTAGAGGGTCTTGCTCTGATAGTGTAACATCGGGTTGGGGTCCTTTGAGTCGAACTATGTTGTTTCCTTATTTTCGTTGTCACTTGACGATATGGTTTTATTTTGATTATTATGACATTGTTGAAAACCTTTTATTTGAAAATTTTGAGTTCTGCTGCCATGTGAAGGCTTTTTATTAATTTTGAGGAAAACCCTTTATTTATAGGTTAATTGTGTTATTTTGATTTAATGAGAAATGTGCACCCTTTGAGGGGAGATTTTATGCCTTACTCTGATTTCTAAGTTGTTTCTGCTGCAACATTATTAGGGGTAGAAAAGGGTGTTACAATTTCTACCTAAGACACTCCTAGGTATGATAACCTTCTCAATTCCCTTTCAATCACAACATTGATTGAACAATTACAACTCAATAAAACTGTCCAACTCAGGTATTCACGCAATACAAGAGAGGCTCACAAAAGTACAACCCTAGTACTCACTAACAGCCGTGTATATTCAGTACCAATTCTAGGTTAAATCCATCCTATTTATATCACTAAACAGAACTGGATTTGGGATTCAGAATCGTAACAATTCAGCTCCACAAAATCTGCGACCTATTCTTCTCTAGAATAGTTTCTTCAATCCTAAGTTTCCTAAAGTATCTCCACACTAGAAACAACATATTCCATTTAGAATCAGAATCTCTGATTCCTCAATCTCGAACTCCACCTAGGACAAATACACATTCCCATAAAAACTGGAAATCAAAAAATAGTTATTCCAAACTGTAACAGACAGAGATGTCAAATCAACATGATAGGACATCTTGTCTAACAACTTAATCTTTAGTCAGTTCAACATGTTAGGACATCTTGCCCAACATCTTTCTGTTAAGTTAGTTTCACCGAAATTGATGCTAACCTCAAAAGCTTAGACTCATCAATCTCCCCATTTGGCAGATTTTGGCTAAAACTAACTACAATTGACCTGCAGACAGAGTTATTCAGAACAAGGAGACAAGAACCAGATCATTAGAATAGCAGCGGAAAAAACAAGCATCAAAACATCTTGTTGTCTACCCCTCAACCAGTTCCTTCTTCTGCAAGCAACACTACTCCCCCTCAATGGTTAGTATCAGTCAGCAGTGGTTAGTTAAGTTAGTATTACTCCTCCTTTTCAGCCATAAAATGACAAAGGCAGAAAGACTAACTCAATAACCAAATAAACAGTACAGAGAATTTAAAGTACACACCCAAAAAGTAAATTATCTTGGGTATTAAGCCCTTACAAAACCAAAATAAATATAACAAAAGGAAGATAACTTTCAGTAGTCATCTTTTGTTTCCTCATCATCATCTTTACCAGAACCATCATCAGTAACAACATCTTCTTCACTGTTCACCTCATTAATGCCAACAGCATGCTTCTCAGCATCTCCAATGTCAGCTTCAATTTCCTTGTTCTGCTCAGCAGACAAGGCTTGTATCAATCATTCCAATTTATCCTTCCTGGTTGTACTGGTCTTGATGATGACATCAAGCTCCCTGTAGGTCTCCTTATGCTGGGTAATATTTTCCTCCTCTAAAGTTGTTGCAGCAGATGTTGAAGCAATATCTGGGACATGGCTTCCAGCAAACAACTTGTAGTGCAGAGTCAGGGGGACTCCCTCCTCATGACATTATCAATAGGTAGAACTATCCCAGGATGTTGTTGAAGAATCACTCCACAGACGAGTGAAGGAAAGCAAATAGGCATCTTCACCCAAGAAGAAACATCCTGTTTCAGGATTTGTTCGAAGATGTATACACCAAAGTCAAATGGCTTTCTTTTTCCAACAGCATAGATAAACCTCCCAAGCCCGGTAGAAATGGTTGAGGTGTGATTTGTAGGGACCCAATTCACAGTGCCAATCCTATGAAGAATGACATATTTAACACTCAGCTTCCCAGCTGACAGTTTCTCTTTGCTAGGCCAATTCTTCACAGTATTTCCAGTAATTTCCCTATAAACCTGATCATCAGTGTCTTCAAATTCAGTTTGAGGAACTTCAGGTCTACCAAGGAACTTATTGGTCTCAGCAGGAGAGAATCTCATAATATTTCCCCTGACATATACCTTTAGGTAATCCTCACTTTTTTTATCATTGAATCCCTCTAGAATATTTACCACAAACTCTTTGACCAGTCTCTCATAGAATGAGCCAAATTAAGTGACAGTCTTTAATAAGCTAGCAGCTTCAATCAAATCTATCACCTCCTTACAATTGAGGGCATTCTTCCCCAATTCTCTCTCTAGAGCAACTCTTCTGTGGTATACATACCTCCGCCTATTTACATTTACAACATCATGGGATGAGATGTTGTCCATGGGAGCTTTAGGGAGAGTAAAAGCCTTCTTCTTAGAGGCTGATCTCTTACTAGGCATGATGTTCTCGACATCTTCTGCAACATCATAGTCTGACTCAGTATAAGACTTAGGTTTTCTCTTTTTGGACACAACAACAACCTTGCTCCAAGGTCTATGGGGTCTAACTACAGATTTCTTATTTCTCTTGTTAGGGGTGTTTTTAGTGTCCACACCCTTATCTTTTCTATTCTTCAATCTTTCGGCCACACTAGGATTGAGACTTTTTGCAATAATTTCATCATCAGAAGGTAAGTCATCTATATTGATAACTTTATCATTTACTTCTGCAGCAGTCCCCCTAGATGTCTGTTCTTGAGATACCTTTATAGATGAGGATGTTCCATCATCTGACCCAACATTTCTCACAATAGAGTCAGCAAGGGTGTGAAGATTCCCTTATGACACTTCATCACCCTCTGCTCCAATATTCTCATCAGTATTTCTCTCAGTCACTTCCTCAATATCATCTTCATGAACTGAGTTTGTTGGCATAATCTGATCCAGTGGTCTAGTGATTCCAGCAACACTCATTCTATCCCCTCGACTTATGATTTTATTCACTATTCTGTCAATACTTTCATCCGTGTTAAACGTTTCGATTGCCTTCATAGGGTTAGAAAAAGCACCAGAAGTGTTCGAAGGATTACCTGGTGAAATGTTCTTGGATCTTCTTACAGGAAGTTTGTCAGTTTTGCATGGGACAATAGCAAGGGGAACAACATCAATTGCATCTTCAGCATACAACTCCTCAAGTTTTGACCTAGTAGCGAATGTCTCAGCAGTATCCTTCTTGCTTGCTTTTGTTGGTGATTGTTGTTGCGACATCGTTGAGTGAACAAGTTTTGTTTTTTCTTCAATCTGGAAGGTGGAGGAGTTTGAGAAGAATAGTGTAGAGTGAGGGTATCTATCGCGGAAACGGTTTTGGTTGATTTGAAATGATTGATTTTGAAACCATGCATACTCTTGAATAGTGTTTCCACACATTAATTGTTCTAAACCTTCCAACAAGTAAAACCCTAATTTGTCCTTCAAAATCTTTTCCTAAATTTTTATACCACTAGAAAGGTTCAAGTCATCACAGGAGGATGTCACGACATCTAGTGTGACATTATGCCAGAGCAACACAAGTCTAATTCCAGTTATCTGAGAGCAACTATTCTTTGTTACCATTTCTTTAGTTTCTATGATTGAGTTATTTGTGACAGCATAAGAACATTTATTTCCTGCAATGTCATAAATCATAGAGGCCTTTTGAAGAAGATTCTCAATCCTAGAGATAGTCTGATGTTGCAACCTCCTATGTGTCATCTTGGTTAACCTTCCAATTTGTAATTCATCCATGTTCAGATCTGAGGCATGTTTCTGACGCTTCTCATTTGACATTGATGGACATTCTGTCTGCAAAGACGTCCATACATAATAATTATTCTTTGATCTGACACCTTTCATGATAATCCTATCTTTATCATCCACAACCAAACATTCAGATTTGGTAAAGTTGACTTTTAGACCTTGATCACAAAGTTTACTGATGCTAATCAAATTTGCAGTCAATCCCTTGACAAGCAGCACATTGTCAAGTCTAGGATTCCCAACGTGATCCAATTTTCCAACTCCTTTAATCTTTCCCTTGGATCCATCTCCAAAGGTGACATAGTTGGAGGAATGAGGCTCTATATTCACCAAATAGTTCTTGACACCAGTCATGTGTCTCGAACAGCCACTATCGCAGTACCACTTCTCTTCAGTATACCCCTTTTGTAGGGAATGAGCTATTAGGGCTACATACTCATTTTTGGGACTCCACTTCTTTCCAGTATTACTAACCTTAGGATATCCATGTAGCTTGTAGCAATAACGTTTAATGTGACCATACTTTCTACAATAATGACATTTCCAATCTTGCCTCTTTTTACATGGGGTATTTTTCTGATGTCTGTACTGATGTTGAGACATTCTGTCTTCTTTTGGTCTGATTAAGGCTACATTCTGGATCTTTTTTCTTGCTTAACATTACTTGATCATTGTAGCCAAGTGCTCTGACATCTCCTGCATTCCTCCCAACCTGTAGTATCTCATCTAGTACATCAGGACTGTTGTTGAGCATCCTAACAGTTTTGGTTACATTGTCAAGTTTGGAGTTAAGCACAACAACTTCCTCTTCAAGATCAGAGATGACACCAAGATGTTTCAATCTTTCAGCCTCAAGAAGCATGATAACCTTATGTTGATCCTCTCCTAGCTGGAAGACTTCAGCTCATCTCGTATACAGCCCCTTGAAGGCAGACTTCAGCATATCTCGTATACAACACATCTCCAATTTCTGATTCTATATCAGAGTTAAATACTCCTGTAAGAGCAGAAACCTGTTTAGGTGATTTTTCATCACTTGCAGAATCATCTTCATACCAAGATGTAGTAAAGCCCTTCTTTTCTTTCTTGAGAAAAGTAGGACACTCATATTTGTTGTGTCCAAATCCCTCACATTCAAAGCACTTGATCCCTTTTCCTTTGTCGTCTTTCTCTTCATACTTAGAGCTTCTTCCAAGGTTATTTCTTTTATGGTTGTTGAATGACTGAGATTTGACATTAGCTCTTGATTCCCCCTTTATTTTCTTCAGCAATTGATTGTATTGTTTCCCTAGAAACACAACAGCCTTAGACATCTCTTCTTTGGAGTTTGTCTTTCCTTCATCACGATTAGACACCAAGGCTAAGCTTTTCTTTTTCTCAGTCTTTTCATTCAGTGCCATTTCAAAAGTTTGTAGGGAACCCATGAGTTCATCTACCATCAGGGTATTGATGTCTTGAGCCTCCTCGTTGGCTGTCACCTTCATGTCAAACTTCTTAGGAAGAGATCTTAGGATTTTTTGGACAAGCTTTGCTTCTGGAATCTTTTCTCCAAGATCACTTGAAGTATTGGCAATGTCCATAATATTCATATGAAATTCTTGAATGCTCTCATCCTCCTTCATCCTCAAGTTCTCAAACTTAGAGGTGAGAAATTGGAGTCTTGAGGATTTAACTCTAGAAGTTCCTTTATGAGCAGTCTTCAAGATTTCCTATGCATCCTTGGCAACAGTGCAGTTCTTGATGAGCCTGAAGATGTTCTTGTCCACACCATTGAATAAGGCATTCAAATCTTTGGAATTACCTTAAGCAAGCTTATCATCTTCATCATCCCAGTGTTCCTCAGGTTTCAGCTCATCAGTGATATTCCCATCCTTGTCTTTGGTCTTTGGTTGATCCCACTCTTTAACCTCAAACTTCCAAGCTTTACCATCCATGGACTTGATGAACGCCACCATACGCATTTTCCGATATTCATAATTGGAACCATCAAGTATGGGTGGTCTATTTAAAATTCCTCCTTCTTTATCCATTGAACCAGAAAGTATCGTCTCTGAATCTCACCCAGATACAGAGCAGGATGTCTACTCTGATACCAATTGAAATTCTGGTCAAGCAGATCACTAAGATGTCGGACAGGATGTCGTGACACTTGATCTCTGCTTCTCACACAAGGATAATGAGGAACAAAATACAAACAATAGAAAATAAACAACACACAAGAATTGTTAACCCAGTTCGATGATCAACAACACCTACGTCTGGGGGCTACCAAGCCAGGAATAAAATCCACTAAGCAGAATTGGTTCTAAGCTAAACTCCACCGTTTACAACTTGTCACCTAGAAACTACCCGTGCTAGATTTCTACCTAAGACACTCCTAGGTATGAGACTCTTCTTAGTTCCCTTTCAATCACAGCAGTGACTGAACAATTACAACTCAATAAAACTGTCCAACTCAGGTATTCACGCAATACAAGAGAGGCTCACAAAAGTACAACCCTAGTACTCACTAACAACTGTGTATATTCAGTATCTATTCTAGGTTAAATCCATCCTATTTATATCACTAAACAGAACTGGATTTGGGCTTCAGAATCGCAACAATTCAGCTCCACAGAATTTGCGACCTATTCTTCTCTAGAATAGTTTCTTCAATCCTAAGTTCCTAAAGTGTCTCCACACTTAGAAACATCATATTCCATTTAGAATTAGAATCTCTAATTCCTCAATCTCGGATGCCACCTAGGACAAATACACACTCCCATAAAAACTAGAAATAAAAAAACAGTTATTCCAAACTATAACAGACAGAGATGTCAAATCAACATGATAGGACACCTTGTCTAGCAACTTAATCTTCAGTCAGTTCAACATGTTAGGACATCTTGTCCAACATCTTTCTGTTAAGTTAGTTTTACCAAAATTGATGCCAACCTCAAAAGCTTAGACTCGTCACTTTGTATCAAGGAGGCTGGTTTGGTGGAAGATGTGGTTGACCACTTTGTTTTGTTCGCGGATATTTTGATTAAAGTTTATAGTAAGCATGTTGTTTGTTTGTTCTGGTGTTGTGTCTATTGGAATCTTTGGCTTCAGAGGAATATGTTTATCTTTAAACCGGAGGAGGGTGCCAGCTGGAGTTGTTTGGATAACATCAAAAGATCCAGTTGGGAGTGGTTTCAAGTTTTTTTTTAGAGATGTTTTTGGTTTGGGTTTGGAGCATTGGCTGGTCGATCCTTCTCGTTTTTTATCTTAATTTCTTGTTTTTCATTGAGTTCTCTGGGACTCCGTTGTTTTGAGTCTCTTTCTTGTATTAAGGGTTGAGTACCCCTTGTGCTTCTCATTGAAAATTATGAATTTTTATTTATTGAAATTTATATTAATTAATAAAGACAATATTTTTATTTTTTTTCATTAAAACATTTTTATTTCTAAAATTAGTATAAAGCAAGTAAAGAAAATAAACAAACAAATAAATAAATATAAATAAATAAATAAGAAAAACAAACATGGGCAATGCCAAAAAGCTCAAATAAACCAACATTATGGGGGGTGCAACTTTAAATGGGTGTAACTAAGCAAAAATTAACAGGGCCCAAGTGTTGAAAGCCCAATTAACCCACAAGGTCAACACATGGGAGGATGTACCGTCAAGGCGCCCTGTACAGGGCCCTCTGGTCAACTCAGATTCTAAAGATCCAAGGGAAGAGAGGGGGCCACGTGGCCGATCGAGAATGGGCGTTGTGTGAACCAAATAAGCCCAAATCAAACAACAATTCCATCAATAAACCAAAGAATCAACCTATCAAACCCCACCCCAATAAAAACCCCAAATCCCCAAATCTTCATTAAGTCAAGGGATTAAAAGTGATGGTTACAAATTAACAATTAGGAAGCGTAAATGGAACATGAAAACAATAGAAAAAAAAGATACCAAAGGAAGCTCCGGCGAGGATCTCTGAGCTCTGGTGCGGCGGCGAAGATTTATGGCGAACACACATGTGATTTTTTCATCCGTTTTCCTTCTTCTTCCTAGACACGTCTCCTTCTACTAAATCCTTCTTCTTTCTCTGCATTTTTGAAGGTAGGGGTGTGACTAAGCTCAGAGTTTTTGAAGCTTTAGTGAGAAACTACAAACACTCTTAGAATGGAGCTTTGGTGTATTCAAAGGTTGTAAGGGGAAGGATTTTGGCGAGGCTCTGCTGCTACTACTTAGTAATTTTTCTAGGGTTTTTCTCTTTGTTCTAATGAGTGAGAATTAGAGTAGTTAGGATAGGATTGTGAGTGTGTGGGGGGCTGTGAGAATCATGTGGAATTTGTTGCAATACTCGTGTGAAGGAAAATGAGAGAAGATATTTTCACCATTTGATGATGTAATCGTATGAACAAGAAAGGAAATGGTTAGAGTGGAATTAAGGGATTCCTGATTTTGTGGGATTTGAGAGTGTGAATTGAGGGATGAATTTGTGTGATCATGTGCAGGGGAAAAGGATGTAACTTGGGTTATTTTTCTTGCTATAAATCTTTGTATTTTACTACTGTAACAAACTTTGTAACAATTGTAATAATTTTATAATTCAAAATTATAATGGAATTCAAATTATATTTTGCTCAAATTATTTTGGTTTTGTCATTATTCTTGTATGAATAATTTCTGCTGCAATGTGAACTTGAGATGGAAATATATGACTCAGACCTTATTTTTTTAATTGAGTTTGTTATTTCAAAACATGAAATTGAAAAGATGATGATAATAAAACGTGGCCTTGTGCAAAATGGAAATGAAGTTAAAAAATGGAAATAAAAAGTTTGTTATGAATGCATGAGTTCAAATTGAATCGTCTTGAATTTGAATGGGAGAAAAACATGGTTTTCAAACATAGTTTTAAAAACCGGACCGGACCGGCCGGTCGGACCGGTTGGACCGGGAACTGGTCAGGTAACCGGCCGGGTTCGCTTGTTGGATCGGCCATGTCGTCGAACCGGTGAGAACCGGAAAAAACCGGGAAAACCGGCGAACCGGCGGTTCAACTTCTTATTTAAAAAAAAAAAAAAAAATTATTTTTTAAAAAAAATTTTTTTTACTCAAATACATAGGAATTTTTCTTCAAGAATAATAATAATCACTCATTTAATTCAAGTGATACACAAATTAAGTTTTGTAATATCCACAAAACTATTTTTACTATTTTGTATTTATATTGATTGAAAAACCATCATACAAATATTTGTATAGAAATTTAAGAACACAAATTAAGAAACTAAATATAATATAATTTTAGACTTAACTGATTTCCATTATATATATATATATATATATATATATATATATATATATATATATATATATATATATATATATATATATAGACTTGGAAAATTTATTATTTAAAATAATGTTAATATTTGTATTGTTTTAATTATTAACATTAAAACTTATTTTTTATTAACATTAAAACTATGAATTTAAATTAGACTCTGTTTAATTTAGACTCTGTTTAAAATTTACAATTAGACTCTTTTAAAATTTGAATTTAAATTATGAACCTGTGAATTTATGATATGATCTTTTCAAAAAATTTAAGTGCTAGTTATAGTTTTTAGAGACTGAATCATCCGGTTCGACCGGTTTTACCGGTTTTATACCTATTATAATGACAGGTTTATTCAACCGAGTTATCCGGTTTAATCCGGTTTGGTCATGCGGTTCGACCGATGACCCAGTGATTCGACCGATAAACCAGTGAACCAGTACCCTCACCGGTTTGATGACCGGTCCGGTTTTTAAAACACTGTTTTCAAATGGTTTAAAGGAACAAAGTGAATGAACCATGTATAGTGTATGGATGCAATCTTGATTCAATGTCAACCTTTATAATTTCAAATTCTATCTCATCCTATGGACTTTGGTCTAAAGTTTTTTATTTGAATGAAGAGAATGCCATTTGAATTTGTTCCTTCTAGCCAATTATAATGTACACCTAGGTGAATGAGGTTGAAATTTGACCTACAATTAGACTCGTCTCATTTATAGTGCCAAGTGTGAAGCATAACAAATACATTTCTAGGTCTTACTCAATATGTCTGTCTTATCTTGAAAAAAAAAAAAATCAAATTAATGATGCAAATGAAAGAGAATCAATACAAATTTCAAATAAAATATGAAAAGTTGATCCAATTTCATAAAGTTCAAAATATCTTTCACAATTCACTTGGTTGCATTGCACATGATTCATGATGGAAGGTAATTTGTGATGTTGTGAATCAAAGTCAAGCTACAAAGGTAAATTGAACAATGATGTGTATGCTAGTAAATCCCCTAATGTAAGTCACAAATGTGAAATTAAAATGAATGAGAATGGAACAAATTAAATCAAATTCAAATTATTTCTTCTTGCTTTTAAGACATGATATAAAGGAGATGGTACTATCTTTTCATACTATGTTTCAATTCGGTTGCACCTCTGTTAACTTTACAAAATGCAATGAGTAAGTGAACCAATGATGCATATGTTTTAATTAATGAAATGAGCAACGGGAAAAATTGGGTTATGACAAGTTCCAGCTACCCTAACCATCCTGTAATTAAGAGTGTGCAAAATATTTGGTTATAAAATTCAAATCCATAATCAAATCTATTTAAAATATTCGGATATAATTAAATGATTATTAACTAGTTAAATTATTAATGGTTAGTTATCCAACCATATTATATTTTTAGATCCGATTATTATCCAAAATCCAAATATTTAATTCAATTATATATTTTTGAATAAATAATTAAATTTTTTAGGAAAAAAACTACTTTTTTTTGAAAAAAAATAATTTTTTCGAAGAAAAGTTAATTTTTTGAAAAAAATATAATTTTTTTGAAAAAATAAATTCATTTTTACGAAAAATAATGAAATTTTTTGAAAAAATAATTAATTTTTGTGAAAAAAATTATATTTTTTTGTGGAAAAAAATTAATTTTTGTGAAAAAAAATTAAATATTTTGTGGTAAAACATTTTCCAAAAAATAATTTTTTTGGAAAAAGTTAAATTCTTTGAAAAAAAATATTAATTTTTTTGAAAAATAAAATTTTTTTTTGAAAAATAAATAATTTATTTGAAAAAATTAAGTATTTTGAAAAAAATTCAATTTTTCGGAAAAAAAATTCAATTTTTTTGAAAAAAAAATAATTTTTTTAAAAACTAATTAAATTTTTTGGAAAAAGAAATAATTTTTTTTTGGAAAAAAATATTTTTTTTTGAAATTTTTTTTTGGAAAAGAAATATTTTTAAAAAAGAAATTAATAACCGGTTTAAAACCGGATATATAACTATAACCAGTTTTATAACCAGTTTTTGATTCAAATGTGATTATATCAAACCATAATTTGAATTTGATTTAAAAGAGTTATGGTTTGTCCAATTAATGGACGAACTGCCACATTCTTTCTCTTTCATTGGTTTGTCCTTTCAATAGTTGAGCCCATGAATTATTTTTTAATTTTTTTGATATTTTATGTTTATTTTTATATTTTTTTATAATTATTATAATGTAAATTTAATATTTTATTTATATTATTAATTAATAGAATTTTATAAAAAACAATTTAGTTTACATTTTATTCATATTTTTATTCATATTATTAATTAATATTTTATTCATATTTTAGTATTATCAATTAATATTTCATATTTTATTCATATAAAAAATAATTAATTAATAAAATAGTTTTTATAAAAAATAATTGTATAAAATTTGAGTAAAATTGTATATATATAATTAATTAATGCAATTTTAATATTTTATTCATATTATTCATTTATTTTATTTTATTTATTACACATCAATAATTGCATGTAGATGCTCGACCATCCATTGGTCGAGCTTGGCCATCCACTGTCCGAGCTTGGTTATCCATTGGACGAGCAGTGAAATATTTTATTACTTTTCTATTTTCTATAAATAGCTTTGTGTGACAACCTCTAAGTCTTAGATCATTTACACCTATTTCATCATTTCACTCTGAAATATTTCTTCAAGAATGATGTATTTTACCAATCCAAATGCTCCTATTATCCAAAGAGATGCTCTACTATTTTTTCAGAAATAAAGCCTTTGATGAAGATACGACTATGACACACAGTGACATTCGAGCATTTTCAGAGAAGTCTGGTGAGTTTGTTAGATGGAGAAAATGCTAACGGTGAAAAGATTAGAAGAATTGACAGGCTTGTTAAAAATGGTGAAACTCGATCCTGGAAAGCTGTTAAAAACGACTATGATGTTGTTTTGATGATGTATGAACCAACATATATTGTCTTGATAGTTGTAATCTCCTATGCATGTTATGTTGATGTGCTTAATCGTTTTATTGTTTATCGTCTTGTTGTTTTATGCGCGGTTTCTTTATTTTGTTGTTGTTGAAAATTGTCTTGAATATTAAATGAATGTTGAATAACAAAGACATGAAATGAAAGCTAAAACATTGACTAAATGATTAACTAAAAAAAAACCATCTAGACGGGTCAGTTAGACAGGCCGACTACATTTGGACATTTTCTACGCATATGGCCTATTTCGCGATAAATCCCACACCTTCTCTTCTCTTTTTCAACATCGCCCATTTCGGTTCTAATTCAAGTACTATTTGGGCGTCCTTTCTTCTTTCTTCGCATAGTCTTATCATGGCAAAAAGTATATCCTTCATATATTGGCCAGTTTTCCTAGTGTGGAAGTCCAAGGAAGCTTTCCTTGTAGACTTTAAAAACATTCAGAATCTTGAAAACATCTGGTACGTGCATGGTGTGGTCCTGGCATATATTAGCACATGGCGATTACATGGGAGCAAGGTAAATTAAATGCTTGAAATTTCCCACAATCGCACCACCGCTTCCTGAGATCAACGCTGAAAGTACCTAATGGCCAACCATCGTTCTGATTAATTCTTTCGGCCACCATAAAATAGAATCTCCCGCGATCGAATTACATGAGATTATGATTGCTAGATTTACTCTCTTCTTCAACCATTCCCTTATTACAGTTATCCGTGAAAGGTTGACCAGATGCCAACTCTTTTGTCCAATCATGGCCTCGTTTACCAAACAGTGATCCCAACCGGAAATATGTAGACTGCAAAACAGTGATTGGAAGGTTTCAGGTAGCTTTAAATACCGAGTTCATTGCTTCGGCCAATTTAGTTATCATGTGCCCCCAGCGTTGTCCTCCTTCATACGCCCTTGCCCACTTCTCTCGGGGAATACTGCCTATCCACTCCAAAGCCTCTATATTGATCTTTGTATTTCGCCTCGGTAGTAATTGAATGTCGCCTCCGTCAACATATATCTTGTAATAAAAATGTTAAGTAAAACATATGAATATCAATAACTATTTATAGTAAGTGTAAATGTAGTTTGTTACCCATATTAACAAGTTTTTTTTACGTAGTTCCTTGTCTCTGAACTCACGCATGAAGTTTTACGCAATGTGTTTGATGCAGTAAACATGTGAAGATGGAGGATACTGTCATCCATTTTCTTAATCATCATATGCACTCTTGATCGATGGTGTAGCTCGGTTTTTGTGACGCGACCACTACCGCATTTAGTGATACTTTCTGATTTCTATATTTATCCTATGAAGCTTAAAAGGAAGGGGAAGATATCTCAAACTAACCCTCCGTGCAATTGTTTTCTTAACAAATACGAAGAGATCGGGGATCGAGGGTTGGTTATACAAAGGGAAGCTGTTAACATCCAGAGTATCTATAGTAATCTATAGGAACCTTTATTTGTACATGTTTCTATTGTTGAATTGCTTGGTTGCTTAAATCCATTTACTATTGAATCAGGAAAGTTTCTCCTTTGTGAAGGTTAAGGAAATATTTTTGTTGTTTTAGGGTTTTCTATTGTTTTTGGGAAGGTACTTGACCAAAGATTTTGATTAGTACGCTCGCTAAGATTTCGCAGTCTTATGCCTACGTATTCCCGTAAAGAGATCTGGGGAAATCAGAGCGTTCGTAGTTCCTCCTATTCTATGGGAGGAAAATGTTTGGTGTCTTGTTCAAAGCCCAAGATTGAAGCTAAAAGAGTATTTGTGTCTTGTTCAAAGCCCAAGATTTAAGCTAAAGGAGTATTTGTGCCTTGTTCAAAGCCCAAGATTGAAGCTAAAGGAGTATTTGTGTCTTGTTCAAAGCCCAAGATTGAAGCTAAAGGAGTTACTAAGAGAGAATTTGTCATCTAAAGGGAGACATCTCACCTATTCATCACAAACATTAAGGAATTGATTATAAGGGAAGTTGCTTTAACTGGGATGTGTGGAATCCAGCAATGCCATCTTCCTTCATAAGTCTTTGCATGCTAAGAGAGGGAAATTGACTTGGATGTGTAAAATCCAGAGGTTTTCCACTTACATCACTTAGATGAAAGATAAATTTTGTCATGATAAAGGAGGGACTCCATCTCGGATTTTGAATCTACAAGTGTGCCACTTACATCAATTATCTGAAAAAGGGTTGTAATTGTTTGTTTTGAAATGTTATGTATAGAGGAAATATCCTCATACAGAGAGGACTCATGGTCTCATATTTGGGAATGATGAATTTTGTGCCTTGGTCAAAGCCCAAGGTTGAAGCTGAAAAAGTAAGTTGAAAATTGACTCAATTGGGGGAGTATTATATCTGTCTTGTACAAAGCCCAAGATTAAGGCTGACTGGGAAAATCATTATATGGAGCCTAAGAGGAGGCTGACTCTTGTTGAGGATTTCTTCAAATTCAAGAGAAGGTCTAAACTGTTTTGAGGAACCAACCGAGAATTTAACTCTTGCTGGGGATTAAAGAAGAGTTGAATTATCAGATGCCATAAGGCTTTGATTTTTTTGGGGGATTTGTTGGTGGTAACATGGTTCTGGCTGGGGATTTTAAAGATGAATGCCAAACCTTGTTGAGGATCAGAAGAGACTTAAAAGGATAAGCTTGAATGCCTTAGAGGCTTTGACTCTCCTGGGGACTGGTGTACTATTAAAGATGACTAGGATCTATCCTATGCTTTTAGTAAGGCTGAGGATCCTTGTATGAAGCCCAAGAGGAGGCTAGGGATGCTTCTAGGATACCTGTGGGTCCTTGTATGAAGTCCAAGAGGAGGCTAGCTGTTGAGACTTTCCAAGTCTAGAAAGAGGTCAAGAAAGGTTTCACTGGGAAATAATCCTTTCTTTGTTGAACTGTTCCAGGGTTAAAGGGGGTTAAAGAAGAGGTTTCACTGAGAAATAATCCTCTCTTTATTAAATTGTTTCAAGGTTGATTAAATTGAACAAAGCCTAAAAGGAGGCTGACTGTATTCCTTTGTACACGGGGAACTAGTTATTTGAACTAGGTTATACTGATTGAAAGGATCCTATTGTTTAAACTAGTCTAAACTAAGGACGATTTAAATGCTAAGAGGAACTTAACAAGATATGCACAAGTATATATACAAACATGTGAACAAGTATATAAACAAGTATGAATTGAATTGAGAAAGGTGGTAGGTCTTATTCTCTGGATAGAGGCCCAAGTGTATTGTGATTGATTAGATGTTTTCTTCAGGATTGGATTAGTTTTTGAAGAAATTGAAGAAAGTTTTGATTTTGAAGATAACTTGATCTTAAGTAGAAGAAAAGCAAAGGTGTTGGGTCTTACACTCTAGATAGAGGCCCAGATGATTGTTTGTATCCTGTACAAAGCCCAGGATGAATGTGGCTAAAAGATTTTCTATTTACAGAAGGGTGTTGGGTCTTATACTCTATCAGAGGCCCAGGATGATTATTTAAAACAAGGTTTATGTACAAAGGGATGAGACTTACACTCCTAACAGAGGCCCAGTGATCGTTGTGAAACAGTGATCGCACCGTGATTTTGAAAAATGCGATGGGACTTATACTATAGCAGAGGCCCATGAAGTGGTTTATTTACAAAGAAGGTTGGGTCTTAGACTCTAACAGAGGCCCATGAGTGTTGAAATGAAGTTTGAAAGATTGAATCAAAGTAAAACCTAAATTTCATTTTTAAGATATTTTTCAAAGGAAAATCAATAAAAAAATGTATTATTTAGCAAATAAAATCATTAATCATGTTATAAAGAATGATTAAGGTTTATGAAAAATGTATTTTATCGACATGAATATTCAAAATCATTTTGGTTAAAAAATATCAAGAAAAAAGAAATAATTTTAAAAACATTTAAAACAATTTAAAATAATATTTTTAATATATTAAAAATATATCAAATAAAAGTTATTTTTGTGCTTTTTTTGTAGATTAAAATAATAAGGTATTTAAATGACATGTGTGAAAAAAATGGGATTAAAAATAATTAGTTTGATAGAAATAATCAATATTTGAAATTATTCTTAAAATAATTTAAAAATAATATATTAAATATATTAAAAATATATCAATATAAAATATTTTTTTTGATTTTTTTTGGTATGAATAAATTATTTAAATGTGTGAATAATGTTTGTGCAAAAAATAATTTGAAAATAATCAAAATTGGATGTGGAAAATAATTTTTGAAAATAAATGAAAATATTAAAAAAAATAAAAAATTTGAAAATTTGAAATATGGCGCCAAGGCCATCTTCTTCTTCCTCGCACGTGCCACCATTACCAGATTTGCAAAACCTCTCATATCTCCCTCAATACGTAATGATTTTGCACGATGTAAACATGAAAGTTGTTTGTTTTTGAACAAGGAATTCAATGGCACCAATTAATTTTAGGGTTAATACCTATTTTCCCCCCTGCCATATGGGGGTGTTTTGAAAAACCCCCCTGCGAAAAAAAAAGTTGCAAAACTGACCTTAACAAATTTTAAAAGTTTTGATTTAAACCTTTGTCAGGCCACATCATCAAAAATGCTTATGTGGCATCCATTTTTTTAATTTTTAATTAGAATATATTGCCACATCAGTTAATGAGAACATGCAATGACTATTTTGCCCTCAACACTTTTCTTAACAAAATATCACACTTTTCCAAAGGCTTTCTCGTAATTCCCATGTCCCTTTATTCTCTGGGTTACTTTCATTTCAACCTTTCAAACTTTCCCAAATCTCACACAACCACAACACAAACCCATTTTCTCTAAACCATGAAGAACACTTTCACACTTTCAAAGACACAGATCACAACAATCTTCACTCATCCATAACTTTCTCTAAGCTAATAACTTTCTTCTTCCTCTTAATCTCAATCTCATACCTTTTCTACTCCCTCAGATTCGTTACGCATAGCTATGATTGTGGTAACAACCAAACTCTTCAAAACCCCGAAATAATACCCATTATTCTTAACAGCCACACAAATTTCCAACCACAACCACAAAACCCATTTCAAGAACTAGAAACACCTACCAACATCTCTCACATAGTGTTCGGAATAGGCGCATCAGCGAAGCTATGGAAAAAACGAAAAGAGTACATCAAGCTTTGGTACAAACCAAACCAAATGCGCGGCATTGTTTGGCTAGAACAAAAAGTGAAACCAGATGCGCGGCATTGTTTGGCTAGAACAGAAAGTGAAACCAGATCCCAAAGATAAAGACCTCTTATCGATCCTGAAGATCTCCGAAGACATAACGAGTTTCAAGTACAAAAACTCCAAGGGTCATAGGTCAGCTATAAGGATATCAAGGATTGTGTCGGAGACGGTGCGGGTCGGGATGAAGAATGTCCGGTGGTTTGTAATGGGAGACGATGATACGTTTTTTGTGAGGGAGAATATGGTAAATGTAGAAGATGATGGGTTAGGGTTTTTTTAAGAAAAGTGTTTGAGGGCAAAATAGTCATTGCATGTTCTCATTAACTGATGTGGCAATATATTCTAATTAAAAATTAAAAAAATGGATGCCACATAAGCATTTTTGATGATGTGGCCTGACAAAGGTTTAAATCAAAACTTTTAAAATTTATTAAGGTCAGTTTTGCAACTTTTTTTTTCGCAGGGGGGTTTTTCAAAACACCCCCATATGGCAGGGGGGAAAATAGGTATTAACCCTTAATTTTATTTCTTTTAAGTGTAGAGTGAGTTATTAAGTGATGAACAGATGAACCCTAATTTTTGCAAGAACACTATGAAATCCTATACGCGATTGATACATAGCAATTGATTGAGGAAAAACATTCTATATAAGTGCAGAAACATGTTGGTAACTTGAAATATAAAAAATGATGCATGTTTCATGGAGTTTGGAAAGTTCAGGCTTACCTGTGCAAGAGGAATTCGAATCCTCGGTTGTAGGTGTTACAGATGTGAAATAATGGCCTGGACACCTTCCCTAGACCTCAAGGATTGTGTTGAGATGCTTAGAACAAGTTGAAACCTCCTGGATTGCTTGACTCGAATCCAACTGCAGCTGGCTTGGAGTGAGATATGATCTTGATGAATTTGATGTTACATATGTTGTTTAAGTGTTTGGATCACTCATATATGATTTATGTGAGGTGTTTGCATCATTGGTTTGGATTGAATTTCTCTTTATTTGAAAATTCGATTCTCACTTTTTAAGGTTTTAAAATTTTGAAGTGAAGAGTGAAATAAGAGAAAACATGTGTTGTGATGTTTTGGGGTAGTTTGAATGATCAGAAATGACTCCTATTTATAGGATGAGAAGTTGTTTTTGGAGGAATAGTGAATGGATGAAGGATCACTCTATTACCCAATGGATATGGCTATATAACATGACTCGAATGCTAAGGTACCTCAAGTCTCCTCTAGCATAGGTATGTGTTGAATTCCATTAATTTTGCAGGTTTGGAGTCTCCTTATTCTTTCATATGTCTTGACTGGTTTGTGCTTGATCCATGCCACCTCAATGCATCACATAAATGCCAAATGGCAAAATTGAAATTCAAGGCATTTGTAATGATGAATTTGCACATGCTAGGCTAGATACTTGACTCCTTGGTCCAATGTTGAAAATATCAAGTGATTAATCAAGATTCCTTCTGATCTTGGATGATGCCAAAACTTGAAAGATGACAAACTTGTTGTGAAAAATTGTGTGGTACAAGAATGTGCCAAAATGCAGTCAAAAAACAGTTTGTGTCAAGGCATGTTGTGAGGTTCATAACTTATTGCTCAAGTTGAGTTAATGGAAGTTCTTGTACTTCTTAGAAAGCTTGTATATCATACTTCAACTTTGATGTTTACATTTATTCTTGATTCATCTTGGATCATAATGGAAAATGCCTCCAAAGTTGGACAAAACATGAGTTAGATTCTGCCTAAAAAATTCTAAGTGTCAAAGTTCAAAATCTTATGAAATCTTAACTTTAGTGCTTCATATCTCAAAATCTATGCATTTTTTGGGGATACTTCTGCTTTGCAATCATGTTGTATGTAAGAAGAGCTATCATTTTAGCTTTGGATGGAAAAAAATGGTTGCTTGGATCACAAGTTATAGCCTTGCAAAGTTTGGTAAAAACCATTATTTTCCATAACTTAGTGAAATTTTAAGTTTCTCAAGGTTGCCCATTTTGCAAGTAGCCTCACTTTTCTTGATTTTTCTTGATTGTTCATGATCCAAATCACAAGTTAACATTGTTTTTGACTTAAAGAGGCCATGTTTGCCAAAAAAATTCCAAAAGTCAAACTTGGTTTTGATCACAGTTGACTTTTTATCTTAGATGAAACTTGAACTTTGTGATCCTTTATGAAATCAAGTCCTTGGGCTAAATTGAACCTAATGTATGGATTCCAAAGGTCTTTTTGAGTTTCTTGAATCATGTCCCAAGGTTTGAGATCATGCTTTGCTTAAAAGTCAAAGGTACGGTTGACTTTTTCTCAAAAACCCTAGTTTGTGGTCCAGATGAATTTGAATTTTTGTGTTGCTTATGAATCAAGTTATTTTAATTAATCCAATCTTGTGAATGGATCAATATGATGTATTTGAGGTCCTTGAAACATATCTTAAGGTCTTGGTCCATGCCTTGCTCCAAAAGTCAACTTAGGGACTGAATTAGGTCAAAACCCGAATTCCTGATTTTTGATGGATGCACCCCCTGAGACTAGTTTGAACTTATGAATGGACTCATGAGGTTCTTTTGAGCTTCTTGAATCATATATTGAAGTATTGGCTCATGCCCAGATGAAAATTTCTCTCTAGAGGCCTTGGTCGACCAAAACCCTAATTTGGTGACACTGATGATCTTGAGGCTTGATCAACTTGAAATGTTGCATTCTTGTGCTTGATTCTTGGTGACACTGATGATCTTGAGGCCGTCCTATATGCCCATAAAGCTTCGTTGAGTTTTGATGACCAGTCTTTCCTAGAGGTGGCTATGGTCTTTTCTAGATTTTTTTTTATTTCTCGGTTCGAGACCTCAACCTGTCCACTTGTTTGTGGGTGATATGGTGTTGCTACGCGGTGTCTTACTCCATATTTCGATAGTAATTTGTCAAATATTTTTGATATGAAATGAGAACCACTGTCACTTATGACAAGTCTCGGCACACCAAATCTGGGAAAGATTGTATTTTTAAAGAGCTTTATGACTACTCGTGCATCATTTGTAGGAGAAGCTATTGCCTCAATCCATTTTGAAACGTAAACGACGGCTACGAGTATATATTTATTTCCAAAGGATGATGGAAAGGGTCCCATAAAGTCAATCCCCCATACATCAAAGACTTCTACTTCTAATATACCTTTTTGAGGCATCTCATCGCGTCTTGATATGTTACCAGTGCGTTGGCACCGATCGCAGTTTAGTATTGCGATGTGGACATCCTTCCAAAGGTTGGGCCAGAATAGGCCGGATTGCAGGATCTTAGCGCATGTCTTTGAGGTACTAACATGTCCTCCATAAGGAGTAGAATGACATTGAGAGATGATGTTTTCTATTTCTTCTTCTGGGACGCAACGACGGAAGATAACGTCGGCTCCTCTCTTAAACAACAAAGGTTCATCCCAATAATAATATTTTAGATCATGAAAGAATTTTTTCTTTTGTTGATAAGATAAGTCTGGTGGAAGTACTCCAGCTGCTAAGTAGTTGACTATGTCAGCATACCATGGCAGGGTTGTGTGCATGTTAATTTCTTCGACGACTTCTTCCATCTTTGGGTCATTTAACTGTAGAGTAGACATATCACTTTCTAGTTGGGCTATGAGCCGTTCATAGGGGAAATCCTCATTAATGGGTACTGGCTCTGGTTTAATGCCTTCTAATCTGGATAAGTGGTCTGCTACTACGTTTTTGGTTCCTTTCTTATCTTTGATCTCTAAATCGAATTCTTGCAGAAGTAGGATCCACCTTAGCAGTCTAGGTTTTGCATCCTTCTTGTTAAGTAAATATCTAATAGCTGCGTGATCTGTATAAATGATGATCTTAGCTCCCACTAGGTAGGAACGGAATTTGTCAAGGGCAAAGATCACGGCTAAAAGTTCTTTTTCTGTGGTAGCGTAGTTCATTTGGGCGGAGTCTAAAGTTCTACTTGCGTAGCAAATGGCATAAAGTTTTCTATCCCGCCTTTGTCCTAAGACTGTACCTACAGCATAATCACTTGCATCACACATGATTTCGAAAGGTAATCTCCAATCTGGTGGTTGCATGATAGGTGCGGTAATAAGAGCTGTTTTCAGCTGTTCAAACGCTTTTAGGCATTTCTCATCAAAGATGAATTCAGCGTTCTTCATTAATAGACCGGTAAGAGGTTTAGTGATTTTCGAGAAATCCTTTATGAATCGTCGGTAGAAACTGGCGTGTCCTAAGAAACTTCATATTTCTCGTACGGTTTTTGGAGGTTGAAGATCTTTTATAATTTCTATCTTGGCTTTATCAACTTCAATTCCTCTATCGGACACAACGTGTCCAAGTACAATTCCTTCATTTACCATAAAATGGCATTTCTCCCAGTTTAATACAAGATTAACTTTTACGCATCTTTCCAGTACCATTTCTAGGTTCGATAGACATCCTTCGAAGCTCTGCCCACATACAGAGAAGTCATCCATGAACACTTCCATAATGTCATCTATAAAGTCAGCAAAGATTGACATCATGCATCTTTGGAATGTGGCAGGTGCGTTACATAGTCCAAACAGCATTCGCCGATAAGCAAATGTACCATAGGGACATGTGAAGGTCGTCTTTTCTAGGTAGTCAGGATGAATAGGAATTTGAAAGAATCCTGAGTAACCGTCTAAATAGCAGAAGTATGAGTGTTTAGCCAATCTTTCCAACATTTGGTCAATGAAAGGCAATGGGAAATGGTCTTTACGAGTGGCTTTATTTAATTTCCTATAGTCGATGCACATTCTACTTCCAGTTACAACCCTTTTTGTTATAGATTCACCTTTCTCGTTCTTAACAACTGTAACACCTCCCTTCTTTGGAACGACATGTACTGGGCTAACCCATTGACTGTCTGATATCGGGTATATGATTCCTGCTTCTAAAAGTTTTTTCACTTCGTCCTTGACTACAGTGCTCAAGATCGGGTTAATCCTTCTCTGATGTTCCCTAGAGGATTTACAGTCTTCCTCTAGCATAATGCGGTGCATACAAATAGAAGGGCTTATTCCTTTAAGATCAGCGATGTTATAGCCTAACGCAGTTGGATATTTTCTTAAGACGTCTAATAGTTTCTTTGTTTCAGTCTGTCCTAAGTCTGCATTGACTATTACAGGGCGTTCGAGAGCTTCGTCTAGGAATTCATACCTTAAATTTTTGGGTAATGTTTTCAGTTCTAGGGCTGGGTTCTTTGGGCAAGGTAGATGATCTGGTGTAAGTGCTAAGCATTCGCTTAGGCTATTATCTTGATAAGGTTCACGCCAGTTATCATCTTCGAAAATCGGAGGTATAGGAATTTTTAGAATATCTGAATATATGGTCGGTTCCATCTCGATTTCTCTTACGCACTCGTCTATGACATCTAGTAAATAACATGTGTCATCTATGGCTGGAGCTTGTAAGAATTGTGTCAAGATAAATTCAACTTTCTCTTCACCAACTTCAAAAGTTAGCCTGCCTCTCTTTACATCTATAATTGCTCCAGCAGTAGCTAGGAATGGCCTTCCTAATATGATAGGATTAGTAGAGTCTTCCGTAATATCCATGATTATGAAATCAGTAGGGATATAGAATCGTCCTATACGAACTGGAACATTCTCTAGTATACCAACTGGGTATTTAACAGAGCGGTCAGCTAATTGAACAGACATCTTAGTTGGTCTTAATTCTCCCATATCAAGCTTCTTGCAAATGGATAAGGGCATAACACTGATACTGGCTCCTAAGTCGCATAGAGCTTTGTCTATGATGAACTTCCCAATTACACAAGGTATTGAGAAACTACCTGGGTCTTTTAGCTTAGGAGGCATTTTGTTTTGAATTATTGTGCTACACTCAGCAGTAAGCGTAACCGTTTCGTTTTCCTCAATCTTTTTCTTATTGGATAGGATTTCTTTAAGGAAATTAGCGTACGAGGGCATCTAGGTGATGGTTTCTGTAAAAGGTATCATGATGTTTAATTGTTTCAGAAGTTCAACAAATTTCTTAAATTGCCCTGCAGTTTTAGAATTTTTCAATCTTTGAGGGTACGGATTTTGAAGTCTTGGGTCAATGGGTCCATCTAATTCTTTTCTGCTTCTCAGTATAACAGCGTTTGCATGTCCTTTAGGATTAGGTTGTGGCTGTCCAGGAAATGTTCCAACAGGAGCAGCAGTAGGTGCTTGTTGTTGAGCCACTTGGGAAATTTGTGTTTCAAGCATTTTGTTGTGAGTGGCCAAAGCGTCTACTTTGTTTGCTAACTGCTTAATCTGTTCACTAGTGTGTACGTTTTGATTCAGGAACTCTTTGTTTGTTTGAGTCTGGGTAGCTATGAAGTTCTCTATCATCAGTTCGAGGTTAGACTTCCTAGGAACATTTGGAGCAGTTGTTGCAGCCTTTTGATAACCTGGTGGTGCAGCAGGTGCTTGACCAGGTGCATACAGTACATTATTGTTTTTGTAAGAGAAGTTGGGGTGATTCTTCCAACCAGGATTATAGGTATTTGCATAAGGGTTTGCTTGAGCATAATTCACTTGATCTGTAGAGGCTCCTGCTAAAACTTGGCATTCAGGGGCAGCGTGTCCAACTGTTCCACATAATTCGCAGTTTGGCGCTACAGCAGCCACGGTGGCTGTGGGTGTCATGGCCAAGTTGTCTATCTTTTGAGCGATTGTATCTACCTTAGCACGGACGGCATCTAGGCTAGATACTTCATACATTCCTCCTTTCGATTGGTATTTCTCCACTTGAGTTCTTTCACCTCCCCATTGTAGTGATTCTGAGCCATACTCTCGATGAGTTGTTGGGCTTCATCATAGGGTTTATCCATGAGTGTACCACCTGCGGCGGCATCTATCGTCAATCTTGTGTTGTACAAGAGACCATTGTAAAACGCGTGGATAATTAAACAATCCACAAGACCATGATGCGGGCATATCCTCCTCATATCTTTGTATCTTTCCCATGCATCATATAAAGACTCGTTGTCTTTTTGTCTGAAGCTGTTGATTTGGGCTCTCAGCATAGCTGTTTTGCTTGGCGGAAAATATCTTTCCAGAAAGACCTTCTTCAAATCTTCCCAAGAAGTAATAGAATTTGATGGCAAGGATTGTAACCAAGCCCAAGCTCTATCTCTTAATGAGAAAGGGAAAAGACGTAGTCTTATGGCGTCTGCGGTTACACCATTCGCTTTCACCGTGTCTGCATACTGCACAAACTTGGTTAGATGTTCGTTCAGATCTTCTGTTGGGTTTCCAAAAAATTGATTTTGTTGTACAGCAGATAACAGTGAGGGTTTAAACTCGAAATCGTTTCGGTTGATAGCTGGAGCGACAATGCTGTTGTGAGGTTCTTGTTGAGATGCAGCAACATAATACTTAAGAGGTCGGTTCTGTGGTGGATCTTCCATGTCTGGTTCTGATTCGGAATCTGATTTGGATTCGAGTTCAGGATCTGATTGAGATTCAGGTTCTGATAAAGGAAAAGGGATATCGTGAGCTAAGCAGTATTCTTGGATACGTCTTTTTACAGTAAGAAGACGTTCAGGTTCGTCTGTTGGTCGTATGAGGTCTTCGCCAGAAGAGCGAGTACTTGGCATACAATCAACAGAAAGGGAATTTTGGTTTTTGCCTTAGTCTATACGACGTAACAAAGGAATTACGATGTCGACTTAATTAGTTCCCGGCAACGGCGCCAAAAACTTGATTGCGACTTTATGAGTCGAATGAGGGTTACTGCAAGTATACAGTTGTATCGTGTAGTTTTAAAAGATTATCGATCCCACAAAGACTAGAAATCGAACGCACCGTTATCTATTGTTACTATGTTTATCTAAGGCTAATCAGAATTTGGGTTTTTAGTTCAAACGGGAAATTAAATGGAAATTAAAATTTGGGAATACTAGTTATGAATAAGTTATCGGTATATAATTCGGTAACCTACGTAGAATTAATTAAACCTAAGTCTGTAGAGATTTATCACCCTATTCATCTGTAGGAGAACCCAGTTTAAAAGCCCTCAATTTACACTCCCGTGGTTCTTGCTTCGGACTATACTTCTAAGTCAATACGTCTGCTCTCGCTAGCCCGTATGAGGTTAAAAATACTTTTTGAAAACTAATTAAACCTAATTAACTTTAAAGCGCTTCCGCTGTTTTTAAAACTAATGCCCAATTTCAGCTATCCGAGTAAAGCCTCACACTCCCGTTGTCTCGACTTTAACCTATGTTACTTTTTTTACTCTCGTAATAAAAGTTGGGTTTTATATTAAGAAATCGAAGCCAGAAGAAGGATTGATTATTGATTTTAGCTTAGAGAAAATTAATTCATTTTAGTTACTTCATTATACACCGATAATATCGGTTTAGCTCGACATAATTAGGAAATTAAAAGCGAAAGCAAGGAAATAAATAAACACAGACATAATTAAGAAATAAATAAGCAATGCTTGAATTAAATAACAAAACCTGGAATTCAGTAATAATGGCAACAGCAATCCCTCCACAAGTCGGTAGGTTCTTGCTTGAATGTAATAAATTGCAAGGTTGAAGGCAATGAAACAAAGAAAACTAATGCTAAGTTGTAACAGTTCCTTAGTGTGAGAAACTGTCACTTTTGTTCGGTAATGGTTAACAAGGAAATGGAAATGCAAAGTAAAAGAAATGACTAAAGCTCTGAAAATAAATTGGCAGCAAGACGATACACTTCGAAAGCAGAATTGGCCACCCTTTGTTCTTCGTCAATGCCTCTATTTATAGGCTCAGCTGAGGTAGAAGTTGGAGAAAATTCAGCCACTCATGCTGACGGTTATACCACGTTGGACCTAGAAAACTTCAGAGGAAAATGGCATCGTGTGAAACTGCTTCTCTGAGAATTCGTAGTTAAGTCTCTGCATCCAACGTGCAATTTAAGCGCATGACGATCGTGGTGATATGTGACGGTCGTGGTGTACTTTGGAGCTGCCACGGTCGTGGCACTCCCATGACGATCGTGATATCATCAGAAAATGGATTTCTTCAATTTTTCTTCTCTTTTCTGCTCTTTTCTTGCATGTTTTGGTTCTTTTCCACATTTAGCATATTTTGACTTGTGAAATATGATTACCTGCAAAAGCACTTAAATAATCTCGAGAAAATCGGATATTAGACGAAAAACGGAATAAGAACTAACATAAATCGAAGTAAAAATATGATATAAATTCGTGTTATCACCCCTCGATCCTGGTCTTCAGCCATGGAACTGCTCTCAGTTTCTTCTTGTCGAGTTCTTTTCTTGACAAGGAATTCTATTTGGCGATGTCATTTGATTTTGAGGTGCTGATGACTTCCTTGAAAGTAGGACAAACTTCTCGGAGAGAGACTGCCATTTGTAGACCTATCGGGAATTTATGGGTCAAAGACAAGCTTCTTTGTTTGCATATTGGTAGATATTTCTTGGAGGATGTGATGTCCGTATTGGCAAAAGTCTTTTGTTGAGAAGCTTCCACGGGGGATTTTCTTTAATCTGGGAAAGCAAAATATCATCTTCAATGGAGAAGAGTGAAGTTCCAAAGGTGTAAAACCAACTGTCTTTCTACCTTTCAGAGGTTCAACTTATCAAAGTGGTCGAGGACCGATTTCAATCCAGGAACAAACTGGAGATAGATTGTTTAGAAGATACGTTTCCTGCTAAGGAAATAAATCAAACTAGTATTTTATCCTATTCGAGTGTGGAAAGGAAAAATGACAACTCTAACAGAGAGAGAACATTTATCACTTGGGGATAAACATGACCAAAATGATCGAAATATGATATGCAATATGAATATGAATATGAATAAATTATGCATGATGTATGTATGAAATGCTTATGCTGACAAAACAAACATGACATACACACTGGTGATGAGCACACTTGGATACTCGGCCACTCTGGGGGGATAAAAAGCATCGCTTATCTATTGAGGGAACCAATTTCTGCTGCCGAACTTTTCATATTCTTGGTAGTAACAAAATGCGGCTCCTGAGGAGTGACAAGTGGGATACTCCATCTTATCGATCTGATTTAATTGATCCTCAATTCGGGATATACTGATCACAAGGAATATTTTAATTCTGCATTTTGAAGTTTGATTACTTTCGGAGAAGCTGTTGATGTTCCTCTAGTGTTCGTTAACTAAAAGGAAATTGTCATCTTTGTTTTGAAAGCAGAAGTAAATTTGAAAACAAAAGTAAATTCATTTTTGTGTTTCAAGAATGTTAATCATATCAAAATGTTATTTTGCAAAGAAGAATAAATGAGAATTGCAAACAAATGGCACAAGGGCTCAAATATTATTGATAGAATGGTAATCAGCCTAATGCGTGATTCCATGGAGCATTACAAAGTTTTAGAAAATGGTAATTTAAATGGAAAGGGGTTACATTGAGACCTAATGACCACTATCCTTCTACCAACTTTTGTCGTCTGAGTATTCTTGAGCTTCTGTTGAAGGTGATTTCTGATTTCTGATTCCTTGACAGATGACGTTACTTCTGATGATCCAATCTTAGTCGGATGCAGTTACTTGCCATAAATCCCTAACTTTTGCCTAGATTAACTTTTCAGGTTTTCAATCCATCGGGATGATTATTTTCTTTTTATGTCTTTAATTTTTGCCTGGATCGCCCTTTCGGGTTTTAAGTCCACCGATATGCTTTTTTTTTCCTAAGTCGCCCTTTCGAGTTTTTAACTTAGCGAGCTATTTTTTTTGTTTTTGTTTTTTAGGCGAAGTATTTCTTGACTGCATCAACATTTGTGGGGTAGGTAAATTCTTCTCCATCCATGGTAGCGAGTATCAAGGCATCGCCTAAGAAGGCTTTCTTAACAACATAAGGACCATCGTAATTTGGAGTCCATTTGCCCCTGGAATCAGTGAGAAATGATTGGATATTTTTGAGCACGAGGTCGCCTGTTCGGAATACCTGAGGTCGGACCTTTTTGTCAAAAGCTTTCTTCATCCTTTGTTGATATAACTGACCATGGTATAAAGCCGTCATTCTTTTTTCTTCGATTAGGTTCACTTCATCGTATCTGTTTTGACACCATTTAGCTTCTGTTAGCTTAGCTTCCATCAAGATTCTTATTGATGGTATCTCTACTTCTATGGGGAGCACTGCTTCCATGCCATATACTAGAGAGAAAGGGGTTACCCCTGTTGAAGTGCGGACGGATGTACGACAACCGTGAAGAGAAAATGGTAGCATTGCATGCCAATCTTTGTAGGTCACAACCATCTTTTGAATGATCTTCTTGATATTTTTGTTAGCTGCTTCTACCACTCCATTCATTTTAGGTCAGTAGGGAGATGAGTTATGGTGTTCAATTTTGAACTCAGCACATAATTCTTTCATCATCTTGTTGTTCAGGTTCGATCCATTATAGGTAATGATCTGGCTTGGAACACCATAACGGCAGATGAGGTTGTTTTTGATAAATCGGACCACTACTTGTTTGGTCACATTGGTGTATGATACTGCTTCGACCCATTTGGTGAAGTAATCAATGGCTACCAGGATAAACCGATGTCCTTTTGAGGCTTGGGTTCAATCATGCCAATCATGTCAATTCCCCATATAGAAAAAGGCCATGGAGAAGAAAGAACTTTGAAATGCGTTGGCGGTACATGAATTTTGTCGGCGTATATCTGACACTTGTGACACTTCTTCATGTACTTGTAACAATCAGATTCCATTGTCAGCGAATAATATCCTGCTCTCAGAATTTTTCTTGCCATTGTGTGTCCATTGGCATTAGTGCCAAAGGAGCCTTGATGAATCTCTTTCATTAGCATGTTGGCTTCGTGTTTGTCCACACATCTAAGCAAAACCATGTTGAAGTTTCTTTTGTAGAGCACTGTTAGCATCAGTTTTTAGTGACGCGACCACTACCGCTTTTAACGCTACTTTCTGATTTCTGTATTTATCCTATGAAGCTTAAAATGAAGGGGAATATATCTTAAACTAACCCTGCGTGCAAGTGTTTTCTTTAACAAATGCGAAGAGATCTAGAATCAGGGTTTGATTATACAAAGGGAAGCTATTAACACCCTGAGCATCTATATTAATCTATAGGAACCTTTATTTACACATATTTTCTACTGCTTTGAAATGCTTTCTTAAGTTTATCTACTGTTGATTGGGGAAAGTTTCTCCTTTGGGAGGACTGAGGAAATGTTTTTGTTGTTTTTGGGTTTTCTATTATTTTTGGGAAGGTACTTGACCTAAGATATTTGATTTGTGTGCTTGCTAAGATTTTGCAATCTTATGCCTACGTATTCCCGTAAAGAGATTTGGGAAATCAGAGCAATCGTAGTTCCTCCTATTCTAAGGGAGGAAATTGAACTTGTTTGGTATCTTGTTCAAATCCCAAGATTGAAGATATCAGGGTATTTATGTCTTGTTCAAAGCCCAAGATTGAAGTTAAATGGTATTTATGTCTTGTTCAAAGCCCAAGATTGAAGCTAAAAGTTGACTGAGAGAGAGAGAGAGAGAATTTGCCATCTCTAAAGGGAGAAACCTCACCTATTCATCACAAATGTTGAGTAATTAGTTGTAAAGAGAAGTTACTTTAACTGGGATGTGTGGAATCCAGCAATGCCATATCTTCCTTTATAAGAGAAATGTCATGAATGAAGAAGCTTTAACTCAGTGTAGTGCAATGCCACTTTTTCCTTTTATGAATCTTTCATGCTAAGAGAGGGACATTGGCTTGGAAATGCAGAATCCAGAGGCTTGACACTTACATCAGTTAGATGAAAGAGAAATTTTAGCCATGATAAAGGAGAGACTCCAGCTTGGATTTTGAATCAACAAGTGTGCCACTTACATCAATTATCTGGAAAAAGGTTTTGATTGTTTATTTTGATATGTGATGTATAGAGGGGATATCCTCCTACAGAGAGGACTCATGGTCTCTTCTGTGGGGATGATGGATTTTGTTCCTTGATCAAAGCCCAAGGTTGAAGTTAAAAAAGGTTTGGGGATTGACTCCACTGTAGACGTTTTATTTGAGTATCTTGTTTGAAGTCCAAGATGATGAAGTTGAAGAGTTTGAGTATAGCTTTAAAGAAGATTGATCAACTGGGGAGTGTGATATTTGTTTTGTACAAAGCCTAAGACTGAGGCTGACTGGTTAAATCATTATATGAAGCCTAAGAGGAGGCTGACTCTTGCTGAGGATTTATTCAAATCCAGGAGAAGGTATAAATTATTTTTGAGGAATCCAAAGGGAAACTAACTCTTGCTGGTGATTGGAGAAGAGTTGGTTTATCAGATGCCATGAAGCTCTGATACTTTTGAAAACTTGTTGGTGATAATCTGACCTTGGCTGGGGATTTTAAAGATGAAAACCAAGCTTTGTTGAGGATCAGGAGAGCCTTAGAGAATGATAGGCTTGAATTCCTTAGAGGTTTTGAGTCTCCTGGGGACTGGTGTATTGGTAAGGATGATTAGGATTTATCTTATGCTTCTAAGAATCCCGAGGGTCCTTGTATAAAGTCCAAGAGGAAACTATGGGGTGAGACTTTCCAAGTCTACTTGTATGAAGCCCAAATGGAGGCTGAGACTACCCAAATATTTTAAGAAGAGGTAGACTCTGGTTGAAGAAAGATCTTTGTATGATGCCCAAGAGGAGGCTGGGGGTTCTAGAGATGAAGATTAACCATTGAATGATTGAATGCTCTAGAGTTTTTGACTTTCCTGAGGATTGAACTAAAAGAGATGACTAAACTTTTTCCTATGCTTCTAGGAAGCCCTTGGGGTCCTTGTACTAAGCCCAATAGGAGGCTGGGATGCTTCTAGGAAGCCTGTGGGTCCTTGTACTAAGCCCAAGAGGAGGCTGTGGGGAACTTCTAAGAAGCCTGTGGGTCCAAGCCTAGAAAAGTTCAAGAAAGGTTTCACCGGGAAATAATCCATTCTTTGCTGAACAATTCTAAGGTTTGAAGAAATTCAAAAGAGGTTTCACCGGGAATTAATCCTCTCTGGGGAAATGAATTTGTTTGTATAAGAATAAACTAGTTGATTGAACTAAGTTATAAGTATCATACTGTTTAACCTAAGTGTGAACTGAGGATGGCCTAACTGTTGAGGGAACCCTAGACAAGTATGCACAAGTATATATAGATAAGTGGTTTAACAGGTATATAAACAAGTATACATTGAAAAGGTGATGGGTCTTATTCTGTGGATAGAGGCCCAAGTGTATTGTGATTAGCTGTATTGATTATCACTATATGATTAGGGTTTTGAGAAATTGAAGAAAGTTTTGGGAAAACTTTGAATTTTTGAATTTGGATTAAAAAAAATGTTGTTGTTATTTTGAATGAATTGAAAGGAAAGTTTGGGGCTTATAACTCAAAGAGAGGCCCACGTGGTCTAAGAGCAATTTCACCGGGAATAATGCTCCTCTTAGTACCAGCGTAATTTGAATCTTCTTTTTTATTGTAAAAAGGGAAAGAGGATGGGACTTATACTCTATTAAGAGGCCCAAGTTAATGTATTGTTGAATGAAAGAATAGTATTGGGTCTTATACTCGGGGAGAGGCCCAAGTGGTTTTCAAACAGTTTAAAACAGACAGATGATTTTGAAAATAGAGGTATGGGGCTTACAACTCAAGGAGAGGCCCATGGTGGTTGTTTATTGTTTAAAACAAAGCTTATGTACAAGAGATTGGGGATTATACTCAAGGAGAGACCCAGATGATTTATTTTGAAAACAGTGATCCCACCGCGATACCGAAAGACGTTGTGGGACTTATACTCTAGCAGAGGCCCAAAATTTATTTATGTACATAGGGGGTTGGGTCTTACACTCTAATAGAGGCCCAAGTGTCTTTGAAATGAAGTTTTGAAAGATTGAATCAAAGAAAACCCTAATTTCATTTTTAAAATTATTTTTCAAAGAAAAATCAATTAAAAATGATAAAAAATACCAAAAAAATTCAATAAACATGTTATGAATTATGTTTAAGGTTTAGAAAATGAGGTTTTACTCACATGATGATTTAAAATCAAATTGGTTTTGAAAAATAAAGAAAAAGAAATTATTTAAAATGTTTAAAACAAATTGGAACAAAATTCTTTAAAATATTTAAAAATATATCAAATAAAAATATTTTGTGATTTTTTGGTGAATAAAATATTTTTAATGTGTGAGTGATTTTTGTGCAAAAATTGTTTTTAAAATAATTAAAATTTATTAACAAAAATAATTATTGAAAATAAAATAGAAAAATATCAAAAAAATGTGAAAATGTGAAAAATTGGACAAAATGGCATGGGTGGGTGTTGAACCCACGCCCTCCAACACAAACACACTTGAAAACATACGCTGCTACCACTGGGGTGGTGATACATCCGTGTATCAAAACCATCCCATAAATACATAAGGGTGACAAGATGACCCAGGCCTGGCCCAAGGCGCCATGGCCATGGCTGGGCAAGAACCAAGTTTTGGTTCAAATGCAAGAAGGTCATAACTTTCTTATTTCTCCATGAAAATAGATGAAATAAAGATGGATCCTACCTAGAATTTCATGAGGAATCCAATGGTGATCTTAGAATTTTCTAAAAATGCCTACATTTTAAAACCCGATAGTGGTTTCAAAATAGGCCATATTTTGCAAGTTCTATGCTACAACTCTATACAAGCAATAATAGCATGGTAAATTAGTTCAAACACAACAAATATGATATGTATGACATGTTATGTACATCAAAGCAATTCATATTTCTCACAGTTCAAGTTGTTATGCACTTACATCTTGAAGCTCCACTTGCTATCTTTCAAGATACTTGTGACAGAAGTAATCCAATGCCTTGGACAGTCTTAATAGACCCTTTGAAAGCTTTTAGGATGATCTAAATCAAAAGGAAACCTTTGGAACAGAAAATGGCTCCTTCTTGCAAAATTGGTAAAAGTGACTAAAATGGCAACTCCCTCAATTGGTGTTACAGTTGAGGAACACTCATTGGAACAGTTTAGGGATGATATTTAGAGAGTGTTTGAAGTGTTGATTGGCTTTGAAAGTGATTGAATCAAGACATGGCTTGAAAAATGCAGAAAAGTCAAAGTTTGAGGTTTTGGTGGTTGACTTTCTAATTTTGGTGTTGTGAGATGAAGATGAAGGTTTGAATACCTTCAATGGATGATTTATGATGTGTTTGGATGATGGTTTGAGAGGTTCAAACTCTGGTTTTGAGAATTTCAAGTTTGATCCTTGAAACTTTGAAATTTGAAGTAAGAGAGGCAGAATGAGAAAACAAGGCTTTGGTATTGTTTTGGTGTGGTTTGAAACATTAGAAATGACCTCTATTTATAGTAGATGAAGTTTGTTTTGCATGGAATAGTGAATGGGGATGGATCACCCTATTGCCCAATGGATATGGCTATGTGTTCAAAGTCTCCTCTAGCCATTGACTTGAATTAAACTTTGCAGGTTTAGGTCTTCTGATCCTTGGATAAATCTTGACTCATTTGGACTGATATGGCTTGGTTCATGATACCTCAATGCATCCTTTCAATGCCATATGACAAAATTCAATTTTGGATTTGCAACATTGATGATCACATGCCAAAGGAATATGATTCTTGACTAATTGGCCTCATGATTAAGATTCTTCATCATTTAGGTTGATATTAAACAGAAATCCAATGATGAAAGTGTCCAAAATTGGCTCAAGAAATCGTGGGATACAAGTTATGTGCAAATGCTGTAAACAAACAGTTTGTATCAAGGCATATTGTGAGGTTCATAACTCCTTGCTCAAGTTGAATCAATGAATGTTCTTGTACTCTTTGGAAAGCTTGTATATCATACTTCAACTTTGATGTTTACATTTGGTCTTGATTCCTTTTGGATCATAATGAAAAATGCCTCCAAAGTTGGACAAAACATAAAACAGATTCTGCCTAAAAATTTTCTAAGTGTCAAAGTTCAAATCTTATGAAACCCTAACTTTATGGTCTTATAACTCAAAATCTAGGAATTTTTTGACCATGGATCAGTAGGACATTTTTGTAGTATGTAATGAGTGCTTTCATTTGAGCTTTTGATGGAAGAAAATGGTTGCTTGGATCACAAGTTATGGCCTTGCAAAGTTGGGTAAAAATCACTTTTTTCATAACTTAGTGAAATTTCAAGTTTCTCAAGGTTGCCCTTTTTGCAAGTAACGTCACTTTTCTTGATTTTCCTTGATTGATCATGATCCAAATCACAAGTTAACATTGTTTTTTACTTGAAGAGGCCATGTTTGTCAAAAAAATCCCAAAAGTCAAACTTGGTTTTGATCATAGTTGACTTTTTGTATCAGATGAATTTTAAACTTTGTGATCCTTTATGAAATCAAGTCCTTGGGCTAAACTGAACCTAGTGAATTAATTCCATAGGTGTTTTAGAGTGTCTTGAATCATGTCCCAAGGTTTTAGATCATGTTTTGGTCAAAAGTCAAAGGCATGGTTGACTTTTTCTCAAAAACCCTAGTTTGTGGTTCAGATGAATTTGAATCCTTGCATTGCTTATGAACCAAGTTCTTTGAATCAATACAATATTATAAATGGATCAACATTATGCATTTGAGGTCCTTAAAGCATATCTTGAGGTCTTAGCTCATGTCTTGCTCCAAAAGTCAACTTAGGGCTGAATTAGGTTAAAACCCCAATTCTTGATTTTTGATGAATGCATCCCCTGAGGCTATTTTGAACTTATGAATGGACTCATGAAGTCCTTTTGAGCTTCTTGGACCATATATTGAAGTGTTGGCTCATGCCCAGATGAAAATTTCTCTATGGAGGCCTTGGTCGACCAAAACCCTAATTTGGTGACACTGATGATCTTGAGTGTTGATCAACTTGAAATGTTGCATTCTTGTGTTAGATTCTTGATGTGGGAGACATCTTGATCCTTCATGAATGTTTAAGAGGCTTGACAAGTTGAAAACCATGTTAATTCTTGAATGATCCTTTACCCGAGTGCCCTGAGAGGGTTCAAAACCCTAATTCTTGGCTAGAGTGAATACTCAACAATCTTTTAGAGGATTGATGAGGTATGAAGGTACATCCATGTTATGGTGATGATTTTCACAATGATGTGAAACCTTGTGGTCAAAATTTAGGGTATGACAGATGCCCCTATTTAATCTTCTTGGACCTGAAGGTGTGAATGACGAAGACATTCGGGCATTCAAGGTAAAAGAGGATTAAATATTAGAATACCTGAAATTTTGATTATGGTTATGAATGGTAGTTATTTACTCATCCATCTTCTCTTTAAATGATAGTTGTTTTCTTATTCAATGAGCAAACAACTACCATTCAATGAGCAAATAAATACCCGCGGGAGATTTTCCTTAATCCGGGAAAGCAAAATATCATCTTCAATGGTGAAGAGTGAAGTCCCAAAGGTGTATAACCTAATGCTTTCTTGCCCTTCAGAGGTTCAAGTTATCAAAGTGGTCGAGGGCCGATTTCAATCAAGGATTATACTGGAGAGAGATTGTTTAGACGATACATTTCCTGATGAGGAAAGAACTCAAACTGGGATTTTATCCTATCAAGTGTAGAAAGGAAAACTGACAATTCTAATGGAGAGAAGGCATTTATCACTTGGGGATGAGTATGACCAAAGTGATTGTAATGCAATATGAATATGAATATGAATCAATTATGCATGATGTATGTATGAAATGCTTATGCTGACAAAACAGACATGCCATACGGGCTGGTGATGAACACAACTAGATACTCGGTCACTCTAGAAGATGGGGGTATCATTGGAGATTTTGAAGGTAGTACTTTTGTTTGGGAATGGGGATTCCTGTGTTTGTTCTGATTTCTGAAGGTACAAACCTGCTAGGGATAGAAACCTGTTGTTGCTTTTCAAGGGTGGACTCTAATGGGGAGAAAAACCAAACATTGTTTCTCAGAAGTAAAAACTCTATCGGGGATGACAGATGGGACATTCCATATGAAGTAATTGTTCCTTCATTCAGGGTGTACTGATCACAAGGAGATTTTGATTCTGCATTTTAAAGTTTGATCACCTCCGGAGAAGCCGTCGATGTTCCTTTTTGTGCTCAGTAATCAAAAGGAAATTGTCGTCTTTATTTTAAAAGCAAAAGTAAAAAATCAAAATTCATGTTTTGAAAACAAAAGTAAATTCATTTTTTTGTTTCAAGAGCGTTGATCATATTAAAAGGTCATTTTGCAAAGCAGAATAAATGAGAATTGTAAACAAAAGGCACAAGAGCTCAAATTTATTGATAGAATGATAATCAGCATAATGCGTGATTCCATGGAGTATTACAAAGTTTAGAAAATGGCAATTTAAAGGAAAATGGGCTACATTGAAACATAACGACCACTATCCTTCCACCAACTTTGAATTCTGGATATTTTTGAGCTTCTGTTGAAGGTGACCTCTGATTGAGGATTTCCCAACAGATGACGTATCCTCTGAGGAGCCATTCTTGACGGATGCAGTTACTTGCCATGAATCCCTAATTTTTGCCTAGATTGCCTTTTCAGGTTTTCAATCCATCGGGATGATTATCGTTTATGTCTCTAATTTTTTCCTGGACCGCCCTTTCGGGTTTTCGGTCCATCGAGACACTCTTTTTTACCTAAGTCGCCCTTTCAGGGTTTCAACTTAGCGAGCTATTTTTTTTAGGCAATGTATTTCTTGACAGCATCAACATTTGTGGGATAAGTAAACTCATCTCCATCCATGGTCGCGAGTCTCAAGGCACCGCCTGAGAAGGTTTTCTTAATTACATAGGGGCCATCGTAATTCAGAGTCCATTTACCCCTAGAATTAGTGAGAAATGATTGTATCTTCTTGAGCACGAGGCCTCCTTCTCTGAAGACACGGGGACAAACCTTTTTGTCAAACGCCTTCTTCATTCTTTGCTGATATAATTGACCATGGCATAAAGCCGTCATTCTCTTTTCTTCGATTAGGTTCAGTTCATCGTATCTACTTTGACACCATTCAACTTCCGTTAGCTTGGCTTTCATCAATACTCTCATTGATAGGATCTCTACTTCCATCGGGAGTACTGCCTCTATGCCATATACTAGAGAGAAAGGGGTTTCCCCTGTTGAAGTGCAGACGAATGTGCGATAACTGTGAAGAGCAAATGGTAGCATCTCATGCCAATCCTTGTACATCACAACCATCTTCTGAATGATTTTCTTAATGTTATTGTTAGCCCCTTCTACCGCTCCATTCATTTTAGGCCGGTAGGGAGATGAGTTATGGTGTTCAATTTTGAACTCAGCACATAATTCTTTCATCATTTTGTTGTTTAGGTTCGATCCATTATCAATAATGATCTGGCTAGGAACACCATAACGGCAGATCAGATTGTTCTTGATAAATCATACCACCACTTGCCTGGTCACATTGGTGTATGATACCGGTTCAACCCGTTTGGTGAAGTAATAAATGGCTACTAGTATGAACCGATGTCTGTTTGAGGCTTTAGGTTCAATCATGCCAATCATGTCAATTCCCCATATAGAAAAAGGCCATAGAGAAGAAAGAACTTTGAGATGCGTTGGTGGTACATGAATTTTGTCGGCGTAAATCTGATATTTGTGACATTTCCTCATATACTTATATAGCAATCGGATTCCATTGTCAGCCAATAATATCCTGCTCTCAGAATTTTTCTTGTCATTGTGTGTCCATTGGCATGAGTGCCAAAGGATCCTTCATGAATCTCTTTCATTAACATGTTTGCTTCATGTCTGTCTACACATCTGAGCAAAACCATGTTGAAGTTTCTTTTGTAGAGCACTTCATTTTTATGGAAGAAGTTGCCAGCTAGTCTTCTGAGAGTCTTCCTATCTTTTCTTGATTCCCCAGGAGGGTATTCTTGTCTTTGAATGAAGCATTTGATATCATGATACCATGGCTTGTCGTCGATGACGGCTTCCACTGCAAATATATAAGCGGGTCTATCAAGGCGCAATATGTCTATCTTGGGTATATCGTTCCATTTATTCACACTAATCATTGAGGATAAGGTAGCTAGTGCATCAGCTATGTGGTTTTCTTCACGAGGGATGTGATGAAACTCAATCTTGTTGAAGAAGGGTAACAACCATCTTGCGTAGTCTTTGTAAGGAATTGTAACACCCCAAAATTTTCCTCACTTTTTCTTAATCTCTTGGCTTATGTTTCACATCATTTTGCATTTGTATTTGTGCATAGCATTGGTTCTAAGTATGGGATTAAGGTATCTTGGTTAGTTCTCAAGAGAAGAGTGTATTCCTCAGAGGATCAAGCAAGGGATTGTACTCAACTTTATGCCATTCTCAAGCTCCAAAGTCCTTTCCTCATCACGACATTCTTAACCATCTCACACAAGCATCTGGATCAATAATATAAGCATTGGGCATGTCTTCCTATCTTTTAATCATCTGGATTAGGGTTTTGGTCAAAGGGCATCTGTGGTTAGCTTCTTGGGCAAGGCATTGTTCTAAGGCTCAATTCACACCTCAAGGATTCCTTACATGTGTTAGGTATCATCACAAGTCATGGCATGAGTCTCAATCAGTGGAAAGAAGGCTAGGGTTTCATATGATCAAGAAGAGTTAATTATGATTCAACAAAGTCAAAGTAAGGGTTTTTGAGGTCAACCATGGACATTTTATGTCACCTCAAGTGTTTTCATGTGTTTGGAGCAAGAAGAATCAAAGAGAAATGTAAAATCTGGAGTTTTGGAGAATCATGGTTTTGAAAGAAAAGTTTCTAAGTATGGAAATTCCAATTTCTAGCCATCTTGCAACATCCATAACTTTTTCATCCTTGATCCAAATGAAGCAAACTAGCTATTAAATTGAAGAGGTCATCATGTACTACAAGTTTAAAGAAGAAAAAAATGTTCAAGAGATTCATAGATTTCAAGATATGAAGGCCTAAAGTTAGGAAAAACAAGGATTTCGAAATTTGTACTTAGAAATTTTTCTAATTATGGAATTTCAACATGGAGGGTGACTTTTTAAGGCTTTCTTTCATCATGATCCAAGCTTTTTCTCAACTTCATGTAAACATGAAAGTTGTAGAGCATTCTTCTAGCTTTCTTTTGAGTACTAGAACTCCTCCATTGGATGTGTAGAACTCAAGTTATGGAGTCCTCAAAATAGGGTTTTCATTTGACAAGTTTTTGGCAACTTTGTGGACCAATCTTCTAAGGGATCTTTCACCGTGATATGATCCCCATTTCAATTTCATGTAAACATGAAAGTTGTAGAGCTCATTTCAAGCTTTTCATCCATTACAAGAACTTGTCATTTGGACAAATGCACATCAAGTTATGTAGCTTCAAAGTTGATGTTACAAATTTGTCAATTTTCATAACTTAGAATTTTTCTAAGTTTTTCTTTTGGTGACATTGATGGACATGTTTTCATGGCATTCTTTCTCCACTTTCCAAGTCCCATTTTGAAGTTTTGTCCAAATGAAATTTGTAGTATGATCTTCCTACTTTGTATTGGACCAAAGATCTCTTGAAATGAAGCCAAATTGAGTGAGTTTTGGGTCTTCAAAGTGAGTATCACGAATTCTTGTGGATGGCACCCTTTATGTCACATTGCCATGCAAGATACCAAGTTTCATGCAGTAAACATATTACTCTTTCTCACATGCAAGAACCACCCCATTTCCATTACCAAACATTGCCATAAAAGTTTCAACATCCCCTTGTACCTCATGCTCCAATATTCAAACCTTTTTGCCATAAATGAAATCCTCTAAACTTGCTCAACAAGGATTGTTGTTTCCACTAATCCACTCTGAATTAACCAGCTCTCTTTGTCCTCATAAGATGACAAAAAACAAACCACACCATGCCATGTGAACTCGTACCACCATTTTTTCACTTCTTTTCAAATTTTCATCAAACTTTTAACCACAACATTCACCACAGTAAACATTCACTTTACCTCCTCAAGAGCTCATATTTAAGCAAGAAATAAAACCCTAGAGGATTAGACCTCATTCTCAGCAGCCAGATCTCTCAAATTTTCTCTCTCACTCAAGAAAGCTTTCTATTTCGAACCTCACATTTCAAGGATTTTCCTTCCATTCTCTCACTGTATTCGTCCTTCTGGAAAATTTATGGATCGTTTGGTGAAGTTTGTTGAAGTGCCTTATATGGAAATAGAAGTTACAAAGAGATCCGTTAGGTAACATTTTCTTTAGATCGTTTCCCTCTTTTTTATGCTTGTTTGAATTCATGTTTGTGGTTCCTGAACTTCTTGATGTAGGTAGAACAAGTTTGAGTTATTGTTGTTTTATTAGAGGAGTTTCAGTTTGTGTGCATGCTCTTTCATGGCCATTTTAATGGCTTTAGAGTGATCAAATGAAAAAAATAAGGGTAGAAATGAGATCAGGGTGGAAAATTGAGGGGGGGGGGGCATTTTTTCACGTGTTTCTGGCCGTCACCACCACCGCCGGCGGTGGCCGGCCGGACTGGTTGTTCTCCGGCCACGTTAGGGTTTCTCACGATTCAATGTTGCATGGGTGGAGAAGATGAAGGCTTGTCACACTGTGAGTGGAAGGTTGGTTTTTTTTGTCTTTTTGTGTTTTAAAATGAAGTTTACCGATTGATTTTGTTTACATGAGTTTTTGTTACACTTTTTTTCTTTTATTTTAAATAATTTGTTTTTTTAATGAAATAATCAAGTGATACTGGGCCTGCGCGACATCGCTACCTGCACCTCCCCGTTTTCAACCCAGACACTTAACAACAAAACCTTACCTTTGACCACTAGTGCAAAAAGAACAATATAATTTTAAAATTTACCCCCGATATACTAAAAACGGGTGTAAATAAGAAACGCGGGTGGCAATTTTGTAAATAAAATGTCATTTTAAGTATTATCACGTAACAATATACACTCTATTTTTTTAAAACGGGTGTAAATTAAAATTTTTATTATACTTAAATCTCTATTACTCCCGTTAAATTGAAAAACGGGTGTAAATTTAAATGGACTGGAAAAAATTATTTAAATTTATAAACCAAAATATTAATCCTAAACACATTAATAAACCATAATCTATTTTATTAAATGTTAATGGTTTAATTAAATAAATATTAATGGGTGTAAATTTCTTTAATCATCCCTCATCCTCTGAAACCCATCGAGCATCCCCTCTAATCATCCTCTCTAAAATCCATCCTCTCCGAAACCTTTGCACATCCTCTAATCGCACATCCTCTCCGAAATCTAGATATGAGATCATCAATTCTCTCTGAAACCCATATCCATTCTCTCATCTCTCATCGCACGTCCATTAATGGGTACCAGTGACGACATGCACGATGAAGAAATCCTAATTGGTTAGTCTTTTCTTTTCAATCAGGGTTTAATCTTTTAGGTACAACATTATGGTTTTAGGGTTTAATGTTTAATAATTTAGGTACAACATTAGGGTTTTAGGGTTTAATCTTTTAGGTAGAAAATCAGGTTGGTAGAAAGTTACATGTTGATCAATGATTGAATATCATGAGAATGAATATTTTTGAAATTTTCTTTTGAAGCAGATTGAATATCCTGATATTTTTGAAATTTTCTTTTGATTGTTATGGTGTGTGGCCTTTATATTGTGAATAGAATATTTTGAATTGAACTATTCATGTTGATCTTACTTTTCTATATCATTGATATTAGATGGAGTAGTGGAACATTGTGATGCTAAACAAGAGGAAGTCAAAGACTTGAAGGATCATAAAGATTCGAATACTAGAGCATTTATCAAACCTTGTAATAAATAACATTTTCTGGTTGATTCCGTTGTTGTTTTGTGAAATTTCAAGTTCTCTTTTCATTTTCCTTATGGGTTTTATCCTGTTTTGTAGGTAGGTCAAAGGACGCTAAGAAGAAAAGAAGAAAGGGGGTTCCAAAATCGCCAGAAAAGAGAGAACAAGATCATCAGGAGGAAATTCATATTATTTCCTCTAGAGATGATGACGGCTCAAACGGAATGAAAACCATATGATGAACATTTCAACTTTCAACATTCTTTATGTTAACTTACATGAAATTTCAAAAATCAGGATATTCTTTAGGTACAACATTAGGGATCTAGTATGAAATTTACCCATTCCATTGCAATAGCAACGTATAATTTAGGTTGGGGATACTTATCTATCAACTGCATATTCACTTAAGTAACTATTGATTCTTGCTCAAAGCTTATGGTTGTTGATCCAGAAAAGGTTTCAGAAAGATGTCGTATGACTAGAGTTTGAAATATACCAGTTAATCATGAAAATTCTCGTGTTGATGACCTTTGGAAATTTCTTCTTTCAACTTAACTTACTGACATGTTGATTAAGAATAGATATGGAAATATTTATACACGAATCTAACTCCTATAAGTTCTCATCAGATGTTCCTAACACAACACAAGTTTTTTGGAGGTGACATTCTTAAACAAGGAGTCATCATCATGAAAGTGGCTCATTGGAAAAATTCAGGCGAAGAGATCAACATAACTTCTTCATTGTTTGTTACTCCTCTACTCACAACTGAAAGGGCAGTCCTTATTGGAGCTAGTTTTGATGTCCAAGTTGCTGATGGAGTAGAGAATATTGGATGGTAATTGTCGCAACAACTTTGAGAACTCTGACCGAAGAATATGTGAGGCCTACCCTACTACCAACAAGTTCACCAAGAGTCGCCCTAGATGAGCTTAACGAGTATAAGTAAGGCTTTTAATCCTGTCTGAATAGTGATGTAAAAGCAACGACTTGTTGTGATGGATCTCCTAAACTACTTAGTTTTGGTGGCAAAATATTAGGTACATCGAATGGATCCCTCGGTTTTTAATGATTTGCTATGGTTCCTTCCCTCACAGTATATGCCTTTAAATAGCTCACCACATAGTACACGAAAGCATTGATTTTCATCTACTAAACCATAGAATCCAATTGACACTCGTATGTATTCTCGTCATCACGCATTGCAAGCTCTGCTGTATGGAGATACTGCAGTAGTTCTTCAATTACATACTGCTGTACGAACTCATAAACAATTTAGTTAAATGTTAAATCTAGGTTATGTTGCATTAGTTGTTGGCTTCCTATTAATTCCTTAAAATTCATATGCAGGCAACATGGTGAAATCAGGGAATGTTGACCATGTATGGTCCCCTGACAGTGAAAATTATATCACATCTCTGTTGAACGATAGTCAGTCAGATTTAGTGCTTGATTCAGATTGATATGAGCCGTGTTCTGGGCATGACAAGAACCAATCCATTGTTACTGATGCTACATCGATGTTTCAGGAAGATCAATTAGTCAGCGACTACAAACATATAATTGCTGCCAGAACTTCTAACCCAAGTCAGGTATGGGAGTTTAGTTCTTTTAGATGGAACAACAAGCCTGCTGTCTGTCAAGTATATATCTCATATTGGTTAAGAAAACACATGAGAAGTGTGATTTGAAACTATTGTACTAATTGCATTCGTGTTGGTTTTCTTAACATAGTTGTCAGGTGTTAATATCTCCTGAACTGAGAAAGATTTTGTGTGATTTTTTAGCCCTAAACAATTGTTAAGAGACATTTGCTGTGATGTGGCAGTGTAATTTTGTGTTTCATGATTGTACCTCTATAAATATTTTGCAGACTTATGATTAATTTGTGTACCTCTGAATCTTTTGCAGACTTGCTATTAATTTGTGTACATCTATGAATCTTTTGCAGACTTGCTATTAATTTGTGTAGAACAACATTGCATTTTAAATAGTATGTTAATTTGTGTAGAAAAACATTGCATTTGAAATAGTATGTAGTTGGATAGATTGAGAATGGCTTGCAATATTTTGTTTGTTTTTGTTTAATATGATTTTTTGTAGTTTGTATGATTAGGGCTAAGAAGAGTCAACACATTCCTTACAGAAATAGCAAGCTTACACAAGTTTTACAAGATTCATTCGGTGGCCATGCAAAGACTTTGATGTTTGTTCATATAAATCCTGAAGTCAATGCCTTTGGGGAGACAATTAACACACTGAAGTTTGCTGAGAGGGTTGCATCTATTGAACTTGGAGCTGCTAAATCTAATAAAGAAACCGGTGAAATCCGAGAGCTAAAGGAAGAGGTGTGTTTTTTTATCATAATAATAACTAGTGCGATTTTCTAATGAACTATGCTAAATACCAGTTTAAACATTTTATAGATATCAAATATCAAATTGGCATTGGAGAGGTTCTGTCACTTAGAGCTAAAGGAAGAAAATTGGCATTGGTTACTTTTGGTAGTTGCTGAATTGAATCCATTCAAAGACTGAATATATGATTTTGGAAGCTATTAATTCTCAAGCCAAACCTTCAAGTGAGTTATATTCTTCTACCAGTTCACTGAGTTGCATTTATTGTGTGATTTATGATGTAACTATACCAATGGTCCATCTGTCTACCTTCAATTGAATGTTTATGCAAATCAGTAGTTGGCTTGGCTTTCCTTGCCACTCTCAATGATCAATATTATTGCCATTCCAGACCCTCTCTAGCTACTATCTTGGCAATTAATTGTTCAAGTTTTCAATGTTCCTGTATATACGACAATGTTTTAAAAACCAAAATGGATGGTTCAATGAGCTGAACTGTGAACCATTATGGTCTATAAATTGGTTATTTGAGCAAGTTGACAGTGGTCTTGTCCTGGTTTGAACGGTTTAAAGCCTTTGAGTTGTGTTTTGTAGGTCTCACCAGTTCGATGTCTAGTACGGTTTTGAAACCATTGGTATACGGTGCTTTTTTTGTAAAAATTACTTCATACTACCATCATTTTCTATCTGTTTCAGTACTTGGTTGTAATGAGGATGGATAAACTTTGATGTGATATTTGTTGGCCAACCCTGTATCTGTTCCTTCCAATTCTCTTTATTTTTCTTACCACAAAATCTTATGTCATGAAAAATGTATCTCTTTCGTAAGCAAGAAATTATTGATTGACATTCATTTGCTTAGTGCAGCATAGGATATAAACTGAAAAAGGGCGTGCTATTTTTTTCTTCTTCTGAATAACTGTTTGTCTGCAGGTGGTATTTTTTGGATTAGTTTATCCTGTGGATCACTTTACCTTTTCATTGATGATTGTGCCTGGGACTTTTGAAGACTTACCTTGTTATTCTTGATTCAGGTTTACCAATTGATGCTACTTTCATTCTTTTTCTTTTTAATACATGATATGATCTTTAATTTGGCATAGATTTTAATAGTTGCTTCACAAAACTTGTTAATTCTAGGATTGGTACAATTTTTAGAGTGTATGTAATATGGAACTTAAAATATATTTAGATTCATTCTTGCTATTAACTGGTTAAATTTATTGCCTTCTCCTCTTCTCTAGCTCCGGGAAGCACAATAGATCACCATCACCTCCAATCAGAAGATCAATATCCACGGATAAAGGTTCTGTCACTAAAAGCAAGATCAAAATCGACAACATAGAAAACCAACCAATTTTGAAGCATCTAATTCCAGCTAGAGTACCTGTAAAACAAATCTCTTGTCACAATGCCACCATCTGCAGAACATAACTCAAATGTCTATCACCATTCACAAGAGGCAGTGAAGAGGAAAGTTCATCAAGAACATGAAGAGGAACAGTTAAAACAACCATTTGTAGTAGTAAAACAAATTGGTGTTAGGAAAAGCAAAGCTGACAATAATAAGGTCAAGGCCAGACAACTTCAACAATCTCCCTTTAGGATTCAGAAGACTGATGAAATCGTAGAGCCTCCTCGAAAGCGTGATTACTCGGAGCCGGAAAATGATTTTAGCTTTATGGAGTCTATAATCAATAGTGCATCAAATGTTCAAAAGAAACGTCACGACATTTCAAGGAATTCTCAGACTCTTGAATCAAGGTATGTATGGCTAAAAGAACCACCCAAGTTTTCTACTTATTTAGTTTTATCATTGTAAACCATAAATAAGCATTTGTTTTGGTCACATCCAGGCGTATTATGCAAGGAGCTGAACCATTGTCTTCTATTAAAGTTGAAAACAAACTTTTAAGTGGTCGCAATTCATCCATGCATGAACTTAAAAGAAGTCGATCGATGCCACGAGGAAAGTTTTTTGTATTATAATTGATGACTTCAGTTTATGTATAGTGATTGTTTTTTATGTGCATGTTGAATTGCCACTTATAGTTTTGTATAGATCTCAAGGTCTTGAGGTCTGTTTCTGTGATCTTTATCTAATGTTGTGTTTGGTCATGCTCTTTTGTAATCATGAGATGTTGTTCTATAGGACACAATTTTTTTTGATGTTACCTCCTGTTTATATTGTTCTTATTCAAGGTTTGCTCACTCCATATCTTCCTTGATTTGATTGTATAAATAACTCATCAATCATAAACAAGTACATATGATAGACATGATGGTTCATGAACTCATGATGATGTAAAATGCCAACATCAATGATAAAATTGGGTGTAAATATTTCAACATCAATAGCAAAAACGGGTGTAATACACCGCGTTTTTACATTATTTAAAAAAAATAGGGTGTAAATTTGCAAATCTCTAATGCATTCACTGCTCATTTTACATCCGATGTTTATGAAATTGAGTGTAAATTCGTTTGACTGAAATGCTATTATATACACCCATTTTCTATAAAATAGGGTGTAAAGTGGAATATATATACATCCGTTTTAAGTAAAAAAGGGTGTAATATACCATCTATAAATGTATATATTAAAAAATTTACACCCGATTTCTATAAAAAAGAGTGTAATATAACATTAAATTTACACCCGTTTTCTATAAAATAGGGTGTAAACAAGAATGTATATACATCCGTTTTCAACAAAAAAGATGGTGTAATATACTATCTATAAATGTATATATGTAAAAATTTACAAACGATTTCTATAAAAAAGTGTAATATAACATCAAATTTACACCCGTTTTAAAACGGGTGTAAATTTGTCAGACATTTCTCACCCGTTGAATTCACACCCTCTAATAATGGGTGTTAAATGTATAAAAACCGGGTGTAATTTCATATTTCTGCACTAGTGGACAACTGTACTTGATATACCCCCCTTGGCATGTGTTAATTTTTATTTCTTCTTTTTATTTTCGTTTGACTTCATTTTATTAAAAATATCTCCTTTTGTCTAAAAATTCCCAAAAAATTCATGATTACATTTTAATGTCTTATTTAATTTTCTATGAATTGTATTTTTATTTTTATTTTGTTTTGATATTTTATTCTGATTTTATAATTCAAAGTGTCCATTTTAACCTAGTTTGAATTTTGGCTTTGATTGAAGTCCTTCGCTTTTGATTCTTGGGCTGGTTTTTTGAGGTGTTTTAATAAACATTGTGAGGATGTTTGGGTATGCTTGCTGGTCTTTGATGATGTTGTCTGGATTGGCTTTCATTTGCTTATTTGTGGTCCTCGATTTGTGCTCGATTCTCATGATACTTTATCTTGTTAATTTATTTTGTGCTAGCTTTTGTGCTCTTCCTGTGACCATATTTTGCACACACACACTTGAATATATAAGCTTACATTTGAACATTGATTGAGAATTTATTTGCTCATTTTCTTGTTGTTGGAATAACATGTCAAGTTGGTTGTTTTTGTCTATGTTTGCATGCTCATTTTGACCTAGTTTCTTAAACTTGTTTCTTGGGATGTTTGCATTGATTAAATATGTGTTTGTGTATGGATTGAAAAGTATGTTTCACTTCTGAATTTATGATTCAAAGATGTTCTTGTTTGCCCATTTGATAATTAGTACATGTCTTGTCTTGTTTGGACCATTTCATGATGTTTTGGCTTGTTACTTGCATATGACTTAGCTCATACATAAATGTGGTTCTTGCTGGTATTTCTTTTGACATTTTAATGTTGAACATGAGATTTGTGAGATGTATATGCTACTTCCCATTTGGATTTGGAGTTGTAACTTCTATGTTGAACCTTTCTTTCCACTTGTCTTTATGTGGTAGAACTTGTAACAAGTATGTTTGATGTCTTGGTGTGTGTTTGATCTTGTTCATGAGAATTTTGACATGTTGAGCATGACATGATGTAGTTGCTGCCATCTTTGATTTGTCATCATATTTGATTCATTTCATTTTGTTTTATGATTGATAATACTCCTTGGTTGGTCTTAAGTCACTTGTGTGTGCATTGATGCATTGTTTTTCCTAATTGTATTGACCTCCAATATTTGAGCTTGGTTTGAAGTATATGCACATGGCATTGGTGATTATCTTGTGTGATTGAATATGATGCTTGTATTGCTTGGTGCTTATGTCAACTTGTTTGAATCTCATTGCTTGGTTACTTGGTATTACATCTTCTCTTTCACCTCTCTTTCTTTTCTCTTAAGTCTTGAGACTTGTTTAAGTCTTGAGTTTGCTTTTGTTTGTGATTGTTTAGTATAATGTTTACTTGTGTTTGTTCACATGATCCCTTAGGATTCCTAGCTCAACTTAATTTCTGATTAAGTTAGAGGTAGGAGAGACATTAGGCTTTCAATCCTTTGCATGATAACAATTAGGTTAGTCCCTTGTAAACTTTAACCTTAAGTCTATCTCTTTGAATGCTAACATTAGGTAGAGTTCCCTTTGATCTCAACTTTAGGACCATGATGCAAGACAACATTAGGATTTAATTTCCCCTAGTTGTTTTCTTTTCAACCTTTGAGTCTTCTTTCTCATCTAAAAAACAAATAAAAAACACTTAATAAATACAACGAGTATTGTGCGCCACGAGCCTTAAGCACATGGGAAGTGATAAGCGAGAGTCTCTCCTTACCTTGTCTAGGGTGTTTTGCATACGTCCCGTCTTGGGTCGATCTTGCAATGCATTTGATCCTATGTCATAGACTTAAGTGCGATACGAGTTTCAAATTAACTTAATTCACTTCTGTCTAAAAAACACAAACAAAGTGAAAATATTTTTATCCTTCGGGATGGATCTCAAGTCATTTTCAGAAAAGAGCACGTTATTTCCGTTCTGTCGCAAACAGGCATCGACCATAACTGCCAGAATGCGAATCTAACATCGCTCATAAAAAACACTTATCGACTCGTATGTTGAACTATGACTGCTCTAAATTCCTCTCTCTCGTCTGATTGAGGATACATAGGCACAAGACTGCGAGGTATTGGCGAGTAACCTCCCCCCTTTTCACCCGCAGTCCTTTGAACTACGTCGATTCTGATTCTTCATCCGTCCATGAAGGTATGTAGGCATAGGATTGCGATAATCCTTGCGAGTCCTCATTCGGTCTCTTTTCGTTTTCTTTTCGTTTCCGTTTAGCAGTAGGTTTTAGATGACACACCCTTTTATTTAGACAACAATTGTGGATCCTGTTGAGTACAACGGAAGCGAGGGGTGCTAATACCTTTCTCTTGCGTAACCGACTCCCGAACCCGGACCATGGTTGCGATGACCATGTCTTCTCCCTTTTTGAGGTTTTCTTCGACCATTTCCTTTCCCCCGTCGGGATAAATTACGTTCGGTGGCTACTCTTCTGTTTTTTTCGCAGGTTATTTTTCGCAGTTGTGACAACTGGCGACTTTGCTGGGGACTCTGGTTCCCTATGCGAGTCAATCCTAGCGCTTGGTTGTTTCTGTTTCATTGGGTGTTTATTTTTGTGAATTTATGTGTTGTACATTACCTGTTGTAAATCACTGTATTTTACAACATTATTTGCATTACTGTTATCCTATTGCTCTGCTGCTGTTGTGCTGTTGGATGGGTTGGATTCATGAGAGATAAGCCCAATACCCAGGCTTGAGTATATACTTAGGATAAGAGTGGATAGTAGTGTGGCCTGCGTAGCATCTTGGTTCGTTTGGTTTACACAAAATCCACATCCAGACGAGGTTTTCTTGCGAGATATTCCGACTTGCGCGTCTTGTGCATGTCAGAGTATCGACTTAGAGAGCTTATGACTCTGGAGACCGTTCATTAAGAATCAGTTGAGACCTCCTTGATTGGTGATGATGCCAAACCAGAAATGGTGAACGTATCATCATTTCTTAACCTGAGAATCCGTGATACTGAGGACCTGCTAGGATTGCCCTTGCCCAAGACAAGAATCCACATGTGAGAGGGGATGGGTTTTTTTTGTAGGAAACCTTAACCTTCTACATACCCGGTTTTCTGGATTTCTTATCAGTGTGAACCTTTGAACTTGGTATTATAAGCTTGGTATTCTGGTTATTCCGATATTATGGGTTTCCTGGTCCTTATTCAATCAACAACACAACAGATATTCAGAGCATTTGGATGCCTTGATCCCATGTCTGCATTTGCATCATTATTGCATTCTAACATGTTTGTTTATTTCTAGGGTTTTTATCTTAACCTTGATTCCAGTTGCGGAAGTCTTTCAAAAATGGACGCCGAACGAAAGAAGAATGTGGCGTACAAGTTTCCAAAACCAACTTTGGACTCACTTAATGAATTGGTCGCTTTGGCTGACCCTTGTATTTTGGTTGATTTCAGAAGAGAATATGGAAGGATATTGAACGTTCCTTGTAACATCACAAAGTATGAACATGATGCTATTCATACACTCTTGCAGTTCTACGACCCTCTACTGCGCTGTTTACATTCCCGGATTATATATTGGTTCCAACATTAGAGGAATCTGCTTTCATCATGGGGGTCCCCATCAAGGAGAAAGTACCTTTCTTTTCTACAAAATGTCCAGATTTGGAAGAAGTCGCAGCTACTGCTCATTTGGGTTAATCTGTTCTAGGTGATAATGTTTCCAATAAGGGAGGTTTTCAAGGGTTTTCTCTGGATTTCTGGTCAGTTAGGCTCGCAAATATGCTGACGTGAAAATTTGGATTGTCTTTAACGTTATCTTGGCTTTGTACATTTACGGAATCGTTTTGTTCCCAAATGTGCATGATTTTGTGGATATGCACGCCGTCAGGATATTCGCCATGAAGAATCCGATACCAACTCTCCTTGGTGATATGTATCACTCCGTATACTTCAAGAAAGAGAAAAGGAGAGGAGGGTCTGTGAATTATTGTACACCGCTCTTATGCAAATGGTTTATGAATCATCTTCCTCAGTCTGGTGCGTTTGTCGATACAAAAGATTCTTTAAAATGGTCTAAAAGGGTAATGGGTTTGACGACTGATAACATTGTTTGGTTTGATCATAGATTGTTGGGTATAGAGATTATTGCCAGTTGTGGAGACTACCCAAATGTGCCCTAGGTGGGTAGAAAAGGTGGAATTAATTATAACCTCTCTCTTGCTATCAGACAATCCGGGTATACTTTGAGAGACCCTCCCGAAGATCATGATGTCGAAGAGTCTCTGTTCTTTAATGGTACCAAAGACCAGGAGATGCTTAGGAAAGTTGTAGGTGCTTGGAGAAATATTCATAAGAAAGGGAAGACTGCTTTTGGAAGAAGTAATTGCCGAGCTTATCCTTCTTATGTGGATTGGATTCAGAAGAGAGTGGAAGAGGTGCTCCTGCCTTTCTCAATAGAGCCACCTTTATACCCGTTGATGATTAAACAACCCACTATTGTGGAGATTAAGAAGTATAACAAGTTGTGGGCTGAAAAAGAAGAGCCGCACAAAGAAAACGAAGAACTGAAGAGAGAGATCAGTGAGTTGAGCATGATCAGAAGGAAACTATATATGTGGCTAAGGTGAAGTCAGAGCTGCTGGTCAAGAAATAAAAAGAACTGGCTGAAGAGATCGCAAGCAGACAACGAGTAGGCAAAGATCTAAAAGGCCCCTATAGCTTACTCCGGTCGAAGAGAGAAGAATTGGATAGAGCTTTTGTCAGGATTCATAAGTTTGAGAGTCAGTGGAACCCCACGATAACTACCCATAAAAAGAAAGAGGACAACCTTCGAGATCAGATTAAGAAGTTGAAGATGCAACTCAAAAGAAAAGAAGAAGAAAAAGTCAGAACAAAGGCATATCAGAGGCACATGAGTGAAGAATGACTTAATGAGACCATGTCAGTCTTGGAAGAGCTCAAAATCCGAGCGAGAGTAAAGAAGCCCAAAGTTGAAGATCCTAAGCTGGAAGATGTTCTTGGAGTAGTTGGTGATGGAGGAAATGAGGGTGCTGTGCATGGAGTTGGTTGCCATTACTTGGAAGAAGATCATCAGGATGACATTTTCTCTATGCAAGGTGTTGACAACCATCCTCCCATTTGAGGCCGACAAGAAGTTTAAGCCGAGTGAAGAAAGGATGAAAGCTTATGAGAACCAGAATTCTTTTGGGCTTGACATGACAGACTTGGGGTTGGTTCCTGGAGTGAAGATACCTCACAAGTTCAAAGTTTCGGGTTTCAATAAATACAAGGGCACAACTTGCCCTTAGACTCACATCCGGGCATATTACAGGAAGATGTATGCCTATTTAGACGATGAGAAACTTCTGATGCATTTCTTTCAGGACAGCCTGGCTGGGCCTTGGTTGGAGTGGTATATGGGGTTAGAGAGAAGCCATATACCGAGCTGGAGAGACTTGGCCGAGGCCTTTGTCAAACATTAACAATACAATAGCGACATGGCCCCAAACAGAATTCAACTGTAGAGCCTCTCTTGTAACGCCCCAGTTTTTGTTAGAATTATTTAATAGAGTATATTTAATTGGTTTTGGTTTTATATTATTTTATTATTGACTTTTATTTGACAAAATGTTATTTTTCATCGTTATTATGTTTTATCGCATTTTGAGAGCGTTTGCGAGATATTTGAGTGTAGGGGTATTTTGGTCATTTGGGTAGATATTTTGTTTAAATAGAAAAGTTGAGAGAAAAAGAGAGAAAAGAAGAAAAACAGAAAAATAGAGAGAAAGGGAAGAAGAAGGAAAAGAGAAAGAAAAGAAGAAAAAAGGGAGAAAACTTGGAGAGAAAGAATTGATTCAACCGACTTTTCAAACACGATTTAATCGGGTAAGGGTGTGAAATATTGTTATTATAACTTTGTGTATGATTATGTATGAGTTTTGTATGAATATTTTGGTTGGTTTTTATATGTTTCCGTTTATGCCGTATCGGACGAAATCGATAGAAACCGATGTTTCTACGGTCGGAAAGTCGTATAAATACATGTGTTGGTTGGTTATATGTATGTGAGCTGCTGTTTGAAGTTTCACGAAGTTTGGTTATGTTTCGGTTAGTTTTCGGTATGTTTCCGTTGTTGTTTCCGTTTAGGTCGAATTATAGGAAATTGATAGAAAACGATGTTTTCACGGTTAGAATTCGAAATAAATTACGTAGTTGTATCGAGGAAGGTTAGGTCGTCGTATGTCGTGCTTTTTATTCGATTTGGTGAAGTTTAAAAATTCTGGTTTTTGAAAGGTTGAAATTTAATCGAAAAATCGAACGTCGTAGAAATTTCGTTTAAGTGTTCTAAATTGTTCTTATGTATTTGGTGTTTATGAGTATATGTTTGTTTCGGTGAAAATGTTCGATTTAGTCGAGTTTTTGGGTGTTTCGTAAAAGGACAGCATAGGTGTAATGGAGAAAATCTGGTTTTTTGTGAAAAACAGGGTTAGGGATCGATACATAATCCCAGGGATCGATCCCTACTGTGAAAATTGGGAAAAATGGAATTTTTACTACAGCAGGGATCGATACATGCGAGTTAGGGATCGATACCTACTGTGCTGAAGCAGAAATTCTGGTTTGTCGGGGAAACTTCGGAAATTCATATCTCTTGAACCGTAAGTCGGTTTTGATCCCCGTTCGAAGCGTTGGGAAGCTAACGAGATGTTCTTTCTAGGAAAAATGGTTTTGAGGTCTGAACATGGTCCAATTGGTACAGTATTTTCGAATCGTATCGTAGTGTCGATTCTCCGGTTTATGTTTTTGCGTTATTTTGAAATATCCATATCTTTTTACTCGGTTATCCGATTGAGGTGTTCTTTATATGGATGTGAAGCTAAAAATATGTGCTATTATGTGGTGATGAGAAATATTATTTTTAGCCGACTTTTGGCCAACTTTTCCGATTAAATGTAAAGTGCGGTTTGTTGTCGTTTGGCTTGATTGAAGTGAATGTGTATGGATTGTATGGGATATGTATGAGATAAATGCATGACTATATTGTGAATATGTATGCATTTCAAGAGTGTCATGAGTCATGTTGTATGTGAAACATCATGATGTGCATTCTTGCATTGAGGGGTTCTAAGATGAATCCGTTGTAACGTCGTGAGCCTATGTGAAAGGTGTGAGCGATGATTACAAACGATTGTGAGCCTATGTGATAGGTGTGAGCAGTCGGGTTGTGAGCCTATGTGATAGGTGTGAGCAATCCATAAACCTTGTGAGCCTATGTGATAGGTGTGAGCAAGGGGTGAACGTCGTGAGCCTATGTGATAGGTGTGAGCAAATGGTTCCAACAAGTTCTTCAATTGAACTTGAGATAATGAGTCGGTACCGCATTGCATCTGCATAGAGTCGAGAGTCGGTCTCTATGAGTTGCATTTGTCATCATTGTATTTGTGCATTGATGAATGAATATATATATATATATATATATATATATGTATATGTTGATGTGGAATGAACAGAATTGTGCAGGTCTACATTGGAAGATAAACATAATATGTATGTTTATGTGAAATGATGATAATTGTATGTTTGTAATGATGCATCGGTGAATGAATACGAATATATGTGTTTATGTTAAATGCATCGATATGTATTAGGGATACATGTATTTGAGCATGAATGGTTATGCCTATGATATTTGATGTGTTAAATTACGGATTGTTATGCCGTGTAAATGACTTATGGAATATGTTGATGTTATGTGTATAGATACGTGCATCGTGATAAGTCGTGGTGAGAATGTGGTATATGTGTATTAAACGTTGATATCTATATAATTATATGCAACGTTATTATGATAATATTTCTCACCCTTCTGCTGGAATATGCTTTTTATGGCATAGTGCAGATTGTCAGCTTTAGAGGCGTGGAGGCTTTTGTGAAGATTAGTCCTCCGTTCCGTTGTCGGTCTTGGTGTCTGCTCTGATACGTAGCACGGGAGTCGGGGAACGATTATGTTTATATGTATATAATTGTTGAATATATTTGGTAGTACTTTTGTATATAGTAGAGGTTCTAAAATAGTTTATTTTGTAAAACAAGTCGGTTATGGATCTTTCCGCTTTATTCCATAATTGACCATCCTTTTGTAAGGAAAAGTTTCCCTTTGTGTTATGTATCAAAAATGTTGAGCAGGGATTGTATTTTGTTCATTTAAGTGTGACATCCCTGTTTCCTGTCGGAAAAAAAATAAATTTTTAGTTACTCTGATTTTATTAAGTGTTATTTATTCGCGATGGGAATTGGGGTGTTATAAAGTGGTATCAGAGCAGGTCGGTCCGTCCGGCCAAGTTGTTGAGTCAGTTGGTGTGACAGTTGAATACTGTTGTTGTTGTTTATCCCTTAGTACGTGATAGGTGTGTGGAACACTGTCAGTACTTTCTGGTTTTTCTAATCCTTTGTTTTCAGGATTGAGTTTGAGATAAGTGGGGGAGAAGTTGGTACTTCTCCATGTTGCTTCAGGTGTGGAGCGTTGGCTCAGTGTATTGTGAATTGCAAGATTGTAAGTGTTGTTCGGACAATGTTGTTCTCAGTTCCGAAGGGGATGCGGAGGTAAGGTTTATGTCAACTAAGGATTTGTGCCTTAGGTAGTTTTGTGTACAGGATGTAAGAAATGTTATTATAGTTTGGTAAGGACGGTTTATGCCCCATCATGATTGTCGGCTGTCTATTGACAAATTGAGGAACTGATCACCCTTAATCTCTTGTTGATAGCAGACGGGAATTATGTTGGATGGAATAGACGGGTCTTTCCGGCTTTGATAGCGTGTGAAATGAGTGTTTGGAATTTAAGGAAACGATTACAGATTGTTTTGATGAGTCGATGAAGATGCTAATATCGGAAGATAAAATGGATTAGAGGTTTTGGTATGTTGGTCCAGTTGGGAAGTTTTGAGAGAGAATGATTGGGCATCGTTAATGGTTGTTCTCAGAGAGAAAAGTGTGAACTCAAATTGGACAAAGGTAAGGATTTCAGGTTTGGATCTGCTAAGTAAGCAGGAGAACTTTTAGGAAGTGAAACTAAGATGTTGTTATGTTTGTGATGATAGTTTTCTAGAAATTGGCAGGGAGGACACAGTGATGAGCTACCGGTTGTGCGTGATTTTAAGATGTATTCCCAGATGGAATATTGGATGTTAGCGTTAGAGGTACCCAAACTGATAGAGCAGTTGGAAGATTTACTGGAAAGGAGAATTGTGAGGCCAAGTGTGTCGTCTTGGAGAGCTCCAGTATTGTCGGTAACAAAAGGAAGGATGATATAATGGAATAACAAGTATAATGGTATTGAGACTATGGGAAGCGAAACTTAGAGTTCCGAAGAGGGTTGGAGTTTTTGGAATTTTAGAGCATTAATGGAAATTTTGAGAAAACCTTAAGTGTGGATGTATTATTTAAGAGTTCTTTTTGGTTGATTGTTGCTACATGTTGGGATTTATGGAGTTTGGATTGTTAAGAGGAGAAATTGTGTATGGATTACTAACAGTGGATAAGGTAACGATTGAGAATAAGTGTTCACTTTCGGGAATAGATGATTGGAATGGTTTGGTTGAGTTTTAGTGTAATTGCAATTGTTTGAAATGTTTGATAAGAATGGTGAATTGTGTGAGTTAAGGCTTTGATCGATTTAATGTGACTGGTTATGTTGTTATCATCAGAATAGGCTGTTAATTACTCGGTTAAGCTTGTGTGTGAGGAGCCAGTTACCCAGTGCAAGGTTTTGCAAAAGCTTTAAGAATTTATATCTTTTGGAATTTGGTTGGACATTACGAAGTACGGTGATGTTGCTTGGTGTTAGTAATGTGTCTGTAATGTTTGTGGAGTATATGAATCGTATCTCCCATATTTAATTGGATAAGTTCGTAGTGGTTTTGATTGAGGATATTCGAATCTGTTATAAACTCGGAGGAAGAACAGGTAGAGTGTTTGAGATTTGAATTACAAGTATTGAGAAGAGACGAAGTTTTATGTTAAGTTATTCGAGTGAGAATTTTGGTTGAAAAGGTTAGTTTCTTGGATATGTTATTTCTGAGGATGGTATTTGTGGTGGATTCATCGAAAGTAGATGCAGTTCTACAATGAGAGGTTCCGCAGTTGGTTAAGGAGATGAGAAACTTTTGGGCTCAGTTGGTTGTTACGAAAGGTTATGGAAGACTTTGCTAAGTTCGTACTTCTGTTATTTCAGTTGGCTTGCAAAGGATGGGTCGTTTGTTTTGGGATGTTCGTTGTGAGTAAGTTTTGGGTGGGCTGAAGTAGAATTTGTCTACGGCTTCAGTTTTGATTCGGAGTGATCCTAACAAACCGGTTGTGAGGTATTGTGAGGTGTCTTTGATGAGTTTAGTCATTGTGTTAATGCAAGGGGGTTAAGTCGTAGCTTACGATGTACGACCATTGAGGATTCATTGAAGGATCTATACTATTCAGGATTTGGAATTGGTTACGGTTGTATTGTGTTGGAAAATTTGGAGGTATTATTTTTATGGTTCTCGGCTCGAAGTGTTTAGTAATCACAAGAATATTGAGTGCCTGTTTGGTCAGAAGGAATATGGTATGAGACAGAGAGGATGGTTGGAATTTGTGATGAGTTATGACTTTAGTTGGAATTATCCTGTTGGTAAAGGTAAGGTCTTGCTTGGGAAGTTAAGTCGAAAGTTTCAGGGTATGTCTGTTTTGATGGTCAGAGAATTAGAATAATTTGAGCAGTTCCGAGACTGGTGTCTGGTGTGTGAGATAACACAGTAGAGTGTGAAGTTGGATATATTAAAGGTGAACAATGATTTTTGGTGATTATGAGAAAGAGTTAAACCTTGGTCGTGAGATTGGTAGTCTTGATGGTTTCGGGTAATCAGAGTGCGCATCGGAAGCGTGATGTGGCACAATTCATATATGTGTGTGTGACTTGTAAGATTTCGTAGGTTGAACATTGGGAATATGTAGGACTGATGAGACCATTGGACGTTTCAAAATGGAAGTGTTAAGTGAAAATTTTAAATGTTATCCATGGGCTACTATGTAGATGGATGTTTCGGTTATATGTTCGATTGGTGAATCATAGCATTGTTGTAGTATGGTTGTGTGACAAGGATGTTGGTGTTCTGGTTTTGTTGATGTTGTTGAGACCTTGTGGTGTCGTGGAATTTTATGTTCTTGTTGTGTTGTTGCCTCGTTTCCATGGTGATGGTTCGAGCGTGTGTAGCTAATTCCTGTGTGGGGAATTAGGGGAGTGTTACCTATGGTAGGGTAACGATTTTGTGGTGTTTCGGTTCTAGAGTGAACCTGTGTGTTGGTATCGTGGTTTTCCTTGAGTTGTGAGTTGGTCGTCAAGTGCATGGTATGGGCTTTGCATCTTGTCGTGGTTGTTGTCGTTGTTGTAATTACGGTTAACAAGGTGTTTATCTGTTGTGTTATTCGTGGTGTGCCTTTTGTTGGCATGTTGGTTTGTTTGTCGGATGCGAGAGTCGTGTCCGGAGTTGTTCGTCTCGGTTATATTTTCGAGGACGAAAATGTCTAAGTGGGGGAGAGTTGTAACGCCCTAGTTTTTGTTAGAATTATTTAATAGAGTATATTTAATTGGTTTTGGTTTTATATTATTTTATTATTGACTTTTATTTGACAAAATGTTATTTTTCATCGTTATTATGTTTTATCGCATTTTGAGAGCGTTTGCGAGATATTTGAGTGTAGGGGTATTTTGGTCATTTGGGTAGATATTTTGTTTAAATAGAAAAGTTGAGAGAAAAAGAGAGAAAAGAAGAAAAACAGAAAAATAGAGAGAAAGGGAAGAAGAAGGAAAAGAGAAAGAAAAGAAGAAAAAAGGGAGAAAACTTGGAGAGAAAGAATTGATTCAACCGACTTTTCAAACACGATTTAATCGGGTAAGGGTGTGAAATATTGTTATTATAACTTTGTGTATGATTATGTATGAGTTTTGTATGAATATTTTGGTTGGTTTTTATATGTTTCCGTTTATGCCGTATCGGACGAAATCGATAGAAACCGATGTTTCTACGGTCGGAAAGTCGTATAAATACATGTGTTGGTTGGTTATATGTATGTGAGCTGCTGTTTGAAGTTTCACGAAGTTTGGTTATGTTTCGGTTAGTTTTCGGTATGTTTCCGTTGTTGTTTCCGTTTAGGTCGAATTATAGGAAATTGATAGAAAACGATGTTTTCACGGTTAGAATTCGAAATAAATTACGTAGTTGTATCGAGGAAGGTTAGGTCGTCGTATGTCATGCTTTTTATTCGATTTGGTGAAGTTTAAAAATTCTGGTTTTTGAAAGGTTGAAATTTAATCGAAAAATCGAACGTCGTAGAAATTTCGTTTAAGTGTTCTAAATTGTTCTTATGTATTTGGTGTTTATGAGTATATGTTTGTTTCGATGAAAATGTTCGATTTAGTCGAGTTTTTGGGTGTTTCGGAAAAGGACAGCATAGGTGTAATGGAGAAAATCTGGTTTTTTGTGAAAAACAGGGTTAGGGATCGATACATAATCCCAGGGATCGATCCCTACTGTGAAAATTGGGAAAAATGGAATTTTTACTACAGCAGGGATCGATACATGCGAGTTAGGGATCAATACCTACTGTGCTGAAGCAGAAATTCTGGTTTGTCGGGGAAACTTCGGAAATTCATATCTCTTGAACCGTAAGTCGGTTTTGATCCCCGTTCGAAGCGTTGGGAAGCTAACGAGATGTTCTTTCTAGGAAAAATGGTTTTGAGGTCTGTACATGGTCCAATTGGTACAGTATTTTCGAATCGTATCGTAGTGTCGATTCTCCGGTTTATGTTTTTGCGTTATTTTGAAATATCCATATCTTTTTACTCGGTTATCCGATTGAGGTGTTCTTTATATGGATGTGAAGCTAAAAATATGTGCTATTATGTGGTGATGAGAAATATTATTTTTAGCCGACTTTTGGCCAACTTTTCCGATTAAATGTAAAGTGCGGTTTGTTGTCGTTTGGCTTGATTGAAGTGAATGTGTATGGATTGTATGGGATATGTATGAGATAAATGCATGACTATATTGTGAATATGTATGCATTTCAAGAGTGTCATGAGTCATGTTGTATGTGAAACATCATGATGTGCATTCTTGCATTGAGGGGTTCTAAGATGAATCCGTTGTAACGTCGTGAGCCTATGTGAAAGGTGTGAGCGATGATTACAAACGATTGTGAGCCTATGTGATAGGTGTGAGCAGTCGGGTTGTGAGCCTATGTGATAGGTGTGAGCAATCCATAAACCTTGTGAGCCTATGTGATAGGTGTGAGCAAGGGGTGAACGTCGTGAGCCTATGTGATAGGTGTGAGCAAATGGTTCCAACAAGTTCTTCAATTGAACTTGAGATAATGAGTCGGTACCGCATTGCATCTGCATAGAGTCGAGAGTCGGTCTCTATGAGTTGCATTTGTCATCATTGTATTTGTGCATTGATGAATGAATATATATATATATATGTATATGTTGATGTGGAATGAACAGAATTGTGCAGGTCTACATTGGAAGATAAACATAATATGTATGTTTATGTGAAATGATGATAATTGTATGTTTGTAATGATGCATCGGTGAATGAATACGAATATATGTGTTTATGTTAAATGCATCGATATGTATTAGGGATACATGTATTTGAGCATGAATGGTTATGCCTATGATATTTGATGTGTTAAATTACGGATTGTTATGCCGTGTAAATGACTTATGGAATATGTTGATGTTATGTGTATAGATACGTGCATCGTGATAAGTCGTGGTGAGAATGTGGTATATGTGTATTAAACGTTGATATCTATATAATTATATGCAACGTTATTATGATAATATTTCTCACCCTTCTGCTGGAATATGCTTTTTATGGCATAATGCAGATTGTCAGCTTTAGAGGCGTGGAGGCTTTTGTGAAGATTAGTCCCCCGTTCCGTTGTCGGTCTTGGTGTCTGCTCTGATACGTAGCACGGGAGTCGGGGAACGATTATGTTTATATGTATATAATTGTTGAATATATTTGGTAGTACTTTTGTATATAGTAGAGGTTCTAAAACAGTTTATTTTGTAAAACAAGTCGGTTATGGATCTTTCCGCTTTATTCCATAATTGACCATCCTTTTGTAAGGAAAAGTTTCCCTTTGTGTTATGTATCAAAAATGTTGAGCAGGGATTGTATTTTGTTCATTTAAGTGTGACATCCCTGTTTCCTGTCGGAAAAAAAATAAATTTTTAGTTACTCTGATTTTATTAAGTGTTATTTATTCGCGATGGGAATTGGGGTGTTATATCTCTCAAAGAAGTAATGAGAGCTTTAAAGAGTACGCCCAGAGGTGGCGTGAGCTAGCAGCGAAAGTTCAACCTACGATGATGGAGAGAGAGCTTATCGAAATGTTCATGGCTACGCTCCAGGGGCCCTATTATGAGAGCCTGGTGGGGTGCTTGTAGGCTGGATTTTCAGACTTGGTGTTGGCTGGAAAAAGAGTTGAGAGTGGTATCAAGACCAGTAAGATACCAAGAGAAAATGGATCCTCAGCTGGAGGAAGCAAGAAACCGTATGCTGGAAACCCTAAGAAGAGGGAACGTGATACAAACTCTATTTCTTCATATCGAGGAAAAGGTAGGTTTCAGTAAAACTACACTCAGCAGGTTGCTACCGTAGCCATCCCAGCTGCGCCTCAGCGACAGAATAATGTTCCTAATCAGTATCAGAATAGGCAGAGAAAGGCTGAAAGACATTTCGATCCTCCACCCATACCTTATGCCCAGTTGCTACAACATTTGCTGCAGTTGCGCTTAGTCGAGCTCCGTACTCTAGCTCCACCTACAATGAAGCTACCACCGGGCTATGACGCTAACACACATTGTGATTTTCATCCTGGTTCCTCGGGGCATACCATTGAAATATGTAAAGCTTTCCATCATAAAGTGAAGAATTTGGTGGACTCAAAAGCTATCGACTTCACCAACAATAGGCCGAATGTAATTCAGTACCTCATGCCATCGCATGAAGGGCCGAGGGTTAACGCCATCGAGAATGGAGAGAAGCTGAATTTGATTTTTAATGTGAATGAGTTGAAGAGAAGTTATTAAAAGGAGGAGTATTTCTGGGCTGTAACAATGATTTTCAGGGTTGTACATTGAGGTCAGAGGGTTGTGGTTTATTGAAAGCAGGTATACAGAAGATGATTGATAAAGGTCAATTACAGTTTGACAGGGCAGAGGTTGAGAAAAAGGCTGTTGAAGATGTCAATGATAATGATGTTGCTACCATATCCATCCCGTACAGAACTATACATATTTCAGCACCGGTGCATCAAGCATCTGTCATTATTACTACACCCGGACCAATTCCTTACGAGAGTATCAAGGCAATCCCATGGAATTATGGCGCAGAGGTATTCTGTAATGGACAAAAACAAGAGCTGATTGGATCTTATGGTGTAGGTTCAAGTGTTGAGAATATTGGTGGGGCTGACGGAATCACTCGCAGTGGTAGAGTATTTTCGCCATCAAATAAGAATGTGGGTAGTTCGAGTAAAGATAAAGGAAAACAAGTTGTTAATGACTCTGCACAAAAACAGGTTGATGATACTTCCTTCTCGAAGGATGTGGAAGAGTTTATGAGGCTAATCCAAAAAAGTGATTACAAGATTATAGATCATCTTAATCAAATGCCGTAAAAAATCTCTATCCTTTCATTACTGTTATGTTCTAAAGCGCACATAAATGCTCTGTTGAAAGTGTTAAACACTGCTTATGTGCCACAGGAGATTTCAGTGAATCAACTTGAGGGTGTAGTCGCTCATGTGAATACTGGGAATGGTTTGGGATTTACAGATTTGGATTTGATGCGTGTCGGGAGAAATCATAACAACGCCTTGCACATTTCCTTGGAATGCAGAGGTTCTCTAATGTAACATGTTCTTGTAGATACAGAGTCTTCGCTGAATGTCCTTCTAAAGAAGGCCCTGATGAAGCTAGAAACTCAAGGTTTGATCTGCAGACCAAGTGATTTGGTGGTGCGGGCATTTGATGGATCAAAGAGGACATTGTTTGGGGAGGTGGTGATGCCTATCAAGGTGGGGCCTGAAATTTTTTATGTAACTTTCTATATTACGGATATTCAACTGGCCTACAACTATTTGCTTGGTTGTCTTTGGATACATTTCGCTGGAGCGGTAACTTCTACTTTGCATCAGAAGTTGAAATATATGGTTTAAGGTAAAGTGATCACAGTGTGTGGGGAGGAGGATATAATGGTCAGCCAGTTGTCGACATTCAAGTATGTAGAATTTGATGGAGAGATCCATGAACTTTACGTCAAGCTTTTGAAGCTGTGCAAATTCAGAAAGAGCCTCCTATAGAGGTTAAAGAGCCTGAAGTGTCGATGTCCTCAATCAAAGATGCGCGTGCGGTGGTTGAGTCTGGAGGTTCTCAGAGGTGGGGCTAGATTCTTGAAGTTCCAATGAAGCAGGACAAATATGGTTTGGGGTACAAGCCATCAAAGCCGTCTCAAGAACCCCCAAGATACAGTGGTCCAGTCTGATTTACCAGTACTGGGGTGTTTTTCAACAGGATCAATGCAATAGGCGATGATGAAGATAGTGATTGTGATATAGATGGTTCGATCCGCCCATGTGTTCCTGGTCAGGAGTTGCACAACTGGTCCACCAAAGAAGTCATCCGAGTTACCTTTGAAGAGTAATTTTTATTGTTTTTGCATTTGATATGTCTTACGTTCTGCCTAAGACATAGTGACTCACTTTGTAGGGCCACACTGTTTCATTTTCAATATCATCATGAATAAAGGACGTTTTGCATTCAAATAATTGAATCCCTGTTTTTCCTTTTTTACTTTTACTAAAAGAAAAATGGCAATGTGTTTTAATTTGTTTGTTCATTGTTGGATTCATGGTAAACATAAAACATCACTCATGCAGGTCTGTCATCTCGGGATTATGTGGACATCTTCGCCTAGTCTTACCAAGACATGTCAGGTTTTGACACGGACATCGTCGTACACCGTCTGCCTCTCAAAGAGGATTGTCCTCCGGTTAAACAAAAGCCAAGAAGAACGAGACCGGACATGGCTGTCAAAATCAAGGAAGAGGTTTAGAAACAGTTAAATGCTGGCTTTCTTGCTGTAACAAATTATCCTCCGTGGGTTTCTAATATCGTTCCTATACCTAAGAAGGATGGAAAGGTCAGGATGTGCATTGATTATCGTGACTTAAATAGAGCAAGCCCGAAAGACGATTTCCCGCTCCCCCACATTGACGTGTTAGTTGACAACACTGCTTAGCACTCTGTGTTTTCCTTCATGAATGGCTTCTTTGGGTATAACCAAATCAAGATGGCCCCAGAGGACATGGAGAAGACTACCTTTATAACACCGTGGGGGACTTTCGTTTACAAGGTAATGGCCTTTGGATTGAAGAATGTTGGGGCAACCTATCAGCGGGCAATGGTGACTCTCTTTCATGATATGATTCACAAAGAGATCGAAGTCTATGTTGATGACATGATCGCGAAGTCACAAATAGAGGAGGAGCATTTGGTGAATCTTCATAAGTTGTTTGAAAGGTTGATGAAGTTCAAGCTGAGGTTGAATCCGAATAAGTGCACCTTTGGGGTGAAATCAAGTAAACTACTGGGTTTCATTGTCAGCGAAAGGGGTATTGAGGTAGATCCTGCCAAAGTAAAAGCCATACAAGAGATGCCTGAACCGAGAATGGAAAATGAGGTTCGTGGTTTCTTGGGGAGATTGAACTACATAGCCAGGTTCATCTCTCATCTTACAGCCACGTGTGAACCGATACTCAAATTGCTGAGATTAGATCAAGAGGTCAGGCGGAATGAAAACTGTCAAAAGGCGTTTGAGAAAATAAAAGAGTATTTACATGAACCTCTGATCCTCATGCCGCCAGTAGCAGGAAGACCTTTGATTATATATCTTACGGTTCTTGAGAATTCGATAGGTGTGTGCTCGGTCAACACAACAAGACAGGTAGAAAAGAGCATGCCATCTACTACCTGTGTAAAAAGTTCACTAATTATGAATCAAGATACTCGATGCTGGAAAAGATATGTTCTGCACTCGCTTGGGCAGCTAAGCGTTTGAGGCAATATATGTTAAACAACATAACCCTGTTAATTTCGAAGATGGATCTGATAAAGTATGTGTTTGAAAAGCAGGCACTCTCTGGGAGGATCGCCCTTTGGCAGATGGTTTTGACAGAATATGATATTTAGTATGTGTCCCAAAAGGCCATTAAGTGAAGCGTTCTGTCAGAATATCTCGCTCAACAACCGATCGAGGATTATTAACCGATGAAGTTTGAGTTTTTGGATGAGTATATCATATTTTTGAAGATGAAAGACTATGACGAACCTTTATCAGACGAAGGACCCGAAATTGGATCTCAGTGGAGTTTAATCTTTGACGGAGCTATCAAAGCATATGGTAATGGAATTGGAGCAATCATTACAACTCCAAGGGGTTTCCATATACCTTTTACTGCCCGATTAATGCTTATATGCACAAATAACGAGGCAGAGTATGAAGCATGCATTATGGGGTTAGAAGAGGCTATTGACTTGAGAATCAAGAACCTTGATGTGTATGGTGATTCTACGTTGGTAATTAATCACATTAAAGGTGAGTGGGAAACTCGTAAAGCAAACTTGGTTCCTTACAAGAACTACGCCAGAAGGTTGTTGCCGTTCTTTGATAGGGTTGACTTTCATCACGTACCCTGGGCTGAAAATCAGATGGCAGACGCGTTGGCAACGTTGGCTTCAATGTACAAAGTGAATATGTGGAATGAAGTTCCATCAATCAAAATTATGCGCCTTGATAGACCAACCTTTGTGTTTGCAATTGAAGAGGCATCAAATGGCAAGTCATGGTATTATGACATCAAATATTTTCTTAAGAGTCAAGAGTACCCACTTGGGGCATCCGCTAAAGACAAGAAGACTTTGAGGAGGTTGGCCGACAATTTCTTTTTGAACAAGGACGATGTGTTATACAAGAGGAACTTTTATATAGTACTGTTGCATTGTGTTGATGAACACGAGGCAGGCCTGTTAATGGAAGAGGTTCACAAGGGTTCTTTTGGTACTCATGCCAATGGGCATGCTATGGCCAGAAAACTATTGAGGGCAGAGTATTACTGGATGACTATGGAGTCCGACTGTTTCAAATACGCCAGAAAATGCCATAAATTCCAAATTTATGCTGATAAGGTGAACGTACCGCCTAGTCCTCTGAACATCTTCACATCTCATTGCCCCTTTGTATTGTGGGGCATTGACCTGATTGGAAAGATCGAGCCGACTGCTTCCAATGGGCATCGCTTTATTCTGGTTGCTATTAACTATTTCACAAAGTGGGTAGAAGCAGCGTCATTTGCCAACGTCACCAGACAAGTGGTCGCCCGGTTTATAAAGAAGGACATCATCTGCCGTTATGGTATCCCAGAGAGAATCATTACCGATAATAGTTCAAATTTGAATAACAAGATGATGAAGGAGCTATGCCAAAGCTTTAAAATTGAACATCACAATTCTTCTCCATATCGTCCGAAGATGCATGGGGCTATTGAAGCAACAAACAAGAATATCAAGATGATTATGCAGAAGATGGTGGTAACATATAAGGATTGGCATGAGATGTTTCCCTTTGCTCTACACGGTTATCATACGTTGGTACGTACATCGACAAGGGCAACTCTCTTCTCACTGGTGTATGGTATGGAGGCAGTCCTACCATTAGAAGTTGAGATCCCTTCTTTGAGAATTCTGGCAGATGTGAAACTTGAGGAAGCTGAATGGATACGATCTAGGCTGGATCAACTGAACCTTATCGAGTAGAAGAGATTGGCAGCCATTGCGCATGGTCGATTATACCAAAGCAGGATGAAGAAGGCCTTTAATCAAAAAGTGCGTCCTCGTTGTTTTCAAATAGACGATTTGGTTTTGAAAATGATCCTTCCTCCTCAGACAGATCACAGGGGCAATTGGACTCCAAACTACGAAGGGCCATATGTAGTAAGAAAGGTTTTCTCTGGTGGAGCCTTGTTACTCTCGACTATGGATGGCGAAGATTTTACATCCCTTATGAACACAGACGTAGTAAAAAAATACTACGCATAAAGAGAACCGCTGGACCACAAAAGGAAAAGTCCAGGAAAAAAGGGGCATCTTGGCAAACCACAAAAAGAAAAGGTTCGGGCAAAAACTAGGGATAAAAGAAAAGAAAAGAAAAGAATAAACCCGCAAAGTTAAAAACTTGAAAAGGCAGCTTTGGCAAAAATGGGTATCCCGGTGGATTGAAAAATTGAGAGGGAGATCCAGGCAAAAGTTAGGGATTTAAAAGTGAGAGGTTGCGGTCTGCGTTTGATCTATGAACACTTTCGATACATGGGAATTTCAAGGGAAGAAAATCAGTCCAGTCAGTCTTTTAAGAAGGCAAAGCATCGGTAAATGTTGAAGACGTATGGGTCATAGCTAAATCAAAGCGTGGTGGATATCTGTTCCCACATTTCCGACATATGTATTTTCTTTTCACTTTTGCGCAATTACCTCTTTTCAAGACTTGCTTCCAATGTGTAAACGCCTATTTATAGGCCAGTTCAAATAAATACAATATCATTTCACTCAAAAGTTGTTTATTTCTATTTTTACTTTTTACTGTTTTGTTTGCAAAAACGTCCGATATTTTTTATAAACATTGCATGTGAAAACATTGGGCTTTACAGAGCATATCAAAGACAATGAAAATTTCTCAAAACAATGGGTATCATGGATGGTAACCGAGGTGACCATCTCACATATAGAACATACCGTTGTTTGTTATATGTTTGCAGGGTGGCATGATTCTTTTCCCCAGTAGATTTTCTCTCCCCAGCATTGAAGTTCTATCATCCTCAGCAGAGCATGGTGAAATTCTTAATCACTCTCCCAGCAGGAGTGCAGAAGATTTACGTTCCCCAACCATATATGGGTTTTGTTTATGACTCCCTAGCAAGTATTCAAAAGTTGGCTACCCCAGGCTGGATAGTGTTGGTTGGTATCTCTTGCAGGAGACTCATTTGATGTCTCTCCACTAATAGAGATTTTATATTCCCCACAGAGTCTTGGTATCTACTCTCCTCATCAGGTCAAGAAGAGCAATTTTCCCAGCAACAGTGTGCTCTTATCCCTAGCAGGGTAAGGTTGAAAGATATTTCCCCAGAAGAAGCCCAATAATATTCCCCAGCAGGTTTGGTATTATTGACTTCTCTCCCCAAGTGGAGTGTGGTATTAATTCTCTCGACGGGTAGATCAATAGTGGTTGACATCCCCGACAGATTCCAAGCCCAATCGTCATTGGCACTTTTCTGTATCAGATCTTTGGGTTTATCTTCAGCAGATGTTATTCACGATTCCCAGCGTAGGGGAAGTTCTCTTTGGGTTTTAACTTCAGCAGAGGTTATAATTAGGAAGGTCAATCAATTTGTCTTTCTCAGCAGAGTTTGTTTCCAGTTTTCTCAGCACTACTCTCGGTCAAGTGTCTCTTTGCATAGCATAAGTATATTTGCATTGCATCCTAAAATAAAATACGTAGCATTTCTTTTTCGTATGGAACATTATGCCATTGAAAAAATTGAAACATATGCATCCGAAGCATGAGCCAGGTTTGATACCCTCTTTGCCAAACGTTTCCACAGCAGAAAATGGTGTAACTCAGGAGAGATCGTTTAACTATATCCCCAGGCAGGTGCGTCAACCAACCCTTAGGGTACTAGATCCGTTAATCTTTCCCTTTTTTATCTTTGTTCCCAAGAAGAGTCGTTTGACTAGGGTTCTATTATCCCCTCAGAGTTGTTTCTTTCACCCGTCGTTCGAGGTTTAGATGCGTTGATCTACATACTTTTAGGATATAGTTCTTTCGACACACGTCCGTGTTGGATTCCTTTCTTCAATACTTCACCTGTATTGATCTTAGACACTTGTCCGTGCTCTCTCGACACCCGTCCGTGTTTAAATCCTTTTCTTCAACACTTCGTCCGTATTAATGTTAGACACTCGTCCGTGTTCTTTCGACACTCGTTCATGTTCGATTCATTTCTTTAATACTCCATCTATATTGACTTTTGACACTCGTCCGTGCCCTTTCGATACTAGTTCGTGTTTGATTACTTTCTTCAGTACCCGTTCAAGAATTGATCCAGAGACCGAAGCATTCAGATACGAAGAAGCTCTTCAAGGAGATTCAAATTTGGTGTGAAGAGCGCAAAGATTGGAAAGGGATGACTAGGGTAGATTTTGATGTTGTATCTTAGTCCTTCTTCTGTAGTTGATCACCACCAGACTTATTGGTCGGGATCGCTGGCTATTGTATTAGGATATCTTCCTTTTTACTTTGGGTTGTATGTATTGACTGATGGTTACTCTCTGTTTTTTTTATATATGAGCAGATATTATTGGTGTTCCATTCATTCTTGTTGATTATTATTATTAAACTGGAATCAAGGGGTAGATCACCCTGGGAATACTCAAACATGGAATTTGCATTTGCACTTTCATATTCATGTGTATAGCAGGTGTTTCTGATTGGTTTTCTTATCTCTGCCTGGTGTTCTATAGCAGGATTCCAAAATCTCACATTCACCGGTACGCAACTCACAACAACCAACAAAGAGCAATGGATCAGGTCCAGGCTAAACTTCAGGATTTCCGCAACCGAATAAATCAGTTCATGGAGATGATGTAAAATGTGGCTCAGGGACAAGAGCAGTTGAGAACCCTGGTCCAGCCTCTGGTCGCACGTGTGGATGAAGAGGGTGTTGTTCACGGTGGTGTTCATGTTATTCCTCTGGGCGGAGGTACTTTGGGTGGTGGTGTTCTTGGAGTAGTTGGTGATGGAGGAAATGAGGGTGCTGTGCATGGAGTTGGTTGCCATTACTTGGAAGAAGATCATCAGGATGACATTTTCTCTATGCAAGGTATTGACAACCAGCCTCCCATTTGAGGCCGACAAGAAGTTTAAGCCGAGTGAAGAAAGGATGAAAGCTTATGAGAACCAGAATTCTTTTGGGCTTGACATGACAGACTTGGGGTTGGTTCCTGGAGTGAAGATACCTCACAAGTTCAAAGTTTCGGGTTTCAATAAATACAAGGGCACAACTTGCCCTTAGACTCACATCCGGGCATATTACAGGAAGATGTATGCCTATTTAGACGATGAGAACTTCTGATGCATTTCTTTCAGGACAGCCTGGCTGGGCCTTGGTTGGAGTGGTATATGGGGTTAGAGAGAAGCCATATACCGAGCTGGAGAGACTTGGCCGAGGCCTTTGTCAAACATTAACAATACAATAGCGACATGGCCCCAAACAGAATTCAACTGTAGAGCCTCTCTCAAAGAAGTAATGAGAGCTTTAAAGAGTACGCCCAGAGGTGGCGTGAGCTAGCAGCGAAAGTTCAACCTACGATGATGGAGAGAGAGCTTATCGAAATGTTCATGGCTACGCTCCAGGGGCCCTATTATGAGAGCCTGGTGGGGTGCTTGTAGGCTGGATTTTCAGACTTGGTGTTGGCTGGAAAAAAAGTTGAGAGTGGTATCAAGACCGGTAAGATACCAAGAGAAAATGGATCCTCAGCTGGAGGAAGCAAGAAACCGTATGCTGGAAACCCTAAGAAGAGGGAACGTGATACAAACTCTATTTCTTCATATCGAGGAAAAGGTAGGTTTCAGTAAAACTACACTCAGCAGGTTGCTACCGTAGCCATCCCAGCTGCGCCTCAGCGACAGAATAATGTTCCTAATCAGTATCAGAATAGGCAGAGAAAGGCTGAAAGACATTTCGATCCTCCACCCATACCTTATGCCCAGTTGCTACAACATTTGCTGCAGTTGTGCTTAGTCGAGCTCCGTACTCTAGCTCCACCTACAATGAAGCTACCACCGGGCTATGACGCTAACACACATTGTGATTTTCATCCTGGTTCCTCGGGGCATACCATTGAAATATGTAAAGCTTTCCATCATAAAGTGAAGAATTTGGTGGACTCAAAAGCTATCGACTTCACCAACAATAGGCCGAATGTAATTCAGAACCTCATGCCATCGCATGAAGGGCCGAGGGTTAACGCCATCGAGAATGGAGAGAAGCTGAATTTGATTTTTAATGTGAATGAGTTGAAGAGAAGTTATTAAAAGGAGGAGTATTTCTGGGCTGTAACAATGATTTTCAGGGTTGTACATTGAGGTCAGAGGGTTGTGGTTTGTTGAAATCAGGTATACAGAAGATGATTGATGAAGGTCAATTACAGTTTGTCAGGGCAGAGGTTGAGAAAAAGGCTGTTGAAGATGTCAATGATAATGATGTTGCTACCATATCCATCCCGTACAGAACTATACATATTTCAGCACCGGTGCATCAAGCATCTGTCATTATTACTACACCCGGACCAATTCCTTACGAGAGTATCAAGGCAATCCCATGGAATTATGGCGCAGAGGTATTCTGTAATGGACAAAAACAAGAGCTGATTGGATCTTATGGTGTAGGTTCAAGTGTTGAGAATATTGTTGGGGCTGACGGAATCACTCGCAGTGGTAGAGTATTTTCGCCATCAAATAAGAATGTGGGTAGTTCGAGTAAAGATAAAGGAAAACAAGTTGTTAATGACTCTGCACAAAAACAGGTTGATGATACTTCCTTCTCGAAGGATGTGGAAGAGTTTATGAGGCTAATCCAAAAAAGTGATTACAAGATTATAGATCATCTTAATCAAATGCCGTAAAAAATCTCTATCCTTTCATTACTGTTATGTTCTAAAGCGCACATAAATGCTCTGTTGAAAGTGTTAAACACTGCTTATGTGCCACAGGAGATTTCAGTGAATCAACTTGAGGGTGTAGTCGCTCATGTGAATACTGGGAATGGTTTGGGATTTACAGATTTGGATTTGATGCGTGTCGGGAGAAATCATAACAACGCCTTGCACATTTCCTTGGAATGCAGAGGTTCTCTAATGTAACATGTTCTTGTAGATACAGAGTCTTCGCTGAATGTCCTTCTAAAGAAGGCCCTGATGAAGCTAGAAACTCAAGGTTTGATCTGCAGACCAAGTGATTTGGTGGTGCGGGCATTTGATGGATCAAAGAGGACATTGTTTGGGGAGGTGGTGATGCCTATCAAGGTGGGGCCTGAAATTTTTTATGTAACTTTCTATATTACGGATATTCAACTGGCCTACAGCTATTTGCTAGGTTGTCTTTGGATACATTTCGCTGGAGCGGTAACTTCTACTTTGCATCAGAAGTTGAAATATATGGTTTAAGGTAAAGTGATCACAGTGTGTGGGGAGGAGGATATAATGGTCAGCCAGTTGTCGACATTCAAGTATGTAGAATTTGATGGAGAGATCCATGAACTTTACGTCAAGCTTTTGAAGCTGTGCAAATTCAGAAAGAGCCTCCTATAGAGGTTAAAGAGCCTGAAGTGTCGATGTCCTCAATCAAAGATGCGCGTGCGGTGGTTGAGTCTGGAGGTTCTCAGAGGTGGGGCTAGATTCTTGAAGTTCCAATGAAGCAGGACAAATATGGTTTGGGGTACAAGCCATCAAAGCCGTCTCAAGAACCCCCAAGATACAGTGGTCCAGTCTGATTTACCAGTACTGGGGTGTTTTTCAACAGGATCAATGCAATAGGCGATGATGAAGATAGTGATTGTGATATAGATGGTTCGATCCGCCCATGTGTTCCTGGTCAGGAGTTGCACAACTGGTCCGCCAAAGAAGTCATCCGAGTTACCTTTGAAGAGTAATTTTTATTGTTTTTGCATTTGATATGTCTTACGTTCTGCCCAAGACATAGTGACTCACTTTGTAGGGCCACACTGTTTCATTTTCAATATCATCATGAATAAAGGACGTTTTGCATTCAAATAATTTGATCCCTGTTTTTCCTTTTTTACTTTTACTAAAAGAAAAATGGCAATGTGTTTTAATTTGTTTGTTCATTGTTGGATTCATGGTAAACATAAAACATCACTCATGCAGGTCTGTCATCTCGGGATTATGTGGACATCTTCGCCTAGTCTTACCAAGACATGTCAGGTTTTGACACGGACATCGTCGTACACCGTCTGCCTCTCAAAGAGGATTGTCCTCCGGTTAAACAAAAGCCAAGAAGAACGAGACTGGACATGGCTGTCAAAATCAAGGAAGAGGTTTAGAAACAGTTAAATGCTGACTTTCTTGCTGTAACAAATTATCCTCCGTGGGTTTCTAATATCGTTCCTATACCTAAGAAGGATGGAAAGGTCAGGATGTGCATTGATTATCGTGACTTAAATAGAGCAAGCCCGAAAGACGATTTCCCGCTCCCCCACATTGACGTGTTAGTTGAAAACACTGCTTAGCACTCTGTGTTTTCCTTCATGAATGGCTTCTTTGGGTATAACCAAATCAAGATGGCCCCAGAGGACATGGAGAAGACTACCTTTATAACACCGTGGGGGACTTTCGTTTACAAGGTAATGGCCTTTGGATTGAAGAATGTTGGGGCAACCTATCAGCGGGCAATGGTGACTCTCTTTCATGATATGATTCACAAAGAGATCGAAGTCTATGTTGATGACATGATCGCGAAGTCACAAATAGAGGAGGAGCATTTGGTGAATCTTCATAAGTTGTTTGAAAGGTTGATGAAGTTCAAGCTGAGGTTGAATCCGAATAAGTGCACCTTTGGGGTGAAATCAAGTAAACTACTGGGTTTCATTGTCAGCGAAATGGGTATTGAGGTAGATCCTGCCAAAGTAAAAGCCATACAAGAGATGCCTGAACCGAGAATGGAAAATGAGGTTCGTGGTTTCTTGGGGAGATTGAACTACATAGCCAGGTTCATCTCTCATCTTACAGCCACGTGTGAACCGATACTCAAATTGCTGAGATTAGATCAAGAGGTCAGGCGGAATGAAAACTGTCAAAAGGCGTTTGAGAAAATAAAAGAGTATTTACATGAACCTCTGATCCTCATGCCGCCAGTAGCAGGAAGACCTTTGATTATATATCTTACGGTTCTTGAGAATTCGATAGGTGTGTGCTCGGTCAACACAACAAGACAGGTAGAAAAGAGCATGCCATCTACTACCTGTGTAAAAAGTTCACTAATTATGAATCAAGATACTCGATGCTGGAAAAGATATGTTCTGCACTCGCTTGGGCAGCTAAGCGTTTGAGGCAATATATGTTAAACAACACAACCCTGTTAATTTCGAAGATGGATCTGATAAAGTATGTGTTTGAAAAGCAGGCACTCTCTGGGAGGATCGCCCTTTGGCAGATGGTTTTGACAGAATATGATATTTAGTATGTGTCCCAAAAGGCCATTAAGTGAAGCGTTCTGTCAGAATATCTCGCTCAACAACCGATCGAGGATTATTAACCGATGAAGTTTGAGTTTTTGGATGAGCATATCATATTTTTGAAGATGAAAGACTATGACGAACCTTTATCAGACGAAGGACCCAAAATTGGATCTCAGTGGAGTTTAATCTTTGACGGAGCTATCAAAGCATATGGTAATGGAATTGGAGCAATCATTACAACTCCAAGGGGTTTCCATATACCTTTTACTGCCCGATTAACGCTTATATGCACAAATAACGAGGCAGAGTATGAAGCATGCATTATGGGGTTAGAAGAGGCTATTGACTTGAGAATCAAGAACCTTGATGTGTATGGTGATTCTACGTTGGTAATTAATCAGATTAAAGGTGAGTGGGAAACTCGTAAAGCAAACTTGGTTCCTTACAAGAACTACGCCAGAAGGTTGTTGCCGTTCTTTGATAGGGTTGACTTTCATCACGTACCCTGGGCTGAAAATCAGATGGCAGACGCGTTGGCAACGTTGGCTTCAATGTACAAAGTGAATATGTGGAATGAAGTTCCATCAATCAAAATTATGCGCCTTGATAGACCAACCTTTGTGTTTGCAATTGAAGAGGCATCAAATGGCAAGTCATGGTATTATGACATCAAATATTTTCTTAAGAGTCAAGAGTACCCACTTGGGGCATCCGCTAAAGACAAGAAGACTTTGAGGAGGTTGGCCGGCAATTTCTTTTTGAACAAGGACGATGTGTTATACAATAGGAACTTTTATATAGTACTGTTGCATTGTGTTGATGAACACGAGACAGGCCTGTTAATGGAAGAGGTTCACAAGGGTTCTTTTGGTACTCATGCCAATGGGCATGCTATGGCCAGAAAACTATTGAGGGCAGAGTATTACTGGATGACTATGGAGTCCGACTGTTTCAAATACGCCAGAAAATGCCATAAATTCCAAATTTATGCTGATAAGGTGAACGTACCGCCTAGTCCTCTGAACATCTTCACATCTCATTGCCCCTTTGTATTGTGGGGCATTGACCTGATTGGAAAGATCGAGCCGACTGCTTCCAATGGGCATCGCTTTATTCTGGTTGCTATTAACTATTTCACAAAGTGGGTAGAAGCAGCGTCATTTGCTAACGTCACCAGACAAGTGGTCGCCCGGTTTATAAAGAAGGACATCATCTGCCGTTATGGTATCCCAGAGAGAATCATTACCGATAATAGTTCAAATTTGAATAACAAGATGATGAAGGAGCTATGCCAAAGCTTTAAAATTGAACATCACAATTCTTCTCCATATCGTCCGAAGATGCATGGCGCTATTGAAGCAACAAACAAGAATATCAAGATGATTATGCAGAAGATGGTGGTAACATATAAGGATTGGCATGAGATGTTTCCCTTTGCTCTACACGGTTATCATACGTTGGTACGTACATCGACAAGGGCAACTCTCTTCTCACTGGTGTATGGTATGGAGGCAGTCCTACCATTAGAAGTTGAGATCCCTTCTTTGAGAATTCTGGCAGATGTGAAACTTGAGGAAGCTGAATGGATACGATCTAGGCTGGATCAACTGAACCTTATTGAGTAGAAGAGATTGGCAGCCATTGCGCATGGTCGGTTATACCAAAGCAGGATGAAGAAGGCCTTTAATCAAAAAGTGCGTCCTCGTTGTTTTCAGACAGACGATTTGGTTTTGAAAATGATCCTTCCTCCTCAGACAGATCACAGGGGCAATTGGACTCCAAACTACGAAGGGCCATATGTAGTAAGAAAGGTTTTCTCTGGTGGAGCCTTGTTACTCTCGACTATGGATGGCGAAGATTTTACATCCCTTATGAACACAGACGTAGTAAAAAAATACTACGCATAAAGAGAACCGCTGGACCACAAAAGGAAAAGTCCAGGAAAAAAGGGGCATCTTGGCAAACCACAAAAAGAAAAGGTTCGGGCAAAAACTAGGGATAAAAGAAAAGAAAAGAAAAGAATAAACCCGCAAAGTTAAAAACTTGAAAAGGCAGCTTTGGCAAAAATGGGTATCCCGGTGGATTGAAAAATTGAGAGGGAGATCCAGGCAAAAGTTAGGGATTTAAAAGTGAGAGGTTGCGGTCTGCGTTTGATCTATGAACACTTTCGATACATGGGAATTTCAAGGGAAGAAAATCAGTCCAGTCAGTCTTTTAAGAAGGCAAAGCATCGGTAAATGTTGAAGACGTATGGGTCATAGCTAAATCAAAGCGTGGTGGATATCTGTTCCCACATTTCCGACATATGTATTTTCTTTTCACTTTTGCGCAATTACCTCTTTTCAAGACTTGCTTCCAATGTGTAAACGCCTATTTATAGGCCAGTTCAAATAAATACAATATCATTTCACTCAAAAGTTGTTTATTTCTATTTTTACTTTTTACTGTTTTGTTTGCAAAAACGTCCGATATTTTTTATAAACATTGCATGTGAAAACATTGGGCTTTACAGAGCATATCAAAGACAATGAAAATTTCTCAAAACAATGGGTATCATGGATGGTAACCGAGGTGACCATCTCACATATAGGACATACCGTTGTTTGTTATATGTTTGCAGGGTGGCATGATTCTTTTCCCCAGTAGATTTTCTCTCCCCAGCATTGAAGTTCTATCATCCTCAGCAGAGCATGGTGAAATTCTTAATCACTCTCCCAGCAGGAGTGCAGAAGATTTACGTTCCCCAACCATATATGGGTTTTGTTTATGACTCCCTAGCAAGTATTCAAAAGTTGGCTACCCCAGGCTGGATAGTGTTGGTTGGTATCTCTTGCAGGAGACTCATTTGATGTCTCTCCACTAATAGAGATTTTATATTCCCCACAGAGTCTTGGTATCTACTCTCCTCATCAGGTCAAGAAGAGCAATTTTCCCAGCAACAGTGTGCTCTTATCCCTAGCAGGGTAAGGTTGAAAGATATTTCCCCAGAAGAAGCCCAATAATATTCCCCAGCAGGTTTGGTATTATTGACTTCTCTCCCCAAGTGGAGTGTGGTATTAATTCTCTCGACGGGTAGATCAATAGTGGTTGACATCCCCGACAGATTCCAAGCCCAATCGTCATTGGCACTTTTCTGTATCAGATCTTTGGGTTTATCTTCAGCAGATGTTATTCACGATTCCCAGCATAGGGGAAGTTCTCTTTGGGTTTTAACTTCAGCAGAGGTTATAATTAGGAAGGTCAATCAATTTGTCTTTCTCAGCAGAGTTTGTTTCCAGTTTTCTCAGCACTACTCTCGGTCGAGTGTCTCTTTGCATAGCATAAGTATATTTGCATTGCATCCTAAAATAAAATACGTAGCATTTCTTTTTCGTATGGAACATTATGCCATTGAAAAAATTGAAACATATGCATCCGAAGCATGAGCCAGGTTTGATACCCTCTTTGCCAAACGTTTCCACAGCAGAAAATGGTGTAACTCAGGAGAGATCGTTTAACTATATCCCCAGGCAGGTGCGTCAACCAACCCTTAGGGTACTAGATCCGTTAATCTTTCCCTTTTTTATCTTTGTTCCCAAGAAGAGTCGTTTGACTAGGGTTCTATTATCCCCTCAGAGTTGTTTCTTTCACCCGTCGTTCGAGGTTTAGATGCGTTGATCTACATACTTTTAGGATATAGTTCTTTCGACACACGTCCGTGTTGGATTCCTTTCTTCAATACTTCACCTGTATTGATCTTAGACACTCGTCCGTGCTCTCTCGACACCCGTCCGTGTTTAAATCCTTTTCTTCAACACTTCGTCCGTATTAATGTTAGACACTCGTCCGTGTTCTTTCAACACTCGTTCATGTTCGATTCATTTCTTTAATACTCCATCTATATTGACTTTTGACACTCGTCCGTGCCCTTTCGATACTAGTTCGTGTTTGATTCCTTTCTTCAGTACCTGTTTGTATTGATCCTAGACACTCGTCTGTGTTTGTTTCAACCTCTTCAATGCTCGTTCGCGTCCTTTCAGCACTCGTCCGTGTTTGCCTTCAGCTCTCCAATACTCGTTTGTATTGATCCCAGACACTCGTCCGTGTTCTTCCAACACTCGTCTGTGATTGTTTCAGTTTCTTCAACACCCGTCCGTATTGATCTGAGATTTTATACACTCGTCTGTGTTGCTTCAGTATCATCAGCATTCGTTTGTATTGATTTTTTTGATACCCGTTCGTGGTTATGGTTTTATACCTCTTATTACTTATTCCCCAGCGGAGTCGTCCATCCCTTTGTAGGTTGCAAATTTGTGTGGTTATTTTGGTATTCAATCCTCTTCTACCTTGAACGTCTGAAAGTCGTCGCTCTTCATACCTTCAGATTTAAGTCGATTAAATAGGGGCAGCTGTAACACCCCAAAATTTGCCTCACTTTTTCTTAATCTCTTGGCTTATGTTTCACATCATTTTGCATTTGCATTTGTGCATAGCATTGGTTCTAAGCATGTGATCAAGGTATCTTGGTTAGTTCTCAAGAGGAGAGTGTGTTCCTCAAAGGTTCAAGCAAGGGATTGTACTCAACTTTATGCCATTCTCAAGCTCCAAAGTCCTTTCCTCATCAAGGCATTCTTAACCATCTCACACAAGATTCTGGATCAAGAATATAATCATTGGGCATGGCTTCCTATCTTTTGATCATCTGGATTAGTGTTTTGGTCAAAGGGCATCTGTGGTTAGCTTCTTAGGCAAGGCATTATGTAACACCCCTTCTATACCCCGTACAAAAATCGGAGTAAACTATTCTTATAAATAAAACATTAGAGCAAAGAATAATTTATCATGATATAGCCAGAGATGCCACACCAACGTGAACTAAAACAACCTGCTCATATAGATATATAACAACCTGATAGCCATATAAACATAGGAACTCAGTTCCAAAATACCATCATTCAGTTACAGAATTAAAGCGGAACATCCATAACTGATGTCATCACAAAAGATAAGTATGTCATATACATGTTCATACAAAGCCACTAGATACAGGCCAAAAGAAACATCTACACTCGAACCCCGACTACCCGTGTTACATATCAGAGCCAACGGAACGACAAAAAGACGAAGACACTAATCTTCGCAAAAGACTCCAGCATCTAATCTGCAATGCCTCATAGAGCATTATAAAACAGCAGAAGGGTGAGAAACAGGATTATAATATACTTGCATATCATTATATAACACTTAGCAAAATATGCACAATTATTCTCACCATACAAATATGATACTTGTAAACAATACAAGACATATTAACCCCATTTCACACATCAATCACACAAGCCTATACATTAACACAATGCATAACAATTCCTTCTCAAAATTCAACACATAAACATTCATGTAATGAATTATGCAAATGCACAGAGACCGACACAACGACTCTATGCATGCGGTACCATTAGTCCCCCAGGAACTCTTGGAATCATCGCTCGTTACTTAGGGTAACTCCCCGTCGGGCATACGATGTTCCCCGTCGCTACCACTTATCACCAAGCATACGACGTTATGGATCGTTTTTAGTCCTTTATAATAGGCACACGATCAATACAACAATTGCTTACACCCATAAGGGATCTACAATTCAACATGCATTGTTTACACCCACAAAGGGATCTACAATGTCTTCATGCATTGTTTACACCCACAAAGGGATCTACAATGTCTAACTGCATTGTTTACACCCACAAAGGGATCTACAATGTCTACCACATGATGCATGTCATATAATGACCCATGGCAATCAAAGCTCATACATTAAATCATGCATTTCAAGTACATATAAAGTAATGCACACAATTGCCCAAAATGGCCACAAACACCAATATACCATCAAATAATCATCACACAAACCATCTCATAACATATCACATTCTATCGCACAATATAGAAAATAACTCAAAAATTCCATTTTACGGTTTCTCGGAAAAGTCGGCTAAAAGTCGGCCAAAAATAATATTTTCTACCATCATCAACAAGTACTCATCGATAGCTTCGATTCGGTATAAAGAACTCTTAAATACGATAAACGGTTAACAAGATATGAATATTTCAAAATAACGCGAAACATAAACCGGACGCCCGACACAACGAAACGGTTCGTAAAAACTGTACCAATTGGACCAAGTTCAGACCCCAAAACTATTTTTCCTAGAAAGAGCATCTCGTTAGCTTTCTAACGCTTCGAACGAGGGTTAAAACCGCCTTACGGTTCAAGAGATATGAATTTCCGAAGTTTCCCCGAAAAACCAGATTTTCATGGTTCAGCACAGTATGTATCGATACATAGGCTTATGTATCGATACAAAAAGCCACATGTATCGATACATAGCACGCATGTGTCGACACATGCTGTAGTGAAAATGCTGTTTTTCCCAATTTTCACAGTATGTATCGATGCATAAGGGTTATGTATCGATACATAATCCATTTCATATCGATACATAGCTTATGTATCGATGCATAGCCCTGTTTTTCTCAAAAATCAGAATTTCTCAAAATACACCTTTGCTGCCATTTTTCCTTTTGCCCGAAAACTCGACTAAATCGAACATTTTCACCGAAACAAACATATACGCGCAACCACCAAATACATAAGAACATTTTAGAACACATAAACGAAATTTCTACGACGTTCGATTTTTCGATTAAATTTCAACCTTCCAAAAACCAGAATTTTCAAACATCATCAAATCGAATAAAAATCACGACATACGACGATCTAACCTTACTCGATACAACTACGTAATTTATTTCGAATTCTAACCGTGAAAACATCGGTTCCTATCGACTTCCTACAATTCGACCTAAACGGACAAAATAACGGAAACATAGCGAAAACTAACCGAAACATATCCAAACTTCATGAGACTTTAAAACAGAAACTCACATACATATAACCAACCAACACATGTATTTATACGACTTTTCGACCGTAAAAACATCAGTTTCTAACGATTTCGTCCAATACGGCGTAAACGGAAACATATGGAAAACCAATCCAAAACATCCACACAAAACATATATAATCATACACAATGATATAATAACCGAGTTTCGCACCCTTACCCGATTTAATCGTGTTCTAGAAAGTCGGGAGATTGGTTTCTTCCTTCACAAGTTTTCCTCTCTTTTCTTCTTTCTTTTCTCTTTTCTTCTTCTCTCTTTTTCTTCTCTTTTGGAAATTCTTACTAACTTTTCTAAACTTATACTAACTATTTTCTTTTATATTTTCTTAACTTAAAAATTCTAAACATTTCTAATAAATATCTAAACTAACTATTATTAACTAATACTATTTATTATGAAATATGTCAAATACCCCCTATTCCAATTTTCCCCGCAACTCTCAAAAACGGTAAAAATACACAATGTGCAAAAATAACATATAATCACACCAATTAGCAATTAACATAAATATTGATCAATTAAAAATAAAGACTCGACCAATTAACACCAAAAAGCACGGAAAAAGGAAATATTAAAAAACGGACCGTTACAACTCTCCCCCACTTGAGAAATTTTCGTCCTCGAAAATATTACCTGATCCAAACAACTCCGGATACGATTCCCGCATCCGACTTTCCAATTCCCAAGTCAAATTGCCCTCAGCAGCGCCTCCCCACGCCACTTTCACAAGTGCAATCTCCTTGCCTCTTAACCTTTTCAACTCGCGATCTAAAATCCTCACCGGTAAAACCTCAACCGTAAGATTATCTCTTACCTCAACCTCATCCATCGGAATCACATGAGACGGATCTGAAACATACTTCCGTAGCTGTGAAACATGGAAAACATCATGTAGATTCGAAAGATTCGGTGGCAATGCTATCCTGTAAGCCACTGCACCAACTCTTTCGGATATCTGATATGGACCAATAAAACGAGAAGTCAACTTCTTCGACTTCAGAGCACGACCCACACCCGTAACCGGTGTAACTCTCAAAAACACATGGTCGCCTTCTTGAAATTCAAGATCTTTCCTTCTCTTGTCATGATAGCTCTTTTGTCTACTTTGAGAAGCTTTAATCTTCTCCCGAATAAACTTCACTTTCTCCGTTGTTTGTTGTACCATTTCCGGTCCAACTATCGTCCTCTCGCCGGTTTCATGCCAACACAAAGGTGTTCGACATCTCCGACCATACAAAGCCTCAAATGGTGCCATACTTATACTTGAATGAAAACTGTTATTGTAAGTGAATTCAATCAACGCCAAATAACCATCCCAAGCACCACCTTGCTCGAGTACACAAGCACGCAATAAATCCTCCAACGATTGAATCGTCCTCTCGGTTTGACCGTCCGTTTGCGGATGGTAAGCCGAACTCAATCTTAGCTTAGAACCCAAAGCCTTTTGTAAACTCTCCCAAAACCTCGATGTAAACCTAGGATCTCTATCCGATACAATACTCTTAGGAACTCCATGTAACTTCACCACCACAAGAATATAAATCTCGGCTAACTTCTCCAAAGGATAACTAATATCAATTGGAATAAAGTGAGCAGATTTAGTAAGCCTATCAACAATTACCCAAATAGCATTATGACCTCTTTGCGTATTCGGCAATCCCGTAACAAAATCCATCGATATACTATCCCATTTCCATTCCGGAATATCCAACGGTTGCATAAATCCACTCGGTTTTTGATGTTCCACCTTAGACTTTTGACAAGTTAAGCATGCATACACAAATTGAGCAACGTCCCTCTTTAATCCGGACCACCAAAAGATTTTTCTCAAATCTTGATACATTTTGTTCGCTCCCGGATGAATACTTAAGTTACTTCGGTGCCCTTCTTCCAATATCATCTTTTTCAACTCCACATCATCGGGAATACAAATACGACCACGGAATCTCAAAACTCCAAAATTATCAACTTTGAAATCTTCATTCTCATTCAACATCAAATCAACGAATTTCAAGTCCAACTTTTGCTTTTCACCTACCGTTGCAAGAAAATCATTTGTAACATGTAGCATACCAAGTCTCACACTTCTCGGCGTCATTTCACAAACTAAACTCAAGTCTCTAAAATCCTCCAAAAGTTCCCATTCTTTCATCATCAATGCGGACATATGTAACAACCTCCGACTTAAAGCATCGGCCACCACGTTTGCCTTACCCGGATGGTAATTCAAACCAAAATCATAATCCTTTAAAAGTTCTAGCCACCTCCTTTGTCTCATGTTCAACTCTTTTTGATCAAATAAATATTTCAAGCTCTTGTGATCACTAAAAACTTCAAATCTCGCACCATAAAGATAATGCCTCCATATTTTCAAAACAAACACCACGGCCGCTAACTCCAAGTCATGCGTAGGATAATTCTTTTCATGCACTCTCAATTGTCTAGAAGCATATGCCACAACTTTTCCATCTTGCATCAAAACACCACCTAAACCCGTCAATGAAGCATCACAATACACAACAAATGGTTCATTAGGATTAGGCAAAATCAAGATCGGAGTCGTTGTCAACCTTCTCTTTAGCTCATTGAAACTCTCTTCACAATGAATATCCCAAATGAAAGCCTTTCCTTTACAAGTCAATTGCGTCAAAGGAAGTGCCAATTTTGAAAATCCCTCAATAAACCTCCGATAATAACCTGCCAAGCCTAAAAAGCTTCGAATCTCCGTAACCGACCTAGGAGCCCCCCATTGCATCACCGCATCTATCTTGGATGGATCAACACTAATACCACTACCGGAAATAACATGTCCAAGGAAACTTACTTCCGACAGCCAAAATTCACATTTTGACAACTTAGCATACAATTGTTTCTCTTTCAAAATTTGCAACACAATTCTCAAATGCTCTTCATGCTCCTCTTGAGACTTAGAGTAAATCAAAATATCATCGATGAACACAACCACAAAACGATCCAACTGTTCATGAAAAATACGATTCATGTATTCCATAAACACACCCGGCGCGTTAGAAACCCCAAATGGCATCACGGAGTATTCGTAATGACCATACCGTGTCCTAAAGGCCGTCTTTTGAATATCCTCTCCTTTCACACGAATCTGGTGGTATCCTGATCTCAAATCAATCTTGCTAAAAACATTCGTACCAACCAATTGGTCCATCAAATCATCGATCCTTGGAAGCGGATATTTGTTCTTAATTGTCACTTTGTTCAACTGTCGATAATCAATGCATAACCGCATACTCCCGTCCTTCTTCTTTACCAACAATACCGGAGCACCCCAAGGAGAAACACTTGGCCTTACAAATTTCTTGTCCAACAAGTCCTTCAATTGCTTTTTCAATTCTACCAATTCCGATGCCGACATACGATACGGTGCCATCGAAATCGGTCTAGTACCCGGAACTAGATCAATAGAAAATTCAACTTCTCTTTTCGGCGGTACATCCGTAATATCTTCCGGAAATACTTCTGGAAATTCACACACCACTGGAAACACATCAAGCTCAACTTTACTCTCCACCGACAATGATGCAAACAAACCAAACAATTGAGCTTCGTCCGCTAAAAGTTTCTTCAACTCTTTAGTGGATTGGAAACTCTCAAATTCATCATCTTCCATAGAAGGAAACCTTACTAATTTGTGATAGCAATCTATATGAACTCGATTAAATTGCAGCCAGTTCATACCCAAGATCACGTCTAATCCCACCAACGGCAAACATACTAAATCCATAACAAAGTCTTTACCATACATGGTTAAAGGACAACTCATACACACCAAAGATGTATTTACCGACCCTGAAGCAGGAGTCTCAATAACCATTTCAGCACCCATCAAAGTTAACGCAAGATTCAAACGCTTCGCGCACTCAGACGAAATAAACGAATGAGTCGCTCCCGTATCGATAACAGCAACTAAAGGTGTACTATTAATAAAGCATGTACCTTTAATCAAACGGTCTGCATTCGTAGTTTGAGTCCCAGCCAATGCAAACACCTTTCCGCCCGCTTGAGCTTGTCTTGGTTTCGTGCACTTTGTACTATAGTGACCATTCTCCCCACAATTATAACACTTGATTGCATTCCTCCTACAATCAGCAGCCACATGACCCTTCAACTCACAATTAGCACACCTATTCATATTATTCATATTCCTCTTACATTCCGATATACGATGACCTAAACCACCACAATTGTAACATTTCACAGAAGAATTCATTCCTCCACCACTCGGCTTCCTATCAAAAGTAGCCTTCTGTTTCCTCCTATCAACAGAAGTCACATAAGGCCTACCTCTAAACTGCCCCTTTCCTTTCTTATCATTCAGATTCTTGTAATGAGTAGCACGTGCTTTGCTATCCTCATCAAAAATCCGACTCTTGTTCACCAACACTGAAAACTGTCTTATCTCCTGATAACCGATACCTTGCTTGATTTCTGGCCTCAAGCCATTCACAAATTTCAGACACTTAGACCTCTCCGAACCAGCCGTATTATAATTGGGACAAAACTTCACCAGTTCTTCAAACTTAGCAGCATAATCCGCAACAGAGGAATTATCCTGCTTCAGTTCAAGAAATTCAATTTCCTTTTTACCTCTCTCATCTTCCGGAAAATACTTCTCCAGAAAAGCATCTTTGAACACAGCCCAAGTAACCACAATTTCATCCTCCTCAAACCTCTGAGAAGCATTTATCCACCAGTCCTCAGCCTCCTTTTCCAGAACATGAGTACCATACTGCACTTTCTGTTCCTCGAAACACATAATGAAACGGAAGATCTTCTCAATCTTCTTCAGCCAAAGTTGTGCTCCATCAGGATCATGAGTACCCTTGAAGCTCGGTGGGTTATTCTTCTGAAACTTATCCATACTACGCGACTCCTCGTCCGCCGCAGCATTGGGTAAATTCTGCATCGCTTGCGCCATAGCTTGCATGGCCGCAGTCATAGCAGCGTCACGTCTTGCCGCCATAATCTGAACATTCCCAATGATAGCAAATTATGGTTAAACAACCACTCCACAGAGTGCAACAGACCAACCAAACACAACCGACACGACAACATGGTCGGACAAACCAAACATTGGCTCTGATACCACTTAATGTAACACCCCTTCTATACCCCGTACAAAAATCGGAGTAAACTATTCTTATAAATAAAACATCAGAGAAAAGAATAATTTATCATGATATAGCCAGAGATGCCACACCAACGTGAACTAAAACAACCTGCTCATATAGATATATAACAACCTGATAGCCATATAAACATAGGAACTCAGTTCCAAAATACCATCATTCAGTTACAGAATTAAAGCGGAACATCCATAACTGATGTCATCACAAAAGATAAGTATGTCATATACATGTTCATACAAAGCCACTAGATACAGGCCAAAAGAAACATCTACACTCGAACCCCGACTACCCGTGTTACATATCAGAGCCGACGGAACGACAAAAAGACGAAGACACTAATCTTCGCAAAAGACTCCAGCATCTAATCTGCAATGCCTCATAGAGCATTATAAAACAGCAGAAGGGTGAGAAACAGGATTATAATATACTTGCATATCATTATATAACACTTAGCAAAATATGCACAATTATTCTCACCATACAAATATGATACTTGTAAACAATACAAGACATATTAACCCCATTTCACACATCAATCACATAAGCCTATACATTAACACAATGCATAACAATTCCTTCTCAAAATTCAACACATAAACATTCATGTAATGAATTATGCAAATGCACAGAGACCGACACAACGACTCTATGCATGCGGTACCATTAGTCCCCCAGGAACTCTTGGAATCATCGCTCGTTACTTAGGGTAACTCCCCGTCGGGCATACGATGTTCCCCGTCGCTACCACTTATCACCAAGCATACGACGTTATGGATCGTTTTTAGTCCTTTATAATAGGCACACGATCAATACAACAATTGCTTACACCCATAAGGGATCTACAATTCAACATGCATTGTTTACACCCACAAAGGGATCTACAATGTCTTCATGCATTGTTTACACCCACAAAGGGATCTACAATGTCTAACTGCATTGTTTACACCCACAAAGGGATCTACAATGTCTACCACATGATGCATGTCATATAATGACCCATGGCAATCAAAGCTCATACATTAAATCATGCATTTCAAGTACATATAAAGTAATGCACACAATTGCCCAAAATGGCCACAAACACCAATATACCATCAAAGAATCATCACACAAACCATCTCATAACATATCACATTCTATCGCACAATATAGAAAATAACTCAAAAATTCCATTTTACGGTTTCTCAGAAAAGTCGGCTAAAAGTCGGCCAAAAATAATATTTTCTACCATCATCAACAAGTACTCATCGATAGCTTCGATTCGGTATAAAGAACTCTTAAATACGATAAACGGTTAACAAGATATGAATATTTCAAAATAACGCGAAACATAAACCGGACGCCCGACACAACGAAACGGTTCGTAAAAACTGTACCAATTGGACCAAGTTCAGACCCCAAAACTATTTTTCCTAGAAAGAGCATCTCGTTAGCTTTCTAACGCTTCGAACGAGGGTTAAAACCGCCTTACGGTTCAAGAGATATGAATTTCCGAAGTTTCCCCGAAAAACCAGATTTTCATGGTTCAGCACAGTATGTATCGATACATAGGCTTATGTATCGATACAAAAAGCCACATGTATCGATACATAGCACGCATGTGTCGACACATGCTGTAGTGAAAATGCTGTTTTTCCCAATTTTCACAGTATGTATCGATGCATAAGGGTTATGTATCGATACATAATCCATTTCGTATCGATACATAGCTTATGTATCGATGCATAGCCCTGTTTTTCTCAAAAATCAGAATTTCTCAAAATACACCTTTGCTGCCATTTTTCCTTTTGCCCGAAAACTCGACTAAATCGAACATTTTCACCGAAACAAACATATACGCGCAACCACCAAATACATAAGAACATTTTAGAACACATAAACGAAATTTCTACGACGTTCGATTTTTCGATTAAATTTCAACCTTCCAAAAACCAGAATTTTCAAACATCATCAAATCGAATAAAAATCACGACATACGACGACCTAACCTTACTCGATACAACTACGTAATTTATTTCGAATTCTAACCGTGAAAACATCGGTTCCTATCGACTTCCTACAATTCGACCTAAACGGACAAAATAACGGAAACATAGCGAAAACTAACCGAAACATATCCAAACTTCATGAGACTTTAAAACAGAAACTAACATACATATAACCAACCAACACATGTATTTATACGACTTTTCGACCGTAAAAACATCGGTTTCTAACGATTTCGTCCAATACGGCGTAAACGGAAACATATGGAAAACCAATCCAAAACATCCACACAAAACATATATAATCATACACAATGATATAATAACCGAGTTTCGCACCCTTACCCGATTTAATCGTGTTCTAGAAAGTCGGGAGATTGGTTTCTTCCTTCACAAGTTTTCCTCTCTTTTCTTCTTTCTTTTCTCTTTTCTTCTTCTCTCTTTTTCTTCTCTTTTGGAAATTCTTACTAACTTTTCTAAACTTATACTAACTATTTTCTTTTATATTTTCTTAACTTAAAAATTCTAAACATTTCTAATAAATATCTAAACTAACTATTATTAACTAATACTATTTATTATGAAATATGTCAAATACCCCCTATTCCAATTTTCCCTGCAACTCTCAAAAACGGTAAAAATACACAATGTGCAAAAATAACATATAATCACACCAATTAGCAATTAACATAAATATTGCTCAATTAAAAATAAAGACTCGACCAATTAACACCAAAAAGCACGGAAAAAGGAAATATTAAAAAATGGACCGTTACAACTCTCCCCCACTTGAGAAATTTTCGTCCTCGAAAATATTACCTGATCCAAACAACTCCGGATACGATTCCCGCATCCGACTTTCCAATTCCCAAGTCAAATTGCCCTCAGCAGCGCCTCCCCACGCCACTTTCACAAGTGCAATCTCCTTGTCTCTTAACCTTTTCAACTCGCGATCTAAAATCCTCACCGGTAAAACCTCAACCGTAAGATTATCTCTTACCTCAACCTCATCCATCGGAATCACATGAGACGGATCTGGAACATACTTCCGTAGCTGTGAAACATGGAAAACATCATGTAGATTTGAAAGATTCGGTGGCAATGCTATCCTGTAAGCCACTGCACCAACTCTTTCGGATATCTGATATGGACCAATAAAACGAGAAGTCAACTTCTTCGACTTCAGAGCACGACCCACACCCGTAACCGGTGTAACTCTCAAAAACACATGGTCGCCTTCTTGAAATTCAAGATCTTTCCTTCTCTTGTCATGATAGCTCTTTTGTCTACTTTGAGAAGCTTTCATCTTCTCCCGAATAAACTTCACTTTCTCCGTTGTTTGTTGTACCATTTCCGGTCCAACTATCGTCCTCTCGCCGGTTTCATGCCAACACAAAGGTGTTCGACATCTCCGACCATACAAAGCCTCAAATGGTGCCATACTTATACTTGAATGAAAACTGTTATTGTAAGTGAATTCAATCAACGCCAAATAACCATCCCAAGCACCACCTTGCTCGAGTACACAAGCACGCAATAAATCCTCCAACGATTGAATCGTCCTCTCGGTTTGACCGTCCGTTTGCGGATGGTAAGCCGAACTCAATCTTAGCTTAGAACCCAAAGCCTTTTGTAAACTCTCCCAAAACCTCGATGTAAACCTAGGATCTCTATCCGATACAATACTCTTAGGAACTCCATGTAACTTCACCACCACAAGAATATAAATCTCGGCTAACTTCTCCAAAGGATAACTAATATCAATTGGAATAAAGTGAGCAGATTTAGTAAGCCTATCAACAATTACCCAAATAGCATTATGACCTCTTTGCGTATTCGGCAATCCCGTAACAAAATCCATCGATATACTATCCCATTTCCATTCCGGAATATCCAACGGTTGCATAAATCCACTCGGTTTTTGATGTTCCACCTTAGACTTTTGACAAGTTAAGCATGCATACACAAATTGAGCAACGTCCCTCTTTAATCCGGACCACCAAAAGATTTTTCTCAAATCTTGATACATTTTGTTCGCTCCCGGATGAATACTTAAGTTACTTCGGTGCCCTTCTTCCAATATCATCTTTTTCAACTCCACATCATCGGGAATACAAATACGACCACGGAATCTCAAAACTCCAAAATTATCAACTTTGAAATCTTCATTCTCATTCAACATCAAATCAACGAATTTCAAGTCCAACTTTTGCTTTTCACCTACCGTTGCAAGAAAATCATTTGTAACATGTAGCATACCAAGTCTCACACTTCTCGGCGTCATTTCACAAACTAAACTCAAGTCTCTAAAATCCTCCAAAAGTTCCCATTCTTTCATCATCAATGCGGACATATGTAACAACCTCCGACTTAAAGCATCGGCCACCACGTTTGCCTTACCCGGATGGTAATTCAAACCAAAATCATAATCCTTTAAAAGTTCTAGCCACCTCCTTTGTCTCATGTTCAACTCTTTTTGATCAAATAAATATTTCAAGCTCTTGTGATCACTAAAAACTTCAAATCTCGCACCATAAAGATAATGCCTCCATATTTTCAAAACAAACACCACGGCCGCTAACTCCAAGTCATGCGTAGGATAATTCTTTTCATGCACTCTCAATTGTCTAGAAGCATATGCCACAACTTTTCCATCTTGCATCAAAACACCACCTAAACCCGTCAATGAAGCATCACAATACACAACAAATGGTTCATTAGGATTAGGCAAAATCAAGATCGGAGTCGTTGTCAACCTTCTCTTTAGCTCATTGAAACTCTCTTCACAATGAATATCCCAAATGAAAGCCTTTCCTTTACAAGTCAATTGCGTCAAAGGAAGTGCCAATTTCGAAAATCCCTCAATAAACCTCCGATAATAACCTGCCAAGCCTAAAAAGCTTCGAATCTCCGTAACCGACCTAGGAGCCCCCCATTGCATCACCGCATCTATCTTGGATGGATCAACACTAATACCACTACCGGAAATAACATGTCCAAGGAAACTTACTTCCGACAGCCAAAATTCACATTTTGACAACTTAGCATACAATTGTTTCTCTTTCAAAATTTGCAACACAATTCTCAAATGCTCTTCATGCTCCTCTTGAGACTTAGAGTAAATCAAAATATCATCGATGAACACAACCACAAAACGATCCAACTGTTCATGAAAAATACGATTCATGTATTCCATAAACACACCCGGCGCGTTAGAAACCCCGAATGGCATCACGGAGTATTCGTAATGACCATACCGTGTCCTAAAGGCCGTCTTTTGAATATCCTCTCCTTTCACACGAATCTGGTGGTATCCTGATCTCAAATCAATCTTGCTAAAAACATTCGCACCAACCAATTGGTCCATCAAATCATCGATCCTTGGAAGCGGATATTTGTTCTTAATTGTCACTTTGTTCAACTGTCGATAATCAATGCATAACCGCATACTCCCGTCCTTCTTCTTTACCAACAATACCGGAGCACCCCAAGGAGAAACACTTGGCCTTACAAATTTCTTGTCCAACAAGTCATTCAATTGCTTTTTCAATTCTACCAATTCCGATGCCGACATACGATACGGTGCCATCGAAATCGGTCTAGTACCCGGAACTAGATCAATAGAAAATTCAACTTCTCTTTTCGGCGGTACATCCGTAATATCTTCCGGAAATACTTCTGGAAATTCACACACCACTGGAAACACATCAAGCTCAACTTTACTCTCCACCGACAATGATGCAAACAAACCAAACAATTGAGCTTCGTCCGCTAAAAGTTTCTTCAACTCTTTAGTGGATTGGAAACTCTCAAATTCATCATCTTCCATAGAAGGAAACCTTACTAATTTGTGATAGCAATCTATATGAACTCGATTAAATTGCAGCCAGTTCATACCCAAGATCACGTCTAATCCCACCAACGGCAAACATACTAAATCCATAACAAAGTCTTTACCATACATGGTTAAAGGACAACTCATACACACCAAAGATGTATTTACCGACCCTGAAGCAGGAGTCTCAATAACCATTTCAGCACCCATCAAAGTTAACGCAAGATTCAAACGCTTCGCGCACTCAGACGAAATAAACGAATGAGTCGCTCCCGTATCGATAACAGCAACTAAAGGTGTACTATTAATAAAGCATGTACCTTTAATCAAACGGTCTGCATTCGTAGTTTGAGTCCCAGCCAATGCAAACACCTTTCCGCCCGCTTGAGCTTGTCTTGGTTTCGTGCACTTTGTACTATAGTGACCATTCTCCCCACAATAATAACACTTGATTGCATTCCTCCTACAATCAGCAGCCACATGACCCTTCAACCCACAATTAGCACACCTATTCATATTATTCATATTCCTCTTACATTCCGATATACGATGACCTAAACCACCACAATTGTAACATTTCACAGAAGAATTCATTCCTCCACCACTCGGCTTCCTATCAAAAGTAGCCTTCTGTTTCCCCCTATCAACAGAAGTCACATAAGGCCTACCTCTAAACTGCCCCTTTCCTTTCTTATCATTCAGATTCTTGTAATGAGTAGCACGTGCTTTGCTATCCTCATCAAAAATCCGACTCTTGTTCACCAACACTGAAAACTGTCTTATCTCTTGATAACCGATACCTTGCTTGATTTCTGGCCTCAAGCCATTCACAAATTTCAGACACTTAGACCTCTCCGAACCAGCCGTATTATAATTGGGACAAAACTTCACCAGTTCTTCAAACTTAGCAGCATAATCCGCAATAGAGGAATTATCCTGCTTCAGTTCAAGAAATTCAATTTCCTTTTTACCTCTCTCATCTTCCGGAAAATACTTCTCCAGAAAAGCATCTTTGAACACAGCCCAAGTAACCACAATTTCATCCTCCTCAAACCTCTGAGAAGTATTTATCCACCAGTCCTCAGCCTCCTTTTCCAGCACATGAGTACCATACTGCACTTTCTGTTCCTCGGAACACATAATGAAACGGAAGATCTTCTCAATCTTCTTCAGCCAAAGTTGTGCTCCATCAGGATCATGAGTACCCTTGAAGCTCGGTGGGTTATTCTTCTGAAACTTATCCATACTACGCGAATCCTCGTCCGCCGCAGCATTGGGTAAATTCTGCATCGCTTGCGCCATAGCTTGCATGGCCGCAGTCATAGCAGCGTCACGTCTTGCCGCCATAATCTGAACATTCCCAATGATAGCAAATTATGGTTAAACAACCACTCCACAGAGTGCAACAGACCAACCAAACACAACCGACACGACAACATGGTCGGACAAACCAAACATTGGCTCTGATACCACTTAATGTAACACCCCTTCTATACCCCGTACAAAAATCGGAGTAAACTATTCTTATAAATAAAACATCAGAGCAAAGAATAATTTATCATGATATAGCCAGAGATGCCACACCAACGTGAACTAAAACAACCTGCTCATATAGATATATAACAACCTGATAGCCATATAAACATAGGAACTCAGTTCCAAAATACCATCATTCAGTTACAGAATTAAAGTGGAACATCCATAACTGATGTCATCACAAAAGATAAGTATGTCATATACATGTTCATACAAAGCCACTAGATACAGGCCAAAAGAAACATCTACACTCGAACCCCGACTACCCGTGTTACATATCAGAGCCGACGGAACGACAAAAAGACGAAGACACTAATCTTCGCAAAAGACTCCAGCATCTAATCTGCAATGCCTCATAGAGCATTATAAAATAGCAGAAGGGTGAGAAACAGGATTATAATATACTTGCATATCATTATATAACACTTAGCAAAATATGCACAATTATTCTCACCATACAAATATGATACTTGTAAACAATACAAGACATATTAACCCCATTTCACACATCAATCACACAAGCCTATACATTAACACAATGCATAACAATTCCTTCTCAAAATTCAACACATAAACATTCATGTAATGAATTATGCAAATGCACAGAGACCGACACAACGACTCTATGCATGCGGTACCATTAGTCCCCCAGGAACTCTTGGAATAATCGCTCGTTACTTAGGGTAACTCCCCGTCGGGCATACGATGTTCCCCGTCGCTACCACTTATCACCAAGCATACGACGTTATGGATCATTTTTAGTCCTTTATAATAGGCACACGATCAATACAACAATTGCTTACACCCATAAGGGATCTACAATTCAACATGCATTGTTTACACCCACAAAGGGATCTACAATGTCTTCATGCATTGTTTACACCCACAAAGGGATCTACAATGTCTAACTGCATTGTTTACACCCACAAAGGGATCTACAATGTCTACCACATGATGCATGTCATATAATGACCCATGGCAATCAAAGCTCATACATTAAATCATGCATTTCAAGTACATATAAAGTAATGCACACAATTGCCCAAAATGGCCACAAACACCAATATACCATCAAAGAATCATCACACAAACCATCTCATAACATATCACATTCTATCGCACAATATAGAAAATAACTCAAAAATTCCATTTTACGGTTTCTCAGAAAAGTCGGCTAAAAGTCGGCCAAAAATAATATTTTCTACCATCATCAACAAGTACTCATCGATAGCTTCGATTCGGTATAAAGAACTCTTAAATACGATAAACGGTTAACAAGATATGAATATTTCAAAATAACGCGAAACATAAACCGGACGCCCGATACAACGAAACGGTTCGTAAAAACTGTACCAATTGGACCAAGTTCAGACCCCAAAACTATTTTTCCTAGAAAGAGCATCTCGTTAGCTTTCTAACGCTTCGAACGAGTTTTAAAACCGCCTTACGGTTCAAGAGATATGAATTTCCGAAGTTTTCCCGAAAAACCAGATTTTCATGGTTCAGCACAGTATGTATCGATACATAGGCTTATGTATCGATACAAAAAGCCACATGTATCGATACATAGCACGCATGTGTCGACACATGCTGTAGTGAAAATGCTGTTTTTCCCAATTTTCACAGTATGTATCGATGCATAAGGGTTATGTATCGATACATAATCCATTTCGTATCGATACATAGCTTATGTATCGATGCATAGCCCTGTTTTTCTCAAAAATCAGAATTTCTCAAAATACACCTTTGTTGCCATTTTTCCTTTTGCCCGAAAACTCGACTAAATCGAACATTTTCACCGAAACAAACATATACGCGCAACCACCAAATACATAAGAACATTTTAGAACACATAAACGAAATTTCTACGACGTTCGATTTTTCGATTAAATTCAACCTTCCAAAAACCAGAATTTTCAAACATCATCAAATCGAATAAAAATCACGACATACGACGACCTAACCTTACTCGATACAACTACGTAATTTATTTCGAATTCTAACCGTGAAAACATCGGTTCCTATCGACTTCCTACAATTCGACCTAAACGGACAAAATAACGGAAACATAGCGAAAACTAACCGAAACATATCCAAACTTCATGAGACTTTAAAACAGAAACTCACATACATATAACCAACCAACACATGTATTTATACGACTTTTCGACCGTAAAAACATCGTTTTCTAACGATTTCGTCCAATACGGCGTAAACGGAAACATATGGAAAACCAATCCAAAACATCCACACAAAACATATATAATCATACACAATGATATAATAACCGAGTTTCGCACCCTTACCCGATTTAATCGTGTTCTAGAAAGTCGGGAGATTGGTTTCTTCCTTCACAAGTTTTCCTCTCTTTTCTTCTTTCTTTTCTCCTTTCTTCTTCTCTCTTTTTCTTCTCTTTTGGAAATTCTTACTAACTTTTCTAAACTTATACTAACTATTTTCTTTTATATTTTCTTAACTTAAAAATTCTAAACATTTCTAATAAATATCTAAACTAACTATTATTAACTAATACTATTTATTATGAAATATGTCAAATACCCCCTATTCCAATTTTCCCCGCAACTCTCAAAAACGGTAAAAATACACAATGTGCAAAAATAACATATAATCACACCAATTAGCAATTAACATAAATATTGCTCAATTAAAAATAAAGACTCGACCAATTAACACCAAAAAGCACGGAAAAAGGAAATATTAAAAAACGGACCGTTACACATTATTCTAAGGCTCAATTCACACCTCAAGGGTTCTTTATATGTGTTAGGTATCATCACAAGTCGTGGCATAAGTCTCAATTATTGGAAAGAAGGCTAGGATTTCATATGATCAAGAAAAGTCAACTATGATTCAACAAAGTCAAAGTAAGGGTTTTTGAGGTCAACCATGGACATTTTATGTCACCTAAAGTTTTTTCATGTGTTTGGAGCAAGAAGAATCAAAGAGAAATGTAAAATCAGGAGTTTTGGAGAATCAGGGTTTTGAAAGAAAAGTTTCTAAGTATATAAATTCCAATTTCTAGCCATCTTGCAACATCCATAACTTTTTCATCCTTGATCTAAATGGAGCAAACTAGTGTAGCGAGTGATTTTTGGATGTGGTTGTGAAGCACGATCGCTCTGGTACTACAACTCGATTCATTTTTTATCCTATTAAAGCTGATGAAGGAAGGGAAATAGATGTCTCCAATTAACTCTGCTTGCATATTGAGATTAAACAGTCAAAACTGTTGGTTTACAGATGCTACAAAGATTCAGGGTTTCTCCTAGGTTATTTTGTTGACAAGGGGTGCTTTAGACTGTTGGTTAGGATGTTAGGACGAATGTATGAGAGTATGGGATTTTGGGTTTTTGTTTAGTGTGCTCGCTAAGATTTTTCTTTCAATCTTATGCCTACGTATTCCCGTTTACCGAAACAGGGAAATCAGAGCGATCGTAGTTCCTCCTATTCTATGGGAGGAAATGGTTGTTTTGGTGTCTTGTTCAAAGCCCAAGACGTGAAGCTAGAGAGTCTATTTGTATCTTGTTCAAAGCCCAAGATGTGAAGCTGAAAGTAGTTTGTATCTTGTTCAAAGCCTAAGATGTGAAGCTAAAAGTGTTGACCTTAGAGAGAATTTGTCATCTCTAAAGGGGTCTGTTTGTCACAACTGTTGGGTGACTGACTGTAAAGGAGGATTACTTTAACCGGGATATGTGAATCCGGCAATGCCATAATTTCCTTTATAGGGGATTTTAACCTAAAGGATAAGACTTTAACTCAGTTTAGAGCAATGCCATCTTTCCTTAGGAATGTCTCATACTAAAAGAGGGACATTGGCATGGATGTAGATGATCCAGAGGCTTGCCACTTACGTCAATTAGATGAAGGGGAAAGAGTTGTTGAAGTTTGTGTACTGTGAACGAGGCACAACTTTGATGCTAAAAGGTTGATTGGACCAACCTGTGGTTTTCTTATACAAAGCCTAAGAGGAGGCTAATATGTGTCTCGTACAAAGCCCGAGAGAGAGGCTAAAAGGTTTTGACTCGACGATGGAGTCTTTTGGTATCTCGTATAAAGCCCGAGATGGAGGCTATTTGACTCAACAAGAGAGTTTTTGTATCTCGTACAAAGCCCGAGATGGAGGCGAAAATTTGTTTGGCTCAATAAGAACCTTTTTGTATCTCGTATAAAGTCCGAGATGGAGGCGAAAGGGTGATTGACTCAATGAGGGAGTCTCTTATGTGTCTCGTATAAAGCCCGAGAGATAGGCTAAACATTGTTTGACTCCGCTGGAGAAAATCATTGTATAAAGCCCAAGAGAGAGGCTATTGTAACTGGAGAAGGATCATTATACAAAGCCTAAGAGGAGGCTAAGGTTACTGATTCAGTTGAGTGACAGGTCCAGTATGCTGATTTAAAGAGAAAAACAGTTCTTATATGAGCAACACTGTACTCGAGGATTTGATTCGAGGATCCGGGCTATTCCTGTTCTTTAAGGAATTGGGAAATCCGAAGGGTATTGAGACTGTCTGAGTCTACGGGTTTTCTTCCTATTTAACGAAGGGGTCACTTGAGAATGTCTGGAAAACTCAAGGAGATTAGACTGTCCGTGTCTAGAGTTTCATCTTTTGTACCATGCTTTGAGAAACATTAGTGGACTCTTTGAAAGGATTGTTCTATGCAGATGACTAATATCTGTTCCTATACCTCTAGGAGGTCGTCGGGACAATTTGTACGAAGCCCAAGAGGAGGCTGGAAACTTTTAAGAAGCCGATCGGTCCTTGTACGAAGCCCAAGAGGAGTCTATCATTCCCGGAGGAAGAATCATTATACGAAGCCTAAGAGGAGGCTGTGAATACTTCTAAGAAGCCGACGGGTCCTTGTACTAAGCCCAAGAGGAGGCGGGGTTGCTTTTAGGAAGCCTGTGGGTCCTTGTATGATGCCCAAGAGGAGGCCGATGCTTTTAAGATGCCAGTGGGTCCCTAAACCCCGAGAAATTCAAGGCAAGCTATTCACAAGGAATAGATCAAGTCAGGAAAGTTCGAGAATTTGGAAGAAACTCAAAGATGCCATTCACGGAGAATACATTCATCTCTAGGAGTAGAGTTTCTAGACAATTCCTAATGAGGACAGCCAAAGAGAAGACTGTATCTGGTGATCCTATTGGGGATCTAGTTGTCTATTTCTATGAATAAACGAAACGGCGTCACCTAGTTCTAGACGTAGTTGTGAGGAAACTCGAAATATCTATACTATTATTACACCGTTGATATGAGTTTATGAAAGAAGACTTACAGTGAAATAGCCCCACAATACAGTTATAAGTATATGAAAGCGGTAAATGAAAGCAATAACCACTTACTCGGTTGTAGAGCTTCCATGCTGTTTGGTTAGTTGTTCAACAAAGAAAGATTGAAAACAACAACATATTCAAAATCAAAGGAGAAAGTGCTTTGAAAAAGAAAGATTTGGGGCTTATAGCTCAATGAGAGGCCCAGGGTTTTATCAGTGAACGCACTGTTTGAATTTGTACAGTGGGGTTTATACAAGTGACTGAGGCCCAAAAAGGTTTTCTGTACAAAGGGATGGGTCTTACACTCTCTCAAGAGGCCCAAAAGGTTTAAAGAAAAAGAGTGGGGCTTATAACACGAGGGTAGGCCCAGTTGAATCTTCGTTAAAAATGGCGATCACGCCGAGATTTTCTTTTAACGCGAAGGGACTTATACAATAAGTGAGGCCCAAAAGGTTTGGTCAAAAGGGGATTGGGTCTTACACTCTATTAGAGGCCTAACAATTTTGAATGGGTCTTACTACTCGAGGGTAGGCCCAGTTGGTAAATTTTAAACTGGCGACGGTCGCGCCGTTTGTTTTTGACGGTATTGGGACTTATATAATACACTGAGGCCTAAAAATGATTTGGTCAAAAAAAGGATTGGGTATTACACTATATTAGAGGCCCAGAGAGTTTTTAAAGAAAAGAAATGGGTCTTACTACTCGAGGGTAGGCCCAAAGTTTGTTTTTCAACGGATGATGATCGCGTCGAACTTTTTGAAATACAACGGGACTTATACAATAAGTGAGGCCCAAAATGGGTTGTATTTACAAAGGGTTGGGTCTTACACTCTATTAGAGGCCCAAAGTGTTTTGAAAATGATTTATGAGGGTTGAATTAATCCAAAAACCCTAATTTGTTTTCAAAAATGTATTTAATTGAATAAAAATTCAATTAAAATGATCAAAATTGTTTAACATATGGAAAACAAATTGTGATCTTGGATTAATGCTTCAAAAATTAAGTATTGACCTACAAAATAATTGGAAAGCATTAAAAGTTGCAAAATCAAGGTGGAAAAAATATTTTAAATGTTAAAAACAATTAAAACATTAATTCTTTGTAAAAATATCAATTATACAAAATAAATAATATTTTTAGGATTTTTTGGGAAAATAAAATATTTTTACATTTTTGTGAATTATTAAAAAAAGAATCAACTCAAAATCATTAAAACTCAGAGAGAAATTAATTTTTGAATCAATTAATTAAAATCACAAAATTCAAATATTTGAATTTTCAAAAAATGGCGCCAAGAACACACCAAAAACACGCGCGTGTTCTGGGTTTTCCCAGATTTGCATTTTCTCTCCAATCTCACTGAATACTTAATCATATCATGCAATCCACATACCAATCAACTCGTTTCAACCTCACGCTCATGTCTATGGTATTTAATTTCATTTAAATTAAACATATAAAAAGAAATCACGAAAAATCCTCAAGAACCCTAATTTCTGCATGAAGGCTAGGATTTTTGATACACGATTCAAACAATGCAATTAATTGAGGGGAAACATTCCATGCATGATTATGAACATATGGCCAAATTATTGTGCAACAAAAATTGCATGGATCATAGAATTAGAAGAGCTCATGCTTACCACTTGCAGCTGGTGATCGTGATTTGTGTTGGAGGTGTTACAGCTAGGTTCCAATGATCTGGATAGCTTCCCTAGGTGCCATGGAATGTGTATGAATGCTTGGAATGGATTGAAATGATCTGGAACTTGAGATGGTACCCCAACTGCAAATCTGTTAAGAACTTGAGCAATTGGCTGGTGATTTTGTGAAATCTGTGTTCCAGATGTTATGTGAGTGTTTGGATCACTTCTATATGATGTATGTGAGGTGTGTGAGTGATTGGTTTGATTGGAAAAGCTCCCAAACTCAAAACCCGATAGTGACTTGCCTTAGAAGGCAAAATTGGAGTGAAAGAAGAGATTTTGAGGAAAGCATCTGTTTGATGGCTTTGGTGTACTCAAACTGATCACAATTGAGCTCTATTTATAGTAGAGCAAGTTTGTTTTGCAAGGAATAGTGAATGGCAACTGATGAGTAGGTTTGGCCAATGTTGGCAAATGAAAATCCAAGTCTCCTCTAGCCATTGACTAGAGGTTAGGGCACAGGCTACTGGTTCCCTTGGTCTTGGATAAGTCTTGACTAAATTCAGTTGAGAATGGCTCAGTCCATGCCACCTTGATGCTTCCATTGAATGCTCCAATCCAAAATTGGAGTCTTGTCCCTATTTTGGCAATTCTAGGTTCAACATGCTATTTCTTGTTCCAAAGACTTTGGAGGCTTGGCTCAGTGATTCTCCCCTTTAGATTCAATCCTCAGAGGTGTCCAAGTGGATAGGAGCATTTGGATTTGGCTGATTTTGGCAAATCGAGCAAAAATGCAAAATCTGCCTTGCCTTGACAGATTTCAACAAGGCAACTTGCCAATGTTATATCTCATGACTCAAATTGAATTTGGTAATGTTCTTGGTCATTTTGGAAATTCCTTACATGATACAACAACTGTTTGAACATGTTTGGTTTTGATCTCTTTTTAATCCAAGTGAAAAATCCCCCTACATTTGGCAAAAAGTAGGGTAAAATCTGACTTAGTGAAATTTTCACTAAGTGTTGGAACAAAGTGACTTTTCTTGATTTTGATCACCCCATAACTCAAAATCCATGAGGAATTTGGACATAGGTCAGTATGAAGCTTTTGTAGAGGGCAATGAGATCTACAAATCAAGCTTTGAATGGGGAACAATGGCCTTGTGGTTTAGGAGTTATGGTCCTCCAAAGTTGGCACATTAGTGTCACTTTTTCTATAACTTAGAAATTTTTCTAAGTTTGTATGGTTACCCCTTTTACAAGTTATCCCACTTTCTTTGATTTTTCTTGATGAATGATGATTCAAATCATACATTAACATCATTTTAGGGTTAAAAATCCATTTTGGTGAAAAATCTCAAAAAGTCAAAGTTGACTTTTGTGCACAGTTGACTTTTTATCAGATGAATTCCAAACTGTGCAATTCTTCATGAAATCATGTCCTTGACCTAAATCAAACTTGATGGACATGTTCGATGGGTGTCATAGGGTATATTGAATCATGTCTTAGGGCTTGGGAGCATGTCCTGGTCAAAAGTCAAAGTTACAGTTGACTTTCCTCGCGAAACCCTAATTGTGGTGCAGATGAAATTGAGACTTGTTGCTCAAGCTTCTTGGATTAATCCATTGTTCCAAATGGATCAATATAGTTAATTAGAGACCCCCAAACCCTCTCTTGAGGTCATGGCTCATGATTTGCCCTGAAAGTCTACTTAGGGGTGAATTAGGTCAAGAAACCCTAATTCCTGATTTTTGATGAATGCATCCCCTGAGGCAAAATTGACTTGACGATTGGGTCCATGAGGTCCCATGAAGTATATTAGGTTATGTTTTGGATCATTGGCTTGTGCCCAGATGAAAATTTTCCATTTGGAGGCCCTGGTCGACCAAAACCCTAATTTGGTGACACTGTCGATCTTGAGACTTGATCCACTTAGAAGGGAGCAGCCTTATGCTTGATCCTTGAAGTGGGAGTCCTTTTGATCCATTGTGGATGTTTGAGAGGTTAGACAAGTTGAAGATCATGTCATTCCTTGATTGATCCTTTGTCTAAGGCTCTGAGAGGGCTTGAAACCCTAACTTTGATTGTAGTGGATGCTCACCCATCTTTGGGGAGACTGATGAAGTATGATGGTCCCTCCATATTGTGATGATGATTTTCACAATGATGGGAAATCTTAGTGGTCAAAATTTGGGGTATGAAAGATGCCCCTATTTAATCTTCTTAGACACGAAGGTGTGAATGGCGAAGGTATTCGGGCATTCGGGGTGCAAGAGGATTAAATATCGGAATACCCAAAATTTTGACGGCGTATATGAATGGTAATTCACGCATATATTTTTTTTGCTAAGCAATGATGCTTAGAAAAGGTAAACTTCCCCTCGATCCTAGTCTTCAGCCAAGGAACTGGTCTCTGTTTTTGATTTAAACTTTCCCTCGATCCTGGTTTCCTACCGAGGAACTGGTCTTAGTTTCTGATGTAAACTTTCCCTCGATCCTGGTTTCCTACCAAGGAACTGGTCTTAGTTTCTTTCGTCAATAAACTTTACTGACAAGGGACGCTATTCGTAGCGGCTTTCCTTCAAACTTCTTGCCGAATTTTCCTGGGGAGATGCTATTTGAGTGGAAAAAGTTTTGATGTCAGACTTGCTGGGGAACCCAGTCGTCTGAGTTGTAGAGGTGCACAAACTTCTCTGTTTGGAGACGCCATTTGTTGAATCTACTGGGGAAAACGAGTATCTTGAGAGACTGCTTTCGTTCGGGGTCTTTACATCATACTTTTCTCGGGATCTTCCCGGAGAAATGCCATATGACGGGGTCCAATTTTGAGGTACCGAGGACCTCTTCATCAGCGATCTTTTCGGAGCGAAACTGGCATGCTGCCGAATCTCTGATTACGAGTCTTTCTCTGTGGATTTTCCTTAATTCGGGAAAGCAAGGATATCATCTTCAATGGCGAAGAGTGATGCTGAGTGAAAGTTCCTCTGGTTTTTCAAAGGTTCAAGTTATCAAAGTGGTCGAGTACCGACTCTAATCAAGAGATACACTGGAGGCGAGATTGTTCAAACGCTACGTTTCCTGATGAGGCAAGAACTGACAACTCGATTGAGAAGACTGTCATCACTTGGGGACAAGGCCTACTGGAGTGATAGTGATGCAATATGAATGCAAATGTAAATCAATAATGCATGATGTAAGTATGTATATGCTGACAAAGACTGACGCGACATACAAACTGACGAATGAACACGACTGGATACTCGGCCATTGCTGGAGATGAAAGGTATCACTTAGTTCAAGATAGCAATTCTTCCTTGCTTAGGAGAGATAATCCATGCGGGGAATACCGTTGATCGGGCTTAGGAGATAAGAACTCGGCCGAGGGTATCAGATGGTAAAGCCGCATCTCATACAGTTGATCCTTTGTTCAGGCGTACTGGCCTAGAAGGAGTACTTTGATTCTTCACTTTGAAGTTCGCTTACTTCTGGAGAAGCGGTTGATGTTCCTTTGATGTTTAACAGTTAAAAGAAATTGCCGACTTTATTAAAAAGCAGAAAAAGTTTTAACAAGTAAATTCATTTTTGTTTTATTTCAAGAATCGTTAATCATGTTAACAACGTCGTTCTATAAAGCTAAAACAAATAAGAATTACAAACAAAAGCACAAAGGCTCAAATTTTATTGATAAAATGGAGATCAGCCAAACGCGTGATTCCAAAGAGTATTTACAAAGTTAGAAAATGGTAATTTACAGGGAAAAGGGCTACTTTGAAACATAACGACCACTATCCTTCTACCAACTTTGAATTCGGGGCATCCTGAGCTTTTGTCGAAGATGACCTTGATTGGAGTTTTCCTCCGATGGATGGTGTAACTGCTGCTGAGGGACCTGCCTCTGTTGAACATAGTTACTTGCCATTATCCCTAACTTTTGCCTGGATTGTACTGTGATGTTTCCAATCCACCAGGATGATTTTTTTTATTTTGTCTCTAAATTTTTCCTGGACCGCCTTTTCGGGTTTTCAATCCACCGAGATGTTTTTTTTAGGCGAAGTATTTCCTGACTACATCAACATTTGTGGGGTAGGCAAATTCCTCTCCGTCCATGGTTACAAGTCTCAAGGCGCCGCCTGAGAAAGCTTTCGTGACCACATATGAGCCATCATAATTCGGAGTCCACTTGCCCCGAGAATCAGTGAGAAATGATTGTATCTTCTTGAGCACAAGGTCTCCTTTCCTGAAGACGCGAGGTCAGACCTTTTTGTCGAACGCCTTTTTCATTCTCTGTTGATATATCTGACCATGGCATAGTGCTGTGATTCGCTTCTCCTCAATCAGATTCAGTTCGCCGTGTCGACTTTGACACCATTCAGCTTCGGTGAGCTTAGCTTCCATTAATACTCGAATTGACGGGATCTCTACTTCTATGGGGAGCACTGCTTCCATGCCATACACTAGAGAGAAAGGGGTTGCCCCTGTTGAAGTGCGGACAGATGTGCGATAACCGTGAAGAGCAAAGGGTAGCATCTCGTGCCAGTATTTGTAGGTTACAACCATCTTTTGAACGATCTTTTTGATGTTCTTATTGGCCGCTTCTACCGCTCCGTTCATCTTGGGTCGGTAGGGAGATGAGTTATGATGTTCAATCTTGAACTCTGCGTACAACTCCTTCATCAGCTTGTTGTTCAAGTTAGATCCATTGTCAGTAATGATCTCGCTTGGAACACCATAACGGTAGATGATATTATTTTTGATAAATCGGACCACCACTTGTCGGGTTACATTGGCGAATGACGCTGCTTCAACACACTTGGTGAAATAGTCAATGGCTACCAGGATGAACCGATGTCCGTTTGAAGCCTTAGGTTCAATTAAGCCAATCATGTCGATTCCCCATATCGAGAATGGCCATGGGGAATAGAGAACTTTGAGATGTGATGGCGGTACATGAATTTTGTCGGAGTATATCTGACATTTGTGACACCTCCTCATGTACTTGTAGCAGTCGGATTCCGTTGTCAACCAATAGTACCCTGCTCTGAGAATCTTTCTCGCCATTGTGTGTCCGTTGGCATGAGTGCCAAAGGATCCTTCATGAATTTCTTTCATCAGCATTTCTGCTCTGGTCTGTCTACGCATCTGAGCAAGACCATGTCAAAATTTTTCTTATAAAGAGTGTCACCGCTCAGGAAGAAGTTTCCAGCCAATCTTCTGAGGGTTTTCCTGTCTTTTCTTAGTGCCCCAGGTGGGTACTTTTGTTTCTGAAGGAAGCATTTGATATCATGTTACCAAGGTTTGTCGTCTATGACTGCTTCAGTCGTGAAGATGTAAGCGGGCCTTTCAAGGCGCATTATGTCGATCTTAGGTAAGTCGTTCCATTGACCTACACTAATCATAGAGTGGCTAATGCATCAGCCATGTGATTCTCCTCACGAGGGATATGATGAAACTCAACTCTCTTGAAGAAAGGTAGCAACCTTCTTGCGTAGTCTTTGTAAGGAATCAATCCTGATTGGTATGTGTTCCAATCTCCTTTTATCTGATTGATAACCAAGGCTGAATCGCCGTATACATCCAAGTTTTTGATCCTTAAATCAATTGCTTCTTCGAGACCCATAATACAAACTTCGTATTCGGCCTCGTTGTTCGTATATTTGAACGTAAGTCTGGTAGTGAAAGGAATGTGGGTATCCTGAGGGGTAATAATGATTGCCCCAATTCTGTTTCCATAATGATTAACTGCTCCGTCAAAGACAAGTCCCCATTGGGAACCTGGTTCTGGCCCTTCACTGGGTAACGGTTCATCGCAATCTTTCATTTTTAGATACATGACATCTTCGTATGGGAAGTCAAACCCGATTGATTCTTGATCGTCAATCGGTTGATGAGCCAAATGATCGGCTAAAATACTTCCCTTAACGGCTTTCTGAGCGTGGTACTCTATGTCATATTCTGATAACAACATCTGCCAACGGGAAATCCTTCCTGTGAGAGCAGGTTTTTCGAAGACGTACTTGATTGGATCCATTTCGGAGATTAACCAAGTAGTATGACGAATCATGTATTGGCGAAGACATTTGGCTGCCCAAGCCAAAGCGCAACAAGTTTTCTCAAGCATCGTGTATCGAGTTTCGCAGTCGGTGAATTTCTTGCTTAGATAGTAAATGGCAGACTCTTTCCGTTTGGTTTTGTCTTGTTGGCCAAGTACACACCCCATTGAGTCTTCCAAGACTGTGAGGTAGATGATCAGTGGTCTTCCTTCCACTGGAGGTGATAGAATCAGAGGATTCAACAGATATTCCTTGATACTGTCGAAGGCGGTTTTACAATCTTCTATCCAAACGAAATCCTGGTTCTTTTTGAGTAACTTGAAAATCGACACACATGTCGCGGTCATGAGGAATATGAATCTGGAGATGTAGTTCAAACGTCCCAGGAATCCCCTGACTTGTTTTTTAGTTTTTAGAGAAGGCATTTCTTGAATGGCCTTGACCTTGTTAGGATCAACCTCAATTCCTTTCTGGCTGACGATGAACCCTAGTAATTTCGCTGAACGGACACCGAAGGTGCACTTGTTGGGATTCAAGCGGAGTTTGTACTTTCGCAAACGCTCGAATAGTTTTGACAGGTGGATCACATGCTCCTCTTCTATCTTAGATTTTGCAATCATATCATCGACATATACCTCAATCTCCATGTGTATCATGTCATGAAAAAGAGTTGTCATGGCCCTTTGATAGGTTGCCCCGGCGTTCTTTAAACCGAACGGCATCACCTTGTAACAAAAGGTACCCCATGGGGTAATGAACAAAGTTTTCTCCATGTCTTTCGGCGCTATTTTGATCTGATTATAGCCCGAGAATCCATCCATGAAGGAGAAGACTTTGAACTTTGCTGTACTGTCTACCAGCATGTCAATGTGTGGTAAAGGAAAGTCGTCCTTTGGACTAGCCTTGTTCAGATCTCGGTAGTCAACACACATTCTGACCTTTCCGTCCTTTTTCAGAACGGGTACGATATTGGCTAACCATTAAGGATATTCTGACGTGGTGAGGAAACCCGCATCAATCTGTTTCTGTACCTCCTCTTTGATTTTGATGGCCATGTCTGGGTGAGTCCGTCTCAACCTCTGCTTTACTGGCGGACATTCTGATCTTAACGGTAAGTGATGTTCCATGATACGGGTATCCAACCCTGGCATGTCCTGATAGGACCAAGCAAACACATCGGGAAACCCTTCGAGAAGCTTTATCAAACTCTCTTTGGCAGTTGGACTGAGAAGTGCCCCAATCCTGATTTCTTTTCTCTCTTGTTCTGAACCCAAGTTTACCATTTCCAATGGTTCTTTATGAGGTTCAATGGACCTTTCCTCTTGTCTGAGAAGTCGGGAGATCTCTTCTGGAATTTCGTCATCATTTTCTTCTTCAGCCTCGAATATCGGGAACTCAAAGTTGGGAGAAGGCATCGGATCGTATGTTTCAACGGGGTTTAAAACAAGCAATCTGAATGATGTGATGATTCGTGTTTAGAAGCGATAGAGAAAATGCAAGTGTGTACAGTGTTTTATATTACTGCTTGTTTTTATTATTGAATTGTTTTTTAGGATTACCATTTTCTGAAAAAGCAAAAAGAGAAAACAACGATTAATGCGGAAATTACAGAACGACATTATTTTATTAATGAAGAAGTCGATTCTTGTAACTACAGCCCTATAAAACAAAACTCTGTCGCTTTGGGCTAAGCGAAGAGGGAAAATTTACAGAAAGCGAGCCCTATCAAAACATCCGTTTCACCTGGGCAGGGTGAAAGGTTAAAGATGGCAATTACTTTGATTGATGAACGACCTTCGGAGCATCAACAGCGACCCACTGGCGGCGAACTCCTCGGTGAATCACAAAGTCTGGCACCTTCCTTGATTTATCTTCAGAAATGACGCTGATTTCTGGTGGAGCAGGATCATTGGAATCTGTCTCCCAGGCAGAATTGTCGTAGGAGAATTCCTCAGTTGTATTTTGCATAGTATTTGTGCTCTCAGCTGTATCTCCCCATCCTGTAGGCTGGATATCTTCGAGCTTGATACGAGAGCTTTCGGGAGCGGTGTACCTGACCATATAGTCGTATTTTCCACTCAGTTGTCCCAAGGTGTCCCAAACTTCTTTGGAACTGAAGGAGTTATCCCTCTCGATGACGTTGACCTCGGGAAAAGCATAATTGATGAATTCAAGTCCTGCTAACGTTGCGAATTCATTGTCATATTGAGTAGTTTCTGAATGACCTGAGTGTTGATCCGATGACATGGTGGGGACACAGGTATTCTGTTCAATGACGGTCATCTGATTTTCATTGTTCGGCTGACTCGCTTGCCCCAAGTTTCCTGGGTAGGGCTTCCACATTGGCAGACCATCCATTGGGCCATAGTAGGTGTAGTCAAAATTGTCTTTCATCAGAGTGTCCTCCTCTAATGAGTTTGGCGGAGCACGACATCCTTCCGGATCACAATCTCCATAGATCATTTCGACATCTGACCGTGATATAATTCTCGGACTCTGTGCGGGATAGTAAAATGGTATAGGCACCTCTTCCTGAGACATATAACTGTCCCCGTTAAGGTAGGACTTCCATTCTTCATCTGTGTCAGAGGGATCTTCCTCATTGATAACATGTACTGCTTGAGACACTGGGTGAAGGAAACCTCCACTGTGGAAGAAGTTTTGAAGGGGATGAAGACTTTCATCATTGGCAGCTGTCTGGGTACAGGTTGCAGAAAAACCAAGACCCTTCTTTGTTGTATTACTAGTAGGAATGACAAGTTGTCCCCATCCTGTCGTATCGGTACTCTCGACCGCTTTGATAACATCGTTGTATGAAGAAATGGAAGTTCCTTCTTTGAACTGATTGTTCTTGCTCACCGACAGTGCTTGGAACTGAGTTCCAATAACCTCCTCGGGTTCTATACCAGCAGATGATGACAAGTTACTCACCAGCAAGGCCTGCTCCCCGCAGACTGTGATGAGTTGGCCGTTCTGGACGAACTTTAGCTTTTGGTGGAGGGTGGAAGTAACCGCCCCAGCCTGATGTATCCAAGTTCTTCCTAATAAACAACTGTACGTTGCCCGAATGTCCATGACCTGGAAAGTGACTTGGAAAGTATGAGGACCGATAGTTATAGGAAGATCAACTTCGCCGATAACTGTTTTTCTGGATCCGTCGAACGCTTTGACGATGACCTCGCTGATTCTCATCGGAGGGCCTTTGAATGATAATTGCATCAAAGTGGACTTCGGCATAACATTCAGGGATGACCCTGTGTCTACCAGTACGCTGGCTAAAGCATCGTCCTGGCAGTTAACTGTGATATTGAGCGCCATGTTATGACGACGACCCTCTTCAGGTAATTCCTCATCACTAAATCCCAAATTATTGCAGGAAGTGATGTTAGAGACAATGCTATCGAACTGTCTGAATGCTACATCTTGTTCCACAAAGGCTTGCTCCAAGACTTTCTGTAGAGCCTCCTTGTGCGCTTCTGAACTGAGTAACAGTGATAATACCGAGATCTTTGAAGGAGTCTGTAACAGCTGATCAACAATGTTATATTCACTCCTTTGGATGAGCTTCAGCATCTCATCATTATTTTTCAAAAGGTCAGGATTACTGGATTGACCGACTGGTAGATCAGGAGTTTCCGTCTGATGTTCCTTTTCTTTGTTAGCTTCCCCAACCCCTCGGTTGAAGATTCTACCACTCCGTGTTACACGAATGATGTCTGCAATATTCACAATGGAGGGTAATGGAATTTCCTTTCCATTTTCAATTGTCGTTGTACCGTATTTGTAAGGGATTGCCTTAGCTGATTCATACGGTAGTGGTCCCGGCAGATAGATGACTACGGGAGCCTTCTGATTTTTCTAAACATCGTAAGTAATCTTGATCTGTTCCCGGTTGGGAACTTTAGATTCGTCAAGTAGAGGGATGATGGCAAAAATATCCCTGGTCCTGTGATGACCAGCAATCGTCGCAACATCCTCAACTTGATCGACAAGGTAGTTCGGCGTCCAGTTGATGGGTCCAGAACCCGGATATGGACGATCTCTCCACGATCCACCTGACCCTGAAGAGCTGCTCTCACAAGGTAACACCCTTGGTTACTTTTCGAGCAGACGCTACAACGGTCATAATTGTGTGGTGGCACCTGGCCATGCCCACTTTTGATACAATGTAACCTCACTAGGTTAGCTTCCACAGATCGGACATCCTGACTCTGACGCCGAGTGGGGTTTCTGTTATTGATACTAATTTGCTGAGTATCTTCATCCATATAAATTGGCATCCACCAGTGATTTAACAAGTGCTGAAGTGCCTCCTGGACAAGGGTACAACCTCGATCGTTTTCACAACCCGCTTTACAGCTTTGATAGTCATGTGATATTAAGAATCCGAGTCGGACCTGCTCAGCATGTAACTCTACCAGGTTGGTATTCATCACGCGAATAACGAAGATCTGAACCATGTTGATCTGATAAGGGTTCCTATCATGGTAGTATTGGATCCATCCAAGATTCATCTGACGCTGGAGGGCCTCCTGTATGAAAGAGCATCCCTGTTTGTTTACCGAGCAAGTCAGACAAGAACTGTAATCGTGCCGCGGCAGATTATGATACTGGCTTTGCCTTGAGTGCATCGCCACCAAGTTGACATTCATCGCACGAATGTCGTGGTTTTGAATGATGTTGGAATTCGTGTAGACCATGTTAACCCCACGAACTCAGTGCTCTTGGATCCATCCGAGATCCATTTGTTCATGTAGGGCTGCTTGCACCACAGAACATCCTTGATTGTCTTTAGAGCATATATCACACTGGTGATAATTATGAGGTGGCACATGGCCATATCCACTCTGTCTACAATGCATCTTGACCAGATTGGTTTTTAACAAGAGTACATCGTGAATTTGATAGACATCGTTAGTCTCTCCTTCTATCAAATTGACTGCAGCCTTCTCATGTTGAGGCAGCAGGTTCGTGAGAACATTAGGATTTGTATCCTTGAAGGATAAGACCCCGCTCCTAACAAGTTTTTGCACGTCGGACTTGAAATTGAGACAAGTCTCGATGTTATGCCCTGATCCTCCTTGGTGGTAAGGGCAAGTTTGATCCACCTTAAACCAAAAAGGCGGATTTTCTGGTACTGTAAGAGGAGATTTAGTCTGAATGTGCCCCTTAGCCAGTAGTAATGGAAACAGCTCTGCGTACGACACGGGTATAGGATCAAATCCTGGTGGCCGTGTTGTACGGTTGTTGTTATATGGAGGATGAGCCTGCTGAAGAGGCTGTTGTGTCCTTTGCTGATCAGGTTGGCTTTGCGTAACCTGAGGTTGATACGTAGGCGCGATGCTGATAGCAGGAGTTACAGTTGCTACCGGTTGATAACGTCGCCTTTGCTTTCCGAGAGAGATATTCCCAATATCTTGCTCTTTTTTCTTAGGGAGAGTACTACCGTATTTTTTAATACCGCTCGTCGATCCAGTGTCTTTTACCAAACGTCCTTCTCGGACGGCTTCCTCAAGACGTATGCCCATGCCCACCATCTCGGTGAAATCACTGGGTGCACTGGCAACCATTCGGTAAGAAGATCTTTGTCATCACTTTTTCCTCAAGAGGTGGACAAATTTGAGCAGCAATCTCACGCCACCTTTGAGCATACTCCTTAAAGGTTTCCTTGTCCTTTTGCGACATCGATCTGAGTTGATCTTTGTCGGGTGCCATGTCCAAATTGTATTTGTATTGTTGGACGAAGGCAGTGCCAAGATCTCTGAATGTGCTGATCGTGGCACGGTTTAAACCCATGTACCATTTGAGTGCGGCACCGGTTAAACTATCTTGGAAGTAGTGAATCAGTAGGTCCTGATTCTCCGTCTGAGCTGACATCCGCCGAGCATACATCACCAGATGGCTTTGAGGGCAAGAGTTACCCTTGTATTTTTCAAAGTCGGGCACTTGAAATTTGTGCGGAACTTTCACATTGGGGACCAAGCAGAGGTCTGCGGCGTCCTTTCCAAATAAATCCTGACCGCAAATGGCTTGCAGCTCCTTCTGCATTTCCAGAAACTTCTCCTGGAATTCATCCATTCTGTCGAACATGGTTTCCTTTTTACCAGAAGGTATCTGTGGAATCTGTCCTTCCGGGACAGTGTGCACCATAGGGGGTGGTACCGTGACTACGATAGTAAGTATTGGCGTTTCTTGAAGTTTGTAACCTTCAGGAGTCTTCAGTATGCCTCTGGCATCTTCGCTTTCCCGAAGTTTGTAACCTTCAGGCCCAGCGGCTTTAGTTGTGACTCCCTGATCTTCAGTGATCGGCGAAACATATCCTTCCGGGATATAGTTAACAGGCATGCCCCAAGGATGATCTTTCGGTATTTGATACCTAGGATCATACTTCTCCACTATGGGCATTGAGGTGATCTCTGAGATCACAGTCCTTTGTAACTGAGCTTCTACCATGGCTTGCATGTCGTTACGAAGCTTTCTCATATCCTCTCTCAGAGCGTCGATCTCTTATTTCAACTCTTTGTTTTCTTCCTCAAGATCATCCATCTTTTTCTGACGATTGGCCCGAGTATTGTACGAATGAGACATTTTGACTCTAGAATCGAGATACAAACGCGAGATTCATAGGGAAAAAGAATACGTGATGTGAGAATGATGAATGCAATGATTATATTAATTGTTTTTTGGTTTAATCAAAATAAACTTCGACAATTAGATTGCAAATATCAAACAGTGGGGAAACCCCTTTTTATTGAATTCAAAGGATAACAGAAATGGAAATACAGTAGATTACAAGGTGCGGAAATAGAAACCTAAGCTAATGGGTCCCGAGTCCTCTCTGAAGAGAAATCGGGTGCTTATTCTGGTATTTTCCTTTTCTTTAACCGGGGCTCTTGGGCCGTTGTCGGGTTGTCATTCCTTTGCCAAGTGAAAGGAGCGAGCAAATTCCTTTGGTCATCTTGATTCTCTACAGCATGTTGCTCCAAAATTTCAATCAGAGCATCTTTCTCTTTCAGTAGTTGCTGTATTTTGATGCACTCTATGTCGAGGGTGCGGTACTTGTTCTTCCAAGACCTCCTCTCCCGTTGAACTTTGTTGAGAGTAACCTGAAGCTTTTCAGTTTCCGTCATGAAATACATGACAGATTCCCTCGGCGGAAGAATTCCGTAATGAGGATAAGGCATTTTTAGCTTGAGAGCTCTAGTTTGTACCCAATGGAGATAAGGCTCCATCGAGACACAGTCCGGTTTTCCTAGAGACTCTTGTCCTTTCTTATGAACGTGTTTCTAAGCGTGCACTATTTCCATCTTTAGTGCTTTGTCGTTTTCTCCTTCCTTGAAGAAAAGACCTTCCAGATGGACACCCCGTGGGACGTGTCTCATCGGGTATCCAAATTGACGACGAACGAGAACTGGATGGTAATTGATTCCTCCCTTAGTTCCTATGAGGGGTACGTTGGGGAAGTTTCCACAATGATCAATGATTCTAATTCCATCATAGATCCTATTACACCAATCTATATCAGAGTTGGTAAGAGACATGATCTTCTGCGACCAACGTAAGGCACTCTTGCAATCCCAAAAAGCAGCAGACTTGGGCAAGTGGGAAATAAACCATTTGTAAAGCAAAGGTACACAACATGTGATCTCCCCTCTGCTGTACAAATTTCCTAAATGTACAGAATGATACGCATCTGCGAGCAAAGTCGGTACAGGGTTTCCAATGAGAAAAACCTTAATGGAGTTGATATCGACGAAGTTATTGATGTTGGGAAACAAAAATAACCCGTAGGTGAGCAAGACAAAGATGCTTTCAAAAGCAGTCACGTTTCCTATACTGGAAAAATACAGGGCCTTCTTTGTCAAGAACTGGGCTGGCAAACCTTGGATGCCACCCTTAGTGGTTAGGTGAGTCCTAACCTCAGACTCGTCCAAATGAATTGCTCTTGCAATGGTCTGATTCTTTGGAATTTCTTCCAGTCCAGAAAATGGAGCTCGATCAGTAATGTGTAGATCAATCATATGAGAATACTCCTCCAACGTTGGTGCGAGCTGGTAATCCGGGAATGTGAAACAGTGATAAACTGGATCATAAAACTGAATGAGTGCATCCGTGATTCCCTCAATCACATGGACTCTTAACAGTGGTAGCAGACCTCCGTGCTTGGCTCTGAAAGCCTCAGGGTTAGTGATCATCCTCGCTAACCTTCTAAATCCTCTAGCTTTGGAACCTTGAAGGTATACCTATGGGTCCTCCTTCTACCAAAATCCATTAGCGCAATCCTTTTCTCTAATATTTGCAATCACAGTCTTGGTTTAATTTGAAAAACAGAGAGACTAGAAGAGAAATTTTTTTTTTAATGTTTTAATGTTTTTTAAATGAATGCATGAATGCAGCACACAAAAACATAGAAAAAACATGGGGTCGAAGGGTCGTTGTCATGAAGTCAAAGCTCTACCCATCCCCAAAGGCTTATACTAGGGTGATTTTTGTACCTGTACTCATTATCATCAGCTCCTCCCAGGAAAGCAACACAACAAGCGGATCGCCAGCGAGTTGTAGAGCGATCTTAGAGTAAGTGCCATTCACCGAGAATAGATCACCAGCCTCAAATGAGGGTAGTATCGCGTGACAACTATTTCCGATAGTTTCCGCACTACAAAAAGGTTTGGCTCCTCAGCTTCTCAGACATCACAATCGGCCCATTGTCTAGGTGAGAGAATGGGTTGCATTGGTCAGCCTCCACTGAGGTTGATGGTCGACCTCGTCGCCATCACTTATCTTAAGTGTATACTCAATATTTCCACATGCGGCATCACACACATTCCCATTAGCAGAAAAATAAACACGTATAGCAATTAGGAAAAGCAGTATATATATTTGTCCTAATCATCCTAGACCTTTAAAGCTATGAATCCTAAGTTCCTGACAGAAAATGGGTTACCCGGGGAATTACCATCCTGTGGTTTCATTCCAAATTAACGGCGTTTTGACCTAAGATCCTAATGACGTCAAGGTTTCTATCTAGGGGACAAAAAAAAGAACAAGATCCCTAAAGAGACCTGTAATTCTCCCCAGCAGAGTCGCCATTTTTTTGTAGCGAGTGATTTTTGGATGTGGTTGCGAAGCACGATCGCTCTGGTACTACAGCTCGATTCATTTTTTATCCTATTAAAGCTGATGAAGGAAGGGAAATAGATGTCTCCAATTAACCCTGCTTGCATACTGAGATTAAACAGTCAAAACTATTGGTTTACAGATGCTACAAAGATTCGGGGTTTCTCCTAGGTTATTTTGTTGACAAGGGGTGCTTTAGGCTATCGGTTAGGATGTTAGGACGAATGTATGAGAGTATGGGATTTTGGGTTTTTGTTTAGTGTGCTCGCTAAGATTTTGTTTTCAATCTTATGCCTACGTATTCCCGTTTACCGAAATAGGGAAATCAGAGCGGTCGTAGTTCCTCCTATTCTATGGGAGGAAATGGTTGTTTTGGTGTCTTGTTCAAAGCCCAAGACGTGAAGCTAGAGAGTCTATTTGTATCTTGTTCAAAGCCCAAGATGTGAAGCTAAAAGTGTTGACCTTAGAGAGAATTTGTCATCTCTAAAGGGGTCTGTTTGTCACAACTGTTGGGTGACTGACTGTAAAGGAGGATTACTTTAACCGAGATATGTGAATCCGGCAATGCCATAATTTCCTTTATAGGGGATTTTAACCTGAAGGAGAAGACTTTAACTCAGTTTAGAGCAATGCCATCTTTCCTTAGGAATTTCTCATACTAAAAGAGGGACATTGGCATGGATGTAGATGATCCAGAGGCTTGCCGCTTACATCAATTAGATGAAGGGGAAAGAGTTGTTGAAGTTTGTGTACTGTGAACGAGGCCTAGCTTTGATGCTAAAAGGTTGATTGGGCCAACCTGTGGTTTTCTTATACAAAGCCTAAGAGGAGGCTAATATGTGTCTCGTACAAAGCCCGAGAGAGAGGCTAAAAGGTTTTGACTCGACGATGGAGTCTTTTGGTATCTCGTATAAAGCCCAAGATGGAGGCTATTTGACTCAACAAGAGAGTTTTTGTATCTCGTACAAAGCCCGAGATGGAGGCAAAAATTTGTTTGGCTAAATAAGAACCTTTTTGTATCTCGTATAAAGCCTGAGATGGAGGCGAAAGGGTGATTGACTCAACGAGGGAGTCTCTTATGTGTCTCATACAAAGCCCGAGAGAGAGGCTAAATGTTGTTTGACTATGCTGGGGAGAATCATTGTATAAAGCCCAAGAGAGAGGCTATTGTAAGTGGAGAATGATCATTATAAAAAGCCTAAGAGGAGGCTATGGTTACTATTTCAGTTGAGTGACAGGTCCAGTACGCTGATTTAAAGAGAAAATCAGTTCTTATATGAGCAACACTGTACTCGAGGATTTGATTCGAGGATCCGGGCTATTCATGTTCTTTAAGGAATTGGGAAATCTGAAGGGTATTGAGACTGTCCGAGTCTACGGGTTTTCTTCCTATTTAACGAAGGGGTCACTTGAGAATGTCTGGAAAACTCAAGGAGATTAGACCGTCCTTGTCTAGAGTTTCATCTTTTGTACCATGCTTTGAGAAACATTAGTAGACTCTTTGAAAGGACTGTTCTATGCAGATGACTAATTTATGTTCCTATACCTCTAGGAGGTTGTCGGGACAATTTGTACGAAGCCCAAGAGGAGGCTGGAAACTTCTAAGAAGCCGATCAGTCCTTGTACGAAGCCCAAGAGGAGGCTATCATTCCCGGAGGAAAAATCATTATACGAAGCCTAAGAGGAGGCTGTGAATACTTCTAAGAATCCGACGGGTCCTTGTACTAAGCCCAAGAGGAGGCGGGGTTGCTTTTAGGAAGCCTGTGGGTCCTTGTATGATGCCCAAGAGGAGGCCGATGCTTTTAAGAAGTCCGTGGGTCCCCAAACCCCAAGAAATTCAAGGCAAGCTATTCACAAGGAAAAGATCAAGTCAGGAAAGTTCGAGAATTTGGACGAAACTCAAAGATGCCATTCACGGAGAATACATTCATCTATGGGAGTAGAGTTTCTGGACAATTCCTAATGAGGACAACCGAAGAGAAGACTGTATCTGGTGATCCTATTGGGGATCTAGTTGTCTATTTCTATGAATAAACGAAACGGTGTCACCTAGTTCTAGACGTAGTTGCCGGGGAAACTCGAAATATCTATACTATTATTACACAGTTGATATGAGTTTATGAAAGAAGACTTACAGTGAAACAGCCCCACAATACAGTTATATGTATATGAAAGCGGTAAATGAAAGCAATAACCACTTACTCGGTTGTAGAGCTTCCATGCTGTTTGGTTAGTTGTTCAACAAAGAAAGATTGAAAACAACAGTATATTCAAAATCAAAGTAGAAAGTGCTTTGAAAAAGAAAGATTTGGGGCTTACAGCTCAATGAGAGGCCCAGGGTTTTATTAGTGAACGCACTGTTTGAATTTGTAGAGTGGGGATTATACAAGTGACTGAGGCCCAAAAAGGTTTTCTGTACAAAGGGATGGGTCTTACACTCTCTCAAGAGGCCCAAAAGGTTTAAAGAAAAAGAGTGAGGCTTATAACACGAGGGTAGGCCCAGTTGACTCTTCGTTAAAAATGGCGATCGCGCCGAGATTTTCTTTTAACGCGAAGGGACTTATACAATAAGTGAGGCCCAAAAGGTTTGGTCAAAAGGGAATTGGGTCTTACACTCTATTAGAGGCCCAAAAATTTTGAACGGGTCTTACTACTCGAGGGTAGGCCCAGTTGGTTAATTTTAAACTGGCGACGGTCGCGCCGTTTGTTTTTTACGATATCGGGACTTATACAATACACTGAGGCCCAAAAATGATTTGGTCAAAAAAAGGATTGGGTCTTACACTCTATTAGAGGCCCAAAGAGTTTTTAAAGAAAAGAAATGGGTCTTACTACTCGAGGGTAGGCCCAAAGTTTGTTTTTCAACGGATGATGAACGCGTCGAACTTTTTGAAATACAACGGGACTTATACAATAAGTGAGGCCCAAAATGGGTTGTATTTACAAAGGGTTGGGTCTTACACTCTATTAGAGGCCCAAAGTGTTTTGAAAATGATTTATGAGGGTTGAATTAATCCAAAAACCCTAATTTGTTTTCAAAAATGTATTTAATTGAATAAAAATTCAATTAAAATGATCAAAATTGTTTAACATATGGAAAACAAATTGTGATCTTGGATTAATGCTTCAAAAATTAAGTATTGACCTACAAAATAATTGGAAAGCATTAAAAGTCGCAAAATCAAGGTGGAAAAAATATTTTAAATGTTAAAAATAATTAAAACATTAATTCTTTGCAAAAATATCAATTATACAAAATAAATAATATTTTTGGGATTTTTTGGGAAAAAAAATATTTTAACATTTTTGTGAATTATTAAAAAAAGAATCATCTCAAAATCATTAAAACTCAGAGAGAAATTAATTTTTGAATCAATTAAATAAAATCACAAAATTCAAATATTTGAATTTTCAAAAAATGGCGCCAAGAACACACCAAGAACACGCGCATGTTCTGGGTTTTCCCAAATTTGCATTTTCTCTCCAATCTCACTGAATACTTAATCATATCATGCAATCCACATACCAATCAACTCGTTTCAACCTCACGATCATGTCTATGGTATTTAATTTCATTTAAATTAAACATATAACAAGAAATCACGAAAAATCCTCAAGAACCCTAATTTCTGCATGAAGGCTAGGATTTTTGATACACGATTCAAACAATGCAATTAATTGAGGGGAAACATTCCATGCATGATTATGAACATATGGCCAAATTATTGTGCAGTAAAAATTGCATGGATCATAGAGTTAGAAGAGCTCATGCTTACCACTTGCAGCTGGTGATCGTGATTTGTGTTGGAGGTGTTACAACTAGGTTCCAATGATCTGGATAGCTTCCCTAGGTGCCATGGAGTGTGTATGAATGCTTGGAATGGATTGAAATGATCTGGAACTTGAGATGGTACCCCAACTGCAAATCTGTCAAGAACTTGAGCAATTGGCTGGTGATTTTGTGAAATCTGTGTTCCAGATGTTATGTGAGTGTTTGGATCACTTCTATATGATGTATGTAAGGTGTGTGAGTGATTGGTTTGATTGGAAAAGCTCCCAAACTCAAAACCCGATAGTGACTTGCCTTAGAAGGCAAAATTGGAGTGAAAGAAGAGATTTTGAGGAAAGCATCTGTTTGATGGTTTTGGTGTACTCAAACTGATCACAATTGAGCTCTATTTATAGAAGAGCAAGTTTGTTTTGCAAGGAATAGTAAATGGCAACTGCTGAGTAGGTTTGGCCAATGTTGGCAAATGAAAATCCAAGTCTCCTCTAGCCATTGACTAGAGGTTAGGGCACAGGCTGCTGGTTCCCTTGGTCTTGGACAAGTCTTGACTGAATTCAGTTGAGAATGGCTCAGTCCATGCCACCTTGATCTTCCATTGAATGCTCCAATCCAAAATTGGAGTCTTGTCCCTATTTTGGCAATTCTAGGTTCAACATGCTATTTTTTGTTCCAAAGACTTTGGAGGCTTGGCTCATTGATTGTCCCCTTTAGATTCAATCCTCAGAGGTGTCCAAGTGGATAGGAGCATTTGGATTTGGCTGATTTTGGCAAATCGTGCAAAACTGCAAAATCTGCCTTGCCTTGACAGATTTCAACAAGGCAACTTGCCAATGTTATATCTCATGACTCAAATTGAATTTGGTAATGTTCTTGGTCATTTTGGAAAGCCCTTACATGATACAACAACTGTTTGAACATGTTTGGTTTTGATCTCTTTTGAATCCAAGTGAAAAATCCCCCTACATTTGGCAAAAAGTAGGGTAAAATCTGACTTAGTGAAATTTTCACTAAGTGTTGGAACAAAGTGACTTTTCTTGATTTTGATCACTCCATAACTCAAAATCCATGAGGAATTTGGACATAGGTCAGTATGAAGCTTTTGTAGAGGGCAATGAGATCTACAAATCAAGCTTTGAATGGGGAACAATGGCCTTGTGGTTTAGGAGTTATGGTCCTCCAAAGTTGGCACATTAGTGTAACTTTTTCCATAACTTAGAATTTTTTTTAAGTTTGTATGGTTACCCCTTTTACAAGTTATCCCACTTTCTTTGATTTTTCTTGATGAATGATGATTCAAATCATACATTAACATCATTTTAGGGTTAAAAATCCATTTTGGTGAAAAATCTCAAAAAGTCAAAGTTGACTTTTGTGCGCAGTTGACTTTTTATCAGATGAATTCCAAACTGTGCAATTCTTCATGAAATCATGTCCTTGACCTAAATCAAACTTGATGGACATGTTCCATGGGTGTCATAGGGTATATTGAATCATGTCTTAGGGCTTGGGAGCATGTCCTGGTCAAAAGTCAAAGTTACAGTTGACTTTCCTCGCGAAACCCTAATTGTGGTGCAGATGAAATTGAGACTTGTTGCTCAAGCTTCTTGGATTAATCCATTGTTCCAAATGGATCAATATAGTTCATTAGAGACCCTCAAACCCTCTCTTGAGGTCTTGGCTCATGATTTGCCCTGAAAGTCTACTTAGGGGTGAATTAGGTAAAGAAACCCTAATTCCTGATTTTTGATGAATGCATCCCCTGAGGCAAAATTGACTTAATGATTGGGTCCATGAGGTCCCATGAATTATATTAGGTTATGTTTTGGATCATTGTCTTGTGCCCAGATGAAAAATTTCCATCTGGAGGCCCTGGTCGACCAAAACCCTAATTTGGTGACTTTGTCGATCTTGAGACTTGATCCACCTAGAAGGGAGCAGCCTTGTGCTTGATCCTTGAAGTGGGAGTCCTTTTGATCCATTGTGGATGTTTGAGAGGTTAGACAAGTTGAAGATCATGTCATTACTTGATTGATCCTTTGTCTAAGGCTCTGAGAGGGCTTGAAACCCTAATTTTGATTGTAGTGGATGCTCACCCATCTTTGGGGAGACTGGTGAAGTATGATGGTCCCTCCATATTGTGATGATGATTTTCACAATGATGGGAAATTTTAGTGGTCAAAATTTGGGGTATGAGAACTAGCTATAAAATTGAAGGGGACATCATGTACTACATATTTTAAGAAGAAAAAATGTTCAAGAGATTCATAGATTTCAAGATATGAAGGCCTAAAGTTAGGCAAAATAAGGATTTTGAAATTTGTACTTAGAAATATTTCTAAGTATGGAATTTCAACATGGAGGGTGACTTTTCAAGGCATTCTTTCATCATGATCCAAGCTTTTTCTCAACTTCATGTAAACATGAAAGTTGTAGAGAATTCTTCTATCTTTCTTTTGAGTACTAGAACTCCTTAATTAGATGTGTAGAACTCAAGTTATGGAGTCCTCAAAATAGGGTTTTCATTTGATAAGTTTTTGGCAACTTTGTGGACCAATCTTCCAAGGGATCTTTCACCATGATACGAGCCCCATTTCAATTTCATGTAAACTTGAAAGTTATAGAGCTCATTTCAAGTTTTCCATCCATTACAAGAACTTGTCATTTGGACAAATGCACATCAAGTTATGTTGCTTCAAAGTTGGTGTTACAAATTTGTCAATTTTCATAACTTAGAAATTTTCTATGTTTTTCTTTTGGTGAAATTGATGGACATGTTTTCATGGTATTCTTTCTCCACTTTCCAAGTCCCATTTTGAAGTGATGTCCAAATGAAATTTGTAGTATGATCTTCCTACTTTGCATTGGACCAAAGATCTCTTGAAATGAAGCCAAATTGAGTGTGTTATGGGTCTTCAAAGTGAGTATCACGAATTCTTGTGGATGGCACCCTTTATGTCACATTGCCATGCAAGATACCAAGTTTCATGCAGCAAACATATTACTCTTTATCACACGCAAGAACCGCCCCATTTCCATTACCAAACATTGCCATAAAAGTGTCAACATCCCCTTGTACCTCATGCTCTAATATTCAAACCTTTTTTCCATAAGTGAAATCCTCTAAACTTGCTCAACAAGGATTGTTGTTTCTACTAATCCACTCTGAATTCATCAGCTCTCTTTGTCCTCATAAGATGACAAAAGACAAACCATACCATGCCATGTGAACTCGTACCACCACTTTTTTTCAAAGTTTCATCAAACTTTTAACCACAACGTTCACCACAGTAAACATTCACTTTACCTCCTCAAGAGCTCATATTTAAGCAAGAAAGAAAACCCTAGAGGATTGGACCTCATTCTCAGCATCCATAACTCTCAAAATTTCTCTCTCACTCAAGAAAGCTTTCTATTTCGAACCTCACATTTCAAGGATTTTCCTTCCATTCTCTCACTGTATTCGTCCTTCTGGAAAATTTATGGATCATTTGGTGAAGTTTGTTGAATTGCCTTATATGGAAATAGAAGTTACAAAGAGATCCGTTTGGTAAAATTTTCTTTAGATAGTTTCCCTCTTTTTTATGTTTGTTTGAGTTCATGTTTGTGGTTCCTGAACTTCTTGATGTAGGTAGAACAAGTTTGAGTTGTTGTTGTTTTATTAGAGGAGTTTCAGTTTGTGTGCATGTTCTTTCATGGCCATTTTAATGGCTTTAGAGTGATCAAATGAAAAAAATAAGGGTAGAAATGAGATCAGGGTGGAAAACTGAGGGGGGAGGGTATTTTTTAGCGTGTTTCCGGCCGTCACCACCACCGCCGGCGGTGGCTGGCCGGACTAGTTATTCTTCGGCCACGTTAGGAATTCTCATGATTCCATGTTGCATGGGTGGAGAAGATGAAGGCATGTCACACTGTGAGTGGAGGGTTGGTTTTTTGTCTTTTTGTGTTTTAAAATGAAATTGACCGATTGATTTTGTTTACATGAGTTTTTGTTACACCTTTTTTTTCCTTTTATTTTAAATAATCATATTTTTTTGAAATGAAATAATCAAGTGATACAGGGCTGATGGACCATCGCTACTCACACCTCTTCATTTTCAGCCCATACACATCACAACAAAACCTTACCTTTGACCACTTTACTGAATACCCCCCCCCCCCCCCCCCCCCCTTGGCAAGTGTTAATTTTTATTTCTTCTTTTTATTTTTGTTTGATTTCATTTTTCTAAAAATATCTCCTTTTGTATAAAAATTCATGATTACATTTTAATGTCTTATTTAATTTTATATGAATTTTATTTTTATTTTTATTTTGTTTTTATATTTTATTCTGATTTTCTAATTCAAAGTGTCTATTTTAACCTAGTTTGAATTTTGGCTTTGATTCAAGTCCTTCCCTTTTGATTCTTGGGCTGGTTTTTTGGAGTGTTTTAATACACATTGTGAGGATGTTTGGGTATGTTTTTTTGGTATTTGATGATGTTGGTTGGATTGACTTTCATTTGCTTATTTGTGGTCCTCGATTTGTGCTCGATTCTCATGATACTTTATCTTGTTAATTTATTTTGTGCTAGCTTTTGTGCTCTTCTTGTGACCATATTTTTCACACACACACTTGAATATATAAGCTTGCATTTGAACATTGATTGAGAATTTATTTTGTTCATTTTCTTATTGTTGGAATAACATGTCAAGTTGGTTGTTTTTGTCTATGTTTACATGCTCATTTTGACCTAGTTTCTTAAACTTGTTTCTTGGGATGTTTGCATTGATTGAATATGTGTTTGTGTATGGATGGAAAATTATGTTTCACTTCTGCCTTTATGATTCAAAGGTGTTCTTGTTTTCCCATTTGATCATTTGTACATGTCTTGTCTTGTTTGTACCATTTCATGATGTTTTGGCTTGTTACTTGCATATGACTTAGCTCATACATAAATGTGGTTCTTGTTGGTATTTATTTTAACATTTTAATGTTGAACATGAGCTTTGTGAGATGTATATGCTACTGCCCATTTGGATTTGGAGTTGTAACTTCTATGTTGAACCTTTCTTTCCACCTGTCTTTATGTGGTAGAACTTGTAACAAGTATGTTTGATGTCTTGGTGTGTGTTTGATCTTGTTCATGAGCATTTTGACATGTTGAGCATAACATGATGTAGTTGCTTCCATCTTTGATTTGTCATCATATTTGATTCATTTCATATTGTTTGATGATTGATAATACTCCTTGGCTGGTCTTAAGTCACTTGTGTGTGCATTGATGCATTATTTTTCCTAATTGTTTTGACCTCCAATCTTTGAGCTTGGTTTGAAGTATATGCACATGGCATTGGTGATTATCTTGTGTGATTGAATATGATGCTTGTATTGCTTGGTGCTTATGTCAACTTGTTTGAATCTCATTGCTTGGTTACTTGGTATTGCATCTTCTCTTTCACCTCTCTTTCTTTTCTTTTGAGTTTTGAGACTTGTTTAAGTCTTGAGTTTGCTTTTGTTTATGATTAATTAATATAATGTTTACTTGTGTTTGTTCACATGATCCCTTAGGATTCCTAGCTCAACTTAATTTCTGATTAAGTTAGAGGTAGGAGAGACATTAGGCTTTCAATCCTTTGCATGATAACAATTAGGTTAGTCCCTTGTAAACTTTAACCTTATGTCTATCTCTTTGCATGCTAATATTAGGTAGAGTTCCCTTTGATCTCAACTTTAGGACCATGATGCATGACAACATTATGATTTTAGTTTCCCCTAGTTGTTTTCTTTTCAACCTTTGAGTCTTCTGTCTCATCTCAAAAACAAATAAAAAACACTTAATAAATACAACGAGTATTGTGCGCCACGAGCCTTAAGTACATGGGAAGTGATAAGCGGGAGTCTCTCCTTACCTTATCTAGGGTGTTTTGTATACGTCGTGTCTTGGGTCGATCTTGCAACGCATTTGATCCTATGTCATAGACTTTAGTGCGATACGAGTTCCAAATTAACTTAATTGACTTATGTCTAAAAAACACAAAAAAGTGCTAATGTTTTTATCCTTCGGGATGAGTCTCAAGTCATTTTCAGAAAAAAGCATGTTATTTCCGTTCTGTCGCAAACAGACATCGACCCTAACTGTCGAAATGCGAATCTAACATCGCTCATAAAAAAAACTTATCGACTCATATGTCAAACTACGACTGCTTTGACTTCCTCTCTCTTGTCCGATTGAAGATACGTAGGCACAAGACTGCGAGATCTTGGCGAGCATCCTCCCCCCTTTTCACCCATAGTCCTTTGAACTACTTTAACTCTGATTCTTCATCCGTCCATGAAGATACGTAGGCATATGATTGCGATAATCCTTGTGAGTCCTCGTTCGGTCTCCTTTTATTTCTTCTCGTTTCTGTTTGGCAGTAGGTTTTAGATGACACACCCTTTTGTTTAGACAACAAGCGTGGATCCCGTTGAGTACAATGGACTCGACGGGGTGCTAATACCTTCCTCTTGCATAACCGACTCCCGAACCCGGACTATGGTTGCGATGACCATGTCTTCTCCCTTTTTGAGGTTTTCTTCGATCGTTTCCTTTCCCCTGTCGGGATAAATTACATTCGATGGCGAATCTTTTGTTTTTTCCGCTGGTTGTTTTTCGCAATTGCGATAGGAATCAATCCCAAATGATATGTGTTCCACTCTCCTTTAATATGATTTGAGTCTCCAAACACATCCAAGTTCTTTATTCTTAGGTCGATAGCTTCTTTGAGACCCATGATGCAAGCTTCGTATTCGGCCTCATTGTTTGTACACTTGAATGCCAATCTGGCGGTGAAAGGAATATGGGTACCCAGAGGTGTAACGATGATTGCCTCAATTCCATTTCAATAAGCGTTGACAACTCCGTCGAATATTAGTCCCCATTGGGATCCTGGCTTTGGCCCCTCGCTTGGTAGCGGTTCATTGCAATCTTTCATTTTCAGGTACATTACATCTTCGTCTGGGAAGTCAAATTTGATTGATTCCTGATCGTCAATTGGTTGGTGAGCCAGATGATCGGCTAAAACACTTCCTTTGACAGCTTTTTGAGCATGGTACTCGATGTCGTATTCTGACAACAAGATTTGCCAACGGCCAATTCTTCCCGTTAAAGCAGGCTTTTCAAAGACGTACTTGATCGGATCCATTTAGGAGATTAACCAATTAGTGTGACAAATCATGTACTGGCGAAGACGTTTAGCTGCCCAAGCCAAAGCGCAACAAGTTTTCTCGAGCATAGTGTATTGATTTTCACAGTCCGTGAACTTCTTGATTAAGTAATAAATAGCAGATTATTTCCTTTTTGTTTCTTCTTGTTGGCCAAGCACACAACCTATGGAGTCTTCCAAGACTATTAAGTAGATGATTAGTGGTCTTCCTTCCACTGGAGGAGACAAAATTGGTGGATTCAGCAGATATTCTTTGATGTTGTCGAAAGCCTTTTGGCAATCCTCTGTCCATACAAAACTTTGGTTCTTTCTGAGTAGCTTGAAGATTGGCGCGCAGGTCGCGGTCATGAGAGATATGAATCTAGAGATGTAATTCAGATGTCCCAAAAATCTTCTTACTTGTTTTTCAGTCTTTGGAGCAGGCATTTCTTGAATGGACTTGACTTTGTCGGGATCAACCTCAATTCCCTTTTGGCTGATGATGAATCCAAAAAGCTTTCCGTAGCGAACACCGAATGTACTTTTGTTAGGATTCAAGCAGAGTTTGTATTTTCTCAGACACTCGAATAGTTTTGACAAATTCTCGACATGCTCTTCTTCTGTTTTAGATTTGGCGATCATGTCATTGACGTATACTTCAATCCCTTTGTGCATCATGTCGTGAAACAGAGTTGTCATAGCCCTTTGATAAGTCGCTCCTGCGTTCTTTAGACCGAACGACATTACTTTGTAACAAAAGGTGCCCCATGGGGTGATGAATGAAGTTTTCTCCATGTCTTCTGGTCCTATTCTGATTTGATTATAGCCCAAGAATCCATCCATGAAGGAGAACACTTTGAATTTTGTTGTGCTGTCGACTAGCATGTCAATGTGTGGTAGGGGAAAGTTATCCTTTGGACTTGCTTTGTTTAAATCACTATAATCTACACACATTATGACTTTTCCTTCCTTCTTGGGAACTGGCACTATGTTGGCTAGCCATTGAGTATATTCTGAGGTGGCTAGGAAACCAGCGTCGATCTGTTTCTGCACTTCTTCCTTATTTTTATGGCCATATCTGGATAAGTCCTTCTTAGTTTTTGCTTGACTGGTGGACATTCTAGTTTCAGGGGTAAGTGATGTTCCACGATGCTAGTATCCAACCTGACATGTCTTGGTAGGACCAAGCAAACACACCTGAAAAATCTTTGAGCAGTTCTATCAAGCCTTCTTTGACAGTTGGACTGAGTAACGCTCCAATTTTGACTTCTTTTCTATCTTCTTCTGAACCCAAATTGACCGTTTCCAACAGTTCTTCGTAAGGTTGAATGGATTGTTCCTCATGTCTGAGTAGTCGGGAGATCTCATCTGGAATTTCTTCGTCCTCTTCTTCTTTGGCTTCAAATACCGGGGACTCAAATTTGGGAGAAGGCATTGGATCGTATGTTTCAATGGGGTTTAAAACAAGTAATCTGCACGACGTGATTCCTTTTTTAGAAAAGACAGAGAGAATGCAACAGTGTGTGCAGTGTATAGTTTTTTTGAAAGACGATTATTTTTATTTTGGGTTGTTTTTTTAGGATTACCATTTTCTGAAAAACGAAAAGTGAAAATAGCAATAAATGCAAGAATTCAGAATGACATTCTTTATTTATGATCTGTCGATTCTTGAAACACAACCCTATAAAACAAAACTTTTTCGCTCTGGACGAAGCGAAGAGGGACATTTACAGAAAAGCAATCCCTATAAAACATCCTTTTCACCCGGGCAAAGTGAAAGGTCAAAACAAAGACGATACAGTTACTTTGATTTATGAATGATATTCGGGACATCGACCGCAATCCAATGGCGACGAACTCCTTTGTGGATCACGAAGTCCGGTATCTTTCTCCCAGGATTGTCTTCAGTAATGACACTGATTTCTGGCAGAGTTGGATCACTAGAGTCTTCTTCCCATGTAGCGTTATCATAAGAGGACTCTTCTACTGTATCTTCAACAATATTTTCATTTTCAAGAGGATCTCCCCATCCAGTTGGCTGGATGTCCTCATATCTGATACGAGAGCTTTCGGGAGCAGTGTACTTCACTAGGAGGTCGTACTTGCCACTTGGCTGCCCCAAAGTATCCCAAGTTTATGAGGGGATATATGAGTCATCTTTTTCAATGACATTGACCTCAGGAAATGCAAAGTTGATAAATTCTTGTCCTGCGATCCTTGAAACCCCATCAACGTGACGTTCGATATCTTTAGAATATTCTGGGTAAGGATTCCATGACTCTGGGAGAACATGTGTATTTTCCCCAAGATTATTCAGCAGATATGTATTCTCTGGCTAACTCTTTTGCCTCGAGTCTTCCATGTAAGGTTTCCAAACTGGAAAATCATCCATGGGATCATATGAATTGTAATCAAAGTTGTCTTTCATAAGAGTATCTTCCTCTAATGAATTAGGTGGAGCTCGACATCCTTCAGGATCACAATCTCCGTAAGTCATTCTAATGTCTGATCTTGGTATATATCTGGGACTTTGGTTTGGAGAGCAAAATGACATGTATGTTTCTTCCTGAGATATATAACCCTCATTGTTGAAATAGGATTTCCACTCTTCATCTGTATCAGAGAAATTATTTTCCTCGATGGTGTGGACTTCTTGAGATATTGGGTGGAGGAAGCCTCCACTATGGAAGAAATCTTATATGGGACGAAAGCTTTCATCCTTTTTTGTAGTCTTGGTAAGTGCTGAAGAAAAACTGAGACCTTTTCTTGTCTTGTTATCAACAGGAACCACAACTTTCCCCCATCCTTTTTATGTCACCGCTTCCCATTACTTGGAGAGCGTCTTTGTATGAGGAAATTGATGTTCCTTTTTTTGGTGATTCTCAATGCTCACTGAGAGTGCTTGAAATTTAGTTCCAACAACCTCCTCTGGTTCTAAATATGAAAATGATGATATGTTGCTCACAATTAAAGCCTGTTCTGCGCATACTATGACCAATTTGTCGTTCTTGACAAACTTCAGCTTCTGGTGAAGTGTCGAAGTGAGTGCCCCTGCTTCATGTATCCAAGGTCTTCCTAATAAACAGTTGAATGCTGCTCGGATATCCATGACTTGGAAAATGACTTGGAAAGTGTGGGGACCAATGGTTATGGGAAGTTCGACTTCGCCGATAACTATTTTCCTAGATCCGTCAAAGGCTTTGACAATGATCTCACTGCCTCTCATCAGAGTACCTTGAAGAGATAGCCATACCAACGTTTAATCTTGGCATGACGTTCAAAGATGAACCTGTGTCTACCAGTACACTGGCTAAAGCATCGTCTTGGCAGTTGACTGGGATATTGATTGCCATGTTATCATTCTTGCCTTCCTCCAGAAGTTCTTCATCACTGAAACCCAAATTGTTACACGAAGTGATGTTGGAACTAATGCTGTCAAACTGACCCACTATCACATCTTGTTCTACAAAGGCTCGTTCCAAGACATTCTGTAGAGCTTCTCTATGAGCTTTTGAACTAAGCAAGAGAGATAAAACGGATATTCGAGAAGGAGTTTGTAATAATTGATCCACAATGTTGTACTCACTCTTCTGGATGAGTTTTAACATTTCATCATTATTTTTCATAGGCACCGCGCTACTGGATTGACCAATTTGTTAATTAGGAGCTTCAGCTTGAGGTTCCTTTTCTTTTGCAGGTTCTCCAACTCCTTTGTTAAAGATTCGACTGCTTCGGGTGACCCGACTGATATCAGCAATGTTGACAACGGATGGTAGAGGAATTTGTTTTCCACCTTCTATTGTAGTCGCATCGTACTTGTATGGAATAACTTTCTCTGACTTGTATGGTATTTGTCTCGGCAAGTAGATGACCACAGGGGCTATTTGGGTCTTTCGACCGTCGTAAGTAACCTCAATCGGTTCTAGGTTGGGAACTTTTCTACTGTCAAGAGGGATTTCCACGAGCTTCGGTTCCTTGAGCAAAGGAATTATGGTGAAAACATCCTTGTTAATTCCATATATAACAGGTCCTTTTTTATCGGAGACTGTGATAATCCTTTTGTACAATAGTCCTTGGACATTTTTGTGGACAATGAGGCAACCTTGCACCATGTTATTTGACTGAGAATTCAGGCGTAGCTGGGTTTCCCCTTGGTCCACCTGATTCTGGAGAGCTGCCCGCACGAGGTAGCCTCCTTGGCTATTTTTTGAACATATTACACAGCGTTCATAATTGTGAGGTGGCACCCGGCCGTACCCACTTGTAGCGTGCGATTTTTGTCGGTGACGTGACCACCTTATCGCAAATTGGGTTTCCTCACCGTAATGGTAGGAGTGGGGTGCTACTTTCTGATTTCTTATTTATCCCGTGAAGCTGGAAGGGAAAGGGAAGCTATCTAAAACTAACCTTGCACGCGAATGTTTAACTGAAAAAACGCTAAGAGAGATTCGGGGCGTTCGGGGTCAGGTTATACAATGGGGAGTTGTCAATTGCATATCCTATATGTAGTTATCCACAGGTTGTTAGCAATAGGTCCTACTTTCATACTTGACGGTGTTTATCTGTTGATGGGTTGGGAAAGTTTCTTCTTTGGGAGATATGAGAGAGAGAGTTTTTGATGATTTTGGTGAGGTACTGGACCTCAGTTTTGATCGGTGTGAAGGTACTGGACCTAGAGTATTTGATTGGTATGCGAAGGTACTGTACCTAGAGTTTTTGATTGGTATGCGAAGGTACTAGACCTAGAGTGCTAAGATTTCACAATCTTATGCCTGCGTATTCCCGTTTAAAGAAATAAGGAAATCAGAGCAATCGTAGTTGAGGAAAAGATGTTTTGGTTTCTTATTCAAAGCCCAAGATTGAAGCTAAAAGGTTTATTTGTGTCTTGTTCAAAGCCCAAGATTGAAGCTAAAAGGTTTGCCTGAGAGAGAATTTGTTATCTATAAAGGGAGACATCTTGTCTGTTTCTCACAACTGTTGGGTGACTGTTTATAAAGGAAAATTACTTTAATTGGGACATGTGAATCCAGCAATGCCATAATTTCCTTTATGAGGGTTTCTCTTAAAGGAGAAAACTTTAACCCAGTGTTGATCAATGCCATTTTTCCTTAAGATTCTTTCATGCTAAGAGAGGGACATTGGCGTGGATATAAATAATCCAGAGGCTTGCCACTTACATCAATTAGATGAAAGAGGAAGTTGGCCAGGATAAGAGATGGACGACAACTTGGATATTTGAATCAATAAGTGTGCCACTTATAGCAGTTATCTGGGATTAGGGTTTTGTTTTGAATATCTGTTTTGATATGTGATATAAAGAGAAATGTCTTCCTACAGAGAGATTTTGATTTCCTCTATGGGGAATGTTGATTTTTGTGTGCCTTGATCAAAGCCCAAGGTTGAAGCTAATAGGTTGATTGACTCCACTGAGGAAGTCCTTATACAAAGCCGAAGAGGAGGCTGGAAAAGGCTGACTCAACGAGTGAGTGTTTATTTGTCTTGTACAAAGCCCAAGATTGAGGCTAAAAAGAGACCGACTCTTTTGGGGATATCATTATACGAAGCCTAAGAGGAGGCTAAAAGTTGACTTTTTTGGGGAAATATTGTGTCTGTCTTGTACAAGGCCCAAGATTGAGGCTAGAAAGGGGAACTGATGTAACGCCCCAAATTCTTGAGAAATATTTATTTAATTTATTTAAATATAATATTCGTGATTTTTGGTGGCTTGGACATTGTGTGGAATTTTGTGGAGTTTTGGTTATTTATTTAAATAATAGTATATAATATGGAATATATTAGTATTATTATTAATTTAAATAATATTGGATGAATTAAGGGTAAGACGGTAATATTGAGGAGATTAATGAAGGACAATACGGTAAATCATAATTAAGGCCCAAAACATAGGTTTAACAAAAAGGAAAATAAGGATTATGAGAATCAGTTTTGTGCAACCCTAAGAAGTGATTAGAGAGCTGAGGAAAGGAGGCTAGAACGAGAAATCAACCATAGAACCCTAGGAACGAAGAATTTCCGCTGGAAAATTTGAGGTATCGGGGGTAATCCGGGTTAATATGTTTGATATGGGTTTAAGGTAGAGTTAATTGTGTGTTTTCGTTTTCTGATGATTTTGTGCTGAAATCTGTGACGAATCTGTGATGAAATTTCGTGCTTGTATGTGTATGATTTCTGTGATGAATTCTGTGCGATTTGCTGTAAATTTCGTGTGAATAATTGTTGATGCTGTGATGAATTTGTGGGTAACCATATCTGAAAATCGAACTTGATATTAACCAAATTCAGACTTAATAGTTAGGAGAAATTGATGTAGACAATGAAGTGGGATGAAAATTATAGATCTGTGATGAATCGAAGCTAGTCTGGGTCTGATTTTGGTAGATCAAAGGTGCTGGAATGAGGAGGTTTTCGTTCAGATGCAAGATCTGAGTTTTGGGGTGGCTTCTGGTGATACGCGTAACAGGGGAGGTGTTACGCGTAATGGGGGACACTCCCAGGGTCTTACGCGTATCATACGCACCCGTCCCCAAGGGATGGCTCGACCCTCTGTCGGTATGCGTAGCATATGCGTATGAGAGTGTGGGTATTACGCATAAGAGGAGGCATTACGCGTAAGGGAATTAAAGAAAAAGGGGCATACGCGTATGGGTAGGGTCTTACGCGTATGGTTAGTGTCTTACACGTATGGGGTAGCCATTACGCGTAAGGGAGAATCTGAAGAAGAATTAAGAGGAAAACCCTCTCTATTGATACGCCTAATGGAGGGTGAATTACGCGTAATGGATGGCGTAGAAGTTGAGGCATACGCGTAACAGGAGGGTTCTTACGCGTATGGGCAGGGCTGTATGCAGAATTTCCCGTTTTTGCGATTTATGTCCCGATTTCGCTTGTGACGCGGTTTCTTTGAGATATAGGGCTATGATGAGATAATAAAACATGATTAAACTAGTAATAATGATGAATGGGATAAAAATCGGGGATTCTTATGGGACGAGGATAATATGATGAATTGTGAGATTTAACGAGTGTGAATTTAGGTTGTGTCCTGATTCACGAAGATTATAGTATGATGAATTGTAATGAATGTGAAGTGATGTTGTATTATGACGATTGATGTTGATCCGTGAATGATGTGATAACATGGATAACTTATGATGATTTGTGATGTGTGCTAATAACATGTGACCATGATGACTTATGATGAATTATGATGCTTGATTTGAATTATGATGATGATGATAGGTGATGAATGATGATGCAATTGACGATTTTGTGACGATGAGGATTATGACGTTTGCATCATGCATTCATAGCATTTTAGGACTTCGGTCCATTTGGTGGCTTCAATCCCATTGTGTGGATTGGGGTGTTTGTGACGTGCTCCGATTCTTGTGTAGAATCGATCCTATTGGTGGGGATATTTGGAGGGTGATGGCCCAGTGTCCATCTATTATGACGAGTTGGTACCACATGCATGAGTCTATGATGTTGCATTGTATATTGTGTGGCATTGCAGTATATTGATGTGATTTGATGTATTTTGACGTTGTGAATGACGTGGTGATGTTTGTGCTTTATCTTTTACTTATATCTTATATATTGATTTCGTGATTACTTACCCTGCCTGTTTGAATGTTGCCTCCACGTGGGTAATGTGCAGATGACTCAGGATTAGCTTTTGGCGCGTGAAGTGTTTACTTGAAGTGCTTTTGGTTATTTTTGGTCGAGTAGAGGGTCTTGCTCTGATATGTAACATCGGGTCGGGGCGTTGAGTCGAATCATAGTGTTCTTGTATTTGATGATATTATGATGTGCTAGTTGTTTAAAACTTTGATGTTATATATGATAATGGAGTTTTCTATGAAGTTTTCCGCTGCGAAGTATTTGATTTAATTATGATGTCTTTTGACGAAATGTGATGCCCTTGTGGCGATTGTACTCTGATAAAATGGTGTTTTTATTCTTGATGTTTGATGGGTAGTAAAGGGTGTTATACCTGACTTTACGGGTGAGAGGTTTTATCTGTCTAGTACAAAGCCCAAGATTGAGGCTAAAAAGAAGATTTGACTCTGCTGGAGAGATTTATACGGTGTCTTGTACAAAGCCCAAGATTGAGGCTGAAATGAGACTGACTCAGTTGAGGATTTTTAGGTGTCTTGTACAAAGCCTAAGATTGAGGCTGAAATGAGACTGACTCAACAAGAGAGTGTTTTATTTGGTGTGTTGTACAAAGCCCAAGATTGAGGCTGACCTTACCGGGGAAAATCATTATACAAAGCCTAAGAGGAGGCTGAAAAGAAGATTGATTCTGCTTAGGAATATTATTTCTCAAAGCCCAAAAGAAGGCTGGGAGGAATTGACTTCGCTGAGGAAGATATTTATCTAGAACTTAAGAGAAGGTTATGAAGATTTTGACTTGGTGGAGAAAGTTTATATATGTCTTGTACAAAGCCCAAGATTGAGGCTAAAAGAATGACTCAATGAGAGAGTGTTTATGTTTTGTACCACTGACTCAACAAGAGAGTGTGGAAAGGCGATTCACTCAATAAGTCTTGTACAAAGCCCAAGATTGAGGCTAAAATGGGTTAATTCAACAAGAGAGTGTTGAAAAAAGTGATGGTCCCAACAAGAGAGTGCTTTTGAGGCCAACTCTACTGAGGAAAGTCATTATACAAAGCCTAAGAGGAGGCTGGCTTCTGCTGTGGATTATTGAGATCCAGAGGTAGGTCCAAGTCGGGGATCAACTCTTGCTGAGGGTTACAGAAGAGTTGAGGTATCAGATGCCTTGAAGTTTTGATTTGGGATAGTGTTATACTGATGATAAGCTGACCCTAGCTGGGGAAATTTAAAGTGAGAGTTTAAAGATTGTGTTTTTGAAAACCTATAGAGGTTTCAACTCTACTGGAGATTGGTTAAATGACCAAGGTTTTTTCTCCTATGTTTGTAGGGAACTTGAGAATGTCTTTGAGATCCAAGAGGGGATTAGACTGTCCAAGTCTACTGGTATGGAAGAGTTTATCTTTGTATGATGCCCTAAGAGAAGGATGGTGTTTTAAAGGATGAGAATCAACCCTAAATTGGTCTGAGGTTTTGACTCTGGAAAGACTGCTCTAGCAAAGGATGACTAAGTTCTGTCCTATACCTTTAAAAGGTCTTTAGGATCCATGTATTAAGCCCAAGAGAAGGCATTATAACTTCTAAGAAGCCGGAGGGTCCTTGTACAAAGCCCAAGAGGAGGCTGGGATGCTTTTAGGAAGAATGCGGGTCCAAACTTAAGAAGAGTTCAAGAAAAATTTCACTGGGAATAATCTTTTCTTTGGTGAACAGTTCTAGGGTTTGAAGAAATTCAAGAGAGGTTTCACCGAGAATTAATCCTCTCTAGGGAAAGTGAATTTCTTGACAAATTTCTAATAGTGGCAGTTTGAGAAAAGTTTCACCGGGAATAATGCCTTTCTCTTTGTTCCATATTGTTTAAGCCCAAAAGAAGGCAAGACTGTATCTGGAATTCCTATGGGGAACTAGTTTTGACTGTGTTAAAAGAGTGACCACTAGCTCTATCTAGTTCTAGACCTAATTGCGAGGGAAAACTCTAAGAAGATATACAAGTATATACAGTTGATATATGATAAGTATTTAAAAGGATATGAAAGAAGGACTAACAGGTGAGCAAGGTTCCAGCAATACAGTTATATATATATATATATATGAAAGCATGTAAAAGAAAGCTGATAAAAACTTACAGGAGAGCAAGCTTCCAACAATGCAGTTATATATATATGAAAGCATGTAAAAGAAAGCTGATAAACACTTACAGGTGAGTAAACTTCCACAGTAACAGCTGTATGGTTATTTGTTCGAGAAATTAAAGAAAGTTTTGATAACAACTATGAGTTTGAATCTAAATCAAAAGGAAAGTTGTTTTGAAAAGATTGTTGGGGTTTATACTCAAGGAGAGGCCCAGATATAACAGTGGTCGCACCATTGTTCTAAAAATTGTATCGGAACTTATACAATGACTAAGGCCCAAATTATTGTATTTACAAAGAGGGTTGGGTCTTACACTCTATTAGAGGCCCAAAGTTTATTTTTGTACAAGTGATGGGGCTTAAAACTCTAGGAGAGACCCAAATTATTTTGTCTAAAAGGCGACGACTGCGCCGAGATTTTAAAATCGCAGTGGGACTTATACAATGACTGAGGCCCAAAAAGGTTTTGGTTAAAAAGGGATTCGGTCTTACACTCTAATAGAGGCCCAAAGTGGTTTGAAAATATTTGTTAGGGTGATAGTGATCAAAACCCTAATTTTTGGTTTTAAAATGTATTTTAATTGAATAAAAATTCAATTATTATAATCAAACATGTGAAAAAGGTTGTGATCGTGGATTTATATTTCGAAAATCATGTTTCATTCATGGGATGATTTAAAAATCATTTGAATTTTGCAAAACCAAGAGAAAGAAATATTTTTAATGTTTAAAAATAAATAAAATATAATTCTTTACAAAAATATCAAATATGTGAAATAAATAATATTTTTTGTGAAATTTGCATGGAATAAAATATTTTAATATTTTTGTGAGTTTTCAAAAAAAGAATCAATAAAAAATAATTAAAATTGAGAGAGAAATTAATTTTTGAATTAATTAACAAAAACATGAAAATATTGAAAGAAATAGAAAAAATGTGGAAAGGTAGCAAAAAAGGTCTGGGTGGGGTTTGAACCCACGACCTCATACACAAACACATATGCACGCTACCACTGGGGTGGTGATACATTTGTGTATCAAAACCACCCCATGTGCATATATGGGGTGCCTTGTTTTCAGGCCTGGCCAAGGCCAAGGCAAGGCAAGTTTTGGTAATTTACGTGAAGCCTCTAACTTTCTCATTTCTCCATGGATTTAGACAAAATTTAGGTGCATCTGGCCTAGAATTTCATGAGGAATCCAATGGTGCTTTTGGAATTATCAGAAAGTGTCTCTATTTTAAAACCCTGTAGTGGTTTCAAAATAGGCCTAGATTTGCATGTTCTATGCTATCTCACTAATCGATAAACAATAGCAGGGAAAATTGGTTCAAGCACAACATATACAACATGTATGAGATGTTTATGATCAATGGACATCAAAGGAATGCATAATTAAAAGAGTTCAAGTTGTGATGCACTTACCTCTTGGAGCTTCTTGTGCTAATTGTCAAGGTCCTTGTGCCAGAAGTAATCTAATGCTTTAGACACCCTTGATTGATCCCTTAGAAGCTTTTAGAATTATCAAAACCAGCTGGAATCCTCAGGAACAAGTTTTAGCTCTTTCTTGCAAAAGGGGCGAAAGTGACCAATATGACAACTCTCTCAAATGGTGTTCCAGATGAGGGGAACTAATTGGGACAGTTTGAGGATGATATTTAGAGTGTGTTTGAGGCCTTGTTTGGTTTTGGAAGTGACTGAATCAAGGCATGGCTTGGAAAATGCAGAAAAGTCCAATTTTGAGGTTTTGGAAGTGGATTTTCTGATTTTGGTATTTCAGGTCACAAGTGAGTGTTTGGACAGCTTAGATATAACATATTGGATGTGTTTGGATCATGAGTTATGGAGGAATTGCTCTCTAACTCAAAAACTCAGAGATGACTTGCAAAAGAAGGCATTTTGGCCTAAAGAGAGAGATTTTGAGGAAAACATCAATTGTAGTGCTTTGTTGTGCTCAAACTGAGCACAAATGAGCTCTATTTATAGTAGAGCAAGTTTGTTTTGCAAGCAATAGTGAATGGCAGCTGGTACAGGCCTTTGGCCAATGTTGATCCAAGGGAATCTTTAGTCTCCTATAGCCATTGACTTGAGGTTAGGGCACGGGCCTATGGTTATTTGATTCAGCACTAATTCTTGACTCATTCAGTTAGGAATGTGTCAGTCCATGCCACCTTGGTGCATCCATTGAATGCTTGGAAACAAAATTGGAGTCTTGGCACCTTTTTAGCCTCTTTAGGTTTGTTATGGCTATGTGTAGATTCTTGGACTTTGGAGGCTTGGGGATCAGATAATTCTCCTTTTGTTTTATCCTCAGATGTGTCCAAATGGATGACAAGGCTTGGAGTTGTCCAAATTTTCCAAATCGAGCAAATGCACAAAATATGCCTTGTATAAGGTAGATGGAAATAGTGATTTTGAGGGGATCATATCTCCTTGCTCAGGTTGAGTTATGGGAGGCTCTTGTGCTTTTTAGAAAGCCCTCATATTATACAAAACATGTTTGATCATAGTTTGTTTTGAAACTATTTGGATCCAATTGAAAATACCTCATGAACATTGATGTTCAAGGCTGGTAACTTAAGCAGATTTTCACTAAGTGTTGGAAAAAGTGTCATTTTCATGTTTTTCTGATTTTGATCAATCCATAACTCAAAATCCATGAAGAATTGGAGTCTGAGGTAGTTGAAGCTTTTGTAGAGTGTAGCAAGACCTACAAATCCAGCTTAGGATCATCCAAAATGGTTGCTTGGATAAGAAGTTATGGTCCTTGGAAGTTGGTACCAAAACCACTTTTGTTCCATAACTTAGAAAAAATTTTGGTTTCTTATGGTTGCCCCTTTTGCAAGAAACCTCAGTTTTCTTGATTTTTCTTAATGAATGATGATCAATATCATACATTAACATTATTTTTGACTTAGGGGAACCATATTTGTGAAAAATTCCAAAAAGTCAAACTTGATTTTGTGCACAGTTGACTTTTTATCGGATGAAATCCAAACTGCGCGATCCTTTGTGAAATCAAGTCCTTGACCTAAATCAAACCTAATGGATGGATTCCATAGGTGTTATAGGGTGTATTGAATCATGTCCCCAGGTTTGGGAGCTTGTCTTGGTCAAAAGTCAAAGATACAGTTGAATTTTTCTTCAAAACCCTAATTGTGGTCCTGGTGAAATTGAAACTTGTGAACCAAGCCTTTTGGGTCAATACATTGTTACAAATGGATAAATGTAGTGTATTGGAGGCCCTCAAATCATGTCTTGAGGTCTTGGCTCATGCTTTGTCCCAAAAGTCAACTTAGGGGTGAATTAGGTCAAGAAACCCTAATTCCTGATTTTTTGTGAATGCATCCCCTGAGGCTAAATTGACTTAATGATTAGGTCCCTGAGGTCCCTTGGAGTATCTTGGGTTATACTTTGAAGCATTGGCTCATGCCCAGAGGAAAAATTCCATCTGGAGGCCTTGGTAGACTAAAACCCTAATTCCATCTTGAGGCTTAATCCACCTGGAATGTTGCAACCTTGTGCTTGATTCTTGATGTGGGAGTCCTCTTGATCCTTTATAGGTGTTTGAGAGGTTAGAAAAGTTGGAGATCATGTCATTCCTTAATTGATCCTTTGTCTAAGTGCTCTGAGAGGGCTTGAAACCCTAATTCTTGATTGTGGTGAATGCTCGATCATCTTTGAGGAGATTAATGAGGCATGAAGGTACATCCATATTGTGGTGATGATCTTCACAATGATGGGAACTCTTGGTGGTCAAAATTTGGGGTATGACACCACTCTGTATGCAGTGCATCTTTACCAAATCTGTTTCCAATAAGCGGATGTCACAGCTTTGGTGTCTGCCCGAATTTCTATTGGTTATGCTAACTTGTTGTGAGTCTTCATCCTGGTAGACTAGGAGCCACCAGTGGTCCAGTAGATCTTGAAGAGTTATTTGTACAAGCGCGCAACCTTGATCGTTTTCGGAGCAATCTTTACAGTCCTGATAATTATGCGAGGACAGAAAAACTGAGTCTGACCTGCCTGACATACAATTCTACTAAACTTATATTCATTAAACGAATGTCGAAGATCTGAATCATGTTGACCTGATGATCATTCCTCTTATGGTAGTCTTGGATCCATCCAAGATCCATTTGACGCTGGAGAGCCTCTTGTACAAAAGAGCATCCTTGATTATCTTTTGAGCAAATTGGGCAAGTGTATTAGTCGTGCAACGAAAAGTTGTAATACTTACTTTGTCTTGAATGCATTGCCACTATATTGACATTCATTGCGCGGATGTCATGATTTTGAACAATGTTTGGATGTTCATGGGCCGTATTTACTTCACGGATCCTGTGATCCTGAATCCAGCCTAGATCCATCATCTCTTGAAGAGCTACTTGTACAATGACACATCCTTGATTGTTCTTAGAACATATATCACATTGATGATAGTTGTGTGACGGTACATGGCTGTATCCGCTCTGCCTGCAATGCATTTTTACCACATTTGTTCCTAGTAGCCGTACATCGTGAATTTGTTAACTGCCGCCGGGTTCTCCTTCTATCAAGTTTACCGAAGTTTTTTCATGTTGCGGTAATGGGTTCGTTTGAACATTTGGGTTCGTGTCTATGAAAGATAAAACCCTGTTTCTGACAATCCTTTGTACATCAAATTTAACAGTGAGACAATTCTCAATGTTATGTCCAGGTCCTCCTTGATGGTAAGGGCACGATTGATCGGCTTTGAACCAAAAAGGCGGATTTTTCGGTACTGTAAGAGGAGTCCTGGTTTAAACGTGCCCCTTGGCTAGTAGAAGTGGAAATAATTCTACATATAACATTGGTATGGGGTCAAACCCTGGCGATCATGTGATACGGTTGTTATTATTGTATTACTGGCGAGCCTACTGAAGAGGCTGTTGCTGCCTTTGATGATACTGTTGTTGATTTGGCTGGCTCTGAGCAATTTGTGGTTGATATGTCAGAGCTGGCATTGGGTTGATAGCGGGAGCTACTGCCACTACCTGTCGAGGTTGATACCTTTGTCTTTACTTACCCTGAGAGATATTACTAATATCTTTCTCTTTCTTCTTTGGGAAAGTACTACCGTATCTTTTAGTACTGTTGGACGGTTCTGCATCTTTGACTAACCAGCCTTCTCAGACTGCTTCCTCAAGGCGTACCCCTGTGTTCACCATTTCGGTGAAGTCACTAGGCGCACTAGTGACCATTCGGTCATAATAAAATGAGTTTACGGTTTTCAAGAATATTTTTGTCATTTCCTTCTCCTCGAGAGGAGGACAGATCTGGGAGGCAATTTCACGCCATCTTTGAGCATACTCCTTGAAGGTTTCTTTATCTTTCTGGGACATTGCTCTGAGTTGGTCCCTATCTGGTGCCATGTCCAAATTGTATTTATACTGCTGAACACAAGCTGCCCCAAGATCTCTGAAAGTGCTGATCTTGGTATGGTTTAAACCCATGTACCATTTGAGTGCGACACCGATTAAACTGTCTTGGAAGTAGTGGATCAGTAACTGTTGGTTTTCTGTCTGGGTAGACATTTTCCAGGCGTACATTACCAAGTGACTTTGAGGGCAAGAGTTGCCTTTGTATTTTTCAAAGTCAGACACCTTGAATTTGTGCAGTATTTTTACATTAGGGTCGAAACAGAGGTCAGCGGCATCCTTACCAAACAAGTCCTGTCCGCGAATGGCATGCAATTCTTTCTGCATTTCCAAAAACTGTTCCTGGAATTCATTCATCCTTTCATATACTTCTTTATTTCTGCCAGAAGTGTCCTGCAGAATCTATTCCTCTGGGATAATATGTACCACAGGTTGTGGTATAGACATTACAGTGGTAACTCTTGGTGCTTCAGTGACCTAAAGTTTGTAACCTCCAGGTACAAGAGTCTCTGTTGTAACCTTTGCGTCTTCATTTACCTAAAGTTTATAACCTTTAGGTCTGGAGAATCCTGCTATAGCTTCTAAGTCTTCAGTGACCGAAGGCATATATCCTTCAGGTACAAAATTTAAAGGCATGCCCCAGGGAAAACCTTTAGGCATGTTGTACTGAGGATAATTGCCAGGTGTCTCGAATGCTGGTGTAGACATAATCTCTGAGATCGTAGTCCTTTGAGGTGGTTGATCCTGAGCTGCTACCAGGGATTCAATCGTGTTGTGGTGTTTCTCCAGACTCTACTTCAAAATGTTGATTTATTCTCTTAGTTCTCAATTCTCTTCCTCGATATCATCCATTTTCTTTTGCCGATTGGTCAGAGTATTATATGAATGAGACAGTTTGACTCTAAAGCGCGACACATATGTGAGACTCAATGACAAAGAGGTGTAATGCAAGAATGATGAATGATATGCAAAGAATGAGAATGATCTTTTTGTTTTATTTTCAAAATAAATTTTACCAATTATGTTGCAAATATCATACAGTGGTGGAAACCTTTCATTGAATTCAAAGGATTGCAGTATCTTACAGGGAAAAGTACATTATTTTACAAAGTACGAGAAGGAAAAACCAGTCCTACGTATTCTAAGGTATTACTGAAGAAAGCTCAGATGCTGTGTTATACCCCAAATTTTACCCCTTAAATGTGATGACATCTTGCATTTGCATTAGGGATCAATCATCTATGCATTGTCAACTAACCATCATATTTTGCTAGTTTGTTCTTCTATTGAAAGCTAGGGTTTAGCACAAGAAGAGGGTAAGAGCAACAAGCCAAGATCTCATAATTTTCAAGGCTTCCTAAGGCACTTATTGGCTTAATACATCCACCTCAAGTGCTCCTTAGATGATTGGGAGAGGTGTTTAAAGTCATCTGGTCAAAGAAAGTCAACTGAGGCTCCAAAAGTCCAGTCTTTGGTCTTGAGGGCTAATCATGAGGTTTTCAAGTCATATTCCATGGTATCATGTGATTGGATCAAGAGAAATTAAAGAAGAACCATAAAATTAGGAGATATGAAAATTAGGGTTTTGACCTAAGGGATTAAAAGGGAATCTTGGTGTGATCAGTCAATGTCTTGAATGGTTCATCAACCAATTGAGCTTACATGCATTCAAGAAACCCCATTCATCAAGAAATCAAGAGTATTTAGCTCCCATCACAAGTACAATGAGCCTCAAGTTCATCTGGCCTCAGACTAGGGTTTTATCAGGAAAAGTCAACCATGCCTTCCTTAGACTTTTGACCAAGGCATAATCCCAAGTCTTGGGACATGATTCCATATGTTCATATACACCCTTGGAAGTCACCTATGAGGTTTGGGAAGTTTGAGAAAGTAAGACCATCAAGGATCACACAGTTGAATTCATGAAGAAATTAGGGTTTCATCTGAAAAGTCAAACCTTTGACTTTTGGTATTTTGGGTCCAAGATGAAGTATTCAAGCCATATCCTATCAAGACATGATTAGTCTTTGAATTGGAGTATGATAAATAAAGATTTAAGAAGTTTCTTGCAAAAAGGGCAAAGTTTGGTTTTGAAATTTTCTAAGTGTGAAAAAACCTAGTCCTTATGTGAACTTGGAAGAGTCATAACTTTCAATCCACACATCCAATTTATGTGATCCAAAGCTCAAATTGAAGCTCTAATGATGAACTTTAAAAGTGTGTTAGAGGGTCATACCCCAAAAGAGGCTTAATTTTTAAGTTATGAAGCTTGGATGTTTAAGTCAAGTTTAGGACTTGGTGAAATTTCACATTTTTTTCCTTAATTTGCAGCCAACTTCAACCCAATTTTTCACTATGATCCCTTTGGATTCAGAACTTGGAGTGAACATGAACATTGTAGAGCATACTTGGGGCTTTCTAGAAAGTACAAGAACATCCCAATCCAATGTGTGAGCAAGGAGTTTTGAATTCATGAAGTTTAGGTCACCAAACTTGAGTTTTAGGTCATGGTCATGTTACTTCAAATTGCAAAACCACTTCAAATCTGCTTGATCTTGCTTGGCAAACCTTGTTACTTTCAAATCTCACTTAAATCAGATAAGTACACTTGCTTTTTGTTGTATTATCCAAGTGGTTTAAGCATTATCTCATGAAACATGCCATTTTTAGCACAAAGGTAACACTTCCATTTACATAAAGCCCCTTTAACCAAAGGTCAACTTGTCTTGAGCTCCTAAACTGTTTCTTCTGCACCAAAACCTTTCTTTGCACAGAAGCAAAGTGTCTGACCTTTCCAAAACCTCTAGAAAGCATGGCACCTCACATTGGAACTCAAAAAAAATCCATGAAACCACCACTTGAATTTCAATCAAACCATGAGCCAACCAAGTTGGAATTCTGTAGAGCTTTCAACCTCAACATTTCCCTATGAATAGAGGCTCATTCTAAGCCTCAAAACACACAAGAACTCAGAGAAAAAACCACAGCAAATACCTCTCCCACTAGTTCTTGCATTTCAAGTCACCTTTGTGCCAGGAAAACACAATTTGTACAAACCTTGCCAAAATCAGTCCCAGCCACAAAACCTTGAAACACACCATCCACACAAACCATAAAATATCGACTGAACCTGTTCAAACCCTCATAATCATCCAAAACACCATAGATCAGAAAGTCAACTCTCAACCATTGGAAATGTTGACATTCTGCATAAACTCCACCAAATCTCCATTCTGACCTTTTCAATCTAATCCAAACCTTCCACCACCTTCCATTAATACCACCTGAACTATTCCAAGTCCCATTTTGTGACTGTAACTCCATTTTCTTGGAGTTCAAGTTTTGGTTTCTCATTCTTACAATAGGACTTGAGTACCAAGTTTGAGGCCAATTCAGTGCAAGCCAACCGTTGTTAAAGCTTCCTGGGAGTTCATAGAAGCGTTTTGGATCATTAACTAGTGACTGTAACAAATTGAAGAGGGCATTGGCCCCAGCTCCAATAGGTAAGCATGACTTGATTTTTAAGTTTTTGATTATGTCATCATTAACATCCATTTGATATACCATGTTGTTTGTCATCATATTAGGAGTGTGTACCCCATGTTAATTGATTAAAATATGTGTTCTATGGAATTTCATTATAGGTTCTAGGATTAGGGTTCTTTTTGTTGCAGACATGATAGATAAAGGTAGAATGAAAATAAATGAATTTAAAGGTCATATTCTGATTCCTGGCGAAAAATGGAATGATTTTTATGTTTACAATTTTAAAATCCATTGAGAGATGAGTGAGTTAGGGTTTCTGAAACTTTGAACTTAAGGAAGAAGACAATGGCGCCATGGCCATTTTGTTTTTAGAAAGAACTTTCATATATTATTTATTAGAATGAGTTTAGTGAATGGATGTATTGGCCACCCCAGTGGCGCAACGTTTGCCTTTGCCTTGCCTTACCACTCTCATGTCTTGGGTTCGATTTTGATATCAACCCTTTTTGTCCATTTTTCCAAGCGCGTTTTGTTCTAGCATTCAGTGAGAGTTTTCTTATTTATTTTAATTAAAGCATATATTGTACAAGCCACACAACCAGCGCAGTTGGTTAAGTGTTTTAACCACAAGACCAAGGGCGTGGGTTGAAACCCCATTAGGACCCTTTCCCTTATTTTTAGCACTTAGTTTTTTAATTTTTTTTCTTTCACAAACTTTAAAAATCCATAACTTCTTCATTTTTAGGGTTTTTCAATCCATTCTTTTTGCATTATTTCATTATTTTTGCCTATTTTATTATGAAATTAAAATTTTCCAAAACATACTTATTTTTAGGGCATTTGTTCATGTGTAAAGTGTAGATTTTTTAGGGTTTACTTAGGAGAGGTTTTCACTTCTATGGTTGTACCCCTTAGTTTACCTTATATTTTTAGGACTTATACAAACTTGTTTTAACATGTTTTAGACCCTTGAACCATAACTTGAACTTGTACATATTTGTGGAGTTTGTTTTAGGCGAGCTTTTAAGTCATTTGTTTATGTTAAGCATGTAACTTTTGTCACCCCTTTGAAGTTTTAGATAGGTCCTTACCTACAATTAGGACTCTTTTCTCCTTGTTTATAACACCTTAATGTACACAAACTTTCAACTTAGGTCACATCATGTACATGTGTGCCTAAAACACTTAAAACTTATCCCTTTCTTCAAAGTGGGTTTCCAATAAACTTAGGTGATACTTTCCCTCTTGTATCAAGCTTATGTCCAAACATATCACGATGTTAGGTTATTACCTAGTTGATTAATATGTAGACTTATATCATGCTCCCTTTAGGTGTTTACCTTGTTCATTAATGAATAACCCTTGTGTGTTAACCTGCCACTTGTATACTTTCTTAAATGCTTACTTTGAATGTCATCACATTCACCATTATCATCCATATGTTATATATATATATATATATATATATATATATATATATATATATATATATATATATGTTTATCAACATCATAATTCATGTGTGAATACCATTTGTCATCTTTATCTTCCAACTTTATTAAGTTATCCCTTTAAGTGAGGCTAGCTTGTTAGCTCTCCTCCTTAACCCTCTTTGTTCCCCTCCTTCCAAAGGAAAGTCTCTCCATTGACTTTGATGTCATAGATAGCTCATTACCCCTTGGTCTCATTAGAGCCATCATCTTCCCTTGGCTTCATTAGAGCCATTCCTTTCCCTTGACCTCATTAGGATCAATCATTTGGCCTCATTAGAGCCACTTCTCCTTGACCTAGTTTAGGTTAGAATCCTTACCCCTCTTGTAAGCACTATCATCATAGATGTTTACTTCCCTCTTTGGCCTCATTAGCCACTTACCTTACAACTTAGGATTAACCTAGAGTTCTTCAACTCTATGTGAGCACCATCATAATGGTGTTCCATCTCCCTTTGGCCTTATTAGAGCCATTCACCCCTTTAATTTAGAGATTAGGATAGAGTTTTTAAACTCTATGTGATTCTCATCATAATGATGTATTCACTTCCCTTGTGACTTTGTTCAAAGTCAACCTCTTAGACTTACCCTTTCAACTTAGACTTAGGGAGTTCTTTAACTCTATATGAGTAATACACTCATTCCCCTTGGAACTTTGACCATAATCAATGGTTCCTCACCCTCGTCGAGGTGAACTACGAATGCTCTGATTCTATCCTTATTAGGATACGTAGGCACGAGATGTGACGTCTTGGCGAGCATACTTAGTGTATATACCCCTAGGTCTTTACCTTTAGCACCTTGGTCTTTACCATAGGTCTTTATCTTAACCTTAGCACTTTACCCTTAGCAAGCAAACCATAACATAACAGAAATATAAACAAGAAGTTCCTGTAGAGTACTATAGATATCTAGGATGCTAACACCTTCCCTAGGTATAACCAATCCTCGAACCTTAGATCTCTTAGATGTGTCTTTACATAGCGCAATTAGGATTTTCTTCGATCTTCACCCTTTCCTTTGGATAAATCAAAACTCAGTGGTGAATTTCAAAGATGTGTGATTCAAGTTAATTAATAGCTTGATATCTGATTCTCACCGCAACAGAAATGGCGACTTCACTAGGGATAACGGTAGAGGGTTAAGCCCACCTTGTTTGCATTTGTGTTATTTATATGTTTGTTTACCTGTATATATGTATATATCTGTATATCTGTATATCTGCTTGGGTTCTTCTGTTTGGAAGGGTTGCTACATTTGAGTGGTGAGATAAGTCCGCCTTTGGGATTATTGATGTCTGATGTGAGTAGTCGTATTGATGTCACTCTTTCTGACCTGGGAGTCCGTGATACAGAGGACCTTTAGTTACCCTTTACCCCACTTGGCCTTTTTAGGATGTAGTGCAGTGATTATCCAGGTGTAGACTTGTGATGGTTGTCATGTGATACTACACTCAGACGAGTTTATCTTGAGAATATTATTAATCCACACTAGTAGTCGTGTAGGTCGATAATATCCAACAGATTTATCGATGACTCTGGGAACTTCTTAGAACCCTGTTCTACTGACAATAAACGCATAGTACACACCTCTTAGGATAGGTAGACCATGGCTCCACGCATGTGACCTCTAAACCTATGCCCTTTTGTGTTGTTGCATGTATATGTGTTTGAGTGTTCATCTGTATTTGTGTGTTTTGTGCATTGCATACATTCATCCATGCATCCATTGTTGGTTTTAAGGAACTCAGTCGTCTTTTCCTTTGCAAATCATAGGTATCATAGATTTTGAGGAAAAAAACACCAAAAAGTACAATTTTAAGATGGAGGATAGAGTTCTTATTTACCATTGCTTCACCTTTCCCGACTACCAACTCGTTCCAACTTTGGAAGAGTATTCTTATTGGTTTGGTCTACCGGTATTGGAGCAAGAGCCTTTTTGTGGATTAAAGAAGGTTCCCTCGCCAAAAGACGTTGTCGATGCCATCTACTTGGAGATGTCTGAAGTCAAGGTTAACCTTACCACCAAGAACAGAATCAAGGGCCTACCCTCTAAGTTCCTGATAGATAAGGCTTTCTACTTAGCTAAGATGAACAACATGGATGCCTTTGAAGCAATCTTCGCATTACTTGTCTATGGTTTGGTTTTGTTTGCTAATGTTGAAGAGTTTGTTGATGTCAATGTCATTCGGATCTTCCTAAGTGGAAACCCTGTACCCACATTGCTTGGTGATACTTATCACTCCATTCATCACAAAACTCTCAAGGGAAATGGGACTATCTTGTGTTGCGCACCTTTACTTTACAAGTGGCTTGTTACACATTTGCCTCGGACAACACGCTTTAAAGATAATCTAAACAAGCTTCGTTGGTCTCAGAGAATCATATCTCTCACTCACATTGATGTGTTTTAGTACGACTCATCCTATGACAAAGGGGTCATCATTGATAGGTGTGGCCAATTCCCTAATGTTCCACTCCTTGGCATCAGAGGTGGGATCAGTTACAACCCTATTCTTGCTAGACCCCAGTTTGGATATCCTATGGAAGACAAGCCTAAGAACATCTTTTTGTCAGGTTTCTTCTATCTTAACGAGGAAGCCAGTGTAGAAACTAAGGATAGAGTTTTGCATGCTTAGGGGACGATCCATAAGAGGACTAAGGACGATTTGGGAAGGAGAAATTGTGTAGCCTTGGAGCCATTCATTCAGTGGGTTCGATCCCGAGCTCGTGATCTTAAAATGTCATACCACCCTGAGAAACCCCCACAACCCGCCGTTACATCATCTTCTACCATTCCTATTGAGCGCATGGAAGAGTATTAGGAAACTTTGGCAAGGATAAAACTTGAACGAGACATTTAGGAAGGGAAGTGCCATGCCATCTATGCTGAACAGATGGAGATGAAGAAACAGCTGAAAGAGAAGGATGATTTAATTGATTTGCTCGAGAGACGTGTAGTAGAGAGGAACATAGGGCAAGAGAATTTATTTTTCTCTAGCATACAACCAACTTCCAGTACTCACGAGTATTCAAGTGTTCCTCCGATATCTGGTGCTTGGAAAGGAATTATTGACAAGCTGATTCTGGAGAACGAAAAGCTGAAGAGGCAGAAGAGGATGCGTGGAGTGGAGCCTTTCTAGACTGGACCATTTGGGAATTTTTAGGCCTAACTGTTTTTCTCTCTTTCTATTTGAGCTTCTTGTAACTTTTCTCAATATTAATGAATTGAAGCTTATTTTGAAAATGTTTCTGATGTGTTCCTTAAAACCAATTGCATTTGCATTGCATCTTGCATTTTTGCTAACCCTATCAAGGAACTGAAAATTTGTTTTGCAGACATTGTAAGATGGATTTTGGAAAGAGAGGTACTTGGTCGTACACCTTCATGGTTCCTAATGTTGAGCAACTAAAGGAACTAGGAGAACTGATTGAAGACCCATTAGCTTTCTTAGAGAGATATGGAAGGATTCTTTAGCTGTTGAAACTTCAAAGGACCGAGGGACTGTTAGAGACGCTGATTCAACTCTACCATCTCATTTATCATTGCTTCATATTTCCTGATTACTAGTTGATGCCGACCTTGGAAGAATACTCTGCTTTGATGGGTCTCCCTGTCAATGATTTCCCTCCATTCTCCAAATTAGAAGATGAACTCAGTGAGAAAGATATTGCAAGAGGAACGAGCCTAAGTTTGTCTGACGTTCGAGCCCACATGACTATCAAGGGAGGACTTTCTGGTTTTCCCGCTCAATTCTTGTTTGAGAAGGCTCGATATTTCGCTGATAGTAAGAATACTGTGCTCTTTGAGTCCAGTTTCGCTTTGTTGGCTTATGGACTGTTCTTATTTCCCAACATCGAAGATTTTGTCGACGTCAACGACATCCAGATTTTTATGCTCAAGAATTCGGTTCCCACTATGTTGGCTGATGCCTATCATGCCATTCACTCAAAGATTCTGCAAGAAGAAGGACATATCGTTTGTTGTGCTGCTCTCCTTTATAGGTGGTTTATTTCGTACCTACTAAGGACTGCAACCTTCTGGGATGTGAAAGACAGTTCAATTTGGTCCAAGAGACTCATGGAGCTTACCCATTCAGACATCGAGTGGTACGATCCGATATATGGGGGGATCTTTATGATTCATAGCTGTGGGGACTTCCCCAATGTGCCTCTTGTTGGCAGGAAAGGATGCATCAGTTATAAACCCGTTCTCGCTCGCCGACAACTTGGTCACCCAATGGAGGAAGAACCTGATCCTAGCAATCTGACGAGACTTTTTCTTGAAGAAGCAGAAAACCCTGAGCTTAGAACTAAAATTGTGCGTGCTTGGCGTCGAATAAACAAACAAAGATGGACTACATTAGGAAATCCTGATTGTACTGTCACAGAAGCTTGCTTGGAATGGGCCCGTGGAATAGCCCTTGTGATGAGGATGCCCTATCCGCGTCACAAACCTTCTGTAGTCCATACAAGTGAAGAGTTGAAGATGAAGAAGGCACTGGAGGAGCTGACCCTTGACAAAGTGAGGATCCAAGAACAAATTGACAAACTCATGAAGGAGCTCCATGGAGGAGAAGGATCATCATCAAGCGGATTAGATTCTTAGTTCCTTTTATGTTGTATTTCTGTTTGCTTATGTAATGGACTTTGGAGGTGTACCGCCTATTTTGTAAAACTTGCGAGTTGACTAATGAAATGAGTTATTTTAAGACGTATCCTCGATATCTACAATGTTTAAAAATTCTAATTTTGAGTTCCTTGATTGCTTTGCTTGCATTTGCATTTGCATCATTCATTCATGTCATAACATGTGAATTCTTTCTTGTCGTGTCTCATCCTGTCGTCTTCTCTTCAGAAACCGTCACACTGAATCTCTGACGCATATACAACACTAGAGTCCAAGCTCGCCAAAGGATGTCTGAGCATAATGTTGAATTGGACAGGGTCAACAACGAATTGGATGATTGACGAGGAAGCGTAGGGCAGATCATGAAAGTCCTACAAGTTATCAAAGCAAAGATGAATACTCAGACCACCGTGGTCTCCGAGATTATCACTCCAACTGTGGAACCTTCTACAAATGTCAACACTACTACTGTACCACCGTTTGGTTTGTCTTATGGTTTTTTACCTCTGCCAATTATTGCAACTACTCAACAGGCTGTTCCTGTGGGGAATGAGAATCCTCAAGCTGTCCCAACCTTTGCTCCACCAACTGTGCAAGCTCAAGTGCACCTTATTTTCCATAATCCACCACTGGTTTATGATTTCCCCGAAGTGTCTGAAGAAGGGGACGAGCGTCATGAAACCATTCAAAGAAAGATAAGAGCAATGGAAGGCAGTAACATCTTTAGTACCGATGCTAGAGATATGTGTTTGGTATCTGGTTTAGTGATTCCACCGAAGTTCAAAACTCCAAGCTTTGACCAGTATTCAGGTGCGACGTGCCCAAAGTCGCACTTGATTATGTACTACAGAAGAATAGCAGCATATGTGGATAATGACAAACTAATGATCCACTATTTTCAAGATAGTTTGAAAGGAGCCTCTTCTAAATGGTATATGGGTTTGGACCAATCCAGAATTCACAGTTTTCAAGATCTGTCAGATGCTTTTGTGAAGCATTACAAGTATAACATGCATTTGGCCCCTGATCGTAGGCAGCTTTTAAGTATATCTCAGAACAACTCAGAGTCCTTTAAAGAATACGCTCAACGATGGAGGGAAACTACTTCCCAAGTAGAACCTCCATTGTCTGAGAAAGAACTAGCTGATTAGTTCATACACACTGTAAAGCCCAAGTTTTATGAAAGGATGATTAGTAGCGTTACCGCCAATTTTGTTGACATTGTGGCTGTGGGTGTGAAAATGGAAGCCGGTTTGAAGAGTGGCAAGGTGATTAGTTCTTCAAACAATTCAAGCAGTAGCAACAACAGGAAGCCTCCCAGTAATTTCCATAAAAAGAAGGAAGGGGAGACAAATGCAATCATGACAGGCAGAAAGAAGAATCAAGTTTGGAAACAGTCAATTTATCTATCAACAGCAAATCTAAACCAGGTTTTGTTCAACAACCAATATATCCTGTGCAGTATGCCCCACAACCTTATGTGGTAGTTGTGACTCTGAATTTTAATCATCAAGTTTAAAATTACCAGCCCGCGCAGCAGGCGCTCATTTATCAACAACAACCCAACTATCAACAAGCACCCAGTGCTCTAACATACCAGCAACAACAGAGGCCACCGGCCCCTCAATCAAACGCTCCCTACCAAAAAAAGGGGCAAAACCTTCATTTCCCCCAACTCGAATGACTTACACAGAGCTTTACCCTTCGTTGGTCCAACAAGGTTTGATCACCACTAGACCCTTGGGCCCACCTATAGAAAAGTCAATGCAATTTCATAACCCTAATGCCCACTGTGCATTCCACCAAGGCGCTGCTGGTCATGACTTAGAAGGATGCCTTGCGTTGAAATATGTTGTGAAGGGTTTAATGGAGAAGAAGATTCTGTCCTTTGGGGATAATCAGCCAAATGTGAAGAGTAACCCATTGTTTACACATGGGACTGTAAATGCTATCGAAGATGAAAGTGATGAGGTATTGATTATGGATGTGTCTAAGATTAGGACTCCTGTCGGGACTTTTCATTCAAAATTGTTTGAAGCTGGTTTGGTAAAGGTTTTAAATAATGATTGTGAAGACTGTGATGCCAGTGTCAGAGGATGCAAATTAGTTCAAGATGACATTCAAGGTTTGATTAACGAAGGTTTTCTACAAGTGATCAGTAAAGTGAAGAAAGAGGAAGTTGCGATAATTGAGCCCATATTCAATTTACCAGAATCAAGAGAGAAGGTGCCCATCTTTAATGTGCCGAAGCCGGGTTCTATGGTCCCTATTTTCAATAAACCAAAGCTAGTGTTCAACACACCAGAATCTGTTGTTGCTTCTACGGCCAATCAACCAAGCCCGACAATCATTCGACAACCCGTTCCTTTTTATTTCAGAGATTCTAAGGTCGTGCCATGGAAATATGAAGCTACTGTAGTTGACAAAGAATCTGGAAGTGTGGTTCCAAGGAAAGAGGTGGGTACTACTAGTGAGGAAGTAACTAATATAGCTGGGGCTGGAAAGATGACACGAAGTGGCCGAGTTTATACTCCCCTCTTCAAAGGGACCACACCCAAAGAACTGTTGCTACTATGCCCGCCAATGACAAAGAAAAAGGAAGTGATTACAAGTGATGAAAATGCTGAGTTTCTAAGGATCATCAAAAGAAGTGACTACAAGGTGGTGGATCAGCTTCACCAGACTCCCTCTAAAATATCAATCTTGTCTTTGTTAATGAGTTCACCTGGTCACCGAGCTACTTTGCAGAAGTTGTTGGCCCAAGCCCATGTTGCTCAAGATATCACTACCGACCAGTTTAACAGTATAATTGCAAATATCTCTGCTTGTAACACCCTCATCTTTAGCAAGGAGGAGTTACCTAGAGAAGGTCAAAATCACAATCTTGCTTTACATGTATCCGTGAAATGTCAGGAAGACACTTTGGCAAGAGTCCTCGTGGACACTGGCTCCTCTCTAAATGTTTTACCTAAGAGGACACTTGAAAAGTTGGCTTACAAAGGGGTGAAATGAAACCTACCTCCCTGATTATCAAAGCTTTTGAAGGCTCACGAAGACCTGTAATGGGTGAAGTTGAGCTACCAATCTTGATTGGCCGCATGTTTTCAACATCACATTCCAAGTGTTGGACATTAATCCTGCCTACAGCTGCCTACTTGGAAGGCCATAGATCCACGAAGCTGGTGCTGTAACCTCAACATTACACTAAAAGATGAAGTTCGTGATTGATGATAAACTGGTTATCATACATGGTGAAGAGGACCTGATGGTCAGTAATTTGTCTTCCTTCTGCTATATAGAGGCTGATGAGGATGCTTTGGAAACTTCTTTCCAAGCTTTTGAAATAAACAATGTTGTCATGTTGGACATTGAAGAGCCGGTAGTCCTGAGTAATCCATCTTTTGTTTCATTCAAAAGTACCCAGTCTTCCTTAAAAGAAGCTGTTCCCACAGGTTGGGGCAAGATTATTGAAGTGCAAGAAAGAAAGAAGTATCAAGGGTTGGGTTACAAACCAACTCATGGTAAAGCATCAGCTTCTACAACAATACGACCAAAGACAATCCAGGAAGTGTTCATCAGCAAAGGATATCAGGTCAATGTCGTGATAGAAGACGAGAAAGATGAAGATGTCAACCATTTGGTGTTTCAGTGTGACGCTGCACTGGATAATTGGGAAGCTATTGAGATTCCTGTGTTGTTCCCTACGCCAGAGTAATATGTTTGTTTTTGTTGTTTGTTTTCAATTCCATAGTCGTGCCCAAGGCTATTAGACTATTTTATATGGGCCACCACTTTCAACTTTTATTAATCAATGAAGATGTTTTGTTAAACTCTTTTGTTTGTATTTACCACTTTTGCTTTTAAGGGAAAATGGTAATCTTTTTCAAAAATACCAAAATTATTCTTTGTATTTTATTATGTGCATTTTAATAAAGTAAGTCACTCCACCATGCAGAATAATCCATAAATCTGTTGTATTCGAATACCCTACTTTCACCATTGACTTTGACTTAGCCATCTACCAAGCTGAAGATGAGGGGGAAGAAGACTATGAGGTCCCAGATGAGTTGGAAAAAATGTGTGAGTATGAGTACACGGATCTTCAGCCACATGAGGAACAAGTTAACATCATAAATCTTGGTACCGATGAGGACAAGAAGGAAGTCAAGATTGGGGCAATACTAGGGGAAGAGATCAGACAACGTTTGGTAAAGCTTCTTGAAGAGTATGTGGATGTGTTTAGATGGTTCTATCAGGACATGCCTAGTTTGGATACAGACATAATAGTTCATAAACTACCACTCAAGCCTGAGTGCCCACCAGTGAAACAGAAACTTCGAAGAAGTAGGCCTGACATGGCTCTCAAGATCAGGGATGAGGTCAAATGGAAACTTGATGCATGATTTCTGGCAGTCTCAAAATACCCCCAAACGGGTGGCTAACATTGTGCCCGTGATGAAAAAGAATGGCAAAGTGCGAATGTGTGTGGATTATACGGATCTTAACAAGGCAAGTCCAAAAGAAGATTTCCCTCGGCTGCATATCGACACTCTCGTGGATAATATGTCCCGTTTTGCAGTTTTCTCCTTTATGGATGGTTTCTCCGGTTACAACCAGATTAGAATGGATCCTGCCGACATGGACAAGACCATGTTCATCACTCCTTGGGGAACTTATTGCTACAAGGTCATGCCCTTTGCTTTGAAAAATGCAGAGGCAACATATCAAAGAGCTATGGTGACTCTTTTCCACGATATGATACATAAATAGATTGAGGTGTATGTTGATGATATGATTGCTAAATCCCAGAGTGAGGAGGACCATTTGGATCACCATCTGAAACTATTCAAAAGACTCCGGAAATATCAATTGAGGTTGAACCCTGCCAAATGTACCTTCGGTGTTAGATCAGGAAAGTTGGTTGGTTTTATCGTTAGTCAATGAGGAATTGAGGTAGACCCTGACAAAGTGCGAGCTATGCAAGAGATGCCAGCTCCACAAATTGAGTCTCAAATAAGAGGTTTTCTTGGTCATTTGAATTACATCTCTTGGTTCATCTCCAATATGACTCCCAGTTGTGAGCCGATCTTCAAGTTGCTTCGCAAAGACCAAACTGTAGAGTGGAACTCCGACTGCCAGCTGAAGATGGCAGGTTTATACCTGAGTGAGTCGCACACTCAAAGATACAACAGAGTCGCCACCAAACTTTATTTAGTCCCAAAAGACAGGGAAAATATCGATAAAACCTAAGGGGGAAGAGAAACGGGAACGGGAGTCGGTTATATGAAAGGAAGGTACTAGCACCTTACACATCCGTCGTACTCGACGGGAACCATTTCGCTTGCTTCTAGGCTTGGATAGGCTATCTATCTAAAGGCTTCTAGCTAAAATAAAGGAGAGAGAGGAGAAAAGAAAGAAAGAAAGAAAGTGCTCGTGGAGGATTAGAGCCCTCATGCCTACGTACCCTCATAGTGCAATGAGGAAGTCAGAGCGCCGTAGTTTAGGGAACCAGGAAAAGAAAGGAGGAATGGAAGAAGGGTGGAAGGGTGGAAGGGTGCTCGCCAAGATCATTACGATCTCGTGCCTACGTATCTGACATTCGAACGAATGCTGAATCAGAGCTTCCGTAGTTCGTGGAACTAAGATGGAAAAGGAAAAGGAAAGCGGTGTCAAAATCAAGAGCAGAAGAAGATAGAGACAGAATCCGTTAGGGATCCAAAAGAATTGGTGTCAAAACCAAGAAAGAAGTGCTAAGGAAAAGAATAGAGACTGTGCTGACGATAACGTGCAAGAGTGATGTTGAAACCAAGAAGATAAAGGAGCAAGAGGAATAGAAAGGACTCCACTGGAGAGTAAGAGAACAAAGTGACAGTGCTGGGGATCTGAGGGTAAGTGACCCTACTGTGAAACAAATAAAGGGATGGTGTCAAAACCAAGAGGATAAAATACATGATATATTAACTGACTGGCAGTGGTTAACCAAGGAAAGAGAGTAAGACTCTGTGGGAAAAAGGAGTTGGTGTCAGCAGACAGGCTATGATGAACCAAAAGAAAGAGTATTGAACCAAGAGAAGGTGTTTGGACTCTGAGGGGATTTCAGTATATTAACTGATAAACAGTGGTTAGCCGAAGAAAGAAAAGATTGCAACCATGCAAGGAGAAATAAATAGATTGTGATCAACCAAAAGAATGAGTGTAGAACTAAGCGAAGGTCATAACCCAAAGGACAGGTGTGGGACCAAGCGAAGGTCGTGACCCAAAGTACGGGTGTGGGACCAAGCGAAGGTCGTGACCCAAAGTACGGGTGTGGGACTAAGCGAAGGTCATGACCCAAAGTACAGGTGTGGGACCAAGCGAAGGTCATAACCCAAAGGACGGGTGTGGGACCAAGTGAAGGTCGTGACCCAAAGGACGGGTGTGGGACCAAGCGAAGGTCGTGACCCAAAGGACGGGTGTGGGACCAAGCGAAGGTCATGACCCAAAGGACGTTCGATACACTGACTAAACAAACAGTACCTGACCGAAGAAGAGGGTATTTGAACCAAGGAAAGGTTACAAACCCAAGGGTGCAAGTATTCAAACCAAGAGAAGGTTGCTAACTACTGGAGATTAGGTTTTAATAGAAAGACTCTGATTAACCGAAAAATGGGTGATTAACCAAGAGAAGGTGATTAATCTAAGAGGAACTCAGTATATTAACAGATAGATTATGATTAATTGAGAAGATGTGCAAATTGGTGTTTTAACTGACAGACAGTGATTAACCAACCAAATGGAAAGAACCAAGAGAAGGTTGCAAACTCCAGAATGGTTTTGGTGTTTAACAAGAATATTGTGTCTAACCAAAGAAAAGGAATTGCGGCTCTTATGGGGAATCAAAAGACGATGATTGACCACAAGAAAAGAATGTTGAGACAAGAGAGCGGGATGCTAACCCAAGACAATGATCTTTAACCCAAAGAATGGTGATTAATCCAAATAGATATTGAAAGAGATAAGAGTGATCAAGGATCGACTCAACTGGGGAAGGAGATACACTGCCGCCTGAGGGTAGAGGTGATTAAGCTAGGCACAGGGTCATTCGTCCCCTACCTGAAGTAGTCAGAATGAGAGTAGGAATTCTTCATTCTCATTCCTTCTCTAACACACAAGGTGTAGTACAGAGGTTGAAACAGACAGCATAACAGCTCTGAGTTGTACAGTGCTCCAGTGTCGTGCGAAGCTCTAACTCCGCGGGGGAAAGAGAGAGAAAGCTCTAAAGGAAGCCTAAAGAGAAGCGCCAAAGGGAAGATTAATAATCGAAATAAAGTTTTGATTAATTAATCAAAGGGGAGGAAAGTACTAATAATTTTCCAAAATGAATTGAAAAATCATTAAAGCAAGGGATGCATTATTTATTATACAAGATTAAGCTTATCCTTTGAAGAACAAACTTAATTCAAACATGAATGGAAAGTGAAAAACAGTGCCAAATGTTACTTAAAATGCATCACAAATCATGTTATTATGTGAATAAAAATGTGCAAGAATGAGCATGTGTATGCAATGTCAAGAATGTGCACAATCATGGAATCGAAAGATTGAGCATCGGAGAATCGCAATCATGCTTTAAACTGAAGTGAAACAGCACCTAAAACATCCATAAAAATCAATCATATCAATCCATGGAAGTTAGAAGAAGAAAGCATGGCAAACAAGCTTGAAAAACACTAAAAAAAGGCACTCTGTTACAGTGGTAATTGGTTACTCTAAAGTGAGTAACCGGTTACTTGCTTGAACAAAAGGCAACTTTGGTGAAATTTGTGCAGAGTAACCGGTTATCCTATATTGAGTAACCGGTTACCCAGTTGAAAAGAGCAGCGGTGGTGCAAATTTGTGAAGAGTAACCGGTTATCCTATATTGAGTAACCGGTTACCACTGTAACAGTGGCAAAAATAGATTTTGAAAAAACACTTAAAGTATCCAAATCACTTTTTCAAATTACCACATGCTAGGGAATGATTTTGTGCACGAAAATCAAGCTTAAAAACACCAAATAACAGTGATGGAATCAATTAACACATCAAGGTCGTGGATCATGTAATGGCATAATCAATTCACACACAAAAAGCATCGAAACTACAATGCAAATGATACGAAAAAGTTCGAAACAGTAAAATGAATGAGAGCTACCAACCTACAAGCCGAAGAATTGGCGTGGTGATTGTTGCAAAGGATTCTTGATGAAGATAATCAAAGAAAACCAGAGGAGTCTTCAATTATAGCCGAATCGTATCGAAACCGGGAAAATTACGACGAAACTCCGAAATGCGAATTTGAACCATTGAATCTTGAAGCAAACACTTGAAATGAATCCACAAGCTAATAAAACTCCAGAAATCCAAGTATAATTGCAAGGTGATGAAGGTTAAGCTCAAGAAATAATCACTTCCAAGGTGAAAAGTGATTATTCTTCAATGGTGAAGAGCTATAGTGAAGTTTGGGAAGAAAATGTAGATGAAGATGAAGAAGTTGCAGAAAAATTCAGAGAGAATGTGAGGGAATTGAGAGTGAAGTGTGAGAAATTTTTGTGAAATGGTTTGTGGAGCGTTTGTGAAAATGATTGAAGGTTTATTTATATAGAGTTTTGGTTTGGAGTGTGAGAGGTTTGGAATTAGGCTAGGAGCTAGCTTTGGGTGGTTTGGAATTAGGCTAGGAGTTAGTTACACTTGACTCACTGAGTCAAGCGGTTAACTCGGTTAGTTAGGAAGTTAACTCGGTAGCAATCCCAATGTAAGTTTCAAATCAAAGGTTGACATGCTTGGAAATTAAGGAACATGGTGCACTTAAATTGTAGTGATGTATTGGAATAACTGTAAGTGGAATGTCTTGAATAGTCTTGAGTTGTCTAGAGATGTCTAGAATGTTCCACATGCTCCTAGAACTATGTAGAATTCAAGAACAAAGAGAGTGCACAGTTGATGTCCCAAAAATGCAGCAAAATCTGCAAATCTTTGCAGAGTAATCGGTTATCCTATATTGAGTAACCAGTTACTCTAGGCAAAATTTGCCCAGATTGCTCAGGAACAAGTGCTGAAGTCCCGGTTTCGATTTTCCACCTCTTGTTTTGATGAATAGGAGTGAAAACCCTTATTTTGAGCTTGTTTTGATGATGGGATGATCTTGAGAGGGTGCAATTAATCGGGTTCGGAGAACCTGAATATTCCTGTAACAAAATCATAGAGGAAAATATGCTAGTGCGTATGCCAGCGATGCGAATGCACATGCTTATGCAAAAGGCAAAAGGGGGAGGTCAAATTTTGGGTTACGAAAGCTTCCCCTATTTAATCCTCTTGGACCTGAATGTACGAATTGCGCTAGATTTTCGATGATTCAAGGTAAAAGGGGATTAAATAAAAGAGTAGCTTAAAAATTTGGCCGACAGCGATAAAAGAAGAGTTTTGAGAGCGTTTGAAGTTTGGTTGAATATCTGCTGGGGAGACGAATCAGGCCAAAAGGAAGGGAATATGCTTAATACATATGCCATGTATGTGTTCTACATGATGCTTGATATCATGTCATGCAGAGGTGCAGGTTGAAGTATTGCGCGGTGGTTAGGTAGAGATTGTAGCAAAACAAACTTGACATCCTCGGTCAGGGAGAGAACCCATAGATGAAGACAGACCCTGCTAGGGAAAGGCCCTTAAATGGTGACGACTCCGCTGGGGAAGAAACCGAGAAGTCTCGAATCTTCAGACCATCACCATTGACAGTGCAGGGGATAAGAGAATCAGGTCGATCTTCTCACCATGACTCACCCTGTCTAGGGAATGAAACAAGAAAACTCCAATTTCTAAGTTGCCACTGACTCTGCTGTAAGGAATTACCAAGGTCTGGAGGATCTTCCCTGCTTGGGGAAGATGAGAAACCAAGTCATACTGCTGCTGGTGCATAACAGTTTCGACAGGCTGGGAATGATGCACGACCCGTGATGGGGAAAAGAACAAACATGTCTCTTCTCAGGGTACATCATGACAGCTTTACTGTGGACATTATGGATCTGTTGGGGAAATGGAAAATAACCAACCTTTCCGGAGAACCATAATGGCGATTACTGGGGAAATGGTGTCTTTGCCAAGGAAACAACAATTCTTCAAAGTACCAATATAGTGTTGATCGGGCATTGGGCATGCCGATGGATATTACCAATTATCCTGCATGAGTTACCAGTAAAATATGCAATGCATAATGCTTTCTCTATTGATTTAGCTTTTTATTATTCTCAACGCTTTATAGTATTATGTGATCACAAATAATAATTTATTTTGAAAACCAAATACTGAAAAGAAAACAATTGAGAAATTGAATGATGCATTTTTGTTGAGATGTGAAACATGTACATAAGATGTGTACAAGGATGCAAAAATCCTTGATGAGAAAATTTGCAATAAAAATTGAAAAACAAATGTAAATGGCAAAGGGAAATCATGTTTTGTATTGATTACAACATTGGCTACCATCCACTGTAAGTCTAGGTTCTAATGCCTTGCACCAGTTGATGATGATTTGACTGCTTTGTTATCGTCTGAAGTCCAGCTATGATGAAGAGGGGCTCAAGTGTTCACAGTCAAATGCCTTTATCCCTAATTTTTGCCTAAGTCGCCCTTTCGGGTTTTCAACTTAGCGGGTTGTTATTGTTTTTTTAATTTTCATTGCCCCTAACTTTTGTATGGACATTTCTTTTTCTCGATCCATCGAGACGCCCATTTTGGCCTAGATTGTCCTTGCAGATGTCAATCTAGCTGGCTCTTAATCACTTTTTTTTTCAGGCATAATATTTTTTGACTGTAACAGAGTTCACGGTCGATGGCAACTCCTCCCCATCCATGGTGGTGAGGATCAGGGCTCCGTCTGAGAAGGCCTTCTTGACAACAAAAGGTCCTTCGTAATTGGGAGTCCACTTGCCGTGTGGATCCAAGTGAAAAGGTGAATATCTCTTGAGCACGAGTTCGCCTTCCTGGAACGCTCGAGGAAGAACTTTCTTGTCAAAAGCTCTCTTGAGGCGCCTTTGATACAATTGACCATGACAAACGGCTGTCAGGTACTTCTCTTTGATGAGATTCAGCTGGTCATATCTGGATTAGACCCATTCAGTCTCATCAAGACCTGCTTCCTTGACGACTCTGAGCGAAGGAATCTCGACTTCAATGGGTAAAATAGCCTCCTTACCATACACAAGCGAATACGAAGTTGCCCCAGTAGAAGTGCGGACTGAAGTTCTGTAGCCATGTAGTGCAAATGGAAGCATTTAGTGCCAATCCATGTAAGTCTTGACCATTTTTTGGACAATCCTCTTGATGTTTTTGTTTGCTGCTTAGACGACACCGTTCATCTTGGGCCGATATACTGAAGAGTTGTGGTGCTCGATCTTGAATTCTTAACACAACTACTTCATCATCTTGTTATTTAGGTTGCTCACATTGTCAGTGATAATACTGCTAGGAATGCCATAGCGACAAATTATCTCTTTCTTGATAAATCTGGAAACCACTTGTTGTGTGACATTTGCGTAAGAAGCAGCTTCAACCCACTTAGTGAAGTAGTCGATAGCAACTAAAATGAACCGGTGACCGTGGGAAGCCTTCGGCTCGATCATTCCAATCATATCTATACCCCACATAGAGAATGGCCAAGGTGAAGTCAAAACGTTCAATGGAGTTAGAGGCACATGGACCTTGTCACCATAGATTTGGCACTTGTGACATCTTTTGGCAATGTTGTAACAATCTACCTCCATTGTTGTCTAATAATACCCATCTCAAAGGATCTTCTTGGCCATGGCAGGACCTTTAACATGTACACCCTCGCAGCCCTCATGTATCGACCTTATGATCGTGTTTGCTTCATGTCTATCCATGCATCTGAGCGACACAGAATCATAATTCCTCTTGTACAGTACACCACCACTTAAGAAGAATTTGGCGCAGAGCCGTCTAAGAGCCTTCTTGTCAGTGATAATAATACCTTCAGGATATTTGTGTTTTTCCAGATATCTCTTAATGTCGTAGAACCAAGGCTTGTCATCAGACTCGTCCTCGATTGCTAAATAGTGAGCTGGTTCGTTTAAATGATCAATGCAGATAGAAGGAGCTTCGTTCTTCCACTTGACTTTGAACATGGATGCAAAAGAGGGTAGAAGGACTTACAGGTGAGCAACTTCCAGCACAAACAAATATATATATGGGCAAGTATGTAAAAGAAAGCTGATAAAACTTACAGGTGAGCAAGCTTCCATTGTAACAGCTGTATGGTTAGTTGTTCAAGAAATTAAAGAAAGTTTTGATAACAACTATGAATTTGAACCTAAATCAAAAAGGGAAAGTTGTTATGAAAAGAAGATTGAGGCTTATACAAAAGGAGAGACCCATGTGAAAAACAGTAATCGTACCGTTCTGAAAATTGTATCGGGACTTATACAATAACTGAGGCCCAAAAAGGTTTTGATATAACAAGGATTGGGTCTTACACTTTATTAGAGGCCCAAAGTGTATTTTTAAAAGAAAGATGGGACTTACAACACAAGGGTAGGCCCAGATGATATTTGTTTCAAAAACGGCGATCGCGCCGAGATTTTTCACGTATTGGGACTTATACAATGACTGAGGCCCAAAAAAGGTATATGATCAAAGTTATCAAACATGTGTGAAAAACAAGTTATGATCTTGGATTAATGTTTGAAAGATCATGTTTCATTCATAGAATGATTTGAAAATCATTTGAAGTTGAAAAATCAAGAGAAAGAAATATTTTCAAATGTTAAAAAAAAATAAAAACAAAATATTTACAAAAATACCAAATATATAAAATAAATAATATTTTTGTGAATTTTTTGTGGAATAAAATATTTTAACATTTTTGTGAATTTTCAAAAAAAGAACCAATAAAAAATAATTAAAATTGAGAGAAATTAATTTTGGAATTAATTAATAAAAACCATAAAAATGTGAAAAATATCAAAAAATATGAGAAATGGCAAAATGGTCTAGGTGGGTGTTGAACCCACGACCTGCCAAACAAACGCACATGCGCGCTACCACTGGGTTGGTGATACATCCGTGTATCAAAACCACCCTATGAATACATATGGGATGCCTTGTTTTACGCCTGGCCAAGGCGCCATGGCCTGGTCCTTGCCCAAGGCAAAGCCTGATTTTAGGCCTCTTGCATGAAGGCTCTAACTTCCTCAATTCTCCATGGATTTGGACAAAATTTAGGTGCATCCTGCCTAGAATTTCATGAGGAATCCAATGGTGCCTTTGGAATATCCAGAAAATGTCCCTATTTTAAAATCCAATAGTGATTTCAAAATAGGCCTAGATTTGCATGTTCTATGCTATCTCATCATACAGGCAACAATAGCATGGTAAATTGGTTCAAACACAACATATATGATATATATGAGATGTCCATGATCAATGGACCTCAAAGTAATGCATGATTTAGAGAGTTCAAGTTGTGATGCACTTACCTCTTGAATCTCCTTGTGCTATCTGTCAAGTTCCTTGTGCCAGAAGTAATCCAATGCTTTAGACACTCTTGATTGATCCCTTATAAACTTTTAGGATGATCAAAACCAGCTGGAATCCTCAGGAACAAGAATTGGTCTTTCTTGCAAAAGGGGCAAAAGTGACCAAGATAGTAACTCTCTCTAATGGTGTTCCAGATGAGGGAGACCAATTGGGACAATTTGAGGATGATATTTGGAGTGCGTTTGACGCTTTGTTTGGTTTTGAAAGTGACTGAATCAAGACATGGCTTTAAAAATGCAGAAAATTCAAAAGGTTTTGGAGGTTGACTTTCTGATTTTGGAGTTTCAGATCAAGGGTGAGTGTTTAAACAACTTAGATATGACATATTGGATGTGTTTGGATCATGAGCTGTGGTGGAATTTCTCTCTAACTCAAAAACTCAGTGGTGACTTGAAAAAGAAGGCATTTTGGCCTAATGAGAGAGATTTTGAGGAAAGTAAGTGTTGTAGTGCTTTGGTGTACTCAAACTGACCATAAATGAGCTCTATTTATAGTAAAGCAAGTTTGTTTTGCAAGCAATAGTAAATGGTAACTTGGACAGTCCCTTGGCCAATTGTAGCATAAAGGCGTCTTTAGTCTCCTATAGCCATTGACTTGAGGTTAGGGCACATGCCTATGGTCCTTTGGTTCAGAGCTGAATCTTGACTCATTCAGTTAGCAATATCTCAGTCCATGCCACCTTGATGCATCCATTGAATGCTTGGAAACAAAATTGGAGTCTTTGACCTTTTTAGCCTTTTTAGGGAATTTATGGCTACATGTAGTTCCTTGGACTTGGGAGGCTTGTGGATCAGATATTTTCTCTTGGATGTTATCCTCTGATGTGTCCAAATAGATGACAAGGCTTGGAATTGTCCAAATTAGCTAACTCGAGCCAAATGCACAAATCTGCCTTGTAAATATCAGTCCATGATGCCATGTTCCAAGGGTTGTATCTCCCTACTCAAATTGAATTTGGAGATGATCTGGTACTTATTGGAAAGCCCTCATGACATACTTCAACTTTGATGTTCACCAATGGACCTGGTTTAACTTGGATCAAGGTGAAAAATGTCCCTACATTTTAGAAAAAGTAAGGCAGATTCTGACTTATTGAAAATTTCACTAAGTGTTGGAAAAGTGGTCATTTTCATGTTTTTGTGATTTTGATCAATCCATAACTCAAAATCCATGAGGACTTGGAATCTCTTGTAGTTGACACTATTAAAGTATGTCAGATGGAGTTTCATTTAAGCTTTGAATGGGAGAAAAAGGCCTTGTGGTTTAGGAGTTATGACCTTGCAAAGTTGGTACAAAATCACTTTTGTTCCATAACTTTGAAAAATTTTGGTTTCTCAAGGTTGCCCCTTTTGCAAGAAACCTCACTTTTTTTGAATTTTCTTAATGAATGATGACCAATACCATACATTAACATTATTTTTGACTTAGGGGTACCATATTTGTGAAAAATTCCAAAAAGTCAAACTTGATTTTGTGCACAGTTGACTTTTTGTCAAATGAAATCCAAACTGTGCAATCCTTTGTGCAATCAAGTTCTTGACCTAATTCAGACCTAATGGTTGGATTCCATAGGTGTTATAGGGTTTATTGAATCATGTCCCAAGGTTTGGGAGCATGTCTTGGTTAAAAGTCAAAGATACAGTTGAGTTTTCCTTCAAAACCCTAATTGTGGTCCAGATGAAATTGAAACTTGTGAATCAAGCTTCTTGGATCAATCCATTGTTGTAAATGGATCAATGTAGTGTATTTGAGGCCCTCAAATCATGTCTTGAGGTCTTGTCTATTATCTTGCCTCAAAAGTCAACTTCGGGGTAAATTAGGTCAAGAAACCCTAATTCCTGATTTTTTTTGTGAATACATCCCCTGAAGCTAAATTGAATTGATGATTGGGTCCATAAGGTCCCTTATAGTATTTTGGGTTATGCTTTGAAGCATTGGCTCATTCCCAGAAGAAAAATTTCATCTGGAGGCCTTGGTCGACCAAAACCCTAATTTGGTGACACTGGCGATCTTGAGGCTTGATCCACTTGGAATGTTGCACTCCTGTACTTGATTCTTGATATAGGAGTCCTCTTGATCCATTATAGGTGTTTGAGAGGTTAGACAAGTTGAAGATCATGTCATTTCTTGATGGTGGTTATGAATGGCTGTTTGCTCATCCATCTTCTTTTTCTAAGCAATGATACTTAGAAAAGGATAAAACTTCCCCTCGATCCGAGTTTTCAGCCACTGAACTGGTCTAAGTTTCTTCTTGTCGATAAACTTCCCATCGATCCTGGTCTTATGCCACGGGACTGGTCTTAGTTTTTTTTGTAATAAACCTCCCCTCGATCCTTGGTCTTCAGCCAAGGAACTGGTCTCAGCATTTGAAATAAACTTCCCCTCGATCCTGGTCTTTAGCCACGGAACTGGTATCAGTTTCTTCTTGTCGAGTTTCTTCCTTGACAAGGGATGCTATGTTTAGCAGTCTTTATCAAACTTCTCGCTGAGTTTTACTGGAGAGATGCCATTTGATGGAAAAGATTTGAGGTCAGACTTGCTGGGGGTACCCATTTGTCTGAGCTGTAGAGGTGTGCAAACTTCTTTCTTGGAGATGCCATTTGTTGACTCCACTGGGGAAAAACGAGTCTCTTGAAAAACTGCTTTTCGCTTGGGGATATTACATCATACTTTTCTTCGAGATCTTTTCGGAGAAATTCCATGTGATGTAATCCAATTTTGAGATACTGATGACCTCATTAACATTGACCTTCTTGGGAGAAAAACCGATGTATTGCTGAGAGTCTTCGGTTGAGAGGCTTTCTCTGAGGATTTTCCTTAATCCGGGAAAGCGAAGATATCATCTTCAATGGTGAAGAGTGAAATTTGTTGAATGTCTTCTTGCCTTTTAGAGGTTCAAGTTATCAAAGTGGTCGAAGACCGTCTCCAATCCAGAAATAAACTGGGGGAGAGATTACTCAGATGATACATCTCCTAACGAGGAAAGAACTGACAAACTTACTGGTGGGAGGACGTTATCACTTGGGGATAAGACTGACTAGAGTGATAGTAATGCAATAGGAATATGAATGTGGATCAATGATGTATGATGTATGTATGTTTATTTTGACAAAACTGATGCGACATATAGAATAAAGAATGAACTCGACTGGATACTCAGCCACTGCGGGGGATGAAAAGTACCATTGGTTCAAGATAGCAATTCTACCTTGCTTAGGAGAAGTAGTCCCTGCGGGGAAGAGAAAATCGTTGATCGGTCTTAAGAGGTAAGAACTTGTCCGGGGATATCAGACAAGACATTCGCATCTGACACAGTTGACCCTTCATTCAGGCGTACTGGTTTAGAAGGAGTACTTTGATTCTGCATTTTGAGGTTCGATCACCTTCGGAGAAACCATTGATGTTCTTTTTGATATTCATCAGTAAAAAAGAATTGCCATCTTTATTTTAAAAGCAGAAGAAATCTTGACAAGTAAATTCATTTTTTGTTTTATTTCCAGAATCGTTGATCATGTTAAAAATGTCATTCTGTAAAGCTAAAACAAATGAGAATTGCAAACAAAAGCACTAGGGCTTAAATTTTATTGATAGGATGGAAATAAGCCAAGCGCATGATTCCATAGAGTATATACAAAATTTAGAAAATGGTAATTTAAGGGAAAAGGGGCTACATTGAAACATAGCGACCGTTATCCTTCTACCAACTTTGAATTCTGGACATCCTGAGCTTCTGTCGAAGATGACCTTGACTGAAGTTTTCTTGATGGATGGCATGACTGCTGAGGAGTTGAACTGATCAGATGTAGTTACTTGCCATAAATCCCTAACTTTTGCCTGGATTGCATTTTGAGATTTCTAATCCATCGAGATGATTTTTTTGCTTATGTCTCCAATTTTTTCTTGGACCTCCCTTTCGGGTTTTCAATCCACCGAGACGTTTTTTTTATCTAGGCGAAGTATTTCTTGACTACACCAATATTCATGGGGTAGGCAAACTCTTCTCCATCCATGGTTGCGAGTCTCAAGGCGCCGCCTGAGAAGGCTTTCTTGACCACATAGGGGCCGTCATAATTCGGAGTCTATTTGCCCCGGGAATTAGTGAGGAATGATTGTATATTCTTGAACACAAGGTCTCCATTTCTGAAGACGCGAGGTCGAACCTTTTTGTCGAACGCTTTCTTCATTATTTGCTGATACAACTGACCGTGGCATAGAGTCGTTATTCACTTTTCTTCGATCAGATTCAGTTCTTCGTGTCAACTTTGACACCATTCAGCTTCTGTTAGCTTAGCTTCCTCCAATACTCAGATTGATGGGATCTCTACTTCTATGGGAAGCACTGCCTCCATGCCATATACTAGAGAGAAAGGGGTTGCCCTTGTTGAAGTACGGATAGATGTGCGATAACCATGAAGAGCAAAGGGTAGCATCTTGTGCCAGTCTTTGTAGATTACGACCATCTTCTGAACAATCTTCTTGATGTTCTTGTTAGCTACTTCTACCGTCCCGTTCATCTTAGGTCGGTAGGGAGATGAGTTATGGTGTTCGATATTGAACTCAGTGCACAACTCTTTCATCATCTTGTTGTTCAAGTTAGATCCATTATTAGTAATGATCTGGCTTGGAACACCATAACGGTAGATAAGGTTGTTCTTGATAAATCGAACCACGACTTGTCTGGTTACATTGGTGAATGACGCTGCTTCGACCCATTTGGTGAAGTAGTCAATGGCTACCAGGATGAATCGATGTCCGTTTGAAGCCTTGGGTTCGATCATCCCAATCATGTTAATTCCCCATATAGAAAAAGGCGATGGAGAAGAAATAACTTTGACACGCGTTGGCTGTACACGAATTTTGTTAGCATATATTTGACACTTGTGACACTTCCTCATGTACTTGTAGCAATCAGATTCCAGGGTCAACCAATAGTATCCTGCTCTCAGAATTTTTCTCGCAATTGTGTGTCCGTTGGCATGAGTTCCAAACGATCCTTTGTGAATTTCTTTCATCAACATGTTTGCTTCTGGTCTATCTACGCATCGGAGCAAGACCATGTCAAAGTTTCTCTTATAGAGTGTATCACCGTTCAGGAAGAAGTTGCCTGCCAGTCTTCTGAGAGTCTTCCTATCTTTTCTTGATGCCCCAGGCGGGTATTCTTGTCTTTAAAGGAAGCACTTAATATCATGATACCAGGGATTATCGTCTATGACTGCTTCGATCGCGAAGATGTAAGCGAGCCATTCTAGGCGCATTATGCCAATCTTAGGTACGTCGTTCCATTGACCTACACTAATCATGGAAGAGAGAGTGGTTAGTGCATCAGCCATATGATTCTCTTCACGAGGGATATGGTGAAACTCGATTCTGTTAAAGAATGGTAACAACCTTCTCGCGTAATCTTTGTAAGGAATCAGTCCTGGTTGGTATGTGTTCCATTCTCCTTTAATCTGATTGATAACCAGGGTTGAGTCTCTATATACATCCAAGTTCTTAATCCTTAAGTCAATTGCTTCTTCGAGACTCATGATACAAGCTTCGTATTCGGCCTCATTGTTTATGCATTTAAAAGTTAGTTGGGCAGTGAAAGGAATGCGGGTACCCTGGGGTGTTACGATGATTACCCCAATTCCGTTTCCATAATTGTTGATAGCTTCATGAAAGATTAGTCCCATTGGGAACCTGGTTTTGGCCCTTCACTGGGTCGCGGTTCATCGCAATCTTTCATTTTTAAGTACATGACATATTCGTCTGGGAAGTCAAATCCGACTGATTCCTGATCGTCAATTGGTTGATGAGCCAAATGATCGGCTAAAATACTTCCTTTGACGACTTTCATAGCATGGTACTCGATGTCATATTCTGATAACAACATCTGCCAACGAGCGATCCTTCCTGTGAGAGCAAGCTTTTCAAAAACGTACTTGATCGGATCCATCTCGGAGATTAACCAAGTAGTGTGAAAAATCATATACTGGCGAAGACGTTTGGCTGCCCAAGCTAGAGCACAATAAGTTTTCTCAAGCATAGTGTACCGAGTTTCACAGTCGGTAAATTTCTTGCTTAAATAGTAGATGGCAGACTCTTTTCTTTTGGTTTCGTCTTGTTGGCCAAGTACACAACCCATAGAGTCTTCCAAGACTGTTAGGTAGATGATTAGTGGTATTCCCTCTACTGGAGGAGACATGATTGGTGGATTCAACAGATATTCTTTGATACTGTGAAGGCTTTTTGACAATCTTCTGTCCATTGTAGTCTTGATTCTTTCTTAGTAGTTTGAAGATTGGCGCGCATGTCGCGGTCATGAGGAATATAAACCTTGAGAGGTAATTCAGACGTCCCAGAAATCCTCGGACCTATTTTTCAGTCTTTGGCGAAGGCATTTATTGAATGGCCTTGACCTTGTCAGGATCAACCTAAATTCCTTTTTGCCTGACGATGAACCCTAAAAGCTTTCCTGAACGAACACCAAACGTGCATTTGTTAGGGTTTAAATGGAGTTTGTACTTTCTCAGACGCTCAAATAACTTTGACAAGTGGGTCACATGCTCTTCTTCTGTTCTAGATTTGGCGATCATATCATCGACATATACTTCGATTTCTTTGTGCATTATGTCATTAAACAGAGTAGTCATAGCCCTTTGATAGGTTGCCCCGGCGTTCTTCAAACTGAACGACATTACCTTGTAACAAAAAGTGCCCCATGGGGTGATGAATGGAGTTTTCTCCATGTCTTCCGGCACCATTTTGATTTGATTATAGCCCGAGAATCCATCCATGAAGGAGAAGACTTTGAACTTTGTTGTACTGTCTACCAACATGTCGATGTGCGGTAAGGTAAAGTCATCCTTTGGATTGGCTTTGTTTAGATCCCTATAATCTACACACATTCTGACCTTTCCGTCCTTTTTTAGAACTGGCACTATGTTGGCCAACAATTGAGGATATTCTAAGGTGGCGAGGAAACCTGCGTCAATCTGTTTCTGCACTTCCTCTTTGATTTTGATAGCCATATTTGGGTGAGTCCTTCTCAACCTTTGTTTCACCGGCGGACATTCTGATCTTAACGGTAAACGATGCTCCACGATGCTGGTATCCAACCTTGGCATGTTCTGATAGGACCATGCAAAGACATCTGGAAACTCTTTGAGAAGTTTTATCAAGCCTTTTTTGATAGTCGGACTGAGCAATGCCCCAATCTTGACTTCTTTCCTCTTTTCTTCTGAACCCAAGTTGACCGTTTCCAACGGCTCTTTGTGAGGTTCAATGGACCTTTCCTGTTGTCTGAGTAATCAGGAGATCTCTTCTGGAATTTCTTCGTCTTCTTCTTCTTCATCTTCAAATACCGGGAATTCAAAGTTGGGAGAAGGCATGGGATTGTATGTTTCAACGGGGTTTAAAACAAGCAATCTGCATGACATGATGATTTGTTTTTAGAAGAGATGAAGAGAAATACAAGAACGTGTGCAGTGTATTTTCTGAAAAATGCTTGTTTTTATTTATTTTTGGGATGTTTAAGGATTACCATTTTCTGAAAACGAAAAGTGAAAACAGCAATAACTGGGAAATTACAGAATGATGTTATTTATTTATGATTTAGTCGATTCTTGAAACTACAGCCATATAAAACAAAACTCTGTCGCTTTGGGTGAAGTAAAGAGGGACATTTACAGAAGAGTGAGCCCTATAAAACATCTGTTTCACCTGGGCAGGGTGAAAGGTTAAAACAAAGACGGTAATTACTTAGACTTATGAACGACTTTCGGGACATCGACAACAACCAATTGGCGACGAACTCCTCGGTGAATCACAAAGTCTGGTACCTTCTTTCTTGGTTTGTCCTCAGAAATGACGCTGATTTCTGGCGGAGCAGGATCATTGGAGTCTTCCTCCCAAGCAGAGTTGTCGTAAATTTACGACAGTCTTCTCATGTTGAGGCAACGGGTTCGTCTGAACATTTGGATTAGTATCTTTGAAAGATAGGACCCCGTACCTGACAAGCTTCTGTACATCGGATTTGAAACTGATACAATTCTCAATGTTGTGCCCCGGTCCTCCTTGATGATAAGGGAAAGTTTGATCCGCTTTGAACCAAAAAGGCGTATTTTACAGTACTATAAGAGGAGACCTGGTTTGGACATGCCCCTTGGCTAGTAAGAGTGGAAATAATTCTGCGTACAACATAAGTATAGGGTTAAACCCTGATGGTCGCATCGTACGATTGCTATTGTACTATGGACGAGCCTGTTGAAGAGGCTGTTGTATCCTTTGCTGATACGGTTGTTGACATGGTTGTCTCTAAGTAACCTGAGGTTGGTAAGTCGGAGCCAGCGCAGGGTTGATAGCGGCAGTTACCGCTGCTACTGGTTGATACCTTCGCCTTTGCTTTCCAAGAGAGATATTACCAATATCTTTCTCTTTTTTCTTTTGGAAAGCACCACTGTATCTTTTGGTACTGCATGATGGCTCTGCATCTTTGACTAATCGTCCTTCTCGGACTGCTTCTTCAAGGCGTACACCCATGTTCACCATCTCAGTGAAATTGCTGGGCGCACTGGCGACTATTCGGTCATAATAGAATGAGCTTAAGGTTTTCAAAAAGATCTTTGTCATCTCTTTTTCCTCAAGAGGGGGACAGATCTGGGCAGCAATTTCATGCCATCTCTGAGCATATTCCTTGAAGGTTTCCTTGTCCTTCTGTGACATTGGTCTCAGTTGATATCTGTCTGGTCCCATGTCCAGGTTATACTTATACTGCTGAATGAAAGTTATGCCAAGATCTCTGAAAGTGTTGATCTTGGTGCGGTTTAAACCCATGTACCATCTGAGTGCGTAACTGGTTAAACGGTCTTGGAAATAATGGATCAGTAGCTGTTGATTTTCTGTCTGAGTTGACATCTTTCAAGCGCACATCACCAAATGAATTTGAGGGCAAGAGTTTCCCTTGTATTTTTCAAAGTCAGGCACCTTGAATTTGTGCGGTATTTTCACATTAGGGACTAGACAGAGGTCTGCGACCTCCTTTTCGAATAAATCCTGACCGCGAGTGGCATGCATTTCCTTCTGCATCTCCAGGAATTGCTTCTGGAACTCATTCATTCTTTGGTACATGTCTTCGTTTCCACCAGAAATTACTTGTAGAATCTGTCCTTCCGGGACAGTGTGTACCACTGGCTGTGGTATAGTCATTACGGTAGTGACTCTTGGTACTTCCCTACCCCGAAGTTTGTAACCTTCAGGAGTTACTATCATAACTCTTGCGTCTTCGCTTTCTTGAAGTATGTAACCTTCAGGCCCAGTAGTTCCTGCTGCAGTTTCTGGGTCTTCAGTGACCGGCAGGATATATCCTTTAGGGACAAAGTTGATAGGCATGCCCCAGGGATGACCCTTATAGCCTGTTGTAATGAGGATCTTTCTCGCGGGTCTCCATTATAGGCGTAGATGTGATCTCTGAGATCACAGTCCTTTGTTGCTGCTGTTCCTGAGCTGCTATCAGGGATTTCATGTCACTGTGAAGTTTTTTCAGAACTTCTTTCAGAGCATCGATTTCTTCTCTCAGCTCTCTGTTCTCTTCCTCGAGATCGTCCATTTTCTTTTGTCGATTGGCCTGAGTATTGTATGAGTGAGATAGTTTGACTCTAGAATCGTGACACATACGTGAGACTCGAAGATAAGAAGAATGCGTTATGCGAGAATGATGAATGATATGCAATGATATATATTATTTTGTTTTGTTTTAATAAAAAAGAAACTTCAACAAATAGATTGCAAATATCATACAGTGGGGAGACCCCTTTTTTTGAATTTGAAAGATTGCAGTATGTTACAAGGAAAAGTATAATATTTTACAAAGTGCTGTAAGGAAAATGTCTAAGCTCATGGATCCTGAGTCCTCTCTGAGGAGATCTCAGATGCTGGTTCCGATATTTTCCTTTCTTTGATCGGGGTTCTTCAGCCGTTGTCGGGTTGTCAGTCCTTTGCCAAGTGAAAGGAGTGAGCAAGTTCCTTTGATCTTCTATAGCATGCTGTTCTAGAATCTCGATCAGAGCATCCTTTTCTTTTTACAGTTCCTGAATTTTGGTACACTCCACGTTGAGGATTGGGTACTTGTTCTTCCAAGAGTTCTTCTCCCGTTGAACTTTGTTGAGAGCGACCTGAAGTTTTTCCATATCAGACATGAAATAAAGGACAAATTTCTTTAATGGAAGAACTTCTTGACGAGGGTAAGGCATCCTCAGCTTGAGGGCTCTAGTTTGTACCCAGTGGAGATAAGGTTCCATGGAGATACAGTCTGGTCTTCCTAGAGACTCTCTTCCTTTCCTGTGAACATGTTGTCGGGCATGCACTATTTCCCTTTTTAGTGCCCTGTCATTTTCCTCTTCCTTGAAGAAAAGACCTTCCAGATGGACATTATTCGGGATATTCTTCATCGGGTATCCGAGTTGACGGTGAACTAAAATTGGATTATAGTTGATTCCTCCTTTAGTTCCTATGAGGGGTACATTAGGGAAATTTTCACATCTGTCGATGATCCTTATCCCCTCGTAAATCCTATTATACCAATCTATGTCAGAGTTGGTAAGGGACATAATCCTTTGTGACCAACGTAGAGTACTCTTGTGATCCCAAAAAGCATCAGACTTGGGTAAATGGGAAGTGAACCATTTGTAAAGCAGGGGTACACAGCATGTGATCATTCCTCCGCTGTACAAATTCCTTAAGTGTACAAAATGATAAGCATCTGTGAGCAAGGTTGGTATGGGGTTTCCAATCAGAAAGATCTTAATGGCATTGGTATCGACGAAGTTATTGATGTTGGGAAAGAGGAATAACCCATATGTGAGTAGAACAAAGATATCTTTGAAAGCAGTTATGTTTCCTACACTGGCAAAGTATAGAGTTTTCTCCGTCAGGAATTTAGCTAGTAATCCATGGATTCCTTCCTTAGTGGTCATGTGAGTCCTGACTTCTGACTCGTCCAAATAGATTGCTCTTGCAATGGTTTATTCCTTTGGAATTTCTTCCAGTCCAGAAAAGGGAGCTTGGTCAGTGATAGGTAAATCAGTCAGATGAGAGTACTCCTCTAACGTTGGTGCCAATTGATAATCCGGGAATGTGAAACAGTGATAAACTGGATCGTAAAACTGAATTAACATAGACAGGATTCCTTCAACTACATGGACCCTTAACAGAGACAACTGTCCTCCATGCTTAGCTCTGAAAGCATCAGGGTTGGTGATCATCCTTGCCAACCTTCTTAAATCATCTAGTTTCGGAGCCTTGAAGGTCTACTTGTGTGTCTTTCTTCTACCGAAACCATAACGTAATATTTCTCTCTAATATTTGCAATTATTGTTTTAGTTTATTTTGAAAAAGAAGAGAAAGAGAAAGGAAAATATTTTTTTTGTTTAAGAGTTTTTTAAATGAATGCATGAATGCAGCACACAAAAACATTGAAAAAACATGGGTTCAAGGGTTCAACGTCACGAGCATGGAGTCATGGCTCTACCCATCCCCAAAGGTTGTATTATGGTCAATTTTTGTACCTGTAGAACGGATCCTAAGGTTCCCAAAATCATTAACCCCCTAGGGATATCAACAACAAGCTGGTTCACCCGAGCGAGCTGTAGCATCCTAGGGTAATCTCATTTGAGTGTAGTATCGCGTATCAATTATTCTCGATAGTTACCGCACTACCAAATGGCCATATGGTTAATGTCTACTAAATCCTCAGTGTCACGGGTGACGCACTGGGATAATGTCTATTTTCACGACGATCGGTCATTCAACATAGTATCCACACGGGCCCTCACCTGATTTGATGGTATACCAGGATCGCTTATTCGGGAATCACTCCCTGTAAGTCCACCCGTCTATGTCATCACTTATCTTAGGGTTCTCTCAAACTTTCCACATGCGTATCAATCGCATTCCCATTAACAGAAAAATAAACACAGATATCAAGTAGGAAAAGCAATATATATATAATATAGTATGTAGCTAACAACCTAGACCTCTTAGGAATTCTAATCCTAGTCCTAGACAAATAAAATGACTCCCCAGCAGATTCGCCATTTTTACTGTAGCATGCGATTTTTGTCAGTGACACGACCACCTTATCACCATGGGTTTTTCCTCACCGCAATGGTAGGGATGGGGTGCTACTTTCTGATTTCTTATTTATCCTGTGAAGCTGGAAAGGATAGAGAAGCTATCTAAAACTAACCTTGCACGCAAATGTTTAACTGAACAAATGCTTAAAGAGATTGGGGAGTTCGGGGTCAGGTTATACAATGGGGAGTTATCAATTACCCATCCTATATGTGGTTATCCACAGATCGTTAGCAATTATCCTTACTGCTTTCTACTTACTGGTGTTTTTCTGTTATGGGTTGGGAAAGTTTCTCCTTTGGAAGTGTTCGAGAGAGAGAGTTTTTGTTGATGTCGGTTTTATTCTGATGTTTTTGGTAAGGTGCTAGACCTAAAGTTTTTTATTAATGTGTGAAGGTACTGGACCAAAAGTTTTTTATTGGTATGCTTGCTAAGATTTCACAATCTTATTCCTACGTATTCCCGTTAAAGAAAATAGGGAAATCAGAGCGATCATAGTTCCTCCTATTCTATGGGAGGAAAGAGATGTTTGGTGTCTTGCTCAAAGCCCAAGATTAAAGCTAAAGGAGTATTTGTGTCTTGTTTAAAGCCCAAGATTGAAGCTAAAAGGTTTTGAGAAGGAATTTATCATCTCTAAGGGAGATATCTCATCTGCTTATCATAGTTGTTGGGTAACTGGTTATAAAGGAGAATTACTTTAACTGGGATATGTGAATCCAGCAATGCCATAATTTCCTTTACAAGGGAGATGTCCTGAAGGAGAAAACTTTAACTCAGTGTTGAGCAATGCCATTTTTCCTTAGGAATCTTTCATGCTAAGAGAGGGACAATGACGTGGATGTAAATAATCCAGAGGCTTGCCACTTACAACAATTAGATAAAAGAAGGTTTTTACCAGGATAAGAGATGGACTACAGCTTGGATTTTTGAATCAATAAGTGTGCCACTTACAGCAGTTATCTGGGATTAAGGTTTGTTTTGAATGCTTGTTTTTATGAGTGATAATACAGAGAAGTGTCTTCCTACAGAGAGGTTTTTGATTTCCTCTGAGGGGATTTTGGTTTTTGTGTGACTTGATAAAAGCCCAAGGTTGAAGCTAAGAGATTGATTGACTCCCCTGGGGAGTTTATTATCTGTCTTGTACAAAGCCCAAAATTGAAGCAAAAAAAAGGAGACTGATTCTTTGGGGGATATCATTATACAAAGCCTAAGAGGAGGCTAAAAGGGTTTTGACTTTTTAGGGGAAACATTTTTGTCTGTCTTGTACAAAGCCCAAGATTGAGGCTAAAAGAAGAAATTGACTCAACAAGAGAGTATTTTAAGGTGATTGACTCAACAAGAGAATGTTTTTTGTTTGTCTTGTACAAAGCCCAAGATTGAGGTTGAAGGAACTGACTCAACAAGAGAGTGTGGAAAGATCCTTATACAAAGCCTAAGAGGAGTCTAGAAGGAGAATTTCTTATATAAAGCCTAAGAGGAGGCTAACTTTTGCTGAGGATTATTGAGATCCTGAGGCAGGTCCAAATTAGGGAATCAACTCTTGCTGAGGATTTATAGAAGAGTTGAAATATCAGATGCCTTGAGGTTCTGATAAAGGTTCTTTGAAAGTGATTCGACCCTAGCTGGGGAAATCTGGGAGAAAGTTTAAACTCTGTTGGTGATTGATGAAAGGATTAGGATTTCTTTGAGATCCAAAAGGAGATGAGACTGTCCAAGTCTACTAGTATGAAAGGGTTTATCTTTGTATGATGCCGGAGAGGAGGCTGATGTTTTAAGGGATGAGAATCAACCCTAAATTGTCCAAGGTTTTGACCCATTTGGAAAGACTGCTCTAACAAAGGATGACTAACTTCTGTCCTATACCTGTAAGAGGTCTTTGGGTCCTTGTACTAAGCCCAAGAGAAGGCATGAGAACTTTTAAGAAGCCTGAGGGTCCTTGTACAAAGCCCAAGAGGAGGTTGGGGATGCTTTTAGGAAGCATGTGAGTCCAAACTTAAGAAAAGTTCAAGAAAAGTTTCACCGGGAATTAATCCTTTCTTTAGTGAACAGTTCTAGGGTTTGAAGAAATTCAAGAGAGGTTTCACCGGGAATTAATCCTCTCTGGGGGAAATGAATTTCTTTGACGATTTTCGAATAGTGACAGTCTGAGAAAAGTTTCATTGAGAATAATTCCTTTCTCTTTGTTCCATATTGGAAATTCCTATGGGGAACTAGTTTTGACTTTGTTGAAAGAGTGACCACTGGTTTGATCTAATCCTAGACCTAATTGCCAAGGAAAACTCTAAGCAGATATATACAAGCATATATATATATATATACAGATGGAATATATACTGTATGTAAAAGAGGGTATGGGGACTTACAGGTGAGCAAGCTTCCAGCACAAGTAAATATATATATATATATATATATATATATATATGTGTGTACAAGTGTGTAAAAGAAAGCTGATAAAACTTACAGGTGAGCAAGCTTCCAATGTAACAGCTGTATGGTTAGTTGTTCATGGAATTAAAGAAAGTTTTGATAACAACTATGAATTTAAACCTAAATCAAAAAGGGAAAGTTGTTTTGAAAAGAAGATTGGGGCTTATACTCAAGGAGAGGCCCATGTGAAAAACAGTAATTGTACCGTTGTTCTGAAAATTGTATCGGGACTTATACAATGACTGAGGCCCAAAAAGGTTTTGATACAACAAGTATTGGGTCTTAAACTCTATTAGAGGCCCAAAGTGTATTTTTAAAAGAAAGATGGGACTTACAACCCAAGGGTAGGCCCAGATGATTTTTGTTTCGAAAACGGCGATCGCCCCGAGATTTTTTACATATTGGGACTTATACAATGACTGAGGCCCAAAAAAGGTATATGTACAAAAGAGGGTTAGGTCTTACACTCTATTAGAGGCCCAAAAGTTTATTGAAAAAGATTTGTGAGGGTGAAAATCAACAAAACCCTAATTTGATTTTAAAAAAAGTATTTTAATTGAAAAAAATTCAATTAAAATGATCAAAGTTATCAAACATGTGTGAAAAACAAGTTATGATCTTGTATTAATGTTTGAAAGATCATGTTTCATTCATAGAATGATTTGAAAATCATTTGAAGTTGAAAAATCAAGAGAAAGAAATATTTTCAAATGTTAAAAAAAACAAATAAAAATAAAATCTTTACAAAAATACCAAATATATAAAATAAATAATATTTTTTGAATTTTTTGTGGAATAAAATATTTTAACATTTTTGTGAATTTTCAAAAAAAGAACCAATAAAAATAATTAAAATTGAATGAGAAATTAATTTTGGAATTAATTAATAAAAACCATAAAAATGTGAAAAATAGCAAAAAAAATATGAGAAATGGCAAAATGGTCTGGGTGGGTGTTGAACCCACGACCTGCCAAACAAACACACATGCGCGCTACCACTGGGGTGGTGATACATTTGTGTATCAAAATCACCCCATGAATACATATGGGATGCCTTGTTTTAGGCCTGGCCAAGGCGCCATGGCCTGGCCCTTTCCCAAGGTAGGGCCTGATTTTAGACCTCTTGCATGAAGGCTCTAACTTCCTCAATTCTCCATGGATTTGGACAAAATTTAGGTGCATCCTGCCTATAATTTCATGAGGAATCCAATGGTGCCTGGAATTTTCAGAAAATATCCCTTTTTTAAAATCCGATAGTGATTTCAAAATAGGCCTAGATTTGCATGTTCTATGCTATCTCATCATACAGGCAACAATAGCATGGTAAATTGGTTCAAACACAACATATATAATATGTATGAGATGTCCATGATCAATGGACCTCAAAGTAATGCATGATTTAGAGAGTTCAAGTTGTGATGCACTTACCTCTTGAAGCTCCTTGTGCTATCTGTCAAGTTCCTTGTCCCAGAAATAATCCAATGCTTTAGACACTCTTGATTGATCCCTTAGAAGTTTTTAGGATGATCAAAACCAGTTGGAATCCTCAGGAACAAGAATTGGCTCTTTCTTGCAAAAGGGGCAAAAGTGACCAAGATAGTAACTCTCTCAAATGGTGTTCCAGAAGAGGGAAACTAATTGGGACAGTTTTAAGATGATATTTGGAGTGTGTTTGAGGCTTTGTCTGGTTTTGAAAGTGACTGAATCAAGACATGGCTTGAAAAATGTAGAAAAGTCAAAATTTGAGGTTTTGGAGGTTGACTTTCTGATTTTGGTGTTTTAGATTACGGGTGAGTGTTTGAACAACTTATATGACATATTGGATGTGTTTGGATCATGAGCTGTGGTGGAATTTCTCTCTAACTCAAAAACTCAGTGGTGACTTGAAAAAGAAGGCATTTTGGCCTAATGAGAGAGATTTTGAGGAAAGTAAGTGTTGTAGTGCTTTGGTGTACTCAAACTGACCATAAATGAGCTCTATTTATAGTAAAGCAAGTTTGTTTTGCAAGCAATAGTAAATGGTAACTTGGACAGTCCCTTGGCCAATTGTAGCATAAAGGCGTCTTTAGTCTCCTATAGCCATTGACTTGAGGTTAGGGCACATGCCTATGGTCCTTTGGTTCAGAGCTGAATCTTGACTCATTCAGTTAGCAATATCTCAGTCCATGCCACCTTGATGCATCCATTGAATGCTTGGAAACAAAATTGGAGTCTTTGACCTTTTTAGCCTTTTTAGGGAATTTATGGCTACATGTAGTTCCTTGGACTTGGGAGGCTTGTGGATCAGATATTTTCTCTTGGATGTTATCCTCTGATGTGTCCAAATAGATGACAAGGCTTGGAATTGTCCAAATTAGCTAACTCGAGCCAAATGCACAAATCTGCCTTGTAAATATCAGTCCATGATGCCATGTTCCAAGGGTTGTATCTCCCTACTCAAATTGAATTTGGAGATGATCTGGTACTTGTTGGAAAGCCCTCATGACATACTTCAACTTTGATGTTCACCAATGGACCTGGTTTAACTTGGATCAAGGTGAAAAATGTCCCTACATTTTAGAAAAAGTAAGGCAGATTCTGACTTATTGAAAATTTCACTAAGTGTTGGAAAAGTGGTCAATTTCATGTTTTTGTGATTTTGATCAATCCATAACTCAAAATCCATGAGGATTTGGAATCTCTTTTAGTTGACACTTTTAAAGTATGTCAGATGGATTTTCGTTTGAGCTTTGAATGGGAGAAAAAGGCCTTGTGGTTTAGGAGTTATGACCTTGCAAAGTTGGTACAAAATCACTTTTGTTCCATAACTTAGAAAAATTTTGGTTTCTCATGGCTGCCCCTTTTGCAAGAAACCTCAGTTTTCTTGACTTTTCTTAATGAATGATGATCAATACGATACATTAACATTATTTTTGACTTAGGGGAACCATATTTGTGAAAATTTCCAAAAAGTCAAACTTGATTTTGTGCACAGTTGACTTTTTGTCAGATGAAATCCAAATTGTGCGATCCTTTGTGCAATCAAGTTCTTGACCTAATTCAAACCTAATGGATGGATTCCATAGGTGTTATAGGGTGTATTGAATCATGTCCCAAGGTTTGGGAGCTTTTCTTGGTCAAAAGTCAAAGATATAGTTGACTTTTCCTTTAAAACCCTAATTGTGCTCCAGATGAAATTGAAACTTGTGAATCAAGCTTCTTGGATCAATCCATTGTTGTAAATGGATCAATGTAGTGTATTTGAGGCCCTCAAATCATCACTTGAGGCCTTGTCTCATATCTTGCCTCAAAAGTCAACTTAGGGGTGAATTAGGTCAAGAAACCCTAATTCCTGATTTTTTTCTGAATGCATCCCTTGAGGCTAAATTGACTTGATTATTGGATCCATAAGGTCCCTTGGAGTATTTTGGGTTATGCTTTAAAGCATTGGCTCATGCCCAGAAGAAAATTTTCATCTGGAGACCTTTGTCGACCAAAACCCTAATTTGGTGACACTAGCGATCTTGAGGCTTGATCTAGTTGGAATGTTGCACTCCTGTGCTTGATTCTTGATGTGGGAGTCCTCTTGATCCCTTATAGGTGTTTGAGAGGTTAGACAAGTTGAAGATCATGTCATTGCTTGATTGATCCTTTGTTTAAGTGCTCTAGTGAATGCTCATCCATCTTTGGGGAGATTGATGAGGCATGATGGTACATCCATATTGTGGTAATGATCTTCACAATGATGGGAAATCTTATATTCAAAATTTGGGGTATGACAAGAATCAACCCTAAACTGGTCTGATGTTTTGAGATTCTGACTCTCTGGAGGAATGAACTAATAAAGGATGACTAAGTTCTGTCATATACTTGTAGGAGGTCTTTGGGTCCTTGTACTAAGCCCAAGAGGAGCCTGAGAACTTCTAAGAAACCTGAGGGTCCTTGTACAAAGCCCAAGAGGAGGCTGGGGATGCTTTTAGGAAGCCTGTGGGTCCAAACCTAAGAAAAGTTCAAGAAAGGTTTCACCGGGAATAATCCTTTCTTTAGTGAACAGTTCTAGAGTTTGAAAAAATTCAAGAGAGGTTTCATCGGGAATTAATCCTCTCTGAGAAAATGAATTTCTTGTACAAATTTCTAAGTTGTGACAGTCATGAGAAAAGTTTCACCAGGAATAATGCCTTTCTCTGTTCCATATTGTATAAGCAAAAGAGGAGGAAAGACTGTATCTGGAATTTCCTATGGGGAACTAGTTTTGACTGTGTTGAAAGAGTGACCACTTGCTTGATCTAATCCTAGACCTAATTGCCGAGGAAAAAATCTAAGCACGTATAAGCATATATATATATATATATATATATATATATATATATATACAGATGAAATATATAAGCAGGTATGTAAAGAAAGCTGGTAGAACTTACAGGTGAGCAAGCTCTGGTATTAAAAGCATAGCTGTATGGTTAGTTATTCAAGAAATTGAAGAAACTTTTGATAAAAACTATGAATTTGAATCTAAATAAAAAAAGAAAGTTGTTTTAAAAGGAAGCTTGGGGCTTATACTCAAGGAGAGGCCTAGATGAATTCTTTTGAAAAGGCAACGATCATATGATAGTTTTGAAAATCACCGAGGGACTTATACAGTGACTGGGGCCCAAATTTATTGTGTTTACAAAAGAGGTGAGTCTTACACACTATTAGAGGCCCAAGGTTTATTTTTATACAAAAGAAGGGGCTTACAACTCAAGGAGAGGCCCAATGAAAGACAGTGATCGCACCGTCGTTTTGAAAATCGGGGTCGGGACTTATACAATGACTGAGGCCCAAAATGGTTTATTTACAAATGGATGGGTCTTACACTCTTTTAGAGGCCCACAAAAGTATTTTAAAAAGAAGAAAAATGGGACTTACAACCAAAGGGAGGGCCAGTTGAAAATTGTTTGAAAATGGCGATCGCGCCGAGATTTTTAAAAACGTACTGGGGCTTATTCAATGACTAAGGCCCAAAATGGTTTACGTGTGACAAGGGATGGGTCTTACACTCTATTAGAGGCCCAAAAGTGTCTTTGAAAAGGAGTTTGATCAAGAGGAAACCGTAATTTCTTTTACAAATATAATTTTCAAAGAAAAATAAGTAATAAATGATATAAAATATCAAATATATTGAAAAAACAAGTTGTAAATTTTGAACAATGTTTTTAAAAATCATGTTTAATCAGATGAAGACATGAAATTCAATTGGTTTTGAAAAAACAAGGTGGGAATCTCATTTTAAAAATGTTTGAAAACAAATAAAAATGAAATTAATTGCAAAAATTCAAAATATATTAAATAAATAATATAAATTCAATTTTTTTCTGGAATAAAATATTTCAACATTTTTTTGGATTTTCAAAAAAAGAACCAATAAAAAATAATTAAAATTGAGAGTGAAATTAATTTTGGAATTAATTAATAAAAACCATAAAAAAAATAGCAAAATATGAGAGAAAATGGTAAAATGGTCTGGGTGGGTGTTGAACCCATGACCTGTCAACCAAACACACATGCATACATCCGTGTATCAAAACCACCCCATGTGCATATAAGGGTGACAAGTTTTTAGACCTGGCCAAGGCGCCTTGGCCTGGCCCTTGCCCAAGGCTGGCCTGATTTTAGGCCTCTTGCATGAAGGCTATAACTTCTACATTTCTCCATGGACTTGGACAAAATTTAGATGGATCCTGCCTAGAATTTCATGAGGAATCCAATGGTGCTCTTAGATGTTTCTAAAGATTTTGATATTTTAAAACCCGATAGTGGTTTCAAAATAGCCCAAGATTTGCATGTTCTATGCTATCTTATCATACAAGCAACAATAGCATGGTAAATTGGTTCAAACACAACACATATGATATGTATGAGATGTCCATGATCAATGGACATCAAAGCAATGCATATTTTTAAGAGTTCAAGTTGTGAAGCACTTACCTCTTGAGGCTCCTTGTGGTAACTGTCAAGATCCTTGTGCCAGAAGTGATCCAATGCTTTAGACACTCTTGATTGATCCCTTAGAAGCTTTTAGGATGATCCAAACCAGCTGGAAACCTCAGGAAAAAGAGTTGGCTCTTTCTTGCAAAAGTGGCAAAAGTGACCAAAATGGTAACTCACTCAAATGGTGTTCCCGTTGAAGGAAACCAATTGGGCCAGTTTGAGGATGATATTTGGAGTGTATTTGAAGCTTTGTTTGGTTTTGAAAGTGACTGAATCAAGACATGGCTTGTAAAATGCAGAAAAGTCAAAATTTGAGGTTTTCGAGGTTGACTTTCTGATTTTGAGGTTGTGCAATGTGGATGAAGGTTTGAACACCTCCAATAAATGATTTATGATGTGTTAGGATGGTTATTTGAGTGGTATTTGCTCTGGTTTCAAGAATTCCCAACTTGCTCCATAATGACTTGAAAATGAAGAGAGGGAGAGTGAGAAAACACGGCTTTGGTATCATTTTGGTGTGGTTTAAAACATCAGAAATGAACCTCTATTTATAGTATAGGAGTTTTGTTTTTGTAGGAATAGTGAATGGTAACTGGATCACCCTATTATCCAATGGATATGCCTATGTATCACTTCCTTAAATGCCAAGGTACCGACTGGCCATTGACTTGGGCTGGTCTTGGTAGCTCTAGGTCTTCTGATTTTTGCAACAACCTTGACTCAATTGGACTTATAAGGCTTGATTCATGATAGTTCAATGCACTACATCAATGCCAAACTAAAAACTTAGAGTTTTGGATTGGAAACTTGAATGATCACATGCCACATGGATTGGATTCTTGACTCAATGGTCCAAGTTTGAAAATATCAAGCAAGTCATCAAGATTCCCTCTGATCTTGGAAAAGGACAAAGCTTGCAAGATGACAGAATTTGAAATGAAAATCGTGTGGCACAAGAAATGCACCAAATCTGCCTTGAAAACCAGTTTTAGCAAGGCATGTTGTGAGATTCATAACTCCTTGATCAAGTTGAATTAATGGGAGTTCTTGTACTCTTTGGAAAGCTCTCATGACATAATTTAACTTTGATGTCCGAGATTGCTCTTGGTTCACTTTGGATCAAGGTGAAAAATGGCCTCAAAGTTTGGAAAAAGTGAAACAGATTCTGACTTCTTGAAAATTTCACTAAGTGTTGGAAAAAGTGGTCATTTTCACTTTTTGTGATTTTGATTAATCCATAACTCAAAATCCATGAGGATTTGGAATGAGATGTAGTTGACATATTTGAAGTATGTAAGATTAACTTTCATTTGAGCTTTGGATGAGAAAAAAAGGCCTTGTGGTTTAGGAGTTATGACCTTGCAAAGTTGGTACCAAATCACTTTTGTCTCGTAACTTAGAAAAATTTTGGTTTCTCATGGTTGCTCTTTTTGCAAGGAACCTCACTTTTCTTGATGTTTCTTGATGAATGATGATCAATATCATACATTAAGATTATTTTTGACTTAGGGGAACCATATTTGTGAGAAATTCCAAAAAGTCAAACTTGATTTTAGGCACAGTTGACTTTTTGTTAGATGAATTCGAAACTGTGTGATACTTTATGAAATCAAGTCCTTGACCTAATTCAAACCGAATGGATGGATTCCATAGGTGTTTTAGGGTGTCTAGAACCATGTTCCAAGGTTTGGGAACATGTCTTGGTCAAAAGTCAAAGATACAATTGACTTTTTCTTAAAAACCCTAATTGTGGTCCTAATGAAATTGAAACTTGTGAATCAAGCTTCTTGGATCAACCCATTGTTGTAATTCGATCAATGTGGTGTATTTGAGGCCCTAAAATCATGTCTTGAGGTCTTGGTTCATGCCTTGCCTCAAAAGTCAACTTAGGGGTGAATTAGGTCAAGAAACCCTAATTCCTGATTTTTGATGTATACTTCCCCTGAGGTTGTTTTGGCCTGATGATTGGGTCCATGAGGTCCCTTTAAGCATCTTGGGTCATGCTTTAAAGTATTGGCTCATGCCCAGATGAAAATTTTCATCTGGAGGCCTTGGTAGACCAAAACCCTAATTTGGTGACACTGTCGATCTTGAGGCTTGACCCACTTGGAATGTTGTACTCTTGTGATTGATTCTTGATGTGGGAGACCTAATGGTCCTTTATAGATGCTTGAGAGGTTAGAAAAGTTAAAGATCATGTTAATTTTTTATTGATCCTTTGTCCAAGTGCTCTGGGAGGGTTCAAAACCCTAATTTTTTATTATAGTGAATGCTCAACAATCTTTGAGGAGATTGATGAGACATGATGGTACATCCATATTGTGGTGAAGATTCTCACAATGATGGGAAATCTTGGTGGTCAAAATTTGGGGTATGACAGATGCCCCTATTTAATCTTCTTGGACCCAAAGGTGTGAATGGCGGAGATATTCGGACATTCAGGGTGCAAGAGGATTAAATATCGGAATACCCTAAATTTTGACGGTGGTTATGAATAGTAGTTTGCTCATCCATCTTCTTTTTCTAAGAAATGTTACTTAGAAAAGGGTAAAACTTCCCCTCGATCCTGGTCTTCAGCCACATAACTGGTCTCAGTTTCTTTTGAAATTAACCTCCCCTCGATCCTGGTCTTCAGCCACGGAACCAGTCTCAGTTTCTTTTGAAATAAACTTCCCCTCGATCCTGGTTTTCAGCCACAGAACTGGTCTTAGTTTATTTTGAAATAAATTTCCCCTCGATCCTGGTCTTCAGCCACAGAACTGGTCTCAGTTTCTTCTTGTCGAGTTTCTTCTTCGACAAGGAACGCTATTTGTAGCGGTCTTTATCAAACTTCTCACCAAGTTCTACTGGGGAAACGCTATTTGATGTAAAAAGTTTGAGATCAGACTTACTGGGGGAACCATTTACCTGAGCTGTAGAGGTGCACAAACTTCTATGTTTTAGATGCCATTTGTTGACTCTACTGGGAAAACGAGTCTCTTGAGAGACTGCCTTTCGCTTGGGAATATTACATCATACTTTTCTTCAGGATTATTTCGGAGAAATGCCATGTGATGTGATCCAATTTTTTTTGAGGTGTTGTGCTGATGACTTCATTTAACATCGAATCTTTTGGGAGAAACACCGATGCATCGCCAAGAGTCTTTTGTTGAGAGGCTTTCTCTGGGGATTTTTCCTTAATCCTGGGAAAGCGAAAATATCATCTTTATTAGTAAAGAGTGATGTTCCAAAGGTGTCTGTCATTTGTTTTCTTACCTTTCAGAGGTTCAAGTTATCAAAGTGGTCGAGGATAGTTCCCAATCCAAAAATAAACTGGGGATAAATTGTTCAGACGATACATTTCTGAATGAGGAAAGAACTGACAACTCTATTGGTGAGAGGACTTTTATCACTTGGGAATGAATATGACCAGAGTGATAGTAATGCAATATGAATATGAATGTGAATCAAATATGCATGATGTATATACGTTTATGCTAACAAAACTGACGCGACATACAGATTAGTGGATAAACACGACTGGATACTCGGCCTTTGCGAGGGATGAAAAGTACCATCGGTTCAAGATAGTAATTCTGTTTTGCTTAGGAGAGGTAGTCCCTGTGGGGGAGAAATAATTGTCAATCGATCTTAAGAGGTAAGAACTCTGTCGGGGATATCAGATGGGATATCTCATCTAAAACAGTTGATCCTTCATTTAGGTGCACTGGTTTAGAAGGAGTATTTTGATTCAGCACTCTGAGGTTTAATCACTTCAGGAGAAGCTACCGATGTTCTTTTTGATGTTCAAAGTCAAAAGGAATTACCATCTTTATTTTAAAAGCAGAAGAAAAACTTGACAATTAAATTCAGTTTTGTTATGTTTCAAGAATCGTTAATCATGTTAAAAACGTCATTCTGTAAAGAAAAAATAAATGAGAATTCCAAACAAAAACGCTAGGGCTCAAATTTTATTGATAGAATGGTAATCAGCTAAGCGCGTGATCCCATAGAGCATTACAAAGTTTAAAAAATTGTAATTTAAGGGAAAAGGGGCTACATTGAAACATAACGACCGCTATCCTTCTACCAACTTTGAATTCTGGACATTCTGGGCTTCAGTCGAAGGTGACCTTGACTGAAGTTTTCCTGATGGATGTCATTACTAATGAGGAGTCAAACTGGTCAGACGTAGTTACTTGCCATGAATCCCTAATTTTTGCCTGGATTGTCTTTTGAGGTTTTCAATCCATCGGGATGATTTTTACTTGTGTCCTAATTTTTGCCTGGATCGCCCTTTTGGGTTTTCAATCCACCGAGATGTTTTTTTTCGTATTTAGGCGAAGTGTTTCTTGACTACATCAATATTCGTGGGGTAGGTAAACTCCTCTCCATCCATGGTTGCGAGTCACAAGGCACCGCCTGAGAAGGCTTTCTTAACAACATAGGGGCCATCATAATTCGGAGTCCATTTGCCCCGAGAATCAGTGAGGAATGATTGTATTTTCTTGAGCACAAGGTCTCCTTTCTTGAAGACGCGAGGTCGGACCTTTTTGTCGAACGCCTTCTTCATTCTTTGCTGATACAACTGACCATGGCATAGAGTTGTCATTCTTTTTTCTTCGATTAGGTTTAGTTCATCGTGCCTGCTTTGGCACCATTCAACTTCTGTTAGCTTAGGTTCCATCAATACCCAAATTGATGGGATCTCTACTTCAATGGGAAGCACTGCTTCCATGCCATATACTAGAGAAAAAGGGGTTACCCCTGTTGAAGTACGGACAGACATGCGATAGCCGTGAAGAGCAAAGGGTAACATCTCATGCCAATCCTTGTAGGTTACAACCATCTTTTGAACTATTTTCTTGATATTTTTGTTAGTTGCTTCTACCGCTCCGTTCATTTTAGGTCGGTAGGGAGATGAGTTATGGTGTTCGATCTTGAACTCAACGCACAACTCTTTCATCATCTTGTTGTTCAAGTTCGATCCATTATCTGCAATGATCTGGGTTGGAACACCATAACGACAGATGAGATTGTTCTTGATAAATCGGACCACCACTTGTCGGGTTACATGGGTGTATGATGTTGCTTCGACCCACTTGGTGAAGTAGTCAATGGCACCCAGGATGAACTGATGTCCGTTTGACGCCTTGGGTTCGATCATGTCGATCATGTCGATTCCCCATATAGAAAAAGGCCATGGAGAAGAAAGAATTTTGAGATTCGTTGGCGGTACATGGATTTTGTCAGCGTATATATGATACTTGTGACGCCTTCTCATGTACTTATAGCAATCAGATCCCATTGTCAGCCAATAGTATCATGCTCTTAGAATTTTTCTCGCCATTATGTGTCCATTGGCATGAGTGCCAAAGGATCCTTCGTGAATTTCTTTCATCAACATGTTTGCTTCTGGCCTATTGTAATACCCTAATTTTTGCCCCTAAGATTCTCTGCATGTCATTTGTATTTAATACCATAAACAAGATCACCCATTGTCACTCTTTTGTAGGATTGTGCCTTGCAGGGATCTTTGTGTGTGTGTGTGTGTTTGTTAGTTGTTTTATTGCTTAACTTGTTTTATATTTACTAACCATTAATTAAAATCCAAAAATATTTTGTTTTATTTCACTAACATTTTCAGGGGAAGAACAGGTTAAAAATACCAAAACAACAGCCCCGCAGCTCGAATGAATTTCATCTGAACAAAGTCAAAGTTGATCCGCAATTAATTCAAAAATTAGCTGATCAAGAGTTTCCAAAATTTAATTGATTTTTATTCAAGAGACTCCAAGGTTCATGTTTTTATTTCCATGCCTTCTTTGACAAACAAGAGAATCGAGCCGGAACCACAACAGTGCAATAAAATGCTCATTTTTCACAAATTTTGCACTAAATAACCGGTTACCCTGTGGTGAGTAACCGGCTACCCTCGTGAAAATTTGAAAAAATAGTAGCAAATTCAAATTCAGTAATTGACACCAATTTTCATCATTTTGATCACACTTGGAATATTCTAGACCACCTCATTTTAATTCCCCTACATCACTTTGATCATTTTCCACCATGCACCTTCACTAATCACCACTCTTTTGATAATTTCCCTCCAAATTTGAATTCCAATCCTAATTTTGATCATCCAAGCCTAATTCCAAACCACCAAATTTCCCAAGCCTAAATTCTATAAATAGAGGAATTCTTTCACTCATTCATTCAAGCTTTTGTTAGCCAATAAACCCCTTACAAATTCTCTCCCCAACCACAAAATTCACTCAAAGCTCACATTTCTTCTTTTGAAAGTTAACAAGAATTCACATTGAATCTTGTTCAACTTTGATGTAAACCTTCATCCAAACTTGTTTTCTTTATCAATTCTTATAGATCAAGGCTTTGGTCTTTGGATCTTGAAGCAATTTGAAGGAATTTTCAGATTTGAAGTGGTAATTCATCTTTCACCATTGTTGAAGCTTCATCTTCATCTTCCATAATGTAGATCTTTGGAGATCTTTGTTACTTGATCCTTTGGATCTAGTAATTGTGTTTAATTGCTGGTTTTTTCTTTTATTTTACTTTAAATTTCGTGCAATTTCAGTTCCATGATCGTAAGGTGTTTGTAACCGGTTAACATCTGGTGAGTAACCGGTTACTCTGTGTTAATTTTGAAAAACTGTGCTTATTTTGAACTAAGTAACCGGTTAACATCTGGTGATTAACCGGTTACTTCGAAACAGAATGCATATTTTGCCTTATTTTTGGGGCTGTTTTGGTTTTTCTTCCTCCTTCTTCCCTTTTCTTCTTGTTTTAGCCTTGAAATGCATTGTTGAGATTAATTTCTCTTCAATTTCAACGGACTTTGGATATGGTTATAGTAATTAAACATTCATTAGTTCAAATCTATCTTTTAATGAATTGTTGAATTCATTTGAGGTGCTTTGAATTAGTGATATGTTTTCACACTTAAACTTATCAATTAAAGGTGATTGAACTTGAAGATGAAAGGATCTTAAAAGTGTAATTCAATTTGGCTTTCTCCTCATTTATTTCTTTTTATTTTGATCGATGAAAGTCTTATGGATCTTAGAATTTCTTTGTTGAATTCTTGATAAAGACTAGATCATTACCTATGTTCTTTTCGTGCGGTATTGCTTTCGGATGACGATCTACATATCGTTCATCTAGCACGCATTATCACAAAGATCTATTGACCGGCCTCATTGTAGGGTAATTACTCCGTAAATTACTCGGCGATTGCTTAACCTAGCGCAACATTTGTCCCTCTTTATCCAATTCAGAATTTGAACTTTCGTGGTCCGGACCTTGATTGGTCGCGTCAACCCAATGTTGATTAAGTTTTTGCATTAGGTCCACAACCTTTGAAACTTGGTGTTGTAGAGTCTTTGGTTCTACCAATCTTCTGTCAAGTTCATTAACTTTGGCCTAAGTGCATCGTTTAATCACTATAGTTCAAAACGTGAAACAGAATCATCGGTGAAGGCTTATGGCACTAGAGCCCTTGTGCTACTAACCACTAACTTCTAACTTTACATTTCCTTCTCGCTCTCTATCTCTCTTTATTTTTTTTATGCTTTATGTCATTTTATCATATCATGTTTATGTTTATGTCATTTTTTCTTTTTGTCCACTGGGACCATATTATCTTGTGCTTTGTTTTTCTTTTGTCCATTTGGACTCAAAAAAACATTAATGAAGGATTAAACCACTAAAAGACTTGTGCTCTTAATTGTTGGACTATGGTCACTATCCTTTGCATTGGAGGACCTATACTCTTGATTATGGACTTATATACTTAGAATTAGGATCCTAACCTATGCTTGGAGTTTGTGATGGGAAATCTTGGATTTTGGATACTTGGAGTCCTCTTTTGAAGACTTATTTTGAATCAAGACCAAATCAAAAGGGAAAAATGCTTATGCTATGGAGCTTGTCCATGTGGTTAGATCTTTCTTATCCTTAGCTTTTATTTTATGCACTAGGATAGTCACTTCTTCTCCACCCCTCTTCAATTTTCAAAACTTCCTCTCTTTTTCAAAACCTTCTTGTTTTCAAACTCGAAACCGCTTTCATAATAAAACCTTGACTTCGGTCAAGTGATTTTTAAACTTCATTTTCTTTAATAAATGTCAATCAATATTAATCATATTTTGACCATTTCAAAAAGACATAAAAAATACAAAACTCATTCAAACTTCTTTGTGCTTTGTGCACCTTTTCTTTTAACTTTTTCATAAGTTTAGACATGATTCATTTCTTTAAGCGGAATTATTCGCTTGGAAATGACGACTTGTCTTTACATTTAAAATCAACCAAAACAAAAAAAAATTTGTTCTTTGTGCCACGAACTACGAGGTTTTGATCATACATTGCACATCGTGGGTACGTAGGCATGAGGCGATAAGTATCTCCAAACACAAAAATATAAAAAAATATTTCTCTTTTCATCTCCTCAATCTTTTCAAGCAAACCTTTTCAGACAAAAATCGGTAGATATTTCAAAGGGTTCCTATAGGGTACTATAGACGTTTTGGGTGCTAATACCTTCCCATTACGTAACCAACCCCCCTTACCCATTTCTCTTTGTCTTTTTTAGCTTTTGCTTTTTTAGACTTTCTTAGGATTTATTCGCTCCTTTTTCCTTTTCTTTTGTGGAATAAATAAAAGTGCGGTGACGACTCTTGCTTTATGAGTTAAGTTAATCAATAGCGTACACTCACAAATTTCCCCGCTACACCTGTCTATGCATCTGAGCAAAACCATGTCAAAGTTTCTTTTGTAGAATGTATCACCGTTCAGGAAGAAGTTGCCTGTCAGTCTTCTGAGAGTCTTCCTGTCTTTCCTGGATGCCCCAGGTGGGTACTCTTGTCTTTGAAGGAAGCACTTAATATCATGAAACCAGGGTTTGTCATCTATGACTGCTTCAATCGTGAAGATGTAAGCGGGCCTTTCAAGGCGCATTATGTCGATCTTAGGTACGTCGTTCCATTGACCTACACTATTCATGGAAGAGAGAGTGGCTAGTGCATTAGCCATGTGGTTTTCTTCCCGAGGGATGTGATGAAACTCGATTCTGTTGAAGAATGGTAACAACCTTCTCGCGTAATCTTTGTAAGGAATCAATCCTGATTGGTATGTGTTCCACTCTTCTTTGATCTAATTGATAACCAGGGCTGAGTCTCCATACACATCCAAGTTCTTAATCCTTAAGTCAATTTCTTCTTCGAGACCCATGATACAAGCTTCGTATTCGGCCTCATTGTTCGTGCATTTGAATGTCAATCTGGCCGTGAAAGGAATATGGGTACCCTGAGGTGTTACGATGATTGCCCCAATTTCGTTTCTATAATTGTTGACAGCGCCGTCAAAAATTAGTCCCCATTGGGAACCTAGTTCTGGCCCTTCTCTGGGTAGCGGTTCATCGCAATCTTTCATTTTCAAATACATGACATTTTTGTCTGGGAAGTCAAATCCGACTGATTCCTGATCATCAATCGGTTGGTGAACCAAATGATAAGCTAAAATACTCCCTTTGACGGCTTTTTGAGCATGGTACTCGATGTCATATTCTGATAACAACATCTGCCAATGGGCAATCCTTCATGTGAAAGCAGGCTTTTCAAAGACGTACTTGATTGGATCCATTTCGGAGATTAACCAAGTAGTGTGACAAATCATGTACTGGCGAAGACGTTTGGCTGCCCAAGCCAGAGCACAACAAGTTTTCTCGAGCATAGTGTACCGAGTCTCACAGTCTGTAAATTTCTTGCTTAAGTAGTAAATGGCAGACTCTTTTCTCCTTGTCTCATCTTGTTGACCAAGTACACAACCCATGGAGTCTTCCAAGACTGTTAGGTAAATGATCAATGGTCTTCCCTCCACTGGAGGAGACATGATATACGAATTCAACATATATTCTTTGATACTGTCGAAAGCTTTTTGGCAGTTTCTGTCCATACACAGCTTTGATTCTTTCTGAGTAGTTTGAGGATTGGCGCGCATGTCGCGGTCATGAGGGATATAAACCTTGAGATGTAATTCAGACGTCCCAAAAATCCTCTGACTTGTTTTTCAGTCTTTGGAGAAGGCATTTCTTGAATGGCCTTGACCTTGTCAGGATCAACCTCAATCGCATTCTGGCTGACGATGAACCCTAAGAGTTTTCCTGAGCGAACACCAAATGTTCATTTGTTAGGATTCAAGCGGAGTTTGTACTGTCTCAAATGCTCGAATAACTTTGACAGGTGTGCCACATGCTCTTTTTCTATTTTAGATTTGGCAATCATGTCATCGACATACACTTCAATTTCTTTGTGCATCATGTCTTGAAACAGAGTTGTCATGGCCCTTTGATAGGTTGCCCCCACGTTCTTCAGACCGAACGACATTACCTTGTAACACAAGGTTCCCCATGGGTGATGAATGAAGTTTTCTCCATGTCTTCCAGCACCATTTTGATTTGATTATAGCCCGAGAATCCATCCATGAAGGAGAAGACTTTGAACTTTGCTGTACTGTTTACCAGCATGTCGATGTGCGGTAATGGAAAGTCATCCTTTGGACTGGCTTTGTTCAGATCCCTGTAATCTACACACATTCTGACTTTTCCATCCTTTTTTGGAACTGGCACTATGTTGGCCAACCATTAAGGATATTCTGAGGTGGCGAGGAAACTTGCGTCAATCTGTTTTTGCACTTCCTCTTTGATTTTGATAGCCATATCCGGGTGAGTCCTTCTTGTAGCGAGCGATTTTTGTCGGTGACGCGACCACCTTATAACTGGGTTTTCTCACTGCAATGAGGAGGAGGGGTGCTACTTTCTGATTTCTTATTTATCCCATGAAGCTGGAAGGGAAAGGGAAGTTATCTAAAACTAACCTTGCATGCGAATATTTAACTGAACAAACGCTTAAAAGAGATTGGGGAGTCCGGGGTCAGGTTATACAATGGGGAGTTGTCAATTACCCATCCTATATGTGGTTATCCACAGGATATTAGCTTTAGGTTTCGCTTTATACTTGATGGTGTTTATCCGTTAATGGGTTGGGAAAGTTTCTTGGGAAGTATGAGTGAGTGAGTGAGTTTTTGTTTTTTGTGGAAAATGGGGATGAATGATGACTAAGGTATGAAACCTAAAGTCTTTAACTGATGTATGAAGGTACTGGACCTAAAGTTTTTGATTAGTATGCTCGCTAATATTTCGCAATCTTATGCCTACGTATTCCCGTTTAAACGAAACATGGAAATCAGAGCAATCGTAGTTCCTCCTATTCTAAGGGAGGAAAAAGGTATTTTGGTGTCTTGTTCAAAGCCCAAGACTGAAGCTAAAAGGTTTGTCTGAGAGAGAATTTGTCATCTCTAAAGAGGGATTGTTGATTTTTGTGTGCCTTGATCAAAGCCCAAGGTTGAAGCTAAGAGGTTGATTGACTCCACTAGGGAAGTCCTTATACAGAGCCTAAGAGGAGGGTAGAAAAGACTGACTCAACAAGAGAGTGTTTTTATCTGTCTCGTACAAAGCCCGAGATTGAGGCAAAAAAGAGACTGACTCTTTAGGGATATCATTATACAAAGCCTAAGAGGAGGCTGAAAGCTTGACTTTTCCGGGGAAAACATTCTATCTATCTTGTACAAAGCCTAAGATTGAGGCTAAAAAAGGGTTTTGACTCCGCAGGGGAGGTTTGTATGTGTCTTGTATAAAGCCCAAGATTGAGGCTAAAATGGGAAATTTAACTGACTTTGTTGAGGATACTTTTATGTGTCTTGTACAAAGCCCAAGATTGAGGCTGAAATGGATTTGACTCTGCTTGGGAAATCATTCCTCAAAGCTTAAACGAAGGCTGGGAGAAAATGACCCAGCTGGGGAAGATATCTGTCCCAAGCTTAAGAGATGGAGATTTATGTCTTGTACAAAGCCCAAGATTGAGGCTAAAAGGGTTTTACTCAACAAGAGAGTGTGTTTATCGGTCCCGTACGAAGCCCAGGATTATGGCTAAATAAGCTGGAGAAATCATCATACCTAAGAGGAATCTGACTTCTACTAGGGGAAATCCTTATACCAGACCTGCGAGGAGGCTGGAAAAGATTGACTCAACAAGAGAGTGTTTTTATCTGTCTTGTACAAAGACCAAGATTGAGGCTAAACAAGCTGGAGAAATTATTCTACACAACTTGGGAGGAGGCTAGCTCCTGTTAGGGGAAATCATTATACAAAGCCTAAGAGGAGGTGTTGACTCAACAAGAGAGTGTTTTTATCTGTCTCGTACAAAGCCCGGGATTGTGGCTGAAATGATTGACTCAACAAGAGAGTGCTAAAAGGTGATTGACTCAACAAGAGAGTCTGAAAATGTGATTGACTCAACAAGAGAGTCTGGAAAAGTAATGGACTCAATAAGAGAGTCCGAAAAGGTTAGCTCCGCTGGGGTGAATCACTGTACAAAGCCCAAGAGGAAGAGGAGGCTATCTTTCTGCTAGGGATTATTGAGATCCCTAGGCAAGTCCAAGTGGGGAATCAACTCTTGCTGAGGATTACAAAAGAGTTGAGGTATCAGATGCCTTAAGGTTCTGATAGTGTTGTATTGATGATAAACTGACCCTAACTTGGGGATTTTAAGGAGAGGGACTGGGTTTTAGCTCTGCTGGAGAATGATCCAGAGTGACCGGGGTTTCTCCTATGTTTGTAGGGAACTTGAGAATGTCTTTGAGACTCAAGAGGATTAGACTGTCCAAGTCTACTAGTGTGGAAGAGTTTTATCTTTTGTATGATGCCCAAGAGGAGACATGGGCATTAAGGGATGAGAATCAACCCTAAGTCCAAGTTTTGACACTGGAAAGACTGCTCTAGCAAAGGATGACTAAGTTCTATCTTATACCTTTAAGAGGTCACCAGGGTCCTTGTATTAAACCCAAGAGAAGGCATGAGAACTTCTAAGAAGCCGGAGGGTCCTTGTACAAAGCCCAAGAGGAGGCGGGGATGCTTTTAGGAAGCCTGTGGGTCCCAAACCGAGAGAAGTTCAAGAAATACTATTCACCGAGAATAGATCATTTAGTGAAAGTTAGAGGTTTGAAGAAACTCAAGAGATGCCATTCACTGAGAATAGATCAACTTAGGGGAGTAGAATTTATTTGACAATTTCTAGGGGTGACAGTCTGAGAAAAGGTTCACGAAGAATACTGCCTTTCTCTTTGTTCCTTATTGTCTAAGCCCAAGAGAAGACAAGATTGTATCTGGAAATCCTATGGGGATCTAGTTTTGTTTATATTTAAGAGTGACCAACAGGGCTTTACCTAGTTCTAGACGTATTTGCTGGGGAAAACTCTAAATAACTATACTAGTATATATACAGTTGATATATGACAAGTATAAAAAGGGTATGAAAGAAGACTAACTGTGCGCAGCTTCCCACAATACAGTTATATATATATATATATATATATATATATATGAAAGCGGGTAAAGGAAAGCCGATAAAAACTTACTGGCGAGCAAGCTTCTATGCTGTATTGTTAGTTGTTCAAAGAAATTAAAGAAAGTTTTGATAATAACATGTATATTGAATCTAAATAAAAAGGAAAGTTGTTTCTTAAAAGATTATTGGGGCTTATACTCAAGGAGAGGGCCAAGTTTTAACGGTGATCGCACCGTTGTTTTGAATATTGTATCTGGACTTATACAACGACTAAGGCCCAACTTATTTTATTTACAAAGAGGTGGGACTTACACTCTATCAAGAGGCCCAAAGTATTTTGAAAAAAAAAGAAAGATGGGACTTACAACACGAGGGGAGGCCCAAATTATTTTTCTGTTTGAAAATAGCGATTGCGCCGAGATTTTTTAATGCAGAGGGACTTATACAATGTCTGGGGCCCTAAATGGTTTTGGTTAAAAGGGGATTGGGTCTTACACTCTATTAGAGGCCCAAAAAGTTTGAAAATGAATAAAGATGGGTCTTATAGCTCAAGGAGAAGCCCAGTTGATTTTTTTAAAAATGCGACAACCGCATCGAACTTTTAAAAATATATAGAGGGACTTATACAATGTGTGAGGCCCAAAATTTTTTATTTACAAAGGGGTTGGGTCTTACACTCTATTAGAGGCCCTTGAGTGTTTTAAAAATTAATAAAATCATTGAAAACATGTGAGAAATGAGTTGTGATTTTGGCTCAATGTTTCAAAAATCATGTTTTTATCCACAAAATGATTGAAAACCATTCAAGTTTGGAAAATCAAGAGAAAGAAAATTTTTAAAATGTAAAAAAAGAAATAAAAATTAATTATTTGCAAAAATATAAAATATATGAAATAAAAAATATTTTTGGGAAATTTTTGTAAAATAAAATATTTTAACATTTTTGTGAATTTTGAAAAAAAGAATCAACTCAAAATCATTAAAATTCAGAGAGAAATTAATATTTGAATCAATTAAACGAAATAATAAAAATTCAAAAATTCAAAAGTTTGAAAATGGGCGCCAAGAACACCTTGGTTTTGCCCGCGTGCCCTGTTCTTGGCTGATTTGCATTTTCTCATCAATCTCATTGAATACTTGATGAAATCACACAATCCACATATCAATCTGCTCGTTTTCAACTCACGATCATGTCTATGGTCTTTAATTTCATTTATTTTTAATATGGAATAAGAAATCAAAGAGAAACCTCAATGTCGCTCCCGGGATTTTCATCCAAGTACAAACGCAAAAGTGGCGCCAGCAATGTGTATTTATCCCAAGAGAGGGAAAGGAAACACTACGTAAACCTGAGGGAAGGAAATAACGAGGTCTCGTGACCAAGAGAAATGGGTAAGGGAGTCGGTTACACGAGGGGAAGGTATTAGCACCCCCACGCGTCCATCGTACTCGATGGGATCCACGCTTGTTGTCTCGATCAAAGGGTGTAAGGAACTGGAAATCAACTGCTAACTGGAGAACTGGAAATGAAAGATAGAAAGGAGAAGGGAGGGGAGAAAGAAGTGGCTCGATAGGACATTATCGTTGTCCTAGGCCTACGTATTCCCTCAGTGCAATGGGAAAGTCAGAGTCAACGTAGTTCGACGGACTACGGGGAAGGTTGCTCGTCGAGATATCGCATCTCGTGCTTACGTATCTTTAATCAGACGAGAAATAAGAATCAGAGCAAATGTAGTTTGGCTCAACAAGGGTTCCTTTGTTTGTGTTTTTTATTGGAAACGTCAGAGTGCGCATTCCAGCAGTTAGGTGTTGCAGCTCGTTGTAGGGAGACTTAGGCGTTACCTGTTGCGGTAGAACGGACATGACGAGTCCTTAAGAATGGAATGAAGGAGATGAGAAGAGAATTTTTTGTTTGTTTTTGTATTTTGAAAATAAGTGTTTTGATTATTTTGTGTTTACAACGCATATTGTATTTAAGTCTTTCACGTAGGATCGAATGCCTCGCATATCGACCCAAGACGGGACGTATGATAAACATTCTGAAAAAGTGAGAGAAGACCCCTCACTATCTTATTCTCACATGAAAGGCTCAAATACAATATATGTTATGCCTTTATTAGATGTTTTGCTTTTTGTTTTGAGGTGAGGAGAAGAGAGACTCAAAGGTTAAGAAAGGTAAAAGTCTAAAGGGAGATGTTAGTTCCTGGATTGGCTAGAATTTTGGTAAAACAAAGTTGTTCAATGTTGATGTCACATGGGTGATGTCTTAACATTGAGTCTTAACGTTGGATAATGTTAAGTGTTTAAGTTGTTGAAGTTTTGAAGTCTGATGTCACATGCGATGTCATGACATCAGATATGCAGATCATTAAAACATCAGGTTTGAGATGTTTTTAGGGTTAAGCGTATTAGCTGGATTTTGGGAGAGCTGTTAGAGTTATTGGTTGCGAATATCTTGGAGGAGATATTTTCTGTTGCAAACAGATTTGATGCAGATTTGTAGGAGTGTTTAAAGGCTAAAGATTTAAGAAGATTTTGAGAGAAAATATGTTTTAAAGATTCAGTTTTAAATAACAAATCAGGTCAGATATTGTAGCAGGTCCAAGTCCAAATCAAATAGCTATATAAAGCGCATCAATCCTTTGAAGAAAGTACAGAAGATAGAGAGCTAAAGACTCAGAGTCGCTTGTGTCTTCGTGTATGTGTTGCAAACCATTCTAGTGTGAATTGGTGTTGTTGTTTTGAGTTGTTCTTGATCAAAGCTGTCAAGCAGAATTAAGTTGTGTTTTTCAAAGTGTGTGATCTTTGAATTATATCACTGAAGTGATTTAGGGATTGAGTAGTGTTCTCATACCTAAGTGCTCTCTTAAGTAGAAGGTTCACTAAGTAGTGATTAAGTTTAGGAGATGTCAACTGGGTTATTGAGTCTGTAAATTAACACTACTGATAGTGAAATTCATCCCTGGCTTGGTAGCCCCCAGAGTAAGTTGTTTAACTGAACTGGGTGAATAATTCTTTGTGTCTCTTCTGTTGTTTTACATTGTCCATTGCAGAGTGTGTTATTGTGACATCACACGTAACATCACATATCTGGTACCAGAATTTCAATTGGTATCAGAGCAGGCATCTTGCTCTGCTTCTGGGTGAGATCTAGGGCTGATACCTTCTGGTAAAGATGGACAAGGAAGTTGGTGGATTTGTGAATAGACCCCCTATTCTGGATGGCTCTAATTATGATTATTGGAAGCCAAGGATGATTACCTTTTTGAAATCCTTGGACAGCAGGGCTTGGAAGGCTATCATAAAAGAATGGAAAACACCTGTTGTTGTTGAGAAAGATGATGCTGGGAAAGAAAAAGAAGGCAGCTCAAAACTGAAACCTGACGAAGAATGGACCAAGGAAGAAGATGAGCTTGCCCTTGGTAATTCCAAAGCTTTAAATACTATTTTCAATGGAGTTGATAAGAACATATTCAGGTTGATCAATACCTGTGAAGTTGCTAAGGAAGCTTGGGACATCTTGAAGACTACTCATGAAGGAACTTCAAAGGTTAAGATGTCAAGACTTCAACTTCTGACATCAAAGTTTGAAAGTCTAAAGATGAAGGAAGATGAAACTATTCATGACTTTCATATGAGTATTCTTGAGCTGTCTAATGCCTCTAGTGCTCTTGGAGAAAAGATGACTGAAGAAAAGCTGGTGAGGAAAATGAGAGTTGATGAGCTAATTGGATCTCTTCAAACTTTTGAGTTAGGGTTGAATGAAGAGGAACCTGAAAAGAAGACCAAGAGTATAACCTTGGTATCTAATACTCAAGAAGAGAAGAAAGGGAATAGTGCTGAATCTCAGGAGGAGCTATCTCAGGCTATTGCTATGCTGGGAAGACAGTTCAACAAGGTGTTCAAGAGAATGAATAGAAACTACAAACCCAATGTTAAGAACATCTCCTCTGACATCAGCAAATCAAAAGAAAAGGATGAAGAGAAGACTGCTCAAGACAAAGGGATCCAATGCTTTGAGTGTGAAGGTTATGGGCATGTCAAGAAAGAATGTCCTACGTTCCTTAAGAAGCAGAAGAAGGGCATGACAGTTTCCTGGTCTGATATTGACAGTGAAAGTGAAGAAGAGTCAGCCAAGCATGTCAAAGCTTTGACAGGGACATGTGTGTCTGATGGAGAATCAAGTGATGAGGAACTGACTTTTGAGGAGTTAGCAGCCTCCTATCAAGAGTTATGTCTGAAGAGTGTAGAGGTATGTCAAGAAAGTGAGAAACAAAAGAAACAAATTGTTCAGCTTGAGACTGTTAAAGCTGATCTTGAAAATGAAGTCTTGTTGGTTAAATCTCAACTTGATCAAATGGCAAAATCTGTTAGAATGTTAAACAGTGGATCTGATACTCTTGATAAGATCCTTCAGGCAGAAAAAGTAGTAGGAGACAAATCTGGCTTAGGATTTGTTGAGGAGAAGGTTTCTGCTGAAGCTAGTACTTCAGGAACCAAAAAGGACATGTCTCAACCAATGTCTCAACATAAGAAAAAGAGACATAATCCTAAACCCAAGCAGGTTGCTCACCAATAGCCTCAAAATGTTGGGAAAAGGTATGCTCATGGTCCTCATCAAGGGAAGGTACATACTTATGGAGCTAGGCAGTATATGCCTCCTCAATACCATAGGAGTATGCAGGCTCCTAGGTTTAACATGTTCCATCAGATGTCTCAACATCAGGGGAACATGTATGGCTTTGAATATAATAATATTGTGCCTCATTATTATGGAAGAAGGAATCCACATCACCATAGAAGACAACCTAAGAGACAGAATCCTCACTACAGGAGACATGCAAACTATGGAAGAAAACAACACCAGTACTATGGATGGCAGCCACAGCAGTTTCATCATCAAGGTGACAGGAATTTTAATAACTTCAGAGAAGAAAGAGTAAAGTGCTTCTATTGCGGAAGATTTGGCCATATGCAATTTTCTTGCTTCAAGCTTCATGGTTATCCCAAGTCTATCCCTCAACCTAGACAGAAGGATAACATGCCCAAGGTTGTTAAACAGTGGGTTCCTAAAGCTGAGGTTACATGTCTATTGGCTCACATTTAAGATAGTCACTCTGCTAAGGATGGATGGTACTTTGACAGTGGTTGTTCAAAGCACATGAATGGATTCAAAAACCAATTGGTGGATGTCAATTCTTGCTCCTCAATTGATGTTACTTTTGGAAATGGATAGAAATGGGTGGTAAAAGGTGTTGGAAAAGTGAAGTGTCATGATGGACCTGATCTTGACAATGTGCTTCTTGTCAAAGGTTTGAGTGCTAACTTGATTAGCATAAGTCAGCTCTGTGATGATGGATATAAGGTCAGCTACACTAAAGATGAGTGTTTGATAACTAATGAGGAAAATGAGGTAGTTATGAAAGGAGTCAGATCCAGAGATACTTGTTATCAATGGGTACCTCAAGAGGACAGCTCATCTGGTGATGTTATGGTTGATGTTGTGACATCAGACTGTAACATTAAGTGTGAAAGTCTGAGCATGTTGAAAGGTCAATTAGGGTTAATAACTTATGGTGTGAATCCTTTTAAATTTTTAAAAGGAAACTTATTTTGGAGGGAGAAACTCATTGATGGGCGTTTAAGTGATCCACAAAATCAGGTTCCATACTTTAGGCCATCATTTCCTATTGTAGCTATCACACGCTTCATCAAAAACCATACCCCTAGACTGTTCGTCTCCTTCTCCATCAACAGAAGTAGCAATCCTTCCCTGATCCTCAAGTGCTTCACAGGAACAATGTCAAAACATATATCATCTCCATCTAAGAAATCTGCTTCACAAAGTTCATCGCGAGATAAAGCTAGGGTTTCTACAAAAGAGGGCTCTGCAGAAGAAGCTTTGAATATAGCACCCATCTCCATGATGGTTCCTGAATCTGGTAAGTCAAGACCTTCCAAACTTCAACCCAAAAGTGTTGCAACTAAATTTAATGATAATGAAACTAAGAGGATAGTCACTAGTGTACTTTTTAGCGATAAATATGCATCTAGGTCTTCCACCTCTCAAGCTGTTGAAGATAGGTTTGATGTTGATCGTAGTCTTAATCAGATTGCCACCAAAATTTTGGATAAGGGTTTGTCTGTAAAAGGCATTTCTGTTCCCCTTAGACAAATGCTTGCTAAAAAGGAGGACATGCAAAGTGCTGATACAAATCTTCACAGACTGGCTATGTCTGTCATTGAAGATGCTGAAGTAGGTGGTGAAGAAGAAGGGGTTCATGAGGAAGCTGATGTTGAAACAAATGTCAGAACATCGCCTGAAAGGAATGTTGAAACTAGCCCTGGTGGAAAGAAGAATGAAGATGTGGTAAATGTTGTTGACCTATCTAATGATGAAGTGATTGGAAATGTTGTTCCTAGTCTTGCCAAGAGACTGAAAACAAGGAAAGGAAAGAATGTGGAATCTTCTCCAAAGAAGTCAGCTGAAGGAAAGAAGAAAAAGACTTCTATTGTTGGTCCTACAAAAACATGGAGCAAAGTTGATGTGAATCCCAGAAAGAAGAAGCTAGTGGAAGAATCTGAATCAGAGTATGATGTTGAGGATGATGTTCAAGACATCACCCCTGTGAGAAAGTCAATCTTGAAGAGAATTGCTGACAAGATACCTGATGTTCCTGTTGACAACATTTCATTCTATTATGCAAGCAGTGCTTCCATGTGGAAATTTGTTTGTCAAATAAGACTTGCTCTTGAAAGAGAGATTGGCAAGGAGGCTATGGAAATTAAAGAAGTCATAGAGGAGATAAAGGTTGTTGGATTGATGAAGACTGTGTGTGGGTTCTCCAAGTGTTATGACAGTATGGTTAAGGAATTTATGGTTAACATTCCTCTGAATATTTCTGACAAAAGAAGTGTGGATTTCATGAAAGTGTTTGTTAGAGGCAAATGTATTGAGTTCTCTCCTGAGGTTATCAACAATTATCTAGGAAGAAAAGAAGAAGAGTTTACAGAGTTAGAAGTTACTGATAATGATGTCTGCAAGGAGATAACTGCTAGTCAAGTAAAGGTGTGGCCTTTGAAAGGAAAATTGTCAACTAGCAAACTTAGTGTTAAGTATGCTATCTTGCACATAATTGGAGCTGCAAATTGGGTGCCTACTAATCATAAAACCACAACAGCTGTGGGATTAGGAAGGTTCATTTATGCTGTGGGCACTAAGAAGAAATTTGACTATGGATCATATATTTTTGAACATACTGTGAAACATGCCACCACTAATGCTATCAAAATGCCTATAGTATTCCCATCTCTCATTTGTGGAGTAATTCTGAAACAACATCCTGGCATATTGACAAGTTCAGACACAGCCTGTAAGAGGGAGTCTACATTATCTCTGCATCCAAAATTGTTTGTTGGGAGTCATGTTCCAGACATTGTCTCAACCTCAGATGCAGGTAATAAGAAGAAAAGTACTAAGGCTGATTTGCTTGCAGAATTGAAGGCTACTTGCAAGGATCTGGATGTTGTGATCAGTACCAGCATGACTAGAAAGAAGGAGATTGAGAACCTGATCCAGTCCTTGGAACAAGATGATAATGATGATGTTCATGAAGGTGTCAATTCTGAGGAAGATGATGAGGATGGGCCTAGCTCTGATGAAGATTAAGTTTCTTTTGTTGTTTCTGCTAGACAATAGTATTTTTTTTGCTTTTGTTGTTTTGTTCTGCACTTGATAATTATGTAATTTGAATATTGTGGCTTTTTAAGCACTTTTTATGTTCTATGATTTGTCTTGTCTTGAATGCCGACTTTAGACTGACAATGAGAGCTAGCTTAGGACTAACTGGTAGTTAGTAGGTGTTTGTCCAATTATGGCTAAAAAGGGGGAGAGTTAGCCAAGCCAAGGTATGGTTGTGAATCCTGTTTCTGATGTGCTGCAGAAGTTGAGGGGGAGAGTGTTTGTGCAGCTGTATGCTGGTTCTGGTTTTGAGGGGGAGCTTGACCCTTTGCTGAGCTGATGGAGTTTGCCCTTTGTTGATAGGTGGTGTACAACATTTTGAAGTGGGAACTGTTTATTTTAAAATTAATTTTTATCTACTGCTGAAGTCTCTGATGTTGCAGAGATTGTTTTAGACAAAATTAGCCAAAGGGGGAGATTGTTAGTTCTTGGATTGACTAGAATTTTGGTAAAACAAAGTTGTTCAATGTTGATGTCACATGGGTGATGTCTTAACATTGAGTCTTAACATTGGATAATGTTAAGTGTTTAAGTTGTTGAAGTTTTGAAGTCTGATGTCACATGCGATTTCATGACATCAGATATGCAGATCATTAAAACATCAGGTTTGAGATGATTTTAGGGCTAAGCGTATTAGCTGGATTTTGGGAGAGCTGTTAGAGTTATTGGTTGCGAATATCTTGGAGGAGATATTTTCTGTTTCAAACAGATTTGATGCAGATTTGTAGGAGTGTTTAAAGGCTGAAGATTTAAGAAGATTTTGAGAGAAAATCTGTTTTAAAGATTCAGTTTTAAATAACAAATCAGGTCAGATATTGTAGCAGGTCTAAGTCCAAATCAAATAGCTATATAAAGCGCATCAATCCTTTGAAGAAAGTACAGAAGATAGAGAGCTAAAGACTGAGAGTCGTTTGTGTCTTCGTGTATGTGTTGCAAACCATTCTAGTGTGAATTGGTGTTGTTGTTTTGAGTTGTTCTTGATCAAAGCTGTGAAGCAGAATCAAGTTGTGTTTTTCAAAGTGTGTGATCTTTGAATTATATCACTGAAGTGATTTAGGATTGAGTAGTGTTCTCATACCTAAGTGGTCTCTTAGGTAGAAGGTTCATTAAGTAGTGATTAAGTTTAGGAGATGTCAACTGGGTTGTTGAGTCTGTAAATTAATACTACTGATAGTGAAATTCATCCCTGGCTCGGTAGCCCCCAGAGTAAGTTGTTTAACTGAACTGGGTGAACAATTCTTTGTGTCTCTTCTGTTGTTTTACATTGTCCATTGCAGAGCGTGTTGTTGTGACATCACACGTAACATCACATATCTGGTACCAGAATTTCAGGAGACTAATAATCCTAAGAGTTATCATGCTTGGATGTTCCTAATAGTTAAGTGTGGTTTAGAAACCTAAGTCTAAAAGAAAAGAGAAGAAGAGTGAGTTATAACTTACTTTAAAGATTGAAGTTAAGTTAAGAACTCAAAGGGATGAAAGCAATGAAATGTCAAAAAAGCATAAGATGCTTATCACAATCACAACTTGAAAGCTTAAAAGACATAAGAAAAGAGGTTGTATGTGGGTGCTCTCCCACACACTTGACTTACCATTAGCTCCTGAAAATGTTAGCAAAATAATTTACAAGTGAAGAAATAAGGAGAGAAGAACATGCACTAATGCCTAATGAAATGTCAAAGCCAGAATCATACATCATATATGAATGTCCTATAATGCATATGAATGGGCTTACAAGTTATGAAAATGAATGATCAAGTATAAGAAGTTAGATGAAGAAGAATTGAGAAGAGAAGAAACAAGTTTCACTTAAAGAAAAGAAGTAACATGGAACACAAGTTAAAGTGGAAAACCAAAAATGGATGAACATGGATCATAGATCAGTACCAAATGACATTTAAGATGTAATTATAATGCAAAAATTAATCATACTAGATGCATATGCAAACCACATTAAAACTAGTTAAGAAAGAAAGATGAATAAGGTCAAACATAAACAAGTATGCAAGATGATATAAATGAACATTTAAATGCATGAGATGATTATGGGTCAGTAGCATATCGAAGATGAGATGCAATTAGAATGCATGAATAGGCATTGATGATTCAAGTACAAGTCATGTTAATGGTTAGAAGAGAAGTGAAGTGAAACTAGGTCATAAGAAATCATGTAAGGATGTATTTAGAACATATACACAATCCAAATGAAAATACAATGCAAATGACTTATGATTCACATCAAGGGACCTAAAACATCCTAATGAGGTCCTATAATCTCACACAAAGCAAACCTAATAAGATGGCACAAGTGCCTTCTCAAACTATGCTAGAAAGAAGTAAAAGAATGAACACAAATGTTACTTCAAACACAAGGCATCAAGCAATTACCAAACCAAATTAGAAAATTATGAAAGTATGTCAAAAACCACCTAAGTCAGAGGTAAAACATACATCAAAATCTCATGGTAAAATTCAAAAGGGAACATGCTCAAACCAATCCACAAAGTCATATTGAAACACATCAAAAGAATGCACAAAGATGTACATGAGAATTAATGATAAAATGACTTTAAAAATCTAACAAAAATATTTTTAGACACTTCAAAGTATTTTTTAATTATGGCAAAAATAATGAGTGCAAAATATTATGTGAGTCAAGAGAAATAAAATGGAGAAGTTCAAATATCCATGAAGAAGATCATTTAAAAAGAAAATAAAAGGAAATTATGAAAATATAAGAAAAGATAAATAAAATCAGAATTAAAAAATGTAGAAAATTATTTAAATGTGTCTTGATGTCATGTGAATTTATTTGGAATTTTTAGAATGCATTTGGTATTTTTAAGAAAATAAAATAAAAACAATATAAACAAAGAAATTAAAAGGAGAAAGAAAATATGCAGGGAGTGTGAACATAGTAAAAGCCACGTTCAAATGTCATTGGGCTTAAAACCAGGGTGTGTGAATAGAAGTTATGATCCAAGTCCAATAACACGCGTAGCTCACAGAATTAAGGTGTGCCTTCAGTCAACAGTTGACTCAATCTTAGCCACATGATGCAAGTCAATCAGATCAATCATGAAAGTAATCAAATCTAAAGGTTCACATATAAAGCACATCATAACAAACATGCACGCACACACATGAAATGAGTCAAAGTCAAATTCTGAAGAAAAGAGAGGTACGCGTAAGGCACATGCCTCATTAATGCGTTGGCAAGCTCCTGGCCTTTGGATCAAACACAAATCAACAGACGCGTTTTAAAGTTACAAAAACCCTAGCCTGAAAATCTAACCGGCCGGAGAAGGACCTCCAGTCATCTTCTCCGGCCAACCTCCGACCACTGCAAAACTCCAAACCTCCCAGAAATTCACAAAATGTATACCAATAGAAAGCTAAGCTCAAGAGGGACACGAATCCATCAATAAAAATCACATATCAAGCACGTACAGAGAGAATCGAAGGGGAGAAGTTTTGCCCTAGGTTTTGAATCTAAGCTTCTAACAAGCTCTATCAACTAGCCAGAGTTCAAGAGCTTCTAATAAACTGAAATCAACATAAAACAAGTTTAGAATCAGTGAATTCGTGCAAGAAAAGTTTGAACTGAAACCTGAAAATTGATGAATCTTGAGATTAAAAGAAGGCCAGAGAGGAGGATCCTGAGCTTCTTGTGCTTGATCTGAGCAAAATAAATGCTTATAGTAGCTTGATCTTGAGGATAACAGAGAGACTCAAACTTGAGATAGATACTACACTTGGAAGCTTCACTTGTTCTTGATCCAAAACTCCAAAAGATGAACAATGAATGAAGATGATGTTGAATTCGTATGAAGAGAGAGAGAGAAAGCTCAGGGAGAATTTCAGAGAGTGAAGTTGGTGAAAATGTGAAAAAATGAAGTCTCTCTCAAAGTTAGTTAGAGTGAAGCTTTTATATCCAAGGTTAGTTTCTAACTGTCTTAGTTGACAGTTAGAACTATGGTTGAGTTAAAATGGTGGTGTCAAGCAATGAAGGGGTGTGGATGGAAACTGAAATGAGATAAAGAGTGAACTCGTGTGGGTTGTGATTGTTCATGTTGTATGATGAAAAGGAATGATGATGATGGTATGATATGTTGCTGCAGCATGGCCACCTTGTTGAACAAGTTTACTTCCTTCCCTTTCATGTATGGAGCAGGTTATGTACATGTATGGCATGTGGGATATTGGTCCAAATGAGGTAAAGAGTGGAAATGTGGAGGTACACACGTGTGAATGTGAATCAGCTAACAACAACAAATGCCAAACACTTCTAATTTTGGCAGCCAAGACATAATGGAAGTGTTAATGTTTGGGGATGATGCTCTCTCATGTTGATGGATGAAATGGTGAGTTTTTGGTATCAATGGAAAAATGATCTATCATAGAGCAAGTTTGGTACTAATTTTAAGTTGAATAGAAGCTTGCAAAGTGGTAGAAAATAGCTTAGAACATAAGAAACCAACACTGCATCATAGGCGTGCCAAGTTGCCTGCAGACCTAGTCATGAACCTAAGGATTTTTCAGTGTGAAGCCTCCATGTTTGGACCACTATAACCCCTTCATAATTTGTTCAAGTGAGAAAATGTCCAACATCAAAGTTAAAGAGGACATGGAGATGAACAACTTTGATGTTCAATATTTTTCCATTTGGAACATCCATCATTGAGAAAATTAGCTTGACATTTGGCATACCACATGCTTGATGAAATTATGGCCGAGTGCCTTAAGATTACCTTGTCATGACCTGGTTTTTGCCTTGGTTTTGTCAAACTTTGATTGATCATAACTCCCTCAATTTTGATCCAATGGAAGAGTTCTTTATATGGATTTGAAGCTTAAGATGTGATCTTTGATTGGTTCAACTTAGGCCTGAAGTTTGAAGCTTTTATATTGAAGAAAGAATGCCTTGAAGTGTAGTGCAAAATGATCCAAACTTGCCATTTTTGGAAACCCTAAATTTCTAAAAATGGAAACTTGGTACAATTCTTGAAACCTCTTGACATTTCTTGATCAAATCTTGTCCAATAAACATATGTAACTTGAATTTCATGAATTTGACCCAAAAAGGTCAGGAGTTAACTTTTCCTTCTGCACAGTTGACTTTTTCATCAATTTCTTAATTCTCAAGCAACTGACTAATTGAACCTCTTCTGAAAAGAACCAATGGGAAATCTTCCATCCTTAGATACTTGATATCATATAGAAAACATTGAGATCAAGTTTGAACCAAAATTTCATCAGGAGACTGCTTGAATCACAAACCCTAATTTGGACTATTTTTGCTAGGAGATGATGAACTGTCCAACTTCTTGGTGAATTCTCTTCTTCCAATGACTTGTGGGATCAATTGAGATCATATGAGACATAAGAGACTCTTGAGGCTTGCTTGAAGACCTTAGGCTTTAGCTCTCCTACTTTGAATAGTCAATGCTCTGAAATCAACTGATCACATGCCCTTTGCAACTTGTATGAGATATGAGATGAAATGAGATATAAATGCAATGCAATGAAACATAAGCTATGTAATAACAAGAGGGAAAATTTTGGGGTGTTACAGCTTCCCCTATTCAATCATCTGTGAACCCGAGAAGGATGAAAGCAACGGCTATTCCGACAATCAAGGTGAATTGTGATTGAATACCAAAACAACCAGAAAATTTGCATGCTGAATGAAGCAAAAAAGGGATATAAACCCTTCTAGAAGTATCAGTAAATAATTGCATAGATTGATACGATGTGTATCGAAATAGGGATACAGACGATTATCAATGATCATACAGACGAGTGCGGAAAGAAAACACGGACGGGTGTTTAGGTCAACGATGCGAACGAGCAACGGACTATCATCAGAGGAACACGACGAGTGACCAGGTCGACGATACGAACGAGTATCGGACGATGATTAAGAAAAGGAACACACACAAGTGTTCGGGTCAATGATACGAATGAGCATCGAACAATCATCAAAGGAACACGACGAGTGACCAAGTCGACGATACGAACGAGTATCAGACGATGATTAAGAAGGGAACACACACAAGTGTTCGGGTCAACGATACGAACGAGCATCGGACAATCATCAAAGGAACACGACGAGTGACCAAGTCAATGATATAAACAAGTATCGGACGATGATTAAGAAGGGAACACACACAAGTGTTCGGGTCAACGATATGAACGAGCATCGGACAATCATCAAAGGAACACGACGAGTGACCAAGTCGACGATACGAACGCGTATCGGACGATGATTAATAAAATACGGACGTGTATCTCAAAGGTCAATATGGACGAGTATTGGCTTAAAAGTTCAAACATGAACGGGTGTTGAAAAGGGTCAATATGAACGGATATTGAAAATAAAGGACTCAAACACGGACGGGTGCTGAAAGAACACGGACGGGTGTCTCAAAGGCAATTCGGACGGGTATTGAAAAATGAAAGTTTGTAAAGTGATCTCACTAGGGATTAAAACGCTAAAAAGGACACGGACGAGTGTCTAAGAGGTCAATACAGACGGATATTGAGAATAAGGGGTTCAACCACAGACGAGCGTTGAAAGGACACGGACGGATGTCCAAGGTCAATACGGACGGGTATTGAATTAACATTGTATGATCAAGTGTTGTAGTAAGCTTTGCTGGGGTTGCATGACAATATTTTGTCCGTGAATTACTCTGGCTTGCAGGTAAATGGTTGAACTTGGCTTATGTTTCGTATGCGTATGTCTGAGTTTTGTCGTAATGCTCCATATCAATGGAATGCTACGCTTTAGAGAATGCAAATGTCATGATATATGCAATTGCAAAAGAGACTTCGGACGAGGAATCCAACTCCGCGGGGAAAAGATCATTGTTCAATCCTTTAATTGCTCTGTGGGGATTAACCCTTCTGCCAGGGATAACGCTTGCCACAAATTGCCAAAAATAAATTGGCTTGCAGATGCGCTGAGGTGTGATGGTCCTGTTGAAGAAGTTTCCACTAGAATGAATCTGCCCTAGAGAGAGATTATTCTGCTCATGGAACTTCACTGGGGATGAGAACTTTCTGAATGATGTTCTGCTGAGGAAAAAGAGTCATTAAAACTCTGCTTGGGGATCTATCAAACCCAAGATCCTTTGCTAGAGATAATCAGCCTTCTGACTCAGCTGGGGAATCAGCCACTATTATCGACACAGAAAAGCTTGTAGCTGTTGGAAGTACTGAATGGGAGAATCAACTTAATAAGATACAATGATACCCGGTGGAAATTAACTTGTCTATATCAAATCGTCGTGAGCGACCGTAGGCCGAATGATGGACACAATCAGTAAAAGTTGTGTCAAAAGGGTGACATGTGAACCCTTTCCTGAACATGATTGCCCCGGTATTCTGCATAGGGATAAGTGATTACTCGTTTGGAAGACACGGTCCCTCGTGTTTTTGAAACCGCTTCAATCTTGCTTTTGAGCCTAATACGAGGCTGTTACCTGCAAGCAAAAGATATGCCCATATGCCCCGTGCTGGATATGACTTCTGCAACTGAAAAAAATCTAACTTTGAACCATCACTTGTTGGGGAGAGCACCCAACAATGCTTTGTGTTGAAGATGACTTCATGTTAGGCTTCTGAATGTAAACCTGCAACAAAAGAAATGCACACATATGTCCCGGAGACTGCATGGTTTGAATCCACCGTCCGGGGTTAATCAACATTCAAAGAAATTTTAAATGTTTTCCCTGCGCATGTTATTATAAAGCCTCAATGTTTTCAACAATGCAATGTTTTTTATCAAAAATTTGGACATTTTTTGCAAACAAAACAGTAAAATGAAAACAAATACGAAGCTTTTTGACTGAATAACCAACTTTATTGATTGAAATGCCCAGAATAGGAAAGTACATCAAGAAGCAATCCCTAGAAAGAGGTGATCGCTGAAAATTGAGAAAAGAAACTATCCTAATGGCAACGTGAAAACGGCATTTCACTGAGTTTCAATTCTGCTATGACCAGTATGTCTTCAAGACTTTCCGATTATCTTCACTTTCTGAAGAGGATGATTGGACTGATTCCTATCCTTTGGAGATTGCCAGTTTGAGTAAAATGATGAGGCGGTACAGATGACTCAAATCGTAGTCTTTGCTTAATCCCTCTTTTACGTGGACTGCCCTTTTCGGGTTTTCAATCCACCGGGATACCCCTTATTGCCCGAGTTGTCCTTGTTGATTTTCAACTCACTGGGTGTACAATTTTTTATTTATCCCTAATTTTTGCCCGAACCTATTTATTCTATTTTAATGGTTTGTCGGGATGCCCTTTTTTGCCTGGACTTTTTTTTTTTTCGTCCAGTGGGTCTATTTATGCGAAGTATTTTTTGACTGCGTCTGAGTTGACAGGGGATGGAAAATCTTCACCATCCATGGTTGTAAGCATTAAGGCTCCGCCAGAGAAAACCTTTTTAACCACATATGGACCTTCATAGTTCGGTGTCCATTTTCCCCTGTGATCTGTGTTTGGAGGATGGATCTTTTTAAGTACCAATTCACTAACTTGATACTCCCGAGGTCGCATTTTCTGATCAAATGCCTGCTTCATCCTTCTCTGATACAATTGACCATGGCAAATAGCTGCTAATCTCTTTTCCTCAACTAAGCTCAGCTCATTGAATCGGGTGTGAACCCATTCTGCCTCATCCAGTTTGACATCCATCATAACCCTCAGCGAGGGAATCTCAACTTCAACTAGTAGGACTGCCTCCATACCATACACAAGTGAGAATGGTGTTGCCCCAGTAGATGTCCTTACTGATGTTCGGTACCCATGCAAGGCAAACGGTAACATCTCATGCCAATCTTTGTAGGTCACCACCATCTTTTGCACAATCTTCTTGATGTTCTTGTTGGCCGCTTCAACAGTGCCATTCATCTTTGGACAGTACAACGAAGAATTGTGATGCTCAATTTTGAAGTCTCGACATAATTCTGCCATCATTTTGTTATTGAGATTAGAACCATTATCAGTAATGATTCTTTCGGGCACTCCATAGCGACAGATGATATCTCTTTTCAGAAATCTGGCTACCACCTGCTTGGTGACATTAGCATAAGACGCTGCTTCCACCCATTTGGTAAAGTAATCAATAGCGACCAAGATGAAGCGATGGTCGTTGGAAGCAGTTGGCTCAATCTTTCCAATCATATCGATGCCCCACATTGCAAAGGGCGAAGGAGAAGACATGACATTCAATGGACTCGGAGGTACATGTACTTTATCCGCATAAATCTGACATTTGTGGCATTTGCGGGCGTATGAACAACAATCTGCATCCATAGTCATCTAGTAATACCCCGATCTCAACAATTTCTTTGCCATTGCATGTCCTCCGGCATGGGTATCGAAAGATCCTTCATGCACTTCTTGCATCAACATGTTTGCTTCGTGTCTATCCACGCGTCTGAGCAAAACTATGTCAAAGTTTCATTTGTACAACACATCCTCATTCAAGAAGAAACTACCAGCTAACCTCCTCAGAGTCTTTTTATCGTTGTTGGATGCTCCAGTCGGATACTCTTGACTCTTCAAGAAGCATTTGATATCATGAAACCACGGCTTATCATCAGACACTGCGTCAACAGCAAACACATGTGCAGGCCTGTCAAGACGAGACACCTCAATTTTGGGCACATGGTTCCACCAATTAACTTGAATCATGGAAGATAATGTTGCCAAAGCGTCAGCCATTTGATTTCCATCTCGAGGTATATGGTACAATTTCACTCTTGTAAAGAAAGTCAATAACCTCCTCGCATAGTCTCTGTAAGGAATTAAGTTTGGTTGATGGGTATGCCAATCTCCATTGATCTGATTGATCACTAGAGCAGAGTCCCTAAATATTTCAAGAGTCTTGATCCTTAAATCAATGGCTTCTTCAATGCCCATAATGCAAGCTTCATATTCTGCTTCATTATTGGTGACATCAAAAGTTAATCTGGAAGTGAAAGGTATATGAGACCCTTTCGGAGTGATAAGAACTACCCCAACGCCACTTCCATTCATATTAACGGCCCCATCGAACATCAATTTCCATTTGTCATCAGGATCCGGTCCTTCGTTAAACGGCGATTCTTCACAATCTTTGGCCTTAAGAAACATGATGTCCTCATCAGAAAAATTAAACCTCATCGGCTGATAGTCATCAATTGGTTGCTGCGCAAGATAATCTGACAAAATACTTCCCTTGATGGCTTTCTGAGAAGTATACTGGATATCATATTCAGTCAGCACCATCTGCCAACGTGCAACCCGTCCGGTCAATGCTGGTTTCTCAAATATGTACTTGACAGGATCCATCTTTGAAATTAACAAGGTTGTATGAGTGAGCATATATTGCCTCAATCGCTTAGCAGCCCATACAAATGCACAACATGTCCTCTCAAGCATTGAGTATCGTGATTCGCAATCATTGAATTTTTTGCTCAAGTAGTAGATGGCGTGTTCTTTCTTACTTGTCTCGTCATGTTGTCCGAGAACACAACCCATGGATCCTTTAAGCACAGTCAAATACATGATCAATGGTCTCCCTTGAACTGGAGGCATAAGAATTGGAGGTTCCCGCAAATATTCTTTTATTTTCTCGAAACCCCTTTGGCAATCGTCATTCCACCTGACCGCTTGTTCTTTTCTTAACAGCTTAAATATTGGTTCACAAGTGGCTGTGAGGTGAGATATGAACCGTGCAATGTAGTTCAATCTACCCAGGAAACCACATACTTCTTTTTCTTTTCTTGGTACAGGCATTTCTTGTATCGCTTTTATTTTGGCAGGATCAACCTCAATTCCTTTTTCACTTATGATGAAACCCAGCAATTTACCGGACCGCACTCCGAAAGTGCACTTGTTCGGATTCAGCCTTAGTCGAAACTTCCTCAACCTTTCAAATAGTTTCTGCAGATTGACCAGATGCTCTTCTTCTGTTCGAGACTTGGCAATCATATCATCTACATAACACTCAATCTCTTTATGAATCATGTCATGGAATAGTGTTACCATAGCTCGCTGATACGTTGCCCCAGCGTTCTTCAACCCAAAGGCATCACCTTGTAACAGAAGGTACCCCACGGGGTAATGAACGTTGTCTTCTCCATGTCTTCCGGCGCCATCTTTATTTGATTATACCCGGAGAAGCCATCCATGAAGGAGAATACCGAGAACTGAGCAGTATTGTCAACCAGTACATCAATATGAGGTAAAGGAAAGTCATCTTTCAGACTTGATCTATTTATATCCCGGTAATCAACGCACATTCTGACCTTACCATCTTTCTTCGGCACGGGAACAATATTTGCAACCCATGGTGGGTAATTGGTGACGGCCAGAAATCCTGTATCTAACTGTTTTTGTACCTCCTCTTTGATTTTGAGAGCCATTTTTGGTTTAGTTCTCCGAATCTTCTATTTGACAGGAGGATAACCCTTTTTCAACGGCAACCTATGCATAACAATGTCTGTATCTAACCCCGGCATATCTTGATATGACCAAGCAAAGATGTCGACATATTCCCGCAGCATACTGATCAGCTCTTTCTTTACCTCGGCCTGCAGACTGGCTCCAATCTTAATTTCTTTCCTTGCGTCCTCGGATCCAATGTTGATAACCTCAATTGTCTCTTGGTGTGGTTGAATGACCCTCTCCTCCTGCTTCAACAATCTAGCCAATTCTTTGGGAAGTTCACAGTCTTCTTCATCCCCCTCTTCGGCCTGATAGATTGGATTATCAAAGTCATACTTGGCCATAGCAGAATCGTTATCAATGAAATCCGGTTGATTAAATCTGTATGATTGAGGGTCATGCTTTATTTTAGAATGAGACTTTTTGAAAAGGAAACAAAAATAAAACATTGCCATTTTATTGTTTTTTCTGCAAAAATAAAAATGAAAGGCAAGGAAGTCAAAATTTGCATGTAAAACGTCCTTTATTAATGATAAAAACCATGCAAATGCAGTTATGAGGCCCTACAAATGGATCTACACGCCTTGGGCAGAGCGTGAGATTTTAACATGCAACAGAAAAAACAAAGAAAATTACTTTGTCTGAAGAGTAACTTGAACAATTTCTTCAACAGACCAATTGCAAAGCTCTTTACCCGGTACACACGGGCGCACCCAATTGTCGAGATCATAATCACTGTCGACGCCATCTTCACTTGCAACACACATCTGATTTGGATTAATGATTCCCCCGCTATAGAAAGTAATCGGCCCCTTGCGCTCTGTTGCAGCAGCTTGATACGGATTATAGCCTACACCGAACTTATCTTTCTTTGTAGAGATTTCATTCAATTTGCCCCAGCCTTGGGCATTACCTGCTGTGACTACTTCCACTACCTGTTTGTAAGAAGCATTAGAAGTACCCACCTGTTCTTTGCTCTGAGAAGATACTGCCTTTGAAGACGAATCACCCATATTGACTGCCTCAAATGCTTGACACAGCATCTCATGGATCTCTCCATCCATTTCCACGTACTTAAAGGTAGACAGCTGACTGACGAAGATGTCTTCCTCTCCACATACAGTCACCACTTGACCATCAACCACATATTTCAACTTTTGGTGCAACGTAGATGTCACTGCCCTAGCGGCATGAATCCATGGTCTGCCTAACAAGCAACTATATGCTGGTTGAATGTCCATCACGTAGAACACACCTTTAAACACTTGAGGACAAATCTTTACTGGGAGCTCTACCTCTCCGAATACAGAACGTTTCGAACCATCAAAAGCCCTCACTACCAAATCACTTGGTCTTAGAATAATTCCTTCAGCGTCTAACTTCATTAAGGCCTTCTTTGGTAACACGTTTAGGGAAGACCCAGTGTCTACCAACACATGAGATAATACTGCACCTTTACACTCCAGGGTGATGTGTAATGCCCTGTTGTGATTGCGACCCTCAGTAGTCAAATCATAATATGTAAAACCTAGCCCATGGCTAGCATTGACATTAGAAACAACAGACTCCAATTGATTCACAGTAATCTCTTGAGGTACATAGGCCATATTCAAGACCTTGAAAAGTGCCTCTCGATGAGCTGCAGAACACATAAGCAACGACAAGATAGAAATCTTTGATGGCGTTTGGTTCAACTAATCAACCACTTTATAATCACTCTTTTTGATAAGTCTCATGAACTCCTCGACCTCTTTCTCAAAAGTACCTTTCTGCACAGATTCAGGAACAACAACCTCCTCTGTAGCCACCTGTTTACCCTTGGCTTTGGCTGCTGCCTCAACTTCAACATTAGTTCTTAAAGTCTGTGGAGCAAACAAGCGTCCACTTCTGGTGAAGCCACCAAGACCTCCAACATTATCAATACTGGAACTACCCCCAGCTGGAGTTTCCACTTCTTGCTTTTCTCCTTGGTAGTAAACATCTGCACCGTAGTGCCATAGGATAGCCCGCCCACTAGTATAAGGAACTGGTCCTGGTACCGTAATAGTAACAGGACTCACTACATCAGGCACAATGATAGCAGCAGGCGCTGGCACTTAAATTTCAACTGGCGTAAAATAAATGGTAACAGCTGACACATCATTGTCCTTTTTGTCCCCCTGATCAAACTGTAGACAACCCTCATCAATCAAATTTTGAATGCCGGCCTTCAGTTTATCACAACCATTACTCTGATTCTCACAATCAACACAACCTTCTTCAAAGTCAGGGAACACTTGCCCCTTCAACAACCGAGCCTTCACAAAACTCAAAGGAGTCCTCACCCTGTTCACATCAGTTACCAAATTCAAAACTTTCCCATCTTCAATGGCGTTGACCTTTGGCACATTATGATTTGGCATGGGATTCTGAAGCACATTCGGTGGAGTTGAGAAATTAATTTCCTTGGCATCAATCAAATCCTGTACCTTATGCTGAAATTCCCGACACTTTTCAATAGTATAACCTGGAGCCCCAGAATGAAACTCACAGCGGGCATTAACATCATAACCCTTTGGTAATACAGCAGGAGCCGGGCCCATCGTATGAAGCTCCACTAGATTAAGCTTCAACAATTGAGGTAACAAAGCTGCATAAGTCAAAGGCAGAGGGTCTATATGCCTGTCAGTTTGTCTCTGCTGATATGATCTCCGTGGCTGTTGATTATTCTGTGGCTGAACATTCTATTGCTGTGGCTGTGATTGAACTTGTGGACTAGGAATGGTCACAGCAGCAACCTGATTATATGAATCTTGATAGCCTTTACCTCTTCCTCTATTCTTATAAACAGCACTGGTCTCCCCATCTCTCTTTCTGGTAGCTCCAGCAAATGGCTTCCTCACTCCTGAAGAACTAGCACCACTAACATCTTGTATTTTTCTAAGCTTCAACAAACTTTCAATCCTTTCCCCAGCGATTACAATGTCCGCAAACCCAGTTGAAGGACAGGCAGCCAACCTATCAAGATAAGCTCCCTGAAGAGTACTCATAAACATGTCGGCCATCTCTCGGTCCTGCAGTGGAGGTTGAACCATGGCTGCCAACTGGCGCTATTTTTGAGCGTATTCCTTAAAACTCTCCTTCGCATTCTGAGCCATACTCTACAGCTGAGTACTATTTTGAGCCATATCCATGTTGTATTGATACTGCTTGACAAAAGCTTGGGCTAACTCCTTCCAGTTCCTTACAGAAGTCTTGCTCAACTTCATATACCATTCTTGAGATGCCCCAGTAAGGTTGTCTTGAAAATATTACATCCACAATTTCTCATCATCAGTATGAGCGGCTATCCTTCCCACATAGGATTGAAGATGAGTTTTAGGACAAGTAGTTCCATTGTACTTGTCAAATGTTGGTGGCTTGAACTTATGTGGGATTCTTACTCCAGGTACCAATCCCAAGTCGGAAACATCAAAACCAAGAGTGTTTTGGGATTCAATGGACCTGATTTTTTCAGCGAGCTCGTCGAATCTACGAGTGTTCTCATCTTCAGCATCTAACAGAGTGAACTGCTCATCTTGGTTATCTTCCACAACATGACGAACCCCAGTATTTCTAGGAGGGCCACCACCTCCATTAACGCCAGTCTGATCACCAGTACCTCTATTATTACCGTTGCCATCCTGCAGCTCTACTTCTGGCCGCTCGACCATTGCCCTGAGTCTTTCCTGATTTTGGGCCATACCAGTCATTAATGTCACGAACTGGTCCATCCTTTTCCTCAGCTCAGCCAATTCAGTCTGCATCTGATCCATGATCTTAGCTTGGTTTCTGCGAGTTGCGTACCAGTGGATGTGGTTATCAGCTATAGTGCCTGAAACAAAATAAAGGTTAGAGGACCTACAACGAGTACCTGTCATGCAAAAATGATATGCAATGCAATGCAAATGCCATGTTTATCATTTCCGAGGTGCCTTACACCCTGATTCCAATCTTAACCACAGAAATCTGAAGATCAGAAACCGTGATAAGAAGAGACGTGCCGTGATTATGTGTTTGTGTACAGATAACTGCCAAAGGAATATTTCTAAATAAACTGGTCGTTTCAATTAAAAAGAAACCAGACATACGCACAGCATTCAACAATGAGTTCAAACATCATACATCAAAATAGTGGATTCATCAACAAGCCTGATGATATCCATCAACAAAAACTACATTAAGAGAATGAGAGAAAAAAACTGTCAATCTGACAACTCCAAATCCTTCAACTTTTCACTTGAATACTTGACTTCCTCGAAGAGTATGCGAATGCGCTGGTGATTTGGTCTTTCGATTAACTCCTTAATCAGAACATTTCTTTTCGTGAGAGCTTCAGTCAGCGAACCCATATGCATCAGGAGAGCTTCATCATCACAGACCCCTTTATGCCTTTTCACGCCGGCTTGCATTTTGAGTTTCCCCATATCTACCATAGCCTCTTCAAGCTCCTTCTTGGAAGTCTTTAGCTCCTCTCTGGCGCTTTCCAATTCTCTTGACTTTTGCCAAGGTTCTCCCGATACTTCCTCCGTTGTTCATGTGCCTTTTTAAGCTAATCATCCTTGATCTTTAGCTGTTCCTGCAACTCTGCGTTTTCTATTCTAACCTCATCCCAGGCTTGCTGAAACTTGGCTAACGTGTCTTTAGTCTGGGCTAAGGCCTGTTTGGTCTTCTTATGAGCTTGAGTGGAAGCATTGGCACCCTTACTAATTTTCTAGAAATGTTAAGCTCTTTCGGAAAAATCCTTTTCTCTTGCTGCTAAGATTTTTTCGGCGTCTTGGGCTTTCTGCTCCAACTCTTTGTTGGCATGTAAAGCGTTTTGAAGAAGACTACTCAAATCGAAATTCTCCTCCCGAAGCTCCTTCATCAACTTCTGCAGCTTGTCAAATTCCTCGATGGCTACCGTGGAAGGCTTCTCTGGCATTACGGGATATAGAGGGGGTTCCCTTGAAAAAGGCAAGAGTAATTCGTTTACCTTCATTTTAATCCATCTTTCATAATCAGAATAAGATCTGCAATCCCCTTTTCCAAAAACTGTTTTTCCTGTTTTACGCAGGTGCCCCCAAGCATTCACAACTTTTCTCAGCATTTTATCATCTTCAGTCCCAGTAAAGAACAAAGATTTCTCAATATCCCGATCTGTGGGAGGATACCTGGAAGCATATCCAAACTGTCTAATGGCCAGGATCGGGTTATAATTGACTCCCCCTTTCTTGCCAATTAGAGGCACATTGGGAAAATTCCCACAAATGGTGATAATCTCTATTCCCAGCAACTGATGATCAAACCAGACAATGTTATTAGCAGTTAATCCCATTATCCGCTTGGACCATTTTAAAGAATCTTTTGTGTCTACGAAAGCACCTGTCTGAGGTAAATGCTTCAAAAACCAATGAGATAAAAGTGGAGTGCAACAGTTGACAGATCCTCCCCTTCTTTTTTCATTCTTGAAGTGTACAGAGTAGTAAAAATCTCCTAACAAAGTAGGAACTGGATTTTTGAGAACAAAAACTCTTATAGCCTGCATATCCACAAAATCCTATTGATTAGGGAAAAGAACAATGCCATATATGCACAAAGCCAGGATGGAATTGTAAACTGCCCAATTCTTTGCGCCAGCAACCTCTTGAGCTTGATCGGTAAGAAATTCTAAGTGAAAACCTTTGACCCCATTTTTGCTAGCCACATTTCTTTTTAGCACTGAATCTTTCACTTGTACCGCAACTGCAATCTCCTCTATGCTAGGGTGACTACCAGAAAAGAATGGTAATGCTGATTTGACCGGAATTCCCAAAATAAATGAGAATTCTTCCAACGTAGGCATCAAAATATAATCAGGAAAGAGAAAGCATCTCAACGAAGTATTTTGGGGTTGGGTTTTTATGTGTTGGTTTTCGGTTTTTCAGCATTTTCTAACTATGGAGACATATTAGGAAACTTTAGATTAAACACCTATTTTGTTGGAGTTTTTATTGTAGAATTGTGAGCAGTCTCCTTGCTGCGTTTGTGAAGCCCAATCCAGTCCAGATTTAATGCTATATATTGACTGGTGTAAACCTAGTTTAGGTGTGGAACTTACGTGTGTTTTGTTAGGTTTTTCGAGTGTTATTTGTGAGCCTAACTGGTATCATTCTGATAACAATATAAGGACTGGTTTTTGTGTTGTAAGTTCTGTCAGTTACTCATAAGCTTCTAAGCATTGAGTTTCTTGTGTGTCAATTCTCATAAGCTTTAAAGTATTGAGAATTGTCTGTTTTGAAAGTGTAGCTTTCATTTTGTTTCTTGTGTTGAAAGGAACCAGTCACGGGTTATGATTGTAGAGGGATTTGAGGAGGGCCTCATACCTAGGTGAGTTTTAGGTAGAAGTCATAGGAAGGGTAGTGATTAAGTGAGCAGATTATAACCGGGTGTGGTTGCTGTATGATCTGTGAATTGATACTATCGTATATTGATTCCGAACTGGGTAAACATATCATTGTGTTCTTTACTTTCTGCACTGTTATTATTATTGTTATCTTGTTCATTGTGTTGGATATCTGTGTCTCAACATCTGTGTAGGACATCTGATATCTGTGCCAGAATTTCAATTGGCATCAAGAGCTTGCATCCTTGTTTGGTTCTGGGTGAGATTCAGGGAAGGTACTTTCTGGTACAATGGACAAGGATGGAGGATTTTTGAACAAACCACCTCTGCTTGATGGTTCTAACTATGACTATTGGAAACCAAGGATGATAGCATTCATCAAATCCAAGGATGATCAAGCATGGAAAGCTGTTATCAAAGGATGGGAACCCCCAAAGGTTAAAGATGGAAAAGGTAATCCTACTGATGTGGTGAAGGAAGAGGAAGACTGGGATGATGCAGACTACAAAGGGTCCTTGGGAAATTCCAACGCCATGAATGCACTGTTTAATGGTGTTAATAAGAATATCTTCAGGTTAATTGAACATTGCACCATTGCAAAAGAGGCGTGGGAGGTCTTGAAGGTTGCTCATGAAGGGACTTCAAAGGTGAAGATGTCAAAACTTTAGCTTCTCACTACCAAGTTTGAGAGTTTGAAGATGAAGGAAGATGAGAGCATTCATGATTTTCACATGAACATTATTGAGATAGCTAATGCTTCAAGTGCCTTAGGTGAAAAGATGTCTGATAGCAAACTGGTCAGAAAAATCCTCAGATCTCTACCTAAGAGATTTGACATGAAAGTGATTGCAATAGAGGAAGCTCAGGACATAGATAAGATGAAAGTGGATGAACTTGTGGGATCACTTCAAACATTTGAATTGGGGATCAGTGAAAAGTATGAAAAGAAAAAGAGTATAGTGTTTGTGTCAAATGCTAGTGATTCAGACGATGAAGGTAACCTGGTCAGAGATGAAGGGGTATCTAAAGATCTGGTATCGCTTGGAAAATAATTTAACAAAGTGTTGAAAAAGATGGACTGGAAGTTAAGAGAAAATGTTCAGAACAAGTCACTCGACATCAGTAAAAATCAGGATGGAGGCAGAAGGTCCAGAACTGAAGAAGACTCCAACCAAGGGAAGAGAGTTCAGTGTTTTGAATGTGAGGGATTTGGGCACATAAAAACTGAGTGTCCCACGTATCTCAAAAGGCAGAAGAAGGGCTTATCTGTGTCTTGGTTAGAAGGAGAGTCTGAGAGTGATCTTGAAGAAGAATCAGCAAAATTGGTGACAGCCTTGACCGGAATATGTAAGTCTGATGAGGAAACAACTTGTGAGTCTGATTCTGGAAAAGAATCTTATATTGGAGAACTCACTAAGCAGGAAGTCTTCACCGGGTTCTTAGAGTTATGTATCAAGAATGAAGAGAGGTGCCAGATAATATTAGAACATAAGGTTCTGATAGCTCAACTAGAAGCTGAGAAGGAAGAACATCTATCAATCATTGCTAATCTTAAAGAGGAAGTTGTATGGCAAAAGTCAAAACTTGACAATATGACCAAATCTATAAGGATGCTGAACATTGGTTCCACGCAGCTGGATGAGATTCTTCAGACTGGGAAAATGTTGGAAATGTACAAGGTCTTGGTTTTAACAATCAAGTAGAGAACTACAAGAAGTCTGTGTTAAAGTTTGTTCCTCAGAAAATAAGGCAAGAGGAGGAGATGTCAAATCGCATGGTTCAACATCAGATGAAACATCAGAAAATAGTATGTAGTGCAAAGTATAAACCATGGAGATGTCATTACTGTGGAAAGATTGGTCACTTAAAGTCCTTTTGCTACAATTTGCATGGTTATCCCAAAACTGCTCATCAACAAAATAAAGGACGGAATTGGGCTGAAGTAAAGAAAAGATGGACTCCTAGAAATATGATGGCGGGTTTCATAGCACATGCCTCTCTCAGAGCATCTGCAAGGGAAGATTGGTACTTTGACAGTGGTTGTTTAAGACACATGACTAGTGTGAAGAAATTCTTGTCAGACATCAAGCCTCACTCCACCAATTATGTCACTTTTGGGGATGGATCAAAAGGTGAAATAAAAGGTGTTGGAAAGCTGGACTACACAGGACAACCAAATCTGGATCGTGTTCTATTTGTCAAAGGGCTGACTGTAAATTTGATCAGTATAAGCCAACTGTGTGATCTAGGACTCAAAGTAAATTTCACAAAATCTGAATGTCTAGTAACCAATGAGGAAGATGAAGTTGTAATGAAGGGAACCAGGTATAAGGATAACTGCTATCTGTGGAATCCTCAAGAATCGGAAAGTTTGTCTACCTGTTTGATGTCAAAGGAAGATGAAACCAAACTGTGGCATCAAAAATTGGGTCACTTACATTTGAAAGGGATGAAGAAAGTTATGTCAAGTGAGGTTGTTAGAGGTATTCCCAAGCTGAAGATTGATGAGGATAGAATATGTGGTGAATGTCAAGTTGGGAAGCAAACAAAGGTGTCGCACAAAAGGCTTCCACATCTTACCACAACTTCTAGAGTTCTGGAACTGCTTCACATGGACTTAATGGGACCTATGCAGGTTGAAAGTCTTGGTGGGAAGAAGTATGCTTATGTTGTCGTTGATGATTACTCCAGATTCACCTGGATAAGCTTTATCAGAGAAAAGTCTGAAGTATTTGCAGCCTTCAAAGAGTTGTGTCAAAGGATTCAACGGGAAAAGAATTGTGGTGTTGTTCGAATCAGAAGTGACCATGGGAAAGAATTCGAAAATAGCAGGTTTGAAGAGTTTTGTTTATCTGAAGGAATCACTCATGAATTCTCATCACCAATCACTCCTCAGCAGAATTGTGCGGTGGAACGCAAGAATATGACTATACAAGAGTGTGCAAGGGTCATGATTCATGCCAAAAAGCTTCCATATCATTTTTGGGCTGAAGCCATGAATACCGCTTGCTATATACACAATAGGGTGACTATCAGATCAGGTACTTCTGTTACTCTTTATGAGCTATGGAAAGGTAGAAGGCCAAATGTGAAGTATTTCCATGTTTTTAGGAGTAAGTGCTATATCTTGGCGGATCGTGAGCAGAGGCGAAAGATGGATCCTAAGAGTGAGGAATGGATATTTTTGGGATACTCTACAAACAGTAAAGCATATAGGGTATTTAATTATAGAACTAAGGTGATGATGGAATCCATAAATGTGGCGGTTGATGACTCTGGCAAAGACGAAGATGTCCCAGATGATGTTGGAGCATGCTTTCCCATGAACAATGAAATCTCACAAGACACTGAGTCAGTAGAAGATAATGCTCAAGAGACCGACACTAGACCTGAGAATGAAGAGGTAGAGGATGCTAACAGGGGACCCTCTATAAGGATTCAGAAGGATCACCCTAAGGAGTTGATTATTGGAAATCTGAATGAAGGTGTAAGAACCATAACGAGGGAGGCTGTGTCAAATGCATGTTTTATTTCAAATCTTGAACCAAAGAATGTTAAAGAGGCATTGACATATGAGTTCTGGATAAGTGCTATGCAGGATGAGCTTTGTCAATTCAAGAGGAATGAAGTCTGGGAACTGGTACCACGACCAGCAGGAACAAATGTGATTGGAATAAAGTGGGTTTATAAGAATAAGTCTGATGAACAAGGAGTTGTTACCAGAAACAAAGCCAGATTAGTTGCTCAAGGATACACACAGATTGAAGGGGTAGATTTCGATGAAACATTGGCTCCTGTGGCTCGATTGGAATCCATCAGATTGTTGCTAGGAGTGGCATGTTTTTTGAAATTCAAATTGTTTCAAATGGATGTCAAGAGTGCCTTTCTGAATGGCTATCTTAATGAGGAAGTTTATGTTGAGCAGCCTAAAGGATTTGTGGATCCAAATTTTCCTGATCATGTCTTCAAGCTAAAGAAGCCTTTGTATGGTTTGAAACAAGCTCCACGAGCTTGGTATGAAAGGCTGACTAAGTTCTTAGTCAAACATGGATACAGGAAGGGTGGTATTGATAAAACACTTTTTGTCAAGGAGAAGGATGGGAAACTAATGATTGCTAAGATTTATGTAGATGATATCGTGTTTGGTGGGATGTCGGATGAAATGGTCCAACATTTTGTCAACCAAATGCAGTCTGAATTTGAAATGAGCTTGGTAGGAGAATTGACTTACTTCCTTGGATTGCAAGTCAAGCAGATGGAAGATTCCATTTTTATTTGTCAGAGCAAATATGCAAGGAATATTGTGAAGAAGTTTGGATTGGATAATGCCAAGCATAAGAGAACTCCTGCTCCTACTCACTTGAAGTTATCCAAAGATGAAAAGGGAGTGAATGTTGAACAAAGTTTATACAGAAACATGATTGGCAGTCTGCTGTATCTCATAGCAAGTAGGCCAGACATAACCTTTGTTGTTGGTGTACGTGCAAGATACCAAGAAGAACCTAAGGCCAGTCACATCAATCAAGTTAAGAGAATTCTTAAGTATGTGAGTGGTACATGTGATTATGGGTTGTTGTACTCCCATGACTCAAGTTCCATTTTAGTAGGATACTGTGATGCTGATTGGGCTGGAAGTGCTGATGATAGGAAAAGTACCTCTGGAGGTTGTTTCTTTTTGGGAAATAATCTTATTTCATGGTTTAGTAAGAAGAAAAACTCTGTATCTCTTTCTACTGCTGAAGCTGAGTACATAGCAGTTGGAAGTAGTTGTGCTCAACTGGTGTGGAAGAAGCAAATGTTATCTGAGTATAATGTTACACAAGATGTCATGACATTATTTTATGACAACCTGAGTGCCATTAATATTTCTAAAAATCCTATTCAACATAGCAGGACTAAGCACATTGATATCAGGCATCACTTCATCAGAGAACTTGTGGAGGACAAAGTCATAACTCTTGAGCATGTTAGCACAGAAAATCAGCTTGCTGACATATTTACCAAGGCTCTGGATGCAGTTCAGTTTGAAAACCTGAGGAGTAGACTTGGGGTTTGCATTCATGAAGAACTATAGCAATTAATGTTCCTTCTGGCTGCCAGATTGAAAATATTAAAGGTGGTTCTGGTAGTGCAGTGTGTGCAGGTGGTTATGAAGGGGAAGATGCTGAAGTTTGTGCATGACACTTGGTCATGTGATGTGGTGTGCATCTACTCTCTGATGCTGTTTATTCTGGTTTATGACTTGACCATTTCTCAAAAATTAATAACTGTTCTACTTGCCTTTGTCATATTTCTGGCTAAAAAGGGGGAGTAGTGTGCTTGTGCGTGTGCTGGTACTGCAGCTGAGTTGAAGAATATTGAATGTTGTTGTGTTGTTGCAGTTGAGGGGGAGTTTTTTGTTTGTGATTTTTTGCTGATATGCTGTGTTGTGTGTTGGTATTGTTGTGTGTTTTTCGCTGCTGTCTCTGATATGGATGTTGTGCTTGTGTTATCTTTGCAATATTGTTTGGTGTGTAGTTTTACCCAAAATAAGCCAAAGGGGGAGATTGTTATTTCTTTGTTTTTGTGGTTGGCATTTATTTTGCTAAAACTATTCTAGCAGCAAGATGTTGGATAAAGATGTTCTAATTTTCTGCATTCAACATGTCGAATAAAGATGTCCCATACTGGCTCATAGGAAATCGCGTCTGATTTTGGTTTAAAGGGAAAATTCTGTTGCTGTTAATTGTTACTGAATATTCTGTGAATATTTGGTTATCCTATGTGGCATCCAAAGTATTTTTGGGTTGGGTTTTTATGTGTTGGTTTTCGGATTTTCAGCATTTTCTAACTATGGAGACATATTAGGAAACTTTAGATTGAAGACCTATTTTGTTGGAGTTTTTATTGTAGAATTGTGAGCAGTCTCCTTGCTGCGTTTGTGAAGCCCAATCCAGTCCAGATTTAATGCTATATATTGACTGGTGTAAACCTAGTTTAGGTGTGGAACTTACGTGCGTTTTGTTAGGGTTTTCGAGTGTTATTTGTGAGCCTAACTGGTATCATTCTGATAACAGTATAAGGACTGGTTTTTGTGTTGTAAGTTCTGTCAGTTACTCATAAGCTTCTAAGCATTGAGTTTCTAATGTGTCAATTCTCATAAGCTTTGAAGTATTGAGAATTGTGTGTTTTGAAAGTGTGGCTTTCGTTTTGTTTCTTGTGTTGAAAGGAACTAGTCACGGGTTGTAATTGTATAGGGATTTGAGGAGGGCCTCATACCTAGGTGAGTCTTAGGTAGAAGTCATAGGAAGGGTAGTGATTAAGTGAGCAGATTATAACCGGGTGTGGTTGCTGTATGATCTGTGAATTGATACTATCGTATATTGATTTCGTCCCTGGCTTGGTAGCCCCCAGAGTAGGATTGTTGATCCGAACTGGGTAAACATATCACTATGTTCTTTACTTTCTGCACTGTTATTATTATTGTTATCTTGTTCATTGTGTTGGATATCCGTCTCTCAACATATATGTAGGACATCTGATATCTGTGCCAGAATTTCACTGGGAATATTACTATAGATAGAAACCAACTGACTGTAATAGGTTACATCGTCTGTCTGTGAAAATACCAGAATATCAGGGTATGTGGGAGGCATGGTCACTTGCAAACCTGTAAACACCCGCCCATACTCACATGTGGGTACTAAAATAGCGGTTCCTCAGTTTCAGATTTTCTATTTTGAGAAGCAATAGTACATTCATCCCTCGGGGTACAATACTATCGCCAAACAAAGAGAACGTCCACTGATTCCCCAAAAAATAAAAGCCATCCTATACAAGTTCCAAAGTGGGCCCTCGGGTGCGAATGGGTTTGCCACAGAATGTGGTCTGCCACGGTCACCACTAAAGAGGGATGTTTCCACTAAGGTCCTCAATGATCAGTCACCAGAGTCGATAGCTTCCTAGGTTAACACCCCAAAATGCACAAGACACACAAATCAGAACATCTCCCAAGAAAACCACGCTTGGTTGTGGATTTCTTATAAACCATACATAACAAGATGATACGTAGGCCACACTACTTTCCACTCTAATCCTATGTATGTACTCAAGCCTGTGTAACGGTCTTATCTCTCAGAATACGCATCCCTCCAAATAGATAACCAGCACAGCACAGTCCAGTATAATAATGAAATATGATGCAGTAAATGCGGTAAATACAGTAATGTACAGTAAAGTCGTAAAATAGTAAAACAGCAAAAACAACATCAAAGTAAACACCCAATGAAAGAAAAACGCTAGGATTGACTCGCAAAAGGGGATGGACCCGCAAGAGGTCAACCTGTCCCCAACAGAGTCGCCAGCTGTCGCTCCCGGGATTTTCATCCAAGTACAAATGCGAAAGTGGCGCGGAAACAGAGTCGGCAGCAATGTGTATTTATCCCAAGAGAGGGAAATGAAACACTGCGTAAACCTGAAGGAAGGAAAGAACGAGGTCTCGTGACCAAGAGAAATGGGTAAGGGAGTCGGTTACGCAAGGGGAAGGTATTAGCAGCCCCACGCGTCCATCGTACTCGATGGGATCCACGCTTGTTGTCTCGATCACAGGGTGTAAGGAACTGGAAATTAACTGCTAACTGGAGAACTGGATATGAAAGATAGAAAGGATAAGGGAGGGGAGAAAGAAGTGACTCGATAGGACATTATCGTTGTCCTAGGCCTACGTATTCCCTCAGTGCAATGGGAAAGTCAGAGTCAACGTAGTTCGACGGACTACGGGGAAGGTTGCTCGTCGAGATATCGCATCTCGTGCTTACGTATCTTTAATTAGACGAGAAAGAAGAATCAGAGGAAATGTAGTTCAGCTCAACGAGGGTTGCTTTGTTTGTGTTTTTTAATGGAAACATCAGAGTGTGCATTCCAGCAGTTAGGTGTTGCAGCTCGCTGTAGGGAGACTTAGGCGTTACCTGTTTGCGGTAGAACGGACATGACGAGTCCTTAAGAATGGAATGAAGGAGATGAGAAGAGAATTGTTTGTTTGTTTTTGTATTTTGAAAAGAAGTGTTTTGATTATTTTGTGTTTACAACGCATATTGTATTTAAGTCTTTCACGTAGGATCGAATGCCTCGCATATCGACCCAAGACGGGACGTATGATAAACATTCTAAAAAAGTGAGAGAAGACCCCTCACTATCTTATTCTCACATGAAAGGCTCAAATACAATATATTTTATGCCTTTATTAGATGTTTTGTTTTTTGTTTTGAGGTGAGGAGAAGAGAGACTCAAAGGTTAAGAAAGGTAAAAGTCTAAAGGGAGACTAATAATCCTAAGAGTTATCATGCTTGGATGTTCCTAATGGTTAAGTGTGGTTTAGAAACCTAAGTCTAAAAGAAAAGAGAAGAAGAGTGAGTTCTAACTTACTTCAAAGATTGAAGTTAAGTTAAGAACTCAAAGGGATGAAAGCAATGAAATGTCAAAGAAGCATAAGATGCTTATCACAATCCCAACTTGAAAGCTTAAAAGAGATAAGAAAAGAGGTTGTATGTGGGTGCTCTCCCACACACTTGACTTACCATTAGCCCCTGAAAATGTTAGCAAAACAATTTACAAGTGAAGAAATAAGGAGAGAAGAACAAGTAAGAATCAAACAAGTTAGGAACTAAAGAAGAAAGATCCTAAAGGTTGAGAAAGCTTCTAGGTCAGAACTTATACCCTAAGAAAGTCCTCTAAGGTTAAGAGATCAAACATAAACAAACTATGCACTAACAATGTCTTAAACAACAAAGAAATGCACCATAAAAGTAATTGATTAAAGATGAATTATTATACAAGATGAACATGCACTAATGCCTAATGAAATGTCAAAGCCAGAATCATACATCATATATGAATGTCCTATAATGCATATGAATGGGCATACAAGTTATGAAAATGAATGATCAAGTATAAGAAGTTAGATGAAGAAGAAGTGAGAAGAGAAGAAACAAGTTTCACTTAAAGAAAAGAAGTAACATGGAACACAAGTTAAAGTGGCAAACCAAAAATGGATGAACATGGATCATAGATCAGTACCAAATGACATTTAAGATGTAATTATAATGCAAGAATTAATATGTCATACCCCAAATTTTGACCACTAAGATTCCCATCATTGTGCAAATTATCATCACAATATGGATGTATCATTATGCCTCATTAGTCTCCCCAAAGATGGGTGAACACTTATTACTATCAAAATTAGGGTTTCAAGCCCTCTCAGAGCTCTTAGCCAAATGGTCAATCAAGAAATGACATGATCTTCAACTTGTCTAACCTCTCAAACATCCACAATGGATCAAGAGGACTCCCACATCAAGGATTAAGCACAGGGTTGCTCCCTTCTAGGTGGATCAAGCCTCAAGATCGCCAGTGTCACAAAATTAGGGTTTTGGTCGACCAGGGCCTCCAGTTGGAAATTTTCCTCTGGGCATGAGCCAATACTTCAAAGAATATCCTAATATACTCCATGGAACCTCATGGACCCAATTATCAAGTCAATTTTTCCTCAGGGGGTGCATTCATCAAAAATCAGGAATTAGGGTCTCTTGACCTAATTCACCCCTAAGTTTACTTTTGGGACAAATCATGAGCCAAGACCTCAAGAGAGGATTTGAGGGTCTCTAACATACCACATTGATCCATTTGAAACAATGGATTGATCCAGGAAGCTTGAGCAACAAGTCTCAATTTCATCTGAACCACAGTTCGGGTTTCGCGAGAAAAGTCAACTGTAACTTTGACTTTTGACCAGGACATACGCCCAAGCCCTAAGACATGATTCAATACACCCTATAACACCCATGGAACATGTCCATCAAGTTTGATTTAGGTTAAGGACATGATTTCCTAAAGGATTGCACAGTTTGGAATTCATCGGATAAAAAGTCAACTGTGCACAAAAGTCAACTTTGACTTTTTGAGATTTTTCACAAAAATGGATTTTTAACCCTAAAATGATGTTAATGTATGATTTGAATCATCATTCATAAAAAAAAATCAAATAAAGTGGGATAACTTGTAAAAGGGGTAACCATAAAAACTTAGAAAATTTTCTAAGTTATGAACAAAGTGGCAAGGGTACCAACTTTAGAGGATCATAACTCCTAAACCACAAAGCCATTTTTCCCCATCCAAAGCTTGATTTGTAGATCTCATGGCCCTCTACAAAAACTTCAACTAGACCTCATTCCAATTCTTCATGGATTTTGAGTTATGGATTGATCAAAATCATAAAAAGTGAAAATGTCACTTTTTTCCAACACTTAGTGAAATTTTCACTAAGTCAGAATCTCCCTTCACTTTTTTCCAAATGTAGGGACATTTTTCACTTGGATCCAAAAGGTATCAAAACCAAATATGATCTAACAGTTGTTGTATCATATAAGGGCTTTCCAAAATGGCCAAGAACATCACCAAATTTAATTTGAGCTAAGAGTTATGGTAGTGGCAAAGTGCCTTGCTGAAAACTGCCAAGGCAAGGCAGAATTTTGCATTTTGGGTCGATTTGCCAAAATCAGCCAATTCCAAGCCTTGTTATCATCTTGGACACATCTGAGGATCAAATCTAAAGGGGACAATCACTGAGGGACAAGACTCTAATTTTAGATTGAAGCATTTAATAGATGCTTAGAGGTGGCATAGACTGACACATTTGCAACTGAATTCAATCAAGATTCCTCCAACAAGTAGGGAACCAAAGCTCTGTGCTCTAACCTCTAGTCAATGGCTAGAGGAGACTTGGATTTTCATTTACCAACATTGTCCAAACCTCTGCTGTAGTTGCCATTCACTATTCCTTGCAAAACAAACTTGCTCTACTATAAATAGAGCTCATTTGTGATCAGTTTGAGTACACCAAAGCCATCAAACAGATGCTTTCCTCAAAATCTCTTCTTTCACTCCAATGTTGCCATCTAAGGCAAGTCACTATCTGGTTTTGAGTTTGAGAGCTATTCCAATCAAACCAATCACACACACACACCTCATAAACATCATATGGAAGTGATCCAAACACTTAAACAACATCTGGAACACTGATTTCTCAGAATCACCAGCCAGTTGCTCAAAGTTTTAACCAAGTTACAGCTGAGATGCCATGAAGTGATCTAGCCATTTCCAATCAAGTTCAAGCATTCAAACGCACTCCATAGGGTGTAGGGAAGCTATTCAGATCATCACAACTCATTTGTAACACCTCTAACTCAAAAATCACATTGCTCTTGCTGTCATGACCTTCAAGTAAGCCTAAACTTGGTCATCTCTTAATCTATGCATATTTCCTCGCACAATACTTTTGCCAAATGTTCATAATCATACATGAAATGTTTCCCCTCAATTAATTGCTTTGTTTGAATCGTGTATCAAAATTCTCATCCTTCTTGCAAATTTTAGGGTTCTTGAGGTTTTGTCTTGATTTCTTATTCCTTGTTAAAAATAAATGAAATTAAAGACCATAGACATGATCGTGAGGTTGAAACGAGCAGATTGATATGTGGATTGCATGATATAATCAAGTATTCAATGAGATTGGGGAGAAAATGCAAATCTGGGCAAAACTCAGAACACGCGCGTGTTCTTGGGTGTTCTTGGCACCCTTTTTTGAAAATTCAAATATTTGAATTTTGTGATTTTATTTAATTGATTCAAAAATTAATTTCTCTCTGAGTTTTAATGATTTTGAGTTGATTCTTTTTTTAATAATTCACAAAAATGTTAAAATATTTTATTTTCCCAAAAAAATCCCAAAAATATTATTTATTTCATATAATTGATAATTTTGCAAAGAATTAATATTTTAATTATTTTTGACATTTAAAATATTTTTTCCTTCTTGATTTTACAAATTTTTATGATTTCTAATCATTTTGTAGGTCAAAACATGATTGTTGAAACATTAATCCAAGATCACAATTTGTTTTCCACATGTTAAACAATTTTGATCATCTTAATTGAATTTTTTATTCAATTAAAATACATTTTGGAAACAAATTAGGGTTTTGATTAATTCAACCCTCATCAAACAATTTCAAACACTTTTTGGGCCTCTAATAGAGTGTAAGACCCAATCCTTTGTAAATACAAACCTATTTTGGGCCTCACTTATTGTATAAGTCCCGTTGTATTTCAAAAAGTTCAACACGATCATCGTCCGTTGAAAAAAAAAACCCTGGGCCTCTCCTCGAGCTATAAGACCCATTCAAAATCTTTTGGGCCTCTATTAGAGTGTAAGACCCAACCCCCTTTGAAAACCAAACCATTTTGGGCCTCAGTCTTTGTATAAGACCCACCGTGTTTTCAAAATCTCTGCGCGATCGCCATTTCAAATGAAAAATCATTTGGGCCTACCCTCGTGTTATAAGCCCCACTCTTTTTCTTTAAATCTTTTGGGCCTCTTGAGAGAGTGTAAGACCCACCCCTTTGTACAGAAAACCTATTTTGGGCCTCAGTCACTTGTATAAGTCCCTCTGTACAAATTCACAGTGCGATCACTGATAAACCTTGGGCCTCTCCTTGAGCTGTAAGCCCCAATCTTTCATTTCAAAGCACTTTCTCCTTTGATTTTGAATATACTGTTGTTTTCAATCTTTCTTTGTTGAACAACTAACCAAACAGCATGGATGCTCTACAACCGAGTAAGTGGTTATATGCTTTCATTTACCGCTTTCATATACATACAACTGTATTGTGGGGCTGTTTCACTGTAAGTCTTCTTTCATAATAGTATAGATATTTAGAGTTTCCCCGGCAACTACGTCTAGTACTAAGCCCTGTTGATTACTCTTAAAATAGACAAAACTAGATCCCCATAGGATTACCAGATACAGTGTTCCCTCCTCTTGGGATTAAACAATATGGAGATGTGAAAGGCAGCATTCTTGGTGAACCCTTTCACAGACTGTCACCTTTAGAAATCGTCAAAGAAACTCTATTCCCCAGAGATGATCTTTTCTCCGTGAATGGCATCTCTTGAGTTTCTTCCAAATGCTCGAACTTTCCTGGCTTGATCTATTCTCTGTGAATAGCCTGTCTTGAACTTCTCGGGGTTTGGGAACCCACAGGCTTCATAAAAGCATCCTCGCCTCCTCTTGGGCGTTGTAAAAGGACTCGTCGGCTTCTTAGAAGTATTCACAGCCTCTTCTTAGGCTTCGTATAAATGATTTCTTCCTCCGGGAATGATAGCCTCCTCTTGGGCTTTGTACAAATTGTCCCTCGGCTTCTTAAAAGTTTCCAGCCTCCTCTTGGGCTTCGTACAAATTGTCCCAACGACCTCCTAGATGTATAGGAACAAAAATTAGTCATCTTAATAAAATAGTCTTTCAAAGAGTCTAGATCTTGCTATTGCTGTTTCTTAAATGTAGTACAAAAGATGAAACTCTAGACTTGGACAGTCTAATTTCCTTGAGTCTCAAAGACATTCTCAAGTTCTTCTCAAAGCTAGGAGATGAAACCAGTAGACTCGAACAGTCTCAATACCCTTTGGATTTCCCATTTCCTTAAAGAACAGGAAATAACCCTGATCCTCGAATCAAATCCCTGAGTGCAAACAGTACTCATATAAGAACTCATTTTCTCTTTAAATCAGCATACTGGACCTGCCACTCAACTGAAACAGTAACCCTAGCCTCCTCTTGGGCTTTGTACAATGATTCTCCCCAGCAGAGTTAACCTTTGCAGCCTCCATCTCGGGCTTCGTACGAGATACAAAATCACTGTCTTGTTGAGTATAAAAGACTCTCTTGTTGAGTCAAACATTTTTTAGCCTTTATCTCGGGCTTTGTACGAGATACAAAACACTCTCTTGGTGAGTATAAAAGACTCTCTTGTTGAGTCAAACCCTTTTAGCCTCCCTCTTGGGCTTCGTACAAGACACATATAAAAACACTCTCTTGTTGAGTCAACCCTTTTAGCCTCTATCTCGGGCTTCGTACGAGATACAAAAGCATCCTCTTGTTGGGTCAATAGCCTCCTCTTAGGCTTTGTATAAAAAACCCCGGTTGAGTCAATCAACCTTTTAGCACCAAAATTGTGCCTCGTTCACAGGATTCAAACATCAACAACTCCTTTTCCCTCGTCTAATTGTTGTAAGCGGCAAGCCTCTGGATTATTTACATCCACGCCACTGTCCCTCTTTTAGCTTGAGAAATTCCTAAGGAAAGATGGCATTGCTCTACACTGAGTTAAAGTCTTATCCTTCAGGTTAAAAATCCCCTATAAAGGAAATTATGGCATTGCTAGGATTACATATCCCGGTTAAAGTAATCCTCCTTTATAGTCAGTCACCCAACAGTTGTGACAAACAGACCCCCTTTTAGAGATGACAAATTCTCTCTAATGACGAAACATTTTGCTTCACATCTTGGGCTTCAAACAAGATACAAATAGAACCTTTAGCTTCACATCTTGGGCTTTGAACAAGATACAAACCACCTTTAGCTTCACGTCTTGGGCTTTGAACAAGACACCAAAACACCATTTCCTCCCATAGAATAGGAGGAACTACGATCACTCTGATTTCCCTATTTCGGTAAAGGGGAATACGTAGGCATAAGATTGAAAGAAAAATCTTAGCGAGCACACTAATCCAAATCCCGTACCCTCACATGTCAAAAGCATCAGTCCTAATCTCCCACCAATCGCCCTAGCACTATTTTAACAAAATAACCTAAGAGAGACCCACAATCTTTGTAGCATCTGTAAACCAACAGTTATCTATTCAAACTCAGTTTGCAAGCAGGGTTAATTAGAGACATCTATTTCCCTTCCTTCATCAGCTTCAATAGGATAAAAAATGAATCGAAATGTAGTACCAAAGCGATAGTGCTTCGCAACCACGTCCCAAAATCGCTCGCTACAGAAAAATGGCGACTTCACTGGGGAAGCTCGAGATCTTGCTCTCTTCCCATCTCTTAGCTAGAAACCTTAGAAAGTGCCACAGAAAAGTGGCGCCCACCATGGGGCCTGTTTTCTTTCCTTGGAATTTCACTGGGATATGATTTTTTGTTGACTTCATTAGGATCTTAGGTCAAAACCTTTAAATTGGGAAGGAACCACAGAGTGGCGCCTCCGCCGGGGAGCCATTTTCTGTCAGGAACATAGGATTCATAGCTCTTAAAAGTCTAGGACATTAGGACAAATATATATACTGCTTTTCCTAATTGATATATGTGTTTATTTTTCTGCTAATGGGAATGTGTGTGATGTCGCATGTGGAAAGATTGAGTATACACCTAGGAAAAACCCCTTTAGTGGTGCGGAAGCTATCGGAAATAGTTGTCACACGATACCACCCTCTTCTGAGGACTCTTCGAAAAAACATCACCTAGCACGGTTCCCGGCCCGCTGGTGTTTTTCTCGACAAGAGTTGATGATGTTGAGAGACAGGTACAAAAATCACTAGTATAAACCTTTGGGACGGGTAGAGCCTTGACTCCATGATGTAGCGAGTGATTTTTGGATGTGGTTGCGAAGCACGATCGCTCTGGTACTACAGTTCGATTCATTTTTTATCCTATTAAAGCCGATGAAGGAAGGGAAATAGATGTCTCCAATTAACCCTGCTTGCAAACTGAGATTAAACAGTCAAAACTGTTGGTTTACAGATGCTACAAAGATTCGGGGTTTCTCCTAGGTTATTTTGTTGACGAGGGGTGTTTTAGGCTATCGGTTAGGATGTTAGGACGAATGTATGAGAGTATGGGATTTTGGGTTTTTGTTTAGTGTGCTCGCTAAGATTTTTCTTTCAATCTTATGCCTACGTATTCCCGTTTACCGAAACAGGGAAATCAGAGCGATCGTAGTTCCTCCTATTCTATGGGAGGAAATGGTTGTTTTGGTGTCTTGTTCAAAGCCCAAGACGTGAAGTGAAAGGTGGTTTATATCTTATTCAAAGCCCAAGATGTGAAGCTGAAGAGTCTATTTGTATCTTGTTTAAAGCCCAAGATATGAAGCTAAAAGGTCTCAACTTTAGAGAGAATTTGTCATCTCTAAAGGGGGGGTTGTATGTCACAACTGTTTTATAAAGGAGAATTACTTTAACCGGGATATGTGAATCCGGAAATTCCATAATTTCCTTTATAGGGGATTTTAACCTGAAGGAGAAGACTTTAACTCAGTGTAGAGCAATGCTATCTTTCCTTAGGAATTTCTCATGTTAAAAGAGGGACAGTAGCATGGATATAGATGATCCAGAGGCTTGCCGCTTACAACAATTAGACGAAGGAGTTGTTGATGTTTGTGTACTATGAACGAGGCACAACTTTGATGCTAAAAGGTTGATTGGACCAACCAGTGGTTTTCTTATACAAAGCCTAAGAGGAGGCTATTATGTGTCTCGTACAAAGCCCGAGGAAGAGGCTAAAAGGTTTTGACTCGACGATGGAGTCTTTTGGTATCTCGTATAAAGCCCGAGATGGAGGCTATTTGACTCAACAAGAGAGTTTTTGTATCTCGTATAAAGCCCGAGATGGAGGCGAAAGGGTGATTGACTCAACGAGGGAGTCTCTTTATGTGTCTCGTACAAAGCCCGAGAGAGAGGCTAAACGTTGTTTGATTCCGCTGGGGAGAATCATTGTACCAAGCCCAAAAGGAGGCTATTGTAACTGTTTCAGTTGAGTGACAGGTCCAGTATACTGATTTTGAAAGAGAAAACCAGTTCTTATATGAGCAATGTTGTACTCAAGGCTTTGATTCGAGGGTCTGGGTCGTTCCCGTTCTTTAAGGAAGTGGAATATCCGAAGGGTATTGAGACTGTCCGAGTCTACGGGTTTTCTTCCTATTTAACGAAGAGGTCGCTTGAGAATGTCTTTGAGACTCAAGGATATTAGACTGTCCGAGTCTAGAGTTTTATCTCTTGTACTATGCTTTGAGAAACAGTAGTAGACTCTTTGAAAGGACTGTTCTATGCAGATGACTAAGTTCTGTTCCTATACCTCTAGGAGGTCGTCGGGACAATTTGTACGAAGCCCAAGAGGAGGCTGGAAGCTTTTAAGAAGCCGACGGGTCCTTGTATGAAGCCCAAGAGGAGGCTATCATTCCCGGAGGAAGAAATCAATAAACAAAGCCTAAGAGGAGGCTATGTGTAACGCCCCAGTTTTAGTATTTTCATTTAATCGAGTCGTTTTTGATTATTTTATTATTATATTATTTTATTTTTGACTTTTATTTGGAAATATGTTATTTTTTTAAATGTTGCGATATTTTATCGGGTTTTGGGATCGTTTGCGAGATATTTGAGTGTGGGGGTATTTTGGTCATTTCATGATATTTTTGCTTAAGTTAGAAAATAGAAAATAGAAAGAGAGAAAAATAGAGAGAAAGGAAAGGAGAAGAAGGAAAAAGGAGAGAAAAGAGAAGAAGAAGAGAAAAAGTGAGAAAAATTTGAAAAACAAGAAATCGATCTCCCGACTTTTCTAAACGCGATTAAATCGGGTAAGGGTGCGAAACTCGATTATCTTATCGTTGTGTATGATTATGTATGTGTGTTTGCATGTTGTATTGTCTTGTTCGATAGTTTTTCGGTTATAGGGCGAAAACGCGTAAACGAGTAGAAATCGATATTTTCACGGACGGAAATCGATATAATTTGTGTTGTATGATCTCTTTATGTTTATGAACCATTGCTATTAATGGTTTTGCTGATGGGAGTGATTTGGGGGAAGAAAAATGGAAATTTGGGGGTAGTGAACAGTGCGTAACGAAGCAGAAATTCTGCTTCTGGTGTGAAGCGTCGGGCGGTGTGTTTGTTTCGCCGGGCGGTTCGTTCTTTCGCGGGGCAGTTTTGAGAGGCGCAGAGGTTACAAGTTCCTGACTCTCTTGAGTCATTTTGGGAGAATTAGTGTCGCCTGTGCTTCGCCGGGCGAGGTAGCGGCGAAGGGTGTTTCGCCGGGCGGTTGGAGTGTTTCGCCGGGCGGTAGTGAGAGATTTCCAAATAATATTTTTTTCCTAAAAATTCATAACTCTCGAACCGTATTTCCGATTTAAGCGTTATTTATATCGTTGGAAAGCTTATAAAATGTACTTTATTATGATGATGGTTTTGAGAATTGTTGACCGATTAAATCATGTCGGGGATTAGAAAATGTGTTATTTTGTTGTAGACTTTTGCCGTTTAATTGTGTGAACTTGATGTGTATGTGCAATATGCTGTTGGGGTGGATATGATATGACTTGTGTACTGTGAGTGAATGAAATTGCATGAAATACCTGTGTGATGATGGTTGGTGGCCTTACGGCAAGAAAATACGATGTATGGTAATTGTTGATATATGCATGATTATGGATGTGTATGTGTGTGCATATTAAATGTCATGAGTCATTGTATGCCAAGCATCATGATATGCATTGTTGTGACATCCTGAGTGACAGTTTGGTTCCAGAGGGAATCTGCTATAACATCGTGGGCCCATGTGGGGACCGAAAGCGATGGTTATAGACGATCGTGTGCCCTTGTGGGGACCAAAAGCGATCGGATTGTGTGCCCATGTGGGGACCGAAAGCAATCCATAAACGTTGTGTGCCCATGTGGGGACCAAAAGCGACGGGTGAACATCGTAGGCCCGACGGGGAGTTACACTAAGTAACGAGTGATGGTTCCAATAGTTCCTGAGTGAACTGGTGATGAGACATGAGAAACATTGGAAGTCGGTACCGCATGGCATGTGCATAGAGTCGTTGTGTCGGTCTCTGTGCATTTGCATAATCATGGATTATTTGTGTATGTCCAATTGTGAATGTGATTATTGAGATGGAATATGTATGATTGCGTTGATGATGAGTGCATTGTGTATGATTGATGTGCATTGGTGATGAATACCTAATACTTGTACTATGTGGCGTTATATTTGATTGTGGTGCATTGGTGGTGAGAATATTATACTTGTGCATTTCCGTGTTAATATATAATTTTATGCAACTGTATTATGATTGTTTTTCTCACCCTTCTGCTGTTTTATAATGCTCTATGAGGCATTGCAGATTAGAGTTGCTGGAGGTCTATTTGTGAAGCTTTGCGTCTTCATTCTTTTGTCGGTCGGCTCTGATATGTGACACCGGGTAGTTAGGGTGGCCGTTTGTGATTATTGTGTATTATGTATATATATCTTTGGGCTTGTACATGTATAACTTGATGTATGATAAACTTTTTATGTGATATATATATAAATGATATTCAGTTTTAGATTTTCCGCTTCTATTCTAAAATCTGAAATGTGGGTGTAAGGAACTGAGTTCCTCTATTGATTTCTACCCCACTGTTACATATCTTTATGAGCAGGTATTGTATATTTGTTTGTTATTGATGTGATGCCTCCAGTTTATGCCGTGTTTTAATTATACTCTGATGAAATTTCGAATTTTTATTTACCGCTTTAATAGCTTGGGGGTATAGATTGGGGGTGTTACACTATGAATACTTCTAAGAAGCTGTAGGGTCCTTGTACTAAGCCCAAAAGGAGGCAGGGTTGCTTTCAGGAAGCCTGTGGGTCCTTGTATGATACCCAAGAGGAGGCCTATGTTTTTATGAAGCCCGTGGGTCCCCAAACCCCGAGAAATTCAAGACAGGCTATTCACAGAGAATAGATCAAGCCAGGAAAGTTCGAGAATTTGGAAGAAACTCAAAGATGCCATTCACGGAGAATACATTCATCTCTTGGAGTAAAGTTTCTTGACGATTCCTAATGAGGAAAGCCGAAGAGAAGACTGTATCTGGTGATCCTATTGGGGATCTAGTTGTCTATTTCAATGAATAAACGAAACGGTGTCACCTAGTTCTAGACGTAGTTGCCGGGGAAACTCTAAATATCTATACTATTATTACACAGTTGATATGAGTTTATGAAAGAAGACTTACAGTGAAACAACCCCATAATATAGTAATATGTATATGAAAGCGGTAAATGAAAGCATATAAACACTTACTCGGTTGTAGAGCTTCCATGCTGTTTGGTTAGTTGTTCAACAAAGACAGATTGAAAACAACAGTATATTCAAAATCAAAGGAGAAAGTGCTTTGAAAAAGACAGATTTGGGGCTTACAGCTCAAGGAGAGGCCCAGGGTTTTATCAGTGAGCGCACTGTTTGAATTTGTACAGAGGGACTTATACAAGTGACTGAGGCCCAAAAAAGGTTTTCTGTACAAAGGGATGGGTCTTACACTCTCTCAAGAGACCCAAAAGGTTTAAAGAAAAAGAGTGGGGCTTATAACATGAGGGTAGGCCCAGTTGAATTTTCGTTAAAAATGGCGATCGCGCCGAGATTTTCTTTTAACGCAAAGGGACTTATACAATAAGTGAGGCCCAAAATTGTTTTGGTTAAAAGGGGGTTGGGTCTTACACTCTATTAGAGGCCCAAAAGTTTTGAATGGGTCTTATAGCTCAAGGAGAGGCCCAGTTGGTTAATTTGAAAAGGCGACGATCGCGCCATTTGTTTTTGACGGTATCGGGACTTATACAATACTCTGAGGCCCAAAAATGATTTGGTCAAAAAAAGGATTGGGTCTTACACTCTATTAGAGGCCCAAAAGTTTTAAAAATAATTTATGAGGGTTGAATTAATCCAAAAACCCTAATTTGTTTTCAAAAATATGTTTTAATTGAATAAAAATTCAATTAAATGATCAAAATTGTTTAACATAGGAAAAACAACTTGTGATCTTGGATTAATGCTTCAAAAATTAAGTGTTGACCTACAAAATAATTAGAAAGCATTAAAAGTTGTAAAATCAAGGTGGACAAAATATTTTAAATGTCAAAAACAATTAAAACATTAATTCTTTGAAAAAATATCAATTATAAATAATATTTTTGGGATTTTTTGGGAAAATAAAATATTTTAACATTTTTGTGAAATATTAAAAAAAAACCAACTCAAAATCATTAAAACTCAGAGAGAAATTAATTTTTGAATCAATTAAATAAAATCACAAAATTCAAATATTCAAATATTGGAAAAATGGCGCCAAGAACACACCAAGAACACGCGCGTTTTTCAGTTTTGCCCAGATTTGCATTTTCTCTCGAATCTCACTGAATACTTAATCATATCATGCAATCCACATACCAATCAACTCGTTTCAACCTCACGATCATGTCTATGGTATTTAATTTGATTTAAATTAAACATATAACAAGAAATCACAAAAAATCCTCAAGAACCCTAATTTTTGCATGAAGGCTAGGATTTTTGATACGCGATTCAAACAATGTAATTAATTAAGGGGAAACATTCCATGCATGATTATGAACATATGGCCAAATTATTGTGCAGCAAAACTTGCATGGATCATAGAGTTAGAAGAGCTTATGCTTACCACTTGCAGCTGGTGATCGTGTTTTGTGTTAGAGGTGTTACAGCTAGGTTCCAATGATCTGGATAGCTTCCCTAGGTGCCATGGAGTGTATATGAATGCTTGGAATGGATTGAAATGGTTTGGAGCTGAAGATGGTACCTCAACTGCAAAACTGTCAAGAACTTGAGCAATTGGCTGGTGATTTTGTGAAATCTGTGTTCCAGATGTTATGTGAGTGTTTGGATTACTTCTATATGATGTATGTGAGGTGTGTGTGTGTGTGTGTGATTGGTTTGATTTGAAAAAATCTCAAACTCAAAACCCGATACTGACTTGCCTTAGAAGGCAAAATTGGAGTGAAAGAAGAGATTTTGAGGAAAGCATCTGTTTGATGGCTTTGGTGTACTCAAACTGATCACAATTGAGCTCTACTTATAGTAGAGCAAGTTTGTTTTTGGATCCACAGTGAATGGCAACTGCAGCAGAGGTTTGGCCAATGTTGTCCAATGGAAATCCAAGTCTCCTCTAGCCATTGACTAGAGGTTAGGGCACAGGGCTGTGGTTCCCTTGGTCTTGGATAAGTCTTGACTGAATTCAATTGAGAATGGCTCAGTCCATGCCACCTTGATGCTTCCATTGAATGCTCCAATCCAAAATTGGAGTCTTGTCCCTATTTTGGCCATTCTAGGTTCAACATGCTATTTCTTGTTCCAAAGACTTTGGAGGCTTGGCTCAGTGATTGTCCCCTTTAGATTCAATCCTCAGAGGTGTCCAAGTGGATAGGAGCATTTGGAAATGGCTGATTTTGGCAAATCGAGCAAAAGTGCAAAATCTGCCTTGCCTTGACAGATTTCAACAAGGCATCTTGGCAATGTCATATCTCATAGCTCAAATTGAATTTGGTAATGTTCTTGGCCATTTTGGAAAGCCCTTACATGATACAACAACTGTTTGAACATGTTTGGTTTTGATCTCTTTTGAATTCAAGTGAAAAATCCCCCTACATTTGGCAAAAAGTAGGGTAAAATCTGACTTAGTGAAATTTTCACTAAGTGTTGGAACAAAGTGACTTTTCTTGATTTTGATCACTCCATAAATCAAAATCCATGAGGAATTTGGACATAGGTCAGTATGAAGCTTTTGTAGAGGGAAATGTGATCTACAAATCAAGCTTTGAATGGGGAACAATGGCCTTGTGGTTTAGGAGTTATGATCCTCCCAAGTCGGCACATTAGTGTCACTTTTTCCATAACTTAGAAATTTTTCTAAGTTTTTATGGTTACCCCCTTTTACAAGTTATCCCACTTTTTTTTATTTTTCTTGATGAATGATGATTCAAATCATACATTAACATCATTTTAGGGTTAAAAATCCATTTTGGTGAAAAATCTCAAAAAGTCAAAGTTGACTTTTGTGCACAGTTGACTTTTTATCAGATGAATTCCAAACTGTGCAATTCCTCATGAAATCATGTCCTTGACCTAAATCAAACTTGATGGACATGTTCTATGGGTGTCATAGGGTATATTGAATCATGTCTTAGGGCTTGGGAGCATGTCCTGGTCAAAAGTCAAAGTTACAATTGACTTTTCTCGCGAAACCCTAATTGTGGTGCAGATGAAATTGAGACTTGTTGCTCAAGCTTCTTGGATTAATCCATTGTTGTAAATGGATCAATATAGTATATTAGAGACCCTCAAGTCATGTCTTGAGGTCTTGGCTCATGATTTGTCCCAAAAGTCAACTTAGGGGTGAATTTGGTCAAGAAACCCTAATTCCTGATTTTTGATGAATGCATCCCCTGAGGCAAAATTGACTTTATGATTGGGTCCATGAGGTCCCATGAAGTATATTAGGTTATGTTTTGGATCATTGGCTTGTGCCCAGATGAAAATTTTCCATTTGGAGGCCCTGGTCGACCAAAACCCTAATTTGGTGACACTGTCGATCTTGAGACTTGATCCACCTAGAAGGGAGCAGCCTTGTGCTTGATCCTTGAAGTGGGAGTCCTTTTGATCCATTTTGGATATTTGAGAGGTTAGACAAGTTGAATAACATGTCATTCCTTGATTGATCCTTTGCCTAAAAGCTTTAAAAGGGCTTGAATCCCTAAGTCTGATTGTAGTGGATGCTCACTCATCTTTGGGGAGACTGATGAAGTATGATGGTACATCCATATTATGATGATGAGTTTCACAATGATGGGAAATCTTAGTGGTCAAAATTTGGGGTATGACAGATGCCCCTATTTAATCTTCTTGGACTCGAAGGTGTGAATGACGAAGGTGTTCGGGCATTCGGGGTGCAAGAGGATTAAATATCGGAATACCTAAAATTTTGATGGTGGTTATGAATGGTAGCTTACACATTCATCTTCTTTAGCTAAGCAATGATGCTTAGAAAAGGTAAAAACTTCCCCTCGATCCTGGTTTCCTACCAAGGAACTGGTCTTAGTTTCTGATTTAAACTTCCCCTCGATCCGGGTTTCCTACCGAGGAACTGGTCTTAGTTTCTGATGTAAACTTCCCCTCGATCCTGGTTTCCTACCAAGGAAATGGTCTAAGTTTCTGAAGTAAACTTCCCCTCGATCTTGGTTTCCTACCAAGGAACTGGTCTAAGTTTCTGAAGTAAACTTCCCCTCGATCTTGGTTTCCTACCAAGGAACTGGTCTAAGTTTATGAAGTTTGAACTTCCCCTTGATCCTGGTTTCCTACCGAGGAACTGGTCTTAGTTTCTTTCATCAATAAACTTTACTGACAAGGGACGCTATTCGTAGCGGCTTTCCTTCAAACTTCTTGCCGAATTTTCCTGGGGAGATGCCATTTGAGCAAAAAAAGTTTTGATGTTAGACTTGTGGGGAGATGCCATTTGAGCGGAAAAAGTTTTGATGTCAGACTTGTAGAGGTGCACAAACTTCTCTATTTGGAGACGTCATTTGTCGAATCTACTGGGGAAAACGAGTCTCTTGAGATACTGCTTTCGTTCGGGGTCTTTACATCATACTTTTCTCAGAGATCTTCTCGGAGAAATGCCATACGATGTGATCCAATTTTGAGGTGTCGATGACCTTTTCATCAGTGGGTTTTTCGGAGAAAAACGGCCGTACTGCCAAATCTCCGATTTAGGAGGCTTTCTCTCGGGATTTTCTTTATTCCGGGAAAACAAGGATATCATCTTCAATGGCGAAGAGTGACATCGGTTGAAGGTGCTCTGGTCTTTCAGAGGTTCAAGTTATCAAAGTGGTCAAGGACCTAACTTCAATAAATAAAACTGGAGGAGAGCGATTGTTTAGACGTAACACTTCCTGACGAGGAAAGGGCTGACAACTCGATTGAGAGGACTTTTATCACTAGTGGACAAGACCGACTAGAGTGATATTGATGCAATATGAATGTGAATTCAAATCAATAATTCATGATGTATGTATGTATATGCTAACAAAACTGACGCAACATACAAACTAAAAGACGAAGACGACTGGATACTCGGCCACTACTAGAGATGAAAGGTATCGCTGGTTACAGATAAGAATTCTGCCTTTCTTAGGAGAGATAGTCCCTGTTGGGAGCTACGTTGGTCGGGCTTATGAGATAAGAACTCGGCCGAGGGTATCAGATGGTAGAGCCGCATCTCATACAGTTGATCCTTCGTTCAGGCGTACTGGCCTAGAAGGAGTACTTTGATTCTGCACTTTGAGATTCAAACACCTTTGGAGACGCAATCGACGTTCTTTCGATGCTCAACAGTCAAAAGCAATTGCCATCTTTAATTTAAAAGCAGAAAAAGTTTTAACAAGTAAGTTCATTTTTGTTTTATTTCAAGAATCGTTAATCATGTTAACAACGTCGTTCTGTAAAGCTAGAACAAATAAGAATTACAAACAAAAGCACAAAGGCTCAAATTTTATTGATAAGATGGAGATCAGCCAGACGCGTGATTCCATAGAGTATATACAAAGTTTGAAAATGGTAATTTACAGGGAAAAGGGCTACGTTGAAACATAACGACCACTATCCTTCTACCAACTTTGAATTCAGGACATCCTGAGCTTCTGTCGAAGATGACCTTGACTGGAGTTTTCCTCCGATGGATGGTGTAACTGCTTCTGAGGGACTTGCCTCTATTGAACATAGTTACTTGCCATTATCCCTAATTTTTGCCTGGATTGTACTGTGATGTTTTCAATCCACCGGGATGATTTTTTTTCATGTCTCTAACTTTTGCCTGGACCGCCCTTTCGGGCTTTCAATCCACCGAGACGTTTTTTTTTTTTTTTTTTAGTTTAGGCGAAGTATTTCTTGACTACATCAACATTTGTGGGGTAGGCAAATTCCTCTCCGTCCATGGTTGCAAGTCTCAAGGCGCGCCTGAGAAAGCTTTCGTGACCACATAGGGGCCATCATAATTCGGAGTCCACTTTCCCCGAGAATCAGTGAGAAATGATTGTATCTTCTTGAGCATGAGGTCTCCTTTTCTGAAAACACGAGGTCGGACCTTTTTGTCAAACGCCCTCTTCATTCTCTGTTGATACAATTGACCATGGCATAGTGCCGTTATTCTCTTTTCTTCGATCAGATTTAGTTCGTCGTGTCGACTTTGACACCATTAAGCTTCGGTGAGCTTAGCTTCCATCAATACTCGGATTGACGGGATCTCTACTTCTATGGGGAGCACTGCTTCCATGCCATACACTAGAGAGAAAGGGGTTGCCCCCGTTGAAGTGCGGACAGATGTGCGATAACCGTGAAGAGCAAAGGGTAGCATCTTGTGCCAGTCTTTGTAGGTTACAACCATCTTTTGAACGATCTTCTTGATGTTCTTATTGGCCGCTTCTACCGCTCTGTTCATCTTGGGTCGGTAGGGAGATGAGTTATGATGTTCAATCTTGAACTCTGCGCACAACTCCTTCATCATCTTGTTGTTCAAGTTAGATCCATTGTCAGTAATGATCTCGCTTGGAACACCATAACGGAAGATGATATTGTTTTTGATAAATCGGACCACCACTTGTCGGGTTACATTAGCGTATGATGTTGCTTCGACCCACTTGGTGAAATAGTCAATGGCTACCAGGATGAACCGATGTCCGTTTGAAGCCTTAGGTTCGATCAAGCCAATCATGTCGATTCCCCATATGGAAAAAGGCCACGGAGAAGAAATAACTTTGAGATGTGATGGCGGTACATGAATTTTGTCGGAGTATATCTGACACTTGTGACACCTCCTCATGTACTTGTAATAGTCGGATTCCATTGTCAACCAATAGTACCCTGCTCTCAGAATTTTTCTCGCCATTATGTGTCCGTTGGCATGAGTGCCAAAGGATCCTTCATGAATTTCTTTCATAAGCATGTCTGCTTCTGGTCTATCTACGCATCGGAGTAAGACCAAGTCAAAATTCCTCTTATAAAGAGTGTCACTGCTCAGGAAAAAGTTTCCAGCCAATCTTCTGAGGGTTTTTCTGTCTTTTCTGAGTGCCCCAGATGGGTACTCTTGTTTCTAAAGGAAGCATTTGATATCATGATACCAAGGTTTGTCGTCTATGACTGCTTCGATCGTTAAGACGTAGGCGGGCCGTTCAAGGCGCATGATGTCGATCTTAGGTAGGTCGTTCCATTGACCTACACTATTCATAGAAGAGAGAGTGGCTAATGCATCAGCCATGTGATTCTCCTCACGAGGGATATGATGAAACTCGACTCTGTTGAAGAAGGGTAACAACCTTCTGGCATAGTCTTTGTAAGGAACCAATCTTGATTGGTATGTGTTCCAATCTCCTTTTATCTGATTGATAACCAAGGCTGAGTCACCGTATACGTCCAAGTTTTTGATCCTTAAATTAATTGCTTCTTCGAGACCCATGATACAAGCTTCGTATTCGGCTTCGTTGTTCGTACATTTGAATGTAAGTCGAGCGGTGAAAGGAATGTGGGTACCCTGAGGTGTAACAATGATTGCCGCAATTCCGTTTCCATAATGATTAACTGCTCCGTCAAAGATAAGTCCCCATTGGGAACCTGGTTCTGGCCCTTCACTGGGTAACGGTTCATCGCAATCTTTCATTTTTAGATACATGACATCTTCGTCTGGGAAGTCAAACCCGATTGATTCTTGATTGTCAATCGGTTGATGAGCCAAATGATCGGCTAAAATACTTCCCTTAACGGCTTTCTGAGCGTGGTACTCTATGTCATATTCTGATAACAGCATCTGCCAACGGGCAATCCTTCCCGTGAGAGCAGGTTTTTCGAAAACGTACTTGATTGGATCCATTTCGGAGACCAACCAAGTAGTATGACGAATCATGTACTGGCGAAGACGTTTGGCTGCCCAAGCCGAAGCGCAACAAGTTTTCTCAAGCATCGTGTACCGAGTTTCGCAGTCGGTGAATTTCTTGCTCAAATAGTAAATGGCAAACTCTTTCCGTTTGGTTTCGTCTTGTTGGCCAAGTACACACCCCATTGAGTCTTCCAAGACTGTGAGGTAGATGATCAGTTATCTTCCTTCCACTGGAGGTGATAGAATCGGAGGATTCAACAGATATTCCTTGATACTGTCGAAGGCAGTTTGACAATCTTCTGTCCAAACGCAATCCTGGTTCTTTTTGAGTAATTTGAAAATCAGCGCACATGTGACAGTCATGAGGAATATGAATCTGGAGATGTAGTTCAAACATCCCAGGAATCCTCTGACTTGTTTTTCAGTTTTTGGAGAAGGCAATTCTCGAATGGCCTTGACCTTGTCAGGATCAACCTCAATTCCTTTCTGGCTGACGATGAACCCTAGTAATTTCCCTGAACGGACACCGAAGGTGTACTTGTTGGGATTCAAGCGGAGTTTGTACTTTCGCAAACGCTCGAATAGTTTTGGCAGGTGGGTCACATACTCCTCTTCTGTCTTAGATTTTGCAATCATGTCATCAACATATACCTCGATTTCTTTGTGTATCATGTCATGAAACAGAGTAGTTATGGCCCTTTGATAGGTTGCCCCGGTGTTCTTTAAATCGAACGACATCACCTTGTAACAAAAGGTACCCAATGGGGTAATGAACAAAGTTTTCTCCATGTCTTTCGGCGCCATTTTGATCTGGTTATAGCCCAAGAATCCATCCATGAAGGAGAAGACTTTGAACTTTGTTGTACTGTCTACCAGCATGTCAATGTGTGGTAAAGGAAAGTCGTCCTTTGGACTAGCCTTGTTCAAATCCCTGTAATCAACACACATTCTGACCTTTCCATCCTTTTTCAGAACGGGTACGATATTGGCTAACCATTGAGGATATTCTGACGTGGCGAGAAAACCCGCATCAATCTGTTTATGTACCTCCTCTTTGATTTTGATGGCCATGTCCGGGTGAGTCCGTCTTAACCTCTGCTTTACTGGCGGACATTCCGATCTCAACGGTAAGTGATGTTCCACGATGCTGGTATCCAACCCTGGCATATCCTGATAGGACCAAGCGAATACATCGGGGAATTCTTTGAGAAGCTTTATCAAACTCTCTTTGGCAGGCGGACTGAGCAGTGCCCCAATCCTGATTTCTTTTCTCTCTTTTTCTGAACCCAAGTTTACCGTTTCCAACGGTTCTTTGTGAGGTTCAATGGACCTTTCCTCTTGTCTGAGTAGTCGGGAGATCTCTTCTGGAATTTCGTTGTCATTTTCTTCTTCAGCCCCAAATACCGGGAACTCAAAGTTGGGATAAGGCATCGGATCGTATGTTTCAACGGGGTTTAAAACAAGCAATCTACATGACGTGATGATTCGTGTTTAGAAGAGATAGAGAAAATGAAAGAGTGTGTGCAGTGTTTTATTTTACTGCTTGATTTTATTATTGAATTGTTATTTTAGGATTACCATTTTCTGAAAAAGAAAAAAGAGAAAACAGCAATAAATGCGGAAATTATAGAACGACGTTATTTTATTAATGAACAAGTCAATCCTTGAAACTACAGCCCTATAAAAAAAACTCTGTCGCTTTGGGCTAAGCGAAGAGGGAAAATTTACAGAAAGCGAGCCCTATCAAAACATCAGTTTCACCTGGGCAGGGTGAAAGGTTAAAAGATGGCAATTAATTTGACTGATGAACGATCTTCGGAACCTCGACGGCAACCCATTGGCGGCGAACTCCTCGGTGAATCACAAAGTCTGGCACCTTCCTTAATTTGTCTTCAGAAATGACACTGATTTCTGGTGGAGCAGGATCATTAGAATCTGTCTCCCAGGCAGAATTGTCGTAGGAGAATCCCTCTGTTACATTTTGCATAGCATTTGTACTCTCAGATGTATCTCCCCATCCAGTTGGCCGGATGTCTTCGAGCCTGATACGAGAGCTTTCAGGAGCGGTGTATTTGACCATATAGTCAAATTTTCCACTCGGTTGTCCCAATGTGTCCCACACTTCTTTCGAACTGGAGAAGTCATCCCTCTCGATGACGTTAACCTCAGGAAAAGTATAGTTGATGAATTCAAGTCCTGCAAACGTTGCAAATTCATCGTCATGTTGAGTAGTTTTTGAATGACCTGAGTGTTGATCCCATGACATGGTGGGGACACGGGTATTCTGTTCAATGACGGTCAGCTGATTTTCATTGTTCGGCTGACTCTCTTTCCCCAAGTTTCCTGGGTAAGGTTACCACATTGGCAGACCATCCATCGGGCCATAGTAGGTGTAGTCAAAATTGTCTTTCATCAGAGTGTCCTCCTCTAATGAATTTGGCGGAGCACGACATCCTTCCGGATCACAATCTCCATATATCATTTCGACAGGCACCTCTTCCTGAGACATATAACCGTCCTCGTTAAGGTAGGACTTCCATTCTTCATCTGTGTCAGAGGGATCTTCCTCATTGATAGCATGTACTACTTGAGACACTCGGTGAAGAAAACCTCCACTGTGGAAGAAGTTCTAAATGGGTTGAAGACTTTCATCGCTGGCAGCTGTCCGGGTACAGGTTGCAGAAAAACCAAGACCCTTCTTTGTTTTATTGTCAATAGGAATGACAAGCTGTCCCCATCCGGTCATATCGGTACTCTCGACCGCTTTGATAGCATCGTTGTATGAAGAAATGGAAGTTCCTTCTTGGGATTGATTGTTCTTGCTCACCGACAGTGTTTGGAACTGAGTTCCACTAACCTCCTCGGGTTCTATACCAGCAGATGATGACAAGTTACTCACGAGCAAGGCCTGTTCTCCGCAGACTGTGATGAGTTGGCCGTTCTGGACAAACTTTAGCTTTTGGTGGAGGGTTGAAGTAACCGCTCCATCCTGATGTATCCAAGGTCTTCCTAATAAACAACTGTACGTTGCCCGGATGTCCATGACCTGGAAAGTGACTTGGAAAGTGTGAGGACCGATAGTTATGGGAAGATCGACTTCACCGATAACCGTCTTTCTGGATCCGTTGAACGCTTTGACGACGACCTCGCTGATTCTCATCGGAGGGACTTTGAATGATAATTGCATCAAAGTGGACTTCGACATAATATTCAGGGCTGACCCTGTGTCTACCAGTACGCTGGCTAAAGCATCGTCCTGGCAGTTAACTGTGATATTGAGCGCCATGTTATGACGGCGACCCCCTTCGGGTAATTCCTCATCACTAAATCCCAAATTATTGTAGGAAGTGATGTTAAAGTCAATACTATCGAACTGTCTAATCGTTACATCCTGTTCCACAAAAGCTTGCTCCAAGACTTTCTGTAGAGCCTCCCTGTGGGCTTCTGAACTGAGTAATAGTGATAATACCGAGACCTTTGAAGGAGTCTATAACAGTTGATCAGCAATGTTGTATTCACTCCTTTGGATGAGCTTCATCATCTCATCATTATTTTTCAAAAGGTCGGGATTACTGGATTGACCGACTGATAGATTGGGAGATTCTGTCTGAAGTTCCTTTTCCTTGTTAGGTTCTCCAACTCCTCTGTTGAAGATTCTACCGCTCCGTGTTACACGACTGATGTCTGTAATATTCACGACGGAGGGTAATGGAATTTCCTTTCCATTTTCAATTGTCGTTGCACCGTATTTGTAAGGGATAGCCTTAGTTGATTCATACGGTAGTGGTCCCGGAGATAGATGACTACGGGAGCCCTCTGATTTTTCTAACCATCGTAAGTAATCTCGATCCGTTCCCGGTTGGGAACTTTAGATTCGTCAAGTAGAGGGATGATGGCAAAAACATCCCTGGTCCTGTGATGACCAGCGATCGTGACAACATCCTCGACCTGATCGGCAAGGTAGTTCGGCGACCAATTGATGGGTCCAGAACCCGGATATGGACGAATTTCTCCATGATCCACCTGACCCTGAAGAGCTGCTCTCACAAGGTAACACCCTTGGTTACTTTCCGAACAGACGCTACAACAGTCATAATTGTGTGGTGGCACCTGGCCATGCCCACTTTGAATACAATGTAACCTCACTAGGTTAGCTTCCACTGATCGGACATCCTGACTTTGACGTCGAGTAGGATTCCAGTTACTGATACTAATCTGCTGAGTATCTTCATCCATATAAATTGGCATCCACCAGTGATTTAACAAGTGCTGAAGTGCCTCCTGAACAAGGGTACAACCTCGATCATTTTTGCAACCCGCTTTACAGTTTTGATAGTCATGTGATATCAGGAATCCGAGTCGGACCTGTTCAGCATGTAACTCTACTAAGTTGGTATTCATCACGCGAATATCAAAGATCTGAACCATGTGATTTGATAAGGGTTCCTATCATGGTAGTCTTGGATCCATCCAAGATCCATCTGACGCTGGAGGGCCTCTTGTATGAAAGAGCATCCCTGTTTGTTTACCGAGCAAGTCAGACAGGAACTGTAATCATGCCGCGGCAGATTATGATACTGGCTTTGCCTTGAGTGCATCGCCACCAAGTTGACATTCATTGCACAGATTTCGTGGTTCTGAATGACGTTGGAGTTCGTATAGACCATGTTAACTCCACGAACTCGGTGCTCTTGGATCCATCCGAGATCCATCTGTTCCTGTAGAGCTACTTGCACTACAGAACATCCTTGATTGTTTTTAGAGTAGATATCACACTGATGATAATTATGAGGTGGCACATGGCCGTACCCACTCTGTCTACAATGCATCTTGACCAGATTGGTCCTCAACAAGAGTACATCATGAATTTGATAAACATTGTTAAATTCTTTCTCAATCAGGTTGACTACAGGTTTCTCATGTTGAGGCAACGGGTTCGTGAGAAGATTGGGATTCATATCTTTGAAAGATAAGAGCCCGCTCCTAACAAGCTTTTGCACGTCGGATTTGAAATTGAGACAGTTCTCTATGCTATGCCCTGATCCTCCTTGGTAGTAAGGGCATGTCTTATCCACCTTAAACCAAAAAGGCAGATTTTCCGGTACTGTAAGAGGAGACTTAGTCTGAATGTGCCCCTTAGCCAGTAGTAATGGAAATAGTTTTGCGTACAACATGGGTATAGGATCAAACCCTAATGGTCGTGTTGTACGGTTATTGTTATATGGAGGACGAGCCTGCTGAAGAGGTTGTTGTGTCCTTTACTGATTAGGTTGGCTTTGCGCAACCTGAGGTTGATACGTAGGAATAGGCGCAGGGTTGATAGTAGGAGTTACAGCTACTACCGGCTGGTAACGTCGCCTTTGCTTTCCGAGAGATATATTCTCAATATCCTGCTCTTTTTTCTTAGGGAGAGCACTACCGTATTTTTTAGTACCGCTCAATGATCCAGTGTCTTTTGCCAAACGTCCTTCTTGGACAGCTTCCTCAAGACGTACGCCCATGCCGACCATCTCGGTGAAATCACTGGGTGCACTGGCAACCATTCGGTCATAGTAAAATGAGCTTAAGGTTTTTAAGAAGATCTTTGTCATCTCTTTTTCCTCAAGAGGTGGACAAATTTGAGCGGCAATCTCACGCCACCTTTGAGCATATTCCTTTAAGGTTTCCTTGTCCTTTTGCGACATCGATCTGAGTTGATCTCTGTCGGGTGCCATGTCCAAATTGTATTTGTATTGTTGGACGAAGGCAGTGCCAAGATCTCTGAATGTGCCGATCGTGGCACGGTTTAAACCCATGTACCATTTGAGTGCGGCACCGGTTAAACTATCCTAGAAGTAGTGAATCAGTAGGTCCTGATTCTCTGTCTGAGCTGACATCCGCCGAGCGTACATCACCAGATGGCTCTGAGGGCAAGAGTTACCCTTGTACTTTTCAAAGTCGGGCACTTGATATTTGTGCGGAACTTTTACATTGTGGACCAAGCAGAGGTCTACGGCGTCCTTTCCAAATCGATCCTGACCGCGAATGGCTTGCAGTTCCTTCTGCATTTCTAGAAACTGCTCCTGGAATTCATCCATTCTATCGAACATGGTTTCCTTTTTACCAGAAGGTATCTGTGGAATCTGTCCTTCCGGGACAGTGTGCACCACAGGGGATGGTACCGTGACTACGGCAGTGAATCTTGGCGTTTCCCGAAGTTTGTAACCTTCAGGAGTCTTCAATATGCCCCTGGCATCTTCGTTTTCCCGAAGTTTGTAACCTTCAGGCCCAGCGGCTTCTATTGTGATTCCCTGATCTTCAGTGATCGGCGGAACATATCCTTCCGGGATATAGTTAACAGGCATGCCCCAGGGACGATCTTTTGGCATCTGATACCTAGGATCATACTTCTCCACTATAGGCGTCGAGGTGATCTCTGAGATCACAGTTCTTTGTAGCTGAGCTTCTGCCATGGCTTGCATGTCGTTACGAAGCTTTCTCATATCCTCTCTCAAAGCGTCGATCTCTTATTTTAACTCTTTGTTTTCTTCCTCAAGATTTTCCATCTTTTTCTGACGATTGGCCCGAGTATTATACGAATGAGACAGTTTGACTCTAGAACTGAGATACAAACGTGAGATTCGTAGGTAAGAAGAATGCGCGATGTAAGAATGATGAATGCAATGATTATATTAATTGTTTTTGGTTTAATCAAAATAAACTTCGACAATTAGATTGCAAATATCAAACAGCGGGGAAACCCCTTTTTATTGAATTCAAAGGATTACAGAAATGGAAATACAGTAGATTACAAAGTGCAGAAACAGAAACCTAAGCTAATGGGTCCCGAGTCCTCTCTGAAGAGAAATCGGGTGCTGACTCTGGTATTTTCCTTTTCTTTGACCGGGGCTCTTGGGCCATTGTCGGGTTGTCATTCCTTTGCCAGGTGAAAGAAGTGAGCAAATTCCTTTGGTCATCTTGATTCTCTATAGCATGTTGCTCCAAAATTTCAATCAGAGCATCCTTCTCTTTCAGTAATTGCTGTATTTTGATGCGCTCTATGTCGAGGGTGCGATACTTGTTCTTCCAAGACCTTCTCTCCTTTTGAACTTTGTTGAGAGTAACCTGAAGCTTTTCAGTTTCTGTCATGAAATACATGACAGACTCTCTCGGCGGAAAAATTCCGTAACGAGGATATGGCATTTTTAGCTTGAGAGCTCTAGTTTGTACCCAGTGGAGATAAGGCTCCACTGAGACACAGTCAGGTTTTTCTAGAGACTCCCGTCCTTTCTTATGAACGTGTTTCCAAGCGTGCACTATTTCCATCTTTAGTGCTCTGTCATTTTCTCCTTCCTTGAAGAAAAGACCTTCTAGATGAACACTTCGTGGGACGTGTCTCATTGGGTATCCAAATTGACGAAGAACCAATACCAGATGGTAGTTGATTCCTCCTTTAGTTCCTATGAGGGGTACGTTAGGGAAGTTTCCACAACGATCAATGATTCTGATTCCATCATAGATCCTATTACACCAATCTATATCAGAGTTGGTAAGAGACATGATCTTCTATGACCAACGTAAGGCACTCTTGCAATCCTAAAAAGCAGCAGACTTGGGCAAGTGGGAGATAAACCAATTGTAAAGCAAAGGTACACAGCATGTGATCTACCCTCCGCTGTACAAATTTCCCAAGTGTACAGAATGATACGCATCTGCGAGCAAAGTCGGCACAGGGTTTCCAATGAGAAAAACCTTAATGGGGTTGATATCGACGAACTTATTGATGTTGGGAAACAAAAATAACCCGTAGGTGAGCAAGACAAAGACGCTTTCAAAAGCAGTCATGTTTCCTATACTGGCAAAATACAGGGCCTTCTTTATCAAGAACTGGGCTGGCAAACCTTGGATGCCACCCTTAGTGGTTAGGTGAGTCCTCACCTCAGACTCGTCCAAATGAATTGCTCTTGCAATGGTCTGATTCTTTGGAATTTCTTCCAGTCCAGAAAATGGAGCTAGATCAATGATATGTAGATCAATAAGATGAGAATACTCCTCCAGCGTTGGTGCGAGCTGGTAATCCGGGAATGTGAAACAGTGATAAACTAGATCATAAAACGGAATGAGCGCATCCATGATTCCCTCAATCACATGGACTCTTAACAGTGGTAGCAGACCTCTGTGCTTGGCTCTGAAGGCCTCTTGGTTTGTGATCATCCTCGCCAAACCTCTTAAATCCTCTAGTTTTGGAACCTTGAAGGTATACCTATGGGTTCTCCTTCTACCGAAATCCATTAGCGCAATCCTTTTCTCTGATATTTGCAATCACAGTCTTAGTTTAATTTGAAAAACAGAGAGACTAGAAGAGAATTTTTTTTTAATGGTTTAATGTTTTTTAAATGAATGCATGAATGCAGCACACAAAAACATAGAAAAAACATGGGGTTAAAGGGTCGTTGTCATGAAGTCAAGGCTCTACCCATCCCCAAAGGTTTATACTAGGGTGATTTTTGTACCTGTACTCATTATCATCAGCTCCTCCCAGGAAAGCAAAACAACAAGCGGATCGCCAGCGAGTTGTAGAGCGATCTTAGAGTAAGTGCCATTCACCGAGAATAGATCACCAGCCTCAAATGAGGGTAGTATCGCGTAACAACTATTCCCGATAGTTTCCGCACTAGAAAAGGGTTTGGTTCCTCAGCTTCTCAGACATCACAATCGGCCCATTGTCTAGGTGAGAGAATGGGTTGCATTGGTCAGCCTCCACTGAGGTTGATGGTCGACCTCATCGCCATCACTTATCTTAAGAGTATACTCAATCTTTCCACATACGGCATCACACCCATTCCCATTAGCAGAAAAATAAACACATATAGCAATTAGGAAAAGCAGTATATATATTTGTCCTAATCATCCTAGACCTTTAAAGCTATGAATCCTAAGTTCCTGACAGAAAATGGGTTCCCCAGCGGAATTACCATCCTGTGGTTTCATTCCAAATTAACGGCGTTTTGACCTAAGATCCTAATGACGTCAAGGTTTTTACCTAGGGGACAAAAAGAGAACAGGATCCCTAAAGATATTTGTCTGGTTCTCCCCAGCAGAGTCGCCATTTTTCTGTAGCGAGTGATTTTTGGATGTGGATGCAAAGCACGATCGCTCTGGTACTACAGTTCGATTCATTTTTTATCCTATTAAAGCTAATGAAGGAAGGGAAATAGATGTCTCCAATTAACCCTGCTTGCAAACTGAGATTAAACAGTCAAAACTGTTGGTTTACAGATGCTACAAAGATTCGGGGTTTCTCCTAGGTTATTTTGTTGACGAGGCGTGTTTTAGGCTATCAATTAGGATGTTAGGACGAATGTATGAGAGTATGGGATTTTGGGTTTTTGTTTAGTGTGCACGCTAAGGTTTTTCTTTCAATCTTATGCCTACGTATTCCCATTTACTGAAACAGGGAAATCAGAGCGATCGTAGTTCCTCCTATTCTATGGGAGGAAATGGTTGTTTTGGTGTCCTGTTCAAAGCCCAAGACGTGAAGCGAAAGGTGGTTTGTATCTTATTCAAAGCCCAAGATGTGAAGCTGAAGAGTCTATTTGTATCTTGTTTAAAGCCCAAGATATGAAGCTAAAAGGTCTCAACTTTAGAGAGAATTTGTCATCTCTAAAGGGGGGGTTGTATGTCACAACTGTTTTATAAAGGAGAATTACTTTAATCGGGATATGTGAATCTGGCAATGCCATAATTTCCTTTATAGGGGATTTTAACCTGAAGGAGAAGACTTTAACTCAGTGTAGAGCAATGCTATCTTTCCTTAGGAATTTCTCATGCTAAAAGAGGGACAGTGGCATGGATATAGATTATCCAGAGGCTTGCCACTTACAGCAATTAGACGAAGGAGTTGTTGATGTTTGTGTACTTAGAACGAGGCACAACTTTGATGCTAAAAGGTTGATTGGACCAACCAGTGGTTTTCTTATACAAAGCCTAAGAGGAGCCTATTATGTGTCTCGTACAAAGCTCGAGGGAGAGGCTAAAAGGTTTTGACTCGACGATGGAGTCTTTTGGTATCTCGTATAAAGCCCGAGAATGAGGCTATTTGACTCAACAAGAGAGTTTTTGTATCTCGTACAAAGCCCGAGATGGAGGCTAAAATTTGTTTGGCTCAATAAGAACTGTTAGTTCTTGGATTGGCTGGAATTTTGGTAAAACAAAGTATGTTCAATGTTGATGTCAAGGTGCTGATGTTGCAACATTGAAGTTTTAACACTGGGCTCTGTTAAGTAATTAATTGCTGAAGTTGGATGTCTGATGTCACATAGGTGATGTTGTAACATCAGATCTGCAGAATTAACAACAGCAGGCTGTGATGTTGTTAGGGTTGCGTATTAGCTGGAATTGTGGAGAGCAAGCTGTCTCATTGGATGCGAATATCTTGGGATAGATATTTGCTGCTGCATAGGAGATCTGGTGTAGATTTGTAGGAGATTTAAAAAGATTTAGGAGAAAATCTGTTTTAAATATTCAGTTTTAAATAACAAATCTGGGAGATATTGTAGCGAGTCCAAGACCAATTCAAGGAGCTATATAAAGCGCACAAGACCAAAGGAAAAGGTACAGAAAACATTTAGAAGATCAGGAGCTGGAGGCTTAGTGTCTATAGTTTGTTTAGAGTGCTTGTATTTACACTATTCTAGGGTTTGAATAGGTGTTGTGTTTCTGTCCTCTCTAGAAGCTGTGAAGCAATAGAGAGTGGTTGCTTGATCGAAGCTGTGAAGTAAGATCAAGGTTACTCAAAGTGGTTTCTTTGAGCGTTTGTAAGGGATTGAGTGGTGTTCTCATACCTAAGTGGTTTCTTAGGTAGGAAGTCATTAGTAGAGTATAAGTTTAGGAGATTGTCAATGGGTTGTTGAGTCTGTAAATTATATCTACAAGTAGTGAATTCCATCCCTGGCTTGGTAGCCCCCAGAGTAGGTTGGTTGTAACCGAACTGGGTCAACAATTCTTGGTGTTATTTTACTGTTATTACTGTCCATTGTGCAGAGTGTGTTGTTGTGACATCGCACCTTAACATCACACGTCTGATACCAGAATTTCAATTGGTATCAGAGCAGGCATCTTGTCTGTCTCTGGGTGAGATCTAGGGAAGTTACTTTCTGGTGTAAAGATGGACAAAGAAGTTGGAGGATTCGTCAACAGACCCCCTATTTTGGATGGATCCAATTATGATTATTGGAAGCCAAGGATGACCACCTTCTTAAAATCCTTGGACAGCAGGGCTTGGAAGGCTGTTATTAAAGAATGGAAAATACCTGTCATGTGTGAGAAAGATGATGCCGGCAAAGATAAAGAAGGCACCTCTAAGCCTAAGCCTGAAGAAGAGTGGACCAAGGAGGAAGATGAGCTTGCCCTTGGAAATTCCAAAGCTCTAAATGCCATCTTCAATGGAGTGGATAAGAATACCTTCAGGTTAATCAATACCTGTGAAGTTGCTAAGGAAGCGTGGGATATTTTGCATGCAACACATGAAGGAACATCTAGAGTCAAGATGTCAAGACTTCAGATTTTAACATCAAAATTTGAAAGCCTGAAGGTGAAGGATGATGAGACTATTCATGACTTCCACATGAATGTTCTGGAGTTGGCTAATGCATCCAGTGCTCTTGGTGAGAAAATGTCAGATGAAAAGCTTGTAAGGAAGATCCTTAGATCCCTTCCTAAGAAGTATAAGATGAAGGTTACTGCCATTGAAGAATCACAAGACATCAGCAAGATGAGAGTAGATGAGCTCATTGGATCTCTTCAAACTTTTGAGCTGGGGTTGAATGAGGAAGAACCAGAAAAGAAGCCAAAGAGTATAGCCTTGGTGTCAAATGATGCAGAGGAAAAAGGAAAGAGTTCTAAATCGCAGGAGGATCTATCTCAGGCCACAGTGATGTTGGGAAGACAGTTCACCAAAGTATTCAAGAGAATGAATAATAACTCCAAGCCTAATGTCAAGAACATGACTTCTGACACCAGCAAGAAGGATGAAGAGAAAACTACCCAAGATAAAGGAGTTCAGTGCTTTGAGTGTGAAGGGTATGGACATGTCAAGAAAGAATGTCCCACCTTCTTGAAAAAGCAGAAGAAGGGCATGATAGTTTCCTGGTCTGACTCTGATAGTGAAAGTGAAGGCGAGTCAGCAAAGCATGTGATAGCTTTAACAGGAGCTGTGGTTTCTGATGATGATTCTAGTGATGGAGAAGTAACTTATGAGGAGTTAGCATCTACTTATCAAGAGCTGTGTTTAAAAAGTGCTGAGATTTGTCAAGAAAACAAGTGCCACAAGCAACAGATTGCTCAGCTAGAGAATGAAAAGACTGATCTGGAAAATGAAGTGGTGCTAGTTAGAGCTCACCTTGATCAAATGACCAAGTCTGTTAGGATGCTGAGCTGTGGTACAGACACACTTGACAAGATCCTTCAGTCAGAAAAAGCTGTTGGAGACAAAGCTGGGATAGGTTATGTGGCTGAGGATAAGGGAACTTCAGGTTCAAAGAAGGAAGTGTCACAACTTTTATCTCAACATCAACCAAAGAAGCAGGATCCTACCCCTAAGAAAGCTGATGTGTCACAACCTAAGAAGATTGAGAAGAAGACTTGTCCTTATCAGAAGAGAAAGCAGCCACAAGGAGCTAGTCAGTATATGCCCCCACAATACCACAAGAGCATACAAGCTGCTCAGTTCAAACAACACATGTCTCATCAGGTGTCTCAACATCAGGACAACTGGTATGGTTATGGATATGGATACACCAATGTTGTGCCTCATCACTATGGAAGAAGAAAGCCACACCATCATGGGAGAAGATATCAACATAATAGAAGGCAGGCCAGTTATGGCAGGAGGAGACCACATTATGGATGGCAGCCTAAGCAATCTCATCATGGCAAAAGATTCAGAGATGAAAGGGTGAGATGCTATTATTGTGGAAGGATTGGACATATGCAGTATTCGTGCTACAAGCTGCATGGATTCCCTCAGCCTCAAAATAGATGAAGAGAGTATAGGCCCAAAGTTGTTAAACAATGGGTACCTAAGGAGATGGTGAAGTGCTTATTGGCTCACATGGCTGATAGAGAGTTTAAAGAAGGAACATGGTATTTTGACAGTGGGTGTTCCAAACACATGTCTGGATGTAGATCCATGTTTGCTGAAGTCAGTCATTGTCCCTCTCATGAGGTTATATTTGGCAATGGAGAAATATGTGTTGTTGCAGGAATTGGGAAGGTGCAAGGTAATGGTAGACCTGAACTTGACAATGTTCTATTTGTCAATGGTTTAAATGCATATTTGATCAGCATAAGCCAGTTGTGTGATGAAGGTTACAAGGTAAACTACACTAAGGATGATTGTGTGGTTTCTGATGAGCATAATCTGGTTATTATGAAGGGTGCCAGAACCAGAGATAACTGCTATCAGTGGATTTCTCTTGAAGATAGTTCAACTAATGATGTTCAGGTCGATGTTATAACATCAGACTATGACATCAGGATGCTGAAAGGTCACTCAGAGTTAATGAGTCCTGATGTGAACTATTTAAAAGGAAAGTCTTTATGGAGGGAGAAAATTAGTAATTGGTCTTTAAAGAGTACACAAAATCTGGCGCCTTACCTCAGACCCTCATTTCCTATTATAGCAAAATCACAGTTCATCAAAACTCATATCTCTCTTCTGTTCGTCTCCTTCAACAAGAAGAATCATCTCACTCTATACACCCTCAAAGGAACCATGTCAAAGCAGACAGCTTCTCCTTCAAAAAGTTCATCGCGGAATAACGATAGGGTTTCTACAGATGAGTACTCTGAAGACGAAGCTCTGAATATACAACCCATCTCCGTAATGTTACCAGAGTCAAGTAAACCTAGACCATCTAAACTTGCTTCTAAAAGGGTCGCAACTACTTTTAAAAATACTGAAACAAAGAAGCTTGTTACCAGTATCCTATTTAGTGATAAATCAACACCTAGGTCATCCACGTCTCAAACTATGGTAGAAAAGTTTGATGTTGACAAGAGTATGGGTAATCTGGCAACCAAAATACTGGACAAAGGAATACCTGTGAAAGGAATTTCTGTACCGTTGAATCAGATGCCAGCAGAAAAGGTAGACATGCAAGGAGAAGAATATGATCTTCATAGACTTGCTGTGTCTGTCATTGAGGATTCTGAAAGAGGAGGGGAAGAAGAAGATGTGCATGAGAAAACTACTCCTGAAGAAGAAAAGAGTGAGGACATGATCAATGTGGTTGACTTGCCTGATAATGAAGTCATTGGAAATGCTGTTCCAAGTATTGCCAAGAGACTAAAGACAAGGAAAGGAAAGACTAATGAATCCTCTCCTAAGAAGCCTACTGATGGAAAGAAGAAAACTGTTGTTAGTCCCACAAAACCTTGGAGCAAGGTTGTTACACCCTCTAAAAAGAGAAAGATTAGAGAAGAAGCTGAGTCTGAGGATGAAGTTGAGGAAGATGTCCATGACATCACACCAGTCAGAAAGACCATTCTAAAGAGAATTTCTGATAAGGTCCCTGAAGTTCCAGTGGATAACATATCCTTTCATTATGCGAGCAGTGCTTCCTTGTGGAAGTTTGTGTGCCAAAGGAGGTTAGCTCTGGAAAGGGAGATTGGAAAGGATGTCTTGGAGATGAAAGAAATTATGGGCCTCATTGATGGTGCTGGACTACTAAAGACTGTGACCAGATTCTCTAAGTGCTATAATGGACTTGTTAAGGAATTTGTTGTCAACATTCCCATAGACATTTCTGACAATAGAAGTGTGAACTACATGAAGGTGTTTGTTAGGGGACACTGTATTGACTTCTCTCCTAGTACTGTCAACAAATATCTAGGAAGAGATGAGCAAGAGGAGTGTGAGCTGGAGGTGACTGATAATGAAGTGTGTAGAGAGATCACTGCTACTCAAGTTAGGGTGTGGCCACTGAAAAATAAATTAACAGCTAGCAAACTCAGTATCAAGTATGCTATATTGCACAGAATTGGTGCGGCTAACTGGGTACCTATTAATCACAAAACCACCGTAACTGTGGGATTATGAAGGTTCATCTATGCTGTAGGGAAAAAGGTAAAGTTCAACTATGGAAGCTATATATTTGATCAAGTAGTGAAGCATGGTGCCACCAATGCTATCAAAATGCCTATATCATTCCCTTCCCTTATCTGTGGAATGATCTTAGATCAACATCCTGGAATCTTAACCAGTACAGAGGTAGCATGTAAGGGGGAGTCAGCTTTATCTTTGCATCCCAAACTGTTTGCTGGGAGTCATGTTCCAGACATTGTTACAACATCAAGTTCTGGGATTAAGAAGATCAGTACAAAATCTGTGCTGATTGAAGAATTAAAGGAAACCTGCAAGGATCTTGATATGGTTATCAAGACCAGCACTGACAGGAAAATGAAGATTGAGCAGATGATTAAAGACTTGGAACAGGGGAATGGCGACACTGAGGATTCCAGGTCAGATGAGGGTGATGAAGATGCTGATGGTACCAGCTCGGATGAAGACTAACCTCCATCTGCTGTTTTTAGATAGTAGGTTCAGTTTTTAGTTTTTTTTGTGTTGGTTATGTAATTGGAATGTTGTGCTGTTATATGCACTAGTTTTGTTTTGCCTGGCTGCTAACTGTAAGGCTAACAATGAGAGCTAGGGTGTACTGACTATAGTTAATAGGGCTTCTAACTGAAGTTTGCATAATTGTGGCTAAAAAGGGGGAGAAAATAGCCAAGATAGTCAAGAGTATCAAAGAGTGTTACTGCCAAATGTTGCTAATGTGATGCAGATATTAAGGGGGAGTTTTGACTGAGCTAGTGACGATATCATAGCATTTGAAGAGTGCAGCCAAGCAGACATCAAGGAGGAGAAGTGCTGCACATTGTGAGCTACTGAACAGCTGTGATGCTGGTTCATATTTTTGAGGGGGAGCACCAATTGGCTGTTGTCAATAATGAAGATGGTGCTGCAGCAGATCAAGTGATGAAGACTATGAAAATTGTCGAACTGCTGCTGTTGAAGAGATTCAAGATTTTTTTGAAGTTTTTTCCGCTGCTGAAGTCTCTGAAGGTGTAGAGTGCAGAGATTGTTTTAGCCAAAATTAGCCAAAGGGGGAGATTGTTAGTTCTTGGATTGGCTGGAATTTTGGTAAAACAAAGTATGTTCAATGTTGATGTCAAGGTACTGATGTTGCAACATTGAAGTCTTAACACTGGGCTGTGTTAAGTAATTAATTGCTGAAGTTGGATGTCTGATGTCACATAGGTGATGTTGTAACATCAGATCTGCAGAATTAACAACAGCAGGCTGTGATGTTGTTAGGGTTGCGTATTAGCTGGAATTGTGGAGAGCAAGCTGTCTCATTGGATGCGAATATCTTGGGATAGATAGTTGCTGCTGCATAGGAGATCTGGTGCAGATTTGTAGGAGATTTAAAAGGTTGAAGATTTAAAAAGATTTAGGAGAAAATCTGTTTTAAATATTCAGTTTTAAATAACAAATCTGGGAGATATTGTAGCGAGTCCAAGAGCAATTCAAGGAGCTATATAAAGCGCACAAGACCAAAGGAAAAGATACAGAAAACATTCAGAAGATCAGGAGCTGGAGGCTTAGTGTCTATAGTTTGTTTAGAGTGCTTGTATTTACACTATTATAGGGTTTGAATAGGTGTTGTGTTTCTGTCCTCTCTAGAAGCTGTGAAGCAATAGAGAGTGGTTGCTTGATCGAAGCTGTGAAGTAAGATCAAGGTTACTCAAAGTGGTTTCTTTGAGCGTTTGTAAGGGATTGAGTGGTGTTCTCATACCTAAGTGGTTTCTTAGGTAGGAAGTCATTAGTAGAGTATAAGTTTAGGAGATTGTCAATGGGTTGTTGAGTCTGTAAATTATATCTACAAGTAGTGAATTCCATCCCTGGCTTGGTAACCCCCAGAGTAGGTTGGTTGTAACCGAACTGGGTCAACAATTCTTGGTGTTATTTTACTGTTATTACTGTCCATTGTGCAGAGTGTGTTGTTGTGACATCGCACCTTAACATCACACGTCTGATACTAGAATTTCAAGAACCTTTTTGTATCTCGTATAAAGCCCGAGATGGAGGCGAAAAGGTGATTGACTCAACGAGGGAGTCTCTTTATGTGTCTCGTACAAAGCCCGAGAGAGAGGCTAAACGTTGTTTGATTTTGCTGGGGAGAATCATTGTACAAAGCCCAAGAGGAGGCTATTGTAACTGTTTCAGTTGATTGACAGGTCCAGTATACTGATTTTGAAAGAGAAAATCAGTTCTTATATGAGCAATGTTGTACTCAAGGCTTTGATTCGAGAGTCAGGGTCGTTCCCGTTCTTTAAGGAAGTGGGAAATCTGAAGGGTATTGAGACTTTCCGAGTCTACGGGTTTTCTTCCAATTTAACGAAAAGGTCACTTGAGAATGTCTTTGAGACTCAAGGATATTAGACTGTCCGAGTCTAGAGTTTTATCTTTTGTACTATGCTTTGAGAAACAGTAGTAGACTCTTTGAAAGGACTGTTCTATGCAGATGACTAAGTTCTGTTCCTATACCTCTAGGAGGTCGTCGGGATAATTTGTACGAAGCCCAAGAGGAGGCTGGAAGCTTTTAAGAAGCTGACGGGTCCTTGTATGAAGCCCAAGAGGAGGCTATCATTCCCGGAGGAAGAGATCATTATACAAATCCTAAGAGGAGGCTATGAATACTTATAAGAAGCCGTAGGGTCCTTGTACTAAGCCCAAGAGGAGGCGGGGCTGCTTTTAGGAAGCCTGTGGGTCCTTGTATGATGCCCAAGAGGAGGCCCATGCTTTTAAGAAGCCCGTGGGTCCCCAAACCCTGAGAAATTCAAGACAGGCTATTCACAGAGAATAGATCAAGCCAGGAAAGTTCGAGAATTTGGAAGAAACTCAAAGATGCCATTCACGGAGAATACATTCATCTCTTGGAGTAGAGTTTCTTGACGATTCCTAATGAGGACAGCCGAAGAGAAGACTGTATCTGGTGATCCTATTGGGGATCTAGTTGTCTATTTCTATGAATAAACGAAACGGCGTCACCTAGTTCTAGACGTAGTTGCCGGGGAAACTCTAAATATCTATACTATTATTACATAGTTGATATGAGTTTATGAAAGAAGACTTACAGTGAAACAGCCCCACAATACAGTTATATGTATATGAAAGCGGTAAATGAAAGCGTATAAACACTTACTCGGTTGTAGAGCTTCCATGTTGTTTGGTTAGTTGTTCAACAAAGACAAATTGAAAACAACAGTATATTCAAAATCAAAGGAGAAAGTGCTTTGAAAAAGACAGATTTGGGGCTTACAGCTCAAGGAGAGGCCCAGGGTTTTATCAGTGAGCGCACTGTTTGAATTTGTACAGAGGGACTTATACAAGTGACTGAGGCCCAAAAAAGGTTTTCTGTGCAAAGGGATGGGTCTTACACTCTCTCAAGAGGCCCAAAAGGTTTAAAGAAAAAGAGTTGGGCTTATAACACGAGGGTAGGCCCAGTTGACTTTTCGTTAAAAATAGCGATCGCGCCGAGATTTTCTTTTAACGCAAAGGGACTTATACAATAAGTGAGGCCCAAAATTGTTTTGGTTAAAAGGGGGTTGGGTCTTACACTCTATTAGAGGCCCAAAAGTTTTGAATGGGTCTTATAGCTCAAGGAGAGACCCAATTGGTTAATTTGAAAAGGCGACGATCGCTCTGTTTGTTTTTGACGGTATCGGGACTTATACAATACACTAAGGCCCAAAAATGATTTGGTCAAAAAAAGGATTGGGTCTTACACTCTATTAGAGGCCCAAAAGTTTTGAAAATGATTTATGAGGGTTGAATTAATCCAAAAACCCTAATTTGTTTTCAAAAATATGTTTTAATTGAATAAAAATTCAATTAAATGATCAAAATTGTTTAACATAGGAAAAACAAATTGTGATCTTGGATTAATGCTTCAAAAATTAAGTATTGACCTACAAAATAATTAGAAAGCATTAAAAGTTGTAAAATCAAGGTGGAAAAAATATTTTAAATGTAAAAAACAATTAAAACATTAATTCTTTGCAAAAATATCAATTATAAATAATATTTTTGGGATTTTTTGGGAAAATAAAATATTTTAACATTTTTGTGAATTATTAAAAAAAAAACAACTCAGAATCATTAAAACTCAGAGAGAAATTAATTCTTGAATCAATTAAATAAAATCAAAAAATTCAAATATTCAAATATTGGAAAAATGGTGCCAAGAACACACCAAGAACACGCGCGTTTTTCAGTTTTGCCCAGATTTGCATTTTCTCTCCAATCTCACTGAATACTTAATCATATCATGCAATCCACATACCAATCAACTCGTTTCAACCTCACGATCATGTCTATGGTATTTAATTTCATTTAAATTAAACATATAACAAGAAATCACGAAAAATCCTCAAGAACCCTAATTTCTGCATGAAGGCTAGGATTTTTGATACGCGATTCAAACAATGTAATTAATTAAGGGGAAACATTCCATGCATGATTATGAACAAATAGCCAAATTATTGTGCAGCAAAAATTGCATGGATCATAGAGTTAGAAGAGCTCATGCTTACCACTTGCAGTTGGTGATCGTGTTTTGTGTTAGAGGTGTTACAGCTAGGTTCCAATGATCTGGATAGCTTCCCTAGGTGCCATGGAGTGTGTATGAATGCTTGGAATGGATTGAAATGGTTTGGAGCTGAAGATGGTACCTCAACTGCAAAACTGTCAAGAACTTGAGCAATTGGCTGGTGATTTTGTGAAATCTGTGTTCCAGATGTTATGTGAGTGTTTGGATCACTTCTATATGATGTATGTGAGGTGTGTGTGTGTGTGTGATTGGTTTGATTGGAAAAGCTCTCAAACTCAAAACCCGATAATGACTTGCCTTAGAAGGCAAAATTGGAGTGAAAGAAGAGATTTTGAGGAAAGCATCTGTTTGATGGCTTTGGTGTACTCAAACTGATCACAATTGAGCTCTATTTATAGTAGAACAAGTTTGTTTTGGGATCCACAGTGAATGGCAACTGCAGCAGAGGTTTGGCCAATGTTGTCCAATGGAAATCCAAGTCTCCTCTAGCCATTGACTAGAGGTTAGGGCACAGGGTTGTGGTTCCCTTAGTCTTGGATAAGTCTTGACTGAATTCAGTTGAGAATGGCTCAGTCCATGCCACCTTGATGCTTCCATTGAATGCTCCAATCCAAAATTGGAGTCTTGTCCCTATTTTGGCCATTCTAGGTTCAACATGCTATTTCTTGTTCCAAAGACTTTGGAGGCTTGGCTCAGTGATTATCCCCTTTAGATTCAATCCTCAGAGGTGTCCAAGTGGATAGGAGCATTTGGAATTGGCTGATTTTGGCAAATCGAGCAAAAGTGCAAAATCTGCCTTGCCTTGACAGATTTCAACAAGGCATCTTGCCAATGTCATATCTCATAGCTCAAATTGAATTTGGTAATGTTCTTGGCCATTTTTTAAAGCCCTTACATGATACAACAACTGTTTGAACATGTTTAGTTTTGATCTCTTTTGAATGTAAGTGAAAAATCCCCCTACATTTGGCAAAATTTAGGGTAAAATCTGACTTAGTGAAATTTTCACTAAGTGTTGGAACAAAGTGACTTTTCTTGATTTTGATCACTCCATAACTTAAAATCCATGAGGAATTTGGACTTAGGTCAGTATGAAGCTTTTGTAGAGGGCAATGTGATCTATAAATCAAGCTTTGAATGGGGAACAATGGCCTTGTGGTTTAGGAGTTATGATCCTCCCAAGTCGGCACATTAGTGTCACTTTTTCCATAACTTATAAATTTTTCTAAGTTTTTATGGTTACCCCTTTTACAAGTTATCCCACTTTCTTTGATTTTTCTTGATGAATGATGATTCAAATCATACATTAACATCATTTTAGGGTTAAAAATCCATTTTGGTGAAAAATCTCAAAAAGTCAAAGTTGACTTTTGTGCACAGTTGACTTTTTATCAGATGAATTCCAAACTGTGCAATTCCTCATGAAATCATGTCCTTGACCTAAATCAAACTTGATGGACATGTTCCATGGGTGTCATAGGGTATATTGAATCATGTCTTAGGGCTTGGGAGCATGTCCTGGTCAAAAGTCAAAATTACAGTTGACTTTCCTCGCGAAACCCTAATTGTGGTGCAGATGAAATTGAGACTTGTTGCTCAAGCTTCTTGGATTAATCCATTGTTGCAAATTTATCAATATAGTATATTAGAGACCCTCAAATCATGTCTTGAGGTCTTGGCTCATGATTTGTCTCAAAAGTCAACTTAGGGGTGAATTAGGTCAAGAAACCCTAATTCCTGATTTTTGATGAATGCATCCCCTGAAGCAAAATTGACTTGATGATTGGGTCCATGAGGTCCCGTGAAGTATATTAGGTTATACTTTGGATCATTGGCTTGTGCCTAGATGAAAAATTTCCAATTGGAGGCCCTGGTCGACCAAAACCCTAATTTGGTGACACTGTCGATCTTGAGACTTGATCCACCTAGAAGGGAGCAGCCTTGTGCTTGATCCTTGAAGTGGGAGTCCTTTTGATCCATTGTGGATGTTTGAGAGGTTAGACAAGTTGAAGATCATGTCATTCCTTGATTGATCCTTTGCCTAAAAGCTCTGAGAGGGCTTGAAACCCTAAGTCTGATTGTAGTGGATGCTCACCCATCTTTGGGGAGACTGATGAAGTATGATGGTACATCCATATTGTGATGATGAGTTTCACAATGATGGGAAATCTTAGTGGTCAAAATTTGGGGTATGACACATGACACCGACCCTTTGACCCCATGTTTTTTCTATGTTTTTGTGTGTTGCATTCACGCATTCATTTAAAAAACATTACATCAAAGAAAATCTTCTCTTCTAGTCTCTCTTTTTGAAATTAAACTAAGACAATGATTGCAAATGTCAGAGAAATGGATTGCGCTCATGGATTTCGGTAGGAGGAGAACTCATCAGTACACTTTCAAGGTTCCAAAGTTAGAGGATTTGAGAGGTTTGGCGAGAATGGTTACTAACCCTGAAGCTTTCAGAGCCAAGGACGGAGGACTGCTACCTCTGTTAAGGGTTCAAGTAATTGAAAGAATCATGGATGCACTCGTTCAGTTTTACGATCCGGTTTATCACTGTTTCACATTCCCGGATTATCAACTAGCACCAACGCTGGAGGAATATTCTCATCTGATTGATTTACACATCACTGATCGAGCTCCTATTTCTGGACTGGAAGAAATTCCAAAGGATCAGACCATTGCAAGAGATATTTATTTGGACGAGTCAGAGGTCAGGACTCACATGACCACTAAGGGTGGCATACATGGTTTGTCAGCCCAGTTCTTGACAAAGAAGGCTCTGTACTTCGCTAGTATAGGGAACATGGATGCTTTTGAAAGCATCTTTGTCTTACTCACTTACGGGTTATTTCTGTTTCCCAACATTAATAACTTCGTCGATATCAACTCCATTAAGGTTTTTCTCATTGGAAACCCTGTGCCGACTTTACTCGCAGACGCATATCTTTCTGTACACTTAGGGAATTTGTACAGCGGAGGGGAGATCACATGTTGTGTACCTTTGCTATACAAATGGTTTATCTCCCATTTTCCTAAGTCTGCCGCTTTTTGGGATCAAAAGAATACTTTACGTTGGTTGCAGAGAATCATGTCTCTTACCAACTCTGACATAGATTGGTGCAATAGGATTTATGAGGGAATCAGGATCATCGACCGTTGTGGAAACTTCCCCAACGTACCCCTCATAGGAACTAAGGGAGGAATCAATTACCATCCAGTATTGTTTCGTCGTCAATTTGGATACCCGGTGAGGCATGTCCCGCGGAATGCTCATCTGGAAGGTATTTTCTTCAAAGAAGGGGAAAATGACAGAGCACTAAAGATGGAAATAGTGCACGCTTGGAAACATGTTCATAAGAAAGGACGAGAGTCTCAAGGAAAACTGAACTGTGTCTCAGTGGAGCCTTACCTCCACTGGGTACAAACTAGAGCTCTCAAGCTAAAGATGCCTTATCCTTGTCACGGAGTTCTTCTGCCAAGGGAGTCTGTCATGTAATTCATGACTGAAACGGAAAAACTCTAGGTTACTCTCGCCAAATTTCAGCGGGAGAGAAGATCTTGGAAGAACAAGTACCACATTCTCAATGTGGAGTGTGTCAAAATACAGCAGCTCCTGAAGGATAAAGATGCTCTGATTGAAATTTTGGAGCAGCATGATGTAGATAATCAGGACGACCAAAGGAATTTGCTCGCTCCTTTCACCTGGCAAAGGAATGACAACCCGACAACGGCCCAAGAGCCCCGGTCCAAGAAAAGGAAAGTACCAGAATCAGCGTCCGGTTTCTCCTCAGAGAGGACTCGGGACTCCTTAGCTTAGGTTTCTGTTTCCACACCTTATAATCTACTGTATTTCTATTTTCGCAATCATTTGAATTCAATAAAACGGGGTTTCCCCACTGTTTGATATTTGCAATCTAATTGTCGAAGTTTATTTTGATTAAACCAAAAAACAATTAATATAATCATTGCATTCATCATTCTCACATCACGTATTCTTCTTACCTATGAATCTCACGTTTGTGTCTCGATTCTAGAGTCAAACTGTCTCATTCGTACAATACTCGGGACAATCGTTAGAAAAAGATGGATGATCTTGAGGAAGAGAACAGAGAGTTGAAAGAAGAGATTGACGCTCTGAGAGAGGATATGAGAAATCTTCGTAACGACATGCAAGCCATGGCAGAAGCTCAGCTACAAAGAACTGTGATCTCAGAGATCACCTCAACGCCCATACTAGAGAAGTATGATCCTAGGTACAAAATGCCCAAAGATCGTCCCTGGGGCATGCCTGTTAACTATATCCCGGAAGGATATGTTCCGCCAATTACTGGAGATCCAGAAACTTCAGCAGAAGCCGCTGGGCCTGAAGGTTACAAACTTCAGGAAAGCGAAGATGCCAGAGGCATACTGAGGACTCCTGAAGGTTACAAACTTCGGGAAACGCCAAGATTCACGGCCGTAGTCACGGTACCACCCCCTGTGGTGCACACTGTCCCGAAAGGACATATTCCACAGATACCTTCTGGAAGAAAGGAAACTATGTTCGACAGGATGGACGAGTTCCAGGAACAGTTCCTGGAAATGCAAAAGGAACTGCAAGCCATCCGCGGTCAAGATTTATTTGGAAAGGACGCCGCAGACCTTTGTCTGGTCGCCAATGTGAAAGTTCCGCACAAGTTCCAAGTGCCCGACTTTGAAAAATACAAGGGTAACTCTTGCCCTCAGAGCCACTTGGTGATGTACGCTCGACGAATGTCAGCTCAGATAGAAAATCAGGATCTACTAATTCACTACTTTTAGGATAGTTTAACTGGTGCCGCCTTAAAATGGTACATGGGTTTAAATCGTACTACGATCAGCACTTTCAGAGATCTTGGCACTGCCTTTGTCCAATAATACAAATACAATCTGGACATGGTACCGCGCAGAGATCAACTCAGATCAATGTCACAAAAGGACAAGGAAACCTTTAAGGAGTACGCTCAGAGATGGCGTGAAATTGCCGCTCAAATTTGTCCACCTCTTGAGGAAAAAGAGATGACAAAAATCTTCTTAAAGACCTTAAGCTCATTTTACTATGACAGAATGGTTGCCAGTGCGCCCAGTGATTTCCCCGAAATGGTCGGTATAGGGGTATGTCTAGAGGAAGCTGTTCAAGAAGGACGTCTAATAAAAGACGCTGGACCATCAAGTAGTACAAAATGATACGGTAGTGCTCTCCCTAAGAAAAAAGAGCAAGATATTGGGAATATCTCTCTCTGAAAGCAAAGGCGACGTTATCAGCCAGTAGCAGCTGTGACTCCTGCTATCAATCTTGCGCCTATTTCTACGTATCAACCTCAAGTTACGCAGAGCCAACCTAATCACCAAAGGACTCAACAGCCTCTTCAGCAGGCTCGTCCTCCATACAATAACAACCGTACAACGCGGCCACCAGGATTTGATCCTATACCCGTATCGTACGCATAACTATTTCCGTTACTACTGGCCAAGGGGCACATCCAGACTAAATCCCCTTTTGCAGTACTGAAAAATCTGCCTTTTTGGTTTAAGGTGGACCAGACTTGCCCTAATCATCAAGGAGGATCAGGGCATAACATAGAGAACTCTCTCAGTTTTCAATCTGACGTTCAAAAGCTTGTTTGGAGCGGGGTTTTATCTTTCAACGATACGAATCCGAATGTTCTCACGAACCCGCTGCCTCAACATGAGAAAGCTGCAGTCAACCTGATAGAGGGAGAGTCTAACAATGTCTATCAAATTCCCGATGTACTCTTATTGAAAACCAACCTGGTTAAGATGCATTGTAGACAGAGCGGGTATGGCCACGTGCCACCTCATAATTATCACCAGTGTGATATCTTCTCTAAAAACAATCAGGGATGTTCTATGGTGCAATCAGCTCTACAGGAACAGATGGATCTCCGATGGATCCAAGAGCACCGAGTTCATGGAGTTAACATGGTTTACACGAATTCTAACGTCATTCGAAACCACGACATCCGTGCGATGAATGCCAACCTGGTGGCAATGCACTCAAGGAAAAGCCAATATCATAATCTGCCACGACACGATTACAGTTCTTGTCTGACTTGCTCGGTAAACAAACATGGATGTTCTTTTGTACAAGAAGCCCTCCAGCGTCAGATGGATCTTGGATGGATCCAGGACTACCGTGATAGGAATCCCTATCAGATTAACATGGTTTAAATCTTTGATATTCGTTTAATGAATACCAACCTGGTAGAGTTACATGCTGAGCAGGTCCGCCTCGGATTCCTGGTATCACATGATTACCAGAGCTGTAAAGCGGGTTGTGAAAACAATCAAGGGTGTACCCTTGTCCAGGAGGCACTTCAGCACTTTTTAAATCACTGGTGGATGCCAATCTATATGGATGAAGATACTCAGCAAATTAGTATAAATAACAGAAACCATACTCGGCGTTAAAGTTAGGATGTCCGATCTGTGGAAGCTAACCTAGTGAGGTTACATTGTATTCAAAGCGGGCGTGGCCAGGTGCCCCACACAACTATGAACGTTGTAGAGTCTGTTCGGAAAGTAACCAAGGATGTTACTTTGTGAGAGCAGCTCTTCAGGGTCAGGTGGATCGTAGAGAGATTCGCCCATATCGGGGTTCCGGACCAATCAACTGGGCGCCGGACTACCTCGCTGATCAAATTAAAGATGTTGTCGTAATCTCTGATCATCAGAGGAACAGGGATGTTTGTGCCATCATTCCACTACTTGACGAATCGAGAGTTCCTAACCAGGAACAGATTGAAATTACTTACGATGGTCAAAAAGATCAGAAGGCTTCCATAGTCATCTATCTACCAGGACCATTACCGTATAAATTAACTAAGGCTATCCCTTACAAATACGATGCAACGATAATTGAAAATGGAAAGGAAATTCCATTACCCTTCATCGTGAATATTACGGACATCAGTCGTGTAACACAAAGTGGTAGAATCTTCAACAGAGGAGTTGGAGAGTCCAGCAAAGAAAAGGAACCTCAGACAGAAGTTGCCAATTCACCGATCGGTCAATCCAGTAATCCAGACCTTTCGAAAAACAATGATGAGATGCTGAAGCTCATCCAAAGGAGTGAATACAACATTGTTGATCATCTATTACAAACTCCTTCAAAGATCTCGGTATTATCACTGTTACTCAGTTCAGAAGCGCACAGGGAGGCTCTACAGAAAGTCTTGGAGCAAGCCTTTATGGAACAGGATGTAACAATCAGACAGTTCAATAGTATTGTCTCTAACATCACTTCCTGCAATAACTTGGGATTTAACGATGAGGAATTACCTTAAGAAGGTCGCCGTTATAACATGGCGCTCAATATCACGGTCAGCTGCTAGGGCGATGCTTTTGCCAACGTACTGGTAGACACAGGGTCAGCCCTGAATGTTATGCCGAAGTCCACTTTGATGCAATTATCCTTCAAAGGACCCCCGATGAGACACAGCGAGGTCATCATCAAAGCGTTTGACGGATCCGAAAAAATGGTTATCGGCGAAGTCGACTTTCCCATAACTATTGGTCCTCACACTTTCAAAGTCACCTTCCAGGTCATGGACATCCGGGCAATGTACAGTTGTTTATTAGGAAGACCTTGGATACATCAGGCTGGGGCGGTCACCTCGACCCTCCACCAAAAGTTAAAGTTCGTTCAGAACAACCAGCTCGTCACGGTCTGTGGAGAACAAGCCTTACTCGTGAGTAACTTATCATCATCTACTTGCGTAGAACCCGAGGAGATTGTTGGGAATCAGTTCCAAGCGCTCTCGGTGAGCAAAGGCAATCAATCCAAAGAGGGAATTTCCATTTCCTCATACAAAGACGCTATCAAAGCGGTCAAGAGTACCAATACAACAAGATGGGGACATCTAGTCATTCTTACTGACAATAAAGCAAAGAAGGGTCTTGGTTTTTCTGCAACCTGTACTCAGACAGATACTACCAGCGATGAAAGTCTTCATCCCATTTGAGACTTCTTCCACAGTGGAGGTTTCCTTCACCCAGTGCCTCAAGAAGTGCATGCCATCAATAAAGATGATTCCTCTGATATGGAGGAAGAATGGGAGTCCTATCTTAACGAGGACGGTTATATGTCTCAGGACGAAACGCAGATTCCCTTTTGATATCCCGCGCAGAGTCCGAGATTTATACCAAGGTCAGATGTCAGAATGATATATGGAGATTGCGATCTGGAAGGATGTCTTGCTCCACCAAACTCATTAGTGGAGGACACTCTGATGAAAGACAACTTCGACCATAACTATCATGGCCCGATGGATGGCCTGCCAATGTGGCAGCCTTACCCAGGAGACTTGGGGCAAGAGAATCAGCTGGACAATGAAAATCAGCTGAGCATCATTGAACAGAATGCCTGTGTCCCCACCATGTCATGGGATCAACACCTAGGGTATCCTAAAAATACCCCGCACGACGATGAATTCGCAACGTTCGCAGGATTAGAGTTCATCAACTATGCTTTTCCTGAGGTCAACGTCATTGAGAGAGATGACTCCTCCAGTTCCAAAGAAGTGTGGGACACCTTGGGACAACCGAGTGGAAAATTCGACTTCATAGTTAAATACACCGCTCCTGAAAGCTCTCGTATTAAGCTCGAAGACATCCAGCCAACTGGATGGGGAGATCTACTAGAGCGCACAAATGCTAGCAAAAGGCAACAGAGGAATCCTCCTACAACAATTCTGCCTGGGAGACAGATTCCAATGATCCTGCTCCACCAGAAATCAGCGTCATTTCTGAAGACAAATCAAGGAAGGTGCCAGACTTTGTGATTCACCGAGGAGTTCGCCGCCAATGGGTTGCTGTCGATGTTCCGAAGATCGTTCACAAGGCAAAGTAATTGCCATCCTTAACCTTTCACCCTGCCCAGGTGAAACTGATGTTTTGATAGGGCTCGCTTTCTGTAAATTTTCCCTCTTCGCTTTGCCCAAAGTGACAGAGTTTTGTTTTATAGGGATGTAGTTTCAAGAATCGACTTGTTCATTAATAAAATAACATCGTTCTGTAATTTCTGCAGTTATTGCTGTTTTCTCTTTTCGCTTTTCTCAGAAAATGGTAATCCTAAAAAACATCTTAAATAATAAAAACAAGCAGTAAAAGAAATACACTGCACACACTTGCATTTTTTCTATCTCTTCTAAACACAAATCATACCGTCATGCAAATTTCTTGTTTTAAACCCTGTTGAAACATACGATCCGATGCCTTATCCCAACTTTGAGTTCCCGGTATTTGGGGCTGAAGAAGAAGGTGACGACGAAATTCCAGAAGAGATCTCCCAACTACTCAGACAAGAGGAAAGGTCTATCGAACCTCACAAAGAGCCATTGGAAACGATAAACTTGGGTTCAGAAAAAGAAAGAAAAGAAGTCAAAATTGGGGCACTGCTAGTCCAACTGCCAAAGAAGGTTTGACAAAGCTTCTAAAAGAGTTTTTCGATGTATTCTCTTGGTCCTACCAGGACATGCCAGGGTTAGATACCAGCATCGTGGAACATCATCTACCGTTACGATCAGAATGTCTGCCAGTAAAACAGAGGTTGAGAAGAACTCACCCAGACATGGCCATCAAAATCAAAGAGGAAGTTCAGAAATAGATTGATGCAGGTTTCCTCGCCACATCAGAGTATCCTCAATGGTTAGCCAACATCTTACCAATTCCGAAAAAGGACGGAAAGGTCAGAATTTGTGTGGACTACAGAGATCTAAACAAGGCGAGTCCAAAGGACGACTTTCCCTTACCACACATTGACATGCTGGTTGACAGCACAGCGAAATTCAAAGTTTTCTCCTTCATGGACGGTTTCTCGGGCTATAATCAGATAAAAATGGCGCCGAAAGACATGGAGAAAACTTCGTTCATTACCCCATGGGGTACCTTTTGTTACAAGGTAATGCCATTCGGTTTGAAGAACACTGGGGCAACCTATCAAAGGGCCATGACTACTCTATTTCATGACATGATACACAAGGAAATCGAGGTATATGTCGATGATATGATTGCAAAATCTAAGACAGAAGAGGAGCATGTGACCCACCTGTCAAAACTATTCGAGCATTTGAGAAAGTACAAACTCCGCTTGAATCCCAACAAGTGCACCTTTGGTGTCCGTTCAGGGAAACTCTTAGGGTTCATCGTCATCCAGAAAGGAATTGAGGTTGATCCTGACAAGGTCAAGGCCATTCAAGAAATGCCTTCTCCAAAGCCTGAAAAACAAGTCAGGGGATTCCTGGGACGTTTGAACTACATCTCCAGATTTATATTCCTTATGACCGCGACGTGTGTGCCGAACTTCAAATTACTTAAAAACAACCAGGACTACATTTGGACAGAAGATTTCCAAACCGCCTTCGACAGTATTAAAGAATATCTGTTGAACCCACCGATTATATCCCCTCCAGTGAAAGGAAGACCATTGATCATTTACTTAATGTAACACCCCCAATCTATACCCCCAGGCTATTAAAGCGATAAATAAAAATTCAAAATTTCATCAGAGTATAATTAAAACATTCACGGCATAGACCGAGGGGTCACATTAATTTGAAACCAAATGCACATAAACTTGCCCATAAAGATATGCAACAATTAGGTAGCAATTAACAGAGGAACTTAGTTCCTACTACCCACAATTCAGATACAGAATAAAAGCGGAAAATCTGTACTGAAATCTCATATATATACATATCATGAAAAGTTTGTCTGCCAAGTACAATCATACATGTACAATCTCAAAAGAACATATACATATACACACAAATCACCAACGGTCTCCCTAACTACCCGGTGTCACATATCAGAGCTGACCGACAAAAGAATGAAGACCTAAGCTTCACAAAAAGACCTCCAGCAATCTAATCTGCAATGCCTCATAGAGCATTATAAAGCAGCAGAAGGGTGAGAAACACAATCATAATATAATTGCATACAATTATATATAACACCAAAAATACACAAATATATTGTTCTCACCACAACTCATACCATAATTCAAACACAAAACAACACAATGTAGATTTCATATTTCCATCACCAAGGTATACCAACCATGCACAATACAAGTATCACCAACACATATACATATATCAATTTATCAATTTTATCCACAATTCCACACATAAACAAACCATTAATGATTTATGCAAATGCAAGAGACCGACACAATGACTCTATGCATATGCACATGCGATACCGACTTCCATCATTTCTCAACACCAGTTCACTCAGGAACTATTGGAACCATCGCTCGTTACTTAGTGTAACTCCCCGTCGGGCATACGATGTTCCCCGTCGCTTTCGGTCCTCTTTGTATAAGGCTCACGATGTTTATGGATCGCTTTCTGTCCTCTTTGTATAAGGTTCACGATCAGATCGCTCACACCCCACACGGGTACACGATCGTCTATAACCATCGCTTTCGGTCCTCTCGGTATAAGGCTCACGATGTTATAGCAGATTCCCTCTGGAATCGATTCGTCGCTCGCACCCACTAGGGCACACGACATCATAAGAATGCACATCATGATGCTCAGCATACAATGACTCATGATATTCAAATGCACACATATATGCAACCATCTTACTTAACATTAATCATGCTTTGCAATTCAAGCCCAAAACAATGCATTTATACCATACAACAGCACGCAAATCATACCATATCCATATCCACAGCACATTGCATGATACACACCAATTACACACAACTATAACGACAAAAGTCGACAAAACGACACTATTCCAAATTCCCGACATAATTAAATCAGATAACAATCTCAAAACTATTATAATAAGAAAGTACAGTTCAATAGCTACTCAACGATACCAAGAATTTCAAAAACGGATAAACGGGACACAAGTTACGGACTAAACAAGAAAAGACATCGCGAAAAAACCACATTTTACAATTCTCCTGGCCATACGCGTATCGCCCTGAGCCATACGCGTATTGCCCTGCTCCCTCGCCCATTCCATACGCGTATTTCCTAAGGTCGTACGCGTATGGGCAGAGACCCATTTTTCCCCAAAATTCCCATTAAAAGTCCAATACGCGTAGTGCTTTGCTTCATACGCGTATTGCCCTCAACATTACGCGTACCATTACGCAAATGGGCAGATGGCCGAGAAAATGAAGCTCTATACGCGTATTGCCCAGTTTTCTTCAATACCATACGCGTATTGCCTTGACGAATACGTGTATTGCCTTGAGTGATACGCGTATGGGCAGTGGAAAACCAGAATTTTTCTGCAGAATTTCTTCTGCATTTTCCAACCCAAAATCATCTAATTTTCACCTATATACCAGAAAAATTACGAATACAATGCCTAACAACATGTATCTAACATGTATCAACAATAATGGACCTGAAAACATGATTTCTGACACAATTTAATTGATTTCTAATCAATTTTTACATAATATGGTTTTTACTATATATTTCCATTTCAATCCAATAACAACCAAAAACATACATACATAATCATACATAAGCATATAATAATCGAGTTTCGCATCCTTACCCAATTTAATCGTGTTTAGAAAAGTCGGGAGATTGTTTTCTTGATTTCCAAGTTTTCTCTCTATTTCTTCTCTTCTTCTCTTTTCTTTCCCTTTTCCTTCTTCTCTTTTTCTTTCTCTCTATTTTTCTCTCTTTCTATTTCTATTTTTTTAACTTAAGAAAAAAAAAGTGAAATGCCCAAAATACCCCTACACTCAAAAATGTCGCAAACGTTCCCAAAACCCGATAAAATATCACAACATTGAAAAATAACATATTTCCAAATAAAAGTCGAAAATAAAATAAAATAATAATAAAATAATCAAAACGACTCGATTAAATAAAAATACTAAAACTGGGGCGTTACACTTAACAGTCTTGGAAGTCCTTGACCTAAATTAAACCTAATGGATGCATTCCATAGGTGTTATAGGGTGTATTGAATCATGTCCCAAGGTTTGGGAACATGTCTTGGTCAAAAGTCAAAGGTACAGTTGACTTTTCCCTCGAAACCCTAATTGTGGTCCTGATGAAATTGAAACTTGTGGATCAAGCTTGGTGGATCAATCCATTGTTATAAATGGATCAATGTAGTGTGTTAGAGACCCTCAAATCATGTCTTGAGTTCTTGGCTCATGTTTTGTCCTAAAAGTCAACTTAGGGGTGAATTAGGTCAAGAAACCCTAATTCCTAATTTTTTGTGAATGCATCCCCTGAGGCAAAATTGAATTGATGATTGGGTCCATGAGGTCCCTTGGAGTATATTGAGTTAAGCTTTGAAGCATTGACTCATGCCCAGAGGAAAATTTCCACTTGGAGGCCTTGGTCGACCAAAACCCAAATTTGGTGACACTGATGATCTGGAGGCTTAATCCACTTGGAATACTGCAACCTTGTGCTTGATTCTTGATGTGGGAGTCCTCTTAATCCATTGTGGGTGTTTGAGAGGCTAGACAAGTTAAAGATCATGTCATTTCTTGATTGATCTTTTGTCTAAGTGCCCTAAGAGGGCTTGAAACCCTAATTCTTGTTAGTAGTGAATGCTCAACAATTCCTTGAGGAGATTGATGAGACATGAAAGTATCTCCATTTTGTGATGATGATTGGCACAATGATGGGAAATCTTAGTGGTCAAAATTTGGGGTATGACACTTCTCAGCCTTTGTTTTACTGACGGACATTCTGTCTTCAACGGTAGATGATATTCCACGATGCTGGTATCCAACCCTGGCATGTCCTGATAGGACCAAGCAAATACATCGAGAAACTCTTTGATAAGTTTTATCAAGCTTTCTTTGACAATCGGACTGAGCAGTGCCCCAATCTTGACTTCTTTCCTTTCCTTCTCTGAACCCAAGTTGACCGTTTCCAACGGTTCTTTGTGAGGTTCAATGGACCTTTCCTCTTATCTGAGTAATTGGGAAATCTCTTATGGAATTTCCGCGTCCTCTTCTTCTTCAGTCTCAAATACCGGGAATTCAAAATTGGGAGAAGGCATTGGATCGTATGTTTCAACGGGGTTTAAAACAAGCAATCTGCATGACGTGATGATTTGTTTTTAGAAGAGATAGAGAGAATGCAAGAGTGTGTACAGTGTATTTTCTGAAAAATGCTTGTTTTTTTATTTTGAGTTGTTTTAGGATTACCATTTTCTGAAAAACAAAAAGTGAAAACAACGATAAATGCAGAAATTACATAATGACGTTATTTTATTTATGATTTAGTCGATTCTTGAAACTACAGCCCTATAAAACAAAACTCTGTCCATTTGGGCGAAGTGAAGAGGGACATTTACAGAAAGCGAGCCCTATAAAAACATACATTCCACCTGGGCAGGGTGAAAGGTTAAAACAAAGATGGAAATTACTTAGACTTATGGACGACTTTAGGGACATCGACATCAACCCATTGGCGACGAATTCCTCGGTGAATCTCAAAGTCTGGTACCTTCTTTCTTAGTTTGTCCTCATAAATGATGCTAATTTCTGGCGGAGCAGGATCGTCGGATTCGTCCTCCCAGGCAGAGTTGTCGTAAACAAACTCTTATATTGTATCTTGGACAGTGTTTGCATTTTTAGGCGGATCTCCCCATCTAGTTGGATGGATGTCTTCGAGCCTGATACGAGAGCTTTCAGGAGCGATGTACTTGACCAAGAATTCGTACTTGCCACCCGGCTGTCCTAAGGTGTCCCATACTTCTATAGGACTAGAGGAATCATCTTTCTCGATGACGTTGACCTCAGGAAAAGCATAGTTAACGAACTCTTATCCTGCAATCCTTGCAGATTCATCGTTGTGCTGGATATCTTCAGAATGTCCTGAGTAATGGTCCCATGATTTGGTGGGGACGCAGGTATTCTTTACAATGACGCTCAGTTGATAAGCGTCGTTGGGCTGACTCTTTTGCCCCAAGTCTTCTGGGTACGACTTCTAGATAGGCAAGTCATCCAGGGGATCACAATAGTCATAGTCAAAGTTATCTTTCATCAGGTGCCCTCCTCTAAATCCTGACGTCTGATCTTCGTATATATCTCAGACTCTGCGTGGGAAAGCAAAATGGCGTATGTGCCTCTCCCTGAGACATATAATCGTCCTCGTTGAGATAGGACTTTCATTCTTCATCTGTATCTGAGGAGTCACCCTCGTTGATGGTGTGTACTTCTTGAGACACTGGGTGGAGGAAGCCTCCACAGTGAAAGAAGTCCTAAATGGGATGAAAACTTTCATCGTTAGTAGCAGTCTGGGTACAGGTTAAGGAGAGACCAAGACCTTTCTTTGTCTTATTATCCGTAGGATTTATGAGCTGTCCCCATCCTTTTGTGTTGTTACTCTTGATTGCTTTGAGAGCGTCTTTGTATGAGGAAATCGATGTTCCTTTCTATGATCAATTCTCATTGCTCACCGAAAGTGCTTGGAACTGCGTTCCAACAACTTCCTCGGGTTCTATACAGGAAAATGATGATAAATCGCTCACGATTAAGGCCTGCTCTCCACATACTATGACCAACTTGTCATTCTTGACGAACTTCAGCTTCCTAATAAACAATTGTATGTTGCCCAGATATCCATGACCTGGAAAGTGACTTGGAAAGTGTGAGGACCGATAGTTACGTGAAGATTAACTTCGCCAATAAACGTTTTTTTGGATCTGTCAAAGGCTTTGACGATGACCTCGCTGCCTCTCATTGGAGATCCTTGAAATAAGAGCCACGTCAGAGTAGATTTTGGCATAACATTTAGAGTTGATCTTGTGTCTACCAGTACGCTTGCTAGAGCATTGTTCTGGCATTTGACTGTAATGTTAAGTGCCATGTTGTGATTTTTGCCTTCTTCCGGCAGTTCTTCATCACTAAATTCTAATTTGTTGCAGGAAGTGATGTTGGAAATGATGCTGTCAAACTGTCTTATCGTTACATCTTGTTCTATGAAAGGTTGCTCTAAGACTTTCTGCAGAGCTTCCCTGTGAGCTTCGGAACTGAGCAAGAGAGATAGCACAGAGATTCTTGAAGGAGTTTGTAACAGTTGTTCTACAATGTTGTACTCGCTTTTCTGGATGAGCTTCAACATCTCATCGTTGTTCTTTGTAAGTTCGAGATTATTAGATTGCCCGATTTGTTGATTGGGAACTTCTGTTTGAGGTTCCTTTTCCTTTGTGGGTTCTCTAACTCCTCTGTTGAAGATCCAACCGCTCCGTGTCACTCGACTGATGTCAACAATATTTACGACAGAGGGTAATGGAATTTCCTTTCCATTTTCAATTGATGTTGCACCGTACTTGTAAGGGATAGCCTTATCGGATTTGTACGGTATTGGTCCCGGCAGATAGATAACCACAGGAGCCTTTTGATTTTTCTGACCATCGTAGCCGGCCTCAATTGGTTCGAGGTTGAGAATCTTTCTACTATCAAGAGGAACTCTTGATTCATGGAGCAGAGGGATTATGGCGCATACGTCTTTGGTCCTCCCATGATCGGAGATTATGACAATGTCTTTGCTTTAATCAAGGAGATAGTCTTGCATCACGTTGATCGGACCAAAGCTTGAACATGGTCGAATCTCTTTCCGGTCCAACTGATTTTGAAGAGATGACTGCACCAAGTAACACCCTTGGTTGTTCTTTGAGCAAACTCTACAGCGCTCATAGTTGTGTGGTGACACCTGGCCACGTCTGCTTTGTATGCAGTGTAACTTTACTAGATCTGTTTCCATCGAGCGGACATCCTGACTTTGATGCCTATCAAGATTCTTGTCAGTCATACTGATCTGTTGTGTAGCTTCATCCAAGTAGATTAGAATCCACCAGTGGTCCAACAAGTGTTGAAGTGTTCTTTGGACAAGTGCATATCCTTGGTCGTCTTTACGACATACTTTACAATCTTGATAATCATGTGAAGCCAGAAAACCGAGCCTGACTTGCTTAACATGTAATTCTACCAGACTGGTATTCATCAAGCAAATATAAAAGATTTGAATCATATTAACTTGATGGTTACTTCTATCACGGTAATCATGGATCCATCCGAGATCCATCTGACATTGAAGGGCCTCTTGTACAAAAGAGCATCCCTGATTGTTTATTGAGATGATCGGACAAGAATTTTAATCGTGACGTGGCAGATTATGATGTTGAATTTGCCTTGAATGCATCGCCACTAAGTTGGTGTTCATCGTCTGAATGTTGTGGTTCTGGACAATGTTAGGATTTGCGTGAGCCATATTGACTCACGGATTCGATGATCTTGAATCCATCCGATGTTCATTTATTCTTGAAGAGCTGATTGCACTACGAAACATCCTTGATTATTCTTTGAGCAGATATCACACTGGTGATAATTGTGAGATGGTACCTGAACATACCCGCTCCATTTACGATGCATCCTAATCAGATTGGTTCCTAATAGGAGCACATCGTGAATTTGATAACTGCGGCTAAATTCCTCCTCTATCAAATTTACGGCAGTCTTCTCATGTTGAGGCAACGGGTTCGTCTGAACATTTGGATTAGTATCTTTGAAAGATAGGACCCTGTTCCTGACAAGCTTCTGTACATCAAATTTCAAGTTGAGACAGTTCTCGATGCTCTGCCCCGGTCCTCCTTGATGATAAGGGCAAGTTTGACCCGCTTTGAACCAAAAAGGCGGATTTTCTGGTACTGTAAGAGGAGACCTGGTTTGGACATGCCCCTTGACCAGTAGAAGTGGGAATAGTTCTGCGTACAACATTGGTATAGGTTCTAACCCTGGTGGTCGTGTCGTACGATTGTTATTGTACTATGGACGAGCCTGCTGAAGAGGCTGTTGTGTCCTTTACTGATACTGTTGTTGATTTGGTTAGCTCTGAGCAACCTGAGGTTGATAAGTTGGAGCCGGCATCGGGTTGATAGCGGGAGTTACTGCTGCTACTGGTTGATACCTTCGCCTTTCCTTTCTGAGATTACCAATATCTTGCTCTTTTTTCTTTGGCAAAACACTACCATATCTTTTGGTACTGCTTGATGGATCTATATCCTTGACCAGTCGTCCTTCTTGGACCGCTTCCTCAAGGCGTACTCCCATGTTCACCATTTCAGTGAAGTCGCTGGGCGCACTGGCAACCATTCGGTCGTAATAGAATGAGCTTAAGGTTTTTAAAAAGATCTTAGTCATCTCTTTTTCTTCAAGAGGGGGACATATCTGGGCGGAAATTTTGCGCCATCTCTGAGCATATTCCTTGAAAGTTTCCTTGTCCTTCTGCGACATGGCTCAGAGCTGATCTCTGTCTGGTGCCATGTCCAGGTTATACTTATACTGCTGAACAAAGGCAGCGCCAAGATCTCTGAAAGTATTGATCTTGGTGTGGTTTAAACCCATGTACCATTTGAGTGCGGCACCGGTTAAACTGTCTTGAAAATAATGGATCAGTAGCTGTTGATTTTCTGTCTGAGTTGTCATCTTTCGAGCGTACATCACCAAATGACTTTGAGGGCAAAAGTTGCCCTTGTATTTTTCAAAGTCAAGCACCTTGAATTTGCACGGTATTTTCACATTAGGGACTAGACAAAGGTCTGCGGCGTCCTTTCCAAATAAATCCTGACCGCAAATGGCATGCAGTTCCTTCTGCATGGAACTCATTTATTCTTTCGTACATGTCTTCATTTCCACCAGAAATTACTTGTGGAATCTGTCCTTCCGGGACAGTGTGTACCACTGGTTGTGGTATAGTCATTACGACAGTGACCCTTGGTGCTTCCCTGTCCCGAAGTTTATAACCTTCAGGAGTTACTGTCATGACTCTTGCGTCCTCGCTTTCCCGAAGTTTGTAACCTTCAGGCACAACGGTTCCTGCTATAGTTTCTGGGTCCTCAGTGACCGGTGGGATGTATCCTTCAAGGACAAAGTTGAGAGGCATGCCCCAGGGGCGATCTTTAGGCATGTTGTACCGATGATCATATGTCTCCACTATGGGCATAGATGTGATCTCCGAGATCACAGTCCTTTATTGTTGTCTCTGAGCTGCTGCCAGAGATTGCATGTCATTGTGAAGTTTCTTCAGATCTTCCTTCAGAGCGTCGATTTCTTCTCTCAGCTCTCTATTATCTTCCTCGAGATCATCCATTTTCTTTTGTCGATTGGCTCGAGTATTGTATGAATGAGACAATTTGACTCTAGAATCGTGACGTATACATGAGATTCGAAGATAAGAAGAATGTGTTATATGAAAATGATGAATGATATGCAATGATATATTTATTTTTTGTTTTTTGCTTTAATCAAAAAAGAAACTTCAACAAAATAGATTGCAAATATCATTCAGTGGAGGGTGGAGACCCTGTTTTATTGAATTTAAAAGATTACAGAAAGGGAAAATACAGTATTTTACAAAGTGTTGTAAAAGGAAATGTCTACACTTATGGATCCTGAGTCCTCTCTGAAGAGAGCTCAGGTGCTGGTTCTGGTACTTTCCTTTTCTTTGACCGGGGTTCTTCAGCCGTTGTCGGGTTATCAGTCCTTTGCCAAGTGAAAGGAGTGAGCAAGTTCCTTTGATCTTCTATAGCATGTTGTTCTAGAATCTCGATCAAAGCATCCTTTTCTTTTAACAGTTCCTGAATTTTGGTACACTCTACATTGAGAATACGGTACTTGTTCTTCCAAGAGTTCTTTTCCCGTTGAACTTTGTTGAAAGAGACTTGGAGTTTTTCCGTGTCAAACATAAAATAAAGGACAGATTCCTTTAACGGAAGAACTTCTTGACGAGGGTAAGGCATCATCAGCTTGAGGGCTCTGGTTTGTACCCAGTGGAGATAAGGTTCCACGAAGATACAGTCTAGTCTTCCTAGAGACTCTCTTCCTTTCCTGTGAATGTGTTGCCAGACATGCACTATTTCCTTCTTTAGTGCCCTATCATTTTCCCCTTCCTTGAAGAAAAGACCTTCCAGATGAACATTATGTGGGATATTCTTCATCGGGTATCCGAGTTAACGGCGAACTAAAATTGGATGATAGTTGATTCCTCCTTTAGTTCCTATGAGGGGTACATTAGGGAAGTTTATGCATCTGTTGATGATTCTTATCCCCTCATAAATACTATTATACCAATCTATGTTAGAGTTGGTAAGAGACATGATTCTCTGTGACCAACGTAGAGTACTCTTATGGTCCCAAAAAGCAGCAAACTTGGGTGAATGGGAAGTGAACCATTTGTAAAGCAGGGGTACACAGTATGTGATCATTCCTCTTCTATACAAATTCCTTAAGTGTACAGAATGATATGCATCTGTGAGCAAGGTTGGTACGGGGTTTCCAATCAAAAAGATCTTAATGGCATTGGTATCGACGAAGTTATCAATGCTGGGAAAAAGGAAAAGCCCATATGTAAGTAGGACAAAGATATCTTCGAAAGCAGTTATGTTCCCTACACTGGTAAAGTATAAAGCTTTCTCCATCAGGAATTTAGCTGGTAAACCCTGGATTCCTTCCTTAGTGGTCATGTGAGTCCTGACTTCTGACTCGTCCAAATAAATTGCTCTTGCAATGGTTTGATCCTTTAGAATTTCTTCCAGTCCAGAAAAGGAAGCTTGATCAGTGATGGGTAAATCAGTCAGGTGAGAGTACTCTTCTAGCATTGGTGCTAGTTGATAATCCAGGAATGTGAAGCAGTGATAAACCGGATCGTAAAACAGAATCAACGTAGACAGTATTACTTTAACTATGTGGACCCTTAACAGAGACAGCAGTCCTCCATGCTTAGCTCTGAAAGCATCAGGGTTGGTGATCATCCTTGCTAACCCCCTTAAATCTTCTAACTTTGGAGCCTTGAAGGTATACTTGTGCGTCTTTCTTCTACCGAAATCCATAACGCAATCCTTCTCTGATATTTACAATTATCGTTTTAGTTTATTTTGAAAAAGAGAGAGAAAGAGAAAGGAGAGAAGATTTTTTTCTTTGTTTAAGAGTTTTTTTAAATGAATGCAAGAATGCAGCACACAAAAACATTAAAAAAACATGGGTTCAAGGATTCAACGTCACGAGCATGGAGTCATGGCTCTACCCATCCCCAAAGGTTATATTCTGGTCAATTTTTGTACCTGTAGAACGGGTTAAAGATTCCCAAAATCATTGACCCCCTAGGGATATCAACAACAAGCTGGTTCACTCGAGCAAGCTGTAGTATCCTAGGGTAATCTCATTTGAGTGTAGTATCACGTATCAACTATTTTCTATAGTTACCGCACTACCAAATGGCCATATGGTTAATGTCTACTAAATCCTCAGTTTCACGGATACCACATTGGGATAATCTGCTTTCACGACGATCGGTTGTTCAACATTGAATCCACAAAGGGTACCTCAACTGATTTGATAGTCTACCAGGATCGCTTATTTGGGAATCACTCCTTATAAGTCCACTCGTCTATGCCATCACTTATCTTAGGGTTCTCTCAAACTTTCCACATGTGTATCAATCGCATTCCCATTGATAGAAAAATAAACATTGATATCAAGTAGGAAAAGCAGTATATATATAGTATAATACCTAAAATTAATCATCCTAGACCTCTTAGGAACTATAATCCTAAAGACTCCCCAGCAGAGTCGCCATTTTCCTGTAGTGTGCGATTTTTGTCGGTGACACGACCACCTTATCGCCATGGGTTTCTCCTCATCGTAATGGTAGGAGTGGGGTGCTACTTTCTGATTTCTTATTTATCCTATGAAGCTGGAAAGGAAAGGGAAGCTATCTAAAACTAACCTTGCACGCAAATGTTTAACTAAACAAATGCTTAAGAGATTGGGGGGTCCGGGGTCAAGTTATACAATGGGGAGTTATCAATTAACCATCCTATACATGGTTATCCAAGGGTTGATTATTATTAGGTTCTGCTTTATACTTGATGGTGTTTATCTATAAATGGGAAAGTTTCTTCTTTGTGGGGATGTCTGTGAGAGAGAGTTTTTATTGATTTCGGGTTTTCCGATGTTTTTGATGAGTGAAGGTACTGGACCTAAGGTTTTTGATTGGTATGCTCGCTAAGATTTCACAATATTATGCCTACGTATTCCCGTTAAAGAAAACAGGGAAATCAGAGCAATCGTAAAAAGATGATGTTTTGGTGTCTTGTTCAAAGCCCAAGATTGAAGCTAAAAGTTTGAGTATTTGTGTCTTGTTCAAAGCCCAAGATTGAAGCTAAAGGTTTGACTAAGAGAGAATTTGTCATCTCTAAAGGGAGACATCTTGTCTGTTTATCACAACTGTTGGGTGACTGATTATAAAGGAGAATTACTTTAACTGGGATATGTGAATCCAGCAATGCCATAATTTCTTTTATAAGGGATTTGTCTTGAAGGAGAAAACTTTAACTCAGTGTTGAGCAATGCCATTTTTCCTTAGGAATCTTTCATGCTAAGAGAGGGACATTGGCGTGGATGTAAATAATCCAGAGGCTTGGCACTTACAACAATTAGATGAAAGATGGAGATTTACCAGGATAAGAGATAGACTACAGCTTGGATATTTGAATCAACAAGTGTGCCACTTATAGCAGTTATCTGGGATTAAGGTTTGTTTTGATTTTCTGTTTTGATATGTGATATACAGAGAAATGTCTTCCTACAGAGAGGTCTTTGATTTCCTCTGAGGGGATTTTGGTTTTTGTGTGCCTTGATCAAAGCCCAAGGTTAAAGCTAAGAGATTGATTGACTCCATTGGGGAGCTTATTGTTTGTCTTGTACAAAGTCCAAGATTGAGGCAAAAAAAGAGACTGACTCTTTGGGAGATATCATTATACAAAGCCTAAGAGGAGGCTAAATATCGACCTTTCCGGGGAAATATTTTGTCTGTCTTGTACAAAGCCCAAGATTGAGGCGAAAAAGGGGTTTTTGACTCCACTGGGGAATATTTGTGGGTGTCTTGTACAAAGCCCAAGATTGAGGCTAAAAGGGGAAACTGACTCTACTGGTGAGAGGTTTTATCTGTCTTGTACAAAGCACAAGATTGTGGCTAAAAGAAGATTGACTATGCTGGAGAGTATGATTTGTCTTGTACAAAGCCCAAGATTGAGGCTGAAAAGAGGATTGACTTTGCTTAGGGAAATTTATATGGTGTCTTGTACAAAGCTCAAGATTGAGGCTAAAAGATGATTGACTCACTCAGCTGAGGATATTTATGGTGTCTTGTACAAAGGCCAAGATTGAGGTTGACTTTTACTGAGGAAAAGAAGGATCGTTATACAAAGCCTAAGAGGAGGCTGGGAGGTGATTAACTCAACAAGAGAGTGTTTTTATCTGTCTTGGACAAATCCCAAGATTGAGGCTGAAAAAGCTAGGGAAAAATCATTATACAAAGCCTAAGAGGAGGCTGAAAAAGGTCGACTCAACAAGAGAGTGCCTTAAGGTGATTGACCCAATAAGAGAGTGCTTTTAAGAAAGAAAATTTACTCAACAAGAGAGTCTTTTTGGTTTGTCTTGTACAAAGCCCAAGATTGAGGCTGAAAAAACTGACTCAACAAGAGAGTGTTATTATTTGTCTTGTACAAAGCCCAAGATTGAGGCTGAAAAAGGGTTGACTCAACAAGAGAGTGCTTTTGAGGTTATTTCTGCCGAGGAAAATCATTATACAAAGCCTAAGAGGAGGCTGGCTTCTGCTGAGGATTATTGAGATCCAGAGACAGGTCTAAGTCGGGAGATCAACTCTTGTTGAGGGTTTACATAAGAGTTGAGGTATCAGATGCCTTGAGGTTCTGATAGGTATATGGTATTGATGATAAGATGACCCTAGCTGGGGGAATTTAGGATAAAGGTTGAGTTTTAGATCCTATGAGGGTTTTAAACTCTACTGGAGATTGATCGAATGATCAGGGTTTCTCCTGTATTTGTAGGGAACTTGAGAATGTCTTTGAGATCCAAGAGGAGATTAGACTGTCCAAGTCTACTGGTATGGAAGAGTTTGTCTTTATATGATGCCCAAGAGGAGGCTGGTGTTTTAAGGGATGAGAATCAACCCTAAATTGGTCTGAGGTTTTGACTCTTTAGAAAGACAGCTCTAACAAAGGATGACTAAGTTATGTCCTATACCTTTAAGAGGTCTTCTGGGTCCTTGTATTAAGCCCAAGCGAAGGCATGAGAACTTCTAAGAAGCCGGAGGGTCCTTGTACAAAAGCCAAAGAGGAGACAGGGGTACTTTTAGGAAGCCTGTGGGTCCAAACTTAAGAAGATTTCAAGAAAAGTTTCACCGGGAATAATCTTTTCTTTAGTGAACAGTTCTAGGGTTTGAAGAAATTCAAGAGAGGTTTCACCGGGAATTAATCCTCTCTGTGGAAATGAATTTCTTTGACAATTTTCTAATAGTGACAGTCTGAGAAAAGTTTCATCGAGAATAATGCATTTCTCTTTGTTCCGTATTGTATAAGCCCAAGAGGAGGAAAGACTGTATCTGGAATCCGATGGGGAACTAGTTTTGACCGTGTTAAAAGAGTGACCACTGGCTTTATCTAATTCTAGACCTAATTGTCGGGGAAAACTCTAAGCAGATAATATACAGGTATATATGTACAGATGAAATATATACTCTATGTAAAAAGAGGGTAGGAGGACTTACAGGTGAGTAAGCTTCCAGCACAAACAAATATATATATATGTACAAGTATGTAAAAGAAAGCTGTTTAAAACTTACAGGTGAGCAAGCTTCCATTGTAACAGCTGTATGGTTAGTTGTTCAAGAAATTAAATAAAGTTTTGATAACAACTATGAATTTGAACCTAAGTCAAAAGGGAAAGTTGTTTTGAAAAGAAAATTGGGGCTTATACTCAAAGAGAGGCCCAGATGAAAAACAGTCATTGTACCGTTGATGTGAAAATGGTATTGGGACTTATACAATAACTGAGGCCCAAATTAGGTTTTCTGTACAAAGGGGTAGGGTCTTACACTCTATTAGAGGCCCACAATGTTTGAAAAAGAAAAGAAATGGGACTTATAACACAAGGGTAGGCCCAGGTGATTTTGTTTGAAAGCGATCGCGCCGAGGTTTTGAAAACACAGTGGGACTTATGCAATGACTGAGGCCCAAAGATTTTTTATTTACAAAAGGATGGGACTTACACTCTACAAAGAGGCCCAAAGTGTTTTGAAAAAGATTTGTGTGGGTGAAAATAATTAAAACCCTAATTTGATTTAAAAATGTATTTTAATTGAATAAAAATTCAATTAAAATGATCAAATTTATCAAACATGTGTGAAAAACAAGTTGTGATCTTGGATTAATGTTTGAAAAATCATGTTCCATTCATAGAATGATTTTGAAACCATTTGAACTTGAAAAATCAAGAGAAAGAAATATTTTTAAATGTTAAAAAACAAATAAAAACCTAATTCTTTACAAAAATACTAAATCTATGAAATAAATAATATTTTTGTGAAATTCTTATGGAATAAAATATTTTAACATTTTTGGGAATTTTAAAAAAAAAAACCAATAAAAAATATTTAAAATTGAGAGAAAAATTAATTTTGGAATTAATTTACAAAAACCATAAAATATGTGAAAAATAGCAAAAATATGGGAAAATAGCAAAATGGTCTGGGTGGGTCTTGAACCCACGACCTCCCATTCAAACACACATGCGCGCTACCACTGGGGTGGTGATACATCCGTGTATCAAAACCACCCAATTAATACATAAGGGTGCCTTGTTTCTAGGCCTGACCAAGGTGCCATGCCTGGCCCTTGCTCAAGGCAAGGCCTGATTTTAGGCCTCTTCCGTGAAGGCTTTAACTTTCTCATTTCTCCATGGATTTGGACAAAATTTAGGTGTATCCTGCCTAGAATTTCATGAGGAATCCAATGGTTCCCTTGGAATTTTTAGAAAATGTCTCCATTTCAAAATTCTATAGTGATTTCAAAATAGGCCTAGATTTGCATATTCTATGCTATCTCATGGTACAGGCAATAATAACATGATAAATTGGTTCAAACACAACACATATGATATGTATGAGAGGTCCATGATCAATGGACCTCAAAGCAATGCATGATTTAGAGAGTTTAAGTTGTGATGCACTTACCTTTTGAAGCTTCTTGTGTTATCTGTCAAGTTCCTTGTGCCAGAAGTAATTCAATGCTTTGAACACTCTTGATTGATCCCTTAGAAGCTTTTAGGATGATCAAAACCAGCTGGAATCCTCAGGAACAAGAATTGGCTCTTTCTTGCAAAAGGGGCAAAAGTGACCAAGATAGTAACTCTCTCAAATGGTGTTCCAGATGAGGGAAACTAATTGGGACAGTTTGAGGATGATATTTGGAGTGCGTTTGAGGCTAGGTTTGGTTTTGGAAGCGACTGAATCAAGGCATGGCTTGAAAAATGCAGAAAAGTCAATTTTTGAGGTTTTGGAGGTTGACTTTCTGATTTTGGTGTTTCAGATCAAAGGTGAGTGTTTGAACAGCTTAGATATGATATATTGGATATGTTTGGATCATGAGCTATGGTGGAATTGCTATCTAACTCAAAATCTCAGAGATGACTTGCAAAAGAAGGCATTTTAGCCTAAAGAGAGATTTTGAGGAAAGCATTCGTTGTAGTGCTTTGGTGTACTCAAACTGATCACAAATGAGCTCTATTTATAGTAGAGCAAGTTTGTTTTGCAAGCAATAGTGAATGGCAGTTGGTACAGGCCTTTGGCCAATGTTGATCCAAGGGAATCTTTAGTCTCCTATAGCCATTGACTTGAGTGAGGTTAGGGCACAGGCCTATGGTCCTTTGATTCAGAGCTGAATCTTGACTCATTCAGTTAGGAATGTCTCAGTCCATGCCACCTTGATGCATCCATTGAATGCTTGGAAACAAAATTGGAGTCTTGAAGCTTTTTATCCTTTTTAGGGCATTCATGGCTACATGTAGTTCCTTGGACTTGGGAGGCTTGTGGATCAGATCTTTTCACTTGGATGTTATCCTCTGATGTGTCCAAATGGATGACAAGGCTTGGAGTTGTCCAAATTAGCTAACTCGAGCAAAATGCACAAAATCCGCCTTGTGAAAATCAGTCCATGATGCCATATTTCAAAGGTTGTATCTCCCTACTCAAATGGAATTTGGAGATGATCTGGTACTTGTTGGAAAGCCCTCACGGCATACTTCAACTTTGATGTTCACCAATGGACCTGATTTAACTTGGATCAACATGAAAAATGTCCCTACATTTTGGAAAAAGTAAGGCAGATTTCGACTTTTTGAAAATTTCACTAAGTGTTGGAAATGTGGTCATTTTCATGTTTTTGTGATTTTGATCAATCCATAACTCAAAATCCATGAGGATTTGGAATCTCTTGTAGTTGACACTTTTAAAGTATGTCAAATGGACATTCATTTGAGCTTTGAATGGGAGAAAAAGGCCTTGTGGTTTAGGAGTTATGACCTTGCAAAGTTGTTACAAAATCACTTTTGTTCCATAACTTAGAAAATTTTTGGTTTCTCATGGTTGCCCCTTTTGCAAGAAACCTCACTTTTCTTGATTTTTCTTGATGGATGATGATCAATACCATATTTGTGAAAAATTCCAAAAAGTCAAACTTGATTTTGTGCACAGTTGACTTTTTATCGGATGAAATCCAAACTGTACGATCCTTTGTGAAATCAAGTCCTTGACCTAATTCAAACCTGATGGATAGATTCCATAGGTGTTTTAGGGTGTATTGAATCACGTCTCAAGGTTTGGGAGCATGCTTTGGTCAAAAGTCAAAGATACAGTTGGCTTTTTCTTCAAAACCCTAAGTGTGGTCCAGATGAAACTGAAACTTGTGAATCAAGCTTCTTGGATCAATCCATTGTTGTAAATGGATGAATGTAGTGTATTTGAGGTCCTCAAATCATGTCTTGAGGTCTTGGCTCATGTTTTTCCTTAAAAGTCAACTTAGGGGTGAATTAGGTCAAGAAACCCTAATTCCTGATTTTTGATGAATGCATCCCCTGAGGCTAAATTCACTTGATGATTGTGTCCATAAGGTCCCTTGGAGTAATTTGGGTTGTGCTTTGAAGCAATGGCTCATGCCTAGACGAAAATTTTCATCTGGAGGCCTTGGTCGACCAAAACCCTAATTTGGTGACACTGTCGATCTTGAGGCTCGATCCACTTGGAATGTAGCAACTTTGTGCTTGGTTCTTGATGTGGGAGTCCTCTTGATCCCTTATGGGTGTTTGAGAGGTTAGACAAGTTGAAGATCATGTCATTTCTTGATTGATCCTTTGTCTAAGTACTCTGAGAGGGCTTAAAACCCTAATTCTTGATTATGGTGAATGGTTAACCCTCTTTGAGGAGATTGATTAGGCATGAAGGTACATCCATATTATGGCAATGATCCTCACAATGATGGGAAATCTTGGTGGTAAAAATTTGGGGTATGACAAAGGTGTTAATCCAAAGGGATTCAGTATGTTAACTGACGGGCAATGGTTAGTGTAGCGTGTGATTTTTGTCGGTGACACGACCACCTTACCGTATTGGTTGGAATTGGGTGCTACTTTCTGATTTCTTATTTATCCTATGAAGTTGGAAAGGAAAGGGAAGCTATCTAAAACTAACCTTGCACACAAATGTTTTCTTTAACAAATGCTAAGAGATTAGGGGGTCCAGGGTCAGGTTATACAATGGGGAGTTGTCAATTACCCATCCTATACATGGTTATCCATAGATTGTTTGGCATTTTCTTTTATTATCTACTTACTAGGGTTTATCTGTCGTGGGTTGGGAAAGTTTCTCCTTTGGGAATGTTTGAGAGAGAGTATTTGTTGATTTTCGGGTTTTTCGATGTTTTTGGTAAGGTACTGGACCTAAGGTTTTGATTTTGTGTGCTCGCTAAGATTTCGCAATCTTATGCCTACGTATTCCGGTAATGATAACAGGGAAATCAGAGCAATCATAGTTCCTCCTATTCTAAAGAGATGTTTGGTGTCTTTTTCAAAGCCCAAGATTGAAGGTAAAGGTTATTTGTGTCTTGTTTAAAGCCCAAGATTGAAGCTAAAGGTTTGACTGAAAGGGAATTTATCATCTCTAAAGGGAGATTCCTCATCTGTTTATGACAGTTGTTGGGTAACTAATTATAAAGGGTAATTACTTTAACTAGAATATATGGAATCCAGCAATGCCATAATTTCCTTTATAAGGGATTTATCCTGAAGGAGAAAACTTTAAATCAGTGTAGAGCAATGCCATTTTCCCTTAGGAGTCTTCCATGCTAAGAGATAGACATTGGCTTGGATGTAAATAATCCAGAGGCTTACCACGTACATCAATTAGATGAAAGAAGAGATTTACCAAGATAAGAGATAGACTACAGCTTGGATTTTTGAATCAATAAGTATGCCACTTATAATAATTATTTGGGGTTAGGGTTTATTTGATTGTCTGTATTGATGTGTGATGTACAGAGAAATGTCTTCCTGCAGAGAAATCTTGATTTCCTCTGAGGGGGTGTTGGTTTTTGTATTCCTTGATCAAAGCCCATGGTTGAAGCTAAGAAGTTGACTCTGTTTAGGGAATTTTATTTATGTCTTGTACAAAGCCCAAGATTAAGGCTGAAAAGGGACTGACTCTTTTGGGGAATATTTAGTTTGTCTTGTACAAAGCCCAAGATTGAGGCTGGAAAAAAAAGAATTGACTCTACTGGGGAAAGGTTTTATCTGTCTTGTACAAAGCCCAAGATTGAGGCTAAAAGAATTTGACTCACCTGGAGAATATTTGTATGTGTCTTGTACAAAGCCCAAGATTAAGTCTAAAAAGAGTTGACTCCACTGGGGAAGTTTTATTGGTGTCTTGTACAAAGCCCAAGATTAAGGCTAAAAGTGCTGAGGAATGATCATTATACAAAGCCTAAGAGGAGGCTGGTTGGGGAATTCCTTATATGAAGCCTAAGAGGAGGCTAACTTCTGCTGAGGATTATTGAGATCCAGAGACAGGTCCAAATTGGGGAATCAACTCTTGCTGGGGATTGCAGAAGAGTTGAAATATCAGAGACCATAAGGTTCTGAGTTTTCTGAGGGTTTACTGGTAGTAATTTGACCCTAGCTGGGGAAATTTAAAGTGAGAGCTTAAAGATTGAGTTTTGAAACCTGTGGAGGTTTTAACTCTGTTGGAAATTGATGAAATGACAAGGGTTTTTCCTGTGCTTTCAGGAAACTTGAGGGTTTCTTTGATATCCAAAAGGAGATGAGACTGTCCAAGTCTACTGGTATGAAAGGGTTTATCTTTGTATGATGCCCAAGAGGAGGCTGATGTTTTAAGGGATGAGAATCAACCCTAAGTTGGTATGATGTTTTGACTCTTGAGAGGACTGCTCTAACAGATGATGACTAGGTTATGTCCTATACCTGTAGTAGGTCTCGTGGGTCCTTGTACTAAGCCCAAGAGGAGACTGAGAACTTCTAAGAAGCCTGAGGGTCCTTGTACAAAGCCCAAGAGGAGGCTGGGGATGCTTTTAGGAAGCCTGTGGGTCTAAACCTAAGAAAATTTCAAGAAAGGTTTCACCGGGAATAATCCTTTCTTTAGTGAACAGTTCTAGGGTTTGAAGAAATTCAAGAGAGGTTTCACCGGGAATTAACCCTCTCCAGGGGAATGAATTTCTTGACAAATTTTTAATAGTGATAGTCTTGAGAAAAGTTTCACCGGGAATAATGCCTTTCTCTGTTCCATATTGTATAAGCCCAAGGGGAGGCAAAACTATATCTGGAATTTCCAATGGGGAACTAGTTTTGACTGTGTTGAAAGAGTGACCACTGGTTTGATCTAAAACCTAGACCTATTTACTGGGGAAAACTCTAAACAAGTATACATGCATATATATATATATATATATATATATATATATATATATATATATAAGCAAATATGTAAAGAAAACTGGTAGAACTTACAGGTGAGCAAGCTTTCAGTGTTATAATCACAACTGTATGGTTAGTTATTCAAGAAATTGAAGAAAAGTTTTGATAACAACTATGAATTTGAATCTAAATCAAAAGGAAAGTTATTTTAAAGGAAGCTTGGGGATTATACTCAAGGAGAGGCCCAGATACAAAACAGTGATCGCACCGTTATTTTAAAAAATGTACTAGGACTTATACAATGACTGAGGCCCAAATTTATTGGATTTACAAAAGAGATGGGTCTTACACTCTATTAGAGGCCCAAGAGTTTATTTTTATACAAGAGATGGGGCTTACAACTCAAGGAGATCCCCAATGAAAGACAGTGATTGCACCTTCGTTTTGGAAATCACGTAAGGACTTATACAATGACTGAGGCCCAAAAATGGTTTATTTACAAAGGGATAGTGTCATACCCCAAATTTTGACCACCAATATTTCCCATCATTATGTAAATCATCACCACAATATGGATGTACCTTCATGCCTCATCAATCTCCTCAAAGATGGGTGAGCATTCACCATAATCAAGAATTAGGGTTTTGAGCCCTCTCGGACCACTTAGACAAAGGATCAATCAAGAAATGACATGATATTCAACTTGTATAACCTATCAAACACCTATAAGAGATCAAGAGGACTCCCACATCAAGAATTAAGCACAAGGTTGCAACATTCCAAGTGGATCAAGCCTCGAGATCGCCAGTGTCACCAAATTAGGGTTTTGGTCGACCAAGGCCTCCAGATGAAAATTTTCCTCTGGGCATGAGCCAATGATTCAAAGCACAACCCAAGATACTCCAAGGGACCTCATGAACCCAATCATCAAGTCAATTTAGCCTCAGGGGATGCATTCATAAAAACTCAGGAATTAGGGTTTCTTGACCTAATTCACCCCTAAGTTGACTTTTGAGGCAAAGCATAAGCCCAGACCTCAAGACATGATTTGAGGACCTCAAAACATGATTTGAGGGCCTCAAATACATCACATGGATCCATTTACAACAATGGATTGGTCCAAGGAGTTTGAGTCACAAGTTTCAATTTCATCTGGGCCACAATTAGGGTTTTGAAGAAAAAGTCAACTGTACCTTTGACTTTTGACCAGGACATGCTCCCAAACATTGGGACATGATTCAATACATCCTATAACACCTATGGAATCCATCCATTAGGTTTGATTTAGTTCAAGGACTTAATTTCACAAAGGATCGCACAGTTTGGATTTCATCTAACAAAAAGTCAACTGTGTACAAAATCAAGTTTGACTTTTTGGTATTTCTCACAAATATGGTTCCCCTAAGTAAAAAACAATGTTAATGTATGATATTGATCCTCATTCATTAAGAAAAATCAAGAAAAATGAGGTTTCTTGCAAAAGGGCCAACCTTGAGAAACCGAAATTTTTCTAAGTTATGGAACAAAAGTGGTTTTTACCCAACTTTGCAAGGTCATAACTCCTAAACCACAAGGCTTTTTTCTCCCATTCAAAGCTCAAATGAAAGTCCACCTAACATACTTTAAAAGTGTAAACTAAAAGAGATTCCAAATCCTCATGGATTTTGAGTTATGGACTGATCGAAATGACAAAAATGAAGAAAATGGCACTTTTCCAACATTTAGTGAAAATCTGCCTAAGTTACCAGCCTTGGACACCAATGTTCATGAGGATTTTTCAGAGGGATCCAAATAGTTTCAAAACAAACTATTATCACACATGGATTGTATCATATGAGGGATCTTTAAAAAACACAAGAGCCTCCCATAACTCAACCTGAGCAAGGAGATATGATTCCCTCAAAATCACCATTTCCAACTGTCTTGTACAAGGCAGATTTTGGCATTTTGCTCGATTTGGAAAATTTGGAAAACTCCAAGCCTTGTCATCCATTTGGACACATTAAAGGATAAAATCCAAGGGGAATGATCTTATCCCCAAGCCTCCCAATTCCAAGAATCTACACATAGCCATAACACTACTACAAAAAACCCATTTAACAACGGTTAGAAATAACATATAATGACGTAGGCGAAGGCGTTGTTATGTTGAGTGTTGTTGTATATGCGGTACGTATAATGACGGCCCAGTAACCGTTGTAAAAAAATGGAAAATGCGCTACCTATAATGACGGTTATTTTAAATACCCGTTGTGGTATGTCTTTTAATAAAATAAAAAAAAATAGCATTAGCACTACCTATAATGACGGTTATTTTTAAAAAAAACCGTTGTTGTATGTCTTTTAATAAAATAAAAAAAAATTGCAGCATTAGAACAAGAACAACAGCAAGAACATCAAGAACAACAATAAGAACAAGAACAATAGTAAGAACGTCAAGAACAACAATAAGAACAACAACAATAGTAAGAACATCAAGAACAACAATAAGAACAACAACAACAACAACAACAACAACAACAACAACAACAACAAGAACAACAACAAGAACAACAACAAGAACAAGAAAAAGAATCAGAACAAGAAGAAGAAGAACAACAACAACAAAAACAACAACAATAATAACAATAATAACAACAAAAACAACAACATCAACAAAAACAACAACAATAATAACAATAATAACAACAAGAACAACAATAATAAAAAAGAATAACAAGAACAAAAATAATTAAAAAAGAACATCAATAACTAACATTGCTAACTCGAGTTCTAAAATTTTTTCTGAAATTTGGTTTAGTGGAGAAATAGAGTATCGTAACTGAAAGATGATGTTTGGAGGTAGAAGATGTAGTTCGTCTGAGTTTTAGGTTTCACGTGGATCACTAATAGTAGTGTCTTGGCCGTTGATAATCACTAAACGGACGACCACGATTTGTTTAAGGATAGTGAATAAACTCAATATGCGTGCCACCTATAATGTTGGTAATGAGAATTGAAAAAATAAGTAAAAAACCAAAAATGCTGGTGCTGGGACTTGAACCCATGACAAGATGCTACCTTTAATGACGGTTGGTTTAAATTACCCGTGGTGAAAGGTCTGTCATCATTTTGAAAAAATAAGTAAAAAAAGCTACCTATTACAACGGTTGGTTTAAATACCCGTTGTGAAAAGTCTGTCAGCATTTTGAAAAATAGGAAAAAATGATTAAAATAAATTCAGAAAAATCTAAAAACACGAAATTTAATCTAATTAGGTAAAATAGGAATTTTGAGATTTTTTTTAGAATTTTTTGAGACTATGAAAACAATAAAAAATTCATTAAAAACAGAAAAAAGATGAATTTGGGGTTTTGAGGGTGAAGTCCCGTAACTCTTCTAGAGTACGGGACTAATGATCGCACGATTTTTCTGCTTCAGATGCACGAAACAGATCTGAAAAAGGAGACGATTTTCCCTAAAACTGATTTTTTGAAGTGCAAGACCTAAAACTAAATTATTGGCTATAATGACGGTTGAAAACATACCAGTGGTGAAAGGATGTGGGCATTTTGAAATAATATGTAAAAAACCATAAATGTTGGTGCTGGGAATTGAACCCATGACCATGCGCTACCTATGATGACGGTTGAAAACATACCCATCGTGAAAGGCCTAACATTTCACCACGGTTTGAATATTAACCGTCATTAAAATCCTTTTAACGAGATTAAAAAAAGCGCACATCTATTACAACGGTGTATAGGCAATCCGTTGTAAGTCTGGCGTTGTTGTTTGCGCGTTTTGTAGTAGTGTAACAAACCTAAAAAGGGTAAAAAGGTGTCAAGACTCCAATTTTGTCTCCAAGCCTTCAATGGATGCATCAAGGTGGCATGGACTGAGACATTCATAATTTAATGAGTCAAGATTCAGCTCTGAATCAAAGAACCATAGTCATGTGCCCTAAGCTCAAGTCAATGGCTAGAGAAGACTAAAGATTCCCTTGGATCAACATTGGCCAAAGGCCTGTACCAGCCGTCATTCACTATTGCTTGCAAAACAAACTTGCTCTACTATAAATAGAACTCATTTGTGCTCAGTTTGAGTACACCAAAGCACTACAACTGATGTTTTCCTCAAAATCTCTCTCTTTAGGCCCAAATGCCTTATTTTGCAAGTCATCTCTGAGTTTTTGAGTTAGAGAGCAATTCCATCACAGCTCATGATCCAAACACATCCAATATGTCATATCTAAGTTGTTCAAACACTTACCCTTGATCTAAAACACCAAAATCAGAAAGTCAACCTCCAAAACCTCAAAAATTGACTTTTCTGCATTTTTCAAGCCATGCCTTGATTCAGTCACTCCCAAAACCAAACCAGGCCTCAAACACACTCCAAATATCATCCTCAAACTGTCCCAATTGGTTTCCCTCATCTGGAACACCATTTGAGAAAGTTACTATATTGGTCACTTTTGCCACTTTTGCAAGAAAAGGCTTATACTTGTTCTTGAGAATTCCAGCTGGTTCTGATCATCCTAAAAGCTTCTAAGGGATCAATCAAGAGTGTTCAAAGCATTGAATTACTTCTGGCACAATGAATTTGGCATATAGTACAAGAAGCTCAAGAGGTAAGTGCATCATAACTTGAACTCTCTAAATCATGCATTACTTTAAGGTCCATTGATCATGGACCTCTCATACATATCACATGTGTTGTGTTTGAACCAATTTATCATGCTATTATTGCATGTACCAAGAGATAGCCTAGAACATACAAAATTTGGCCTATTTTGAAACCACTATCGGGTTTTTAAATAGGGACATCTTCTGAAAATTCCAAGGGCACCATTGGATTCCTCATGAAATTCTAGGTCAGATGCACCTAAATTTTGTTCCAATCCATAGAGACTTCACGCAAATTTCCAAAACTAGGCCTTGCCTTGGGCAAGGGCTAGGCCATGGCGCCTTGGCCAGGCCTAGAACTTGGCACCCCATTTATGTTAATGAGGTGGTTTTGATACACGGATGTATCACCACCCCAGTGGTAGCGCGCATGTGTGTTTAGCCAAGAGGTCGTGGGTTCAACACCCACCCAGACCATTTTGCTATTTTTTGCTATTTTGCCATATTTTGCTATTTTTAATGGTTTTTGTTAATTAATTCCAAAATTAATTTCTCTCTCAATTTTAATCATTTTTTATTGGTTCTTTTTTTTGAAAATTCCCAAAAATGTTAAAATATTTTATTCTATAAAAATTTCACAAGAATATTATTTATTTCATATATTTAGTATTTTTGCAAAGAATTATGTTTTATTTGTTTTTAAACATTTTAAAATATTTCTTTCTCTTGATTTTGCAAATTCAAATAATTTTGAAATTATTCTATGTATGAAACATGATTTTTCAAACATTAATCCAAGATCACAGCTTGTTTTTCACACATGTTTGATAATTTTGATCATTTTAATTGAATTTTTTTAATTAAAATACTTTTCTAATATCAAATTAGGGTTTTAATTATTTTCACCCTCACAAATCTTTTTCAAAATACTTTGGGTCTCTAATAGATTGTAAGACCCATTCCTTGTACATGAAAACCTTTTTAGGCCCCATTAATTGTATAAGTCCCACTGCGATTTTAGAAAATCTCGGTGCGATCGCCATTTCAAAACACCAAACATCTGGGCCTACCCTTGTGTTGTAAGTCCCATTTCTTTTCTTTTTCAAACATCTTGGGCCTCTCCTTGAGTTGTAAGACCTATCCCTTTGTACAGAAAACCTTTTTTGGGCCTCAGTCGTTGTATAAGTTCCGATACAGTTTTAAAAATGATGGTGCGATCACTGTCTTTCCATGGGCCTCTCCTTGAGTATAAGCCCCAATAATCTTTTCAAAAACAACTTTCCCCTTTGATTTAGATTCAAATTCATAGTTGTTATCAAAACTTTCCATAATGTCTTGGACAACTAACCATACAGCTGTTACAATGGAAGCTTGCTCGCCTGTAAGTTTTAAACAACTTTCTTTTACATACTTGCACACATATATATATATATATATATATATATATATATTTGTTTGTGCTGGAAGCTTGCTCGCCTGTAAGTCCTCCTACCTTCTCTTTTACATACAGTATATATTTCATCTGTATATATCTGCTTAGAGTTTTCCCCGGCAATTAGGTCTAGAACTAGATAAAGCCCGTGGTCACTCTTTCAATAGTCAAAACTAGTTCCCCATAGGAATTCCAGATACAGTCTAGCCTTCTCTTGGGCTTATACAATATGGAACAAAGAGAAAGGAATTATTCCCGGTGAAACTTTTCTCGGACTGTCACTATTAAAAATTGTCAAAGAAATTCAGTTCCCCAGAGAGGATTAATTCCCGGTGAAAGCTCTCTTGAATTTCTTCAAACCCTAGAACTGTTCATTAAAGAAAATATTATTCTCGGTGAAACTTTTCTTGAACTCTTCTTAAGTTTGGACCCACATGCTTCCTAAAAGCATCCCAGCCTCCTCTTGGGCTTTGTACAAGGACCCTCAGGCTCCTTAGAAGTTCTCATGCCTTCTTTTGGGCTTAGTACAAGGATCCAAAGATCTCTTAAAGGTATAGGACAGAACTTAGTCATCCTTTGCTAGAGCAGTCTTTCTAAAGAGTCCAAATCTCAGACCAATTTTAGGGTTGATTCTCATCCCTTAAAGCATCAGCCTCCTCTTGGGCATCATACAAAGACAAACTCTTCCATAACAGTAGACTAGGATTGTCTAATCTCCTCTTGGATCTCAAAGACATTCTCAAGTTCCCTACAAGCATAGGAAAAACCTTGGTCATCCGATGAATCTCCAGTAAAGTTTAAAATCCTCACAGGATCTAAAACTCAATCTTTATCCTAAATTCCCCCCAGCTAGGGTCATCCCATCATCAATACCACACTAGCCTATCAGAACCTCAAGGTATCTGATACCTTAACTCTTCTGGAAACTCTCAACAAGAGTTGATCCCCCGACTTAGACCTGTCTCTGGATCTCAATAATCCTCAGCAGAAGCCAGCCTCCTCTTAGGCTTTGTATAATGATTTTCCTCAGCAGATTTCACCTAAAGTACTCTCTTGTTGAGTCAATCACTTTAAAGCACTCTCTTATTGAGTTAATCACCTTAAAGCACTCTCTTATTAAGTCAATCTTCTTTCTTAAAACACTATCTTGTTGAGTCAAATAAAAAACACTCTCTTGTTGAGTCGACCTTTTTCAGCCTCCTCTTAGGCTTTGTATAATGATTTCCCTTAGCAGAAGTTAACCTCCTCTTAGGCTATATATAATGATTTCTCCAGCTTGTTTAGCCTCAATCTTGGGCTTTTTACAAGACACAATAAATATCCTCAGCTAAGTCAGTCAAATATTTTCTTCTAGCCTCAATCTTGGGCTTTGTATAAGACACCGTATAAATCTCCCTAAGCAGAGTTAATCCTCTTTTCAGCCTCGATCTTGGGCTTTGTACCAGATAAATCATACTCTCCAACATAGTCAAACCCATTTTAGCCACAATCTTGGGCTTTGTACAAGACAGATAAAACCTCTCACCAGTAGAGTCAGTTTCCCCTTTTACCTTCAATCTTGGGCTTTGTACAAGACAGACAAAATATTCCCCCGGAAAAGTCAACTTTCAGCCTCCTCTTAGGCTTTGTATAATGATATCCCCAAAAGAACCAGTCTCTTTTTTGCCTCAATCTTGGGCTTTGTACAAGACAGATAAACGCTCTCTTGTTGAGTCAGTCTTTTCCAGCCTCCTCTTAGGCTTTGTATAAGGACTTCCCTAGTGGAGTCAATCAATCTCTTAGCTTCAACCTTGGGCTTTGATCAAGGCACACAAAAATCAACATCCCCTCAAAGGAAATCAAAAACCTCTCTGTAGGAAGACATTTCTTTGTATATCAACCATCAAAACAGATAAATCAAAACAAACTATAATTCCAGATAACTGCTATAAGTGGCACACTTGTTGATTCAAAAATCCAAGTTGTAGTCCATCTCTTATCCCTGGTAAAACTTCCACTTTCATCTAATTGCTATAAGTGGCAAGCCTCTGGATTATTTACATCCACGCCACTGCCCTCTCTTAACATGGAAGATTCCGAAGGAAAATGGGATTGCTCAATATTGAGTTAAAGTTTTCCCCTTCAGGAAAAATCCCCTATAAAGGAAATTATGGCATTGCTGGCTTCACATATCCCAGTTAAAGTAATTCTCCTTTATAATCAGTCACCCAACAGTTGTGATAAACAGATGAGATATCTCCCTTTAGAGATGAAAAATCCTCTCTCAATCAAACCTTTAGCTTCAATCTTGGGCTTTAAACAAGACACAAATAAACTTTAGCTTCAATCTTGGGCTTTGAACAAGACACCAAACATCTTTTTCCTCCCATAGAAAAGGAGGAACTATGATTGCCCTGATATCCCTGTTTTCTTTAACGGGAATATGTAGGCATAAGATTGCGAAATCTTAGCGAGCATACCAATCAAAAACCTTAGGTACAGTACCTTCACTCATCAAAAACATCGGCAAGCCTGATATCAACAAAAACTCTCTCTCTCTCTCTCTCAAACATCTCCTAAAGAAAAAAAAACTTTCCCATTTACAGACAAACACCAGTAAGTAGAAAGTAGTACGGAAAATTGCTAACACCCTGTGGATAACCACATATAGGATGGGTAATTGACAACACCCCATTGTATAACCTGACCCCGAACTCCCCGAATCTCTTAAGTATTTGTTCAGTTAAACATTCACGTGCAAGGTTAGTTTTAGATAACTTCCCTTTCCCTTCCAGCTTCACGGGATAAATAAGAAATCAGAAAGTAGCACCCCACTCCTACCATTGCAGTGAGGAGAAACCCATGGCGATAAGGTGGTCGCGTCACCGACAAAAATCGCACGCTACAGGAAAATGGTGACTCTGCTGGGGAACTAAACTAGGTCTAGGATTAGAATTCCTAAGTGGTCTAGGTTGTTAGAAATTTTCTACATAGTATATATATATATATATATATACTGCTTTTCCTACTTGATATCCGTGTTGATTTTTCTGTCAATGGGAATGCGAGTGTTGTCGCATGTGGAAAGTTTGAGAGAATCCTAAGATAGGTGATGGCATAAATGGGTGGTCTTACAGGGAGTGATTCCCGAATAAGCGATCCTGGTAGACCATCAAATTAGGTGAGGGCCCATGTGGATACTATGTTGAACGACTAACATCGTGAAAATAGATGCTATCCCAGTGCGGCACCCGTGACCCTGAGGATTTAGTAGACATTAACCATGTGACCATTTGGTAGTTCGGTAGCTATCGAAAATGGTTGACACGGGATACTACACCCAATTTGAGATTACCCTAGGATGCTATGGCCCGTTCGGGTAAACTAGCTTGTTATTGTTATCCCTATGGGGGTCAATGATTTTAGGAACCTTTAACCCGTTCTACAGGTACAAATTTACCAGAATATAACCTTTGGGGATGGGTAGAGCCATGACTCCATGCTCGTGACATTGAACCCTTGAACCCATGTTTTTTTAATGTTTTTGTGTGCTGCATTCGTGCATTCTTTTATAAAACTCTTAAACAAAGAAAAAAATCTTCTCTTTTCTCCTCTCTTTCTTTTTCAAAATAAACTAAAACAATAATTGCAAATATCAGAGAGAAAGATTGCGTTATGGATTTCGATAGAAGAAAGACGCACAAGTACACCTTCAAGGCTCCGAAACTAGAGGATTTAAGAAGGATGGCAAGGATGATCACCAACCCTGATGCTTTCAGAGCTAAGCACGGAGGAATGTTGTCTTTGTTAAGGGTCCACGTAGTTGAAGGAATCCTGTCTACGTTAACTCAGTTTTACGATCCAGTTTATCACTGTTTCACATTCCCAGATTATCAACTTGCACCAACATTGGAGGAGAACTCTCACCTGACTGATTTAACCATCACTGACCAAGCTCCCTTTTCTGGACTGGAAGAAATTCCAAAAGAACAAACCATTGCAAGAGTAATCTATTTGGACGAGTCAAAAGTCAGGACTCACATGACCACTAAGGAAGGAATCCAGGGTTTACTAGCTAAATTCCTGACAGAGAAAGCCCTATACTTTGCCTATATAGGAAATGTTACTACTTTCGAAGATATCTTTGTTCTACTCACATATGGGTTGTTCCTTTTTCCCAACATCGATAACTTCGTCGATACCAATGCCATTAAGATATTTTTGATTGGAAACCCCGTACCAACCTTGCTCGTAGATGCTTATCATTCTGTACACTTAAGGAATATGTACAGCGGAAGAATGATCACATGATGTGTACCCTTGATTTACAAATGGTTCACTTCCCATTTACCCAAGTCTGCCGCCTTTTGGGACCGTAAGAGTACTCTACGTTGGTCACAGAGAATCATGTCTCTTACCAACTCTGACATAGACTGGTACAATAGGATTTATGAAGGGATAAAGATCATCGACCGATGCGGAAACTTCCCTAATGTACCCCTCATAGGAACTAAAGGAGGAATCAACTATCATCCAATTTTAGTTTCGTCAACTAGGATACCCAATGAAGCATATACCGCGTAATGTTCATCTGGAAGGTCTTTTCTTCAAGGAAGGAGAAAATGACAGAGCACTAAAGAAGGAAATAGTGCATGCCTGGCAACATGTTCACAAGAAAGGAAGAGAGTCTCTAGGAAGATCGGATTGTATCTCTGTGGAACCTTATCTCCACTGGGTACAAACTAGAGCCCTCAAGCTGAGGATGCCTTACCCTCGTCAAGAAGTTCTTCCGTTAAAGGAATCTGTCCTATATTTTATGTTTAATACGGAAGAACTCCAGGTCACTCTCAACAAAGTTCAACGGGAAAAAAGCTCTTGGAAAAACAAGTACAGAATTCTCAATGTGGAGTGTACCAAAATTCGGCAACTGTTAAAAGAAAAGGATGCTCTGATTAGGATATTAGAGTAGCATGTTGTAGAAAGTCAAGAAGACCGAAGAAATCTGCTCGCTTCTTTCACTTGGAAAAAAACTGACAACCCGACAACAACTGAAGAGCCCCGATCAAAGAAAAGGAAAATACCAGAACCAGCATCTGAGTTCTCTTCAGAGAGGACTCAGGATCCACAAACTTAGACTTTTCCTTTTACAGCACTTTGTAAAATACTGTATTTTCCATTTCCGCAATCTTTCGAATTTAATAAAAAGGGGTCTCCGCACTGTATGATATTTGCAATATGTTTGCTGAAGTTTCTTTTTGATTAAAGCAAAAAAAAAACAAAAATAATATATATCATTGCATATCATTCATCATAACGCATTTTTCTTACCTTCGAATCTCACGTATGTGTCATGATTCTAGAGTCAAACTGTCTCATTCGTACAATACTCAGGCCAATCGACTAAAGAAAATGGACGATCTCGAGGAAGAGAATAGAGAGCTGAGAGAAGAATTCGACGCTCTAAAGGAAGATCTGAGGAAACTTCTCAGTGATATGCAATCTCTGGCAGCAGCTCAGAAACAACAACAAAGGACTGTGATCTCAGAGATCACATCTACGCCCATAGTGGAGACATATGATCCTCGGTACAACATGCCTAAAGATCGTCCCTGGGGCATGCCTCTCAACTTTGTCCCTGAGGGATATATCCCGCCAGTCACTGAAGACTAAGAAACTGCAGCAGGAACCGTTGGGCCTGAAGGTTACAAACTTCGGGAAAGCGAAGACGCAAGAGTGATGACAGCAACTCCGGAAGGTTACAAACTTCGGGGAATGGACGCACCAAGAGTCACCGCCGTAATGACTATACCACAACCAGTGGTACACATTGTCCTAGAAGGACAGATTCCACAAGTAATCTCTGGTGGAAATGAAAGCATGTACGAGAGAATGAATGAGTTCCAGGAACAATTCCTAGAGATGCAGAAGGAACTGCATGCCATTCTCGGTCAGGATTTATTCGGAAAGGATGCCACAGACCTTTGTCTGGTCCCTAATGTCAAAATCCCACACAAATTCAAGGTTCCTGACTTTGAAAAATACAAGGGCAACTCTTGCCCTCAAAGTCATTTGGTGATGTACGCTCGAAAGATGTCAACTCAGACTGAGAATCAACAGCTACTGATCCATTATTTCCAAGACAATTTAACCGGTGCCACACTCAAATGATACATGGGTTTAAACCGCACTAAGATCAACACTTTTAGAGATCTTGGCGCAGCTTTCTTTCAGCAGTATAAGTATAACCTGGACATGGCACCAGACAAAGATCAACTCAGAGCAATGTCGCAGAAGGACAAAGAAACTTTTACGGAATATGCTCAGAGATGGCGAGATATTGCCGCCCAGATTTGTCCCCTGTTGAGGAAAAATAGATGACAAAGATCTTTTTGAAAACCTTGAACTTATTTTATTACGACCGAATGGTCGCCGGTGCGCCCAGCGACTTCACTGAAATGATGAACATGGGAGTACGCCTTGAAGAGGCAGTCTGAGAAGGACGATTGGTCAAAGGTGCAGAACCATCTAGCAGTACCAAAAGATACGGTGGTGCTTTCCCAAAGAAGAAAGAGCAAGATATTGGTAATATCTCTCTCAAAAAGCAAAGGCGAAGGTATCAACCAGTAGCAGCGGTAACCCTCACTATCAACCATGTGCCTGCTCCAACGTATCAACCTCAGGTTGCTCAGAGCCAACCAAATCAACAACAATATCAGCAAAGGGCACAACAGCCTCTTCAGTAGGCTCGTCCCCAATACAATAACAACAATCGTACAACACGACCACCAGGGTTTGACCCTATACCGGTGTCATCTGCAGACCTGTTTCCACTAATACTCGTCAAGGGACACGTCCAAACCAGGACTCCTCTTATGGTACCAAAAAATCTGCCTTTTTGGTTCAAAGCGGATCAAATTTGCCCTTACCATTAAGGAGGACCAGGGTATAATATCAAGAACTGTCTCAGCTTCAAGTCTGATGTGCAGAAGCTTGTCAGGAACGGGGTCTTATCTTTCAAAGATACTAATCCTAATGCTCAGACTAACCCGTGGCCTCAACATGAAAAGACTGCCGTAAATTTGATAGAGGAGGAATTTAGCCACAGTTATCAAATTCACGATGTGCTCTCACTAGGAACAAATCTGGTGAGGATGCATTGCAGACAGAGCGGGTACGGTCATGTGCCACCTCACAATTATCACCGGTGAGATATCTGCTCAAAGAATAATCAAGGATGTTCTGTAGTACAATCATCCCTACAAGAACAAATGAATCTCGGATGGATTCAAGATCATCGAATCCGTGAGGTCAATATGGCTCACGCAAATCCCAACACCATTCAGAACCACAACATTCTGGCGATGAATGTCAACTTGGTGGCAATGCATTCAAGGCAAAGTCAACATCATGATCTGCCACGACATGATTACAATTCCTGTCCGATCTGCTCAATAAATAATCAGGGATGCTCTTTTATACAAGAGGCCCTCCAGTGTCAGATGGATCTAGGATTACCGTGATAGAAGTAGCCATCAAGTTAATATGATTCAAATCTTTGATATTCGCTTGATGAATACCAGTATGGTAGAATTACACGCTAAGCAAGTCAGGCTCGATTTTCTGGCTTCACATGATTATCAAGGCTGTAAAGTGTGTCGTAAAGACGACCAAGGATGTACACTTGTCCAAAGAACACTCCAACACTTGTTGGACCACCGGTGGCTTCTAATCTACTTGGATGAAGCTACACAACAGATCAGTATGACTGACGAGAATCCTGATAGGCATAAAATTCAGGATGTCCGCTCGATGGAAACTGATCTAGTAAAGTTACACTGCATACAAAGTGGATGTGGCCATGTACCACCACATAACTATGAGCGCTGTAGAGTTTGCTCAGAGAACAACCAAGGATGCTACCTTGTACGGTCAGCTCTTCAAGATCAGTTGGACCAGAAAGAGATTCGACCATGTTCAAGTTCTAGTTCGATCAACGTAATGCAAGAGTATCTTCTTGATCAAAGCAAAGACGTTGTCATAATCTCCGATCATGGGATGACCAAAGACGTTTATGCTATAATCCCTCTACTCGATGAATCAAGAGTTCCTCTTGATAGTAGAAGGATCCTTAACCTGGAACCAATTTAGGTTGCTTACGATGTTCAGAAAAATCAAAAAACCCCCGTGGTTATCTATCTATCGGGTCCAATACCATACAAATTAGATACTTTTATCCCTTATAAGTATGGTGCAACAACAATCAAAAGTGAAAAGGAAACTTCATTACACCCCGTGTTTGAACATTGCTGACATCAGTCGAGTAACACAGAGCGGCCGGATCTTCAATAGAGGAGTTGGAGAACCCACCAAGGAAAAGGAACCTCAAACAGAAGTTCCCAATCAACCAGTCGGGCAATCCAGTAATCCCGACCTTTCAAAGAAGAACGATGAGATGCTGAAGCTCATCCAAAAGAGCGAGTACAACATTGTAGACCAACTGTTGCAAACTCCGTCTCGGATCTCTACGCTATCTCTCTTGCTCAGTTCCGAAGCTCACAGGGAAGCTCTACAGAAATTCTTAGAGTAAGCCTTTGTGGAACAAGATGTGACGATAAGACAATTTGATAACATCATCTCCAACATCACTTCCTGCAATAATTTAGGATTCAGTAATGAAGAACTGCTAGAAGAAGGCAAGAATCACAACATGGCGCTTAACATTACAGTCAATTGCCAGGACGATGCTCTAGCCAGTGTACTGGTAGATACCAGATCAGCTCTGAATGTTATTCCAAAATCTACTCTGATGCGACTATCATTTCAAGGATCCTCGATGAGAGGCAGTGAGGTCATCGTCAAAGCCTTTGACGGATCTAGAAAAACAGTTATCGGCAAAATCGACCTTCCCATAACTATCGGTCCTCACACTTTCAAGTCACTTTCCAGGTCACACTACTACGAAAAACCCATTTAACAACGGTTGGGAATGACATATAATGACGCGGGCGAGGGCGTTGTTATGTAGATTGTTGTTGTATATATGATACTTACAACGACGGCCTTGTGTTGCGTTGTAATAATGAGGAAAGCCCGCTAACTATCACAACGGTTTTACATTACACCGTTGTAATAAATATAATTGTCCTCGGTTCGATTCCCAGCAGCACAGTTTTAATATTTATTTTTTGCTGGACAACACGCCAGATATTATAACGGTTAGGAAATATAACCGTCGCAAAAGTTTCAGCAAAATTAACAAATATCATCCTGCTTTTATAATTAATACCATTTTTTTACCTGTATTATTGTTCTCCATATCTCAGCACAGCAGAAAAATACAATTCACATTTTGTGATACAGTTTTCATAATAATATTAATCGTGTCATATTCATAATATCACATATACCAGATTACAGTTTATCAGAACAAACATACAGTTTACACACATTACATAACTTCACATAACCTACATAAATAAAATATCACATATACCATATTACAGTTTACACACATTACATAACTTCACATAATTGTAACTTGGTGTATTGGTATCTTGTCTCTTGGTGTCTTGTCTCCTGGCCTGGTGTCTGGACTCAAAATACGTATGCTTTCAAATAATTATACTTGTTAGTAAAAATACTTCTAAACTATAACATACAATTAATATATTATGAATAAATAATAAATTACGTACTTGTTAATTTTCCCATATGCCTTCTTCATGATCGAGTCGTATAGCATGCACGACATCTCCATCAACTTCATCATATGAGGTAGGAACTTGTGTTGTGTAAGAAGGTGTAGACGAAATATCAAGACTTTCATCACTAAGAGGAATGTATTTTCCTTGGAGAACGATTGACCATTTCCCCGATTTGTCCAATGGATCGGAAACATAGAAAACTTGTTTTGCTTGAGAAGCCATGGTGAATAGTTCGGTATTAAAAGATGCCTTGCCAAGGTCGACCCGGGTGAATCCTAAGTCATCAATGTCTACACCATTACTATTATTGGGAACCCACTTGCATTTAAATAAATCCACTTTGAAAATATAATAATCAATCTCCCAAATCTCATCAATGACACCATAAAATGCGGTAGTTGCCAATACCAGATTCTTATCTTTCGAACTAGAGAAATACATCGATTCGGCTTCAACCATAACCCCACTATTTTGCATTGTACTGCGATCATCTTTTGATTTTGTATAAAAGGTATAATGACCAATGTCGTATGCACTCCAGGTAATGACACAAAATTTTGGCCCGTACGACAACCATCTAAGTATCTCGGATGCACTAGGATCATTAGATACACTTTTATTAAACCAGTCCATGAATCTATTGTTATGCTCTATCAACAACAACTTGTCATTCATTCGGGGATATTTTTTCTTCATAAGTCTTTTGTGAGTATCTATGAAAGGTTGAACCTCGTCTATATTATTCAAAATATAGAAATGTGATTGAATAACTACATCCCGAGCCATTGACCTAACATTTAGACCTTGAATACCTCTTCCGTCTGTGTCAGCATGACGAGACTTTGGAATTCCTATAGAATCTGCATCCGACAAATAGTTTGTACAAAACTCAACAGCTTCTTCTGTGATGTACCTTTCAACAATCGAAGCTTCCGGTCGGTGATGATTCTTCGTATATCCTTTAAAGATCTTCATATATCGCTCTATTGGATACATCCACCTTAAATAAACTGGACCGCAAATTCTGATTTCTCTTATGAGATGAACAAGTAAGTGAACCATAATGTCAAAAAATGATGGCGGAAAATACATCTCCAATTGACACAAGATTATGGCAGCCTCATCTTCTAATTCATCCAATTTTTTGAAATCAAGAACTTTATTACATATGGCATTGAAGAATAAACACAGTCTCGTTATAGTTACTCTCACATTTTTTGGAAGGATCCCACGGATAGCCACTGGTAGAAGTTATTGCATCAATACATGACAATCATGAGATTTTAAACCAATTAACTTGAGATCTTTCATTGATACATGTTTCTTGATGTTTGATGAGTAACCTTGCGAAACTTTAATACCTTGCAAACACTCGCAGAACATCTTCTTTTCCTTTTTAGATAGAGTGTGACATGCTGGAGGCAGATAAGTTCTTTTTCCTTTCTCTATTGGAGCCAACTGTTTTCGTATACCCATCTTCTCCATATCAAGACGGGAAGTCTTACTATCTTTAGTCTTGCCCGAAATGTTTAGAAGTGTGCCAATCAAACTATCACACACATTTTTCTCCACGTGCATCACATCAAGACAATGTCTAACATCAAGACTTGACCAATATGGAAGATCAAAGAAGATGGACCTCTTTTTCCATATATTTTTCGCAACTGTCCCTTTTTCTTTTCCTCTCTTCCCACCTTTTTATTTTTCTCTCTTCCCACCTTTTTCTTTTTCTCTCTTCCCAAGGACAACATTAATGTATTCCTGTCGTTGATAAACTTCATCACCGGTTAAAGGTTTAGGAGCCTCACCAAACTCTTGCTCAACATTAAAAGCCTTTCGCAATCTATGATAAGGATGACCCGGTTTTAAAAATTTTTGATGCCCAAGGTAAACGGTCTTTTTTCCAAACTCAAGTTGGTGATAACAAGTATCATCTTCACATATAGGACACGCTTTATGTCCTTTGATGCTGTATCCCGCCAAGTTACCGTAAGCCGGAAAGTTGTTAATTGTGCAAAATAACATTGCACTCATATTAAACTTTTCCCTAGAATATGCATCATCAACCTCAACGCCTTCATCCCACAAGAGTCGTAAATCATCAATTAATGGACTAAGATAAACATCTATGTAGTTACCAGGTTGCCGTGGTCCAGAAATCATCATACTTAACAGTATATACTTGCGCTTCATGCACAATCAAGGAGATAGGTTGTAAATAATGAGAAGAACAGGCCACAAAGTATGATTAGTGCTCATATTACCAAAGGGGTTCATTCCATCGGTGGCAAGCCCAAGCCTAAGATTTCTTGGTTCGACTCCAAAATCCGGAAACAACGAATCAATTTTCTTCCATTGTAAAGAATCAACTACATGTCGAATGTTTCCATCACGAATCCTTTCATCTGCATGCCATCTAAGATTCTTTGCGTCATTCGAATTAGCAAAAAGTCTCTTTAATCATGAAAGTATTGGCAAGTACCATAACACTTTAGCAGGAGGATGCTTCCTACTAACATTGTCATAGTGATCATTGTCATCACCATTGTTAGCCTTCTGCTTGTAATGCGACACACCACATTTCGGACATTGAAACAAGTGTTCATACTCTTTCCGGAATAATATGCAATCATTAGGGCAAGCATGTATCTTGATATACTCCAGACCCAGTGGACACAATATCTTCTTGGCCTCATAGCAACGATCCGACAATTTGTTATCTTCTGGTAACATTTGCTGTAGCAATTCAAGTAATTCCGTGAAACTTTTATCCGACCATCCATTTTTTGCCTTCAGATTAAACAACTTTAACACCGCCGACAATCATGTGAACTCTTTGCATCCCTTATATAAAGGGGTGTCTTTATCACTACATAAAGTATCATAAATATGAGCATTCATAAAAGAAGATTCCCCAATATCATGGAACATATCCTCTAGGTGATCTTCCATATATTCATCTTCCTCCACTCTTTGACTTTGTGACACCCGACTTTCCTTATTATCCACCTCACCATGCCAAGCCCATATTATATAATTTTGACATATACCATCACAACAAAGGTGATTGTGTATTTCTTTCTTTGTACCCTTTTTGATATTAGCGCAAACAACACAAGGACAATAAAAGATACCATCATTGCCGGGAAGATGTTTATCAGCGTATTCAAGGAATTCATAAACTCCGTTCTCATAAACTGGATCTAATCTATTGGCTTTCATCCAACTACGATCCATTACAACTTCTGAAATTTATACATGTATAATAATGTGAATGACACACCAAAATCTAATCCAAAAACTCAAGCATATGCATATACAATATGAACAAAGAAAAAATCAATGAAGATGTACTCTAATACTAAACGTAAAGCATATGAAACATCTCATTCTGACTTGAGCATATAGAATATGAACAAAGAAAGAAGGAATGAAGATGTTGAAGAGAACCTTACTTCGAAGCTGAAGAAGCAAATGAATGATGAAGACGGTCAATATTTGAGCATAAACCAAGAAAAAAGGAATGAAGATGTTGAAGAGAACCTTACTTCGAAGCTGAAGAAGCAAATGAATGAAGACGGTCAATATTTGAGCATAAACCAAGAAAAAACGAATGAAGATGTTGAAGAGTACCTTATTTGAGCACCAAATGAATGGATACAAAGAGGGTAAAGGTTAGGGCGTCTCTGGCTCACTTGTTCGATTAGGGCGTCTTATGAAAGAAATACATAATAAGTTTTGTTTTAACTTATCAGTAAACCTTTTAATCTCGGTGGAGAAACAAACCGTAGTGGAATCTTAAGTGAAATGTACTCTATTACTACGGTTGCTCATCTTAACCGTTGTAAAATAATTTACAATTTATTTTATAAATAATGGACTTAATTGACACACACTAAATGTACTCTACAAAATGGAAAAAATGTAGTTGCAGGGAATCAAAGCTTGATACATTTCATTTATTACTACGGTTGCTCATCTTAACCGTTGTAAAATAATTTACAATTTATTTTATAAATAATGGACTTAATTGACACACGCTAAATGTACTCTAAAAAATGGAAAAAATGTAGTTGCAGGGAATCGAAGCTTGATACATTTCATTTATTACTATGGTTGCTCATCTTAACCGTTGTAAAATAATTTACAATTTATTTTATAAATAATGGACTTAATTGACACACGCTAAATGTACTCTAAAAAATGGAAAAAATGTAGTTGCAGGGAATCGAAGCTTGATACATTTCATTTATTACTACAGTTGCTCATCTTACCCATTGTAAAATAATTTACAATTTATTTTATAAATAATGGACTTAATTGACACACGCTAAATGTACTCTAAAAATTGGAAAAAATGTAGTTGCAGAGAATCGAAGCTTGATACAGTTTATTTATTACTACGGTGGTTTCATTCAACCGTCATTAAATGACTCAGCTTTTAAATGGGCGCAAAATTTTTAACCTATTACAACGTCATAAAAGGATGCGTTGTAAGCCTGGCGTTGTTGTTTTAGCGTTTTGTAGTAGTGTCATGGACATCCAGGCGGCATACAGCTGTTTATTAGGAAGACCTTGGATACACGAGGCTGGGCCAGTCACTTCGACACTTCACCAGAAGCTGAAGTTCGTCAAGAATGACAAGCTAGTCACAGTCTGTGGAGAACAAACCTTAATCGTAAGCAACTTATCATCATCATCCTGTGTGGAGCCCGAGGTGGTCATTGGAACTCAGTTTCAAGCACTCTCGGTAAGCAATGAGAATCGATCTGAAGTAGGAACATCAATTTCCTCATACAAAGATGCTCTCAAAGTAATCAAAAGTAACGACGTAAAAGGATGGGGACAGCTTGTGATTCCTACTGATAACAAGATAAAGAAAGGTCTTAGTTTCTCTTCAACCTATACCCAAACTATCAAGAAGGACGAAAGTTTTCGTCCCATTCAGGACTTCTTCCACAGTGGAGGCTTTATCCACCCAGTGTCTCAAGAAGTACATACCATCAATGAGGGTGACTCCTCCGATATAGATGAAGAGTGGAAGTCCTATCTCAACGAGGACGATTATATGTCTCAAGAAGAAACGCATACGCTATTTTGCTTTCCCACACAGAGTCCGAGATATATACCAAGATCAGACGTCAAGATGATGTATGGAGATTGCGATCCAAAAGGATGTCGTGCTCCGCCCAACTCATTAGAGGAAGACACTCTGATGAAAGACAACTTCAACTATGACTATTATGACCCAATGGATGACTTGCCTATCTGGTAACCGTACCCAGAAGACTTGGGGCAAAAGAGTCATCCAAACGATGCATATCAACTGAGCATCACTAAAAAGAATACCTGCGTCCCCACCAAATCATGAGATCATTACTTAGGGAATTCCAAAGATATCTAGCACAACGATGAATCTGCAAAGATTACAGGACAAGAGTTCATCAACTATGCTTTTCCTGAGGTCAACTTCATCGAGAAGGATGACTCCTCCAAACCCGCAGAAGTATGGGACACTTTAGGACAACCGAGTTGCAAGTACGACTTCCTGGTCAAGTACAGCGCTCATGAAAGCTTTCGTATTAGGCTTGAAGACATCCAGCCAATTGGATGGGGAGATCCGCCTGAGAATGAAAACACTATGCAAAATACAACAGAAGAGTTCGTCTACGACAACTCTGCATGGGAGGAAGACTCCAATGATCCTGCTCCGCCAGAAATCAACATCATTTCTGAGGACAAACCAAGAAAGAAGGTACTAGACTTTGTGATTCACCAAGGAGTTCGTCGCCAATGGGTTGCTGTCAATGTCCCGAAAGTCGTTCATAAGTCTAAGTAATTGACATCTTTATTTTAACCTTTCACCCTGCCCAGGTGAAACAGATGTTTTTATAGGGCTCGCTTTTCTGTAAATATCCCTCTTCGCTTCGTCCAAAGCAACATAGTTTTGTTTTATAGGGGTTTATTTCAAGAATCGAAAAAATCTTAAATAAATAAGCGTCATTCTGTAATTTCCGCATTTACTGTTGTTTTCACTTTTCGCTTTTTCAGAAAATGGTAATCCTAAAACAACAAAAAATAAACAATAACAAGCATTGTTCGAAAAATACACTGCACACACTCTTGAATTTCTCTCTATCTCTTCTAAAAACAAATCATCATGTCATGCAGATTGTTTGTTTTAAACCCCGTTGAAACATACGATCCGATGCCTTCTCCCAATTTTGAATTCCCGATATTTGAAGCTGAAGAAGAAGAGGACGCTAAAATTCCAGAAGAGATTTCCCGATTACTCAGACAAGAGGAAAGGTCCATTGAACCTCACAAAGAGCCGTTGGAAATGGTCAACTTGGGTTCAGAAGAAGAGAGAAAAGAGGTCAAGATTGGGGCACTGCTCGGTCCGATTGTCAAAGAAAGCTTGATAAGACTTCTCAAAGATTTTCCAGATGTGTTTGCTTAGTTCTACCAGGACATGCCATGGTTGGATACCAGCATCGTGGAACATCATCTACCGTTGAAATCAGAATATCCACCGGTGAAAAAAAGGCTGAGACGGACTCATCCTGATATGGCTATCAAGATCAAAGAGAAAGTACAGAAACAGATTGACGCGGGTTTCCTCGCTACCTCGGAATATCCTCAATGGTTAGCCAATATAGTGCCAGTTCCAAAAAAGGACGGAAAAGTCAGAATGTGCGTAGACTATAGGAATCTGAACAAAGCAAGTCCAAAGGATGACTTTCCCTTGCCACACATAGACATGCTGGTAGACAGTACAACAAAGTTCAAAGTCTTCTCCTTTATGGATGGATTCTCGGGCTATAATAAAATCAAAATGGCGCCGGAAGACATGGAGAAAACTTCATTCATCACCCCATGGGGTACCTTTTGTTACAAGGTAATGTCGTTCGGTTTGAAGAACGCCGGGGCAACCTATCAAAGGGTCATGACTACTCTGTTTCACGACATGATGCACAAAGAAATCAAAGTGTACGTCGATGACATGATTGCCATATCTAAAACAGAAGAGGAGCATGTGACCCACTTGTTAAAGTTATTCGAGCATTTGAGAAAGTACAAACTCCTCTTGAATCTCAACAAATGCACGTTCGGTGTCCGCTCAGGGAAACTTTTAGGATTCATCGTCAGCCAAAAGGGAATTAAGGTTGATCCTGAAAAGGCCAAGGCAATTCAAGAAATGCCTTCTCCAAAAACTAAAAACAAGTCCGAGGATTTCTGGGACGCCTGAATTACAATTCCAGATTTATATTCCTCATGACCGCGACATGCTCGCCGATCTTCAAATTACTAAAAAAAAATCAGGACTGCGTATGGACAGATGACTGCCAAAAAGCCTTCGATAGTATCAAGGAATACCTGTTGAATCCACTGATTCTATCACCCCTAGTGGAAGGAAGACCACTGATCATCTACCTAACAGTCTTGGAAGACGGGATGGGTTGTGTACTTGGCTAACAAGACGAAACCAAAAGAAGAGTATGTCATCTACTATTTGAGCAAGAAATTTATCGACTGTGAATCTCGGTATACTATGCTCGAGAAAACTTACTATGCTCTGGCTTGGGCAGCCAAACGTCTTCGCCAGTACATGATTTGCCACACTACTTGGTTAATCTCTAAAATGGATCCGATCAAGTATGTCTTTGAAAAACCTGCTCTCATAAGAAGGATTCCCCGTTGGCAGATGTTGTTATCAGAATACGACATCGAGTACCATGCTCAGAAGGGCGTCAAAGGGAGTATTTTAGCCGATTATTTGGCTCATCAACCGATTGACGATCAAGAATCAGTCGGGTTTGACTTCCCATACGAAGATGTCATGTACTTGAAAATGAAATATTGCGATGAACCGCTACCCAGTGAAGGGCCAGAACCAGGATCCCAATGGGGACTAATATTTGACGGAGCTGTCAACAATTATGGAAACGGAATTGGGGCAATCATCATAACACCTCAGGGTACCCACATTCCTTTCACTGCCTGACTGACATTCAAGTGCACAAACAATGAGGCTGAATACGAAGCTTGTATCATGGGTCTCGAAGAAGCTATCGACTTAAGGATAAAGAACTTGGATGTGTATGGAGACTCATCCCTAGTTATCAATCAGATCAAAGGAGAGTGGAATACATATCAATCAGGATTGATTCCTTACAAAGATTACACAAGGAGGTTGTTACCATTCTTCAACAGAATCGAGTTTCACCATATCCTCCGTGAAGAGAATCACATGGCTGATGCACTAGCCACTCTTTCTTCCATGATTAGTGTAGGTCAATGGAAGGACGTACCTAAGATCGACATAATGCGCCTTGAAAGGCCCGCTTATATCTTCACAATTGAAGCTGTCATCAATGATAAACCTTGGTACCACGATATCAAGTGTTTCTTTCAAAAACAAGAGTACCCGCCTGGGGCATCCAGAAAAGATAGGAAGACTCTCAGAAGACTGGCTGGAAACTTCTGTCTAAGCGGTGATACACTCTATAAGAGAAACTTTGACATGGTCTTGCTCTGATGCGTAGACATACTAGAAGCAAACATGCTGATGAAAGAAATTCATGAAGGCTCCTTCGGCACTCATGCCAACGGACACACAATAGTGAGAAAAATTCTGAGAGTAGGATATTATTGGCTGACAATGGAAGTCAATTGCTACAAGTACATGAGAAGATGTCACAAGTGTCAGATATACTCAGACAAAATCCATGTACCGCCAACATATCTCAAAGTTCTCTCTTCCCCCTGACCTTTTTCCATATGGGGAATCGACATGATTAGAATGATTGAACCCAAAGCTTCAAACGGACATCGATTCATTCTGGTAGCCATTGACTATTTCACCAAGTGGGTGGAAGCAGCATCATACACCAATGTAACCCAATAAGCCGTGGCCCACTTTATCAAAAACAATCTCATCTTCTGTTATGGTGTTCCGAGCCAGATCATTACTAACAATGGATCTAACTTGAACAACAAGATGATGAAAGAGTTGTGTACTGAGTTCAAGATCGAACACCATAACTCATCTCCCTACCGATCTAAGATGAACAGTGCGGTAGAAGCGGCTAACAAGAACATCAAGAAGATTGTTCAAAAGATGGTTGTAACCTACAAAGACTGGCACAAGATGCTACCCTTTGCTCTTCACGGTTATCGCACATCTGTCCGCACTTCAACAGGGGCAGCCCCTTTCTCTCTAGTATATGACATGGAAGCAGTGCTCCCCATAGAAGTAGAAATCCCATCAATCTGGGTATTGATGGAAGCTAAGCTAACGGAGGCTGAATGGTGTCAAAGTCGACACGATGAATTGAATCTAATTGAAGAAAAGCGAATAACGTCTCTATGCCACGGTCAGTTGTATCAGCAAAGAATGAAGAAGGCGTTCGACAAAAAGGTTCGACCTCGCGTCTTCATAAAAGGAGACCTTGTGCTCAAGAAGATACAATCATTTCTCACTAATTCCCGGGGCAAATGGACTCTGAATTACGATGGATGGAGAGGAATTTGCCTACCCCACGAATGTTGAGGTAGTCAAGAAATACTTCGCCTAAAAAAAATGTCTCGGTGGATTGAAAACCCGAAAGGGCGGTCCAGGCAAAAATTAGAGACATAAGCAAAATTCACCCCAAGGATTGGAAATCTCAAAGTACAATCCAAGAAAAAATTAGGGAGTAATGGCAAGTAACTACGTCCGACGAGGTTAAATCCCCAGCAGTAATGCCATCCCTCAAGAAAACTTCAGTAAAGGTCATCTTCGACAGAAGCTCAGGATGTCCAGAATTCAAAGTTGGTAGAAGGATGATGGTCGTTATGTTTCAATGTAGCCCTTTTCCCTTAAATTACCATTTTCTAAACTTTGTAAGGATCTATGGGATCACGCGCTTGGCTGATTTCCATCCTATCAATAAAATTTGAGCCCTAGTGCTTTTGTTTGCAATTCTTATTTTGTTTTACCTTTACTGAATGACATTTTTAACATGATCAATGATTCTTGAAATAAAACAACAATGAATTTAATTGTCAAAATTTTTATGCTTTTAAAATAAAGATGGCAATTCTTTTGACTGTTAAACATCGAAAGAACATCGATCGCTTCTCCGAAGGTGGTTGAACCTCAAAGTGCAGAATCAAAGTACTCCTTATAAACCAGTACACCTGAATGAAGGATCAACTGTGTTAGAGACCATGTTTCATCTGACATCCCCGGCAGAGTTCGTACCTCTTAAGACCGATTGAACAATTCTTTCTCCCCCACCGGGATCGTCTCTCCTAAGCAAGACATTATTGCTATCATGAACCAATGGTACTTTTCATCCCCCGCCATGGCCGGGTATCCAGTCGTGTTCATTTATTAGTCTGTATGTCATGTCAGTTTTGTCAGCATAAACATACATACATCATGCATGATTGATTCATACTCATATTCATATTGCATCACTATCACTCTGTTCAGTCTTATCCCCAAGTGATAAAAGTCCTCTCAATCGAGTTGTCAGTCATTTCCTCGTTAGGAAATACAGCGTCTGAGCAATTTCCCCCCAGTTATTTCTAGATTGGAGCCGATCCTCGACCACTTTGATAACTTGAACCTTTGAAAGGCAAGAAAAAATTCAACAAACGTCACTCTCCACCATTGAAGATGATATTTTTGCTTTCCCGAATTTAGGAAAATCCCTAGAGGAAGCCTTTTAACCAAAGACTCTCGGCATTACAACAGTTTCTCTCTAAAAATTTTCTATCAATTGAGGTCATCAACACCTCCAAATTTGATTGCATCACATGGCATTTCTCCGAGAACATCTCGAAGAAAGGTATGATGTAGTATCCCCAAGTAGAAAGTGGTCTATCAAGAGACTCGCTTTCCCCAGTAGAGTCGACAAATGGCATCTTCAACAAAGAAGTTTGCACACCTCTACACCTCGGACGAATGGGTGTCCCCAGTAAGTCTGACCTTAAATCTTTTCCATTAAATGGCGTCTCCCTAGTATAGCTCGGCGAGAAGTTTGATGAAAACCGCTATACATAGCATCCCTTGTCAAGGAAGGGACCTAACAAGAAGAAACTGAGACCAGTTCCTTGGCTGAAGACCAAGATCGAGGGGAAAATTATATCAGAAAACTGAGACCAGTTCCTTGGTTGAAGACCAGGATCGAGGAGAGGTTTATTTCAAAAGAAAACTAAGACCAGTTCCTTGGCTGAAGACTAGGATCGAGGGGAAGTTTATTTCAGAAACTAAGACCAGTTCCGTGGCTGAAGACCAGGATCGAGGGGGAAGTTTCACCCTTTTCTGAGTATCATTGCTTAGCAAAAGAAGATGGACGGGCAAACTGCCATTCGTAACCACCATCAAAATTTCGGGTATTCCGATATTTAATCCTCTTGCACCCTGAATGTTTGAATATCTTCGCCATTCACACCTTCGGGTCCAAGAAGATTAAATAGGGGCATCTGTCATACCCTAAATTTTGACCACTAAGATTTCCCATCATTGTGCAAATCATCACCACATTATGGATGTACCTTCATGCCTCATCAATCTCTTCAAAGATGGGTGAGCATTCACCATAATCAAGAATTAGGGTTTTGAGCCCTCTCAGAGCACTTAGACAAAGGATCAATCAAGAAATGACATGATATTCAACTTGTCTAACCTCTCAAACACCTATAAGAGATCAACATGACTCCCACATCAATAATTAAGCACAAGGTTGCAACATTCCAAGTGGATCAGGCCTCGAGATCGCCAGTGTCACCAAATTAGGGTTTTGGTCGACCAAGGCCTCCAGATGAAAATTTTCCTCTGGGCATAAGCCAATGCTTCAAATCACAACCCAATATACTCCAAGGGATCTCATGAACCCAATCATCAAGTCAATTTAGCCTCAGGGGTTGCATTCATAAAAAATTAGGAGTTAGGGTTTCTTGACCTAATTCACCCCTAAGTTAACTTTTGAGGCAAAGCATGAGCCCAGACCTCAAGACATGATTTAAGGGCCTCAAATACACCACATGGATCCATTTACAACAATGGATTGATCCAAGAAGCTTGAGTCACAAGTTTCAATTTCATCTGGACCACAATTAGGGTTTTGAAGAAAAAGTCAACTGTACCTTTGACTTTTGACCAGGACATGCTCCCAAACCTTGGGACATGATTCAATACACCCTATAACACCTATGGAATCCATCCACTAGGTTTTATTTAGGTCAAGGACTTAATTTCACAAAGGATAGCACAATTTGGATTTCATCTGACAAAAAGTCATCTGTGCACAAAATCAAGTTTGACTTTTTGGAATTTTTCACAAATATGGTTCCCTTAAGTCAAAAACAATGTTAATGTAAGATATTGATCATAATTCATTAAGAAAAATCAAGAAAAGTGAGGTTTCTTGCAAAAGGGGCAACCTTGAGAAACCAAATTTTTTTTAAGTTATGTAACAAAAGTGGTTTTTACCTAACTTTGCAAGGTCATAACTCCTAAACCACAAGGCCTTTTTCTCCCATTCAAAGATCAAATGAAAGTCCATCTGACATACTTTAAAAGTTTTAACTACAAGAGATTCCAAATCCACATGGATTTTGAGTTATGGACTGATCAAAATGACAAAAATGAAGAAAATGGCACTTTTCCAACACTTAGTGAAAATCTACCTAAGTTACCAGCCTTGGACACCAATGTTCATGAGGATTTTTCAGTGGGATCCAAATAGTTTCAAAACAAACTATGATCACACATGGATTGTATCATATGAGGGCTTTTTAAAAAGCACAAGAGCCTCCCATAACTCAACCTGAGCAAGGAGATATGATTCCCTCAAAATCACCATTTCCAACTGTCTTGTACAAGGCAGATTTTAGCATTTTGCTCGATTTGGAAAATTTGGACAACTCCAAGCCTTGTCATCCATTTGGACACATCAGAGGATAAAATCCAAGGGGAATGATCTGATCCCCAAGCCTCCCAAGTCCAAGAATCTACACATAGCCATAACAAACCTAAACAGGCTAAAAAGGTTCCAAGACTCCAATTTTGTCTCCAAGCCTTCAATGGATGCATCAAGGTGGCATGGACTGAGACATTCCTAATTTAATGAGTCAAGATTCAGCTCTGAATCAAAGAACCATAGGCATGTGCCCTAACCTCAAGTCAATGGCTAGAGAAGACTAAAGATTCCCTTAGATCAACATTGGCCAAAGGCCTGTACCAGCTGCCATTCATTATTGCTTGCAGAACAAACTTGCTCTACTATAAATAGAGCTCATTTGTGCTCATTTTGAGTACACCAAAGCACTACAACTGATGCTTTCCTCAAAATCTGTCTCTTTAGGCCAGAATGCCTTCTTTTGCAAGTCATCTCTGAGTTTTTGAGTTAGAGAGCAATTCCATCACAACTCATGATCCAAACACATCCAATATGTCATATCTAAGCTGTTCAAACACTCAACCTTGATCTGAAACACCAAAATCATAATGTCAACCTTCAAAACCTCAAAAATTGACTTTTCTGCATTTTTCAAGCCATGCCTTGATTCAGTCACTTCCAAAACCAAACCAGACCTCAAACACACTCCAAATATCATCCTCAAACTGTCCCAATTGGTTTCCCTCATCTGAAACACCATTTGAGAAAGTTACTATATTGGTCACTTTTGCCACTTTTGCAAGAAAGGCCTATACTTGTTCCTGAGGATTCCATCTGGTTCTGATCATCCTAAAAGCTTCTAAGGGATCAATCAAGAGTGTTTAAAGCATTGAATTACTTCTGGCACAAGGTATTTGGCAGATAGCACAAGAAGCTCCAAGAGGTAAGTGCATCATAACTTGAACTCTCTAAATCATGCATTGCTTTGAGGTCCATTGATCATGGACCTCTCATACATATCATATGTGTCGTGTTTGAACCAATTTATCATGCTATTATTTCCTGTACCAAGAGATAGCATAAAACATGCAAAATTTGGCCTATTTTGAAACCACTATCGGGTTTTAAAATAGGGACATCTTCTAAAAATTCCAAGGGCACCGTTGGATTCCTCATGAAATTCTAGGTCAGATGCACCTAAATTTTGTCCCAATCCATGGAAAAATGAGAAAGTTAGAGCCTTCACGCAAATTGCCAAAACTAGTATCACCACCCCAGTGGTAGCGCGCATGTGTGTTTAGCCAAGAGGTCGTGGGTTCAACACCCACCCAGACCATTTTTCTATTTTTTGCTATTTTGCCATATTTTGCTATTTTTTATGGTTTTTGTTAATTAATTCCAAAATTAATTTCTCTCTCAATTTTAATCATTTTTTATTGATTCTTTTCTTGAAAATTCCCAAAAATGTTAAAATATTTTATTCCATAACAATTTCACAAAAATATTATTTATTTCATATATTTAGTATTTATGCAAAGAATTATGTTTTATTTGTTTTTAAACATTTAAAAATATTTATTTCTCTTGATTTTGCAAATTCAAATAATTTTCAAATTATTCTATGAATGAAACATGATTTTTCAAACATTAATCCAAAATCACAACTTGTTTTTCACACATGTTTGATAATTTTGATCATTTTAATTGAATTTTTTCAATTAAAATACCTTTCTAAAATCAAATTAGGGTTTTAATTATTTTCACCCTCACAAATCTTTTTCAAAACACTTTGGGCCTATAATAGAGTGTAAGACCCATTCCTTGTACATGAAAACCTTTTTGGGCCTCAGTAATTGTATAAGTCCCACTGCGATTTCAGAAAATCTCGGCGCGATCGCCATTTCAAAACACAAAACATCTGGGTCTACCCTTGTGTTCTAAGTACCATTTCTTTTCTTTTTCAAAGATCTTGGGCCTCTCCTTGAGTTGTAAGACTCATCCCTTTGTACAGAAAACCTTTTTTTGGGCCTCAGTCGTTGTATAAGTCCCGATACAGTTTTCAAAACAACGGTGCGATCACTGTCTTTCCATGGGCCTCTCCTTGAGTATAAGCCCCAATAATCTTTTCAAAAACAACTTTCCCCTTTGATTTAGATTCAAATTCATAGTTTTTATCAAAACTTTCTTGAATTTCTTGGACAACTAACCATACAACTGTTACAATGGAAGCTTGCTCGCCTGTAAGTTTTAAACAACTTTCTTTTACATACTTGCACATATATATATATATATATATATATATATATATATATATATATATATATTTGTTTGTGCTGGAAGCTTGCTCGCCTGTAAGTCCTCATACCTTCTCTTTTACATACAGTAAATATTTCATCTGTATATATATGTCTGTATATATCTGCTTAGAGTTTTCCCCGACAATTAGGTCTAGAACTAGATAAAGCCAGTGGTCACTCTTTCAACAGTCAAAACTAGTTCCCCATAGGAATTCCAAATACAGTCTTGCCTTCTCTTGGGCTTATACAATATGTCACAAAGAGAAAGACATTATTCCTGGTGAAACTTTTCTCAGACTGTAACTATTATAAATTGTCAAAGAAATTCAATTCCCCAGAGAGGAATAATTCTTGGTGAAACCTCTCTTGAATTTCTTCAAACCCTAGAACTGTTCATTAAAGAAAAGATTATTCTCAGTGAAACTTTTCTTGAACTCTTCTTAAGTTTGGACCCACATGCTTCCTAAAAGCATCCCAGCCTCCTCTTGGGCTTTATACAAGGACCCTCAGGCTCCTTAGAAGTTCTCATGCCTTCTCTTGAGCTTAGTACAAGGACCCAAAGACCTCTTAAAGGTATAGAACATAACTTAGTCATCCTTTGCTAGAGTAGTCTTTCTAAAGAGTCAAAATCTCTAACCAATTTTAGGGTTGATTCTCATCCCTTAAAACATCAGCCTACTCTTGGGCATCATACAAAGACAAACTCTTCCATAACAGTAGACTCTGACAGTATAATCTCCTCTTGGATCTCAAAGACATTCTCAAGTTCCCTACAAGAATAGGAAAAAACCTGATCATCCAATCAATCTCCAGTAGAGTTTAAAATCCTCACAGGATCTAAAACTCAATCTTTATCCTAAATTCCCCCCAGCTAGGGTCATCCCATCATCAATACCACACTAGCCTATCAGAACCTCAAGGCATCTGATAGCTCAACTCTTCTAGAAACCCTCAGCAAGAGTTGATCCCCCGACTTAGACCTGTCTCTGGATCTCAATAATCCTCGGCATAAGGCAACCTCCTTTTAGGCTTTGTATAATGATTTTCCTCAGTATATTTCACCTTAAAGTACTTTCTTGTTGAGTCAATCACTTTAAAGCACTCTCTTGTTGAGTCAATCACCTTAAAGCACTCTCTTGTTGAGTCAATCTTCTTTCTTAAAACACTTTCTTGTTGAGTCAAATAAAAAACACTCTCTTGTTGAGTCGACCTTTTTCAGCCTCCTCTTAGGCTTTGTATAATGATTTCCCTTTGCAGAAGTTAGCCTCCTCTTAGGCTTTGTATAATGATTTCTCCAGCTTGTTCAGTCTCAATCTTGGGCTTTGTACAAGACACCATAAATATCCTCAGCTAAGTCTGTCAAATATTTTCTTCTAGCCTCAATCTTGGGCTTTGTACAAGACACCGTATAAATCTCCCTAACCAGACTTAATCCTCTTTTCAGACTCGATCTTGGGCTTTGTACCAGACAAATCATACTCTCCAACAGAGTCAAACCCATTTTAGCCACAATCTTGGGCTTTGTACAAGATAGATAAAACCTCTCACCAGTAGAGTCAGTTTCCCCTTTTAGCCTCAATCTTGGGCTTTGTACAAAACAGACAAAATATTCCCCCAGAAAAGTCAACTTTTAGCCTCCTCTTAGGCTTTGTTTAATGATATCCCTAAAAGAGTCAGTCTCTTTTTAGCCTCAATCTTGGGCTTTGTACAAGACAGATAAACGCTCTCTTGTTGAGTCAGTCTTTTCCAGCCTCCTCTTAGGCTTTATATAAGGACTTCCCCAGTGAAGTCAATCAATCTCTTAGCTTCAACCTTGGGCTTTGATCAAGGAACACAAAAATCAACATCCCCTCAGAGGAAATCAAAAACGTCTCTGTAGGAAGACATTTCTCTGTATATCAACCATCAAAACAGATAAATCAAAACAAACCCTAATTCCAGATAACTGCTATAAGTGGCACACTTGTTGATTCAAAAATCCAAGTTGTAGTCCATCTCTTATCCCTGGTAAAACTTCCTCTTTCATCTAATTGCTATAAGTGCAAGCCTCTAGATTATTTACATCCACGCCACTGCCCCTCTCTTAGCATGGAAGATTCCTAAGGAAAATGGCATTGCTCAACACTGAGTTAAAGTTTTCCCCTTCAGGACAAATCCCCTATAAAGGAAATTATGGCATTGTTGGATTCACATATCCCAGTTAAAGTAATTCTTCTTTATAACCAGTCACCCAACAGTTGTGATAAACAGATGAGATATCTCCTTTTAGAGATGACAAATTCCCTCTCAGTCAAACCTTTAGCTTCAATCTTGGGCTTTAAACAAGACACAAATAAAATTTAGCTTCAATCTTGGGCTTTGAACAAGACACCAAACATATTTTTCCTCCCATCAAATAGGAGGAACTATGATTGCTCTAATTTCCCTGTTTTCTTTAACTGGAATACGTAGGCATAAGATTGCGAAATCTTAGCGAGCATACCAATCAAAAACCTTAGGTCCAGTACCTTCACTCATCAAAAACATCGGCAAGCCTGATATCAACAAAAACTCTCTCTCTCTTTCAAACATCTCCCAAAGAAAAAAAACTTTCCCATTTACAGACAAACATCAGTAAGTAGAAAACAGTACGGAAAATTGCTAAAAACTTGTGGATAACCTCATATAGGATGGGTAATTGACAACTCCCCAATGTATAACCTGACCCCGAACTCCCCGAATCTCTTAAGTGTTTGTTCAGTTAAACATTTGTGTGCAAGGTTAGTTTTAAATAGCTTCCCTTTCCCTTCCAACTTCACGCGATAAATAAGAAATCAGAAAGTAGCACCCCACTCCTACCATTGCGGTGAGGAGAAACCCATGGCGATAAGGTGGTCGCGTCACCGACAAAAATCGCACGCTACAGATGGTACTTACACACTATCAAGAGGCCCAAAAGTGTTTGAAACAAAGAAAGGTGGGGCTTATACACAAGGGAGGCCCAAATTAAAATTGTTTGAAAAGCGGCGATCGCGTCAGTATTTTTGAAATCGTATCGGTACTTATACAATGACTGAGGCCCAAAAAAGTTTGTGTGTGACAAGGGATGGGCCTTATACTCTATTAGATGCCCAAAGTGTTTTTGAAAAAGATTTGTAAGGATGAAAAATAATCAAAACCCTAACTTGATTTTAAAAATGCATTTTAATTGAATAAAAATTCAATTAAAATGATCAAAGTTATCAAACATGTGCGAAAAAAAAGTTGTGATCTTGGATTAATGTTTGAAAAATCATGTTTCATTCATAGAATGATTTGAAAATCATTTGAATAAAAGAAATCAAGAGAAAGAAATTTTTTTAAATGCCAAAAAAAACAAATAAAAACAATTCTTTACAAAAATACCAAATATATAAAATAAATAATACTTTTGTTAGATTTGTGTAGAATAAAATATTATATCATTTTTGTGAATTTTCAAAAAAAGAACCAATAAAATATATTTAAAATTGAGAGAGAAATTAATTTTGGAAGTTATTAAGAAATTGTGAAGAAAAGTGAAAAGGAAAAGTGGTAAAAAATAGGGAATGGTCCTCCCAAGGTTTCAACTCACGCCCTTGGGGTGGAGAGTTTAAAACTTTACCATCTGAGCCATGTGCGTGGGCTGATAGAGAATGGTAAGAGTGAATAATATATGAAAGTAACCTTTGAAAATGGTTCAAAAAATAAAACCAAAAGGTCTGGGTGAGGGGGATTCGAACCCTAGACCCTTTGCTCGCTACACACACAAAACCAGCTGATTAACCACTGGGGCGCAATGCCAATTCAAATATATAGTGGCAATCAAATAATATATACTAAAACTATGTTTGATTCTGAAGAATGGCGCCATGGCCATCTTCTTCCTTAGGCTAACATCAAACTTGCATGAAGCAAGCTATCTCCCTCGTTTCTCAACCATTTTGGAAGATGTAAAAATGAAACTTGACCATTTTTGGACGAGGAATAGAATGGCATTACTCAATTTTATTTAAATTCAAATAATCAAGAGATAACATGGTATAATCAAATGAACCCTAAAAAAATGCAAGAGCTATATGAAATCTTATACACGCAAGATAAATAGTAATTGATTGAGGGAAAATGATCTATGAACATCCAGAAACACATTGGTAACTTGAAAACATGTTTATGATGCATGCATTAATGAGGTTGAAAGTTTAAGGCTTACCTCTGCAAGAAGGAATCGATTTCAGTCGTGGAGGTGTTACATAAGTGAAACAATGATCTAGATAGCTTCCTTAGGCCTCAAGGATTGTGTTGCAACCTTCAGGATGTTTTGGAACTCTTTGAATAGGCTAGCTCAACTCTGATTGCAATTGGTCCAAGTGAGAAATGGAGATGATGATCCTGATGTTTCAGAAGTGTGAGGAGTCTTTGATCAGCTCATATATGATGTATGGAATGTTTTTGAATAATTAGTGGTGATGGAATGGCTCTCTAATGAAAAATTCGATAGTGACTTGCAAATGAAGGCATTTTTGGAGTGAAAGAGAGATTTTGAGTCAAGCATCAGTTTGGGTGCTTTGGTGTACTCAAACTGATCACAATTGATGTCTATTTATAGTGCAACAAGTTTGTTTTGGCATCAATAGTGAATGGAGGCTTGGACAATCCCTTGGCCAATGTTGATCAAATTGAATCTTTGGTCTTCTCTAACCATTGACTTGGGTCAGTGCAGCAGGTTATGAGTCCTTTAGTTCAGAGATGAATCTTGATTCAATTCAGTCGGCAATGTCTTGATGCTTGCCACCTTGTGAATCCATTGAATGCATTGAAACAAAATTAGAGTCTTTGAGATTTTTAGCCTTTTTAGGTGACACATAACTACATGTAGATCCTTGGACTTGGGAGGCTTATGGATCAGATCTTTTCCCTTTGATGTTATCCTCTTAGGTGTCCAAATAGATGACAAGGCTTGTAATTTCCTAACTTAACCAATTCGAGCAAAAATGCACAAATATGTATTGTACAAGACAGTTTGAAAGTGCCATTTTGGGAGGATGAAATCTCTTTGCTCAAATGGAGTTATGGAATGCTCATGTACTTTTTAAAACGCCCTTATATGGTACAATTCATGTGTGGTCATAGTTTATCTTGAAACTATCTGAATCCAAATGAAAAATCCTCATGAACATTGATGTTCAAGGTTGAAACTTAGACAGTTTTGTACTAAGTGTTAAATCCTTGATTTTTCACCACTTTGATCCACCCATAACTAAAAATCCATGAAGTATTAGAGTTTCATGTAGTTGAAGCTTTTGTAGAATGTAGGAAGACCTACAAATCAGGCTTTGGATCACTCAAAATGGCTGCTTGGATAAAAAGTTATGGTCCTTGGAAGTTGGCACCAAAACCATCCAAATTTAGTAATTTAGAAAAATTTTCAATTTTTCAAGATTACCCCTTTTACAAGTTATCATGATTTCTTGATCAATTCTTGTTCAAATGACATTATAAATCATATTTTATGAAAATATGAGCCATAAGGACCATTTTTGCCAAAAAAAGTCATGTTTTGACTTTTGGCTCCAAAGCGGTTTGGCGCGGAGAAACCATAATTCCCGACTTTTGAGGAATGCATTCTCTGAGGGTGATTTAACTTTTCAAAAGGATTCCTAGGGTTATTTTGAGCATATTTTGAAGCCTTGGCTCAATCCCCTATGAAAATTTCACTCTGGATGCCTCAGTCGACAAAAACCCTAATTTGGTTATACTGGGTATTTCGAGGCTCATTCCACTTGGAATGTTGCAACTTTGTGCTTGATTCTTGATGTGGGAGTCCTCTTGATCCTTCATGGATGCTTGAGAGGTTAGACAAGTTGAAGATCATGTCATTTCTTGATTGATCTTTTGCCTACATGCTTAGAGAGGGATGGAAACCATAATTCTTGATTATTGTGAAGGCTCAACAATCCTTGAGGAGATTGATGAGGCCTGATGGTACATCCATATTGTGGTAATGATTTGCACAATGATGGGAAATCTTGGTGGTCAAAATTTGGGGTATGAAAGATGCCCTTATTTAACCTTCTTGGTCCTAAAGGTGTGAATGGCGAAGATATTTGGATATTCAGGGTGCAAGGGGATTAAATATCGGAATACCCAAAATTTTGACGGTGGTTATGAATAGCAGTTTGCTTATCCATCTTCTTTTGCTAAGCAATGTTACCTAGAAAAGGGGTAAACTTCCCCTCGATCCTGGTTTTCTGCCATGGAACTGGTCTTAGTTTCTTTTGAAATAAACTTCCCCTCGATCCTGGTCTTCAGCCACGGAACTGGTCTCAGTTTCTTCTTGAAATAAACTTCCCCTCGATCCTGGTCTTCAGCCACAGAACTGGTCATTGTTTCTTTTGAAATAAACTTCCCCTCGATCTTGGTTTTCTGCCACGAAACTGGTCTTAGTTTCTTCTTGAAATAAACTTCCCCTCGATCTGGTCTTCAGCCCTGGAACTGGTCTCAGTTTCTTCTTGTCAAGTTTCTTTCTTGACAAGGAACCCTATTTGTAGCGGTCTTCATCAAACTTCTCGCCGAGATATTATTGGGGGAGACGCCATTTGATGGAAAAATTTGATGTCAGACTTGCTGGGGAGACCCATTTTGTCTGAGCTATAGAGGTGTGCAAACTTCTCAGTTGGAGATGCCATTTGTTGACTTTACTAGGGAAAACGAGTCTGTTAAGAGACTGCTTTTCTCTTGGGGATATTACATCATAATCTCCTTTGAGATCTTTTTGGAGAAATGCCATGTGATGTGATCCAAATTTGGGTTGTTGTTGACTTCATTAATATCGAATTTCTTGGGAGAAAAATTGACGTATTGCCGAGAGTCTTCGGTTAAGAGGCTTTCTCAGAGGATTTTCCTTAATCCGGGAAAGCAAAGATATCATCTTCAACAGTGAAGAGTGATGTTCCAGAGGTGTCTATTGAATGTATTTTTGCCTTTCAGAGGTTCAAGTTATCAAAGTGGTTGAGGACATTCTCCAATCCAGAAAATAAACTGGGGGAGAAATTGCTCAGATAATACATTTCCTGACGAGGAAAGAACTGAGAACTTTACTGGTGAGGGGACTTTATCACTTGGGGATGAATATGATCAGAGTGATAGTAATGAAATATGAACATGTATGTGAATCAATTATGCATGATGTATGTATGCTTATGCTGAAAAAACTGACGCGACATATGAACTGGTGGATGAACACGACTGGATACTCGGCCACTGTTGGGGATGAAAAAGTACCATCGGTTCAAGATAGCAACCCTGCCTTGCTTAGGAGAGGTAGTCCCTATGGGGGAGAGAGAATCGTCAATCAGTCTTAAGAGGTAAGAACTCTGTCGGGGATATCAGATGCGATATTACATCTAAAACGGTTGATCCTTCATTCAGGTGTACTGGTTTAGAAGGAGTACTTTGATTCTGCTTTTTGAGGTTTAATCACGTCCGGAGAAGCCATCGATGTTCTTTTTTATGTTCAAAGTCAAAAGGAATTGCCATCTTTATTTTAAAAGCAGAAGAAAAATTTGACAATTAAATTCATTTTTGTTTTGTTTCAAGAATCGTTAATCATGTTAAAAAATGTCATTCTGTAAAGCAAAATAAATGAGAGTTGCAAACAAAAGCAGTAGGCTCAAATTTTATTGATAGGATGGAAATCAGCCAAGTGCGTGATACCATAGAGTATTTACAAAGTTTAGAAAATGGTAATTTTAGGGAAAAGGGGCTACATTGAAACATAATGACCGCTATCCTTCTACCAACTTTGAATTCTGGACATTCTGGGCTTCTGTCGAAGGTGACCTTGACTGAGTTTTCCTGATGGAAGGCATTACTGCTGAGGAGTCAAACTGATCAGACATAGTTACTTGCCATGAATCGCTTACTTTTGCCAGGATTGTTTCTTGAGGTTTCCAATCCATTAGGATGATTTTTTTTTTGTTTATGTCTCTAATTTTTGCCTGGACCGCCCTTTCGGGTTTTCAATCCATCGAGACATTTTTTTTCATATTTAGGCGAAGTATTTCTTGATTACATCAACATTCGTGGGGTAGGTAAACTCCTCTCTATCCATGGTTGAAAGTCTCAAGGCACCGCCTAAGAAGGCTTTCTTGACCGCATAAGGGCCGTCGTAATTCGAAGTCTATTTGCCCCGAGAATCAGTGAGAAATGATTGTATCTTCTTGAGCACGAGGTCTCCCTTCCTGAAGACACGGGGTCAGACCTTTTTGTCAAACGCCCTCTTCATTCTTTGCTGGTATAACTGACCATGGCATAGAGCCGTCATTCTTTTTCCTTCGATTAAGTTTAGTTTGTCGTGCCTGCTTTGACACCATTCAGCTTCTGTCGGCTTAGCTTTCATCAATACCCGGATTGATGGGATCTTTACTTCTATGGGGAGAACTGCCTCCATGCCATATACTAGAGATAAAGGGGTTGCCCCTGTTGAGGTGCAGATAGATGTGCGATAACTGTGGAGAGCAAATGGTAGCATTTCATGCTAGTCTTTGTAGGTTACAACCATCTTTTGAACAATCTTCTTGATGATCTTGTTATCCGCTTCTACCGCTCCGTTCATCTTAGGCCAGCAAGGAGATGAGTTATGGTGTTCGATTTTGATCTCATCACATAGCTCTTTCATCATCTTGTTCTTCATGTTCGATCCATTGTCAGTAATGATCTGGCCCAGAACACCAAAATGTCAGATGAGATTGTTCTGATAAATCGGACCACCACTTGTCGGGTTACATTGGCATATGACGCTGCTTCGACCCACTTGGTGAAGTAGTCAATGGCCACCAGGATGAACCAATGTCCGTTTGAAGCCTTGGGTTTAATCATGCCAATCATGCCGATTCCCCATATAGAAAAAGGAAATGGAGAAGAAAGAATTTTGAGATGCGTTGGCGGTACATGGATTTTGTCAGCGTATATTTGACACTTGTGACACCTTCTCATGTACTTATAGCAATCAGATTCCATTGTCAGCCAGTAGTACCCTGCTCTTAGAATTTTTTTCGCCATTGTATGTCCATTGGCATGAGTGCAAAAGGATCCTTCGTGAATCTCTTTCATCAACATGTTTACCTCTAGTCTGTCTACGCATCTGAGCAAAACCATGTCAAAGTTTCTTTTGTAGGGTGTATCACCGTTTAGGAAGAAGCTGCTAGCTAGTTTTCTGAGAGTCTTCCTATCTTTTCTGGATGCCCCGAGCGGGTATTCTTGTTTTTTAAGGAAGCACTTGATATCATGATACCAGGGTTTGTCATCGATGACTGCTTCAATCGTGAAGATGTAAGTGGGCCTCTCAAGGCGCATTATTTCAATCTTAGGTATGTCGTTCCATTGACTTACACTAATCATGGAAGAGAGGGTGGCTAGTGCATCAGCCATGTGATTTTCTTCACGAGGGATGTGATGAAACTCGATTCTGTTGATGAATGGTAACAACCTTCTCGCATAATCTTTGTAAGGAATTAATCCTGATTGGTATGTATTCCACTCTCCTTTGATCTGATTGATAACCAGGGTTGAGTCTCCATACACATCCAAGTTCTTTATCCTTAAGTCTATTGCTTCTTCAAGACCCATGATACAAGCTTCGTATTTGGCCTTGTTGTTTGTGCATTTGAATGTCAGTCAGGCGTTGAAAGGAATATGGGTACCCTGAGGTGTTACGATGATTGCCCTAATTCCGTTCCCATAAGCGTTGACAGCTTCGTCGAATATTAGTCCCCATTGGGATCCTGGTTCTGGCCCTTCATTGGGTAGTGGTTCATCGCAATATTTCCTTTTCAAGTACATAACATATTCTCCTGGAAAGTCAAATACAACTGATTCCTGATCGTTAATCGATTGATGAGCCAAATGATCGGCTAAAATACTCCATTTGACGGCTTTCTGAGCATGGTACTCAATGTCGTATTCTGATAACAACATCTGCCAACGGGAAATCCTTCCTGTGAGAGCATGTATTGGCGAAGATGTTTGGCTGCCCAAGCCAGAGCACAGCAAGTTTTATCGAGCATAGTGTATCGAGTTTCACAGTCCGTGAACTTCTTGCTTAAGTAATAAATGGAAGACTCTTTTTTTTTTGTCTCGTCTTGTTGGCCAAGCACACAACCTATGGAATCTTCCAAGACTATTAAGTAGATGATCAGTGGTCTTCCTTCCACTGGAGGTGACATAATTGGTGGATTCAACAGATATTCTTTGATGCTGTCGAAAGATTTTTGGCAGTCTTCTGTCCATACCCACCTTTGATTCTTTCTGAGTAGTTTAAATATCGGCGCGCATGTCGCGGTCATGAGGGATATAAACCTTGAGATGTAATTGAGACGTCCCAAAAATCCTCTGACCTGTTTTTCAGTCTTTGGTGAAGGCATTTCTTGAATGGCCTTGACCTTATCAAGATCAACCTCGATTCCTTTTTGGCTGACGATGAATCCTAATAGCTTTCCTGAGCGAACACCGAACGTGCACTTATTGGGATTCAAGTGGAGTTTGTATTTTCTCAGACGCTCGAATAGCTTTGATAAGTGTTCCACATGTTCTTCTTCTGTTTTAGATTTGGCGATCATGTCATCGACATACACTTCAATTTATTTTTGCATCATGTCGTGAAACAGAGTTGTCATGGCCCTTTGATAGGTCACCCCCGCGTTCTTCAAACCAAACGATATTACCATGTAACAAAAGGTGCCCCATGGGGTGATAAATGAAGTTTTCTCCATATCTACTGGCGCCATTTTGATTTGATTATAGCCCGAGAATCCATCCATGAAGGAGAAGACTTTGAACTTTGTTGTGCTGTCTACCTGCATGTCAATGTGTGGCAGGGGGAAGTCATCCTTCGAATTTGCTTTGTTCAGATCCCTGTAGTCTACACACATTCTGAATTTTCTGTCCTTTTTCTAAACTGGCACTATGTTGGCTAACCATTGAGGATATTCTGAGGTGGCAAGGAAACCAACGTCGATCTATTTCTGCACTTCCTTCTTAATCTTGATAGTCATATCCTGGTGCGTCCATCTCAGTCTTTGTTTTACCGAAGACCATTCTGCTTTTAGTGGTAAATTATGTTCCACGATGCTGGTATCCAACCCTGGCACGTCTTGATAGGACCAAGCAAATACATCAGGAAATTCTTTGAGAAGTTTTATCAAGCTTTCTTTGAGAGTCTGATTGAGTAGTGCTCTAATCTTAACTTCTTTCTTTTCTTCCTCTGAACCCAAATTGACCGTTTCCAACGACTCCTTTTGAGGCTCGATAGACCTTTCCTCTTGTCTGAGTAGCCGGGAAATTTCTTCCAGAATTTCTTCGTCATCTTCTTCTTCAGCTTCAAATACCGGGAATTCAAAGTTGGGAGAAGGCATTGGATCGTATGTTTCAATGGGGTTTAAAACAAGCAATCTGCATGACGTGATGATTCGTTTTTAGCAAAGACAGAGAGAAATGCAAGTGTGTGCAGTGTATTTTCTGAAAAATGCTTGTTTTTATTTTGGGTTGTTTTAGGATTATCATTTTCTAAAAAAACGAAAGGTGAAAATAGCAATAAATGCGGGAATGACAGAATAACATTATTTATTTATGATTTTGTCGATTCTTGAAATACAGCCCTATAAAACAAAACTCTGTCGCTTCGGGCTAAGCGAAGAGGGACATTTACAGAATGTTGTAGCACCTCAAAATTTGCCCTACCTTTTTCTGGCTTATGTTTCTTTCTCATTTTGCATCATTAGGTCATGGTTCATAATTAATCATCCGCATTGGTTCTTAAGACGTGGGATCATGGTTCTCCCAGGGTTTCTCATTTTCAGAGGAATCATTGGAGGCATTGGGTCAGGACTTTATTAGTGTTGATCAGGCTACGTACTAAGGTTGAGTTGTAGACTTCATCAGGTTGTCAAGCAAGAGTTCATGTGAGGATTCACTTGATCAAAGATTCAGAGGATGTTTGATTCAGATGTTTTGTTTCAATGGCAAGATTATTCAGTGGTAGTTGTGTGCACTTTATCAGAGGCTCGTGAAAAAGTTTGGGATTGGTTTTGGATTCATTTGGCTATCTGTTTGCTAAACCATATTCTTATCCACCTTTTGATTTTTAAATCCATTGTTCATTTCCTAATATCCATATCCATTTTTTCTAAACCATTTCATTACCCATCCATTAAATCAATTACCTTTCTTTTTCCATTTTTAAATTCATTTACACCTCCCAAACTTTGCCAAAACGTCACTCCCATACTTGCTTTTTGAACAACATCAAAACAAGCAACTTGCAAATATTGCCAAACACCATTACGTGAGCCAGCCCACAAGACATGATGAAGAAACCAATTCGTCAGCAGGATTGAAAGGCAGTAAAAGGGTCCATGGCAGTGGTAAAAGAAGAACTACATCACAGCATGCAGTTACATAATTGATGGGGTATCATATCAGAATTACACGCTCAAGAAAAAATAAGATTCAAAACAGAAAATTCACAACAGGTGAAAACTCGCGATTCTTTCACAGCCAAAACAAAGTTTAGCAGAAAAATAAAAGTTACAAGTCACCAAAACTCGTGACGTCTTCACCATGGCCCATACATGTGCCAAACCAAGTCAATAATAGAAATTCCATATCAGGAAAATTAATAGAAAAAAGAATGGAATATACAAAACAAAGCAAGTACAAACCGTGTGACGATTTTTCACAACTCGTGACTTTCTACACAACGAATTTCACAGTTTTTTCCCTAACAGAATTCAATTGCCAAAATCCCAAACTACCCTCCCAATTCCTGATATAAAAGTGACAACAGATCTGCAATTAGAGGGATCAGCTTCAATATCCTTCATCATTAATTCTCTTTTAATTCACCTGCAAAACCATTCTTCAACCAACTATTGATAATCTCTGTGAATCTTCATCACTAGGTCACGATCATAAATTCATAATCCATTTTCTCTCCCTCTTCACCCTTACTCTGCTCGAACCTTCGTCAACAAAACTCACAACAACCTACAAATTCTCACAACAAGTAGTAATTCTCAATCACCTCACACCTTCTGAAGTTCACCATCAAAAACCTGCAATCAATTCAACAACTGATTCAACTTCCGTAATACTAAGTGCAACAACAACAACACACAAGGAAAATTCAACAGCAACAATGTGAAGAAGAAGAATACGCAAGGAGAAGTGAATCGCTGAAGTAGAGAAGAAGGAGAAGGCGGAAATAAAATCAAAAGTGAAGAACGGAGAAATCACGAATACCTGAAGAGTGAGCATGTGGATGGATGATCTTTCGCTTCAGTGAATGAGTGCAGCTTTCGAAGAGTCGCCGGAACTGCTCCAGTAGGTAAGTCACATTGAACTTCTCCATTTGCTTGTTGTATCTTGATGCAATTTGATTGATAGCGATAAATAGATCTGCGATGTTTACTTTGTTGTTAATTGAGTTGATTCTCATTGAGGCTTTCGTAAATGCGGTTTTTAAGTTTCCTTCGCCGGCGATTTTGAAGGAGGCCGGTGAGTGAGATGAGAGCGTCGTGACAAAGAAGAAGGCTCCTCTCGGCAAGGATATTTTGACCCCGGCAACACACTTTGAAGGAGATTATATCACCGGTGCGACGAGCTTGAGAAGGAGATTGAGTGATGTTAGATGGCGCGGCGGAGAGGTTTGTTCGCAATTAACTCGGTGAGAGAAGAAGAGTGGGATGGAGATGGAAATGAGGATACTGTCGGGAACGTTTTTCTGAACAGAGGGAGAGGTTCGCTGCCATTGACGTGAGAAGAAAGTGTTATGTCGTGTGCGAGAGTGGTTGAGTCTCTGAGCAGAGTTTGAGGATCGTGGAGTTGAGGAGATGACGCGGAGACGAGAGGAGAGAAGGTTCCGGCGCCGGCATGGTGTTGTGAGAGAGAGAGAGAGAGAGGGTGAACGGAGAGCTGAAGAAGTGAAATGGAGGAAGGTGTGGTGTTTGTTTGGTGTCCGGTGACGGCGAAAGAGGGCGAAGAGAGTAATAGCTCCGGCGATTTGAAGTGGAAAAGAAGATAACGATTGAGATGAAGGAATCGTGTGTGCATTGTTAGGTTAACAAAATGAATTTGGACCGGGCTTGCTTAAGCCCATTTCACTCTCTTTTCCACACCCCTGTTTTAGCTACTTCACCCCTCCTAGTGCATAGTAAAGGTTCTTGGGCCTAGAATGGCAAGGCCCACGCGGCTGATACATTTCCAGACGCCTGAATTTTATCTGCACCCCCCTGTCTACAAGCTGAAAGATCTTTGGACATAACTGTTAGTTCTTTATTTTTAAGGGTTGGCATTAATTTTGTAAAACAAATAATAACAGCAATATGTTAGATAGGATGTTGTATCTTGCTAAAGAAGAACAGGTTGAGCAAGAAGTCCTAGTGTGCAATGGAACATGTTGAGCTAATGTAGTTTCAACATCTGGAACAACATGTCGTATCAAGATGTCCCATGCAGGACCATTCGACATCGCGCCAGAACTGAAGTGAATCAATGTTTCTGTTATGTCTTAATAGATGCAGAAGATTCAGGGAGTAATATGCAAATTCTATGTGGCGCTGAATTAAAAGGTCTGAAGATTAAAATCAGTAATTAAGAAGATTATTGGAAAATATACACTTTCTAAATATGGAGATATTTTAGGAAGTTATAGATTGAAGTCTTGATTTGTAGCAGAAGTCTCTGCTGACTTGTAGCAGCTCATTTGCTGTGTTTTTGTAGGCCCAAATCCAGTTGGAAATAGGTTATATATAGATGCTTTGTAACCTAGTTTTGCAACCAAAACCAAAAGATGTAAAAGTTCTAGCATTAGGGTTGGTTCCTGTACCACTCGACATGTGAGTTGGACAGTTTGTTAGTGTGATCCTCGAAGCTGTTAAGTAAGAGGAGTATTGTTCTTAGAGGAAGCTTTTAAGTAACTCTAAGTTGTGTCTTGGAAGGGTGTCTTCCTTGTTGAATTGTTGTTTAGGTAAAGAGCCGTTGATGCAGTGGCAGATTATTGACTGCTAGACATCATTGCGATGATTGGGAGTGAGAAGAGTTTCTCATAGCTAGAGAGGATCTAGATAGAAGGGTCATTGGGTAGTGATTGAGTGATAAGCTGTAAACGGAGAGTTTAGCTTTGAATTGATACTACTGATAGTGGACTTCATCCTTGGCTTGGTAGCCCCCAGAGTAGGTGTGTTAAACCGAACTGGGTTAACAATTCTGTGTGTCTTGCTTTTATCTTTTCAGTACCTTAATTATTGTTATATACCTTGCCCTTTGTGATCATGTCAGATCAGATGTCGAATGGCATGTTCTAGGACATCTGAGCTCTGTACATGTACCCGAATTTCAATTGGTATCAGAGCAGGTCATTTTGTTCTGTATCTGGATGAGATCCAAGGGATGATACTTTCTGGTTCATGGTCAAGGTAGAAGCTGTCTACTGAAAAGTTGTTTGAACTTAGAGAAGGTCATATAGGTTTGAGAATGGTCCCTAGAAGTGGAGGATGGACTGTTCGTGACAGGAAGTGGCTTGTGCTGAAGGCTTGGTAGTGTGGATTGATTTTTGTTAAACCTGTGGTATTAGGGTGTCACCTGGACTATGATGCTAGGGCTGATTTGTGACACCTGAAGTTTTTGAGGAGTTTGTGCCTTGATCCTCTGCGTATCTATCTGAAAACTCCTGAGGGTGTAACTGAGGAGATTATTCTTCTCTGAATGTATATCCTATGGTGATGGGAGGTGTGCAAGACTGCTTCAACTTAATGTGTCAATGATACTTAAGGTCTAGTGTTCAAGTCCACTCATAAAGGCGTAAATAAGTGAAGGTGTAAGGAAGAGATCTGAGGTAAGGGAGAAGTAATTTACTGAAGGGATTAATCTCCAATCTTTAATCTCTTGGTGAGTTCCTTGGAATGATGTCCTATATTGTGTTAGAACATCAAGTCAGAATTGTGAAGAATTCTGTGGTCTAAAAGATTTGCATAGCAGATGCTCTGGGTGCTGAACTAATGTGGTTTGATCACATGAGTTTAGAACCTACTCCTGATCTGGAAGAGGAGGCATCTGGGTGGCTTGTCTAAGAAGTTTCTTGCCCTGGAACTTATCTTAGATGTGTGAGTTGGTCAAGATGTGATCAACATGTTATTTACTCCTGAAGTCAATTCATTTCTGGTCCTTGCTGCAGGAGTGGAGAACCTGAGATTCAAGAAGTATTATTGCTAGCAGATCTCTTAGACATGAAGGTTAAAGATCAAAGAGGCATGATTTCTCTCTGGTAGCATCATCTGAATGATCGTGTGAAGCTAGATTAGTAATGACTGTGTGTGATCCAATCACAGTCTGTGCTGCTGAGAATGATAGGGATAATCTTTGGTGAGTTGGATGAGAGAATACTACTCACATAGGTTATTCTGTGGCTGAAATGTGTTTTTTAGTGCATCTGGACTCTGTTCAAAATGTTGTGATTTTTTTGTTTGTTGAGAGCACAAGCCTCTACAGGCTGTGAAGGCCAAGCTGTAGGTGAATGTGTTCAGCAGGTGCGTTGAACTGAGTGTGCATGGTATTCTTCGCGCAAAGGAGTACTGGTGGTCTTAGATAGTTGGGATCTTGTGAGTATTGGTACAAGGGATGATTGTGTTCAACTTGTGAGTTGAACAAAGAGTGAGCTCTTGAAGACATGAAGATGCGTTTTATGTTTTCCTTTCTTCAAGGTACGAAGAAGCACAGGTTATTCTTGATAGGGGAGAGTGTCAAAATTCTATGCAGCTGGACGTATGATGGGAGTTTGTTATTGGTACTTATCATGATTGTTATTTGTATAAAGAGATGGTCTGACTTCGGTTTTCTGTTGCTGCATTTTTTTATGATGTGTTTTGGCCAGAAGCAATTTAGGCAGTTGCATTAAAAGTGCTAGGATGTGTTTTGTACAGTTATGGCCCTTATTGCATTTGTTTAGTGTAGATGGAACAAAATTAAAACTGAAATTTATTGCACTGTTGAAAGCATACAAGATTAGTAAAAGCAATAAACAAAGGGTCTATAGGTTATCCCAACCCCCGAATCAAGAAAAGTCTTCCAATCTTCATCCCATTCATCATCAGAAGCTTAAAGTTGCACTTGGCTTTTCTTGGTAGCTTTCATCCTTGTCTCTGATGCCTTTCGTGTTCTTGTTGCTCCTGAAGCTGTCACAATTGTGGACAATGGTTGGTCCTTCAACCTCTGTGGATCTGGTTTCTTGACTTCCTGCATGTGATTCTTTTTTGCATCCTTGTTAGAATGACTCATGGCTCTATCTGTGATGCGATGCTGGAAGCAAGGAGGCTTAGTTTCTTATACTGCATAAAGAGTCCTTGTTTGTATCGACTGACCAGTTAAAGTGGTCTTTGGCTTGGGGACTTGTTTTCTTGGGAACCTGTTTTTTCTTAACCATGTCTCATTGGATGTCAGAACTTCGTGTTTAGTGTCTTGGTAAAGCTGCTGGTTGTGATCAGGTGGATGTGACTACAGAAGGTGTGTTCTTTTATCTTATGCTGATGTCCTATAGTTTGTTACAACATCATTATTTGTTGTGTATCCTAGATGGAGGTCTAGGAACCATGCTTGTGGGGTTGGAAGAAGCAGCATTATCGTCTGAAGTGGCAGTTCTGACATAATTTGGATTAGAGTGGGCAGATTCTGATCCTGATGTTAAGTAGTGTGGTCTGGAAATACATCACTACTTTCATGATGAAGACTTCATTAGGTGCTTTTGAATGTAAAGACTGGAGGTTGTTGTCAGTGGTGTGATCTGATCAGAATGGTTGAAGATAAGGAGGTTTCTTCTAATACAAGTAAAAGGTGGTGGCAGTCCTTATCTTGTATTGAGAATAATCTCAAGACATCTGTTATGGAATTTGTGAGAAATTCCAAATCAAGTGGGCTCTTCCATTGGACTTGGCAGACCATGTATCTGAAATTAACATGGTGAGATATTACTCAACATTTACAAGTAGTGGTAGTACTTAAGTGTTGAGAATGTTGAAATACTGTTATGCTATCTTTGGTTGCTCATGTCAGGGGGAGTTAAGGCTGATGTCTATGGTCTATTACTGCAAGTGTGCAGATTTTTGTGTAGCTTGTGTGCTATTCAAGTTTGTGCAGTGTGATGTCAAACACCATGATGGGACATACCCTAGCTGCGTGAAGCTAGTACTTATGCAGAAGGAGTCTGAAAAGCAGAAGTGTTGTATCTGGGAGAATTTATTTTTCTCTGCTGGTTTGAAGGAATCTAGAAGGGATTGTGAGTTGTACTGATCGGTAGATGTCGTCTCGGTATCCATTAGATAAGAAGATGTACTTGCGTCTTGGAATGTATAAGTTTCTGTGGAGTCTTGGGTTGATAAGTTTATGAGCAAGCAGACAATTGTTTGGTAAGATGTCAGAACATGGTACAGGACATGTTTCTTTTAAGCCAAACAAGGAATTATTCTGGTCGGTAGTGCAAGAATAATGTGAAACATGTGTCTCTGCCTATGCATGGAACGTTATTGGCTTAATTTATGGTAAGATTCAGTTGAGAAACAATAAAAGCAGTCAAGACAGTTTTGGAAGGAAGACATTGAATTTGAATGGAGTTTTTCGTACCTAAAATAGCGTTTCTTTGACCAAGAACCTTGACATATTCAAAGCTAGTTAATTCCAAAGTAACTGGTCAGCTATTTATAGGGGTTGTTCTCTTCTCCTTCAGCTAAGTGAGTGTTCTTGTTTCATAAGTCTTATGGCGTTTGTTCGTATTTGGGTGAGCATCTCTTGGGTCTGGTTCTGTGAGGGCCTTCTTTGCCAATTTTTGGCTAAAAAGGGGGAGAAAGGGTGTGCGAAATGGTCAGGTCAGATGCCATGTCTAGAGTCTGCAGTTCCTAATGTGTGCAGGGAGGTCAAAGAGGGTGTCCCTTCCTTGAGTTGGTGTTGAGTCTTTGTGACTTGTGTCCTGAGTTATGAACATAGTTGTGACTTGTGTTCTGAGTTACCTGGGTTGATAGATTGATACTTCTTAAGTTTCATCTTATACCACAGGTCGACTAGGGGCGTCTGATCAATTAAGGTGTGCAGAAATCTCTTATGCCACCATTGGTCCTTTGTGTCAAGACAGACGTTTCTTTTCTGGAGGAGTCTTCTACAATTAATCTGGGTCTGTCCTGGAAGGAAAAAGAAATGTGTTGTATTAAGGGGGAGTGTCAGACATCTTCTTCCTCATGTACACCCGATATCTTCTTCCTCATTTGCGCCAAATAACTTCAGGACCTTCTACTTCTTAGGTCCTAATGTGCTGCCTGAAGTTATTGTGCTGTGGTGCTCGAAGGAGATGTTATGGAGCTCATAGAATATGCTGAAAAGAGTTGTCAAACATGATGTCCTAACATCATTCAAGTATTCCCAAGAAGATGATTCTCCATGATTGTTGTTCTTAGTAGCTACTGATGGCTACTGTTAGGTTCAGTAGTTGCTGATGACTACTGACAGTAGTGTAGGGTTGTGATTGCTACTGTAATCTGAGTTGTAATGTTTATGTATTTGTTTTAGCCAAAATTTTCCAAAGGGGGAGAATGTTAGTTCTTTATTTTTAAGGGTTGGCATTAATTTTGTAAAACAAATAATAACAGCAATATGTTAGATAGGATGTTTTATCTTGCTAAAGAAGAACAGGTTGAGCAAGAAGTCCTAGTGTGCAATGGAACATGTTGAGCTGAAGTAGTTTCAACATCTGGAACAACATGTCGTATCAAGATGTCCCATGCAGGACCATTCGACATCGCGCCAGAACTGAAGTGAATCAATGTTTCTGTTATGTCTTAACAGATGCAGAAGATTCAGGGAGTAATATGCAAATTCTATGTGGCGCTGAATTAAAAGGTCTGAAGATTAAAATAAGTAATTAAGAAGATTATTGGAAAATATACACTTTCTAAATATGGAGATATTTTAGGAAGTTATAGATTGAAGTCTTGATTTGTAGCAGAAGTCTCTGCTGACTTGTAGCAGCTCATTTGCTGTGTTTTTGTAGGCCCAAATCCAGTTGGGAATAGGTTATATATAGATGCTTTGTAACCTAGTTTTACAACCAAAATCAAAAGATGTAAAAGTTCTAGCATTAGGGTTGGTTCCTGTACCACTCGACATGTGAGTTGGACAGTTTGTTAGTGTGATCCTGGAAGCTGTTAAGTAAGAGGAGTATTGTTCTTGGAGGAAGCTTTTAAGTAACTCTAAGTTGTGTCTTGGAAGGGTGTCTTCCTTGTTGAATTGTTGTTTAGGTAAAGAGCCGTTGATGCAGTGGCAAATTGTTGACTGCTAGACATCATTACGATGATTGGTAGTGAGAAGAGTTTCTCATAGCTGGAGAGGATCTAGATAGAAGGGTCATTGGGTAGTGATTGAGTGATAAGCTGTAAACGGAGAGTTTAGCTTTGAATTGATACTACTGATAGTGGACTTCATCCCTGGCTTGGTAGCCCCCAGAGTAGGTGTGTTAAACCGAACTGGGTTAACAATTCTGTGTGTCTTGCTTTTATCTTTTCAGTACCTTAATTATCGTTATATACCTTGCCCTTTGTGTTCATGTCAGATCAGATGTCGAATAGCATGTTCTAGGACATCTGAGCTCTGCACATGTACCCGAATTTCACTAACATTTAAAGCCCTGCGCCTGGGTTGCTTCTTGCACCACCTAGAAGTCTGTTTGCACCCTTCTTTCTTATTTGTTTTTGTTTATTAATTGTTTTAATTTTAGAATTAATTAGATAATCAAACTCGTAATCTTAGATTGTAATTAGCCTTCTTTTAATTAGTTTAGATTTTAATTAATCTTAGATTAATTAGATTTTAATTAGAACTTTAACTTGTTTTTTGATTTACAAATTAACTTGAATTAACTTTAGGTTTAATTTTTTAATTACCATTTTAATTCTAACTTGGATTTTTGATGCTTATTCTGATAAATTTCTGATTAAATACTTGACTGTCCCTTATTTGATTTTCTCCTTGTGATTGAGCCGTCTAATGTTTACTTGTTGATTACTCTGTTTTCTCATGCTCCCTTAAGGCTCCTAGTCCGACTTAATTTATGATTAAGCTCAGAGTAGGATAGACATTAGGCTCTCAATCCAAGCATGCTAACCATTAGGTAGAATTCCCTCTTAATCTTGACCTTAGGGCCATTTTGCATGTTAACATTAGGACTCTTAGTTTCCCTTTAGAGTTTCCTTTGGGTCTTCTCTCTTCTCATATCAAAACTTCTTGAAAACACTTAATAAACATAAAGTGTATTGCGCACGAGCCTTAAGCGTGGGGAATGAGAAATGAGGGGCTTCCTCTCATCTTTCTAAAGTGCTTAGCGGGCGTCCTGTCTTGGGACGATTCGTTAAGTATTCGTCCCTGTGCCCTAGACTTTGGTGCAATGCAAGTTATGAACTAACTTAAAAGACACTTCAGTCTAAAAAACACAAAAACAAATTCAAATCTTTTTGTCCTTCGGGATTGTTGGGTTCCAAATTTCATTTTCAGAAAAGAGCTCGTCACTCAAGTAAAAAACACTTACCCATTCGTGGTCGTACCCACGAACTACATTAGCTCTGATTCCTCTCTCTCGTCTGATTGAGGATATGTAGGCACAAGACAGCGATTGTCTTAGCGAGCAACCTTCCCCCACAGTTCTTGTACGAACTACGTTGACTCTGACTTTCCCATTGCATTGAGGGAGTACGTAGGCCTAGGACAACGATAACGTCCTATCGAGTCACTTCTTTTTTTTTCTCTTTTCTTCTTCGTTTCTTCGTTCTTTCCGTTCTTGTTTCTTCTCCGGTCCAGTAGCAGTGGAGTTCTAGACGACGACACCCTTTGATGCAGACAACAAGCGTGGATCCCATCGAGTACGATGGACGTGTTGGGTGCTAACACCTTCCCTTCACGTAACCGACTCCCGTACCCGTTTCTCTTAGTCGTGAGACCATGTTCTTTCCCTTCCCTCAGGTTTATGCAGTGTTTCCTTTCCCTCTCTCAGGATAAATACACATTGCTGGAGACTCTGTGTCTTTCCATGCCACTCTCGCGTTTGTACCGTTGGATGCAAATCTTTCGGGAGCGACAAATGTGAGCCCTATAAAAACATCTGTTTCACCTGGGCAAGGTGAAAGGTTAAAACAAAGATGGCAATTACTTAGACTTATGGACGACTTTCGGGACATCGACAGCAACCCATTGGCGACGAACTCCTCTATGAGTCACAAAGTCTAGTACCTTCTTCCTTGGTTTGTCCTAAGAAATAACGTTGATTTCTGGCGGCGCAGGATCATTGGAGTCTTCCTCCCAAGCAGAGTTGTCGTAAATGAACTCTTCTGTTATATCTTCCTTAGTGTTTTCATTCTCAAGAGGATCTCCTTTTCCAGTTGGCTGAATGTCCTCATATCTGATGCGAGAGCTTTCAGGAGCGGTATTCTTGACTAAGAAGTCGTACTTGCCACTCGGCTGTCCTAAAGTGTCCCATACTTCTGTGGGAATGGACGAGTCATCTTCCTCGATGACGTTGATCTTAGGAAAAGCATAGTGGATGAACTCTTGTCCTGCAATCTTTGCATATTGATCATTGTGCTGGATATCTTCAAAATGTCTGAGTAATGATCCCATTACTCGGCGGGGACGTGAGTATTCCTTCCAATATTACTCAGCTGATAGGCGTCATTGGGCTGACTCTTTTGCCCCAAGCCCTCTGTGTACAGCTGCCAGATAGGCAAGTCATCCAGGGGATTATAATATTCGTAGTCAAAGTTGTCTTTTATTAGATCATCTTCTAATGAGTTAGGTGAAGCACGACATCCTTCAGGATCTCAATCTCCATAGATCATCCGGATGTCTGACCTTGGTAAATATCTCGGGTTCTGCTTTGGAAAATAGAATGGCATATGCGCTTCTTCTTGAGACATATAACCGTTGTCATTGAGATAATACTTCCATTCTTCGTCTGTATCAGAGGAGTCACTCTTGTTGATGGTGTGTACTTCTTGAGAGAATGGGTGGAGGAAGCCTCCACTGTGGAAGAAGTTCTAAATGGGATGAAAACTTTTATCTTTCTTGGCAGTCTGGTACAGTTTTAAGAGAAACCAAGACATTTCTTTGTCTTGTTATCTATAGGAATTACAAGTTGTCCCCATCCTTTTGTGTTATTACTCTTAATCACTTCGAGAGCGTCTTTATATGAGGAAATCAACGTCCCTTTTTCAGGTCGATTCCCATTGCTCACCGAGAGTGCTTGGAATTAAGTTCCAACAACCTCTTCCGGTTCTACACAGGAGAATGATGATAAGTTGCTCACGATGAAAGCTTGCTCTCCGCAGACTGTGACTAACTTGTCATTCTTGACGAACTTCATCTTCTGGTGAAGTGTCGAAGTGACTGCCCCAGCTTCGTGTATCCAAGGTCTTCCTAATAAATAGTTGTATGCTGCCCGGATATCCATGACCTGGAAAGTGACTTGGAAAGTGTGAGGACCGATGGTTATGGGAAGATCGACTTCGTCGATAACTGTTTTTCGAGATCCATCAAAGGCTTTGACGATGATCTCACTGCCCCTCATCGGAGCTCCTTGAAATGATAGTCGTATCAGAGTTGATTTTGGCATAACATTCAAAGATGACCCAATTTGGTTCGGTTTTGAGTGAATCCGATACCCAAACCGATCAAAAATATATGGATTGGTTTGGATTGGATTTTCACTTTTTTCAATAAAACCCAAACCGAACCAAACCAGGAAATAACTGGTTGGTTTGGGTTGGATTGATCGGATACAATAGAAACAAATATGCGAAAATATTTTTAAATTTTTTTAATTTACATCAACTAATTTTCTATAATAGTATAGTTTTTTTTATGTATTTTCGTATTTTCATATGGATTGTGAATGTCACAAATATGTTTCATTTTTCTTCCTTCTTAAAGTTGAATATCTTATACTAGTTTCCATTATAATGATATAAATTATATGAATTAATATGGTTGGTTCGGGTAGACGGGCTTGCGGGTAGAATTTTGAAAATCCGTTGCCCGAACCAATTAACATCGGGTTTCATTGGTTTGGTTCAGTTAATGCCCGAACTAAAAAAATGCCAGACCCAAACACCATGGGTTGGTTTGGATTCCGGTTTGGTTCGGATTTGCCCGAACCAATGAACACCCCTACGCTGGCTAAAACATCGTCCTGGTAGTTGACTGTAATGTTAAGCGCCATATTATGATTCTTGCCTTCTTCCGGCAGTTCTTCATCACTGAATCCTAAATTGTTGTAGGAAGTGATGTTGGAAATGATGCTGTCAAATTGTTCTATCGTTACGTCTTGGTCCACAAAGGCTTGCTCTAAGACCTTCTGTAGAGCCTCCCTGTGAGCTTCGAAACTAAGTAGGAGAGATAACATAGAGATTCTAGACGGAGTTTGCAACAATTGGTCCACAATGTTGTACTCGCTTTTCTGGATGAGCTTCAGCATGTCATCGTTGTTCTTTACAAGTTATGGATTACTGGATTGACTAGCTTTTGATTTGGGACTTCTGTTTGAGGTTCCTTTTCTTTGGCAGGTTCTCCAACGCCTCTGTTGAAGATTCGACCTCTTCGAGTGGCTCGACTGATGTCGGCAATGTTCACGACGAATGGTAATGGAGTTTCCTTTCCATTTTCGATTGTTGTTGCACCGTACTTATAAGGGATGGCCTTTTCTGATTTGTACAGTGTTGGACCTGGCAGGTAGATAACCACAGGAGCTTTTTGATTTCTCTGGCCGTTATAGGCAACCTCAATCATTTCCTGGTTAGGAACTTTTCTACTATCAAGAGGGATTCTTGATTCATTGAGTAGAGGGATTATGGTGCACACGTCATTGGTTTTCCCATGATCGTAGATTAAGACAACGTTCTCGCTTTGATAAGGGAGATAGTCTTATACAATTTTGATCGACCCAAAACTTAAACATGGTCGAATCTCTTTCTGGTCTAACTGATTTTGAAGAGCCGCTCGTACGAGATAACATCCTTGGTTGTTCTCCGAGCATACTCTACAGCGGTCATAATTGTGCGGTGGTACCCATCCTTGCACGCTTTGTATACAGTGCATCTTTACTAGATCTGTTTCCATTGAGCGGACATCCCAACTATGATGTCTACCCGAATTCCCTTCAGTCATGCTGATCTATAGTGTAGTTTCATCCAGGTAGATCGGAAGCCACCAGTGGTCCAACAAGTGTTGGAGTGTTCTTTGTACAAGTGCACACCCTTGTTTGTCTTCAAGACACTCTTCATAGTCTTGATAATCGTGTGCCAGAAAGCCGAGTCGGACTTGTTTAGCATGTAGTTCTACCAGACTGGTATTCATCAAGCGTATGTCAAAGATCTGAACCATATTGACTTGATGGTTATTTCCTTCATGGTAGTCCTGGATCCATCCAAGATCCATGTGACGTTGGAGGGCCTCTTGTATGAAAGAGCATCCCTGATTGTTTATTGAGCAGATAGGGCAAGTGTTGTAATCGTGTCGTGGCAGATAATGATATTGACGCTGTCTCGAATGCATCGCCACTAAATTGACGTTCATCACAAGAAAGTTGTGGCTTTGAGCAATGTCAGGATGTGCATGGGCCATGATTAGTTCACGAATCCTATGATCCTGAATCCAACCCAGATTCATCTGTTCTTGTATAGCTGATTGCACTACGGAGCACCTCTGATTATTCTTTGAGCAGATATCACACTAATGATAATTGTTAGATGGCACATGACCGTACCCGCTCTGTACGCAATGCATCCTGACCAGATTGGTTCCTAATAGGAGTACATCGTGAATTTGATAACTGCAGCTAAATTATTTATCTATTAAATTCACTACAGTCTTTTCATGTTCCGAAAACGGGTTCGTCTGAACATTCGGATTAGTATCTTTGAAAGATAGGATCTCGTTCCTGACAAGCTTCTGTACATCAGACTTGAAGCTGAGACAGTTCTCAATATTGTTCCCCGATCCTCCTTGATGGTAAGGGCAAGTTTGATTTCCTTTGAACCAAAAAGGCGGATTTTCCGGTACTGTAAGGGGAGTCCTGGTTTGGACGTGCTCCTTGGCCAGTAGAAGTGGAAATAGTTCCGCGTACAACATTGATATAGGGTCAAACCCTAATGGTCATGTCATACAATTGTTGTTGTTGTACTATGGATGAGCCTAGTGAAGAGGCTGTTGCGCCCTTTGCTAATACTGTTGTTGACTTGGTTGGCTCTGAGCAACCTGAGGTTGATAAGTCGGAGCTGGCGTAGGGTTGATAGCGGGAGTTATCTCCGCTACTGGTTGATACCTTCGCCTTTGCTTTCCCAAAGAGATATTACTGATCTCCTGTTCTTTCTTCTTATGGAAAGCACTATCGTATCTCTTAGTACTGCTAGATGGCTCTGCATCTTTAACCAATCGTCCTTCTCAGACTGCTTCTTCAAGGCGTACTCCCATGTTTACCATCTCAGTGAAGTCATTAGGCGCACTTGCAACCATTCGGTCGTAATAGAATGAGCTTAAGGTTTTCAAAAAGATCTTGGTCATCTTCTTTTCCTTAAGAGGGGGACAAATCTAAGCGGAAATTTCATGCCATCTCTGAGCATATTCTTTAAAATTTTCTTTGTCCTTTTGCGACATTTCCCTGAGCTGATCCCTATCTGGTGCCATGTCCAAATTGTATTTATACTGCTGAACGAAGGCTACATCGAGATCTCTGAAAGTATTGATCTTGGTACGGTTTAAACCCATGTACCATTTGAATGCGGCACCGGTTAAACTGTCTTGGAAGTAATGGATCAGTAGCTGCTGATTTTCTATCTGAGTTGACATTTTTCGAGCGTACATCACCAATTGACTTTGAGGGCAAGAGTTTCCTTTGTATTTTTCAAAGTCAAGCACCTTGAATTTGTGTGGGATCTTTAAATTAGGGACCAAACAGAGGTCTGCGGCATCCTTTCCGAATCAGTCTTGACCGCGAATGGCATGCAGTTCCTTCTGCATTTCTAAGAATTGTTCCTTGAACTCATTCATCCTTTGTACATGTCTTCGTTTCCACCAGAAATTGCTTGCAGAATATGTCCTTCCGAGAAAGTGTGTGCCACTGATTGTGGTATGGTCATTATAGAGGCGACTCTTGGCGCTTCAGTGCCATGAAGTTTGTAACCTTCAGGAGTTGCTGTTATAAACCTTGCATCTTCACTTTCCCGAAGTTTGTAACCTTCAGGTCCAGCGGTTCCTGCTACGGCTTCTGGGTCTTCAGTGACCGGTGGGATATATCCTTTAGGTATGAAGTTGAAAGGCATGCCCCAGGGACAACCTTTAGGCATGTTGTACCGAGGATGATTCTCATGTGTTTCCATTATGGGTGTAGATGTGATCTCTGAGATTACAGTCTTTTGATGTCGCTGCTCCTGAGCTGCTGCCAGGGATCGCATGTCACTGTGAAGTTTTTCCAAACTTTTCTTCAGAGCGTAGATTTCTTCTCCTAGCTCTCTATTCTCTTCCTCGAGATCGTCCATTTTCTTTTGTCGATAGGCCCGAGTATTGTATGAGTGAGATAGTTTGACTCTAGAATCGCGACACGTATGTGAGACTCAAAGATAAGAAAATGTGTTATGTGAGAATGATGAATGATATGCAATGACATATTTTTAGTTTTTGTTTTAATCAAAAAGAAACTTCAACAAATAGATTGCAAATATCAAACAGTGAGGGGAGACCCCTTTTATTGAATTCAAAAGATTACAATATGTTACAAGGAAAAGTACAGTATTTTACAAAGTGTTGTAAGGAAAATGTCTAAGCTCATGGATCCTGAGTCCTCTCTAAAGAGAGCTCAAATATTAGTTCCTGTAGTTTCCTTTTCTTTGATCGGGGCTCTTTAGCTGTTGTCGGGTCGTCAGTCCTTTGCCAAGTGAAAGGAGTGGGAAAATTCCTTCAGTCTTCCTGACCCTCTATAGCATGACGTTCTAATAGTTCTTGAATCTTGGTACATTCCAAATTAAGGATTCGGTATTTTTTTTTCCAATAGCTCTTTTCACGTTGAACTTTGTTGAGAGCGACTTGGAGTTTTTCCGTATCAGACATGAAATAAAGGACAGATTCCTTTAATGGAAAAACTTCTTGGCGAGGGTAAGGCATCCTCAGCTTGAGGGCTCTACTTTGTACCCAGTGGAGATAAGGCTCCATGGAGATACAATTTGGTCTTCCTAGAGGCTCTCTTCCTTTATTGTGAATATGTTGCCAGGCATGCACTATTTCTTTCTTTAGTTCCCTGTCATTTTCCCCTTCCTTGAAGAAAAGACCTTCCAGATGAACATTATGTGGGATATTCTTCATCGGGTATCCGAGTTGATGATGAGCTAAAATTGGATGATAGTTGATTCCTCCTTTAGTTACAATGAGGGGTACATTAGGGATGTTTCCACATCTGTCGATGATCTCTATCTCCTCATAAATCCTATTGTACCAATCTATATCAAAGTTGGTAAGGGACATAATCCTTTGTGACCAACGTAGAGTACTCTTGTGACCCCAAAAAGCAGCAGACTTACGTAAATGGGAAATGAATCATTTGTAGAGTATGGGTACACAGCATGTGATCATTCTCCCCTGTACAAATTCCTTAAGTGTACAAAATGATAAGCATCTGCAAGCACGGTTGGTACGGGGTTCCCAATCAGAAATATCTTAACAGCGTTGGTGTCGACGAAGTTGTCGATGTTGGGAAAAAGGAATAACCCATATATGAGCAGGACAAAGATATCTTCGAAAGCAGTTATGTTTCCTATACTGGAAAAGTATAGAGTTTTCTCCATCAGGAATTTAGCTGGTAAACCCTGGATTCCTCCTTTAGTGGTTATGTGAGTCCTGACCTCTGACTCGTCGAAAGAGATTGCTCTTGCAATGGTTTGTTCCTTTGGAATTTCTTCCAGTCCAGAAAATGGAGCTCGGTTAGTGATAGTTAAATTAATCAGATGGGAGTTCTCTTCTAGCGTTGGTGCCAGTTGGTAATTTGGGAAAGTGAAATAGTGGTAAACCGGATCATATAATTGAATTACCGTAGACAGGATTCCTTCAACTGTGTGGACCCTTAATAGAGTTAGCAGTCCTCCGTGCTTAGCTCTAAAAGCCTCAGGGTTGGTAACCATCCTTGCCAACCTCCTTAAGTCCTATAGTTTTTGAGCCTTGAAGGTGTACTTGTGCGTCTTTCTTCTACCGAAATCCATAACGCAGTCTCTCTGATATTTGCAATTATTGTTTTAGTTTATTTTGAAAAAAAAAGTTTTTTTTTCTTGTTTGAAAAGAGTTTTTTAGATGAATGCATGAATTCAGCACACAAAAACATTTGAAAACATGGGTTCAAAGGTTCAACCTCACAAGCATGGATTCATGGCTCTACCCATCCCCAAAGGTTGTACTATTTTGGTCAATTTTTGTACCTGTAGAACGGGTTCTAAGGTTCCCAAAATCATTGACCCCCTAGGGATATTAACAGCAAGCTGATTCACTCGAGTGAGCTGTAATATCCTATGATGAATCTCATTTGAGTGTAGTATCGCGTATCAACTATTCCCGATAGTCACCGCACTACCAAATGGTCATATGGTTAAAGTCTACTAAAACCTCAGGGTCATGGGTATCGTACTGGGATAAACGATGCTTTCACGACAATCGGTCGTTCAACATCAATATTTCCACACGGGTATCTTGACTGATTCAGCGGGCTACCAAGATAGATTGTTCGGGATTAACTCCCTATAATTTTCTCCTGTCTATGCCGCCCTTATCTTAATGTTCTCTCAAACTTTCCACATGCATATCAATCGCATTCCCATTTGACAGAAAAATAAACACGGGTATCAAGTAGGAATAATAGTAAATATATATATATATATATATATATATATATATATATATATATATATATATATATATATATATATATATATACATATATAGTATAGAAAATGCTAAACAACCTAGACCTCATAGGAATTCTAATCCTAGTTTGGCTCCCCAGCAGAGTCACCATTTTTCTGTAATGTGCGATTTTTGTCGGTGACGCGACCACCTTATCGCAATTGGTTGGAATTGGGTGCTACTTTCTGATTTCTTATTTATCCTATGAAGCTGGAAAGGAAAGGGAAGCTATCTAAAACTAACCTTGCACGTAAATGTTTTCTTTAACAAATGCTAAGAGATTAGGGGGTCCGGGGTCAGGTTATACAATGGGGAGTTGTCAATTACCCATCCTATATATGGTTATCCATAGATTGTTTGGCATTTTCTTCTGTTATCTACTTACTGGTGTTTATCTATCGTGGGTTGGGAAAGTTTCTCCTTTGGGAATGTTTAAGAGAGAGTGTTTGTTGATTTTCGGATTTTTTGATGTTTTTGGTAAGCTACTGGACCTAAGGTTTTGATTGTGTGCTTGCTAAGATTTCGGAATCTTATGCCTACGTATTCCCGTAATGATAACAGCGAAATCAGAACAATCGTAGTTCCTCCTATTCTATGGGAGGAAAGAGATGTTTGGTGTCTTGTTCAAAGCCCAAGATTGAAGCTAAAGGTTATTTATGTCTTGTTCAAAGCCTAAGATTGAAGCTAAAGGTTTGACTGAGAGGGAATTTATCATCTCTAAAGGGAGATTCCTCATATGTTTATCACAGTTATTGGGTAACTGATTATAAAGGGTAATTACTTTAACTGGAATATATGGAATCCAACAATGCCATAATTTCCTTTATAAACGATTTATCCTGAAGGAGAAAACTTTAACTCAGTGTAGAGCAATGCCATTTTTCCTTAGGAGTCTTCCATGCTAAGAGAGGGACATTGGCTTGGATGTAAATAATCCAGAGGCTTGCCACTTACAGCAATTAGATGAAAGAAGGGATTTACCAGGATAAGAGATGGACTACAGCTTGGATTTTTGAATCAACAAGTGTGCCACTTACAGCAATTATCTGGGGTTATGGTTTGTTTGATTGTCTGTTTTGATGTGTGATGTACAGAGAAATGTCTTCCTGCAGAGAAATCTTGATTTCCTCTGAGGAGATGTTGGTTTTTGTATGCCTTGATCAAAGCCCAAGGTTGAATCTAAAAAGTTGACTCTGTTTAGGGAATTTTATTTCTGTCTTGTACAAAGCCCAAGATTGAGGCTGAAATGGGACTGACTCTTTTGGGGAATATTTAGTTTGTCTTGTACAAAGCCCAAGATTGGGGCAGAAAAAAAAAAGAATTGACTTTACTAGGGAGAGGTTTTATTTGTCTTGTACAAAGCCCAAGATTGAGGCTAAAAGAATTTGACTCAGCTGGAGAATATTTGTATGTGTCTTGTACAAAGCCCAAGATTGAGGCTAAAAAGAGTTGACTCCACTGGGGAAGCTTTATTGGTGTCTTGTACAAAGCCCAAGATTGAGGCTAAAAGTGTTGAGGAATGATCATTATACAAATCCTTAGAGGATTCTGGTTGAGGAATTCCTTATATAAAGCCTAAGAGGAGGCTAACTTCTGCTGAGGATTATTGAGATCCAGAGACAGGTCCAAATTAGGGAATCAACTCTTGCTGGGGATTGCAGAAGAGTTGAAATATCAGAGACCATGAGGTTCTGAGTTCTCTGAGGGTTCACTGGTAGCAATTTGACCCTAGTTGGGTAAATTTAAAGTGAGAGCTTAAAGATTGAGTTTTGAAACCTGTGGAGGTTTTAACTCTGTTGGAAATTGATGAAATGACCAGGGTTTTTCCTGTGCTTTCAGGAAACTTGAGGGTTTCTTTGATATCCAATAGGAGGTGAGACTGTCCAAGTCTACTGGTATGAAAAGGTTTATTTTTGTATGATGCCCAAGACGAGGCTGATGTTTTAAGGGATGAAAATCAACCCTAAGTTGGTCTGATGTTTTGACTCTTAAGAGAACTGCTCTAACAAATGATGACTAGGTTTTGTCCTATACCTGTAGTAGGTCTCGTAGGTCCTTGTACTAAGCCCAAGAGGAGGATGAGAACTTCTAAGAAGCATGAGGGTCCTTGTACAAAGCCCAAGTGGAGGTTGGGGATGCTTTTAGGAAGCCTGTGGGTCCAAACCTAAGAAGAGTTCAAGAAAGGTTTCACCGGGAATAATCCTTTCTTTAGTGAACAGTTCTAGGGTTTGAAGAAATTCAAGAGAGGTTTCACCGGGAATTAAACCTCTCTGGGGAAATGAATTTCTTGACAAATTTATAATAGTGAGAGTCTTGAGAAAAGTTTCACCGGGAATAATGCCTTTCTTTGTTCCATATTGTATTAGCCCAAGAGGAGGCAAGATTGTATCTGAAATTTCCTATGGGGAACTAGTTTTGACTGTATTGAAAGAGTGACCACTGGTTTGATCTAAAACCTAGACCTATTTGCTGGGGAAAACTCTAAACAAGTATACAGGCATATATATACAGATGAAATATATATATATAAGCAAATATGTAAAGAAAGCTGCTAGATCTTACAGGTGAGCAAGATTACAGTGTTATAAACACAACTTTATGGTTAGTTAATCAAGAAATTGAAGAAAAGTTTTGATAACAACTATGAATTTGAATCTAAATCAAAAGGAAAGTTGTTTTAAAGGAAGCTTGGGGCTTATGCTCAAGGAGATGCCCAGATACAAAACAGTGATCGCACCGTTATTTTGAAAATTGTACTAGCACTTATACAATGACTGAGGCCTAAATTTATTGTATTTACAAAAGAGGTGGGTCTTACGCTCTATTAGAAGCCCAAGAGTTTATTTTTATACAAGAGATGAGGCTTACAACTCAAGGAGATGCCCAATGAAAGACAGTGATTGCAACGTCGTTTTGGAAATCGCGTAGGGACTTATATAATAACTGAGGCCCAAAATGTGGTTTGTTTACAAAGGGATGAGACTTACACTCTATCAAGAGGCCCAAAAGTGTTTGAAAAAAAGAAATGTGGGGCTTATACACAAGGGAGGCCCAGATTAAAATTATTTGAAAAGCGGCGATCGCGCCGGGATTTTTGAAATTGTATCGAGACTAATACAATGACTGAAGCCCAAAAAAGTTTGTGTGTGACAAGGGATGGATCTTACACTCTATTAGAGGCCCAAAGTGTTTTTGAAAAAGATTTGTAAGGGTGAAAAATAATCAAATCCCTAACTTGATTTTAAAAATGCATTTTAATTGAATAAAAATTTAATTAAAATGATCAAAGTTATCAAACATGTGTGAAAAACAAGTTGTGATCTTGGATTAATGTTTGAAAAATCATGTTTCATTCATAGAATGATTTGAAAATCATTTGAATAAAAGAAATCAAGAGAAAGAAATTTTTTTAAATGCCAAAAAAAAACAAATAAAAACAATTCTTTACAAAAATACCAAATATATAAAATAAATAATATTTTTGTGAGATTTTTTTAGAATAAAATATTTTAACATTTTTGTGAATTTTCAAAAAAAGAACCAATCAAAACTATTTAAAATTGAGAGAGAAATTAATTTTGGAAGTTATTAAGAAATTGTGAAGAAAAGTGAAAAGGAAAAGTGGTAAAAAAATAGGTAATGGTCCTCCCAAAGTTTGAACTCACGCCCTTGGGGTGGAGAGTTTAAAACTTTACCATCTGAGCCATGTGCGTAGGCTGATAGAGAATGGTAAGAGTGAATAATATATGAAAGCAACCTTTGAAAATGGTTCAAAAAATAAAACCAAAAGGTCTGGGGAGAGGGGGATTCGAACCCCAGACCCTTTGCTCGCTACACACACAAAACTAGCTGATCAACCACTGGGGCGCAATGCCAATTCAAATATATAGTGGCAATGAAATAATATATATTAAAACTATGTTTGATTCTGAAGAATGGCGCAATGGCCATCTTCTTCCTTAGGCCAACATCAAACTTGCGTGAAGCAAGCTATCTCCCTCGTTTCTCAACCATTTTGGAAGATGTAAAAATGAAGCTTGACCATTTTTGGACGAGGAATAGAATGACATTACTCAATTTTATTTAAATTCAAAGAATCAAGAGATAACATGGTATAATCAGATGAACCCTAAAAAATTCAAGAGCTATATGAAATCTTATACACGCAAGATAAATAGCAATTGATTGAGGGAAAATGATCTATGAACATCCAGAAACACATTGGTAAGTTAAAAACATGTTTATGATGCATGCATTAATGAGTTTGAAAGTTTAAGGCTTACCTCTGCAAGAAGGAATCGATTTCAGTGGTGGAGGTGTTATAGAAGTGAAACAATGATCTGGATAGCTTCCTTAGGCCTCAAGGATTGTGTTGCAACCTTCAGGATGTTTTGGAACTCTTTGGATAGGTTGGCTCAACTCTGACTGTAATTGGTCCAAGTGAGAAATGGAGATGATGATCCTGAAGTTTCAGAAGTGTGAGGTGTGTTTGATCATCTCATTTATGATGTATGGAATGTGTTAGAACAATTGGTGGTGATGGAATGGCTCTCTAATGAAAAATTCGATAGTGACTTGCAAATTAAGGCACTTTTGGAGTGAAAGAGAGATTTTGAGTAAAGCATCAGTTTGGGTGCTTTGGTGTACTCAAACTGATCACAATTGATGTCTACTTATAGTGCAATAAGTTTGTTTTGGCATCAATAGTGAATGGAGGCTTGGACAGTCCCTTGACCAATGTTTATCAAATGGAATCTTTGGTCTTCTCTAACCATTGACTTGGGTCAGTGTAGCAGGTTATGAGTCCTTTGGTTCAGAGATGAATCTTGACTCAATTCAGTCGGTAATGTCTTGATGCTTTCCACCTTGTGAATCCATTGAATGCATTGAAACAAAATTGTAGTCTTTGAGATTTTTAGCGTTTTTAGGTGACACATAGCTACGTGTAGATCCTTGGACTTGGGAGGCTTGTGGATCAAATCTTTTCCCTTTGATGTTATCCACTGAGGTGTCCAAATGGATGAAAAGGCTTGTAATTGCCTAACTTAACCAATTCGAGCAAAAATGCACAAATCAGTCTTGTACAAGATAGTTTGAAAGTGCCATTTTGGGAGGATCATATCTCCTTGCTCAAATGGAGTTATGGAATGTTCATGTACTTTTTAAAAAGCCCATATATGGTAAAATTTATGTGTGGTCATAGTTTGTCTTGAAACTATCTGAATCCAAATGAAAAATCCTCATGAACATTTATGTTCAAGGCTGAAACTTAGACAGTTTTGTACTAAGTGTTAAATCCTTGATTTTTCACAACTTTGATCCATCCATAACTAAAAATCCATGAAGAATTAGAGTTTCATGTAGTTGAAGCTTTTGTAGAATGTAGGAAGACCTACAAATCAGGTGTTGGATCACTCAAAATGGCTGCTTGGATCAAAAGTTATTTGGAAGTTTGCACCAAAACCATCCAAATTTAGTAACTTAGAAAAAATTTCAATTTTTCAAGATTACCCCTTTAACAAGTTATCATGATTTCTTGATCAATTCTTGTTAAAATGACATTATAAATCATATTTTATGAAAATATGAGTCATAAGGACCATTTTTTCCAAAAAAAAGTCATGTTTTGAGTTTTGGCTTCGAAGCGGTTCGGCGCGGAGAAACCCTAATTACCGACTTTTGAGGAATGCATTCTCTGAGGATGATTTAACTTCGCAAAGGGATTCCTAGGGTTATTTTGAGCATATTGAGTCATATTTTGAAGCCTTGGCTCAATCCCCTAGGAAAATTTCACTATGGAGGCCTCAGTCGACAAAAACCCCAATTTGGTAATACTGGGTATTTCGAGGCTCATTTCACTTGGAATGTTGCAACTTTGTGCTTGATTCTTGATGTGGGAGTCCTCTTGATCCTTCATGGATGTTTGAGAGGTTAGAAAAGTTAAAGATCATGTCATTTCTTAATTGATCTTTTGTCTACATGCTCAGAGAGGGAGGGAAACCATAATTCTTGATTATAGTGAAGGCTCAACAATCCTTGAGGAGATTGATGAGGCCTGATGGTACATCCATATTGTGGTAATGATTTGTACAATGATGGGAAATCTTGGTGGTCAAAATTTGGGGTATGAAATTTATCCAAAGGAAAGGGTATTGAACCAAGAGAAGGTGTTAACCCAAAGGGATTCAATATGTTAACTGACGGGCAGTGGTTAACCAAAGGAAAGGGTGTTGAACCAAGAGAAGGTGTTAACCCAAAGGGTTTCGGTATGTTAACTGATGGGTAGTGGTTAACCGAAGGAATGGGTGTTGAACAAAGAGAATGTCTTAACCTAAAGGGATTCATTATGTTAACCGACGGGCAGTGGTTAACCGAAGGAAAGGGTGTTGAACCAAGAGAAGGTGTTAACCTAAAGGAGCGGATATTTGAACCAAGAGAAGGTTGCTAACCCAAAGAAGCAGGTGTTTGAACCCAAAGAAGGTTACTAACCCAAAGATGAGTAAAGACTGAGGTAGGAATGAGTGACTATGCCAAGGATCGACTCAAGATACACCACAGTCTGGGGTTAGAGATAATTATTCCAGGCTCAAGGTCTTTCGTCCCATAACAAGAATAGTCAGAATGAGGGTAGGAATTACCCATTCTCATTCCTTCTCTAGCACCCAAAGTGTAGTGCAAAAAGTAGATTGACAGAATGACGGCGCAATTTGTACAATGCTCTAGCTTATTGCTCAGTCGTTCAACTCGCAATAGGATTAGGAGAGAAGGGGCTCTAAAGAGATCCTAAAGCGAAGAGCAGGGGCAATTAATCAATCAAAACAAAGGTTTTGATCAATCAATCAATGGGAGAAAATGCCAATAATCATTCAAGCGAGTTAAAAGATTATCAAAGAAAGTGTTGGAAATGATGTTAAACAAGATTAAATTCACTCAAGGAAGAAAAAATATAATGCATCAAGTTGAATTGCAAAGCATTAACAATGACAAGCTAGCATGCATTTTTAAGCATTTTCATGTTAACACATAAGAAAAAATGTGTAAAAAGTGCTTCAAACATGTGGCAAAATTGCAAAATAATCAAGGAAAATTATCAATTAATTAAGCAAAAATGATTATAAATAGGTACTGGCCTAAAACAGTAGCATAGGCATCAACATAAGTAAGCATGGGAAAGTATACAAGAAAAGCATGCAAAATAGTCCCAAAATAGCAAGAATTTGGCAAAAAATGTCAGGTGTAACCGGTTACCTAAAATGGTGTAATCGGTTACACCATGCACAAAGTGAGTTCCTAGGGCGCAGGCAAGGGGTGTAACCGGTTACACCAAATGCAGTGACCAGTTACATCTATAAAAATAGCAAAAACAGAATTTGGAAAAGTACTTTTCGAAATCACTTATCGCATGTGATCATAGTGTAACATAGCATGGCAGTAGATGCAAAATTTATGTTAATTTGAAGCAATCAAGAATTAATAGAATCAAGCATATAAATCAATTATTCATGTAGCGAAACAACGATTATGCACTACATTGCACAATCGCGAAATCGATTGAAAGCGGTAAATTAAGCGAAATTCACCAACCTACAAGGCTGAAATTTGCCTTGGTAATTGTTGTGATCAAAATGTGATGCAAAGAAGCTTAGAAAACCAGAAAATCCAGAGATCTTTGGTGATCCATAGCGAGAAAAACGAGAATAATGCGATAATTACTTCGACTTCGAACTTGCACCAAAATTACTTCAATAATCCGCTTCCAAGGCTTAAAATAAAGTGTATGCTGCTGTTGCTGCAGAATTCGGTGATGAAATAGAGATTAATGGAGGCTTAGCTCAAAGAATAGCAAGCACCGATGCAAAGCTTTGCTATGCTTTAATGGTGAATGAGCTTTTATGAGGTTTACGAAAGAAGAAGATGATGATTGAGAGAGAGTGCTGCAGAAAATTCAGAGAGTGAAAATTCAGAGTAAAATGAGAAAATGAAGAGTGAAAAATTCAGGATCAATGTGAAGGCCCTTGCATCAATGTGAGGGGTTTTCTTATATAGACCATAGGCTTGGAGTGAGTGGAGGCTTGGAACTTAGTATGGAAGTAGTTACGGAATTTTGTTTAGAGTTTGTTAGACCCAACTCACTGAGTTGGGGTCTAACTCAGTTAGTTATTAGTTGACTCGGTTGGGGAATCCCAATACAACTCAATGATCAAGTGGTCCAAATTAAATGGAAACGAGGGTGCACGGTTAACCTTATTGATAGTGAGGTAGTGGAACAAATGTAGCTGATATTTTTGGTGTGATCACATGTCTAGAGCCTTCCACAAGATACTAGAATGAAGTATGCTAAAGGAATGGGACATAATCTGCTGTAGTGTGGAGAGGCAACTGAAAAACTTCAAAAATAGTAGGTGTAACCAGTTACCTAATCCTGGTAACCGGTTACTATCTCCCAAACGTGCCATCCTTGGGATGGTATATAGGGCGTAACCGGTTACACATATTTGGGTAACCAATTACCATAATAAAAAATCTTTTTTTTTGGCTTGGAATGAGGTGCTTTGGTCGTGGTTCCGTGCTTCGACCCTGTGATTTGATAAATAGACATATAAATCCTTCTGTCTTGCCTGTATTGATGCTTTGATGACTTTTTTTGGGATACAATCACTTACAGCCTTGAGACTCTCTGTGGATTTGGATATAACTGCAATAAACCCACAGATAAAAAAGTTGATGTGTATGCTGGGAATGCAAGAGCACATGCTTATGCAAAAAGGCGAAAAGGGAGGTCAAATTTTAGGTTACGACAGCTGTCCCTATTTAATCCTCTTGGACTTGAATGTTTTAAGGAAGCTTCTAACAAATCTCTCCTGGAAGGAATCTTGTTACGCTCGAGCCCCATATACCAGTCCAAAGAAGTTCTAGACAAGATATCTTGGAAATAAAGAACCAACAATTCATCATTGTCAATATAAGATGCCATCTTTCTGCAGTGCATGGTCACATGGATTCAAGGACAGCTCAACCCTTTGTACTTTGGTAACTCAAGAATCTTGAACTTTTATGGCAACACAACATTTGGAACCAAAAACAAGTCTTTGGCATCCATGCAAAAATCAAAATATCCTTCGATAGCTCTGATCTTTTCATCTAATAGTTTGTAATCTACAGGCTCGTTCTAATCAGCAGGTCTAACAAGAATTTGTAAATTCGGGAGCTGAGACGCAGTCGGACGATGCACTTGAGGAGAAGCAAACTGAGACAGATACACTAACCTAGAATTCAACATCTGACCAGAAGTATGATCCATCTGAACACCATACGGATAACCAGGAGGAGGTACCATAGAAACGGAGGATGCCCCATGGTAAGGCATTCCAGAATGGACATTCTGAATAGCAGTTTGAGCAGATTAAGACGGAACTGGAACACGAATAGGAGGACCTATATACACTGGCTCGTCCTCATCAAGAGTTTCAACATCAGTTGTCACAGGAGTCTGACGAGTCCGCACTTGAGGAATTTCATGATCTTTGTTGTTCACTGTACTCTACTTTATATATAATGCTTTTCTTGTAATTGTTTAGAGCAATGGTGTCACGTGCAAGTATACATGCTTGAGAATGTAGCAAGTGATAAAGTAAAGGTCGAACCCACAAGGAAGTGATAAAGGCTTTGAAATACTACTATTGATTTCTTTATTTAAGAGAAAGTATGAGCAAGATAACAAAATAATAATAATAAAGAACAGGAGCAACACACAAATAACTAAGACAACATTTATAACTAAAAAGGAGTTAAAATATTAGAGAGAGTAGTTAATGAGCTAAATCCATTAGTATAATTGTTGTTGGAATGCTTTTATGATGTGAAGTGTCGTGCCTCAAAAGGTCAGAACATGATCTAGTGGTGTATCTCTACAACATCAAAAACATGCATAACTAGGGCAAGGGAACAAATCTCTAAGTCTCACTTGTAACCGTAAAATACGTTTGGTTTTAATTCTGAAATTCTTTATGGTCTCAACTTCTTATCTCTAAGCAAGTTGAATTAAGTGAATATCTCTATCCTACTTTATTAACCAATTTTGTTATGAAATCCACTTGTTTGTTGGATCTCTCTCAACAACAAGCTTTTACCTTTTTCCTAGTTGATCACTCTAAGAATCAAGTGTATAGCATAAAAACACATAACAAAATAATACACTACTGAACACATCATATCAACATAAAAACAACTTTTATACTAACTTCATTAGTCTCATCAAACAAAGGTTTAGCTCATAGTGAGCTGAGTACAAACTACTGAAGTGACACTACTAGAAAAAATTGTCTTACAAACTGAAGTAAAGAAATGCAACCTAATAGTAACTTGGAAATCTCTTGCGTTGAGTAAACAGCAACAGCTCTCTTAAGTCACGACAGCTTTCAACAAAGTGTACAGGACTGGATGAGAATAGAATACCCTCTATTAATGCTTCAACTCTTGGAAAAAATAAACTTAAAACTACAACTGAAATAAACTATTTTATTGTGTGTAAAATCTCCAGCTCTCTTCTTCTCAATGTGCATGTCTTCTTTATATAGAGGTGAGTGAAAGTGAGAGTTGCTACTTTCTTGGATCATGGGTTTCTTGATGAGAATAAGGTTAGGCCCAATTCAATTTCGCATGTGGGCCAGCTGTCCCTCAATCCTTCCGTTGCAAGCTATCTGGTACAGATGTTGGTGGAAGACAAAGCTGCTTTTTGCAGGCGGCTGTGGCAGAGTGGTGGAGCAGCGCAGACGGCACTTGGTTTTGGTGTTGGGCGTTCTTTTGCAGCGTGGTCCCCACCGTACTACCATTTGTCTTCTAGCTTTCTTGATCTTATCCATTCCTTTTGCTCGTTTGCTCTTCAAACTAATGCCATGTGAGCCCTAGTAATTCTTTTCTCCTCCACTTCTGTTGATTAAATAATTGATTAAATTATCAACTACTTCCTTTCTCATAGCACCTCATTCTGCTCCAGAGTCTGTCTTCTAGGATCACGCCTCAACTTGCCATCAACCGACTTCCTTTTTGACAAAAACACAATGAAAACCATAAAAGGAGCACCTAGTGTGCTCAAAGCTAAAACATACTAAAATAAGCTATATTCACATCAAAACAGTAAATCCTAAACTAAAATGCCACATAAAATGGGTCAAAGTAACACACTAAAATAGTGTTATCACTCCCCCAAACTTGAATGATCACCTGTCCTCAGGTGATGTGACAGTGAATGACTAAGGAAATGAAATTGGATTTCAATAGCTTTAGTCAGGTCAGAAAGGTAATGTTGTTTTAGATTTGGAAGGGTAATGAAACCATTTCAAGTGAAACCTTGCTCAGCTTTGCAATTGGTCAAAGTGGTGTTAGCTCAAAAGAGAACTGACATCTCTTGTCGCGACCCTACTCTTGTAGAAAATAAGCCAAAATTTCTCTCTTTTGATCCCTTTCTTGTGTACTTTTGTGAGTGGGGTCTCTTCCTTTGGTTTCACTAGGGAATTCCTTTCTGACTCTCAAATGATATTTTTGACTTTCACACTTGGGACCCCACTTTTCCACTTATTATTTTTTTGTTCTTTTTCTTTCTCTTTTTCTCTTTTTTTTGGCAAAGCATCTCATCTCAGAAGAATCTCACTTGTAATGAGTCCAACTGAATATTATGATGAAATGCTTGTTGTTTCTCCAGTTTTGGGCACAGGAACTTTATTATTGGTGGTCTTTGCCACTTTTGCACACTTTTGTGTGTTTTTGTGTGGAGTGTGCCTCTTCTGTGATCATCTCAATCATTATTCAAGTCTTTTTGTCCTTCCCTTTGTGATTCCTAAGGTTTTAACCTCTCTCTTGATTCCCACAAATCAGTTATCTTTTTGAAAAAAAATATCTTGGCTGGTTTAAAAGACTAGTGATGTCGTGACAGAGAACATCAGTCTCCTTTGTCAAAACTCACTTGGCACAATTCCTACACTTTGCTCTGCTCACTCATAAAAGCTTCCTTCCCCTTTGTTTTTTTAAGCCAAAATTTTGAAAGTTGACGTTCCTGACCTATTGTAGTTTAATCCAAACATTCCTTAACATTCTTACTCTAAACTACGACACGCAACTAAGTGAAACAAATTCAGCAGAATAAAATAAAATTGATGCCAACTAAATGAAACACACATGACATTAAGAAAACAAAATCTCAAGAAAACAGATCCTCAAGTTCTTGGGGCATCAAAGCTTCCCACAAAAGATTCAAAAGCTTATGGCTCCAAACAAGGCCATTCCAAGCATAAATTCAAAATATTATCTAGAAATAGAAACATGCAAAACAAAAGACAGAATATCCAAGTTGTGATATTAGAGGGTTAGAGTGGTGAGAATAAGCTAAGCGCTGGCGTCCTCCCCCAAACTTGAAGTAAGGACAGTGTCCTCACTATTTAGTGATGAGAGAAGGTAGGTCATCGCTTGCCTATTTCACTTTACCAACTAGGCCCTAAGCCTAGAGCTTTTCCTAGGTGCTGGCATGTCTTGTTTCTTCTTCTTCTTCTTTGCCTCTGTGTCCTGCGCTCCTAGCTCCTTTTTCTCATTGCCCTCTTTAGTCGCGACTCTAGTTACCATTTTCCCAGCAGGTTTGTTTGGACTTTTAGCCTTCTTCTTGGGTTGTTCCTCAGCTTTGTCTGGCTGCTCCTCCGCAACAGTATCATCTACATTTACGGCAGGTTCCTCGACAAGATTGGGTTTTGGGTCAGCGGCGATCTTCTCTGTCTCTTCACTGTCTGCCTCATCATCTCCTTTAACAATTTCTTCCTTCTGTGTGGTTTCTATTGATGAATAATACTTCCACAGTTGTTCTCCTTTCTTATCTTCCTCAGTTCCCTCCAGTTGGGCAGTTTCTTCCAATTGATTCTCCTTTTCCTCACTCCCCTTCTCTTCTTCAGCCACATCTTCCTAATTCATTTCCAGATCTCTAGCATCCTTTTCTACTTCTGCTAAGAAGCTTTCCAAGACTTCATCCTTGCCAGAGCCTCCTCCTCCTGATCATACTTGTTAAGATCAAACTTATTTGCAGGAAGGACAGGTGGTGTCGGGGCTGTAGTGGTCTCCTTCTTCTTCCATTCTGCTTTCATATTTTTCTGTTTTGGGCTACCTTCCAGTTCTAGAGGCGGAGAAGAGTAGGTTTTTCTCAGCTTCTTCTTTTTCTTGACCTGGCTCTGAGTGGTGTCTACTGACACGCCCTTGCTTGTCTCCTCTACCTCTTACTTTTTCCATTCCATCTCCTTCTTTTTCTTCTTTGCTTTCTCCTTCTTGGTGAATTTCTTCTCTTTTCCTTCATTCTCAGCAGCAGCTGTTTCAACACTTCCCAGATTGTGATCAGGGAATTTGGGGGCCTCAAGCGAGTTAGATGGGGTTTGCATAGCTCACATCTTTTCTTGCCATATTGCCCTAGCCTTTTGATATGAAAAGTACTCGTGCTGATCTTTTTGCATTTGCATCAGAATTTCCATAGCTAGGTCTTGTTGTTCAGATACCCCAGAAGAAGATTGGGTCACCGCTGCTGTCCTTTTTCTAGATCCTTTAGGTTTCATCAAAGTTAGTATCAAGGTTTTATCCAAGGATTATTGTGGAGACCCAGAGATATCTGAGTCGTATTCTGGCACACATTGTCTCCTACAAAGGGTTGTTATGAGACAAGGAAAATACAACATTCCTTCTTTCTTCTTTGAACATGCGTGAATCTCTTGAATGATTATTTTACCAACATTAATCTTCCTTAATCCATTTATGCAATGGAGAGCACCAAACTAGCCCTGGAGACTGTCTCGTTATGAGCAGTGGCTTGATTGAATGCTTGGCAAACTGGTACCAAACTTTAAACTCTGACCTTAAATCCATTCTTCTCACAAATTTCTCAACCCAGTTCGTTCCAGCAACACACAACGATTCCATGTAGGCATCGTATTCGTCTTCCTGTGAACTGAGTACCAGATTCTGGTATTCATCTTCAGTATTCCCCAGCTTGAAATAAAAGTTGATATTGGACTCATTATAGATCACCTTCGTTCCTCTAACCAATACCTCTAGCCTCTTGTGCCCAAGATCCATCAATTTGGAATAGAATTCCTTGACCAGCGTTGCATTGTAAGGACCGGGTTGCTTACAAAAGCTTCCCCACTTAAAATGTGAGATGGTTGTTCCTAGGTCGCCTGGAAGTCCCAGCTTCTCATCATCAATGTCCATGATAAATCCTCTTTCAGCGAACACATTCATTTTGCTAAAGTGCTTCAAAAATCTTTTGTGGGCTTCAACGTTAACGAAAGTGTCGTCTTCATCTTGACTGGAGAGGTCGATCTTGGGGGTGACGGTTTTCTTTGCTGTAGTCTTGTAACGACGGCCAGTGGTTGGGTCTCTAGTCATTTTTCTTAGTGAATGGAGGTGAGAGGGTTTGAGAGATTAGGGTTACAGAAGGAAGGGTAGAGAATGAAAAGTGAAAAGTTTGTTTGAATATTTGGGTAGAGAGAGAGAGATGGAGGGAAGTTGGAAAGGTGATTGAAAAAAAAAAGAGAAAATAAAAAAAACGTCTTTGTAAAGATGGCGAGAGAAAAGTTTCCTTTTTTTTGTGATTATTAGGGCAAAGGGTGAAGGGACTTGGGACTGACAACTGAAAAGACTCATTTACTGGTTTTACGTGTTTGGCTAGATGAACAGTCTGACGTGGCAGATATGGCCATTATGACTTTGCTGCTACACACGGCCCAAGGCGCATGATCCCCATGCCACACTTTAATTCTCTCTCCTTCTCTCAAAACAAAATGGTCTGTTTTCTCTCTGGTGTCCAAAGAAAATATTTATTGCCAGCTCAGCATTAATATCTTTCTCATGGACTTAACAAAATTAATTCCTTCACCTCTTCCAATATTCCATTTCTACTTTTCTCGTGTCCTTTGCTGGCGTGTCACATCTTGTCATGAGTTGATGCCACAAAAACTTTCATGATCCTGTACTACAATAAAAACAAAATAAAATGCATAAAGCTGGGTTACCTCCCAGTAGCGCTATTTTAAGGTCTTATCGCCAGACCAAAACAAGTGTCCATCAATCAATGAAATGGAGAGAACCCCTTGTGTTATTTGAGGGTTCTCCAAAATAAGTTTTGACCCTTTGGCCATTAACCTTAAATCTTTCTCCATTTTTCTCATTCAACAATTCCACAGCACCATAGGGGTAAATCTCTTCCAAAATAAAGGGGCCAGACCATCTTGATTTTAATTTTCCAGGGAATAGCTTCAGCCTTGAGTTAAAGAGTAAAACTTTTTGGCCTTTCACTAATTCCCTCTTATGACATTTCCTGGCGTGCCACCTTTTGGTCTTTTCTTTATACAACTCAGCATTCTCGTATGAGAACAGCCTATGATCATCTAACTCATTTAATTCGAGCATTCTAGCTTGGCCAGCATTTTTAATATTAAAATTTAGTTGCTTCACAGCCCAAAATGCCTAATGCTCCAATTCAATGGGTAGGTGACAAGCCTTTCCATAGACAAGTCTATATGGAGACATGTCTAAGGGAGTTTTATAGGCAGTCCTATACGACCATAATGCTTCATCCAAGTGCTTGGACCAATCCTTTCTTGTGGGGTTAACCACTTTTTCCAAAATTCTCTTGATTTATCTATTGGAAAGCTCTACTTGTCCACTAGTTTGTGAATGGTAAGCTGTAGCAACCTTGTGTTTAATCCCATATTTTTCCATTAAGTTTTCAAAAAGTTTGTTGCAAAAATGGGATCCACCGTCACTGATGATAGCTCTAGGCATGCCATGTCTTGTTAGGATGTTCTTGATCAAGAACTTGGTCACTACCTTAGCATCATTGGATGGTCTTGCTACTGCTTCAATCCACTTGGACATGAATCCACAGCTACAAGGATGTAAATATTGCCAAAGGATGGAGGGAAAGGTCCCATGAAATCAATGCCCCACACATAAAAAATTTCTACTTCAAGAATACTCGTGAGTGGCATTTCTAGTCTCATGGACACATTTCAAACCCTCTGAAATCTATCACGTCTTTTTGTTAATTGATGAGCATCCTTAAAAATAGAAGGCCAGAAATAACCTGATTGCAGCACCTTTCCTGCAGTTTTGATTCCACCAAATTGTCCACCATAGGGGGCCTTGTGGCAGGCTGATAAGATATGTCGCGCCTCCTCATAGTCAACACATCTTCTCAATAACTGATCCGCACACTTCTTGTACAGATAAGGCTCATCCCAAAAATAACTCTTGACAGTGTGGAAAAATGTCTTTCTTTGTTGGAAATTAAATTTTGGTGGCACGACTCTGCTGACCAAGTAGTTAACGATGTCAGCGTACCAAGGAGTCATGCCATCAGTAATCAACAACAGCTTCTCATCCGGAAAAATTTCATTAATGTCTCCACTATTTTGAGATTGAACTTCTTGTGGTAGTCTTGAAAGGTGATTAGCAACTGAATTTTCTACTCCCTTCTTGTCTCTTATTTCTAGGTCAAACTCTTGTAGTAAAAGAACCCATCGTATGACCCGTTGCTTTGCATCTTTTTTGGCAATCAAATATTTGATTGTTGCATGATTCGTGTACACAATGACTTTAGTTCCTACCAAGTAAGGTCTGCACTTATCAAAGGCAAACACTACTTCCAGCAGCTCCTTCTCCGTGGTTATGTAATTAATTTATGCTTCTATCAAAGTCTTGCTTGCGTAGTAGATGGTGTGAAAAACTTTGTTGTGCCTTTGGCCTAACACAGCTCCAATGGCAAAGTCACTGGCATCACACATTAACTCAAATGGCTTGGACCAATCTGGAGTTTTGACTTCAGGCGCAGAAATGAGAACCTTTTTCAAAAGATTAAAAGATTCAAGGCACTCCTTACTGAAGACAAAAGGCGTGTCATGCTGCAGCAGCTGGCATAGGGGTTTAGTTATTTTTGAGAAATCTTTTATAAACCTCCTATAAAATCCAGCATGCCCCAAGAAACTCCTAATGCCCTTGATGTTGACTGGTGGGGGTAACTTTTCAATTACCTCTATTTTGGCTTGATCTACCTCTAATCCTTCTTTTGAAATTCTATGACCAAGAACAATTCCTTCTTTTACCATAAAATGGCATTTTTCCCAATTAAGAACCAGGTTGTTCTCTTCACATCTTGCCAGCACCAACTCCAGATTCTTTAGACAATCCTTGAATGATTCTCCAAAAACTGAAAAGTCATCCATGAAGACTTTCATGGAATTCTCTATGATGTCTGAAAAAATAGCCATCATGCAACGTTGGAAGGTGGTTGGTGCATTGCACAGTCCAAACGACATCCTTCTAAAGGCAAAGGTGCCATAAGGGCATGTGAATGTTGTTTTCTCTTGATCTTCTAGGGCTATTACAATTTGGTTGTAGCCCGAATATCCATCTAAGAAGCAATAATACTCCTTTCCAGCTAGTCTATCCAACATCTGATCAACGAAAGGCAAAGGAAAATGATCCTTCCTAGTTGCCTTGTTCAGCTTCCTATAATCCATGCAAATCCTCCAACTAGAAACAGTTCTAGTGGGGATGAGCTCATTCTTTTCATTGATTATCACTGTCATGCCCCCTTTCTTCGGTACACATTGAATGGGACTTACCCACACACTATCAGAGATAGGGTAAATAATTTCTGCATCCAGCCACTTGATAATTTCCTTCTTTATAACTTCCTTCATGATAGGGTTCAGCCTTCGTTGACTCCCAATGCTATTCTTAGCATTTTCTTCTAACAGAATTTTGTGCATGCAAATTACTGGGCTAATTCCCTTAATGTCAGAAATCTGCCATGCAATTGCCTTCTTGTGTCTCTTCAGTAGTGAAATCAATTGCTCTTTTTGCTCCTCTTGCAGATCTGTAGCAATGATAACTAGGCAGCTTCTGTCCTGCCTCTAGATATGCATACTGTAAATGCTCCGTCAGTTGCTTGAGCTCCAATTCAGGGGGTTCCTCTATGGAAGGTAGCTGCTGCTTGTGAGCAACAGTGGTGGATTCTATCACTTCCACAAATTCTTCCTCTTGCTTTTGTAGTGGACCATAAATGATCCCATCATTTAGTCCTTCATCTTCCACTTTGCCTAAACCAATTTTCAACACATCATTAGCCCTTAGAAGTTTTTGTGGAATAAACCTTCCCAGCTAGATATCATGGAACAATCAGCCACCTCTTCTTCTGGGTATTGCAAGGCATTAAGTATGTTGAACACTACTTGCTGCCTGTTTACCCTCATAGTGAGTTCTCCTCTTTCTACATCAATTAAAGTTCTACCCGTTGCTAGGAATGGCTTTCCCAACAAAATGGGTGTCACCTCATCAGCTTCAAAGTCCATAATAATGAAATCAGCAGGGAAGACAAATTTGTCAACCCTTACCAGAACATCTTCTATCTTCCCTTGTGGGTAGCAAATACTTCTATCTGTCAGCTGCAAGGTGATGGTTGTAGGCCTGGCAGCACCTATCCCTAGCTTCTTGAAAATAGATAGGGGCATGAGATTAACACTAGCCCCTAAATCACAAAGTTCCTCTCCATAAAAGGTATCTCCAATGGTGCAGGGAATGGTGAAACTTCCAGGATCCTTCAGTTTGTGAGGGAGTTTGCCTTGAACCAATTGACTGCACTCTTGTGTGAGTGCAGCCATAGCAAATTCTCCCACCCTTTTTCGCTTGGTAAGGACATCCTTCATGAACTTTGAGTAGTTTGGCATTTGCTGGATAGCTTCAATCAATGGTATGTTGATGTGGAGCTGCTTCAAGATCTCCATAAACTTTGAAACTTGTTGCTCTTCTTTGGCCTTTTTTATTCTTTGTGGAAAAAGAGGTGGTGGCCTTTCTTGAACAAACTTTTGCTTTCTGTTGGTTTTAGTAATGACTTCTTGATTTTCTGGGGGAATGTAGTTTACAGTAGGTACATCATCTTTGTGCTTCTGCTATTTTGATGAAGACGGTTATCCATCGTGGTCTTTTGCTCCAGAACTGTCCAACTTAGAAAAATTAGTACTTGACTCATTGCTCTTTGTAACGGCCTCTTCAATTTACTTGCCATTTCTGAGTTTAAGAGCTTGGCACGTTTCAACATTCTTCACTCCAGATTGTGTATTGGGAGTCTCAGTGGAGCTGGGGAGAGTTCCCAAGTTTCTTGAACTTAGAGCCGTGGCAATTTGCCCTACTTGATTTTCCAAGTTCTTGATACTCACCCCTTGTGATTGAAATTGATTCTTTGCTTCTTGAATAAAGGACTTAAGAACGTTTTCTAGATGGTTGTTTCCTTGGTTGACCCCAGCATAGTTAGGGTTAGAAAAACCAGGTGGAACTTATGGTGTAGTTGCTTGTGGTTTTGGTTGACTTTGATTGTTACTCCGTGAAAAATTGGGATGGTTGCGCCATCCTGGGTTGTAAGTGTTGTTGTATGGATTGTTGTATCTGCTGTTGTTGTTGGGATTGCCAACATAATTGATAGAAATAGGATTTACAGAACATTCTTCAAACAAATGTGGTCCTCCACAGTAGACACAGGCAACCTCAGTAGCGTCAGTAACCACCTTAACAGGTTCATGCTTTGTCACTTCAGGACTCATCAGATTCTTTATCATTTGGTGGATCTGAGCCACTTGAGCAGCAAGAGTTGTGGTCTCAGTGACTTCATGAACTCCAGCAGGCTTCTTTTGAGTTGAACTTGCAGTGGCCCTTGTGACCGGCCATTGATAAGTATTGGTCGTAATGCTCTCAATCAACTTGTAACCATCATCGTAGGATTTAGACAAAAGAGCTCCACCACTGGATGCATCTAACATATTCCTTGAGGATGGAATTAACCCATTGTAGAAAGTCTCAAGTTGTATGCAGATGGGGATCCCATGATGAGGACATTGTCTCAACAGCTCCTTAAATCTTTCCCGTGCATCAAACAACGATTCATCATCTCCTTGCCTAAATGATGTGATCTCATTTCTCATTTTTACATTCTTGGAAGGAAGAAAATACTTGGCCATAAACTTTTCTACCAAGGCATTCCATGTAGTAATAGAATTTGGTTCCAAATAATTAAGCCAACTCTTGGCTCTATCCCTTAGAGAGTATGGAAACAACCTTAAGCTAAAGGTATCCACTGGCACGTCTAGGATTTTGAAATTTTCAGCAACATCTAGAAATTATTTTAAGTGCAAATGTGGATCTTCATGAGGAGAGCCTGAATATTGACCAGCAGCTAGTAACATCTGGAACATCATAGGCTTGAACTCGAACTGTGGTGCTGTGATAGCTGGCCTAGCAATGCCAGTATTCATAGCATTAGGATCAAAGACAACATAGTCCCTGATGATAGCTGGCCTATCAATGCCAATGCTATCTGGCTCCGCCATGCTCGTCTCGTACAATGACTCATCTGAAGAAGACGATGAACTTTCTTCGTCCGTGTCCACCTCGTGCACTACTCCTTTAGGCTCAGCCACAACTGAGGTTGAGGAATCTCCAGATATTTGCTGAGTACATAAAAATCTCCTTCGTGCGCTAAGAATTCTTTCAGGTTCAGGATAACCGCTGTAAACTTGTTGTAACGACCTGCACATGCAATAGCTTAAGCCTGTTGTGTCACCAAATCACAGCAAACGTTAAAAGCTCAAATACAATCTTAAACGAAAATAAATACAGTGTTTCAAACTTTATACACTTCCCTGACAACGGCGCCAAAAACTTGTACTCTACTTTATATATAATGCTTTTCTTGTAATTATTTAGAGCAATGGTGTCACATGCAAGTATACATGCTTGAGAATGTAGCAAGTGATAAAGTAAAGGTCGAACCTACAAGGAAGTGATAAAGGCTTTGAAATACTATTGTTGATTTCTTTGTTTAAGAGAAAGTATGAGCAAGATAACAAAATAATAATAATAAAGAACAGGAGCAACACACAATTAACTAAGACAAAATTTATAACTAAAAAGGAGTTAAAATATCAGAGAGAGTAGTTGATGAGCTAAATCCATTAGTATAGTTGTTGTTGGAATGCTTTTATGATGTGAAGTGTCGTGCCTCAAAAGGTCAGAACGTGATCTAGTGGTGTATCTCTACAACATCAAAAACATGCATAACTAGGGCAAGGGAACAAATCTCTAATTCTCACTTGTAACCCTAAAATACGTCTGGTTTTAATTTTAAAATTCTTTATGGTCTCAACTTCTTATCTCTAAGCAAGTTCAATTAAGTGAATATCTCTATCCTACTTTATTAACCACTTTTGTTATGAAATCCACTTGTTTGTTGGATCTCTCTCAACAACAAGCTTTTACCTTTTTCCTAGTTGATCACTCTAAGAATCAAGTTTTTAGCATAAAAACAAATAACAAAATAAGGCACTACTCAACACATCATATCAACATAAAAACAACTTTTATACTAACTTCATTAGTCTCATCAAACAAAGGTTTAGCTCATAGTGAGCTGAGTACAAACTTCTGAAGTGACACTACTAGAAAACATTGTCTTACAAAGTGAAGTAAATAAATGCAACCTAATAGTAACTTGGAAATCTCTTGCGTTGAGTAAACAACAACAACTCTCTTCAGTCACGACAGCTTTCAGCAGAGTGTACTAGACTGGATGAGAATAGAATACCCTCTACTAATGCTTCAACTCTTGGAAAAAATAAACTTAAAACTACAACTGAAATAAACTGTTTTGTTGTGTGTAAAATCTCCAGCTCTCTTCTTCTCAATGTGCATGTCTTCTTTATATAGAGGTGAGTGGAAGTGAGAGTTGCTACTTTCTTGGATCATGGTTTTCTTGATGAGAATAAGGTTAGGCCCAATTCAAATCCGCATGTGGGTTAGCTGTCCCTCAATCCTTCCGTTGCAAGCTATCTGGTACAGATGTTGGTGGGAGACAAAGCTGCTTTTCGCAGGCGGCTGTGGCAGAGTGGTCGAGCAGCGCAGACGGCTGGTGATTTTGGTGATGGCCGCTCTTTTGCAGCGTGGTCCCCACCATACTACCATTTGTCTTCTAGCTTCCTTGATCTTATCCATTCCTTTTGCTCCTTTTCACTTCAAACTACTGCCACGTGAGCCCTAGTAATTCTTTTCTCCTCCACTTCTCTTGATGAAATAATTGATTAAATTATCAACTACTTCCTTTCCCATAGCTCCTCATTCTTCTCCAGAGTCTGTCTTCCAGGGTCACGCCTCAACTTGCCATCAACTGACTTCCTTTTTGACAAAAACACAATGAAAACCATAAAAGAAGCACCTAGTGTGCTCAAAGCTAAAACATACTAAAATAAGCTAAATTCACATCAAAACAGTAAATCCTAAATTAAAAATGCCACATAAAATGGGTCAAAGTAACACACTAAAATAGTATTATCATTCACCACAGGAGGTGGAAGCGGAGTAGGCATAGCCCATAGGTAAGCAGCAGAATTCCCATTCGGCATACGCATAAAAAAGGTTGATAGGGCATAAAAGCACCTTCGTTGGCAATCTGAGGAGTGAAATTTGGAGGCATTCCCCACTGATAGGAAGTAGAAATCCTACTCGGACCAGGTTGTGAGCTTGGTGGATTGACAATAGGTTGAATCACAATCTCAACTAGCGCTTTAACAACAGCCTGAGAAAAAGTAATAGCAGGAGTGACAATAGTTGTATCAATAGTGGTTGCAATAATAGTAGTAGCAGCGATGCCCTTCTGAGCACGAAAGAACTCCATGTTGGTATGGAACTGATCCATCCTACCTTAAAACTGACCCAAGGTTTCCTTGTAAGTGGCATTCTCAAGTTCATAGTCAGCCATGATCTTTGGGTAACCGATTACCACAGTCAAAAATCCTCTTTTTTGGCTTGTAATGAGGTGCTTTGGTCGTGGTTCCGTGCTTCGACCCTGTGCTTTGATAAATAGACATAGAAATCCTTTTGTCTTGCCTGTTTGATGCTTTGATGTATTTTTTTAGGATACAATCACTCACAGCCTTGAGACTCTCTGTGGATTTGGACATACCTGTAATAAATTCTTAGATAAAAATGCTGATGCATATGCTGGGAATGCAAGTGCACATGCTTATGCAAAAAGGAAAAAATGGGAGGTCAAATTTTGAGTTACGACAGCTGCCCCTATCATTATACTCGTACTCAGTAATAGTGTGAAGAACACTCAGTATCTTCCCATAATATTTTCTGAAAGCCTCCAAAACACATAGATTTGCCAAAGAAACCAAACTGCGAATCAAACTCAGAACAGGCGTTGGAAACTTGTAGACAATAATGTTCTTCTGGCCAATGTCCATCTCTGAGGAACTTTATCAACCAGAATCAAGGATAAGATATTAAGACCCTGGAAATAAAGAAACATGAATGTTAAGATGTAGTTATGAAGTCACGAATGCAAACGCTGGATCAAGGTTGCCACAGATTTTTAATAACTATTGTGCTGCTGATAAAATAAGTTCAAAAGTTTGATCTCACGAGAATACAATGAAACCAGGTTCAAAAGGTCACACTGCCAAGAATACCAGAATACCGGGTATGATGAAGGCCACGGTTTCCTGCAAAAACTCATCCCCTCTCACGTGTGGGTTCTAATCTTGGACAAGGCTCCTAGCAGGTCCTCAGTCTCACGGGCTCTCAGGTCGAGAAATAATAATACGTTCACCATTTTTGGTTTGGCATTATTATCCCTCAAGGAGGCCACCACTGACTTCCCATGAACGGTCTCCAGAGTCGTAAGCTCTCTATGGGATTACCCTATCATCTGCATTAGACACACAAGATATAATATCTCCCAAGAAAGCCTCGTCTAAATGTGGGTCTCGTCCTACGTATGTATTCAAGCCTGGGTAGTGGGCTTATCTCTCATGGAACTATCCCACCCAACAACACAGCAACAAATCCAGAATAGTATGACAGCAATAATCAAATGCAATAAATGCAGCAAATAAAGCAAATAAAAGAAAAAAAGAAAAACGCCTGATGAAAAAGAAACAAATAAGCGCTATGATTTACTCACATAGGGAACTAGAGTCCCCAGCAGAGTCTCCAGCTATCGCAACGCGAAAAACAACTGTCAGAAAAAACAGAGTCGCCACCGAATGTTATTTATCCCGATGGGGGAAAGGAAACGATCGAAGAAACCTCAAAAGGGAAAGGACATGGTTTCGCAATCAAAATTAGGGTTCGGGAGTCGATTACGTGAGAGGAAGGTATTAGCATCCCCCGCGTCCGTTGTACTCAATGGGATCCACTCTTATTGTTCTAATCAAAAAGTTTGTTTATCTAAAGACATATCTGCTAACAGAAATGAAAAGGGGAAAAACAAAAGGTGACTCAATAGTGTCATACCCAAAATTTTGACCACAAGATTTCACATCATTGTGCAAACCATCACCACAATATGGATGTACCTTCATGCCTCATCAATCCTCTCAAAGATTGTTGAGCATTCACCTTAACTAATGATTAAGGTTTTTGAGCCCTCTCAGAGCATCCATGCAAAGGATCAATCAAGAATTGACATGATATTCAAACTTATCAAACCTCTCAAACATCCATGAAGGATTAAGAGGTCTTCCACATCAAGAATCTAACATAAAAATGCAACATTTCAAGTTTATCAAGCCTCAAGATCATCAATGTCACCAAATTAGGGTTTTGGTCAACCAAGGCCTCCAGAGAGAAATTTTCATCTGGGCATGAGCCAATACTTCAAAACATGATTCAAGAAGCTCAAAGGGTCCTCATGAGTCGATTCATAGGTTCAAGATAGCCTCAGGGGATGTTTTCATCAAAAATCAGGAATTAGGGTTTTGACCTAATTAAATCCCTAAGTTGACTTTTGAAGCAAGGTATGAGCCAATACCTCAAGATATGGTTTGAAGACCTCAATTACACCATGTTGATCCTTTCATAAGACTAAATTGATTCAAAGAACTTGGTTCACAAGCAATGCAAGGATTCAAATTCATCTGGACCACAAACTAGGGTTTCTGAGAAAAAGTCAACCATGCCTTTGACTTTTGATCAAGACATGATCTCAAACCTTGGGACATGATTCAAGACACTCTAAAACACCTATGGAATCCATCCATTAGGTTCAATTTAGCCCAAGGACTTTATTTCATAAAGGATCACAAAGTTCAAAATTCATCTAATACAAAAAGTCAACTGTGACCAAAATCAAATTTGACTTTTAGGTTTTTTTAACATATATGGCCTCTTTAGGTCAAGAACAATGTTAACTTATGATTTGGATCATAATCAATCAAGAAAAATCAAGAAAAGTAAGGTTACTTGCAAAACAGGGCAACCTTGAGAAAATTGAAATTTTACTAAGTTATGGAAAAAAAGTAATTTTTACCCAACTTTACAAGGCCATAACTTGTGATCCAAGCAACCATTTTCTTCCATCCAATGCTCAAATGATAGGTCTTGCTACATACTACAAGTTTTTTAACTACATCACATTCCAAATCTTCATGGATTTTAAGATATGGATTGAGCAAATTCACAAAAATTACAAAATGAACATTTTTGACACTTAGTGAAAATCTGCCAAGTTTTCAGCTTTGAGCATCAATGTTTACAGGCATTTTTCACAAGGATCCAAGTTGAATCAATGAAAGCATTACACCTCAATGTTTTAGTACATCATACTAGCTTTCCAAAAATTGCAAGAACTCGTCCTAATTCAACTTGAGCAAGAAGTTACAAGCATTGAAGCATGGCATCTCAAAACTAGTTTTTACAAGGCAGAATTGTGCATTTCACTCGAGTTTGTCATTGTTGTGACATTACAAGCCTTGTCATCCTTCAAGATGATAAGGAATCTTATCAAAACCAACAAACCCTAAACCATTGAGCCACATAAGTCTAGAATGATATCCCTTAGGCATGTGAAATTCAATGTTACAAGTCTAAAATCTCAAAGTTTGTCATGAAGCATTAAAAGGATGCATAGATGTGGTCAGTATCAGTCCATAACTATCCAAATGAGTCAAGCTTTGTCCAAGAGTCAGAAGACTATAGGCCTGCAAGTTCAGTTCAAGTTAATGGCTAGAGGAGACTTTGAACAACTTGCATTATCCATTGAACAATAGGGTGATCCAGCCCTCATTCACTATTCCTTGCAAAAAGAATTTCCTCTACTATAAATAGAGGTCATTTGTGATTGATTTTAACACACCAAAACATCAGAATACATGTTTTCCCTCATTTAACTCTCATGCATCAAAATTTACTTCTTTAACAAGTAGGATTCGAATTTTCAAATATGGAGCAATTATGTCAAAACCAATAGTGTAGACACATTCTATACATCATATAGAAGGGATCCAAAGACTTCCCAAACTTCTGTAACACCAGGATCAATAACCTCCATATCACACCTAGACCTAATTGTAGTTGGGATACCACTTAGAGTTCCAGGAGATTTCCAGCCATTCCAAGCTTCTCAACACGCTCACTAAGATCCATTGAAGCTGTCCAGATAATTCAAACATGTATATAACACCTACAACTGAAGATTCGAATTACTCTTGCACAGGTAAACCTGAAGCTCTCAAACTCCATACTCCATGCATCATAAAGGTTATTTTGAGTTACCACCATGATTCTGCATGTGTATAGAGTAATAACCCTCAATCAATTGCATGTTATTTATCGTGTATACGATTTCACTTAGTTTTTGCAAAAATTAGGGTTCATCTATTCATCACGATATATCTCACTCCACACTTAAAATAAATGAAATTAAATGCCACCATCGTGTCGTTTGATTTCATTGCGTAATGAAAGAGATAGGTGAGCTTTTGCAAATCATCCATGGCGGACACACACGAGGATGAAGAAGGAGCCGTTGGGACACTTTTTCAAGTATTTGAATTTTTAATTATTTTGATTATTTCTTAATTAATTTCAAAAATTCATATCTCTCTCGATTTTAATCGTTTTCAAGAGTGTTTTTAAACATAAATCCTTCATACATTTAAATATTTTATTCCACAAAAAAATCAAAAAAAATATTTTTATTTGATATATATTTGAATATTTTAAATAATTTCCTTTTAATTGTTTTATAAACATTTTAAATAAATTCTTTCTCTTGATTTTTCAAAACCAAATGAGTTTCAACCATCATGTGAATAAAACATCCATTTTCAAACATTAATCAAAGTTCATAACATGTTTATTAAATATTTTTGATATTTTGTATCATTTTTATTTGATTTTCTTTGAAAAAATGCATTTTAATTAAAATTAGGGTTTTTCCTTGATTTTAAATCTTTAAACTTTCTTTCAAAAATCATTTTTGGGCCTCTAATAGAGAGTAAGACCCAAATCCTTTGTAAATAAATAATTGTTTGGGTCTCTGTTAGATTATAAGTCCCAGTACGATTTTTAAAATAACAGTGCGACCACTGTTTTTCATCTGGGCCTCTCCTTGAGTATAAGCCCCATTTTTCTTTCCTTCAATAATAATTTTGGGGCCTCTATTAGAGTGTAATACCCAACCCCCCTATGTACATAAATAAACTTTGGGCCTCTGCTATAGTATAAGTCCCACAACGTCTTTCGGTTTCAAAATAAATCATCTGGGCCTCTCCTTGAGTATTAGCCCTAATCTTTTGTACATAAGCTTTTTTTAAACAATAAACAACTTCCATGGGCCTCTCTTTGAGTTGTAAGCCCCATACCTCTGTTTTCAAAATCATCTGTCTGTTTTAAACTGGTACTAAGAGGTGCATTATTCCCGGTGAAACTGCTCTTAGACCACTTGGGCCTCTCTTTGAGTTATAAGCCCCAAAATTTCTTTTTATAATTCAAAATTCAAAGTTTTCTCAAAACTTTCTTCAATTTCTCAAAACCCTAATCCTACAGTGGTAATCAATACAACCAATCACAATACACTTGGGCCTCTATCCAAAGAATAAGACCCATCACCCTTCTTGAATGCATACTTGTTTATATACCTGTTAAACCACTTATCTGTATATACATGTGCATACCTGTCTAGAGTTCCCTCAGCATTTAGGTCATCCTCAGTTTATACATAGGTTAAACAGTAGGATGCTTACAACTTAGTTCAAACAACTTAGTTTATACTTATACAAAGAAATTCATTTCCCCAGAGGGGATTAATTCCCGATGAAACCTCTTCTGAATTTCTTCAAACCTTAGAACTATTCAACAAAGAAAGGACTAATTCATGGGTGAAATCTTTCCTGAACTTTTCTTAGGCTTGGACCCACCAGGCTTCTTAAAAGTTACCCACATCCTCCTCTTGGGCTAAGTAAAAGGACCCACAATCTCCTCTTGGGCTTAGTACAAGGACCCAAAGGCTTCCTAAAAGCATAGGATAGAATTCGGTCATCTCTACTAGTTCAATCCTCAGTAAAGTCAAAACTCTAGAACATACAATAAGTCAATAATTAATCTTCATCTCTAGAACCCTCAGCCTCCTCTTGGGCATCATAAAAAGATCTCTCTCCAACAAAGAATCTACCTCTTCTTAAGAGACTGGGATAGTCACAACCTCCTCTTGGGCTTTATACAAGTAGACTTGGAAAGTCTCACCCTCCAAGCCTCCTTTTAGGTTTGACACAAGAACTCCCAGGCTTCCTTAAAACATAAGATAAATCCTAATCATCTTTACCAATACATCAATTCCCAGAAGAGTTAAAACCTCGAAGGCCTTCAAACTCATCTGTAAATCCCTTCTGACCCCCAACAAGGCTTGACTTTCACGTTAAAATCCCCAGCCAGGGTCAGGTTACCCTAAAAAAGTCCCCAAAAAGAATCAGAGCCTCTTGGCATCTGAATAAATCAACTCTGCTCCAATCCCCAGCAAGAGTTAGTTTCCCTTTGGATTCCCCAACACAGTTTAGACCTTCTCCTGGATTTCAATAATCCTCAGCAAGAGTCAGCCTCCTCTTAGGCTTCATATAATGATTTAACCAGTAAGCCTCAATCTTGGGCTTTGTACAAGACAAATATAATACTCCCCAGTTGAGTCAGTTTTCTTTAAAGCTATACTCCAACTCTTCAGGTTCATCATCTTGGGCTTCAAACAAGATACTCAAAGGAAACATCTCCAGTGGAATCAATCCCCAAACTGTTTTTTTTAGCTTCAACCTTGGGCTTTGATCAAGGCACAAAATCAATCATCCCCACAGATGAGACCGTGAGTCCTCTCTATAGGAGGATATCCCCTCTATACATTACATATCAACACAAACAATCAAAACCTTTTTCCAGATAATTGATGTACGTGGCACACTTGTTGATTCAGAATCCAATCTGGAGTCCCTCCTTTATCATGGTTAAAATTTCTCTTTCATCTAACAGCTATAAGTGGCAAGCCTCTGGATTCTACACATCCAAGCCAATGTGCCTCTCTTAGCATGAAAGATTCATAAAGGAAAAAGTGGCATTGCTCTACACTGAGTTAAAGCTTCTTCCTTCACGACATCTCTCTTATAAAAGAAATTATGGAATTGCTGGATACCACACATCCCAGTTAAAGTAATTTCCCTTATAACCAATTACCTGACATTTTGTGATGAATAAGTGAGATATCTCCATTTAGAGAAGACAAATTCTCTCCCTCAAAATACTCTTTTAGCTTCAATCTTGCGCATTGAACAAGATACAAAAACTCTTTTAGCTTCAATCTTGGGCTTTGAACAAGATACAAAAACTCTTTTAGCTTCAATCTTGGGCTTAGAACAAGCTACAAAAACTATTTTAGCTTCAATCTTGGGCTTTGAACAAGACACCAAACAATTTCCTCCAATAGAATAGGAGGAACCACGATCGCTCTGATTTCCTCGGATCTCTTTACGGGAATACGTAGGCATAAGATTGCGAAATCTTAGCGAGCGCACTATACCAAAAACATTAGGTCTGGCACCTTCCCAAAAACAATAGAAAACCCAAAAATAAACAAAAACATTTCCTCAGCTTTCCTAAAGGAGAAACGTTCCCTACTCCACAGTAAATGGATTTAAGCAACCAAGCAATACAACAGTAAAACACATGAAAATAAAGGTTCCTATAGATTACTATAGATACTCTAGGTGTTAACAGCTTCCCTTTGTATAACCAACCCCTGATCCCCGATCTCTTTGCATTTGTTAAAGAAAACATTTGCAAGCAGGGTTAGTTTGAGATATCTTCCCCTTCCTTTTAAGCTTCATAGGATAAATACAAAAATCAGAAAGTAGCACTAATAGTGGTTGTGGTCGCGTCACAAAAAAGCTGATGCTACAGATAGGACTTCGCCGCCCTATGCCTACACATTCCCTCGTGCAATGGGAAAGTCAGAGTTAACGTAGTTTGAAGGACTACAGGTGGAAGAGGGATGGTAGGGCTCGCCAATAGTTCTCCGTCTTGTACCTACGTATCTTCATTTGAACAAGAATGAAGAAATTATAGCATTCGTAGTTAGTGGGACTACAGATTGCTTAGTGTCTTTTATGAGCGATGCTAAGTTCGCATTCCAGTAGTTAGGGACGAGGCTTGTTTGCGGTAGAATGGAAGTAGCATGCCCTTTCTGAAAAGGCTTAAAGGAAAATCCCAAAGGTCAAAATGATTTGCATTTTTCAAGTGTTTTAAAGAAATGAATTGACTTTTTTTTAGAAGTGTATTGTACTAAAGTCTATGACATAGGAGCGAATACTTTACAAGATCGCCCCCAGACGGGACGTATGCAAAGCACTCTAGAAGAAGTAAGGAGAGAATCCCACTAAACATTTTCCATGTATTTAAGGCTCGTAACGTACAATACTCATCATATTTATTACGTATTTTGACTTGATTTGAGAGACAGAAAAGAGAGACTCAAAGGGAAAAAGAAAAAATACTAAGGGATCTCCACCCTAAATGTTGTCATGCAAAATGGTCCTATAATTGAGATGAGAAAGAGAATTCTACCCTAATGTTATCATGCAAAAGATGGACCTAAGGTTGAGGTTGAAAGGGAGATATCCTAATGTTGTCATGCAAAGGATTGGAAGCCTAATGTCTATCCTACTCCAATCTTAATCAAAAATTAAGTTGGACTAGGAAGCCTTAAGGGAACATGCAAAGGTAAGCAAATAACCAAGAAAATAAACCAAAAACACCAGCAACAACAGAGCTTCAGCTCAGCACAACGATAAGATCCAGCAACAACATTTAACATCATGCATTTTTAGAACAGAACAGTTGTATATGCAGCAAGTCAAGCAAGGCAGTATTTACACCATGTATTTAACATAACAGTAGTGTGTACATCAGCAATTAAACAAATGAACATGTATTTTCAAAGATCAAGCATGAACATGCAACAAGTAAAATCAAGTAAGGCTTATGAACATGCATAAACAATTAAGCATGAGCAAGTTTCCACAAAAGTGCACGAGTAGGTATACTTCAAAAATGACACAGATGTTCATCAACAACTAAGCATTTAAAATCGAGTACACAAACATGAGCATGCATCATCAATCAAGCAAAGTAAGCATCAAGAACAGCCAAACATCAATATGCAAGTGGTTATGCAACATGAACAATGCCTCAAGAATGCAAAACAAATAAATCATGGACATGCATCATGAAATCAACACGTCGCGTGTCAAAGAATCACATTCATACTGCAAAGTAGGGTGAAATAGCACAAGAAAATTCCAAAAATATGTATCATATCAATCAATGAAGTTTAATCATGGAAAGGAATCAAAACAAGCTTGAAAAAGCACAAGAATCTGCTTCAGTAACAGTGTTAATCGATTAACCACTTTTGCCTATAAACTGGTTAATCGGTTAACACATTCAAAATGACACAAAATACACGTAGAAATAATTTTAATCGATTAACCACTTTTTCCTGCATTCTGGTTAATCGATTAACACTGTACCAGAAGCAGAAAATCAGCATTTCAAAAGCACTTTCAGCAACAAATCACTTCTCCAATCTTCCACATGTTAGGGCATGCTATTGTACACAAAAATTATATCAAATAGAAACAATTAAACACAAAAATTCCACATGTTAGATCAACAATTAAATCAATCAATGGATCAATTCACATCAATAGTTAATGGATCTACATTATGAACATGCAAATAAGCTAAAATGAGTTTGGATCTAAGAATCACCAACCTACAAAGCGGAGATTTGCTTTGGTAAGTGTTGCAAACAGAATTTGACAGATCAAGTAAAGAAAATCAAAGATACAATGAATTCCTAACAAGAGACTTGAAGAACAATACAATGAGATGAACGTGTTTCAAAGTTGTTTCGAGAAAGTGCTTCCAAACTTCAGATCTAGATCCAAATCAACTTCTACTGTAGAATTTTTGTTGATGAAAGGAAATGATGAAGGTTTAGCTCTAGAATTAACAAACTCCAATGAAGAATTTGAGAATTCTAATGGAAGAGCTTTGGTGAAGGTTGAAGATGAAAATGGAGAGTGAAGAAAAAAGTGAGAGAGAATTGAGAGAATTGGAGTGTGAAGTGTAGAGAAATCAGAAAAATGAGTTTAATCCCCTTTGGAATGGAGCAAATTGGTTTAAATATGGCTTAGGTATGGAATGAAAGTGAGGTTTGGAGTTTGGGTTTGAATAAGGGTTATAATTAGGAATGTAAATTATTTGAATTATGGAGGGAAAATGAAATTAATTAGGAAATGAACCAAAATTTGGAAGCATTCTAGATCCTTCTACTGATGCAAAGGTGAACCCAAGTGATCAAAATGAACTTGCAACTACTATAGTGCTGGAAACTAAAATTATGGGCAAAAATCACATGTGATAATCGATTAACCACTTTTGCCTATAATCTGGTTAATCGATTAACACATTCAAATTTTTGAATCTTGGCGTCAAAAGGAGGGAAACTTGGAAAATCAATTGTTGCCACTTGTTCTGAGCATGACTCTGCCTCTGAAGCTTGTTATTTGATATTGCACCTCAATAATGCCAGTAATAAGGTGTGAATCCCCTCTTGCACTCAAAATACCTTGCTGGAAAAATATGGTCCGGTACCAAATCACCGAACAAAATAAATGATGGAGCCTCCGATGCTTGCGGCTTAAAAGATTGAAATAAAAAGAAAGTCCTGAGCCATAAAAATAATGTGATCCCATGTCTTTAGCACTTAATGCAATGCATGATTGATTACTATAACCTAATGGAAATGTAGACGAATGCAAAGTGAAAGCCAGTTAGGGTTAGAAACGAGACAAAAACTTTTAAGGTGCAACACCAAGGAGAAACACGTGTCCTACCACTATCACCCCCTATTCCAGAGTACCATCCTACCCTTCTTTCTGATGCCTCCACCTATATTTCTTCAGTTGGTCCTAACGAGCATGATTTTGACTATGAGCTCAACACCCTCGGACAGGAAGTAGTTTCTCTACGTCAAGAAATGTGTGATCGTTCATGTAGAGCAACCGAGCAAGTTGACCATTTGTTCCAAGAAATCAGCTCTCTGTGAACAATGCAAGATCCAGCCATCAGAAATCAGGGTACTTAATTCACCAGCTTGCTCTTTTCTCCTTTACACTCTCTGAAACATTGAGGACAATGTTCATTTTTAGTGTGGGGGTGAAACACTCTCTATTTTTATTTTCAGTCATGTTCAGCTCTGTTATTTCAGTTCTTTTATTTCAGTCATTTTAAACTTTCAACTTTCTAATTCATTCATTGTTACAAAAATTCTCAAAAATTTAAATGTTATTTATGCATTCCTTTTAATTTTTAGTAAATTTTCATTTTTATTTTATGTTATAAAATTTTATTTTTCCATTTTTTGAACCTTGAACACTTATTTTTATTCATCATTAGCTGCACTCGATGGCCTAGAAAGTCCCAAAAGTCTCAAATATAAAAAATTCTCAAAAATCAAGTCAAAGCACATTTTTACACTGTGTGGCTACCGCGTCCATATATGGCACCTACCACACAGTCAAAACAATAACAAAAAACTTATTTGGTGCTAAGTGGAGTTTGCCACAAAATCTAGCTTTCGCCACACCCTTGAAAACACATAAATAAGCACTTTTCCCAACTTTTGGCCTTCCAACCTCACTCCACCATTTTTTCCCTAAAAATGCTCTCAACCACCAACCACGTCATTTATTCTTTCATCATTTCCTATACAACCACCTGTAGCGTGCGATTTTTGTCGGTGACGCGACCACCTTACCGCAATGGTTGGAATTGGGTGCTACTTTCTGATTTCTTATTTATCCTATGAGGCTGGAATGGAAAGGGAAGATATCTAAAACTAACCTTGCACACAAATGTTTTCTTTAACAAATGCTAAGAGATCGGGGAACGGGGTCAGGTTATATAAAGGGAAGTTGTCAATTATCCAGTGTATATATGGTTATCCATAGACTTTGCATTACATATTTCTCTGTTGGTTTAAATAATTTCTGGTGTTTATCTGCTGTGGGTTGGGAAATTTTCTCCTTTGGGAGTGTTTGAGATAGTGTTTTTGTTGTTTCTTGGGTTTTCTGTTGTTTTTGTAAAGGTACTAGACCTAAGGTTTTTGATTTGTGTGCTCGCTAAGATTTCGCAATCTTATGCCTACGTATTCCCGTAAAGATACTCGGGAAATCAGAGCAATCGTAGTTCCTCCTATTCTATGGGAGGAAAATGTTTGATGTCTTTTTCAAAGCCTAAGATTGAAGCTAGATGAGTATTTGTGTCTTGTTCAAAGCCCAAGAATGAAGCTAAAAGGGTATTTGGGTCTTGTTTAAAGCCCAAGATTGAAGCTAAAGGTTTGACTGAGAGAGAATTTGTCATCTCTAAAGGGAGATATCTCACATACTCACAAAATGTTGGATAACTGATTATAAATGGGAATTACTTTAACTGGAATGTATGGAATCCAGCAATGCCATAATTTCCTTTATAAGGGAACTGTCTTGAAGGAAGAAACTTTAACTCAGTGTAAAGCAATGTCACTTTTCCTTAGGAGTCTTCCATGCTAAGAGAGGGACATTGGCTTGGATGTAAATAATCTAGAGGCTAGCCACTTACAGCAATTAGATGAAAGATAATTTTTGACCAGGATAAGAGAAGGACCACAACTTAGATTTTTGAATCAACAAGTGTGCCACTTACAGCAGTTATCTGGAATTAGGGTTTTTTGATTGTCTGATTTGATATGTGATGTACAGAGATATGTCTTCCTATGGAGAGAACTTTTGATATCCTCTAAGGGAATGTTGATTTTTGTGTGCCTTGATCAAAGACCAAGGTTGAAGCTAAAAGAGACTGACTCTAATGAGGAGGGTTTTATATCTGTCTTGTATAAAGCCCAAGATTGAGGCTGAAAAGAGATTGACTTAGTTGGAGAGTATAATCTGTCTTGTACAAAGCACAAGATTGAGGCTGAAAAGAGATGGACTCCAATGGGGAGGTTTTATCTATCTTGTACAAAGCCCAAGATTGAGGTTGATTCTACTGAGGAAGGTCATTATATAAAGCCTAAGAGGAGGCTGGCTGGGGAGATTCTTATATGAAGCCTAAGAGGAGGCTGGCTTCTGCAGAGGATTGTTGAAATCTAGAGGCAGATTCCATATGTATTGGGGAATCCAAAGGTTTTACTTTTTCTGGGGATTTGAAGAAGAGTTGAAATTTCAGAGACCATGAGGCTCTGATTCTGTTAGGGGTTTTATTGATCGTAAAGGTTTAAACCTTGAGTATGAAAACCTATGGAGGTTTCAAACTCTGTTGGAGATTAGTGAAATAATCAGGGTTTTTCCTGTGATTTTAGGAAACTTGAGGGTTTCTTTGAGATCCAAGAGGAGATGAGACTTTCCAAGTCTACTGGTATGAAGAGGTTGACTCTTAGCTGGAGAATGATTTTTGTATGATGCCCAAGAGGAGGCTGATGTTTTAAGGGACGAGAATTAACCCTAGAATGGTCTGGTGTTTGGGAATTATGACTCTCTAGAGGATTGAACTAGTAGAGATGACTAAGTTCTGTCCTATACCTGTAGGAGGCCTTTGGTTCCTTGTACTAAGCCCAAGAGGAGGTTGAGAACTTCTAGAAAGCCTGTGGGTCCTTGTACAAAGCCCAAGAGGAGGATAGGGATGCTTTTAGGAAGCCTGTGGGTCCAAGCCTAAGAAAAGTTCAAGAAATGTTTCACCGAGAATAAGTCTTTTCTTTGCAGAACAGTTCTAAGGTTTGAAGAAATTCAAAAGAGGTTTCACCGGGAATTAACCCTCTCTGGGTAAATGAATTTCTTATACACAATACATCTAAGTTAGGACAGTCTTGAGAAAAGTTTCACCGAGAATAATGCCTTTCTCTGTTCCATATTATATAAGCCCAAGAGGAGGCAAGACTGTATCTGGAATTTCCCATGGGGAACTAGTTTTGATTGTGTTAAAAGAGTGACCACTGGTTTGATCTATACCTAGACCTAACTACTGGGGAAAACTCTAAGCAAGTATGTACAAGCATATATATATATATATATATATATATATATATATATATATATATATATATATATATATATATAGATGAAATATATAGACAAGTATATATTGAAAAGATAGTGGAACTTACACCGTGCAAGCCCAAGCATAGTAACTACAACTCTATGGTTAGTTATTCAAGAAATTGAAGAAAGTTTTGATAAAACTTTGAATTTGAATCTAAATAAAAAAGAAAGTTGTTTTAAAAGGAAGTTTGGGGCTTATACTCAAAGAGAGGCCCGGATGATCTCTTTTGAAAAGGCGGCGATCGCGTCATATTTTTGAAAATCACAGAGGGACTTATACAATGACTGAGGCCCAAATTATTGTATTTACATAGAGGATGGGTCTTACACTCTATTAGATACCCAAAAGTGCTATTTTTGTACATGAGTTGGGGCTTACAATTCAAGGAGATGCCCAGATGAAAATAATTTTTGAAAACGGTGATCGTGCCTAGATTTTTAACATCGTATCGGGACTTATACAATGACTGAGGCCCAAACAGGTTTATTTACAAATGCATGGGACTTACACGCTACAAAGAGGCCCAAAATATTTTGAAAAATGTTTGATACATTAAAATTAAGAGAAACCCTAATTTTAATTTTAAAAAATAGTATTTTAAAGGAAATTAAATATAAAATGATACAAAATATCAAATATATTCAAAAACAAATTGTCAACTTTAAAAAATATTTTTAAAAATCATGTTAAATCACATGAAAACTTGAAATCCAATTGGTTTTGAAAAATCAAGGTGAGAATTTCATTTAAAAACGTTTAAAAACAAATAAAATTAAATTAAATTTAAAAAATCAAACTATATCAAATAAATAATATAAATGTGATTTTTTTGTAGAATAAAATAATGTAACATTTTTGTGACTTTTTAAAAAAAGAACCAATAAAAAATGATAAAAAATGAGAGAGAAATTAATTTTTGAAATCAATTAATAAAACATAAAAATTCAAATATTCAAATGTTTTAAAAAATGGCATCAAGAACACATGTTCTTGCTCGCGCGTTGTCATACCCCAAATTATGACCACTAAGATTCCCATCACTATGAAAATCATCATCACAGTATGGAGGAACCATCATGCTTCATCAGTCTCCCCAAAGATGGGTGAGCATTCACTACAATCAAAATTAGGGTTTTAAGCACTCTCTAAGTGCTTAGACAAAGGATCAATCCAGGAATGACATGATCTTCAACTTTTCTAACGTCTCAAACATACAAAATGGATCAAGAGGACTCCCACTTCAAGGATTAAGCACAAGGTTGCTCCCTTCTAGGTGGATTAAGTCTCAAGATCGACAGTGTCACCAATTTAGGGTTTTGGTCGACCAGGGCCTCAAGATGGAAATTTTTCATCTGGGCACAAGCCAAGGATCCAAAACATAACCTAATATACTCCATGGAACCTCATGGACCCATTCATCAAGTCAATTTTGCCTCAGGGGATGCATACATCAAAAATTAGGAATTAGGGTTTCTTGACCTAATTCACCCCTAAGTTGACTTTTGGGACAAATCATGAACCAAGACCTCAAGAGAGGGTTTAAGGGTCTCTAATGAACTATATTGATCCATTTGGAACAATGGATTAATCCAAGAAGCTGGAGTAACAATTCTCAATTTCATCTGCACTACAATTAAGGTTTTAAGGAAAAAGTCAACTGTAACTTTGACTTTTGACCAGGACATGCTCCCAAACCCTAAGACATGATTAAATATGCCCTATGAAACCCATGGAACATGTCCATCAAGTTTGATTTAGGTCAAGGACATGATTTCCTGAAGAATTGCACAGTTTAGAATTCATCTGATAAAAAGTCAATTGTGCACAAAAGTCAACTTTGACTTTTTGAGATTTTTCACCAAAATGGATTTTTAACCCTAAAATGATGTTAATGTATGGTTTGAATCATCATTCATCAAGAAAAATCAAGAAAAGTTGGATAACTTGTAAAAGGGGTAACCATAAAAACTTAGAAAATTTTCTAAGTTAAAAATAAAGTGACAAGGGTACCAACTTTGAAGGATCATAACTCCTAAACCACAAAGCCATTTTTTCTCATCCAAAGATGGATTTGTAGTCCTCATTACCCTCTACAAAAACTTCAACTAGACCTAAATCCAATTCCTTAAGGATTTTGAGTTATGGAGTGATCAAAATGGCTGAAAAGTGGAAATGTCACTTTTTCCAACACTTAGTGAAATTTTCACTAAGTCAGAATCTGCCTTCACTTTTTGCCAAATGTAGGGGGATTTTTCACTTGGATTCAAAAGAGATAAAAACCAAACATGTTCAAACAGTTGTTGTATCATGTAAGGGCTTTCCAAAATGGCCAAGAACATTGCCAAATTCCATTTGGGCTATGAGTTATGACATTGGAAAGTTGCCTTGCTGAAATCTGTCAAAGGCAAGGCAGAATTTGCAACTTTGCTCGATTTGCCAAAATTAGCCAAATTCAAATGCTCCTATCCACTTAGACACCTCAGAGGATTGAATCTAAAGGGGACAATCACTGAGCCAAGCCTCCAAAGTCCATGGAACAAGAAATAGCATGTTGAACCTAGAATGGCCAAAATAGGGACAAGACTCCAAATTTGGATTGAAGCATTCAATGGAAGCATCAAGGTGGCATGGACTGAGCCATTCTCATCTGAAATCAATCAAGACTTATCCAAGACCAAGGGAACCAAAGCTCTGTGCCCTAACCTCTAGTCAATGGCTAGAGGAGACTTGGATTTTCATTTGCCAACATTGGCCAAACCTACTTACCAGTTGCCATTCACTATTCCTTGCAAAACAAACTTGCTCTACTATAAATAGAGCTCAATTGTGATCAGTTTGAGTACACCAAAGCCATCTAACAGATGCTTTCCTCAAAATCTCTTTCTCTTGGCAAAAATGCCTTTCTTAGCAAGGTAGCTATCGGGTTTTGAGTTTGAGAGCTTTTCCAATCAAACCAATCACTCACACACCTCACATACATCATATAGAAGTGATCCAAACACTCACATAACATCTGGAACACTGATTTCACAAAATCACCAGCTGGTTGCTCAAACTTTCAATCAAGTTACAGCTGAGGTACCACAAATCGTTCCAGCCAATTTCAATCAAGTCCAAGCATTCAAACACACTCCATAGGGTGTAGGGAAGCTGTTCAGATCATCACCACTCATCTGAAACACCTCCAAATCAAAAATCACATTGCACTTGCTGTCACGGCCTAGAGGTAAGCACATACTTGGTCATCTCTCAATCTATGCATATTTCCTCGCACAATAATTTGGCCATATGTTCATAATCATGCATGGAATTTTTCCCCTCAATTAATTGCATTGTTTGAATCGTGTATAAAAAATTCTAGCCTTCATGCAGAAATTAGGGTTCTTGAGGATTTTTCATGATTTCTTGTTATATGTTTCATTTAAATGAAATTAATGGACATAGACATGATCGTGAGGTTGAGACGAGCATAATGATATGTGGATTGCATGTTATAATCAAGTATTCAGGGAGATTGGATAGAAAATGCAAATCAGCCAAACCCAGAACACGCGCGTGTTCTTCAGCTGTTCTTGGCGCCTTTTTTGAATTTTCAAATATTTGAATTTTGTGAATTTTCTTTAATTGATTCAAAAATTAATTTCTCTCTGAGTTTTAATGATTTTGAGTTGATTCTTTTTTTTAATAATTCACAAAAATGTTAAAATATTTTATTTTCCCAAAAAAATCCCAAAAATATTATTTATTTCATATAATTGATATTTTTGCAAAGAATTAATATTTTAATTTTAAATATTTGTTCCACATTGATTTTGCAACTTTTAATGCTTTCTAATTATTTTGTAGGTCAATACTTAATTTTTGAAGCATTAATCCAAGATCACAATTTATTTTTCACATATTAAACAATTTTGATCATTTTAATTGAATTTTTATTAAATTAAATACATTTTTGAAAACAAATTAGAGTTTTTGGATGAATTCAACCCTCAAAAATCATTTTCAAAACTTTTTTGGGCCTTTAATAGAGTGTAAGACCCAATCCTTTCTTGACCAAAACATTTTGGGCCTCAGTGTATTGTATAAGTCCCGATACCGTCAAAAACAAATGGCGCGATCGTCGCCCTTTTGAAATATAACCTTGGTCCTCTCCTCGAGCTATAAGACCCATTCAAAACACTTTGGGCCTCTATTAGAGTGTAAGACCCAACCCCCTTTTAACCAAAATCATTTGGGCCTCACTTATTGTATAAGTCCCTCTGCGTTAAAAGAAAATCTCGGCGCGATCGCCATTTTAAACGAAAAAATCAATTGGGCCTACCCTCGTGTTATAAGCCCCACTCTTTTTCTTTAAATTTTTTGGGCCTCTTGAGAGAGTGTAAGACCCATCCCTTTGTACAGAAAACCTTTTAGGGCCTCAGTCACTTGTATAAGTCCCTTTGTACAAATTCAACAGTGCGCTCGCTGATAAAACCCTGGGCCTCTCCTTGAGCTGTAAGCCCCAAATCTTTCTTTTTCGAAGCACTTTCTCCTTTGATTTTGAATATACTGTTGTTTTCAATCTTTCTTTGTTGAACAACTAACCAAACAGCATGGAAGCTCTACAACCGAGTAAGTGGTTATTGCTTTCATTTACCACTTTCATATACATATAACTGTATTGTGGGGCTGTTTCACTGTAAGTCTTCTTTCATAAACTCATATCAACTGTGTAATAAGAGTATAGATATTTCAAGTTTCCCCGGCAACTACGTCTAGAACTAGGTGACGTCGTTTCGTTTAGTCATAGAAATAGACAACTAGATCCCCCAATAGGATCACCAGATACAGTCTTCTCTTCGGCTGTCCTCATTAGGAATTATCAAGAAACTCTATTCCCAGAGATGAATGTATTCTCCGTGAATGCCATCTTTGAGTTTCTTCCAAATTCTCGAACTTTCCTGACTTGACCTATTCCTTGTGAATAGCTTGCCTTGAATTTCTCGGGGTTTGGGGACCCACGGGCTTCTTAAAAGCATCGGCCTCCTCTTGGGCATCGTACAAGGACCCACAGGCTTCCTAAAAGCAACCCCGCCTCCTCTTGGGCTTAGTACAAGGACCCTACGGCTTCTTAGAAGTATTCACAGCCTCCTCTTAGGCTTCGTATAATGATCTCTTCCTCCGAGAATGATAGCCTCCTCTTGGGCATCGTACAAGGACCCGTCGGCTTCTTAAAAGTTTCCAGACTCCTCTTGGGCTTCGTACAAATTGTCCCGACGACCTCCTAGAGGTATAGGAACAGAACTTAATCATCTGCATAGAACAGTCCTTTCATAGAGTCTACTACTATTTCTCAAAGCTTGGTATAAAAGATGAAACTCTAGACACGGACAGTCTAATCTCCTTGAGTCTCAAAGATATTCTCAAGTGACCCCTTCGTCAAATAGGAAGGAAACCCGTAGACTCGGACAGTCTCAATACCCTTCGGATTTCCCGCTTCCTTAAAAGAACAGGAATAACCCGGATCCTTGAATCCAATCCATGAGTACAGTGTTGCTCATATAAGAACTGATTTTCTCTTTAAAAATCAGTCTACTGGACCTGTCACTCAATTGAAACAGTAACCATAGCCTCCTCTTGGGCTTTATACAATGATCCTCCCCAGCGGAGTCAAACAAAGTTTCGCCTCTCTCTCAAGCTTTATACGAGATACAAAAAGGTTCTTATTGAGCGAAACAAATTTTAGCCTCCATCTCGGGCTTTGTACGAGATACAAAAACTCTCTTGTTGAGTCAAATAGCCTCCATCTCGGGCTTTATACGAGACACCAAAAGACTCCATCGTCGAGTCGAAACCTTTTAGCCTCTCTCTCGGGCTTTGTATGAGACACATAATAGCCTCCTCTTAGGCTTTGTATAAGAAAACCACTGGTTGATCCAATTAACCTTTTAGCATCAAAGTTGTGCCTCGTTCACAGTACACAAACATCAACAACTCCTTCCCCTTCATCTAATTGCTGTAAGCGGCAAGCCTCTGGATCATCTACATCCATGCCACTGTCCCTCTTTTAGCATGAGAAATTCCTAAGGAAAGATAACATTGCTCTAAACTGAGTTAAAGTCTTCTCCTTCAGGTTAAAACCCCCTATAAAGGAAATTATGAAATTGCTAGGATTCGCATATCCCGGTTAAAGTAATTCTCCTTTATAACTAGTCACCCAACAGTTGTGACAGACAAACCCTTCTTTAGAGATGACAAATTCTCTCTAAAGTCGAGGTCCTTCAGCTTCACGTCTTGGGCTTTGAACAAGATACAAATAGACCTTTCAGCTTCACATCTTGGGCTTTGAACAAGATACAAATCACCTTTCGCTTCACGTCTTGGGCTTTGAACAAGACACCAAAAACAACCATTTCCTCCCATAGAATAGGAGAGGAACTACGAACGCTCTGATTTCCCTGTTTCAGTAAACGGGAATACGTAGGCATAAGATTGAAAGAAAAATCTTAGCGAGCACACTAAACAAAAACCCAAAATCCCATATCTCCATCAATCAAAAGCAGTAATTCAAAAAACATCAGTCCTAACATCCTAATCCTTGTTCCCCGCCAGAAACCCTCTGTCTAGATAAAAAAGAAGAAGAAAACAGTATTGGCGAAAATACAAATAACCAGTACAAAGGCCCCCCACATTGATAGCATCCGTAACCTAACAGACCGCTTTTTAAACTCAGTATGCAAAGCAGAGTTAATTGGAGACATCTATTTCCCTGTAGTTTAAAGCTCAAACCGCAGAGAGCGACCAACGCTTAAGAACCGCGTCCAAAATCGCTCGCTACAGAAAAATGACGCCCACCGTGGAGCCGATCTCTTCAGTTTCTTTTCGTTTTTCTTCACTTGTGTGAATACCACAGATTGGGGCTTCTGCCGGGTAACCCATTTTCTGTCAGGAACTTAAGATTCATAGCTTTAAAGGTCTAGGATGTTTAGGAGAAATATATATACTGCTTTTCCTAATTGCTATACGTGTTTATTTTTCTGCTAATGGGAATGCGGGTGATGCCGTATGTGGAAAGATTGAGTATACACTTAAGATAATTGATGGCGACGGGGTCGACCATCAACCTCAGTGGAGGCTGACCAACGCAACCCATTCTCTCATCTAGACAATGGGCCGGTTGTTAAGTCTGAGAAGCTGAGGAGCCAAACCCTTTCGTAGTGCAGAAACTATCGGAAATAGTTGTTACGCGATACTACCCTCATTTGAGGCTGGTGATCTATTCTCGATGAATGGCACTTACTCTAAGACTGCACTACAACTCGCTGGCGATCCGCTTGTTGTTTTGCTTTCCTGGGAGGAGCTGATGATAATGAGTACAGGTACAAAATATCACCCTAGTATAAACCTTTGGGGATGGGTAGAGCCTTGACTTCATGATAACGACCCTTTGACCCCATGTTTTTTCTATGTTTTTGTGTGCTGCATTCATGCATTCATTTAAAAAACATTAAAACATTCAAAAAATTATTCTCTTTTAGTCTCTCTATTTTTCAAATTAAACTAAGACTGTGATTGCAAATATCAAAGAAAAGGATTGCACTAATGGATTTCGGTAGAAGGAGAACTCATAGTTATACCTTCAAGGTTCCAAAACTAGAGGATTTGAGAAGGTTAGCAAGAATGATCACTAACCCTGAGGCTTTCAGAGCCAAGCACGGAGGTTTGCTACCACTGTTAAGAGTCCATGTGATTGAGGGAATCATGGATGCGCTCATTCAGTTTTATGATCCAGTTTATCACTGTTTCACATTCCCGGATTACCAACTCGCACCAACACTTGAGGAGTATTCTCACCTGATCGATCTACACATTACAGATTGAGCTCCATTTTCTGGACTGGAAGAAATTCCAAAGAATCAGACTATTGCAAGAGCAATTCATTTGGACGAGTCTGAGGTCAGGACTCACCTAACTACTAAGGGTGGCATCTAAGGTTTGCCAGCCCAGTTCTTGACAAAGAAAGCCCTGTATTTCGCCAGTATAGGAAACGTGACGGCTTTTGAAAGCATCTTTGTCTTGCTCACCTACGGGTTATTTTTGTTTCCCAACATCAATAACTTCGTCGATATTAACTCCATTAAGGTTTTTCTCATTGGAAATCATGTGCCGACTTTGCTCGCAGATGTGTATCATTCTGTACACTTGGGAAATTTGTACAGCGGAGGGGAGATCACATGCTGTGTACCTTTGCTTTACAAATGGTTTATCTCTCACTTGCCCAAGTCTGCTGCTTTTTGGGATTGCAAGAGTGCCTTACGTTGGTCGCAGAAGATCATGTCTCTTACCAACTCTGACATTGATTGGTGTAATAGGATTTATGAGGGGATTAAGATCATTGACCGTTGTGGAAAATTCCCCAACGTACCCCTCATAGGAACTAAAGGAGGAATCAACTATCATCCGGTGTTGGTTCGCCGTCAATTTGGGTACCCGATGAGACATATCCCACTGGGTGTTCATCTGGAAGGTATTTTCTTCAAGGAAGGGGAAAATGACAGAGCACTAAAGATGGAAATAGTGCAAGCTTGGAAATATGTTCATAAGAAAGGACGAGAGTCTCTAGGAAAACCGGATTGCGTCTCGGTGGAGCCTTATCTCCATTGGGTACAAACTAGAGCTCTCAAGCTAAAAATGCCTTATCCTCGTTACGGAATTCTTCCGCCGACGAAATCTGTCATGTACTTCATGACTGAGACTGAAACGCTTCAGGTTACTCTCAACAAAGTTCAACGGGAGAGAAGCTCTTGGAAGAACAAGTACCGTACCCTCGACATAGAGTGCATCAAAATACAGCAATTACTGAAAGAGAAAGATGCTCTGATTGAAATTTTGGAGCAACATGCTGTAGAGAATCAAGATGACCAAAGGAATTTGCTCGCTCCTTTCACTTGGCAAAGGAATGACAACCCGACAACGGCCCAAGAGCCCCGGTCAAAGAAAAGGAAAGTACCAGAATTAGCACCCAATTTCTCTTCAGAGGGGACTCGGGACCCATTAGCTTAGGTTTCTATTTCCGCACCTTGTAATCTACTGTATTTCCATTTCTGTAATCCTTTGAATTCAATAAAAAGGGGTTTCCCCACCGTTTAATATTTGCAATCAAATTGTCGAAGTTTATTTTGATTAAACCATAAACAATTAATATAATCATTGCATTCATCATTCTCACATCGCGTATTCTTCTTACCTACGAATCTCACGTTTGAGTCTCGGTTCTAGAGTCAAACTGTCTCATTCGTATAATACTCGGGCCAATCGTCAGAAAAAGATGGATGATCTTGAGGAAGAAAATAGAGAATTGAAAGAAGAGATCGACGCTCTGAGAGAGGATATGAGAAACCTTCGTAACGACATGCAAGCCATGGCAGAAGCTCAGCTACAACGAACTGTGATCTCAGAGATCACCTCAACGCCCATAGTGGAAAAGTATGATCCTAGGTATCAGATACCGAAAGATCGTCCTTGGGGCATGCCTGTTAACTATATCCCGAAAGGATATGTTCCGCCTATCATTGAAGATCAGGGAATCACAATAGAAGCTGCTGGGCCTGAAGGTTACAAACTTCGGGAAAGCGAAGATGCCAGGGGCATACTGAAGACTCCTGAAGGTTACAAACTTCAGGAGACGCCAAGACTCACTGCCGTAGTCACGGTACCACCCCCTGTGGTGCACACTGTCCCGGAAGGACAGATTCCACAGACACCTTATGGTAAGAAGGAAACTATGTTTGACAGAATGGAGAAATTCCAAGAGCAGTTCTTGGAAATGCAGAAGGAACTGCAAGCCATTCGCGGTCAGGATCTATTTGGAAAGGACGCCGCAGATCTCTGCTTGGTCCCAAATGTGAAAGTCCCGCACAAATTTCAAGTGCCTGACTTTGAAAAGTACAAGGGTAACTCTTGCCCTCAAAGCCATCTGGTGATGTACGCTCGGCGGATGTCAGCTCAGACGGAGAATCAGGACCTACTGATTCAATACTTCCAGGATAGTTTAACCGGTGCCGCACTCAAATGGTACATGGGTTTAAACCGTGCTACGATTAGCACTTTCAGAGATCTTGGCACTGCCTTCGTCCAACAATACAAATACAATTTGGACATGGCACCCGACAGAGATCAACTCAGATCGATGTCGCAAAAAGACAAGGAAACCTTTAAGGAGTATGCTCAAAGGTGGCGTGAAATTGCCGCTCAAATTTGTCCACCTCTTGAGGAAAAAGAGATGACAAAGATCTTCTTAAAGACCTTAAGCTCATTTTACTATGACCGAATGGTTGCCAGTGCACCCAGTGATTTCACCGAGATGGTCGGCATGGGCGTACGTCTTGAGGAAGCCATCCGAGAAGGACGTTTGGTAAAAGACACTGGATCGACGAGCGGTACTAAAAAATACGGTAGTGCTCTCCCTAAGAAAAAAGAGCAAGATATTGGGAATATCTCTCTCGGAAAGCAAAGACGACGTTATCAACCGGTAGCAGCTGTAACTCCTGCTATCAACCCTACGTCTATTCCTACGTATCAACCTCAGGTTGCGCAGAGCCAACCTGACCAGCAAAGGACACAACAGCCTCTTCAGCAGGCTAGTCCTCCATATAACAACAACCGTACAACACGGCCACCAGGATTTGATCCTATACCCGTGAAGTATGTGGAACTATTTCCATTACTACTGGCTAAGGGGCACATTCAGACTAAATCTCCTCTTACAGTACCAGAAAACCTGCCTTTTTGGTTTAAAGTGGATCAAACTTGCCCTTACCATCAAGGAAGATCAGGGCATAACATAGAGACTTATCTCAATTTCAAGTCCGACGTGCAAAAACTTGTTAGGAGCGGGGTCTTATCCTTCAAGGATACAAATCCTAATGTTCTCACAAACCCGCTGCCTCAACACGAGAAGGTTGTAGTCAATCTGATTGAGAAAGAGACTAACGACGTCTATTAAATTCACGATGTACTCTTGTTGAAAACCAATCTGGTCAAGATGCATTGTAGACAGAGTGGATATGGCCATGTGCCACCTCATAACTATCATCAGTGTGATATCTGCTCTAAAAACAATCAGGGATGTTCTGTGGTGCAAGCAGCACTACAGGAACAAATGGATCTCGGATGGATCCAAGAGCACCGAGTTCGTGGAGTTAACATAGTCTATACGAATTCTAACGTCATTCAGAACCACGATATCCGTGCAATGATTGTCAACTTGGTGGCAATGCACTCAAGGCAAAGCCAGTATCATAATCTGCCGTGGCACGATTACAATTCCTGTCTGACTTGCTCGGTAAACAAACATGGATGCTCTTTCATACAGGAGGCCCTCCAGCGTCAGATGGATTTTGGATGGATCTAAGACTACCATGATAGGAACTCCTATCAAATCAACATGGTTCAGATCTTCGATATCCGCGTGATGAATACCAACCTGGTAGAGTTACATGCTGAGCAGGTCCGACTCAGATTCTTAATATCACATGACTATTAAAGCTGCAAAGCGGGTTGCGAAAACAACTGAGGTTGTACCCTTGTCCAGGAGGCACTTCAGCACTTGTTAAATCACTGGTGGATGCCAATTTATATGGATGAAGATACTCAGTAGATTAGTATCAATAACAGGAATCCTACTCGGCGTCAGAGTCGGGATGTTGGATCAGTGGAAGCTAACCTAGTGAGGTTACATTGTATTCAAAGTGGGCGTGGCCAGGTGCCACCACACAACTATGAATGTTGCGGCGTCTGTTCAGAAAGTAACCAAGGGTGTTACTTTGTGAGAGCAGTTCATCAGGGTCAGGTCGATCGTGGGGAAATTCGTCCATATCCGGGTTCTAGACCCATCAACTGGACGCCGAACTACCTTGCCGAGTAAGTTGAGGATGTTGTCACGATCTCTGGTCATCACAGGACCAGGGATGTTTTTGCCATTATCCCTCTACTTGATGAATCTAAAGTTCCCAACCGGGAACGGATCGAGATTAATTATGATGGTCAGAAAAACCAGAAGGCTCCCGTAGTCATCTATCTACCGGGACCACTACCGTATGAATCAGCTAAGGTTATCCCCTACAAATACAGTGCAACGACAGTTGAAAATGGAAAGGAAATTCCATTACCCTCCGTCGTGAATATTCCAGACATCAGTCGTGTAACACGGAGCGGTAGAATCTTCAACCGAGGAGTTAGAGAACTTAACAATGAAAAGGAACTTCAGACATAAGCTCCCGATCCACCAGTCAGTCAATCCAGTAATCCCGACCTTTCGAAAAATAATGATGAGATGTTGAAGCTCATCCAATGGAGTGAATACAACATTGTTGATCAGCTGTTACAGACTCCTTCAAAGATCTCGGTATTATCACTGTTACTCAGTTCAGAAGCCCACAGGGAGGCTCTACAGAAAGTCTTGGAGCAATCCTTTGTGGAACAGGATGTAACAATCAGACAGTTCGATAGCATTGTCTTTAACATCACTTCCTGCAATAATTTGGGATTTAGTGATGAGGAATTACCTGAAGAGGGTCGCCGTCATAACATGGCACTCAATATCACAGTTAACTGCCAGGACGATGCTTTAGCCAGCGTACTGGTAGACACAGGGTCAGCCCTGAATGTTATGCCAAAGTCCACTTTGATGTAATTATCATTCAAGGGCCCTCCGATGAGAATCAGCGAAGTCGTCGTCAAAGCGTTCGACGGATCCAGAAAAACGGTTATCGGCGAAGTTGATCTTCCCATAACTATTGGTCCTCATACTTTCCAAGTCACTTTCCAGGTCATGGACATCCGGGCAACGTACAGTTTTTTATTAGGAAGACCTTGGATACACCAGGCTGGAGCGGTCACTTCGATCCTCCACCAAAAGCTAAAGTTTGTCAAGAACGATCAACTTGTCACAGTTTGTGGGGAACAGGCCTTGCTTGTAAGCAACTTGTCATCATCTACTGGTATAGAACCCGAGGAGGTTATTGGGATGCAGTTCCAAGCACTGTCGATGAGCAAGGACAATCAGTTCAAAGAAGGAACTTCGATTTCCTCATGCAAAGATGCTATCAAAGCGGTCGAGAGTACCGATACAACAGGATGGGGACAGCTTGTCATTCCTATTAATAATAAAACAAAGAAGGGTCTTGCTTTTTCTGCAACCTGTACCCAGACAGCTACCAATGATGAATGTCTTCATCCCCTTCAAAACTTCTTCCACAGTGGAGGTTTTCTTCACCCGGTGTCTCAAGCAGTACATGCTATCAATGAGGAAGATCCCTCTGACACGAATGAAGAGTGGAAGTCCTATCTGAACGAGGACGGTTATATGTCTCAGGAAGAGGTGCCTATACCATTCTGCTATCCCGTACAGAGTCCAAGATTTATACCCAGGTCAGACGTCGAAATGATATACGGGGATTGTGATCCAGAAGGATGCCGTGCTCTGCTAAATTCATTAGAGGAAGACACTCTGATGAAAGACAACTTTGACCATAACTACTATGGCCCAATGGATGGTCTGCCAATGTGGCAGCCTTACCCAGGATACTTGGGGCCAGAAAGTCAGCCGAACAATGAAAATCAGCTGACTGTCATTGAACAAAATAATTGTGTCCCAACCATGTCATGGGATCAACACTCAGGTCATTCGGAAACTACTCAACATGAAGATGAATTCGCAACATTTGCAGGACTTGAATTCATCAACTATGCTTTTCCTGAGGTTAACGTCATCGAGAGGGATGACTCCTCCAGTTCGAAAGAAGTGTGGGACACCTTGGGACAACCGAGTGGAAAATTTGACTATATGGTCAAGTACACCGCTCCCGAAAGCTCTCGTATCAGGCTCGAAGATATCCAGCCAACTGGATGGGGAGATACAGCTGAGAGCACAAATACTATGCAAAATGCAACAGAGGAATTCTCCTACGACAATTCTGCCTGGGAGATAGATTCCAATGATCCTACTCCACCAGAAATCAGCGTCATTTCCGAAGACAAATCAAGGAAGGTGCCAGACTTTGTGATTCACCGAGGAGTTCGCCGCCAATGGGTTGCCGTCGAGGTTCCGAAGATCATTCATCAGTCAAAGTAATTACCATCTTTAACCTTTCACCCTGCCCAGGTGAAATGGATGTTTTGATAGGGCTCGCTTTCTGTAAATTTCCCTCTTCGCTTCGCCTAAAGCGACAGAGTTTTGTTTTATAGGGCTGTAGTTTCAAGAATCGACAAGTTCATAAATAAAATAACGTCGTTCTGTAATTTCCGCATTAATTGCTGTTTTCTTTTTTTGCTTTTTTCACAAAATGGTAATCCTAAAAAATAATCAATAATAAAAACAAGCAGTAAAATAAAACACTGCACACTTTTGCATTTTCTCTATCTCTTCTAAACATGAATCATCACGTCATGCAGATTGCTTGCTTTAAACCCCGTTGAAACATACGATCCGATGCCTTCTCCCAACTTTGAGTTCCCGGTATTTGGGGCTGAAGAAGAAAATGACGACAAAATTCCAGAAGAGATCTCTCGACTACTCAGACAAGAGGAAAGGTCCATTGAACCTCACAAAGAACCATTGGAAACGGTAAACTTGGGTTCAGAGCAAGAGAGAAAAGAAATCAGGATTGGGGCACTGCTCAGTCCAACTGCCAGAGAGGGTTTGATAAAGCTTCTCAAAGAATTCCCCGATGTGTTCGCTTGGTCCTATCAGGATATGCCAGGGTTGGATACCAGCATCGTGGAACATCACTTACCGTTAAGATCGGAATGTCCGCCAGTAAAGCAAAGGTTGAGACGAACTCACCCGAACATGGCCATCAAAATCAAAGAGGAGGTACAGAAACAGATTGACGCGGGTTTCCTCGCTACATCTGAATATCCTCAATGGTTAGCCAACATTGTACCTATTCTCAAAAAGGACGGAAAGGTCAGAATGTGTGTTGACTACAGAGATCTAAACAAGGCAAGTCCAAAGGACAACTTTCCTTTACCACACATTGACATGCTGGTAGACAGCACAGCAAAGTTCAAAATTTTCTCCTTCATGGATGGATTCTCGGGCTATAACCAGATCAAAATGGCGCCGAAAGACATGGAGAAAACTTCGTTCATTACCCCATGGGGTACCTTTTGTTACAAGGTAATGTCGTTCGGTTTGAAGAACGCCGGGGCAACCTATCAAAGGGCCATGACTACTCTATTTCATGACATGATACACAAAGAAATCGAAGTGTATGTCGATGATATGATTGCAAAATAAAAAACAGAGAGTGAGCACGTTGAACATCTCTCAAAATTGTTCGAACGTCTAAGAAAATTCAAGCTCCGCTTGAATCCCAACAAGTGCACCTTCGGTGTCCGTTCAGGGAAACTATTAGGGTTTATCGTCAGCCAGAAAGGAATTGAGGTTGATCCTGACAAGGTCAAGGCCATTCAAGAAATGCCTTCGCCGAAAACTGAAAAACAAGTCAGAGGATTCCTGGGACGTTTGAACTACATCTCCAGATTTATATTCCTTATGACCGCGACATGTGCGCCGATTTTCAAATTACTGAAAAAGAACCAGGATTGCGTTTGGTCATAAGATTGCCAAACTGCCTTCGACAGTATTAAGGAATATTTGTTGAATCCTCTGATTCTATCACCTCCAGTGGAAGGAAGACCACTGATCATTTATCTCACAGTCCTAGAGGACTCAATGGGATGTGTACTTGGCCAACAAGACAAAACCAAAAGGAAAGAGTCTGCCATCTACTATTTAAGCAAGAAATTCACCGACTGTGAAACTCGATACACGATGCTTGAAAAAACTTGCTGCGCTTTGGCTTGGGCAGCCAAACGTCTGCGCCAGTACATGATTCGTCACACTACTTGGTTGGTCTCCGAAATGGATCCAATCAAGTACGTTTTCGAAAAGCCTGCTCTCACGGGAAGAATTGCCCGTTGGCAGATGCTGTTATCAGAATATGACATAGAGTACCACGCTCAGAAAGCCGTTAAGGGAAGTATTTTAGCCGATCATTTGGCTCATCAACCGATTGACGATCAAGAATCAACCGGGTTTAACTTCCCAGACGAAGATGTCATGTATCTAAAAATGAAAGATTGCGATGAACTGTTACCCAGTGAAGGGCCAGAACCAGGTTCCCAATGGGGACTTATCTTTGACAGAGCAGTTAATCATTACGGAAATGGAATTGGGGCAATCATTGTTACCCCTCAGGGTACCCACATTCCTTTCACTACTAGACTTACGTTCAAGTGTACGAACAACGATACCAAATACGAAGCTTGTATTATGGGTCTCGAGGAAGCGATTGATTTAAGGATAAAAAACTTGGACGTATACGGCGACTCAGCCTTGGTTATCAATCAGATAAAAGGAGATTGGAACACATGCCAATCAGGATTGATTCCTTATAAAGACTATGCAAGAAGGTTGTTACCCTTCTTCAACAGAGGCGAGTTTCATCACATCCCTCGTGAGGAGAATCACATGGCTGATGCATTAGCCACTATCTCTTCAATGATTAGTGTAGGTCAATGGAATGACATACCTAAGATCAACATCATGCGCCTTGAACAGCCCGCTTACGTCTTCACGATTGAAGCAGTCATAGACGACAGACCTTGGTATCACGATATCAAATGCTTCCTTCAGAAAAAAGAGTACCCGCCTGGGGCATCCAGGAAAGATAGAAAGACCCTCAGAAGATTGGCTGGAACCTTCTTCCTGAGTGGTGACACTCTTTATAAGAGAAATTTTGACATGGTCTTGCTCCGATGCGTCGACAGACCAGAAGCAGACATGCTGATGAAAGAAATTCACGAAGGATCCTTTGGCACTCATGCCAACGGACACACAATGGCGAGAAAAATTCTCAGAGCAGGGTACTACTGATTGACCATGGAATCCGACTACTACAAGTACATGAGGAGGTGTCACAAGTGTCAGATATACTCTGACAAAATTTATGTACCGCCATCGCATCTCAAAGTTCTTTCTTCCCCGTGGCCTTTTTCCATATGGGGAATCGACATGATTGGCTTGATTGAACCTAAGGCTTCAAACGGACATCGGTTCATCCTGGTAGCCATTGACTACTTCACCAAGTGGGTCGAAGCAGCGTCATACGCTAATGTAACCCGACAAGTGGTGGTCCGATTTATCAAAAACAATATCATCTGCCGTTATGGTGTTCCAAGCGAGATCATTACTGATAATGGATCTAACTTAAACAATAAGATGATGAAAGAGTTGTGTGCAGAGTTCAAGATCGAACACCATAACTCATCTCCCTAAAGACCAAAGATGAACGGAGCGGTAGAAGCGGCTAATAAGAACATCAAGAAGATCGTTCAAAAGATGGTCGCGACCTACAAAGATTGGCACGAGATGCTACCCTTTGCTCTTCACGGTTATCGCACATCTGTCCGCACTTCAACAGGGGCTACCCCTTTCTCTCTAGTATATGGCATGGAAGCAGTGCTCCCCATAGAAGTAGAGATCCCATTAATCAGGGTATTGATGGAAGCTAAGCTCACCGAAACTGAATGGTGTCAAAGTCGACACGACAAACTGAATTTGATCGAAGAAAAGAGAATAACGGAACTATGCCATGGTCAGTTGTATCAACAGAGAATGAAGAGGGCGTTTGACAAAAAGGTCTGACCTCGTGTTTTTAGGAAATGAGACCTCGTGCTCAAGAAGATACAATCATTTCTCACTGACTCTCGGGGCAAATGGACCCCAAATTATGATGGCCCCTATGTGGTCGCGAAAGCTTTCTCAGGCGGCGCCTTGAGACTTGCAACCATGGACGGAGAGGAATTTGCCTACCCCACGAATGTTGATGTAGTCAAGAAATACTTCGCCTAAAAAAAACAACATCTCGGTGGATTGAAAACCCGAAAGGGCGGTCCAGGCAAAAGTTAGAGACATGGGAAAAAAAATCATCCCGGTGGATTGGAAACATCAAAGTACAATCCAGGCAAATATTAGGGATAATGTCAAGTAACTATGTTCAACAGAGGCAAGTCTCTCTGCAGCAGCAGTTACATCATCCGTCAGGAAAATTCCAGTCAGGGTCATCTTCGACAGAAGCTCAGGAAGCCCCGAATTCAAAGTTGGTAGAAGGATAGTGGTCGTTATGTTTCAACGTAGCCATTTTCCCTGTAAATTACCATTTTCAAACTTTGTATATACTCTTTGGAATCGCGTTTGGCTGATCTCCATCTTATCAATAAAATTTGAGCCTTTATGCTTTTGTTTGTAATTCTTATTTGTTTTAGCTTTACAGAACGACATTTTAACATGATCAACGATTCTTGAAATAAAACAAAAATGAATTTACTTGTTAAAACTTTTTCTGATTTTAATAAAGACGGCAATTTCTTTTGACTGTTGAACATCAGAAGAACATCGGTCGCTTCTCCAGAAGTAAGCGAACTTCAAAGTGCAGAATCAAAGTACTCATTCTAACCCAGTACGCCTGAATGAAGGGATCAACTGTGTCAGAGACCTTGTTTCTTCTGACACGCTTCGGCCGAGTTCTCATCTCCTAAGCTCGATCAACGGTATTCCCCGCGGGGACTATCTCTCATAAGCAAGGTGGAATTGCTTTTCTGAACCAGCAGTACTTCTTTGCCCCGCGATGGCCGAGTATCCAGTCGTGTTCACCTGTCAGTTTGTATGTCGCGTCAGTTTTGTCAGCATAAACATACATACATCATGCATTATTTGATTTGCATTTACAGTCATATTGCATCACTATCACTCTAGTCAGTCTTGTCCCCTAGTGATAACAATTTTCTCAATCGAGTTGTCAGCCCTTTCCTCGTCAGGAAGTGTTACGTCTGAACAATCTCTCTCCTCCAGTTTTATTTTTGGATTGAAGTTGGGTCCTCGACCACTTTGATAACTTGAACCTCTGAAAAGCCAGAGAAAACATTCAACAAACATCACTCTTCGCCATTGAAGATGATATCCTTGCTTTCCCGGACTAAGGAAAATCCACAGAGAAAGCCTCCTAAGCAGAGATTTGGCATTACAGCTGCCTTTCTCCGAAAGACCACTGATGAAAAGGTCATCGGCACCTCAAAATTAGATCACATCATATGGCATTTCTCCGAGAAGATCTCCGAGAAAAGTATGATGTAAAGACCCCAACCGACAGCAGTCTCTCAAAGAGACTCGCTTTCCCCAGTAGAATCGACAAATGGCGTCTCCAACAGAGAAGTTTGTACACATCTACAACTCAGACGATTGGGTTCTCCAGCAAGTCTGACATCGAAACTTTTTCCACTCAAATGGCATCGCCCTAGGAAAATTCGGAGAGAAGTTTGAGGAAAACCGCTACGCATAGCGTCCCTTGTCAATTAAGTTTATTGACAAAAGAAACTAAGACGAGTTTCTTGGTAGGAAACCAGGATCGAGGGGAAGTTTAAATCAGCAACTGAGACCAGTTCCTTGGTAGGAAACCAGGAATGGGAGGGAGGTTGACAAAAGAAACTGAGACCAGATATTTGGTAGGAAACCAGGATCGAGGGGAAGGTTATTTCAGTAACTGAGACCAGTTCCTTGGTAGGAAACCAGGATCGAGAGGATGTTTATATCATAAACTAAGACCAGTTCCTTGGCTGAAGACCAGGATCGAGGGGAAGTTTACCTTTTCTAAGCATCATTGCTTAGCTAAAGAAGATGAATGCGTAAGCTACCATTCATAACCACCATCAAAATTTCGGGTATTCAGATATTTAATCCTCTTGCACCCCGAATGCCTGAATACCTTCGTCATTCACACCTTCGGGTCCAAGAAGATTAAATAGGGGCATCTGTCATACCCCAAATTTTGACCACTGAGATTCCCATCATTGTGAAAATCATCATCACAATTTGGAGGAACCACCATGCTTCATCAGTCTCCCCAAAGATGGGTGAGCATTCACTACAATCAAAATTAGGGTTTCATGCCCTCTCTGAGTGCTTAGACAAAGGTTCAATCCAGGAATGACATGATCTTCAACTTTTCTAACCTCTCAAACATACACAATGGATCAAGAGGACTCCCACTTCAAGGATTAAGCACAAGGCTGCTCCCTTCTAGGTGGATTAAGTCTCAAGATCGATAGTGTCACCAAATTAGGGTTTTGGTCGACCAGGGCCTCCAGATGGAAAATTTTCATCTGGGCACAAGCCAAGGATCGAAAACATAACCTAATATACTCCATGGAACCTCATGGACCCATTCATCAAGTCAATTTTGCCTCAGGGGATGCATACATCAAAAATTAGGAATTAGGGTTTCTTGACCTAATTCACCCCTAAGTTGACTTTTGGGACAAATCATGAACCAAGACCTCAAGAGAGGGTTTAAGGGTCTCTAATGAACTATATTGATCCATTTGGAACAATGGATTAATCCAAGAAGCTTGAGCAATAAGTCTCAATTTCATCTGCACTACAATTAGGGTTTTAAGGAAAAAGTCAACTATAACTTTGACTTTTGACCAGGACATGCTCCCAAACCCTAAGACATGATACAATATGCCCTATGACACCCATGTAACATGTCCATCAAGTTTGATTTAGGTCAAGGACATGATTTCCTGAAGAATTGCACAGTTTGGAATTCATCTGATAAAAAGTCAACTGTGCACAAAAGTCAACTTTGACTTTTTGAGATTTTTCACCAAAATGGATTTTTAACCCTAAAATGATGTTAATGTATGGTTTGAATCATCATTCATCAAGAAAAATCAAGAAAAGTTGGATAACTTGTAAAAGGGGTAACCATAAAAACTTAGAAAATTTTCTAAGTTAAAAATAAAGTGACAAGGGTACCAACTTTGAAGGATCATAACTCCTAAACCACAAAGCCATTTTTTCTCATCCAAATATGGATTTGTAGCCCTCATTACCCTCTAAAAAAACTTCAACTAGACCTAAGTCCAATTCATTAAGGATTTTGAGTTATGGAGTGATCAAAATGGCTGAAAAGTGGAAATGTCACTTTTTCCAACACTTAGTGAAATTTTCACTAAGTCAGAATCTGCCTCCACTTTTTGCCAAATGTAGGGGGATTTTTCACTTGGATTCAAAAGAGATCAAAACCAAACATGTTCAAACAGTTGTTGTATCATGTAAGGGCTTTCCAAAATGGCCAAGAACATTGCCAAATTCCATTTGGGCTATGAGTTATGACATTGGAAAGTTGCCTTGCTGAAATCTGTCAAAGGCAAGGCAGAATTTGCAACTTTGCTCGATTTTCCAAAATCAGCCAAATTCAAATGCTCCTATCCACTTAGACACCTCAGAGGATTGAATCTAAAGGGGACAATCACTGAGCCAAGCCTCCAAAGTCCATGGAACAAGAAATAGCATGTTGAACCTAAAATGGCCAAAATAGGGACAAGACTCCAAATTTGGATTGAAGCATTCAATGGAAGCATCAAGGTGGCATGGACTGAGCCATTCTCATCTGAAATCAGTCAAGACTTATCCAAGACCAAGGGAACCAAAGCTCTGTGCCCTAACCTCTAGTCAATGGCTAGAGGAGACTTGGATTTTCATTTGCCAACATTGGCCAAACCTACTTACCAGTTGCCATTCACTATTCCTTGCAAAACAAACTTGCTCTACTATAAATAGAGCTCAATTGTGATCAGTTTGAGTACACCAAAGCCATCTAACAGATGCTTTCCTCAAAATCTCTTTCTCTTGGCAAAAATGCCTTTCTTAGCAAGGTAGCTATCGGGTTTTGAGTTTGAGAGCTTTTCCAATCAAACCAATCACTCACACACCTCACATACATCATATAGAAGTGATCCAAACACTCACATAACATCTGAAACACTGATTTCACAAAATCACCAGCTGGTTGCTCAAACTTTCAATCAAGTTACAGCTGAGGTACCACAAATCGTTCCAGCCAATTTCAATCAAGTCCAAGCATTCAAACACACTCCATAGGGTGTAGGGAAGCTGTTCAGATCATCACCACTCATCTATAACACCTCCAAATCAAAAATCACATTGCACTTGCTGTCACGGCCTAGAGGTAAGCACATACTTGGTCATCTCTCAATCTATGCATATTTCCTCGCACAATAATTTGGCCATATGTTCATAATCATGCATGGAATGTTTCCCCTCAATTAATTGCATTGTTTGAATCGTGTATCAAAAATTCTAGCCTTCATGCTGAAATTAGGGTTCTTGAGGATTTTTCATGATTTCTTGTTATATGTTTCATTTAAATGAAATTAATGGACATAGACATGATCGTGAGGTTGAGACGAGCATAATGATATGTGGATTGCATGTTATAATCAAGTATTCAAGGAGATTGGATAGAAAATGCAAATCAGCCAAACCCAGAACACGCGCGTGTTCTTTAGCTGTTCTTGGCACCTTTTTTGAATTTTCAAATATTTGAATTTTGTGATTTTTCTTTAATTGATTCAAAAATTAATTTCTCTCTGAGTTTTAATAATTTTGAGTTGATTCTTTTTTTAATAATTCACAAAAATGTTAAAATATTTTATTTTCCCAAAAAAATCCCAAAAATATTATTTATTTCATATAATTGATATTTTTGCAAAGAATTAATATTTTAATTTTAAATATTTGTTCCACATTGATTTTGCAACTTTTAATGCTTTCTAATTATTTTGTAGGTCAATACTTAATTTTTGAAGCATTAATCCAAGATCACAATTTGTTTTTCACATATTAAACAATTTTGATCATTTTAATTGAATTTTTATTCGATTAAATACATTTTTGAAAACAAATTAGGGTTTTTGGATTAATTCAACCCTCTTAAATAATTTTCAAAACATTTTTGGGCCTCTAATAGAGTGTAAGACCCAATCCTTTCTTGACCAAAACATTTTGGGCCTCAGTGTATTGTATAAGTCCCGATACCTTCAAAAACAAACGGCGCGATCGTCGCCCTTTTGAAAAATAACCTTGGGCCTCTCCTCGAGCTATAAGACCCATTCAAAACACTTTGGGCCTCTATTAGAGTGTAAGACCCAACCCCCTTTTAACCAAAATCATTTGGGCCTCACTTATTGTATAAGTCCCTCTGCGTTAAAAGAAAATCTCGGCGCGATCGCCATTTTAAACGAAAAAATCAATTGGGCCTACCCTCGTGTTATAAGCCCCACTCTTTTTCTTTAAATTTTTTGGGCCTCTTGAGAGAGTGTAAGACCCATCCCTTTGTACAGAAAACCTTTTAGGGCCTCAGTCACTTGTATAAGTCCCTCTGTACAAATTCAACAGTGCGTTCACTGATAAAACCCTGGGCCTCTCCTTGAGCTGTAAGCCCCAAATCTTTCTTTTTCAAAGCACTTTCTCCTTTGATTTTGAATATACTGTTATTTTCAATCTTTCTTTGTTGAACAACTAACCAAACAGCATGGAAGCTCTACAACCGAGTAAGTGGTTATTGCTTTCATTTACCGCTTTCATATACATATAACTGTATTGTGGGGCTGTTTCACTATAACTCTTCTTTCATAAACTCATATTAACTGTGTAATAATAGTATAGATATTTCGAGTTTCCCCGGCAACTACGTCTAGAACTAGGTGACGCCGTTTCGTTTAGTAATAGAAATAGACAACTAGATCCCCCAATAGGATCACCAGATACAGTCTTTTCTTCGGCTGTCCTCATTAGGAATTATCAAGAAACTCTATTCCCAGAGATGAATGTATTCTCCGTGAATGGCATCTTTGAGTTTCTTCCAAATTCTCGAACTTTCCTGACTTGACCTATTCCTTGTGAATAGCTTGCCTTGAATTTCTTGGGGTTTGGGGACCCACGGGCTTCTTAAAAGCATCGGCCTCCTCTTGGGCATCGTACAAGGACCCACAGGCTTCCTAAAAGCAACCCCGCCTCCTCTTGGGCTTAGTACAAGGACCCTACGGCTTCTTAGAAGTATTCATAGCCTCCTCTTAGGCTTCGTATAATGATCTCTTCCTCCAGGAATGATAGCCTCCTCTTGGGCATCGTACAAGGACCCGTCGGCTTCTTAAAAGTTTCCAGCCTCCTCTTGGGCTTCGTATAAATTGTCCCGACGACCTCCTAGAGGTATAGGAACAGTATAGGAACAAAACTTAATCATCTGCATAGAACAGTCCTTTCATAGAGTCTACTACTATTTCTCAAAGCTTGGTACAAAAGATGAAACTCTAGACACGGACAGTTTAATTTCCTTGAGTCTCAAAGACATTCTCAAGTGACCCCTTCGTTAAATAGGAAGGAAACCCGTAGACTCGGACAGTCTCAATACCCTTCGGATTTCCCGCTTCCTTAAAAGAACAGGAATAACCCGAATCCTTGAATCCAATCCATGAGTACAGTGTTGCTCATATAAGAACTGATTTTCTCTTTAAAAATCAATCTACTGGACCTGTCACTCAATTGAAACAGTAACCATAGCCTCCTCTTGGGCTTTATACAATGATCCTCCCCAGCGGAGTCAAACAAAGTTTCGCCTCTCTCTCAGGCTTTATACGAGATACAAAAAGGTTCTTATTGAGCCAAACAAATTTTAGCCTCCATCTCGGGCTTTGTACGAGATACAAAAACTCTCTTGTTGAGTCAAATAGCCTCCATCTCGGGCTTTATACGAGACACCAAAAGACTCCATCGTCGAGTCGAAACCTTTTAGCCTCTCTCTCAGGCTTTGTACGAGACACATAATAGCCTCCTCTTAGGCTTTGTATAAGAAAACCACTGGTTGATCCAATTAACCTTTTAGCATCAAAGACGTGCCTCGTTCACAGTACACAAACATCAACAACTCCTTCCCCTTCATCTAATTACTGTAAGCGGAAAGCCTCTGGATCATCTACATCCATGCCACTGTCCCTCTTTTAGCATGAGAAATTCCTAAGGAAAGATAGGATTGCTCTAAACTGAGTTAAAGTCTTCTCCTTCAGGTTAAAACCCCCTATAAAGTAAATTATGGCATTGCTAGGATTCGCATATCCCGGTTAAAGTAATTCTCCTTTATAACCAGTCACCCAACAGTTGTGACAGACAAACCCTTCTTTAGAGATGACAAATTCTCTCTAAAGTCGAGGTCCTTCAGTTTCACGTCTTGGGCTTTGAACAAGATACAAATAGACCTTTCAGCTTCACATCTTGGGCTTTGAACAAGATACAAATCACCTTTCGCTTCACGTCTTGGGCTTTGAACAAGACACCAAAAACAACCATTTCCTCCCATAGAATAGGAGGAACTACGAACGCTCTGATTTCCCTGTTTCAGTAAACGGGAATACGTAGGCATAAGATTGAAAGAAAAATCTTAGCGAGCACACTAAACAAAAACCCAAAATCCCATATCTCCATCAATCAAAAGCAGTAATTCAAAAAACATCAGTCCTAACATCTTAATCCTTGTTCCCCGCCAGAAACCCTCTGTCTAGATAAAAAAAAGAAGAAAACAGTATTGGCGAAAATATAAATAACCAGTACAAAGGCCCCCCCACATTGATAGCATCCATAACCTAACAGACCGCTGTTTAAACTCAGTATGCAAAGCAGGGTTAATTGGAGACATCTATTTCCCTTCCTTCATCAGCTTTAATAGGATAAAAAATGAATCGACCTGTAGTTTAAAGCTCAAACCGCAGAGAGCGACCAACGCTTAAGAACCGCGTCCAAAATCGCTCGCTACACGCGTGTTCTTCTTCCCCAGATTTACAAAACCTCTCATATTTGTCTAATTACTAAATGAAAATGACTTTTGTAAACATGAAACTTGCTCGTTTTTGAACAAGGATTCCAATGGTACCAATTAATTGCATTTATATTAAGTGTGGAGTGAGAAATCAAATGATGAACTCAAGAACCCTAATTTCTGCAAGAACACTATGAAATCCTATACACGATTCATACATAGGAATTGATTGAGGGGAATTACTCTACATAAGTGCAGAAACATGTTTGTAACTTAAAAACACATTTATGATGCATGAATTATAGAGTTTGAGAGTGTCAGGCTTACCTCTTGCAAGAAGAATTCGAATTATATGTTGGAGGTGTTACATATGTTGTGTAATGATCTGGACAGCTTCAATGGACCTCAAGTAATGTGTTTGAAAGCTTGGAATGGATTGAACCAGTTTGGAACTTGTTAAGGCACCTCAACTACAAACAGGCCAAAAAGCTTGAGCAAATGGGGGGTGACTTTGTGATTCTGATGTTCCAGATGAGTTTTAAGGTTATGGGTCACTCATATATGATATATATGAGGTGTTGGCATGATTGGTTTTGATAGAATTGCTCTCAAATTGAAAATTCGATAGTGACTTGAATGAGAAGCAAAATTTGGTTTTTTGAGAGTGATTGGAAGGAAAACATGAATTCAGAGGTTTTGGGGTGGTTTGATCAGTCACACATGACCTCTATTTATAGTATAGGAAGTTTGTTTTGGAAGCAATAGTGTTTGGAGGCTGATCATGGCAGTAGCTTGTAGCCATTGACTTGGATAATTCAAAAGTGCCAAGTCAACTCTTCATATCTTGACTCCATTTAACTTTGCAGGTTTGAATGGTCAGAGTTTGGACTGAAATGTTGACTGGCTTGGAGTGTAGTGATCTGGTTCATGACACCTCAATGCATTGCATTGATGTCACCTTGCAAAATTTGAATTCCAAGTTTTATATCATGATGATTTTCACACGCCAAGTTGAATTCCTTGCCTCTTTGATCATGAACCAAGTGAGTCATCAGATTCTTTGTGTTTTTGGAAGATGACAAAGTTGGCAAAGTGACAAGATTTGAAGGGAAAAATCGTGTGGCACAAGTTTGGTTTCCATGTTGTCTTGAAAACTCAAGTTTTTAGGCCATGTATCAAGGCTTGTAACTCCCCAAGTGGAGTTAAGATGAGTTCTTGTACTTTTTGGAAAGCCATTATAACATACTTTAACTTTGATGTCCAACGTTGGTCTTGAATCAACTTGGATTATGATGAAAAATGGACCTAAAGTTGGTGAAAAACCAAGACAGATTTAGTCCAAAATTTTCACCAAGTGTTGGAAAAAGTGATCATTTTCATGTTTTTGTGATTTTGCTCAATCCATAACTCAAAATCCATGAGGATTTGGAATCTGATGTAGTTGACAATTTTGAATTATGTAATGAGAGCTTTCATTTGAGCTTTGGATTGAAGAAAAAGGCCTTGTGGTTTAGGAGTTATTTAGGAGTTATAACTCAAAATTTTAAGTTTTTCAAGGTTGCCCCTTTTTCAAGCAACCTCACTTTTCTTGATTTTTCTTGATTGATGATGATCCAAACCATGAATTAACATTGTTTTTTTACTTAGGGAAGCCTTGATTGTCAAGAAATTCAAAAAGTCAAACTTGGTTTTTAGGCACAGTTGACTTTATGTCAGATGAATTTTAAACTATGTGATCCTTTATACAATCAAGTCCTTGACCTAATTCAAACCTAATGGATGGATTCCATAGGTGTTTTAGGGTGTCTTGAATCATGTCCCAAGGAATGGGAGAATGTCTTGGTCAAAAGTCAAAGATACAGTTGACTTTTTATCAAGAAACCCTAATTGTGGTCAAGATGAATTTGGAACTTGTGAATTAAGCTTCTTGGATCAATCCATTATTGTAAATGGATCAACGTGGTGTATTTGAGGCCCTCAAATCATATCTTGAGGTCTTGGTTCATGTCTTGCCTCAAAAGTCAACTTAGGGATGAATTAGGTCAAGAAACCCTAATTCCTGATTTTTGATTAATGCATCTCTTTAGGCTATTTTGACTCTATGATTGGGTTCATGAGGTCCCTTGGAGCTTCTTGACTCATGTTTTGAAGTATTAGTTCATGCCCAGATGAAAATTTTCCTCTGGAGGCCTTGGTCGACCAAAACCCTAATTTGGTGACACTGTGGATCTCGAGGCTTGATCAACTTGAGATGTTGCACTCTTGTGCTTGATTCTTGATATGGGAGATCTCTTGATCCTTCATGGATGTTTGAGAGGCTTGACAAGTTGAAGATCATGTCAATTCTTGATTGATCCTTTGTCTGAGTGCTCTGAGAGGACTCAAAACCCTAATTCTTGATTGTAGTGAATGCTCAACAATCGTTGAGGAGATTAATGAGATATGATGGTACAGCCATTGTAGCGGCAAAATCGTGAGTGTAAGTTATTGATTAACTTAACTCGAAAAGCAAGAGTCGCCACCGCACTTTTATTTTATCCAAAAAGGAAAGGAAAAAGAGCGAACAAAACCTACACAAGCTCTAAACAAGAACAGGTGAAGAGAATCCGGGTAAGGGGGTTGGTTACGCAATGGGAAGGTGTTAGCACCCAAAACGTCTATAGTACTCTATAGGAACCCTTTGAAATATCTACCGTTTTTGGTCTGAAAATGGTTTACTTGTAAAGAGATTGAGGAGATGAGAGGAGAATTATTTTTTAAGATTTTTGTGTTTGGAGAGACTTGTCGTCTCATGCCTATGTACCCACGCTGTGCAATGTAGGATCAAAACCCCGTAGTTCGTGGTACAAAGAGTGAAAATTGTTTGTTTTGGTTGTTTTTAAATGTAAAGACAAGTCGTCATTTCCAAGCGAATAATTCCTCTTAAAGAAATAAATCATGTCTAAACTTATGAAAAAGTTAAAGGAAAAGTGCACGAGGGCACAAAAAGAGAGTGATGAGTTTGATGTTTTTTAAGTCTTTTGAAAAAAGGTGTCAATATGCTTATGTAGTTTAGCATTTGTTAAGAAATGAAAAGGAAAGAGTAAAAATCACTTGACAAAGTCAAGGTTTGATTATGAAAGAGGTTATAGTTTGAAATCAAGAAGGTTTTGAAAAAGGGAGAAAGTTTTGAAAATTGAAGAATGGGGAGGAGAAGAAGTGACTATCCTAAAGCATAAAGTAAAAGCTAAGGATAAGAATAGGCTAACCACACAAGTAAGCTCCATAGTCTTCGAACCACAATTCCAAAGCAAAGGGAAAAAGTCCTAGTTCTAAGTCCAAGGTTCCAAGAATTGCATTGGATGTCCAAGGTCTAAGTGTAAAACTCCATGTCCATTGCAAAGGATAGTAACCATAGTCCAAGATTAGAAACACAAGTTTTTTAGAGGTTTTAGCCTTTATTAATGTTTTTGGTCCAAGTGGACAAAGAAAAAAAAGCGGAAGCATAAACATGTGTCCAACGGACAAAGGAAAAATTGCGGAAGCATAAACATATGTCCAACGGACAAAGGAAAAATTGCGGAAGCATAAACATGATATGAAATGATAATAATGGAGCATAAAAGTATAAGAGATAAGGAGCGAGAAGGAATTGTAAATGATTAGTACAATAGTAATGTTAGTAAGTTAGTGATTAGTTGTTAGAATTGGTGATCAATAATAATTGAATAATTGCACTTAGGTCAAGGTTAATGAGAACTCATTAGAGGATTGATAAGACCAAAGCCTCTTAACAACAAGTTTCATAAGTTTTGAACCAAAAGACAAATAATCAACTATTCTTGATAGTTTTCCGAGGCGGGACAAATTTTGGTCTATGTTAAGCGCACGCCGAGTAATTTGTTCGAGCAATTACCCTACGAATGAGGCCGGCCATGAGATGTATGTGTTAATGCATGCGAGATGAATGATATACGGATCGTCATCCTAAAGCAATGCCACACGAAAAGAGAAGGTGGTAATGATCTCGTCTCGATCGAAATTCAACAAAGGAATTTCAAGATCACTTCGACTCTCATCGATCAAAAAGAAAAGAAAATAGATGAAGAAAAGTGGATCTAAAAATTATGATCCACACAACCAATCAAAAATGAAATAAAATGAGAAATCAAAATAAAAATCAAGAATTAAAAGATAATTCATGATATAATTTTTTAGATTTTTAAGAAATGTTAAAAAAAACAAATCTAAATAAAAAGAATAGAGAGAGAGGTGTGGAATTGAAAGAAGTGGTGGTGGTAGTAAAATCCATGCACGGGCTAGGCCCAAAACACATAAGTATTTAAAAAAAAAAAAAAACAAGTTTTTAAGACAAAAAGTAAGTAAAATGGATCAGAAAGTGGAAAAAAAGAAAGAACAATCGTCTTCTCCATAGCTTCACGATACTATTCATGACGTTGGCGGAGGGATTCACGTTCACTCACTGCGGAGCGACGGAGAAAAAATCTTGCACGGTCGTGATCGGAATTGAATGAGGATATCAAATATGTCCATGATATCATGTCACTGTGTCTCTATCAACCAAATCGGAACCGCGAAAGTTCAAAGACAAACTCCATATTACCTTCAAAATCAAGGTGAGAAACACTTAAATCCTCATCTTCTTCTTCTGAACTTGAGTGAAATTGTTGTATGTTGAAGCGCTGTTGTCCGTTAGATGCGAGACGAAATTGTTGTTGTGTGAGAATTGTTGTGATGTGTTGTTGTTACGAGATGAAGTTGTGTGGTGTAATGGTTTGAAGGGAAAAAAAATAGAAGTAAAAGTTGAATTGAGAAAGAGTTTTGAGGAATTGAAGCTCAAAGTTTATGAGGAATTGAATTTAGTTTTTTGTGAATTGCAGGTTAGAATTGAGAGAAGTTTATGAGAGATTTTGAAGTTTGGTTGAAAGGTTAGAAGATGGTGAAGCTTGAGGTATGAATTTGGCAGGATGTTTTTGGCTTTTCAAGCTTGATGAATTGTGAAGCTTGAAGGTGCTTTTATAGATGAATTGGAGAGTGTATTCGCTGCCGTTTTGAATCTTTATGCTGCGTTTTGGAATTGGAATTGTGCGACTTATTGTTGCCTCGCGTTTGGTGTTGAGTGTAGCAGCGTTTACGTTTTGTTTGTTGGCTTTGTGTCGTTTTGAAAGCGTTTTGAACTCCTTCATTTGCTGCAGTTATTTTGCACGACGCCGTTTTGATTTTTCATTTCATTTACTGCAAGTTGTTTTAAATCGTGGTGTTGTTTGGCTCATGTGATTGTCGCAGCTTAGAATTGTGGTTTACGGCTTGTATTGGTGTGAGGCTTGCTGGTTGAAGCTTTATTTTATTTGTCATAGCAGCTTATGAATTATTTCAGTGAGATCTTGGCAGGTGATGTAGCTTGGAGATTGTAGCCTTAGCCGTGAAGCTTGGAGTGCATCAACGGCTTGGGAAAGATGACGTGAAGAGATTGGTAGTGTGGAGTTAGGCCGTGTTTAGGAGGTATTAGCCAATTTTTTGTTGTAAAAAAAAATGTAATGGTCCATGGATTTGTAATTTGGATAAAGCAAAAAAAAGGATAATGAAAAGATGAAAATGGTTAAAAATGGATTTGGAATATTTGGATAATGAAAGTGGGTTTCTAAATGGATATTTAGAAAATTGGATATGAACTTGGTTTTAGAAAAATGGGTTAAGAGCTTGGAAAATAAAAATGGTTTAAATGGAGAAATGGATTTTATGAATAATGGATAGCAAAAATGGATATGGATCACAAATCTTTATTTTTAGCCCAAAACCAATCTTGACTTTTTCCACTAGCCTCTGATAAAGTCACACAACCACTACTGAACAATTGTCATTTGAATCTGACTTTCTGAACCCAAAACTCACATGAACCACTGCTTGATAAACTGAAGAATCTCAGCACAAGGCATCTTGCTTTTGAACAACCACATATGACTTGAAATCACTTCATTGTCTTTGACAAACCTGCACAACACACAGAGAGAGAAATAAGCAAACGGCAGCATATTTTTTGTATTTTTGTTAGACGTTAGCAAACAGAAACATGTAATAAAGCAAGTGAGAAAATACACAGATACCAGGGAGAAACAAAGATCGTGATCTTGTTTGTGATTTTGAGATGCAAATGAAATGAGTGAAATCTTAGGGGTAAAAATTAGGGTCTTACAGCTGCCCTTATTTAAGTTCCTTCAATCAGGAGATATGAAGGTTGAAAAACTTCATCTCGACAAGATCGAAGATACTTAAATACAGAAAACCAAATTTTTAGCCATAAGATGCCACAAGATGATATGAATGCAAAGGATGAAACAGACTGTGGGGAAACTTGAAACAAAAGATACGGTAAAATGAGAGATATGACGTGAAAAGACACGCCGGGGAACACAAGCTATTTCTATAGATCTGTCAAGGTGACAAGAAGTATCCATCAATAGTTGGAAAGAGAGGGACAAGACCCTGGAAAGACAAGTAGTGACATCCAAGAATAGCATTGGATGGAAACTACAAATGAGACAAAAGGTATGTCAAAAGATGTCCAAGAACGGCATTGGGCAAGCAACAAGAAAGTTTCTGGTAAAAACAGTAGCATCATCCAAGAATAGCATTGGATGAAGGTGAAAAAGCACTCTATTAGGGATAAGACATCTAAGAATGGCATTGGATAAAAGGAACTACAACATTCAAGAATGGCATTGAATGAGGCAACAACAAACATCAGAGTCATCCAAGAATAGCATTGGATGGAAACAAAATTCCATTTGAAAAACTTCATTGGGGAACATCCAAGAATGGCATTGGATGGCAAGGTTAAACATCTGAGATATCCAAGAATAGCATTGGACTTGGCTGGGGAAAAGGTGTCTAAGAATGGAAAAAGTTCTGGAAAAAACATCAGAATTATCCAAGAATGGCATTGGATAAAAAGAGTTCACAATATCCAAGACTGACATTGAATAAAGTGAGCAGGGACTTTCAGGAATGGCACTGAAAGGTAAAGGTAAATCACTACATTCAAGAATGGCATTGAATGATAGTGAGAAAGACATCCAGGAATGGCACTGAATGCAAATGAGAGAACTCATCCAGGAATGGCACTGAATGAACAGATAAAACTTTCAGGAATGGCACTAAAAGTAAAGGTAAAACTCATCCAGGAATGGCACTGAATGAACAAATAGAACTTTCAGGAATGGCACTGGAAGATATCCAAGCAGATATATAATGGGGATTACAGAAGAGAGAAAAGACTTCTAGGAATAGCACTGGGAGAAACAAGAGGAACAAAATATCCAGGAATGGCACTGGAGATCAAAAGAGACATACATCCAGGAATGGCACTGGAGTGAAAAAAAAGCAAAGATCCAGGAATAGCACTGGAACGGAACAAAACAAACATATAACAACAATAATAGATGTACAGGGAAACAACAACATCCAGGAATAGCACTGGAACGAAAGAAGATAAACAAGACATCCAGGAATAGCAATGGGTGAAAAGACAGGTAAACGATAACATTCAGGAATGGCACTGAATGAAAAGGCAGGTAAAAGTTTTGGTAGGTGCCAAGTAAGTTGGACTTTGATCTCAAGGTAAGATGTTGAAAGCAACAGGACCTCGGGAAATGCATATGAGCACGAAGCAAACTTTGAGCTATGAAAATATTTCTATGCAATGATATATGAATGATTTATGTATGCAATGCATATGATAGGGACAACCGAGATAGACTCTTTTGTGAGGGGAGAATGGGAACTCTGATTCCTCAACACAGGGAACACTGCCCACCCTGCTTGGAGAGAAGATGTTGAACACATCTCTGTCACACTTATGAATTGTATTAGGCTGATGGTCTTTTGAGGAAAGACATCTTGAGGATTCTTGAAGAAGATTGCCCCAGATTGATTGACTGATGAGGATAAACTGATCATAGCTTCAGTTTGACTGTTGCAGGGGAAAATGAAATTATCATGGCTTCAATTCTTTAAATGATTGCTGAGGTTAAACTGATCATGGTTTCAGCTTGACTATTGTTGGGGATGAACAGATCATGGCTTTAGTTCTTGAAATGACTGTTGAGAAGGCTAAACTCAGCATGGGTCTTGAAAGAGATCTTCTGGTTAACCAATTCTGAGAATAACTTGCACTGAGCAACAAATATTGAACTGATTCACGACAGGCTTTGGAAGTAGTGTGCCCCTGATAGGATCACTGACCAAGTTTCTCAACTGTTTGAAGTTTCCTTAATGAGGAAAGTTTGCCTGCAAATAAGATTATTCAGACAAACATGGTAATTTTAATGCAAAGCTCATGCAATTTTGAAATCAAAAAATCATTTTTGGAATGATATTATTGATGTAAAGCAAATGAACCACTTGTCAAAACACGGCGGTTTAGACATGCAAAAATGAAAGATAAAGCAAAGGTATGACATCAAAGCAAATGATTGGCAACAAATATAGGAGTCAATTTACGCAACCTTGCCGTAGTATGCTTTCAAAAGAAACCTAGCTTCAATTAGGTCTTTTGAAGGTTGTAACGTGGTCTGGTTCACGGTTTTTGAAACCAAGGATATAGGCTCAAAGTTTATTTGTACCCAACCCATTCGTCGTGATGATCTCCAGTCCTATGCTCAGTTAATTCAAACTATGCGTTCAGGTTCCAAATGATTTTGGAATTGCAACATAGTTATGATGATGGCTTGAGGGATTTTTGAGATGGTAGTCACTCTTTCTTACAAAAGTTTGTTGTTTTTGATGAGGACCTCAGTTAACTCGTTTTGTATTTGAGGATTTTGGTAACCTCTTGATTGATTTTTTTTTGTTATCCCTAACTTTTACCTGAACTGTGTCATTTGAGTTTACAGTCAGCGGGATGCCCTAATTTTTGCCTAAGTCTCCTTCATAGGTTTTGACTTAGCGGACTTTTCTTTTGATTTTTTTCATTCTCTTTTTTTTTTGAAAGATAGTGACTGCTTGGCTAAATGATTACGGTGAACCATCATTGGCTTTTGATTTGAAAGACATCTTTGACACTTCTTGGATGTGTGCGAAGGAAAGCTTGTGATTGCAACCTTTATTGGAAAGCGTCTTGAATGATTTACTTGAATTTGAATGCATAGCCAAATTAACTGAGAACTACCCATCCCTAGGTTAAAATTGCGGGTTTTTCGTACAGAAGGAAACTCCAACTTCTAGGCTCGAAGGGGTTGACAAAGGGTTAACTTCCTTATTTCTCCAGTGTTTGGGAGTTGAAACAATGCCTGTATATCCTCAGCCAAGTTTTAATTGAAAGCATACAATCCAGCAATTTCAGGTATTTCGTTTTCATCATCCTCCCTCCAATCTTTGCATAAACAAAAGCTTGAAAAAGAAAGTGAACAGGGGATATATTTTTTGTGAAAAAGAAAGCATAAAGATGCACACAGTGGATGAATTGAATCAAAAGTTGCAATGCTCATTTCATTGAAATTACCATGAAAGTACAAATAAAATTTGAAAGCAAACAGTCAATACAATAAAATAAAAATGCAAACAGAAAGAAACAAGGCCTAGTGACTAATCAGCAACAAGGATGAACTGTCCTGTCTGAAGCACTGGCTTTAGGAGATGATCCGTCTGAACTGACTCAAACTTCACTTGGCATGCTCTGGCAAAGGATTGTTGACAACATTGGGGTTATTATCAACAAAGTCCAAAATTTTTAAGTTCACCAACTCTTGTACTCTAGTTTTCAATGCAAAGCAACCTTCCAAGTTATGGCCTGCCCCACCTTGATGGAACTCACAGTGAAGATCAGCCCTATAGCCGGCTGGGAGAGGATTTGGAGGAGGAGGTAGAGTCCTTGTTGTAATCAAACCTTTCTTTACAATACATGGATACAACTCAGTGTAGGACATCAGGATAGGATCAAAGTTAACCCTATTGCGATTCTGATTTTGTGTAACAGTCTGACGAGGAGCTTGAGCTCGTTGAGCATTAACAACAGGAGCAACTGCAGCTACATATTGTTGTTGTCTGTGACGAGGTTTCCTTTCAACTGAAACATCATGGGTATCACCATCCTTCTTCTTTTGAAAATTCCCAGCATACTTTTTAGCACCACTGAAGGCTTCAGCATTAGCAATCCTTCCTTTCTTGATACCCTCTTCTAGTCTTTCTCCAATAGTGACTAGATCAGCAAAACCAGATGATACACTGCCTATCATCTTTTCCCAAAAGAGTGGCTGAAGAGTGTCCATGAACAAACCAATTAATTCTTTTTCAGCCAAAGGTGGCTCCACTTGAGCAGCTAGCTCTCTCCAGCGCTGAGCGTACTCTTTGAAGGATTCTTTTTCTTTCTGAGACATGTTCTGCAGTTGACGGCGATCAGGTGCCATGTCCAGATTGTACTTATACTGCTTTAAGAAAGCACCAGACAAGTCCATCCAGCTTTGGATACGGTTCTTCTCAAGTCCCATATACCATTTCATTGAAGCCCCACTCAAGCTGTCTTGGAAACAGTGAATGAGCAGTTTGTCATTTTTGGCATGAGCAGCCATCTTGCGGCAGTACATCACCAAGTGAGTTCTGGGACAGGTGTGCCCCTGGTATTTCTCAAAATTAGGAGTTTTGAATTTTGGAGGAATAACCAAGTCGGAAACCAAACACATGTCCATTGCAGCAGCATTAAAGACATCACTTCCTTCCACGGCTCTTATCCTTTTGTCTAGAGTTTGCCATTGCTCTCTGACTTCTTCAATGTATCCAGGTTCTCCCTGACTTTCAGATTGTGGACCAGCAGCATGGTACATGAAAGGATTCTCAGGAATAGCTTGAGCAACAGAATACACAACAGGCTGAGGTTCAGTGAACAACGGAGCTGAAGATACTGGCGAGACAAACACATGAGTAGTTGCAATGCGTGGCGAGTAATTTAGAGGTAACCCAAATTCTGGCCAAGTAGAAGCTGGGTGTTGAGTCAGTGGAGGGTCAACAGCAACAGGTGAAGTTTCAACAATCACAGTCCTCTGAGGTGGTTCACCTCTAGCAATCAGAACTTGCAGCATTTCCGTGAGCTTGGTCATACCGGCCTTCAACTCATCAATTTCCATTCTGACTTCGGTGTTGTGTTGTTCTTGGTTTTCCATTCTTAATCTGACAGCAGCTCTAGTTTCGTAGTTGTGTTGAGGAAACAGGTTGACGGTGAACAGATAACTGGAGAAGGAGACAGTTGAAATGAGTTTCTAAGGCAACTGGGAAGAAATGCATATGTATGCTCATGGATGCAAGAATACATGAATGCAACAACCACAAACAAGATCACTCGAAGCACACGGGTTCAAAGGTTCGCTCTGAAGAGAACACCGGAATACCAGGTTGATAAGTCCACACTGATAGGAAATCCAAAGTACCGGGCATGTTGGAAGTCAGGGTTTCCTGCAAACCTGTAAACACCCGCCCATTCTCAAATGTGGGTACTAAAAAGCCGAGGATCCTCAATATCACGGGCTCTCAAGTCGAGAAATGATGATACGTTCACCATTTCTGGTTTGGCATCATTATCAATCGAGGAGGCCTCAATTGATTCCCCTCAAAAACATGGTCACCCTATGCGAGTTCCTCAGCATTGGGTCCTCAGATCGAGAATGTGCAATAGGTTTGCCACAAAATGTGGTCTGCCACTGTCATATCTTGGGAGGAGAGGCGCAACTGAGGTATCGGAGAAACGGTCACCAGAGTCGACAGCTCTCTAGATCAACACCCTGAAATGCGCAAGACACGCACGTCAGAATGCGTCCCAAGATAGCCTCATCTGGTTGTGAATTTCGTGAACACCAAATGTACTAAGACGGCGCATAGGTCCCACTACTTTCCACTCTAGTCCTAAGTGTATACTCAAGCTTGTGTATTGGCCTTATCTCTCAGAACATCCCAACCAGAACAGATAGATAACAAGCAAGTCAGGCAAAAAGCAGTAAATAAATCAAAGTAGGCTAAACCCCTTAAGGGATGGACCAGTAAGAGGTCAATCTGTCCCCAGCTGAGTCGCCACTTTCCTGTAGCGACAAAATCGTGAGTGTAAGCTATTGATTAACTTAACTCAAAAAGCAAGAGTCGCCACCGCACTTTTATTTTATCCAAAAAAGAAAGGAAAAAGAGCAAACAAAACCTACACAATCACTAAACAAGAATAAGTGAAGAGAGTCCGGGTAAGGGGGTTGGTTACGCAATGGGAAGGTGTTAGCACCCAAAACGTCTATAGTACTCTATAGGAGCCCTTTGAAATATCTACCGCTTTTGGTCTTAAAATGGTTTACTTGTAAAGAGATTGAGGAGATGAGAGGAGAATTATTTTTTAAGATTTTTGTGTTTGGAGAGACTTGTCGTCTCATGCCTACGTACCCACGATGTGCAATGTAGGATCAAAACCCCGTAGTTCGTGGTACAAAGAGTGAAAATTGTTTGTTTTGGTTGTTTTTAAATGTAAAGACAAGTCGTCATTTCCAAGCGAATAATTCCACTTAAAGAAATGAATCATGTCTAAACTTACAAAAAGAGAGTAATGAGTTTGATGTTTTTTAAGTCTTTTGAAAAAAGGTGTCAATATGCTTATGTAATTAACATTTGTTAAGAAATGAAAAGGAAAGAGTAAAAATCACTTGACAAAGTCAAGGTTTGATTATGAAGGAGGTTATAGTTTGAAATCAAGAAGGTTTTGAAAAAGGGAGAAAGTTTTGAAAATTGAAGAATGGGGAGGAGAAGAAGTGACTATCCTAAAGCATAAAGTAAAAGGTAAGGATAAGAATAGGCTAACCACACAAGTAAGCTCCATAGTCTTCGAACCACAATTCCAAAGCAAAGGGAAAAACTCCTAGTTCTAAGTCCAAGGTTCCAAGAATTGCATTGGATGTCCAAGGTCTAAGTGTAAACTCCATGTCCATTGCAAAGGATAGTAACCATAGTCCAAGATTAGAAGCACAAGTTTTTTAGAGTTTTTAGCCTTTATTAATGTTTTTGGTCCAAGTGGACAAAGAAAAAAAAGCGGAAGCATAAACATGTGTCCAACGGACAAAGGAAAAATTGCGGAAGCATAAACATATGTCCAACGGACAAAGGAAAAATTGCGGAAGCATAAACATGATATGAAATGATAATAATGGAGCATAAAAGTAAAAGAGATAAGGAGCGAGAAGGAATTGTAAATGATTAGTACAATAGTAATGTTAGTATGTTAGTGATTAGTTGTTAGAATTGGTGATCAATAATAATTGAATAATTGCACTTAGGTTAAGGTTAATGAGAACTCATTAAAGGATTGATAAGACCAAAGCCTCCTAACAACATGTTTCATAAGTTTTGAACCAAAAGACAAATAATCAACTATTCTTGATAGTTTTCCGAGGCGGGACAAATTTTGGTCTATGTTAAGCGCACGCCGAGTAATTTGTTCAAGCAATTACCCTACGAATGAGGCCGGCCATGAGATGTGTGTGTTAATGCATGCGAGATGAACGATATACGGATCGTCATCCTAAAGCGATGCCACACGAAAAGAAAAGGTGGTAATGATCTCATCTCGATCGAAATTCAACAAAGGAATTTTAAGATCACTTCGACTCTCATCGATCAAAAAGAAAAGAAATTATATGAAGAAAAGTGGATCTAAAAATTATGATCCACACAACCAATCAAAAATGAAATAAAATGAGAAATCAAAATAAAAATCAAGAATTAAAAGATAATTCATGATATAATTTTTTAGATTTTTAAGAAATGTTAAAAAAAACAAATCTAAATAAAAAGAATAGAGAGAGAGGTGTGGAATTGAAAGAAGTGGTGGTGGTAGTAAAATCCATGCACGGGCTAGGCCTAAAACACATAAGTATTTTAAAAAAAAGAAAACAAGTTTTTAAGACAAAAAGTAAGTAAAATGGATCAGAAAGTGAAAAAAAAGAAAGAACAATCATCTTCTCCATAGCTTCACGATACTATTCATGACGGTGGCGGAGGGATTCACATTCACTCACGGCGGAGCGACGGAGAAAAAATCTTGCACGGTCGTGATCGGAATTGAATGAGGATCTCAAATATGTCCATGATATCATGTCACTGTGTCTCTATCAACCAAATCGGAACCGCGAAAGTTCAAAGACAAACTCCAAATTACCTTCAAAATCAAGGTGAGAAACACTTAAATCCTCATCTTCTTCTTCTGAACTTGAGTGAAATTGTTGTATATTGAAGCGTTGTTGTCCGTTAGATGCGAGACAGAATTGTTGTTGTGTGAGAAATTTTGCGATGCATTGTTGTTACGAGATGAAGTTGTGTGGTGTAATGGTTTGTAGGGAAAAAAATGGAAGTAAAAGTTGAATTGAGAAAGAGTTTGAGGAATTGAAGCTCAAAGTTTATGAGGAATTGAATTTAGTTTTCTGTGAATTGCAGGTTAGAATTGAGAGAAGTTTATGAGAGATTTTGAAGTTTGGTTGAAAGGTTAGAAGATTGTGAAGCTTGAGGTATGAATTTGGCAGGATGTTTTTGGATTTTCAAGCTTGATGAATTGTGAAGCTTGAAGGTGCTTTTATAGATGAATTGGAGAGTGTATCCACTGCCGTTTTGAATCCTTATGCTGCGTTTTGGAATTGGAATTGCGCGACTTATTATTGCCTTGCGTTTGGTGTTGAGTGTAGCAGTGTTTGCGTTTTGTTTGTTGGCTTTGTGTCATTTTGAAAGCGTTTTGAACTCCTTCATTTGCTGCAGTTATTTCGCACAACGCCGTTTTGATTTTTCATTTCATTTACTGCAAGTTGTTTTAAATCATGGTGTTGTTTGGCTCATGTGATTGTCGCAGCTTAGAATTGTGGTTTACGGCTTGTATTGGTGTGAGGCTTGCTGGCTGAAGCTTTATTTTATTTGTTATAGCCGCTTATGAATTAGTTCAGCAAGATCTTGGCAGGTGATGTAGCTTGGAGATTGTAGCCTTAGCCGTGTAGCTTGGAGTGCATCAAAGGCTTGGGAAAGATGATGTGAAGGGATTGGTAGTGTGGAGTTAGGTCGTGTTTAGGAGGTATTAGCCAATTTTTTGTTGTAAAACAAATGTAATGGGCCATGGATTTGTAATTTGGATAAAGCAAAAAAAAAGATAATGAAAAGATGAAAATGGTTAAAAATGGATTTGGAATATTTGGATAGTGAAAGTGGGTTTCTAAATGGATATTTAGAAAATTGGATATGAACTTGGTTTTAGAAAAATGGGTTAAGAACTTGGAAAATAAAAATGGTTTAAATGGAGAAATGGATTTTATGAATAATGGATAGTAAAAATGGATATGGATCACAAATCTTTATTTTTAGCCCAAAACCAATCTTGACTTTGTCCACAAGCCTCTGATAAAGTCACACAACCACTACTGAACAATTGTCATTTGAATCTGACTTTCTGAACCCAAAACTCACATGAACCACTGCTTGATAAACTGAAGAATCTCAGCACAAGGCATCTTGCTTTTGAACAACCACATATGACTTGAAATCACTTCATTGTCTTTGACAAACCTGCACAACACACAGAGAGAGAAACAAGCAAACGGCAGCATATTTTTTGTATTTTGGTTAGAGGTTAGCAAACAGATACAAGTAATAAAGCAAGTGAGAAAATACACAGATACCAGAGAGAAACAAAGATCGTGATCTTGTTTGTGATTATGAGATGCAAATGAAATGAGTGAAATCTTAGGGGTAAAAATTAGGGTCTTACAGCCATATTATGGTAATGATCTTCACAATGATAGGAAATTTTGTGGTTAAAATTTGGGGTATGACAGATGCCCCAATTTAATCTTCTTGGACCGGAAGGTGTGAATGGAGGAGATATTCGGCCATTCAGGGTACATGAGGATTAAATATCGGAATACCCAAAATTTTGATTGTGGTTGTGAATGGTAGCTGATTTGCTCGTCCATCTTCTTTTGCTAAGTAATAATACTTAGAAAAGGGTAAAACTTCCCCTCGATCCTGGTCTTCAGCCATGGAATTGGTCTTAGTTTCTTTTGAAATAAACTTCCCCTTGATCATGGTCTTCGGCCACAGAACTGGTCTCAGTTTCTTTTGAAATAAACTTCCCCTTGATCCTGGTCTTCAACCATGGAACTGGTCTCAGTTTCTTCTAAAATAAACTTCCCCTCGATCCTGGTCTTTAGCCATTGAACTGGTCTCAGTTTCTTCTTGTCGAGTTCCTTCCTCGACAAGGAACACTATGTGTAGCGGTCTTCATCAAACTTCCCACCGAGTTTTACTGGGGAGACGCCATTTGATGGAAAAAGTTTGAGGTCAGAATTATTGGGGAAACCCATTAGTCTAAGCTGTAGAGGTGTGCAAACTTCTCTGTTGGAGATCTCATTTGTCGACTCTACTGGGAAAAATGAGTCTTTTGAGAGACTATTTTTCACTTGGTGAGGTTACATCATACTTTTCTTTGAGACCTTTCTCGGAGAAATTCCATGTGATGTGATACAATTTTGAGGTGCTGATGACTTCATTAACATCGAATTTCTTGGGAGAAAAACGGATGTATTGCCGAGAGTCTTTTAGTGGAGAGGCTTTCTTTGGGGATTTTCCTTAATCCGGGAAAGCGAAAATATCATCTTCAATGGTGAAGAGTGATGTTCCTAAGGTGTCAATCGAATGTCTTCTTGCCTTTCAGAGGTTCAAGTTATCAAAGTGGTCGGGAACAGTCTCCAATCCAGAAATAAACTGGGGAGAGATTGCTTAGGCGACACTTTTTTGGACGAGGAAAGAACTCACAACTCTATCAGTGAGAGGACTTTATCACTTGGGGATGAAAATGACCAGAGTGATATTAATGCAACATATGTATAAACATGAATCAATCATACATGATGTATGCATGTTTATGCTGACAAAACAAACACAACATACAGACTGGTGAATGAACACGACTGGATACTCGACCACTGCGGGGGATAAAAAGTATCATTGGTTCAAGATATCAATCCTTTCCTGTTTAGGAGGGGTAGACCCTACTGGGAAGAAAAACCATCAATTGGTCTTCAGAGGTACGAACTCTACCAGGGATATCAGATGGGACATTACATCTGAAACAGTTGATCCTTCAATCAGGTGTAATGGTTTAAAAGGAGTACTTTGATTCTGCATTTTGAGGTTTAATCACTTCCGGAGAAGACATCGATTCCTTTTTGTGTTCAGTAGTAAAAAAGAATTGACATCTTTATTTTTAAAAGCAGAAGAAAATTTGACAAGTAAATTCATTTTTGTTTTGTTTCAAGAATCGTTGATCATATTAAAAAATTTCATTCTATAAAGCAAAATAAAGTAGAATTGCAAACAAAAGCACTAGGGTTCAAATTTTATTAATAGAATGGTAATTTAAACGGAAAGGGGCTACATTGAAACATAACGACCGCTATCCTTCTACCAACTTTGAATTCTGGACATTCTGAGCTTCTGTCGAAGGTGACCTTGACTGATGTTTTTTTTCGACGGATGGCGTCACCGCTGGGGATTTGAACTTTGTCAGACGTAGTTACTTGCCATGAATCCCTAACTTTTGCCTGGATTACCTTTTAAGGTTTTCAATCCATCGGGATGACTTTTGCTTATGTCTCTAATTTTTGCCTGGACCACCCTTTCGGGTTTTCAATCCACCAAGACGTTTTTTTTTCTTTTTTTTTCTTTTTTATTTAGGCGAAATATTTCTTGACTACATCAACATTCGTGGGGTAGGTAACTCCTCTCTCTCCGTGGTTGCGAGTCTCAAGGCGCCGCCCTGAAAAGGCTTTCTTAACAACGTAAGGGCCATCAGAATTCGGAGTATATTTTCCCCTGGAATCAGTGAGAAATGATTGTATCTTCTTGAGCACAAGGTCTCCTTTTCCGAAGACACGGGGTCAGACCTTTTTGTCAAACGCCTTATTCATTCTTTGCTAATATAGCTGACCGTGGCATAAAGTCATCATTCTCTTTTCTTCGATTAGGTTTAGTTCATCGTGCCTGCTTTGACACCATTCAGCTTCTGTTAGCTTGGCTTCCATCATTACCCTGATTGATGGTATCTCTACTTCTGTGGGGAGCACTGCTTCCATGCCATATACTAGAGAGAAAAGGGTTGCCCCTGTTGAAGTGCGGGCAGATGTGCGATAACCGTGAAGAGCAAAGGGTAGCATCTAATGCCAACCTTTGTAGGTTACAGCCATCTTCTGAATGATCTTCTTGATATTCTTGTTAGCCGCTTCTACCGCTCCATTCATTTTAGGTTTGACGGGAGATGAGTTATGGTGTTCAATTTTGAACTCAACACACAACTCTTTCATCATCTTGTTGTTCAGGTTCGACCCATTATCCGTAATGATCTGGCTCGGAACACCATAACGATAGATGAGATTGTTCTTGATAAATTAGACTACCACTTGTCGGGTTACATTGGTGTATGATACTGCTTCGACCCACTTGGTGAAGTAGTCGATAGCTACCAGGATGAACCGATGTCCGTTTAAAGCTTTGGGTTCAATCATGCCAATCATGTCGATTCCCCCATAGAGAAAAAGGCCACGGAGAAGATAGAACTTTGAGATGTGTCAGCGGTACATGGATTTTGTCAGTGTATATCTGACACTTGTGACACCTTATGTACTTGTAGCAATCGGATTCCATTGTCAGCCAATAATATCCTGCTCTCAGAATTTTTCTCGCCATCGTGTGTCCATTGGCATGAGTGCCAATGGAGCCTTCCTGAATTTCTTTCATCAACATGTTTGCTTCTTATCTGTCTACGCATCTGAGCAAAACCATGTCGAAGTTTCTCTTATAGAGTGTATCACTGTTTAGGAAGAAGTTTCCAGCCAGTCTTTTGAGGGTCTTCCTATCTTTTCTAGATGCCTCAGGTGGGTACTCTTCTCTTTGAAGGAAGCACCCGATATCATGATACCAGAGTTTGTTATCTATGACTGCTTCAATCGTGAAGATGTAAGCGGGCTTTTCAAGGCGCATTATGTCGATCTTAGGTACGTCATTCCAATGATTTACAACAATCATGGAAGAGAGAGTGGCTAGTGCATCAGCCATGTGGTTTTCTTCACGAAGGATATGATGAAACTAAATTTTGTTAAAGAAGGGTAACAACCTTCTTGCGTAGTCTTTGTAAGGAATCAATCCTGATTTGTATGTATTCCACTCTCTTTTAATCTGATTGATAACCAGGCCTGAGTCTCCATACATATCCAAGTTCTTTATCCTTAAGTCAATTGCTTCTTCGAAACCCAGGATACAAGCTTCGTATTCGGCCTCGTTATTTGTGCATTTGAATGTCAGTCTGGTAGTGAAAGGAATATGGGTACCCTGAGGTGTTACGATGATTTCCCCAATTCCGTTTCCATAAGTGTTGACGGCTCCGTCAAATATTAGTCCCCATTGGGAACCTGGTTCTGGCCCTTCACTGGGTAGCAGTTCATCACAGTCTTTCATTTTCAAGTACATGACATCTTTGTCTGGGAATTTAAATCCGATTGATTCCTGATCGTCAATCGGTTGATAATCCAAATGATCAGCTAAAATACTTCCTTTGACGGCTTTCTGAGCATGGTACTCAATGTTGTATTCTGATAACAACATCTACCATCGGGCAATCCTTCCCGTGAGATCAGGCTTTTCGAAGACGTACTTGATTGGATCCATTTTAGAGATTAACCAAGTAGTGTGACAAATCATGTACAGGCGTAGGCGTTTAGCTGCCCAAGCCAGAGCGCGGCAAGTTTTCTCGAGCATAGTGTACCGAGTTGTCTGTAAACTTCTTGCTTAAGTAATAAATGGCAGACTCTTTTCTTTTTGTCTTGTCTTGCTGGCCAAGTACATAACCCATGGAGTCTTCCAAGACTGTTAAGTAGATGATTAGTGGTCTTCCTTCCACTGGAGGAGACAGGATCGGTGGATTCAGCAGATATTCTTTGATGTTGTCGAAAGCTTTTTGGCAATCTTCTGTCCATACACAGTTTTGATTCTTTCTGAGTAGTTTGAAGATTGGTGCGCATGTCGCGGTCATGAGGGATATGAATCTTGAGATATAATTCAGACGTCCCAAAAATCCTCTGACCTGTTTTTCAGTCTTTGGTGAAGGCATTTCTTGAATGGCCTTAACTTTGTCAAGATCAACCTCAATTCTCTTCTGGCTGAAGATGAATCCTAAGAGTTTTCTTGAGCGAACACCGAATGTGCACTTATTAGGATTCAAGCAGAGTTTGTATTTTCTCAGACGCTCGAATAACTTTGACACGTGTGTCACATGCTCTTCTTCTGTTCTAGATTTGGCGATCATGTCATCGACGTACACTTCAATCTCCTTGTGCATCATGTCGTGAAACAGAGTTGTCATGGCCCTTTGATAGATTGCCCATGCGTTCTTCAGACCGAACGACATTACCTTGTAACAAAAGGTGCCCCATGGGGTGATGAATAAAGTTTTCTCCATGTCTTCTGGCACCATTTTGATTTGGTTATAGCCTGAAAATCCATCTATGAAGGAGAAGACTTTGAACTTTGCCGTACTATCTACCAGCATGTCAATGTGTGGTAGGGGGAAGTCATCCTTTGGACTTGCTTTGTTCAGACCCCTGTAGTCTACAAACATTCTGACTTTTTCGTCCTTTTTCAGAACTGGCACTATGTTGGCTGTCCATTGAGGATATTCTGAGGTGGCGAGGAAACCTGCGTCGATCTGCTTCTATACTTCCTCCTTTATCTTGATGGCGAGGAGACCTGTGTCGATCTACTTCCTCCTTTATCAGTCTTTGTTTTCTTGGCGGACATTCTGATTTCAACGGTAAGTGGTGTTCCACGATGCTAGTATCCAACCCAGGCATGTCTTGATAGGACAAAGCAAATACATCTGGAAACTCTTTGAGAAGTTTTATCAAGTCTTCTCTGACAATTGGGCTGATCAGTTCTCTAATCTTAACTTCTTTCTTTACTTCTTCTGAACCCAAATTGACCGTTTCTAATGGTTCGTTGTGAGGCTCAATAGACATTTCCTCTTGTCTGAGTAGTCGGGAGATCTCTTCTGGAATTTTTTCGTCCTCTTCTTCTCCAGCTTTAAATACCGAGAATTCAAAGTTGGGAGAAGACATTGGATCGTATGTTTCAATGGGGTTTAAAACAAGCAATCTGCATGACGTGATGATTCATTTTTTAGCAAAGACAGAGAGAATACAAGAGTGTGTGCAGTGTAATTTCTGAAAAATGCTTGTTTTTATTTTGGGTTGTTTTTAGGATTACCATTTTCGGAAAAACGAAAAGTGAAAACAGCAATAAATGCGGGAATGATAGAATGACATTATTTATTCATGATTTGTCGATTCTTGAAACACGACCCTATAAAACAAAACTCTGTTTCTTTGGGCGAAGCGAAGAGGGACATTTATAGAAAAATGAGCCCTCATAAAAACATTCATTTCACCAGGGCAAGGTGAAAGGTTTAAAACAAAGATGGTAATTAATTCGACTTATGGACGACTTTTGGGACATCGACTACAACCCAGTGGCGACAAACTCCTCTATGAATCACAAAGTCTAGTACCTTCCTTCCTTGTTTGTCTTCAGAAATAACGCTGATTTCTGGCGGAGTAGGACCATTGGAGTCTTCTTCCCATGCAGAGTTGTCATAGGAGAATTCTTCTGTTGTATCTTCCCTGGCATTTTCACTTTCAAGGGGATCTCCCTATCCAATCGGCTGCATGTCCTCAAGCCTGATACGAGAGCTTTTGAGACGAGTGTATTTGACTAAGAAGTCATACTTGCCCTTGGCTATCCCAAGGTGTCCCATGTTTTTTTGGGAATAAATGATCATCTTCCTCGATGACGTTGACCTCGGGAAATGCATAGTTAATGAATTCTTGTCCTGCAATCTTTGCGAAATCATTAGCATGGTGTTGGACACCCTCGGAGTGTTTTGGGTAAGGATTCCATGACTCTGGGGGAACCTGTGTATTCTTTTCAAGATCATTCAGCTGATAAACATTGTATGGCTGACTCTTTTGCCCCAAGTCTTTCGTGTATGGCTTCTAGATAGGCAAGTAATCCAGGGGATCATAATAGTCGTAGTCAAAGTTGTTTTTCATTAGATTGTCTTCCTCTAATGAATTGGGTGGAGCACGGGATCCTTCAAGATCACAATCACCACAGATTATCCAGATGTCTAATCTTGGTATATATCTGAGACTCTGCTTTGGAAAACAGAATGGCATGTTCGTTTCTCCCTGAGATATATAACCTTCATTGTTGAGATAAGACTTCCACTCTTCATTTGTATCAGAGGAGTCGTTCCCATCGATGGGGTGTACTTCTTGAGACACTGGGTGGAGGAAACCTCCACTGTGGAAGAAATCTTGAATGGGACGAAAACTTTCGTCCTTCTTTGTAGTCTGGGCACAGGCCGAAGAGAACCCAAGACCTTTTCTTGTCTTGTTATCCATAGGAGTTATAATCTGTCCCCATCCTTTTACGTCATTACTCCCGATCAGTTTGAGAGCGTCTCTGTAAGAGAAATTCGACGTCCCTCTTTCTGGTTGAGTCTCATTGCTCATCTAGAATGCTTGGAACTGGGTTCCAACAACCTCATCTGGTTCTACACAAGAGAATGATGATAAGTTACTCACAATTAAGGCTTGCTCTCCACATACTGTGACTAATTTGTCATTCTTGACGAACTTCAGCTTCTGGTGAAGTGTCGAAGTGACTTCCCCAACTTCGTTTATCCAAGGTATTCCTAATAAATTGCTGTATGCTGCTCGGATGTCCATGACCTGGAAAATGACTTGGAAAGTGTGAGGACCGATGGTTATGGGAAGATCGACTTCGCCGATAACTATTTTTCTATATCTGTAAAAGGCTTTGACGATGATCTCACTGCCTCTCATTGGAGCTCCTTGAAATGATAGTTGTACAAAAGTTGATTTTGGCATAACATTCAAAGATGATTTTGGCAATGCTACATGATGCATGTTGTGCAAATGCAAATGAATTTCAAGGAACTCAAAAATTATACTTGCAAACATCATAAAGTGGATAAAACTTTGAGTGGCTGAATATCTCATTTCATTTAAAAAATTGAAGGTCTACAAAATAGAGTACAACTTCCAAAATCATGGTAAAACCTATGATATTTGCAATAACTCTGAGTTCCTTGAAGAGGAGGTTAGAGAAAATGGTGCATGAATGCATGAAAGGATGAAATGCACAAATACACAGGTATACACATTCACATATATGCACATATATACATGCAAACAGACAAGGCCTAAGTTTATAGGTCATGAACGTGGAGCCATGGTCTACCCATCCCAAAAGGTGTGCACTAGGGGTTCTTGTATCTACAGAATAGTGTTCTAAAAAGTTCCCAGAGTCAACAATTCATCTTTCGGATATTATCGATTTCTCAAATAACTTGGTAGTCAATAATATTCTCAAGAGAGTCTCGTCTGAGTGTATTATCGCGTTTCAACCATTTTGGGAATCGACTCCCTCATAGTCATCGCACTACATCCTAACAGGCCAAGTGGGGTTAAAAAGGTGACTAATGGTCATCAGTGTCATGGGATCCTAGGTCGAGAAGAGTAACGTTTTCACGAATAGACTCGTTCAACATGACTAACTCTCAAGAGGGCCTCAACTAAGTGGTGGTTTCTCAAGTCAACTTTTTCGGGAATCGACTCCCTCAAAGTCTCTTTGAATATACCACCTTTCTATCATAGGTGCACTCAAGTCCGGGTATAGAACATCCTCACCACTCAAAGTAGCAACCCTGCATACAAAAAACCCAAGCAAATAGATATATACAAATATACAAATATACAACAAATATAAGTATACAAACAAATAACACATAAAACAAGATAGGTGTAACCCTGTTAAGGAGATTCTCCAGCGAAGTTGTCATTTCTGTCGCGGTGAGAATTGGATATCAAGCTATTAATTAACTTGAATCACAAATCTTAATTCACCGCCGATCTTTAATTTATCCAAGGGAAGGGAAAAAGAACGAATAACCCAAAATATGCAATGCAATGCAAAGAAAAAGAGAATCTAAGGTTCGGGGGTTGGTTATACCTAGGGAAGGTGCTAGCATCCTATATATCTATAATACTCTACAGGAACCTCTTGTTTTAATGTGTTATTTATTTTTTGTTTGCTAAGGGTGAAAAGAAGAGACCTAGGGGTATATACACTAAGTGTGTTTGCCAAGACGTCGCATCTCGTGCCTACGTATCTTGTCTAAAAGAATCAGAGTACTCGTAGTTCCCCTCAATAAGGGTAAACAAAAAGGGGGGTTGTTAATTGGTTTAGGAGAAGAGACAAGTCGTCATCTTAAGGGAAAACTCGACTGAAACCAGCACAAACACGTGGAAGATGGATCTTGCTTCACATTAAGAGAAGAGCTCTGACTCGGATATCGGATTGACGAGTATGCCACATACCTCTCTTAAGTGGAAATAATCTACAACTTTCTCAGCTATGTCATGGGATAGGAGATTTACATCTCAACTAGGGATGACTAATGTCTCATTCTCTCATGAGGGAACATGGGAGGAAACTAACTGTAAGTTGTCTAAGTTAACATCCTAAGGAAAACTATCCCAAGGGAAACTACCTAAGAGAATGAACAGTCTAAGCTAGAGCTAACAATCTAGATATGTACATCCTAGAGGGAATCAACCTAAAGGGGAAACAAAGATCAAGCACAGAGATAAAATGCAAATGAAAATGACTGTATAGTTAACAATAAGTCCTTCCCTTGGATTCAAACAGTTAATCAGAAAGATAGGCATCATGAAAATAATGTACGATGAGCAAATAGCAAAGTTTAGAGTACGAATAAATAACAGTGTATGTACACAACAATAAACAAAGCACGTAATCAATTCACAATGGACAGCAACTAAGCATGGTAAAACAATTCAAAGTTTAACAAGAGATAAATCAAGTTAAAATAAATAAAAAATAAGAAAATTATTTATATATATATTTTTGGATTTTTAAATATGAAATATGAAATGATATAAAGAAAAAGACAAATAATTAAAAGATAAAATAAAATAAGTAAGAAAATATTTTTGTTTGTATTTTCATTTAAATATTAACAATGAATTGAATTAGAAAGTAAAAAGAAAATTAACAATGAATTAAATTAGAATATTTTTGTTTTTTTCTTCAATACAACATAAAAAAAGAAAAAGTAAATAATCAGCTAGTTAGAATCTTATTGGCTATTTTTCTTTTACACGCAGAGCAAGGTTTGCCCCACACAGGTTGTTCTACAGAGGAAACAACATTCCTATCATGCACTTCAACGCCACACACTATACACATTATAGTTCCTCACATTTACTCTATCTGCATCAGCATTCATGACGTGATACACGCACGCACAGCATATGATATAGCCAAAGAAAAGTGACAATCTACAACAACCCTAAATATTACACCAAACCTGAACATCTCACAAGCTTCACACAGCTTCAAAAAACATTATTTCGTTCAACCCAACAACTATATCCATCTCTCTCTCTCTCTCTCTCCGTGAATGAACATGATTCTAACAGCACGACGTTGTTGAATAAACATTAAATGTTATTTTAAGTGTGTTTTTAATTTAGAAGTTAGTTGAAAGACCAAGAGTTCTTGTAGTGGTAAGGCCAAGAGATTAGTGATCTATTAATAGAACTTAGTTGCATTTTAATTCTAAGAATAGCAGTATCTTGGGTCTATATAAAGACTTGAATGTATTTTCATTTGCAGCAGCAAAAAAAAAAGCAGTTTTTAAGTAAGACTTCCACCAGTGGAAATATAGTATAAAAAGTGTCCGAAAATATTTTAACTGTAATGCAGAAGTAGTATTCAGTTTTTACAAATTGGTATCAAAGTTAATGGCGAATACGATGAGTCAAATGCCGCTACCACGATTAACGAAGGCGAATTACAAAAACTGGAGTATCCAGATGAAAGCTCTTCTTGAATCTCTAGATTCGTTGGAGACGGTCGAAACTGGTTTCATAGAACCAGATACCACAGGGTATACGGCGGCTCAAACCAAGGCGTTGAAATAGACGCGTTCGAAGGATAAGACGACACTGTACATCTTGTTCCGAGCTGTTGATGAATCTAGCTTTGAAAAGATTGCAGGTGCAACAACTTTGAAACAAGCACGGGACACGTTAGAAAACGTGTACAAAGGAGCCGACCGAGTCAATCAAGTTCGTCTTCAAACTCTTCGAGGAGAATTAGAGAGAATGAAGATGAAGGAGTCGGAAACTGTATCAGACTACATCACGCGTTTGCAAATAGTGGTGAACCAACTCAATCGAAATGGAGAAACGATGACTGATGCTCGTATTGTCGAAAAGATTCTGAGATCTTTAACTGATAACTTTGAGAATGTTGTGTGTGCGATAAAAGAGTCGAAGGACCTCGCAACGCTCAAAGTCGAAGAGCTAACATGTTCTCTCGAGGCACACGAACAACGTAAGATCAAAAAGAAGGAGGAGACACACGACGAAGTAGTTCGGACCAAGGAGTCCACCAAAGACGAAAAGGTACTTTTTTCTCAAAACTTTCGAGGAAGAGGACGTGGCCGTGGAGGTCGTGACAATGGTCGAATTGGTCGAGGCAGCAACTTCGAGAGAGGACAGTCGAGCCAGCAAAATTGGCGTGGCAGAGGACGTGGTCAAAGAGGTGGTCGGTCGAACTACTCCAACATCGAATGTTACAAGTGTAACAAACATGGTCATTATGCGAAGGATTGCAACTCCAACAAACGCTACAACAGTGGTAAAGTGGGACACCTTGCAAAAGATTGTCGACTCGAAAGAAAGGTAAAAGAAACAACAATCTAGCTTTGGAAGCCGAAGCTAATGAAGGCTTTCTACTGATGACTCAAAAAGAAGTAGACACGAAAAATGACATTATGTGGTATCTCGACTCTAGGGCAAGTAATCATATGTGTGGTCACAAACACCTGTTTAAAGAAATGCAAAAGATTGAAGTTGGTCATGTGTCTTTCGGAGATGCATCGAAAGTGAAGGTCAAAGGCAAAGGTACGATTTGTTACTTGCAGAGGGATGACTTGACTGGATCAACTCAAGATGTTTATTATGTACCAGATCTCAAGACCAATATTTTGAGTTTGGGGCAACTCACAGAAAAAGGTTATTCGATATTCATAAAAGATCGGATATTACACTTGAAGGACAAGCTAGGGCATCTGGTTGCTCAAGTCGAAATGGGGAAAAATCAAATGTACAAACTGAACTTGAAAAGCGTTCGAGAAAGATGTTTGCAAGTCAATGTCAAAGATAATGCATCGTTGTGGCATCTGCGTTTTGGTCAACTACATCATGCTGGTCTAAAAAGGTTAGCAAATAAGAACATGGTGCACGGGCTACCAGACATGGACTATGAAGGAAAGTTTTGTGAAGAATGTGTGCTTAGCAAACAAACAAGAACCTCATTTCAAAAGAATGCAGAATATCAAGCTACACAAATTCTCGAATTGATTCATACTGACATTTGTGGACCAATCACCCCTGAATCCTTCAGCAGAAAAAGGTACTTCATTTCCTTTATCGATGATTTCTCACAAAAAACCTGGGTTTATTTCTTGAAAGAAAAATCAGAAGCATTCGAGGTGTTCAAAAAGTTCAAAGTAATGGTGGAGAAGGCAACCGACAGGCACATCAAAGCTGTTCGATCTGACAGAGGTGGTGAGTATACCTCGATAGCCTTTATGAAGTATTATGAAGAGCAGAGCATAAGGAGATTTCTAACTGCACCATATTCACCTCAACAAAACGGTGTGGCTGAAAGGAAGAATCGAACAGTTCTCGACATGGTTCGATCAATGCTTAAGAGCAAGATCATGTCGAAGGAATTCTGGGCAGAAGCTGTACAATCTACCATTTATGTTCAGAATCGATGTCCACATTTGAAGTTAGAAGATCAAACACCACAAGAAGCATGGAGCGGGCAAGAGTCAATAGTTTCTCATCTCAAAGTATTTGGTAGTGTGGCTTATGCACACGTACCGGATCAACGAAAAACAAAGCTTGAAGACAAAAGTCAGAAGTACATATTCAATGGCTACGATGAGAAGATAAAAGGGTACAGGCTATTCGAGAAGGTGATAGTGAGTAGAGACGTTCGAATAAATGAAACGAGCAAGTGGGACTGAAGTTATTCGACAGAAGTTATCTTCGAAGTTAGAGAAACATCAGTTGTTGTACCAACAAGCACTTCACCTGACCTTGAAGGTTCTGAAAATAAAGATGAACCTCTACAACCTAGAATGCGAAGTCTGTAAGACTTGTATGATACAACAGAAGAGGTGCATCTTGTATGTCTTTTGGCAGATATTGAAAACATTAGCCTCGAAGAGGCGCTGCGAGATGAAAAATGGAAAGCTGCCATGAACGAAGAAATTAAGGCCATCGAACGCAACAGCACATGGGAACTAGCAGAATTACCAAAAGGAATTGAACACATTGGTGTGAAGTGGGTAGTCAAGAAAAAGATGAATGCTCAAGGTGAAATAGAGCGGTATAAAGCGCGGCTTGTTGCGAAGGGATACAAGCAAAAAGTAGGAATCGATTATGACGAAGTATTTGCTCCTGTTGCAAGAATGGAGACAATTCGATTACTCATCTCACAAGCTACTCAATTCAAAGGGTCGATATTTCAAATGGATAACAAGTCAACAATTGAGTTAGCAAAGAATCCAGTGAACCATGAAAGAAGCAAAGACATCGACGTTCGCTTCCACTTCATTCGAGAACATGTGAAAAAAGGAAGTGTCGAATTAAGGCATGTAGCAAGCAAGGATCAAGCTGCAGACATTTTCACAAAACCATTATCGAAAGAAATTTTTTACAGAGGCAAGAAATTGATAGGCATGATGGATAGTAGAAACATTTAAGTATGAAGGGGAATTTTGTTGAATAAACTTTAAATGTTATTTTAAGTGTGTTTATAATTTAGAAGTCAGTTGAAAGGTTAAGAGTTCTTGTAGTGGTAAGGCCAAGAGGTTAGTGGTTTATTAATAGAACTTATTTGCATTTTAATTCTTAGAATATCAGTATCTTGGGTCTATATAAAGACTTGATTGTATTTTCATTTGCAGCAGCAAAAAAAAGAGCAGTTTTTAAGTAAGACTTCCACTAGTGGAAATATAGTGTAAAAAGTGTCCGAAAATATTTTAACTGTAATACAGAAGTAGTATTCAGTTTTTACAAATTGGTATCAAAGCTAATGGCGAATACGATGAGGCAAATGCCGCTACCACGATTAACGAAGGCGAATTACAAAAACTGGAGTATCCAGATGAAAGCCCTTCTTGAATCTCTAGATTCGTTGGAGACGGTCGAAACTGGTTTCATAGAACCAGATACCACAGGGTATACGGCGGCTCAAACCATGGAGTTGAAAGGGACGCGTTCGAAGGATAAGACGGCACTGTACATCTTGTTCCGAGCTGTTGATGAATCAGGCTTTGAAAAGATTGCAGGTGCAACGACTTCGAAACAAGCATGGGACACGTTAGAAAACGTGTACAAAGGAGCCGACCGAGTCAAGCAAGTTCGTCTTCAAACTCTTCGAGGAGAATTGGAGAGAATGAAGATGAAAGAGTCGGAATCTGTATCAGACTACATCACGCGTTTGCAAACAGTGGTGAACCAACTCAATCGAAATGGAGAAATGATGACTGATGCTCGTATTGTCGAAAAGATTATGAGATCCTTAACTGATAACTTTGAGAATGTTGTGTGCGCGATAGAAGAGTCGAAGGACCTCGCAACGCTCAAATTCGAAGAGTTAGATGGTTCTCTCGAGGCACACGAACAACGTAAGATCAAAAAGAAGGAGGAGACACACGACGAAGTAGTTCGGACCAAGGAGTCCACCAAAGACGAAAAGGTACTTTTTTCTCAAAACTTTCGAGGAAGAGGACGTGGCCGTGGAGGTCATGACAATGGTCGAAGTGGTCGAGGCAGCAACTTCGAGAGAGGATAGTCGAGCCAGCAAAATTGATGTGGCAGAGGACGTGGTCAAAGAGGTGGTCAGTCGAACTACTCCAACATCGAATATTACAAGTGTACCAAACATGGTCATTATGCGAAGGATTGCAACTCCTACAAATGCTACAACTGTGGTAAAGTGGGACACCTTGCAAAAGATTGTCTACTCGAAAGAAAGGTAGAAGAAACAAACAATCTAGCTTTGGAAGCCGAAGCTAATGAAGGCTTTCTGCTGATGACTCAAAAAGAAGTAGACGCGAAAAATGACACTATGTGGTATCTCGACTCTGGGGAAACTAATCATATGTGTGGTCACAAACACCTGTTTAAAGAAATGCAAAAGATTGAAGTTGGTCATGTGTCTTTCGGAGATGCATCGAAAGTGAAGGTCAAAGGCCAAGGTACGATTTGTTACTTGCAGAGGGATGACTTGACTGGATCAATCCAAGATGTTTATTATGTACCAGATCTCAAGACCAATATTTTGAGTTTGGGGAAACTCACAGAAAAAGGTTATTCGATATTCATAAAAGATCGAATATTACACTTGAAGGACAAGCTAGGGCATCTGGTTGCTCAAGTCGAAATGGGGAAAAATCGAATGTACAAACTGAACTTGAAAAGTGTTCGATAAAGATGTTTGCAAGTCAATGTCAAAGATAATGCATCGCTGTGGCATCTGCGTTTTAGTCAACTACATCATGCTGGTCTAAAAATGTTAGTAAATAAGAACATGGTGCACGGGCTACCAGACATGGACTATGAAGGAAAGTTTTGTGAAGAATGTGTGCTTAGCAAACAAACAAGAACCTCATTTCAAAAGAATGCCGAATATCAAGCTAAATAAATTCTCAAATTGATTCATACTGACATTTGTGGACCAATCACCCCAGAATCCTTCAACAGAAAAAGGTACTTCATTTCCTTTATCGATGATTTCTCACGAAAAACTTGGGTTTATTTCTTGAAAGAAAAATCAGAAGCATTCGAGGTGTTCAAAAAGTTCAAAGTAATGGTGGAGAAGGTAACCGACAGGCACATCAAAGCTGTTCGATCTGACAGAGGTGGTGAGTATACCTCGATAGCCTTTATGAAGTATTGTGAAGAGCAGGGCATAAGGAGATTTCTAACTGCACCATATTCACCTCAACAAAACGGTGTGGCTGAAAGGAAGAATCGAACAGTTCTCGACATGGTTCGATCAATGCTTAAGAGCAAGATCATGTCGAAGGAATTCTGGGCAGAAGCTGTACAATGTGCCATTTATGTTCAGAATCGATGTCCACATTTGAAGTTAGAAGATCAAACACCACAAGAAGCATAGAGTGGGCAAAAGTCAACAGTTTCTCATCTCAAAGTATTTGGTAGTGTGGGTTATGCACACGTACCGGATCAACGAAAAACAAAGCTTGAAGACAAAAGTCAGAAGTACATATTCAATGGCTACGACGAGAAGATAAAAGGGTACATGCTATTCGAGAAGGTGATAGTGAGTAGAGACGTTCGAATAAATGAAACGAGCAAGTGGGACTGGAGTAATTCGAAAGAAGTTATCGTCGAAGTTAGAGAAACATCAGTTGTTGTACCAACAAGCACTTCAGCTGACCTTGAAGATTCTGAAAATGAAGATGAACCTCTACAACCTAGGATGCGAAGTCTGCAAGACTTCTGTGATACAACAGAAGAGGTGCATCTTGTATGTCTTTTGGCAGATACTGAAAACATTAGCCTCGAGGAGGCGCTGCAAGATGAAAAATGGAAAGCTGCGATGAACGAAGAAATTAAGGCCATCGAACGCAACAGCACATGGGAACTAGCAGAATTACCAAATGGAATTGAACACATTGGTGTGAAGTGGGTAGTCAAGAAAAAGATGAATGCTCAAGGTGAAATAGAGCGGTATAAAGCGCGGCTTGTTGCGAAGGGATACAAGCAAAAAGCAGGAATCGATTATGACGAAGTATTTGCGCCTGTTGCAAGATTGGAGACAATTCGATTACTCATCTCACAAGCTGCTTAATTCAAATGGTCGATATTTCAAATGGATAACAAGTCAGCAATTGAGTTAGCATAGAATCCAGTGAATCATGAAAGAAGCAAAGACATCGACGTTCGCTTCCACTTCATTCGAGAACATGTGAAAAAAGGAAGTGTCGAATTGAGGCATGTAGCAAGCAAGGATCAAGCTGCAGACATTTTCACAAAACCATTATCGTAAGAAATTTTTGACAGAGGCAAGAAATTGATAGGCATGATGGATAGTAGAAACATTTAAGTATGCAGGGGAATTTTGTTGAATAAACTTTAAATGTTATTTTAAGTGTGTTTATAATTTAGAAGTCAGTAGAAAGGCCAAGAGTTCTTGTAGTGGCAAGGCCAAGAGGTTAGTGGTCTATTAATAGAACTTATTTGCATTTTAATTCTTAGAATATCAGTATCTTGGGTCTATATAAAGACTTGATTGTATTTTCATTTGCAGCAGCGAAAAAAAGAGCAGTTTTTAAGTAAGACTTCCACCAGTGGAAATATAGTGTAAAAAGTGTCCGAAAATATTTTAACTGTAATACAGAAGTAGTATTCAGTTTTTACAAATTGGTATCAAAGCTAATGGCGAATACGATGAGGCAACTGCCGCTACCACGATTAACGAAGGCGAATTACAAAAACTGGAGTATCCAGATGAAAGCTCTTCTTGAATCTCTAGATTCGTTGGAGACGGTCAAAACTGGTTTCATAGAACCAGATACCACAGGGTATACGGCGGCTCAAACCATGGAGTTGAAAGGGACGCGTTCGAAGGATAAGACGGCACTGTACATCTTGTTCCGAGCTGTTGATGAATCAGGCTTTGAAAAGATTGCAGGTGTAACGACTTCGAAACAAGCATGGGACACGTTAGAAAACGTGTACAAAGGAGCCGACCGAGTCAAGCAAGTTCGTCTTCAAACTCTTCGAGGAGAATTGGAGAGAATGAAGATGAAAGAGTCGGAATCTGTATCAGACTACATCACGCGTTTGCAAACAGTGGTGAACCAACTCAATCAAAATGGAGAAATGATGACTGATGCTCGTATTGTCGAAAAGATTATGAGATCCTTAACTGATAACTTTGAGAATGTTGTGTGCGCGATAGAAGAGTCGAAGGACCTCGCAACGCTCAAATTCGAAGAGCTAGATGGTTCTCTCGAGGCACACGAACAACGTAAGATCAAAAAGAAGGAGGAGACACACGACGAAGTAGTTCGGACCAAGAAGTCCACCAAAGACCAAAAGGTACTTTTTTCTCAAAACTTTCGAGGAAGAGGACTTGGCCGTGGAGGTCGTGATAATGGTCGAAGTGGTCGAGGCAGCAACTTCGAGAGAGGATAGTCGAGCCAGCAAAATTGGCGTGGCAGAGGACGTGGTCAAAGAGGTGGTTGGTCGAACTACTCCAACATCGAATATTACAAGTGTAACAAACATGGTCATTATGCAAAGGATTGCAACTCCTACAAATGCTACAACTGTGGTAAAGTGGGACACCTTGCAAAAGATTATCTACTCGAAAGAAAGGTAGAAGAAACAAATAATCTAGCTTTGGAAGCCGAAGCTAATGAAGGCTTTCTGCTGATGACTCAAAAAGAAGTAGACGCGAAAAATGACACTATGTGGTATCTCGACTCTGGGGCAACTAATCATATGTGTGGTCAAAACACCTGTTTAAAGAAATGCAAAAGATTGAAGTTGGTCATGTGTCTTTCGGATATGCATTGAAAGTGAAGGTCAAAGGAAAATGTACGATTTGTTACTTGCAGAGGGATGACTTGACTGGTTCAATCCAAGATGTTTATTATGTACCAGATCTCAAGACCAATATTTTGAGTTTGGGGAAACTCACAGAAAAAGGTTATTTGATATTCATAAACGATCGAATATTACACTTGAAGGACAAGCTAGGGCATCTGGTTGCTCAAGTCGAAATGGGGAAAAATCGAATGTACAAACTGAACTTGAAAAGTGTTCGATAAAGATGTTTGCAAGTCAATGTCAAAGATAATGCATCGCTGTGGCATCTGCGTTTTAGTCAACTACATCATGCTGGTCTAAAAATGTTAGCAAATAAGAACATGGTGCACGGGCTACCAGACATGGACTATGAAGGTAAGTTTTGTGAAGAATGTGTGCTTTGCAAACAAACAAGAACCTCATTTCAAAAGAATGCCGAATATAAAGCTAAACAAATTCTCGAATTGATTCATACTGACATTTGTGGACCAATCACCCCTGAAACCTTCAGCAGAGAAAGGTACTTCATTTCCTTTATCGATGATTTCTCACGAAAAACCTGGGTTTATTTCTTGAAAGAAAAATCAGAAGCATTCGAGGTGTTCAAAAAGTTCAAAGTAGTGGTGGAGAAGGCAACCGACAGGCACATCAAAGTTGTTCGATCTGACAGAGGTGGTGAGTATACCTCGACAGCCTTTATGAAGTATTGTGAAAAGCAGACCATAAGGAGATTTCTAACTGCACCATATTCACCTCAACAAAACGGTGTGGCTGAAAGGAAGAATCGAACAGTTCTCGACATGGTTCGATCAATGCTTAAGAGCAAGATCATGTCGAAGGAATTCTGGGCAGAAGCTGTACAATGTGCCATTTATGTTCAGAATCGATGTCCACATTTGAAGTTAGAAGATCAAACGCCACAAGAAGCATGGAGCGGACAAAAGCCAACAGTTTCTCATCTTAAAGTATTTGGTAGTGTGGCTTATGCACACGTACCGGATCAACGAAAAACAAAGCTTGAAGACAAAAGTCAGAAGTACATATTCAATGGGTACGATGAGAAGACAAAAGGGTACAGGCTATTCGAGAAGGTGATAGTAAGTAGAGACGTTCGAATAAATGAAACGAGCAAGTGGGACTGGAACAATTCGACAGAAGTTATCGTCGAAGTCGAAGAAACATCAGTCGCTGTACCAACAAGCACTTCAGCTGACCTTGAAGATTTTGACAATGAAGATGAACCTCTACAACCCAGAATGCGAAGTCTGCAAGACTTGTATGATACAACAGAAGAGGTGCATCTTGTATGTCTTTTGGCAGATACTGAAAACATTAGCCTGGAAGAGGCGCTGCAAGATGAAAAATGGAAAGCTGCAATGAACGAAGAAATTAAGGCCATCGAACGCAACAGCACATGGAAACTAGCAGAATTACCAAAAGGAAGTCAACACATTGGTGTGAAGTGGGTATTCAAGAAAAAGATGAATGCTCAAGGTGAAATAGAGCTGTATAAAGCGCGGCTTGTTGCGAAGGGATACAAGCTGAAAGCAGGAATCGATTATGACCAAGTATTTGCTCCTGTTGCAAGAATGGAGACAATTCGATTACTCATCTCACAAGCTGCTCAATTCAAATGGTCGATATTTCAAATGGATAACAAGTCAGCAATTGAGTTAGTAAAGAATCCAGTGAATCATGAAAGAAGCAAAGACATCGACGTTCGCTTCCACTTCATTCGAGAACATGTGAAAAAAGGAAGTGTCGAATTGAGGCATGTAGCAAGCAAGGATCAAGCTGCAGACATTTTCCCAAAATCATTATCGAAAGAAATTTTCGACAGAGGCACGAAATTGATAGGCATGATGGATAGTAGAAACATTTAAGTATGCAGGGGAATTTTGTTGAATAAAATTTAAATGTTATTTTAAGTGTGTTTTTAATTTAGAAGTCAGTTGAAAGGCCAAGAGTTCTTGTACTGGTAAGGCCAAGAGGTTAGTGGTCTATTAATAGAACTTAGTTGCATTTTAATTCTTAGAATAGCAGTGTCTTGGGTCTATATAAAGACTTGATTGTACTTTCATTTGCAGCAAAAAAAAAAGAGCAGTTTTTAAGTAAGACTTCCACCAGTGAAAATATAGTGTGAAAAGTGTCCAAAAATATTTATCTGCAATACAGAAGTAGTATTCAGTTTTTACAGACGTACTCTCCCAAACGTTATGACACACAAAAATCTCACACGTCGGCTTCACGCACTCACATGATAAAACACATCCAAGCCCTCTAACAACAACGGTAATCACGAAAACCCTTGATGACACCTTGCACTAAGAGATAGCTATTGTGAAAGAGCGATTTCATGATGCTGTTATAACAACACTTGCTATGGAGTCACAGTTGTTGAAGGATGTAGCATCGCAACATTGCATGTAAACCGCATTGAGACGCACACATAGCAGAATAAACAAGATGAAAGAAGCATGTTACATGATATGCCTTCAACTTTTCTTTTTGAAACCAACGACAGTATCATACGTACATGACAGGTAACTCAATGGGATGAACACACACACACATGATAACGTGAAAAACAAACAACAACAACTATGTAAAATCGCATGAAACAAATAATACTCACACATACAATACAAGTAATATTCACACCACAAAAAACATAGAAACGATATACTAGCTTGTATGAACGGCATGAACAATAATGAAAATAAATTGATGACCATGCACAACCAGTATCCAACACAAAACACAAACCACTATAACCGACATGGAAAACGATACACAAACTTCCTTTGACGTGAACACTGGTAACAAAAACAAGATAAGCAGATAGCAACAAACAACACTGCATTCGATACACACAACAAATGAAATGGTATAGCACAATATCAACAACAACACTAAGTTGCTTATGGTGACAAAACCAGATATGACGCCAACATTATCACGAAAACTAATAGTAAACAAGCACAAAAGATTCAGAGGATAAGAAAAATAAGTGAATACCTCTGTTTATGATGTGTGACTGTTGCAGCTGAATCGGAAGCGTCGTATCCGTCGGAGCAAGTTTCTGAAGGTGAGTTTAGAAGTTGTTAAGGTTTGATGAAATGATCTTAAGGTGAATGGTAAGATGGAATGAAACCAGGTAAATGAAAAAAGTGGGTCCGTGGAGGTGAGTATTTTTTGACAATGAAAGGATTGTGTTGGAGAAACTTAGAGATCTTTTTGAATGGTTACTGTGAAAACCTCTTGAGGTGTTGATGAGAAAAAATGGATCCCCGTATTCTGTGTTTGTTTCCTGTTTTTAACGTGAAGGTGAGGGTGTGGTTTGGTGGAGTTATCAAAAAACAAGGCCGGATGAGAGTGACAGAAGCAAAGATGTTTGGTGAGACCATGAAGAGTGAGTTGGTTCCCCCAAGACAAATAACATATGGCCGTACCTTTCTTAGCCTGCCTGCTGTACCGTGCATAAAAAGAGTTTAATATTCATGGTTCTCTTTTGAGGATAAGCTCAAAATGTCTTTCCTTTTTCTGAATCACATTTCCCTCGATTTAAACATATTTTGCTCTATCCATGAAAAGGAAAGAAAGGGTCCCATCGTTTGACCTTTGGGTGCCTCAAGGAAAATGATATTTCGAAAACTAGATGGTACCAAGCTATTTATCAATATGTGATCATGCTAGGATTTGTCTTGCTTGTTGGGATAGCTTCATGGTAATGCCAGGACAGCAACATACAGAGGGAAAGGAGTAGCAAGTTTACCGCATTAATTTAGCTCACTTTCTTTCCCATGAAAATGCCACATGATACTTTACTCATGTCATACCAAAGAGAACCTTCTTTTGGCAATGTTTGGGATGCTACATGATGAGTCACGTGCATGGATTAGAGGTACTCATATGGCCATCAAGACTTGACCCAAAGAAATCTATGGAAAATGGCATCATGGATTAACATGGGGCAAGTGTGCGAACACCACTTTAAACCATCATAATTCCATGAATTTTGATTTAAATGATGAAGTCTTAGGTTCAATGGAAACTAGGAAGAAGGTAGAGTAACTTTCATGTTGGAATCACCTTGAGATGATGCTTGGACACTTGAGGAAAAAGGCTTGAAGTCATGTCCACTAGCATGCCACAAAAGAAAACTTAGAAAAAATTCTAAGTTATGGAATTTGACCCATTGGTGACACCAACTTTGGAGCATTGTAACTTGATGAATATTTGTCCAAATGAGAAGTTCTAGTAATGGATGGAAAGCTTGGAAAGAGCTCTACAACTTTTATGTCCAAGAAAAATTGAAACAAAGCTTGTATCATGATGAAAAATGCCTTGGAAGATTGGACCATGAAATTGCCAAAACTTGTCAAGTGAAAAACCTCAACTTGGTGACTTCATAACTTAAGTTGTACACATCCAATGGGAGAGTTCTAGTACTCAAAAGAAAGCTAGAAGAACACTCAACAACTTTTATGACCAAGGAAAATTGAAACTAAGCTTGTATCATGATGAAAAATGCCTTGGAAGATTGGTCCATGAAATTGAGATTTTATACTCAGAAAAATTTCTAAGTACAAGATTTCACATCCTTGATCTTTCTCAACTTTAGGCCTCCATATTTTGAAATCCATGAGTCTCTTGAACACTTTTCTTTCTTCAAACTTGAAGTACATTGTGTCCTCTTCAACCTGACAGCTAGTTTGCTCCAATTGGATTAAGGATGAAGAAGTTATAGATGTTACAAAGTGGATACAAATGGAGATTCTCAACCTTAGAAACTTCTTTCCAAAACCCTAATCTTTCAAACTTCTTGACTTTATGTTTCCTCTTGACTTCCTTTGATTCCAAAAAAATCACAAGCACACTCAAGATAATGGGTCAAGAATCATGATTGACCTTAATCTTTAAGTTTGACTTTCTAGAGACACAATAGACTTCCTTGAATAGATGCAACTCCAACTTGATCTTCAGCCAACCAATACATATTCTGGGCTACTTGGACCTCTCATATGGACTTCATGGGTGTCTTGTTGAGCTTTGGATCATGTTCTAGGGCTTGTGGCTAGTTCTTGGCCAAAATCCATAGGTGCAGTTGACTTTGCCTTGAGGAAACCCTGATTCTTGATTAGATACCAATGAAACCTTGCGGAGCTCAATGTGAGACCATATTATGCTTATTTATTTGATGGGAATGAGCCTCCTATGTGTATGAGGACTTGCTTGACTGATGAATCCCTCAAGACTTGACTTGCTAAATCCTTGAGGCCCTTTGGGATAAACCCTAATTCAAAAGTAAACCAAAACAAACAAAACAAGGCAACAAAAATGGTTAGCTATGCATGTGATGCTTGACCTAAAGATATGGGTTCTTAGGGTTAAAAATTAGGGTGTGACAAATCCCAAGTTGTTGCAGGAAGTGATGTTGGAGATGATGCTGCCAAATTGCCCTACCGTCACATCTTGTTCCATAAAGGCTTGCTCTAAGACCCTCTGTAGAGCTTCCCTGTGAGATTTTGAACTAAGTAGGAGAGACAATACAGAAATTCGAGACGGAGTTTGCAACAATTGATCCACAATGTTGTACTCACTTTTCTGGATGAGCTTTAGCATCTCATTGTTGTTTTTTACAGGTTCTGTATTGCTGGATTGACCGACTTGTTGGTTGGGAACTTCCGTTTGAGGTTCCTTTTCTTTGGTAGGTTCTCCAACTCCTCTGTTGAAGATCTGACCGCTCCGGGTAACTCGACTGATGTCGGCAGTGTTCACAACGGAAGGTAATGGAGTTTTTTTTTCATTTTCTATGGTCGTTCCACCGTACTTATAAGGGGTATCCTTTTTTGACTTATACGGTATTGGACCTGGCAAGTAGATAACCACATGGGTTTTTTGGTTTTTCTGACCGTCATAGGCAACCTCAATCAGTTCCTGGTTGGGAACTTTTCTACTATCAAGAGGGATCTTTGATTCATTGAGTAGAGGGATTATGGAGGAAACGTCCTTGGTTATTCCATGATCAAAGATTACGACAACGTTTTTGTTCTAACCAGGGAGGTAATCTTGTATCATGTTGATTGACCCAGAACTCGAACATGGTCGAATCTCCTTCAGGTCCAACTGATTTTGGTGGGCTGCTCGTATGAGATAACATCCTTGATTATTTTTCGAGCATACTCTACAACGCTCATAATTGTGTCGTGGTACCCGACCATATGTAACGACCCGATTTTAATTATCTCCATTTTGTGTTAATTGTATTATTTTGTTGAGTCTTTTATTTAATTTGGGTGATAATAATGTTATTGTGAAATTGGTGTTTTAATCTGATATGTTGGCGTGTTATATTATTTTACCGTTTTTGAGAGTTTTCGGGGGAAATTAGATTGGAGGGTATTTTATACATTTCATAATTATTGTTAAGTTAGAATTTAAGTGAGGAATGATTTAAGGGTATTTGTGAGAATATGAATTGTTAGATATTTTGAGTGAATAGTAATAGAAATAGAATATGATATTGTATTTGAGATATTTTAAGAAAAAAAAGTATAAGAAAGAAATAGAAAAGAAAGTTAGTAAGAAAAACATAAAGAGAGAAAAGTGAGAAAGAATAGAAAAGAAGAACAAGAGGAGAAAAGTGGGAAAAATATCGTTATCTTAACTTTGTATACGATTATGTATGGTTTCGTTTCGGTTGTTTTGGATCGTTTTCATATATTTTTCATTTTAGGTCGAAATGAATAAAGTCGATAAAAACCGATGTTTTCACGGTTAGAATTTGAAATAAATTACGTAGTTGTATCGAGGAAGGTTAGGTCGTCGTATAGCGTGTTTTTTATTCGATTTGGTGATGTTTGAAAATTCTGGTTTTTGAAAGGTTGAAATTTAATCGAAAAATCGAACGTCGTAGAAATTTCGTTTATGTGTTCTAAATTGTTCTTATGTATTTGATGGTTGCGTGTATGTGTTTGTTTCGAAGAAAATAATTGAATCGGTCGGATTTTCGGGCAAAATAGCCGAAACCCGTAGCAGCCCGCAGGGCATTTTCTGGTTTTCGGGGAAACTTCAGAAATTCATATCTCTTGAACCGTAAGTCAGTTTTGACCTCCGTTCGAAGCGTTGGAAAGCTAATGAGATGTTCTTTCTAGGAAAAATGGTTTTGAGGTTTGAACCTGGTCCAATCGGAACAGTATTTTCGAAACGTTTCGTTGTGTCCGGCCTCCGGTTTATGTTTTTGCGTTATTTTGAAATATCCATATCTTTTGCGTTGTTTATCCGATTGAGGTGTTCTTTATATGGATGTGAAGCTAAAAATATGTTCTATGATTTGGTGAAGAAAAATATTATTTTTAGCCGACTTTTAACCGACTTTTTCGGTAAACCGTAAATCGAATTGTTTGGTTATTTGTGAGAACGTTCGGTTGCCGTTTGGCACAATTGATGTGAATGTATGTGGATTGTGTGTGATGAATGCATGACTATATTGTGAATATGTATGCATGTCAAGAGTGTCATGAGTCATGTTGTATGTGAAGCATCATGATGTGCATTCTTGCATTGTGGGGTTCTAAGATGAATCCGTTGTAACGTCGTAAGCCTTTTGAGAGGTGGGGGCGATGATTACAAACGATTGTAAGCCTTTTAAGAGGTGGGAGCAATCGAATTGTAAGCCTTTTGAGAGGTGGGGGCAATCCATAAACATTGTAAGCCTTTTGAGAGGTGGTAGCAATGGGTGAACATCGTATGTCCGACGGGGAGTTACACTAAGTAACGAGCGATGGTTCCAATAAGTTCTTCAATTGAACTTGAGATGAAATGAGTCGGTACCCGCATTGCATTTGCATAGAGTCGTGAGTCGGTCTCTATGATTTGCATTGGTCATCTTTGTATATGTGCATTGATGAATGAACATGAATATATGTATTTATGTTGAATGATAAGCATTGTGATGAATATGCTTGGTTTTGTATATATATATATATATATATATATATATATATATATATATATATATATATATATATATATGCCCTGCGATGTATATTGAGTAAGAGGTGATGAATGGCGATAAGAGTTGTATCTTTGTAATGATACATTGGTGAATAAACATGTATGTGTGTTTATGTTGAATGAATGGTGATGAATTGAGATGTATTGGTGATACATGTACTTGAGCATGAATGAATATGCCTATGTGAAGGATGTGTTAATTACGGATTGTTATGCCGTGTATTTGATTTATGGTATATGCTTGGTGTTATATATATATATATATATATATATATATATATATACACATGCATAGTGATGAGTTGTGGTGAGAATGTGGTATATGTGTATTATATGTTGAGATATGTAATTATATGCAACGTTATTATGATAATATTTCTCACCCTTCTGCTGTTTTATAATGCTCTACGAGGCATTGCAGAGTAGGCTTGCTGGCGGTCTTTTTGTGAAGCGTGGCTTCATGTCCGTGTTAGTCGGTTGGCTCTGATATGTAGCACCGGGTAGCTAGGATGCTTTTGATTTCCTTTTTGTGATACATTTGCATATGTATCTGGTTGATGACTTTATGTATATACCATGACTGATGTTGATGAATCATACTAGTTGATATATGTATATATATGATGTTTATATATGTGGTTGTTATTCAATGTTTAGTTGTTCCGCTTTTATGCTAAATATTGAAATGTGGGTGTAAGGACGTAGATTCCTTGATTGATAAGTTACCCCACTGTTGCATATCTTATGAGCAGGTGTTGTATGTGTTTTAATTTCATGTATGTTGTGGCATATCTCTTTTATACCATGTTATGATTATACTCTGATGAAATTTTGAATACGTGCCTAAATGATTAATTGATATATTTGGGGGTATAAAAGGGGGTGTTACAAAGTGGTATCAGAGCCAAGGTTGAGTCAGTCGTGTCTGTCTCGTTGTTGTGTTGGTTGAACTGTTGTTTAACCTTTGTTGTTATTTTTGGGAATGATCAGAATAAGGCTGGTAGAAACGATAATGCGATGGCTGCTGCTATGGAAGCAATGGCTAGGGCGGTGCAGGGTGCGCCGAATGTAAGTGCTAATGAAGAGTTCAGGAAGAATCAACCACCGGTCTTCAAAGGAAGATTTGATCCCGATGGTGCTCAACTTTGGCTGAAAGAGATTGAAAGAATCTTCAGAGTCATGGACTGTGCGGAAGAGAATAAGGTGAGGCTTGGATCTCACATGCTGAGGGAAGAAGCCGACGATTGGTGGGTCGGTATGCGTGAAATTCTTGAGGTGGATAATGAAGAGGTAACTTGGGAATTGTTTCCTACCGAGTTTTTGTTGAAGTATTACCCTGAAAGTGTGAAAGGGAAGAAAGAGATGGAATTCCTGGAATTGAAACAAGGTGGTATGTTAGTGGTGGACTATACTACTAAATTTGTGGAATTGGTTCAATTTCATTCTCATTATGCTGCGATTACTGCTGAGTTCTCAAAGTGTATTAAATATGAGAATGGTTTGCGTCCTGAGATTAAGCAAGTTGTGGGATATCAAAGGATTAGGAGGTTTTCGGATTTGACCGAATGTTGTAGAATCTTCGAGGAAGATAGCAAAGCTCGTTCTACACATTACAAGACTGTGAATGAGGGGAGAGGGAAACAACAAGCTAGAAGTGGACCTTATGTGACCCCCGCTGATAAGGGTAAATATAAGGGAAACTTTGATAAGAGATCTGGAGGAGGAAGTTCTGGGTTCATTAAGTGTTTCAATTGTGGTGGAATGGGTCATAATGCAACTGAGTGTAGGAAGGCCGTTGGGAAATGTTCTAACTGTGGAGGTATTGGGCATTCTACTGCTGAGTGTAGGAGGAATATGGTGAAGTGTTTTAACTGTGGAGAAGTAGGTCACATTAGTACTAAGTGTACTAAGCCGAAACAAGTTCAAGCGGGCGGAAAGGTGTTTACATTGGCAGGGTCAGACACTACTAGTGCAGACCGTGTGATTAAAGGTACATGTTTTATTAATAGTACGCCTTTAGCTGTTATTATTGATATGGGAGCGACTCATTCGTTTATTTTCCATGAGTGCGCTAAGTGTTTGAATTTGTTTATGACTACTTCGGGGTCAGTAACTACGTCCTTGTTGTGTGTTTGTCGATGTTGTTTATTCCTTAGTACGTGATAGGTGTGTGGAACACTATCAGTGCTCTCTGGTTTTTCTAATCTTTTATCTTTAGGATTGAGAATGAGATAAGTGAGGGAGAAGCTGGTACTTCTCCAAGTGACTTCAGGTGTAGAGCGTTGGCTCAGTGTGCCGTTGGTTGCACGATTGTATGTGTTGCTTGGACAGTGTTGTTCCCGATTCTGAAGGGAATGAGGAGGTAAGGTTTATGTCAATTAAGGATTTGTGCCTTGTGTGGTTTTGTGCACAAGATGCAAGGAATGTTATTATGGCTTGGTAAAGATGGTTTATGCCCCCTCATGATTGTCGGCTGTCTATTGACAAATTGAGGAACTGATCACCCTTAATCTCTTGTTGATAGCAGACGAAAATTATGTTGGATGGAGTAGACGTGTCTTTCCAGCTTGATGGTATGTTTGGTGAATGGTTTGGAGCTAAACCAGGTTCTTATAGTTGTTTTGATGATTTGGTACAGATTCGTATATCTGAAGATGAAGAGGATGGATGATTGATTTGTATAGCCAGTATGTGGTGTATACTTGTATGGATGCTATGGAAAGCAAAACACAGAGTTATAATGAGTTAAGGAGTTTTGAGCTTAAGGTATCAATGTAGGAGTTTTAAGGAAACCATTATGTGTGAGTAACAAGTGTTGAAAAGAGATGAAGCTTTAAGATAAGTTATCAAAGTGTGGATTTTGGTTGATAAAGATGAGTTTCTTGGTCATGATATTTCATATGAGAATACTTTTGTGGATCAATCGGAGGTAGATGCAGTCCTGTGATGGGAGACTCCGAAGTTGGTTAATGAGATTAGAAGCTCTAGTTTTTGGTTGGTTGTTATCACAGGTTATGGAGGGCTTTGCTAAGTTAGCACTTATGTTATCTCAGTTGACCTGCAAAGGGCGAGTCATTTGTTTTGGATGTTCATTGCGAATGAGTTTTAGAGGGCTAAAGTAGGAGTTGACTACGGCTCCAGCTTTGATTTTGCCTGATCTTAATAAACCGTTTGAGGAATTCATACAAGGATCTATACTATTCAGGATTTGGAATTGGTTACAGTGATTTTGTGTTGAAAATATGGAAGTATTATTTTTATGGTTCTAAGTTCGGAGTGTTTAGTAATCGCAAGAGGATAGAGTACCTGTTTGGTCCAAAGGAATAGAGTATGAGACAACAATGATGGTTGGAATTCCAATCGAGTTATGAATTTGAATTGGATTATTTAGAGGAGTGTGTTTGGTGTGTAAGCTAATACCGCATAGAGAGAAGTGGTGTATATAAAAAGTAAACTATGATTTTCTGGTGTATAGTACAAAAGTCAAATGTTGATTATGAAATTGGTGGTTTGTTAGTTGTGAGTAATCAGAGTGCGCAGCGGAAGTGTGAAATTGTTGTATTGGTTGTTGTGAGACAAGGATGCAGGTATTCTGGTTTTGTGGATGTTGTTGAGGTAATGTTGTGTCTTGGAACTTTATGTTCTTGCCTGTGTTGTTGCCTCGTTTCCATGGTGATGGTGCGAGTGCGGGTAGCTAATTCCTCTGTTTGGGGGATTAGGAGAGTGTTACCTATGGTGTTGGTAACGATCTTGTTGTGTTTCAGTTCAAGAGTGAACTTGGGTGTTTGTATCTTAGTTATCCTTTGAGTTGGTCGTCAAGTGCATTGTATGGGCATTGCATCTTGTCTTGGTTGTCGTGGTCGTTATCTTGTCATTGTTGTTGCTGTTAGTGTGTTGCTTTGTTGTTTGTGTTATTCGTGGTGTGCCTTTTGTTGGCATGATAGTTGGTTGGTCGGATACTAGAGCCGTATCCGGGGTTGTTCGTGCTTAGCATATTTTCGAGGACGAAAATGTCTAAGTGGGGGAGAGTTGTAACGACCCGATTTTAATTATCTCCATTTTGTGTTAATTGTATTATTTTGTTGAGTCTTTTATTTAATTTGGGTGATAATAATGTTATTGTGAAATTGGTGTTTTAATCTGATATGTTGGCATGTTATATTATTTTACCGTTTTTGAGAGTTTTCGGGGGAAATTAGATTGGAGGGTATTTTAGACATTTCATAATTATTGTTAAGTTAGAATTTAAGTGAGGAATGATTTAAGGGTATTTGTGAGAATATGAATTGTTAGATATTTTGAGTGAATAGTAATAGAAATAGAATATACTATTGTATTTGAGATATTTTAAGAAAAGAAAGTATAAGAAAGAAATAGAAAAGAAAGTTAGTAAGAAAAACATAAAGAGAGAAAAGTGAGAAAGAAGAGAAAAGAAGAACAAGAGGAAAAAAGTGGGAAAAAGGCTAGAAATCATCAAAATCAACGGTTAGGATTCGAATCGAACGGGTAAGGGTGTGAAATATCGTTATCTTAACTTTGTATACGATTATGTATGGTTTCGTTTCGGTTGTTTTGGATCGTTTTCATATATTTTTTATTTTAGGTCGAAATGAATAAAGTCGATAAAAACCGATGTTTTCACGGTTAGAATTCGAAATAAATTACGTAGTTGTATCGAGGAAGGTTAGGTCGTCGTATAGCGTGCTTTTTATTCGATTTGGTGATGTTTGAAAATTCTGGTTTTTGAAAGGTTGAAATTTAATCGAAAAATCGAACGTCGTAGAAATTTCGTTTATGTGTTCTAAATTGTTCTTATATATTTGGTGGTTGCGCGTATGTGTTTGTTTCGAAGAAAATAATTGAATCGGTCGGATTTTCGGGCAAAATAGCCGAAACCCGTAGCAGCCCGCAGGGCATTTTCTGGTTTTCTGGAAAACTTCGGAAATTCATATCTCTTGAACCGTAAGTCGGTTTTGACCCCCGTTCGAAGCATTGGAAAGCTAATGAGATGTTCTTTCTAGGAAAAATGGTTTTGAGGTCTGAACCTGGTCCAATCGGAACAGTATTTTCGAAACGTTTCGTTGTGTCCGGCCTCCGGTTTATGTTTTTGCGTTATTTTGAAATATCCATATCTTTTGCGTTGTTTATCCGATTGAGGTGTTCTTTATATGGATGTGAAGCTAAAAATATGTTCTATGATTTGGTGAAGAAAAATATTATTTTTAGCCGACTTTTAACCGACTTTTTCGGTAAACCGTAAATCGAATTGTTTGGTTATTTGTGAGAACGTTTGGTTGCCGTTTGACACAATTGATGTGAATGTATGTGGATTGTGTGTGATGAATGCATTACTATATTGTGAATATGTATGCATGTCAAGAGTGTCATGAGTCATGTTGTATATGAAGCATCATGATGTGCATTCTTGTATTGTGGGGTTCTAAGATGAATCCATTGTAACGTCGTAAGCCTTTTGAGAGGTGGGGGCGATGATTACAAACGATTGTAAGCCTTTTGAGAGGTGGGAGCAATCAGATTGTAAGCCTTTTGAGAGGTGGGGGCAATCCATAAACATTGTAAGCCTTTTGAGAGGTGGTAGCAATGGGTGAACATCGTATGCCCGACGGGGAGTTACATTAAGTAACGAGCGATGATTCCAATAAGTTCTTCAATTGAACTTGAGATGAAATAAGTCGGTACCGCATTGCATTTGCATAGAGTCGTGAGTCGGTCTCTATGATTTGCATTGGTCATCTTTGTATATGTGCATTGATGAATGAACATGAATATATGTATTTATGTTGAATGATAAGCATTGTGATGAATATGCTTGGTTTTGTATATATATATATATATATATATATATATATATATATATATATATATATATATATATATATATATATATATATATATATATATGCCCTGCGATGTATATTGAGTAAGAGGTGATGAATGGCGATAAGAGTTGTATCTTTGTAATGATACATTGGTGAATAAACATGTATGTGTGTTTATGTTGAATGAATGGTGATGAATTGAGATGTATTGGTGATACATGTATTTGAGCATGAATGAATATGCCTATGTGAAGGATGCGTTAATTACGGATTGTTATGCCGTGTATTTGATTTATGGTATATGCTTGGTGTTATATATATATATATGCATAGTGATGAGTTGTGGTGAGAATGTGGTATATGTGTATTATATGTTGAGATATATAATTATATGCAAAGTTATTATGATAATATTTCTCACCCTTCTGCTGTTTTATAATGCTCTACGAGGCATTGCAGAGTAGGCTTGCTGGCGGTCTTTTTGTGAAGCGTGGCTTCATGTCCGTGTTAGTCGGTTGGCTCTGATATGTAGCACCGGGTAGCTAGGATGCTTTTGATTTCCTTTTTGTGATACATTTGCATATGTATCTAGTTGATGACTTTATGAATATACCATGACTGATGTTGATGAATCATACTGGTTGATATATGTATATATATGATGTTTATATATGTGGTTGTTATTCAATGTTTAGTTGTTCCGCTTTTATGCTAAATATTGAAATGTGGGTGTAAGGACGTAGATTCCTTGATTGATAAGTTACCCCACTGTTGCATATCTTATGAGCAGGTGTTGTATGTGTTTTAATTTCATGTATGTTGTGGCATATCTCTTTTATACCATGTTATGATTATACTCTGATGAAATTTTGAATACGTGCCTAAATGATTAATTGATATATTTGGGGGTATAAAAGGGGGTGTTACACCATACCCGCTTTGTATGCAGTGCATCTTTACTAGATATGTTTCTATTGAGCGGATATCACGACTTTAATGTCTACCAGGATTCCGGTCAGTCATGCTAATCTGTTGTGTGTCTTTATCTAGGTAAATCGGAAGCCACCACTGGTCCAACAAATATTGAAGAGTCCTTTGCACAAGCGCACACCCTTGGTCGTTTTCGCAGCATTCTTTATAGTCTAGATAATCATGTGAAGCCAGAAAACCGAGTCTGACCTGTTTAGCATGTAATTCCACTAGACTGGTATTCATTGAGCGTATGTCAAATATCTGAACCATATTGGCTTGATGGTTGTTCCTTTCACTGTAGTCTTGGATCCATCCGAGATCCATCTGACATTGGAGGGCCTCTTGTACAAAAGAGCATCCTTGATTGTTTGTTGAGCAGATTGGACAAGTGATGTAATCGTGCCACGACAGATTTTAATACTGGCTTTGTCTTGAATGCATCGCCACTAAATTGAAGTTCATTGCACGGATGTCATGGTTCTGAACAATGTTGGAATGTGCATGGGGCTATGTTTACTTCACGAATCCTGTGATCCCGAATCCAGCCCAGATCCATTTGTTCTTGTAAATCTGCTTGTATTTTGGCACACCATTGATTGTCCTTGGAGCAGATATCACACTGATGATAGTTATGAGATGGCACATGGTCGTACCCGCTCTATTTGTAATGCATCTTTACTAGGTTGGTTCCCAGTAAGCGTACATTGTGAATTTGATAACTGTTGACAGGCTCTCCTTCTATCAAATTCACTGCAGTCTTCTCATGTTGCGGTAATGGGTTTGTCTGAACATTTAGATTTGGATCCTTGAAAGATAAAACCTCGTTCCTGACAAGCTTCTGTACATCAGACTTGAAGCTGAGACAATTCTCAATGTTACGTCCTGATCCTCCTTGATGGTAAGGAAAGTTTGATCTTCTTTGAACCAAAAAGGTGGATTTTCTGGTACTGTAAGAGGAGTCCTGGTCTGAACATGCCCCTTGGCCAGTAGAAGTGGAAATAAATATGCGTACAACATCGGTATAGGGTCGAATCCTGATGGCCGTGTAGTATGGTTGTTGTTGTTGTACTGTGGACGAGCCTGCTGAAAAGGTTGTTGCGGCCTTTGCTGATACTGTTGTTGATTTAGTTGGCTCTGACCAACCTGAGGTTGATAAGTCAGAGTTGGCACCGGGTTGATAGTGAGAGTTATTGCTGTTATTAGTTGATACCTTCTCCTTTGCTTTCCCAGAGAGATATTACTGATATCTTGCTCTTTTTTATTTTGGAAAGTACTACCGTATCTCTTAGTACTGCTAGATGGCTCTGCATCTTTGACCAATCATACTTCTCGGACTGCTTCTTTAATGCGTACTTCCATGTTCACCATTTTAGTGAAGTCACTGGGCGCACTGGCGACCAATCGGTCGTAATAAAACGGGCTTAAGGTTTTTAAGAAGAACTTAGTCATCTCCTTTTCCTCAAGAGGGGGACAGAGCTGAGCGGCGATTTCACGCCATCTCTGAGCATATTCTTTGAAAGTTTCTTTGTCCTTTTGTGACATTGCCCTGAGCTGGTCCCTATCTGGTGCCATGTCCAAATTGTATTTATACTTCTGAACGAAAGCAACGTCGAGATCTCTGAATGTACTGATCTTGGTACGATTTAAACCCATTTACCATTTGAGTGCGGCACCGGTTAAACTGTCTTGGAAGTAATGGATCAGTAGATGTTGATTGTCTGTTTGGGTAGACATTTTTCGAGCGTACATCACCAAATGACTTTGAGGGCAAGAGTTGCCTTTGTATTTTTCAAAGTCAGACACATTGAATTTGTGCGGTATTTTTACATTAGGGACCAAACAGAGGTCGGCGACGTCCTTTCCGAATAAGTCTTGACAGCGAATGACATGCAGCTCCTTTTGCATTTTCTAGAATTGTTCCTGGAACTCATTCATCCTTTCGTACATGCCTTAGTTTCCATCAGAAATTGCTTGCAGAATATGTCCTTTCGGGACAGTGTGTACTACTGGTTGTGGTATAGACATTACATCGGTGATTCTTGGCGTTTCAGTGCCCTGAAGTTTGTAACCTTCAGGAGTTGCTGTCGTAACCCTTGCATCTTCATTTTCCCGAAGTTTGTAACCTTCACGTCCAGTGGTTCCTGCTACGGCTTCTAGGTCTTCAATGACAGGTGGGATATATCCTTCAAGTATAAAGTTGAAAGGCATACCTCAGGGGCGACCCTTAGACATGTTGTACCGAGGATGATTATCATGTGTCTCCAATATGGGTGTAGATGTAATCTTTGAGATCACAGTCCTTTGATGCTGTTGTTCCTGGGCTGCTGCCAGGGTTTGCATGTTGCTGTGAAGTTTTTCTAAACTTTCCTTTAGAGCGTCGATTTCTTCTCACAGCTCTCTGTTCTCTTCCTCGAGATCGTCCATTTTCTTTTGTTGATTGGCTCGAGTATTGTACGAATGAGACAGTTTGACTCTAGGATTTTGACACATACGTGAGACTTAAAGATAACAAATGCGTTATGTGAGAATGATGAATGATATGCAATGATATATATTTTTTTCGTTTTTGTTTTCAAAAAGAAACTTTAACAATTAGATTGCAAATATCACAAAGTGGGGGAGACCCATTTTATTGAATTCGAAAAATTACAGTATTTTACAAAGAAAAGTACATTATTTTACAAAGTGTTGTAAGGAAATGTCTAAGCTCATGGATCCTGAGTCCTCTCTGAAGAGAGCTCAGATGCCGGTTTTAGTATTTTCTTTTCTTTGATCGGGCCTCTTCAGCCGTTATTGGGTTGACGATTCTTTGCCAAGTGAAAGGAGTGAGTAAATTTCTTCGTTCTTCCTGACTTTCTATGGCATGCTGCTCTAATATCTCAAACAGAGCATCCTTCTCCTTTAACAGTTCCCGAATCTTGGTACATTCTAAATTAAGGATCTATTATTTGTTCTTCCAAGAGTTCTTCTCACGTTGAACTTTGTTAAGAGCGACCTGGAGTTTTTCTGCATCAGACATGAAATAAAGGACAGATTCCTTTAAGGGAAAAACTTCTTGACGAGGGTAAGGCATCCTCAGCTTGAGGGCTCTAGTTTGCACCCAATGGAGATAAAGTTCCATAGAGGTACAATTTGGTCTTCCCAGAGACTCTCTGCCTTTCCTATGAATATGTTGCCAGGCATGCACTATTTCTTTCTTTAGTGCCCTGTCATTTTCTCCTTCCTTGAAGAAAAGACCTTCCAGATGAACGTTATGTGGGATATTCTTCATCGGGTATCCGAGTTGACGGCGAGCTAAAATTAGATGATAGTTGATTCCTCCTTTAGTTCCAATCAGGGGTATAATGGGGAAATTTCCATATCTATCGATGATATATATCCCTTCGTAAATCTGGTTGTACCAATCTATGTCAGAATTAGTGAGACATAATCCTCTATGACCAGCGTAGAGTACTCTTGTGATCCCAAAAAGTAGTAGACTTGGGAAAATGGGAAATGAACCATTTGTAGAGTAATGGTACACAGCATGTGATCATCCCTCCATTGTACAAGTTCCTTAAATGTACAAAATGATAAGCATTTGCAAGCAAGGTTGGTACGAGGTTTCCTATTAAGAATATCTTAACAACATTGGTATTGACGAAGTTGTCAATGTTGGGAAAGAGGAATAACACATATATGAGCAAAACAAATACGTCTTTGAAGGCAATTATGTTTCCTACACTAGCAAAGTATAGAGCTTTCTCCATCAGGAATTTAGCTGGTAAACCCTGGATTCCTCCTTTAGTAGTCATGTGAGTCCTAACTTCTAACTCATCCAAAGAGATTGCTCTTGTAATGGTTTATTCTTTTGGAATTTCTTCTAGTCCGAAAAATGGAGCTTGATCAGTGATAGTTAAATCAATCAGGTGGGAGTACTCTTCCAGTGTTGGTGCAAGTTGGTAATCCGAAAAAGTGAAGCAGTGGTAAACTGGATTGTAGAACTATACCAGTGTAGACAAGATTCCTTCAACTACATTGACCCTCAATAGAGACAACAGTCCTCCGTGCCTAGCTCTGAAAGCCTCCGGATTGGTAATCATCCTTCCTAATTTCCTTAAGTCTTCTAGTTTCGGAGCCTTGAAGGTGTACTTGTGCGTTTTTCTTCTACCGAAATCCATAACGCAACCTCTGATATTTGCAATTATTGTTTTAGTTATTTTGAAAAAAAATATTTTTTCTGGTTTGAAAAGAGTTTTTTTAATGAATGCATGAATGCAGCAAACAAAAACATTTGAAAACATGGGTTTAGGGGTTCAACGTCACGAGCATGGAGTCATGGCTCTACCCATCCCAAGGGTTGTACAATTTTGGTACCAGTAGAACGGGTTCTAAAAGGTTCCTAAAGTCATTGACCCCTCCTAGGGATATAAACAGCAAGCTGATTCACTCGAGCAAGCTGTAATATCCTAGGATGAATCTCTTTTGAGTGTAGTATCGCGTATCAACTATTCCCGATAGTCACTGCACTACCAAATGGCCATATGGTTAAATGTCTACTAAATCCTTAGGGTCATGGGTACCGCATTGGGATAAACGATGCTTTCAAGACAATTGGTCGTTCAACATCAATATTTCCACACAGTACCTCGCCTGATTTGGTGGACTGCCAAGTTAGCTTGGTCGGGATTCACTCCCTATAAGCGTTTCCCAGATATGCCACCACTTACCTTAGTGTTCTCTCAAACATTCCACATGCGAATCAATCGCATTCCCAGTTAACAGAAAATTAAACACGGGTATCAAGTAATATGACAGTAAATGATATATATATATATATATATATATATATATATATATATATATATATATATATATATATATATATATATATAGCAGAAAGTAAATAAATAGAAAAAAAAATCCTAGACCTCTTAGGAATTCTAATCCTAGATTGGCACCCCAGCAGAGTCACCAATTTCTGTAGCGTGCGATTTTTTGTCGGTGACGTGACCACCTTAGCGTAATGGTTGGAATTGGGTGCTACTTTCTGATTTCTTATTTATCCTATGAAGCTGGAAAGGAAAGGGAAGATATCTAAAACTAACCTTGCACGCAAATGTTTTCTTTAACAAATGCTAAGAGATCAGGGAACGGGGTCAGGTTATACAAAGGGAAGTTGTCAATCACCTAGTGTATATATGGTTATCCATAGACTTTGCATTACATATTTCTCTGTTGGTTTAAATAACTTCCTGGTGTTTATCTGTTGTGGGTTGGGAAAGTTTCTCCTTTGGGAGTGTTTGAGAGAGTGCTTTTGTTGTTTTCGGGTTTTCTGTTGTTTTTGTAAAGGTACTGGACCTAAGGTTTTTGATTTGTGTGCTCGCTAAGATTTCGCAATCTTATGCCTACGTATTCTAGTAAAGATACTCAGGAAATCAGAGCGATTGTAGTTCCTCCTATTCAATGGGAGGAAAATGTTTGGTGTCTTGTTCAAAGCCCAAGATTGAAGCTAGATGAGTATTTGTGTCTTGTTCAAAGCCCAAGATTGAAGCTAAAAGGGTATTTGTGTCTTGTTCAAAGCCCAAGGTTGAAGCTAAAGGTTTGACTGAGAGAGAATTTGTCATCTCTAAAGGGAGATATCTCACCTATTCATCACAAAATGTTGGGTAACTGATTATAAAGGGGAATTACTTTAACTGGAATGTATGGAATCCAGCAATGCCATAATTTCCTTTATAAGGGAATTCTCCTGAAGGAAGAAACTTTAACTCAGTGTAAATCAATGCCATTTTTCCTTAGGAGGCTTACATGCTAAGAGAAGGACATTGTCTTGGATGTAAATAATCCAGAGGCTTGCCACTTACAACAATTAGATGAAAGATGATTTTTGACCAGGATAAGAGAAGGACCACAACTTGGATTTTTGAATCAACAAGTGTGCCACTTACAACAGTTATCTGGAATTAGGGTTTTTTGATTATCTGTTTTGATAGGTGATGTACAGAGAAATGTCTTCCTACAGAGAGAACGTTTGATATCTTATGAGGGAATGTTGATTTTTGTGTGCCTTGATCAAAGCCCTGGGTTGAAGCTAAAAGAGACAGACTCTAATGAGGCGGGTTTTATATCTATCTTGTATAAAGCCCAAGATTGAGGCTAAAAAGAGATTGACTCAGCAGGAGAATATAATTTGTCTTGTACAAAGCCCAAGATTGAGGCTGAAAAGAGATGGACTCCAATGGGGAGGTTTTATCTGTCTTGTACAAAGCCCAAGATTGAGGATGATTCTACTGAGGAATATCATTGTATAAAGCCTAAGAGGAGGCTGGCTGGGGAGATTCTTATATGATGCCTAAGAGGAGGCTAGCTTCTACAAGGATTGTTGAAATCCAGAGGCAGATTCCATATGTATTAGGGAATCCAAAGGTTTTACTTTTCTAGGGATTTGAAGAAGAGTTGAAATGTCAGAGACCATGAGGCTCTGATTCTGTTAGGGGTTTTATTGATGGTAAAGGTTTAAACATTGAGTATGAAAACCTATGGAGGTTTTAAACTCTGTTGGAGATTGGTGAAATGATCAGGGTTTTTCCTGTTTTTTTATGAAACTTGAGGGTTTCTTTGAGATCCAAGAGGAGATGAGACTTTCTAAGTCTACTGGTATGAAGAGGTTGACTCTTAGCTGGAGAATGGTCTTTGTATGATTCCCAAGAAGAGGCTGATGTTTTAAGGGATGAGAATTAACCCTAGAATGGTCTGATGTTTTGGAATTCTGACTCTCCAGAGGATTGAACTAGTAGAGATGACTAAGTTATGTCCTATACCTGTAGGAGGCCTTTGGGTCCTTGTACTAAGCCCAAGACGAGGCTGAGAACTTCTAGGAAGCCTGTGGGTCCTTATACAAAGCCCAAGAGGAGGTTGGGGATTCTTTTAGGAAGCCTGTGGGTCCATGCCTAAGAAAAGTTCAAGAAAGGTTTCACCTGGAACAAGTCATTTCTTTGCAGAACAGTTCTAAGGTTTGAAGAAATTCAAAAGAGGTTTCACCGGGAATTAATCCTCTATGGGGAAATGAATTTCTTGTACACAATACTTCTAACTTAGGACAGTCTTGAGAAAAGTTTCACCGAGAATAATGCCTTTCTCTGTTCCATATTGTATAAGCCCAAGAGGAGGCAAGACTGTATCTGGAATTTCATATGGGGAACTAGTTTTGACTGTGTAAAAAGAGAGACCACTGGTTTGATCTAAACCTAGACCTAACTGCTGGGGAAAACTCTAAGCAAGTATGTACAAGCATATATATTTATATACAGATGAAATATATAGACAGGTATATATTGAAAAGATAGTGGAACTTACAGTTGTGCAAGCCAAAGCATAATAAGTACAGCTGTATGGTTAGTTATTCAAGAAATTGAAGAAAGTTTTGATAAAACTTTGAATTTGAATCTAAATAAAAAAGAAAGTTGTTTTAAAAGGAAGTTTGGGGCTTATACTCAAAGAGAGGCCCAGATGATCTCTTTTGAAAAGACGACGATCGCGTTGTATTTTTGAAAATCACAGAGGGACTTATACAATGACTGAGGCCCTAATTATTGTATTTACAAAGAGGATGGGTCTTACACTCTACTAGAGGACCAAAAGTGTTATTTTTGTACAAGAGTTGGGGCATACAACTCAAGGAGATGCCCAGATGAATTTTTTTTTTTAAAAACGGCGATCGCGCCGAGATTTTTAATATCGTTTCGGGACTTATACAATGACTGAGGCCCAAAAAGGTTTATTTACAAAGGGATGAGACCTACACTCTACAAAGAGGCCCAAAATATTTTGAAAATTGTTTGATAAATTAAAATTAAGAGAAACCCTAATTTTAATTTAAAAAGATAGTTTTTTAAAGGAAATTAAATATAAAATGATACAAAATATCAAATATATTCAAAAACAAATTGTCAACTTTAAAAAATATTTTTAAAAATCATGTTAAATCACATGAAAACTTGAAATCCAATTGGTTTTGAAAAATCAAGGTGAGAATTTCATTTAAAAATGTTTAAAAACAAATAAAATTAAATTAAATTAAAAATCAAACTATATTAAATAAATAATATAAATGTGATTGTTTGTAGAATAAAATAATTTAACATTTTTGTGAAAAAATTATAAAAAATGAGAGAGAAATTAATTTTTTAAATCAATTAACAAAACATAAATATTCAAATATTCAAATATTTAAAAAAAAATGGCGCCAAGAACACATGTTCTTGCTCGCGCGTGTTCTTCTTCCCCAGATTTGTAAAATCTCTCATATCTCTCTAATTACTCAATGAAAATGACTTTTGTAAACATGAAACTTGCTCGTTTTTGAACAAGGATTCCAATGGACCAATTAATTGCATTTATATTAAGTGTGGAGTGATAAATCAAATGATGAACTCAAGAACCCTAATTTCTGCAAGAACACTATGAAATCTTATACACGATTCATACATAGCAATTGATTGAGGGGAATCACTCAACATAAGTGCAGAAACATGTTTGTAACTTGAAAACACATTTATGATGCATGGATTATAGAGTTTGAGAGTGTCAGGCTTACCTCTTGCAAGAAGAATTATAATTCTATGTTGGAGGTGTTACATATGTTGTGTAATGATCTGGACAGCTTCAATGGACCTCAAGTAATGTGTTTGAAAGCTTGGAATGGATTGAATCAACTTGGAACTTGTTGAGGCACCTCAATTGCAAACAGGCCAAAAAGCTTGAGCAAATGGGGGGTGAATTTGTGATTCTGATGTTCCAGATGAGTTTTAAGGTTATGGATCCTCATATATCATATATTTGAGGCGTTGGCATGATTGGTTTTGATAGAAATGCTCTCAAATTGAAAATTCGATAGTGACTTGAATGAGAAGCAAAATCTGGTTTTTTGAGAGTGATTGGAAGGAAAACATGAATTCAGAGGTTTTGGGGTGGTTTGATCAGTCACACATGACCTCAATTTATAGTAGAGAGTAAAGGAAGTTTGTTTTAGAAGCAATAGTGTTTGGAGGCTGATCACGGCAGTAGCTTGTAGCCATTGACTTGGATAATTCAAAAGTGCCAAGTCAACTCTTCTTATCTTGACTCCATTTAACTTTACAGGTTTGAATGCTCAGAGTTTGGACTGAAATCTTGACTAGCTTGGAGTGTAGTGATCTAGTTCATGACACCTCAATGCATTGGATTGATGTTACCTTGCCAAATTTGAATTCCAAGTTTCATATCATGATGATTTTCACATGCCAAGTTGAATTCCTTGCCTCTTTGATCATGAACCAAGTGAGTCATCAGATTCTTTGTGTTTTTGGAAGATGACAAAGTTGGCAAAGTGACAATATTTGAAGGGAAAAATCGGGTGGCACAAGTTTGGTTTCCATGTTGTCTTGAAAAATTAGGTTTTTAGGCCACGTTTCAAGGCTTGTAACTCCCTACTCAAGTGGTGTTAAGATAAGTTCTTGTACTTTTTGGAAAGCCCTAATAACACATTTTAACTTTGATGTCCAACATTGGTCTTGAATCAACTTGGATCATGATGAAAAATGGCCCTAAAGTTGGTGAAAAACCAAGACAGATTATGTCCAAAATTTCCACTAAGTGTTGGAAAAAGTGATCATTTTCATGTTTTTGTGATTTTGCTCAATCCATAACTCAAAATCCATGAGGATTTGGAATCTGATGTAGTTGACAATTTTGAAGTATGTAATGAGAGCTTTCATTTGAGCTTTGGATGGAAGAAAAATGCCTTGTGGTTTAGGAGTTATGACCTTGCTAAGTTGGTACCAAATCACTTTTCTTCCATAACTTAGAAAATTTTAAGTTTTTCAAGGTTGCCCCTTTTCCAAGTAACCTCACTTTTCTTGATTTTTATTGATGGATGATGATCCAAACCATGAATTAACATTGTTTTTGACTTAGGGAGGCCTTGATTGTCAAGAAATTCAAAAAGTCAAACTTGGTTTTTAGGCACGATTGACTTTTTGTCAGATGAATTTCAAATTGTGTGTTCCTTTATGCGATCAAGTCCTTGACCTAATTCAAACCTAATGGATGGATTCCATAGGTGTTTTAGGGTGTCTTTAATCATGTCCCAAGGATAGGGAGCATGCCTTGGTCAAAATTCAAAGATACAGTTGACTTTTTATCAAGAAACCCTAATTATGGTCCAGATGAATTTGGAACTTGTGAATCAAGATTCTTGGATCAATCCATTGTTGTAAATGGATAACTGTGGTGTATTTGAGGTCCTCAAATCATATCTTAAGGTCTTGGTTCATGTCTTGCCTCAAAAGTCAACTTTGGGTAAATTAGGTCAAGAAACCCTAATACCTGATTTTTGATGAATGCATCTCCTGAGGCTATTTTGACTCTATGATTAGGTTCATGAGGTCCCTTGGAGCTTATTGAATCATGTTTTGAAGTATTGGCTCATGCTCATATGAAAAGTTTCCTCTGGATGCCTTGGTCGACCAAAACCCTAATTTGGTGACACTGTGGATCTCGAGGCTTGATCAGCTTGAGATGTTGCACTCTTGTGCTTGATTCTTGATATAGGAGACCTCTTGATCCTTCATGGATGTTTGAGAGGCTTGACAAGTTAAGATCATGTCAATTCTTGATTGATCATTTGTCTGAGTGCTCTGAGAGGGCTCAAAAGCCTAATTCTTGATTGTAGTGAATGCTCAACAATCCTTGAGGAGATTGATGAGGTATGATGGTACACCTATATTATGGTAATGATCTTCACAATGATGGGAAATCTTGTGGTCTAAATTTGGGGTATGACACCACCATATTTATTTTTCCCACCTTCCAACCGACCCAACATTATTACATTATCTCAAAACCCTATTTTTCTACTCCTATTTAAACCCATTCTTACCATCTCCATTCTCACCACATTAAAACTTTCAAATCTCTCATCCATAATCTTAAAATTTATATTCAACCTTAAAATAATGGCTCAAGGAGGGGAAGGTGCAATAATCTTTTGCAATCAAAAGCAAAAGAGGAATTATGAAGATCTGCAACACCAGGAAAATTTTTCCAACCAGGTATGCGGAAGAACTTTGCTTAAGAGGACTAGGAATATATGATAGTGTTCAAGACATGCTAGGTAGAGTTAGTTTAACACATTTTCTCGCACAAAGTGAACCTACATATGTTCCATTAAATCTAGAATTCATGAGCTCTTCAATCAATAGCCCAACTCCTAACACTGCCCAAACCTCAGGCACTGTTAGATTTTGCATGTTTAACTAAGAATATACATTTACTTTTAATCAATTGGCATACTTGCTCCACTTCCCACATGTAGAGGGTGTCGTTTGTGAGGCACCCACAGAAACTCCATGGGTATATGAGTTCAGTCCGTTTTGGCAGAGGCTAACAGGTTATGCTATCGATAGTTTTGAAAATTATAACACCCTAAACCCCGAGACATAATATTAATAAAATAATAAAACATCAGAGTCAATTTAAAACAACAAGGGCATTCAGGATGCTACTTCAATAAAAACCTGCTCATGAAATAGACATGTAACACATAAATCATTTTTCAAACATAAAACTATTTTAATCTGCAGCGGAAAAATAGTCATTTAACATCATAACCAAACATTAGTTCCAATCCTTTAATTAAACATCAACCAAATAAACAAAATAACTAAGCGTTCCCAAAACCCCAGTGTTACACATAAGAGCAGACGTCGACACAATGAAGCAAAGTAGAAGACTTCATCTTACTCCGCACTAATCCTGATCACCTGCACGTTACCCACGGGAGGGAACATTCAAGCCGAAGGGGTGAGATTCTCAATCGATAAAGAAATACATGATATAAGCATAAGAGCATGTAATCAAATATAGAATCTACCCTATCATCATCACATCCACGAATCCACAGAATCCACATCAACACCTAATCAACAACTCATCATACAACAAACATAATGTAATGCAATGAGACATACAATTCGACTCAATGCATGTGGTACCAATCGATCCTTTTTTCATGATCAGATTCCCGTCGGAATTCCATATACGTTGCTCACACCCCACATGGGCACATGACATCCGTGATCGCCCACACCCCACATGGGCACACGATTACCTCAACAACAACGACAACATGATTCTACTCTAAGAATCTAATAAGTCGCTCACACCCCACATGGGCACACGGCTTATTCTACAGCTAATGCAACATGGTATGCATCAACAACAACGATAGTCCTAATTATCACATACTCAGCAATATCCACATTAACACGCCACTATGGCCAGCAACAACATCAGCAACAATAGAATGCATAACAGCAAAACATCATCAACAACGATTCACATTATCACACATAATAACATGATCAACATGCAACCAACAATAGCACATCAACAATACAGCTTACCACAGGTAATCCACACACAACATAGACTTGCCAAACCTGTAGCAATACATCGCACAACTACAACACAAGAATACGCGACCGATTACAATGTTTCGACGCTCAACACAACAAAACTAGGCCGAAACAGAATTCTGCATCGAATCATTGGAAATCTAATTTTCAAAATATTTTTAATAGAAAGAACACGTTTCTAGCTTTCCAACGGTCTGAACGGCAACTGAAACGGACACCCGAGTCAACAGTTACAAATTTTGAAAGTTTAGGAAATTCTCAGCAACGGTAGCAGAAATAGCGAACTTCTCAACGAACACCTTTGCTAGGAGTTCGCTTTCTGAACTCACCAGCGAAGCCCCGACTCCTTACAAAATCCAGAGATTTCATCCTTTCCACTCTCCCTTCGTCCACGACCTCGCTGTGCGAACAACTTCGCTAGCAGCGAGCACATCCCTTCAACACACCAGAATCCAACGTTTCCCCTGCTCTGTTCGCTGCCTAGTTCGCCGTGTGAACCTGGCGCAAACATTCTCCTAGCGAATGGTTTATTCGCCTAGCAAACCTGTGATTCTGCAGAATTATAGTCGCGGTTCTAATCACCACAGCCACCTCAACACCTCCGATTTACACATCGAATCAGTCCATAATACACCAAAAATCATAGATATACATACCGATTATCAGTATAAACAATTATCATAAAAAATCACCGAAACCCAATGATAAACCTAGGCCTTTTCAATCAGGCCTTCGAAGGCAAACCTTCGAAATCCCACATCAACAACTTTCAAGAGGTATTATCATAAACAATTACCCACCCAACATGCAATTATCATAAACCCCTTTAAAGATCGGAGAGCCCCACCCTTACCTTAGAGTTTTTCTTCCGACGGACCTTCGACCTTCAACAACAGCGTTCTCCTCCTTTCCTCTTTCTCACCCTAGCTCTGCCTTTTAGATTTTCACGTACTGAACAAACAATCCCCTTATTCTTTCCTTTTTTTGTATTTTCCTTGAAATAACAATATTACTATTATTATTTAATCCAAATATTATTATTATTATTAATATTATTTCAGTAATTATATAATAATAATAATAATAATAATAATACCCCTCAAATAATATAATTAAATATTATCAATCCACATAACCTTTTCATCACATCACCAACTCCAGGTAATCGGGTCCAAAACCCCAACACCACAAGTCCTTCAATTTTAAGGTTACTACCCTTTATTAAGGACAACTCAACCACCACTAAAACACGCACAACCACACATATACCACAACAAATCATAATTTAATTACGAAAAATAGTTAAATTAAATTGGGGCATTACAACTCTCCCCCACTTGGAATATTTTCGTCCTCGAAAATTTACCTCCTGCGAATAACTTCGGATACGACTCTCGTATCCTGCTCTATAACCCCGAAATCATAAAAGGCAACACCACGAATAACACGAAGCAACAAACCACCCCATCAATAACAACAACAAGATTCAATGCTCACGCAAGCACTCGACGACCAACTCAAGACGAAAAGAATAACTGAGTTACGCACACACATGTTCACTCTTGAACCAGAACACAACACAATCGTTACAATCACCACAGGTAACACTTCTCTAATTCCCCATCCCAGGAATTAGCTACTCGCACTCGGATCACCACCATAGGAAACGAGGCAACCACATAGATAAGAACATAAATTCCCACGACACAACGTTGTCCTAACCACTCCAACATAACCAGAATACTAACCTCGTGGTCACATAATCATCAAGACAACAATTCTATGATTCACCAATCGAACATGTAACTAGTAGTACATGATTAATATTTAAACCTTTCACCATATCACTTCCATCCTGGAACGTCCAATGGTCGCATCATTCCTGCAGGTTCTAACGGTTAACCTTTGAATTCTTACAAGTCACGCACGCCTAATCGAACCGTGCTACATCACGCTTCCGCTGCACCACTCTGATTACTCGCAACTATCAAACCTACCAATTTTACATCCAACTTCTGACTCTCTCTAATATTTACCAGGAAGTCATCGTTCACCTTTTATATACCCAACCTCTCACTCTACTGCGTCAGCTCACACACCAGATATGAGTCTTTGGACTGCTACTCAATTCTAATTCTCAGACCATCAAAGCAGACTTATGAAAAGACTTTTGACCTAACTCATCAGGCACGACGTTAACTTTACCAATAGGATAATTCGAGCCAAGGTCGTAACTCATCAAGAATTCCAACCATCCTCGTTGTCTCATACTCTATTCCTTCTGACCAAACAGGTGTTCTACACTTTGGTGATTACTAAACACTCTAAATCTAGATCCATAAAAACAATACTTCTGGATCCTCAACACAAAAGCAATCGCAGCCAATCCCAAATCTTGAACAAGATAGACCCTTTCATGGATCCTCAATTGTCGTAAGGCATAAGCCACGTCTTCAGCATCTTACATTAGTACACCGTCTAAACTCATCACAAACATATCCCAATACCCCACAAACAGTTTATTAGGATCAGGCGGGATCAAAAATGGAGTCGTAATCAACTTCTACTACAGCCCTCTAAAACTTTCTTCACAATGAACATCCCTGCACAAATGACTTACCCTTCGCAAGTCAACCGAGATAAAATACTAACTTGGAAGAGTCTTCCATAACCTACAGTAATAACCCATTGAGTCCAAGAATCCTCTAATCTCCTTAACCAACTTCAGAGCTTTCTCATTGTAGAAATATTGTAATACTCCAAACCGAGTTCCAAGGATTCCAAGTCATCTATTCATGAAAGTGGACACTTATCCTTAAGCACTTTGGAGAGTTATCAATCTGCATAAAAACACACTTATCCACTAGAGTGTCTACCCATCAAACAGTACACAAATCTCATTTATGTCCATCAGTAGAATAACTTCCCTATTAACAAACAACCGTTTAGTATAGGTTCAACACTCTCCAATGATAGAGATGCAGGAGTAGTATTACTACAACCATAAAATACGCAACCTTCGAAATTCATTCTGAGTTCGAATTTTTATTTTATTTTTATCCAAAATAGCGTAACAACCTCTGGTTCTAGTTACCATATTCCATATCAATTCTTCTTACGGGGTTTCGACCCACTCAAGCTTTCTGTTGCACGAGACTTTCAACTCATAACAAAGTATTACCATCAAAGAACTTCAAATCATCTGTTATTCGTCACAATTCAAAACTCAAGCTATCTAGAATATAACTGTGAGTCTCCATACTATTCATCGATTCACACGCAACCTCATGTTATCGTCCCTTTCTTTACTAACAATACTGGAGCTCTCCAAGGCGACACCCTTGGTCTAACAAATCTCTTTCCTAGTAAATCTTCTAATTGTTCTTTTAGCTCTACTAATTCTAACGCCGATATCCTGTATGGTGCCATAGGAACATCTGGTACCGAGGACAAGATCAATAGAGGACTCCACCTCTCTCTCCATAGCGGCACATCCGATATGTCATCCGGAAACACATCTGGAGCTCACGTACAACTGGCAGTTCATCGTTGTGACTTTACTGCTAATTTTCCAGAACACCATCCTCGCAACCATGGCAACATCTGAGCATCATCTCCTGAGAGTTCTTTTACTTACTTAGCAGGTACAACCTTAACTCTCCACTCTCGTCAAAGTTAAGTTCACTCTTTACTCTCTAAGAGGCAACCATCAACCATACCAGATCATTTCCTCTCAGATGTTGGTTTGAATATGGAGTAACTTGTCTAGAAGCGGGGGTTGAATAGACAATTACAAAAATCCCTTCGTTTCAAAAAATCAGATTACGCAAGCGGAACCGGATATGGTGAAATATTGTTTAGAAAAGTTTTTATGATATTGGAAGAGAATTTGCGTTATACTTACACCAAAGGTTTGTAATGAGGTAGAATACAATGAATTGATTAATGGTTAAAGTTTCAACGAGATGCTTAAAGACTTTAACAATTCTTCAATTTTAAAGGCAAATCTAAATTCAATGTTCTTACAATAATCAATTAACTGGATCCTTTAGAAGAACAAATCTAATCAAACCTAAACTTTTTACAAATCAAAAACTATGCAATTTTAAACAATAAAGAGAGAGGGAGAGAAGGAGAGAGTGCACCAGGATATATCTAGTTCGGTGTTATCGTCCTCGCAGGCACCTATATCTAGTCTTCGACGGAGAACCATCGAAGAGTTATTTCTTCCATTAAAACAATATTGAATTTTAGTTCTTTGTTACAACAATCCACAAAAACAAAAAGACAAATTATAACAATCCACGTAATCTTCTTTCTTGCTTCTTGTACGAACTTGCTTGTAACTAGCTACCACCGCTAACTTGATCTTTACCCAAGATCTTGATTTTCAACTTTTGATGGATTCCTCTCTTGATGAATTTCCCAAATTTTACCCAATCTTGAAATTCCAAGCCTTGAATCCCTTTCTTCAGCAAGTTGACAAATCTGTAGAAAAACTCCACAACAATGGAGAAAAGCTTCTTCTTCTTTTTCCTTCAAGAAATTTCAACCCTAGAAATTTCCAAGACCAAAAACACCTCTTGCAAATCTACACACTTCAACAAACAATTAGTTCCCTAATGTTTCCCTAAGATTAATCATCACACACACACACAAGAGAATAATTTCCATGGGTATGATTAAGATGAAGATTTGAAAGGGAGAAGGAAGATGTGTTTTTGCAAAGGATTTCTCTCAAGAAAATTATTTTGATCTCTCTTTAAAATGAGGGAATGAAATCTCTATTTATAGATGAAATAGAAAAGTGCAAAAAGTTAGTTAAAAAATAGCAGCGCAAATTGATTCATAATTCCCATGACATGATTCAGTTAGGGCAGGTGACTTGAGTCAACTCTAAAATGAATCAATTCAAATTAGCGTGCTGAATCAATTCAAAACCCTTACTGAATCAATTCAAATTGGAATTTCCAGTCCTGTGAATTGATTCAAAACTGATGTTGAATCGATTCGCGCAAATAGAACCAAATTGAACGTTTGAGACACTTTCATGAATCGAGTCATGAAAATCTTGAATCGAGTTAGGAAGCACAAAAAAGCTTTGAATCAAGTCAGTAACACAGCTGAATCAATTCACACAGCTAGAATACATATTCAACTTAATAAATGCATGGATCAAATACTCTAGCATGTGATTGATGATTAATAACCCAGGGAACTCAAATTAAACGACAAATATAAGCAAAGCATCAAAACAATAAAGTAACCGATATCCGGAATGAGCAACTTCAGTCTCCCCCTTTTTTATGCTTGGCAATCCGATTAATTTGAGCCATGCGGAGCCATGCTCCCCCTTCAACAATTACTTAACCACAAAAGTTATTGGTTGTCAACCGATAATCCATTCTCCCCCTTTGACAATATCAAAAAGGAAGAGGGACGAAAAACAAAAATAACAACCAATAACATGACATAGCTAATTTCACATACAGAATCCAGCAATATTAACATGTAATGATACTACACAATTCATTAGATAAGAAGAAGATAAGATTAAGAATAGCAAGTTTTTAATGGACATACAACCAAAATACAATTAGACATGTTTTAATCATAAGGAAATATAAATAAAATGCAATATGATAAGATGCAAAATGAGAAACTACGGATCCTCCATATCGTGGTCCTCAGGTTCAGATGGTCCGATGTTGGATGCAGCAAGCTTGGCAAGGATAAGATCAAGTTTCACATGTTGCTGCGCAGATAAAACCCGTTGTTCTTCAAGGATGCGTTCGCCCCATCGATCCAGGTCGGCTCGCGTAACAACATCAGTCTTAAGAGCAGTGGAAGAGGAGGCACCAGACGGACGAGAAGAAGCGGCAGGATTGTGATCTTGTGGAGCGTTGGCATGGTTGATGGAAAACATCTCATATACCCGAGCAAACTTCTCTTGATAGTACCATTCGTTCTGCTCGGAATCAAAATGATACTTGAATAGATGAAGAGTGGCATCACTGAACTTAGATGGAACACCAGATAATTCACTTAGCTTAGAAGCCACGCTGCCCTTATTCAGTATAAGTTGAACGAATGAGGGGTAATAGAGGGGCTTTGAGTCGCTTGATTTTCATTCCATTACCATATTCACTATGAACTTAACCCAATTTACCGATTCTTTGTTGAGAAGCACCCACAGCATGAACAAATCAAACTCATCAACACGACCGAAATTATCTTTACGACGAACTAAAATCTTCGTTATTACCCAATGAAGAATTCGGCAGTCAACTTTCAATTGTCCGACAGTAAAATTTGAGTATTGCAGGTCGTTGTGGTAGATAGTTTTTGAAATTTGAGTAACCGTAGGAGTGCGTTGAAACTCAGATGTCGTGGTCACTCTAGTGAATTCATAACCAGTGTTTTCTAATCCAAAAGTATCTTTAAAATCCTGAGCTGTGAAAGTGATGGTTTTGTCTTTAAACTTACAAGTAAGACCAGAGCCATTTGAAGAGGCTTCGGTTCTAGATTGTCTGGTAATGGCAGATCGTTTCTTTGTTGCCCTTGCTGAACCAAGTTGTTGAGACATATTGGATGATGAACTTAAGGCCAAGATAACGGAGGAAATGATATGTAAAATGAGTATATAGTGCAGTATGAAGATGATAGAAATGATTAAGAGATGAGAGAAAAAGAAGGAATGAGTAGAGAAGAAGAGAAATAAAACAAGTAGAAAAAAGGAAAAAAAATCCAAAAAAAACGAAGAAAAAGGACGAAAAAAAACTGGAAAGAAGAACAAAAACGGAAAAGAATTGACCGAGAAAAAGTTGATATGTTTAGTTTGAAATTTGAAAAGTGTTTGTTTGGAGGGAACCGAAAAAAAATGTATGGTTGGTAGAGGTATGTGGGGCCGGCTGTATGTGAGAGAGTTTTGGGGAATGGATTAATATGTGAACAGAATTGTAGCAGGGCTAGTTATACAAAGTATATAACTATACTAATATATAATCATGATATATGGCACTATTCAAGATGGGTGGCGGAAGAAATTGATGACTGAGAGAGAGAACGTGTGAGGTGGGGCGGTATATGTATAGGAGTAGGGAAGAGAAAAAAACAATAATAATAATGGTGATGGTAACGTGTGAGAGAAGAGAATGAATTAAAAGGACTGACAAAAGTAATGATGATTGTGAGGGAGGGTGAGGTGGCGTGTGGAGATGGTGTTTAGAAAACAATTATGACAAAATAAGAAAATTGAAAAGGAAAATAATAGGATGGCAGTAGGTAGTTTAGTGTGAAAAAAATTGGTGATATTATGAATAAAGGTGATAGTGGCGTGGGAACTTGGGAAAGGGTGGACAAGAAATGTGAGAAAAAACTGATGGAAAGAGAAGAAAAAAAATATGAGAGAGAGAAATGAGATGGGGTTAGCGTGTGTAGGTGGGAAGATGGAAAAAAATATAGGGAAAGGCGGGTTTAGAAAAAGAGAGTTAAAGAGATAATTGATGGTGATAGGTGAGAGAAAAAGAGATATTGGGAAACGAAAAGGTGAGGTGAAAGAGATATTGGTGATGTGAAAAAAATAGGGAAGAAAAATCTGATAAAAAAAATGAAAAGGGGAGAGAGAAGATGGGACGGGTGAGGAAAAAAATTACGGAGAGAGAAAGAAATTAAAAAATGAGAAATGGAGGAGAGAGAGTCCGAAAAACAAGGAGAGATGGATAAGAAAGAGAAAAAAAAGGTTAAAAAGAAAAAGAAATAAAAACAAAAAAGAATGAATTGATTCACAAAATAATGTGAATCAATTCGCGCAAACAAAATCAAATAGCACTTTCTAGACAGTTTTGTGAATTGAGTCAAGACAGATTTCAAGTGAAAAAAATGCAATGCACTATGATTAAATTTATGAAAACATGAACATGATGCAAATAAGATTAAATGCACACTTAACACAAATATTAAATGTGATGCAAATCTATACACAAACATAACAAAGATATTAAACACGCATTATAAACTACACAGATAGAGCAATTTAACAGATATAAAGGTATCGGAGAGATTATACCGTACGAGATTGAAGAGAGAAATTGCTGCACAATAACCGTTAGTATAGCAGAAAATCATGCGACAAAGTAAATAAGAATAGATCGATACTTATTCAAAGCAAGAAGGATCGAGAATCCCTAATTCTCTTCGAATCTTGTGGAACGACTCCGAGGACAAATGTTTTGTAAAAATGTCAGCAAGCTGATTTTTAGAGTCCAAGAATTCAAAAACTACGTTGCCTTTTTCCACATGATCGCGAAGAAAATGATGCCTAATTTCTATATGCTTAATGCGTGAATGCAGTACCGGGTTTTTAGTTAAGTTTATTGCACTAGTGTTGTCACATTTAATCGGAACGCAACCTAGTTTTAAATCATAGTCCAATAATTGTTGCTTAAGCCAAAGGACTTGTGCACAACAATTACCGGCGGCTACATATTCTGCCTCGGTGGTTGAAAGTGCAACACTATGTTGCTTCTTGCTATGCCACGAGATCAGACAATTTCCGAAAATGTGACATGTGCCGCTAGTACTTTTTCTGTCTGATTTACGCCCCGCGAAATCAGAGTCAGAAAAACCTACTAAACTACACTCACTTCCCTTAGGAAACCAAAGACCATGGTTTGCAGTACCGTTTAGATACCTTAAAATGCGTTTAATGATCTTAAAATGAGATTCTCTAGGGGAAGCTTGAAACCTAGCACACATGCATACGCTAAACATGATATCAGGTCGACTTGCAGTTAAATAAAGCAACGATCTAATCATACCTCGATACTTTGTAACGTCGAACTCTTTACCCGATTCATCTTTGTCGATTAGCAAATTTGAAGCCATTGGTGTAGATATTGCTTTTGCATTTTTCATTTCATACTTCTTTAAGACTTCCAAGCAGTATTTTGTTTGACTGATGAAAGTTCCTTTATCAGTTTGCTTTATTTGGAGTCCCAAGAAATAAGTAAGTTCACCCATCAATGACATCTCAAATTCGCCCTGCATTGTGTTAGAAAACTCTCTACACAAAGATTCGTTAGTGGATCCGAATATAATGTCATCCACATATATCTGAACCAATAGAACATTATTTCCTTTACGTCTTATGAATAAAGTGGTATCTACGTTTCCACGACTAAATCCATTTTCAATTAAGCAACCACTAAGACGCTCATACCAAGCTCTAGGAGCTTGTTTGAGGCCATGAAGGGCTCTCTTGAGTTTAAAGACATGATCGGGATTGTCGTGATCCTCAAAACCCGGAGGTTGAGAGACGTATATCTCTTCATTTATGGATCCGTTTAGGAAAGCCGGCTTAACGTCCATCTGATATAGTTTAAAATCAAGACAACATGCGAATGCCAATAGGAGTCTAATGGCCTCAAGTCGGGCTACAGGAGCATAAGTCTCCTCGTAGTCTATCCTTCAGCTTGATTATAACCCTTTGCCACTAGCCTTGCCTTGTTTCTAGTAATTATTCCGTTTTCATCTAGTTTATTCCGAAAGACCCACTTAGTGCCTATGACTGTTTTGTTTTTAGGACGTTGGACTAAATCCCAAACGTCATTTCTTTTAAATTGGTTGAGTTCTTCTTGCATAGAAAGAAGCCAACCCTCATCAGTCAAAGCATCACTAACTGTTTTCGGTTCAACTTGTGGATTAAAAGCAGAATAATTACAGAAATTATTTAATTGTAAGCGCGTGCTTACTCCCCTTTTGATGTCTCCTAAGATGTTGTCCAACGGATGATCCTTTGTGACAATCCAATCTTGAGGAAGTTGGTTTGAGATCTCGTGTTTGTCATCCTCATGTTCACTTTCCTCTTTATCCTCATTAATGTCCTCATCTTTCGGAGGATCCACTTTTGGAACGTCATCTTCGATCTTATCTTCCATACTAGAACCTGAAACATCAATAACAGAAGAAATGCCTTTCCCCATATTTTGGGGTTTGGTTTCATCAAATGCAACGTGTATAGATTCTTCAACTGCTAAAGTTCTATTATTAAAAACTCTATATACCTTACTAAATGAGGAGTAACCTAAGAAGATGCCCTCATCCGCTTTTGCGTGAAACTTACCAAGCTTATCTTTGCCATTATTTAAAATGAAACATTTGCAACCAAAGACACGAAAGTAAGAAATATTAGGTTTCCTACCCTTAAGTAACTCATAGGGTGTCTTCTCTAGGATAGGTCGAATGAGTACCCTATTCAAGACATGACATGCGGTGTTAATCGCATCAGCCCAAAAGTACCTAGGTAAACCCATTTCGCTTATCATAGTCAGTGCTAATTCTTCTAAAATGTGGTTTTTGCGCTCCACAACACCATTTTGTTGAGGAGTGCGCGGACATGAGAAGTTATGGGCTATTCCGCTTTCATTGCAAAAGTTTTCAAATTGGTGGTTAACAAACTCACCACCATGGTCACTTCTTAGGGTGACTATTTTCAAATCTAAACGGTTTTGGATAAGCTTAGCAAATTTCACAAATGCTTTAAAGGTTTCTTTTTTTTGACTTAAAAATAAGGTCCAAGTGTATCTAGTAAAATCGTCTACTATCACAAAGCCATAGTAATTGCCTCCTAGACTTCTTGTCCTAGAAGGACCAAAGAGATCTAGATGGAGAAGCTCAAGAGGTTTTGAAGTGGAAACACAATTTTTGGATTTAAAAGACACTCTTGTTTGCTTTCCCATTTGGCATGCATCACAAAGCTTTTCTTTAGAAAATTTTATTTTAGGTAGACCAATTACTAGATTCTTAGAAGCTATTTTATTTATTAAGTCAAAATGAACATGGCCTAAGTGTCTATGCCACAACCAAGAGTCTTCACTCTGGGTGACTAAACACTTAGTGCCGATATTTGAAACGTCATCTAGATTGAGCATATAAATGTTATCAATTCTAGAACCCTTAAACATTTTCTCCTTGTCACTTTTATGTTCAATTATGCAATTAAGGGGGTCAAAAGATATGGAATAACCCTTATCGCATAATTGACATATGCTAAGGAGATTATGTTTAAGCCCTTTAACAAATAAAACACCGTCTATGGTGATTGTGGAGGGATTTCCCACAATACCTTCTCCTAGTATTTTACCTTTGTTGTTATCTCCATATGTAATGAATCCACGTTCTTTCTTGACAAAGTCAATGAACAATGACGCGTCTCCCATCATATGCCTTGAACAGCCGCTATCTAGGAACCACATCCTTTTTGCTGCTGTAAGACATTCCTGCAAGATAATCAACAAGGAATTTTAGGTCCCCAACTAGTGTTGGGTCCTTGAGGGTTAGCACTAGGACTCTTAGGTCTCCATGCCATAAGACCATTTGGAATTTTCACATTCCTAATGTGGCATTTAGGCCTAATATGTCCTTTTTCACAACAATGATGACATACAACTCTAGAGGAACCATTCTTTCTATTCTTTCTAGTGACATGAGCATTTTTCTTTCTTTGTTTTCTAAAGTTTTGCTCATCGTCGCTTGAACTAATAGATGTTGCGGTAGGAGCTCTAGTTAATTGTATTATTTGACCCTTTAAATCTTCTATTTCAGTTTTTAAACAAGGGCAAGTAATACATTCAACTAAAGTTTCTTTTTCATCTAGAGTTGGAGGAATACACAATTGGTTGTTTACTAAAGATGCATGGTCCTCTTTCAAGGATTCAAGAGCATTTTTAAGTTTTAAGATTTCTCCCTCAAGTTTTAAAATCTTTTTCTTTTGAGAGGATATTTTCTTAAAAGCTTTTAATGCATCTTCATGCATCTCATGGAACGCCTCGGACAATTCATTATAAGAAGGTAAGGAGTTAGAATCAGAGTCACTTACATCAGAGTCTTTGTGCTTGTTTCGAGCCATCAAACAAAGATTAGCTACTTCTTCATCCGAACTCGAAGAGGATGATGATGAGTCTTCGTCGTCTTCCCAAGAAATATACGCACGTCGTCCCTTGCCTTGGCTTTTGTACTTGTGGTAATGTTTCTTTCCTTTGTGCTTTGCCAAACTTGGACACTCCTTTTTGTAGTGACCAGCTTTTCCGCATTCGTAGCACGTGACTTGTTTTTCTTCTTTCTTCTTATCATCCCATTTCTTTGAATGATTTGATTTCCTAAACTTCATTAAATTCTTATCCAAGTGTTTTAGACCATTTCTCCTCATATACTTGTTGCAGCGCTTTACAAACAATCCCATCTCTTCGTCTTCCGAAGAGTCACTCGAGTCCTCATCATCTACCTCTAATTTTGCCTTGGAAGTGGAGGCTTTTAGAGAGATGTTCTTCTTCTCTTCTTTTTTTTTATCCTTGCGCTTAGTGTTACTTTCACTTGCTTCAAGTCTCTTTAGCTCATGCTCATGTTCGGTGAGCTTACCAAATAAGGTTGACATGTCTAAGGTTTTTAGGTTATGAGATTCTTTGATAACCGTTACTTTTGGCTGCCATTCCCTACACATAGACCTTAAAATCTTATTAGCACAATCTTGATTAGAAGTGGTCTTACCCAAATTCTCAAGTTTATTGATTATATGGGAAAATCTCATCTGCATGGAGGCCACAGTTTCATCGGGTTCCATGCGGAAGAGTTCAAATTCCTCTGTTAGAGTATTGATTTTAGATTGCTTCACGTCTTCGGTTCCCTCATAGAGAACTTTAAGAGCGTTCCACATTGCCTGAGCCGTCTTACAATGTGAAATTGAAAAATATACGTTCATGCTCAATGATGAGATTAGTATATTTCTCGCTTTCAAGTCATAAGACGCCTTTTTAGTTTCGGCCTCATTCCAATCCTTAGGTGGTTTTGCACTTGGTACGCCATCAACGAATCTTTGAGGAACATAGGGTCCGTCCTCGATGGCTAACCAATATTGTACATCCACGGACATAAGGTGTACGTACATACAATCCTTCCAATATGCATAGTTTTCACCGGTGAAAATCGGGGCTCTATTATACGCTCCCTTCGGATCAATTTGCGCCATATTCAATCAACTTTTGAGGTCGTTAAACCTTATCAAAAGAACCAGCTCTCGATGCCAATTGTTGGTTTGAATATGGAGTAACTTGTCTAGAAGGGGGGGTTGAATAGACAATTACAAAAATCCCTTCGTTTCAAAAAATCAGATTACGCAAGCGGAACCAGATATGGTGAAATATTGTTTAGAAAAGTTTTTATGATATTGGAAGAGAATTTGCGTTATACTGACACCAAAGGTTTGTAATGAGGTAGAATACAATGAATTGATTAATGGTTAAAGTTTCAACGAGATGCTTAAAGACTTTAACAATTCTTCAATTTTAAAGGCAAATCTAAATTCAATGTTCTTACAATAATCAATTAACTGGATCCTTTAGAAGAACAAATCTAATCAAACCTAAACTTTTTACAAATCAAAAAATATGCAATTTTAAACAATAAAGAGAGAGGGAGAGAAGGAGAGAGTGTACCAGGATATATCTAGTTCGGTGCTATCGTCCTCGCAGGCACCTACATCTAGTCTTTGACGGAGAACCATCGAAGAGTTATTTCTTCCATTAAAACAATATTGAATTTTGGTTCTTTGTTACAACAATCCATAAAAGCAAAAAGACAAATTATAACAATCCACGTAATCTTCTTTCTTACTTCTTGTACGAACTTGCTTGTAACTAGCTACCACCGCTAACTTGATCTTTACCCAAGATCTTGATTTTCAACTTTTGATGGATTCCTCTCTTGATGATTTTCCCAAATTTTACCCAATCTTGAAATTCCAAGCCTTGAATCCCTTTCTTCAGCAAGTTGACAAATCTGTAGAAAAACTCCACAACAATGGAGAAAAGCTTCTTCTTCTTTTTCCTTCAAGAAATTTCAACCCTAGAAATTTCCAAGACCAAAAACACCTCTTGCAAATCTACACACTTCAACAAACAATTAGATCCCTAATGTTTCCCTAAGATTAATCATCACACACACACAAGAGAATAATTTCCATGGGTATGATTAAGATGAAGATTTGAAAGGGAGAAGGAAGATGTGTTTTTGCAAAGGATTTCTCTCAAGAAAATTATTTTGATCTCTCTTTAAAATGAGGGAATGAAATCTCTATTTATAGATGAAATAGAAAAGTGAAAAAAGTTAGTTAAAAAATAGCAGCGCAAATTGATTCATAATTCCCATGACTTGATTCAGTTAGGGCAGGTGACTTGAGTTAACTCTAAAATGAATCAATTCAAATTAGCGTGCTGAATCAATTCAAAACCCTTATTGAATCAATTCAAATTGGAATTTCCAGTCCTGTGAATTGATTCAAAACTGATGTTGAATTGATTCGTGCAAACAGAACCAAATTGAACGTTTGAAACACTTTCATGAATCGAGTCATGAAAATCTTGAATCGAGTTAAGAAGCACAAAAAAGCTTTGAATCAAGTCAGTAACACAGCTGAATCAATTCACACAGCTAGAATACATATTCAACTTAATAAATGCATGGATCAAATACTCTAGTATATGATTAATGATTAATAACCCAGGGAACTCAAATTAAAAGACAAATATAAGCAAAACATCAAAACAACAAAGTAATCGATATCCAGAATGAGCAACTTCATCAGAGACATCCCAACTTACCAACGTACCAAAACCTCAAATCTGCCTCATCTTCAGAAATATAAGAATCTGCATCAGCTCATCAAAACCATCGGTAAGCACTTTGCTTAACTCCAAACAATTTACTGAACACACTATCTATGCCGACAAGATACGTCTATTCTATCCTGCATGATCCCATCTACTATCAACAAGAGATTAAGCGTGATCAGTTCCTCAATTTGTCAATAGATAGCTGACCATCATGATGGGGCATAAACCATCTTTACCAAGCTATAATAGTGTTCCTTGCATCTTGTGCACAAGCTATCTAAGGCACAATCCTTAGTTGACATAAGCATTCTTTCTGTATTTCCTTCAATTTCAGGGACAACACACTCACACAACTCCTACATTCTTGAAATCAGCAACACACTACTTTATTTATCCAAACGATTGGTAACCACAGGGTTTAGCTCTTACCAATGCGTCTCAAGAATAACATCATCTAGTTCCAACTGAAGACAACTGTGCCCATCCTTAGGAAACACGTCAGGATACCCCACACATCACCAATCAACCTCTAGCCAAAACATCGCCTTCCCCCTCACAAGGAAGTGAACAACGATGACACCTGACCGTCTTCCCTCAAGGATCACACATTTCTCAATAGATGGTCAATCCAAAACTGCACTCCCTCTCATGCAGTAACATGACATCCGATCTCTTCAACAACGGTAACAACATTGTCACACTCAACAATTGCACTCTTGCAATCAACGACACACTAAGCCAACACTCCACACCTGAAGCATCTTGGAGAATCACCAGCCTCTCCCTCACTTGTCTCACTCTCATCCTGCAGACAAGGGATTAGGCAAACAAGAAAGCACTGATAGTGTTTCACACACATATCACGTACTAAGGAACAACCAACATCGACAGTATTCAACAGTCACACGACAACGACTCGACAACTTGGCCGGACGGACCGACCTGCTCTGATACCACTATATAACACCCTAAACCCCCGAGACATAATATTAATAAAATAATAAACCATCAGAGTCAATTTAAAACAACAAGGGCATTCAGGATGCTACTTCAACAAAAACCTGCTCATGAAATAGACATGTAACACATAAATCATTTTTCAAAAATAAAAATCTTTTAATCTGCAGCGAAAAAATAGTCATTTAACACCATAACCAAACATTAGTTCCAATCTTTCAATTAAACATCAACCAAATAAACAAAGCAACTAAGCGTTCCCAAAACCCCAGTGTTACACATCAGAGCAGACGCCGACACAACGAAGCAGAGTAGAAGACTTCATCTTACTCCGCACTTATCCTGATCACCTGCACATTACCCACGTGGAGGCAGCATTCAAACAGAAGGGGTGAGATTCTCAATCGATAAACAAATACATGATATAAGCATAAGAGCATGTAATCAAAAATAGAATCTACCCTATCATCATCACATCCACGAATCCACAGAATCCACATCAACACCTAATCAACAACTCATCATACAACAAACATAATGTAATGCAATGAGACATACAATTTGACTCAATGCATGTGGTATCAATCGATCCCTTTTTCATGATCAGATTCCAGTTGGAATTCCATATACGTCGCTCACACCCCACATGGGTACACGATTACCTCAACAACAACGACAACATGATTCTACTCTAAGAATCTAATAAGTCGCTCGCACCCCACATGGGCACACAGCTTATTCTACAGCTAATGCAACATGGTATGCATCAACAACAAAGATAGTCATAATTATCACATACTCATCAACATCCACAACAACACGCCACTATGGCCAGCAACAACATCAGCAACAACAAAATGCATAACAGCAAAACATCATCAACAACGATTCACATTATCACACATAATAACATGATCAACATGCAACCAACAACAGCACATCAACAATACAGCTTACCACGGCTAATCCACACACATCATATACCTGCCAAACCTGTAGCAATACATCGCACAACTACAACACAAGAATACGCGACCGATTACAACGTTTCGGCGCTCAACACAACAAAACTGGGGCGAAATAGAATTCTGCATCGAATCGTTGGAAATCTAATTTTCAAAATATTTTAATAGAAAGAACACTTTTCTAGCTTTCCAACGGTCCAAACGGCAACTGAAACGGACACCCGAGTCAATAGTTACGAAATTCCGAAGTTCAGGAAATTCTCAGCAACGGCAGCAGAAACAACATCTGCTACGTTCGCTACCAGTTCGCCTACCGAACTTCTCAGCGAACACCTTTGCTAGGAGTTCGCTTTGTGAACTCTCCAGCGAAGCCCCGACTCCATACAAAATACAGAGAGTTCATCCTTTCCAATCTCCCTTTGCCCACGACCTCGCTGTGCGAACAACTTCGCTATGAAGTTCGCCGTGCGAACATTCCGGCGAGCACATCCCTTCAACACACCAGAATCCAACGTTTCCCCTGCTCCGTTAGCTGCCTAGTTCGTCGTGTGAACCTGGCACGAACATTCGCCTAGCGAACCTGCGATTCTGCATAATTGCAGTCGCGGTTCCAATCACCACAACCACCTCAATACCTCCGATTTACACATCGAATCAGTCCATAATATACCGAAAATCACAGATATACATACCGATTATCAGTATAAACAATTATCATAAAAAATCACTGAAACCCAATGATAAACCTAGGCCTTTTCAATCAGGCCTTCGAAGGCAAGCCTTCGAAATCCCACATCAACAACTTTCAAGAGGTATTATCATAAACAATTACCCACCCAACATGCAATTATCTTAAACCCCTTTAAAGATCGGAGAGCCCTACCCTTACCTTAGAGTTTTTCTTTCGGCGGACCTTCGACCTTCAACAACGGCGTTCTCCTCCTTTCCTCTTTCTCACCCTAGCTCTGCCTTTTAGGTTTTCACGTACTGAACAAACAATCCCCTTATTCTTTCCTTTTTTATATTTTCCTTGAAATAACAATATTACTATTATTATTTAATCCAAATATTATTATTATTATTAGTATTATTTCACTAATTATATAATAATAATAATAATAATATCCCTCAAATAATATAATTAAATAGGGTTAAATATACAAACCCCCTGCAATGTTAGCAAGTTCTCATTTTAGCCCCTAGCAAAGTTTTTTTTTTAAAAACCACCTCATCTTAATTAGATTCCCTCACTTAGGCCCCTGACTGCCACATTGCAGCAAATATTCCTTTCTATTGCTTGCGTGGCAGTCCACGTGGCATTTTTAATATTATTTTATTATTTTTTTTATTTTTCTTTATTTTTCTTTATTTTTTTTTATTTTTTTATTTTTTTAATTTTTTTTTTATTATTTTTTATATTTTTTATATTTTTTTATATTTTTTTTTACGATTTTTTTTGTTTTTTTTTTATAATTTTTATAATTTTGTTTTCTTTTTTTTTTTTTTTTTTGTTTCGTTTTTATTTATATATATATATTTTTACTTTTTTTTATTTTTCGTTTTTGGACCTAATTTTTATTTTTAATTCTATTTTAAACAAATTGTTATTTTAAAAATTAGTTTAATTAGGCCACAAACAAACACACACACAAGCTCATTATAACTCCACTTTTTCTGGCCCATATATTATTTCATTTGTTATATGATTGACAAATAACATATATAAACACTTTTATTTAGTAAATAGTTTTCGATGTGGGACACTTGTGAGTATTAGCCTTTTGGACTCTTCTCTTTGGATTCAAGATAGATACAACATCCTTATCCTCCCCTTACATGCACATTCATATGTTCTTTGTACAAAAAATTGTTCATTCCAAAGGATAATGATATAGTAAGTTGAAAACTATATTATATCATACACTCTAAGTTGATGGAGGTGGTCGTGTGGAACTGTGTGGGTTGAGTTCGAGAAAGGAAAGATACAAGATGGGGTGGTGGTTGTTGTAGCAAGGTTGAGTTGTTATGTTGTTTCGATGGAGTGAAGGTTTGTTGTTGTGATGTTGCTACATTATGTGTGTGACTGATATATGGTGTTAAGAGGTTTAAAATGGTTAATAAGAGAAAGATTTTTTGAAGGTGGTGGATTGTAATGAAGTTGATAACTTTTTATATTGTATGAACATAACTTATGGTGTGAACATGGCAGTAGCAAGTTACCATTTTCATGAGGATGTGGACGGTTGTGTTATGGTTATAGTATATATATATGATGTTACAATATGGTGATGGAGGTTTGGAGAGTGATGAGAGCTTGAGATTCTTGTTTATTAGGGTGTGTGGTATTGTTGTGTTGTGAGTATGCTTTGTATTGAGTTTTGGATGGTTGATGAGTATTGAAAACAATGTAGAAGAAATGAAACAATACTATAGCGAAAAAAGAAGAAGAAGTGGAGAGAGGTTATAAAGATGGTTGATGAGTGTTGCAATATAAGGGAAGAAGTATGTGGTGTTTGTGTTCTCCTCTCAAATTATTAACATATATGAAGTGTTTTTGCTGGTAAAGTTTCAACAGGTTTGAAGTGTTTTCAATGTCTCACATCGGTTGGTTAGGGGGCACCAGTAGTGTTTATAAAGAAATCACTCATAAGTATTGTTGAATTGAAATTAGTATGAGAATAAATGGATTAGTATGATAATAAATTGAAATAAATGGATTAGTATAATGAAACTAATTTTTAAAATAATAATTTGTTTAAAATAGAATTAAAAATAAAAATTAGGTCCAAAAACGAAAAATAAAAAAAATAAAAAAATAAAACATATATAAATAAAAACGAAAAAAAAAGAAAAAAATTATAAAATTTATAATAAAAACAAATAAAAAAATTTAAAAAAAATATAAAAAATATAAAAAATATGAAAAATTAAAAAAAAATTAAAAAAAATTAAAAAAATTAAAAAAAAAAAAATAATAAATAAAATAATATTAAAAATGCCACGTGGACTGCCACGCAAGCAATAGAAAGGAATATTTGCTGCAATGTGGCAGTCAGGGGCCTAAGTGAGGGAATCTAATTAAGATGAGGGGTTTTTAAAAAAAAACTTTGCCAGGGGCTAAAATGAGAACTCGCTAACATTGCAGGGGGTTTGTATATTTAACCCAATTAAATATTATCAATCCACATAACCTTTTCATCACATCACCAACTCCACGTAATCGGGTCCAAAACCCCAACACCACAAGTCCTTCAATTCTAAGATTACTACCCTTTATTAAGGACAACTCAACCACCACTAAAACACGCACAACTACACATATACCATAACAAATCATAATTTAATTATGAAAAATAGTTAAATTAAATTGAGGCGTTACAGAAACAGCTTGGCATATATGGTTCATAACCCGGCCATCCATTATTTTCTCCAAATTTTGGCATACACTATATTTGGCCGGGAGAATAATAATAAAATAAACTACAAGGATTTTTACTACTTGATGGATTTTTTTGAACCAACCCGGCTTAATTCTGCCTCATTCATGGTCGCTCACATGCGTGTAACTCGTGCCGTAAAAAGGGGCTTATCTCCTTTGGTGGTCTGATTACTGCCATAGCATGTGCTTTGGGGCTTGGCACTGAGCTAGTCACTTTAGAGCCATCTTCACATCGCTACCTTGACTTTAACACCGTAAGACATATGCTCTTAGTTAAATCTAGGAACGAGGGAGGATTTTGGTTGATGGTTCATAACATAGCAATTGAGCACATTATTTTACCAAACCAAGACTGCATTGATGTGCGAATATCGAAAAACACTATGTATGATCTACATTCCAACCCTGCCGCTAACCCTGTAGCTGAACTAGTGCCCATGGACATTCTAGAGAATGTTGTTGCTGATGGTGACACTGATGATGAGTTTGATAGGAGAAAGTGTACTCTTCCAGTCCATAACTCATCCGTCCTAACTTTTCACCTGGTAATGTTCCACATGCACACACTGCACCCAATTTCTCTAACACTTTTGCAGGTACTTCCTCCGAAAGTCGTCAATGTGAGTTGCTTTAAGAAATGCGAGACAATAAAGCTTACTATGATGAGCGTGATAGCTTGTTCTATGCTATGTACCAACAACAGTTGGAGATGATGGATTACATGAAACAAATGCAAGCTAGTCAAGCTCAAATAGATAGGGGTTTTGAAGCAATACGAGAGATCCAATAAAGCACATCATTGTACCAGGAGCGCATGATTGGAAGACAACAAAGCTACATGGAGAAGAATTTCACCATTATGTAGGCCATCCAAGTAGCCATGTTAGGGAACATGCGCGACTTGCGAGAAGCTCAAACCTTACTGATGCAGTAGCTCCAGCAAATGTAAATTTCTCAATATACTTGACACCGAAGCAGAAGCAATCGGCAAAGACATGAGCAGCAGGAGTCGGGTGAGGGGACATCAGGCCATGGAGGAGCGCAGTAGCATTTATGATACAAGGTTCTATTTTTACTTTTTTCACCTTTTATCGAAACATTGGGGACAATGTTCAGTTTAAGTGTGCGGGAGGAAACTTTATTTCTTTCTATTTACTGCTTTCAAGTTTAGATTTATTTTCTTGCTAGTATAATTGATTAGGATTTATTAATTTCTAGTTTTTAATTTGTATTGGTTACTAGTTTTTCTATTTTATTGGTCGAGTCAGTATGTTGTCTAGTCAATTTTGCATGTTATTGTACATTATCATTTCTCCTCTTTTATTTAGCACCAACAATTTTTTTTTTCCAAATAATTCATGTATGACACTCTGAAAGTATATAAGTTATTTCAGGCTATGGTAGAAAGACTCGGGAAAGTCACGATAACATCGGTACCGTCCCAACACCTTAGGCTTCCCAAATTTGCATATCAGTTTGAGTACCTATTATGCCAAAACATCAAGCTCTTGTTTTTAAAGTAACCCTTGATTAGTTTATATTAGCAGTCAACACCATCTATAAATCACACACTAAGTAAGTAGGCTAATACAAATAAGTGAATGATCTTGTGCTTAATAATAAGAAATCTGAATAGGAATCCACCTTCTAAGTTAGGTGACCCTCACTGGGTCATTTAGCCTAACGGTTGCGAAACCTCAAAAAATATTGTTGCTAAAATGTATAATTTTGAAAATATGACAGAAAAAGGATCATAATAACTAATAGGCCTATTTACCATGTGTATGAGTAGATAACGAGCTTAATGTGATTGCGCTTGAATGAAAAAGGGTGAAAAAGGATAAGTGGTCTAGGTTGAGCCATAATAGCATGATTCGAACCGGTTTGCATAAGAGGGAACTTTTTGGCCGCGAAATGCGGAATTGTGTTTTTACAATATCCTTTGTGTAAACCACTAGTACCTATCAATTTGACATTAGCCAAACAACCGTGTATAATTAGAAGGAAACTATGTCAATGATTCATTGCATATGCTTACATTGTTTTGTATGTTGGTTATTTGCTAGAGGACAAGAAAAAGTTTAAGTGTAGGGGGTTTAATAACACCAAATTACACAGTATATTTTCACTCGATTTGCATTCTTTTTAGTGTCATTTTATCACCACTTGTAGTGTTATGTTGGTATTTTGTGCTTGTTTCATGTACTTTGCAGGTTGAAATCATTGTATGAAGAAACCAGACGAAAACGACTTTAAATGGAAGAAAATGGAGATTTTACACTATGTGGCGAGCTCTGTGGCGTTCACCATGACACCGGCCATGACATGGATCACATGGGGCCCACAAGCAAAGAGAGAGGAATACATATGCGTGGGTCAATTAGGACTTATTAGTTTTAAAAAAGTGTTTCAAAAGAGTTAGTGTGGAGCGATAGCATGACATTTACGGTTTCAAAACATAATGCAGGCTGCGCAAAAATGAGTAGTGTTTTTAAGGTGATATTTTCTCTAACAAAAAAATATTTTAAGCCAAAACTAAATGCCACAATTCATCTGAGTCCCAAGGTACACAGGAAATCATATCATAGCCTCGCTTTTATTAATTCTTTAACCAAAGTTTTTTTTTCAAGTTCTTATTCGCAGACAAAAATCTTTTTATTCAACCACCATAGATTTACAATGCAGTAATAGAAAAAGGTAAGTTTGACTATTAAGTCCCTGTGGGTTCGACATCTTTTATCACTACCGCGATATAGTTGTGCACTTACAGTTAGAGGATTCACATATTAACAAATAGTCACATCACCCGCCCTTTTGGGTTTTTGACTTAGCGAGCTGTTCTTTTGGATATTTAATAAAAGTATTTCTTTACTGGATCGGGGTTCACCGGACTTGGGAGCTCCTCGCCATCCATAGTTGTAAGATTCAATGCACCTCCAAAGAAGGCTTTCTTGACAACATATGGGCTTTCATAATTGAGAGTCCATTTGCCGCAGGAACCATTGTGGATTGGCAAGATATTTTTGAGCAAGAGTTCACCTTCTCTGAATTCATGAGGTCATACCTTTTTGTCAAATGTTTTCTTTAACCGCCTCTGGTACAGCTGACCATGACACAAGGTTGTCATCCTCTTCTCTTCGATTAAGTTCAGCTGGTCAAATCTTTTCTGACACCACTAAAATTTTGTCAACTTGGCTTCCATCAAGACTCGCATTGATGAAATCTCCACCTCTATGGGGAGCACAACTTCCATGCCGTATACCAAGGAGAAATGGGTTTCCCTTGTTGAAGTACGGAAAGACGTCTGCTATCCATGCAAAGCAAAAGGTAGCATCTCGTGCCAATCTTTGTAGGTAACGACCATCTTTTGCAGGATCTTCTTGATGTTTTTATTTTCTGCTTCAACAGATCCATTCATCTTGGGCCGATAAGGCTAAGAGTTGTGATGTTCAATCTTGAACCTTTCACAGAGCCCTTTCATCATCTTGTTGTTCAGATTTGAAATGTTGTCTGTAATGACCTTATTTGGAATACCGTATCGGCAGATAATGCTATTCTTAATAAATCGGACAACCACTTGCTTGGTGACATTGGCGTATGACGCTGCTTTAACCTATTTGGTGAAGTAATCAATTGCAACTAGAATGAAACGATGTTCATTTGAAGCGTTGGGCTTAATCATACCGATCATGTTAATTCCCCACATAGAGAATGGACATGCTGATGATACAACATTGAGTGGAGTTGAAGGCACGTGCACCTTGTCCGCATAAATTTGACATTTATGGCAATTCTTGATGTATTGATAACAATCAGATTCCATTATCAACCAATAGTATCCGGCTCATAACATTTTTCTGGCCATACCATGTCCATTGGCATGGGTACCAAAAGACCCTTCATGAACTTCCTACATTAACATGTCTGCTTCGTGTCTAGCCACGCATATGAGGAAGACCATGTCGTAGTTCCTTTTTTATAGCACATTCTCGTTGAGAAAGAAGTTGTATGCCAATCTTCATAAGGTTTTCCTGTCTTTATTGGATGCCCTGGCTGGGTACTCCTGACTCTGAAGAAAACACTTGATGTCATGGTACCAGGGTTTATCGTCTGATTCTTGTTCTGCTGTGAACACATGAGCATGTCTATCCAGACGTTTGATTGAAATTTGAGGTGCTTCATTACGAAAATTCACCTTGTACATGGAAGACAAGGTGGCTAAAGCATCATCCATTTGATTCTCCTCTCGAGGTATATGATGGAAGTTGACCTCATTGAAGAATGGTAGTAGGCACCTAGAATAATTTTTGTATGGGATCAAACTAGGATGACGAGTTTCCCATTCACCTTTGATCTGATTAATTGCTAGCACTGAATCTTCAAACACGTCGAGGATTTTAATCCTGAGGTCAATGGCTTCTTCCAAGCTAATGATGCATGCTTCATATTCTTCCATATTGTTTGTATAATTAAAGTATATCCTGGTTGTGAATGATATATGAGAACCTCGTGGAGTGATTATGATTGCTCTAACTCCATGGCCATAAGCATTAGAAGCTCCGTCAAAAACTAGTCCCCATCGGGATCCTAGCTCGGGTCCTTCCTCAGGACCTGGTTCATCACAATATCTTGATCCAATTGCCATGATGTCTTCATCGAGAAAGTCAAACTTGATCGGTTAATAGTCCTCAATTGGCTAATGAGCCAATTAGTCCGCCAATATGCTTCTTTTGATGGCTTTCTGAGTTCGATACTCGATGTCATATTCTAACAACAATATGCACCAACGGGAAATTCTTCCTATCAATGCAGGCTTCTCAAAGATATACTTGATTATATCCATTTTGGAAATTAACCCAATAGTATGAGTCAACATATATTGTCTGAGACATCGGGCAGCCCATGCTAAAGTACAACAGGTCTTCTCAAGAAAATAATATCTGAATTCACAATCTGTGAATTTCTTGCTCAAGTATTAAATAGCACGCTCCTTTCTCCCCGTCTCATCTTCATGCCCGAGGACACAATCCATCGATCCTTCTAAGACTGTCAAATACATAATAAGGGGTTTTCCTTCCATTGGTGGGATTAAAATAGGAGACTCTTGCAGATAGTCTTTAATTCTGTCAAATGCCTTTTGGCAATCTTCGTTCCAGAAAATGTCTTGATCTTTACGAAGTAATTTGAAGATTGGCTCACAAGTAGTAGTCATGTGAGAAATAAATATGGTGGTATAGTTCAATCGACCGAGAAATCCTCTAACTTGCATTTTTGTTTATGGAGAAAGCATATCTCAAATGGCTCTGACTTTATCAGGGTCTACTTCAATTCCTTTTTTGACAGACAATGAAGCCTAAAAGTTTTCTGGATTGAACACTGAAGGAGCACTTGTTAGGATTCAGGCGGAGTCTGAACTTTCTCAAACGCTTGAATAACTTCAACATATGTTCTATATGATTCTCTTCATTATGTGATTTGGCAATCATGTCATCGACATATACTTTAATTTCTTTGTGCATCACGTCATGGAATTGGGTAGTGATTTCCTCTAATACGTATCACCAACGTTCTTCAGGCCAAAGTGCATCACTCTGTAACAGAATGTTCTCCAAGGGGTGATAAACGTTGTTTTTTCCATGTACTCGGGTGCCAGAATTCTTCAGGCCAAAAGCCATCAATAAAGGAGAAAATATTGAATTTAGCCGTATTGTCTACCAATATATCAATATGTGGCAGAGGAAAATCATCTTTTGGACTAGATTTATTAAAATCTTTGTAGTCTATACACATTCTGACTTTTCCATCTTTCTTTGGTACTAGCACTATATTGGCCACCCGTTGAGGATAGATAAATGTAACAAGGAAACCGACATCTATCTGCCTTTACACTTTATCTCTAATCTTGATAGCCATATCAAGATGGGTTCTTCTAAGCTTTTGCTTTACTGGTGGACACTTTGGCTTTAAAGGTAGTCTGTACTCAACAATATCAGTGTCTAAACCTGGCATATCTTGATATGACCAAGAAAATACATCGACATACTCTTTCAACAGCTCCGCTAACCTCTTCTTGACATCTCTGCTTTGACACATTATTCTCAACGGGTTTATTGTTTATTAATCTGCACATGATCTCTGCTTTGTTTAGAAAATTGAAAAATTGAAAGTGATATGCAGGAATTGAAATTATTTTTAAAGTATTTTAGTTACCATTTTCCAGAAATATGAAAAAAGGAAAAATAATTTGGATAACAAAATTTCTATTATTAATGATCTTAATAATTGAAACAAATGACGCCCGTACAATGTCACTTTCACCTTGGGCAGAGTAAAAGTATTTTTAAAAAGAGAAAACAAATGACTTTGACACATGAATGACAGAAGGAAAACCCACAGTGGTCCAATTCTTTCAACTGAGCTGGTCTGTCCACGCATCACAAATCAAGGTCATTCCGGCTTTAGACCATCTTCAATGGCAGCAACGACAACTTGATCTTCAAGATGAATAAACCCAACATTATAGAATACTTCTTGAATGGGTCTGATAACATCCTCCCTCTTCTGAGATTTTCTAGCCATATAGGGTAAAAACCCTAAACCATCTCTATTCTTATTCTCGGGCAACTTTACCAACTGCCCCAACCTTCAGATTAACCACTCATCACTACCTGTTGTGCATCTTTGAGTGAGGCAATATATGATACATTCTTCATTTCATGGTCCTTTTCCCCCATATTAATGACATTGGCTATGTCCGGTGCTTGGAACTGAGTTCCAACAGCATCCTCGTCTGCATCTATGTACCAGAAAGAAGAAAGGTGACTGACCATAATGGTCTGCTCACCATATATAATTACCAGTTTTCCATTATTAACAAATTTGAGTTTCTGATGAAGAGTTGACGTTACTGCCCCGATGTCATGAATCCATGACCTTCCCAACATGCAACTGTACGTAGGGCAAATATCCATCACTTGAAAAGTGAAATAGAAAACATGTTGCTCTATCAACATTGGGAGATCTACTTCCTCGGTTACTATCCTCTTGGAACCATCAAAAGCTTTGATTATAACACTACCAGACCTTATAGGAGTGCCCTGATAAAGCAGTTTGGACAAAGTCGCCTTAGGCATTACATTGAGTGAGAAACCTGTATCAACTAGAACATGGAATAACAAGTCCTCCTGGCACTTCATAGATATATGCAACGAATAGTTGTGTTTCTTGCCTTCTAACAGAAACTCTTTATCACTGAAGCTCAAAGTGTTATTGGCAGTAATGTTTCAAACCACATCATCGAACTGGTCTACAGTCACGCTGTGATCTACATATGCTTGTTCCAACACCTTCCTTAAGGCCTTGTGGTGAGCTTCAAAGTTTAGCAACAAAGACAAAAATGAAATCTTTGATTGAGTTTGTAGGAGCTAATCTACCACCTTGTAGTCACTCCTCCTTATTAATCTCAATAATTCCTCGGCATCCTCATTCTTCGGTTCATCAGACTTTGCATTAATAACAACATGATCCTGACCATCCCCCGCGGGGTTTTTCCCATGTACCTTCTTACTTATTGACCCATAATCAACCTTTCAGAGAGGTACTGGGGTAAACAGATGTCCGCTTATGGTCATTCCACCCACGTCAGCTATATTTTTGATATATTGCATTGCTTCAATCACTTCTTCCTTGTCGTCTGACAACACAGTGGCAATGTACCTCCAAGGCACCGATTTATTTGAGGCTTAAGGAAATGGCTTTGGTAAACAAATTATCAATGGAGAAACCGGGTTAGCTATAACAGCACTCTTCATGCTCTGATAAGTAATTTCCAAAGGTTCTTGAATATCAAATATGGGAACTACAACAGACACTTCCTTTTCCTTCCTCCTACTCTTGACTTGCAGCACACCCCGGTCAATTAAGATTTGAATATCCTTTCTTATTATTGCGCATCCCTTGGGATTTTCAATGTAGGCCACATAATTTGTATGATCAACTTTGAACAATCCGGATTTAAACAACTTGGCCTGCACAGCAGCCAAAAGAGTCTTCACTAGATTGACATCAGAAATAAAAAATTCTTCTAGAAACTCTTCTATCATACTTACAGACGATCCTCAATGTTCAAGTAGAGGGTTGACTTGTACGTTGGGTCCTCCTACACAAAATTTCAACATACCATTCCTAACGAGCCACTGAACGTCTGCCTTCAACGAAAAAAAGTTTCAAGATCATGCCCCAGTGCTCCTTGATGATAAGCGCAATGGGCTTGTGGCTTGTACCACCATGGAAGTGGATTTGGTACAACTGGTGGAGACTTTGTTTGAATTAATTTCTTCTGAATGAAATAGGGGTACATTTTCGTGTAAGTCATTAGAATAAGATCAAATTGAGGCCTCTTGAGAGCACGGGCTTGCTGATTCTCATTGGACTAGTGATTCTGTTGTTGATACTGTGGTTGTTGTTGCAACTGTTAGAATTGAGGTTGGGAAGTCGCGAAAGCTGGATCTGTGCAGTCGGAGCAACATATGGTTGCTCATAATACTTTTGTTGAGATTGATTGTGTTGGTATCCTCCATTCATGGGCCTTTTATACCTTCTCCCACGAGAGATAGCTTTAGTATCACCCTCTTTCTTTTTCTGGAACTTTCTGTCGTATTTCTTCGTCCTGCTTGACGAAATACCATCTTTTGTCAGTCTACCTTCCTTGACACCTTCTTCAAATCTGGTTCCCATCCCAACCATTTCAGTAAAGTTGTTGGGCACACTGGCAACCATCGTCTCATAGTATAATATGCTTAAATTCTTAAGAAACATCTTCTTCATTTCCTTTTCTTTCATCGGAGGGTTAATCTGAGCAGCAATTTCACGCCACCTTTGTGCGTACACCTTAAATGATTCCTTATCTTTATGTGACATGTTGTGAAGCTGGTCACAATCCAGAGCCATGTCCATGTTATACTTGTACTGCCGTACAAAAGCTTCACCAAGATCATTGAAGGAACTGATGAGAGTACTGTCTAGTCCCATGTACCACTTCAAGGATGCACCAGTCAAACTGTCCTAGAAGTAGTGAATTAACAGCTTATCATCATCAGTGTGAGCAACCATCTTCTGACAATACATTATCAGATGGCTCTGAGGAAAAAAGTTACCCTTATACTATTCAAATTCTGGGATTTTGAATTTGACAGGGATTTTGACATTAGGAACTAAACACATATCCTAGGAATTCTTGCTGAATAATAAATTTCCCTTCATAGCCTTTATTTTCTTCTTCATCTCCTAAAACTTCTATTGCAAATCATCCATTCGGTCATACACGTCCATATTTTCACTGAGAGCAGTGTGATAGATAGGATCCTCAACATGTGGGGTGACATGTATAACAGGAGGTGCGGTGACCATTACAGGTTAAACGGGAGGAACTTGACACACTAGAGGAGTCTCAAAAGCATGAAGATAGCCAGCTGACATGAAGTTCTGAGGCATGCCCCATGGATAGCCGGAAGGCATCTGATTTTGCAGTGGAGGTTCGGTAGTTACAAAAGGGGCAACAAATACAACAGGTACTTCAATCTCAGAGATCACAGTTAGCTGAGGTTGAGGCTGAAGTTGTGGTTGGTTTTGAGAAGCAACCAAGGCCTCAAGCATAGCATTCATCCCCTCAAATCCAGTCCTATAGCCATTCACCTCCTCGCAAATGTCTCTTTGTTCCTGTTCAATGCTCTCCATTTAACGTCTGCTGTTGGCACGAGTATTGTACTGGCAATTCAACTTGTCTTCTACGAGGAGACAAAAGATGAATGAGACTCGGAAAGAATCTTGAAAGACAAGACAAGATGCAAATAATTCTTCAAATGCAATGAAAATTCTTATTTTTTTAGTTAATTTTCCATTTCAAGGAATTTGATTATTGCAAGTATTAGATGTAATAAGAATATGATCGAAAAAAAAATTGTGTAATTCATTCATAAGTTGGAACACAATTACATCGTATGAACATATTTCTTATCGTGGGAAAAATGCCACATTGCTCTTTCAACGCACTCTTGAACCTCTGAATCATAAGATTACAATCAGAAACAAAAGAAAAGACTTTGGCAGGGGTGTTATCCTTGCTCGTGGCCATGGTGGAATCCTCCAAGCTATTTGGAATCTCCTAGAATACTCTATTCCCAAACTGAGCGAGGTGATAATGTTTTTCACCATCCATTCCTTCTGATCTACTTTCCATTTCTCCATCATTTCCGAATCAACATTACAAAGTCTTTGCAATCGAATAACCTGGGCTAACAACGTATCATTGTTAGTCTGAAGATCTCTGATATCATGATGTCGGTTACTCTCTCGAGTCTGCATAACTTCCATATGTCAAAGAAAGTCTTGTTGAGTCGGAGGAATGTGGGCTAGTGTATGATCAGCTTTGCGTCTCAACTCTCACTCACGCTCTACATCAACCACACTATTCTTGATTATCTGTCGGAGTTCACTAGTTTGAGCCTCTAAATCTATCCTTATCTCTGCCATTTCTTTGAGATCCTGCTCCACAAGTCCCTGCCATTCACCTGACCTAGTCTGGGTATCTTGCAGTTCCTTGTTTAGGTTGCTTAGACTACAAGTTGCAGAACGTAATCCCTCTCAGAATTTCCTTTTCTTCTCGCTCTGGAGGTTGTAGAATACATCCTGCTGTTTGAGCAACACATCTTTGTCTTCAATCTGTCTTTGCAGACTAATATTTTTAGCCGTAGATGCGTTGAATCAATTTTCCCAGTCATCCCTCTCCTTTTCTAGTCTACCCATTGCTGCTATGAGCTCCTTAACTTCTACAACTGGAACATGAGCAGGTTTAATGATCCTCAGAGGTAGCGAATTGCTTTGAAAGGAAACTTCAAGTCCATAACTCTTTCTCTGACCCATTGTCGGTATCGCTCATTGGCAATACAGTTTTGCTTTCCAAGTTCTTTTCCAAAGCGATGGATATGACCCCAAGATTTCCTAATTCTTCTCAAAAGATTGGATTGTAAAGCTCCTTCATAAAAAAATAAAACTCTCTATTGCTCTATCATCTGGCTTATCCTTCATAGGATATCCCAACTGTCTCCTAGCAAGCACTGGGTTATAATTAATACAACCTCGGGAACCTATCAAAGATACGTTGGGAAAATCCTTGCAACAGAATATGATATCAAGCTCATCAAAAGCTCTAGAATACCAAAAAATATATCCCTCCGTCAGAGAAGCAATCCTATGAGGCCACTACAAACTCTTCGTTTGAACAACAAAAGGTCCATCTCTGAGATAGTGAGTCTGGAACCAAGCATAGAATAAAGGATCGCAGCACAAAATGGTACCACCTCTCTTCTCATATCTCAGATTAAGGTAGTAGTAAAGATCATCGAGCAAAGCGGGAACTAGATTTCCAGACAAGAATACACCAATTGCAGCTACATCCACAAAGTCTTCAAACTTCAGAAACATCACAAGCCTATAGATGAGGAGTGCAAGAATATGATTGAAACCTTCCAATTCTTTTCCTGCACAAAAGTCCAAGCTCTATCTTCTAAAAACTTCCTAGTAAACCCAATAACCCCTCACAGGTCTGAAACAGGCTAGGGTTTTGGCCAGATCAGATATCCTAATTAGGTTCCCAGATTCATCGATCATACTTATGAGTATTGCAATCATTGCAAATTACTTGCAAGACGACAATGCCCTTAAGCAGGTCTATTCTGAGTGAAGTCATCGTAGTTTAGAGGCATAAGAGTTACGCCTGAACGAATGGAACTTTGATAGAGAGTGTGAGCAGGCTCTGAAGGCTTCTTTATAAAGGATTCAAAAGCAAGCATGGTCACAGGCCAAGAAGAAAAGGTCTGATGGTATTCAGAAGTCAGAAGCCTCCATTTCTGAAAGGCAGAAGAGTGCTCAGAAAGGGAAGGACAAGGTATATTAGAAAAAGGTTAAGTGTTATAACTGTAATAAGTTTAGCCACTTTGCTGGAAATTGTTGGTTAAAGAAAGAAAAAAGGATGAAGAAGTAAATATAGCCAGATGTGACTCTGATGATGAACTTGTGCTATTGATGGCTTTTGAAAGTGAAAGTGACAGGGTTGAAGCCAGAGAACTCATGCAATGTGTGCATGAGAGGGAAGTAACCAAGATTGCCATTTTCATCAGAGATGCCTCCAAGAGCAAATCATGCTTTGGGTGTGGTGCATTATGATGTGTGTGGACCATTTCCAATACATTTACTTCGAGGGGATAAGTAATTTGTGTCACTTGTGGATGATTTCACAAGGATGACATGGGTATCCCTTATAAAGTACAAACATGAGGTGTTTACTGAATTTAAGAAATTCAGAATCAATGTTGAGAATTAGAATGGTCAGACTCTGAAGATACTCATAAGTAATGGTAGAGGTGAGTATAACTTTACAGAGTTCAAGAAATATTGTGAGGACAATGGAATTGAGCATGAAGTGACTGATCAGTGCCAAATTATGGTGATTTTGTACATGAAAACTTGGCACTTATTAGCTTGTTACATTAAATTCTTGGATAAAAACCTTCACTTTTTTGTAAATATCTAGTTATATTAGTTTAACATGTAATTAGTTAAAGTTTTCTTAATTTTAACCCATTTTGTAGGTATGTTTGCTTTGGAAGGAGCTTTGGTCATAAAAAGGCAAAGAATTGGCTCAACGTGCATTTTTGGACAAAAAGCACCAGCATTTAGGGCTAAGCGTGCTCAAAGCATGAATTCCAGTAGGGTCCGTGTTGAACGCCAATTATGGTGATTTAAGTTGTTTGTCAGGTAGCTGCGCTGAGCGTAGCAGATGCGGTTGAGCGCAGATGACTTTTTCAGACCAGTATAAATAACTTTTCCCTTCATAAATTTAGAGAACCCAATATTTTTTGGAGAGATAAATACATCAACAACAAGAGAAAACTCAAAATCAAGAAAAATCGGAGTTGGATATGCAACAATCATCGATTAAGCAACCTTGATCTCTTGTTGGGGTTGGATGTAATATATCGGCACCGTATGTATTTGTTATGATCATTGTTATGTGAACTATTTATGAATCAATATTGATATTATCTTTGTTTTCATGTTAAATTTATGGGTTTGAATTATTGTTGAGAAATATCTTCCAAATATTGATCTAAGATCATCATCTATCCAACACCAAAGTCTAGAGATGGATTTGGGGTTTGATATTCACTTGTATTAAGTCTTAATGTTATCGTATTGCTTAATATGTATATAGATCATTGATTAAACAATACTGTAAAACCCACGTCATCGGTTAGACATACTCGATGTCAAAGACTGATAGGCGATAATAGAGATTATTAACTATGTTAACATATTATGGTGTTATATATGAATTATTCATTTATTGATATTGATGTTATTTTTGTTTACTTGTTTTACATATTGATTTGAACTGTTATTGAGAAATATTCTTCGAATCTCGATCTAGGATAATCATCTGTTAGATTCTAAACTTTAGAAACATCCACATGAGTATCGAATCTTAATGCTACTGTATTATTTAATAGGCTGAGAGATCGTCAATTCAACAATAAGGTTGAACTCTCATCAAGAGTTTAGACATAAACACTATCGGCGAGCGATATGTGATAGTATTAAACAAACGATTAATCTTTGTATAACAGATCAGAAGAATACATGCGTGATCGAAGGATGAATCCCATTCCTGACAAGCTTTCTTCTATTTGAAACTTCACTTATTACTAACCTTTTTTACATTATGTACTTTATGCAAACAACCAATTTGATAATTTTTCACTTAAAACTATATTAATTGTTGAACGACGGTGATATCGCACTAATCCTTGTGGAGACAATTCAAAATACTTACCCTTCTTCAAAAGTGAAAAACACTTTCACCAAAATGGTGCCGTTGTCGGGGATTGGTGTTTAGATATTACGAGCATCGCAATAGTTTTTATCGTTTTAAGTTTATGCATTTGTTAATACTGTATATATACTTCTATTCATCATGTTGCTAACTTGTGCTTGCTATATTTGTGATTCTTGTTTAGTGACAAAGAAGAAGAAGAGCAAAAGGAAGAAGAGGACATGAGTAGTGATGATGATTAGTAGATGATTGACTGAAAAATTCACCATTACAGAGTGAAATCTTTAAGCTTTTAGTCATTTATTCATTTTAATCTTTTATGTGTGTTTTTTATTGTTGAACTTATGTTATTATGTATTTTGGAACATGTTTTGGTCCATCCTTGTTAGGATACGGATTTTTGTGGGTGGTATTTTATGTCACCGTAACTCTTTTTGGCACCATATCTTTATGTGGTGGTTATGGTAAATTTAGTTGTTGTTTTAGTTAATTTGGTTAAAGTAGATTAGTTTAGTTTCAAATTTCAAATTTTTAAATTTTAGAAAAAATTTTGAGTTTGTCTCAAAGTTGTATTTTGATGACTTGAAGAAATATTACGTGATTATTCCATGTTTGAATGTTTCAAACAAACAAATATTGTGGTAATGATGAAAGCTTGAAAGATTGCACAATGTCAAGGTACATGTTTATTGCTTTCAAGAGCATAACATGAATATGAAACTTGTAATTTTTACAAAAATCAGTTCATGCATTCTTTTGCATTACTTGTTTCATGATTGAATGACTTTAGAAGAAAACCTAAATATGAGGAAGCTTTCCATTGTTCAATATATGCAGGAGACCAAATATCTTTGTTTTAACTCAATTGATTTTTGTTAAATCTTGCAATTGTGTTGAATTTCATGAAAGCATGAAAATGATCAAGGAATTTTTTTTAAATTTGAGCATAACCACTTAACCAAAAGTGACCTACCTTGTGAGTGTGAGAGAATTTGTTAACCCCTTCAAGTTGTAGTGTTAGTATCTATATCAATTTTGAACTGTGGGATTTTTTCTTTTTTAAGACTCTTGTTTTAGGACAAACAAAGTTCTAAGTTGGGGAGAGTTGATAAGTGCCAAATTATGGTGATTTTGTACATGAAAACTTGGCACTTATTAGCTTGTTTCATTAGATTCATGTATCAAAACTTTCACTTTTATGTAAATATCTAGCTATATTAGTTTATCATGTAATTAGTTGTAGTTTGCTTAATTTCAACCCATTTTGTAGTTATGCTTGCTTTGGAAGGAGCTTTGGTCATAAAAAGGCAAATAGTTTGCTCAACATGTATTTTTGGACAAAAAACACCAACAGTTGGAGTTGACCGCGTTCAAAGCATGAATTCCACCAGGGTCTGCGTCGAGCGCCATTTATAGCGGTTTAAGTTGTTTGTCAGGTACCCGCATTGAGCGCAACAGATGGGGCTGAGCACAGACAACTTTTTAAGACCAGTATAAATAGTTTTTCCCTTTATAATTTTAGGGGTCCCACTATTTTTTTGGAGAGAGAGATACATCAACATCAAGAGAAAACTCAGAATCAAGGAAAGCCAGAGATGGATAAGCAACAATCTTTTACTACGAAACCTTGATCTCTTGTTAGGATTGGATGTAATCTATCGGTACCATATGTACTAGTTATGAATAAATATTGATGTTATCTTTGTTTTCTTGTTAAATTTATGGGTTTGAATTATTGTTGAGAAATATCTTTCTAATATTGATCTAAGATCATCATCTATCCAACACCAGAGTCTAGAGATGGAGTTGGGGTTTGATATTCAATTGTATAAAGTCTTAATATTATTGTATTGCTTAATATGTAAAGAGATCGTCGATTAAACAATACGGTAAAACCCACATCATCGGTTAGACATACTCGGTGTCAAAGAATGATACGTGATAATAGAGATGATTAACTATGTTCACATACTACGGTGTTATATATGAATCACTCGTTTATTGATATTGATGTTGTCCTGATTTACTTTTTTTACATATTGATTTAAACTGTTATTTAGAAATATTCTTCGAGTCTCGATCTTGGATAATCATATGTTAGATTCTAAACTCTAGACATAGATTTAGATTCAAAATTCACATGATTATCGAGTCTTAATGCTACCGTATTATTTAATAGGTTAAGAGATCATCGCTTCAACAATACGGTTGAAATCTCGTCAAGATTATAGACATAAACACTTTCGGCGAGCGATACGTGATAGTATTAAACAAATGACTAATCTTTGTATAACTGATCATAAGAATACATGCGTGATCAGTGGATGAATCCCAATCCTAACAAGTTTTCTTTTATTTGATACTTTACTTATTACTTATTATTTTTACATTATGCACTTTATGCAATCAAGAAATTTGATAACTTTTCACTTAAAATTATATTAACTATTGAGCGACAGTGATATCTCACTAATCCCTGTGGAGACGATACAAAACACTTACCTCCTTTAGAAAGTGAAAAATGCTTTCACAAGTGATTGCTCCCTATAATCCTCAGCACAATGGTCTTGCTGAAAGAAGGAATAGGACTTTACTTGATATGATCAGAAGCATGCCGAAAGAGAAGAATCTACCACACAGTTTGTTGGATGAAGTTGTTGTTACTTCAGCATATATTCTTAATAGATATCCAACAAAGAAGTTAAATGATGTATTTCCTATCACAAACTAGATTCTAATCCTGATGGTGATGATGTAGATGCTACAACTTTTAAGCAGTTGGTTGGCCCTTTGAGGTATTTGTGCAATACCACACCTGATATTTGCTATGCAGTTGGAATGGATAATAGGTTCATGAGTAAACCTAAGTGGTCTCAATACCAAGCTACTGTCAAGATTCTGAGGTATGTAAAAGGAACTTTGAAGCATGGAATTTTTTTCCATATGAGAAGTCAAATGCTGCTGAATTAGTATGATATTCAGATTCTGGCTGGTGTGCAGACAAAGTTGATAGAAGAAGTACTTCTGGATACATGTTTATATATTTAGGTGCTCCTATTTCTTGGTGTTCCAAAAAACAACTAGTGGTTACTTTATCAACCTTTGAAGCCAAATATATAGCTGGTGCTCTATCAGCTTGTCAAGTTATGTAGCTTATGAAATTGTTGCAGGATCTGAATATGAAGGTAAACAAGCCTGTGAAGCTGATGATTGATAATAAGGCTGCAACCAATATTGGAAATTCATTTTCCGAGGAATCAAGTGCAGAATGGAGTGTTCGAAGTTGTGAACTGTAGCACTAAGAAACAAATTTCAAATGTGTTGACAAAAGCAATCAAGACTAATCAATTTATCCACACGAGGGATGGAATGGTGTTGTCGATTTTGATGAGTTGAATCTGAATTAAGGGATGATGTTAAAGTTTAATTCAAATTTTAGCATTTGTATATGGATTTAAGTTTCATTTGCATTTGCATTTAATTTAGCTTGGGCTTGTGTATAAAAGTTGAAGCATACTTGTAGTTTTCATAATAGAATTTATTGTAACTGTTTTTTGAGTTTTGAGTAAAAGTTTGTTACAACTCTTCTCTCTTTTCTCCATCTTCATCTTCTTCATCTTGTGCTTCAACAATACGTTTGTCTTCCGTTTATTTATAATTCTTGTTTATAAGTATTTATATAAATTAATAAAAACACATTTTTTAAATTTTTCCTATTGACAATGACTTCTTCTAGTTTCTTTCTCCTTTTTATGTATCTATTTTTTTAAAAATATATTCTAACTTTATTAAAAAAAGTTATAAAATAGTCATTGATGTTGCATTTCATTTTATTAATATCATTTTAACGTACAAAGTAATAACTGAAAGTCTCATGAAATTAAAAAAAAAACTATTAAAAATTCAATTATTGGATGCCAACATAATATCTAATTGAAAGCTCGATAATAAAATAAACACAGAGCCTATCCTGACTTTTTAGAGGCCCTGGACAAATTATAGAGGAAACAAATTTAAAGATATTTGTTATTTTTAAATTATAAACAACATTAAAAACTAAAAAATAGTTTTAGTATGAGCTTCAAAGCTTTAAAACATAACACCAAGAGCTTCAATATTTTATTAGAATTGATATATAAGCATAAGAGAAGCTAAACTAGTTAAACAAGTTATAAAATCTTAAAAATACTACACCAAATTAGATTAATTCTAATCAAGTTGTTTAAACAAATTTCAATTTTAAAATTAATTTATTATCTATTTAATTATGTTGATTTAATTAAAAATAATGTTGAATTTTTTAAGTTTTAAGTTTTATTATTTTCAAATATATTTTAATAATATTTTTTTTCTATAAAATAAAAAAAAAAAATTGAACTTGACATAAACAATTATTTATTATATTTTAATATATAAATTAATAGTATTTGATTTTATTATATAATTTTTTTTATTTATATTAATAATTTTTAGTAAAATAAAAAAGTTAAAATTTAAACTGCAGCCTGCAAATTTCAATATATTTTAGTAAAATAAAAAAGTGAAAATGTAAACTGTAGGCAGAAAAAATACATGGTGAAAATGTAAATTGCAACTAGCAACAATACACTTAAGTAAAATAAAAAAAAAAGTGAATATGTAAACTGCTTGGCCATTGCTTCATATTATTTAGGAATTCGCAAAACTGGCATATATTAGTTATTTTTAATTATTATTTTTTAATTCTTCTTTCAATTTTGAGGTTTCTGATTTTTTTAGGTTCTAGACGGTGGGTCTCTTCTCCCTGGCCCAAGACCAGTCCTGCATATACAAAGTCCCCCTTCACAACGTCGTGCATAACCAAGAATACACAAAGTTTTAGGACAATCTTTACGAAATTGACATGGAACATCGGTAACTGTAATAAAAATTGATTGAAAAAATCAATGTTCTAAAATTGTAGAAAATAAATGAATAAATTTAAAAAGTTTATAAAATGGCTTACTATAAGTTTCCTGTGCATCAAGAAGTAGAAAAAGAAAAATAATCAGAACATACAAAAGTATGAAAACCTTAACCAATTTTTTTTCCATTTGTTTGTTTCAAATAGAATAAGCTTGTATCAATTATAATTAATAAATCTCATGCTTTTCTTATAGATATTTATATTGATGTATAGGAATTATAAAATTAAAAAAAAAACACGTCCTAAATTTTAAATATGTATTAAATGTCTCTTAGGAACATCAATGTGTTCCTGAAGTGTATTTGCTCATTTTAATACATTTAATATGGAGATAAATTAGAAACTTCATCCATTGATCATCATAATTTATTCTTATTGTTTTAACCTTTTTAATTATAGTATAACCTTTCGTGTGAGAAAAAGCAAAATTAAAAAATAAGATTAAAAAATCTTCAAGTCCTATCAATACCAATTTGACTGTCTTCAGTGTCCTCTAAAAATAGTCTTGCTACTAAATGGAGTTTTGTTCCATTTTTTTTGGATATTTCGTTAGGAAAATCTAGCCCGTAATTCTTTCTGGTGCTCTTGGTTTTTACCTTTCATCGGCTTCCGTTTCTTGTGTTAGCATATACAGATAATACCTAAAATATAGATGTTACTGTTCCATATATTTAGGCTAGTTTGTTATTATTTCTTGGATATATAAGTCACACATGACTTTGTAACATGGAATCAATTTTAAGAGTAATAATATGCATTTACATTTGAGTCTGGGAATATCTAATATGGTATCAGCAGTAACTCCTTTTTTTGTCTCTCTCCGTCATGCATCTTACACCTTTTTAATCTTCTTTCGCTAGTTTTCTCGTTCTCACTGGCCTCTCATGTTTCTGCTTATCCCTCCTTCTCACAAAATCCTCAGATCAAGATTTTCATTCCTTTTTCCTGTGTTTCTTTCTCTCTCCACACATCCTTTCTCTCAAACCTCCTGAAACCTTCTCCAATATTTTTCACCAGATATCACCAAGATTCCTCTACTTTCATTATGATTCTCCCGAAATCACACCAAGAATGCTCTTCACAAATTTCCCACTAATAATCAAGATCCATCAACATTCCTTCTAATTTTGCATTCCCCTCAAGAATCGTTCTCGATTTATAATCATCCCTCAATGATTCGTCCTCAATGATCCCCTTTTCTCACCTTCAATCACTTTTCCCGTTTTTAGCTATAAACCCTATCTTTCTTCCCCAATTTGTTATCCCTTTTTCAACAACCCTAATTTTGTGTTTTCCCCAAATTCAATATTTCGCCATGGTTACATCCACATTCACTGATTTCGCAACAAACCCACTTTACCCCTATTATCTTCATCCAAATGAGAACCATTAACTTGTCCTAGTTACTTCTCTTGCCACCCATGACAATTACAATTCCTGGTGTCGAGCAATGAAGGTTACGTTAATCTCAAAGAGCAAGCTTCGCTTTGTAGATGGAACATTTTCACAACCATCTCCTAGTACTTCTCTCTCTGATCCATGGCTACGCTATAATAACATGGTTTTATCTTGGCTACAACATTCTGTCATACCCCAAATTTTGACCACTAAGATTTCTCATCATTGTGCCAATCATCATCACAATATGGATGAACCATCATACCTCATTAGTCTCCCCAACGATGGGTGAGCATTCACTACAATTAGGCATTAGGGTTTTAAGCCCTCTCATAGCATTTAGACAAAGGATCAATCAAGAAATTACATGATCTTCAACTTGTCTAAACCTCTCAAACACCTATTAAGGATCAAGAGGACTCCCACATCAAGAATCAAGCACAAGGTTGCAACATTCCAAGTGGATTAAGCCTCAAGATCGCCAGTGTCACCAAATTAGGGTTTTGGTCGACCAGGGCCTCCAGAGGTAAATTTTCAACTGGGCATGAGTCAATGCTTCAAATCATAACCTAAAATACTCAATGTGACCTCATGGACCCAAGCATCAAGTCAATTTAACCTCAGGGGATGCATTCATCTAAAATCAGGAATTAGGGTTTCTTGACCTAATTCACCCCTAAGTTGACTTTTGGGACAAAACATGAGCCAAGACCTCAAGGCATGATTTAAGGGTCTCTAATAAACCACATTGATCCATTTGTAACAATGAATTGACCCAAGAAGCTTGATCCACAAGTTTCAATTTCATCTGGACCACAATTAGGGTTTCGAAGGAAAAGTCAACTGTACCTTTGACTTTTGACCAGGACATGCTCCCAAATCTTGGGACATGATTCAATACACCTTATAACACCTATGGAATATGCCCATTAGGTTTTATTTAGGTCAAGGACTTGATTTCACCAAGGATCACACAGTTTGGAATTCATCTGACAAAAAGTCAACTGTGCACAAAAGTCAAGTTTGACTTTTTGAGATTTTTCACAATTATGGTTCCTTGACCCTAAAATGATGTTAATGTGTGATTGGAATCATCATTCATCAAGAAAAATCAAAGAAAATGGGATAACTTGTAAAAGGGGTAACCATAAAAAACTTAGAAATTTTCTAAGTTATGGAACAAAGCGGCTAGGGTACCAACTTCCAAGGATTATAACTTGAGATCCAAGCAACCATTTTGGCTGATCCAAAGATGGATTTGTAGATCTCATGGCATACTTTAAAGGCTTCAACTACAGCTCATTCCAATTCCTCATGGATTTTAAGTTATGGAGTGATCAAAATGGCTGAAAACACAAAAGTGACATTTTTCCAACACTTAGTGAAATTTTCACTAAGTCAGAATCTGCCTTATTTTTTCCCAAAACTAGAGGCAGTTTTTAATGTAATTCAAGTAGGATCAAAACCAAAGTTGGACATCATGATAAAATAGGATATATCAGCTTTCCAAAATGTCCAAGAACTCTATCAAATTCCATCTGAGCTAAAGAAGAGAGATATTTGGACCCTTTATTTTAGAATTGGAGGATTGCAGTCCATAAAAAGACTGAGATTTTCATTCTGTACATGTCAAATCATGAATTAGTAATTACATGGAATCTCCAAAAAAATCCCAATTTATATATGGATCCGTAGGTCTTTGTGTGTATATAGACCATAGATCTTGTTCATGGATATAGTATCATAATATCTGATTATATTACCTCGGGTGCTAATGAAACTATTTTAGTAAAATTTAACTGTCTCAATTCTCATAAAAGAATTATTTGATATAATGGGCGATAGCTTTATCCAAAATTATATATCAGAGCTATCGGTTTGCACTTTTACCCGATATGGGAAGCTGCATCCGTTGATGAATGGTTATACAATGGCGGTCCTTATGAACTAATTGTTTTACACTTCTTACTTGGTGTAGCTTGTTACATGGGTCATGAGTGGGAACTTAGTTTTCGTCTGGGTATGCGCCCTTGGATTGCTGTTGCATATTCAGCTCCCGTTGCAGCTGCTACTGCAGTTTTCTTGATCTACCCAATTGGTCAAGGAAGCTTTTCAGATGGTATGCCTCTAGGAACCTCTGGTACTTTCAACTTTATGATTGTATTTGAATCAGTAAGATTTCTAATTTTAATAGAATCTTTTGTATTCACAGGTTCCGTCGTTCCCATCGCTTTTCGATTTATGGTTAGGTCTAAATTCAGCAAGGCAGATTGTGTATTAGGGCTCGATTTGCTCAATTTGTGCAAATGACAAACAAGTTTATCCATCTGTACACCTCAGTGGGAGACTAAGGAGGAGCAAACACTGATCTATAAGCCTCCGTCTTCATTAGACCATGAGGAATAAATTCCCAAATAGACTCAAACTTTTTTTCGCCTCCATCTTGGGCTTTGTATGAGACACTTAAAGATCCTCACCGGGGTCGATTAAATTCCTCATTTCAGCCTCCATCTTGGTCCTTGTACAAGATACATACAAACCTCCCCGGCGGAGTCAAAAATCCCTTTTAGCCTGAATCTTGGGCTTTGTACAAGACAGAAAGAACCTTTTCCTCAGAAAAGTCAAACTTCTAGCCTCCTCTTAGGCTTTTTATAATGATATCCCCAAAGAGTCAGTCTCTTTTTTGCCTTAATCTTGGGCTTTGTACAAGACACTAATATATACACTCTCTTGTTGAGTTGGTCTTATCCAGCCTCCTCTTAGGCTTTGTATAAAGAAATCCCCCAGTCGGGTCAATCAACCTTTTAGCATCAACCTTGTGCTTTGATCAAGGCACACAAAAATCAACAAACCCTCTTTAGAGATGACAAATTCTCTCTAGAAACCTTTTAGCTTCAGTCTTGGGCTTTGAACAAGACACCAAAACACCTTTTTCCTCCCGTAGAATAGGAGGAACTATGATTGCTCTGATTTCCCTATTTCGTTTAAATGGGAATACGTAGGACAAGATTTTGAAATCTTAGCGAGCATACTAATCAAAAACTCTAGGTCCAGTACCTTTACACATCAATTAAAACTTAGGTCCAGTACCTTACCAAAACATCGAGAAGAACCTGAACATCATCAAAAAACTCACTCTCCCTGTCACACTTTCCCAACCCATCAGCAGATAAACACTATCAATTATAAAGCGGTACTTAAAGCTAACATCCCATGGATAACCACGTATAGGATGGGTAATTAACAACTACCCATTGTATAACCTGACCCCGGACCCCCCAATCTATTTAAAGCGTTTATTCAGTTAAACATTCGCGTGCAAGGTTAGTTTTAGATAGCTTCCCTTTCCCTTCCAGCTTCATGGGATAAATAAGAAATCAGAAAGTAGCACCCTTTCTCCTTGAGGAGGAAAACCCAAACTTCAGCAATAAGGTGGTCGCGTCACCGACAAAAATCGCTCGCTACGGGAAAATGGAGACTCTGCTGGGGAATATGATTTGTCTGTATAGGAATAGGATTATAGAGGTCTAGGATGTTAGGACAAATATATGTACTGCTTTTCCTAATTGATATCTGTGTTTATTTTTCTGCTAATGGGACTGCGGGTGATGCCGCATGTGGAAAGATTGAGTATACACCTAAGATAAGTGATGGAACTAGACGAGTAATCTTACAGGGAGTGACTCCCAAATAAGAGGTCCCGGTCGACCATCGAATCAGTGGAGATACCCTTTGCAGATTCAATGCCTATACGACTTCGGTTGTTGAAAGCAGATTGTTCGATTGGGTTATATGAGAAGCTGAGGATTTTAGTAGACTGGAACCATGTTACTATTTTGTAGTGCGGAAGCTATCGGAAATAGTTGTCACGCGACACTACCCTCATTTGAGATTACTCTAAGATACATCAGCTCGCTCGGGTGATTCCGGCCTGCTATTGTTATCCCAAGAGGGGTCAATGATTTTGAGGACAAGTACAAAAAATCACCAGTATAACCTTTGGGGATGGGTAGAGCCTTGACTTCATGACACAGAACCTTTGACCCCATGTTTTTTCTATGTCTTTGTGTGTTGCATTCATGCATTCATTTCATCTAAAAAAACTTTAAACAAAGAAAAAATTTTCTCTTCTAGTCTCTCTTTTTCAAATTAAACTAAGACAATGGTTACAAATGTTAGAAAGAAAGATTGCGTTATGGATTTCGGTAGAAGGAAGACTCACAAGTACACCTTCAAGGTTCCAAAATTAGAGGATTTAAGAGGTTTGGCGAGAATGATCACCAACCCTGATGCTTTCAGAGCCAAGTACGGAGGACTACTGTCTCTGTTAGGGTCCATGTAATTGAAGGAATCCTGTCTACGCTCATCCAGTTCTACGATCCGATCTATCACTGTTTCACATTCCTAGATTATTAACTAGCACCAACACTGGAGGAGTACTCTCACCTGACTCATTTACCCATCATTGACCAAGCTCCCTTTTCTGGACTGGAAGAAATTCCAAAAGATCAAACCATTGCAAGAGCAATCTATTTGGACAAGTCAGAAGTCAGGACTCACATGACCACTAAGGGTGGAATCCAAGGTTTTCCAGCCAAGTTTTTGATAAAGAAAGCCATGTACTTTGCCAGTATAGGAAACATGACTGCTTTCGAGAGCATCTTTGTTCTACTCACCTACGGGTTATTTCTGTTTCCCAACATTGATAACTTCGTTGATATCAATGCCATTAAGATATTCTTGATTGGAAACCCCGTACCGACCTTGCTCGCAGATGCGTATCATTCTGTACACTTAAGGAATTTGTACAACGGAGGAATGATCACATGCTGTGTACCCATGCTATACAAATGGTTCACTTCCCATTTACCCAAGTCTGCCGCATTTTGGGATCATAAGAGTACTCTACGTTGGTCACAGAGAATCATGTCTCCTACCAACTCTGACATCAATTGGTATAATCGAATCTATGATGGGATAAGGATCATTGACAGTTGTGGAAACTTCCCTAATGTACCCCTCATTGGAACTAAAGGAGGAATCAACTATCATCCAATTTTAGTTTGTCGCCAATTTGGATACCCAATGAGGCATGTCCCACGTAATGCTCATCTGGAAGGTCTTTTCTTCAAGGAAGGAGAAAACGACAGAGCACTAAAGACAGAAATAGTGCATGCTTGGAAGCATGTTCATAGGAAAGGAAGGGAGTCTCTAGGAAAACGAGAATGTGTCTCTGTGGAACCTTATCTCCACTGGGTACAAACTAGAGCTCTCAAGGTGAAGATGCCTTACCCTCGTCACGAAGTTCTTCCGTTGAAGGAACCTGTCCTTTACTTCATGTCAGACACAGAAAAACTTCAGGTTACTCTCAACAAAGTTCAACAGGAGAAGAAGTCTTGGAAGAACAAGTACCGTATTCTCAATGTGGAGTGTAAGAAAATACAGTAACTACTGAATGATAAAGATGCTTTGATTGAGATTTTAGAGCAACATGATGTAGAGAATCAAGAAGACCAAAGGAACTTGCTCGCTCCTTTCACTTGGCAAAGGAATGACAACCTGACAACGACTCAAGAGCCCCGGTCAAAGAAAAGAAAAGTACCAGAACCAGCACCTGAGCCCTCCTCAGAGAGGACTCGAGACCCATAAGTTTAGATTTCCTTTTACAGCAGTTTGTAAATTACTGTATTTGCATTTCCGTAATCTTTGAATTCAATAAAACGGGGTTTCCCCACTGTATGATATTTGCAATCCAATTGTTGAAGTTTCTCTTGATTAAACAAAAAGATTTTAATATAATCATTGCATATCATTCATCTTTCTCACATAAACGCATTCTTCTTCCTTACGAATCTTACGTTTGTGTCTCGATTCTAGAGTGAAACTGTCTCATTCGTACAATACTCGGGCCAGTCAACAAAAGAAAATGGATAATCTTGAGGAAGAGAACAGAGAGCTGAGAGAAGAAATCGACGCTCTAAGAGAGGATCTGAGAAAATTTCACAGTGACATGAAAGCTCTGGCAGCAACTCAACTACAACAGACTGTGATCTCAGAGATCACATCAACACCTATAGTGGAAAAGATTGATCCTCGGTATAACATGCCTAAAGATCGTCCCTGGGGCATGCCTATCAACTATATCCTGGAAGGATATATTCCGCCGATCATTGAAGATCCGGAAATTGCAGCAGGAGCCGCTGGGCCTGAAGGTTACAAACTTCGGGAAAGCGAAGATGCAAGGAGCATGACAACAACTCCTGAAGGTTACAAACTTTGGGAGGCACCAAGAGTCACTGCCGTAATGACTATACCACCACCCGTGGTACACACTGTCCCGGAAGGGCAGATTCCCCAGATACCTTCTGGTGGGAACGAAAGTATAGACAACATAATGAAGGAGTTCCAGGAATAGTTCCTGGAGATGCAGAAAGAACTGTAAGCCATTCGCGGTCAGGATCTATTCGGAAAGGATGCCGCAGACCTTTGCTTGGTATCCAATGTGAAAGTTCCGCACAAGTTCAAAGTGCCCGAATTTGAGAAATACAAGGGTAACTCTTGCCCTCAAAACCATTTGGTGATGTACGCTCGGAGGATGTCGGCTCAGACAGAGAACCATCAGCTACTGATCCATTACTTCCAGGATAGTTTAACCGGTGTTGCACTCAAATGGTACATGGGATTAAACAGCACTAAGATCGCAACTTTTAGAGATCTTGGCGCTACCTTCATTCAATAATATAAGCATAACCTGGACATGGCACCGAAAAAAGATCAACTCAGAGCCATGTCACAGAAGGACAAGGAAACCTTCAAGGAATATGCTCAGAGATGGCGTGAAATTGCCGCTCAGATTTGTCCACCTCTTGAGGAAAAGGAGATGACAAAGATCTTCTTGAAAACCTTGAGCTCATTTTACTATGATAGAATGGTTGCCAGTGCGCCCAACGACTTCACTAAAATGGTCGACATGGGGGTTCGTCTTGAGGAAGCAGTGCGAGAAGGACGTCTGGTCAAAGATACTGGATCATCAGGCTGTACCAAAAGATACGGTAGTGCTCTCCCTAAGAAAAAAGAGCAAGATATTGGTAATATCTCTCTCAGAAAGCAAAGGCGACGATACCAACTAGTAGCAGCTGTAATTCCTGCTATCAACCCTGCGCTTGTTCCTACATGTCAACCTCAGGTTGCTTAGAGCCAACCGAATCAACAACAATATCAGTCAAAGATACAACAGCCTCTTCAGCAGGCTCGTCCTCCATACAACAACAACCGTACAACGCGACCACCAGGGTTCGACCCTATACCAATGTTGTATGCAGAATTATTTCCATTACTACTAGTCAAGGGGCATGTCCAAACTAAGGCTCCTCTTGTGATTCCAGAAAATCTATCTTTTTGGTTCAAAGCAGATCAGACTTGCCCTTACCATCAAGGAGGACCAGGGCATAACGTAGAAAATTGTCTCAGTTTCAAATCTGACGTGCAAAAGCTCGTCAGGAGCGGGGTCTTATCCTTCAAGGATACAAATCCAAATGTTCAGACGAACCCGTTGCCTCAACACGAGAAAGTTGCGGTGAATTTGATAGAAGGAGAGTCTAACAACAGCTATCAAATTCATGATGTACTCTTATTGAGGGCCAACCTAGTTAAGATGCATCGCAGACAGAGTGGGTATGGTCATATACCGGCTCATAATTATCATCAGTGTGATATCTGCTCCAAAAATAATCAAGGATGTTCTGTGGTACAATTAGCTCTACAGGAACAATTGGATCTCGGATGGATCCAAGAGCACCGAGTTTGTGGAGTCAACAAGACTTATACGAATTCCAATGCACTCAAGGTAAAGCCAGTATCATAATCTATCGTGGCACGATTACAGATCCTGTCTGACTTGCTCGGTAAACAATCAGGGATGCTCTTTTATACAAGAGGCCCTCCAACGTCAGATGGATCTTGGATGGATCCAGGACTACCATGATAGGAATCCTTATCAAGTCAACATGATTCAAATCTTTGATATTTGTTTGATGAATACCAGCTTGGTGAAGTTACACGCTACACAAGTCCAGCTCGGTTTTCTGACTTCACATAATTATCAGAACTGTACAATGTGTCATGAGAGCGACCAAGGATGTGCACTAGTTCAAAGAACTTTGCAGCACTTGTTAAACCATTGGTGGCTTCCGATCTATTTAGAAAAAGACACACAACAAGTCAGCATGACTAATGGGAACCCCACTAGGCATCAAAGTCAGGATGTTCGATCAATGGAAACAGACCTAGTGAAGTTACACTACATACAAAATGGACGTGGCCGGTGCAACCGCACAACTATGAACGCTGAAGAGTTTGCTCGGAAGATAACCAAGGAGGTTACCTCGTGCGAGCAGTCCTTCAGAGTCAGTTGGACCACAAAGAGATTCAACCGTACCCAGGAGACTTGGGGCAAGAGAATCAGCTGAACAAAGAATATCAACTGAGCATCATTGAAAAGAATACCTGCGTCCCCACTATGTCATGGGATCAACACTCAGGGCATTCTAAAAATATCCAGCACGACGATGAATTTGCAAAGCTTGCAGGACTAGAATTCATCAACTATGCATTTCCCGAGGTCAACGTCATCGAGAGGGATGACCCCTCTAGTTCCAAAGAAGTGTGGGACACCTTAGGACAACCAAGTGGAAAGTACGACTACTTGGTCAAGTACATCGCTCCTGAAAGCTCTCGCATCAGGCTCAAAGACATCCAACCAACTGGATGGGGAGATCTGCCTGAAAGTGCAAACGTTACGCAAGATATAGCCAAGGAATCCTCCTACGACAACTCTGCCTGGGAGACAGATTCCAACGATCTTGCTCTGCCAGAAATCAGCGTTATTTCTGAAGACAAGCCAAGAAGGAAGGTACCAGACTTTATGATTCACCGAGGAGTTCGCCGCCAATGGGTCGCTGTCAATATTCTGAAAGTTGTTCATAAGTCTAAGTAATTGCCATCTTTATCTTAACCTTTCACCCTGCCCAGGTGAAATGGATGTTTTGATAGGGCTCACTTTCTGTAAATGTCCCAATTCGCTTCGCCCAAAGCGACGGAGTTTTGTTTTATAGGGCTGTAGTTTCAAGAATCTACAAATCATAAATAAAATAATTTCGTTCTGTAATTTCCACATTTATTGCTGTTTTCTCTTTTCACTTTTTCAGAAAATGGAAATCCTAAAAAACAAATAATAAAAACAAGCAGTTTTCCAAAGAAAATACACTGTACACACTCTTGTATTCTCTCTATCTCTTCTAAAAACAATCATCACGTCATGCAGATTGCTTGTTTTAAACCCCATTGAAACATACGATCCAATGACTTCTCCCAACTTTGAATTCCCGGTATTTGAGGCTGAAGAAGAAAATGATGAAGAAATTCCAGAAGAGATCTCCCGATTACTCAGACAGGAGAAAAGGTCCATTGAACCTCACAAAGTGTCATTGGAAATAGTTAACTTGGGTTCAGAAGAAGAGAAAAAAGAAGTCAAGATTGGGGCACTGCTCAGTCTAATTGTCAAGGTAGACTTGATAAAGCTTCTCAAAGAATTTCCCGATGTATTTGCTTGGTCCTATCAGGATATGCCAGGGTTGGATACCAGCATTGTGGAACATCATCTACCATTAAGATCAGAGTGTTCGCCGGTAAAACAAAGGTTGAGACGGACTCATCCAGACATGGCCATCAAAATTCAAAGAGGAAGTACAGAAACAGATTGACGCGGGATTTCCTCTCCACATCAGAATATCCTCAATGGTTGGCCAACATAGTGTCAGTTCCGAAAAAGGATAGAAAGGTACGAGTGTGTGAAGACTACAGGGATCTGAACAAAGCCAGTCCAAAGGATGACTTTCCCTTACCACACATTGACATGCTAGTAGACAGTACGACAAAGTTCAAAGTATTCTCCTTCATGGATGGATTCTCGGGCTATAATCAAATCAAAATGGCGCCGAAAGACATGGAGAAAACTTTGTTCATCACCCCATGGGGCACTATTTGTTACAAGGTAATGTCGTTCGGTTTGAAGAACGCTGGGGTAACCTATCAACGGGCCATGACTACTCTGTTTCATGACATGATACACAAAGAAATAGAAGTGTATGTCGACGATATGATTGCCAAATCTAAAACAGAAGAGGAGCATGTGACCCACCTGTCAAAACTATTCGAGCATCTGAGAAAGTACAAACTCCATTTGAATCCCAACAAGTGAACATTCGGTGTCTGCTCAGGAAAACTGTTAGGATTCATCGTCAGCCAAAAAGGAACTGAGGTTGATCCTGACAAGGTAAAGGCCATTCAAGAAATGCCTTCTCCAAAAATTGAGAAACAAGTCAGGGGATTCTTGGGAAGTTTGAATTACATTTCCAAATTCATATCCCTTATGACCGTGACATGCGCGCCGATCTTCAAACTGCTCAAGAAACAGACATGTAACACCCATATATAAAACTCATACATCAAAGCATAAATATTATATATAGATCTAAGTATTTGATACTGAAATACTATAAGTTCCTAGTTAACACATTATATACATTAGATGCCCTAAATACAAAGTTCTAAAGTCTACGGCATAACATATACAAGATGTCCTAAAATGCATTAAGAACTAGATCAATACAATGATCTCAAAATAAAACGCCATAACGGAAGCCATGTCATCTCAAAAGCTACGACCCGTAAGGAAAAGTCAAACCACTTTATCCTTACCCTTCGCTGAACCTATGGTACCTGTGATGTAAACAACAACGTGGGGTGAGATACATCAAATCTCAGTGAGTTCGCTATCTTATAGTCCTCTCGGCTTTACAAGGTTCTAACATCCTAACTCAAGTCCAAAGGAAAGGGAAATGACTTTGAGTACACACACGCCATATGTGGATTCACACTAGGGAGCCTGTTAACTCACACTAGTACCAAAGTAAGTCCTGAGCCTGTTAACTCAAGAATCTCGCTAATCAATAACCGTATCAAGGCATCCCCTTTTCCCGCCCACTTCTACGTCTAGAAGACGATCCGAGTCATGGATCCTTGAAGTTACTTAGCATACAAATTGGATTCGGGATCATAGGCCTGTTAACCATGAACCATCACTTCTCATGGCCTATTAACCATCACAAGTTTCTTTACCATATAGGCTCCAATCGTACTACACGCGGGAATCAAACCTGCCAAGTAATTATGCATACGTTTCAGAGGAGGTGCTAGAGTCTCATGAAACTACACCGTAAGATAAACTGGTTATGATTACTAGACACACGCCTCGGCCTCTCATGCACGAGCGTTGTCACTATGTCATTCTCACACTATCTGACAATTGTTTACGATAATATTCCTCACTCTACCTATTTCATATTTTAACATGCATACATATTCAAACATGTTTAACAATAAGAACATAGGCAAATAATCATTAAACACATAATGGAAACACATAATTCAATATACCACCAATTATACCAATCCACGGTTCCCTCTGATTTATTTAATCGGGCAATAACCTGATATTTCTCACTACCATTAGCTAGAGGATGTTTATAGCTTCACAATGATACCAAGAACACTCCCAACGGATAAACGAGGTAAAAGTTATGAAAGAAACAAATTGGGGGATCTGTCATGTTCGCAATGCGAAGAAGTCAGCGAGTGCTCGCTACTCATTCGCAGTGCGAAGCTCCTAGCGAAAGCCTAGCCAACACTGGGTCACTGCCCCATTCGCAGTGCGAATGTCTGGCGAATAGTGGCAGAACCAAAACAAGCTAAAGTTCGCAGTGCGAACCACTGGCGAATGTCTGGAGAACGTTCGCCTTTCCATTCGCAGTGCAAACATCCAGCAAGTGCACGATTTCCCCTTCGCTGGGGGATTCGCAGAGCGAATCTGGGAAAATGCAGAAGTTCTGCAGCGTCACAGCTGAGTTCCCATGGATCCAAAACTCCACAAAAACATATCCAAACATCCTACAATCAAATATAGATGATTCTACACTCATATAACTTATACTACTCAGTTTGTAACACATTTCAACCGTTGAATTTCATCGATTACCAAATTTAAGCAATTTCATAAAAACCTAACTTAAGCTATAATCATTTCTAGCTATAAACTTAAGTTTCTATCTAGAACCCACCTTGAATAGATGAAGATGATGAAGATTGGAAGATGATTTGATGATGTTCTTGATGATTTTGATCTTGGACTTTTTCCTCTTTTTCTCTTCCTTTCCTTTTCTTTTCTTTCTCTCCAAAACCCTTTCTATCTTTTTCTTTCTCTTGGTCTAATAAGGAAAATGAAGGGAAAAGAAAAGATATAGTATAATATCATCAATTAGCAACACTAATAATTGTCCAAAAAGTCTCTAAAGTCCAAATACTTAAATATCTCAGAGTCAGATAATATTAATTGGATTTACTCTAAGTTCAACAGTTACCCTAATTATCTCTGCGGATAATTTCTCAGAGTACACTGGGACTCAGTTGATCACAACTAATATTATCCAGAATAAAAAAATTTACGGAGTATTACATCCTCCCCCCTTAAATAGAAATTCGGCCACGAATTTAAAACAATCACCTGAAAAGATGAGGATAGACCTCCCGCATCTCCGATTCCAATTCCCAAGTTGCATCACCCGGATGCGTCTCATCCCATTGGACCCTAACAAGAGGAATCTCTTTATTTCTTAACACTTTAGTTTCTCTTTCGGTGATACGACTCGGTTGAGGCTCAAATGTCAAATCTGCTTCTATCTCAATTGTATCTGGTAAAATTGGCTGAAGAGGATCTGGGACAAATTTCTGAAGCTGAGACACATGAAAAACATCATGCATCTCTGACAGAGAAGGCGGTAAAGCTAATCTGTAGGCTACTTCACTGATTCTTTCTAAAATTTGATATGGTCCCACTTATCTCGGACTTAACTTCCGCGATTTAAATGGTCTTTTCAACCTCAATCTCGGAGTAACTTTCAAAAACATGTGATCGCCCTCATCAAATTCCAAAGGTCTCCTACGGTTGTCTGCATAGCTTTTCTGACGATCTTGTGCTTGTTTGACCTTATCACGGATCATCCTAATTTTCTTCGTAGTTTCGTGAACAATCTCGGGTCCCAACATTCCATCTTCGCCAACCTCCGCCCAACACAATGGGGTTCTACACTTCCTTCCATATAACGCCTTATAAGGTGCCATACCAATACTTGCATGATAACTATTATTATAAGAGAACTCAATCAATGACAAAAGTTCTATCCAATTTCCTCCACTTTCAAGTACACAACTCTCAACATGTCTTCCATGGTTTGTATTGTCCGTTCCGTATGACCATCCGTCTGCGGATGATTCGACGTACTCAAACACAACTTCGTTCCCATCGCTTGCTGAAAAGCTCTCCAAAATCTCGAAGTAAATTTTGGATCTCTATCTGAAACGATACTAGTAGGAAAACCATGCAATCTCACTATCTCCGAAATGAATAACCTTGCGAGATGACTCGCCTTGTAGGTAGTCTTCACAGCTAAGAAATGCACGGATTTCGTTAACCGGTCCACGATTACCCAAATCGAATCATAACCACCTTGCGCACGGGGTAATCCTACCGCGAAGTCCATCGAAATACTCTCCCATTTCCACACTGGAATTTCTAAAGGTTGCAGCAAGCCACCCGGTCTTTGATGTTCTATCTTCACTTGTTGGCACACTACACATTCCGACACATACACTGTAATATCCTTTTCCATCCCGGACCACCAATAGTCCTTCTTTAAATCTTGATACATCTTTGAAGATCCCGAATGTATAGTAAAAGCACCCTTATGCGCTTCTTCCAAAATCCTCCTTTTCAACTCCGTGTTATTCGGAACACAAATCCTTCGGTTAAATACAATAACTCCGTCGGTAGCTCGCACAAAACCCGGTTGCAATAACACTTCTTGTAACTTCTCATCTAACCCTTGCTCTTGTTGGATTTCTTCCCGAAGAGTAGAAGTGATATTCAAATTTCCCATAATCACACCATTAGGGGTCCAAACAAAATGAAGATTTAGATCTCAAAATTTTTCCAATAAAGTATACTCTAACATCATCAAGTCGGCACTATGCAACACTTTCCTGCTTAAAGCATCTGCCACCTTATTCGCTTTACCCGAATGGTACTTTAGTTCTAAATCATAATCTTTCAAATATTCCATCCACCTCCTTTGACGCATGTTCAACTCCTTTTGGTCAAAGAGGTACTTTAAGCTCTTGTGGTCACTAAACATCTCAAAATGTACACCATACAAATAGTGACGCCACACCTTCAAGCTAAATACAACGGCCGCCAATTCTAAATCATGCGTTGGATAATTCTCTTCATGGACTTTTAACTGTCGTGAAGCATAAGCCACTACATGTCCATCTTGCATTAGCACACCTCCTAATCCCATCTTCGATGCATCACAATATACCTCATACAACTTGCTAGGATCAGGAATAACCAAAATAGAAGCGGTCGTCAATCTTTCCTTCAAACTCATAAAACTTTGCTCACAAGCCGAATCCCATTCATACGAATAATCCTTCCGAGTAAGTCTCGTCATCAGTAAAGCCAGTTGGGAAAAGCCCTTAATAAACCTTCTATAATAACCTGCTAGTCCCAAGAAGCTTCTAACTTCAGACACATTCTTCCGTCTCTCCCAACTTATCACTGCTTCAACTTTTGAAGGATCAACCGCGATACCTCCCTAAGATATGACATGCCCAAGAAAATTAACCTCCGACATCCAAAACTCACACTTACTTAACTTAGCAAAAAGTTGCCTCTCTTGTAAGATGGATAAAATGATTCTTAGGTGTTCTCCGTGCTCTTGAGGATCACGAGAATAGATAAGAATGTCATCAATGAAAATCACCACAAATTGGTCAAAATAAGGTTGAAATATCCGATTCATATAATCCATGAAAACTGCCGGAGCATTCGTCACACCGAAAGGCATCACCAAAAATTCATAATGACCATAACGGGTTCTAAACGCAGTCTTTGGTACATCTGAACTCTTCACCCGAATCTGATGATAACCCGGCCATAAATCAATCTTCGAGAACATAAAGGCTCCTTTCAATTGATCTAACAGATCGTCTATCCTTGGTAATGGGTATTTGTTCTTGATGGTGACCTTATTCAACTGACGGTAATCAATACACAACCGCATTCCACCATCCTTTTTCTTTACCAACAACACGGGAGATCCCCAGGGCGAAACACTTGGTCTAACAAAATTCTTAGCCAACAACTCTTCCAATTGATCCTTTAATTCACTTAATTCAAGTGGTGCCATCCGATACGGAGAAACGGATATTGGAGCTGTTCCCGGTATCAGGTCAATAGAGAATTCCACTTCCCGCTCCGGGGGAAGAGAAGTGATATCCTCGGGGAAAACTTCAGGAAAGTCACAAACTACCGGAATACTCGAAACTTGACGGTTACTACCCTCCTCCTTAGTAAGAATCAAAAGAATGGATTTTTCCTCCTCAAACAAGAAATTAATCATTCCAACCGTACCTTCTAAAATAGTAGTTAACACATCCTTCAGAGTAGCCTCATTGGACGGAATAATAATTAACTTCTCCTCACAACCGATAAAAACCGAATGAGCAGAAAGCCAATCCATCCCCAGAACAACATCCACTTTCTTAAGCGGTAAGCAAATCAGATCAATCTGAAAAACTCTTCCATCCACAGATAAAACACAATTTTCACACATTAAAGGTCTTTCCACCATCTCATCCATGGCAGTAGTAACCACCATGGGTGGAGACAACGAAACCACTTGTAACCCAAGCCGCTTTACACATTGCATCGGTACAAACGAGTGTGTAGCTCCACAATCAAATAAAACAAAGCAAGGATTTCCATTCACAAAACACGTACCAGCAATCAACGAGTTATCACCCTTTGTTTTCCTTGCATCTAAGGTATACACTCGCCCGATATTCTTCTCTTGCGTCTGATTCCTCTTCTGAGGACAATCCCTCGAGACATGGCCCACCTTATTACACTGATAACACCTTATTCCTTCCCAACTGCACCTACCATAATGATTCTTTCCACAATTACAGCATACCAGAGGCGCACTAGTCCTGGAATTCTGAACTTGCTTCCCTTTAAAACATTATTGTCTCGGTCTAAATTGTTGATTCAATCTCCCACGATCACTTTGATTCACCCTACTTAACTCTCCTTCTGCTTGAACCTTCTTTAAGCTATGCTCCGCCACATAACACTGTTGTAATAATTCAGCATAGCTAGCAAATTCTCTCTGCGACACACTATGTGAAATTTCAGCCTTCAACCCGAACAAATTGATCGATCTTCCATCTCTCGTCCGGAGCATACATAGCCTGCCTAGAATAAGCAGCCATAACCTCGAAATTTTCCGCATAAGAAGCCACAGTCAAGTTACCTTGTCTCAGCTGTTGAAACTCGAATTCCTTTTGAGACCTTAAGGAACTTGGGAAATACTTCTCCATAAAAGTTATCTTAAACTTCTCCCATACTTTCGGTACCTCTTGAATTGTCATTAAGGCTAAAGCACTTTCCCACCACCTCATGGCAGGACGCTTTAACAAGTGAGAAGCGAAAACAACCTTATTTCCCTCACTACACTGAACTATTAAGAAAATCCGCTCCATACCGGATATCCATTCATGAGCCTTTACTGGATCTAATCCTCCCTGAAACTCCGGAGGATTCATACGAATGAAATCCCTAAAGGTTCCCCCTGCAGCTTCGGGAACAACCACTGGAGGATGCACACTACCAGCCATTTGCTGTACCATTTGTTGCACAAACTGATTCTGCTGCTGCTGCATCTATTGCATAAATTGATACAAAGGGGCATTCCCTTCGTCCCCTGGCGGATTTGTCCCTGCTGGAGTAGTTCTTGGTCTACCACGGTTGTTTCTGTGCCCGTCGGCCATGTTCCTAAATGTCATACAGATAGGATTAAGTTGATCAGGCTCAATACCATAAATATAACACGTAAGACCAATGGCGACACAACGCATATGAAACGGAAAGAAACACTTATACTATTTCATGGCTAGGTCGAGGATACGACCTGCTCTGATACCAACTGTAACACCCATATATAAAACTCATACATCAAAGCATAAATATTATATATAGATCCAAGTATTTGGTACTGAAATACTATAAGTTCCTAGTTAACACATTATATACATTAAATGCCTTAAATACAAAGTTCTAAAGTGTACGACATAACATATACAAGATGTCCCAAAATGTACTAAGAACTAGATCAATACAATGATCTCAAAATAAAACGCCATAGCGGAAGCCATGCCATCTCAAAAGCTACGATCCGTAAGGAAAAGTCAAACCACTTTATCCTTACCCTTCGCTGAACCTGTAGTACCTGTGATGTAAGCAACAACGTGGGGTGAGATACATCAAATCTTAGTGAGTTTGCTATCTTATAGTCCTCTTGGCTTTACAAGGTTCTAACATCCTAACTAAAGTCAAAAGGAAAGGGAAATGACTTTGAGTACACACACGCCATATGTGGATTCACACTAGGGAGCCTGTTAACTCACACTAGTACCAAAGTAAGTCCTGAGCCTGTTAACTCAAGAATCTCGCTAATCAATAACCGTACCAAGGCATCCCCTTTTCCCGTCCGCTTCTACGTCTAGAAGATGATCCGAGTCATGGATCCTTGTAGTTACTTGGCATACGAATTGGATTCGGGATCATCGGCCTGTTAACCGTGAACCGTCACTTCTCATGGCTTGTTAACCATCACAAGTCTCTTTACCATATAGCCTCCAATCGTACTACACGTGGGAATCAAACCTGCCAAGTAATTGTGCATATGTTTTAGAGGAGGTGCTCGAGTCTCATGAAACTACACCGTAAGATAAACTGGTTATGATTACTAGACACATGCCTCGGCCTCTCATGCACGAGCGTTGTCACTATGTCATTCTCACACAATCCTACAATTGTTTACGGTAATATTCCTCACTCTACCTATTTAATATTTTAACATGCATACATATTCAAACATGTTTAACAATAAGAACATAGGCAAATAGTCATTAATCACATAATGGAAGAACATAATTCAATATACCACCAATTATACCAATCCACGGTTCCCTCTGATTTATTTAATCGGGCAATAACCTGATATTTCTCACTACCATTAGCTAGAGGATGTTCATAGCTTCACAACGATACCAAGAACACTCACAACGGATAAACGAGGTAAAAGTTATGAAAGAAACAAATTGGGGGATCTGTCATGTTCACAATGCGAAGAAGTCAGCGAGTGCTCGCTACTCATTCGCAGTGCGAAGCTCCCAGCGAAAGCCTAGCCAACACTGGTTCGCTGCCCTATTTGCAGTGCGAATTTCTGGCGAACAGTGGTAGAACCAAAACAAGCTAAAGTTCGCAGTGCGAACCACTGGCGAATGTCTGGCGAACGTTCTCCTTTCCATTCATCGTGCGAACATCTAGCGAGTGCACGATTTCCCCTTCGCTGGGGAATTCGCAGTGCGAATCTGGGAAAATGCATAAGTTTTACAGCGTCACAGCTGAGTTCCCATGGGTCCAACACTCCACCAAAACATATCCAAACATCCTACAATCAAATATAGATGATTCTACACTCATATAACTTATACTACTCATTTTGTAACACAATTCAACCGTTGAATTTCATCGATTAACAAATTTAAGCAATTTCATAAAAACCTAACTTAAGCTATAATCATTTCTAACTATAAACTTAAGTTTCTATCTAGAACCCACCTTGAATAGATGAAGATGGTGAAGATTGGAAGATGATTTGAGAAGATTCGATGATGTTCTTGATGATTTTGATCTTGGACTTTTTCCTCTTTTTCTCTTCCTTTCCTTCTTTTTTCTTTCTCTCCAAAACCCTTTCTATCTTTTTCTTTCTCTTGGTCTAATAAGGAAAATGAAGGGAAAAGAAAAGATATAGTATAATATCATCAATTAGCAACACTACTAATTGTCCAAAAAGTCTCTAAAGTCCAAATACTTAAATATCTCAGAGTCAGATAATATTAATTGGATTTACTCTAAGTTCAACAGTTACATTAATTATCTCTGCATATAATTTCTCAGAGTACACTGGGACTCAGTTGATCACAACTAATATTATCCAGAATAAAATAATTTAAGGGGTATTACAAGACATGTAACACATAAATCATTTTTCAAAAATAAAACTCTTTTAATCTGCAGTGGAAAAATAGTCGTTTAACATCAACCAAAACATTAGTCTAAATCCTTCGATTAAACATCAACCAAATAAATGAAACAACTAAGCGTTCCGAAACCCCGGTGTTACACATCAGAGCAGACGCCGACACAACGAAGCAAAATAGAAGACTTCATCTTCACTCACTATGACTCCGCACTAATCCTGATCACCTGCACGTTACCCAGGTGGAGGCAACATTCAAACTGAAGGGGTGAGATTCTCAATCAATAAAGAAATACATTATATAAGCATAAGAGCATGTAATCAAATATGGAATCTACCCTATTATCAACACATCCACGAATCCACAACACACACATCAACACATGATCAACAACTCATCATACAACGACATAATGTATTGCAATGAGACATACAACTCGACTCAATGCATGTGATACCAATCGATCCCTTTTTCATGATCATATTCCCATCGAAATTCCATATACGTCGCTCACACCCCACATGGGCACATGACATCCGTGATTTCTCACACCCCACATGGGCACACAATCTCTTCAACAATAGCAGTAATACGATTCTCTTACGAAGAATCCAGATAAGGCGCTCACACCCCACATGGGCACAAATCTTATCCCACAACTCATGCAACATGCTATGCACCTCAAAAACAACACACAACGATGAAACCATGCATAATACTCGCATATCACCAATACATTACCTCTCCACTATCCAACATACAGTATGCACCTGTTTAAACATGCAACATCGCAATCCACAACAACACGCGTTGCACAACTAATTTCCACATTTTACGATTTAACATATCACAACACAAAACGCAAACACACACCGCACATCAAATAGTTGGAATTCTGTCAATGAAAATAATTTTAACAGAAAGTACATAAAACCAGCTTTCCAACGGTTCGAACGGACTTACGGATCAAAAGTTACGAATTTTTAAAAATTTATAAAAACTGTCACGTTCAGTGGTAACCGGTTAACACCCACAGGGTAACCGGTTACTCAGTTGAAAAATGCCCAAAAACCCCAAATTTACACTATGTAACCGGTTAACACCCTCATGGTAACCAGTTACTTGACCTGCAGAATCAATTCCCTGCTGTTTCTGTTACGAAAATCACTATTTAACCCCAATCCAATAACCCCAAACCACATATACCACTGAATTCGATCCCCAAAATCAGTATGCAACATTACACATATAATATGAACTCTTATAACACAACAAAACACCAATTTCATCAAGAATTTCACACAATTAGAGCATTTTCGTTATTACCGACACGTAACTTCTGCTTCTCACCGGAAACGTTCAACGATCAACCGAATACGGAAATAAAACCTAACGACTTATCTACCCTCATACATATATCATTTACCCCTTAAGTGATCGAAGAATCCCACCCTTACCTTAGAGTTTTCTTCTGGCGGACCTTCGACCTTCAACAATGGCTTCTCCTCCTTTCCCTTGTCTGCCTCATAGCTCTGCCTTTTAGGTTTTGTTTTCACGTATTGAACAAAAACCCCTTTTTCCTTTCTTTTTATATTTTCATAAAATAACAATATTATTATTATATTTTAATTCAAATATTATTATTATTATTAGTAGTAGTAGTATTTCAACTAACTTTATAATAATAATAATATTCCCACAAAATAATATAATTAAATATTATTAATCCACATACCCTTTCATCTCATCACTAACACCTCAAGTCCCACAATTCCAAGGTCGCTCAATGCCACAAAACACCTACAACCACACACATAGCCACAACAAACCATAATTTAATTACGAAAAAAATAATTAAATTAAATTGGGGCGTTACAACTCTCCCCCACTTGGAATATTTTCGTCCTAAAAAATTTACCTTATTCAAACAGTTCTAGATATGATTCCCACATCCTGCTTTCCAACTCCCACATTATGTTCCCACCAGCAGCGCCTCCCCACGCCACCTTCACCAGAGTGGTCTCTTTTCCTCTGAGTTGCTTTACTTCGCGGTCCTCAATCCGTATAGGTAAAGCCTCACCCGTAAGGTTATCCCTTACTTCTACATCATCCATCGGAATCACATGTGACGAATCCGGAACATACTTCCGAAGCTGCGACACATGAAATACATCATGCAAATTATTATAATCTGGGTGGTAACGCCACTCTGTAGGCAACAGGTCTAACTCTCGCAGAAATCTGATATGGACCAATAAACCGAGAAGTAATCTTCCTTAACTTCAATGCCCGTCCAACACCGGTCACCGGGGTGACTCTCAAAAACACATGGTCTCCTTCCTGAAACTCCAGATCCATTCTTCGCTTATCATGATAGCTTTTCTGCCTACTCTGCGAAGCTTTTATCTTCTCACAGATCAACCTCACCTTCTCCGTAGTCTGTTGAACAATCTCGGGTCCAAGCACTACGCTTTCACCAGACTCAGGCCCACACAAAGGCGTCTGACATCTTTGACCATACAACGCTTCAAAAGGCGCCATTCCAATACTGGAATGATAACTGTTGTTATAAGTAAAATCTATCAACGGCAAATGCCTATCCCAAGCACCTCCTTGTTCAAGTACACAAGCTCTCAACGAATCCTCTAAAGATTGTATAGTCCTCTCTTTCTGCCCATCCGTCTGCGAATGATAAGCTGAGCTCAATCTCAGCTTCGACCCCAACGTTCCTTGCAAACTCTCCCAAAATCTAGAAGTGAATCTCGGATATCTATCCGACACAATACTCAACGGTACACCATGCAATTTCACAATCACTCGGATATAAATCTCTGCCAACTTTTGCAAAGGAAAACTGATATTAATTGGGATGAAATGTGCCGACTTCGTCAGTCTGTCCATTACTACCCAAATGGAGTCATGTCCTCTCGGCGTAATAGGCAACCCTGTCATGAAGTCCATCGAAATGCTATCCCATTTCCACTCTAGGATGTCCAACGGTTGCATCAAACCAGCATGCTTCTGATGTTCCACTTTTGACTTCTGACAAGTCAAACATGCATACACAAGCTAAGCCACATCCCTCTTCAATCCAGGCCACCAAAATATCTTTTTCAAATCCTGATACATCTTTGTAGCTCCTGGATGAATACTCAAGCTACTCCTATGGCTCTCCTCTTAAATCGTCCTTTTCATCTCAGCGTCATCAGGAATACAAATCCTATCACGGAATCTCAACACACCTTGTTCATCCATTCTGAACTCGTTATTCTCGGTCCGATCATTTCCAACTATCAAATCCACCAACTTCACGTCCAACTTCTGGCCCTCTCTGATACAGTTCAGAAACTCATTATTATTCTTCAACATTCCCAACATCACACTATGAGGTGTCTGCTCGCAAACCAAACTCATATCTCTGAACTATTCAATCAATTCTAATTCTTTCACCATCATAGCAGACATATGCAATGTCTTCTGACTCAAAGCATCAACCACCACATTAGCTTTTCCGGGATGATAATTCAAGCCGAAATCGTAATCCTTCAAAAACTCAATCCATCTCCTCTGCCTCATATTCAGTTCCTTCTGATAAAACAGATACTTCAAGCTCTTATGATCACTATACACTTCGAATCTGGAGCCATAAAGATAATGCCTCCGAATCTTCAACACAAAAACCACTGTTGCTAGTTCTAAATCAGGAGTTGGATAATTCCTTTCATGAATTCTTAACTGTCGCGAAGCATAAGCCACAACTTTACCATTTTACATCAATACACCTCCCAAACCCATCAGCGAAGCATCACAGTACACTACAAATGGTTCATCTAGTTCTGGCAAAATCAACATCGGAGTTGTAGTCAATCTCTTCTTCAGCTCAATGAAACTCTTCTCATAATGAATGTCCCATACATACGCATTACCCTTGCAGGTCAACTGCGTCAACGGAAGTGCCAACTTCGAAAAGCCTTCTATAAACCGACAATAATAACCAGCCAAGCCCAAAAAGCTTCTAATCTCAGTTGCTGACTTCGGAGCTTCCCACTGTAGAACTGCATCTACCTTAGATGGATCTACAATAATACCATCACCTGAAATAACGTGACCAAGGAAACTCACCTCCTTCAGCCAAAACTCGCACTTGGACAACTTGGCATAAAGCTTTTTCTCTTTCAACACTTGCAACACGACTCGCAAATGCTCAACATGTTCTTCCACTGACTTAGAATAGATCAGAATGTCGTTGATAAAGACAACTACAAACTGATCCAAGTAAGCATGAAAAATCCTATTCATGTATTCCATAAACACACCAGGGGCATTAGTAACTCTGAACGGCATCACCATATATTCATAATGTCCATACCGAGTCCTAAAAGCTGTCTTCTGAATATCCTCATCCTTAACTCTTATCTGATGATATCCCGATCTCAGATCGATCTTGCTAAATACATGTGCACCCACCAACTGATCCATCAAGTCATCTATTCTTGGAAGTGGATACTTGTTCTTAATCGTTACTTTATTCAACTGTCTGTAATTAATGCACAACCTCATACTACCATCCTTTTTCTTTACCAACAACACTGGAGCTCCCCAAGGTGGTACGCTTGGTCTCACAAATTTCTTCTCTAACAAGTCTTCCAGTTGCTTCTTCAGCTCTGACAATTCTGATGCCGACATCCTGTATGGTGCCATAGAAATAGGTCTGGTACCAGGGACAAGATCAATAGTAAAATCTACTTCTCTCTCTGTTGATCATTAGCAATGTCATCTGGAAACACTTCAGGAAATTCACGCACCACTTGCAACTCATTAATCACTGACTTGCTCTCCACTGATAATGATGTAAACAATGCAAGCACCTGAGCCTCGTCTTCCAAAAGCTCTTTCAATTCTCTAGCAGACAGAAAACCATCTTCTCCTTCTTCCTCAGGTGTAAGAAATCGAACAGACTTATTGAAATAATTAATATGAACATGATTGAACTCCAACCAGTTCATACCCAAGATCACATCGAGACCTCCCAACGGTAAACAAATCAGATCTACACCAAAGTCCTTACCAAAGATTGATAACGGATAACTCAAACACACTAGAGAAGTGGTCACCGATCCCTTCGTAGGAGTTTCGACAACCATTTCTCCCTTTAGGAAAAAAGACAAGGCCTAGCCTTCTTACACAATCAGCAAAAATAAAAGAGTGAGTAGCACCAGTATCAATAATAGCAATCAAAGGCGTATTATTAATATAACATGTACCTCTGATCAATCTGTCATCACTGGAAGTCTGGGTTCCCGTCAAAGCGAACACTTTTCCCCCAGTCAAAACTTGCTTAGGTTTCTGACAACGAGTGCTAATATAGCCCTGTTCTCCACAATTGTAACAAGTAACCGCATTAACTTTGCAGTCAGCAATCAGATGTCTTGCCTGTCCACACTTGAAGCATTTCTTCACATCACTCGTGCACTCACTGACACGATGACCCAATTCACCACACCTGTAACACTTGAGAAGGGCAGAGGCACCTCCCCCACTTGGCTTCTTGCCATCAGCATGTTTCTGTTTACCTTTATCAGCCGAAGTTACATAAGGCTTTCCATGATTCACTTGTTGCTTTCCTCTTTTCTCGGCCAACCCCTTGAAGTGAGCCAATCGAGCTTTTCGATTCTCCTCAAAGATCCTGCAGTAATCCACCAAGTCTAGAAACCGTCTGATCCTCTGATAACCAATTGCTTGCTTGATCTCAGACCTCAAACCATTCTCGAACTTGACACACTTCGAGAACTCAGTTGTCGCCTCACTGTAATGAGGATAAAACTTCGCCAAATCTAAAAACTTAGCAGCATACTCAGTCACTGACATGCTACCCTGCTTCAGCTCCAAGAACTCTATCTCTTTCTTCCCTCGGACATCCTCAGGAAAATATTTCCTCAAGAATTCTCTGCTAAACACAGCCCAAGAAATTACCTCTCCAGCAGCTCCCAACAATTGACGGGTACTTACCCACCAATCATCAGCCTCCTCAGCTAGCATATGAGTGCCTAACCGCACCTTCTGCACTTCAGGACATTCCATAACCCGAAAGATTCTCTCAATCTCCTTGAGCCTAGTCTGTGCTCCATATGGATCGTATCTCCCCTTGAAGGTAGGCGGTCTGTTCTTCTGAAACTCGTCATTCTCGTTAGCATGCGGCAGGTTCTGTACCGCTTGAGCAACAGCCTGTAAAGCAGCAGCCATCGCATCATCATTCCTTCCAGCCATTCTAAATTTCTATTATACACAAACAATATAACATAATGGTTAAGGAACTAACATCGACATTACACAACTAACACACGACAACGACTCGACAACTTGGTCGGACGGACCAACCTGCTCTGATACCACTATGTAACACCCTAAACCCCCACGACATAATAATATTAAAATAATAAAACATCAAAGTCAATTTAAAACAACAAGGGCATTCAGGATGCTACTTCAACAAAAACCTACTCATGAAATAGACATGTAACACATAAATCATTTTTCAAAAATAAAACTCTTTTAATCTGCAGCGGAAAAATAGTCGTTTAACATCAACCAAAACATTAGTCCAAATCTTTCGATTAAACATCAACCAAATAAACGAAACAACTAAGCGTTCCGAAACCCCGGTGTTACACATCCGAGCAGATGCCGACACAACGAAGCAAAATAGAAGACTTCATCATCACTCACTATGACTCCGCACTAATCCTGATCACCTGCACGTTACCCACGGGGAGGCAACATTCAAACAGTAGGGGTGAGATTCTCAATCAATAAAGAAATACATGATATAAGCATAAGAGCATGTAATCGAATATGGAATCTACCCTATTGTCAATACATCCACGAATCCACAACACACAGATCAACACATGATCAAGAACTCATCATACAACGACATAATGCAATGCAATGAGACATACAACTCGACTCAATGCATGTGGTACCAATCGATCCCTTTTTCATGATCATATTCCCGTCGAAATTCCATATACGTCGCTCACACCCCACATGGGCACACGACATCCGTGATTGCTCACACCCCACATGGGTACACAATCACCTCAACAACAGCAGCAACACGGTTCTCTTACGAAGAATCCAGATAAGGCGCTCACACCCCACATGGGCACACGTCTTATCCCATAACTCATGCAACATGCTATGCACCTCAAACAACAACACAGAATGACGAAACCATGCATAATACTCGTATATCACCAATACATTACCTCTCCATTATCCAACATACATTATGCACCTGTTTAAACATGCAACATCGCAATCCACAACAACAACACACATTGCACAACTAATTTCCACATTTTACGATTTAACATATCACAACACAAAACACAAACACACACGGCACGTCAAATTGTTGGAATTCTGTCATTGAAAATAATTTTAATAGAAAGTACATAAAACTAGCTTTCCAACGGTTCGAACGGCGGCCTGAACGGACATACGGATCAAAAGTTATGAATATTTGAAAATTTAGAAAAATTGTTCAGTGGTAACCGGTTAACACCCACAGGGTAACCGGTTACTCAGTTGAAAAATGCCCAAAAACCCCAAATTTGCACTATGTAATCAGTTAACACCCACACGGTAACCGGTTACTTGACCTGCAGAATCAATTCTCTGCTGTTTCTGTTACGAAAATCATTTTTCAACCCCAATCCAATAACCCCAAACCACATATACCACAGAATTCGATCCCCAAAATCAGTATGCAACATTACACATATAATATGAACTCTTATAACACAACAAAACACCAATTCCATCAAGAATTTCACACAATTAGAGCATTTTCGTTATTACCGACACGTAACTTCAGCTTCTCACCAGAAACGTTCAACGATCAACCGAATACGGAAATAAAACCTAACGACTTATTTACCCTCATACATATATCATTTACCCCTTAAGTGATCGAAGAATCCCTCCCTTACCTTAGAGTTTTCTTCTGGTGGACCTTCGACCTTCAACAATGGCTTCTCCTCCTTTCCCTTGTCTGCCTCGTAGCTTTGCCTTTTAGGTTTTGTTTTCACGTATTAAACAAAAACCCCTTTTTCCTTTCTTTTTATATTTCCATAAAATAACAATATTATTATTATATCTTAATTCAAATATTATTATTACTAAGTAGTATTATTTCAACTAACTCTATAATAATAATAATAATATTCCCACAAAATAATATAATTAAATATTATTAATCCACATACTCTTTCATCTCATCACTAACACCTCAAGTCCCATAATTCCAAGGTCGCTCAATGCCACAAAACACCTACAACCACACATAACCACAACAATTCATAATTTAATTACGAAGAAAATTATTGACAAGAAAGTTTATTGACAAAAGAAACTAAGACTAGTTCCTTGGTAGGAAACCAGGATCGAGGGGAAGTTTATATCAGAAACTGAGACTAGTTCCTTGGTAGGAAACCAGGATCGAGGGGAAGTTTATTTCAAAAGAAAACTGAGACCAGTTCCGTGGCTGAAAACCAGGATCGAGGGGAAGTTTATATCAGAAACTAAGACCAATTCCTTGGTAGGAAACCAGGATCGAGGGGAGGTTTATTTCAGAAAACTAAGACCAGTTCCTTGGTACGAAACCAGGATCGAGGGGAAGTTTATTGACAAAAGAAACTGAGGCCAGTTCCGTGGCTGAAAACCAGGATCGAGGGGAAGTTTATATCAGAAACTAAGACCAGTTCCTTGGTAGGAAACCAGGATCGAGGGGAAGTTTATTTCAGAAACTAAGACCAGTTCCTTGGTAGGAAACCAGGGTCGAGGGGAAGTTTCACCTTTTCTAAGTATCAAGGCCTAGCAAAAGAAGATGGATGAGCACACTGCCATTCATAACCACCATCTAAATTTTGGGTATTCCGATATTTAATCCTCTTGTACTCTGAATGCCCGAATATCTTCGCCATTGACACCTTCGGGTCCAAGAAGATTAAATAGGGGCATCTGTCATACCCCAAATTTTGACCACTAATATTTCCCATCATTGTGCCAATCATTATCACAATATGGATGAACCATCATACCTCATTAGTCTCCCCAAAGATGGGTGAGCATTCACTACAATCAGGCATTAGGGTTTTAAGCCTCTCATAGCATTTAGACAAAGGATCAATCAAGAAATGACATGATCTTCAACTTGTCTAAACCTCTCAAACACCTATGAAGGATCAAGAGGACTCCCACATCAAGAATCAAGCACAAGGTTGCAACATTCCAAGTGGATTAAGCCTCAAGATCGCCAGTGTCACCAAATTAGGGTTTTGGTCGACCAGGGCCTCCAGAGGGAAATTTTCATCTGGGCATGAGCCAATGCTTCAAAGCATAACCTAAGATACTCCATGGGACCTCATGGGCCCAAGCATCAAGTCAATTTAACCTCAGGGGATGCATTCATTAAAAATCAGGAATTAGGGTTTCTTGACCTAATTCACCCCTAAGTTGACTTTTGGGAAAAAACATGAGCCAAGACCTCAAGGTATGATTTGAAGGTCTCTAATAAACCACATTGATCCATTTGCAACAATGGATTGGCCGAAGAAGCTTGATCCACAAGTTTCAATTTCATCTGGACCACAATTAGGGTTTCGAAGGAAAAGTTAGTTGTTCCTTTGACTTTTGACCAGGACATGCTCCCAAATCTTGGGATATGATTCAATACACACTATAATACCTATAGAATATGCCCATTAGGTTTTATTTAGGTCAAGGACTTGATTTCACCAAGGATCGCACAGTTTGGAATTCATCTGACAAAAAGTCAACTATGCACAAAAGTCAAGTTTCACTTTTTGATATTTTTCACAATTATGGTTCCTTGGCCCTAAAATGATGTTAATGTGTGATTGGAATCACCATTCATCAAGAAAAATAAAGAAAATGGGATAACTTGTAAAAAGGGTAACCATAAAAAACTTAGAAATTTTCTAACTTATGGAACAAAGCGGCTAGGGTACCAACTTCCAAGGATCATAACTTGAGATCCAAGCAACCATTTTGGCTGATCCAAAGATTGACTTATAGATCTCATGGCATACTTTAAAAGCTTCAACTATAGATCATTCCAATTCCTCATGGATTTTAAGTTATGGAGTGATCAAAATGGCTGAAAACACAGAAGTGACATTTTTCCAACACTTAGTGAAATTTTCACTAAGTCAGAATCTGCCTTATTTTTTCCCAAAAGTAGAGGCAGTTTTCAATGTAATTCAAGTTGGATCAAAACCAAAGTTGGACATCATGATAAAATAGGATATATCAGCTTTCCAAAATGTCCAAGAACTCCATCAAATTCCATCTGAGCTAGGAGTTATGACAGCTGCAACATGCCTTGCTGCAAATTGTCTTGGCAAGGCAGATTGTGCATTAGGGCTCGATTTGCTCAATTTGTACAAATGACAAACAAGTTTATCCATCTGCACACCTCAGGGGGAGACCAAGGAGGAACAAACACTGATCCATAAGCCTCCCAAATCTTTGGAACTACAAGTAGCATGCCAAACCTAAAAAGCCTAAAAGAGGGACAAGAATCCAATTTTGTTTTGAGGCATTCAATGGATGCTTAGAGGTGGCATGTATCAGAGCAAAGATGAACACTTCACTCAAGCCTTATCCCTGAACCAAATACATATAGGCCTGTGCTCTAACCTCTAGTCAATGGCTAGAGGAGACTTGAGATTCCAAAATGATCCAATTGGCCACAGACCTGTACCAGTTGCCATTCACTATTGCTTGCAAAACAAACTTGCTCTACTATAAATAGAGCTCATTTGTGATCAGTTTGAGTACACTAAAGCACCCAAACTGATGCTTTCCTCAAAATCTCCACTTTCACTCTCATTTTGCCTTCCAAAGTAAGTCACTATCGGGTTTTGAGTTTGGGAACAATTCTAACCAAACCAATCACACACACACCTCATAAACATCATATAGAAGTGATCCAAACACTTAAACAACATCTGGAACACCAGAATCACAAAATCACCAGCCATCTGCACAAGCCTTTGACAGATTTGCAATTGAGGTGCCAAATCAAGTTCCAGCTCAATTCGACCCACTCCAAGCATTCAGACACACTCCATAGCACCTAAGGAAGCTGTTCACATCATTGGAACCAAGCTGTAACACCTCCAACCAAGAACTCGATCACCAGCTGCAAGAGGTAAGCCTCAACTTGGGCATCTCATGATTCATGCATATTTCCTCGCATAATAATTTTGCCATATGTTCATAATCATGTATGGAGTGTTTCCCCTCAATTAATTGCTTTGTTTGAATCCTGTATAAAATTTCTGAGCCTTCATACACAATTTAGGGTTCTTGAGGTTTTGACTTGATTTCTTATTCCATGCGTAAAATAAATGAAATTAAAGACCATATACATGATTGTGAGTTGAAAACAAGCAGATTGATAGGTGGACTGTATGGTTTCATCAAGTATTCAGTGAGATTGATGAGAAAACACAAATATGGGAAAACAGAGGACGCGAGCAAGAACTTGGTGTTCTTGGCGCCATAATTCAAAGATTTGAATTTTTGTGTTTTTATTTAATTGATTCAAAAATTAATTTCTCTCTGAATTTTAATGATTTTGAGTTGATTCGCTTTTCATTAATTCACAAAAATGTTAAAATATTTTATTTTACCAAAAATTTCCAAAAATATCATTTATTTCATATATTTGATATTTTTGCAAAGAATTAATTTTTATTTGTTTTTCAACATTTTGAAAATGTTCTTTCTCTTGATTTTCCAAACTTAAATAGTTTCCAATCATTTTTTGGATAAAAACATGATTTTTGAAACATTGATCCAAGATCACCACTCATTTTTCATATGTTTTCAATAATTTTTATTAATTTTTAAACAAAATTAATTCCATTTTAAACAAAATTAGGGTTTTGGTTAATTTAACCCTCATCCAACTTTTTTCAAACTTTTGGGCCTCTAATAAAGTGTAAGACCCATCCCTTTTGTAAATAAAACCATTTTTGGGCCTCACACATTGTATAAGTTCCTCTGTATATTTTCAAAAGTTCGGCGCGATCGTCGCCTTTTTTAAAACCTGTAACGCCCCAGTTTTGGTTAGTTTTATTTAATCGAGTCGTTTTGATTATTTTATTATTATATTATTTTTTTTTACTTTTATTTTGAAATATATTATTTTTTCATTGTTGTTATGTTTTATCGCGTTTTGGGAGCGTTTACGAGATATTTGAGTGTAGGGGTAATTTGGTCATTTTGCTTTATTTTCCTTAAGTTAGAAAATAGAAAGAAAAGAGAGAAAAATAGTAAGGAAAGAAAAAGAGAAGAAGAAAAAGAGAAAGAAGGAAAAGAAGGGAAGAAAAAGAGAGAAAACTTGTGGATAAAGAAATCGATCAATCGACTTTCAAAAACACGATTAAATCGGGTAAGGGTGCGAAACTCGATTATCTTATACTTGTGCATGATTATGTATGTATGTTTTTGGTTGATATTGGATTGAAATTGAAATATAGAGTAAAACCCATAATATGTTGGAATTGTTAGAAATTGATATAATTTATGTCTGAAATCATGTATTAGTGTCCCTTATTGTTGATACATGATAGATACATGTTGTTAGGCATTCAATTGGTAATTTTCTGGTGTTTAGGTGAGATTGGGAGTGAGTTTTGGGTGAATTTCGCAGAAAAATTTTGCAGGAAATTTCTAGTTTTTCCACTGCCCATACGCGTATCACTCAAGGCAATACGCGTATTGGTTAAGGCAATACGCATATGGCGTTGAAGAAATGTGGGCAATACGCATATGGAGTTCCATTTTCTCGGCCATCTACCCATTTGCGTAATGGTACGCGTAAGGTTGAGGGCAATACGCGTATGAAGTGAGGCAATACACGTATTGGAGTTTTAGTGGGATTTTTAGGAGGAATTGGTCTCTGCCTATACGCGTATCAAGTTGGGTAATACGTGTATGTAATGGGCGAGGGAGCAAGGCAATACGCGTATGGCTCAGGGCAATACGCGTATGGCCAGGAAGATTGCAGAATTGTGTATTTTCGCGATTACTTTTCTTGTTCAGTCCGTAACTTATGTTCCGATTATCCGTTTTTAACATTCTTGGTATCGTTGAATAGCTATTGAGCTATACTTTCTTATGATGATGGTTTTGAGATTTTTTTACCGATTTAATTAAGTCGGGAATTTGGAAATGTGTCATTTTGTCAACTTTTACCGTTTTAATTGTGCGTAATTGATGTGCTATCATGCAATGTGCTGGTGATATATGTGGTATGACTTGTGTGTTGATTATATGAGGTGAATGCATGTGTTTAAATGTTGTGATGGGGGTTTGTGGCCTTATGGCAATTAAATGCATTGTTTTGGGCTTGAGTACAAAGCATGATTATTGTTGAGTGAGATGATTGTATATATGTGTACATTTGAATGTCATGAGTCATTGTATGCCAAGCATCATGATATGCATTCTTGAGATGTCGTGTTCCCTAGTGGGTGTGAGCGACGAAACGATTCCAGAGGGAATCCACTATAACATCGTGTGCCTTATACAAAGAGGACCTAAAGCGATCAGATCGTGTGCCTTATACAAAGAGGACCTAAAGCGATCCATAAACGTCGTGTGCCTTATACAAAGAGGTGTGAGCGATGGGGAACATCGTTTGCCCGACGGGGAGTTACATTAAGTAACAAGCGATAGTTCCAATAGTTCCTGAGTGAACTAATGTTGAGATTGACGGATAGATGGTACCCGCATTTGCATAGAGTCGTTGTGTCGGTCTCTTTGCATTTGCATAAATCATGAATGGATTGATTTTGTGTCGAATTATGAATGGAATTGATGAGTTGAGATATATCGATATATATATATATATATGTTGTTGATAAAATGCATTTATTTGATTATATATGCCTTGGTGTTGGATATATGATGATATGCATTGTGTTGTTTTGCGTTTGAATTCTGGTATGAGTTGTGGTGAGAATATTACCTGTGTATTTTCGTGTTATTATATAATTGTATGCAATTATATTATGATTGTGTTTCTCACCCTTCTGCTGTTTTGAATGCTCTATGAGGCATTGCAGAGTAGATGCTGGAGGTCTTTTTGTGAAGCTTAGGTCTTCATTCTTTTGTCGGTCTACTCTGATATGTAGCACCGGTTAGTCGGGGAGATCGTTGTGATTTATGTGTACATGTATATATATATATATATAGATATCTTTTGGATTGTATATGTATGGATCTGTGTATGACAGACAAACTCTTTATGTGATATATGTATATATGAGTTTCAGTTGTAGATTTTTCGCTGTTATTCTGTATCTGAATTGTGGGTAGTAGGAACTAAGTTCCTCTATTAATTGCTACCTGATTGTTGCATATCTTTATGAGCAGGTTTATTGTGTTTTGTCTCAATTGATGTGACGCCTTCGTCTATGCCATGAATATTTAATTATACTCTGATGAAATTTTTATCGCTTTATTTAATTGGGGGTATAGATTTGGGGTGTTACATTAAGTGGTATCAGAGCCAGTCCGTGTCAGTTTGTGTCAGTTCTTGTCGGTGTTTGTGTTTGGGTGATCTGTTTGTTTAACCATAGTTGCTGTTATTAGAAATGAACAGAATATGGCTGGTAGGAATGACGCTACTTTGGCTGCTGCTATGCAAGCTATGGCTTGGGTTGTGCAGGGTGCACCTAATGCTGGTGGGAATGATGAGTTCAGGAAGAACAAACCGCTTGTCTTCAAAGGAAGGCATGATCCTGATGGTGCACAGATTTGGCTTAAGGAGATTGAAAGAATCTTTTGAGTGATGGACTGTGCTGAGGAATATAAGGTGAGACTGGGTACTCACATGTTGCAGGAGGAGGCTGATGATTTGTGGGTTAGTACGCGTCCTATGTTGGAAGCTGCAGAGGAAGTTGTCACTTGGGCTTTGTTTAGCAGGGAGTTTATGAGGAAGTATTTTCCTGAAGATGTAAGAGGAAAGAAAGAGGTAGAGTTCTTGGAGTTGAAACAAGGTAACATGTCTGCTATTGATTATAATGCTAAGTTTGTGGAGCTTGTGCAGTTTTATCCACATTATGCTGAAGCGACTGCGGAGTTTTCTAAGTGTGTGAAGTTTGAGAGCGGATTGCGTCCTGAGATTAAGCAGGCAATTGGTTATCAGAGAATTCGAAGGTTTTCGGACTTGTTGGATTATTGTAGGATTTATGAAGAAGATAGCAAAGCTCGTTCTACTCACTATAAGAGTTTGAACGAAAGGAGAGGGAAGCAACCGTTTCGTGGTGGTCCTTATGTGACACCAGCTGATAAGGGTAAACAAAGGGGTAGTTTTGAGAAAAGGCCAAGTGGGGGAGGTATGTCTAATCCTCCGAGATGTTTTAGGTGTGGTGACTTAGGACATCGTCAGTTTGAATGTAGAAAGGATATGAGAAAATGTTCCTATTGTGGAGGTTTAGGACATATTGCAGCTGATTGTAAGAGGAACATGGTGAAGTGTTTCAACTGTGGTGAAACTGGACATGTCAGCACAAAGTGTCTGAAACCGAAGCAAGCTCAGGCCGGTGGGAAAGTTTTTGCCTTGGCAGGAAGTCAGACTACAAGTGCAGACCGTCTGATCAGACGTACTTGTTTTATTAATAGTATGCCTTTAGTTGCTATTATTGTTACTGGAGCGACTCATTCGTTTATTTCGTCTGAGTGCGTGAAGCGTTTGAATCTTTTGTTGTCTTCGATGGGTGGAGAGATGGTTATTGATACTCCAGCAATGGGGTCGGTAACTACTTATTTGGTTTGTTTAAGTTGTCCTTTGACCATTTATGGTAAAGATTTTGAGATGGATTTGGTGTGTTTGCCGTTAGAGGGTTTAGATGTGGTTCTGGGAATGAATTGGTTACAGTTTAATCGAGTTCATATTGATTGTTATCATAAGCTGGTAAGATTTCCTTCTCTTGAAGAAGATGAATAGTCGAGTTTCTTATCTACCAAAGAGTTGAAGAAACTTTTGGCGGATGAAGCTCAGTTGTTTGGGTTGTTTGCATCGTTGACTGTGGATAGTCAAGTTTCACTTGATGTGTTTCCAGTTGTGTGTGATTTTCCAGAAGTGTTTCCTGAGGATATTTCAGATGTGCCGCCAGAGAGAGAGATGGAGTTTTCTATAGATCTAGTTCCTGGTACTAGACATGTTTCTATGGCACCTTATCGTATGTCGGCATCTGAGTTGGTTGAGTTAAAGAAACAGTTGAATGGATTGTTAGAAAAGAGGTTTGTGAGATCAAGTGTATCGCCTTGGGGTGCACCAGTTTTATTGGTGAGAAAGATGGAAGTATGCGATTGTGTATTGATTATCGCCAGTTGAATAAGGTGACGATTAAGAATAAGTATCCTCTTCCGAGAATTGATGATTTGATGGACCAGTTGGTAGGTGCGTGTGTGTTTAGTAAGATTGATTTGAGGTCGGGGTATCATCAGATTAGGGTGAAAGAGGAAGATATTCAGAAGATGGCTTTTAGGACACGTTACGGTCTTTATGAATATTCGGTGATGCCGTTCGGGGTTTCTAATGCGCCAGGTGTGTTTATCGAGTATATGAATCGTATTTTCCAAACCATTTGGATCGATTTGTTGTTGTGTTTATTGATGACATCTTGATTTATTCTAAGTCCCGGGAGGAGCACGCGGAGCATTTGCGTGTGGTGTTACAAATTTTGAAGGAAAAGAGACTTTTTGCCAAATTGTCCAAGTGTGAGTTCTGGTTGTCAGAAGTGAGTTTTCTTGGGTATGTGATTTCAGGTAATGGTATTGCTGTGGATCCATCTAAAGTAGAAGCAGTTCTACAATGGGAGGCTCCTATATCTGTTACTGAAATTAGAAGCTTTTTTGGGTTTAGCTGGTTATTATCAGAGGTTCATTGAAGGTTTTTCTAATTTAGCACTCCCTTTGACCCAGTTGACTTGTAAAGGTAAAGCGTTCATTTGGGATATTCGGTGTGAGGAAAGTTTTAGTGAGTTGAAGAGAAGATTGACGACAGCTCCGATTTTGATTTTGCCGAATCCTAGTGAACCATTTGTGGTATATTGTGATGCGTCCTTGATTGGTCTAGGTGGTGTGTTGATGCAAGAAGGTAAGGTGGTGGCTTATGTGTAGCGAACGATTTTGGACGCGGTTCTTAAGCGCTGGTCGCTCTCTGCGATTTGAGTTTAAAACTACAGGTCGATTCATTTTTTATCCTATTGTGAGCTGAATAAGGAAGGGAAATAGATGTCTCCAATTAACCCTGCTTGCATACTGAGTTTAAACAGCGGTCTGTTAGGTTACGGATGCTATCAATGTGGGGGGGCCTTTGTACTGGTTATTTGTATTTTCACCAATACGGTTTTCTTTCTTTTTATCTAGGCAGAAGGTTTCTGGCGGGGAACAAGGATTAGGGTGTTAGGACTGATGCTTTTGAATTACTGCTTTTGATTGATGGGATTTGGGTTTTTTGTTGATTGCGCTCGCTAAGATCTTTTCTTTCGATCTTATGCCTACGTATTCCCGTTTACCGAAACAGGGAAATCAGAGCGTTTGTAGTTCCTCTTATTCTATGGGAGGAAATGGGTGTTTTGGTGTCTTGTTCAAAGCCCAAGACATGAAGTGAAAGGTGATTTGTATCTTGTTCAAAGCCCAAGATGTGAAGCTGAAAGGTCTATTTGTGTCTTGTTTAAAGCCCAAGACGTGAAGCTGAAAGACCTCGACTTTAGAGAGAATTTGTCATCTCTAAAGAAGGGAGAAGGAGAATTACTTTAACTGGGATACGTCGATCCGAGCAATGCCATAATTTCTGAAGAAAGGGTTTTAACCTAAAGGAGAAGACTTTAACTCAGTGTAGAGCAATGCCATCTTTCCTTAGGAATTTCTCATGCTAAAAGAGGGACAGTGGCATGGATGTAGATGATCCAGAGGCTTGCCGCTTACATCGATTAGATGAAGGGAAAGGAGTTGTTGATGTTTGTGTACTGTGAACAAGGCACAACTTTGATGCTAAAAGGTTAATTGGATTAACCAGTGTTTTCTTATACGAAGCCTAAGAGGAGGCTAATTTCCGCTAGGAAAATCATTATACAAAGCCTAAGAGGAGGCTACTTTATGTCTCGTACAAAGCCCGAGAAAGAGGCTAAAAGGGTTCGACCCAGTGGGGCATATTGTTATACAAAGCCTAAGAGGAGGCTGTCAAAGAGTTGACTCAGTTGGAGAATCTTTTATACTCAGGAAGAGAGTGTTTTTGTATCTCGTACAAAGCCCGAGAGAGAGGCGAAAAGGTTGTTTTGACTCCTCTGGGGAGAATTTTGGAATCTCGTACGAAGCCCGAGATGGAGGCTATTGTAACTGTTTCAGTTGAGTGACATATCCAATATACAGATTTTAAAAGAGAAAATCAGTTCTTTATGTGAGTAACACTGTACCCAGGGGTTTGATTTGAGGATCAGGGATATTTCCTCCTCTTTGAGGAAACAGGAAATCCAAAGGGTATTGAGACTGTCCGAGTCTGCGGGTTTCCTTCCTATTTAACGAAGGGTGCTTGAGAATGTCTTTGAGACTCAAGGAAGTTAGACTGTCCGTGTCTAGAGTTTTATCTTTTATACTATGCCGTGAGAAACAGTAGTAGACTCTATGAAAGGACTATTCTATGAGGATGACTAAGTTCTGTTCCTATACCTCTAGGAGGTCGTCGGGACAATTTGTACGAAGCCCAAGAGGAGGCTGGAAACTTTTAAGAAGCCGACGGGTCCTTGTATTAAGCCCAAGAGGAGGCTATCATTCCTGGAGGAAGAGATCATTATACGAAGCCTAAGAGGAGGCTGTGAATACTTCTAAGAAGCCGTAGTGTCCTTGAATAATGCCCAAGAGGAGGCCGATGCTTTTAAGAAGCCCGTGGGTCTATCATCCCCTTTCCATTAGGAGAGATAACTCTTTTAAAGATAAAAAACCACTGGTAAACGTGCGAGGTTTACTATCCAGCGACTTTTAGCTTTTAAAGAGGGTTCCTTAGTTAAGGTCCAAGATTATGACCGTAGTGGGTACCCAAACCCTGAGACATTCAAGGCAAGCTATCCACAAGGAATAGATCAAGTCAGGAAAGTTCGAGAATTGGGAAGAAACTCAAAGATGCCATTCATGGAGAATACATTCATCTTGGGGAGTAGAGTTTCTTGATGATTCCTAAGGAGGATAGCCGAAGAGAAGACTGTATCTGGTGCTCCTATTGGGGATCTAGGCGTCTATTTCTACGAATAAGTGAAACGGTGTCACCTAGTTCTAGACGTAGTAGCAGGGGAAACTCGAAATATCTATACTATTATTACACAGTAGATATGAGTTTATGAAAGGAGACTTACAGTGAGCAGCCCCACAATACAGTTTATAATATGAAAGCAGTAAATGAAAGCGATAACCACTTACTCGGTTGGAGTGCTTCCATGCTGTTTGGTTAGTTGTTCAACAAAGAAAGATTGAAAACAACAGTATATTCAAAATCAAAGGAGAAAGTGCTTTGAAAAAGAAAGATTTGGGGCTTACAGCTCAAGGAGAGGCCCAGGGTTTTATCAGTGAGCGCACTGTTTGACTTTGTACAGCGGGACTTATACAAGTGACTGGGGCCCAAGATGGTTTTCTGTACAAAGGGATGGGTCTTACACTCTCTCAAGAGGCCCAAAAAGGTTTAAAGAAAAAAGAGTGGGGCTTATAACACGAGGGTAGGCCCAAAAATGATTTTTTCGTTTAAAATGGCGATCGCGCCGAGGTTTTCTTTTAACGCAGAGGGACTTATACAATAAGTGAGGCCCAAAATTGTTTTGGTTAAAAGGGGGATTGGGGTCTTACACTCTAATAGAGGCCCAAAGTGTTTTGAATGGGTCTTATAGCTCAAGGAGAGGCCCAAGGGTTATTTTGAAAAGGCAACGATCGCGCCGTTTGTTTTTTACGGTATCGGGACTTATACAATATACTGAGGCCCAAAAATGATTTGGTCAAAAAAAGGATTGGGTCTTACACTCTATTAGAGGCCCAAAAAAGTTTTAAGAAAAAGAAATGGGTCTTACTACTCGAGGGTAGGCCCAAATGGTTTTTATTTTTAAACGGGCGACGATCGCGCCGTTTACTTGTACAGAGGGACTTATACAATGGATGAGGCCCAAAAAGTTTTTGTACAAGGGGGGATGGGTCTTACACTCTCTCAAGAGGCCCAAAGTGTTTTGAAAATGATTTATGAGGGTTGAATTAATCCAAAACCTTAATTTGTTTCCAAAATGTATTTAATTGAATAAAAATTCAATTAAAATGACCAAAAATTGTTTAACACATGGAAAACAAATTGTGATCTTGGATTAATGCTTCAAAAATTAAGTATTGACCTACAAAATAATTAGAAAGCATTAAAAGTTGCAAAATCAATGTAGAAAAAATATTTAAAATGCCAAAAACAATCAAAATATTAATTCTTTGCAAAAATATCAATTACATGAAATAAATAATATTTTTCGGATTTTTTGATAAAATAAAATATTTTAACATTTTTGTGAATTATTAAAAAAAGAATCAACTCAAAATCATTAAAACTCAGAGAGAAATTAATTTTTGAATCAATTAAACAAAATCACAAAATTCAAATATTTGAATTTGGAAAAAAGGCGCCAAGAACAAGCAAGAACACGCGCGTTTTTCTGGATTTCTAAGATTTGCATTTTCTATCCAATCTCCATGAATACGTAATCATATCATGTAATCCACATATCATTATGCTCGTCTCAACCTCACGATCATGTCTATGTACTTTAATTTCATTTAAATTAAACATACAACAAGAAATCACGAAGAGACCTCAAGAACCCTAATTTCTACATGAAGGCTAGGATTTTTGATACACGATTCAAACAATGCAATTAATTGAGGGAAAACATTCCATACATGATTATGAACATATGGCCAAATTATTGTGCGAGGAAATATGCATAGATTGAGAGATGACCAAGTATGTGCTTACCTCTAAGCCGTGACAGCAAGTGCAAAGTGATTTTAGAATTTGGAGATGTTACAGATGAGTGGTGATGATCTGAACAGCTTCCCTACACCCTATGGAATGTGTTTGGATGGTTGGACTTGATTGAAATTGGCTGGATCACTTTGTGGTACCTCAGCTGCAACTTGTTTGAAAATTTGAGCAACCAGCTTGTGATTTCATGAAATTGATGTTTCAGAAGTTATGTGAGTGTTTGATCAGCTCATATGTGATGTATGTGAGGTGTGTGAGTGATTGGTTTGTGCAGAATTGCTCTCAAACTCAAAACCCGATAGCTACCTTGCTAAGAAAGGCATTTTTGCCAAGAGAAAGAGATTTTGATGAAAACATCTGTTAGATGGGTTTGGTGTACTTAAACTGACCACAATTGAGCTCTATTTATAGTAGAGCAAGTTTGTTTTGCAAGGAATAGTGCATGGCAGCTGGTAAGTAGGTTTGACCAATGTTGGCAAATGAAAATCCAAGTCTCCTCTAGCCATTGACTAGAGGTTAGGGCACAGAGCTTTGGTCCCCTTGGTCTTGGATAAGTCTTAACTGATTTCAGATGAGAATGGCTCAGTCCATGCCACCTTGATGGTTCCATTGAATGCCTCATTCCAAATTTGAAGTCTTGTCCCTATTTTGGCCATTCTAGGTTCAACATGCTATTTATTGTTCCATGGACTTTGGAGGCTTGGCTCAGTGATTGTCCCCTTTAGATTCAATCCTCTGAGGTGTCCAAGTGGATTGGAGCAATTGAATTTTGCTGATTTTGGCAAATCGACCAAAGTTACAAATTCTGCCTTGCCTTGACAGATTTCAGCAAGGCAACTTGGCAATGTTGTATCTCATGGTGTAGGTTGAATTTGGCAATGTTCTTGGCCATTTTGGAAAGCTCTTACATGATACAACAACTGTTTGAACAAGTTTGGTTTTGATCTCTTTTGATTCCAAGTGAAAAATCCCCCTACATTTGGCAAAAAGTGAGGCAGAATCTGACTTAGTGAAAATTTCACTAAGTGTTGGAAAAAGTGACATTTTCACTTTTCAGCCACTTTGATCACTCCATAACTCAAAATCCTTAATGAATTGGAATGACTTGTAGTTGAAGTTTTTGTAGGTGATAATGAGGGCTACAAATCCATCTTTGGATGAAAAAAAATGGCCTTGTGGTTTAGGAGTTATGGCCCTCCAAAGTTGGTACCTTTGCCACTTTATTTTTAACTTAGAAAAATTTCTAAGTTTTATGGTTACCCCTTTTACAAGTTATCACACTTTTCTTGATTTTTCTTGATGAATGATGATTAAAATCATACATTAACATCATTTTAGGGTTAAAAATCCATTTTGGTGAAAAATCTCAAAAAGTCAAAGTTGACTTTTGTGCACAGTTGACTTTTTATCAGATGAATTCCAAACTGTGCAATTCTTCAGGAAATCATGTCCTTGACCTAAATCAAACTTGATGGACATGTTCCATGGGTGTCATAGGGTATATTCAATCATGTATTAGGGTTTGGGAGCATGTCCTGGTCAAAAGTCAAAGTTATAGTTGACTTTTCCTTTAAAACCCTAATTGTGGTGCAGATGAAATTGAGACTTGTTGCTCAAACTTCTTGGATCAATCCATTGTTCCAAATGGATCAATATGGTATATTAGAGACCCTCAAATCATCTCTTGAGGTCTTGGCTCATGGTTTGTCCCAAAAGTCAACTTAGGGGTGAATTAGGTCAAGAAACCCTAATTCCTGATTTTTGATGAATGCATCCCCTGAGGCAAAATTGACTTGATGCATGGGTTCATGAGGTTCCATGAAGCATATTAGGTTATGTTTTGGATCATTGCCTTGTGCCCAGATGAAAATTTCCATCTGGAGGCCCTGGTCGACCAAAACCCTAATTTGGTGATACTGTCGATCTTGAGACTTGATCCACCTAGAAGGGAGCAGCCTTGTGCTTAATCCTTGAAGTGGGAGTCCTTTTTGATCCATTGTGGATGTTTGAGAGATTAGACAAGTTGAAGATCATGTCATTTCTTGATTGAGCCTTTGTCTAAAGCTCAGAGAGGGCTTGAAACCCTAATTTTGATTGTAGTGGATGCTCACCCATCCTTGGGGAGACTAATGAAGCATAAAGGTACATCCATATTGTGATGATGATTTTCACAATGATGGGAAATCTAAGTGGTCAAAATTTGGGGTATTATAGATGCCCCTATTTAATCTTCTTGGACCCGAAGGTGTGAATGACGAAGGGATTCGAGCATTCGGGGTGCAAGAGGATTAAATATCGGAATACCCGAAATTTCGATGGTGGTTATGAATGGTAGATTACACATTCATCTTCTTTAGCTAAGCGATACGGCTTAGAAAAGGTAAACTTCCCCTCGATCCTAGTTTCCTACCAAGGAACTGGTCTTAGTTTCTTTTGATTTAAACTTCCCCTCGATCCTGGTTTCCTACCAAGGAACAGGTTTTAGTTTCTTTTGATTTAAACTTCCCCTCGATCCTGGTTTCCTACCAAGGAACTGGTCTTAGTTTCTTTTGATTTAAACTTCCCCTCGATCCTGGTTTCCTACCAAGGAACTGGTCTTAGTTTCTTTTGTCAATAAACTTTATTGACAAGGGACGCTATGTGTAGCGGTTTTCCTTCAAACTTCTCGCCGAATTTTCCTGGGGAGATGCCATTTGAGTGGAAAAAGTTTTGATGTTAGACTTGCTGGAGAACCCAGTCGTATGAATTGTAGAGTTACACAAACTTCGCTGTTGGAGACGCCAGTTGTCGATTCTACTGGGGAAAGCGAGTCTCTTGAGAGACTGTTTTCGTTTGGGGTTACATCATACTTTTCTCGGGATCTTCCCGGAGAAATGCCATATGATGGGATCCAATTTTGAGGTGCCAATGACTTTCTCATTAGTGGTTTTTCGGAGCAAAACTGGCATGCTGCCGAATCTCTGATCACGAGGCTTTCTCTGTGGATTTTCCTTAATCCGGGAAAGCAAGGATATCATCTTCAATGGCGAAGAGTGATGTTTATTGAAAGTTTTCTCTGGCTTTTCAGAGGTTCAAGTTATCAAAGTGGCCAAGGACCAACTTCTTTCCAGAATTAAACTGGAAGCGAGGTTGTTCAGACACAGTATTTCCTGACGAGGCAAGAACTGACAACTCGATTGGGAGGACTTCTACCACTAGGGGACAAGACCGACTAGAGTGATAGTGATGCAATATGAAATGTAAATGCAAATAAAAAATGCATGAAGTACGTATGTATATGCTGGCAAAACAGACGCGACATACAGACTAATGGATGAACACAATTGGATACTCGGCCATCGCGGGGCGAAGAAGTACCGTTGATTCAAAATAGCAATTCCACCTTGCTTAGGGGAGATAGTCCCGTTGGGAGCTATGTTGATCGGGCTTAGGAGATGAGAACTCGGCCGAGGATGTCAGATGAAACATGGTCTCTGACTCATTCGATCCCTTCATTCAGGCATACTGGCTTAGAAGGAGTACTTTGATTCCGCACTTTGAAGTTCGCTTACTTCGGGAGAAGCGATCGATGTTCTTCTGATGTTCAATCAATCAAAAGAAATGCCATCTTTAATTTAAAAGCAGAAAATTTTTTAACAAGTAAATTCATTTTTGTTTTATTTCAAGAATCGCTGATTAAGTTTAAACAACGTCGTTCTGTAAAGCTAAAACAAGTAAAGAATTACAAACAAAAGCACAAGGGCTCAAATTTTATTGATAAGATGGAGATCAGCCAAACGCGTGATTCCAAAGAGTATTTACAAAGTTAGAAAATGGTAATTTACAGGGAAAAGGGCTACGTTGAAACATAACGACCACTATCCTTCCATCAACTTTGAATTCGGGACATCCTGAGCTTCCGTCGAAGATGACCTTAACTGGAGTTTTCTGACAGATGAATGCTGCAACTGCTGCTGAGGGACTTGCCTCTGTTGAACATTGTTACTTGCCATTATCCCTAATTTTTGCCTGGATTGTACTATGAGATTTCCAATCCATCGGGATGATTTTTTTCATGTCTCTAACTTTTGCCTGGACCGCCCTTTCGGGTTTTCAATCCACCGAGACATTTTTTTTTTTTTTTTTTTAGTTTTTAGGCGAAGTATTTCTTGACTACATCAACATTCGTGGGGTAGGCAAATTCCTCTCCGTCCATGGTTGCAAGTCTCAAGGCGCCGCCTGAGAAAGCTTTCATGACCACATAGGGACCATCATAATTTGGGGTCCATTTGCCCCGAGAATCAGTGAGAAATGATTGTATCTTCTTGAGCACAAGGTCTCCTTTCCTGAAGACACGAGGTCGAACCTTTTTGTCGAACGCCCTCTTCATTCTCTGTTGATACAACTGACCATGGCATAGTGCCGTGATTCGCTTCTCTTCGATCAAGTTTAATTCGTCGTGTCGACTTTGACACCATTCAGCTTCGGTGAGCTTAGCTTCCATCAATACCCGGATTGATGGGATCTCTACTTCTATGGGGAGAACTGCCTCCATGCCATATACTAGAGAGAAAGGGGTTGCCCCTGTTGAAGTACGGACAGATGTACGATAACCATGAAGAGCAAAGGGTAGCATTTCGTGCCAATCTTTGTAGGTTACAACCATCTTTTGAACAATCTTTTTGATGTTCTTGTTAGCCGCTTCTACCGCTCCGTTCATCTTGGGTCGGTAGGGAGATGAGTTATGGTGTTCGATCTTGAACTCTGCACACAACTCTTTCATCATCTTATTGTTCAAGTTAGATCCATTATCAGTAATGATCTCGCTTGGAACACCATAACGGCAGATGATATTGTTTTTGATAAATCGGACCACCACTTGACGAGTTACATTGGCGAATGACGCTGCTTCGACCCACTTGGTGAAATAGTCAATGGCTACCAGGATGAACCGATGTCCGTTTGAAGCCTTGGGCTCAATCATACCAATCATGTCGATTCCCCATATGGAAAATGGCCACGGGGAAGAAAGAACTTTGAGATGTGATGGCGGTACATGAATTTTGTCAGAGTATATCTGACACTTGTGACACCTCCTCACGTACTTGTAGCAGTCGGATTCCATAGTCAACCAATAGTACCCTGCTCTTAGGATTTTTCTCGCCATTGTGTGTCCGTTGGCATGAGTGCCAAAGGATCCTTCATGAATTTCTTTCATGAGCACGTCTGCTTCTGGTCTGTCGACGCATCGGAGCAAGACCATGTCAAAATTTCTCTTATAAAGAGTGTCACCGCTCAGGAAGAAGTTTCCAACTAATCTTCTGAGGGTCTTTCTATCTTTTCTGAGTGCCCTAGATGGGTACTCTTGTTTCTGAAGGAAGGATTTGATATCGTGATACCAAGGTCTGTCGTCTATGACTGCTTCAATCGCGAAGATGTAAGCGGGCCGTTCAAGGCGCATAACGTCAATCTTAGGTATGTCATTCCATTGACCTACACTAATCATGGAAGAGAGAGTGGCTAATGCATCAGCCATGTGATTCTCATCACGAGGGATGTGATGAAAGTCGACTCTGTTGAAGAAGGGTAACAACCTCCTTGCATACTCTTTGTAAGGAATCAATCCTGATTGGTATGTATTCCAATCTCCTTTTATCTGATTGATCACTAGGGCTGAGTCGCCGTATACGTCCAAGTTTTTGATCCTTAAATCAATCGCTTCTTCGAGACCCATGATACATGCTTCGTATTCGGCCTCGTTGTTCGTACATTTGAACGTAAGTCTGGCAGTGAAAGGAATGTGGGAACCCTGAGGGGTAACAATGATTGCCCCAATTCCGTTTCCATAATGATTGACCGCTCCGTCAAAGATAAGTCCCCACTGGGAACCTGGTTCTGGCCCTTCACTGGGTAGCGGTTCATCGCAATCTTTCATTTTTAGATACATGACATCTTCGTCTGGGAAGTCAAACCCGATTGATTCTTGATCATCAATCGGTTGATGAGCCAAATGATCAGCTAAAATACTCCCTTTAATGGCTTTCTGAGCATGGTACTCTATGTCATATTCTGATAGTAACATCTGCCAACGGGTAATCCTTCCCGTGAGAGCAGGTTTTTCGAAAACGTACTTGATTGGATCCATTTCGGAGACCAACCAAGTGGTATGACGAATCATGTACTGGCGAAGACATTTGGCTGCCCAAGCCAAAGCGCAACAAGTTTTCTCAAGCATTGTGTACCGAGTCTCGCAGTCGGTGAATTTCTTGCTTAGATAGTAAATGGCAGACTCTTTCCTTTTGGTTTCGTCTTGTTGGCCAAGTACACATCCCATTGAGTCCTCTAGGACTGTGAGGTAAATGATCAGTGGTCTTCCTTCCACTGGAGGTGATAGAATCGGAGGATTCAACAGATATTCCTTAATACTGTCGAAGGCAGTTTGGCAGTCTTCTGACCAAACGCAATCCTGGTTCTTTTTGAGCAATTTGAAAATCGGCGCACACGTCGCGGTCATAAGGAATATGAATCTGGAGATGTAGTTCAAACGTCCCAGGAATCCTCTGACTTGTTTTTCAGTTTTCGGAGAAGGCATTTCTTGAATGGCCTTGACCTTGTCAGGATCAACTTCAATTCCTTTCTGGCTGACGATGAACCCTAGTAGTTTCCCCGAACGGACACCGAAGGTGCACTTGTTGGGATTCAAGCGGAGCTTGAATTTTCTTAGACGTTCGAACAATTTTGACAGATGTTCAACGTGCTCATCCTCTGTTCTTGATTTTGCAATCAAATCATCGACATATACCTCGATTTCTTTGTGTATCATGTCATGAAACAGAGTAGTCATGGCCCTTTGATAGGTTGCCCCGGCATTCTTCAAACTGAACGGCATTACCTTGTAACAAAAGGTACCCCATGGGGTAATGAACGAAGTTTTCTCCATGTCTTTCGGCGCCATTTTGATCTGGTTATAGCCCGAGAATCCATCCATGAAGGAGAATACTTTGAACTTTGCTGTGCTGTCAACCAGCATGTCAATGTGTGGTAAAGGAAAGTCGTCCTTTGGACTTGCCTTGTTCAGGTCTCTATAATCGACACACATTCTGACCCTTCCGTCCTTTTTGGGAACGGGTACAATGTTGGCTAACCATTGAGGATATTCAGATGTAGCAAGGAAACCCGCGTCGATCTGTTTCTGTACCTCCTCCTTGATTTTGATGGCCATGTCTGGGTGAGTCCATCTCAACCTTTGCTTTACTGGCGGACATTCTGATCTTAACGGTAAATGATGCTCCACGATACTGGTATCCAATCCTGGCATATCCTGATAGGACCAAGCGAATACATCGGGGAATTCTTTGAGAAGCTTTATCAAACCCTCTCTGGCAGTTGGACTGAGCAATGCTCCAATCCTGATTTCTTTTCTCTCTTTTTCTGAACCCAAGTTGACCGTTTCTAACGGCTCTTTGTGAGGTTCGATGGATCTTTCCTCTTGTCTGAGTAGTCGGGAGATCTCTTCTGGAATTTGGTCGTCATTTTCTTCTTCAGCCTCGAATACCGGGAACTCAAAGTTGGAAGAAGGCATCAGATCACATGTTTCAACGGGGTATAAAACAAGCAATCTGCATGACGTGATGATTCGTGTTTAGAAGAGATAGAGAAAATGCAAGTGTGTGCAGTGTTTTGATTTTACGGCTTGTTTTTATTATTGAATGTTTTTTAGGATTACCATTTTCTGAAAAAGCAAAAAGAGAAAACAGCAATTAATGCGGAAATTACAGAACGATGTTATTTTATTTATGAACAAGTCGACTCCTGAAACTACAGCCCTATAAAACAAAACTCTGTCGATTTGGGCAAAACGAAGTGGGAAATTTACAGAAAACGAGCCCTATCAAAATATCCCTTTCACCTGGGCAGGGTGAAAGGTTAAAGATGGCAATTACTTTTACTGATGAACGACCTTCGGAACCTCGACAGAAACCCATTGGCGGAGAACTCCTCGGTGAATCACAAAGTCTGGCACCTTCCTAGATTTGTCTTCAGAAATGACGCTGATTTCTGGTGGAGCAGGATCATTGGAATCTGTCTCCCAAGCAGAATTGTCGTAGGAGGATTCCTCTGTTGTATTTTGCAGAGTATTTGTGCTCTCAGCTGTATCTCCCCATCCAGTTGACTGGATATCTTCGAGCCTGATACGAGAGCTTTTGGGAGCAGTGTACTTGACCATAAAGTCGTATTTTCCACTTGGTTGTCCCAGAGTGTCCAAAACTTCTTTGGAACTGGAGAAGTCATCCCTCTCGAGGACGTTGACCTCGAGAAAAGCATAGTTGATGAATTCTAGTCCTGCAAACGTTGCGAATTCATCTTCATGTTGAGTAGTTTCTGAATGACCTGAGTGTTGATCCCATGACATGGTGGGGACACAGGTATTCTGTTCAATGGCGCTCAACTGAGTTTCATTATTCGACTGACTCTCTTGCCCCAAGTTTCCTGGGTAAGGCTGCCACATTGGCAGACCATCCATCGGGCCATAGTAATTGTAGTCAAAATTGTCTTTCATCAGAGTGTTTTCCTCTAATGAATTTGGCGGAGCACGGCATCCTTCCGGATCATAATCTCCGTATATCATTTCGACATCTGATCTGGGTATAAATCTCGGACTTTCTGTAGGAAAGCAAAACGGCGTAGGCACCTCTTCTTGAGACATATAGCCGTCCTTGTTAAGGTAGGACTTCCATTCTTCATCTGTGTCAGAGGGATCTTCCTCATTGATAGCATGAACTGTCTGAGACACTGGGTGAAGAAAACCTCCACTGTGGAAGAAGTTTTGAAGGGGATGAAGACTTTCATCGTTGGCGGCCGTCTGGGAACAGGTTGCAGAAAAACCAAGACCCTTTTTTGTTTTATTGTAAATAGGAATGACAAGCCGTCCCCATCCTGTCGTATCGGTGCTCTTGACCGCTTTGATAGCATCTTTGTATGAAGAAATTGAAGTTCCTTCTTTGAACTGATTGTTCTTGCTCACCGATAGTGCTTGGAACTGAGTTCCAATAACCTCCTCGGGTTCCACACAAGTAGATGATGATAAGTTGCTCACAAGCAAGGCTTGTTCCCCACAAACCGTGACAAGTTGATCGTTCTTGACGAACTTTAGCTTTTGGTGGAGGGTCGAAGTAACCGCTCCAGCCTGATGTATCCAAGGTCTTCCTAATAAACAACTGTATGTTGCCCGGATGTCCATGACCTGGAAAGTGATTTGGAAAGTGTGAGGACCAATAGTTATGGGAAGATCAACTTCGCCAATAACCGTTTTTCTGGATCCGTCGAATGCTTTGACGACGACCTCGCTGACTCTCATCGGAGGGCCCTTGAATGATAATTGCCTCAAAGTGGACTTCGGCATAACATTCAGGGCTGACCTTGTGTCTACCAGTACGTTGGCTAAAGCATCGCCCTGGCAGTTAATTGTAATGTTGAGCTCCATGTTATGACGGCGACCCTCTTCAGGTAATTCTTCATCACTAAATCCCAAATTGTTGCAGGAAGTGATGTTAGAGACAATACTATCGAATTGTCTGATTGTTACATCCTATTCCACAAAGGCTTGCTCCAAGACTTTCTGTAGAGCCTCTCTGTGTGCTTCTGAACTGAGTAACAGTGATAATACTGAGATCTTTGAAGGAGTCTGTAACAGTTGATCATAAATGTTGTATTCACTCCTTTGGATGAGCTTTAGCATCTCATCTTTGTCTTTTGAAAAGTCGGGATTACTAGATTGATCGACTGGCGGATCAGGAATTTCTGCCTGAAGTTCCTTTTCTTTGTTGGATTCTCCAACCCCTCGGTTGAAGATTCGACCGCTCCGTGTTACATGACTGATGTCTGTAATATTCACGACGGAGGGTAATGGAATTTCCTTTCCATTCTCGATTGTTGTTTCACCGTATTTGTAAGGGATTGCCTTAGCTGATTCATACGGTAGCGGTCCTGGTAGATAGATGACTACGGGAACCTTCTGATTTTTCTGACCATCATAAGTAACTTCTATTCGTTCCCGATTGGGAACTTTAGATTCATCAAATAGAGGGATGATGGCAAAAACATCCCTGGTCCTGTGATGACCAGGGATCGTGACAACATCCTCAACTTGCTCGGCAAGGTAGTTCGGCGACCAAATGATGGGTCCTGAACCTGGATATGGACGAATTTCTCCATGATCGACCTGACCCTAAAGAGCTGCTCTCACAAGGTGACACCCTTGGTTACTTTCCGAACAGACGCTGCCACTATCATAGTTGTGTGGTGGCACCTGGCCACGCCCACTTTGAATGCAATGTAACCTCACTAGGTTACCTCCCATTGATCGGACATCCTGACTTTGACGACGAGTAGGATAACTGTGATTGATACTAATCTGCTGAGTATCTTCGTCCATATAGATTGGCACCCACCAGTGATTTAACAAGTGCTGAAGTGCCTCTTGGACAAGGGTACAACCTCGATCGTTTTTGCAACCTGCTTTACAATTTTGATAGTCATGTGATATTAAGAATCTGAGTCGGACCTCCTCAGTATGTAATTCTACCAGGTTGGTATTCATTACGCGGATATCGAAGATTTGAACCATATTGATTTGATAGGAGTTCCTATCATGGTAGTCTTGGATCCATCCAAAATCCATCTGACGTTGGAGGGCCTCTTGTATGAAAGAGCATCCCTGTTTGTTTACCGAGCAAATTAGACAGGAACTGTAATCGTGCCGCGGCAGATTATGATACTGGCTTTTCCTTGAGTGCATCGCCACCAAGTTGGCATTCATCGCACGGATGTCGTGGTTTTGAATGACGTTGGAATTCGTGTAAACCATGTTAACCCCACGAACTCGGTGCTCTTGGATCCATCCAAGATCCATTTGTTCCTGTAGAGCTGCTTGCACTACAGAACATCCCTGGTTGTCTGTAGAGCAGATATCACACTGGTGATAGCTATGAGGTGGCACATGGCCATATCCACTCTGTCTACAATGCATCTTGACCAGATTGGTCCCCAATAAGAGTACATCGTGAATTTGATAGACATTGTTAATCTCTTTCTCAATCAGATTGACTGCAGCTTTCTCATGTTGAGGCAGCGGGTTCGTAAGAACATTAGGATTCGTATCTTTGAAAGATAAGATCCAACTCCTAACAAGCTTTTGCACGTCGGATTTGAAATTGAGACAAGTCTCAATGTTATGCCCTGAACCTCCTTGATGATAAGGGCATGTCTGATCCACCTTAAACCAGAAAGGCGGATTTTTCGGAAGTGAAAGGGGAGACTTAGTCTGGATGTGCCCCTTAGCCAGCAGTAACGGAAACAGCTCTGTGTACGTTACGGGTATAGGATCAAATCCTAATGGTCGTGTTGTACGGTTGTTGTTATATGGAGGACGAGCCTGCTGAAGAGGCTGTTGTGTCCTTTGTTGGTCAGGTTGGCTCTGCGCAATCTGAGGTTGATACATAGGAACAGGCGCGGGGCCGATAGCAGGAGTAACAGCTGCTACTGGCTGATAACGTCGCCTTTGCTTTCCGAGAGAGATATTCCCAATATCTTGCTCTTTTTTCTTAGGGAGAGCACTACCGTATTTTTTAGTACCGCTCGTCGATCCAGTGTCTTTTACCAAACGTCCTTCTCGGACGGCTTCCTCAAGACGTACACCTATTCCGACCATTTCGGTGAAATCACTGGGCGCACTGGCAATCATTCGGTCATAGTAAAATGAGCTTAAGGTTTTTAAGAAGATTTTTGTCATCTCTTTTTCCTCAAGAGGTGGACAAATTTGAGCGGCAATTTCACGCCACCTTTGAGCATACTCCTTAAAGGTTTCTTTGTCCTTTTGCGACATTGATCTGAGTTGATCTCTGTCGGGTGCCATGTCCAAATTGTATTTGTATTGTTGGACGAAGGCAATACCAAGATCTCTAAATGTACTGATCGTAGTACGGTTTAAACCCATGTACCATTTGAGTGCGGCACCGGTTAAACTATCCTAGAAGTAGTGAATCAGCAGGTCCTGATTCTCCGTCTGAGCTGACATCCGCCGAGCGTACATCACCAGATGGCTCTGAGGGCAAGAATTACCCTTGTATTTTTCAAAGTCAGGCACTTGGAACTTGTGCGGGACCTTCACATTTGGGACCAAGCAGAGGTCTGCGGCGTCCTTTCCAAATAGATCCTGACCGCGAATGGCTTGCAGCTCTTTCTGCATTTCCAAGAACTGCTCCTGGAATTCATCCATTCTGTCAAACATAGTTTCCTTCTTACCAGAAAGTGTCTGTGGAATCTGTCCTTCCGGACAGTGTGCACCACAGGGGGTGGTACCGTGACTACGGCAGTAAGTCTTGGCGCCTCCTGAAGTTTGTAACCTTCAGGAGTCTTGAGTATGCCCCTGGCATCTTCACTTTCCCGAAGTTTGTAACCTTCAGGCCCAGCGGCTTCTGTTGCGATTCCCTGATCTTCAGTGATCGGCGTAACATATCCTTCCGGGATATAGTTAACAGGCATGCCCCACGGACGATCTTTCGGCATTTGATACCTAGGATCATATTTTTCTATGATGGGCGTTGAGGTGATTCTGAGATCATAGTTCTTTGTAGCTGAGCTTCTGCCATGTCTTGCATGTCGTTACGAAGCTTTCTCATATCCTTTCTTAGAGCGTCGATCTCTTCTTTCAACTCTCTGTTTTCTTCCTCAAGATCATCCATCTTTTTCTGACGATTGGCCCGAATATTATACGAATGAGACAGTTTGACTCTAGAATCGAGACACAAACGTAAGATTCGTAGGGAAGAAGAATACGCGATGTGAAAATGATGAATGCAATGATTATATTAATTGTTTTTAGGTTTAATCAAAATAAACTTCGACAATTAGATTGCAAATATCAAACACTGGGGAAACCCCTTTTTATTGAATTCCAAAGGATTACAGAAATGGAAATACAGTAGATTACAAAGTGCAGAAACAGAAACCTAAACTAATGGGTCCCGAGTCCTCTTCTTTGACCGGGGCGCTTGGGCCGTTGTCGGGTTGTCATTCCTTTGCCAGGTGAAAGGAGCGAGCCAATTCCTTTGGTCATATTGATTCTCTACAGCATGTTACTCCAAAATTTCAATCAGAGCATCTTTCTCTTTTAACAGTTGCTGTATTTGGATACACTCTACGTCGAGGGTGCGGTACTTGTTCTTACAAGATCTTCTTTCCTTTTGAACTTTGTTGAGAGTAACCTGAAGCTTTTCAGTTTCCGTCATGAAGTACATGACAATTTCCCTCGGCGGAAGAATTCCGTAACGAGGATAAGGCATCTTTAGCTTGAGAGCTCTAGTTTGTACCCAGTGGAGATAAGGCTCCACCGAGACGCTGTTTGGTTTTCCCAGAGACTCTCGTCCTTTCTTATGAACATGTTTCCAAGCTTGCACTATTTCCATTTTTAGTGCTCTGTCACTTTCTCCTTCTTTGAAGAAAAGACCTTCCAGATGAACATCCAGTGGGATGTGTCTCGTCGGGTATCCAAATTGACGAAGAACTAATATCGGATGATAGTTGATTCCTCCTTTAGTTCCTATGAGGGGTACGCTGGGGAAGTTTCCACAACGGTCAATGATTCTGATTCCCTCATAAATCCTATTACACCAATCTATATCGGAATTGGTGAGAGACATGATCTTCTGCGACCAACGTAAGACACTCTTGCAATCCCAAAAAGCAGCAGACTTGGGCAAGTGAGAGATAAACCATTTGTAGAGCAAAGGTACACAGCATGTGGTCTCCCATCCGCTATATAAATTTCCTAAGTGTACAGAATGATACGCATCTGCGAGCAAAGTCGGCACAGGGTTTCCAATGAGAAAAACCTTAATAGCGTTGATATTGACGAAGTTATTGATGTTGGGAAACAAAAATAACCCGTAGGTGAGCAAAACAAAGATGCTTTCAAAAGCAGTCACGTTTCCTATACTGGCGAAGTATAGGGCCTTCTTTGTCAAGAACTGGGCTGGCAAACCTTGTATGCCACCCTTAGTGGTCATGTGAGTCCTGACCTCAGACTTGTCCAAATGAATTGCTATTGCAATAGTCTGATTCTTTGGAATTTCTTCCAGTCCAGAAAATGGAGCTCGATCAGTGATATGTAAATCAGTCAGATGAGAATACTCCTCCAGCGTTGGTGCAAGCTGGTAATCCAGGAATGTGAAACAGTGATAAACCATATTGTAGAATTGAATGAGCGTGTCCATGATCCCCTTAATCACATAGACTCTTAACAGTGGTAGCAAACCACCATGCTTGGCTCTGAAAGCCTCTGGGTTAACGATCATCCTTGCTAACTTTCTCAAATCCCCTAGTTTTGGAACCTTGAAGGTATACTGGTGAGTTCTCCTTCTACCGAAATCCATTAGCGTAATCTTTTTCTCTGATATTTGCAATCACAGTCTTAGTTTAATTTGAAAAACAGAGAGACTAGAAGAGAAAGTTTTTTGAATGTTTTAATGTTTTATTAAATGAATGCATGAATGCAGCACACAAAAACATAGAAAAAACATGGGGTCAGAGGGTCGTTGTCATGAAGTTAAGGCTCTACCCATCCCCAAAGGTTTATACTAGGGTGATTTTTGTACCTGTACTCATTATCATCAGCTCCTCCCAGGAAAGCAAGACAACAAGTGGATCGCCAGCGAGTTGTGTGCAATCTTAGAGTAAGTGCCATTCACCGAGAATAGATCACCAGCCTCAAATGAGGGTAGTATCGCGTAACAGCTATTTCCGATAGCTTCCACACTACGAAATGGTTTGGCTTTTCTAGGTGTATACTCATTCTCACCACATGCGGCATCACACGCATTCCCAGTAGCAGAAAAATAAACACGTATAGCAATTAGGAAAAGCAGTATATATATTTGTCCTAATCATCCTAGACTTATAAAGCTATGATTCCTAAGTTTCTGACAGAAATGGGTTCCCCGGCGAAAACCCCAATCTGTGGTTCCCTGCCTAAGAGATGGACCAGCATAGGTCAATCTTTCTCTTATATAGAGTTCCCATTTTCCGTAGAAAACGAGGATGATGCCCTAAGGCAGAAAAGGAGACTCCCCAGTAGAGTCGCCATTTGTGTAATTTTTCACACAAGAGAAGTAGAAAGAAAGGAAATGGGCCCCACGGTGGGCGCCATTTTTCTGTAGCGAGCGATTTTGGACGCGGTTCTTAAGCGCTGGTCGCTCTCTGCGGTTTGAGTTTAAAACCACAGGTCGATTCATTTTTTATCCTATTGTGAGCTGAATAAGGAAGGGAAATAGATGTCTCCAATTAACCCTGCTTGCATACTGAGTTTAAACAGTGGTCTGTTAGGTTACGGATGCTATCAATGTGGGGGGGCCTTTGTACTGGTTATTTGTATTTTCGCCAATACGGTTTTCTTTCTTTTTATCTAGGCAGAAGGTTTCTGGCGGGGAACAAGGATTAGGGTGTTAGGACTGATGCTTTTGAATTACTGCTTTTGATTGATGGGATTTGGGTTTTTTGTTGATTGCGCTCGCTAAGATCTTTTCTTTCGATCTTATGCCTACGTATTCCCGTTTACCGAAACAGGGAAATCAGAGCGTTCGTAGTTCCTCCTATTCTATGGGAGGAAATGGGTGTTTTGGTGTCTTGTTCAAAGCCCAAGACATGAAGCGAAAGGTGATTTGTATCTTGTTCAAAGCCCAAGATGTGAAGCTGAAAGGTCTATTTGTGTCTTGTTCAAAGCCCAAGACGTGAAGCTGAAAGACCTCGACTTTAGAGAGAATTTGTCATCTCTAAAGAAGGGAGAAGGAGAATTACTTTAACTGGGATACGTGGATCCGAGCAATGCCATAATTTCCGAAGAAAGGGTTTTAACCTAAAGGAGAAGACTTTAACTCAGTGTAGAGCAATGCCATCTTTCCTTAGGAATTTCTCATGCTAAAAGAGGGACAGTGGCATGGATGTAGATGATCCAGAGGCTTGCCGCTTACATCGATTAGATGAAGGGAAAGGAGTTGTTGATGTTTGTGTACTGTGAACAAGGCACAGCTTTGATGCTAAAAGGTTAATTGGATTAACCAGTGGTTTTCTTATAAGAAGCCTAAGAGGAGGTTAATTTCCGCTAGGAAAATCATTATACAAAGCCTAAGAGGAGGCTACTTTGTGTCTCGTACAAAGCCCGAGAAAGAGGCTAAAAGGGTTCGACCCAGTGGGGCATATCGTTATACAAAGCCTAAGAGGAGGCTGTCAAAGAGTTGACTCAGTTGGAGAATCTTTTATACTCAGGAAGAGAGTGTTTTTGTATCTCGCACAAAGCCCGAGAGAGAGGCAAAAAGGTTATTTTGACTCCACTGGGGAGAATTTTGGTATCTCGTACGAAGCCCGAGATGGAGGCTATTGTAACTGTTTCAGTTGAGTGACAGATCCAATATACTGATTTTAAAAGAGAAAATCAGTTCTTTATGTGAGTAACACTGTACCCAGGGGTTTGATTTGAGGATCAGGGATATTTCCTCCTCTTTGAGGAAACAGGAAATCCAAAGGGTATTGAGACTGTCCGAGTCTGCGGGTTTCCTTCCTATTTAACGAAGGGTGCTTGAGAATGTCTTTGAGACTCAAGGAAGTTAGACTGTCCGTGTCTAGAGTTTTATCTTTTATACTATGCTGTGAGAAACAGTTGTAGATTCTATGAAAGGACTGTTCTATGAGGATGACTAAGTTCTGTTCCTATACCTCTAGGAGGTCGTCGGGACAATTTGTACGAAGCCCAAGAGGAGGTTGGAAACTTTTAAGAAGCCGACGGGTCCTTGTATTAAGCCCAAGAGGAGGCTATCATTCCCGGAGGAAGAGATCATTATACGAAGCCTAAGAGGAGGCTGTGAATACTTCTAAGAAGCCGTAGTGTCCTTGAATAATGCCCAAGAGGAGGCCGATGCTTTTAAGAAGCCCGTGGGTCTATCATCTCCTTTCCATTAGGAGAGATAACTCTTTTAAAGATAAAAAAACCACTGGTAAACGTGCGAGGTTTACTATCCAGCGACTTTTAGCTTTTAAAGAGGGTTCCTTAGTTAAGGTCCAAGATTATGACCGTAGTGGGTACCCAAACCCCGAGACATTCAAGGCAAGCTATCCACAAGGAATAGATCAAGTCAGGAAAGTTCGAGAATTGGGAAGAAACTCAAAGATGCCATTCACGGAGAATACATTCATCTTGGGGAGTAGAGTTTCTTGACGATTCCTAAGGAGGACAGCCGAAGAGAAGACTGTATCTGGTGCTCCTATTGGGGATCTAGGCGTCTATTTCTACGAATAAGTGAAACAGTGTCACCTAGTTCTAGACGTAGTAGCCGGGGAAACTCGAAATATCTATAATATTATTACACAGTAGATATGAGTTTATGAAAGGAGACTTACAGTGAGCAGCCCCACAATACAGTTTATAATATGAAAGCAGTAAATGAAAGCGATAACCACTAACTCGTGAGCAGCCCCACAATGCAGTTTGGTTAGTTGTTCAACAAAGAAAGATTGAAAACAACAGTATATTCAAAATCAAAGGAGAAAGTGCTTTGAAAAAGAAAGATTTGGGGCTTACAGCTCAAGGAGAGGCCCAGGGTTTTATCAGTGAGCGCACTGTTTGACTTTGTACAACAGGACTTATACAAGTGACTGGGGCCCAAGATGGTTTTCTGTACAAAGGGATGGGTCTTACACTCTCTCAAGAGGCCCAAAAAGGTTTAAAGAAAAAAGAGTGGGGCTTATAACACGAGGGTAGGCCCAAAAATGATTTTTTCGTTTAAAATGGCGATCGCGCCGAGGTTTTCTTTTAACGCAGAGGGACTTATACAATAAGTGAGGCCGAAAATTGTTTTGGTTAAAAGGGGGATTGGGTCTTACACTCTAATAGAGGCCCAAAGTGTTTTGAATGGTCTTATAGCTCAAGGAGAGGCCCAAGAGTTATTTTGAAAAGGCGACGATCGCGCCGTTTGTTTTTTACGGTATCGGGACTTATACAATATACTGAGGCCCAAAAATGATTTGGTCAAAAAAAGGATTGGGTCTTACACTCTATTAGAGGCCCAAAAAAGTTTTAAGAAAAAGAAATGGGTCTTTCTACTCGAGGGTAGGCCCAAATGGTTTTTATTTTTAAACGGGCGACGATCGCGCCGTTTACTTGTACAGAGGGACTTATACAATGGATGAGACCCAAAAAGTTTTTGTACAAGGGGGGATCGGTCTTACACTCTCTCAAGAGGCCCAAAGTGTTTTGAAAATGATTTATGAGGGTTGAATTAATCCAAAACCCTAATTTGTTTCCAAAATGTATTTAATTGAATAAAAATTCAATTAAAATGACCAAAAATTGTTTAACACATGGAAAACAAATTGTGATCTTGGATTAATGCTTCAAAAATTAAGTATTGACCTACAAAATAATTAGAAAGCATTAAAAGTTGCAAAATCAATGTAGAAAAAATATTTAAAATGCCAAAAACAATCAAAATATTAATTCTTTGCAAAAATATCAATTACATGAAATAAATAATATTTTTGGGATTTTTTGATAAAATAAAATATTTTAACATTTTTGTGAATTATTAAAAAAAGAATCAACTCAAAATCATTAAAACTCAGAGAGAAATTAATTTTTGAATCAATTAAACAAAATCACAAAATTCAAATATTTGAATTTGGAAAAAAGGCGCCAAGAACAAGCAAGAACACGCGCGTTTTTCTGGGTTTCTCAGATTTGCATTTTCTACCCAATCTCCATGAATAAGTAATCATATCATGTAATCCACATATCATTATGCTCGTCTCAACCTCACGATCATGTCTATGTACTTTAATTTCATTTAAATTAAACATACAACAAGAAATCACAAAGAGACCTCAAGAACCCTAATTTCTGCATGAAGGCTAGGATTTTTGATACACGATTCAAACAATGCAATTAATTGAGGGAAAACATTCCATACATCATTATGAACATATGGCCAAATTATTGTGCGAGGAAATATGCATAGATTGAGAGATGACCAAGTATGTGCTTACCTCCAAGCCGTGACAGCAAGTGCAAAGTGATTTTTGATTTGGAGATGTTACAGATGAGTGGTGATGATCTGAACAGCTTCCCTACACCCTATGGAATGTGTTTGGATGGTTGGACTTGATTGAAATTGGCTGGATCACTTTGTGGTACCTCAGCTGCAACTTGTTTGAAAATTTGAGCAACCAGCTTGTGATTTCATGAAATTGATATTTCAGAAGTTATGTGACTGTTTGATCAGCTCATATGTGATGTATGTGAGGTGTGTGAGTGATTGGTTTGTGCAGAATTGCTCTCAAACTCAAAACCCGATAGTTACCTTGCTAAGAAAGGCATTTTTGCCAAGAGAAAGAGATTTTGATGAAAGCATCTGTTAGATGGCTTTGGTGTACTTAAACTGACCACAATTGAGCTCTATTTATAGTAGAGCAAGTTTGTTTTGCAAGGAATAGTGCATGGCAGCTGGTAAGTAGGTTTGACCAATGTTGGTAAATGAAAATCCAAGTCTCCTCTAGCCATTGACTAGAGGTTAGGGCACAGAGCTTTGGTCCCCTTGGTCTTGGATAAGTCTTTACTGATTTCAGATGAGAATGGCTCAGTCCATGCCACCTTGATGGTTCCATTGAATGCCTCATTCCAAATTTGAAGTCTTGTCCCTATTTTGGCCATTCTAGGTTCAACATGCTATTTCTTGTTCCATGGACTTTGGAGGCTTGGCTCAGTGATTGTCCCCTTTAGATTCAATCCTATGAGGTGTCCAAGTGGATTGGAGTAATTGAATTTGGCTGATTTTGGCAAATCGACCAAAGTTGCAAATTCTGCCTTGCCTTGACAGATTTCAGCAAGGCAACTTGGCAATGTTGTATCTCATGGTGTAGGTTGAATTTGGCAATGTTCTTGGCCATTTTGGAAAGCTCTTACATGATACAACAACTGTTTGAACAAGTTTGGTTTTGATCTCTTTTGATTCCAAGTGAAAAATCCCCCTACATTTGGCAAAAAGTGAGGCAGAATCTGACTTAGTGAAAATTTCACTGTGTTGGAAAAAGTGACATTTTCACTTTTTAGCCACTTTGATCACTCCATAACTCAAAATCCTTAATGAATTGGAATGACTTGTAGTTGAAGTTTTTGTAGGTGATAATGAGGGCTACAAATCCATCTTTGGATGAGAAAAAATGGCCTTGTGGTTTAGGAGTTATGGCCCTCCAAAGTTGGTACCTTTGCCACTTTATTTTTAACTTAGAAAAATTTCTAAGTTTTATGGTTACCCCTTTTACAAGTTATCACACTTTTCTTGATTTTTCTTGATGAATGATGATTAAAATCATACATTAACATCATTTTAGCGTTAAAAATCCATTTTGTTGAAAAATCTCAAAAAGTCAAAGTTGACTTTTGTGCACAGTTGACTTTTTATCAGATGAATTCCAAACTGTGCAATTCTTCAGGAAATCATGTCCTTGACCTAAATCAATCTTGATGGACATGTTCCATGGGTGTCATAGGGTATATTCAATCATGTATTAGGGTTTGGGAGCATGTCCTGGTCAAAAGTCAAAGTTACAGTTGACTTTTCCCTTAAAACCCTAATTGTGGTGCAGATGAAATTGAGACTTGTTGCTCAAACTTCTTGGATCAATCCATTGTTCCAAATGGATCAATATGGTATATTAGAGACCCTCAAATCATCTCTTGAGGTCTTGGCTCATGGTTTGTCCCAAAAGTCAACTTAGGGGTGAATTAGGTCAAGAAACCCTAATTCCTGATTTTTGATGAATGCATCCCCTGAGGCAAAATTGACTTGATGCATGGGTTCATGAGGTTACATGAAGCATATTAGGTTATGTTTTGGATCATTGCCTTGTGCCCAGATGAAAATTTCCATCTGGAGGCCCTGGTCGACCAAAACCCTAATTTGGTGATACTGTCGATCTTGAGACTTGATCCACCTAGAAGGGAGCAGCCTTGTGCTTAATCCTTGAAGTGGGAGTCCTTTTTGATCCATTGTGGATGTTTGAGAGATTAGACAAGTTGAAGATCATGTCATTTCTTGATTGAGCCTTTGTCTAAAGCTCAGAGAGGGCTTGAAACCCTAATTTTGATTGTAGTGGATGCTCACCCATCCTTGGGGAGACTAATGAAGCATAAAGGTACATCCATATTGTGATGATGATTTTCACAATGATGGGAAATCTAAGTGGTCAAAATTTGGGGTATTACATTATGCTTCGAGGCAGTTGAGGGTGTATGAGAAAAATTATCCTACTCATGATCTCGAATTAGCGGCCGTGGTTTTTGTGTTGAAAATTTGGAGGCATTATCTCTTTGGTGTAAGATACGAAGTCTTTAGTGATCACAAAAGTTTGAAATATTTGTTTGATCAGAAAGAGTTGAATATGAGGCAACGGAGATGGTTGGAATTCTTGAAGGACTACGATTTTGGCTTGAATTACCATCCTGGTAAAGCTAATGTGGTAGCCTATGTGTCGAGTCAGAAATCGTTGCATATGTCCGCTTTTATGGTTAAAGAGTGGGAACTTTTGGAAGCTTTTAGGGACTTGAGTTTGGTGTGTGAAGTGACATCCGACAGTGTGAAGCTGGGTATCCTAAAGGTTACTAATGAGTTTCTGTTGACCGTAAGCGAGAAACAGAAGTTGGACGTGAAATTTGTGGATTTGATGTTGGTTGGAGAAAAGGATGCGAGTAGTGATTATAAAGTAGATGATAATGGTGTTTTGAGATTCCGTGGTCGAATTTGTATTCCGGATGATTCGGATTTGAAAAAGATGATTTTGGAGGAAGGACACCGGAGTAATTTGAGTATACATCCGGGAGCTAATAAGATGTACCAAGATTTGAAGAAGATCTTTTAGTGGTCTGGATTGAAAAGAGATGTGGCTCAGTTTGTGTATGCGTGTTTGACGTGCCAAAAGTCGAAGGTGGAACATCAGAAGCCTAGTGGTTTGTTGCAACCGTTGGATATTCCTGAGTGGAAATGGGATAGCATTTCTATGGATTTTGTAACAGGGTTGCCGAATACACTGAGGGGACATAATGCTATTTGGGTGGTTGTGGACAGACTGACTAAATCGGCGCATTTCATTCCAATTGACATCAGTTTTTCTTTGGAGAGGTTAGCTGAGATTTATATCAGTGTGATTGTGAAGCTACATGGTGTTCCGTTGAGTATTGTTTCGGATCGAGATCCGAGGTTTACCTCGAGATTTTGGGAAACTTTACAAAAGGCGTTGGGTTCTAAATTAAGATTGAGTTTGGCTTATCATCCTCAGACGGATGGACAGACAGATGGACAGAAGGAGAGAACGATTCAGCCGTTGGAAGATTTGTTGCGGGCTTGTGTTCTTGAACAAGGTGGTGCGTGGGATAGTTATCTTGCGTTGGTTGAATTCACGTATAATAATAGTTTCCATTCGAGTATTGGAATGGAAACTTTTGAAGCGTTATATGGACGAAGATGTCGAACACCGTTGTGTTGGCACGAATCTGGTGAGAGTTCGGTGGTTGTACCAGAATTGATTCAACAGACTACGGACAAGGTGAAACTTATTCGTGGGAAAATGAAGGCTTCTCAGAGTAGGCAAAAGAGTTATCATGATCGAAGAAGGAAAGATCTTGAGTTTCAAGAGGGCGATCATGTATTTTTTAGAGTTACACCGGTGACGGGTGTTGGTCATGCATTGAAGTTGAAGAAGCGTACTTCTCGGTTTATTGGTCCTTACCAGATATCCGCGGGAGTGGGTGTTGTGGCTTATCGGGTGGCGTTGCCGCCGAATCTGTCGAATTTGCATGATGTGTTCCATGTTTCACAGCTTCGGAAGTATGTTCCGGATCCGTCGCATGTCATTCCGATGTATGAAGTTGAGGTAAGGGAGAACCTTACAGTGGAGGCATTACCAGTGAGAATTTTGGATCGAGAGTTGAAGCGGTTAAGGGGCAAGGATATTGCACTTGTGAAAGTAGCGTGGGGAGGCGTTGCTGAGGGCAATTTGACTTGGGAGTTGGAGAGTCGGATGCGGGATTCGTATCCAGAGTTGTTCGTCTCAAGTAATATTTTCGAGGACGAAAATTTCTAAGTGGGGGAGAGTTGTAACGCCCCAGTTTTGGTTAGTTTTATTTAATCGAGTCGTTTTGATTATTTTATTATTATATTATTTTATTTTTTTTACTTTTATTTGGAAATATATTATTTTTCATTGTTGTTATGTTTTATCGCGTTTTGGGAGCGTTTGCGAGATATTTGAGTGTAGGGGTAATTTGGTCATTTTGCTTTATTTTCCTTAAGTTAGAAAATAGAAAGAAAAGAGAGAAAAATAGTAAGGAAAGAAAAAGAGAAGAAGAAAAAGAGAAAGAAGGAAAAGAAGAGAAGAAAAAGAGAGAAAACTTGTGGATTAAGAAATCGATCAACCGACTTTCAAAAACACGATTAAATCGGGTAAGGGTGCGAAACTCGATTATCATATACTTGTGCATGATTATGTATGTATGTTTTTGGTTGATATTGGATTGAAATTGAAATATAGAGTAAAACCGATAATATGTTGGAATTGTTAGAATTTGATATAATTTATGTCTGAAATCATGTTTTAGTGTCCCTTATTGTTGATACATGATAGATACATGTTGTTAGGCATTCAATTGGTAATTTTCTGGTGTTTAGGTGAGATTGGGAGTGAGTTTTGGGTGAATTTCGCAGAAAAATTATGCAGAAAATTTCTGGTTTTTCCACTGCCCATACGCGTATCACTCAAGGCAATACGCGTATTGGTTAAGGCAATACGCGTATGGCATTGAAGAAATGTGGGCAATACGCGTATGGAGTTCCATTTTTCTCGGCCATCTGCCCATTTGCGTAATGGTACGCGTAAGGTTGAGGGCAATACGCGTATGAAGTGAGGCAATACGCGTATTGGAGTTTTAGTGGGATTTTTAGGAGGAATTGGTCTCTGCCCATACGCGTATCAAGTTGGGGAATACGTGTATGGAATGGCCGAGGGAGCAAGGCAATACGCGTATGGAAGATTGCAGAATTGTGTTTTTTCGTGATTACTTTTCTTGTTCAGTCCGTAACTTGTGTTCCGATTATCCATTTTTAACATTCTTGGTATCGTTGAATAGCTATTGAACTGTACTTTCTTATGATGATGGTTTTGAGATTGTTGACCGATTTAATTAAGTCAGGAATTTGGAAATGTGTCATTTTGTCGACTTTTACCATTTTAATTGTGCGTAATTGATGTGCTATCATGCAATGTGCTGGTGATATATGTGGTATGACTTGTGTGTTGATTATATGAGGTGAATGCATGTGTTTAAATGTTATGATGGGGGTTTGTGGCCTTATGGCAATTAAATGCATTGTCTTGGGCTTGAGTGCAAAGCATGATTATTGTTGAGTGAGATGATTGCATATATGTGTGCATTTGAATGTCATGAGTCATTGTATGCCAAGCATCATGATATGCATTCTTGAGATGTCGTGTGCCCTAGTGGGTGTGAGCGACGAAACGATTCCAGAGGGAATCCGCTATAACTTTGTGTGCCTTATACAAAGAGGACCTAAAGCAATGATTATAGACGATCATGTGCCTTATACAAAGAGGACCTAAAGCGATTGGATTATGTGCCTTATACAAAGAGGACCTAAAGCGATCCATAAACGTCGTGTGCCTTATACAAAGAGGTGTGAGCGACGGGGAACATCGTTTGCCCGACGGGGAGTTACATTAAGTAACAAGCGATGGTTCTAATAGTTCCTGAGTGAACTAATGTTGAGATTGACGGATAGATGGTACCGCATTTGCATAGAGTCGTTGTGTCGGTCTCTTTGCATTTGCATAAATCATGAATGGATTGATTTTGTGTGGAATTGTGAATGGAATTGATGAGTTGAGATATATATATATATATATATATATATATATATATGTTGTTGATAAAATGCATTTATTTGATTATATATGCCTTGGTGTTGGATATATGATGATATGCATTGTGTTGTTTTGCGTTTGAATTCTGGTATGAGTTGTGGTGAGAATATTACATGTGTATTTTGGTGTTATTATATAGTTGTATGCAATTATATTATGATTGTGTTTCTCACCCTTCTGCTGTTTTGAATGCTCTATGAGGCATTGCAGAGTAGATGCTGAAGGTCTTTTTGTGAAGCTTAGGTCTTCATTCTTTTGTCGGTCGGCTCTAATATGTAGCACCGGGTAGTCAGGGAGATCGTTGTGATTTATGTGTACATGTATATATATATATAGATATCTTTTGGATTGTATATGTATGGATCTGTGTATGACAGACAAACTCTTTATGTGATATATATATGAGATTCAGTTGCATATTTTTCGCTTTTATTCTGTATCTGAATTGTGGGTAGTAGGAACTAAGTTCCTCTGTTAATTGCTACCTGATTGTTGCATATCTTTATGAGCAGGTTTATTGTGTTTTGTCTCAATTGATGTGACGCCTTCGTCTATGCCATGAATATTTAATTATACTCTGATGAAATTTTTATCGCTTTATTTAATTGGGGGTATAGATTGGGGGTGTTACAAAACCGACTGGGCTTCTCCTTGAGCTATAAGACCCATCTTTGTTCATTTTCAAACTCATAGGGCCTCTAATAGAGTGTAAGACCCAACCCCTGTTGAAAACCAAAATAGTTTAGGCCTCAGTCATTGTATAAGACCCACTGTGTTTTCAAAAACCTCGTCGCGATCGTCGTTTTCAAACAAATCATCTGGGCCTACCCTCGTATTGTAAGTCCCATTCTCTTTCATTTAAAACAACTTTTGGGCCTCTTGATAGAGTGTAAGCCCCATCCCTTGTAAATAAACATTTTGGGGCCTCATACATTGTATAAGTCCCTCTGTACATTTTCAAAACAACGGTGCGATCATCGTTAAAACTTGGGCCTCTCCCTGAGCTGTAAGCCCCAACAAACTTTTTAAAGAACTTTATCCTTTGATTTTGAATTCAAATATGTGTTGTCATCAAAACTTTCTTTAATTTTTTTGTTGAACAACTAACAAAACAACATGGAAGCTCTACAACGGGTAAGTGTTTATCCGCTTTCATTTACTGCTTTCATATATATAACTGTATTGTGGGAAGCTGCGCATGGTTAGTCTTCTTTCATACCCTTTTAAAATACTTGTCATATATCAACTGTATATATACTAGTATAGTTATTTAGATTTTTCCCCGACAATTAGGTCTAGAATTAAGTAAAGCCTACTGGTCCCTCTTAAATACAAACAAAACTAGACCCCCCATAGGATTTCCAGATACAGTCTTCCCTTCTCTTGGGGTTAAACAATATGGAACAAAGAGAAAGCAGTATTCTCGGTGAACCTTTTCTCAGACTGTCACCCCTAGAAATTGTCAAAGAAATTCTACTCCCCGGAGTTGATCTATTCTTTGTGAATAGCATCTATTGAGTTTCTTCCAAACCCTCAAACTTTCCTGGAATGATCTCTTCTCTGTGAATTGCATTTCTTGAACTTCTCTTGGTTTGGGTACCCACAAACTTCCTAAAAGCACCCCCGCCTCCTCTTGGGCTTTGTACAAGGACCCTCCGGCTTCTTAGAAGTTCTCATGCCTTCTCTTGGGCTTAATACAAGGACCCTGAAGACCTCATAAAGGTATAGGACAGAAGTTAGTCATCCTTCGTTAGAGCTGTCTTTCTAAAAAAGGGAGTCAACACTCTCAGACCAATTTTAGGGTTGATACTCATCCCTTAAAAGAGTCGGCCTCCTCTTGGGCATCATACAAAAGATAAAACTTTTCCCATAGACTTGGATAGTCTAAACCCTCTTGAGTCTCGAAGACATTCTCAAGTTCCTTACAAATATAGGAGAAACCCCAGATTCTGGATTAATCTCCAGCAAGAGTTAAAACTTATGGGCTCTAAAACCCCGTCTTTCTCCCGAAATTCCCCAACCAGGTTCAGTTTAACACTATCTCAAGTCAGAGCCTCAAGGTTTATGATCTATCAATTCTTCTGCATTCCCCTGCAAGAGTTAATTCCCCATTTGGACCTGCCTCGGGATCTCAAGAATCCCCTGCAGAAGCTAGCCTCCTCTTAGGCTTTGTATGAGGATCCCTTCCTCAGCATAGTCAGCCTCCTCTTGGGCTTTGTACAATGATTCTCCCCAGTAGAGCTAACTTTTTCAGACTCTCTTGTTGAGTCAATCATCATCTTAGACTCTCTTGTTGAGTCAATCACCTTTTCAGACTATCTTGTTGAGTTAATTACTCTTCCAGACTCTCTTGTTTAGTCAATCACTTTTCAGACTCTCTTGTTGAGTCAAGCACTCTCTTGTTGAGTCAAACCCTTTTAGCCTCTATCTCGGGTTTCGTACGAGACAAATAAAAACACCCTCTCGTTGGGATAATAGCCTCCTCTTAGGCTTTGTATAATGATTCTCCCTAGCAAATTTAGCCCACTCTTAGGCTTTCTCCAGCTTGTTCAGCCACAATCCTGGGCTTTGTACAGGACAGATCAAAGTACTCTCTTGTTAAGTCAAACCCTTTTAGCCTCTATCTTGGGCTTTGTACGAGATATAAACCTTCATAAGCCTGGGATATTCGTTTCCCCAGTGAAGTCAATTCCTCCGAGCCTTCATTAGACCTTGAGGAATAAATTCCCAAATAGACTCAAACTTTTTTCCGCCTCCGTCTTGGTCTTTGTATGAGACACTTAAAGATCCTCACTAGGGTCGATTAAATTCCTCATTTCAGCCTCCATCTTGGGCCTTGTACAAGATACATACAAACCTCCCCGGCGGAGTCAAAAATCCCTTTTAGCCTTAATCTTGGGCTTTGTACAAGACAGAAAGAACCTTTTCCCCGGAAAAGTCAAACTTCTAGCCTCCTCTTAGGCTTTTTATAATGATATCCCCAAAGAGTCAGTCTTTTTTTGCCTCAATCTTGGGCTTTGTACAAGACACTAATATATACACTCTCTTGTTGAGTTGGTCTTATCTAGCCTCCTCTTAGGCTTTGTATAAAGAAATCCCCCAGCCAGGTCAATCAACCTTTTAGCATCAACCGTGTGCTTTGATCAAGGCACACAAAAATCAACAAACCCTCTTTAGAGATGACAAATTCTCTCTAGAAACCTTTTAGCTTCAGTCTTGGGCTTTGAACAAGACATCAAAACACCTTTTTCCTCCCGTATATAGGAGGAACTACGATTGCTCTGATTTCCCTATTTCGTTTAAACGGGAATACGTAGGCATAAGATTTTGAAATCTTAGCGAGCATACTAATAAAAAACTCTAGGTCCAGTAGCTTCACACATCAATTAAAACTTAGTTCCAGTACCTTACCAAAACATCGAGAAGAACCCAAACATCATCAAAAAACACACTCTCCCTGTCACACTTTCCCAACCCATCAGTAGATAAACACTATCAATTATAAAGCGGTACTTAAAGCTAACATCCCGTGGATAACCACATATAGGATGGGTAATTAACAACTACCCATTGTATAACCTGACCCCGGACCCCCCAATCTCTTTAAAGCGTTTGTTCAGTTAAACATTCGCGTGCAAGGTTAGTTTTAGATAGCTTCCCTTTCCCTTCCACCTTCATGGGATAAATAAGAAATCAGAAAGTAGCACCCTTTCTCCTTGAGGAGGAAAACCCAAACTTCAGCGATAAGGTGGCCGCGTCACCGACAAAAATTGCTCGCTACACATTCCATTTCAAAAAACATTGTTCAATCTATCTTATCAATTGATAATGCTCATGATGTCTGGACGAATCTGGAAAGCTGTCTCTCTCAAGCAGTTATCTTAAAAATATATGATCTCCAAGATACTTTAACTAACCTTAAACAGGGCACATTGGATGTTTCCAACTACTTTATGAAACTCACATCCCTATGGGAGAAAATTGATTCTCTACGACCAACTCGCGATTATACACGTGTTATTCCTTACACATGTGCTGCTGCATCGGACCTTCGCAAGTACCAAAACTAGGATCGAATAATCAAATTTCTGAAGGGGCTTAGTGAATCTTTTTCTACCGTTCATTCTCAGATTCTACTTCTTGATCCTTTACCCTCTCTTGACAAGACATTTTCCATGGTTCTTGGACAAGAACGACGGATAACCATTCTTGCTCTTTCTGAGAATCCCACCATGGCAATGAATTTTCACCCTACTAATCCTACTGAGGGCGCTTGTGGTCGAGGTCGCTCGACCAATGGTCGTGGTTCCTCTTCTCATAGAATTTGCACGCATTATGGACGCACAAACCACACGGTGGAGACATGCTTGATAAAACATGGATACTGTAGTGGGGAAATTTGTGAGTGTAAGCTATTGATTAACTTAACTCATAAAGCAAGAGTCGCCACCACACTTTTATTTTATCCAAAAAGGAAAGGAAAAAGAGCGAACAAAACCTAAACAAGTTCTAAAACAAGAACAAACAGAGAATGGGTAAGGGGGTTGGTTACGCTAAGGGAATATGTTAGCACCCAAAATGTCTATAGTACTCTATAGGAACCCTTTGAAATATCTACGCTTTTTGGTTTGAAAAGGTTTGTTTGAAATGAGATTGGCGAGATGAGAAGAGAAGTATTTTTTAAGATTTTTGTGTTTGGAGAAACTTCTCACCTCATGCCTACGTACCCACAAAGTGCAATATAGGATCAAAACCTCATAGTTCGTGGTACAAATAAAAAAAAGTTTATTATGGTTGATTTTAAATGAAAAGACAAGTCTTTATTTTAAGGAGAAAACTACGACTAGTCACCCACAAGTATAAGTAAACAACATTTGCATCACCTTAAGATGGAGGATTTTTGCTTGGATTAAAATCAACAAGTCTATCACTCAACATCTAAGTGGAAAATGGCAGCATCTTAAATACTATGGGGAATAGGAGAATTACATCTCAACTATGAAAATGACTCATGTCTAAACTTTATGAAAAGTTTTAAAGGAAAAAAGTGCACAAAGGCACAAAAGGTTTGAATGAGTGTTATACCCCAAATTTTACCTGTTAGATGTCATAACATCTTGCACTTACATTAGGGTTCAATCATCCATGCATTGTTAACTAACCACTATATCTTGCTAGTTTGTTTCCTTTTGTGAAAGCTAGGGTTTGCCTAAGAAAGAGAACAAGATCAATAAGCCAAGCTCTCACATGTTTCAAAGCCTCCTAAGACATTCTTTGGCTCCATACAACCACCCCAAGTGTTCACTAGGTGATTGACATTGATGCCTGAAGTCACCTGTTCAAGAAAGCCAACTGAGGCTCCAAAGTTTAACCATTTGGTCTTGAAAACCAATCATGAAGTTCTCAAATCATGTGCCATGATCTCATGTAATTGGATCAAGAGGAATCAAAAGGAGACCTTCAGATCAAGAGTTGTGGAATTAGGGTTTTCACCTGAAGAAGTACAAAGGAATCTTGGTGTGATCACTCAATGTCTTGATTGGTTCATCAACCAATTAAGCTTACATACACTCAAGAGATCTTATTAATCAAAAAATCAAGTGTGTTTGACTCCCATCACAAATGCAATAAGCCTCAAGTTCCATCTGGCCTAGATTAGGTTTTTTTGTTAGGAAAGTCAACCATTGTCTTTGATTTTGATCAAGGCATGATCCCAAGCCTTGGGACATGATTCCATTTGTTCATGATCATCCTTGGAGGCCATTCATTGGTATTTGAAGAGGTTGAGAAACCAAGATCATCAAAGGTCGTCCAATTGAATTCATGAAGAAACTAAGGTTTTTGACAAAAAAGTCAAGCCTTGACTTTTGATATTTTTGATCCAAGATGAAGTATTCAAGCCATATTCCATCAAGGCATGTTTGATCCTTGAGTTAGAGCATGAAATATTAACATTTGAGAGGTTTCTTATAAAAAGGGCAAAGTTTGGTCCTTGAAATTTTCTAAGTGTTGAAAAATTCACTCCTTGTGCAAACTTCAAAGAGTCATAACTTTCAAACCACACATCCAAATTTTGTGACTCAAAGCTCAAATTAAAGCTCTCATCATGAACTTCAAAATGTATTAGAGGGTCCTTCTTCAAATAAGGCTTTGTTTTTAAGATATAAGGCTTGGAAGTTCAAGACAATTAAAGACTTGGTGAAATTTCACTACATTTTGCCTTAATTTTCAGCCAACTTCACCTCCATTTTTCATCAAGATCCCAACATAAGCATAATGATGGAAAACCTCTTCTAATCACCAAATCTCTTACATTTTTTATGTTTAAAGACAAGATTAGTGATGTCTAGACCTCTGCCACGAATTTGCAAGTGGTAGTATTAAAAAATGGGGGTTTAATCAAGTGGATGCAAGTTGACATCATGAAAGAGAAACTTTTCAAAGAGCATGGACAACTCCAAGATTTTGGAAGTTTTGAGCCATGCTCCAATCCCATCAGTCCAACTAAGCAACTCAGAAGCCTAGTCTGATTACCAACTGTGCCCTTGAAACCTGGAAACTTGGTTATGTTCTTATCTTTTACGATAGAAAGAAAAAGAGAGTTTTTGGCCAGTTGTGATTTCTGCCCATACCTTCACTCCTCAACTTCTCCTATAAATAGAGGATGAAACCTCATTACAAAACACACCAGAATCACCCTACACAAAGGCTGATTACTCCCTCCATTCTCTCCCTCACTCTCTCTTGCAAATTTGCAAGAACAATGCTCTAGATCATTCCACTCGTGCACTTCTCAAATAAACTTCACAAACCACCTCTATACATCCATTAGAGTTCACTCAAACCATCAAAAACTTTTTGAAACACCTAAATCCCCAGTTGCCGTTTTCAAGTGGGAACTTGCAAGAAGGATCGGGTTTCACTTTTGAGGCATCTTTCAAAGCTCTCAACCACTTGGATCAACTCTCCTAGCATCAACAAGGCAAGGCAGGTCATCATTTCCATTATGTAAGTGCCATAGAAGAAGCGTTGGACTTTCTCCAAGAGGTAAGGTTCTAACCTTTGAAACTCACATGTTCATGCACTTTTCTATTTTCATTTGATTGGTAAAATGTAGTATGTATTGTGTTTTGTTGTTCTGAATAAATGCTGGCTGTGTTTGGTTTGAATACTTCATGTTGTAGTTTTTGGTGTTGCACTGTTGTGGAGGGTATTGTACTTTATACATTGAGTGTTATGTCAAACCAGTGTTATATCTTTGTTCCTTGTGAAAAATCTTCCATTTTTGTTTTTTTTACATCTTTTGATTTGATGGAGAAATGAGAAAGATATAGTTGTTGGAAGTTCTGGCCATGGTGGTGTTTCTAGGGCACGAGAAAGAAAGGAAATGACAGAGTGAGGAAGAAGAAGAAGAGTGAGTAGGAACCCAGTCAGCGTGACATGGCGCTGACTGGATGCTGATTTGGCCATGTGAAGTGGTTTTAAAATAAAAACAATTGAACGCGTATATTGTTTGGATGTAACAGCCACCCCAGTGGGAGAAACCTTGCCTTGCCTTTCCTCTCTTCGCTTGCCTTGCTTGGGTTCGATCTTGCTGATCAACCCTTTTGTGCATTTTTCTGATTTATTCATTGGCTTTTTCTATTTTATTGTGTGTTTGCATTACTTTGTCACAGAGCGCTGATGGTTCAGTTGTTAAGGGTTTTGGGTTGTAACCTCCATGACGTGGGTTCAAGTCCCATGGTGGACATTTCCTTTTGTTGTGGTGAGAATCGGATATCAAGCTATTAATTAACTTGAATCACAAAACTTTGAAATACACCACCGAGCTTTGATTTATCCAAAGGAAAGGGTAAAGATCGAAGAAAACCCTAATTGTGCTATGTGAAGACACAGCTAAGAGATCGGGGGTTCGGGGGTTGGTTATACTAAGGGAAGGTATTAGCACCCTAAGTATCTGTAGTACACTACATGAACCTATTGTTTGTATTTATGTTAAGTTATTGTTTGCTTGCTAAGGAATCTGCTAAGGTTAAGGTAAATACCAAAGTGCTAAAGTTAAAGACCTAATGGTAAAGACCTAGGGGGATGTACACTAAGTATGCTCGCCAAGACGTCGCATCTTTTGCCTACGTATCCTGACTAAAGAATCAGAGCATTCGTAGTTCACCTAACTAAGGGCGAGGAACCATTGACTATAGCCAAAGTTCCAAGGGGAATGAGTATGATACTCATGTAGAGTTAAAGAACTCTCTAAGTCTAAGTTGTAAAAGGGTAAGTGAGTACTCATGATGATGAGAGTCACATAGAGTTTAAGAACTATATCCTAGCTTTAAGTTTAAGGGGGGAATAGCTCTAATAAGGCCTTGGGGGGGGGGGGGGGGGGGGGGGGAGAACGTCATTATAATGATGCTCACATAGAGTTAAAGAACTCTAGGTGGATCCTAAGTTGTAAGGTAAGTGACTCTAATGAGGCCAAGAGGGGGAGGTGAGCAACTATGATGATAGTGCTCACCAGAGGGGAACCTAACTAGGTTAAAGGGAGGAGAGGCTCTAATGAGGCCAAAGGATGATCCTAATGAGGATAAGGGATGGCTCTAATGAGGCCAAGAGAGTAATGAGCTATCTATGACTTAAAAGTCAATAGAGAGACTTTCCTTTGGAAGGAGAGGAACAAAGAGGGTTAAGGAGGAGAGCTAAAGAGCTAGCCTAACTTAAAGGGGATAACTTAAAGAAGTTAAGATAACAAACATGACAAATATATTCACACGTGGATGATGGAAAAATACATGAATATAACACATGAATAGGGATGGTGAATGTAATGACATTCAAAGCAAAGATGTTACAACACCTAAGCAAATCATGAATTAAGTTCTCATGGTATAAAACATGGGTTAACAAGAAGAAGGTGACAACATCATAAGGTTCATGTATTCAAAGATTACAATCCAAGACATATAAACACTTAAGTACAATTCAAACATGGCATCCAAGATTCAAGGCATACATGTGTACATGCTTGGTCAAACAATTTCATGTTGAAAGGGCAAGGTGACAACAAAAGCTCAAGGCATGACAAGATTTTCTTAAAAGACATTTACATGTAAACAAGGTGAATCAACGGCATACAATGTTACATAATCTCATGAGATTCAAACAACATGTATTAGGATTCAATTAATCAAAACAAACCAAGACCTCATGGTGAAAGATCAAGAGAATCAAGGTACTTCACATAAAAAAAACCCTAAAAATGCAACCATCTTTGAATGCATACAAAGGCAATGAAAAAAATATCTTTTTTGGATTTTTCTCTTCATAGATGAAAAAATAGAGTTTTCATGAGTGCAATGCAAAATGAATGGATCCAAAATGATAAAAATCAAGAGAGTTATGAACAAAACAAAAAGAGGAACAAACCATAAAATTAAATAAATAAGATAATAAAAATAAAAGGGAATGTCTCCCCTTAGGTTTGAACCCACGTCCTGAATCTCGCCCCCCAAAACACTCACCAACTGAGCTGTGTGTGCATTGTGAATAAGTAATGCAATCAATGAATAAAATAACAAAAAAAAACGAAAATAAAAAAAGAACAAAAAGGTTGATCAGCAGAAACGAACCCAGGCAAGGTAAGCGAAGAGGAAAGGCAAGGCAAGGTTTCTACCACTGGGGTGGCTATTACATCCAAACGTAATATGCCTTCGATTGTTTTTATTTTAAGAACCAACCAGAACGGCCACCTCAGCGCCACGTTGGGCTGACTGGGTGCCACCTCAACATCATCTTCTCCATCATCCTCTCCATCACTCCTGCCCTAGAAAGAAACCCCATGGCCAGAACTTCCCACAACCATATCTCTCTCATTTTCCCACCATTTCTCATGAAATAAAAATCAAAGTTGGAGCATTTTCCAAGAGGGACACGAATATGGTATTAGTTTAAACTAACAACAACTATATGATTCACAAATCATCACACAACAGCATGGTACCAAAAGTTTTCAACACATTGCAACATGTAACATTCTAACTAAACCAAACAAACAATCATTCAGAAACATTCAACAGCACACATACTACATCTTACTAATAAAAAGGCAATGAAGTAATGTATGGATATGAGACTTTGAAGGTCCGAAGTTCCTTACCTCTTGGAGAAAGTCCAAGGCTTCTTACCTCTTGGAGAAAGTCCAAGGCTTCTTGGCAATGGTTATAGTTGAGAAATAAGTATCCTGAGAGCTTTATCAAACCTTTGAGGGAATGCCTGAATGGTTGAATCAACTGGAAATCAATTGGAACTCAGAACATAAAGCTCCTTGCAACAATGGAGTTTTGAAATGGAAAATATGGCTAGGAGTGTTACAGAAAGTTTCCAATGTATTGGATGGAGTCTATAGGTGGTTTAGAGATGATCCATGGTGTTTGTTTGAGTTTGGCACGAGTAGAATGAAGATTTGGACAGTTCTTGCAAATTTGCAAGATTACTTGATTCTGAGAATGTAAGAGTGTTTAGGGTTTGCTTTGTGGCTTTTTGTGATGTCCTTACACTGAGGAATAATGCTCTATTTATAGGGAGAGCTGGAAGGCTTGCAGCATGGGCTAATGTTACAACATGCCAAAATTGCCCTTTCCAAGTTTCCTTCGTGCAAGTGAGCTGGCTGGGTCAATAGCTTTCAAGAGCTCTAGCAACTGATTAGTAGTAGGTTTTTGAGCTGTTGGTGTGTGTTGATGGGATTGGAGCAAGGCCCTAGGCTGCAAGAAAATGGGAGTGACCATGCCTTTGTGAAAAGTTTCTCATTCATGAATCCACTTGCATCAACTTTGTATAAAACTAATATTTTTAATGTGGCAACTTGCATTTTCATGGAAGAGGTCCCAAACACACTAATCTTACCTCTAAACATCATAAATGTGAGAACTTTGGTGATTAGGAGTGGTTATGCATCATTATGCATATGTTGGAATCTTGCACTTCAAGAAATGAACCTCAATATTCAATCCTTCGAAACTCCTAGCTCACTCAATGGATTTGGGAGTTTTTGTACTTTTTAGAAAGCCCCAAATGTCCTCTACGAAGTTCATGTTCACTCCAAGTCCTAGATCCAAAGGGATCATGGTGAAAAATGGAGATGAAGTTGGCTGACATTTAGGGTAAAAGTGATGAAATTTCACTAAGTCTTTAATTGCCTTGAACTTCCAAGCCTCCTAACTTAAAAACCAAGCCTCTTTTGAAGAAAGACCCTCTAATATGTTTTGAAGTTCATAATGAGAGCTTCAATTTGAGCTTTGAGTCACAAAAATTGGATGTGTGGTTTGAAAGTTATGACTCTTCAAAGTTTGCATAAGGAGTGAATTCTTCCACACTTAGAAAAATTTAAGAACCAAACCTTGCCCTTTTTGCAAGAAACCTTTCAAATGGTGATTTCTCATGCCTTAACTCAAGAATCAAGCATGTCTTGATGGAATGTAACTTGAATGCTTCATCTTGGGTCAAGATATCAAAAGTCAAAGGGTTGACTTTATTAGATGAAAATTAGGTCAGATGAATTCCATAGTGCGATCCTCAATGAATTTGCAACTTTGAACTTTTCCAAAAACCAAGATAGGTTCAAGGATATATATGAACATGTTGGCTCATGTCCCAAGACATGGGATCATGCTTTGACCATGGGTTAGGGTACAGTCGACTTTCTCATAGAGAAAACCCTAATTTAGGGTTAACCATTGCAATGCTTCAATGATCTTGCAATAACTTCAATTAGCACTTGATTCTTGTTGAATAAGACCTCTTGGATGTATGTAAGCTCAATTGGTTGATGAACCAATCAAGGCATTGACTGATCACACCAAGGTCCCTTGTGATTCTTCAGGTTAAAACCCTAATTTCCACAACTCTTGATCTGATGGTCTCTTTTTTATTTCTCTTGATCCAATCTCATGAGACCATGGCATATGATTTGAGAACCTCAATATTAGTCTACAAGACCAAATGGTTGAGCCTTGGAGCCTCAGTTGGCCTTCTTGCACAGATGACTTCACACACTGATCTCAATCACCTAGAGAACACTTGGGGTGGTTGTATGGAGTCAAGGAGTGTCTTAGAAGACTTTGAAACATGTGAGAGCTTGGCTTATTGACCTTGTATTTTCCTCAGGCAAACCCTAGCTTTCACACAAAAGAAACAAACTAGCAAGGTATGGTGGTTAGTTAACAATGCATAGATGGTTGAAACCTAAATGCAAGTGCAAGATGTTATGACATCTAAGGGGTAAAATTTGGGGTATAACAGTTGCCCCTATTTAAATAGCTTTATCGGATGGAACGATGAATGATAATCCTCGGGAAATCAAGGTGAAAGCTATTTAAATATAGCAAACCGAAAATTTTGCCCTTAGATGGAATGCATATGCTAAGGACAGGAAACGAACATGCAAATGCAGACATGCCATGAACTTCTAATATGATGATATGCCATGATGGCGTAAAAATGAAGACAAAACAAGACACCCAAAGGCAAAGACCTAAACACGCACGGGTGAGCCTGACTGGGGTGGAACAAAGGTTTAGTACCCACAAGAAAAACTCACTGGGGATTCAGGTTATCAACCAACAAAAAAAGACTCACTAAGGAGAGAGTAACAAAACACAGGGGATAAGATGGAAGTTAGAGAGATATTCTCCACTGGGGAAAGATCCAGGGAGATGGACGACAGGTTCAAATATGACCGGACGGCATCAGGGACAACAGAAAAAGAAGACAAACTCTTTACTAGGGATGAAACCAAAAAGAAGACATGATCTCCACTGAGGATCAATTTGAATAAAAGGAAAAGGCTACCAACAAAATATTTTCTGGGGATTTCTTATACTGAAGCGTTCAAACGGGATCTTCAAGAAAAGCCAGAGAAGACAGAGACAAACACAAACTCTGCGTCCGCCAAATGATAATGATCACAAGGACTTTCAAAAGGGGTATCGGTAATGACCAAACCTCTGCTGGGGATAAATTGTAAGATACCAATAATGATTGGGGGAGAACATGCTAGTAAACACTGGACTTCACGATACCGATGATGATCGATATAAAACATGCAAGTGAATACTGGACTTGATCGCAGTTAAGACTGACTAGATAACACTAGATTTAAAGGCAAACAGTTAAGACTGACCAATTAACATTGGATTTAATTAACTGCCAGTAACGACTGAACTTTGGGTATCAAAGAAACAAAGTCTTCAGGAGATGCCAGTAAACACTAGACTTTACAATACCAAAGAGGATTGGATTTAGAAACGCGCCAGTGAACACTGGACTTCACGATACCGATGATGTCCAATATAGAAACATGTCTGTGAATACTGGACTTCAAACATACAGTTAAGACTGACCAATTAAGAATGGATTTTAAAAGCATGCTTGTGAACACTGGACTTTACGATATCGATGAAGACCGATATTAAAACAATACCGGTAAACACTGGACTTAGAAACCAATTATGATTGGATAAAAGAAACATCCTAGTAAACACTGGACTTTACGATATCGATGAAGACCGATATAAAAAACAATGCCAGTAAACACTGGACTTAACAAGCAACAATAACGATTGGCTTGAAGACAGAGGTCAAATATCAGATAGGGCATTACCGGGGTTGCATATTGATGACTAAACTTCTTGGGGAAAAAGGGTAATAATTAAACTTGACGCATGCAGGTGACAACCAGACGCAAACAGGACATGGATAATTATCCACGAACTTAAAAGGACACCTAACCTCAAGCAGGTTAAGGGCAAAGGCGGTAAAACCCACAAGAAAACACACTAAATACAAAATTCACCATGATATGGTATGATATGCATGCTCAAATGATATGTAAGAGATGATCCTGGCAAGAGATGAAAGACTAGGGAAGATGAGTGATGGATAACATATCCACTGCGAAGAGCCACACTGAATCTGAAGAGAACAACCGCTCAGGAGTCAAAATAGGGAACATCCTTCTTTCACTTGGGGAGATAAAAATCTTCCACATTCAACAAACATCTGTGGAAGATACCGGGGAGAAGTCCTTTGTATCACGGTGGTTAGTCATAACTGAGATATCCAATCCAGAAAATGTTGCCAATTTTTGAATTTGTTTCAATGGGGAACTACACGCTAAATTGTTTAACGGTGCTTTCGTTACAACAAGAGTCACTAGGGAAGGCATGTGATTTTGCTAAATCGTCCCAAGAGCCAAAGTGGATTATGTTTCCATTGTGTTTTCTCAAAAGATTTGTTTTTTTTTATTTCAAAATTTTCGCTTTCAAAACCATTATTAATGAATAAGTGAAGTTTTGCATAACAAGAAAACAGTAAAGAAATGATAAATATCAAACAAAGAATGGTCCAAAATATGATTTCATTAGAATGATAACTTGCCAATGGCAAAGTTCCATGGATCATTACCATTAGAGAAATGGCAATTTGGGAATAGGTTACATCATATTCAATGACCACTACTATCCCTAATGACTAAAAGTTCTCCAAAACCTCGCTGCTGATGAGAGTGATGAGTCTTCACTTCTTCTTGAATTTCCTCGTAAGGGTGACAACCCTTCTTGACTCAGTGAAACACCTTTTGTCCCTAACTTTTGCCTGGACCGCCCGTTCAGGTTTTCAATCCACCGGGACGCTCTTTTTTACCTAGGCCGCCCTTTCAGGTTTTCAACCTAGCGAGCTCTTTCTTTTTATTTTAATCCCTAACTTTTGCCAGAGTCTCCTTCAAAGGTTATGACCCACTAGGATACCCTTTTCTTGCCTAAGTCGCCATTTCTTGTTTTCGACTTAGCGGGCTTTTTAGGCGTAATATTTTCTTACTGAGTCAGCATTCACAGGGTGTGAGAGTTGTTCACCATCCATCGTTGTAAGAATTAGGGAACCTCCGGAGAACACTGTCTTCATCACTAATGGGCCTTCATAATTGGGCGCCCATTTTCCACGTACGTCCCTTTGAGATGGCAAGATCTTTTTGAGTGCAAGTTCTCCTTCACAGAATTCACGAACAAGGACCTTCTTGTCAAATGCCCTTTTCATTCTCTTCTGATACAGATGACCATGACATATGGCAGTCAATTGTTTTTCATCAATAAGGTTCAGCTGGTCATATCTCTCTTGGACCCATTCTGCTTCATCAAGCTTGGTCTCCATCAGAATTCTTAAAGACGGTATTTGCACTTCCACGGGAAGAAGAACATCCATCCCATATATCAAAGAAAAGGGAGTTTCCCCTGTCGAAGTCCAAACCGAAGTTCTATATCCATGCAAAGCGAATTGTAACATCTCATGCCAATCCTTATAAGTCTTGACCATTTTCTGCAGTATCTTTTTGATGTTTTTGTTAGCAGCTTCGACAGCTCCATTCATCTTGGGACGATAAGTTGAAGAGTTATGATGTTAAATCTTGAAATTGTCACATAACTCCTTCATTGTCTTGTTGTTCAGATTGGTCCCATTGTCCATTATAATCCTATTTGGAATTCCATAATGACAGATGATCTGGTTTTTGATAAAATGGGCAACCACTTGCTTGGTCACGTTGGTGTAGGAGGCAGCTTCAACCCACTTTGTGAAATAATCAATAGCCACTAGGATGAACCGATGACCATTAGAAGCTTTTGGCTCAATAGCCCCAATCATATAAATGCCCCAATAGAGAAAAGCCAAGGTGATGACAAAACATTCAACAACGTTGGAGGTACATGCACCTTGTCAGCATAGATCTGGCATTTATGACATTTTTTGGCAAATTGAATGCAATCAATCTCCATAGTCAACCAATAATAACCGGCCCTCAAGATCTTCTTAACCATGGCATGCCCATTGGCTTGAGTGCCAAAGGCTCCTTCATGAATGTCGTGAATCAACAGGTTTGCTTCTCGTTTATCAACACATCTTAGCAAAACCATGTCATGATTCCTTTTGTAGAGCACATCATTGCTGTGGAAAAACTTGGACGATAACCTTCACAAAGTTTTCTTGTCAAGAGTTAAAGCATTGGCGGGATACTCTTGGTTCATCAGATAATTTTTTATGTAGTGAAACCATGGTTTCCCATCCACCTCTTCTTCAACTAACTGGCAGTAGGCGGGTTCAGTCTTGCGCTCGATACTAATGAGTGGAGCTTCATTAACAAAATTAACCTTCCACATTGAAGCTAACATGGCTAGAGCATCAGCCATATGGTTTTCTGATCGTGGAACATGACAGAAAGTAATCTCGTCAAAGTGTTTGATCATCTTTACAATATAAGCATGGTACGAGACCAACTTCTTGTCTTTAGTTTCCCATTCGCCCTTCCCTTGATAAATAACCAGAGCAGAATCTCCACTGACTTCCAAAATCTTAATTCTGAGGTCAATAGCAGCTTCCAGTCCTAGGATACATGCTTCATATTTAGCAATGTTATTTGTGCATTCAAAGCAAATTCTTGCTGTAAATGGGGTATAACCACCATCAGGGTTCATCAACACAGCACCTACACCATGTCCGCTGTAGTTAGAAGAACCATCAAACATCATTTTCCAACGGGAACCAGGTTCAGGGCCTTCATCAGGGCCTGGCTCTTCACAATCCTTCACAACCATAATGTATTCATCTGGGAAATGAAACTTGAGGAACTCATAGTCTTCCACAGGCTGACCTGCGAGGTAATATGCTAAGACACTTCCTTTGATGGACTTCTGAGCAACGTACTGAATGTTATATTCTTACAAGAGCATGTACCAACGGGCAAGTCTTCCTGTTTGAGTAGGCTTTTCGAAGATATACTTTATTGGATCCATTCTTGAGATCAACAAAGTAGTGTGACATATTAGGTACTGCCTCAAACGTCTAGTGGCCCATGCTAAAGCATAGCATGTTTTTTCTAGCAGTGAATAACGGCTTTCACAATCAGTGAAATTTTTGCTCAAGTAATAGATGGCATGTTCTTTGCACCCAGATTCATCATGTTGGCCTAAAACACAGCCCATTGATCCTTCCAACACAGTCATGTACATGAAGAGGGGTCTCCCAGGGACAGGTGGGGCCAAGATCGGTGGTTTTTACAGATAACTCTTAAGTTTGTCGAAAGCCCGCTGACAGTCAGAATTCCACTCTACAGTCTGGTCTTTGCGGAGCAGCTTGAAGATTGGTTCACAAGTGGGAGTCATGTTGGAGATAAACCTGGAGATGTAATTCAAATGGCCCAGAAAATCGAGTACCTGAGACTCAGTCTGCGGAGTTGGCATCTCTTGGATAGCTTGCACCTTGTTAGGATCCACCTCAATTCCTCGTTGACTAACGATGAAACCGAGTAGCTTCCCTGATCTGACACCAAAGGTACACTTGGCAGGATTCAACCTCAACTGATATTTGCAAAGTCTTTTGAACAACTTCAGAAGGTGGTCCAAATGGTCCTCCTCACTTTGGGATTTAGCAATCATATCGTCAACGTACACTTCAATCTCTTTATGTATCATGTCATGGAAAAGGGTTACCATAGCTCTCTAATAGGTTGCCCCTACATTTTTCAAACCGAAGGGCATGACCTTGTAGCAATAAGTTCCCCAAGGAGTGATGAACGTAGTTTTGTCCATATCGGATGGGTCCATTTTGATTTGATTGTAACCTGAGAAACCATCCATAAAGGAGAAAACCGCAAAATGGGTTGTATTATCCACAAGAGTGTCGATATGCGGCAGAGGGAAATCGTCCTTCGGACTGGCTTTGTTAAGGTCCCTGTAATCCACACACATTTTCACTTTACCATTCTTCTTCATCACCGGCACAATGCTAGCCACCCATTCGGGGTATTTTGAGACTGCTAAAAAACCTGCATCAAGTTGTCGCTTGACCTCATCTCTGATCCTGAGAGCCATGTCAGGTCTACTTCTTCAGAGTTTTTGTTTCAGTGGCAGACATTCAGGCTTTAGTGGTAGTTTATGAACTACTATGTCTATATCCAAACCAGGCATGTCCTGATAAGACCATGCAAACACATCCACATACTCTTCAAGAAACTTCACTAACCGTTGTCTGATCTCTGCCCCAAGTGTTGCCCCAATCTTGACTTCTTTCTTGTCTTCATTGGTACCAAGATTGATGGTGTCAACTTGTTCCTAATGTGGCTGAAGAGCCATGTACTCGTACTCACACATTCTTGCCAACTCATCCGAGACCTCATAATCTTCCTCTCCCTCGTCTTCAGCTTGATAGATGGGTGAATCGAAGTCAATAATGAAAGTAGGGTCATTGAATACAACAGGTTTTCTGATTATTCTACATGATGGAGGGACTTATTTTATTAAAATGCACAAAACTAGATGCAAGAAGAAAATGTTTCTGGTAGTTTTGAAAAGATTGCCATTTTTCCTTAAAAGCAAAAATAGTAAATGAGAACAAAGAGTTTAACAAAACGTCATTCATTAAAAAGTTGAAAGCGGTGGCCCATACAAAATAGTCCAATAGCCTCGGGCACGGCTACGAAAATGAAAACAAACAACAAAAACAAACATATTACTCTGGCACAGGGAAAAACACAGGAATCTCAACAGCTTCCCAATTATCTAGTGCAGCGTCACACTGAAAAACCAGATGACTGATGTCTTCATCTTCTGTGTCTTCTATCACAGCATTGACCTGATATCCTTTGCTGACGAACACTTCCTGAATTGTCTTTGGTCGCACTGTTGTAGAAGCAGATGTCTCATCAAGAGTTGGTTTGTAACCCAACCCTTGGTATTTCTTCCTCTCTTGAACTTCAATGACTTTGCCCCAGCCTTCGGGAACTCCTTCTTTTAGGGCAGATTGCATACTTTTGAAGGAAGCAAAAGATGGATTACTCGGGACCACCGGTTCTTCAATGTCTAGCATGACAACATTGGCTATCTCAAGAGCTTGGAAAGAAGTTTCCAAACCATCTTCATCAGCCTAAATATAGCAGAAGGAAGACAAATTACTGACCATTAAGTCATCTTCACCATGAACAATAACTAGTTTCTCATTAATCACAAACTTCATCTTTTGGTGCAATGTTGAAGTTACAGCACCAGCTCCATGGATCCAAGGCCTTCCAAGTAGGCAACTGTAGGTAGGATTAATATCTAACACTTGAAAAGTGATGTTAAAAACATGCGGGCCAATCAGGATTGGTAAATCAATTTCACCCATGACAGATCTTCTTGAGCCATCGAAAGCTTTGACAATTAGGGAAGTAGGTTTCATCTCAGCTCCCTTGTAAGCCAACTTTTCAAGAGTCCTTTTTGGTAAAACATTCAAAGAGGAGCCTATGTCCACAAGAACTCTTGCCAAAGTGTCTTCTTGGTATTTCACAGATACATGTTGTAATACCCCAAAATTTTCCCTCTCTTTTCTTCATATCATTTAGCATGAGCTTTCATTTCATTGCATTGCATTCAAGCATAGAAAAATAAAAACATAAAGCAATGCATTGCATCTTGCATAAGGGCATGGAATCAGTGATTCTCAAAGGTGTTGATCATCCAAAGCAAAGGAACAAGAACCAAGGGTCTTCAAACAAGCCTAAAGAGTCTCTTATGTCATATATCATCTCACTTTGATCCTACAAGGCATGGGAAGAGGAGAATTCATCAAGAAGATTGGGCAGTGCACCATTTCCTACACAAGGCAGTCTAAAATTGGGATCTGACCCCCAAATGGGCAAGCTCTTTGAGTTTTTATCATCTCCAAATGTCATATCTCATCTTTGTTAGACAGGATATACATCATATTCAGAGGAATTTGGATTTGGATGATGTGTTATTTCCTCCTAACCAGAGGGTGCCAAAATTAGGGTTTGACCTAAAGTCAGTTTATCTCTGATTTTTTGGACAAAACTTGATCTCATGGTATTCCTTATGTTCTTAAGTGTATATGGATGGAAAATTGCTCATCAATTGGTTTCAGAAGGGTCTCAATTGATCAGTTGCTTGATAATCAAGGAATTGGGGAAAAAGTCAATTGTGCAGTGAAAAAGTCTACTCATGACTTTTTAAGGTCAAATTCATGATATTCATGTTACATATGTTAATTGGACAAGATTTGATCAAGAAATGAGGGAAGAATAATGAAAAATCAAGAAATCACAAAACTGCCAAAAATAGAAACTTTAAGGTTTCCAAAAATGGCAAGTTTGAACCATTTTGCACCCTACTTTGAGGCTCTCTTTCTCCAAGATAAAAGCTCCAAACCTCAGGCCCAAGTTGAGCCAATTGAAGTTCATGTTCTAAGCTTTAAATCCATATAAAGAACTCTCCCATTGGATCAAAATTGAATGAGTTATGGTTGATTAAAGTTTGACAAAACTAGGTCAAAAACCATGTCATGACCAAGCAAAACCAAGTCCACCGCCCATAATTTTGACAAACACATGGTGTGCCAAAAGTCAAGCCATTTTTATCCATCAAGGAAGCTTCAAATGGAAAACTTTCCAACATCAAAGTTGTTCATTTCCATGTCCTCTTCAATGTTGATGTTGGACAAATTTTAATTTGAGCAAGTTATGAGATGGTTATGGTAGCCCAAAGTTGGTTGCTTCACACTGAAATTCCCTAAGTCACCATGCTTTGCCTGCAGGCCAAGTAACATGCCATGCACCAGTCATGTTTTCCAACATTTCAGGTCATTTTTGAGCAAGATAGAGGCCTCATTTCTAATCTTGTTCCACACCAAGCTTGTAGTATTACACTTCTTCTTTCCAATGATCCCAAAACCTCATCAAACCATTCACTAAATTGAGAGATTTTCACCTGCAAATCACCATGCTTGACACTGATGCATTAATAGCTTAGTGCACTATTTTGGTTCAAGCTTACAACAAACACTTGTGTACTTTTGTTTCTTCATTTGGACAAACTTTCCTCTTACCATACATGTACGTCATAGCAGCCATACATCAAAGGGGAACGTGTTTGAACAAATAGCTTGTGCACTAAGTAATGTCATGCTGCAATGTCATAACATCATCTCATCACCACTGATTCACTTCATCCTCACCATAGTTTCCATAAACCTCCACCTCACTACATCATAGCCTCATTCACCCACCCTTAACTAACTTGACTCAGTTAGTTAGGGTGCACTCACTTAACCACACCTAGTTAACTCACTTAACCACGGGTTAACACACTAAACCACACATATAAATTGGAATTTCACTCTCAAATTGATTTTTAAACTTTCATTTTCCATTCTCTCTCCAAGAATTCTTCTCACTTTTCTCTCTACTCTCTCTCTGATTTCACACGATCTCAACACTCTTTTTCTACATTTCACCTTCATCATCCTCAAGATTTCATTGCTGATCAAGAACAAAGGAGAAGAAGTTCCATTATCCAAGCATAGCATCATCACAGTTTGGAATTCTTTTTTGTTCTCAAGATCTCCACATCAAGTAGCATTTATTTTGTTAAAGTTGAAGATCTAGAAGCTCAGGATTTCAAACTTTTCTCTGGTTTTCTCAAACACTCCAAGTTCTGCAAGTTTCAGGTGCCAATTTCCAATCCTCTCTTGCATGATTTCTTATTTATTTTCCTATTTTGGTGTTGATTCAAAGCTTATTAGAAGCTATGTGTGTCCTGGCTAGTTGATATGCTCTTTAGGAGCTTAGGTGTGATTTTAGGAAAAAATGTATTGGTTCGGTTTGTTATGTACGTGCATGATCTATGAAAAATAATTGCATATTCATGATGTACTTTACTTCCTCTTCATTTTGGTATGCGAATTGTGGATTTCTGGACATGTGTGAGTATGCAGGTGGTGGTTGCTCGCCGGAGAAGACGACCGGAGGTCCTTCTCTGGCCGGTGAGTTGAAATATTAGGGTTTTGCAAGTTTAAATTGTGACCGTTTGATCTCTTGAATCGTGTGGTTGATATGTTGCCAACACATTAAAATCCTTTTATAATATGAATGTTTGAGTGCATGTGTTCCATGATTATTATTGTGTGCCCTCAATATGACCCGTTCATCATGTATGATTGATCCTATCAAGACTGATCCAAGGGTTGGTATGTTGCCAACGAATTAATGAAGCCATGTGCACCACGCGTGGAAGTTATCTTAAGCTGAGTGTTATTGTGTGTATGCGTGCATGATTATGTTGGTGTGCGTGCGTTGTGGATGGTTAGATGTGATTGCTTTAATGATTAATCTAGGTTGACCTGATCGTGTGGTTATGATTGCATTTTATTCCTGACTGCATGCACACTTATCACACACAATCACGCGCATGTGGACTGGACTGATTAATTGATATTTGCACACCCCTTGCCGGGCCCAGTGCATTGTTTGAACGTGATATTTTACTTCTCTGCACCCCCTGTTTTCTCTTTCTTTCTTTTAATTTCTTTTTATATTTGTTTCATAATTGATTTTTAAAAAATACCAAAACATCATGAAAAATTCTACAAAACTTCATGTGATATCTTAACATGTTTAAATAATTTTCTATTATTTTTAATTTTGATTTTGTGAATATTTGCATATCCTTCCATAATTTTCTTTTATTTCTTTTGAAACTTGTTTCTATTTTCATATCTTCATTTCAAAGATTTATTTCTCATAGCTCCTTAAACATTTTTGCATCAATCTCTTTGCATCCATTCAGTAACATCCAAAAATTCATAAAAATATTTTTGTTTCATTTTTAGAACTTTCTTTTATTGTATTTAGGTCCCCCATCTTTGCACTTTGGTTCATGATTCATACGTGACTATTGCTTGATTGTTTGAGGTCCTTCCTTTCTGAATTTTTGTATAGGATTTTGACATGTGATTAGTCCCTGGTCAAGGTTATTTACATTCTAATTCCATAATTTTTGAATGCACTTTGACATATGTTTGTGTGCTTGTGTTTGAAGGAAGTTTTGCTTGAACTTTATGCGCCTTTCTATAACCTTCATTGCATGAGGCATTTATGCCATTATTTGAGGTTGTTTGTTTGGGTTTAGGTAACATGTTTAGACTCTTAGAAGCTTTTTTTGCTCATTTTTAAGTCCATTTGGCATGTTTTGATCCTTTGTTTTATATGATGCATCTTATGGGACTTTTTGACCTAATTTTTCTTATGTCTTCATCTTATGCTTTTCATGTTTGGTTGTGTGCTCCTAATATGATCATATTATCATCTCATTTACATTTTGACCCATGATTTTCTACTGACCTATCCACAAGCATTCATACTTGTATGCCATTTTGCATCTTTTACATTTCTTTTCAAGTATGACGCATTCATTCTTTTATATGACTTCTTCTTACATGTTTGCTAAGTTGTATGGACTTGATTGCTATGTGCTTTTGCCATGATAATTTGTGCATATTTAACATGTCATATCACTTCTGATTTTGATACTTGAGTTCATCTTGAGTCTTTTTAGGTTTGACTTATGCCTTAAGTAATTTCTTTCCATGTTTAATTCATATTCATATCTTCTCACTTCTTCTCCTTACCACTCCTAATGCTTGGATACTTGGTTATTTGCATTATGTGACATTTGTACATCATGTTTAGGCACATGTTTAGGTCATCCACATTCTGACTTTGACATTATTTGAGGCATAATTGCATGATCACCTTGCATGTTCACTCATTCTTCATCTATTTCTTCCATGATTCACTTCTTTAATGATTAGTGCTTTGTTTGTGCATAATTCATTTGTGTCTGATATCTTAACATTAGAGATCACTTTTATTGTTTAGATTCTGACTTTGGTTAGTTTGTATCTCCTAAGGTTTTTGTTCCTTGGTTCTTAATTGATTTGATCATTACTTGTTGTAAATAGTTTTGTGAGCTAACCTTTTCAGGTAGGTGCATGGTAAGTAAGGGTGTGGACTTAGTTCCACATACACTTCTCTCCCTCATCTTCTATTATTGCTTTTAACAATTCAACTTGTGATTTTTTTGAGCATTTACATGCTTTCCTTGAATAACTTCTTCTTCACCCCTCTTTAAGACCAACTTAACTTCCATCTTGGAAGTAAGTTGCTTCTTTTGCTCTTCTTCTTCTTCTTTCTTCTAGAAGTAGGTTTGTTAAACTCCATTAACCATAGGATCACCATGTATGATAACATTAAGATTGAGTCTTATTCCCCCTCTTTAGTTTTTACCTTTACTCCTCCCTTGAGTCTCTTCTTCTCATCTTAAAACAAAAATAAAAAACACCTAATAAAGGGAAAACAAATATTGTATTTGAGCCTTTCATGTAAGAATGAGATAGTGAGGGATCTTCTCTCATTTTCTTAGAATGTCTAGCATGCGTCCCATCTCGGGTCGATATGCGAGGCATTTGATCTCACATGAGGGACTTAAATACAATGTGCGTTACAAAATATAAAATAATCAAAACACTTCTTTCTTAAAAGACAAAAACAAACAAATTCTCTTCTCATCTCCTTCATTCTATTCTTTAAGGACTCGTCCAGTCCGTTCCACTGCAAATAGGTAACGCCTAAGTCTCCATACAGCAAGCTGCAACACCTAACTGCTGGGACGCGCACTCTGACGTTTCCATTAAAAAACACAAACAAAGCAACCCTTGTTGAGGGGAACTACGTCGCTCTGATTCTCATGTTCCCGATGAGATACGTAGGCAGTGGGGTAGGGCCCATTCGAGCACTTCTTTTATTTTCCCTACATTTGCTTCTTGTTTTCTCTCCTTTCTTTTTTTCCCTCCTCCTTTCTACCCTCCTTTTCCAGTTCTCTAGCAGTGGAGCTCCAGTCAACGACACCCTTTGATCGAGCAGCAAGTGTGGATCCCATCGGGTATGATGGACGCGTGGGGGTGCTAATACCTTCCTCTCGCGTAACCGACTCCCGAACCCAGTTCTCTTGGTCGCAAGACCATGCTCTTTCCTTTCCCTCAGGTTTATGCAGTGTTTCCTTTCCCTCTCTTGGGATAAATACACATTGCTGACGACTCTGTTTCCGCGCCACTTTCGCGTTTCTACTTTGATGAAAATCCTAGGAGCGACAGCTGGCGACTCTGCTGGGGATCGAACCCAAAATCTCTGGTTTCCTTAGCGAGTCAATCTTAGCGCTTATCTATTTTTCTTTCATTGGGTGTTTACTGTTGTGTTGCATTTACTATTTTACTGTATTGTTATTTACTGTATTACTGTATTTACCGCATTTTAGCATTTTCATTTCATATATTATGCTATATTGGATTGTGTTGTTTTCTGTTTGGCGGGATGGGGTATTCTGAGAGATAGGCCCAATACACAGGCCTGAGTGCACTTATGTTTAGTGTGTTTCATGTCCTCTCGCGTTCCATCTTGACTCGAGGAGGGAATATGAAACACAATCTGGATGTGGTTCTCTCTAGAGAATTCTGCGTTGTGGATCTTCCACGATGGTAGAGCTATCTGGAAGAGCTGTTAAGTCTGGATGACCTTTTAGGATGACCCCTCTTTATTTTGAGGTGAATCAGAGGACGATCTCTTTGTTTGGCGATAGCATTTTATCCTTCGGGCTGAATGTGCTATTGCTTCGCATTCTGAGATTCGAATTTGAGGATCCTCACTTTCTAGTACATACATGTGAGATTGGGGGGATTGTTTACAGGTGTGCAGGAACCCTTAACCTTCAGAATACCCGATTTTCTTATTTGTTGGTTACTGAATTTTTGGTCCTGATCAGTTTACATTTGTTCTGGATTTGTTACTGGACTTATTATTCTGGTTTTGTGTATCTCACCGAATTCAGACTACAGTACAGTGGGTTCAGCATTATTTGTGCAGCACTGATCGCATGCCCTTACATACATATCATCGTTAGCATTCTTACATTTTACCTTCATGTTTATTCATTTGCAGGGTATACTTCCTTTCGATTCCGATTGACAGCTCCCCTTTGCAGTTATGGAGATTCCCAGGAAGAACAATGTGCATTATACTTTCTTTGAAACCAAGGTGGGACAGTTACAGAGGATGGTTTCTCTTATTACTCCAGATCATGTGGGTTTGTTCTGAAAGGCTTATGGGGAGATTCTGACTGTGGTTGATGACTTGAATGCTTCAGAGAGGAGTGCCATCCATACGTGCTGACAGTTTTATGACCCACAGCTAAGGTGCTTCACTTTCTCGGACTTTCAGTTGGTCCCGATGCTAGAAGAATATGCCCATCTTCTAGGTGTGCCTCTCAAGTACCAGATTCCTTTCAACTCTGATATGCGCTCTCCAAATACTGAAGAGATAGCTAAGGCCCTCCATCTGAGCGTACCTGTGGTAGCATATAACCTCGCCACCAAAGGAGGTTTATCTGGTTTTCATTTGGACTTCTTGGTTGCCAAAGCTGAAGAGTGTGCTGCTAAGGCTCAGTGGGAAACCGTTTGTGCAATCCTGGCTTTGAGCATCTATGAGATTATGCTGTTTGCTGATGAACCTAAGTTTGTGGACATGAGTGCAATCCATATCTTTGTGCTGAAGAATCCCATACCTACACTCCTGGGTGATTTATACTACTCTGTGCATTTTAAAAATGAAAAGAAACGAGGAGGTTTGGTTAGATGTTGCGCACCTCTGTTCCATAAGTGGCTTATGAGTCATTTACCAAATTTAGAGGCCTTTTTGAATCCTCATCCTGTAAAGAATTAGGCTAAGAGGATGATTCAGTTGACGGCTAAAGACAATCGTTGGTTCAATCAAAGGACGATGGGTGGAGATTTTGTCAGTAGCCTTGGAAGACATCCTAATGTGCCACTCTTGGGGATAAGGGGTTGCATCAATTACAATCCTATTATTCTCAGGATACAGTTAGGGTTTGCTTTAATAGAGCCTCCGAAGGACAGTGATTTGGAAGAATCTTTCTTTTTCTCTGTGAAGGATAATCCTTTGTTCGTAAGGCAAGCGGCTGGAGCTTGGGGCAATCTGCAAACGAAGGGTAAAGTTGTCTTCGGCAAGTGTAACAATGTGTCTTCTTCTCAATATGATGCATGGTTGAAAAGAAGAGTTCAGATCACTCTTTTGCCGTTTTCTCAGGAAAGACCATCAGATCCAGTTGCTGTGGAACCGGTGACCATGATAAATGTTGCTGAATATAACAAGCTTAAGGCAGAGATGGATAAGACAGTCAAATGAATGAGAAGTTGAGTAAAGGACTCCGAAAGACGCTTTGTGGAAAGTGTAACGTTGAGTATGAACTGCAAAAGCTGACTGGGCGTCATGAGGCTAATGAGATAAGAATTGTCGAGGACACTATCTATATTCGCAAGGTAAAACAGAATGAGATGGCACTAAAAGAGGCGTGCAAGCGTATCAATGAGCAGTTGACCAAGTCTGAGAATGCCCTTGCCAAAGGACAACAGAGATGGGATGAGTTTTCCGAATGCCGGAGGGAGATCGAGGCGAGAATCAGGGCTGAAAATGACGAGTTGAGGAAAAATTTAAAGAGCAAAGAAAGTGAATTTCTCCAGCAACTAAGTTCAGCTAATCAAGAGATCGAAGATCTGAAAATCCGCGCTGGAGTAAAGAGAGCCAAAGAGCTAGCTGTTAAAGATCAGATTCGAAAGCTAGAAGAAGCTGTCAAGTTAAGAAGTCAACTGATTAGAAGTCTTACCGAGCGCCCCAATGATAAAGTTACTGAAGCACTTCTCTAGGAGGTCCGGGAGGATTTGTATGGGCTCAGTGTCTGAGTTGTTGTTATTCTGGAAATTCACCGTCAGGCTTGTTGATGGTTTTTCCTTTGCTTGTATTCATGCTATTCAGTTGTATCTGTTCAGAACCAATTTGTATTTGACTGTTCCACACCTGATTGTGGGTTTCATTTATGCTAATGGTGTTTCGTTTGGTATTATTGAAGTGGATTCTTCATCAAATTATATAATGATTCACACACTCACTGGGTTGTATATGATGGGTATTCTGAATTATTAATATGCACCTCTGATGTTCTGTCACTGTTAACAGCTGCAGGAGTATGCGTGGTTCCCTTAAGGTCAAACTGGAATTGAAGGAAGAAATGCCCCAAAATGAATAAACATGGCATTTCATTGCATATCATTTTGCATTTTGTTGCTTGCTTTTTCAGGTACTCGTTGCAGGGTCTCTAACCTTTATTTGGTTTCAGGCATTATAGCTGAGAATCATATTCACCGATACTCAACTCGAAGAAATCAAGCAAGGATTATGGATCAAATGCAGAATGATTTGGCCGAAATAAGGGCACGCATGGACCAGTTCATGACTCTCATGACTGGTATGGCACAGACTCAAGAGAGATTGAGACTTCTGGTCGAGCGTCCAAAGACTACGCCGGGAGGTAATTAGGTTGACAATTCATAGACTCATGGCACTCCTCCTCCTGTTGGCAATCCTCCTCCTGTTGGTAATCTGGGTAATGGAAATGGCAGAAATGCTGGTGTTGTTCAGGAAGATGTTCAGGAAGATCAGTTTACCCTGCTGGATTCTGATATGGGTAATCCTAATGATAGAAGGTATAATGAGTTGGCTGAGAAGATAAGGGCTATAGAGTGCAAGAATTCTATGGGCATTGATGTCACCAATCTGGGTCTAGTACCAGGGGTCAGAATTCCTCCAAAATTCAAGCCGCCCACTTTTGAAAAATATCATGGTAATACGTGTCCCCAGACACATATTCAGGCTTATTTTGGGAGGATTTCAGCCCACATTGACGATGAGAAGTTATGGATGCATTACTTTTAAGACAGTCTGGCTGGAGCTTATTTGACCTGGTATATGAAATTGAACAGAGCTGCTGTGAGAAGTTGGAAAGATCTGGCAGAAGCATTTCTAAAGCAATATCAGTACAATATCGACATGGCACCCAACCGCACACAACTTCAAGAGTTGTCACTGAATGCTAAGGAAAGTTTCAAGGAATACGCTCAAAGGTGGAGAGAGATGGCTGCACAGGTTCAACCTCCTTTGCTGGATAGAGAAATGGCAGATATGTTTATGGGCACCCTGCAAGGGGCATTTCTTGAAAGATTGGTTGCGTGTCCATCAACCGAATTTGCTGATATCGTGATTTCTGGAGAAAGGATAGAGAGTCTGTTGAAACTTGGGAAGATCCAAGATGTAAGTGGGGCTGGCTCTTCTGGAACGAAGAAACCATTTGCTAGTGGTCAGAAAAGAAGAGAAGGTGATACAAACGCTGTATATAGAGGACGTTCTCAAGCTTATCACCGGGTAGGGGCAGTAATAATCCCAACACCATCTGTTCAGCAACAACAGCCACAACAGCAAGCTCAGCAGCAACAACAACAACCTCCTTTCCAACAGAGGTCTAGGCAGAGGGACCATAAGATTGACCCTCTCCCTATGACTTATTCAGCGTTGTTACCTCAGTTACTCAAATTGAAGTTGGTTGAGCTTCGTACAATGAGACCTCCTGCCGTTGGCAACTTGCCACCTAATTTTGATGTTAACGCTCGCTGTGATTTCCACTCAGGTGCTCAGGGGCATACCACTGAGAAGTGTTGGGCATTTCAGAATAAGGTGCAAGACTTGATTAATGCTAAGGCAATCAATTTCTCGTTACCTCCTAATGTTCTCCAGAACCCCATGCCTGATCATGGTGTGGCAGATGTACGTGCTATTGAAGACGAAAAGAGGTTAAACTTGGTAACAGATATCAATCAGGTGAAGACTGCCTTGTTGGTTGTAAAAGATCATTTATTGAAGGGACAGGTGTTCCTGGGATGTGATCAAGATTGTTCTGAGTGTATGGGCCAAGGGAATGGCTGTGATAAGTTGAGAGCTGGTTTGCAGAGTCTGATTGACGTGGGCCGTCTACAGTTTGACTGGGTTGTGAAGGATACTGATGAGGTGTCAACTGTGACCATCTATTATACTCCTGCAGAAATTCAGGTGCCTGCAAGTACAACTCCTGTAGCGAGTGTTGTGCAAGAAAGATCCAGTCCTGTTACCATCATGGTGCCGGGACCAGTTCTGTTTACGTCTATGAAAGCAATCCCATGGCACTATGGGGCAGACGTGTATTATGAAGGGAAAAAGCAGGAAGTCGGGACATCAGCCAGTTCAAATATTGATAATGTGGGTGGTGTAGGTGGCTTTACTTGAGCGGAAGGTTGTTTGCTCCCCAAACTTTGCGAAGTGATAAAGAAATTGAAGCTGCAGCAAAAGCTAAAGGAAAATAGGTGGTTGAGAGTGTGCTTGTGCCTGAAACAGAGACAAAGATTACCTTTGACGACGAGGTGGAAGAGTTCATGAGGATAATAAAGAAAAGTGATTACAAGATTGTCGATCAATTGAACCAGACGCCCTCAAAGATTTCAATTTTATCATTGTTGATGTGTTCTGACGCGCACCGAGAGGCTTTGCTAGAAGTGTTGAAGAGAGCCTATGTTCCACAGGAAATCACCATCAATCAGCTTGAAGGTGTGATTTCTAACATCAATGTCAGCCACGGATTGGGTTTCACAAGCAGGGATCTGACTTCTGAAGGAAGAAACCACAATAAAGCTTTGCACATTACAATGGAGTGTAGGGGTGCAGTGTTGTCTCACGTGCTGGTAGACACTGGTTCCTCGCTCAATGTCTTGCCTAAGAAGGCACTGATGAAGCTAGAAGTTGATGGTTTGATTTTAAGGCCGAGTGACTTGGTTGTCCGAGCGTTCGATGGAACAAAAAGATCTGTGTTTGGTGAAGTGGAATTACCCGTGCAAATTGGACCGCAAGTGTTCAAATCTACATTCCACGTGATGGACATACAGCCTGCTTATAGCTGCTTATTAGGCCGCCCATGGATTCATGCGGCCAGGGATGTTACATCAACCTTACACCAGAAGCTGAAATACAAGTTCGAGGGACAAGTTGTGACAAATTGTGGTGAAGAAGATATTTTTGTCAGTCACTTGTCCACGTTCAAGTATATTGAGATGGATACGAAATGCTTTGCCAGTCGTTTGAAGCGGTAAATATTGACAACGTGCCTGAATCTTCCCTTGCACCAGATAGAGCCGGTACATCCATTTCATCCTATAAGCAAGCTGTCGAGGTTGTTAGAGCAGGCAATGCCTGTCATACCCCAAATTTTGACCACTAAGATTTCCCATCATTGTGAAAATCATCATCACAATATGGATGGACCATCATACTTCTTCAGTCTCCCCAAAGATGGGTGAGCATCCACTACAATCAAGAATTAGGGTTTCAAGCCCTTTCAGAGTTCTTAGACAAAGGATCAATCAAGGGATGACATGATCTTCAACTTGTCTAACCTCTAAAACATCCACAATGGATCAAAAGGACTCCCACTTCAAGGATTAAGCACAAGGCTGCTCCATTCTAGGTGGATTAAGTCTCAAGATCGACAGTGTCACCAAATTAGGGTTTTGGTCCACCAGGGCCTCCAGATGGAAAATTTTCATCTGGGCACAAGCCAATGATTAAAAACCTAACCTAATATACTCCATGGAACCTCATGGACCCAATCATCAAGTCAATTTTGCTTCAGGGGATGCATTCATCAAAAATCAGGAATTAGGGTTTCTTGACCTAATTCACCCCTAAGTTGACTTTTAGGGCAAATCATGAGCCAAGACCTCAAGAGAAGGTTTGAAGGCCTCTAATGAACTATATTGATCCATTTGCAACAATGGATTAATCCAAGGAGCTTGAGCAACAAGTCTCAATTTCATCTGTACCACAGTTAGGGTTTTAAGGAAAAAGTCAACTGTAACTTTGACTTTTGACCAAGACATGCTCCCAAGCCCTATGACATGCATCAATATACCCTATGACACCCATGGAACTTGTCCATCAAGTTTGATTTAGGTCAAGGACATGATTTCCTGAAGAATTGCACAGTTTGGAATTCATCTGATAAAAAGTCAACTGTGCACAAAAGTCAACTTTGACTTTTTGAGATTTTTCACCAAAATGGATTTTTAACCCTAAAATGATGTTAATGTATGATTTGAATCATCATTCATCAAGAAAAATCAAGAAAAGTTGGGTAACTTGTAAAAGGGTTAACCATAAAAAAACTTAGAAAATTTTCTAAGTTAAAAATAAAGTGGCTAGGGTACTAACTTTGGAGGGTCATAACTCCTAAACCACAAAGCCATTTTCTCCCATTCAAGGCTTGATTTGTAGATCTCATTGCCCTCTACAAAAACTTCAACTAGACCTAATTCCAACTCCTCATGGATTTTGAGTTATGGAGTGATCAAAATCAAGAAAAGTCACTTTGTTCCAACACTTAGTGAAAATTTCACTAAGTCAGATTTTACCCTACTTTTTGCCAAATGTAGGGGGATTTTTCACTTGGATTCAAAAGAGATCAAAACCAAATATGTTCAAACAATTGTTGTATCATGTAAGGGCTTTCCAAAATGACCAAGAACATTACCAAATTCAATTTGAGTCATGAGATATGACATTGGAAAGTTGCCTTGCTGAAATCTGCTAAGGCAAGGCAGAATTTGCATTTTTGCTCGATTTGCCAAAATCAGCCAAATCCAAATGCTCATATCCACTTGGACACCTCTGAGGATTGAATCTAAAGAGGACAACCACTGAGCCAAGCCTCCAAAGTCTTTGGAACAAGAAATAGCATGTTGAACCTAGAATGGCCAAAATAGGGACAAGACTCCAATTTTGGATTGGAGCATTCAATGGAAGCATCAAGGTGGCATGGACTGAGCCATTTGCAACTGAATTCAGTCAAGACTTATCCAAGACCAAGGGAACCACAGCCCTGTGCCCTAACCTCTAGTCAATGGCTAGAGGAGACTTGGATTTCCATTGGCCAACATTGAACAAACACCTGCTGCAGTTGCCATTCACTATGGACTTGCTCTACTATAAATAGAGCTCAATTGTGATCAGTTTGAGTACACCAAAGCCATTTGGGGCAAAATTGAGTTGGTGACAAAAGTCCACCCGCAATGTGGCAAGCCAGTAGTCGTCTGGCATTGTTTAAAAGACGTTATCAAAGTCCAACCGTAGATTGGCAAAAGTCCATCCAAGGGTGGCAATTCAGCTGTAAGTCCAACCGTAGATTGGCACAAGTCCACCCGTAGTGTGGCAAGTCAGTAGTCGTCTGACTCTAATTTAAAAGACAACAGCTAAGTTCAACCGTAGATTGGCAAAAGTCCATCCAAGGGTAGAAAATAATCGACAAGTCCAACCGTAGATTGGAAAAAGTCCACCCGCAGTGTGGCATTTCAGCCGCAAAGTCCAACCGTAGATTGGCGAAAGTCCACCCGCAGTGTGGCAAGTCAATAGTCATCTGATTCCATTTAAAAAGACAGTTTAAAGACCAATTATAGATTAGCAAAAGTCCACCCATAGTGTGGCAGGCCAGTAGTCGTCTGGCGCTGTACAAAAGACGTTGTTAAAGTCCACCCGTAGTGTCGCAAGCCAGTAGTCATCTGGCGTCGTTCCAAAAGACATTGTTAAAGTCCACCCACAGCGTGGCGAGCCAGTAGTCGTCTGGCGTTGTTCTAAAAGACATTATTAAAGTTCACCTGCAGTGTGGCATGCCAGTAGTCGTCTGGCGTTGTACAAAAGACATTGTTAAAGTCCACCCATGGTGTCGCATGCCAATAGTCGTCTGGCGTTGTTCGAAAAGACATCCCTTCAGTGTTATTCTTCTCATCAGAGTTTTATTCAAGCAGAGTTCATTTGAGTGGGTTTATATCCCTTTTCTTATTCTCTACAAAGTGCAAATTTTCTGGTTATTTTTGGTATTCAACCCCTCCATACCCTGAAAGTCTGACAGCAATCGCTATCATCCATTCAGGTCTACAGTGATTGAATAGGGGCAGCTGTAATACCCCAAAATTTGCCCTCTCTTTTCTTCATATCATTTAGCATGAGCTTTTATTTCATTGCATTGCATTCAAGCATAGAAAAATAAAAACATAAAGCATTGCATTGCATCTTGCATAAGGGCATGGCATCAGTGATTCTCAAAGATGTTGATCATCCAAAGAAAAGGAACAAGAACCAAGGGTCTTCAAACAAGCCTAAAGGGTCTCTTATGTCATATATTATCTCACTTTGATCCTACAAGGCATGGGAAGAGGATAATTCATCAAGAAGATTGGGCAGTGCACCATTTCCTACACAAGGCAGTCTAAAATTGGGATCTGACCCCCAAATACGCAAGCTCTTTGCGTTTTTATCATCTCCAAATGTCATATCTCATCTTTGTTAGACAGGATATACATCATATTCAGAGGAATTTGGATTTGGAGGATGTGTTATTTCCTCCTAACCAGAGGGTGCCAAAATTAGGGTTTGACCTAAAGTCAGTTTATCTCTGATTTTTTGAACAAAACTTGATCTCATGGTATTCCTTATTTTCTTAAGTGTATATGGATGGAAAATTGCTCATCAATTGGTTTCAGAAAGGTCTCAATTGATCAATTGCTTGATAATCAAGGAATTGGGGAAAAAGTCAACTGTGCAGTGAAAAAGTCTACTCATGACTTTTTAAGGTCAAATTCATGAAATTCATGTTACATATGTTCATTGGACAAGATTTGATCAAGAAATGAGGGAAGAATAATGAAAAATCAAGAAATCACAAAACTGCCAAAAATAGAAACTTTAGGGTTTCCAAAAATGGCAAGTTTGAACCATTTTGCACCCTACTTTGAGGCTCTCTTTCTCCAAGATAAAAGCTCCAAACCTCAGGCCCAAGTTGAGCCAATTGAAGTTCATGTTCTAAGCTTCAAATCCATATAAAGAATTGTCCCATTGGATCAAAATTGAATGAGTTATGGTTGATTAAAGTTTGACAAAACTAGGTCAAAAACCATGTCATGACCAAGCAAAACCAAGTCCACCGGCCATAATTTTGACAAACACATGGTGTGCCAAAAGTCAAGCCATTTTTCTCCATCAAGGAAGCTTCAAATGGAAAACTTTCCAACATCAAAGTTGTTCGTTTCCATGCCCTCTTCAATGTTGATGTTGGACAAATTTTAATTTGAGCAAGTTATGAGATGGTTATGGTAGCCCAAAGTTGGTTGCTTCACAGTGAAATTCCCTAAGTCACCATGATTTTCCTGCAGGCCAAGTAACATGCCATGCACCAGTCATGATTTCCAACATTTCAGGTCATTTTTTAGCAAGATAGAGGCCTCATTTCTAATCTTGTTTCACACCAAGCTTGTAGTATTACACTTCTTCTTTCCAATGATCCCAAAACCTCATTGTCATACCCCAAATTTTGACCACTAAGATGTCCCATCATTGTGCAATTCATCATCACAATATGGAGGAACCATCATACTTCATCAGTCTCCCCAAAGATGGGTGAGCATTCACCACAATCAAAATTAGGGTTTCGAGCCATCTCTGAGTGCTTAGACAAAGGATCAATCAAGGAATGACATGATCTTCAACTTGTCTAACCTCTCAAAGATCCACAATGGATCAAAAGAACTCCCACTTCAAGGATTAACCACAAGGCTACTCCCTTCTAGGTGGATTAAGTCTCAAGATCGACAGTGTCACCAAATTAGGGTTTTACTCGACCAGGGCCTCCAGATGGAAATTTTTCATCTGGGCACAAGCCAATGATCCAAAACCTAACCTAATATACTCCATGGAACCTCATGGACCCAATCATCAAGTCAATTTTGCCTCAGGGGATGCATTAATCAAAAATAAGGAATTAGGGTTTCTTGACCTAATTCACCCCTAAGTTGACTTTTGGGGCAAATCATGAGCCAAGACCTCAAGAGATGGTTTGAGGGTCTCTAATGAACTATATTGATCCATTTGGAATAATGGATTAATCTAAGAAGTTTGAGCAACAAGTCTCAATTTCATCTGTACCACAGTTAGGGTTTTAAGGAAAAAGTCAACTGTAACTTTGACTTTTGACCAAGACATGCTCCCAAGCCCTATGACATGCATCAATATACCCTATGACACCCATGGAACTTGTCCATCAAGTTTGATTTAGGTCAAGGACATGATTTCCTGAAGAATTGCACAGTTTGGAATTCATCTGATAAAAAGTCAACTGTGCACAAAAGTCAACTTTGACTTTTTGAGATTTTTCACCAAAATGGATTTTTAACCCTAAAATGATGTTAATGTATGATTTGAATCATCATTCATCAAGAAAAATCAAGAAAAGTTGGGTAACTTGTAAAAGGGTTAACCATAAAAAAACTTAGAAAATTTTCTAAGTTAAAAATAAAGTGGCTAGGGTACTAACTTTGGAGGGTCATAACTCCTAAACCACAAAGCCATTTTCTCCCATTCAAGGCTTGATTTGTAGATCTCATTGCCCTCTACAAAAACTTCAACTAGACCTAATTCCAACTCCTCATGGATTTTGAGTTATGGAGTGATCAAAATCAAGAAAAGTCACTTTGTTCCAACACTTAGTGAAAATTTCACTAAGTCAGATTTTACCCTACTTTTTGCCAAATGTAGGGGGATTTTTCACTTGGATTCAAAAGAGATCAAAACCAAATATGTTCAAACAATTGTTGTATCATGTAAGGGCTTTCCAAAATGACCAAGAACATTACCAAATTCAATTTGAGTCATGAGATATGACATTGGAAAGTTGCCTTGCTGAAATCTGCTAAGGCAAGGCAGAATTTGCATTTTTGCTCGATTTGCCAAAATCAGCCAAATCCAAATGCTCATATCCACTTGGACACCTCTGAGGATTGAATCTAAAGAGGACAACCACTGAGCCAAGCCTCCAAAGTCTTTGGAACAAGAAATAGCATGTTGAACCTAGAATGGCCAAAATAGGGACATGACTCCAATTTTGGATTGGAGCATTCAATGGAAGCATCAAGGTGGCATGGACTGAGCCATTTGCAACTGAATTCAGTCAAGACTTATCCAAGACCAAGGGAACCACAGCCCTGTGCCCTAACCTCTAGTCAATGGCTAGAGGAGACTTGGATTTCCATTGGCCAACATTGAACAAACACCTGCTGCAGTTGCCATTCACTATGGACTTGCTCTACTATAAATAGAGCTCAATTGTGATCAGTTTGAGTACACCAAAGCCATTTGGGGCAAAATTGAGTTGGTGACACTCCCGAGCATGGGGCATCATAAAATTCCCCAGCGGAATGCGTTCCAGATCTATTATCCCCAATAGAGTGACCTCTCAAGTCTTGGCATATGTCTAAGAGTTTGAGGACGTGTGGTCTTCTGTAAAATCCGCTTAAGAGACATTCCCCAACGAAAGACTCTTTGAAGCGGTTTTCCCCAGCAGAGTTTGTTGTAAACACGTTATCCCCAGTGGAGCCGTCAAGCAGAAGATTTGCCTAGCATGGAACATTTTTGTTCCTCAACAGATCACAGTGAATTTGCTTTGTGCTTTCCCAGCAGATCTAAGGACTCTTTCTCAGCATGTTGCAACGGAATGTCTTCTAGCCAGGATTTGTGTATCCCTGACGGAGTAATTCTGGTTTCCAGCAAGATCGTGTCTCTGGTAGTTGTATTCCCCACAGAGTTCAGCATTGAATCTTGTCAATAATACTCCCCAGATGAGTTGTTTTTCTTCCCCACAGAAGTTTAGCAGGTCAACAGAATCTCTTCCTCAGTATAGTGTTAGTATATTCTTTCCCCAGCCGAGTTAGAAGGCTGATAATCCCCGTAAAGGATCTCGAGTTTGGTAGATCCGCAAGCAGAGTTTTAATGACTTCTCTCTCCCAGCAGGACGTCATTCAGAAAATTCTCATCCCCAGTGGAGTTGCTATGATCAGAATTCATCCCCAGGCAGATGTAGTAATTCCTGGCAGAGTCATCATTTCTCCACATTTCAAAGTCCAATTTATTTTTGGCAAGCATGATAAGTCGAAGCAGACGGATTGTTTATTCATTCTCCAGCAGAGATACCATCATTTCAGGAGTCTCTAATGTCAAATCATTGATCATTGTTCCTCAGCAGAGTCAGCAAAGACGTCTGACATGCATAATCCAGTATTGGAGTTTTACAAAAGTCCACCCGCAATGTGGCAAGCCAGTAGTCGTCTGGCATTGTTTAAAAGACGTTATCAAAGTCCAACCGTAGATTGGCAAAAGTCCATCCAAGGGTGGCAATTCAGCTGTAAGTCCAACCGTAGATTGGCACAAGTCCACCCGTAGTGTGGCAAGTCAGTAGTCGTCTGACTCTAATTTAAAAGACAACAGCTAAGTCCAACCGTAGATTGGCAAAAGTCCATCCAAGGGTAGAAAATAATCGACAAGTCCAACCGTAGATTGGAAAAAGTCCACCCGCAGTGTGGCATTTCAGCCGCAAAGTCCAACCGTAGATTGGCGAAAGTCCACCCGCAGTGTGGCAAGTCAATAGTCATCTGATTCCATTTAAAAAGACAGTTTAAAGACCAATTATAGATTAGCAAAAGTCCACCCATAGTGTGGCAGGCCAGTAGTCGTCTGGCGCTGTACAAAAGACGTTGTTAAAGTCCACCCGTAGTGTCGCAAGCCAGTAGTCATCTGGCGTCATTCCAAAAGACATTGTTAAAGTCCACCCACAGCGTGGCGAGCCAGTAGTCGTCTGGCGTTGTTATAAAAGACATTATTAAAGTTCACCTGCAGTGTGGCATGCCAGTAGTCGTCTGGCGTTGTACAAAAGACATTGTTAAAGTCCACCCATGGTGTCGCATGCCAATAGTCGTCTGGCGTTGTTCGAAAAGACATCCCTTCAGTGTTATTCTTCTCATCAGAGTTTTATTCAAGCAGAGTTCATTTGAGTGGGTTTATATCCCTTTTCTTATTCTCTACAAAGTGCAAATTTTCTGGTTATTTTTGGTATTCAACCCCTCCATACCCTGAAAGTCTGACAGCAATCGCTATCATCCATTCAGGTCTACAGTGATTGAATAGGGGCAGCTGTAATACCCCAAAATTTTCCCTCTCTTTTCTTCATATCATTTAGCATGAGCTTTTATTTCATTGCATTGCATTCAAGCATAGAAAAATAAAAACATAAAGCATTGCATTGCATCTTGCATAAGGGCATGGCATCAGTGATTCTCAAAGATGTTGATCATCCAAAGAAAAGGAACAAGAACCAAGGGTCTTCAAACAAGCCTAAAGGGTCTCTTATGTCATATATTATCTCACTTTGATCCTACAAGGCATGGGAAGAGGATAATTCATCAAGAAGATTGGGCAGTGCACCATTTCCTACACAAGGCAGTCTAAAATTGGGATCTGACCCCCAAATACGCAAGCTCTTTGCGTTTTTATCATCTCCAAATGTCATATCTCATCTTTGTTAGACAGGATATACATCATATTCAGAGGAATTTGGATTTGGAGGATGTGTTATTTCCTCCTAACCAGAGGGTGCCAAAATTAGGGTTTGACCTAAAGTCAGTTTATCTCTGATTTTTTGAACAAAACTTGATCTCATGGTATTCCTTATTTTCTTAAGTGTATATGGATGGAAAATTGCTCATCAATTGGTTTCAGAAAGGTCTCAATTGATCAATTGCTTGATAATCAAGGAATTGGGGAAAAAGTCAACTGTGCAGTGAAAAAGTCTACTCATGACTTTTTAAGGTCAAATTCATGAAATTCATGTTACATATGTTCATTGGACAAGATTTGATCAAGAAATGAGGGAAGAATAATGAAAAATCAAGAAATCACAAAACTGCCAAAAATAGAAACTTTAGGGTTTCCAAAAATGGCAAGTTTGAACCATTTTGCACCCTACTTTGAGGCTCTCTTTCTCCAAGATAAAAGCTCCAAACCTCAGGCCCAAGTTGAGCCAATTGAAGTTCATGTTCTAAGCTTCAAATCCATACAAAGAATTGTCCCATTGGATCAAAATTGAATGAGTTATGGTTGATTAAAGTTTGACAAAACTAGGTCAAAAACCATGTCATGACCAAGCAAAACCAAGTCCACCGGCCATAATTTTGACAAACACATGGTGTGCCAAAAGTCAAGCCATTTTTCTCCATCAAGGAAGCTTCAAATGGAAAACTTTCCAACATCAAAGTTGTTCGTTTCCATGCCCTCTTCAATGTTGATGTTGGACAAATTTTAATTTGAGCAAGTTATGAGATGGTTATGGTAGCCCAAAGTTGGTTGCTTCACAGTGAAATTCCCTAAGTCACCATGATTTTCCTGCAGGCCAAGTAACATGCCATGCACCAGTCATGATTTCCAACATTTCAGGTCATTTTTTAGCAAGATAGAGGCCTCATTTCTAATCTTGTTTCACACCAAGCTTGTAGTATTACACTTCTTCTTTCCAATGATCCCAAAACCTCATTTTCATACCCCAAATTTTGACCACTAAGATGTCCCATCATTGTGCAATTCATCATCACAATATGGAGGAACCATCATACTTTATCAGTGTCCCCAAAGATGGGTGAGCATTCACCACAATCAAAATTAGGGTTTCGAGCCATCTCTGAGTGCTTAGACAAAGGATCAATCAAGGAATGACATGATCTTCAACTTGTCTAACCTCTCAAAGATCCACAATGGATCAAAAGAACTCCCACTTCAAGGATTAACCACAAGGCTACTCCCTTCTAGGTGGATTAAGTCTCAAGATCGACAGTGTCACCAAATTAGGGTTTTACTCGACCAGGGCCTCCAGATGGAAATTTTTCATCTGGGCACAAGCCAATGATCCAAAACCTAACCTAATATACTCCATGGAACCTCATGGACCCAATCATCAAGTCAATTTTGCCTCAGGGGATGCATTAATCAAAAATAAGGAATTAGGGTTTCTTGACCTAATTCACCCCTAAGTTGACTTTTGGGGCAAATCATGAGCCAAGACCTCAAGAGATGGTTTGAGGGTCTCTAATGAACTATATTGATCCATTTGGAATAATGGATTAATCTAAGAAGTTTGAGCAACAAGTCTCAATTTCATCTGCACCACAATTAGGGTTTTAAGAGGAAAGTCAACTGTAACTTTGACTTTTGACCAGGACATGCTCCCAAACCCTAGGACATGCATCAATATACCCTATGACACCCATGGAACATTTCCATCAAGTTTGATTTAGGTTAAGGACATGATTTCCTGAAGAATTGCACAGTTTGGAATTCATCTGATAAAAAGTCAACTGTGCACAAAAGTCAACTTTGACTTTTTGAGATTTTTCACCAAAATGGATTTTTAACCTTAAAATGATGTTAATGTATGATTTGAATCATCATTCATCAAGAAAAATCAAGAAAAGATGGATAACTTGTAAAAGGGGGTAACCATAAAAACTTAGAAAATTTTCTAAGTTAAAAATAAAGTGGCTAGGGTACCATTTTTGGAGGGTCATAACTCCTAAACCACAAGGCCATTTTTCCCCATCCAAAGCTTGATTTGTAGATCTCATTGCCCTCTACAAAAACTTCAACTAGACCTAACTCCAATTCATTGTGGATTTTGAGCTATGAGTGAGCCAAAATGGCTGAAAATATGAAAGTACACCATTTTCCAACACTTAGAAAAAATTCTGTCCAAGACAGATTTTGTTGAAACACCAAAACTTGTGAGATCTTTTCACATAGATGCAAGCTGAATCAAATCCAAAGTTAAACATCAATGTTGTTGCATATGTTGCCAAGAATTCAAAGAGCCTAACAGCATGAATTGATTCAACTTGAGCCAAGAGAAATCCATGCCCAAAGTCATGCTGCTGCAAGCTGTTTTGGAAAAATCAGTTTGGAAGTTTGCTTGCCACACACGATTTTGAACCAAAAACTGAGGATCAACATGCCACATGTATTCAAACCAATCACATTGCATCTAATCCAACTGATAAATCTGAGTCAAAAAGCCAAGGAATCTTCCAACTTGAAATTCATCCACTTTGGCACATTTTGCCTTGAATTCAAAGTGCATTAATGTGGAATAGTGCATTGTCAAGGTAGCTACCCTACTCAGTCAAATTCTCTTATTAAACAACAATAAAAACTTCTGAGGAATGTAATTTTGGTCAAGGCATAGCCCTGGTCTTGGGAATGGCTAGCTTGCCTTGCTTGAGAAGAAATCCTCCAAGCCAATCCATGCAAATGTGATCTGATCCAGCAGCCATTCACTATTTCTCCAAAACAAAAGTTGATCACCTATAAATAGAGGTCCCAATGGATCATTCAACTCACATCAAATCCAGTTACAGCACAGCTTTCTCCCATTCTTCCTTAAACCTCAAGTTTTTTGGCTTATTGAGTAACCACTATCGGGTTTTGAGTTGCAGCCTTAGGCAATCGATTCCAATTGCTCAAACACATCACATATGATGTATTTGAGGTGTCCAAACACTTAAACACTGACTGTAACACCTCAGGCTCAAAATCACCCTTCAACCAAGCCATTATGCCTCAATTATGCAGGTGGAGGTCTCCAGCTTGATCCAAAGAGTTTCAAAGTGTTCCAGAGCTTGTAACACACTCCATAACATCCATTGAAGCTGTAGGGATCATTAATTCACGACTAGAACAAAGTTTGTGCAGAGTTCCATTTCAGCTTGCATCAAGGTAAGCCTCAAAACTCATACTCCATGATCCATGCATATTTCCTCACATGATATTTTTGCCAATTGCTTGCCATCATATGCTGATTGTTTTCCCTCAGAAAATTTGATCATTACACTCATAATCATGCATACTCGATTGCTTTTGCAAAATTAGGGTTCATACGGCCACAATGATATAATTTGTTATACACTGAAAATGAATAAAATTGGGTAATGCCATCTTCTTCCTTGTGAAAAAACGCATGAGTTTGGTGTTTGAATGATGTCCAATGGTTGAGAGATTAGTGAGATATGGTGCTTCATGCACGAGCTCGAGGAAGAAGATGGCCATGGTGCCATTCTTCAGGTTTTCCAACTAAGTTTGATATATATTTTTCACTTGCCATGTTATATTTGAATTGTCATTGCGCCCCAGCGGTTCATCAGCTTGTTTTGTGTGTATTGGCAAGCGAGAGGTCTGGGGTTCGAATCCCCCTCGCCCCATACTTCTTTTTATCACTTGTTTATTTTATTTTTTTTTCATATTATTATTTTTAATGATTTGAAAAATTAATAACTCCTTCAATTTTTATCATTTTTTATTGGTTCTTTTTGCAATAATTCACAAAAATGTTGAAATATTTTATTCCACCAAAAAATTAGATTTATATTATTTATTTAATATAATTAGTATTTTGTGAATAAATTCATTTTTAATTGTTTTTAAACATTCTAAAAGTAAATATTTACTTTGAAAATCAAAACCTAATGAGTTTGAATATTCCTTGTGATTATCCCTCATTTTTTTCAAACCTTAAACAAAATCATGAATGGATTATTCAAATTTATTTTGTATTTTGTTTGATTTTCTTTAAGTATTTACTTTTAAAGATTAAAATTAGGGTTTTTGATTAATTCAACTTTCAAAATTGATTTTCAAATACACTTGGGCCTCTATTAGAGTGTAAGACCCAACACCCTTATACAGAAAACATGTTGGGCCTCATTCGTTGTATAAGTCCCTCTGTACATTTTCAACTAAACGGCACGATCGTCGCCTTTTCAAAATAACCCTGGGCCTACCCTCGAGTAGTAAGACCCATTTCTTTTCTTAAAACTCACGTGGGCCTCTATTAGAGTGTAAGACCCAATCCCTTTTTAACCAAAACCATTTTTGGGCCTCAAATATTGTATAAGCCCCTTCGCGTTAAAATAAAACCTCGGCGCGATCGCCATTTCAAACGGAAAAATCATCTGGGCCTACCCTCGAGTAGTAAGACCCATCTCTTTTTCTTTAAACTTTTTTGGGCCTCAATTAGAGTGTAAGACCCAACACCCTTGTACAGAAAACATTTTGGGCCTCAGTCACTTGTATAAGTCCCTCTGTACAAATTCAAACAGTGCGCTCACTGATAAAACCCTGGGCCTCTCCTTGAGCTGTAAGCCCCAAATCTCTCCTTTTCAAAGTACTTCTCCTTTGATTTTGAATATATTGTTGTTTTCAATCTTTCCTTGTTGAACAACTAACCAAACAGCATGGAAACTCTACAACCGAGTAAGTGGTTATTGCTTTCATTTACCGCTTTCATATACATATAACTGTATTGTGGGGCTGTTTCACTGTAAGTCTTCTTTCATAAACTCATATCAACTGTGTAATAATAGTATAGATATTTAGAGTTTCCCCGGCAACTACGTCTAGCATTAAGCCCGTTGATCACTCTTAGAAACAGTCTAAACTAGATCCCCATAGGATTACCAGACACATTCTTCCCTCCTCTTGGGGTTAAACAATATGGAGATATGAAAGGCAGCATTCTCTGTGAACCCTTTCATAGACTGTCACTCATAGAAGTTGTCAAGAAACTCTATTCCCCAGAGATGATCTTTTCTCCGTGAATGGCATCTCTTGAGTTTCTTCCAAATTCTCGGACTTTCCTGGCTTGATCTATTCTTGGTGAATGGCATGTCTTGAACTTCTCGGGGTTTGGGGACCCACAGGCTTCTTAAAAGCACTTGTCAAGAAGCTCTACTCCCCAGAGATGATCTTTTCTCCATGAATGGCATCTCTTGAGTTTCTTCCAAATTCTCGAACTTTCCTGACTTGATGTATTCCTTGTGGATAGCTTGCCTTGAATTTCACGGGGTTCGGGGACCCATCGGCTTCTTAAAAGCAATCGGCCTCCTATTGGGCATCGTACAAGGACCCACGAGCTTCCTAAAAGCAACCCCGCCTCCTCTTGGGCTTAGTACAAGGACCCTCCGGCTTCTTAGAAGTATTCACAGCCTCCTCTTAGGCTTCGTATAATGATCTCTTCCTCCGAGAATGATAGCCTCCTCTTGGGCTTCGTACAAGGACCTCTGGGCTTCTTAAAAGCTTCCAGCCTCCTCTTGGGCTTAGTACAAATTGTCCCGACGACCTCCTAGAGGTATAGGAACAGAACTTAGTCATCCGCATAGAACAGTCCTTTCAAAAAGTCTACTATTGTTTCTCAAAGCATAGTACAAAAGATGAAACTCTAGACTTGGACAGTCTAATCTCCTTGAGTCTCAAAGACATTCTCAAGCACCCTTCAAAAATAGGAAGAAAACCCGTAGACTCGGACAGTCTCAATACCCTTCGGATTTCCCGCTTCCTTAAAGAACAGGAATAACCCGGATCCTTGAATCAAATCCATGAGTACAGTGTTGCTCATATAAGACTGATTTTCTCTTTAAAATCAGTATAATGGACCTGTCACTTAACTGAAACAACATTTAGCCTCTCTCTCGGGCTTTGTACGAGACACATAAGAGACTCCCTCGTTGAGTCAATTACCCCTTTCGCCTCCATCTCGGGCTTTATACGAGATACAAAAAGGTTCTTATTGAGCCAAACAAACAACAGCCTCCATATCAGGCTTCGTACGAGATACAAAAAAAACTCTCTTGTTGAGTCAATTAGCCTTCATCTCGGGCTTTATACGAGATACCAAAAGACTTCATCGTCGAGTCAAAACTTTTTAGCCTCTCAATCGGGCTTTGTACGAGACACATACTAGCCTCCTCTTAGGCTTTCTATAAGAAAACCACTGGTTGATCCGATCAACCTTTTAGCATCAAAGTTGTGCCTCGTTCACAGTATATAAACATCAACAACTCCTTCCCTTTCATCTAATCGCTGTAAGCGGCAAGCCTCTGGATCATCTACATCCATGCCACTGTCCCTCTTTTAGCATGAGAATATCCTAAGGAAAGATGGCATTGCTCTACACTGAGTTAAAGTCTTCTACTTCAGGTTAAAATCCCCTATAAAGGAAATTATGGCATTGCCGGATTCACACATCCCGGTTAAAGTAATCCTCCTTTACAGTCAGTCACCCAACAGTTGTGACATACAACCCCCTCTTTAGAGATGACAAATTCTCTCTAAAGTCAACACCTTTAGCTTCACATCTTGGGCTTTGAACAAGATACAAATAGACCTTTCAGCTTCACATCTTGGGCTTTGAACAAGATATAAATCGCCTTTCGCTTCACGTCTTGGGCTTTGAACAAGACACCAAAAACAACCATTTCCCCCCATAGAATAGGAAGAACTACGAACGCTCTGATTTCCCTGTTTCGGTAAACGGGAATACGTAGGCATAAGATTGAAAGAAAAATCTTAGCGAGCACACTAAACAAAAACCCAAAATCCCATACTCTCATGTATCTATCAAAAGCATCAGTCATAACATCCTAATCCTCGTTCCCCGCCAGAAAATCCAAGAAAGAGAGAAAACCGTATTGGCGAAAATACAAATAACCAGTACAAAGGCCTCCCCACATTGATAGCATTCGTAACCTAACAGACCGCTGTTTAAACTCAGTATGCAAAGCAGGGTTAATTAGAGACATCTATTTCCCTTCCTTCATCAGCTTTAATAGGATAAAAAATGAATCGACCTGTAGTAAACTCAACCGCAGAGAGCGACCAGCGCTTAAGAACCGCGTCCAAAATCGCTCGCTACAGAAAAATGGCGCCCACCGTGGGGCTCGTCTCTATTTTTCTTCTTCCTTTTCACATCTTGTGTGAATACCACAGATTGGGGCTTCCGCCGGGGAACCCAATTTCTGTCAGGAACTTAGGATTCATAGCTTTAAAGGTCTAGGATAATTAGGACAAATATATATACTGCATTTCCTAATTGCTATACGTGTTTATTTTTCTGCTAATGGGAATGCGTGTGATGCCGCATGTGGAAAGATTGAGTATACACTTAAGATAAGTGATAGCGACGAGGTCGACCATCAACCTCAGTGGAGGCTGACCAATGCAACCCATTCTCTCACCTAGACAATGGGCCGATTGTTAAGTCTGAGAAGCTGAGGAGCCAAACCCTTTCGTAGTGCGGAAACTATCGGGAATAGTTGTTACACGATACTACCCTCACTTGAGGCTGGTGATCTATTCTCGGTGAATGGCACTTACTCTAAGATTGCTCTACAACTCGCTGGCGATCCGCTTGTTGTTTTGCTTTCCTGGGAGGAGCTGATGATAATGAGTATAGGTACAAAAATCACCTTAGTATAAACCTTTAGGGATGGGTAGAGCCTTGACTTCATGACAACGACCCTTTGACCCCATGTTTTTTCTATGTTTTTGTGTGCTGCATTCATGCATTCATTTAAAAAACATTAAAACATTCAAAAAATTCTTCTCTTCTAGTCTCTCTATTTTTCAAATTAAACTAAGACTGTGATTGCAAATACCAGAGAAAAGGATTGTGCTAATGGATTTCGGTAGAAGGAGAACTCATACGTATACCTTCAAGGTTCCAAAACTAAAGGATTTGAGAAGGTTAGCAAGGATGATCACTAACCCTGAGGCTTTTAGAGCCAAGCACGGAGGTCTGCTACCACTGTTAAGAGTTCATGTGATTGAGGAATCATGGATGTGCTCATTCAGTTTTACGATCCAGTTTATCACTGTTTCACATTCCCGGATTACCAATTACCACCAACGCTGGAGGAGTATTCTTATCTGATTGATTTACATATCACTGATCGAGCTCCATTTTCTGGACTGGAAGAAATTCCAAAGAATCAGATCATTGTAAGAGCAATTCATTTGGACGAGTCTGAGGTCAGGGCTCACCTGACCACCAAGAGTGGCATCCAAGGTTTGCCAGCCCAGTTCTTAACAAAGAAGGCCCTGTATTTTTCCAGTATAGGAAACATCACTGCTTTTGAAATCATCTTTGTCTTGCTCACCTACGGGTTGTTTTTGTTTCCCAACATCAATAACTTCGTCGATATTAACTCCATTAAGGTTTTTCTCATTGGAAACCCTATGCCGACTTTGCTCGCAGATGCATATCATTCTGTACACTTGGGAAATTTGTACAGCGGAGGGGAGATCACATGCTGTGTACCTCTGCTTTACAAATGGTTTATCTCTCACTTGCCCAAGTCTGCTGCTTTTTGGGATTGCAAGAGTGCCTTACGTTGGTCGCAGAAGATCATGTCTCTTACCAACTCTGATATAGATTGGTGTAATAGGATCTTTGAGGGAATCAGAATCATTGATCATTGTGGAAACTTCCCCAACGTACCCCTCATAGGAACTAAGGGAGGAATCAACTACCATCCAGTTCTCGTTCACCGTCAATTTGGATACCCGATGAGACACGTCCCACGGGGTGTTCATCTGGAAGGTCTTTTCTTCAAGGAAGGAGAAAAAGACAGAGCACTAAAGATGGAAATAGTGCACTCTTGGAAGCATGTTCATAAGAAAGGACGTGAGTCTCTAGGAAAACTGGACTGTATCTCGGTGGAGCCTTATCTCCACTGGGTACAAACTAGAGCTCTCAAGCTAAAAATGCCTTATCCTCGTTACAGAATTCTTCCGCCGAGGGAATCTGTCATGTACTTCATGACAGAAACTGAAAAGCTTCAGGTTACTCTCAACAAAGTTCAAAAGGAGAGAAGGTCTTGGAAGAACAAGTACCGCACCCTCGATGTAGAGTGCCACAAAATACAGCAATTACTGAAAGATAAGGATGCTCTGATTGAAATTTTGGAGCAACATGCTGTGGATAATCAGGATAACCAAAGGAATTTGCTCGCTCCTTTCACTTGGCAAAGGAATGACAACCCGACAACGGCCCAAGAGCCCCAGTCAAAGAAAAGGAAGATACCAGAATCAGCACCCGATTTCTCTTCAGAGAGGACTCGGGACCCATTAGTTTAGGTTTCTGTTTCTGCACCTTGTAATCTACTGTATTTCCATTTCTGTAATCCTTTGAATTCAATAAAAATGGGTTTCCCCACCGTTTGATATTTACAATCTAATTGTCGAAGTTTATTTTGATTAAACCGAAAAACAATTAATATAATCATTGCATTCATCATTCTCACATCGTGAATTCTTCTTACCTACGAATCTCATGGTTATGTCTCGGTTCTAGAGTCAAACTGTCTCATTCGTATAATACTCGGGCCAATCGTCAGAAAAAGATGGATGATCTTGAGGAAGAAAATAGAGAGTTGAAAGAAGAGATCGACGCTCTGAGAGAGGATATGAGAAAGCTTCGTAACGACATGCAAGCCATGGCAGAAGCCCAGCTACAAAGAACTGTGATCTCAGAGATCACCTCAACGCCCATAGTAGAAAAGTATGATCCTAGGTATCAAATGCCGAAAGATCGTCCTTGGGGCATGCTTGTTAACCATATCCCGGAAGGATATGTTCCGCCGATCACTGAAGATCAGGGAATCACAACAGAAGCCGCTGGGCCTGAAGGTTACAAACTTCGGGAAAGCGAAGATGCCAGAGGCATACTGAAGACTCCTGAAGGTTACAAACTTCGGGAAATGCCAAGATTCGTTACCGTAGTCACGGTACCACCCCCTGTGGTGCACACTGTCCCAGAAGGACAGATTCCACAGACACCTTCTGGTAAGAAGGAAACTATGTTTGACAAAATTGAGGAATTACAGGAGCAGTTCTTGGAAATGCAGAAGGAACTGCAAGCCATTCGCGGTCAGGACCTATTTGGAAATGACGCCGCAGACCTCTGCTTGGTCCCTAATGTGAAAGTTCCACACAAGTTCTAAGTGCCCGACTTTGATAAGTACAAGGGTAACTCTTGCCCTCAAAGCCATCTGGTGATGTACGCTCGGCGGATGTCAGCTCAGACGGAGAATCAGGACCTACTGATTCATTACTTCCAGGATAGTTTAACCGGTGCCGCATTAAAATGGTACATGGGTTTAAAATGTACTACGATCAGCACATTCAGAGATCTTGGTACTGCCTTCGTCCAACAATATAAATACAATTTGGACATGGCACCCGACAGAGATCAACTCAGATCAATGTCTCAAAAGGACAAGGAAACCTTTAAGGAGTATGCTCAAAGGTGGCGTGAAATTGCCGCTCAAATTTGTCCACCTCTTGAGGAAAAAGAGATGACAAAGATCTTATTAAAGACCTTAAGCTCATTTTACTATGACCGAATGGTTGCCAATGCACCCAGTGATTTCACCGAGATGGTGGGCATGGGCGTTCGTCTTGAGGAAGCCGTCCGAGAAGGACGTTTGGCAAAAGACGCTAGATCATCGAGCGGTACTAAAAAATACGGTAGTGCTTTCCCTAAGAAAAAAGAGCATGATATTGGGAATATCTCTCTCAGAAGGCAAAGGCGACGTTATCAGCCAGTAGCAGCTGTAACTCCTACTATCAGCCCTGCGCCTATTCCTACATATCAGCCTCAGGTTGCGCAGAGCCAACCTGATCAGCAAAGGACACAATAGCCTCTTCAGCAGGCTCGTCCTCCATACAACAACCGTACAACATGGCCACCAGGATTTGATCCTATACCCGTGTCGTACGCAGAGCTGTTTCCATTACTGCTAGCCAAGGGGCACATTCAGACTAAGTCCCCTCTAACAATACTGGAAAATCCGCCTTTTTGGTTTAAGTTGGATCAAACTTGCCCTTATCATCAAGGAGGTTCAGGGCATAACATTAAGACTTGTCTCAATTTCAAATCCGACGTGCAAAAGCTTGTTAGGAGTGGGGTCTTATCTTTCAAAGATACAAATCCTAATGTTCTTACGACCCCGCTGCCTCAACATGAGAAGGCTGCAGTCAATTTGATAGAAGGAGAGACTAACGATGTCTATCAAATTCACGATGTACTCTTGTTGAAAACCAATCCGGTCACGATGCATTGTAGACAGAGTGGATATGGCCATGTGCCACCTCATAATTATCATCAATGTGATGTCTTCTCTAAAGACAACCAAGGATGTTCTGTAGTGCAAGCAGCTCTATAGGAACAAATGGATCTCGGAGGGATCCAAGAGCACCGAGTTCGTAGAATTAACATGGTTTACACGAATTCTAATGTCATTTAAAACCACGACATCCGTGCGATGAATGTCAACTTGGTGGCAATGCACTCAAGGCAAAGCCAGTATCATAATCTGCCGCGGCACGATTACAGTTCCTGTCTGATTTGCTCGGTAAACAAACATGGATGCTCTTTCATACAGGAGGCCCTCCAGCGTCAGATGGATCTTGGATGGATCCAAGACTACCATGATAGGAATTCCTATCAGATCAATATGGTTCAGATCTTTGATATTCGCGTGATGAATACCAACCTGGTAGAGTTACATGCTGAGCAGGTCCGACTCAGATTTCTGATATCACATGACTATCAAAGTTGTAAAGCGGGTTGCGAAAATGATCGAGGTTATACCCTTGTCCAGGAGGCACTTAAGCACTTGTTAAAGCACTGGTGGATGCCAAATTATATGGATGAAGATACTCAGCAAATTAGTATCAGTAACAGGAACTCTACTCGACGTCAGAGTCAGGATGTCCGATCAGTGGAAGCTAACCTAGTGAGGTTACATTGTATTCAAAGTGGGCGTGGCCAGGTGCCACTACACAATTATGACCGTTGTAGTGTCTGTTCGGAAAGTAACCAAGGGTGTTACTTTGTGAGAGCAGCTCTTCAGGGTCAGGTGGACCGTGGAGAAATTCGTCCATATCCGGGTTCTGGACCCATCAACTGGACGCCGAACTACCTTGCCGACCAAGTCGAAGATGTTGTCACAATCTCTGGTCATCATAGGACCATGGATGTTTTTACCATTATCCCTCTACTTGACGAATCTAAAGTTCCCAACCGGGAACGGATCGAGATTAATTATGATGGTCAGAAAAATCAGAAGGTTCCCATAGTCATCTATCTGCCGAAACCACTACCGTATGAATCAACTAAGGCTATCCCTTACAAATACGGTGCAACAACAATTGAAAATGGAAAGGAAATTCCATTACCCTCCGTTGTGAATATTGCAGACATCAGTCGAGTAACACGAAGTGGTAGAATCTTCAACCGAGGGGTTGGGGAACCTAACAAAGAAAAGGAACTTCAGACAGAAGCTCCTGATCTACCAGTCGGTCAATCCAGTAATCTCGACCTTCCAAAAAATAATGATGAGATGCTGAAGCTCATCCAAAGGAGTGAATACAACATTGTCGATCAACTGTTACAAACTCCTTCAAAGATCTCGGTATTATCATTATTACTCAGTTCAGAAGCCCACAGGGAGGCTCTACAGAAAGTCTTGGAGCAAGCCTTTGTGGAATAGGATGTAACAATCAGACAGTTTGATAGCATTGTCTCTAACATCACTTCCTGCAATAATTTGGGATTTAGTGATGAGGAATTACCCGAAGAAGGTCGCCGTCATAACATGGCGCTCAATATCACAGCTAACTACCAGGACGATGCTTTAGCCAGCGTACTGGTAGACACAGGGTCAACCCTGAATGTTATGCCGATGTCCACTTTGATGCAATTATCATTCAAAGGCCCTCCGATGAGAATCAGCGAGGTCGTCGTCAAAGCGTTCGACGGATCCAGAAAAATAGTTATCGGCGAAGTTGATCTTCCTATAACTATTGGTCCTCATACTTTCCAAGTCACTTTCCAGGTCATGGACATCCGGGCAATGTACAGTTGTTTATTAGGAAGACCTTGGATACATCAGGCTCGAGTGGTTACGTCAACCTTCCACCAAAAGCTAAAGTTCGTCAAGAACGATCAACTTGTCACAGTTTGTGGGGAACAAGCCTTGCTTGTAAGTAACTTGTCATCATCTACTGGTATAAAACCCGAGGAGGTTATTGGAACTTAGTTCCAAGCACGGTCGGTGAGCAAGAACAATCAGTTCAAAGGAGGAACCTCGATTTCCTCATACAACGATGCTATCAAAGCGGTCGAGAGTACCGATACAACAGGATGGGGACAACTTGTCATTCCTACTGGCAATACAATAAAGAAAGGTCTTGGTTTTTCTGCAACCTGTACCCAGACAGCTTCCAACGATGAAAGTCTTCATCCCCTTTGAAACTTCTTCCACAGTGGAGGTTTCCTTCACCCAGTGTCTTAGGCAGTACATGCTATCAATGAGGAAGATCCCTCCGACACAGATGAAGAATGGAAGTCCTATCTTAACGAGGACAGTTATATGTCTCAGGAAGAGGTGCCTGTACCATTTTGCTTTCCTACACAGAGTCCGAGATTTATACCAAGGTCAGACGTCGAGATGATATATGGAGATTGTGATCCGGAAGGATGCCGTGCTCCGCCAAATTCATTAGAGGAAGACACTCTGATTAAAGACAACTTTGACCACAATTACTATGGCCCGATGGATGGTCTGCCAATGTGGCAGCCCTACCCAGGAAACTTGGGGCAAGAGAGTCAGCCAAACAATGAAAATCAGCTGACCATCATTGAACAGAATACCTGTGTCCCCACCATGTCATGGGATCAACACTCAGGTCATTCAGATGCTACTCAACATGAAGATGGATTTGCAACGTTTGCAGGACTTGAATTCATCAACTATGCTTTTCCTGAGGTTAATGTCATCTAGAGAGATGACTCCTCCAATTCCAAAGAAGTTTGGGACACCTCGGGACAACCGAGTGGAAAATACAACTATATGGTCAAGTACACCGCTCCCGAAAGCTCTCGTATCAGGCTCGAGGATATCCATCCTACTGGATGGGGAGATACAGCTGAGAGCACAAATGCTATGCAAAATGTAACAGAGGAATTCTCCTACGACAATTATGCTTGGGAGACAGATTCCAATGATCCCGCTCCACCAGAAATCAGTGTTATTTCTGAAGACAAATCAAGGAAGGTGCCAGACTCTGTGATTCACCGAGGTGTTCGCCGTCAATGGATTGCCGTCGAGGTTCCAAGGGCCATTCACCAGTCAAAGTAATTGTCGTCCTTTAACCTTTCACCCTGCCCAGGTGAAACAGATGTTTTGATAGGGCTCGCTTTCTGTAAATTTCCCTCTTCGCTTTGCCCAAAGCGACAGAGTTTTGTTTTATAGGGCTGTAGTTTCAAGAATCGACTTGTTCATTAATAAAATAACGTCGTTCTGTAATTTCCGCATTAATTGCTGTTTTCTCTTTTTGCTTTTTCAAAAAATGGTAATCCTAAAAAACAATTAAAAATAAAAACAAGCAGTAAAATAAATACACTGCACACTTTTGCATTTTTCTCCATCTCTTCTAAACACGAATCATCAAGTCATGCAGATTGCTTGTTTTAAACCCCGTTGAAACATACGATCCGATGCCTTCTCCCAACTTTGAGTTCCCGGTATTCGAGGCTGAAGAAAAAAATGACAACGAAATTCCAGAAGAGATCTCCCGACTACTCAGACAAGAGGAAAGATCCATTGAACCTCACAAAGAGCCGTTGGAAACGGTAAACTTGGGTTCAGAAAAAGAGAGAAAAGAAATCAGGATTGGGGCACTGCTCAGTCCAACTGCCAAAGAGAGTTTGATAAAGCTTCTCAAAGAATTCCCCGATGTATTCGCTTGGTCCTATCAAGATATGCCAGGGTTGGATACCAGCATCGTGGAACATCACTTACCATTGAGATCGGAATGTCTGCCAGTAAAGCAAAGGTTGAGACGTACTCATCCGGACATGGCCATCAAAATCAAAGAGGAGGTGCAGAAACAGATTGACGCGGGTTTCCTCGCTACGTCTGAATATCCTCAATGGTTAGCCAACATCGTACCCGTTCTTAAAAAGGACGGAAATGTCAGAATGTGTGTCAATTACAGGGATCTGAACAAGGCAAGTCCAAAGGACGACTTTCCTTTACCACACATTGACATGCTGGTAGATAGTACAGCAAAGTTCAAAGTATTCTCTTTCATGGATGGATTCTCGGGCTATAACCAGATCAAAATGGCGCCGAAAGACATGGAGAAAACTTCATTCATTACCCCATGGGGTACCTTTTATTACAAGGTAATGCCGTTCGGTTTGAAGAACGCTGGGGCAACCTATCAAAGGGCCATGACTACTTTGTTTCATGACATGATACATAAGGAAATCGAGGTATATGTCGATGATATGATTGCAAATTCAAAAACAGAGAGTGAGCACGTTGAACATCTGTCAAAATTGTTCGAACGTTTAAGAAAGTTCAAGCTCTGCTTGAATCCCAACAAGTGCACCTTCGGTGTTTGTTCAGGGAAAGTATTAGGGTTCATCGTCAGCCAGAAAGGAATTGAGGTTGATCCTGACAAGGTCAAGGCCATTCAAGAAATGCCTTCTCCGAAAACTGAAAAACAAGTCAGAGGATTCCTGGGACGTTTGAACCACATCTCCAGGTTCATATTCCTTATGACCGCCACGTGTGCGCCAATTTTCAAATTACTGAAAATGAACCAGGATTGCGTTTGGACAGAGGACTGCCAAACCGCCTTCAACATTATTAAGGAATATCTGTTGAATCCTCCTATTTTATCACCTCCAGTGGAAGGAAGACCACTGATCATCTACCTCACAGTCTTGGAAGACTCAATGGGATGTGTACTTGGCCAACAAGATGAAACTAAACGGAAAGAGTCTGCCATTTACTATTTGAGCAAGAAATTCACCGACTGCGAAAATCGGTACACGATGCTTGAGAAAACTTGTTGCGCTTTGGCTTGGGCAGCCAAACATCTTCGCCAATACATGATTCGTCATACTACTTGGTTAATCTCCAAAATGGATCCAATCAAGTATGTATTTGAAAAACCTGCTCTCACGGGAAGAATTTCCCGTTGGAAGATGCTGTTATCAGAATATGACATAGAGTACCATGCTCAGAAAGCCGTTAAGGGAAGTATTTTAGCCGATTATTTGGCTCATCAACCGATTGATGATCAAGAATCAATCGGGTTTGACTTCCCAGACGAAGATGTCATGTATCTAAAAATGAAAGATTGCGATGAATCGCTACCCAGTGAAGGGCCAGAACCAGGTTCCCAATGGGGACTTATCTTTGACAGAGCAGTTAATCATTACGGAAATGGAATTGGGGCAATCATTGTTACCCCTCAGGGTACCCACATTCCTTTCACTGCCAGACTTACGTTCAAATGTACGAACAACGAGGCCGAATACGAAGCTTGTATTATGGGTCTCGAGGAAGCGATTGATTTAAGGATCAAAAACTTGGACGTATACGGTGACTCAGCCTTAGTTATCAATCAGATAAAAGGAGATTGGAACACATACCAATCAGGACTGATTCCTTACAAAGATTATGCAAGAAGGTTGTTACCTTTCTTCAACAGAGTTGAGTTTCATCACATCCCTCGTGAGGAGAATCACATGGCTGATGCATTAGCCACTATCTCTTCCATGATTAGTGCAGGTCAATGGAATAACCTACCTAAGATCGACATAATGCGCCATGAACGGCCCGCTTACATCTTCACGATTGAAGCAGTCATAAACGACAAACCTTGGTATCATGATATCAAATGCTTCTTTCAGAAACAAGAGTACCCACCTGGGGCATCCAGGAAAGATAGAAAGACCCTCAGAAGATTGGCTGGAAACTTCTTCCTGAGTGGTGACACTCTCTGTAAGAGAAATTTTGACATGGTCTTGCTCCGATGCGTAGACAGACCAGAAGCAGACATGCTTATGAAAGAAATTCATGAAGGATCCTTTGGCACTCATGCCAACGGACACACAATGGCGAGAAAAATTCTCAGAGCAGGGTACTATTGGTTGACAATGGAATCCGACTGCTACAAGTACATGAGGAGGTATCACAAGTGCCAGATACACTCCGACAAAATTCATGTACCGCCAACGCATCTCAAAGTTATCTCTTCCCCATGGCCATTTTCCATATGGGGAATCGACATGATTGGCATGATTGAGTCCAAGGCTTCAAACGGACATCGGTTCATCCTAGTAGCCATTGACTACTTCACCAAATGGGTCGAAGCAGCATCATACGCTAATGTAACCCGACAAGTGGTGGTCCGATTTATCAAAAAAAATATCATCTGCCGTTATGGTGTTCCAAGCCAGATCATTATTGATAATGGATCTAACTTGAACAACAAGATGATGAAAGAGTTGTGTGCTGAGTTCAAGATCGAACACCATAACTCATCTCCCTACCGACCTAAGATGAACGGAGCGGTAGAAGCGGCTAACAAGAACATCAAGAAGATCGTTCAAAATATGGTTGTAACCTACAAAGATTGGAACGAGATGTTACCCTTTGCTCTTCACGGTTATCGCACATCTGTCCGCACTTCAACAGGGGCTACCCCTTTCTCTCTAGTATATGGCATGGAAGCAGTGCTCCCTATAGAAGTAGAGATCCCATCAATCTCAGTACTGATGGAAGCTAAGTTCACCGAAGCTGAATGGTGTCAAAGCTGACACGACGAATTAAACCTGATCGAAGAGAACCGAATCATCGAACTATGCCATGGTCGGCTGTATCAACAGAGAATGAAGAAGGCATTCAACAAAAAGGTCCGACCTCGTGTCTTCAGGAAAGGAGACCTCGTGCTCAAGAAGATACAATCATTTCTCACTGATTCTCGGGGCAAGTGGACTCCGAATTATGATGGCCCCTATGTGGTCACAAAAGCTTTCTCAAGCGGCGCCTTGAGACTTGCAACCATGGACGGAGAGGAGTTTTCCTACCCCACGAATGTTGATGTAGTCAAGAAATACTTCGCCTAAACTAAAAAAAAACACGTCTCGGTGGATTGAAAACCCGAAAGGGCGGTCCAGGAAAAAGTTAGAGACAAAATAAAAAAAAAATCATCCCAATGGATTGGAAACATCACAGTACAATCCAGGCAAAAATTAGGGATAATGACAAGTAACTATGTTCAACAGAGGCAAGTCCCTCAGCAGCAGTTACATCATCCGTCGGAAAACTCCAGTCAAGGTCATCTTCGACAGAAGCTCAGGATGCCCCGAATTCAAAGTTGGTAGAAGGATAGTGGTCGTTATGTTTCAACGTAGCCCTTTTCCCTGTAAATTACCATTTTCTAACTTTGTAAATACTCTTTGAAATCACGCGTTTGGCTGATTTCCATCCTATCAATAAAATTTGAGCCTTTGTGCTTTTGTTTGTAATTCTTATTTGTTTTAGCGTTACAAAACGACGTTGTTAACATGATTAACGATTCTTGAAATAAAACAAAAATGAATTTACTTGTTAAAACTTTTTCTGCTTTAAAATAAAGTCGGCAATTTCTTTTGACTGTTAAACATCAAAGGAACATCGACCGCTTCTCCAGAAGTAATCGAACCTCAAAGTGCAGAATCAAAGTACTCCTTCTAACCCAGTACGCCTGAATGAAGGGATCGACTGTGTCAGAGACCTTGTTTCGTCTAACACACCTCGGCCGAGTTCTTATCTCCTAAGCCCGATCAACGGTATTCCCCGCAGGGACTATCTCTCCTAAGCAAGGCGGAATTGCTGTTCTGAACCAACGGTACTTCTTCGTCCCGCGAAGGCCGAGTATCCAGTCGTGTTCACCTGTCAGTTTGTATTTCGCGTCAGTTTTGTCAGCATAAACATACATATATCATGCATTATTGATTTACATTCGCATTCATATTGCATCACTATCACTCTAGTCGGTCTTATCCCCTGGTGATAAAAAGTCCTCTCAATCGAGTTGTCAAGTTCTTTCCTCGTTAGGAAATGTCGCGTCTGAACAATCTCTCTCCTCCAGTTTTATTTCTGGATTGAAGTTGGGTCCTCGACCACTTTGATAACTTGAACCTCTGAAAGACCAGAGAGCCCTCAGTTAACATCACTCTTCTCAGTTGAAGATGATATCCTTGTTTTCCCGGACTAAAGAAAATCCTGAGAGAAAGCCTCCTAAATCGGAGATTCGGCAGTACGGCAGTTTTTCTCTGAAAAAACCACTGATGAAAAGGTCACCGACACCTCAAAATTGGATCACATCATATGGCATTTTTCCGAGAAGATCTCCGAGAAAAGTATGATGTAAAGACCCCAAGCGAATGCAGTCTCTCAAGGGACTCGCATTCCCTATGTAGAGTCAACAAATGGCATCTCCGACAGAGAAGTTTGTACACCTTTACAACTCAGATGACTGGGTTCCCCAGCAAGTCTGACATCGAAACTTTTTCCACTCAAATGGCATCTCCCCAGGAAAATTCAGCGAGAAGTTCGAGGGAACGCCGCTACGAATAGCGTCCCTTGTCAGTAAAGTTTATTGACGAAAGAAACTCAGACCAGTTCCTGTGTAGGAAACTAGGATCGAGGGGAAGTTTACATCAGAAACTAAGACCAGTTCCTGTGTAGGAAACCAGGATCGAGGGGAAGTTTACATCAGAAACTAAGACCAGTTCCTTGGTAGGAAACCAGGATCGAGGGGAAGTTTATTTTAGAAACTGAGACCAGTTCCTTGGATGAAGACCAGGATCGAGGGAAAGTTTACCTTTTCTAAGCATCATTGCTTAGCTAAAGAAGATGAATGCATAAGCTACCATTCATAACCACCATCAAAATTTCGGGTATTCCGATATTTAATCCTCTTGCACCCCGAATGCCCGAATACCTTCGTCATTCTCACCTTCGTGTCCAAGAAGATTAAATAGGGGCATCTGTCATACCCCAAATTTTGACCACTAAGATGTCCCATCATTGTTCAAATCATCATCACAATATGGAGGAACCATCATACTTCATCAGTCTCCCCAAAGATGGGTGAGCATTCACCACAATCAAAATTAGGGTTTCAAGCCCTCTCTGAGTGCTTAGACAAAGGATAAATCAAGGAATGACATGATCTTCAACTTGTCTAATCTCTCAAACATCCACAATGGATCAAAAGGACTCCTACTTCAAGGATTAGGCACAAGGCTGCTCCCTTCTAGGTGGATTAAGTCTCAAGATCGACAGTGTCACCAAATTAGGGTTTTACTCGACCAGGGCCTCCAGATGGAAATTTTTCATCTGGACACAAGCCAATGATCCAAAACCTAACCTAATATACTCCATGGAACCTCATGGACCCAATCATCAAGTCAATTTTGCCTTAGGGGATGCATTCATCAAAAATAAGGAATTGGGGTTTCTTGACCTAATTCACCCCTAAGTTGACTTTTGGTGCAAATCATGAGCCAAGACCTCAAGAGATGGTTTGAGGGTCTCTAATGAACTATATTGATCCATTTGGAATAATGGATTAATCTAAGAAGCTTGAGCAACAAGTCTCAATTTCATCTGCACCACAATTAGGGTTTTAAGAGGAAAGTCAACTGTAACTTTGACTTTTGACCAGGACATGCTCCCAAACCCTAGGACATGCATCAATATACCCTATGACACCCATGGAACATTTCCATCAAGTTTGATTTAGGTTAAAGACATGATTTCCTGAAGAATTGCACAGTTTGGAATTCATCTGATAAAAAGTCAACTGTGCACAAAAGTCAACTTTGACTTTTTGAGATTTTTCACCAAAATGGATTTTTAACCTTAAAATGATGTTAATGTATGATTTGAATCATCATTCATCAAGAAAAATCAAGAAAAGATGGATAACTTGTAAAAGGGGTAACCATAAAAACTTAGAAAATTTTCTAAGTTAAAAATAAAGTGGCTAGGGTACCATTTTTGGAGGGTCATAACTCCTAAACCACAAGGCCATTTTTCCCCATCCAAAGCTTGATTTGTAGATCTCATTTCCCTCTACAAAAACTTCAACTAGACCTAACTCCAATTCATTGTGGATTTTGAGCTATGAGTGAGCCAAAATGGCTGAAAATATGAAAGTACACCATTTTCCAACACTTAGAAAAAATTCTGTCCAAGACAGATTTTGTTGAAACACCAAAACTTGTGAGATCTTTTCACATAGATGCAAGCTGAATCAAATCCAAAGTTAAACATCAATGTTGTTGCATATGTTGCCAAGAATTCAAAGAGCCTAACAGCATGAATTGATTCAACTTGAGCCAAGAGAAATCCATGCCCAAAGTCATGCTGCTGCAAGCTGTTTTGGAAAAATCAGTTTGCATGTTTGCTTGCCACACACGATTTTGAACCAAAAACTGAGGATCAGCATGCCACATGTATTCAAACTAATCACATTGCATCTAATCCAACTGATAAATCTGAGTCAAAAAGCCAAGGAATCTTCCAACTTGAAATTCATCCACTTTGGCACATTTTGCCTTGAATTCAAAGTGCATTAATGTGGAATAGTGCATTGTCAAGGTAGCTACCCTACTCAGTCAAATTCTCTTATTAAACAACAATAAAAACATCTGAGGAATGTGATTTTGGTCAAGGCATAGCCTTGCTCTTGGGAATGGCTAGCTTGCCTTGCTTGAGAAGAAATCCTCCAAGCCAATCCATGCAAATGTGATCTGATCCAGCAGCCATTTACTATTCCTCCAAAACAAAAGTTGATCACCTATAAATAGAGGTCCCAATGGATCATTCAACTCACACCAAATCCAGTTACAACACTGCTTTCTCTCATTCTTCCTTAAACCTCAAGTTTTTTGGCTTATTGAGTAACCACTATCGGGTTTTGAGTTGCAGCCTTAGGCAATCAATTCCAATTGCTCAAACACATCACATATGATCTATTTGAGGTGTCCAAACACTTAAACACTGACTGTAACACCTTAGGCTCAAAATCACCCTTCAACCAAGCCATTATGCCTTAATTATGCAGGTGGAGGTCTCCAGCTTGATCCAAAGAGTTTCAAAGTGTTCCAGAGCTTGTAACACACTCCATAACATCCATTGAAGCTGTAGGGATCATTAATTCACGACTGGAACAAAGTTTGTGTAGAGTTCCATTTCAGCTTGCATCAAGGTAAGCCTCAAAACTCAAACTCCATGATCCATGCATATTTCCTCGCATGATATTTTTGCCAATTGCTTGCCATCATATGCTGATTGTTTTCCCTCAGAAAATTTGATCATTACACTCATAATCATGCCTACTCGATTGCTTTTGCAAAATTAGGGTTCATACGGCCATAATGATATAATTTGTTATACACTGAAAATGAATAAAATTGGGTATTGCCATCTTCTTCCTTGTGAAAAAATGCATGAGTTTGGTGTTTGAATGATGTCCAATGGTTGAGAGATGAGTGAGATATGGTGCTTCATGCACGAGCTCGAGGAAGAAGATGGCCATGGCGCCATTCTTCAGGTTTTCAAACTAAGTTTGATATATATTTTTCACTTGCCATGTTATATTTGAATTGACATTGCGCCCCAGCGGTTCATCAGCTGGTTTTGTGTGTATTGGCAAGCGAGAGGTCTGGGGTTCGAATCCCCCTCGCCCCAGACTTCTTTTTATCACTTGTTTATTTTATTTTATTTTCATATTATTATTTTTAATGATTTGAAATATTAATAACTCCTTCAATTTTTATCATTTTTTATTGGTTCTTTTTGCAATAATTCACAAAAATGTTGAAATATTTTATTCCACCAAAAAATTAGATTTATATTATTTATTTAATATAATTAGTATTTTGTGAATAAATTCATTTTTAATTGTTTTTAAACATTCTAAAAGTGAATATTTACTTTGAAAATCAAAACCTAATGAGTTTGAATATTCCTTGTGATTATCCCTCATTTTTTTCAAACCTTAAACAAAATCATGAAAGGATTATTCAAATTTATTTTGTATTTTGTTTGATTTTCTTTAAGTATTTACTTTTAAAGATTAAAATTAGGGTTTTTGATTAATTCAACTTTCAAAATTGATTTTCAAATACACTTGGGCCTCTATTAGAGTGTAAGACCCAACACCCTTATACAGAAAACATGTTGGGCCTCATTCGTTGTATAAGTCCCTCTGTACATTTTAAAATAAACGGCACGATCGTCGCCTTTTCAAAATAACCCTGGGTCTACCCTCGAGTAAAAAGACCCATTTCTTTTCTTAAAACTCACTTGGGCCTCTATTAGAGTGTAAAACCCAATCCTTTTTTTAACCAAAACCATTTTTGGGCCTCAGATATTGTATAAGCCCCTCCGCGTTAAAATAAAACCTCGGCGCGATCGCCATTTCAAACGGAAAAATCATCTGGGCCTACCCTCGAGTAGTAAGACCCATCTCTTTTTCTTTAAACTTTTTTGGGCCTCTATTAGAGTGTAAGACCCAACACCCTTGTACAGAAAACATTTTGGGCCTCAGTCACTTGTATAAGTCCCTCTGTACAAATTCAAACAGTGCGCTCACTGATAAAACCTTAGGCCTCTCCTTGAGCTGTAAGCCCCAAATCTCTCCTTTTCAAAGCACTTTCTCCTTTGATTTTGAATATATTATTGTTTTCAATCTTTCCTTGTTGAACAACTAACCAAACAGCATGGAAACTCTACAACCGAGTAAGTGGTTATTGCTTTCATTTACCGCTTTCATAAACATATAACTGTATTGTGGGGCTGTTTCACTGTAAGTCTTCTTTCATAAACTCATATCAACTGTGTAATAATAGTATAGATATTTAGAGTTTCCCCGGCAACTACGTCTAGCATTAAGCCCGTTGATCACTCTTAGAAACAGTCTAAACTAGATCCCCATGGGATTACCAGACACAGTCTTCCCTCCTCTTGGGGTTAAACAATATGGAGATATAAAAGGAAACATTCTCTGTGAACCCTTTCATAGAATGTCACTCATAGAAGTTGTCAAGAAACTCTATTCCCCAAAGATGATCTTTTCTCCGTGAAGGGCATCTCTTGAGTTTCTTCCAAATTCTCGGACTTTCCTGGCTTGATCTATTATCGGTGAATGGCATATCTTGAACTTCTCGGGTTTTGGGGACCCACAGGCTTCTTAAATGCACTTGTCAGGAAGCTCTACTCCCCAGAGATGATCTTTTCTCCATGAATGGAATCTCTTGAGTTTCTTCCAAATTCTCAAACTTTCCTGACTTGATCTATTCCTTGTGGATAGCTTGCCTTGAATTTCTCGGGGTTTGGGGACCCATCGGCTTCTTAAAAGCAATCGGCCTCCTCTTGGGCATCGTACAAGGACCCACGGGATTCCTAAAAGCATCCCCGCCTCCTCTTGGGCTTAGTACAAGGACCCGCCAGCTTCTTAGAAGTATTCACAGCCTCCTCTTAGGCTTCGTATAATGATCTCTTCCTCCGGGTTTTGTAAGTTTAAAATGTGACTGTTTGATCTCTTGAATCGTGTGGTTGATATGTTGCCAACACATTAAAATCCTTTTATAACCTGAATGTTTGAGTGCATGTGTTCCATGATTATTATTGTGTGCCCTCAATATGATCCGTTCATCATGTATGATTGATCCTATCAAGACTGATCCAAGGGTTGGTATGTTGCAAACGCATTAATGAAGCCATGTGCACCACACGTGCAAGTTATCTTAATCTGAGTGTTATTGTGTGTATGCGTGCATGATTATGTTGGTGTACGTTGTGGATGGTTGGATGTGATTGCTTTAATGATTAATCTTGGTTGACCTGATCGTGTGGTTATGATTTCATTTTATTCTTGACTGCATGCACACTTATCACACACAATCACGCGCATGTGGACTGGACTGATTAATTGATATTTGGTTACCCCTTGCTGGGCCCAGCGCATTGTTTGAACGTGATATTTTACTTCTCTGCACCCCCTGTTTTCTCTTTCTTTTAATTTCTTTTTATATTTGTTTCATAATTGATTTTTAAAAAATACCAAAACATCATGAAAAATTCTACAAAAATTAATGTGATATCCTAACATGTTTAAATAATTTTCTATTATTTTTAATTTTGATTTTGTGAATATTTGCATATCCTTCCATAATTTTCTTTTATTTCTTTTGAAACTTGTTTCTATTTTCATATCTTCATTTCAAAGATTTATTTCTCATAGCTCCTTAAACATTTTTGCATCAATCTCTTTGTATCCATTCAGTAACATCCAAAAATTCATAAAATTTTTTTTTTCATTTTTAGAACTTTCTTTTATTGCATTTAGGTCCCCCATCTTTGCACTTTGGTTCATGATTCATAAGTGACTATTGCTTGATTGTTTGAGGTCCTTCCTTTCAGAATTTTTGTATAGGATTTTGATATGTGATTAGTCCCTAGTTGAGGTCATTTACATTCTAATTTCATAATTTTTGAATGCACTTTGACATATGTTTGTGTGCTTGTGTTTGAAGGAAGTTTTGCTTGAACTTTATGTGCCTTTCTTTAACCTTCATTGCATGAGGCATTTATGCCATTATTTGAGGTTGTTTGTTTGGGTTTAGGTAACATGTTTAGACTCTTAGAAGCTTTGTTTGATCATTGTTAAGTCCATTTGGCATGTGTTGATCCTTTGTTTTATATGATGCATCTTATGGGACTTTTTGACCTAATTTTTCTTATGTCTTCATCTTATGTTTTTCATGTTTGGTTGTGTGCTCCTAATATGATCATATTATCATCTCATTTACATTTTGATCCATGATTTGCTACTGACCTATCCACAAGCATTCATACTTGTATGCCATTTTGCATCTTTTGCATTTCTTTTCAAGTATGAGGCATTCATTCTTTTATATGACTTCTTCTTACATGTTTGCTAAGTTGTATGGACTTGATTGCTATGTGCTTTTGCCATGATCATTTGTGCATCTTTAACATGTCATATCACTTCTGATTTTGATACTTGAGTTAATCTTGAGTCTTTTTAGGTTTGACTTATGCCTTAAGTAATTTCTTTCCATGTTTAATTCATATTCACATCTTCTCACTTCTTCTCCTTACCACTCCTAATGCTTGGATACTTGATTATTTGCATTATGTGACATTTGTACATCATGTTTAGGCACATGTTTAGGTCATCCACATTCTGACTTTGACATTATTTGAGGCATAATTGCATGATCACCTTGCATGTTCACTCATTCTTCATCTATTTCTTCCATGATTCACTTCTTTAATGATTAGTGCTTTGTTTGTGCATAATTCATTTGTGTCTGATATCTTAACATTAGAGATCACTTTTATTGTTTAGATTCTGACTTTGGTTAGTTTGTATCTCCTAAGTTTTTTGTTCCTTGGTTCTTAATTGATTTGATCATTACTTGTTGTAAATAGTTTTGTGAGCTAACCTTTTCAGGTAGGTGCATGGTAAGTAAGGGTGTGGACTTAGTTCCACATACACTTCTCTCCCTCATCTTCTTTTATTGCTTTTAACAATTCAACTTGTGATTTTGTTGAGCATTTACATGTTTTCCTTGAATAACTTCTTCTTCACCCCTCTTTAAGACCAACTTAACTTCCATCTTGGAAGTAAGTTGCTTCTTTTGCTCTTCTTCTTCTTCTTTCTTCTAGAAGTAGGTTTGTTAAACTCCATTAACCATAGGATCACAATGTATGATAACATTAAGATTGAGTCTTATTCCCCCTCTTTAGTTTTTACCTTTAATCCTCCCTTGAGTCTCTTCTTCTCATCTTAAAACAAAAATAAAAAACACCTAATAAAGGGAAACAAATATTGTATTTGAGTCTTTCATGTAAGAATGAGATAGTGAGGGATCTTCTCTCATTTTCTTAGAATGTCTAGCGTGCGTCCCATCTCGGGTCGATATACGAGGCATTCGATCTTACATGAGGGACTTAAATACAATGTGCATTACAAAATATAAAATAATCAAAACACTTCTTTCTTAAAAGACAAAAACAAACAAATTCTCTTCTCATCTCCTTCATTCTATTCTTTAAGGACTCGTCCAGTCCGTTCCACTGCAAACAGGTAACGCCTAAGTCTCCATACAACGAGCTGCAACACCTAACTGCTGGGACGCACACTCTAACGTTTCCATTAAAAAACACAAATTTAGCAACCCTTGTTGAGGGGAACTACGTCGCTCTTATTCTCATGTTCCCGATGAGATACGTAGGCAGTGGGGTAGGGCCCATTCGAGCACTTCTTTTATTTTCCCTACATTTGCTTCTTGTTTTCTCTCCTTTCTTTTTTTTCCCTCCTCCTTTCTACCCTCATTTTCCAGTTCTCTAGCAGTGGAGCTCCAATCGACGACACCCTTTGATCGAGCAGCAAGCGTGGATCCCATCGGGTACGATGGACGCGTGGGGGTGCTAATACCTTCCTCTCGCATAACCGACTCCCGAACCCAGTTCTCTTGGTCACAAGACCATGCTCTTTCCTTTCCCTCAGGTTTACGCAGTGTTTCCTTTCCCTCTCTTGGGATAAATACACATTGCTGGCGACTCTGTTTCCGCGCCACTTTCGCGTTTGTATTTGGATGAAAATCCCAAGAGCGACACATGTAAAGCAAGGTTATGATTTCGACCCTCTCGAGGTAACTTTTGTTGCTGAAACTGAGGGTATTGCAACCAGTGATATTTGCAATTACACTTTCAAATTGTCCGACCGTAATATCTTGAGCAACATGGGCTTGGGCTAATATCTTTTGCAAGGCAGCTCGATGAGTAGGTGAATTCAACAGTAGAGACAAGATTGAGATTTTAGAAGGAGTTTGGTGAAGCTGATCCAGCACCTTGTCGTCACTTCTTTTGATGATTCTCAGAAACTCGGCATCTTTATCACTAGTAACCACTTCCTTTTCCTTGTCCTTGGCGGGCACAGGAGCAATAGTTTCTTTGGGCACAATCCCTTTGAAAAGAGGAGTGTAAATTCGACCACTTCGTGTCATTTTCCCAGATCCAGCTATATTGGTTACTTCTTCACTAGTGGTTCCCACCTCTTTCCTTGGAACCACATCTTCAGATCTTTTGTTAACCAGACTATCCTCATACCTCCACGGCACAACTTTGGAATTTCTGAAACGGAACGGAAAAGGCTCTCTGAGGACCCTTGTGTAGCGAGCGTTTTTTTTCGGTGACGCGACCACCTTATCGCTGAAGTTGGGTTTTCCTCCTCGAGGAGAAAGGGTGCAACTTTCTGATTTCTTATTTATCCCATGAAGCAGAAATGGAAAGGGAAGCTATCTAAAACTAATCTTGCACGCGATGTTTAACTGAACAAACGCTTAAAAGAGATTGGGGGGTCCGGGGTCAGGTTATAAAATGGGTAGTTGTCAGTTACCTATCCTATATGTGATTATCCACAGGATATTAGCTTTAGGGTTTTGCTTTTGTAATTGATGGTGTTTATCTGGTAATGGGTTGGGAAAGTTTCTTGGGAAAGATTAGTGAGTGGTTGAGTTTTTCTGTGGAAAATGATGATGGTTAAGGTATGAAACCTAAGTTTTGATTGATGAAGGTACTGTACCTAGGGATTTTGAGTAGTATGCTCGCTAAGACTTCGCAATCTTATGCCTACGTATTCTCGTTTAAATGAAACAGGGAAATCAGAGCAATCGTAGTTCCTCCTATCCTAAGGGAGGAGAAAGATGTTTTGGTGTCTTGTTCAAAGCCCAAGATTGAAGCTAAAAGATTTCTAGAGAGAATTTGTCATCTCTAAAGAGGTATTGTTGATTTTTGTGTGCCTTGATCAAAGCACAAGGTTGATGCTAAAAGGTTGATTGACCCGACTGGGGGATTTCTTTATACAAAGCCTAAGAGGAGGCTAGATAAGACCGACTCAACAAGAGAGTCTACATATTAGTGTCTCGTACAAAGCCCAAGATTGAGGCAAAAAAATAGACAGACTCTTTGGGGAATATCATTATACAAAGCCTAAGAGAAGGCTAAAAGTTTGACTTTTCCGGGAAAAATGTTCTTTCTGTCTTGTACAAAGCCCAAGATTGAGGCTAAAAGAGGATTTTTACTCTGCTGGGGAGGTTTGTATATGTCTTGTACAAAGCCCAACATAGAGGCTGAATGTGAGACTTTACTGACTCGGTTGAGGGTGTCTAGTACAAAGCTCAAGACGGAGGCTAAAAGGATTTGACTCTACAGGAGAGTATTATCTGTCTTGTACGAAACCCAAGATTGAGGCTAAAATATTGACTCTGCTTGGGAAAAAACATTCCCCAAAGCTGGGAGGAACTGACTCTGCCGAGGAAAATATTTGTCCCAAGCTTAAGAAAGTTTATATCTTGTACAAAGCCCAAGATGGAGGCTAAAAGGGGTTGGCTCAACAAGAGAGTGCTTTTATCTGTCCCGTATGAAGCCCAGGATTGTGGCTGAATAAGCTGGAGAAATTAATCTACACAACTCGAGATGAGGCTAACTCCTGCTAGGGGAAATCATTATACAAAGCCTAAGAGGAGGCTATGGACTCAACAAGAGAGTGTTTTTATCTGTCTCGTACAAAGCCCGAGATAGAGGCTAAAAATGAGTTGACTCAACAAGAGAGTGCTAAAAGTTGATTAACTCAACAAGAGAGTCTTTTATACTCAACAAGAGAGTGATTTGCTATCTCGTACGAAGGCCGAGATTGAGGCTAAAAAGGAGATTGACTCAACAAGAGAGTCTTGAAAAGTGATGGACTCAACAAGAGAGTCTGAAAAGGTTAGCTCCACTGGGGAGAATCATTGTACAAAGCCCAAGAGGAGGCTGACTGTGCTGAGGCAAGATCCTTATACGAAGCCTAAGAGGAGGCTAACTTTGCTGGGGATTATTAGAATCCTGAAGCGGGTCCAAATAGGGAAATCAACTCTTATAGGGGAATGCAGAAGAATTGATAGATCAAAAACCTTTGAGGTTTTGATTTGAGATAGTGTTATCTTGATGACAAACTAACCCTGGTTAGGGATTTTAGGAGAGAGACAGGGTTTGAGAACCCACAAGTTTTAACTCTTGCTGGAGATTAATCCAGAATCTGGGGTTTCTCCTATGTTTGGTAGGGAACTTGAGAATATCTTTAAGACTCAAGGGTAATTAGACTATCCGAGTCTACTGGTATGGAAGACTTTTATCTTTTGTACGATGCCCAAGAGGAGGCACAGACATTAAGGGATGAAAGTCAACCCTGAATCTGAGGTTTTGACCCTGGAAAGACAGCTCTAGCAAAAGATGACTAAGTTCTGTCCTATCCCTTTAAGAGGTCGTCAGGGTCCATGTATTAAGCCCAAGAGAAGGCATGAGAACTTCTAAGAAGCCGGAGGGTCCTTGTACAAAGCCCAAGAGGAGGCGGGGATGCTTGTAGGAAGTCTGTGGGTCCAAAACCAAGAGAAGTTCAAGAAATGCTATTCACCGAGAATAGATCATTTAGTGAAAGTTCGAAGTTTGACGAAACTCAAGAGATGCCATTCACAGAGAATCGATCACCTCCGTGGAGTAGAGTTTCTTTGACAATTTTTAGGGGTGACGGTCTGAGAAAAGGTTCACCGAGAATACTGCCTTTCTCTTTGTTCCATATTGTTTAACCCCAAGAGGAGGGAAGACTGTATCTGGAATCCTATTGGGATCAAGTTTTGTTTGTATTTAAGAGTGACCAACAGGGCTTTACCTAGTTCTAGACCTAGTTGCCGAGGAAAACTCTAAATAATTTTACTAGTATATATACAGTTGATATATGATGAGTATTTAAAAGGGTATGAAAGAAGACTAACCATGCGCCGCTTCCCACAATACAGTTATATATATGAAAGCAGTAAATGAAAGCGGATAAACACTTACCCGTTGTAGAGCTTCCATGATGTTTTGTTAGTTGTCCAACAAAGAAATTAAAGAAAGTTTTGATAACAACTATATATTTGGATTCAAAATCAAAGGAGAAAGTATTTTGAACAGAAATCGGGGCTTACAACTCCAAGAGAGGCCCAAGGTTTTAACAGTGAGCGCACCGTTGTTTGAATTTGTACAGGGACTTATATAAGTGATTGAGGCCCAAAAAAAGGTTTTCTGTACAAAGGGATGGGTCTTACACTCTTTCAAGAGGCCCACAAGATTTTTAAAGAAAAGAAATGGGACTTACAACACGAGGGTAGGCCCAAGGATTTTGTTTTGAGAACGAAGATCGCGCCGAGACTTTTGAAATAATAGTGGGTCTTATACAATGACTGAGGCCCAAATTATTTTGGTTTCAAAAAGGGATTGGGTCTTACACTCTATTAGAGGCCCAAATAGTTTGAAAAACGAATAAAGAGGGGTCTTATAGCTCAAGGAGAAGCCAAGTTGAAAATAGTTTGAAAAACGATGATCGCGTCAAAATTTTTGACAGTATCGGGACTTATACAATACCCTGAGGCCCAAAAAAGTTTATTTACAAAGGGATGGGACTTACATTTTACCAAGATGCCTAAAAAGGTTTGTAAAGAAAGAAATGGGACTTACAACACGAGGGTAGGCCCAATTGGTTTTGTTTTAAACTGACGAACGCGCCGAGGTTTTGAAAATACAGTGGGTCTTATACAATGACTGAGGCCCAAGTTTTTATCTACAAAAAGGGTTGAGACTTACACTCTATTAGAGGCCCAAAAGTTTATTTATGTACAAGAGATGGGTCTTATAACTCAAGGAGAGGCCCAAATTTAAAAAAAAAAAGGGCGACGATCGCGTCGAACTTTTGAAAATGTACAGAGGGACTTATACAATATCTGAGGTCCAAATTTATTTTGGTTTTCAAAAGGGGTTGGGTGTTACACTATATTAGAGGCCCACAAGATTTTTAAGAAAAAGAATTGGGCTTACAACTCAAGGAGAAGGCCAAGTTGTTTTTTCTTAAAAAGGAGACGATCGCGCCGAACTTTTGGAAATATACAGAGGGACTTATACAATGTGTGAGGCCCTAAAAATTTTATTTACAAAATGGATGGGACTTACACTCTATCAAGAGGCCCAAATAGTTTTAAAAGATTTGTTTAGGGTGATTAAGATCAAAAACCCTAAATTAATTTCAAAATGTATTTTAATTAAATAAAAATTCAATTAAAATGATCAAAATTATCAAACATGTGTGAAAAACAAGTTGTGATCTTGGATTAATGTTTGAAAAATCATGATTTTATCCACAAAATGATTGAAAACCATTTAAGTTTGGAAAATCAAGAAGGAAAAAATATTTTAAATGTTAAAGAACAAATAAAAATTAATTCTTTGCAAAAATATCAAGTATATAAAATAAATAATATTTTTGGGAAATTCTTGTAAAATAAAATATTTTAACATTTTTGTGAATTATTAAAAAAAGAATCAACTCAAAATCATTAAAAACCAGAGAGAAATTAATTTTTGAATCAATTAAATAAAATCACAAAAATTTAAATAATTCAAAATTCAAAAAAGGGCGCCAAGAACACCAAGTTCTTGCCCGCGCCCTCTGTTTCTTCTGATTTGCGTTTTCCCCTCAATCTCACTGAATACTTGATGAAATCGCACAATCCACATATCAATCTACTCGTTTTCACCTCACGATAATGTTTATGGTCTTTAATTTCATTTATGTTAAGCATGGAATAAGAAATCAAAGTAAAACCTCAAGAACCCTAAATTCTGCATGAAGGCTGAGAATTTTGATACACGATTCATACAAAGCAATTAATTGACGGGAAACCCTCCATACATGATTATGAACATATGGAAAAATTATTGTGCGAGGAAATATGCATGAATCATGAGATGCCCAAGTTTAGGCTTACTTGAAGGTCGTGGCAGCAAGAGCAACTTGATTTTTTAGTTGGAGGTGTTACAGATGGGTTGTGATGATCTGAACATCTTCCCTATACCATATGGAATGTGTTTGAATGCTTGGACCTGTTTGGAGATGGTTGGATCACTTCATGGTGTGTTGACTAATTATAGGCTTCAAGTGGATTTTGAGGTCTATGATTTTGGTGTTCCAGATGGCTGGAAGTTGTTTGATCAGCTCAGGTATAATGTATATGAGGTGTTAGATCAATTGGTTTGGGTGGAATTGCTCTCTACTGAAAAATTCGATAGTGACTTTCTAAGAAAGTATTTTTGGAAGTGAGAGGGTGATTTTGAGAAAGGAAAGTGTTATAGGCCTTTGTTGTGCTCAAGCTGATCATAAATGGGGTCTATTTATAGTGTGTCAAGTTTGTTTTGCAAGGAATAGTGAATGGCAACTTAGATCAAATTGTGTTGAATGCTTGAATTCTTTAATCAAGGGTCTCCTCTAGCCGTTGACTTGAGGTTAGAGCACAGGTCTATGGTTCTTTGATTCTGAGATAAGGCTTGACTGAAGTGTTCCTTCTTGCTCTGATACATGCCACCTCTAAGCATCCATTAAATGTTCCAAAACAAAATTGGAGTCTTGGCCTCTTTTAGGCTTTTTAGGTTTGGCATGCTACTTGTGGAATCCTGGACTTGGGAGGCTGATGGATCAGTGCTTGTCCCTTGTTTGTTCCCCCTTGAGGTGTTCAGATGGATAACCATGCTTGTGGTTACACAATTTGGACAAATTGAGCCCTTGTGCACAAATCTGCCTTGCCAAGACAGTTTGCAGCAAGGCATGTTGCAGCTGTCATAACTCCTAGCTCAGGTGGAGTTTGATGGAGTTCTTGGCCATTTTGGAAAGCTCTCATATGATACAACACATGTGTGATCATAGTTTGTTTTGACACATTTTGGATCCAAGTGAAAAATTCCCCTACATTTTGAAAAAAGTGAAACAGATTCTGACTTAGTGAAAATTTCATTAAGTGTTGGAAAAAGTGGCATTTTCATGTTTTTGTCATTTTGGTCACTTCATAACTAAAAATCCATGAGGAATTGGAATGAGCTGTAGTTGAAGCTTTTGAAGTATGCCATGAGAGCTAAAAATCCATCTTTGGATCATCCAAAATGGTTGCTTGGACCTCAAGTTATGATCCTTGGAAGTTGGTACCCTAGTCACTTTGTTCCATAACTTAGAAAAATTCTAAGTTTTTTATGGTTACACCTTTTACAAGTTATCCCACTTTCTTTGATTTTTCTTGATGAATGATGATTCAAATCACACATTAACATCATTTTAGGGTTAAGGAACCTTGGTTGACCAAAAAAATCAAAAAGTCAAACTTTGACTTTTTGTACAGTTGACTTTTTAGCAGATGAAATCCAAACTATGGGATCCTTTATGAAATTAAGTTCCTGACCTAAATAAAACTTAATGGATGGATTCCATAGGTGCTATAGGGTGTATTGGCTCATGTCCCAAGGTTTGGGAGCATGTCTTGGTCAAAAGTCAAAGGTACAATTGACTTTTCCCACGAAACCCTAATTGCGGTCCAGATGACAATGAAACTTGTTGATCAAGCTTCTTGGATCAATCCATTGTTGCAAATGTATCAATGTAGTGCATTGGAGATCCTCAAATCCTGTCTTGGGATCTTGGCTCATGTTTTGCCCCAAAAATCAACATAGGGGTGAATTAGGTCAAGAAACCATAATTCCTGATTTTTTATGAATGCATCCCCTGAGGCTAAATTAACTTGATGATTGGGTCCCTGAGCTCCCTTGGAGTATCTTAAGTTAAGCTTTGAAGCATTGGCTCATGCCCAGAGGAAAATTTCCACCTGGAGGCCCTGGTCAACTAAAACCCTAATTTGGTAACATTGGCGATCCTGAGGCTTAATCCACTTAGAATGTTGCAACCTTGTGCTTGATTCTTGATGTGGGAGTCCTCTTGATCCCTTATGGGTGTTAGAGAGATTAGACAAGTTGAAGATCATGTAATTCCTTGATTGATCCTTTGCCTAAATGCTCTGAGAGGTCTCAAAACCCTAATCTTTGATTGTAGTGAATGCTCAACAATCCTTGAGGAGATTGGTGAGACATAAAAATACATCCATATTGTGATGATGATTTGCACAATGATGGGAAATCTAAGTGGTCAAAATTTGGGGTATGACAGATGCCCCTATTTAATCTTCTTAGACCCGAAGGTGTGAATGGCGAAGGTATTTGGGGATTCGGGGTGCAAGAGGATTAAATATCGGAATACCCGAAATTTTGATGGTGATTTATGAATGGCGGCTTACACGTCCATCTTCTTTTGCTAAGCAATGATGCTTAGAAAAGGTAAACGTCCCCTCGATCCTGGTCTTCAGCCAAGGAACTGGTCTCAGTTTTCTTTTTTGAAATAAACTTCCCCTCGATCTTGGTTTTCTACCAAGGAACTGGTCTCAGTTTCTGATATAAACTTCCACTCGATCCTGGTTTTCTACCAAGGAACTGGTCTCAGTTTCCTTTTTTGAAATAAACTTCCCCTCGATCTTGGTTTCCTACCAAGGAACTGGTCTCAATTTCTGATATAAACTTCCCCTCGATCCTGGTTTCCTACCAAGGAACTGGTCTCAGTTTCTGAAATAAACTTCCCCTCGATCCTGGTTTCCTACCAAGGAACTGGTCTCAGTTTCTTTTGTCAATAACCTTTTTTGACAAGGGACGCCATTCGTAGCGGTTTTCCTCAAACTTCTCGCCGCATTTTCCCGGGGAAATGCCATTTGAAGGAAAAAGTTTTGATGTCAGACTTGCTGGGGAACCCATCCGTCTGAGCTGTAGAGGTGTACAAATTTCTCTATTGGAGACGCCATTTGTTGACTCTACTGGGGAAAACGAGTCTCTTGAGAGGCTGTTTCCTATTTGGGGGTATTACATCATACTTTTCCGCGAGATTTTCTCAGAGAAATGCCATGTGATGTAATCCAGGAAAGCGAAGATATCATCTTCAATGGTGAAGAGTGATATTTGTCGAAGGTCTTCTTGCCTTTCAGAGGTTCAAGTTATCAAAGCGGTCAAGAGACCATCTTCAATCCAGCAGTAAACTTGAGAATGTCTTTGAGACTCAAGGAAATTAGACTGTCCAAGTCTACGGGGTTCCTTCTTATTCTTGAAGGGTGCTTGAGAATGTCTTTGAGACTCAAGGAAATTAGACTGTCCAAGTCTAGAGTTTCATCTTTTGTACTATGCTTTGAGAAACAGTAGTAGACTCTTGGAAAGACTGTTCTATTAAGATGACTGATTTCTGTTCCTATACCTCTAGGAGGTCGTCGGGACAATTTGTACGAAGCCCAAGAGGAGGCTGCAAACTTTTAAGAAGCCGAGGGACAATTTGTACTAAGCTCAAGAGGAGGTTATCATTCCCGGAGGAAGAAATCATTTATACAAAGCCTAAGAGGAGGCTGTGAATACTTCTAAGAAGCCGACGGGTCCTTATACAACGCCCAAGAGGAGGCGGGGATGCTTTTAGGAAGCCTGTGGGTCCCCAAACCCCGAGAAATTCAAGACAGGCCATTCACAAAGAATAGATCAAGCCAGGAAAGTTTGAGAATTTGGAAGAAACTCAAGGGATGCAATTCAAGGAGAAGAGATCATCTCTGGGGAGTAGAGTTTCTTGACAATTCCTAAGGGTGCTTTTAAGAAGCCTGTGGGTCCCCAAACCCCGAGAAGTTCAAGACAGGCTATTCACAGAGAATAGATCAAGCCAGGAAAGTTCGAGAATTTGGAAGAAACTCAAGAGATGCCATTCACGGAGAAAATATCATCTCTGGGGAGTAGAGTTTCTTTGACAACTTCTACGAGTGACAGTCTGAGAAAGGGTTCAAAAAGAATCTGCCTTTCACATCTCCATATTGTTTAACCCCAAGAGGAGGAAAGACTGTGTCTGGTAATCCTATGGGGATCTAGTTTCGTCAATTTCTAAGAGTGATCAAAGCGGCTTTACCTAGTGCTAGACGTAGTTGCCGGGGAAACTCTAAATATCTATACTATTATTACAAAGTCGATATGAGTTTATGAAAGAAGACTTACAGCGAAACAGCCCCACAATACAATTATATGTATATGAAAGCGGTAAATGAAAGCGGATAAACACTTACTCGGTTGTAGAGCTTCCATGCTATTTTGTTAGTTGTTCAACAAAGAAAGATGGAAAACAACAGTATATTCAAAATCAAAGGAGAAAGTGCTCTGAAAAAGAAAGACTTGGGGCTTACAGCTCAAGGAGAGGCCCAGGGTTTTATCAGTGATCGTATTGTTGAATTTGTACAGAGGGACTTATACGAGTGACTGAGGCCCAAAAATTGTTTTCTGTACAAAGGGATGGGTCTTACACTCTCTCAAGAGGCCCAAAAAGTTTAAAGAAAAAGAGTGGGCTTATAACACGAGGGTAGGCCCAGATGATTTTTCGTTTGAAATGGCGATCGCCCCGAGATTTTCTTTTAACGCAAAGGGGCTTATACAATATCTGAGGCCCAAAGTTGTTTTTGGTTAAAAGAGGATTGGGTCTTACACTCTATTAGAGGCCCAAAAGTTTTGAATGGGTCTTATAGCTCGAGGAGAGGCCCAATTGATTTTTTAAAAGGCGACGATCGCGCCATTTACTTGTACAGAGGGACTTATACAATAAGTGAGGCCCAAAATGGTTTGTACAAGGGGGTTTGGGTCTTACACTCTCTCAAGAGGCCCAAAAAGTTTTTGAATGGGTCTTATAGCTCGAGGAGAGGCCCAATTGATTGTTTAAAACGGGCGGTGACCGTGCCAAACTTTTGAAATACAACGGGACTTATACAATAAGTGAGGCCCAAAAATTGTTTGTATTTACAAAGGGTTGGGTCTTAGACTCTAATAGAGGCCCAAAAGTTTATAAAATGATTTATGAGGGTTGAATTAATCAAAAACCCTAATTTCTTTTCAAAATGTGTTTTAATTGAATAAAATATTCAATTAAAATGATCAAAATTGTTTAACATGTGGAAAACAAATTGTGATCTTGGATTAATGCTTCATAAATCAAGTTTTGGCCTACAAAATGATTAGAAATCATTAAAATTTGCAAAATCAATAAGGAAAAAATATTTTAAATGTCAAAAACAATTAAAACATTAATTCTTTGCAAAAATATCAATTATATGAAATAAATAATATTTTTGGTATTTTTTGGGAAAATAAAATATTTTAACATTTTTGTGAATTATTAAAAAAAGAATCAACTCAAAATCATTAAAACTCATAGAGAAATTAATTTTTGAATCAATTAAATAAAAACACAAAAATTCAAATATTTGAATTTTCAAAAAGGGCGCCAAGAACACCCCAAGAACACGCGCGTGTTCTGGGTTTTGCCCAGATTTGCATTTTCTCTCCAATCTCACTGAATACTTGATTATATCATGCAATCCACATACCAATCTGCTCGTCTCAACCTCACGATCAAGTCTATGGTATTTAATTTCATTTACATTAAACATGGAATAAAAAATCAAGACAAAACCTCAAGAACCCTAATTTATGTATTAAGGCTGAGAATTTTGATACACGATTCAAACAAAGCAATTAATTGAGGGGAAACATTCCATGCATGATTATGAACATTTGGCAAAAGTATTGTGCGAGGAAATATGCATAGATTGAGAGATGACCAAGTTTAGGCTTACCTCTAGGTCGTGACAGCAAGTTCAAAGTGATTTCGAAGTTGGAGGTGTTACAGATGAGTTGTGATGATCTGAACAGCTTCCCTACACCCTATGGAGTGTGTTTGAATGCTTGGACTTGATGGAAATTGGCTGGATCACTTCATGGCATCTCAACTGCAACTTGGTTAAAACCTTGAGCAATTGACTGGTGATTATGAGAAATCAGTGTTCCAGATGTTCTTTAAGTGTTTGATCAGCTCACATATGATGTATGTGAGGTGTGTGTGTGATTGGTTTAAGTGGAATTGCTCTCTACTTAAAAATTCGATAATGACTTGCTAAGAATGGCATTTTTGAGAGTGAGAAGTGGATTTTGAGAAAGGCAAGTGCTGTAGGCCTTTGTACTTAAACTAATCACAAATGAGCTCTATTTATAGTAGAGCAAGTTTGTTTTGCAAGGAATAGTGAATGGCAACTGTTGAGTAGGGTTGGCCAATGTTGGCAAATGAAAATCCAAGTCTCCTCTAGCCATTGACTAGAGGTTAGGGCACATGCTGCTGGTCCCGTTGGTCTTGGATAAGTCTTGACTGAATTCAGTTGCTAATAGCTCAGTCCATGCCACCTTGGTGCTTCCATTGAATGCTCCAATCCAAAATTGGAGTCTTGTCCCTATTTTAGGCAATTCTAGGTTTGGCATGCTATTTCTTGTTCCAAGGACTTTTGAGGCTTGACTCAGTGATTGTCCCCTTTAGATTCAATCCTCAGATGTGTCCAAAGTGATGACAAGGCTTGGAATTGGCTGATTTTGGTAAATCGACCAAAAGTGCAAAAATCTGCCTTACCTTGGCAGATTTCAGCAAGGCATCTTGCCACTACCATATCTCAAAGCTCAAATTGAATTTGGTGATGTTCTTGGCCATTTTGGAAAGCCCTTATATGATACAACAATTGTCTGATCATATTTGGTTTTGATACCTTTTGGATCCAAGTGAAAAATCCCCCTACATTTGGAAAAAAGTAAGGCAGATTCAGACTTAGTGAAATTTTCACTAAGTGTTAGAACAAAGTGACTTTTCTTGATTTTGATCACTCCATAACTCAAACTCCATGAGGAATTTGGGCATAGATCAGTATGAAGCTTTTGTAGAGGGAAATGAGATCTACAAATCAAGCTTTGGATGGGAAAGAATGGCTTTTTGGTTTAGGAGTTATGATCCTCCAAAGTTGGTACCCTTGTCACTTTATTTCATAACTTAGAAAATTTTCTAAGTTTTTATGGTTACCCCTTTTACAAGTTATCCCACTTTCTTTGATTTTTCTTGATGAATGATGATTCAAATCATACATTAACATCATTTTAGGGTTAAAAAAACCATTTTTGTGAAAAATCTCAAAAAGTCAAAGTTGACTTTTGTGCACAGTTGACTTTTTGTTAGATGAATTCCAAACTGTGCAATCCTTTAGGAAATAATGTCCTTGACCTAAATCAAACTTGATGCACATGTTCCATGGGTGTTATAGGGTGTATTTAATCATGTCTTAGGGCTTGGAAGCATGTCCTGGTCAAAAGTCAAAGCTACAGTTGACTTTTCTCGCAAAACCCTAACTGTGGTTCAGATGAAATCGAAACTTGTTGCTTAAGCTTCTTGGATCAATCCATTGTTCCAACTAGATCAATGTGGTATATTAGAGACCCTCAAATCATGTCTTGAGGTCTTGGTTCATGATTTGTCCCAAAAGTCAACTTAGGGGTGAATTAGGTCAAGAAACCCTAATTCCTGATTTTTGATGTATGCATCCCCTGAGGCCAAATTGACTTGATGATTGGGTCCATGAGGTTCCATGTAGTTTATTAGGATATGTTTTGAATCATTGGCTCATGCCCAAATGAAAATTTCCATCTGGAGGCCCTGGTCGACCAAAACCCTAGTTTGGTGACATTGGCGATCTTGAAGCTTGATCCACCTAGAAGGGAGAAACCTTGTGCTTAATCCTTGAAGTGGGAGTCCTCTTGATCCATTGTGGATGTTTAAGAGGTTAGACAAGTTGAAGATCATGTCATTCCTTGATTGATCCTTTGTCTAAGCACTTAGAGAGGGCTTGAAACCTTAATTTTGATTGTGGTGAATGCTCAACAATTCCTTGAGGAAATTGATGAGGCACAAAGGTACATCCATATTGTGATGATGATTTGCACAATGATGGGAAATCTTAGTGGTCAAAATTTGGAGTATGACAGATGCCCCTATTTAATCTTGGACACGAAGGTATGAATGGAGAAGGTATTCGGGCATTCGAGGTGCAAGAGGATTAAATATCGGAATATCCGAAATTTTGACGGCGTCTATCAATGGTAATTCACGCATTCATCTTCTTTCGCTAAGCAATGATGCTTAGAAAAGGTAAACTTCCCCTCGATCCTGGTCTTCTACCAAGGAACTGGTCTTAGTTTCTGATTTAAACTTCCCCTCGATCCTGGTTTCCTACCAAGGAACTGGTCTTAGTTTCTGATTTAAACTTCCCCTCGATCCTGGTTTCCTACCAAGGAACTGGTCTTAGTTTCTGAAATAAACTTCCCCTCGATCCTGGTTTCCTACCAAGGAACTGGTCTTAGTTTCTGGAATAAACTTCCCCTCGATCCTGGTTTCCTACCAAGTAACTGGTCTTAGTTTCTGATTTAAACTTCCCCTCAATCCTGGTTTACTACCAAGGAACCGGTCTTAGTTTCTTTTGTCAATAAACTTTATTGACAAGGTACGCTATTCGTAGCGGTTTTCCTCAAACTTCTCGGTGAATTTTCCTAGGGAGATGCCATTTGACGAAAAAAGTTGACGTCAGACTTGCTGGGGAACCCAATCGTCTGAGTTGTAGAGGTGCACAAACTTCTCTGTTGGAGACAAAATTTGTTTCTACCGGGGAAGACGAGTCTCCTAAGAGACTGCTTTTATTTGGGGTCTTACATCATACTTTTCTCGGGATCTTCCTGGAGAAATGCCATATGATGGGATCCAATTTGAGGTGCCGATGACCTTTTCATCAGTGGTCTTTTTAAGAGAAAAATTGTTGTACCACCGAATCTCTGTTTAGGAGGCTTTCTCTCGGGATTTTCCTTAATCCGGGAAAGCAAGGATATCATCTTCAATGGCATAGAGTGATGTTGACTGAGGGCTCTCTGGTTTTTCAGAGGTTCATGTTATCAAAGTGGTCGAGGAGCCAACTTCCATCCAGAAATAAACTGGAGGAGAGAGATCATATGAATACGAATGCAAATCAATAATGCATGATGTATGTATGTATATGCTAACAAAACCGACGCGACATACAAACTAATGGATGAACACGACTGGATACTCGGCCATCGCGGGGCGAAGAAGTACCGTTGGTCCAAAAGTAGCAATTCTAGCTTGCTTAGGAGAAGTAGTCCTCGCGGGGAACTATGTTGGTTGGGCTTAGGAGATAAGAACTCGGCCAGCGCATGTCAGATAAAACAAGGTCTCTGACATAGTTGATCCCTTCATTCAGGCGTACTGGGTTAGAAGGAGTACTTTGATTCTGCACTTTGAAGTTCGCTTATTTCTGGAGAAGCGATTGATGTTCTTTTGATGTTCAACAGTCAAAAGAAATTGCCATCTTTATTTTAAAAGCAGAAAAAGTTTTACAAGTAAATTCATTTTTGTTTTATTTCAAGAATAATTGATCATATTAAAATGTCATTCTGTAAAGGTAAAACAAATGAGAATTACAAACAAAAGAACAAGGGCTCAAATTTTATTGATATGGTGGAGATCAGCCAAACGCGTGATTCCAAAGAGTATTTACAAAGTTAGAAAATGGTAATTTACAGGGAAAAGGGCTACGTTGAAACATAACGACCACTATCCTTCTACCAACTTTGAATTCGGGACATCCTGAGCTTCTTGTCGAAGATGACCTTGACTGGAGTTTTCCTCTGATGGATGGTGTAATTGCTGGTGAGGGACTTGCCTCTATTGAACATAGTTACTTGCCATTATCCCTAACTTTTTCCTGGATTATACTGTGATGTTTCCAATCCACCGGGATGATTTTTTTTTATTTTGTCTCTAACTTTTTCCTGGACCGTCCTTTCGGGTTTTCAATCCACCGAGACGTTTTTTTTTAGTTTAGGCGAAGTATTTCTTGACTACATCAACGTTTGTGGGGTCGGTAAATTCCTCTCCGTCCATGGTTGCAATTCTCAAGGCGCCGCTTGAGAAAGCTTTCTTGACCACATAGGGGCCGTCATAGTTCGGAGTATATTTGCCCCGCGAATCAGTGAGAAATGATTGTATCTTCTTGAGCACAAGGTCTCCTTTCCTGAAGACGCGAGGTTGGACCTTTTTGTCGAACGCCTTCTTCATTCTTTGTTGATACAACTGACCGTGGCATAAATCCGTTATTCATTTTTCTGTGATCAGATTTAGTTCGTTGTGTCGACTTTGACACCACTCAGCTTCTGTTAGCTTAGCTTCCATCAATACTCTGATTCATGGGATCTCTACTTCGATGGGGAGCACTGCCTCCATGCCATATACTAGAGAGAAAGGGGTTGCCCCTGTTGAAGTGCAGACGGATGTACGATAACCGTAAAGAGCAAAGGGTAGCATTTCATGCCAGTCTTTGTAGGTTACAACCGTCTTCTGAACAATCCTCTTGATGTTCTTGTTAGCCGCTTCTACCGCTCCGTTCATCTTGGGTCGGTAGGGAGATGAGTTATGGTGTTCGATCTTGAACTCTTTGCATAACTCTTTCATCATCTTATTGTTCAAGTTAGATGCATTATCAGTAATGATCTGGCTCGGAACACCATAACGGCAGATGATATTGTTTTTATAAAGCGGACCACAACTTGTCGGGTTACATTGGCGTATGACGCTACTTCGACCCACTTGGTGAAGTAGTCAATGGCTACCAGGATGAACCGATGTCTATTCGAAGCCTTGGGCTTAATCATGCTAATAATGTCGATTCCCCATATGGAAAAAGGCCATGGGGAAGAAATAACTTTGAGATGTGTAGGTGGTACATGGATTTTGTCGAAGTATATCTGACACTTGTGACGCCTCCTCATGTACTTGTAGCAGTCGGATTCCATGGTCAACCAATAGTACCCTACTCTCATAATTTTTCTCGCCATTGTGTGTCTATTGGCATGAGTGTCAAAGGATCCTTCGTGAATTTCTTTTATCAGCATGTTTGCTTCTGGTCTGTCTACACATCGGAGCAAGACCATGTCAAAGTTCCGCTTATAAAGTGTATCACCGCTCAGAAAGAAACTGCCTGCCAGTCTTCTGAGAGTTTTCCTGTCTTTTCTAGACGCCCCAGGTGGGTACTCTTGTTTCTGAAGGAAGCACTTGATATCGTGATACCAAGGTTTGTCGTCTATGACTGCTTCAATCGTGAAGATGTAAGCGGGCCGTTCAAGGTGCATTATATAGATCTTGGGTAGGTCAGTCCATTGACCTAAGCTAATCATGGAAGAGAGAGTGGCTAATGCATCATCCATGTGATTCTCTTCACGAGGGATGTGATGAAACTCGATTCTGTTGAAGAAAGGTAACAACCTTCTTGCATAATCTTTGTAAGGAATCAGTCCTGATTGGTATGTGTTCTAATCTCCCTTTGTCTGATTGATAACCAGGGCTGAGTCGCCATATACGTCCAAGTTTTTTATCCTCAAATCAATCGCTTCTTCGAGACCCATAATACAAGCTTCGCATTCGGCCTCATTGTTCGTACATTTGAATGTGAGTCTGGCGGTGAAAGGAATGTGGGTACCTTGAGGGGTAACAATTATTGCCCCAAATCCATTTCCATAATGATTGACAGCTCCGTCAAAGATAAGTCCCCACTGGGAACCTGGTTCAGGCCCTTCACTGGGTAGCGGTTCGTCGCAGTCTTTCATTTTCAAATACATGACATCTTCGTATAGGAAGTCGAACCCGATTGATTCTTGATCGTCAATCAGTTGATGAGCCAAATAATCGGCCATAATACTTCCTTTAACGGATTTCTGAGCGTGGTACTCTATGTCATATTCTGATAGCAACATCTGCCAACGGGCAATCCTTCCCGCGAGAGCAGGTTTTTCAAATACATACTTGATTGGGTCCATCTCGGAGACTAACCAAGTAGTGTGACAAATCATGTACTGGCGAAGACGTTTGGCTGCCCAAGCCAAAGCACAACAAGTTTTCTCGAGCATCGTGTACCGAGTTTCACAGTCGGTGAATTTCTTGCTCAGATAATAGATGGCAGACTCCTTCCGTTTGGTTTCGTCTTGTTGGCCAAGTACACAACCCATTGAGTCTTCCAAGACTGCGAGGTAGATGATCAATGGTCTTCCTTCCACTAGAGGTGATAGAATCGGAGGATTCAACAGATATTCCTTAATCCTATCGAAGACGGTTTGGCAATCTTCTGTCCAAATGCAGTCCTGGTTCTTTTTTGAGTAATTTGAAAATCGGTGCACATGTGGCAGTCATGAGGAATATAAATCTGGAGAGGAAGTTCAAACGTCCCAAGAATCCTCTGCCTTGTTTTTCAGTTTTCGGAGAAGGCATTTCTTGAATGGCCTTGACCTTGTCAGGATCAACCTCAATTCCTTTCTGGCTGACGATGAACCCTAAGAGTTTCCCTGAACGGACACCGGAGGTGTACTTGTTGGGATTCAAGCGGAGTTTGTACTTTCTCAACTGCTCGAATAGTTTTGACAGGTGGGTCACATGCTCCTCCTCTGTCTTAGATTTTGCAATCATATCATCGACATACAGTTCGATTTTTTTGTGTATCATGTCATGAAACAGAGTAGTCATGGCCCTTTGATAGGTCGCCCTGGCGTTCTTCAAACCAAACGGCATTACCTTGTAACAAAGGGTACCCCATGGGGTGATGAATGAAGCTTTCTCCATGCCTTTCGACACCATTTTGATCTGGTTATAGCCCGAGAATCCATCCATGAAGGAGAAAACTTTGAACTTTGTTGTACTGTCAACCAGCATGTCAATATGTGGTAAAGGAAAGTCGTCCTTTGGACTAGCCTTGTTTAGATCTCTGTAATCGACACACATTCTGACCTTTCCATCCTTTTTTGGAACGGGTACGATATTTGCTAACCATTGAGGATATTCTGACGTAGCTAGGAAACCCGCATCAATCTGTTTCTGTACCTCCTCTTTGATTTTGATGGCCATGTCCGGGTGAGTGCGTCTCAACCTCTGCTTTACTGGCGGACATTCCGATCTTAACGGTAAGTGATGTTCCACGATGCTGGTATCCAACCCTGGCATATCCTGATAGGACCAAGCGAATACATCATTGAATTCTTTGAGAAGCTTTATCAAACTCTCTTTGGCAGTTGGACTGAGCAGTGCCCCAATCCTGATTTCTTTTCTCTCTTTTTCTGAACCCAAGTTTACCGTTTCCAACGGCTCTTTGTGAGGTTCAATGGACCTTTCCTCTTGTCTGAGTAGTCGGGAGATCTCTTCTGGAATTTCGTTGTCAACTTCTTCTTCAGCCCCAAATACCGGGAACTCAAAGTTGGGAGAAGGCATCGGATCGTATGTTTCAACGGGGTTTAAAACAAGCAATCTGCATGACGTGCTGATTCGTGTTTAGAAGAGATAGAGAGAATGCAAAAGTGTGTGCAGTGTATTTTTTTATTACTGCTTGTTTCTATTTGAATTGTTTTTTAGCATTACCATTTTCTGAGAAAAGCAAAAAGAGAAAACAACAATTAATGTGGAAATTACAGAACGATGTTATTTTATTAATGAACAAGTCGATTCTTGAAACTACAGCCCTATAAAACAAAACTCTGTCACTTTGGGCGAAGCGAAGAGGGAAAATTTACAGAAAGCGAGCCCTATCAAAACATCTGTTTCACCTGGGCAGGGTGAAAGGTTAAAGATGGCAATTACTTTGACTTATGAACAATCTTTGGAACATCGACAACAACCCATTGGCGGCGAACTCCTCGGTGAATCACAAAGTCTGGCACCTCCCTTGATTTGTCTTCAGAAATAACGCTGATTTCTGGTGGAGCAGGATCATTGGAATCTGTCTCCCAGGCAAAATTGTCGTAGGAGGATTCCTCTGTTGCATTTGGCATAGTATTTGTGCTCTCAGTTGTATCTCCCCATCCAGTTGGCTGGATATATTCGAGCCTGATATGAGAGCTTTTGGGAGCGGTGTACTTGACCATATAGTCGTACTTTCCACTCGGTTGTCCCAAGGTGTCCCACACTTCTTTGGAATTGGAGGGGTCATCCCTCTCGATGACGTTCACCTCGGGAAAAGCATAATTAATGAATTCTAGTCCTGCAAACGTTGCAAATTCATCGTCATGTTGAGTAGTTTCTAAATGACCTGAGTGTTGATCCCATGACATGGTGGGGACACAGGTATTCTGTTCAATGATGGTCAGCTGAGTTTCATTACTCGGCTGACTTTCTGGCCCCAAGTCTCTTGGGTAAGGCTGCCATATTCACAGACCGTCCATCGGGCCATAGTAATTATGGTCAAAGTTGTCTTTCATCAGAGTGTCCTCCTCTAATGAATTTGGTGGAGCACGGCATCCTTCCGGATCACAACCTCCGTATATCATTTCGACATCTGATCGTGGTATAAATCTCGGACTCTGTGCGGGATAGCAAAATGGCGTAGGCACTTCTTCCTGAGACATATAACCGTCCTCGTTAAGATAGAACTTCCATTCTTCATCTGTGTCGGAGGGATCCTCCTCACTGATAGCATGGATTGCCTAAGGCACTGGGTGAAGGAACCCTCCACTGTGGAAGAAGTTTTGAATGGGACGAATACTTTCATCATTAGCAGCTGTCCGGGTACAGGTTGCAGAAAAACCAATACCCTTCTTTGTTGTATTGCTAGTAGGAATGACAAGTTGTCCCCATCCTGTTGTATCGGTACTCTCGACTGCCTTAATAGCATCTTTGTATGAGGAAATTGAAGTTCCTCCTCCGGATTGATCATCCTTGTGTAGCGAAAGCGCTTGGAACTGGGTTCCGATTATCCCTTCTGGTTCCACATAAGTGGATGATGATAAATTGCTCACGAGCAAGGCCTGTTGCCCACAGACTGTGATGAGTTGGCCGTTCTGGACGAACTTTAGCTTTTGGTGGAGGGTTGAAGTGACCGCTCCAGCCTGATGTATCCAAGGTCTTCCTAATAAACAATTGTACGTTGCCCGGATGTCCATGACCTAGAAGGTGATTTGGAAAGTGTGAGGACCAATAGTTATGGGAAGGTCAACTTCTCCGATAACCGTTTTTCCGGTTCCGTCGAACGCTTTGACGACGACCTCGCTGGTTCTCATCGGAGGGCCCTTGAATGATAATTTCATCAAAGTGGACTTCGGCATAACATTCAGGGCTGACCCTATGTCTACTAGTACGCTGGCTAAAGCATCCTCCTGGCAGTTGACTGTGATATTGAGCGCCATGTTATGACGGCGACCCTCTTCAGGTAATTCCTCATCACTAAATCCCAAATTATTGCAAGAAGTGATGTTAGAGACAATGCTATTGAACTGTCTGATTGTTACATCATGTTCCACAAAGGCTTGCTCCAAGACTTTCTGTAGAGCCTCCCTATGCGCTTCTGAACTGAGTAACAGTGATAATACAGAGATCTTTGAGGGAGTCTGTAACAGTTGATAGACAATGTTGTATTCACTCCTTTGGATGAGCTTCAGCATCTCATCATCATTTTTTGAAAGGTCGGGATTACTGGATTGACCGAATGGTGGATTGGGAACTTCTGTCTGAGGTTCCTTTTCTTTGTTGGACTCTCCAACTCCTCTGTTGAAGATTCTACCACTCAGTGTTACACGACTGATGTCTGCAATATTCACGACGGAGGGTAATGGAATTTCCTTTCCATTTTCAGTTAATGTTGCACCGTATTTGTAAGGGATTGCCTTAGCTGATTCATATGGTAGTGGTCCCGGAAGATAGATGACTATGGGAACCTTCTGGTTTTTCTGACCATCGTACGTAATCTCGATCCGTTCCCGGTTGGGAATTCTTGATTCGTCAAGCAGAGGGATAATGGGAAAAACATTCCTGGTCCTCTGATGATCAGAGATGACGACAACGTCCTCAATTTAATTGGCAAGGTAGTTTGGCGACCAATTGATGGGTCCGGAACCTGGATATGGGCGGATCTCTCCATGATCCACCTGCCCCTGGAGAGCTGCTCGCACAAGGTAGCACCCTTGGTTACGTTCCGAACAGACTCCACAACGTTCAAAATTGTGTGGTGGCACCTGGCCACACCCACTTTGAATACAATGTAACCTCACTATGTTAGCTTCCACGGATCGGACATCCTGACTTTGACGCCGAGTGGAGTTTCTGTTATTGATACTAATTTGCTGAGTATCTTCATCCATGTAGATTGGCATCCACCGATGATTTAACAAGTGCTTAAGTGCTTCCTGGACAAGGGCACATCCCTGATCGTTTTCCCAACCCGCTTTACAGCTGTGAAAATTATGTGATATCAGGAATCCGAGTCGGACCTGCTCAGCATGCAGCTCTACCAAGTTGGTATTCATCAAGCGAATATCAAAGATTTGAACCATATTGATCTGATAAGGATTCCTATCATGGTAGTCCTGGATCCATCCAAGATCCATCTGACGCTGGAGGGTCTCCTGTATGAAAGAGCATCCCTGTTTGTTTACCGAGCAAGTCAGAAAAGAACTATAATCGTGCCACGACAGATTATGATACTAGCTTTGCCTTGAGTGCATTGCCACCAAGTTGGAATTCATCGCACGGATGTCGTGGTTCTGAATGATGTTGGAATTCGTGTAAGCCATGTTAACTCCACAAACATGGTGCTCTTGGATCCATCCGAGATCCAACTGTTCCTGTAGAGCTGCTTGCACCACAGAACATCCTTGATTACTTTTAGAGCAGATATTACATTGATGATAATTATGAGGTGGCACATGGCCGTACCCACTCTGTCTATAATGCATCTTGACCAGATTGGCCCTCAACAAGAGTACATCGTGAATTTGATAGACATTGTTAAATTCTTTCTCAATTAGGTTGACTGCAGCTTTCTCATGTTGAGGCAGCGGGTTCTTGAGAACATTGGGATTCGTATCTTTGAAAGATAAGAGCCCGCTCCTAACAAGCTTTTGCACGTCGGATTTGAAATTGAGACAATTCTCTATGTTATGCCCTGGTCCTCCTTAATGATAAGGGCATGTCTGATCTACCTTAAACCAAAAAGGCGGATTTTCCGGTACTGTAAGAGGAGACTTAGTCTGGATGTGCCCCTTAGCCAGTAGTAACGAAAATAGTTCTGCGTACAACATGGGTATAGGATCAAACCCTGGTGGCCGCGTTGTATGGTTGTTGTTGTATTGAGGACGAGCCTGCTGAAGAGGCTGTTGTGTCCTTTGCTGATTAGGTTGGCTCTGTGCAACCTGAGGTTGATACGTAGGAATAGGCGCAGGGCTGATAGCAGAAGTTACAGCTGCTACCGGTTGATAACGTCGCCTTTTCTTTCCGAGAGAGATATTCCCAATATCTTGCTCTTTTTTCTTAGGGAGAGCACTACCGTATCATTTTGTACTACTCGATGATCCAGCGTCTTTTACCAAACGTCCTTCTCGGACAGCTTCCTCAAGACGAACTCCCATGCCCACCATCTCGGTGAAATCACAGGGCGCACTGGCAACCATTCTATCATAGTAAAATGAGCTTAAGGTCTTTAAGAAGATCTTTGTCATCTCTTTTTCCTCAAGAGGTGGACAAATCTGAGCGGCAATTTCACGCCATCTCTGAGCGTACTCCTTAAAGGTTTCCTCGTCCTTTTCTGACATTGATCTGAGATGATCTCTGTCTGGTGCCATGTCCAAATTGTATTTGTATTGTTGGACGAAGTCAGTACCAAGATCTCTGAATGTGCTAATCGTAGCACGGTTTAAACCCATGTACCATTTGAGTGCGGCACCGGTTAAACTATCCTGAAAGTAGTGAATCAGTAGGTCCTGATTCTCTATCTGAGCTAACATTCGCCGAGCGTACATCACTAGATGGCTCTGAGGGCAAGAGTTACCCTTGTAATTTTCAAAGTCGGGCACTTGAAATTTGTGCGGAACTTTCACATTGGGGACCAGACAAAGGTCTGCGGCGTCATTTCCAAATAAATCCTGACTGCGGATGGCTTGCAGTTCCTTCTGCATTTCCAGGAACTGTTCCAGGAATTCATCCATTCTAACAAACATATTTTCCTTCTTACCAGAAGGTATTGGTGGAACCTGTCCTTCCGGGACAGTGTGCACCACAGGGGGTGGTACCGTGACTACGGCAGTGAATCTTGGCGTTTCCCGAAGTTTGTAACCTTCAGGAATCTTCAGTATGCCCCTGGCATCTTCGTTTTCCCGAATCTTCAGTGATCGGCGGAACATATCCTTCTGGGATATAATTAACAGGCATGCCCCAAGGGCGATCTTTCGGCATTTGATACCTAGGATCATACTTCTCCACTATGGGCGTTGAGGTGATCTCTGTGTAGTGAGTGATTTTTGGATGTGGTTACGAAGCACGATCGCTCTAGTACTACAGTTCGATTCATTTTTTATCCTATTAAAGCTGATGAAGGAAGGGAAATAGATGTCTCTAATTAACCCTGCTTGCATACTGAGATTAAATAGTCGAAACTGTTGGTTTACAGATGCTACAAAGATTTGGGGTTTGTCCTAGGTTATTTTGTTGACGAGGGGTGCTTTAGGCTATCGGTTGAGATGTTAGGACGGATATATATGAAAGTATGGGATTTTGGGTTTTTGTTTAGTGTGCTCGCTAATATTTTTCTTTCAATCTTATGCCTACGTATTCCCGTTTACCAAAACAGGGAAATCAGAGCATTCGTAGTTCCTCCTATTCTATGGGAGGAAATGGGAGTTTTGGTGTCTTGTTCAAAGCCCAAGACGTGAAGCGAATGGTGGTTTGTATCTTGTTTAAAGCCCAAGATGTGAAGCTGAAGGGTTTATTTGTATCTTGTTCGAAGCCCAAGATGTGAAGCTAAAAGTGTTGACCTTAGAGAGAATTTGTCATCTCTAATGAGGGGTTTGTCTGTTACGACTGTTTATAAAGGAGAATTACTTTAACCAGGATTTGTGAATCCGGAAATGCCATAATTTCCTTTATAAGGGTTTTTGACCTGAAGGAGAAGACTTTAACTCAGTGTAGAGTAATGCCATCTTTCCTTAGGAATTTCTCATACTAAAAGAGGGGCATTGGCATGGATGTAGCTGATCCAGAGGCTTGCCGCTTACAGCAGTTAGATGGAGGGGAAGGAGTTATTGATGTTTGTGTACTGTGAACGAGGCACAGCTTTGATGCTAAAAGGTTAATTGGATCATCCAGTGGTTTTCTTATACAAAGCCTAGGAGAAGGCTATTACGTGTCTCGTACAAAGCCCGAGAGAGAGGCTAAAAGGTTTTGACTCAATGAGGGAATCTTTTGGTATCTCGTATAAAGCCCGAGATGGAGGCTATTTGACTCAACAAGAGAGTTTTTTGTATCTCGTACGAAGCCCGAGAAAGAGGCTAAAGGGGTGATTGACTCAACGAGGGAGTCTCTTATGTGTCTCGTACAAAGCCCGAGAGAGAGGCTAAACGTTGTTTGACCCCGTTGGGGAGAATCATTGTACAAAGTCCAAGAGAGAGGCTAACTTCACTGGAGAAGGATCATTATACAAAGCCTAAGAGGAGGCTGTGGCAACTGTTCAGTTAAGTGACAGGTCCAGTAGACTGATTGTTAAAGAGAAAATCAGTTCTTATATGAGCAACATTGTACTCAAGGATTTGATTCAAGGATCCAGGTTATTCCTGTTCTTTAAGGAAGTGGGAAATCCGAAGGGTATTGAGACTGTCCGAGTCTACGGGTTTTCTTCCTATTTAACGAAGGGGTCACTTGAGAATGTCTTTGAGACTCAAGGAGATTAGACTGTCCAAGTCTAGAGTGTCATCTTTTGTACTGTGCTTTGAGAAACAGTAGTAGACTCTATGAAAGGACTGTTCTATGCAGATGACTAATTTCTGTTCCTATACCTCTAGGAGGTCGTCGGGACAATTTGTATGAAGCCTAAGAGGAGGCTGGAAACTTTTAAGAAGCCGACGGGTCCTTGTACGATGCCCAAGAGGATGCTATCATTCCCGGAGGAAGAGATCATTATATGAAGCCTAAGACGAGGCTGTGAATACTTCTAAGAAGCCGGAGGGTCCTTGTACTAAGCCCAAGAGGAGGCAGGGTTGCTTTTAGGAAGCCTGTGGGTCCTTGTATGATGCCCAAGAGGAGGCCGATGCTTTTAAGAAGCCCGTGGTTCCCCAAACCCCGAGAAATTCAAGGCAAGCTATTCACAAGGAATAGATCAAGTCAGGAAAGTTCGAGAATTTGGAAGAAACTCAAAGATGCCATTCACGGAGAATACATTCTTCTATGGGAATAGAGTTTCTTGACAATTCCTAATGAGGACAGCCAAAGAGAAGACTGTATCTGGTGATCCTATTGGGGACCTAGTTGTCTATTTCTACGAATAAATGAAAAGGCGCCACCTAGTTCTAGACGTAGTGGCCGGGAATACTCTAAATATCTATATTATTATTACACAGTTGATATGAGTTTATGAAAGAAGACTTACAGTGAAACAGCCCCACAATACAGTTATATGTATTTGAAAGCGGTAAATGAAAGCGTATAAACACTTTCCTGGTTGTAGAGCTTCCATGCTGTTTGGTTAGTTGTTCAACAAAGAAAGATTGAAAACAACAGTATATTCAAAATCAAAGGAGAAAGTGCTTTGAAAAAGAAAGGTTTGGGGCTTACAGCTCAAGGAGAGGCCCAGGGTTTTATCAGTGAACGCACTGTTTGAATTTGTACAGAGGGACTTATACAAGTGACTGTGGCCCATAAATTGTTTTCTGTACAAAGGGATGGGTCTTACACTCTCTCAAGAGGCCCAAAAAGTTTTAAAGAAAAAGAGTGGCTTATAACACGAGGGTAGGCCCAGATGATTTTTCCGTTTGAAATGGCGATCGCCGGGGTTTTCTTTTAATGCAGAGGGGCTTATACAATATCTGAGGCCCAAAGTGATTTTGGTTAAAAGGGGGGTTGGGTCTTACACTCTATTAGAGGCCCAAAAAGTTTTAAATGGGTCTTATAGCTCGAGGAGAGGCCCAAAAGGTTATTTTTCAAAAGGCGACGATCGCGTCGTTTGTGTTTTACGGTATCGGGACTTATACAATACACTGAGGCCTAAAAATGGTTTGGTCAAAAAAAGGATTGGGTCTTACACTCTATTAGAGGCCCATGAGTGTTTGACAATGATTTGTTTGAGTGAAAATTAAAGAAACCCTAATTTTATTCTTTAAAAGTAAATATTTAAAGAAAATCAATGAAAAATACCAAATAGGTTTGAATAAACCACTTGTGATTTTTGTTTAAGGTTTGAAAAATGAGGTATAAATCACAAGAGATATTAAAACTCATTTGGTCTTGATTTTTCAAGATGAATATTCATTTTAAAATGTTTAAAAACAAATAAAAATGAATTTATTCACAAAAATACTAATTATATTAAATAAATAATATAAATTCAATTTTTTTGTGGAATAAAATATGTCAACATTTTTGTGATTTTTTACAAAAGGAACCAATCAAAAATAATTAAAATTGAAAGAGTTATTAATTTTTCAATTAATTAATAAAACATGAAAATATTGGAAAAAATGGCAAAATGTGAAAAAACACAAAATGGCATGGGTGGGGTTTGAACCCAAGACCTCAAGGTTACAAGGCGCGCGCCTTACCACTGGGGTGGTGATACATCCATTGTTTGAAACAAAACAACAAATATACAAGGCATGACTTGGTTTTAGGTCTGGCCCAAGGCAAGTTTTGACAAGTTTTGGCTCAGAAACGTGAAGGTCATAACTTTCTCAATTCTTAATGGTTTGAGACAAAATTTATATGCATCTGGACCAGAATTTCATAAGGAATCCATTGGTGGTGGTAGTTTTTTCAGATCACACTCCCTCCTCAAAACCCGATAGTGGTTTTGAAAATGACCTATAAATGCATTTTCTATGCTACAACTTGGTACAAGCATGTATTACATGGTGAATTAGCTCAAACACAACATATACAACATGTATGAGATGTTTATGATCAATGGACTTCAAAGCATTGCATGTTTGAAAGATTCCAAGTTGTGAGGCTTACCTTTTTTTTGAGATTTTGGAGATGTTGTGCAATCTGTCAAACCTCTTGTTCCAGAAATGATTTGATGCTTTAGACACACTCAAATGATCCCTTAGAAGCTTTTAGGATAATTGGAATTGACTGGTACCTACAAAAACACAAACAGTCCCTTTCTTGCAAAAGGGGTTAAAAGTGACCAAAATAGCAACTCTCTCAAATGGTGTTCCAGATGAGGGGAACCATTTGGGATAGTTCAAGGATGATATTTGGAGTGTGTTTGAGGTTTTATCTGGTTTGGAAAGTGACTGAATCAAGACATGGCTTTAAAAATGCAAAAAATATCTATTTTGAGATTTTGAGAGGTGACTTTGTGATTTTGTGATTACAGGTCACTTGTGATAGTTTTGCACAGCTTACATAAGATATATATGAGGTGTGTGTGTGATTGATTGTGATGAAAAAGCTCTCAAGCTCAAAAACTCAAAGTTTCCTTGCTAAAGAAGGCATTTTTGCCAAGAGAAAGAGGTTTTGAGGAAATCATCTGTTTGATGGCTTTGGTGTACTCAAACTGATCACAATTGAGCTTTATTTATAGTAGAGCAAGTTTGTTTTGGGATCCACAGTGAATGGCAACTGCAGCAGGTGTTTGTTCAATGTTGGCCAATGGAAATCCAAGTCTCCTCTAGCCATTGACTAGAGGTTAGGGCACAGGGATGTAGTTCCCTTGGTCTTGGATAAGTCTTGACTGAATTTAGTTGCAAATGGCTCAGTCCATGCCACCTTGGTGCTTCCATTGAATGCTCCAATCCAAAATTGGAGTCTTGTCCCTATTTTGGCCATTCTAGGTTCAACATGTTATTTCTTGTTCCAAAGACTTTGGAGGCTTGGCTCAGTGATTGTCCCCTTTAGATTCAATCCTCAGAGGTGTCCAAGTGGATAGGAGCATTTGGATTTGGCTGATTTTGGCAAATCGAGCAAAAATGCAAATTCTGCCTTGCCTTGGCAGATTTCAGCAAGGCAACTTTCCAATGTCATATCTCATGACTCAAATTGAATTTGGTAATGTTCTTGGTCATTTTGGAAAGCCCTTACATGATACAACAACTGTTTGAACAGGTTTGGTTTTGATCTCTTTTTAATCCAAGTGAAAAATCCCCCTACATTTGGCTAAAAGTAGGGTAAAATCTGACTTAGTGAAATTTTCACTAAGTGTTGGAACAAAGTGACTTTTCTTGATTTTGATCACTCCATAACTCAAAATCCATGAGGAGTTGGAATTAGGTCTAGTTGAAGTTTTTGTAGAGGGCAATGAGATCTACAAATCAAGCCTTGGATGGGAGAAAATGGCTTTGTGGTTTAGGAGTTATGACCCTCCACAGTTAGTACCCTAGCCACTTTATTTTTAACTTAGAAAATTTTCTAAGTTTTTTATGGTTACCCCTTTTACAAGTTACCCAACTTTTCTTGATTTTTCTTGATGAATGATGATTCAAATCATACATTAACATCATTTTAGGGTTAAAAATCCATTTTGGTGAAAAATCTCAAAAAGTCAAAGTTGACTTTTGTGCACAGTTGGCTTTTTATCAGATGAATTCCAAACTGTGCAATTCTTCAGGAAATCATGCCCTTGACCTAAATCAAACTTGATGGACATGTTCCATGGGTGTCATAGGTTATATTGATGCATGTCATAGGGCTTGGGAGCATGTCCTGGTCAAAAGTCAAAGTTACAGTTGACTTTTTCCTTAAAACCCTAACTATGGTACAGATGAAATTGAGACTTGTTGCTCAAGCTTCTTGGATTAACACATTGTTGCAAATGGATCAATATAGTTCATTAGAGACCCTCAAACCCTCTCTTGAGGTCTTGGCTCATGGTCTGTCCCAAAAGTTAACTTAGGGGTGAATTAGGTCAAGAAACCCTAATTCCTAATTTTTGATGAATGCATCCCATGAGGCAAATTTGACTTGATGATTGGGTCCATGAGGTTTCATGGAGTATATTAGGTTAGGTTTTGGATCGTTGGCTTGTCCCCAGATGAAAATTTTCCATCTGGAGGCCCTGGTCGACCAAAACCCTAATTTGGTGACACAGTCGATCTTGAGACTTAATCCACCTAGAAGGGAGCAGCCTTGTGCTTAATCCTTGAAGCGGGAGTCCTTTTGATCCATTGTGGATGTTTTAGAGGTTAGACAAGTTGAAGATCATGTCATTCCTTGATTGATCCTTTGTCTAAGAACTCTGAGAGGGCTTGAAACCCTAATTCTTGATTGTAGTGGATGCTCACCCATCTTTGGGGAGACTGATGAAGTATGATGGCTCATCCATATTGTGATGATGATTTGCACAATGATGGGAAATCCTAGTGGTCAAAATTTGGGGTATGACATATGCCCCTATTTAATCTTCTTGGACACGAAGGTGTGAATGACGAAGGTATTCGGGCATTCGGGGTGCAAGAGGATTAAATATCGGAATACCCGAAATTTTGATGGTGGTTATGAATGGTAGCTTACGCATTCATCTTCTTTGGCTAAGCAATGATGCTTAGAAAAGTTAAACTTCCCCTCGATCCTGGTCTTCAGCTAAGGAACTGGTCTCAGTTTCTAATTTAAATTTCCCCTCGATCCTGGTTTCCTACCAAGGAACTGGTCTTAGTTTCTTTTGTAAACTTCCCCTCGGTCCTGGTTTCCTACCCAGGAACTGGTCTTAGTTTCTGATGTAAACTTCCCCTCGATCATGGTTTCCTACCAAGGAACTGGTCTTAATTTCTTTTGTTAATAAACTTTACTGACAAGGGACGCTATTCGTAGCGGCTTTCCTTCAAACTTCTCGCCGAATTTTCCTGGGGAGATGCCATTTGATGGAAAAAGATTTGATGTCAGACTTGCTGGGGAACCCAGTCGTCTAAGTTATAGAGGTGTACAAACTTCTCTGTTGGAGATGCCATTTGTTGACTCTACTTGGGGAATGCGAGTCCCTTAAGAGACTGCATTCGCGTGGGGTCTTTACATCATACTTTTCTCGGAGATCTCCTTGGAGAAATGCCATATGATGTGATCCAATTTTGAGGTGCCGATGACCTTTTCATCAGTGGGTTTTTTGGAGAAAAACTGTTGTACTACCGAATCTCCGATTTAGGAGGCTTTCTCTCGGGATTTTCTTTAATCCGGGAAAACAAGGATATCATCTTCAACGGTGAAGAGTGATGTTAACTGAGGGTTCTCTGGTCTTTCAGAGGTTCAAGTTATCAAAGTGGTCGAGGAACCAACTTCAATCCAGAAATAAAACTAGAGGAGAGAGAATGTTCAGACGTAACACTTCCTGACGAGGAAAGGGTTGACAACTCGATTGAGAGGACTTTTATCACTAGGGGACAAGACCGACTAGAGTGATAGCGATGCAATATGAAATGTGAATGCAAATCAATAATGCAATGATGCATGTATGTTTATGCTGACAAAACTGACGCGACATACAAACTGACTGGTGAACACGACTGGATACTCGGCCATCGCGGGGCGAAGAAGTACCGTTAGTTCAGAATAGCAATTCCGCCTTGCTTAGGAGAGGTAGTCCCTGTTGGGAGCTAAGTTGGTCGGGCTTAGGAGATGAGAGCTCAGCCGAGGCGTGTCAGACGAAACAAGGTCTCTGACACAGTTGATCCCTTCATTCAGGCGTACTGGGTTAGAAGGAGTACTTTGATTCTGAACTTTGAGGTTCGATTACTTCTGGAGAAGCGACCGATGTTCTTCTGATGTTCAACAGTCAAAAGAAATTGCCGTCTTTAATTTAAAAGCAGAAAAAGTTTTAACAAGTAAATTCATTTTTGTTTTATTTTAAGAATCGCTAACAACGTCATTCTGTAAAGCTAAAACAAATAAGAATTACAAACAAAAGCACAAGGGCTCAAATTTTATTGATAAAATGGAGATCAGCCAAACGCGTGATTCAATTGAGTATTTACAATGTTAGAAAATGGTAATTTACAAGGAAAAGGGCTACGTTGAAACATAACGACCACTATCCTTCTACCAACTTTGAATTCTGGGCATCCTGAGCTTCTGTCGAAGATGACCTTGATTGGAGTTTTCCTCCGATGGATGATGTAACTGCTGCTGAGGGACTTGCCTCTGTTGAACATAGTTACTTGCCATTATCCCTAACTTTTTCCTGGATTGTACTGTGATGTTTCTAATCCACCGGGATGATTTTATTTATCTGTCTCTAACTTTTGCCTGGACCGCCCTTTCGGGTTTTCAATCCACCGAGACGTCTTTTTTTTTTAGGCAAAGTATTTCTTGACTACATCAACATTCGTGGGGTAGGCAAATTCCTCTCCGTCCATGGTTGCAAGTCTCAAGGCACCGCCTGAGAAAGCTTTCGTGACCACATAGGGGCCATCATAATTCGGAGTCCATTTACCTCGCGAATCAGTGAGAAATGATTGTATCTTCTTGAGCACAAGGTCTCCTTTCCTGAAGATGCGGGGTCGAACCTTTTTGTCGAACGCCTTTTTCATTCTATGTTGATATAATTGACCATGGCATAGTGCCGTGATTCTCTTTTCTTCGATCAGATTCAGTTCGTTGTGTCGATTTTGACACCACTCAGCTTCGGTGAGCTTAGCTTCCATCAATACCCGAATTGACGGGATCTCTACTTCTATGGGGAGCACTACTTCCATGCCATACACTAGAGAGAAAGGGGTTGCCCCTTTTGAAGTGCGAACAGATGTGCGATAACCGTGAAGAGCAAAGGGTAACATCTCGTGCCAGTCTTTGTAGGTTACAACCATCTTTTGAACGATCTTCTTGATGTTCTTGTTAGCCGCTTTTACCGCTCCATTCATCTTGGGTTGGTAGGGAGATGAGTTATGGTGTTTAATCTTGAACTCTGCGCACAACTCTTTCATCATCTTATTGTTCAAGTTAGATCTATTATCATTAATGATCTGGTTCGGAACACCATAACGGCAGATGATATTGTTTTTGATAAATCGGACCACCACTTGTCGGGTTACATTGGCGAATGACGCTGCTTCGACCCACTTGGTGAAATAGTCAATGGCTACCAGGATAAACCGATGTCCGTTTGAAGCCTTGGGCTCAATCATGCCAATCATGTCGATTCCCCATATGGAAAAAGGCCATGGGGGAAGAAAGAACTTTGAGATATGATGGCGGTACATGAATTTTGTCGGAGTATATCTGACACTTGTGACACCTCCTCATGTACTTGTAGCAGTCGGATTCCATTGTCAACCAATAGTACCCTGCTCTTAAAATTTTTCTCGCCATTGTGTGTCCGTTGGCATGAGTGCCAAAGGACCCTTCATGAATTTCTTTCATAAGCATGTCTGCTTCTGGTCTGTCGACGCATCAGAGCAAGACCATGTCAAAATTTCTCTTATAGAGAGTGTCACCGCTCAGGAAGAAGTTTCCAGCCAATCTTCTGAGGGTTTTTCTGTCTTTTCTGAGTGCCCCAGATGGGTACACCTGTTTCTGAAGGAAGCATTTGATATCGTGATACCAAGGTTTGTCGTCTATGACTGCTTCAATCGTGAAGATGTAAGCTAGCCTTTCAAGGCACATTATGTCGATCTTAGGTAAGTCATTCCATTGACCTACACTAATCATGGAAGAGAGAGTGGCTAATGCATCAGCCATGTGATTCTCCTCACGAGGGATATAATGAAACTCGACTCTATTAAAGAAGGGTAACAACCTTCTTGCATAGTCTTTGTGAGGAATCAGTCCTGATTGGTATGTGTTCCAATCTCCTTTTATCTTATTGATAACTAGAGCTGAGTCGCCATATACGTCCAAGTTTTTGATCCTTAAATCAATTGCTTCCTCGAGACCCATAATACAAGCTTCGTATTTGGCCTCGTTGTTCGTACATTTGAACGTAAGTCTGGCGGTGAAAGGAATGTGGGTACCCTGAGGGGTAACAATTATTTCCCCAATTCCGTTTCCATAATGATTAACTGCTCCGTCAAAGATTAGTCCCCATTGGGAACTTGGTTCTGGCCCTTCACTGGGTAACGGTTCATCGCAATCTTTCATTTTTAGATACATGACATCTTCGTCTGGGAAGTCAAACCCGACTGATTTCTGATCGTCAATCGGTTGATGAGCCAAATGATCGACTAAAATACTCCCCTTAACGGCTTTCTGAGCGTGGTATTCTATGTCATATTCTGATAGCAACATCTGCCAACGGGCGATTCTTCCCGTGAGAGCAGGTTTTTCAAAAATGTACTTGATTGGATCCATTTCGGAGACCAACCAAGTAGTATGACAAATCATGTATTGGCGAAGACGTTAGGCTGCCCATGCCAAAGCACAGCAAGTTTTCTCAAGCATCGTGTACCGAGTTTCGCAGTCGGTGAATTTCTTGCTCAAATAGTAAATGGCAGACTCTTTCCTTTTGGTTTCGTCTTGTTGGCCAAGTACACATCCCATTGAGTCCTCTAGGAATGTGAGGTAAATGATCAGTGGTCTTCCTTCCACTGGAGGTGATAGAATCGGTGGTTTCAACAGGTATTCCTTGATACTGTTGAAGGCGGTTTGGCAGTCCTCTGTCCAAATGCAATCCTGGTTCTTTTTGAGTAATTTGAAGATCGGCGCACACATGGTGGTCATAAGGAATATGAACCTGGAGATGTAGTTCAAACGTCCCAGGAATCCTCTGACTTGTTTTTCAGTTTTCAGAGAAGGCATTTCTTGAATGGCCTTGACCTTGTCAGGATCAACCTCAATTCCTTTCTGCCTGACGATGAACCCTAGTAGTTTCCCTGAACGGACACCGAAGGTGCACTTGTTGGGATTCAAGCGGAGCTTGAATTTTCTTAGATGTTCGAACAATTTTGATAGATGTTCAACGTGCTCACTCTCTCTTTTAGATTTTGCAATCATATCATCGACACACACTTCGATTTCTTTGTGTATCATGTCATGAAAAAGAGTAGTCATGGCCCTTTGATAGGTTGTCCCGGCGTTCTTCAAGCCGAACGGCATTACCTTGTAACAAAAGGTACCCCATGGGGTAATGAACGAAGTTTTCTCCATGTCTTTCAGCGCAATTTTGATCTGGTTATAGCCCGAGAATCCATCCATGAAGGAGAAAATTTTGAACTTTGCTGTGCTGTCTACTAGCATGCCAATGTGTGGTAAAGGAAAGTCGTCCTTTAGACTAACCTTGTTTAGATCACTGTAGTCAACACACATTCTGACCTTTCCGTCCTTTTTCGGAACGGGTGCGATGTTGGCTAACCATTGAGGATATTCTGACATGGCGAGGAAACCCGCGTCAATCTATTTCTGCACCTTCTCTTTGATTTTGATGGCCATGTCCGGGTGAGTGCGTCTCAACCTTTGCTTTACTGGCGGACATTCCGATCTCAACGGTAAGTGATGTTCCACGATCCTGGTATCCAACCCTGGCATATCCTGATAGGACCAAGCGAATACATCGGGAAATTCTTTGAGAAGCTTTATCAAACTCTCTTTGGCAGTTGGACTGAGCAGTGCCCCAATCCTGATTTCTTTTCTCTCTTTTTCTGAACCCAAGTTTACCGTTTCCAACGGCTCTTTGTGAGGTTCAATGGACCTTTCCTCTTGTTTGAGTAGTCGAGAGATCTCTTCTGGAATTTTGTCGTCATTTTCTTCTTCAGCCTCGAATACCGGGAACTCAAAGTTGGGAAAAGGCATCGGATCGTATGTTTCAACGGGGTTTAAAATAAGCAATCTGCATGACGTGATGATTCGTGTTTAGAAGAGATAGAGAAAATGCAAGTGTGTGCAGTGTATTTATTTTAATGCTTGTTTTTTGAATTGTTTTTTAGGATTACCATTTTCTGAAAAAGCAAAAATAGAAAACAGCAATTAATGCGAAAATTACAGAACGACGTTATTTTATTTATGAACAAGTCGATCCTTGAAACTACAACCCTATAAAACAAAACTCTGTCGCTTTGGGCTAAGCGAAGAGGGAAAATTTACAGAAAGCGAGCCCTATCAAAACATCTGTTTCACCTGGGCAGGGTGAAAGGTTAAAGATGGCAATTACTTTGACTGATGAACGATCTTCGGAATCTGTCTCCCAGGAAGAATTGTCGTAGGAGAATTCCTCAGTTGCATTTTGCATAGTATTTGTGCTCTCAGCTGTATCTCCCCATCCAGTAGGCTGGATATCTTCGAGCCTGACACGAGAGCTTTCGGGAGCGGTGTACTTGGCCATATAGTCGTATTTCCCACTCAGTTGTCCCAAGGTGTCCCACACTTCTCTGGAACTGGAGGAGTCATCTCTCTCAATGACCTTAACCTCAGGAAAAGCATAGTTGATGAATTCAAGTCCAGTAAACGTTGCAAATTCATCTTCATGTTGAGTAGTTTCTGAATGACCTGAGTGTTGATCCCATGACATGGTGGGGACACAGGTATTCTGTTCAAAAACGGTCAGCTGATTTTCTTTGTTCGGCTGATTCTCTTGCCCCGGGTTTCCTGGGTAAGGCTGCCACATTGGCAGACCATCCATTGGGCCATAGTAATTGTGGTCAAAGTTGTCTTTCATCAAAGTGTCCTCCTCTAATGAATTTGGCGGAGCACGGCATCCTTCCGGATCACAATCTCCATATATCTTTTCGATGTCTGACCTTGGTATAAATCTCGGACTCTGTACGGGAAAGCAAAATGGTGTAGGCACCTCTTCCTGAGACACATAACTGTCCTCATTAAGATAGGACTTCCATTCTTCATCTGTGTCAGAGGGATCTTCCTCATTGATAGCATGTATTGCCTGAGACACTAGGTGAAGAAAACCTCCACTGTGGAAGAAGTTCTGAAGGGGATGAAGACTTTCATCGTTGGCAGCTGTCCGGGTACAGGTTGCAGAAAAACCAAGACCCTTCTTTATTTTATTATCAATAGGAATGACAAGCCGTCCCCATCCGGTTGCATCGGTACTCTCGACCGCTTTGATAACATCTTTATATGAGGAAATTGAGGTTCCTCCTCTGAACTAATTGTTCTTGCTTACTGAAAGTGCTTGGAACTGAGTACCAATAACCTCCTCGGGTTCTATACTAGTAGACGATGACAAGTTGCTTACAAGCAAGGCTTGTTCCCCACAGATTGTGACAAGTTGATCGTTCTTGACGAACTTTAGCTTTTGATGGATGGTCAAAGTGACCGCTCCAGCCTGATGTATCCAAGGTCTTCCTAATAAACAACTGTACGTTGCCCGGATGTCCATGACCTGGAAAGTGACTTGGAAAGTGTGAGGACCAATAGTTATGGGAAGATCAACTTCGCCGATAACTGTTTTTTTGGATTCGTCGAACGCTTTGACGACGAACTCGCTGATTCTCATCGGAGGGCCTTTGAATGATAATTGCATCAAAGTGGACTTCGGCATAACATTCAGGGCTGACCCTGTGTCTACCAGTACGCTGGCTAAAGCATCGTCCTGGCAGTTAACTGTAATGTTGAGCGCCATGTTATGACGGCGACCCTCTTCGGGTAATTCCTCATCACTAAATCCCAAATTATTGCAGGAAGTGATGTTAGAGACAATGCTATCAAACTGTCTGATTGTTACATCCTGTTCCACAAAGGCTTGCTCCAAGACTTTCTGTAGAGCCTCCCTGTGGGCTTATGAATTGAGTAACAACGATAATACCGAGATCTTTGAAGGGGTTTGTAACAGTTGATCGACAATGTTATATTCACTCCTTTGGATGAGCTTCGGCATCTCATCATTATTTTTGGAAAGGTCGGGATTACTAGATTGACCGACTGGTGGATCAGGAGTTTCCGTATGAAGTTCCTTTTCCTTGTTAAGTTCCCCAACCCCTCGGTTGAAGATTCTACCACTCTGTGTTACACGACGTATGTCTGCAATATTCACGGCGAAGGGTAATGGAATTTCCTTTCCATTTTCAACTGTCGTTGCACCGTATTTGTAAGGGATAGCTTTAGTTGATTCATACGTTAGTGGTCCCGGCAGATAGATGACTATGGGAACCTTCTGATTTTTTTGACCATCATAATTAATCTCGATCCGTTCCCGGTTGGGAACTTTAGATTCGTCAAGTAGAGGGATAATGGCAAAAACATCCATGGTCCTGTGATGACCAGAGATCGTGACAACATCCTCAACTTGCTCGGCAAGGTAGTTCGACGTCCAGTTGATGGGTCCAGAACCCGGATATGGGCGAATCTCTCCATGATCTACCTGACCCTGAAGAGCTGCTCTCACAAGGTAACACCCTTGGTTACTTTTCGAACAGACACCGCAACGTTCATAGTTGTGTGGTGGCACCTGGCCACGCCCACTTTTAATACAATGTAACCTTACTAGGTTAGCTTCCACAGATCGGACATCCTGACTCTAACGCCGAGTAGGATTCCTGTTGTTGATACTAATTTGTTGGGTATCTTCATCCCTATAAATTGGCATCCACCAGTGATTTAACAAGTGTTGAAGTGCCTCTTGGACAAGGGTACAACCTTGATCGTTTTCACAACATGCTTTACAGCTTCGATAGTCGTGTGATATTAAGAATCCAAGTCGGACCTGCTCAGCATGTAACTCTACCAGGTTGGTATTCATCACGCGAATATCACAGATTTGAACCATGTTGATCTGATAAGGGTTCCTATCATGGTAGTCTTGGATCCATCCAAGATCCATCTGATGCTGGAGGGCCTCTTGTATGAAAGATCATCCCTGTTTGTTTACCGAGCAAGTCAGACAATAACTGTAATCGTGCCGCGGCAGATTATGGTACTGGCTTTGCCTTGAGTGCATCGCCACCAAGTTGACATTCATTGCACGGATATCGTGGTTCTGAATGACGTTGGAGTCCGTGTAGACCATGTTAACTCCATAAACTCGGTGCTCTTGGATCCATCCGAGATCCATCTATTCCTGTGGAGCTGCTTGCACCACAGAACATCCTTGGTTGTCTTTAGAGCAGATATCACACTGGTGATAGTTATGAGGTGGCACATGGCCATATCCACTCTGTCTACAATGCATCTTGACCAGATTGGTTTTCAACAAGAGTACATCATGAATTTGATAGACATCGTTAGTCTCTCCTTCTATCAAATTGACTGCAGCCTTCTCGTGTTGAGGCAGCAGATTTGTGAGAACATTAGGATTTGTATCCTTGAAGGATAAGAGGCCGCTCCTAACAATTTGAAATTGAGACAGTTCTCTATGTTATGCCCTAGACCTCCTTGATGATAAGGGCAAGTTTGATCCACCTTAAACTAAAAAGGCGGATTTTTCGGTACTGTAAGAGGAGATTTAGTCTGAATGTTCCCCTTAGCCAGTAGTAATGGAAACAACTCTGCGTACGACACGGGTATAGGATCAAATCCTGGTGGCCGTGTTGCACGGTTGTTGTTGTATGGAGGACGAGCCTGCTGAAGAGGCTGTTGTGTCCTTTGTTGATCAGGTTGGCTCTGCGCAACCTGAGGTTGATACGTAGGAATAGACGCAGGGTTGATAGCAGGAGTCACAGCTGCTACCGGTTGATAACGTCGCCTTTGCTTTTTGAGAGAGATATTCCCAATATCTTGCTATTTTTTCTTAGGCAGAGCACTACCGTATTTTTTAGTACCGCTCGTCGATCCAGTGTCTTTTACCAAACGCCCTTCTCAGACGGCTTCCTCAAGACGTACGCCCATGCCAACCATTTCGATGAAATCACTAGGCACACTGGCAGCCATTCGGTCATAGTAGAATGAGCTTAAGGTCTTTAAGAAGATCTTTGTCATCTCTTTTTCCTTCAGAGGTGGACAAATTTGAACGGCAATCTCACGCCACCTTTGAGCGTACTCCTTAAAGGTTTCCTTGTCCTTTTGCGACATCGATCTGAGTTGATCTTTGTCGAGTGCCATGTCCAAATTGTATTTGTATTGTTGGACGAAGGCAGTGCCAAGATCTCTGAATGTGCTGATCGTGGCACGGTTTAAACCCATGTACCATTTAAGTGCGGCACCGGTTAAACTATCCTGAAAGTAGTGAATCAGTAGATCCTGATTCTCTGTCTGAGCTGACATTCGTCGAGCGTACATCACCAAGTGACACTGAGGGCAAGAGTTACCCTTCTACTTTTCAAAGTCTGGCACTTGAAATTTGTGTGGGACTTTCACATTTGGGACCAAGCAGAGATCTGCGGCGTCCTTTCCAAATAGATCCTGACCGCGAATGGCTTGCAGTTCCTTCTGCATTTCCAAGAACTTCTCCTGGAATTCCTCCATTCTATCAAACATAGTTTCCTTCTTACTAGAAGGTGTCTGTGGAATCTGTCCTTTTGGGACAGTGTGCACCACAGGGGGTGGTACCGTGACTATGGTAGTGAGGCTTGGCATCTCCCGAAGTTTGTAACCTTCAGGAGTCTTCAGTATGCCTCTGGCATCTTCGCTTTCCCGAAGTTTGTAACCTTCAGGCCCAACGGCTTCTGTTGTGATTCCCTGATCTTCAGTGATCGGCGGAAGATATCCTTCCGGGATATAGTTAACAGGCATGCCCCAAGGACGATCTTTCGGTATTTGATACCGATCATACTTCTCCACTATGGGCGTTGAGGTGATCTCTGAGATCACAGTTCTTTGTAGCTGAGCTTCTGCCATGGCATGCATGTCGTTATGAAGCTTTCTCATATCCTCTCTCAGAGCGTCAATCTCTTCTTCCAACTCTCTGTTTTCTTCCTCAAGATCATCCATCTTTTTCTGACGATTGGCCCGAGTATTATACGAATGAGACAGTTTGACTCTAGAACTGAGACACAAACTTGAGATTCGTAGGTAAGAAGAATACGCGATGTGAGAATGATGAATGCAATGATTATATTAATTGTTTTTTGTTTAATCAAAATAAACTTCGACAATTAGATTGCAAATATCAAACGGTGGGGAAACCCCTTTTTATTGAATTCAAAGGATTACAGAAATGGAAATACAGTAGATTACAAGGTGCAGAGACAGAAACCTAAACTAATGGGTCCCGAGTCCTCTCTAAAGAGAAATCGTGTGCTGATTCTGGTATCTTCCTTTTCTTTGACCAGGGCTCTTGGGCCGTTATCCGGTTGTCATTCCTTTGCCAGGTGAAAGGAGTGAGCAAATTCCTTTGATCATCTTGATTCTCTATAGCATGTTGCTCCAAAATTTCAATCAGAGCATCTTTCTCTTTTAGTAATTGTTGTATTTTGATGCACTCTACGTCGAGGGTGCGGTACTTGTTCTTCTAAGACCTTCTCTCCTTTTGAACTTTGTTGAGAGTAACCTGAAGCTTTTCAGTTTCCGTCATGAAGTACATGACACATTCCTTTGGCGGAAGAATTCCGTAACGAGGATAAGGCATCTTCAGCTTGAGAGCTCTAGTTTGTACCCAATGGAGGTAAGGCTCCACCGAGACACAGTCTGGTTTTCCCAGAGACTCTCGTCCTTTCTTATGAACATGCTTCCAAGCGTGCATTATTTCCATCTTTAGTGCTCTGTCATTTTCTCCTTCCTTGAAGAAAAGACCTTCCGGATGAACACCCCGTGGGACGTGTCTCATCGGGTATCCAAATTGACGGTAAACCAACACTGGATGATAGTTGATTCCTCCCTTAGTTCCTATAAGGGGTACGTTGGGGAAGTTTCCACAATGGTCAATGATCCTGATTCCATCATAGATCCTATTACACCAATCTATATCAGAGTTGGTAAGGGACATGATCTTCTGCGACCAACGTAAGGCACTCTTACAATCCCAAAAAGCAGCAAACTTGGGCAAGTGAGAGATAAACCATTTGTAAAGCAGAATGATACGCTGTACAAATTTCCCAAGTGTACAGAATGATACGCATCTGTGAGCAAAGTCGGCACAGGATTTCCAATGAGAAAAACCTTAATGGAGTTAATATCGACGAAGTTATTAATGTTGGGAAACAAAAATAACCCGTAGGCGAGCAAGACAAAGACGCTTTCAAAAGCAGTCACATTTCCTATACTGGCAAAATACAGGGCTTTCTTTGTCAAGAACTGGGCTGGCAAACCTTGGATGTCACCCTTGGTAGTTAGGTGAGTCCTAACCTCAGACTCGTCCAAATGAATTGCTCTTGCAATGGTCTGATTCTTTGGAATTTCTTCCAGTCCAGAAAATGGAGCTCGATCTGTAATATGTAGATCAATCAGATGAGAATACTCCTCCAGCGTTGGTGCGAGCTGGTAATCCGGGAATGTGAAACAGTGATAAACCGGATCGTAAAACTGAATGAGCGCATCCATGATTCCCTCAATCACATGGACTCTTAATAGTGGTAGCAAACCTCCGTGTTTGGCTCTAAAAGCCTCTTGGTTTGTGATCATCCTCGCTAACCTTCTCAAATCCTCTAGCTTTGGAACCTTGAAGGTGTAACTATGAGTTCTCCTTCTACCGAAATCCATTAACGCAATCCTTTTCTCTGATATTTGCAATCACAATTTCAGTTTAATTTGATAAACAGAGAGACTAGAAGAGAAATTTTTTTTTGTTTTAATGTTTTAATGTTTTTTAAATGAATACATGAATGCAGCACACAAAAACATAGAAAAAACATGGGGTCAAAGGGTCGTTGTCATGAAGTCAAGGCTCTACCCATCCCCAAAGGTTTATACTAGGGCGATTTTTGTACCTGTACTCATTATCATCAGCTCCTCCCAGGAAAGCAAAACAACAAGCGGATCGCCAGCGAGTTGTAGATCAATCTTAGAGTAAGTGCCATTCACCGAGAATAGATCACCAGCCTCAAATGAGGGTAGTATCGCGTAACAACTATTCCCGATAGTTTCCGCACTACAAAAGGGTTTGGCTCCTCAGCTTCTCAGACATCACAATCAGCCCATTGTCTAGGTGAGAGAATGGGTTGCATTGGTCAGCCTCCACTGAGGTTGATGGTCGACCTCGTTGCCATCACTTATCTTAAGTGTATACTCGATCTTTCCACATGCGGCATCACACACATTCCCATTAGCAGAAAAATAAACACGTATAGCAATTAGGAAAAGCAGTATATATATTTGTCCTAATCATCCTAGACTTTTAAAAGCTAAGAATCTTAAGTTCCTGACAGAAAATGGTTTCCCGGCGGAGTCACCAATCTGTGGTTTCATTCCAAGTTAACGGCGTTTTGACCTAAGGTCCTAGTGACGTCAAGGTTTCCACCTAGGGGACAAAAAAGAACAAAATCCCTAAAGAGACCTGCGCATTCCCCAGCAGAGTCGCCATTTTTCTGTAGCGAGTGATTTTTGGATGTGGTTGCGAAGCACGATCGCTCTAGTACTACAGTTCGATTCATTTTTTATCCTATTAAAGCTGATGAAGGAAGGGAAATAGATGTCTCCAATTAACCCTGCTTGCATACTGAGATTAAACAGTCGAAACTGTTGGTTTACAGAAGCTACAAAGATTCGGGGTTTTTCCTAGGTGCTTTAGGCTATCGGTTGAGATGTTAGGACGAATATATATGAAAGTATGGGATTTTGGGTTTTTGTTTAGTGTGCTCGCTATGATTTTTCTTTCAATCTTATGCCTACGTAATCCCGTTTACCGAAACAGGGAAATCAGAGCGTTCGTAGTTCCTCCTATTCTATGGGAGGAAATGGGTGTTTTGGTGTCTTGTTCAAAGCCCAAGACGTGAAGCGAAAGTGGTTTGTATCTTGTTTAACGCCCAAGATGTGAAGCTGAATGGTTTATTTGTATCTTGTTCGAAGCCCAATATGTGAAGCTAAAAGTGTTGACCTTAGAGAGAATTTGTCATCTCTAAAGAGGGGTTTGTCTGTTACGACTGTTTATAAAGGAGAATTACTTTAACCGGGATTTGTGAATCCGGCAATGCCATAATTTACTTTATAAGGGTTTTTGACCTGAAGGAGAAGACTTTAACTCAGTGTAGAGTAATGCCATCTTTCCTTAGGAATTTCTCATACTAAAAGAGGGACATTGGCATGGATGTAGATGATCCAGAGGCTTGCCGCTTACAGCAGTTAGATGGAGGGGAAGGAGTTGTTGATGTTTGTGTACTGTGAACGAGGCACAACTTTGATGCTAAAAGGTTAATTGGATCAACCAGTGGTTTTCTTATACAAAGCCTAAGAGAAGGCTATTACGTGTCTCGTACAAAGCCCAATAGAGAGGCTAAAAGGTTTTGACTCAACGAGGGAATCTTTTGGTATCTCGTATAAAGCCCGAGATGGAGGCTATTTGACTCAACAAGAGAGTTTTTTGTATCTCGTACGAAGCCCGAGAAAGAGGCTAAAGGGGTGATTGACTCAACGAGGGAGTCTCTTATGTGTCTCGTACAAAGCCCGAGAGAGAGGCTAAACGTTGTTTGACCCCGTTGGGGAGAATCATTGTACAAAGCCCGAGAGAGAGGCTAACTTCACTGGAGAAGGATCATTATACAAAGCCTAAGAGGAGGCTGTGGCGACTGTTCAGTTAAGTGACAGGTCCAGTAGACTGATTGTTAAAGAGAAAATCAGTTCTTATATGAGCAACACTGTACTGAAGGATTTGATTCAAGGATCCAGGTTATTCCTGTTCTTTAAGGAAGTGGGAAATCCGAAGGGTATTGAGACTGTCCAAGTCTACGGGTTTTCTTCCTATTTAACGAAGGGGTCACTTGAGAATGTCTTTGAGACTCAAGGAGATTAGACTGTCCAAGTCTAGAGTGTCATCTTTTGTACTGTGCTTTAAGAAACAGTAGTAGACTCTATGAAAGGACTGTTCTATGCAGATGACTAATTTATGTTCCTATACCTCTAGGAGGTCATCGGGACAATTTGTATGAAGCCCAAGAGGAGGCTGGAAACTTTTAAGAAGCCGACGGGTCCTTGTAAGATGCCCAAGAGGAGGCTATCATTCCCGGAGGAAGAGATCATTCTACGAAGCCTAAGAGGAGGCTGTGAATACTTTTAAGAAGTCGGTGGGTCCTTGTACTAAGCCCAAGAAGAGGCAGGGTTGCTTTTAGGAATCCTGTGGGTCCTTGTACAATGCCCAAGAGGAGGCCGATGCTTTTAAGAAGCCCGTGGGTCCCAAACCCCGATAAATTCAAGGCAAGCTATTCACAAGGAATAGATCAAGTCAGGAAAGTTTGAGAATTTGGAAGAAACTCAAAGATGCAATTCACGGAGAATACATTCATCTCTGGGAATAGAGTTTCTTGACAATTCCTAATGACGACAGCCGAAGAGAAGACTGTATCTGGTGATCCTATTGGGGATCTAGTTGTCTATTTCTACGAATAAACGAAACGGCGTCACTTAGTTCTAGACGTAGTGGCCGGGAAAACTCTAAATATCTATACTATTATTACACAGTTGATATGAGTTTATGAACTAAGACTTACAGTGAAACAGCCCCACAATACAGTTATATGTATATGAAAGCGGTAAATGAAAGCGTATAAACACTTACCCGGTTGTAGAGCTTCCATACTGTTCGGTTAGTTGTTCAACAAAGAAAGATTGAAAACAACAGTATATTCAAAATCAAAGGAGTAAGTGCTTTGAAAAAGAAAGATTTGGGGATTACAGCTCAAGGAGAGGCCCAGGGTTTTATCAGTGAGCGCACTGTTTGAATTTGTACAGAGGGACTTATACAAGTGACTGTGGCCCAAAAATTATTTTCTGTATAAAGGGACGAGTCTTACACTCTCTCAAGAGGTCCAAAAAGTTTTAAAGAAAAAGAGTGGGGCTTATAAGACGAGGGTAGGCCCAGTTGATTTTTCCGTTTGAAATGGCGATCGCCGAGGTTTTCTTTTAACGCAGAGGGGCTTATACAATATCCGAGGCCCAAAGTGATTTTCGTTAAAAGGGGGTTGGGTCTTACACTCTATTAGAGGCCCAAAAAGTTTTAAATGGGTCTTATAGCTCGAGGAGAGGCCCAAAAGGTTATTTTTCAAAAGGCGACGATCGCGCCGTTTATTTTTTATGGTATCGGGACTTATACAATACACTGAGGCCCAAAAATGGTTTGTTCATAAAAAGGATTGGGTCTTACACTCTATTAGAGGCCCATGAGTGTTTGACAATGATTTGTTTGAGTGAAAATCAAAGAAACCCTAATTTTATTCTTTAAAAGTAAATATTTAAAGAAAATCAATGAAAAATACCAAATAGGTTTGAATAAACCACTTGTGATTTTTGTTTAAGGTTTGAAAAATGAGGGATAAATCACAAGAGATATTAAAACTCATTTGGTCTTGATTTTTCAAGATGAATATTCATTTTAAAATGTTTAAAAACAAATAAAAATGAATTTATTCACAAAAATACTAATTATGTTAAATAAATAATATAAATTCCATTTTTTTTGTGGAATAAAATATTTCAACATTTTTGTGACTTTTTGCAAAAAGAACCAATCAAAAATAATTAAAATTGAAAGAGTTATTAGTTTTCCAATTAATTAATAAACCATGAAAATATTGGAAATAATGGCAAAATGTGAAAAAACACAAAATGGCATGGGTGGTGTTTGAACCCAAGACCTCAAGGTTACAAGGCGCGCACCTTACCACTGGGGTGGTGATACACCCATTGTTTGAAACAAAACAACAAATATACAAGGCATGACTTGGTTTTAGGCCTGGCCCAAGGCATGTTTTGGCAAGTTTTGGCTCAGAAATGTGAAGGTCATAACTTTCTCAATTCTTAATGGTTTGAGACAAAATTTATATGCATCTGGACCAGAATTTCATAAGGAATCCAATGGTGGTGGTAGTTTTTCAAATCACACTCCCTCCTCAAAACCCGAAAGTGGTTTTGAAAATGACCTATAAATGCATTTTCTATGCTACAACTTGGTACAAGCATGGATTACATGGTGAATTAGCTCAAACACAACATATACAACATGTATGAGATGTTTATGATCAATGGACTTCAAAGCATTGCATGTTTGAAAGATTCCAAGTTGTGAGGCTTACCTCTTTTTTGAGATTTTGGAGCTTTTGTGCAATCTGTCAAATCTCTTGTTCCAGAAATGATTTGATGCTTTAGACACACTCAAATGATCCCTTAGAAGCTTTTAGGATGATTAGAATTGACTGGTACCTGCAAAAACACAAACAGTCCCTTTCTTGCAAAAGGGGTTAAAAGTGACCAAAATAGCAACTCTCTCAAATGGTGTTCCAGATGAGGGGAACCATTTGGGACAGTTCAAGGATGATATTTGGAGTGTGTTTGAGGTTTTATCTGGTTTGGAAAGTGACTGAATCAAGACATGGCTTGAAAAATGCAAAAAAAAGTCTATTTTGAGGTTTTGAGAGGTGACATTGTGATTTTGTGATTACAGGTCACTTGTGATAGTTTGCACAGCTTACATATGATATATATGAGGTGTGTGTTTGATTGATTGTGATGAAAAATCTCTCAAGCTCAAAAACTCAAAGTTACCTTGCTAAAAAGGCATTTTTGCCAAGAGAAAGAGGTTTTGAGGAAAGCATCTGTTTGATGGCTTTGGTGTACTCAAACTGATCATAATTGAGCTCTATTTATAGTAGAGCAAGTTTGTTTTGGGATCCACAGTGAATGGCAACTGCAGCAGGTGTTTGTTCAATTTTGGCCAATGGAAATCCAAGTCTCCTCTAGCCGTTGACTAGAGGTTAGGGCACAGGGCTGTGGTTCCCTTGGTCTTGGATAAGTCTTGACTGAATTCAGTTACAAATGGCTCAGTCCATGCCACCTTGGTGCTTCCATTGAATGCTCCAATCCAAAATTGGAGTCTTGTCCCTATTTTGGCCATTCTAGGTTCAACATGTTATTTCTTGTTCCAAAGACTTTGGAGGCTTGGCTCAGTGATTGTCCCCTTTAGATTCAATCCTCAGAGGTGTCCAAGTAGATAGGAGCATTTGGATTTGGCTGATTTTGGCAAATCGAGCAAAAATGCAAATTCTTCCTTGCCTTGGCAGATTTCAGCAAGGCAACTTTCCAATGTCATATCTCATTACTCAAATTGAATTTGGTAATGTTCTTTGTCATTTTGGAAAGCCCTTACATGATACAACAACTGTTTGAACAGGTTTGGTTTTGATCTCTTTTGAATCCAAGTGAAAAATCCCCCTACATTTGGCAAAAAGTAGGGTAAAATCTGACTTAGAGAAATTTTCACTAAGTGTTGGAACAAAGTGACTTTTCTTGATTTTGATCACTCCATAACTCAAAATCCATGAGGAGTTGGAATTAGGTCTAGTTGAAGTTTTTGTAGAGGGCAATGAGATCTACAAATCAAGCCTTGGATGGGAGAAAATGGCTTTGTGGTTTAGGAGTTATGACCCTCCAAAGTTAGTACCCTATCCACTTTATTTTTAACTTAGAAAATTTTCTAAGTTTTTTATGGTTACCCCTTTTGCAAGTTACCCAACTTTTCTTGATTTTTCTTGATGAATGATGATTAAAATCATACATTAACATCATTTTAGGGTTAAAAATCTATTTTGGTGAAAAATCTCAAAAAGTCAAAGTTGACTTTTGTGCACAGTTGACTTTTTATCAGATGAATTCCAAATTGTGCAATTCTTCAGGAAATCATGCCCTTGACCTAAATCAAACTTGATGGACATGTTCCAAGGGTGTCATAGGGTATATTGATGCATGTCATAGGGATTGGGAACATGTCCTGGTCAAAAGTCAAAGTTACAGTTGGCTTTTTCCTTAAAACCCTAACTGTGGTACAGATGAAATTGAGACTTGCTGCTCAAGCTTCTTGGATTAATCCATTGTTGTAAATGGATCAATATAGTTCATTAGAGACCCTCAAACCCTCTCTTGAGGTCTTGGCTCATGGTTTGTCCCAAAAGTCAACTTAGGGGTGAATTTGGTCAAGAAACCCTAATTCCTGATTTTTGATGAATGCATCCCCTGAGGCAAAATTGACTTGATGATTGGGTCCATGAGGTTCCATGGAGTATATTAGGTTAGGTTTTGGATAATTGGCTTATGCCCAGATGAAAATTTTCCATCTGGAGGCCCTGGTCGACCAAAACCCTAATTTGGTGACACTATCGATCTTGAGACTTAATCCACCTAGAAGGGAGCAGCCTTGTGCTTAATCCTTGAAGTTGGAGTCCTTTTGATCCATTATGGATGTTTTAGAGGTTAGACAAGTTAAAGATCTTGTCATTCCTTGATTGATCCTTTGTCTAAGAACTCTGAGAGGGCTTGAAACCCTAATTCTTGATTGTAGTGGATGCTCACCCATCTTTGGGGAGACTGATGAAGTATGATGGCCCATCCATATTATGATGATGATTTGCACAATGATGGGAAATCCTAGTGGTCAAAATTTGGGGTATGACACTCTGAGATCACAGTCCTTTGTAGCTGAGCTTCTGCCATGGCTTGCATGTCGTTACGAAGCTTTCTCATATCCTCTCTCAGAGCGTCGATCTCTTCTTTCAACTCTCTGTTCTCTTCCTCGAGATCATCCATCTTTTTCTGACGATTGGCCCGAGTATTGTACGAATGAGACAGTTTGACTCTAGTGTCATACCCCAAATTTTGACCACTAAGATTTCCCATCATTGTACAAATCATCATCACAATATGGGTGTGTCATTATGCTTCATCAGTCTCCCCAAAGATGGGTGAGCATTCACTACTATCAAAATTAGGGTTTCAAGCCCTCTCAGAGGTCTTAGACAAAGAATCAATCAAGGAATGACATGATCTTCAACTTGTCTAACCTCTCAAACATCCACAATGAATCAAGAGGACTCCCACATCAAGGATTAAGCACAAGGTTTCTCCCTTCTAGGTGGATCAAGCTTCAAGATCGCCAGTGTCACCAAATTAGGGTTTTGGTCGACCAGGGCCTCTAGTTGAAAATTTTCCTCTGGGAATGAGCCAATGCTTCAAAGCATATCCTAATATACTCCATGGAACCTCATGGACCCAATCATCAAGTCAATTTTGCCTCAGGGGATGCATACACAAAAAATCAGGAATTAGGGTTTCTTGACCTAATTCACCCCTAAGTTGACTTTTGGGACAAATCATGAGCCAAGACCTCAAGACATGATTTGAGGGTCTCTAATATACCATATTGATCCATTTGGGACAATGGATTGATCCAAGAAGCTTTAGCAAGAAGTTTCAATTTCATCTGAACCACAGTTAGGGTTTGCGAGAAAAGTCAACTGTAACTTTGACTCTTGACCAGGACATGCTCCCAAGCCCTAAGACATGATTCAATATACCCTATAACACCCATGGAACATGTCCATCAAGTTTTATTTAGGTCAAGGACATGATTTCCTAAAGGATTGCACAGTTTGGAATTCATCGGATAAAAAGTCAACTGTGCACAAAAGTCAACTTTGACTTTTTGAGATTTTTCACAAAAATGGATTTTTAACCCTAAAATGATGTTAATGTATGATTTGAATAATTATTCATCAAGAAAAATCAAAGAAAATGGGATAACTTGTAAAAGGGGTAACCATAAAAACTTAGAAAATTTTCTAAGTTATGAAATAAAGTGACAAAGGTACCAACTTTGGAGGATCATAACTCCTAAACCACAAAGCCATTTTTCCCCATCCAAAGCTTGATTTGTAGATCTCATTGCCCTCTACAAAAGCTTCATACTGACCTATGTCCAAATTCCTCATGGATTTTGAGTTATGGAGTGATCAAAATCAAGAAAAGTCACTTTGTTCCAACACTTAGTGAAAATTTCACTAAGTCAGAATCTGCCTTACTTTTTTCCAAATGTAGGGGGGGTTTTCACTTGGATCCAAAAGGTATCAAAACCAAATATGACCAGATAGTTGTTGTATCATATAAGGGCTTTCCAAAATGGCCAAGAACATCACCAAATTCAATTTGGGCCTTGAGATATGACATTGGCAATTTGCCTTGCAGAAATCTGCCAAGGCAAGGCAGATTTTTGGACTTTTGCTCGATTTGCCAAAATCAGCCAATTCCAAGCCTTGTCATCACTTTGAACACATCTGAGGATTGAATCTAAAGGGGACAATCACTGAGCCAAGCCTCCAAAGTCCTTGGAACAAGAAATAACATGCTAAACCTAGAATTGCCGAAAATAGGGACAAGACTCCAATTTTGGATTGGGGCATTCAATGGAAGCACCAAGGTGGCATAGACTGAGTTATTAGCAACTGAATTCATTCAAGACTTATCCAAGACCAAGGGGACCAGCAGCCTGTGCCCTAACCTCTAGTCAATGGCTAGAGGAGACTTGAATTTTCATTTGCCAACATTGGCCAACCCTACTCAGCAGTTGCCATTCACTATTCCTTGCAAAACAAACCTGCTCTACTATAAATAGAGCTCAGTTGTGATCAGTTTAAGTACACCAAAAGCCTACAACACTTGCTTTTCTCAAAATCCACTTCTCACACTCAAAAATGCTTTTCTTAGCAAGTCACTATCGGGTTTTTCATTAGAGAGCAATTCCAATCAAACCAATCACACACACACCTCATATACATCATATGTGAGCTGATCAAACACTTAAACAACATCTGGAACACTGATTTCTCAGAATCACCAGTCAATTGCTCAAGGTTTTAACCAAGTTGCAGTTGAGATGCCATGAAGTGATCCAGCCAATTTCCATCAAGTCCAAGCATTCAAACACACTCCATAGGGTGTAGGGAAGTTGTTCAGATCATCACAATCTTTTGTAACACCTCCAACTCAGAAATCAATTTGCTCTTGCTGTCACGACCTAGAGGTAAGCCTAAACTTGGTCATCTCTCAATCTATGCATATTTCCTCGCACAATACTTTTGCCAAATGTTCATAATCATGCATGGAATGTTTCCCCTCAAGTAATTGCTTTGTTTGAATCGTGTATCAAAAATCCTAGCCTTCATGCAAAATTTAGGGTTCTTGAGGATTTATCGTGATTTCTTGTTTTATGCTTAATTTAAATGAAATTAATTGTCATAAACATGATCATGAGGTGAAAACGAGCAGATTGATATGTGGATTGCATGATATAATCAAGTATTCAGTGAGATTGGATAGAAAATGCAAATCTGGGCAAAGCTGAAAAACACGCGTGTTCTTCAGCTGTTCTTGGCGCCATTTCTCTCAAATTCAAAAATTTGAATTTTGTGATTTTATTTAATTGATTCAAAAATTTATTTCTCTCTGAGTTTTAATGATTTTGAGTTGATTCTTTTTTTAATAATTCACAAAAATGTTAAAATATTTTATTTTATGAAAAAATCCCAAAAATATTATTTATTTCATATAATTGATATTTTTGCAAAGAATTATTGTTTTAATTGTTTTTGACATTTAAAATATTTTTTCCTTCTTGATTTTTCAGATTTTATTGACTTCTAATCATTTTGTAGGGCAAAACTTGATTTATGAAGCATTAATCCAAGATCACAATTTGTTTTCCACATGTTAAACAATTTTGATCATTTTAATTGAATATTTTATTCAATTAAAACACATTTTGAAAACAAATTAGGGTTTTTGATTAATTCAACCCTCATAAATCATTTTCAAAACTTTTTGGGCCTCTAATAGACTGTAAGACCCAACCCTTTGTAAATACAACCTATTTTGGGCCCCACTTATGGTATAAGTCCCATTGTATTTCAAAAAGTTCGACGCGATCATCATCCGTTGAAAAATAAACCTTGGGCCTCCCCTCGAGTAGTAAGACCCATTTTTTTTCTTTAAAACTCTTTGGACCTCTTAATAGAGTGTAAGACCCAAACCCCCTTGTACAAACCATTTTGGGCCTCACTTATTGTATAAGTCCCTCTGTACAAGTGAACGGCGCGATCGTCGCCTTTTAAAAAAATCAATTGGGCCTCTCCTCGAGCTATAAGACCCATTCAAAACTTTTGGGCCTCTATTAGAGTGTAAGACCCAATCCCCTTTTAACCAAAAACAACTTTGGGCCTCAGATATTGTATAAACCCCTTCGCATTAAAAGAAAATCTTGACGTGATCGCCATTTTAAACGAAAATCATCTGGGCCTACCCTCGTGTTATAAGCCCCACTCTTTTTCTTTAAAACTTTTGGGCCTCTTGAGAGAGTGTAAGACCCATCCCTTTGTATAGAAAATAACTTTTGGCCCTCAGTCACTCGTATAAGTCCCTCTGTACAAATTCAACAGTGCGCTCACTGATAAAACCCTGAGCCTCTCCTTGAGCTGTAAGCCCCAAATCTTTCTTTTTCAAAGCACTTTCTCCTTTGATTTTGAAATATACTGTCGTTTTCAATCTTTCTTTGTTGAACAACTAACCAAACAGCATGAAAGCTCTACAACCGAGTAAGTGTTTATATGCTTTCATTTACCGCTTTCATATACATATAACTGTATTGTGGGGCTGTTTCGCTGTAAGTCTTCTTTCATAAACTCATATCAACTATGTTATAATAGTATAGATATTTAGAGTTTCCCCGGCAATTACGTCTAGCATTAAGCACGTTGATCACTCTTAAATAGTCAAAACTAGATCCCCATAGGATTACCAGACACAGTCTTCCATCCTCTTGGGGTTAAACAATATGGAGATGTGAAAGGCAGATTCTTTTTTAACCCTTTCTCAGACTGTCGCTCGTAGAAGTTGTTAAAGAAACTCTATTCCCCAGAGATGATCTCTTCTCCGTGAATTGCATCTCCTGAGTTTCTTCCAAATTCTCAAACTTTCCTGGCTTGATCTATTCTTTGTGAATAGCCTGTCTTGAACTTCTCGGGGTTTGGGGACCCACAGGCTTCTTAAAAGCACCCTTAGGAATTGTCAAGAAACTCTACTCCCCAGAGATGATCTCTTCTCCGTGAATTGCATCTCTTAAGTTTCTTCCAAATTCTCGAACTTTCCTGGCTTGATCTATTCTTTGTGAATAGCATGTCTTGAATTTCTCGGGGTTTGAGGACCCACAGGCTTCCTAAAAGCATCCTCGCCTCCTCTTGGGCGTTTTACAAGGACCCGTCGGCTTCTTAGAAGTATTCACAGCCTCCTCTTAGGCTTCGTATAAATGATTTCTTCCTCTAGGAATGATAGCCTCCTCTTGGGCTTAGTACAAATTGTCCCTCGACTTCTTAAAAGTTTCCAGCCTCCTCTTAGGCTTCATACAAATTGTCCCGACGACCTCCTAAAGGTATAGGAACAGAAATCAGTCATCTTAATAGAACAGTCTTTCCAAGAGTCTACTACTGTTTCTCAAAGCATAGTACAAAAGATGAAACTCTAGACTTTGACAGTCTAATTTCCTTGAGTCTCAAAGACATTCTCAAGCACCCTTCAAGAATAGGAAGGAACCCCGTGGACTCAGACAGTCTCAATACCCATTGGATTTCCCATTTCCTTATAGAATAGGAAATAACCCCATCCTTGGAACAAATCCATGAGTACAAACATTCCTCATATAAGAACTGATTTTCTCTTTGAACCAATATACTGGACCTGTCACTCAACTGAAACAACACCATAGCCTCTCTCTTGGGCTTTATACAGTGATTCTCCCCAGTAGAGTCAAACACTTTTAGCCTCCGTCTTGGGCTTTGTACAAGACACAAATCACTCTCTAGTTGAGTATAAAACCCTTGGCCTCTATCTCGGGCTTCGTACGAGATACCATAGAGGACTCTCTTGTCGAGTCACTTCCCTTTTAGCCTCTATCTCGGGCTTTGTATGAGACAGATCAAAAATACCCTCTTGTTGGGCCAATAGCCTCCTCTTAGGCTTTGTATAAGAAAACCACTGGTTGATCCAATCAACCTTTTAGCATCAAAGTTGTGCCTCGTTCATAGTACACAAACATCAACATCTCCTTCCCCTTCATCTAATCGCTGTAAGCGGTAAGCCTCTGGATCATCTACATCCATGCCACTGTCCCTCTTTTTGCATGAGAAATTCCTAAGGAAATATAGCATTGCTCTACACTGAGTTAAAGTCTTCCCCTTCAGGTTGGAAATCCCCTATAAAGGAAATTATGGCATTGCCGGATTCACAAATCCCGGTTAAAGTAATACTCCTTTATAAACAATTGTGACATACAAACCCCTCTTTAGAGATGACAAATTCTCTCTAAAGTTAAACCTCTTCAGCTTTACATCTTGGGCTTTGAACAAGATACAAACTACCTTTCGCTTCATGTCTTGGGCTTTGAACAAGACACCAAAATATCGTTTCCTCCCATAGAATAGGAGGAACTACGATCGCTCTGATTTCCCTGTTTCGGAAAAAACGGGAATACGTAGGCATAAGATTGAAAGAAAAATCTTAGCAAGCACACTAATCCAAAACCCAAAATCCCATACCTCCACATATCAATCGAAAAGGATCAGTCTTAACCTCCCACCAATCGACCAAACACTATTTTTAACAAAATAAACCTAAAAGAGAGCCACAATCTTTGTAGCATCTATAAACCAAAAGTTATTTGTTCAAACTCAGTTTGCAAGCAGGGTTAATTGGAGACATCTATTTCCCTTTCTTCATCAGCTTCAATAGGATAAAAAATGAATCGAGCTGTAGATACCAAAGAGCGGTAGTGGTTCGCAACCACGTCCAAAATCGCTCGCTATAGAAAAATGGCGACTTCACTGGGGAGGTGTCATTAGGATCTATCTCACCTTAGCCATCATTCGTCACCATTTTCCACAAGAAAAATGGCGACTTCACTGGGGACGACGAGATCTTGTTCTCTTCCCATCTATTAGGTGGAAACCTTAAAAAAAAAAGTGGCGCCCACCGTGGGGCCGATCTTTCTTTCTTTCTGGGATAGGACTCTTTGTTGACTTCACTAGGATCTTAGGTCAAAAAAACCCTTTAAGTGGGGAAGGAACCACAGAATGGCGTCTCCGCCGGGGAACCATTTTCTATCAGGAACATAAGTTTCATAGCTCTTAAAGGTCTAGGACATTAGGACAAATATATATACTGTTTTTCCTAATTGATATCTATGTTTATTTTTCTGCTAATGGGAATGCGTGTGATGCCGCATGTGGAAAGATTGAGTATACACTTAAGATAAGTGATGGCGACGAGGTCGACCATCAACCTCGGTGGAGGCTTCCCAATGCAACCCATTCCCTCTCGTAGGCAATGGGCCGATTGTGACATCTGAGAAGCTGAGGAGCCAACCCTTTTATAGTGCGGAAACTATCGGAAATAGTTGTCACGCGATACTACCCTCATTTGAGGCTGATGATCTATTCTCGGTGAATAGCATTTACTCTAAGATTTCATACAGCTCGCTGGCGATCCGCTTGCTGTTTGTTATCCTGGGAGGAGCTGATGATTTTGAGTACAGGTACAAAAATCAGCCTAGTATAAACCTTTGGGGATGGGTAGAGCCTTGACTCCATGACAATGACCCTTTGACCCCATGTTTTTTTCTATGTTTTTGTGTGCTGTATTCATGCACTCATTTAAAAAATCATTAAAACATTCAAAAAAATTTCTCTTCTAGTCTCTCTGTTTTTTTCAAAATAAGCTAAGACTGTGATTGCAAATATCAGAGAAAAGGATTACGCTAATGGATTTCGGTAGAAGGAGAACTCATAAGTACACCTTTCGGATTCCAAAACTAGAGGATTTAAGAGGCTTTCAGAGCCAAGTACGGAGGTTTGCTATCTTTGCTAAGAGTCCATGTGATTGAGGGAATCATGGATGCACTCATTCAGTTCTACGCTCTGGTCTATCATTGTTTCACATTCCCGGATTACCAGCTAGCACCAACGCTGGAGGAATATTCTCATCTGATTGATCTACACATTACCGATCAAGCTCCATTTTCTGGACTGGAAGAAATTCCAAAGAATCAGACCATTGCAAGAGCAATTCATTTGGACGAGTCTGAGGTCAAGACTCACATGACCACTAAGGGTGGCATACAAGGTTTGCCAGCCCAGTTCTTGACAGAGAAAGCCCTGTACTTTGCTAGTATAGGGAACGTGACTGCTTTTGAAAGCATCTTTGTTTTACTCACCTACGGGTTATTTTTGTTGCCCAACATTAATAACTTCGTCGATGTCAACTCCATTAAGGTTTTTCTCATTGGAAACCCTGTGCCGACTTTGCTCGCGGATGCGTATCATTCTGTACACTTGGGAAATTTGTATAGCGGAGGGGAGATCACATGCTACGTACCTCTGCTTTATAAATAGTTTATCTCTCATTTGCCTAAGTCTGCTGCTTTTTGGGATCACAAGAGTGCCTTACGTTGGTCGCAGAAAATCATGTCCCTCACCAACTCTGACATAGATTGGTGTAATAGGATTTATGACCGAATCAGGATCATTGACTGTTGTGGAAACTTCCCCAACGTACCCCTTATAGGAACTAAGGGAGGAATCAATTACCATCCAATATTGGTTCGTCGTCAATTTGGATACCCGATGAGGCACGTCCCACGAAGTGTTCATCTGGAAGGTCTTTTCTTCAAGGAAGGAGAAAGCGACGGGGCACTAAAGATGGAAATAGTGCACGCTTGGAAACATGTTCATAAGAAAGGATGGGAGTCTCTAGGAAAACCGGACTGTGTCTCGGTGGAGCCTTATCTCCACTGGGTACAAACTAGAGCTCTCAAGCTAAAGATGCCTTATCCTCGTCACGGAGTTCTTCCGCCAAGGGAATCTGTCATATACTTCATGACTGAGACTGAAAAGCTTCAGGTTACTCTCAACAAAGTTCAACGGGAGAAGAGGTCTTGGAAGAACAAGTATCGCACCCTCAACGTGGAGTGCATCAAAATACAGCAACTATTGAAAGATAAGGATGCTCTGATTGAAATTTTGGAGCAACATGTTGTAGAGAATCAAGATAACGAAAGGAATTTGCTCGCTCCTTTCACCTGCCAAAGGAATGACAACCCGACAACGGCCCAAGAGCCCCGGTCAAAGAAAAGGAAAGTACCAGAGTCAGCACCCTATTTCTCTTCAGAGAGGACTCGGGACCCATTAGCTTAGGTTTCTGTTTCTGCACCTTGTAATCTACTGTATTTCCATTTCTGTAATCCTTTGAATTCAATAAAAAGGGGTTTCCCCACTGTTTGATATTTGCAATCCAATTGTCGAAGTTTATTTTGATTAAACCAAAAAACAATTAATATAATCATTGCATTCATCATTTTCACATCGCGTATTCTTCTTACCTACGAATCTCACATTTGTGTCTCGGTTCTAGAATCAAACTGTCTCATTCGTACAATACTCGGGCCAATCGTCAGAAAAAGATGGATGATCTTGAGGAAGAAAATAGAGAGTTGAAAGAAGAGATCGACGCTCTGAGAGAGGATATGAGAAAGCTTCGTAACAACATGCAAGCCATGGCAGAAGCTCAGCTACAAAGGACTGTGATCTTAGAGATCACATCAATGCCCATAGTGGAGAAGTATGATCCTAGGTATCAAATGCCGAAAGATCGTCCTTGGGGCATGCCTGTTAACTATATCCCGGAAGGATATGTTCCGTCGATCACTGAAGATCAGGGAATCATAACAGAAGCCGCCGGGCCTGAAGGTTACAAACTTCGGGAAAGCGAAGATGCCAGGGGCATACTGAAGACTCCTGAAGGTTACAAACTTCGGGAAACGCCAAGATTCACTGCCATAGTCACGGTACCACCCCCTATGGTGCACACTGTCCCGGAAGGACAGATTCCACCGATACCTTCTGGTAAGAAGGAAACTATGTTCGATATAATGGATGAATTCCAGGAACAGTTCCTGGAAATGCAGAAGGAACTGCAAGCCATCCGCGGTCAGGATCTATTTGGAAAGGACGCCGCAGACCTTTGTCTGGTCCCCAATGTGAATGCTCTGCACAAATTTCAAGTGCTCGACTTTGAAAAATACAAGGGTAACTCTTGCTCTCAGAGCCATTTGGTGATGTACGCTCGGCAAATGTCGGCTCAGACGGAGAATCAGGACCTACTGATTCACTACTTTCAGGATAGTTTAACCAGTGCCGCACTCAAATGGTACATGGGTTTAAACCATACTACGATTAGTACATTCAGAGATCTTGGTACTGCCTTCGTCCAACAATACAAATACAATTTGGACATGGCACCGGACAGAGATCAACTCAGATCAATGTCACAAATGGACAAGGAAACCTTTAAGGAGTACGCTTAGAGATGGCATGAAATTGCCGCTCAGATTTGTCCACCTCTTGAGGAAAAAGAGATGACAAAGATCTTCTTAAAGACCTTAAGCTCATTTTACTACGACAGAATGGTTGCCAGTTCGCCCAGTGACTTCACCGAGATGGTGGGCATGGGAGTTCGTCTTGAGGAAGCCGTCCGAGAAGGACGTCTAATAAAAGACGCTGGATCATCAAGTAGTACAAAATGATACGGTAGTCCTCTCCCTAAGAAAAAAGAGCAAGATATTGGGAATATCTCTCTCGGAAAGCAAAGGCGACGTTATGAACCGGTAGCAGCTATAACTCCTGCTATCAGCCCTGCTCCTATTCCTACGTATCAACCTCAGGTTGCACAAAGCCAACCTAATCAGAAAAGGACACAACAGCCTCTTCAGCAGGCTCGTCCTCCATACAATAACAACCGTACAACGCGGCCACCGGGGTTTGAACCTATACCCATGTTGTACGCAGAACTATTTCCGTTACTACTGGATAAGGGGCACATCCAGACTAAGTATCCTCTTACAGTACCGGAAAATCCTCCTTTTTTGTTTAAGGTGGATCAAATATGCCCTTATCATCAAGGAGGACCAGGGCATAACATAGAGAACTGTCTCAATTTCAAATGTGACGTGCAAAAGCTTGTTAGGAGCGGGCTCTTATCTTTTAAAGATACGAATCCCAATGTTCTCACAAACCCGCTGCCTCAACATGAGAAAGCTGCAGTCAACCTGATTGAGAAAGAATTTAATAATATCTATGAAATTCACGATGTACTCTTGTTGAGGACCAATCTGGTCAAGATGCATTGTAGACAGAGTGGGTACGGCCATGTGCCACCTCATAATTATCACCAGTGTGATGTCTGCTCTAAAAACAATCAAGGAAGATCTGTGGTGCAAGCAGCTCTACAGTAACAGTTAGATCTCGGATGGATCCGAGAGCACCGAGTTCGTGGAGTTAACATGGTTTACACGAATTCCAACGTCATTCTGAACCATGACATCCGTGCGATGAATGTTAACCTGGTGGCAATGCATTTAAGGCAAGGCCAGTATCATAATCTTCCGCGGCACGATTATAGTTCTCGTTTGACTTGCTCGGTAAACAAACAGGGATGCTCTTTCATACAGGAGGCCCTCCAGCATCAGATGGATCTTGGATGGATCCAGGACTACCATGATAGGGTCAGCCCTGAATGTTATGACAAAGTCCACTTTGATGCAATTATCATTCAAAGGCCCTCCGATGAGAACCAGCGAGGTCGTCGTCAAAGCGTTCGACGGATCCATAAAAACGGTTATCGGCGAAGTTGACCTTCCCATAACTATTGGTCTTCACACTTTCCAAGTCACCTTCCAGATCATGGACATCCGGGCAACGTACAGTTGTTTATTAGCAAGACCTTGGATACATCAGGCTGGAGCAGTCACTTCAACCCTCCACCAAAAGCTAAAGTTCATCCAGAATGGCCAACTCATCACAGTCTGTGGGGAACAGGCCTTGCTCGTCAGCAATTTATCGTCATCCACTTATGTGGAACCATAAGGGATAATTGGAACCCAGTTCCAAGCGCTTTCGCTACACAAGGACGAATAATCTGGAGGAGGAACTTTGATTTCCTCATACAAAGATGCTATTAAAGCAGTCGAGAGTACCGATACAATAGGATGGGGACAGCTTGTCATTCCTACTAGCAATACAACAAAGAAGGGTCTTGGTTTTTCTACAACCTGCACCCAGACAGCTGCCAGCGATGAAAGTCTTCATCCCATTCAGGACTTCTTCCACAGTGGAGGTTTCCTTCACCTAGTATCTCAAATAGTCCATGCTATCAATGAGGAGGACCCCTCCGACACAGATGAGGAATGGAAGTCCTATCTTAACAAGGACGGTTATATGTCTCAGAAAGAGGTGCCTACGCCATTTTGCTATCCCGCACAGAGTCCGAGATTTATACCACGGTCAGATGTCGAAATGATATACGGAGATTGTGATCCGGAAGGATGTCGTGCTCCGCCAAATTCATTAGAGGAGGACACTCTGATGAAAGACAACTTTGACCACAATTACTATGGCCCGATGGATGGCCTGCCAATGTGGCAGCCTTACCCAGGAAACTTGGGGCCAGAAAGTCATCCGAGTAATGAAACTCAACTAAGCATCATTGAACAAAATACTTGTGTCCCCACCATGTCATGGGATCAACACTCAGGTCATTCAGAAACTACTCAACATGACGATGAATTTGTAACGTTTGCAGGACTTGAATTCATCAACTATGCTTTTCCCGAGGTCAACGTCATCGAGAGGGATGACTCCTCCAGTTCCAAAGAAGTGTGGGACACCCTGGGACAACCGAGTGGAAAATACGACTATATGGTTAAATACACCGCTCCCGAAAGCTCTCGTATCAGGCTCGAAGATATCCAGCCAGCTGGATGGGGAGATACAGCTAAGAGCACAAATGCTATGCAAAATGCAACAGAGGAATTCTCCTACGACAACTCTGCCTGGGAGACAAATTCCAATGATCCTGCTCCACCAGAAATCAGCGTCATTTCTGAAGACAAATCAAGGAAGGTGCCAGACTTTGTGATTCACCGAGGAGTCCGCCGCCAATGGGTTGCTGTCGATGTTCTGAAGGTCGTTCGCCAATCAAAGTAATTGCCATTTTTAACCTTTCACCCTGCCCAGGTGAAACAGATGTTTTGATAGGGCTCGCTTTCTGTAAATTTTCCCTCTTCGCTTCGCCCAAAGTGATGGAGTTTTGTTTTATAGGGTTGTAGTTTCAAGAATCAACTTGTTTATTAATAAAATAACGTCATTCTGTAATTTCTGCGTTAATTGTTGTTTTCTCTTTTTGCTTTTCTCAGAAAATGGTAATCCTAAAAAACAATTCACTAATAAAAACAAGCAGTAAAAAAATAAAAATAAAATACACTGCACACACTTTTGCATTCTCTCTGTCTCTTCTAAACACGAATCATCACGTCATGCAGATTGCTTATTTTAAACCCCGTTGAAACATACGATCCGATGCCTTCTCCCAACTTTGAGTTCCAGGTATTTGGGGCTAAAGAAGAAGCTGACAACGAAATTCCAGAAGAGATCTCCCAACTACTCAGACAAGAGGAAAGGTCCATTGAACCTCACAAAGAGCCGTTGGAAATGGTAAACTTGGGTTCAGAAAAGGAGAGAAAAGAAATCAGGATTGGGGCACTGCTCAGTCCAACTGCCAAAAAGAGTTTGACAAAGCTTCTCAAAGAATTCCCCGATGTATTCGCTTGGTCCTACAAGGACATGCCAGGGTTGGATACCAGCATCGTGGAACATCACTTACCGTTAAGATCGAAATGTACGCTAGTAAAGCAGAGATTGAGACACACTCACCCGAACATGGCCATCAAAATCAAAGAGGAGGTATAGAAACAGATTGACGCAGGTTTCCTCGCTACATCTGAATATCCTCAATGGTTAGCCAATATCGTACCCGTTCTGAAAAAGGACAGAAAAGTAAGAATGTGTGTTGATTACAGAGATCTGAATAAGGCTAGTCCAAAGGACGACTTTCCTTTACCACACATTGACATGCTGGTTGACAGTACAGCAAAGTTCAAAGTTTTCTCCTTCATGGATGGATTCTCGGGCTATAACCAGATCAAAATGGCGCCGAAAGACATGGAGAAAACTTCGTTCATTACCCCATGGGGTACCTTTTGTTACAAGGTAATGTCGTTCGGTTTGAAGAATGCTGGGGCAACCTATCAAAGGGCCATGACTACTCTGTTTCATGACATGATACATAAGGAGATCGAGGTATATGTCGATGATATGATTGCAAAATCTAAGACAGAGGAGGAGCATGTGACCCACTTGTCAAAACTTTTCGAGCGTTTGAGAAAATACAAACTCTGCTTGAATCCCAACAAATGCACCTTCGGTGTCGGTTCGGGGAAACTCTTAGGGTTCATCGTCAGCCAGAAAGGAATTGAGGTTGATCCTGACACGGTCAACGCCATTCAAGAAATGCCTTCTCCGAAAACTAAAAAACAAGTCAGAGGATTCCTGGGACGTTTGAACTATATCTCCAGATTCATATTCCTCATGACCGCGACATGTGCGCCGATTTTCAAATTACTGAAAAAGAACCAGGACTGCATTTGGACAGAAGACTGGAAAACTGCATTCAATAGTATTAAGGAATATCTAGCACTGATTATCTACCTCACAGTCTTGGAAGACTCAATAGGGTGTGTACTTGGCCAACAAGACGAAACCAAACGGAAAGAGTCTGCCATTTACTACCTAAGCAAGAAGTTCACCGACTGTGAAACTCGGTACACTATGCTCGAGAAAACTTGCTGTACTTTGGCTTGGGCAGCCAAATGTCTTCGTCAGTACATGATTCGTCACACTACTTGGTTGATCTCTGAAATGGATCCAATCAAGTATGTATTTGAAAAACCCGCTCTCACGGGAAGGATTGCCCGTTGGCAGATGTTGCTATCAGAATATGACATAGAGTACCACGCTCAAAAAGTCGTTAAGGGGAGTATTTTAGCCGATCATTTGGCTCATCAACCGATTGACGATCAAGAATCAATCGGGTTTGACTTCCCAGACGAAGATGTCATGTATCTCAAAATGAAAGACTGCGATGAACCATTACCCAGTGAAGGGCCGGAACCAGATTCCCAGTGGGGACTAATCTTTGACGGAGCAGTTAATCATTATGGAAATGGAATTGGGGCAATAATTGTTACCCCTCAGGGTACCCACATTCCTTTCACCGCTCGACTTAAGTTTAAATGTACAAACAACGAGGCCGAATACGAAGCTTGTATTATGGGTCTCGAAGAAGCGATTGATTTAAGGATCAAAAACTTGGACGTATACGGCGACTCAGCCCTGGTTATCAATCAGATAAAAGGAGATTGGAACACATACCAATCAGGACTGATTCCTTACAAATATTATGCAAGAAGGTTGTTACCTTTCTTCAACAGAATCGAGTTTCATCACATCCCTCGTGATGAGAATCATATGGCTGATGCCTTAGCCACTCTCTCTTCTATGATTAGTGTAGGTCAATGGACTAACCTACCTAAGATTGACATAATACGCCTTGGAAGGCCCGCTTACATCTTCATGATTGAAGCAGTCATAGACGACAAACCTTGGTATCACGATATCAAATGCTTCCTTCAAAAATAAGAGTACCCACCTGGGGCACTAAGGAAGGACAAAAAAACCCACAGAAGACTAGCAAGCAGCTTCTTCCTGAGCGGTGATACTCTCTATAAAAGAAATTTTGACATGGTCTTGCTCCGATGCGTAGACAGACCAGAGGCAGACATGCTGATAAAAGAAATTCACGAATGGTCCTTTGGCACTCATGCCAATGGACACACAATGGCGAGAAAAATTCTAAGAGCAGGGTACTATTAGTTGACAATGGAATCTGACTGCTATAAGTACATGAGGAGGTGTCACAAGTGTCAGATATACTCCGACAAAATTCATGTACCGCCAGCGCATCTCAAGGTTCTTTCTTCCCCATGGCCTTTTTCCATATGGGGAATCAACATGATTGGCTTGATTGAGCCCAAAGCTTCAAACGGACATCGGTTCATCCTGGTAGCCATTGACTCTTTCACCAAGTGGGTCGAAGCAGCGTCATACGCTAATGTAACCCGACAAGTGGTGGTCCGATTTATCAAAAACAGTATCATCTGCCGTTATGGTGTTCCGAGCTAGATCATTACTGATAATGGATCTAATTGAACAATAAGATGATGAAAGAGTTGTGCGCAGAGTTCAAGATTGAACACCATAACTCATCTCCCTACCGAACCAAGATGAACGGAGTGGTAGAAGCGGCTAACAAGAACATCAAGAAGATTGTTCAAAAGATGGTTGTAACCTACAAAGACTGGCACGAGATGCTACCATTTTCTCTTCACGGTTATCGCACATCTGTCCGTACTTCAACAGGGGCAACCCATTTCTCTCTAGTATATGGCATGGAGGAAGTGCTCCCCGTAGAAGTAGAGATCCCATCAATCCGGGTATTGATGGAAGCTAAGCTTACAGAAGCTGAATGGTGTCAAAGTCGACACGACGAACTGAATCTGATTGAAGAGAAATGAATCACGGCACTATGCCACGGTCAGTTGTATCAATAAAAAATGAAGAGTGCATTCAACAAAAAGATCCGACCTCGCGTCTTCAGAAAAGGAGACCTTGTGCTCAAGAAGATACAATCATTTCTCACTGATTCTCAGGGAAAATGGACTCCAAATTATGACGGCCCCTATGTGGTCAAGAAAGCTTTCTCAGGCGGCGCCTTGATACTTGCAACCATGGACGGAGAGGAATTTGCCTACCCCACGAACGTTGATGTAGTCAAGAAATACTTCGCCTAAAAAAAATGTCTCGGTGGATTGAAAACCCGAAAGGGCGGTCCAGGCAAAAGTTAGAGACAAAATAAAAAAAAATCATCCCGGTGGATTGGAAACATCACAGTACAATCTGGGCAAAAGTTAGGGATAATGGCAAGTAACTATGTTCAACAGAGGCAAGTCCCTCAGCAGCAGTTACACCATCCATCGGAGGAAAACTCCAGTCAAGGTCATCTTCGACAGAAGCTCAGGATGTCCCGAATTCAAAGTTGGTAGAAGGATAGTGGTCGTTATTTTTCAATGTAGCCCTTTTCCCTGTAAATTACCATTTTCTAACTTTGTAAATACTCTTTGGAATCATGCGTTTGGCTGATCTCCATCTTATCAATAAAATTTGAGCCCTTGTGCTTTTGTTTGTAATTCTCATTTGTTTTAGCTTTACAGAACGACATTTTAATATGATTAACGATTCTTGAAATAAAACAAAAAATGAATTAACTTGTAAAACTTTTTCTGTTTTAAAATAAAGATGGCAATTTCTTTTGACTGTTAAACATCAAAAGTGAAATTCTGGTACAGATGTGTGATGTCTCGTGTAATGTCACAACATCGCAATCTGCTGTATAAACAAGGCAATAATAGTAACAGTAAACTAACACAAGGATTGTTCACCCAGTTCGGTTCAACAACCTACATCTGGGGGCATACCAAGCCAGGAAGGAAGTCCACTATTAGTAGTATCAAATTACAGACTCAACAAACCAGTTGACAATCTACCTAATCTAATCACTACCCAATGACCCTTCTATCTAAGTCCTCCCTAGATAAGAGACTCCATGTCACTCCCAATCATCGCAATGATGTCTAGCAGTCAACATATCCGCCACTGCATCAACAGCTTGATTACCAACAGCTTTTCAACCACAGAAAAGTAGAAGACACACTTCCATGACACACATTGGAGTTGCTTCAAAGCTTCCTCCAAGAACAATACAATACTCATTACCTACAGGTTTCTGAGTAATACCACAGTGACCATCTCACAACCCGAGTGGTTCACTTAGACAAAGCCCTAATGATCTACATCTTGGACCCGTACCCATCCTAGATTACAAGCATTCTATTTATAACCTTTTCCCATCTGGATTTGGGCCTTCAAATCATATCAAATCTTCTGTACCAAATATGCAAAAGATTCTGCTTCTAAATAGATCTTCAATTAAATCTTCAATTAAACTCTAAATATTCTCCATATATTTATGCATTAAATTTGCAACAAACTAATCTTCTTCATACATGCTTGCAACAGAATATATCTCCTATGATATTCGCCTGCAATCTCTGATTTTCTTCAGCAGAATGTTTCATTCAACCAAACCACGTGTAGCCCTAAACATCTCAGACCTGATGTTCACTACTGATGTTACGACATCGGGTGTAACATTAGCACACAGCTGCAACCCTTATATCTTTAACAGACCTGAATGTTACCTAAGCATATCAATAATGCTAGAAGCTCATGTTGCAACATCAACCATGACATCAGCATTGTTTTAACAAAATTTCAGCCAATTACAAGAACTTACAATCTCCCCCTTTGGCTAATTTTGGCTAAAACACATATATAAACATTACAGCTCAAATTACAGCAGCAATAACAACTCTATACTACTGTTACAAGTCATCTGATCTTAACAATAATCATCAGTAATCATTAGTAGTCAGCAGAAGCTACTGTGTACTGCATCCATGGAGAATCATCTTCTTGGCTAATTTTGAATGATGTTAGAACATCATGCTTGACATAACATCACCACATACCAGCAACTCCAGGCAGCACATCAGGACCTAAGTACAAGATATTCCTGAAGTCATTTGGTGCACATAAGGAAGAAGATATCTGACACTCCCCCTTAACACAACACATTTCTTTTTCCTTCCAGGACAGACCCAGAACAAATGTAGAAGACTCCTCCAGAAAAGAAATGTTTGTCTATTCATCACAGACCAATGGTGGCATAAGATAATTCTGCACACCTTCATTGATCAAGCACTGGGTTTAATCTGTAGCATAAGATGAAACTTAAGACGTGTCATTCTGCCAACCCAACAAATAGATCAACTCCCCCTATCTAAGATAACCAGTGCCCCTTTGCAAGAAGAACACCTTAAATGAATGGAAAACATAAGACTCATCTTCATGTCTTCAAGAGCGCACCTCTGTTCAACTCACCTGCTGAATCCTCAACCAATCCATATACCAAGACTCACATGATTCCCTCTTGGTTTGTTATCTTCTCATGCTCCAAAACTCACATCTGATCAACTTCTCTCAGGAATAAACTTCTTGATCATAACATTTGGAAAATCCAGACATAGACTTCATTCATCCAGTCAGGACTGCTTCACACAAGCCTCCACAAGTATTGAGGCACAAATACACTGCCTTCCACTACACTTTAAGTCGAGTCCTCTTACTTTGAAATAAAAACACACACCTAGACAAGTGTGACAACTCCCATCAACAAAAACCCCTACTGAGTTCTTCCAGAAATTGTAGAGAAACGCACATTCTCCCAGACACAAGCAAAGCTGCCCTTCAGACTCCTCCTCAGAAGCTTGTGTGCATATGAATCAAACAATTAGCTTCACATGGCTAGAATTATTCATGTCCACACCAACATGTCATTCAACAGCCTAATGTCATAACATGTTATCTGACATTATGCCCTCACAAGATTCAACCAAACTTCACAATCTTGATCAGCATGCAATCTTCACAATATATGTACCTTTGCAGCAAAATCCATAGACAAGTACTCTGTAACGCCCCAGTTTTGGTCTTTTACTTTAATTGAGTCGTTTTTGATTATTTTATTATTTTATTATTTTATTTCTGACTTTTATGTGAAAATATGTTATTTTTCGGCGGGAATATATTTTATCGCGTTTTGGGATCGTTTGCGAGATATTTGAGTGTAGGGGTATTTTGGGCATTTGGGTGTATTTTGTTAAGTTAGTAAAGAAAAGAAAAATAGAAATAGAGAGAAAAATAGTAGAAGAGAAAAGAAAGAAAAGAAGAAAAGAGAAGAAAAGAGGAGAAGAGAGAAAAGAGAGAAATTGGAGAAAAAGCTTGGGAAATCAAGAGAGCAAGTTCTAGGAATCGATTAAATCAGGTAAGGGTGTGAAACTCGATTATCTTATTGTTGTGTATGATTATGTATGTGTGGTTGCATGTTGTATTGTCTCGTTCGGTAGTTTTTCGGATATAGGTCGAAATCGTGTAATCGAGTAGAAATCGATGTTTTCACGGACGGAATTCGATATAATTTGTGTTGTATGATCTATGTATGTGTATGAACCATTGCTAGTAATTGTTTTGCTGTTGGAAATGATTTGGGGAAGAAAATGGGAAAAATTGGAGGTATGGAACAGTGTTCACACAGCAGAATTTTTCTGCTTCTGGTGCAGAGTGCCGGGCGAAAGGCCCTGAGCGCCGGGCGATGCGTTCTTTTCGCCGGGCGGTTCGAGAGGCGCAGAGGTGCCAAGCTTCTGCCTCTTTGAATTATTTTGGGGGATTGGTATCGCCTGTGTTTCGCCGGGCAAAGCAGAGGCGAAGTACGTTTCGCCGGGCGGTGAGCATGCTCCGCCGGGCGGTTGGTTGCTTTTGAAAACAATTTTCCTTTTTTTTTTTAAATCCATATCTTTCGAACCGTATTTCCGAATTGAGTGATATTTATATCGTTGGAAAGCTTATGAAATGTACTTTTGGATGATGATGATTTTGGAATTGTTAGCCGATTTAATTATGTCAAAAAATTGGGAATAGTGTCGTTTTGTCGACTTTTGCTGTTATAATTGTGTGAATTGGATGTGTAAGGTACACCATACTGTTAATATGAATGTTGTATGGATTGTGTGCTGTGTTGGGATAAGAATACTATGTGTCAATGATAATTTGTGGCCTAAGGTCAAGAAAATACTATGTGTGATATTTAATGATAAATGCATGATCATGAATGTGTGTATGTATGCAATGTGAATGTCATGAGTCATTGTATGCAAAGCATCATGATATGTATTGTGGAAACGTCCTGAGTGGCGGTTTAATTCCTGAGGGAATTTGCTATAACATCGTGTGCCTCGAAAATATGAGGTGCTGCCTGAGGACCTAAAGCAATGGCTGTAGACGATCGTGTGCCTATGATGGGACTTAAAGCGATCCATAACGTCGTGTGCCGCGAAAATATGAGGCGATGCCTAAGGACCTAAAGCGACGGGTGAACATCGTAGGCCCGACGGGGTGTTACTTGAGATTCTCAGTAACGAGCGATGGTTCCAATAGTTCCTGAGTGAACTGGTGATGAGACATGAGAACAATGGAAGTCGGTACCGCATGGCATGTGCATAGAGTCGTTGTGTCGGTCTCTGTGTATTTGCATAATCATGGATTAAATGTGTATGTTAATTGTGAATGTGATAACGTGATGGAGTATGTATAATTGTGTTGATGAGGAGTGTATTATGGGTGATTGACGTGCATTGGTGATGAATACCTGATAATTGTACTGTGTTATGTTTTATTCGATTGTGGTGCATTTGTGGTGAGAACTTTATACTTGTGTATTTTTGTGTTAATACATAATTTTACTCAACGGTATTATGATTGTTTTTCTCACCCTTCTGTTGTTTTATAACGCTCTATGAGGCGTTGCAGATTAGAGCTGCTGGAGGTATTCCTTTTTGTGAAGCGTTGCGTCTTCATTATTTTGGTCGGTCGGCTCTGATATGTGACTCCGGGTAGTTAGGGTGGCCCCGTGTTATTATTTTGTATATCTGATGATATATTTTGGTTGTACATATGCTACCTGATGTATGACAAACTGTTTATATATGTATATGTATATATGTTAATCAGATTTTATATTTTCCGCTTTAATTCTAATTTCTGAAAAGTGGGTATAAGGAACAAAGTTTCCTCTGTATGATTGCTACCCCACAGTTGCATATCATTATGGGCAGGGGTTTGCAGGTTATGTGTAGGTTTGGCTACAATTGATGTGATTCTCCCTTTCTATGCCATGATGTTTCAAATATACTCTGATCAATTTTCGAATTTTCTTTTTACCACCTTATTTGCGTGTTATTTGGGGGTATAGTTTGGGGGCGTCACATTAAGTGGTATCAGAGCATGTCCGTGTCAGTTGTGTCTGATGTGTCTGTTGTGTCTGGCATATTGGGCGAGTTGTGTTGAACAAGTTGTTGTTTAACTATAGTTCTGTTTTGGACGAACAGAATATGGCTGGTCGTAATGATGCTGCTTTGGCTGCTGCGATGGAAGCGATGGCACGAGCTGTGCAGGGTGCACCGAATGCTGCCGGAAATGATGAGTTTAGAAAGAATAAGCCGCCGGTTTTTAAAGGGAAACATGATCCGGATGGTGCGCAGTTGTGGTTGAAAGAGATTGAGAGGATTTTTAGGGTAATGGATTGTGATGACGATGATGATAAGGTGAGGCTGGGCACTCATATGCTACACGAAGAGGCTGATGACTGGTGGGTCAGTACTCGTCAGGTGTTGGAAGCTGATGAGGAGGAAGAAGATATCACTTGGGAGGTGTTTAGCCGAGAGTTTCTAAGGAAGTATTTTCCCAAGGATGTCCGAGGAAAGAAGGAGATTGAGTTTCTAGAGCTAAGACAAGGTAATATGTCGGTTATTGACTATACTGCTATGTTTGTGGAACTTGTGCAGTTTTATCCTCACTATGTGGAAGCGACTGCTGAATTTTCAAAGTGTGTAAAGTATGAAAGTGGCTTGCGTCCTGAGATAAAGCAGGCGATTGGTTATCAGAGGATTCGAAGGTTTGCTGATTTGGTTGAATGCTGTAGGATTTATGATGGGGACAGTAAGGCTCGTTCTGCTCATTATAAAAGTGTAAGTGACAGGAAAGGGAAGCAACAGTTCCGTGGTGGACCGTATGTGTCACCGGCTGATAAAGGTAAACAAAGGAGTAATTTTGATCGAAGGTCAGGTGGAGGTGGTATGCCTAATGCTCCGAGGTGTTTTAGATGTGGTGGATTGGGACATCGTCAGTCCGAGTGTAGGAAGAATTTGGATAAGTGTTCTAACTGTGGAGGTGAAGGACATGTTGTGGCTGATTGTAAAAGGAAGAATGTGGTGCAATGTTATAACTGTGGAGAACCTGGTCACATTAGTTCGAAGTGTCCGAATCAGAAGAAAGCTCCAACTAGTGGGAAAGTGTTTTCATTGGCGGGAACTCAAACTTCAAGTGTTGATCGTCTGATAAGAGGTACTTGCTTTATTAATAACACACCTTTAATTGCTATTATTGATACTGGAGCGACTCATTCGTTTATTTCGTCTGAGTGCGCGGAACGTTTGAATCTTGGGTTGTCTTCGATGGATGGTGAGATGGTTATTGATACTCCAGCGATGGGGTCAGTAACTACTTCTTTAGTGTGTTTGAGTTGTCCTTTGACCATTTATGGTAAAGACTTTGCGATGGATTTGGTGTGTTTACCGTTGGAAGGTTTAGATGTGGTGTTGGGAATGAATTGGTTGCAATTCAATCGGGTGAACATTGATTGTTATCATAAGCTTGTAAGGTTTCCTTCTCTTGAGGAAGACGAAGACTCGAGTTTCTTATCTACCAAAGAGTTGAAGAAGCTTTTGGCGGATGAAGCTCAGTTGTTTGGGTTGTTTGCTTCATTGACTGTGGATAGTCAAGTTTCTCTTGATGTGTTTCCTGTTGTGTGCGAATTTCCTGAGGTGTTTCCTGAGGATATTTCAGATGTGCCGCCAGAGAGAGAAGTTGAATTTTCTATTGATCTAGTTCCTGGTACTAGACCTGTATCTATGGCACCTTATCGAATGTCGGCATCTGAATTGGTGGAGTTGAAAAAGAAGTTAAGTGAGTTGTTGGAAAAGAGGTTCGTGAGGCCAAGTGTTTCTCCTTGGGGTGCTCCAGTTTTGTTAGTGAAAAAGAAATATGGGAGTATGCGATTATGTATTGATTATCGCCAGTTGAACAAAGTGACGATTAAGAACAAATATCCGCTTCCAAGGATTGATGATCTGATGGATCAGTTGGTTGGTGCTTGTGTATTTAGTAAGATCGATTTGAGATCGGGGTACCATCAGATAAGAGTGAAAGAAGAGGATATTCAGAAGACGGCCTTTAGAACACGTTACGGTCATTATGAATATTCAGTGATGCCGTTCGGGGTTTCTAATGCGCCTGGTGTGTTTATGGAATACATGAATCGTATTTTCCACGAGCATTTGGATCGTTTTGTGGTGGTGTTTATTGATGATATTTTAATCTATTCTAAGTCTCGTGAGGAACATGCATAGCATTTGTGTATTGTTTTGCAGGTTTTGAAGGAAAGGAAGCTTTTTGCCAAATTGTCCAAGTGTGAATTCTGGTTGTCTGAGGTGAGTTTTCTTGGGCACGTAATTTCAGGTAATGGTATTGCAGTGGATCCATCTAAAGTGGAAGCAGTTCTACAATGGGAGGCTCCTAGATCCGTTACTGAAATTCAAAGCTTTTTGGGTTTGGCTGGTTATTATCGGAGGTTCATTGAAGGTTTTTCTAAGCTAGCTCTTCCTTTGACGCAGTTGACTTGTAAGGGCAAAACATTCATTTGGGATATTCAATGCGAAGAGAGTTTTTGTGAGCTGAAGGAAAGATTGACGACAGCTCCGATTCTTATTTTATCTAATCCTAATGAACCATTTGTTGTGTATTGCGATGCTTCTTTAATTGGTTTGGGTGGTGTTTTGATGCAGGAAGGTAAGGTTGTAGCTTATGCTTCAAGGCAGTTAAGAGTTCATGAGAAAAACTATCCTACTCATGATCTTGAATTAGCGGCTGTAGTTTTTGTGTTGAAGATATGGAGGCACTATCTCTATGGTGCAAGGTTCGAGGTCTTTAGTGTTCATAAAAGCTTGAAATATTTATTTGATCAGAAAGAGTTGAACATGAGGCAGCGGAGATGGTTGGAATTCTTGAAAGACTACGACTTTGGCTTAAATTACCATCCTGGTAAAGCTAATGTGGTAGCCGATGCATTGAGCCAGAAATCATTGCATATGTCCGCATTGATGGTGAAAGAGTGGGAACTTTTGGAGTCGTTTAGAGACTTGAGTTTGGTATGTGAAGTGACTTCGGTTAGTGTAAGGCTTGGAATGTTGAAGGTTGCTAATGAATTTTTGTTGTCGGTAAGTGAGAAACAAAAGCTGGATTTGAAATTCGTTGATTTGATGAGGAATGAGAATGTGGATTTCAAGGTGGATAATTTTGGTGTTTTGTGGTTTCGTGGTCGTATCTGCATTCCTGATGATGCGGAGTTGAAAAGAATGATTTTGGAGGAAGGACACCGGAGTAATTTAAGTATACATCCGGGTGCGAATAAGATGTACCAAGACTTGAAGAAGATTTTCTGGTGGTCTGGTTTGAAAAGAGATGTGGCTCAGTTTGTGTATGCATGTTTGACTTGTCAGAAATCGAAAGTGGAACATTTGAGGCCTAGTGGTTTGTTGTAACTGTTGGATATTCCTGAGTGGAAGTGGGATAGCATTTCGATGGATTTTGTAACGGGATTACCGAATACGCAAAGAGGGCATAATGTTATTTGGGTGATTGTGGACAGGCTGACTAAATCGGCACATTTTATTCTGATTGACATCAGTTTTTCTTTGGAGAGGTTAGCGGAGATCTATATCAATGTGGTTGGGAAATTGCATGGGATTCTATTGAGTATTGTTTCTGATCGAGATCCTAGGTTTACATCGAGATTTTGGGAAAGTTTACAGAAGGCTTTGGGTTCTAGATTGAGGTTGAGTTCGGCTTATCATCCGCAGACGGATGGTCAGACCGAAAGAACTATTCAGTCTTTGGAGGATTTGTTGAGAGCGTGTGTTTTGGAACAAGGTGGTGCGTGGGACGGTTATCTTGCTTTGATTGAGTTCACGTATAATAACAGTTTCCATTCCAGTATTGGAATGGCACCTTTTGAGGCCTTATATGGGCGAAGATGTCGAACGTCGTTGTGTTGGCACGAAACAGGTGAAAGTTCGGTGGTTGGACCGGATTTGGTGCAACAAACGACGGAAAAGGTAAAGTTTATTCGTGAGAAAATGAAGGCTTCTCAGAGTAGACAAAAGAGTTATCATGATCAGAGACGGAAGAATCTTGAGTTTCAAGAGGGTGATCACGTATTTCTGAGAGTTACGCCGGTAACGGGTGTTGGTCGTGCTTTGAAATCTAAGAAGCTTACTTCTCGATTTATTGGTCCTTAGCAGATATCTGCGAGAGTTGGTGTTGTAGCGTATCGTGTGGTGTTACCGCCGAATCTGTCGAATTTGCATGATGTTTTTCATGTTTCACAGCTTCGGAAGTATGTTCCGGACCCTTCACATGTGATTCCGATGGACGAGGTTGAGGTAAGGGATAACCTTACGGTCGAGGCATTACCGGTTGGTACTTTGGATCGCGAGGTGAAGCGGTTGAGGGGCAAAGAGATTGCACTTATGAAAGTGGCGTGGGGAGGCGCTGCTGAGGGTAATTTGACGTGGGAATTGGAGAGTCGGATGCGGGAGTCGTATCCAGAGTTGTTTGTTTCAGGTGAGATTTTCGAGGACGAAAATTTCTAAGTGGGGAAGAATTGTAACGCCCCAGTTTTGGTCTTTTACTTTAATTGAGTCGTTTTTGATTATTTTATTATTATATTATTTTATTTCTGACTTTTATGTGAAAATATGTTATTTTTCGGCGGGAATATATTTTATCGCGTTTTGGGATCGTTTGCGAGATATTTGAGTGTAGGGGTATTTTGGGCATTTGGGTGTATTTTGTTAAGTTAGTAAAGAAAATAAAAATAGAAATAGAGAGAAAAATAGTAGAAGAGAAAAGAAAGAAAAGAAGAAAAGAGAAGAAAAGAGGAGAAGAGAGAAAAGAGAGAAATTGGAGAAAAAGCTTGGGAAATCAAGAGAACAAGTTCTAGGAATCGATTAAATCGGGTAAGGGTGTGAAACTCGATTATCTTATTATTGTGTATGATTATGTATGTGTGGTTGCATGTTGTATTGTCTCGTTCGGTAGTTTTTCGGATATAGGTCAAAATCGTGTAATCGAGTAGAAATCGATGTTTTCACGGACGGAATTCGATATAATTTGTGTTGTATGATCTATGTATGTGTATGAACCATTGCTAGTAATTGTTTTGCTGTTGGAAATGATTTGGGGAAGAAAATGGGAAAAATTGGAGGTATGGAACAGTGTTCACGCAGCAGAATTTTTCTGCTTCTGGTGCAGAGCGCGGGGCGAAAGGCCCTGAGCGCCAGGGATGCGTTCTTTTCGCCGGGCGGTTCGAGAGGCGCAGAGGTGCCAAGCTTCTGCCTCTTTGAATTATTTTGGGGGATTGGTATCGCCTGTGTTTCGCCGGGCGAAGCAGAGGCGAAGTGCATTTCGCCAGGCGGTGAGCATGCTCCGCCGGGCGGTTGGTTGTTTTGGAAAACAATTTTCCTTTTTTTTTTTAAATCCATATCTTTCGAACCGTATTTCCGAATTGAGTAATATTTATATCGTTGGAAAGCTTATGAAATGTACTTTTGGATGATGATGATTTTGGAATTGCTATCCGATTTAATTATGTCGTAAAATCGGGAATAGTGTCATTTTGTCGACTTTTGCTGTTATAATTGTGTGAATTGGATGTGTAAGGTACACCGTACTGTTAATATGAATGTTGTATGGATTGTGTGCTGTGTTGGGATAAGAATACTATGTGTCAATGATAATTTGTGGCCTAAGGTCAAGAAAATACTATGTGTGATATTTGATGATAAATGCATGATCATGAATGTGTGTATGTATGCAATGTGAATGTCATGAGTCATTGTATGCCAAGCATCATGATATGTATTGTGGAAACGTCCTGAGTGGCGGTTTAATTCCTGAGGGAATTTTCTATAACATCGTGTGCCTCGAAAATATGAGGCGCTGCCTGAGGACCTAAAGCGATGGCTGTAGACGATCGTGTGCCTATGATGGGACTTAAAGCGATCCATAACGTCGTGTGCCTCGAAAATATGATGCGATGCCTAAGGACCTAAAGCGACGGGTGAACATCGTAGGCCCGACGGGGTGTTACTTGAGATTCTCAGTAACGAGCGATGGTTCCAATAGTTCCTGAGTGAACTGGTGATGAGACATGAGAACAATGGAAGTCGGTACCGCATGGCATGTGCATAGAGTCGTTGTGTCGGTCTCTGTGTATTTGCATAATCATGGATTAAATGTGTATGTTAATTGTGAATGTGATAACGTGATGGAGTATGTATAATTGTGTTGATGAGGAGTGTATTATGGGTGATTGACGTGCATTGGTGATGAATACCTGATAATTGTACTGTGTTATGTTTTATTCGATTGTGGTGCATTTGTGGTGAGAACTTTATACTTGTGTATTTTTTTGTTAATACATAATTTTACTCAACGGTATTATGATTGTTTTTCTCACCCTTCTGCTGTTTTATAACGCTCTATGAGGCGTTGCAGATTAGAGCTGCTGGAGGTATTCCTTTTTGTGAAGCGTTGCGTCTTCATTATTTTGGTCGGTCGGCTCTGATATGTGACTCCGGGTAGTTAGGGTGGCCGTGTGCTATTATTTTGTATATCTGATGATATATTTTGGTTGTACATATGCTACCTGATGTATGACAAACTGTTTATATATGTATATGTATATATGTTAATCAGATTTTAGATTTTCTGCTTTAATTCTAATTTCTGAAAAGTGGGTGTAAGGAACAAAGTTTCCTCTGTATGATTGCTACCCCACAGTTGCATATCATTATGGGCAGGGGTTTGCAGGTTATGTGTAGGTTTGGCTACAATTGATGTGATTCTCCCTTTCTATGCCATGATGTTTCAAATATACTCTAATCAATTTTCGAATTTTCTTTTTACCGCCTTATTTGCGTGTTATTTGGGGGTATAGTTTGGGGGCGTCACATACTCCCTCAGTTATGTTTAACTAATGCTCTAGAACATTTAAGCACACTTGCTGAGCACATGCATTTTGGAACCATTGTCCCTTTCTCCAAAGGCAGTCATTCCTTATCATGCTCTTCATCTTCAGACTTCCAATCAATCAATACCTGATCTACTTCAGTCTTCTCTACATTCTCCATCCAAGGCAGACCTTCTACTTCATCATTCTCCTGATAATGTCCCAACACAAGTTAGAACATCTGCCACACCCCAAGAAATCATCACCATGATTCTTGATATGCTCCACCAACTGGACTTACTATTGCATAGTAATCCAAGGAACTAGAGAATAAAACTCTCATCCACCTTCAAGAAGAATAATCTCCTTGAGCCTTCAATTCATCACCCTTCTGCCCAAGAGTAACTTGTTCCTCAATAATAACCAGCTGCCACACTCTGATTATCTTGATTCTTCGAATCCACTTCTGAGATCAACCAAATGCCACAGTTTGATCACCTCATGCATGAAAATAGTCATATGCCACATTTTGACCTTTTTCACGTTTTTCAGAACTCTCACAAGGATATCTTGATCCACCAAGGAAACTTGATCTTCAAGTCACATGTTCCACTTGCTCAAAAGCAAACACACTCAGACTCCCTAAGCCATGGTCATGTAACATCTTCTCCTTCCTGCAGCTCCCGCAAGCTGCCATGAGAATGATCTTTTTGAAGCATCCTTTTGTTCATTCCTGTAGATCACCCTATCATTTATCATCAAAGAACCCACTATATTAGCATATGGAATGCTATTCATATATGCTCTTTCGACATCAGTACTGGGACACTGATCTATACTCAGCTTGAATTGAGGGTTTGTCGGAGTCACAACAGGCTTTGAATTCGACATACCATACTTTTAGAGAATCTTTCGTAGGTATGCCTCTTGAGATAAGCATAATTTCGACTGATTTCTATCTCTTCGAATGTCAATCCCAAGAATCCTGGACGCAGCTCCCAGATCCTTCATGTCGAACTCCTTATTGAGTTCAGCCTTCACCCTCATTACATCTTCGACATTGTTGCTTGCTATTAGAATATCATCCACATAAAGCAACAAAATAACAAATGCATTACCAGGTCGAAATCTGAAGTAAACACATTGGTCAAACTGACTTCTAATGAAACTTATGCGTGCCATGAACTTGTCGAATCTCTTATTCCACTGTCGAGGAGATTATTTCAGTCCATATAAAGATCTTTTCAGTTTGCACACATAATCTTCCTTCCCCTTTTCGACATAACCTTCAGGTTGCCTCATCAGGATTGCTTCATTTAGATCCCGATACAAGAACGCAGTCTTCACATTCATCTGTTCCAGTTCAAGGTCGAACTGTGCCACCATGGCAAGCAACATTCTAATGGAAATGTGCTTCACAACAGGAGAGAACACATCATTGAAGTCGACACCTTCTTTCTGAGTGAACCCCCTAGCGACCGATCTTGCCTTGTATCTCTTCGACGCCACTCCTTCGGTTCCTTCCTTAACTTTGAAAATCCATTTACAGCTAACTAACCGGGCTCCAGCAGGTTTCTTGATCAGTTCCCATGTGTTGTTATCTTGAAGAGATTTCATCTCATCATCCATGGCATTCAGCCATTCAGTCTTCTTTTGACTCATCATAACTTCCTTATAGTCTCTAGGTTCTTCGTCGAGATCCTCACTTGCAGAGATTAAGGCATAAGCTATAAGATCTGCATACCCAAGTCTCTGAGGTGGCTTGATGACTATCCTCGACCCGTCTCTTGCTAGCAGGTAGTCATTATCAGTCTCCTCATCTTCTACAACCTCTTCTGTTTCTTCTTCGACTTCATCTGGGGTACACAATTCAGCATCAACATGCTTCACCTCAACAGGAATCTCTCCCTGTTCCAGCTCTTCGTCAGCATCATCAATTTTATTGAAAGCCATCTCAGCTTCATTGAAAACTATTTCTCGACTGGTGATACACCTCCTGTGACCTGGCTCTAGGCTCTATAGCCTATAAGCTTTGACTCCTTCAGGGTATCCTATGAACATGTATTTCAGAGCTTTAGGTTTGACCTTGTCTTGCCTAATATGAGCATAGGCCACACAACCAAATACTCTCAGTCTGTCGAGACTAGGTGGATGTCCCGACCAAACTTCTTCAGGTGTCTTCATTCCCAAGGCAGTCGAGGGGCATCTATTTATTAGATAAGTTGCTGCCGAAACAGCCTCTGCCCAAAACACCTTCTTCAATCCAGCACTAACTAACATGCATCTAACTCTTTCAAGGATTGTTTGATTAAATCTCTCAGCTAAGCCATTTTATTGAGGAGTACCTGCTACAGTCTTCTGCCTTGCAATTCCAGACTCAACACAGTAACTGTCGAACGCTTCATTGTAGAACTCAAGGCCATTATCAGTTCTCAACCTCTTAACCTTTCTGCCAGTTTGAGTTTCGACCAGAACCTTCCAACTTTTAAAATTCTCAAAAGTTTCATCCTTCGTCTTCTGAATGAATACCCATAACTTCCTGGAATAGTCATCAACGATGGATAGAAAATACCTTGCACATGAGTGTGAAGGATTCCTTGCAGACCCCCAAAGATCAGCATGAATGTAATTCAGGGATCCATGTGTTCTTTGCTTACCTTTGTTAAACTTTTCCCTACAGGATTTACCAAATACACAAGATTCAAAAAACTCCAACTTTTCGACTTTGTCACCACCTAGCAGGTTCTGCTTCCCCAATTCGACCAGGCCTCTTTCGCCGACATGGCCCAATCTCATGTGCCATAATTCTGTCTTCGACACAGGTTTCGTGGATGTAATATTTGTCGAACCACTTACAACATTAGCCTCAAGGGTATACAAGCCTTGTTTCTTCACGCCTCTCAAGACTTCCTTCGACCCCTTCATGAATCTTATGATACTTTTCTCTCCTTGAAAAACGTATCCCTTCTTGTCGAATTCACCAAGAGAAATCAAATTCCTCTTCAAATCAGGTACATACCTGACTTCATTCAATAACCTTATTGACTCATCATGGAGCTTGAATCTCACAGATCCAATTCCTGCAATTTTGCAGGATTTGTTATTTCCCAACAGCACCGATCTATCATCTTGATCACATAGCTCCTCGAACAATTCTTTGTTTGAAGTCATGTGCCAAGTGCAACCTGAATCCATAATCCACTCTTATCTTGAGTCGCCGCTTGAAACTACAAGGACATCAGATGATTCGAAGTCATCTTGAACAATGGCTACGCTGCCATTATCCTTTCCTCCATGATCTTTTAGGCGTTCAGGGCACACCTTTCTTGTGTGAACCTCCTTCTTACAGTGATAACATCGAATACCAGATGTTTTGCCACTATAAGACTTCTGCTGACTTTTACCTTTCTTCTTGTCGAACTTACCATCCTTTCGCAAGAATTTTCCCTTAACGGCCAAACCTTCACCAACCGTCAAAGGTTTATGCTCCTTTCGTTTGTTCAGGTCCTTAGAATACAAGGCTGATTGAACTTCTTCAAAGCTCAGGGACTCCCTTCCATACAAGAGAGTTTCTTTGAAGTGAGCATGTGTTCTGGGCAAAGCACACAACATCAACAATGCTTGATCTTTGTCATCGATCTTCACATCAATATTTTCAAGATCAAGAATCAGCTTGTTGAACATATCCAACTGCTTAGCCAAAAATTTGTCTTCACTCATCTTAAATGAATACAAAGCTTGCTTCAGGTAGAGTCGATTCACCAGAGATTTGGTTATGTACAAACTTTCAAGTTTCAACCACAACCCCGATGCCGTAGTCTCTTTTGATACCTCTCGAAGAACCTTATCACCAAGGCTAAAAAATATTGCGTTGTGGGCTTTCTCTATCATGACCATCTTTTCTTTTACCGTTAACGCATCATCCATGGCTGCCTCTCCCTTCAACGCTTCCAAACAACCCTGATGAACCAGTAGGGCTTTCATCTTCAAGCGCCACAGATCGAAATCGTTCACTCCGGTAAACTTTTCAATCTCATACTTTGTTAAAGGCATCTTCTCCACGCTCACCGCACCAATTTGTTGTGAAAAATGATACCTTGAAACAAAATATTAACGGTTTCTTTACGATCAAGAAACACACAAGGGTTAAGGTTAAAGGAAATACAAGGGAAAATCAAGAAGAGGAAACAACAAGGATTGGTTATAAACTGCTATTCTTTCCTTTCTCTTTCAAACAAGATTACAAGTATACAAGAATAACAAAATAACCTCTCTCACTTGAATTAGGATTTCATCTTCCTATTTTTCCTTATGTTCAAGATGAGAGACTAGTATGTTATTTATAAGAAAACTAACACACTAACCTAATGGGGTTTTTAACAATTACCCATTACAAGCTAACTTAGGGTACAAGCTAACTTAAACAATTGGATCCTTAACACAAGGCCCAATTCAACATGCTAACAAACCTAGCAATATTGACTAATGCATGTTAGAACAAACTTCGACTACAACACGCATTACTTCGACAGCAGCATGCGAACAGTCTTCGACCTCATGCTTAATTCCTGTTAAACTAGAAGCTACGCTTCTACCATAGTAGAGTTCGATCCAATATCTCACAACTTTGGATTTGTCTGAACCAAAGAACACTCCTACTAACAATATACACATCCAAAAGAGTAATGCAAAATGACTCTTAGGCCTTAACACCTAAGAATATCTATTTATCTATATAAAGAGTGTTTTAGATATATTTAAAAGCTACATTTTTATAGATGTATGTTGATATATACTTAAAAAAATAGAAAATGAGAGATATAAATCCAATTTCTTACTAATTGATCTTGCAGAAATAGACTTCTTCAGCTTATTCAGTTTGTTCTTTCTGATTATTCTATATAATTGTTGCATTTTTCTTGTAACAAACAAATGCGATTTTTCTTTAAATTGTTCATGGTCAATATTAAGCGCACTAAAGCCACGTATCTGCTAAAAAACAACATAAAGTATTTTCAGACTTTTTTGTTTTTGAATTTCACTTCGAAGATCAATCTACCATATAAGAAGATGAATGGTTGTGGAAAGGTATATTTTGCCTCTCTTCCCTCTCAGCCCTCCACGCGGCTGCACTCTCCTCACTACACGTCGGCTTTTGTATACATGTCTTGCAATTTGGCAAATTCATCTTCCTAAACAAGCTTCTATTATTATACATTATTTTGCTTTGAAAAATCATAAAACACTTTTAAGACACTTTTAAGTCCAACCCCATGTTCCATTTGTATACCCAATGTTCCATTCTTCCTTTCTGTTTCCAATGTCTGCACCTATTATGCTACTGAATACCATTTAATGCTATGTCCCTACAATAATTATTTAATATTATTTATTTAAATTATGGAAGATTTGCAATCTCTTATATCATCTTAGATTAAATTTCCTTTCATTTTGTTCACCTTCTTCTTCAACCGAATGTTTACTTTTTTCTCTCTCTTACTTCTCTCCCCTTCTCATCACCATTTCTTCTCTTTTACCACCCAATATTTTCTTTTTCTTTTTTCTCTCTTTCTAATCACCATTTGCTGTGTTTTTTTATTTAACAGAGGAAGAATTTTCTTTTGAAAATGAAGAGATAGAGGAGGACTTTTGAATTTTGCGTTTTTGTTAAAGGTTTGACGAAGATTTCTTGAAGACATGATGAAGATTTCTTGAAGTTCTTGAATATCTGGGTATTTTTTAGGAAGAAGATCGTCATTTTCATTTTAATCTCTATTTTGATGAAGTTAGATATTTATTTACATTCATGAAATTTGGTAAATCTCCCTCTATTATTTACATCTTTTTGTTTCTCTTCCATTTTCTTCTTCAGATATATATAAAGAAGTGTAAATAAACATTCAGATTAAGAGGAAAATATTTAGAGAGAATCCTACGAAATATGAGGTTTTGTTTATTTTAGAAAACTATTTTATTATTTATTTTTATTTAATGTCTTTTATCATTATTATTATTATAATTATTGATATTATTTGTATGATTATAATAAAATTTTTTAAAATCCAGTCAGTACTCATTGATAATAAAAACAAGGCTTAATTGCAATTATGGTCTTTCTATTTTGTATTTTTTTTGGGTTTTGATCCCCCATTTTAAAAACCACCATTTTGGTCCCTTTTTTAAGTTTTGAGTTTGATTTTAATCCGCTCTCCAATTTTAAACTTTTTAAATGATGTGGCATTATCTAAGATGACGTGTCAATGCCATGTCATTTTAAAAAAATTAATTTAAGACTTTTTTTTATTGACTAGGATAGTTAATTTATTAATATTATTTTAATTAATTAATTCTTAATATTTTATTATTAATTTTTATAATAAATTAATTAATCAAAATTTTAAATTACACACTTTGGGCCTTAGTTGTTGGCCCATATCTTTGTTCCATCTTTCTAACCCACAATTAAATTGTTGTGTTTGTTTAAGCTTTATAAACACTTTTATGACTTATAGAAAAATCAATGCGGGACTTCTAAAAGATATTTTATACTACAATAGTATTAAGGAATAGCTTTGTAACACAGTCCCATATCAAAGAGCAGCAGCAAACTTAATACACCGTCTTTTGGAGATAAATGAAGTTAATGGGAAAGGGAAGTATTTCAACAGAAGCATCGGTTTTTGCAGAAAACTCATGAGGCAAATATATCCAATAGAATGTGGGAAATAAATAATAAAAGGCTCGGGTAAATCAATGTAGAGTATCATAGGTACTGTTGGTACTTGGTACTACTGTCATAAGCATTTCTAAGATTAGACCGAACAACACACTTAAACAATTTATGTAACCTTATCTGATATGTTCAAAAACTAGGATTTACTTGAAGTTTAAAATTTATCCGTGTTCACTATAAATGGAAAATAATCATTATTAAAAGATAAAAGGAGCTAATATTACGGATAAACCATCTTCTGCACTATTGCAAATGAAAAACTGAAACCATTAGATACATGATAAAGTCGTTTACATTTATTTTCAAGACTTGGTTTGGCTTGAATTAGAATTAGTACTTCAAACATTCATTGCAATCAGCATAGAAGATTAAACTCTGATGTTGTGGTATAGTTGTATTTATTCTTTTGTGAAATATGACAATGTGTGATAGGGACATCATGATGAATCTCAGTCAAGCAATCAATTTGATATGGGACTGCGTTATAAAGCTATTCCTTAATACTGTTGTTGTAGTATAAAATGTCTTTTAGAAGTCCTACATTGATTTTTCTATAGATCATAAAAGTGTTTATAAAGCTTAAATAAATACAACAATTCAATTGTGGGTTAGAAAGATGAGACAAAGATATGGACCAACAACTAAGGCCTAAAGTGTGTAATTTAAAATTTTGATTAATTAATTAATTATAAAAATTAATAATAAAATATTAAGAATTAATTAATTAAAATAATATTAATAAATTAATTATCCTAGTCAATAAAAAAGTCTTAAATTAATTTTTTTAAATGACATGGCATTGACACGTCATCTTAGATAATGCCACATCATTAAAAAAAAGTTTAAATTTGGAGAGGGGACTAAAATCAAACTCAAAACTTAAAAAAGGGACCAAAATTGTGGTTTTTTAAAATGGGGGATCAAAACCCAAAAAAATATAAAATAGAGGGACCATAATTGTGATTAAGCCTAAAAACAAAACGAGAAAAAAATTAATAGATACAAAGATATGGATTAGAATTTTCAGTAAGTACTAAAGAATATTTTAATATATAACAATAAAAGTTGGCTTAAAAAGATGGATAATAATAGAAAATAATAAAATTTAGATGAAAAAGACATTGATAGTTCAAACAACAGACATTATAAAATACATTAAATAGTAAAAACATCATTAGACAAGACATTAAATAGTGTAAATATCAGACATTGAAAATTTTTTAAAAAAGTTAAAAGAATCAATAAAAAAGCCAAAGGTTTGCCACTTCCTTTTTAAAGTCTTATAGTAACCAAATCTCACTATCAACAAATCAAGATTTCGATTTTTAAATTTAAATTTTTTTGAAGTCATGATTTTATATCGAATTTTTGAAATTTATATAAAATATGAATTTTGTGAACACAATTGAGATAATGTTGATGATTTTTTTTAACACAATTGAGATAATGATAATTTTTCTGAACACAATTGAGATAATGATGATAATTTGTATCCGAAAAATGATTATATTTTAAATGGAAACTATGTTATATTTGTGAATACCATCAAAAAAATAAATTAATTTTAACTCATATTTATGAAAAGTACAAATGATTATGATACTAATTAATGTATAATCATTAAAGATGAAAATATTTAGGATAATAATGCTAAAAAATGTATATATATATATATATATATATATATATATATATTAAAAAATTATAATTTAGTATAAAATAAATATTTTAAAAAAAGTGCTATAAAAGTAATAGATAGTTGTACACATTACTTTTATGATCCAAATATTTAAAAGACGGTAACTTATATAATTATAATTTTTTAAAATAAATATTAAATATATTTTAATTATTAATACATACATATTTTTTAAATTTCAAAATAAATTAATGATTAATTAATTATTAAATTTTATAATAAATAATCATAAATATTATTTTTATTACAATATATGAAATATATATAAATATTATAAAATATAAAATCTTTTGGTTATTACTCCCTCCGTCCCACAATGAGTGACCCAATTGACTTTTCACACAGATTAAGAAAAAAAGAATAATTGAAGGAGAGAGAATGATATTTTTACTAAAGTACCCTTATGTTGTATTGGGAATGATGAAAGTAATATTAATTAGAGGGTAAAATCGAAAAAGTTGCATTAGAAATTGAAATGGATCATATATTTTGGGACACTATTTTATTTCAAATGGGTCACTCATTGTGGAACGGAGGGAGATAAAAGAAAAGTTTAGAATGAAGAAATCATATTTTGGTTATTAGATAGAGTGAAGAGATATGATAAAATCTTGAATATATCAATGAAAGTGGACAAACAATGATTTTTTTTATTGGATGGAGATAAGATTGCTTGCTGATAAAAAATCTGCTAAAAAAAAAGAGATTTTGACACTTATTGAAAAGTGGATATGATTAAAATCTTGATTTGACCAAGAATAATGAAAAATAAACGTGAACATGAGAGAGGATCAATATTTTATTTCTTTCCTAATGCACATCATAACCAAAACATAGAATAGAATATATCCAGTATCAATTAAAATTGAAAAATTAAGAAAACAAATGTTACTCAAGAATACAATATCACAATCAAAATATAAAATAAAACATTAATTAATGACCATTATTACTATTTATTTATAATTTAATTATTGCATTAAACTTCTGTTGCATTAGATTTTCTCTTCTCATTTGTAATATAATATTTATTTCCACAATTTTATGCCTTTGGCTGGTTTTGTTTTACATGTGGTTTTGGAGGAGATTTATGGTCCAATTATTTCATTTGCTAACAAATTATATCAACAACCTGTAATTGAACCACTTCTTAACTCTTTTATTAATTGATAATTACCTTTATAGTTAGAAGCCATTTTTCTATGTCAAATCAAGCTCCACATTTCCATCACTGATTTGTCTCATCAATCTTCCAAACCTTTGTCTACAAAATGACCATATAATCTTTCTCTACATCTCTCCATACTTACAACTCTCATACCCTCCCTCATCTATCTCATCCCTATTTTTCTTTCACTGATTGAAAATCTACTCTGCAACAATTTACCCCAACTACAAATTTTTCGACCTCTTCATTTTTAAGTAATTAACACAAAATATTTAGAACGAAGTAGTTGAACAAAAAAATAATAGTAAAAATTTCAAAATTTTCAAATATGTAAAAATAATTAAGTGATGCTTATGATACAATGGAATGCATATTTTAAATTGTAATCTTTATTTTCAAATATTTTCTTTATTAGTAAAAAATATTAAAAGTAATAATTTGTTCATTATAATAAAACTAATTATATTATATTATACTAAATAGAATTAGAGTTGAAGAAAAGATAAAAGTAATCCATATTGTCTTGGATGTCACATAGGAGAAAAAAAAGGTAGGGAAATTACATTGGAAAATGTATTTTGATATATGATATGTGTTGCAGAGTTGAAAAAAGTGTAGCACAATGAATGCTAAATACAAAATGATATACTATTAAAGAAATGAAAAATGGAAGTTGAGTTATGATTAGAATCTGTTGTGTTGACATGTCACAATAGGTATTATTAGGGTGGCTACATAATGTATATAATATATATAGGTAATTATTATAGAGTAGGTACACTTTGTGGGTCTCAAAATATTAAAGCAATTTGATCGGTTCAAGAAATCTGTCCACCCCTATTTCCACGGGTTTAATTTATTTAATCTTGCAAGTTTTGTAGCAACACAACGATGAGACAAGTCATAACATTTTCAATGCAACAAATAATAGCTCTTCTATATTTAAGTTTTTGAAAAAAGCATCACACTTTAGTAGGTACATAAAGTGTCTATTTCAATATATATTACTATCTCCGATCCTTTTTATAAGGAACATTTTACTTTTTTAGATTTATTAAATAATTAATGTATCTGGTTTATAATAGAGACCAGATACATTAATTATTTAATAAATCTAAAAAAGTGAAATGTTCCTTATAAAAAGGACTGGAGAGAGTACTTTATCTAAGTCTATTAAAATGTGTCTATTTCAATTGTTGAGAAATAGATATGGTAATAAAGTGTATATGAACCTAAAATTAATTGATTTTTATTATCAAAATAAAGTGTGTCTATTTCCAATATTGAAGATGGATATATATACCATTTCTATGTAAAATTTTATTATAATATTAATAAGAATTAAAAGTTAATAAAATAAAATAGATATACAATGTTAAATTATTTGATTAAATACAAACAAAAACAAAACCTCTTCAACCAAGCGGCTGTGCTCCAGTGGCAAAGGTGCCCCGTCCAAGGACATACCCGGGGAATATTGGGTTCGATTCCCAGGTACGGAACAACATGCTTGGCCAGTGCGCATGCCTCTCCGCACGAGCTCTAGATTACAAAGTTAACGGGTCAAGTTCATCATTGATCAATATATATTTATCTATAGAATATAAAAATATATACTTAAACGTAACACGAGAAAAATGTGTTATTTTTTAATTATTTATGTTACTAATAAAGAAATAAATGAGTCAGGTAAAAATATGTTTTTCTTTTAAAAATAATAAGATTTTTGTTTTTTCATTCTTATTACATTTTAAAAACAAATGTGTATAACATATCAGTACCCGAACGAAAACTCGAGTATCCAGACAAGAATTCGTGATAATTCACGGGTTATTACATTATTTTTTACAATTAAAGAAAATAAAATTAAATATGTGAACAAATGCGCGTAACACACCAGTACCCATGCGAACGCACAGGTTATTTCATTGTTGGTATAATTAAAAAAATTAAAATAAATATATTTAAAATAACGTATGAATCCAAACACGAGCAAAATGTATTTATTTATATTACTAATATTTGTATTTATTTATGTTACTAATATTTGTATAAACACGGTTATTAATTATAAATGTTTATTGTGCTATTAACACTAATAAATTTGAAATAATTTGACAAATATTTATATGTTTTCAAACACATTAATTAATCCATAATCATTATAAAACTTTGTTTTCAATTAAATACACAATTTTATTATATTACAATAAATCATTGTTAATATGATGCTAATCCAATTTTTTTATATAAGAAAATAATTATAAATTCTACATTTATATTTTTTAAAAATAAATATTTATATTTCATCTTCTACATGTATATTTTTTAAAAATAATAAAATTTTTGGGTTAAATAATTTTGTCGTTTTCATTTTATTTTTATTTGTATTACATTTTAAACACAAATATGTATACTCTATCGGTACTCGTGCGAACGCACGGGTATCCTACTATATCATCAAATTCAAACTTAGTATATAACATATAGTATAATAAAAAATATGTGATTGTTGATAAGTGTATATTTAATTTATATTTTAAGAAAATCAAAAAAAAAATTAAAGTTGTATAATTGATTTTTTATGTGTTTCATTATTTTTTAATATAGATTAATCTAAATCCAAAATAAAATATTTACAAATAAAATTTATATACGGGAATAAGTTTAATATTGATTCAAATATTTGTATAAATAATTTCAAATAAAAAATAATATTCATATACGGGAAAAAAATATATGGTTGAGTTAAATATTTTATATACGGGCGCACAAAAAATTCTACTTGTAAAATAAAATATCAATATTAAATACTTTTTTTATATACGAAAACAATTATAAATTCTACATTTATATTTTTTTAAATAATATTTATACACGATGAAAAATTGTTGTTCTACTTATATTTCATCTTTTACATGTATATTTTTTAAAAATAATAAAAATTTTGGAATAAATAAATTTTTTTATATAAATTATATTTATATATTTACTAATTTTTATTAATTCTATTTTTTTCAAATTTTAAATGTATTCAAATGCGCGTCACTTCGCACGGGTATCCCGCTAGTTGTTCTTGAAATGCCCATTTTGCTCTTCTTCCTTCTCCTCATGACAAGTGGCTATCTCCATTTACAAGCATTTCTATTTTTTGTTGCCATGTATGCTTATTTGTTTCAACTTTTTCCCATCCTACACCTTTGCTTCATTACTTCTTTTTCCAACCTTTTTCAAAACATGCATCCCCTTTCACATCACTACATTTCACTACATTTCTCTTTCTTTTTTCTCTTTCTGCTTGATCCCTCTCTTTCTTCCAACTTCTTTCTTCCAACTCTCTCCATCTCTCTTTTTTTTCTTTCTGCCTCATCCCTAATTTTCTTCCACTGGATCTGAAATCAAAACCACCGGATCTAAAATCGAAACCATCAGATTTGAAATTAAAACAACCAGATATGAAATCTAAACCTTTTGATTCCGTCCTTCTTTGTCGTGCTTTGTTGTTTTTACTAACAACTTTGTTTTGGTTTTTTTATGTATTGAAACACTGATGAAACCTGACATTTTTTTATATATTCTAATGTATTTCTGTTTGCATGTATGTTTGATCCTCCATACTGTAAAAGTCTTTATTTTCAACCTTCATCTTCAAGTGTTAGGCTTTATCGATTTCTGAGTTTTTTTCCTTCATCCTTTTTCACAGTTTTCCTTTTTAGGTATTTTTCAGGTCATTGCTCTTCATCGATGAGGCATAACGGTTCTATTTCATCAATAGGTTTTCCCTTAACTCTTTTTTCAATTTTTATTGTAATATTTATTCTATTGCATGTTGTTTATGAGTTTTCCCAATAACAAGTTTTCATTTTTCCTTTTCCAGGTTCTCTTTCAGAGGGTATCGTTCTTCGTCAAGAATTTCTTCCTTTTTTTCTATTTTTAATGATTTTATTTTATTTATTTATTTGTAGAGTTGGATTCAAACGTGAAGGTGTTAGAGCTTTTGATCATGGAACTTTCTTGAATTCTTCTCTTAACTTTCTTTGTAATGATTAATGGATCTATTTTTAACACAATTTTATTTCTCTTTGTTTCAGAATTTTCAGTGAAGCATAGTACTGATATGATTTTTCTCAATATATTTGATATATGAAAGTTATAGCATATGTAAGGATGCTTGATTCAACAAATCAGTGAAACTTTTACCTACCTCTCTATTTACTATTTTTATTTTTCATTTGATATTAAGACATATTTTATTTTATTAAATTTTTCTATGGCTCCCAATATCAAGAACATAAATTAAATATCTAATTTTATTTATTTATTTTTAATTGTATGAGTTTTGTTTATCAAAGAACACATATATTTTATAATCATGGACATTTAATGAATATCATTTATACAAATGTTTTAAAACATATAAAATATAAATGCAACATCAGATTGAATTTTTTTTTTTGTATTTTACTACTTTTTTTCTATAAAAAAAATTTCATTAAATATTAATATTTGGTTATATTTAAAAAAAACAAAAAAGGGAAATTTTTAATCCTAAATATACTATATCATATAATTTGGAATTTAACTCATATACATATATATATATATATATATATATATATATATATATATATATATATATATATATATATATATATATATATATATATATATGTGTGTGTGTGTGTGTGTGTGTGTGTGTAAAATGTTTAATTTATATTTGAATTTTATTGAATGTAATATTTATTTTGATTTGTCATTGATTAACTAATTAAAAAAATATTCTAATTATGTAGATCAAAGGATGAAGAGGAAAGGTCTTTTGAGGAAGAAGAAAATTTAGGGGAATCAATATCATTATGTAGCTTGCCTTTGTTTTACAAAATTTTACAAATTTTTAATCAATGTCAATTTTTTTAATAAGCAATTCAATAATAAGCGAGCAAAAGAATTGCTCAAATAAAAATACAAGACAAACCCATCCAAATCCATGATCTATAAATAATAGTTGTCAAGCAATCATCGAAACTAAATACCGCTCCATTGAATTGAATGTCATTTCACATTAGCCAATCAATGTCAAATTTATTTGATGCTTTGAAAATATAGTTTCACTATTTCCATCATTAATGTTGTATCAGTACCCCCTCTTTAACATAAATCGGGAAGTACAAGTGAGATTAATATTATTTAGCATCTACAATGTTTATTATTTTATCACTTTGTGATACTTACCTTTTTTTTTCTGACATGGATGGCATGCAAATGAAATGTGAAGCTATCAACAACTTCTTAGATTTATCTTGCTTTCACGACAAACAAAAGGTAGGTAACTTTTATTACCATATCTCACTTAACCTCACATTTCACAATCTTTTAGCTAAGGGCAATAGAAGAATCAAGAAAATCATGTACAAAAGTCACACTCTTCATTAATGCACATCAATTCATAGATTGCAGACTATTTTATAGATGAATCTATGAGGGAATAGAATTGCTATGAGATATGTAGAGTGGAATAGAAAAAGTACATAGGTCACACTCTTCAATGCACATTAATTCATAGGTTGCAGACTATTTTCCACAAAGGTTGCACTACTGAAAATAAATAATATTTATTGTCATTTATTTTCCCTTTAAAATGATTTTATAGAAATTTAAAATAAGAATTTTTCAAAAACACGTTGTCAAATAATTTTTTTTAATAAATTAGTTTTTTTTTAGAAATCTTGGTATCCGGCCTTGCGATATATTTAATACTAATAAAAAAGTAGAAGGGTCTGGTTTTGAATCCGCTACCTTTCATTTATTAATTTTAAATGGTGAAATTATGGTAGTAGACACAAACAAAAAAATAATAATAAGAAAATATTGTCACGCAAATTAAACTCATTTTAAAGTTATAGAAATATTCGATTTTAGAGAGTTGAAAACTTCTATATTAAAAATTAAAAATTAAAAATTAAAAATCAAACTTATGTAAAATTAATTTTGATTGGATATTAATTACGATAGATAATAATTAAATCACAGCATTTTTCTAAAACATTAATGACATGATTGCGAGGTTTGGATAGAGTGCAATAGAAGAATAAAAAATTACAAACATGTTATTAATATTGAACAAATCAATATAATGTATAAAAAAAATTGCAAGGTCAAAATATCATTATTAATTTGAGAAAAAAATTATTTTTTGATGATGAAACAATCAAATTTTAAAGTATTCTAACTATTTCACTAATTAAATGTAACTTTAAAAACATTTTCTTTGTCTCAAATTATAAATTGTTTTAAATATTTCACACAAATTAAGATGCATGATTAATTTTGTATAAAAAATCAATTTTTTTATATAATATTATAATATCGTCTTTCGTTAACAATAGCTCTATCAATTTTAAATAGAAAAAATCTTACATTAATTAATGTAATACCCCGTAATTTATTTTGCTCTGGACAATATTAGCTTGGATCAACTGGGTTCCGGTGTACTCTGAGAAATTATCTGCAAGGATAATTTGAGCAACCGATGAGCTCAGATCAGATCAAATTAATATTATCTGACTCTGAAGTGTTGGCATTTGGTGCTATAGAGATATTTGGACATTTAGTAGTGTTACTAACTAATTGGTATTCTCTATATCTTTCCATTCCCTCACTTGTGCCAAAAATAGAAACAAAGTTGGAAAAGATAGAAAGAAGTAGAGAGAAGGGGGAGCAAGAGGAAAGAAAGAGAAGAAACCTAGAAGGAGAAGAAAACTTGGATCATCATCTCTTCTTCATCTCCTTCATCTTGTTGTTGGTGAGTTCTAGTTAGAACCCTAAGTGTAGAACTTAGGTTAGAACTTGAATTTAAATGGTGGATTCTTGATTTATGTGATAAACGTTGTTTCTAATGGTTAAAATGTGGAAATAGTCGGGTAGTATAGCCGGGTGATGTGTGTATTGGACCTAATATACTTGCTTTGATGTTCCCATGAATTTTGATGGGTTTCCATTGGGGCTTGATGTTGAAAATAACAGGTTTTAGGTCTCAGACTCAGTGGTAACCGGTTACTCATTATGAGGTAACCGGTTACATGCAGGAAAAGTTGGAATTCTGACATGAAAATGAACTGAGTAACCGGTTACCCATTCTGAGGTAACCGGTTACCAAATTGTGCCTATAACTGTGATTTTAGTTCTGTTTTGAAAATTTGGCTTGAGTAATCGGTTACTCATTCTGAGGTAACCGGTTACCACTATTGGTCAATGAAAAATATTTTAGAAAATTCATAACTTTTGAACCGTGATCCCAGTCGAAGCGTTCTTGGTATCGATGGGAAGCTGTGGAAATATTCTACACAATGAAAGTGAAAAATATCGGTTTTGCTACCCGATTAAATAATCGAAGGAAAACCCAAGAATATATTAATTTTTATGAATCGAATTAATATGTGTAAGTTTGCTATACTATTGTATTGTGTTACATTTAACCTCTTATTGTGAGAAGATATTGAGTGACAGCATGTTTAAAATATGGAATAGGAAGAGTGAGGAACTTTACCATGAATCTATATTAGAACCTAGTAAGGTGACTAGGAATTAATAGATAATCTAGATGGCGATGCTCGTGCATGCGATGTAGAAAGGTGCATCCTTGCTGAGTAATGGTCTAGAAGAGAGTGAAACACTAGTATGGAACATGTGTGAACCTTGTGTTGGTGAAAAGGCGAAAGGGCCTTAAAGAAAATGTGGCCTTCTGATTGTCGAATACAATCACGTTTGTGTGTGAGATCACGTAATCGTAAGTGTTTCCCTTGAATTATCGTTTCATGATCTTGGAGCTCCTCTGGAATGTACGCATGATTACTTGGTAGGTTTGATTCCCGCGTGTAGTACGAATGGAACCTATATGGTAAAAAGACTTGTTATGGTTAACAGGCCATGAGAAGTGATGGTTCACGATTAACAGGCTGATGATCCCGAATCCATTTTGTATGCCAAGTAAGTTACAAGGATCCATGACTCGGGTCGCCTTCTAGACGTAGAAGCGGATGAGAAAAGAGGATGCCTTGGTAAGGTTATCGATTAGTGATATTTTGAGTTGGTGAACTCATGAACATGTTTCCATATAGTGTGAGATTGTGAACTCAAAGTCACTTCATTTCCTTTTGACTTGAGTTAGGATGATAGAACCTTGTAAAGCCGAGAGAATCTATAAGATAGGGAACTCACTAAGATTTAATATCTCACCCCATGTTGTTGATTATATTACAGGTACTACAGGTTCCGCGAAGGGTAAGGATAAGGTTGTTTCATTATCCTTACTTATCTTGGCTTTTTAGGATGTCATAGCTTCTGTTGTGGAGTTTTATTTTGAGATCACCTTGTTGATCTAGTTCTTAGTACATTGGAACATATTGTATATATTATGCCATATACTTTTTAGTATATTGTATTTTGGGCATGTAATTGATACAATGTGTTAACTAGGAACTTGTGGTATTTCAGTACCAAAACTTGGATTCATGTATAATATTTATGCTTTGATGTATGATGTTATATATGGGTGTTAGAGTTGGTATCAGAGTAGGTCGTATCCTCGACCTAGCCATGAAATAGTATAAGTAATTCTTTCCGTTTCATATGTGTTGTGTCGCCATTGGTCTTAAGTGTTATATTTATCGCATTGAGCCTGATCAACTTAATCCTATCTGTATAACGTTTAGGAACATGGCTGACGGACGCAGAAGCAGCCGTGGTAGACCCAGAACTATTCCTGCAGGGACGAATCCGCCAGGCGACGAAGAATACGTCTTATGGCCCCAGTTTTTACAACAGATGTAACAACAGCAGAACCAGTTCATGTAGCATATGGTACAACAGATGAATGGGGGTCTTCACCCTCCAGTTGTTGTTCCAGATGTGTGGGTGGAAGTTTTCTGGATTTCATCCGCATAAATCCTCCAGAATTTCATGGCGGATTAGATCCTGAGAAAGCTCATGAATGGGTGGCTGGCATGGAGATAATCTTTCTGATAGTTTAGTGTAGTGAAGAGGACAAAGTGGTGTTTGCTTCTCACTCATTGAAAGGTCCCGCTATGAGGTGGTGGGAGAGTGCTTTAGCTTTAATGACTATCCAAGAGGTTCCTAAGGTCTGGGAGCAATTTAAGATTACTTTTATGGAGAATTATTTCCCTAGTTCCTTGAGGACCCAAAAAGAGTTCGATTTCCAACAGTTGAGGCAAGGTACTTTGACTATGGCTGCTTATGCTGAGAAGTTTGAAATCATGGCTGCTTACTCTAGGCAGGTCGTGTATGCTCTAGATGAGAAATGGAAAATTGCCCAATTTCTTTTTGGACTAAAAGTTGAGATTTCTCACAGTGTGTCTCAAAGGGAGTTCACTACTTATGCTGAGTTGCTAAGGCAATGTTATGTGGCTGAGAACATTTTGAAGAAAGTTCAAGCAGAGGGGGATTTGAGTAAGATAAACCAGAGTGATCGCAGGAGATCAAACCAATAGTTTAGGCCTAGGCAACAAACTTTCAAAGGGAAACATATTCATAATTCTAGAGCAAGTGCACCTCCTGTGTGTCGTACTTGTGGTAAGAATCATCATGGTAGATGTGGTTTTGAAGGAATGAAGTGTTATCAGTGTCAGAAAGTGGGCCATATGGCGAGAGATTGTCCTCAGAATAAGAATCAGACGCAAGGAAAGAGTACCGGCCGAGTTAATACTTTAGATGAAAGAAAGAAAAGGGCGATAACTCTTTGATTATTGGTACGTGTTTTGTTAATGGGGATCTGTTCTTGACTGGACCGATGGCCAAGCATGGCCCAATCCACTTCTGCTCCCAGAATGGCCCAATTGCCTAAGTCCAATCCACAAAGGGCGAAATTTACCTTTCTGCCCCTCCAACCGGGCAAGGAATGAATCACTCCTCCCTGGAACAACTGCCCGTTCCGCACAGCTTCTCCACTCCCCGAACAGTCAAGGGCATGTGCCCAAAACTATGCTTATGCCCGACATAACGGCTAGTTTTGGGCACCCTGCCCGACGTAACGGCTAGTTTGGGCAATTACCTATTCTTTGGGAAAACGGTTGTTTCGCCCCAAAAATAGGACCGTTGGCCACGCGCTGGGGGCACTATATAAACCCTCTCACTTGAGAGGGTCAGGTATCCAATAATCACCCTTGAAACTCATACTTTGTACTTGCCCCTTTTCTCTGACCCTTTCTTACTTAAGCGTCGGAGTGCCTTGCAGGTACACCCCCTCCTCCTCTTCATACGACCAGCATCTCAGACGTACTTGGTGGCCCACTTCAACAGGATCTGATCCAGCCTTCACGATCAGTGGCACCGTCTGTGGGAAACTTGTTCTCCCCTTCTTTCTTTCCTCGGAAACCAAAGATCAAAGCCAACTTTCAAGATCTTCATCATGGCCTCTCAAGATCACGCCAAAGGTGTTCTCCAACCCGCTGTCCTCCCCGTCAACAAGACTGATGTTGAGGGTTCATCTTCTCTCCTCAGAGATCCCCATTTTCTGAGAAATGGGACAACAACCTCTCCTTCCCCTATTCATACTGATCACGAAGATGACCAGCCCTCGCTGGCCATCCAGCCCGTTCCTATTCCACCCAACACCGACCTGGCTGTGGTGGCCCTCCTGGAGGCGATCAACAAAACCAACCTCCTGATCCTTCAGCAAGGCGAAAGGATCGGGGCATTGGAGGAATCTGCTCGACCAAGATCATCCCCTCCTCCGAGGAAGAGCCATCGACGATCTAAGAGCCCGCAACCTCGGCGAGAAGTCGACCGAAGGCTGCGCCAAGAACCAGAACCTCGTGTTGTTCGGAAACGCGACCAGGTTTCCCCGCAGAACCAGCACTCTCCCGACCACAAGAGGACCCGAAGAAATAAGCAGTCACCTCCGGTCAGGTCAAAGGGCCAGGCCCGTTCACCTTCCCCCCGAAGAGGTCACCGACACGAGCGAGTCATCCGGTCCCCGTCACCAACCAGTTCCAGCAGCGATGATGAGCTTCACGACCCATTATCTCAAGAGATCTTGGCAACACGCCTCCCCAAGGGCCTGGAGAAGCCCCCATCACTGGGCATGTACGACGACACGACTTACCCTAACAAGCACATCGAAAACATCGATGCGCTGTTGGATTACCGTGGCCTCCAGGGCGCCATCAAGTGCCGGCTATTTCCAACCACGCTCCGAAAAGGGGCAATGAAGTGGTACAAGCAGTTGCCCGAAGAATCTATCACGTCGTGGAAGCAACTGGGGAGGATGTTCTCCCTGCATTTCACTACATCGTGGCGTCACCCCAAGACTGAAGCCTCCCTTGGGGCCATAATCCAAGGAAAAGATGAACCTCTCCGGGCATACATCGAGAGGTTCAACAAAGAAGCGGTACAGGTCCCTACAATAGACGAGATGAAAAAATTTCTGCTCGAGCAAGGGCTCCGCCCAGGCTCAGAATTCTCTAAAGTTGTCGGCCTCGCACCTCCGGGGAATCTGGATGCCCTCCTCCTCAAGGCACAGTCGTACATCCAGTACGAGGAGAAGGAAGCGGCCAACTCCGTCCGAGCTTCCCGCCACCAAGAGAACGCTCGGGCCTCTAGAGGCGAAGAAGCCTCGATATCCCGTCGAGGAGAAAGGAAGCGCGAAGACCGCCCACAGGACTCCCGCAACAGCAGGGGGCCCTCTAGAAGATTCCACGTCTATACCCCCCTGACCGTCTCCAGGGAGAAGATACTGTCCGAATGCACGAATTCGGAATTCAAGTAAGTAGGGGTCCGTTTCCCCAAACAAATACCGACCAAACCCAACGCCGACAAATCGAAGTACTGCCATTTCCATAAGAGTCACGGCCACACTACCGAAGACTGCATCCATTTGAAGGATGCTATCGAGATATTGATCAGGGATGGCCACCTGAAACAGTTCACTAAGAAGAAAAATGCTCCCCGGCAGGACGCCCAGGAGTCCAAAAAGGTAGAGAAGAGGTGCCTTTCTTGGAAGAGGCCAGCATCTAGGTCGCCATGTCTGTATCGTGACCAGAGGACTTCTATGTCCCAAATGAGCTCATCGCTCCTGCCTACTTCGCGGCCCATAGCCCGTGGGAAACATTCCCCTCTGCCATGGTCATCTCGGACGAAGGCTTCAATAAAGTCACGATGGGCTCTGTGAAAAGGAAATTCGAGCACCTAATCAGCACGAGTTCCAGCAAGGTAACCACGCTCGACCAAGCCCAGAAGGGCTCCGTCCCCATCTCATTCTACAGGGAAGATCTCCTCGGAGGGTTGCCAAACTTGATCATACCCTTACTCATCAGAGCTCGCATGGCGAACTTCGATGTTCGTAGAATCCTCGTCGACCAAGGCTGCCCGGTCGACATTATGTACTCCCAGCTATTTTTAACACTTCAGCTGGACGAATCACACCTCACCCCCTATGTGGGGTCTGATTTGCAAGGATTCAACGGATCAGTGACCAAACCTTGGGGGTACGTCAAACTGATCGTAACCTTTAGATCAACAGTGATGGCCAGGTCCGTCTAAGTGCAGTTTCTGGTGATAGATTGCCCGTCACTGTACCAGTGTATCTTCGGAAAACCAACATTGGCTGAGTTGGTAGTTGTGCCTTCAACCGTCCACCTCAAGATGAAGTATTACACTTCAAAGGGGATGGTCGCCACCCTCCACGGCGACATCAAAGCCGCGCGACGATGTTTCAAAGCAGCCATAAAGGGACTCAACGTCATCACGTCCAGACCAAAGGTTTCGAACAAACCAGCCTTGCCTAGCAGTTCCAAGCAAGCCAAGCCTCTGCCTCAGGTCGACTCCATTGACCACGACAGCCGCTTCCCCGAAGAAGACCAGCAAGAGGACCAAGCAGCTTCTCCAGCTCATCTACCCTGTCCAGCAGCAGCTCCTATCCGATGCGCCCAATCCCAGATGGCAACTTTGAGCTTGTCTTGTTCAGCGACGACCCCCAGCGGGGAGTGAAGATTAGAGCGGACCTCCCCGACATCGTGAGGAAGCAACTCAAGGCCTGCCTCCGCGAGAACGCTGACCTCTTCGCCTGGAGCACCGCCGAAATACCTGGCTTGGACCCGTCTATCACATGCCATCACCTCACGATTGATGCGGCCATTAAAGTAGTAGCCCAACGTAGGAGAAAGCAATCTCCGAAGAAAACGGAGGCTGCAGAAAAAGCTGTAAAGGACCTCCTTGAGGCCAAATTCATCTCGGAGGCCAAGTACACCACTTGGTTGTCCAATGTTGTACTTTTGAAAAAATCTAATGGCAAATGGCGAATGTGCATTGACTACACCGATCTTAATAGGGCATGCCCGAAGGATGCCTACCCCCTCCCCAATATTGATAAACTTGTTGATAATTCTGCCGGTTTTAAACTTTTATCATTCATGGACGCCTATTCGGGCTATAATCAAATTCCAATGGCAATGAGTGATAAAAAATACACAACCTTCATGACCAAATCTGGCAACTATTACTACAACGTAATGCCCTTCGGCCTGAAGAACGCCGGCGCGACCTATCAAAGAATGATAAAAAGACCTTCTGGGGAGAGATAGGCGACATGCTCGAAGTCTATATGGATGACATGATCGTAAAATCCCACGAGGAAACCGATCACACTGCCCATCTAAGGAAGGTCTTCGAACAGGACAGAAAGTACAAAATGCGTTTTAACCCGGAGAAGTGCACGTTCGGTGTCCGGGCAGGCAAGTTCCTCGGCTTCTACTTAACGGAACGAGGAATCGAAGCCAACCCCATTAAGTGCCGAGCATTCTCTGAGTTTCCGATGCCCAAGTCAAAGAAATCCATCCAGTCCCTCAATGGGATGCTCGCATCATTATCGAGTTTCATGGCTAAGTCTGCCCAACACGCCTTACCATTCTTCAAACTCCTCCGCAAGGAGGCAGCATTTGAATGGACCGAGGAATGTGACAAGGCTCTTCTCCACCTAAAACAAGCACTCTCAGAACCACCCGTTCTCTCTTTCCCGGACAACGGCGAAACCTTATACCTGTATCTCGTCGTGGCCACCAAGGCGGTAAGCGCCGCTCTTATCCGCGAGACGCCTGACGGGCAGAAGCCCATATATTTTACGAGCAAAGCACTGCCGGGACCAGAGTTGAGATACCAGGAAATAGAAAAAGTGGCGCTGACCCTCATCAACGCAGCTAGAAGACTGAGACACTACTTTCTAGCCCACACAATTGTGGTTCGAACAGATCAACTTGTAAAGCCGCTACTGGGACGACCAGACATGGCCGATAGAATGCTCAAATGGTCGCTCGAGCTGTCCAAATTTGACATCCAGTATGAGAGAAGAAAAACCCTCAAGGCCCAGGCTCTGGCCGACTTCGTCGCAGAAATGACGTTCGCAGACTCCCCCTCTCGTGGAGCACGCAAATGGACCATTTTCGTGGACGGGGCCTCCAGTTCGGCGGGAAGCGGGGCGGGCATCATACTGGAAAGTGATGAGGGAATCATCGTTGAGGTATCACTCACCCTGTCCTTCCCCACCTCTAACAACCAGGATGAGTACGAAGCCTTCCTCGCTGGGTTACGCTTGGCCGAGGACCTTGGCGCAGAAGAAGTCGTTATTTGCACAGATTCACAACTCGTTGCCCTTCATGTCTGAGGAGAATATCAAGCCAAAAACGACAACCTGACCGAATACTTAGCCCTGTCAAGAAGAAGATGACGAAGTTCGCAGCGGTAGAGGTAAAGCCTGTTCCCCGCGAACACAATGTCCAGGCAGACTTTTTGTCTAAACTAGCAAGCACGAAGAAGAAAGGCAGAAATAAGTCCATCATACAAGAAGTACTTCCTCGACCCAGCATTGAGAAAGCTTCCCCGATGCTCGACGTTTAAGTGATCGGCAAGAACAATTGCTGGATGACCCCCGTTTACAACTACCTCGCTAGAGAAGAACTCCCGTCCGACCCTAAAGAAGCCAGCGTGGTCAGGCGGAGAGCCTGCTCCTACGTCCTAGTCGAAAATAAACTCTATAGACAAGGATTCTCCATCCCGCTGCTCAGGTGTGTCTAGGAAGAGATGGTCATCCATATCTTGCACGAAATCCACGAAGGAATCAACGCCCAACATCTCGAAGAAAGGTCCCTTGCCCATAAGGCCCTCCGAGCAGGATATAACTGGCCAACCATGCAACATGATGCTAAAGAGCACGTGAAGAAATGCGATAAATGCCAACGGCACGGGGACATGCACCTAGCTCCACCTAACAAGCTCAAATCTATGTCCTCCCCGTGGCCATTCGCCTGGTAGGGCCTGGACATCCTGGGACCACTCGTGGTAGGATCAAGTCAGAACAAATACCTAATAGTAGGCGTGGACTACTTCACAAAATGGATAGAAGCGGAGGCTCTAGCCAAGATAACTGCCCTTAATATACTGCGCTTCTACAAACGCAACATCCTCGCACGTTTTGGCATCCCCCAGGCTATAGTCACGGACAACGGGACACAGTTCATAGATAGGAAGTTCCAAGATTTCGTTGCCCAGCTAGGCACGAAGTAACACTTCACATCCGTCGAACATCCTCAAACAAATGGCCAAGTTGAGGCGGCGAACTGGATCATCCTTCGAGGCCTCAAACGGAGGCTGGACGAAACGAAGAAGGCTTGGGTTGAGGAGCTGCACAACGTCTTATGGGCATACCGCACAACTCCACACTCTTCAACCGGGGAAACACCATTTCATCTAGCCTATGGGACCGAGGCCGTGATCCCCGTCGAAGTTCATGTACCCTCCAGGCGGACAGAATCACCCTTGGACGAGGAAATGAACGACGAGGTACTAAGGGAGGAACTCGATCTCGTCGAGGAAATCCGAACAGGGCCAACTCTCCGCGAAGCCTCGTTAAAACAAAAAATTGCCATCAGGCACAACGCCAAAGTCATACGACGATAGTTCGACGTGGGCAGCCTCATCCTAAGAAGAAACCATAAAGACTCTTGCGAAGGCAAACTAGCCGCTAACTGGGAAGAACCTATCGCGTTCGGGAAAAAATAGAGAATGGGGCCTATTACCTAGAACACCTCAACGGGGAAGAACTTGCTCGACCATGGAATTCTGAAAAGCTAAAGTAATACTACAGCAAAGGCCTAAACTGTCGGTTTGATCCGACACAACGACGAGCATCGCCTACCAACCATGATGCACGCCTAAGTACAAGCGTTACATGCCAATGAAGCAGAACCCCGCTTAAGAACAAGCTGGATCTCAGCTCGACAACGGTCCCTCAATCGAGTGTCGCCATCGTCAAAGTACCACGACAGGCAGAACACCCAGCTCGCGATGGGAGGTTCATGCCGCGAACTTAAGCCTCAAACGCGACCTGAGCTCCACATCCTCGCCCGAATATTCCCCGGCCGTTCGTCCAGTACCCCTCACTGACGAACACATCTACAACAAGCAATCCCCAAAACTTAAAGCAAAACAAAGCAATCCCTATTGCGGGCATACATGCACAAACGAGCATAAGTACAACACTTAGCGAAATTTAAAGCAGATAAATCCATACAAATAGCAAAACCAGCCACGAGGACCGGACACATAATTAAAGGTAATAAGTGGCCACAAGGACCACAATTGTGCTTGTTACATAAACAGGGGGCCACGCCCCCATTCAAAATAAGATTACAATAATTACACGGCATGCAGGCCGGACAAAATTACAACAACAAGAAGAAAATCCTTCACTCGTCCATCCGGTCAGTCTGCTCGGAGTTGGGCTGAGGCCCCTAGTTATCCGCGGTTTGATCCTCGGCATGCTCTTCGAGGAGGGAATCAGGCATGATGATCCGTCCATCTTCAACGTGCGCCAGATAGTGGGTACCCTAGGTGGAAAGGTCAAGTTCGGGGTTCACCACCCACAGCTGAGACACGACGTTCCTGAAGGATCCATTCGTGATAGCGATGTTGTCGTCCTTGGCCGCCAACATACGGGCAACCAGCTCAAACCTTGTCTTAATCTCCTTCACGTCCTCGGGTTCATCTTCGCCCGGAGCATTAGCTGACCTCAGTTATTAGACCAGCTCCTCAGCCGCCTTTTTCTCCGCAGCTAGCGTAGAATTCTCCTTCTTCAGCCTGGTCACCTCCTCGTCAGCCTCTTCCGGGCATCGTCAGCACTCTTAACCTCTTCCTTGGGAGACGCCATGGTAGCTCGAACAACCTTAAGTTCAGAATCAGTTGCAGAGTCCCCTTCAGCATAAACGGCCGCCATCTCCAACATTCTAACCAGCGTAGAAACATCTTGGGCCACCAGCACCCTCTTGCTCGGGCGATCCATGCCTTCCATCCAGAGAGATTCTGCCCACGGCACGACTAAGGAAGTTCCCTCAAAGAACCGTCTGTCATGAATGCACGGAGGGAGTTTGAACTTCCTTTTTTCCAGCGCCCGAGTGAGATCTACCTCTTCGGTGGCCCTGAACCGCTTGGGTCATGAGGCGAAAGGCAGGGGAGATCCCCGGGAAGCAGGAGTAGGAGAAGAAGTCCTCACAGCAGGCTGAGGAGGAGTGGAAGCATGCGCATTTGCAAATTGAGACTTGGGAACAGTCACCCCGGGCTTGTTCCTCGCGAGAGCATTCTTTACCATTCTTTCGTGAGCCTGAGGCATCTCACCTGCGCAAACAGAATACGAACATGTTAGACACGAAGAAAAAAATAATTCGGGCAAAGTAAAATAACTAAAACTACCAAGCAGCTTTTGAACTTCCGCAGAGGTCTTGCACTCCAGAAGCGCTTTGGAAGCGGTATTCAACCCTCAGGCTACCATCCTCCTCGAAGATCGGGGACCCCTTCTTCATCTAGCATTCAGCGAGCAAGAAAGAGTTAACATACTTCATCAGTGTCTCATAAGCAACGACATTCTGCCTGTCTAAGTCGTGCGGCTGGAGAACGTACTCATTGGGCTCCTTGGTGAAATGGCCAGGTCCCTAGTGAAAAGGGAACTTGAACAGTCTCTCCCAGACAAACTTCCCGGCCTCATCACGCAGGTCGTTACCCTCCTCATCAACCTCGATCTCCCAGACATAAGTGTTATCCTGGGCAGCTTCCGATACATGCTCTATGATGTATTACCTCTCCTTGAACGTCTGTATTGATTCCGAAAAGGGCTTGAACAGTTTGCGAGGCCGCTTCAACGAAACCCAATGATACCTCCTTCCCATCAGCTGCCGTTGAAGATGAAATACAGTGAAAAATAAGGGGAGAGTAGCCCCTATCCTCAAGTAGTCGCACGTTAGCTCAAATGCCCGGATGAAGGCCAGCGAGTTCGGGTGCAGCTGCGTCGGGGCCAAATTCAAGTGCACGAACACTGACTGCTGGAAATCTGTGAACGGCAGCCTCAGTCCCAGCTCTTTGAATGCATACTCGTACATGGCAAAGTGCTCCCCGTAATTTGTGCAGACCCTATCATCCTTGGAGGGAAAGTGCACCTTCCACTCCCCCTCTGGCCTGACTTCCGTAAAGACGTCACCTAGGTACGTCGCGAAGGTGGACACATGCTCGGCTGGCTCAGCCACCATCCACTCCTCCGTGGAACCTTCAACAGTGTCCTCTTCCATTTCCTCCTCCTCCCCGGCTTTGCTGGGGACACTCAAAGATTCCGAGTTGCTGCTTTCCGAGGAACTCGCTTCCTCCTCAGACGAATCTATTATTATCTCCTCGTCTGGCCCTGTCGCCATGTCAATCACCTGAAAAGCAGAGAAAAAAGTGAATACGACGAAGAATCAAATCCACCCTTCCACCGCTAGTCAAGTGAAAGGGCGCGCAAAGGGCTAAGGACAACGTCCCCGGCCTAAGCCCTAAAAACGAACAAAAAACTCTAGACTCTCCCACGAGGAGATGCCCGGAGTAAGCCACTTCCATACGAGGAACTTCCTCGAGCCACTTCCCAGTTTTCGTCTGAAGCTCCACCGGAAACTGCAAAGCTTCGGCGAAAACTGCAGAGGCTCGCCGGAAACTTCATCGTATTCCAGAATCTGAACGATCACGGCGGTTACGCATGCATCATCATCACAATGACGCCGAAACCGCCTAATTCACAAGAATATCCTAAACCCAAGCGGCCGCGTCGGCGGAGGAAAATGGCATAACCACCGCCCACCACCAACAACTGCCAGAAACGAATCCATTTCATCTTCTAAACCTAAACCTAACCGCATGCAATCTACAAATGACCGTCAAATGGATAAAAAAACATGAAAACAGTAAACTTACTTGGTTAAAAAGGTGAAAGGCGGTTGCTCGGAGACTGGTACGGTGGTCGGAGCTGCGTTCGGCGGTAGCAGGCAGGAGCTCTAAAGAAGACGAAGAGAAGAGAAGAGCGAAAAGTTCCAAATGAACCGAGTCTCCCCCTTTTTATACTGAGGGGCACGTGCAGTGGCACGCCCTCGTAGGTCATGATGGCTATCAACTAGCCATCATTGCCTAGTAACTATTGCACAAGGCTCGAGGCACACGTGGTGCCCTAACATTTCAATTCCTCCTAACCATCAGCCTCCCCGTACGACGGGCAGTTCAGTCACGGCCAAGGATCTCACGAACACCAGGGGTCACGGGCACCACGAGATAACTTTCTCCGTCACTAAACGACGACTTCACACTAGCTCCTCAGAACCACGAGTTGTCCTTAAGTCATCACTCCCATGCTCGGGAGCAACGACTTGGGGGGCTCCTGTTCTGGACTGGACCGATGGCCAGGCACGACCCAATTGCCTAAGTCCAATCCACAAAGGTCGAAAGTTACCTTTCTGCCCCTCCAACTAGGTAAGGAATAAATCACTCCTCACTGGAACAACTGCCCATTCCGCATGGCTTCTCCACTCTCCGAACAGCTAAGGGCATGTGCCTAAAACTATGCCTATGCTTGACTTAACGGCTAGTTTTGGGCACCCTTCCCGACGTAACGGCTAGTTTGGGCAGTTACCTATTCTTTGGGAAAACGGTTGGTTCGCCCCAAAAATAAGACCGTTGGCCACGCGCTGGGGGCACTATATAAACCCTCTCACTTGAGAGGGCCAGGTATCCAAAAATCACCCTTGAAACTCATACTTTGTACTTACCCCTTTTCTCTGACCCTTTCTTACTTGAGCGTCGGAGTGCCATGCAGGTACACCCCCTCCTTCTCTTCATACGACCAGCATCTCAAACGTACTTGGTAGCCCACTTCAATAGGATCTGATCCAGCCTTCATGATCAGGATCCTTGTTTTGTATTATTTGATTGTGTAGCAACACACTCTTTTGTGTCAATGCAATGTGTGAAGCGACTTGGGTTACAAGCTATCCCGTTGTCTCCACCCATGGTGGTTACTACTGCCATGGATGAGATGGTTGAAACACCTTTAATGTGTGAAAATTGTGTTTTGTCTATGGATGGGAGAGTTTTTCAGATTGATCTTATTTGTTTACCGCTTAAGAAAATACATGTTGTTTTGGGAATGGATTAACTTTCTGCTAATTCGGTATTTATTGGTTGTGAAGGAAAGCTAATCATCACTCCATCTGTCGAAGCTACTCCGAAAGATGTGTTAACTACAATTTTAGAAGGTACAGTTGGAATGATAAATTCTTGTTTGAGAAGGAAAAATTTGTTCTTTTGGTTCTCACTAAGGAGGAGTGTAGCGACCTTCAAGTTCTGAGTATTCCTGTAGTCTGTGAGTTTTCTGAAGTTTTCCCCGAGGATGTCACTTCTCTTCCTCCAGAAAGGGAAGTCGAATTCTCTATTGACCTGATACCGGGAACGACTCCTATATCCGTTTCTCCGTATCGGATTGCACCACTTGAGTTAAGAGAATTGAAGGAGCAATTGGAAGAACTAATGGCTAAGTATTTTGTTCCACCCAGTGTTTCGCCCTGGGGTGCTCCAGTGTTGTTAGTAAAGAAGAAGGATGATGGAATGCGGTTATGTATTGATTACCGGTAGTTGAATAAAGTCACCATCAAGAACAAATACCCATTATCCAGGATAGATGACCTGTTAGATCTATTTAAAGGATCCTGTGTGTTCTTGAAGATTGATTTACGGTCGGGTCATCATCAGACCCGTGTGAAGAGTTCAGATGTATCAAAGACCGCATTTAGAACCCGTTATGGCCATTATGAATTCTTAGCAACGCCTTTCGGTGTGACGAATGCTCTGGCAGTTTTTATGGATTATATGAATCAGATATTTCAAGCTTACTTGGACCAGTTTGAAGGTGCGAGAAAGACACAATAAAGCGGGGTTTGAATTGCGTGTTTACTCTTTTTGTAACCTTTTGCATCTTGTTAAAGAGACACTCAAGAACCTTCAATTCTCATTGAGAGATTCTGATCTCTTAACTATGGAACATTAGAACCATATTGGTTCTGATCATAGGATGTGATATACAGAACTTGCAGTGCGGAAGCTTATTAGAGATAGGCTGCAAGGTTCTGACTTTGCTTAATATAAGGTTCTGATATTCAGTGCAGAAACATAAATAGAGATACTAAGCAAGAGAGTAAAGGACACACGATATATCCTGGTTCACCACGCGGGCTAATCCAGTCCACCCTCTTTAGGTGATTTTGCCTTGAACACAAGGACTTAATCCACTATAATCAAATCATGATTACACTTGCACGGGCCACGCCGGTGACTAACAACTTGCACAGCCGCACTGTGACTAACACCACAATGAACCGTTCAGGGATTCAATTTAATGAATATAATGAACATTGACCTATAGGTTCCAATCTCTTCAAGATCTACTGCTAGGCTTTCACAGCTAGACGTTCAGGGATTCAACTTAATGAATATAACGCTACTAACCCTATTTCAGGATTTTCCACAATGACACCCAGCCATTGTCATCTCAAGTATCTGATCACCATGTGATCTACTTAAGGGCCTCAACTCACAGCTGAATCGTTCAGCAATTCAACTTAATGAATATAACGTTCACTTGAGGAGTCTCAATTCATTTAGTTGAATTGGCAAACTGGAGATTACCAATTGTGCTTCTTAATAAGCAAGTTTCTCCTAAGTTTAAGTACAAAGAACACACACATGTGTTCAAGCAAGTTTTGAGCAATCAGCTCCTTGCTTTCCTAAGAAACTACAAAGATGTATTTAGATATTACAATTATTGACATCTTGTAGATCTTCTTCTTCTTCGTCTTCTGGTTGAGCAAGCTTTGAGTAGCAACTCCTTGCTTCAGATCTTCAATGTAGTCTTGACGAGAAGGTAGGTTGATGACTTGACAGATCTTCAATGTTGTCTTCTTCATCAACAACTTCTGTTTGATTGTTGTTGTTGTGTTGATTTGTCTTCTTGAGTTTCAACAACAATCGTCATTGGTGAAATAATGATAGCTCTTAATATGTTAAGTGTTACAACGAGAACTCATTGTTGTTGCTATCTTCACAACGACTTGGTCAATTTTGTAGATGAACATTCAGTTCGTGATTCTACAAGTGATCAACACATCAGAAGTAAAAACTATTTCCATTAAATAGCCAGTAGAAATATAGCCGTTAGAGAATACTGTTGGCTGTTTGGAAAAGAGACGTTGTGATATAATGAGTTGTACTGACACATCTTCTTTTTTCAGAGGAAGAAGTGACCGGACATCTTTTCTTGGGCAGTGTGTACATTTAACTCACAACGGTAATATTTAGACTTCAAAACTTCAGTGGCTTATGATGTTAATTTGATGAAGCATGAGTAGAGTCTTCATAGCAGAATATCTGATGCTTCAAGTCTTCAGTCAATTGAAAAAGTCCATTAGGAATCAGTCTTCAGAACTTCAGCACTTGGTCTTTAAGAACGTTATCCTTTTCTGCTTCACGTCTTCCGAATCTTCAGAGCCTGTCTTCAGAGTATTCAGAACTTCTTATTTGAAAGCTTGATCTTCAAAACTCATCAGTTTTCAGATTCTTTCTGCACTTGGTCTTCAGCGCCTTTATCCATCAGAACTTCAAGTCATAGGAGTCTTCCGTCTTTTGGTTCTTTTAGAGTGTACTTCTTCCGAAGCTTTGCAATCTTCAGAATCTTAATCACTTTCAGAGAGCATCCACAAGAGCATTGCAACAGCAATCTTGGCATCCTTGGATCCGGCTGATCATGACTAGATAAAGAAGTGTTCTTGTTTCTCGCGACTTTAGTCACACATAGTAACTTCGCATATGTATTTAATCATAGTACATCTAGCTGGTGCATGTTGGTTTTGATGTCTTTAATTCTTATGATCTGTACACAACACACGTTAGACCATAAAATGGTTCTTTCACAAATACTTATTGTTATCATCAAAACATAGATTGACTTGTAGAGACAATTCTTGCTCTCACAATCTCCCCCTTTTTTATGATGACAAAACCAAGTATTTTGATTGAACATTTTATACAAGGTAATCACCAATGCCAACAAATTCAGAGTTTGGAACAACAGCTCCCCCTGAATGAGTTATCCTCAAAGTTTTATCTGAGATCATCTAGGATTTTATGTAATCCAAAGATATACAGAGTAACAAATTGAGTTGTCAGAACAGGAATAGAAAAGAGTTACTTCTCTATCTTGTCTTTAGGAAAACGAAGAGTCTTTAGCATCTGGACTAGTTCATCAGAACTTCCATCTTCAGATCTTCAGAACTCAGTTTTCTTTGTTGTCGTATCAGTGCTTGCTATCTTTAGAGACGTCTGAAGCATTTCTACTTTTCACATTAAGCATAATATCAGAACAGTTCTTGACTGATAGACGTAGCCTTGCTATCTATCAGAGACAGACACTGTCTTTAAAAGAAACTCCCCCTGAGTTTCAGACTTTGTGAAGATTTGAGATTTTGCAATTTGATCTTCAGGGCAGTCTCCCCCTAATTCCTATACGTCAGATATTGGGATCTTTAGAATTACAATTATGGATGATAAGACTTTAAACACCAATGTAGATCATGACTATTTTGACTTTTGAACACAGGTCTTCATCTCAGAACCTTGTTAAAGTCATACTTATAGTTTATCAAAGCTTGATTTTTGATCAGATACCAATTGAAGGTTAATATTAAAGTGATCAATCAACGCTTGATTCTGAATCTGATACTCATGATTTAATTTTGATCTGTTACCATGTGATGTGCTGAGTCTTATACCAGAGTATGTTGAGTCTAATACCAAGTGAAGAATTTATTCTCATACGCTTGAGAGGTAATTCATTAGAGTGCTGATATTGATACCAATGAAGGTATTTTGACAGTAATCCACAGTTTTTCTCTGATTGATGAATCTGATACTAATCTTTGTGTACTGAGTCTGATTACCAATTGTTGATTTAGTCTGATACTAGATCATTTTCATTTCCAATGGTTCTTAGTAAACATCAGAACGACTTCTTCTTGGATCTTCAATCCGGATCTTCAGACAATTCTTGACAGTTCTTGACTTCTGATTTACACAGATCTTCTGAGTGAGCATCTTGAGATGTAGACTTTGTCTTGACTGCTTTCAGAGTTTTCTTACTTCTTTTCTGAGCTAAGTGAGATAAGGATTACGATGAATCTGATTCTTCCAGCTTAACCTGTTTCTTAGAATGCCTAGTGAACTTATTTAGAGTTCCTCGGATAACATCAAACAACAAACGTTAGTAGCAACGCATATTATATGAGTACTTTGTTTGAGTTCCTTTGTTTGAGTTCTGCATGCTTTCAGATTTCCTTCTTTCAATCAAAATCAATATATTTCTCCCCCTTTTTGACATCATCAAAAAGTGTCAGGGCATATGAGCAATTAGACATATAATCTCTTATATTCAGTTTCCTTTATTTCTCCTATTTGAGCATATTGAATATTTGACGTGATAAGGAGCATAGAATCATTAGAAGCATTTTGACTTGTTTTAGTGAAACACATCTATACTCAGTATGTATTTAATTAAAGGATAATAGATGGAAGTCAATTATGAAGGACGTGAACTGGTGTTCAGGTACCTTAAAGGCAATTGGGTTTACTAATTTTTGTTATGGCATAGTTAATCTGAAGAACAATTAGATATAACTAATAAGAAGCTCATTAAACAGGCTAACTGTATTCAAATATAGATTAGATAAAGATTAAAACACACACATATAGATTACATAGAGATATAGATATAAAAAACATACAGATTTAGACTAGACAAAAATAGGTTCTTATAAGAGAAAACTTTTAGAGTCACGTATTTCCGTGTTATGGAGGATTGAGATGTTCCTCAAAAGTTTATTAGTCGAACGGTTGTATGCGTATTTCAAGAGAATTGAACGACTGAGAAATTTCTAGTAAGAAATAGAAGAGTAGCCTTTTGAACGCAATTTCCTAGATGGGATAAATTAATGAGTTTCTTTTAATTTGGCCATTTTGATTTCTAATACTGGTTGAATTATCTAAAAGACTCTATGAGAAGGAGTGAAGAATTTAGGTTTAAAATTTTCATATGCGACAAATAAGACATTTTCATTAATTCAATGGTGATTGTACATAAGGATAGAAAGTTTCAAAACTTAGCAACTGCTAAATGAACATCACCACTTTACTCATCAGAATTCTCAATACTGTCCATAGTTTCACAACTGATTTCAACATGAGAAGTACCAGGTTCAAGCCTGATAATTAAATCCTAGGCCTTTTCTTGTAGAAGTATTTCCGAAATTATTCTTCCGTACGGAATGAAGGCCTGTACTTTGTTTCTGGAGATTTTGATAGAATGTGTCATATGATTAAAAATGGTTTTAGGGAGATCTATTGTAACATGATGTGTTAGAAGAAAGATAAGGATTCTGTCGTTGTGCGTTAAGATGTTCTCAGGAGCCGTACGAGGACGAAGGTTGGTCAGGGAAAATTTGAACCATGCTTTTGGAAAAGGGAGAAGCCTCTCAGGGTTGTTTGTTTCGTAAGGTATTGAGTCGTCAAATAAGATTTTGCACTGATCCACCAAGCTTAGGTTTGATTGATAGTCATCAATCGTAACTCCGGAGGAGACACAACCAGTGATTTTCTCTATCGAGGAGATAGGGACAACAATGGGTTGAAGGTAGACTTCCGACCAGATGGTTTTTCCATCGTTACTAATTCTAGCAAATTTCCATAACTCTTTAACTAGATTTGGATAGGCAGGACCATAGAGGAGAGCGTAATAGCCTTGCCAAGACTGGGCTTGCATGCTTCTGAGTATCTCCAAGCCATTGTCTTCGGGATGAGCAAGGTTGAGTTTCTTCTCAGGAATGAGGTGTAGATTTTCTTTGTTTCTAAGGAAGGTTGGTTCATTCCTTTGAGAGTTCATTGTTCTTAGTGAGTTTAGAATTTTGTATTTTAGAGTGGAGAGAGAGAGAGAGAGAGGAATCCTACTTTTTATGGGTGAGTTAGGATGAAGTGTGATGATCGCTTTTGGGGATAGGATTTGAATTTGTTATTTCCTAGATATTGTATTAATTCTTGGGTATATGGAGAGATGTAAACGCGTGTAGCTAAAAAGACGAGTTAGTTGTCTATTTATTGGAAAGGATATTAGAGTTAATGATGGCTTTTCGATGAGTGGTCAATGAGCCGGGTACATTAATGATGGGAATAAATTTGAGTCACAGAAATTTTTTTAATGGATTCTAATAAGGCTTATTATCTATGTAAAATTTTATTGTTCAAAGAGAGACATTAATTAATGATTATAGATTTGACAATACGTTTTTCTTAACTAATCTAAGGATAATTGAGCACGAACAAAACAATTAAAGCATAATTAACATAGTTTCTCTAGTCACTAAAGACTTCACAATTTGTCTTTAACAGACAGTTTTCTGGAAACTCTTCAGGACCATCTTCTTCAATTCTTTCCTTGATCATGTCCACAATTCCATCTCTGAAGAAAATCTCAGACAAAACTCTTCCATAGGGAATGTAGGATTTTGTTAGGTTTCGAGACTCAAGGATGGTTTTCCAGAGACAATTGAAGATTGAGTGTGGTAAATTTATCCGAAAGTCATTCATTAGTAAATAAATGAACTTATGGTCATGAAATCGAATTAGATTATTGCTATCTATTCTGGGAAGAAAATTTGACAACATGAGTTTGTACCAGGCTTTGGGAATAGGTAGGAGATTCTCAGGATTGTAGGGTATGTATCTGGAAGATAAGTCGTGAAGGGATGCAAAATTTCTTGCAGGAAAGAAATTGTGTTTGTCAAAATTAATATGAATTCCAACATCTTCACATCCAGTTGCAAGGATCACTGAGAATAAGTTGATGTCAATAGGGATTTCAAAAACATAGGAAGTGATGCATTTTCTTTCAACATCAAGATCAGCATGTTTCCAGAATTCTTTGACCAGGTTTACATAGATAGGTTTTTCTAGCATCATGGAGTACCTAGTCCATTGCTGAGTATACAAAATATCTGCTATACTGCACACAGTGTCTCTTGAGAGTGAAGGAGTAATGAATGAGAACCGTTTCTCAGGAATAAGTTCAAGAAGATTTGGATTACCAAGAAAGGTTAGTGGAGGCATGATGATGGATGGACGAAGAGGCTTAGAACTTTAGGGTTTTGAGTATTAGAGTATAAAAGGGAGACGAGTTTTTATAGAATAAGTAGGTAACCTTATGCCTAGACTAGGGAAGATATAGGTTAGTGCAAAAGATTTTAATGAGATTTTATTTAGCTGTCAGAGATATGTTATGTTTTCAAAAGATTCGCATTTATTATGATGTTCCCTTTGCGTGTAGATTTCGTTAAAGGATTTTCTTTTATCTAGCAATTTCTTATAGCTAAGTTTTAACAGATATTCAAATAGTTTTCCTAGTGAAAAAAATATTTTATGGGTTAATAGAGAAGGAGAAGGAGAAAGTGTACCTTAGGGATACTGAACTTTTGAAGAGAATCTTTTAGCTAAACCTTTTCGTGAAGGCATTCCTTTCTGACCTTTGAATCTTTGAGCATCTTTCTGATTCTGCCTATTTTCCGAGAAAGTTGCAGATGTTTCTTGGGTTCTTCAAGATACGCTTGTCTTCTGACCTCTGAAGAAAAAGAATATTTTCTTGAAAAGTGATCCTGATTGAACCACAACTTTCTCTCTTTTCTAGTTCAACCTTGTCCATCAATTCTCTAGGTTATAATGATCGAGATTAAGACTTGGCATGATCAGAGTGACCGCTCCATCTGAACTTAACCAATTACATGCAATCCTTTTGGTCAGGCGATGTAATGAATGTTCTGAGGAAAAATTAACACTCATATACGTGGGAGCAGTACTGAGTGAATAGTAAGTTTCATTTAATGACCCCATTCATAATCAACAGATTACATCTGTTTTTGATTGCTTCTCACTTCTCATTTCCTTGATCAATAGAACCTGTTTAGTTCTGATACAGTTCTTAAGATATGGATCTGAATCTTAAACGACAAACTTTGAGAATTGGTTGAGTTCTCCTTTCATAGCCTGAATTCAGTTTGCGTTTGTGAGAGTTTCTTGTCTTTGAAAGACGGTTGATTTCACAAGATTAGTGAGAACCTTTGAGAGGTTATTCAAGGAGGAACTGACCTATCAACATCTGACTTTGTTCCTCAAGGTTGTTTCAGAACTTGTTAAAAACATCATCACGCCCCATGTGTACATCACTAGACATGGTTTGCATGAGCCTTCTTGTTCTTACAATGATGATCAACTTATTTGGGGTTGTTCACACATATCTATGAGTTAACTTCAACTGAACATTATTAATGTCATCTTTTATGACATCAGTTGGAGAACCTAGATGTCTGGAATGATAGCATCTAATTTCATAGCTCAAGTGGTTCTGAGAACACTTGATCTGATGACAATTAGATTATCAACATTTGATTTTTACTAGGATGATTCCAAGTTGTTGGAGCTTGATCACTAAACCAGTTAAAGCTTGAGAGTTCCTTCAGAATCAAGTATTTACTGAGTCTTTGGGATTCAGTTCTTCACTTAGTCTTTTGATCATTCCAGATTCTGACATTGAATCATTTCTAATAATTTGAATTTTTCAGATTCTAATTTTAATAGATTTCTTTCTGAAATTCAAAGTCTAAGAACATCAATCTTTCTTCTTTACATGAAGAGATTCAGAATGAGCTTTAAACGAGAAAGTCAAAGGTGGACCTAATTCGTTTCTTGAAAACATCTCAAAAACTCATAAAGAATTAATCTTAAGTAAACAAGATTTATTGCTTTCTAATGATTCATCTTTTAAGCATATACGTGGTTTTATCCACACGTAATTTCCAGGATGAGCTTTCAACAGATACTGCCTTTTATCTAATGAATTTATCTTATCAGCTGATTCTTCAATTCTAGTGAGGCTTCATCTAGAATCAATGACTTGCTCACGAAGTAATCAGATTGATTACAATTTTGTACACAGTTAACTGCTGAACTGTTACAGAAATTGTAAGTGGATTTCAATCTTACCAAGAGTACTTCTACGCACCACATCTGGATCTTTTTCTGACACTGTTAAGTGTTTGATGTAAATCAATAACAGAACTGGAGCTCTGATACCAATTCAAGGTGCGAGAAAGACACAAGAAAGGAGGGTTTGAATTGTGTGTTTACTCTTTTTGTAACTTTTCGCATCTTGTTAAAGAGACACTCAAGAACCTTCAATTCTCGTTGAGAGATTCTAATCTCTTAACTATGGAACATGAGAACCATATTGGTTCTGATCATAGGATGTGATATACAGAACTTGCAGTGCAGAAGCTTATCAGAGATAGGCTACAAGGTTCTGACTTTGCTTAATATAAGGTTCTGATATTTAGTGCAGAAACATAAATAGAGATACTAAGTAAGAGAGTAAAGGACACACGATATATCTTGGTTCACCACACAGGCTAATCCAGTCCACCCTCCTCAGGTGATTTCGCCTTGAACACAAGGACTTAATCCACTATAATCAAATCATGATTACACTTGCACGGGCCACGCTGGTGACTAACAACTTGCACAGCCGCACTGTGACTAACACCACAATGAACCGTTCAGGGATTCAATTTAATGAATATAATGAACATTGACCTGCAGGTTCCAATCTCTTCAAGATCTACTGCTAGGCTTTCACAGCTAGACGTTCAGGGATTCAACTTAATGAATATAATGCTACTGGCCCTATTTCAGGATTTTCCACAATGAAACCCAACCATTGTCATCTCAAGTATCTGATCACCACGTGATCTACTCAAGGGCCTCAACTCACAGCTGAACCGTTCAGGGATTTAACTTAATGAATATATCATTCACTTGAGGAGTCTCAATTTATTTAGTTGAATTGGAAAACTGGAGATTACAAATTGTGCTTCTTAATAAGCAAGTTTCTCCTAAGTTTAAGTACAATGAACACACACATGTGTTCAAGAAAGTTTTGAGCAATCAGCTCCTTGCTTTCCTAAGAAACTACAAAGATGTATTTAGATATTACAATTGTTGACATCTTGTAGATCTTCTTCTTATTCGTCTTCTGGTTGAGCAAGCTTTGAGCAGCAACTCCTTGCTTCAGATCTTTAATGTAGTCTTGACGAGAAGGTAGGTTGATGACTTGACAGATCTTCAATGTTGTCTTCTTCATCAACAGCTTCTGTTTGATTGTTGTTGTTGTGTTGATTTGTCTACTTAAGTTTCAACAACAATCGCCATTGGTGAAATAATGATAGCTTTGAATATGTTAAGTGTTACAACGAGAACTCATCGTTGTTGCTATCTTCACAATGACTTGGTCAATTTTGTAGATGAACATTCAGTTCGTGATTCTACAAGTGATCGACACATCAAAAGAAAAAACTCTTTCCGTTAAATAGCCAGTAGAAATATAGCCGTTAGAGAATACTGTTGGCTGTTTGGAAAAGAGACGTTGTGATATAATGAGTTGTACTGACACATCTTCTTTTTGCAGAGGAAGAAGTGACCGGATATCTTTTCTTGGCCAGTGTGTACATTTAACTCACAACGGTAATATTTAGACTTCAAAACTTCAGTGGCTTCTGATGTTAATTTGATGAAGCATGAGTAGAGTCTTCATAGCAAAATATCTGATGCTTCAAGTCATCAGTCGATTGAAGAAGTCCATTAGGAATCAGTCTTCAGAACTTCAGCACTTGGTCTTTAAGAACGTTATCCTTTTCTGCTTCAAGTCTTCCGAATCTTCGGAGCCTGTCTTCAGAGTCTTCAGAACTTCTTATTTGAAACCTTGATCTTCAGAACTCATCAGTCTTCAGATTCTTTCTGTACTTGGTCTTCAGCGCCTTTAGCCATCAGAACTTCAAGTCATAGGAGTCTTCCGTCTTTTTGTTCTTTCAGAGTGTACTTCTTCAGAAGCTTCACAATCTTCAGAATCTTAATCACTTTCAAAGAGCATCCAGAAGAGCATTGCAACAGCAATCTTGGCATCCTTGGATCTGGCTGATCTTGACTAGATAAAGAAGCGTTCTTGCTTCTCGCGACTTTATTCACACATAGTAACTTCACATATGTATTCAATCATAGTACATCTAGATGGTGTATATTGGTTCTGATGTCTTTAGTTCTTATGATCTGCACACAACACACGTTAGACCATAAAATGGTTCTTTCACAAATACTTATTGTTATCATCAAAACATAGATTGACTTGTAGAGACAATTCTTGCTCTCACACAGTTTGTAGTAATCTTCATTTATGACATTCTCATTTATTCTCGTACTTCTTAAGAGCACGAAGAGCATTTAAGAATTGTTTTATCAATCTTACAATAGAGACAAGTTTTTGCCAAGCTAAGCAAGTGTGAGTTTTGGATGTCTGAGGTTAGTTTTCTTGGTCATGTCATATCCCAGGGAGGTGTGGCGGTAGATCCATCAAAAGTTGAAGCAGTGATTAATTGGGAGAGACCGAAGAATGTTTCCGAAGTTAGAAGTTTCTTGGGACTGGTAGGTTATTATAGAAGGTTTATCAAAGGCTTTTCGCAATTGGCCTTACCAATGACTAAACTTACTCGAAAGGATTGTCCTTATGAGTGGGATTCGGCTTGTGAACGAAGTTTTATGAGTTTGAAGGAAAGATTGACGACTGCCCTTGTTTTGATCATTCCTGATCCTAGTAAGTCGTATGAGGTATTTTGTGATGCATCAAAGATGGGATTAGGGGGTTTTAATGCAAGATAGTCACGTGGTGGCTTATGCTTCCCGACAATTAAAGGTTTGCGAGAAGAATTATCCAACACATGATTTGGAATTGGCGGCGGTTGTTTTTACACTGAAAGTGTGGCATCATTATTTGTATGGAGTACGTTTTGAAATGTTCGGCGACCACAAGAGTTTAAAGTATCTATTTGACCAGAAAGAATTGAACATGCGTCAAAGGAGATAGATGGAATATTTGAAGGATTATGACTTGGAACTAAAGTACCATCCGGGTAAAGTGAATAAAGTGGCGGATGCATTAAGCCGAAAAGTGTTGCATAATGTCGAGTTGATGATGTTAGAGTATGCCTTATTGGAAAAATTTCAAGATCTTAATCTTCAATTTGTTTGGACCCCAAATGGTGTGATCTTAATCTTAAGTTATAAAAATAGAGTTTTTCACAAATTTGGTAATCCATTTAAGTTTGACACAACACCCAACATTGCATAAATATTTTTATAAAAAATATCAACTAGTGCTCGCATTAAGTTTCACCATTAACTATTTTTAACTTTATACATAATTATACCTTTTTTTAATTGTTTAACTAATTAATAAATTGTTTTTTATCTTTATTTATTATAATTAATTTTGGTAAAACAATTTTGTTTTTTATTTTAAAAATGTGTCTTTCTTTTTAAAATAATAAAATATTTTGGTAAAACAAATTTGTTTTTCTTATTTACATTTTTATTATATTTTAAAAACAAAAGTTTGCGTATCATACCAGTACCCGGACGAATACACGGGTACTGATATAGGTATCCCACGAAATAGAAATTTGTAATAATACTTACATAAAATGTATTTATTTATGTTACTAATATTTATTTATACAATTAAAATAATATTTTCAAATACTATCGTATTACTTGATATTTATAAAATTAAATCATTGCATATATTTGAAATTATTCTTAATTTAAGTTACAATTTTTTTAAACATAATATACGGAAAATCGAAATATATATTATTGATGTAAAACATTTTTTTTTTTATTTTAAAAATGTGTCTTTCTTTTAAAAATAATAAACTGTTTTGGTAACACAATTTTATTTTTTTTATTTGATATTTATAAAACTAAATTATTGCATAAATATTTGTATTAAAAATTACATGGTATATATATATCTCTGTGTGTGTGTGTGTGTGTGTGCTTAGGGGTGTACGCGGGTTGGGTTGGACCAAATTTGGCCAAATCCGTTACCCAACCCATTCAAATTTCAATGGGTTGGGTTAGTCGTTCAACCCGCAATTTCATTGTAAAACCGACCCGAACCAACCCGTTTATTTATTGGTTTGGTTGGGTTTGGCTTCGCGGGTGTGTTTTAAATAAAATATATATATTTTTATGATTCTTTTTGTCTGTTTAAAAAAAATGTAACACAACTCAATACAATCATATTTATAACACTCAAATTCAATGAAACACATCATATAATATCTAATAAAATTCATCAACACGACATAACACTTGATATTAGTATAAAATTACACAAGACACGTTATTTCCATAAAATAGATAAGTTGGAAATGATACAAAAGAAAATAAGAAACAACATTTAATATTAGAATTACGTAAACTCATTCGTCTAGTAACATTATTGGTGGAGAATATTTTTTTTTTTTGAAAAAATTATGGATATTAGTTTTATATTTTTATTGAAAATAAAAGGCTAAAATACAGTTTTGGTCCCCCTGTTTGTCAAACTTCACGATTTTGGTCCCCCTATTATTTTTTTTAACAGTTTTGGCCCCCCGCCCCAATTTTGGCCCAAAAAAATGATGAATAGTACCTGATCCGTACATGAACAGTACATGTCCGTACATGAACAGTACATGAACAGTGAGGGGTGGGGGACCAAAACTGTTAAAAAAAAATAGGGGGACCAAAACCGTGAATTTTGATAAACAGGGGGACCAAAACTGTATTTTGGCCAAAATAAAAATAAAAGTAATAAAAAATTACTAAAGGCACATCAATGGGTTGGGTCAAAGGGTCTGTAGGTTGCAAAACTCAAACCCGATACCCGATCAAAAATTATACGGATTGTTATGGGTTAGGTATACCTGTAAATAAGTGGGTTCGGGTAATTTATGGGTTGGTTTGGTTTGGGTCAACGGGTTCCTGGGCCGACCCGCACCCATGAACACTCCTATGTGTGTTTTTTATTATTTATTTATATATATATATATATATATATATATATATATATATATATATATATATATATATATATATAATTGAACAATTTTGTTAAAACTGGTAAAACAATTTTGTTTTTTTAATTTATATTTTAAAAACAAAAGCGTGCGTACCACACCAATACCTGGACGAACACTCGGGGTACTGATATGGTACATGCATATGATACTGATATTAAGCTAATGATTTAAATTTTAAATAATAATGAAAACAACTTTAGTATTTATTTAAATATTTTTATAAATAATTCCAAAACCAAAAATATTTATATAAATTATACTTTCAAGAACATCACTTATTAAAGGTGTCTCACTATTATCACCTACCAAATCTGTCTTCCACACACGTTTTCTTCCTTCGCTTTTAATATTTCTAATAAATTCAGTCCTATCAATTTAATGATAATGTGAAGTTTTAGCATTGGTAACAGTTGTATAACATTGATAAGATAAACATCTACTATTTTCATTTTATTTTTTTAATTTACAATTAATGATACAATAATATAGACAAAGACCCATATATTAACCCTACCAATCCAATATTCTTCTCCTTTATTTATTTTTTTACTTTTGTTTTCTTAAGTTAATCTTTTCATTTACTTTCATTGGTCATGAATGACTCAAAATGCAAAAATTTATTTGTTGTCTCTATGGAGAAATTGGACTGAACTTTTGTGCTAGATAACTTTTGTGCAAAAACTTATTTAGGGTATAACAATACTTATTTATTTTTAATAATTGAGTTTAATGATAATTTTTAATTATATTGAATTATGTTGTATAATTAATTTTAAATATATTTAATTATATTATACTAATAATTACTTTTTAATATTTTATAAAATATGTATGCTTTAAAAATTTGATAAATGTATCTTTAGTTTTTATTTTAAAAGAATTAAAAGGGATTTTTAAAGGTGTATAATTAATTAGTTTCAAAAGTAATTTTCTTGCTTAAGATGAATTGATGAAAAAAATTAGCTATCGATTGAAATGCAATAAATATTTAATTATACTTAATATATTGATCTTGAATTTATGTAGCTCATTAATATACATTTTACAATCCATTATGAGTTATTTAACTAAACTTTTATTACTAATATTTAATTATATTTTATAATTGATTTTAATTCACTACGTCATATAATACAAAAGACAACGCTTTTTTTGGCCTTTAACAGCGCTGCCTAAAGTGGCGCTGCTGTAGGTAAAGACAACGCTTTTTTAAAATTCAAAAGCGTTGTCTTATGTCCGCTTTAGGCAGCGCTTCTTTTCAAAAGCGCTTTCTAATGTCACCTTTAGGCAGCACTTTTTTTTTTAAAAGCGTTTTCTATTGTCCCCCTTTAGACAGCGCTTTTAAAAGCGATGTCTAATATATCCTATAAAAGCGCTTTCTTTTATCCACTTCAGGTATCGCTTTTTTTGAAAGCGCTTTCTTTTATCCACTTTAGGCAGCGCTTTTTTTACAAAGCCCTTTCTATTCTCCACGTAAATAGCGCTTTTAAAAGCACTTTTTTAAAAAGCACTATTTTAGGAAGCATTTTTTTGTTAAAAACGTTGTTTATTATACACTTTTTTAGGAAGCGTTTTTTGTTAAAAGCGTTGGCATAAGTCTTATTTTTTAATTATAAAATGGCAGCACAAACCATTAGAATTCAAATTTTTATCAAAATTTATTAAAAACCTTTATAATTCAACACAAGCCTTTATTTCAACACATAAGCCTTATATAACATTATAATTCAACATATACCATTATAATTCAACACATAAACCTTTTGACCATTATAATTCAACATATAAACCTTATAACCATTATAATTCAACACAAACCTCAGACACCAACAAAACATCCATAATTCTAATAACAACAGATCCACTTCCAAAACCTTTAACTTCTAAAGATTCACCAAACATAATTACAAATTCCATCAATCATTAATTCACAACAACTTTCAGAACTATACAACAACTTTCAGAACTATACAACAACTTCCGAAACTATTCCAATCCAGTACAGAACATCACAACAACAAAAATCTCTAAGGACCATAAACTTCACACAAAAGAAAGAAAGACAATATACCTTATATAATTCTCATCTCAAGAATGTATTGATACTATTCCTCCTTAATTTCTTCTAGTTTATCTTTTGAGTAAGTAGCACACTTGAATTCATCAAAGTACTACATAATATAACATAATATGATTTAGTTAAAACTAATTAATTAGATGAAATATCTGTTTAATATTAAAATAAATCCTAACTTATAAATCAATACCATATTTGGAATCTCTATTTTATCCAAATGAATAGTTTCTTTCATAAACCTCAATACGAAATAACCGCAATCTATACCATTACGCTGACGAGGACACTACACAGAAAAAAATACGAATATATATCAGGATATATAGTTTAACTTGTTTTATCAAGTAGCATCACTATTATAATCAAAATTTTGAAAATATACCTGCACTCTAATCCATGTAATGTTGTTTGCTTTACTCTTTAGTACTCGAGCTTGTCTTTGTGATCGGAATATTTATATAGCTCTAACATAATATAAACGAATATTTAGAACAATCTCACATAAAAATATAAATATACACACGAATATTTAGAATAAACTCATCACTTATGTATCAACCATCTTCTTCATATCTGGGTATTTTGTTTGATCACCATCTAACGAATCCAGATAATATACTATTTCCCTTATAGGATTAATGACAACCAACAACCAGTGTCTACTGTAAAATAAAACAAAAGTTTAGATGGAAATTTTCTACACAACATCAAAAAACGAAAAATTATAATAAATGAATTTAGAATGAAAATCTAACCCATGACCAGTATTATATGGTAAAAGATACAACTTTTCTGTATCTTTGTTGGCCATAAATGCATCGACTAAGTGATCTTTGACTGCATTTGGACTTTGATCGATTAACCGTGCGTTGATACAACTGGGAGATAAGAAAGATAATCTTTCTGTCAATTAATGCGGGCGCATCAATTTGTCATACAAGAACCTTAAATAAAAACATAATTAACATTAGAATATTTATTGAAATGAGTAAATAAATTGTTCAATTAATTAAATAAAATTGATCGGAGCACCTGATGTATGAATTCATAACACGGATGCCTAACTCAGAATGATGAAAAATTTGATCCAAATCCTCTTTAGCAATTGTTTAGGTATAAGAAAAACCAAAAATACCTTCCTCTATAGGTATTTCACGAATACCACCTTGCATCACATCTGTTGTTCCTACATATGTTTCAAGGCACAGCCTAAATCGAGAAATAGATGTTTTTTTAGGCTCGGTCTTTGCAAGATCCTTTTTTTTGTTGGACATGTTGCTAAATTCAGGCTTCTTATTCCTGCTGACCTTTTGCAACTCTTGAGCATGAATCTAAATATCATATAAGTTAGGTAATGTATAAGATCATGAAGCTTTTGAATTCGGAGGATATAATTAACATTTTCTATGCATATATATCAATGTACTTCTTTTTTTAATGCAACTGACTCGGTGTGCCGCACAATCCCCTTATCTTTTGATTTGGATTTTGTAGGAGTCTAACATTACCATGTAAATAAAATGTACGTAAATGTAAGAATAATTTACATGGCTCATAAAACATTTGAATACTAAAAGGTTCATAATGATTTTCAACATACCTCATCATCTATGAAAATGAGGTTTGACGGCCATGCAACATACGATCCTATTGCGTCTCCCACCAATGTTGCATTTGAAACATTGCCAGGTATAGGTAATAATGCATCCCCCTCTAAAGCAACATCAATCGATACTTTCAGAAATCTAGCTGGGAGCGGTTTATGGTGAAGTACATCTCCCAAAGTGTTATGCACTTTTCCCTTGCCAACCATGCGATAAGTCAGTGACGATAAATAGAGCTGACAAGGTGAAATGCCCTAACCCAATAATAAATATGAAATTGTTAATGTGTATATATGTCAATTAAAAAAATTGTACTAATTTAGTTTCATAATAATATATATAATTAGCTCAGGAATTTTCTATTGAAAATTACAATTGATACTATCTTTGTCACTAGTATCTTTAAACTCTGAATCGCGTCTTTCTGACATATATCTTTCTTTATCCTTTTGCAATTCACGAACTTGAGCTTTTAATTCTTCCATCGATTTCATCACTTGTTTATTGCTAGGACTTTTATTCTTTGGATGCTTATACAAGGAAGTTGGAGTGACCCCAAATCCCTTACTCCTCACACGACCAGAATACTCAGGAACATTTAATACTCGACTTATTATGCTCCTGCAATCATGGTCTTCAGCTAGAGTTAAAGACTGAGATAGATTCTTCTGAAACTCATATGCATATCGAAAAAGATTAGTGGGGATTAAAAAACATAAATATTATATGTTAATAAACTTTTGATTTAATTAAAGAAGTAATGTTATACTTACATATTGCTCAAAAACTTGTTGACCATCTTCCTTAACAACTCCATCCTTACCCACACGAGCAGCCTTCCAAAAAACATGTTCCGGAAGAGATGTTTCTTCACTTTTCTCCTCTTTTAACTACACATTAAGTCAAATAATAAGATCTATTATAACACATGGGTAAAAAGTATATCATAGAATTTATATATACTTACTATTCTTTGATGTAAGCGTGCATATCTCAAACGCCCTTTTTTGTATGGATACGCGGGTTTTGATGCTCGTTGGCGATTTATGTCACTCACATCCTGGATAAACAAGTTCAAGTCATATCAAAACACCTGTGGAACATGTATATAATACAATGTTCATGATAAATTAACATTACATGGAATTCTTGGGTTCTTCGTTTGGCTACAAAAGTTTCCCATTCTTCAGGTGAAATCAAGTCTGCATACTTCTTTGGAAGTTTTGCTTCAATAAAATTTCCTTGGGCGTCCTTAAGAAACTTGTTTGTTAAAAATGCTCGTAACCCTTTGAGTCTTCTTCCGGCCAATTGAAGACAATATTTTTTTCGGTCGTCACCAATGTTTAAAGACATCTACGAAAAAACATACATAGAGTGTGTTAGTATAAGTAATTTAAAGACATAATCGTCAACAAAACCAAATAACATCACATATGGTACCTACATCTCACTCCATATTTTTTCTTTAGCAGGTTTCAACGATAGAGTTCTCCAATTATCACAAGTGATTGAAATTTGCGAACGAACAAGTGCACCAATGTAACTTGTCAACATTGCATCGTTAGGCTCCACTAGTTGGTCCGTTGCATTCCAATGTACATCATATTTTATTCTTTTATCTCTTGCATGAATGATTCCCTTCATAATAGTTATTCCTCGTGTAATATCTCTTTCCACATCATGAACTGATTCATTTCCATCATTCTTAGAAGTATCTTGTGAGTTTTCCTCGTTACTATCCATTTGACCTGTAATAAAGAAAAACATAAATATGAAATGTCAAATATAAAAATCCATAATCCATAATCCATTGAATATATAAAATGACAAATATATAATTTTATTGAATGAAAAAATATATAATTTTACTAGTACCTTTTTCACTAACATCTCTTTCTTTTCTTGGTTGGAATATAATTTACTTGTCTCTTAACAACACGGACAGATGGATTGATCCAAATTCCCTCATTATGATCATTTCTAATATATGATTCATTCGCTCTAATATTTTCATCTTGGTCATTTATAATATACGATTCATTTTCTATATCAATATCACCTTGTTCTTCAATGTTATCATCAATTACTTTGTTAGATAAAAGCACTATAGACCATTTCGTACTTGTCGGATCAGTGACATAGAACACTTATTTAGCTTGAGAGGCTAGAATGAAAAGCTCATCTTTGTACCCCACCCTATTAAGATCCACTTGCAAAAATCCTGACTTATCCATTCGTATGCCACTATTATTTTCAACCCACTTGCAACCAAAGATAGGAATCTGAAACTTCTCAACCAAAGATAGTATTTTAGCCTTCACACTTGAAATGTGCATTGATTCAGCTACCACGGTGACACCACTATTTTGCATAGTACTTTTATCATCTTGTTCTTTGGTATAAAATGTGTATCCATTAATTGCATATGCGCTATAACAAAAACACATGCAAACTTGGACCATATGCTAAACATCTCAACCTTTCTGTTATTGAAGCGGGGTCTAAATAAAACTTTGGATAAATATGATCCTTAAACCAAGGTATACAACTTCGATTGTGCTCTCGTACTATCCTATTTTCATTTCTATTCGGATTTAAACCTCGGAGAACATCCTTGTGCATTTCAACATACGGCTCAACCTCATTTTCATTGTGCAAAACATACAAATGCACTTGCTCCCGTTTAGCCCTTGATACTGTCACAATTTTATTCCAATTAACTTTATTCCTTCTTTTTTTTTTGACAATATGAGATTTGGGGAGTCTAATGGATTGAACATTGGACAAATATTGACTACAAAACTCAATCGCTTCTTCAACAATACAACCCTCTGGTCGACTTCGGTTTTTCACATACCCTTTTAATATTTTCATATAACGTTCAACAGGGTACATCCATCTCATATAAGCTGGTCCACACAATTATGTCTCTTTCACAAGATAAACAACTAGATGTACCATTATGTCAAAAAATGAGGAAGGAAAATACATTTCAAGCTCACACAAAGTAATAACTATTTCTTTTTGCAATGTTGGTAAGATCGCAGGATTGACCACCTTACTACAAATTAACCTGAAGAAAAAACACAATTTAGTTATTACGCTTTTTACTTTTTCTGGCAAAATAGAACGTATACCTATTGGTAGAAAATGTTCCATTATAACATGGCAATCATGTGTCTTTAAACTCTTTAGCTTGAGGTCTTTCATAGACACAAGTCTTCTAATATCTGAAGAGTATCCTTTTGGAACTTTAACTTCACTTAGAAACTTACACAATATTTTTTTCTCCTTTCTAGATAGAGTATAAGCAGCAGGTGGTAGATATGTTCGGTTTCCTTTCTTCAAGGGTCCTAATTCATTTCTTATTCCCATCGCTATCAAGTCCTTTCTTGCTTTAAGGCCATCATTAGACTTTCCTTGTATATTGAGTAACGTACCAATAACACTTTCAAATACATTTTTTTCAATATGCATAACATCAAGAAAATGTCTTACATACAATGACCTCCAATACGGAAATTAAAAAAAATTGACCTCTTCTTCCACCCACGTTTGACAAGCGTATGTGCAAAAGGCTTGCCAAACTGAGTACTCACATCTTTCACCTTTTTAAACATTTGGTCACCTGTCAATGTAGGTGGAGCTCTACCTTGTTATGGATTTCCATTGAATGCTTTTCTCCACCCACGATAGTGATGATTAGAATTTAAGAATCTACGATGACCAAGAAAGACATTCTTCTGACAAAATTCCAATCGCGTCTAATCTGTGTTTTCTTCACAAATAGGACACGCCCATTGACCTTTGATGCTATGCCCTGATAGATTTCCGTATGCTGGAAAATCATTAATTGTGCCAAACAACATCACCCTCTAATTGAAACTTTCTTTCCTATATCCATCATAAACCTCCACATCGTTCTCCCACAAAATCTTTAAATCTTCGATTAAAGGTGTCAAGTATACATCTATGTCATTTCCTGGTTGTTTAGGCCCATAAATTAACATAGATAACATCATGTACTTATGCTTCCTACATAGCCATGGAGATAGGTTATAAATCATAATAATCACGGGCCATGTGGTATGTGAGATACTTTGAAGACCATGTGTGTTCATTCCATCAGTAGATAATTCCAAGGGAAGGTTTCTTGCTTCTTCTCCAAAATCAGGATAATCATTATCAATTTTCATCTATTGTGCTGAATCTGGCGGATGTCAAAACTTTCCATCTATAATTCTTTCATCTGCATCCCAAGTCAAGTGTTTTGTATCGGTTTCACTATGAAACATACGTCTAAATCTCGGAATTATAGGAAAATACCATAAGACTTTTGCTGGAGACTATTTTTTCTTATATCTAGAGACACCGCATTTTGGGTACTCATTTAACGATGCATATTTATTTTGAAACAAAATGCAATCAATTGTACAAGCATGTATCTTATCATAGCTCATGCCAATAGAGCACAACATTTTTTTGGCCTCATAGGTTCGATTGGGAAGAACATTATCCTCCAAAAGCATATCTTTCATAAGGGCTAATAACTCTGTGAAACTTTTATCCGACCATCCATTGTCCCCCTTTAAGTTGTACAACTTTAATACCGCAGACAATCTTGTGAATTTAGTGCAACCTTTATACAACGGTTTCTCTGCATCGCTTACCAACCTCTCAAATATTTTGGGACAATCCTGATGATCTTCTTCAAGTGCTTCTGCATTCTCTTCAACTCGATCACAATCGTATATATCTGTGCCATTATCGTTTGAAGCATATGTCGTATTATCCCCCGGTTCAACATTCTCGTTACTTATCTCACCATGTAATATCCAACATGTATAACTTCGATCAATTCCATGCCTCTTTAAATGCGATTCCAACTGAACTGCGTCAATCTGACACCCATAACAGCAACCTAAGCAAGGACGTGTGATTCGACTGGGGTTTTTGGCGTGTTCAACAACAAACTTAACAAATTCTGATACCCCATTCTCGTACTCTTTTGACAATCGATTGGAAGACATCCATTTTTTATCCATGGTTTTACTAAGTAAGCTAAACAAAAACACTAATTATTCACGCAACTATAGCAAAAGAACAACTAATTACTTGTAGAGAAGTCAACAACTTCTGGAACCACACAATGTAAGATTCTTGGAAACGATCAGATTTTTACTCTTCACAAGTAACCCCTATAGCAAATTCGCTAAGTTAGTAACTGATGGTGTACCAAATATAACAGGACAAATTTAGTATATAATAGGACAAACAAGATATATCAGAGAAACAAGTCATAGTCTCAAGAATCAAATTTAGTAAACATCAACACTTCCTTCAATTAAGCAACATGGCATCGACACGCAAATTCAATCACATTAATTCAAGTAGCATGATATACTTTGATTCATCACAAATGACACATCAACACTTAATGTTTCAACCCAAGTAAGTCACAAAAAACAACTTCATCACTTAAGTTCAATTAACTTCAAAGTTCTATCCAAGAAAGAATCATCAATTCGAGCATAAATCAATCACCAAAATTATCAATTCCACATTTAAACTCAATAACAACTTCAACCTCAACAATTAACAATTAATTTCATTACTATTCATCATCTTCAACCTCAACAATTAACAATTAATTTCATTATCATTTTCAATCAACAATTAGATCAAAACAAAGTAATCACTAACAATTATCCATCAACAATGTCATTATCATCAATTAATTTCAATAATTCATCACTAACATTCAACATCAACTTACAAAATTAACATCAATTCTCAAAATAAATTCACCACAAATATCACTATTTATCATCTTCAACCTTACTACAACAACAATTTCAAAATCAAATTCAAACAACAACCACATCAACACTATCAATGTCTCATTTCAATTATTTCAACAGCAAACAAACTCATCAATTAATTCCAATAATTAATATCATTAGTTTCACAGCTTCAACACTAATTCACCAACAATGTCATTCAAGCTTCAATTGAATTCAAATAACAACAACATCACAATCTATTCTATGGCTTGCGAATCCAAAAAAGGAAAAGAAGAAATACCTTGCTAAAAAAAAGGAGTTCTGAAATGAAACTGGTGGAGCCGAAGAACACAGGGAGTATGTCCAGAACTGGAGCCGGTCATAGGGGGTTGCGAACAGAGGGAGTTCCGAAACAGAGGGAGTTACGGAAGAGGGAGTAGTCGTGAAGAGAGGGAGTTACGGCGAAGGGAGTAGTCGCGAAGAGAGGGAGATACGGCAGAGGGAGTAGTCGCGAGAGAGAGAGAGAGTTTCAAAGTTAGGGTTCGTAAGAGTTTCAATAGTTTGTGTTTTATAAATTATTTCAAAGTTAATGACATAAGGCAACGCTTTCTGAAAGCGCTTTTTTATGTATTAACTTTAACAGCGCTTTTGCATTAAAAGCGCTTTCTTTTCTTCAGCTTATAGCAGCGCTTTCTAAGGTGTGGTCTATGAATGACCTTTAGCAGCGCTTTTCAAAAGCGCTTTCTAAAGTTAGCCTTTAGCAGCGCTTTCCAGAAGCGCTTTCTAAGGTGTAGCCAACGTATGGCCTTTAGCAGCACTTTTCAGAAGAGCTTTCTAAAGTTAGCCTTTAGCAGCGCTTTTTTTTTCATAGTTTTATCTTTTTTTTTTAATTTATAGCAGCGCTTTGGGGAAAAAACATTGTCTATGTAGTGCTGCCAAAAACCAAATTAGGCGTAGTGATTATATTTTAATTATGGTGTATTTATAATTATTATTTAATAATATATTATAAAATATGTTTACTCTAAAAATTTGATAAGTGTATCTTTAGTTTTTATTTTAAAATAATCAAATGTTCTATTTTAAAATACATTTTATTAATTCAAATATTAAATTTAAAATATTTCATCTCAATTTTCATTTTCTACAGTAAATGATTTGTGTAAGTATTGCCTTTAATGTCCTTTATTTTTTGTGATTAATTTACAAATTGTTTTTTAACCTCTCATCTTTAATATCGATCATTAAATTGTATTGAAATCTAAATTTATTTAAATTTATTGTTACACGTGAACTAAAATAAATAAATAAAAGTAAATCTATTTATCTATTACACGTGAACTAAATATATTAAAGATATACATTAAGGCATGCAGACTTTGGGATGTAAATTGTCAAATCATATCACCTCAAATTATTGAATCTTGGGGAAGATTAAATGCTGGGTGCAAGGTTTCTCTTCGGATCTTGCATGCACTTGATTCTGAAGCAAAATAAAATAACGGTTAGATAAATAAAATCAATATTCAATTATATGATTTTGTGATAAAATAAATATTCTTTATAGAATTCTTTCCAAGCTTTTGGCTTCGAGAATAAAGATAATCATGGCTGGTCTTATTTCTATGAACCAATAGCCATTTCTTAATGGTCTCCATATCCAAGGTGGAGTCCTTGTTGTTTACGAAACCCTGGACTTTGCAAAAAGGTTCAAGAAGGAATGTTTTGTGGTCAAGGTGGATTTTCAAAAGGCATACAATTACGTGTCTTGTGTTGAAGAAGATGAATTTCGGTCCTTGATGGCTTTTATGGATGAAGTCGCTTGTGTTCACTAGCTCTATGTCTATTTTGGTGAATGCAAGTCCAACTTTCGATTTTCTTGTTGAGAGAGGATTGAGGCAAGGGGATCCGCTTTCCCCTTTTATGTTCTTAATGGTAGATGAGGGATTAACTGGTCTCGTGATTCAAGCTACTCGAATAGGGGACTTTCATGGTTTTCATGTGAAGAGGGATGTCAGTTTCGAAATGCTCCAATTCACTGATGACACTACCCTGTTTTGTGATGGAACGTGATCCAGCTTATGGAGTATCAAAGCTTTATTACATAATTTCGAATTGGTTTCAGGCCTCAAAATAAACATTTCCAAAAGAAAGCTTTATGGTTTGAACTTGAAGGATGATATTTTGGCTTCAGCATCATTCTTTCTTTCGTGTGGAATTGGATCAATCCCTTTCACTTTCTTAGGAGTGGATGTAACGCCCCGGTTTTTGTTAGATTTATTTAATCGAGTCGATTTAATTATTTTTATTATTATATTATTTTATTCTTGACTTTTATTTGGCAATATATTATTTTTCATCGTTATTATGTTTTATCACGTTTTGGGGGCGTTTGCGAGATATTTGAGTGTAGGGGTATTTTGGTCTTTTGGTTGGGTAGATATTATGTTTATTTTTCATAAGAGGCAAAATAGAGAGAAAATAGAGAGAAAAGAAAGAGAAGAAGGAAAAGAGAAGAAGGAGAAGAGAAAGAAAAGAGGAAAAAGAGGAAAAACTTGAAAGTTTAGGAATCGAATCAACCGACATTTCAAAACACGATTAATCGGGTAAGGGTGTGAAACTCGATTATCCTATACTTGTGTATGATTATGTATGTATGTATTTGTGTGATATTTGGTTGAAATTGGATATAGAACCAAAACCATTAACATGTTGAGATTGTTAGAATTTGATTCAAATTGTGTCTGAAATCATGTTTTAATGTTCCTAATTGCTGAGACATGTTAGATAGATGTTGTTGTGCATTTAATTGGTAATTTGTTGGTGTTTAGATGAGATTTGGAGATGATTTTGGTTGATTTTCGTAGCAGAAATTATGCAGGAAAAATTCTGGGTTTCGCTGCCCATACGCGTATCAGGCTTGGCATTACGCGTATTGGTTTGGGCAATACGCGTATGGCTAGGGGGAAAAGGGGCATTACGCGTATGGAACCTCATTTTGCACGGCCTTCTGCTGATTTGCATAAGGGTACGCGTAGGTGGCATGGCATTACGCATAACAAGTGAGGTATTACGCGTATGGAGTCTTTAGTGGAAGTTTTGGGGAGAATTCAGTCTCTGCCCATACACGTAGCACTTTGGGCATTACGCGTATTGAATGGGCGAGCGAGCTGGGCAGTACGCATATGGCACAAGGCAATACGCGTATGACCAGAGAGGGTGTAGAATGGTTCCCGATTTTGCATCCGATGCCGTAACTTTTGATTCGTAGCTCGGATCGAGGCGTTCTTGGTACCGTTAGAAAGCTATTGAGATGTTCTTTCTTATAAAAATGGTTTTGAGATTTGTGGCCGATTTAATTATGTCAGGAATTTGGAAATGTGTCGTTTTGCTGACTTTTACCGTCTTAACTGTATGTGATTGTTGTGTTATCATGCAATATGCTTCATATATATATCGTAGGACTTGTGTGATGTTATACGATGTGAATGCATGTGATGAAATGTTGTGAGGATGGTTTGTGGCCTAAGGGTAAGAAAATGCATTGTGTTGTGTTTGATTGTATATGCATGATTATGGATGTGTATATGTCTGCATTTGAATGTCATGAGTCATTGTATGCCAAGCATCATGATATGCATTCTTGTGATGTTGTGTGCCCTAGTGGGTGTGAGTGACGAAACGGTTCCAGAGGGAATCCTCTATAACATCGTGTGCCTTATACCAAGAGGTGTGAGCGATAATTATGGACGATCGTGTACCTTATACAAAGAGGTGTGAGCGATCGGGTCGTGTGCCTTATACAAAGAGGTATGAGCGATCCATAAACGTCGTGTGCCTTATACAAAGAGGTGTGAGCGACGGGGAACATCGTTTGCCCGACGGGGAGTTACACTAAGTAACAAGTGATGATTCCAATAGTTCCTGAGTGGACTGATGATAAGAATGATGGATGGATTGGTACCCGCATTTGCATAGAGTTGTTGTGTCGGTCTCTTTGCATTTGCATAAATCAGGAATGGATTGATTTTGTGTGGAATTGTGAATGGAATTGATGAGTTGATATGTATATATGTTGGTGATAAATGCATTGAGCATGATTAATATGCCTTGGTGATGGATGTATGAGATATGCATTGTCTTGTTTTGTATTTGAACTATGGTGTAAATTGTGGTGAGAACCTTTTATATGTGTATTTTTGTGTTATTATATAATTGTATGCAATTATATTATGATTGTGTGTCTCACCCTTCTGCTGTGGTTTGTTGCTCTATGAGGTAATTCCAGATTAGTAGTCTTGGAGGCTTTTGTGAAGATTAGTTCTCCATCTGTTTGTCAGTCAGTCTGCTCTGATACGTAACACGGGAGTCGGGGAACGCTTTTGTTATATATGTATACAATTGTTGAATATATTTTGTATTACTTTTGCATGTATATTTTGACGTTATAAAATAATTTATTTTGTAAAACAAGTCCGTTATGGATCTTTCTGTTTTATTCCATAATTGACCTTTCCTTTTATATGGAAAAAGTTTCCCTTTGAGGTTATTCCATTTTGTGTTATGTATCAAATAATTGAGCAGGGATTGTGTTTTCTTTCCTTAATTGTGGCATCCTTGTTTCTGTCGGAAAAATAAAGTTTTATTTACTCTGATTTAATTATGTATTATTTATTCGCGATGGGAATTGGGGTGTTACAATAGTCGTATTAGAGCAGGTCGGTCCGTATGTAGCGGCAAAATCGTGAGTGTAAGCTATTGATTAACTTAACTCGAAAAGCAAAAGTCGCACCGCACTTTTATTTTATCCAAAGAAGGAAAGGAAAAAAGCGAACAAAACCTACACAAGCTCTACAACAAGAACAAGTGAAGAGAGTCCGGGTACGGGGGGTTGGTTACGCAATGGGAAGGTGTTAGCACCCAAAACGTCTATAGTACTCTATAGGAGCCCTTTGAAATATCTACCGCTTTTGGTCTGAAAAAGGTTTGCTTGAAAAGTGATTGAGGATATGAGAAGAGAAATTGTTTTTAAGATTTTTGTGTTTGGAGAGACTTGTCGCCTCATGCCTACGTACCCACGATGTGCAATGTAGGATCAAAACCCCGTAGTTTGTGGTACAAAGAATGAAATTTGTTTGTTTTGATTGGTTTTAAATGTAAAGACAAGTCATCATTTCCAAGCGAATAATTCCGCTTAAAGAAATGAATCGTGTCCAAACTTATGAAAAAGGTTTGAAAGAGAAACGTGCACGAGGGCACAAAAAGAGAGTGATGAGTTTGATGTTTTTTAAAGTCTTTTGAAAAAGGTGTCAACATGCTTATGCAGTTTAGCATTTGATTAAGAAATGAGAGGAAAAGAGTAAAATCACTTGATAAAGTCAAGGTTTGATTATGAAAGATATGATAGTTTGAAATCAAGAATGTTTTGAAAAAGGGAGAGAGTTTTGAAAATTGAAGAATGGGGAGGAGAAGAAGTGACTATCCTAAAGCACAAATTAAAAGCTAAGGATAAGAAACATCTAACCACAAAAGTAAGCTCCAAAGTCTTCGAACCATAATTCCAAAGCAAAGGGAGAAAGGTCCTAAGTTTAAGTCCAAGGTTCCAAGAATTGCATTGGATGTCCAAGGTCTAAGTTCAAAACTCCATGTCCATTGCAAAGGATAGTAACCATAGTCCAAGATTAGAAGCACAAGTTTTAGAGGTTTTAGCCTTTATTAATGTTTTTGGTCCAAGTGGACAAAGAGAAAAATGCATAAGCATAAACATATGTCCAACGGACAAAGGAAAAATTACGGAAGCATAAACATATGTCCAACGGACAAAGGAAAAATTATGGAAGCATAAACATGATATGAAATGATAAAAATGAAGCATAAAAGTAAAAGAGATAAGGAGCAAGAAGGAAATGTAAATGATTAGTACAATAGTAATGTTAGTAAGTTAATGATTAGTTGTTAGAGTTAGTGATCAATAATAATTGAATAATTGCACTTAGGTCAAGATTAATGAGAACTCATTAGAGGATTGATAAGACCAAAGCCTCCTAACAACAAGTTTCATAAGTTTTGAACCAAAAGACAAATAATCAACCATTTTTTATAGTTTTCCGATATAGGACAAATATTGCGCTATGTTAAGCAATCGCCGAGTAATTTACGGAGTAATTACCCTACAATGAGGCCGATCAATAGCTCTTTGTGCTAATGCATGCTAGATGAACGATATGTAAATCGTCATCCGAAAGCAATACCGCACAAAAAGAAAAAAATGGTAACGATCTAGTCTTGATCGAAATTCAACAAAGGAGTTTCAAGATCGATTAGATTTTCATCGATCAAAAAGAAAAAGAATTAAGATGAAGAGAAGTGGATCTAACATTTATGATCCACACAACCAACAACAATTAAAAAGTTAAAAGAATTCAAAAATAAAATCAAGATAAAATGAAATCTCATGATATATTTTTTATGACTTCTTCAAAGATATCTTAAAACAAAATCAAAATTAAAATCTAGTTTCAAAAGTTACTAAAAAAATAGTAAAGAAAAAAATTGAATTAAGAAACATAAAAAAGTATATAAAAAAGAGAAACTATATTTTTTTAAAGAAAATGAAAAAGAGGTTTGAATTAGAAAATGGTGGTGGTGTAAAAGCTACACGGGCTTTAGGCCCAAGCACTACATAGCCTTTTTAAAAAAAAATAAAAAAATGAGATTAAATGCAAAGTAAACAAATCAGAAAAAAAAGAAAATGGCATTGTATCATCTTCTTCTTTCTTCACGCGGTTTACTATTCACCATCATCATGCTAGCAAAATTGTAGATCGAACGAAACCGAGCGGCGTGACGCGAAATTGTAACGGAAATGATCGGAATATGAAGGAGATTCTGAATATGCTTTCGATTTCGTACGACGGTGCTTTGATTTCTCGAATCAGAACCGCAAAGTCTCTTCAAAAACACTTTGATTACCTTCAAAAATGGTGAGAAATGTAACAATCTTCTTCTTCTCTTCTTCTGACTCGGTTTCTTGAAATTGTTGTGATGTTGTTGTTGAATTGAGTTGATGATTTGTTGGTGAAGGTTAATTTATGAATTTTCTACAGGTTTTGGTTATGTGGAGATGATGAATTGAATTTGGAGATTGAAGGTGGTTGAAGGTTATTGAAGAGGAATGAAGCTTTGGTGTGATTTTTGCAGGGATTTATTGGCTTTCTAAAGCTTGAATTGAAATGAAGAGAACTCTGTTATTTATAGATGGAATTGTGAAGGAGAGTTTTGAAATTGAATGGAAAAACTTTTGCTGCCATTTTAGATTGTGTATGCGTCGTTTGCATTACACTTGTTTTTATAGCGTTTTGAATTGTTTTCATGGCATGAAGGCAAAGTCGTTTTGTGTTAACAACTTCTGCGTTTTGCACCCTTTTTTAATTCGCTGTGTTTTGAAGTGTAGCAGTCGCGACTTGTAGTTCGCGCGGAATGTTGAAGCAAGCAAGTCGTTTTGCTCCGGCGTGGTGGCAGCTTGGAATGGCTGGACCTTTGTAGCAGAAGTTTCAACGTATGGGCTGTCTTTCACGGCTTGGATGTATTTGGTTTGATGAATTGACATAGTAGCTGCAGCGTGTGGAATGGCTTGGCTTCCATGACTTATTTCAATTTTTTTGTTTTCATTTCAAGATGTAAATGGACATATATTTTGTGATAATTTTTCCATGGGCCTCAATAAAAGATATGTGGGCTTTTGGGATTTATAATTTGGATAAAGCAAAAAAAAAATGGATAATGAAAAGATGAATTTGGTTAAAAATGGATTTGGAATATTTGGATAATGAAAGTGGGTTTCTAAATGGATATTTAGAAAATCGGATATGAACTTGGTTTTAGAAAAATGGGTTAAGAACTTGGAAAATAAAAATGGTTTAAATGGAGAAATGGATTTTATGAAGAATAGATAGCAAAAAATGGATATGGATCATGGATCTAAAAAATTGAATTTTGGAAATGGATATTGATTTTAGGAAAAAAAATGGTTTAGAAAATTGGAGAATTAAAAATTGGTTAAAGATTATGGTTAAAAAGGATAGATTAGAAAATGGATATTTATGGATTATGGATAAGAAATGGATGAAAATGGATAACAAATCTTTATTTTTAGCCCACAACCACTCTTGACTTTTTTCACAAGCCTTTGATAAAAATGTGCCACACAACAAACCACAACTGAAACAACGGCCATCTGAATCTGTTTGAACTTGTCTGAACCAATTATCTGGGAACATAAATCCACAGATAAACAGAATTGAACATTTGAACTCAGATGAACCTGATGAATATCACCACACAACAACTTGATAATCACTGCTTGAGAAACAACCCATTGTCACAAATGATAGGCAGATGAAGCAAGCTTGATAGTCTGACCAAGATCAGGTCAAACATCCATCTGAACTGGATCAAGAACGAACAACCACATGTGACTTGAAATTGCTTCATTGTCTTTGACAAACCTGCACAACACACAGAGAAAGAAATTGCAGCAAATTTTGGTATTTTGGTTAGAGATTAGTAACCAGAAACAAGTGAGAATAATATACGAATACTCAGGAGAAACAAAGATTGTGATCTTGCTTGTGGTAATGATATGCAAATGAAATGTGCGAAATCTTAGGGGTAAAAATTAGGGTCTTACACCGTTCGGCCAAGTTGTTGAGTCAGTTGGTGTTACAGTTGAATACTGTCGATGTTGCTTGTCCCTTAGTACGTGATATGTGTGTGAAACACTGTCAGTACTTTCTGGTTTTTCTAATCCTTTGTCTTCAGGTATGAGAATGCGATAAGTGGGGGAGAAGCTGGTGCTTCTCCAAGTTGCTTCAGTTGTGGAGCGTTGGTTGCAAGATTGTAAGTGTTGTTTGGACAGTGTTGTTCCTGATTCCGGAAGGAATGCGGAGGTAAGGTTTATGTCAACTAAGGATTTGTGCCTTAGGTAGTTGTGTGCACAAGTTGTAAGGAATGCTATTATAGTTTGGTAAAGATGGTTTATGCCCCATCATGATTGCTGGTTGTCTATTGACAAATTGAGGAACTGATCACTCTTAATCTCTTATTGATAGTAGACGGAATTATGTTGGATGGAATAGACGTGTCTTTCCGACTTTGATAGTGTGTGAAATGGATTGTTTGGAATTTAAGAAAATGGTTACATATTGTTTTGTTGAGTCGATGAAGATTCTTATATCAGAAGATGAGGTGGATTAGAGGTTTTGGTATGTTGGTCCGGTTGGGAAGTCATTGAGAGAGAACGATTGGGTATCGTTAATGGTTATTCTCAGAGAGTAGAGTGTGAACTCAAATTTGACGAAGGGGAAGATTTGAGGTTTGGATCTGCTAAGTAAGTAGAAGAAATTTTAGGAAGTGAAACTCAGATTGAAAGAGCGGTTGGAAGATTTACTGGAAAAGGGATTTGTGAGACCAAGTGTGTTGTCTTAGAGAGCTCCAGCTTTGTTAGTAGCAAAAAGGAAGGATGATTGAACAGAATAACTAGCATGATGCGTATAATGGTATTGAGAATATGGAAAGCAAAACTTAGAGTTTTGGAGTTCTTAAAGTTTTAGGGCATTAATGGAAATTTTGAGAAAACCCTTAGGTGTGGATGTAATATTTGAGAGTTCTTTTTGGTTGGTGGTTGCTACATGTTGGGATTTATAGAATTTGGACTGTTAAGCGAAGAAATTGTGTATGGATTACTGACAGTTGAATAAGGTAATGATTGAGAACAAGTGTCCACTTTCATGAACAGATGAATGGAATGGTTTGGTTGAGTTTGAGTGAAATTGCAATTGTTTGGAATGTTTGATAAGAGTGGTAAATTGTGTGAGTTGAGGCTTTGATTGATTTAATGTGACTGGTTATGTTTGTTGTAACGCCCCAGTTTTGGTTATTTTTATTTAATTGAGTCATTTTGATTATTTTATTATTATATTATTTTATTTCTGACTTTTATGTGATAATATGTTATTTTTCATCGTGATTATATTTTGTCGCGTTTTGGGAACGTTTGTGAGATATTTGAGTGTAGGGGTATTTCGGTCTTTTGTCGGGTAGATATTATATTTTTCATAGAAATAGAAATAGAAAGAGAGAAAAGTAGAAAGAAAAGAAAATAGAGAGAAAAGAGAAGAAGAAAAAGGAGAAGAGAAAGAGAAGAGGAAAAAGAAGAAAAAGAGGAAAAACTTGTGGATTTAGGAACCGATTCAACCGACTTTTCAAACGCGATTTAATCGGATATGGGTGCGAAACTCGATTATACTATGATTGTGTATGATTATGTATGTTTGTGTGGAAGTTTTGTTGGTTTTTCAAATATAGGTCGAAATGAGATAAACGAGTAGAAATCGGTGTTTTCACGGTCAGAAATCAATATAAACTGTATTGTATGATCACACTGTGTGTATGAACAATCGTTGATGTTTGTTTTGCTGTTGGAATTGAGTTTGGGTGAAAAATAGGATTTTTGGGTTGGATTTTCGAAGAGGGATTTTTTTGAAAATCGCAGAGCCCGCTCAGCGCGCTCCTGGAAAAAATGCAACCTCACGAGTCAGCGGGGAGCCCGCTCAGTGCGCTCGGAGCCCGCTCAGCGCACTCGGAGCCCGCTCAGCGCGGTCTGGGACTTCAAAATTTTTATCTGTTTTCTAAATTCCGTAACTTTTGATCCGTAACTCGGATCGGGACGTTCTTTATACCGTTGGAAAGCTTATGACATGTTCTTTCTCATAAAAATGGGTTTTGAGATTGTTGGCCGATTAAATTAAGTCGGGAATTTGAAATAGTGTCGTTTTGTCTACTTTTGCCATTTTAATTGTGTGAATTTGATGTGTAATGTGCAATGTGCTGTTAATATGGATGTTGCATGACTTGTGTGCTATTGTGTGATGAAAATGCACGTGATATATGTTGTAATGATGATTTGTGGCCTAAGGGCAAGGAAATGCTATGTGTGGTATTTGATGATATATGCATGATTATGGAATGTGTATATGTGTGCATTTAAATGTCATGAGTCATTGTATGCCAAGCATTATGATATGCATTTTTGTGACGTCCTGAGTGACGGATTGATTCCAGAGGGAATATGCTATAACATCGTGCGCCTTAAAAATAAGAGGTATGAATCGCCTTAAAAATAAGAGGACCGAAAGCGATGATTATAGACGATCGTGTGCCCATGTGGGGTGTGAGCGATCGGGTCGTGTGCCCGTGCGAGGTGTGAGCGATCCATAAACGTCGTGTGCCCGTGTGGGGTGTGAGCAACGGGGAACATCGTATGCCCGCCGGGGAGTTACAGTGATGTAACGAGTGATGATTCCAGCAGAGTTCCTGAGTGAACTAGTGATAAGAAACATTGGAAGTCGGTACCCGCATATACATTGCATAGAGTCGTTGTGTCGGTCTCTGTGCATTTGCATAAATCATGGATTAATTGTGTATGGAATTATGAATGCGATTGATGAGCTGGAATATGTATAATTGTATTGATGATGAGTGTATTGTGTATGACTGATGTACATTGGTATTGGATACCTGAGAATTGTATTGTGTTGTGTTGTATTTGATTGTGGTGCATTTGTGGTGAGAATATTTTAATTGTACATTTCTGTGTTAATATATAATTATATGCAACTGTATTATGATTGTGTTTCTCACCCTTCTGCTATTTTATAATGCTCTATGAGGCATTGCAGATTAGAGTTGCTGGAGGTCGTTTTGTGAAGCTTAGGTCTTCATTCTTTTGTCGGTCGGCTCTGATATGTGACATCGGGTAGTCGGGGTGATCTAGTGTGATTATTTTGTATTATGTATATGTATCTTTTGGATTGTACATGTATGGTTGTATATGACACATACACTTCTATGATATATATATATATATATATATATATGAGATTTAGTTACGGATTTTCCACTTTTATTCTGTAATTGGATTGTGGGTGTTAGGAACTCTGTTCCTTTGTTGTGCTACATGAATTGTTGCATATCTGTATGACCAGGGTTATTGTATTTTATTTCAAATTGATGTGGCGTCTCCAGTCTATGCCATGAATGTGTAAATATACTCTGATGAAATTTTGTATTTTATATATTGCTTTAATAGCTTGGGGGTATAGATTGGAGGTGTTACATTAAGTGGTATCAGAGCCAGTCCGTGTCAGTTTGTGTCCGTTTGTGTCAGTCCTTGTTGGTCTTGGTGTTTGGGTGAGCTGTTTGTTTAACCATAGTTGCTGTCATTGGAAATGAACAGAATATGGCTGGTAGGAATGATGCTGCTTTGGCTGCTGCGATGCAAGCTATGGCTCGGGCTGTGCAGGGTGCACCTAATTCTGCTGGTAATGATGAGTTCAGGAAGAACAAATCGCCTGTCTTTAAAGGGAGACATGATCCTGATGGTGCACAGATTTGGTTGAAAGAGATTGAAAGGATTTTCCGAGTTATGGATTGTGGTGAGGACAGTAAGGTGAGACTGGGAACTCACATGTTACAGGAAGAAGTGGATGATTGGTGGGTTAGTACTCGTCAGGTGTTGGAAGCTAGGGATGAAGAAGTTACTTGGGAATTGTTTAGCCGGGAGTTTCTGAGGAAGTATTTTACCGAAGATGTAAGAGGAAAGAAGGAAATTGAGTTCTTGGAATTGAAACAAGGTAATATGTCTGTTGTTGATTATACTGCTAAGTTTGTGGAGCGTGTACAGTTTTATCCTCATTATGCTGAAGCTACTGTAGAGTTTTCTAAGTGTGTGAAGTTTGAGAGCGGATTGCGTCCTGAGATTAAGCAGGCAATCGGTTATTAAAGGATAAGAAGGTTTTCTGATTTGGTGGAATGTTGTTGGATTTATGAAGAGGATAGTAAGGCTCGTTCTACTCATTATAAGAGTGTGAGTGACAGGAAAGAGAAGCAACAGTTCCGTAGTGGTCCGTATGTGACACCAGCTGATAAGGGTAAACAAAGGGGTACTTTTGATCGAAGGCCCAATGGGGAAGGTATGTCTGGTCCTCTGAGGTGTTATAAGTGTGGTGAGTTGGGGCATCGTCAGTTTGAGTGCAGGAAAGATACGAGGAAGTGTACTAATTGTGGAGGTGTCGGACATGTCGTAGCTGATTGTAAAAGGAAGAATGTGGTGAAGTGTTTCAACTATGGTGAACCTGGTCATATTAGCACAAAGTGTCCGAAACCGAAGAAGGCTCCATCTGGTGGGAAAGTGTTTGCATTGGCAGGGACTCAGACTACTAATGCAGATCGTCTGATCAGAGGTACTTGTTTTATTAATAGTACGCCTTTAGTTGCTATTATTGATACTGGAGCGACTCATTCGTTTATTTCGTCTGAGTGTGCAAAGCATTTGAATCTTGTGTTGTCTTCGATGGATGGCGAAATGGTTATTGATACTCCAACAATGGGGTCAGTAACTACTTCTTTGGTTTGTTTAAGTTGTCCTTTGACCATTTATGGTAAAGACTTTGAGATGGATTTAGTGTGTTTGCCGTTGGAGGGTTTAGATGTGGTTCTGGGAATGAATTGGTTGCAATTCAATCGGGTTCATATTGATTATTATCATAAGCTAGTAAGGTTTCCTTCTCTTGAAGAAGATGAAGACTCGAGTTTCTTATCTACCAAAGAGTTGAAGAAACTTTTGGCGGATGAAGCTTAGTTGTTTGGGTTGTTTGCGTCGTTGACTGTGGATAGTCAAGTTTCACTTGATGTGTTTCCTGTTGTGTGTGAATTTCTGGAAGTGTTTCCTGAGGATATTTCAGATGAGCCGCCAGAGAGAGAGGTGGAGTTTTCTATATATCTAGTTCCTGGTACTAGACCTGTTTCTATGGCACCTTATCGAATGTCGGCATCTGAGTTGGTAGAGTTGAAGAAGCAGTTGAATGAATTGTTGGAAAAGAGGTTTGTGAGACCAAGTGTGTCGCCTTGGGGTGCTCCAGTTTTATTGGTGAAAAAGAAAGATGGAAGTATGCGATTGTGTATTGATTATCGCCAGTTGAGTAAGGTGACGATTAAGAATAAGTATCCTCTTTCGAGAGTTGATGATCTGATGGATCAGTTGGTTGGTGCTTGTGTGTTTAGTAAGATTGATTTGAGGCCAGGGTATCATCAGATAAGGGTGAAAGAGGAAGATATTCAGAAGACGGCTTTTAGGACACGTTACGGTCATTATGAATATTTTGTGATGTCGTTCGGGGTTTCTAATGCGCCAGGTGTGTTTATGGAGTACATGAATCGTATTTTCCACGAGCATTTGGATCGATTTGTTGTTATGTTTATTAATGACATATTGATTTATTCTAAGTCTCGGGAGGAGCACGCGGAGCATTTGCGTATTGTGTTGTAGGTTTTGAAGGAAAAGAAGCTTTTTGCCAAATTGTCTAAGTGTGAATTCTGGTTGTCGAAAGTGAGTTTTCTTGGACACGTAATTTCAGGTAATGGTATCGTTGTGGATCCATCTAAAGTAGAAGCAGATCTACAATGGGAGGCTCCGAGATCTGTTACTGAAATTCGAAGCTTTTTGGGTTTGGCTGGATATTATCAAAGGTTCATTGAAGGTTTTTCTAAGTTAGCACTTCCTTTGACCCAGTTGACTTGTAAAGGGCAAGCGTTCATTTGGGATATTCAGTGTTAGGAAAGTTTTAATGAGCTGAAGAGAAGATTGACGATAGCTCCGATTTTGATTTTGCCGAATCCTAATGAATCGTTTGTGGTGTATTGTGATGTGTCTTTGGTTGGTCTAGGTGGTGTGTGTCGCTCCCAGGATTTTCATCCAGGTACAAACGCGAAAGTGGCACGGAAAACAGAGTCGCCAGCCGTGTAAATTTATCCCAAGAGAGGGAAAGCAAACACCGAATAAACCTGAGGAAGAGGGAAAGGAATAACCATCGCAACCATAACCTGGGCTCGGGAGTCGGTTACGCGAGGGGAAGGTACTAGCACCCCACGCGTCCATCGTACTCGATGGGATCCACGCTTGTTGTCTATTCTAAGGGTGAGTTATCCTAACATCTAGGGCTGTACTAAAATGGGGGAAGGGAAAAACAAAGACAGACTCGGTAGGACGTCGACGTCCTAGGCCTACGTACCCCCTTTGTGCAATGGGGAATTCAGAGTCAACGTAGTTTGGACCAAGTTCTTTTTGTGTTTTTTATGAGCGACGTTAAGTTCGCGTCCGACAGTTAGGGTCGATGCCTATTTGCGACTCAGACGGAAGGTAACGTGCTCAAATGAAACAATAAGACAATAAGACAAATGAATCCTAAACAAATCATATACCAAAGAGAAATGGTTATAAACCAAATGAAACTCAACCAAGACAGAATTTGGTTGACCTAAACATACATTATGAAGTCAAAGAAGCAATCTCAAACGATGGCACAAGTGCCTTTTCAAACAGGTAATCAGACATGATCAAAGATGTGCATATAAGAAGACCTCACACAAAGAGCAATTAAACAATTAGCAAGACACCTTTTAAAATTACCTAATTAAAACTTAACACACCTTAACCAGTGGCAAACAACATGTCAAAAGCTCATGCCAAAATTCCCCAGATAGGTCACTCAAACAATTATGCAAATTCAGATGAGAAATAAGGTTCAATATGCAAAAGAGGAGGACTAAAATGCAATATGAAATGATTTTAAAAATGAGAGAAAAATATTTTAATGCAATTCAATGTGTTGGTGAAACAATACAAAAAGAATGAGTTCAAAATGTTTCATGGATGATGAGAAATAAATTATACAATGCAATGTGTGCAAAATGGAGCAAATTCAAAAAGGGAATTATTAAAATAATTAATTTAGATGATAAAAATAAAATAAAAAATAAATAAATAAAATTTGAGAAAATTTTATAAAACTATAAAATGCTTCATGAATTTTTTGGTGATTTTTTGGATGCAAATATATATTTTTAAAAATTAAAAATGAGAAACAAACAATTAAATAAATAAATAAAAAACAAGGAAATATGCAAGGGGGTGAGTTTAGCAACAAAAATACGTTAGAAAAGGACATGGGCTGAAAGGTGGGGGTGCGAATAGAAGGCCCAAGACAAGAGGTCCATTAGCGAAATAAAAATAAAAAAAAGGAAGTACACGTGAGACCTAGTCAACCCTCAGACTCACCAACAGCCATGAGATCAATCTAACGCGCCTTAACCAGTCAACACAATCACAAAGTAATAATGATGAACGTTCCGGATTAAGCAACACACCATAATAATCATGCATATGCACACATAAAATCACCCAGCATTTAAAATAAGAAACACGTGAGCCACACGTGAATCATTAATGTGTTGGCTGCCTACCGTCCATCAGATCTAACCAACGTCCCAGATCCATTAATCAAACGCGTGATGTGTGATGCAGATTGAACGTGCATGATAACTATCGTGAATGGACACACACACAAACCAAGAAATAAAAATAAAAAATTAAAACGCGTGGCATGCTGTGGACCGTGGGATCAAATGCATAAACGGCTGGGAGATCATCACCTACCTCCAAACCCTTCACCGGCCGGAAACTGCACCAACCACCGGAGCTAGGGTTCCGGTCACCCTCTCCGGTCACCTGTACAAAAAAATTCACCAAAACACGCAAACGAACACACTATCTTGACCAGAATTCCACGAGGATTAATAATATCACATCAAAAATCCCAAACAAGCAACACATAAGGCAACACGAATGAAAAAAAGTTAGGTCCAAAACTTTGAAACTCACGATACAATCATACCATGCGTCCAAACTCAAAGCAAAACACATCAGAATCATCAGTGGATGTCACACATCATTATGCACGTCAAAAAAAGGAGTTTTAAGAGCATGCAAAGTGTTACCAACCTGAGATCACGCAACCTATTCCCTTGCTATTAGCTTCAAACGATGGATGGTTTGTGCTCTATGGATTCCAAGGATGAAGACTGTGAAAGAATTTCACCCAAAGCCTTTGTGGATTGTGAGATTCGAATGAGAGAAGCTTTAGGGTTGCAAACTTTGTTCTCCTCAAAATCACGTGTGTTCTTCTCTAACCAGTGCATGAGTAATCTTAAATACTTAGGGTTAATCCACTAATGATCACTTGGGCCTTGTTAATTCCTCACTTAATGAGTTTTGGGTGATTTTGGAAATTTGAATAATGTGAAATACACCCTCCTCCATGAATGTATCTCCAAACCCTTGATGATGGATCACTTATTTAACAATTGCTAATCACACCTGAATGGGATTTGGGCCTTGAGATGTCTTGGTTCATGAGTTTTTAATGATCTTGCAATTTTACACCATGTGAACTAAGTAATGAATAAGTCATGAAATTTCTTGGTTCAAAGGCCCAAAATGATCCTTAAGGAATGTTCTTTGATGTTAAAATGTGGCTTGAAACAATGGAATCAATTATAGGTCACTATGTCCGAAAATGCAAAAGTTGTGAAAATGGAACCCTAAAAACCACTTTGCCTTCTTTTGATCATAACCTGAGTTTCATAAATGATATGGAGACCATCTAGTACTTGTTGGAAAGAGGAGAAAAAGATCTTCAACTTTCATGTTTGAGGAAAATTCATTTCAAGCCTCTTTGATGATGCAAAGTCAAGTTGAATGTAATGTAAGAACATGCCCAAAAAGGAAACTTTCAAATTATAGGTCATTTCCATATTTAGTAACTTTTGTATCAACCCTTGATTCTTGATAAATGGTATGGAACTTACCCTTGGAAGACCATATGAGGATGTGGGGCCTTGAAAACCTTGGAGAGAACCTCAAAATTCCATAGTTAACTTCCCCTCTCACTGTTGACTTTTATCCAATTCTCCTGATTCCCAATCCATTGGCCAATTGAACTTCTCATGAACCAAACTGATGGACAATCTTCCATTCCTAGATACTTAGGGACCCAAGGAATACTATGGAATCAAGTCTTGCCCAAAAAATCAGAAATAAACTGACTTTATAGCAAACCCTAACTTTGGTACCTCAATCTAGGAGGAAATAGCACAGTCTCCAAATCCAAATTCCTCTGAATATGATGTGTATCCTCTCCAACAAAGATAAGATATGTCATTTGGTGATGATAAAAACGCAAGAAGCTTGCCCATTGGGGCAATAAACCCAAGAATCTCAAAACCCTAATTTCTGCACTAGTTAGGAAAGAATGATCCACAATACAAGGACTCTTGCTTGACCCTTTGAAGAACATCTTCTACCCTTGGACTTGCCTCAGGCACCTTGACCCCATGCTAAGAACCAATGACATGCACATATGATAATGCAAAAATGAAATGAAACATAAGCCAGTTAGTACTAAAGTAAGGTGAGCAAATTTTGGGGTGCTACAGCTGCCCCTATTCAATCAACTTGGTCCTGAAGGAAGGATAGCAACGGCTTTCAGACATTCCAGGATGCACGGGGATTGAATACCGAAAGAGCCTCGGAAATTTTCTAACGGTGAGAATAACGAAATGGAGCGTACTAAAAAATAAGAAGTATGACCTCGACCATACCCACAAAAATAAGACGAATACGACCTCAATCGTGCCCGCAAAGGAAGACTGGCCTCAATCACTCTACCCACAAAGAAAATACGAATACGACCTCAATCGCACCCACAAAACGAATACAACCTCAATTGTACCCTCAAAGGAAGACTGACCTCAATCACTCTACCCACAAAGAAAATATGAATATGACCTCAATCGCACCCACAAAACGAATACAACCTCAATTGTACCCGCAACGAAATACTGACCTCGATCACTCTACCCACAAAGAAAATACGAGTACGACCTCAATCGCACCCACAAAACAAATACAACCTCAATTGTACCCGCAAAGGAAGACTGACCTCGATCACTCTACCCACAAAGAAAACATGAATACGACCTTAATCGCACCCACAAAACAAATACAACCTCAATTGTACCCGCAAAGGAAGACCAACCTCGATCACTCTACCCACAAAGAAAATATGAATACGAACTCAATCGCATCCACAAAACAAATACAACCTCAATTGTACTCACAAAGGAAGACTGACCTCGATCACTCTACCCACAAAGAAAACATGAATACGACCTCAATCGCACTCACAAAACAAATACAACCTCAATTGTACCCGCAAAACAAATACAACCTTAATTGTACCCTCAAAGGAAGACTGACCTCGATCACTCTACCCACAAAGAAAATACAAATACGACCTCAATCGCACCCACAAATTGAATACAACCTCAATTGTACCCTCAAAGGAAGACTGACCTTGATCACTCTACCCACCAAGAAAATATGAATACGACCTCAATCGCACCCACAAAATGAATACAACCTCAATTGTACCCGTAAAGGAAGACTGACCTCAATCACTCTACCCACCAAGAAAATATGAATACGACCTCAATCGCACCCACAAAATGAATACAACCTCAATTGTACCCACAAAGGATAACCAACATAAAGTTGACTTCGACGGGGATAACGTGAAATAAAACTTCTGGTTTAAACCACCCCTACTGAGAAAGGGAAACTGGCAAACAAAATATGTCAAGCGAGAACTGACTACCAGGCAAGAACTGGATTTCACAAATGAGAAAGGCCAAACAAAGGAAAAGTTCTAACGGACTCGCGATCCACAGATAAGATGACTCCGCTGGGGAAGGGAGAAGTCTAAATAAAAGACTCTGCCGGGGAGCACAAGTATGAGGAACGCATCCCTCTAAAATCTCCTGAGTTATGCCATCTCTGCTGGGAAAGAGAACTGGCAAGGAAAGCATCAAACCTGGCTTATGCTTTGAATGCAAATGTTTGAGTTTTGTCGTAATGCTCCACACGAAGTGGAAATGCTACGCGTTTAAGGATGCAATGAAAATGCTTATGATATGCAAAACGGGTCCCTCCAGCAAAATAAATGCTGGAGAGAAAAGACCAATTCAGCTGGGGATGACAAAAATAAATTGTCCTCTGAATCCAAGAACTCTGCTGAGAAGGATCACGCTGACCAACCCTTTGGATCAACAACTTCTACTGGGGATGAAATCCTAAAAGAACATCCACACTACCGGGGATTACACCTGTCCTTTACTGAAGGTAACATCCAAAACCTGATATTTCTCCTCTGCTGGGGGAGTTGAGAATGAATACCAATAACAGAACTAGAAGTCTGTTACTGAGGATTGCTAATATCCAATTGGGCTTAGAACCTGCTGGGGATGTCAGCCTATAATACCATCCTTCTTGGGGAAAACAGTCCAATATACCGTCCTTCTTAGGGATACTACTGGACTTAGCCTGCTGATGGGGAGAATGACTTTACTCCCTTCTTGCTGGGGACTAGAATATGACATCGTCGGTGAGAGCATGCTTCCTGACTGGATGGGGAAGGTGAACACCCAGATTCTGTGGGGAAATAACGTCTTGATCCAGAGAAAATACTTCCCAAGTCTTCTGCTAGGGAAGGTTTGCTCTGCTGAGGAAAGCGCAATCTCAATGCTGGGGAGAGCAAGCCGCTGGGGAAATACAATCCTGTTGCCCTGCAAGTCAAACAACAACAAATAGGATATGCCACAACATGACTATCACCATTAATTCCTAAGTAATTTCTACTGCTTTTCGTTATGCTCCACAAAGCTCAAAATTTTATATGCAATGTTTATCAAAAATATCGGATGTTTTTGCAAACAAAACAGTAAAAGTAAAACAAACAACGGAAAGCTCTTTGAGTGAAATGAAAATTTTATTGAGAAGAGTAGCCTATAAATAGGCATTTACAATTGGAAGCAATTCCTAAAAAGAGGTAATTCCGCAAAAGCAAAAAGAAAATACATATGTCGGCAATGTGGGAACAGATATCCACCATGATTCGACTTAGCTATGACCCATATGTCTTGCTTATCCACAAATGTCTTGACCTTCGAAGAGACTAACTGTACTGATTCCTTTCTTTCAGAATTTCCAGGTATTGAAAGTGCTCACAGATCAAACGCAAACCGTAGCCTTTCGCTTATAAATCCCTAACTTTTGCCTGGATCGCCCTTTTCGGGTTTTCAATCCATCTGGATACCCATTTTTGTCAAAGTTGCCTTTACCGATTTTCAACTTTGCGGGTTTACACATTTCTTTTTACATTTTATTCCTAATTTTTGCCCGAACCTTTTCCTTTTTATGATTCGCTGGGATGCCCCTTTTTTGCCTGGACTTTCTTTTTATGTCCAGCGGGTCTCTTTTATGCGAAGTATTTTTTGACTACGTCTGCGTTCACAGGGGACGTAAAATCTTCGCCATCGATAGTTAAAAGTAGTAAGGCTCCACCCGAGAAAACCTTTCTTACTACATACGACCCTTCGTAGTTTGGAGTCTATTTGCCCCTGTGATCTGTCTGAGATGGAAGAATCCGTTTGAAAACCAATTCACCTGTCTAAAAACTCCGAGGACGCACTTTCTAGTCAAAGGCGTGCTTCATCCTGCTCTGATACAACCGACCATGTGCGATGGCTGCCAATCTCTTTTCTTCAATAAGGTTCAACTGATCCAATTTGGAACGCACCCACTCAGCTTCATCAAAGTTCACATCTGCCAGAATTCTCAAAGACGGAATTTTGACCTCTAAGGGTAAAACTGCTTCCATACCATATACCAATGAGAAAGGGGTTGCCCCAGTTGACGTACGCACCGAAGTACAGTAACCATGTAGGGCATAAGGTAGCATCTCATGCTAGTCTTTATATGTTACCACCATCTTCTGCACAATCTTCTTGATATTCTTATTCGCTGCCTCAACAGCCTCATTCATCTTCGGACGATATGGAGAGGAATTATGATGCTCGATCTTGAAACTCTGACATAATTCCTTCATCATCTTATTGTTCAAATTCGAGCCATTATCAGTAATGATTCTCTCCGGGACCCCATAACGACATATGATATCCTTCTTTATAAACCGGGCTACCACATGCTTGGTGACGTTGGCGTACGAGGCTGCTTCCACCCACTTTGTGATATAGTCAATGGCAACCAAAATGAAACGATGCCCATTAGAATCAGTGGGCTCAATCTTTCCAATCATATCTATGCCCCACATTGCAAAAGGCCAAGGAGATGATAACACGTTTAGAGGCGTAGGCGGTACATGCATCTTATCTGCATAAATCTGGCATTTATGGCACTTTCGGGTGTACTTGAAACAATCAGACTCCATAGTCATCCAATAATATCCTACCCTCAACAACTTTCTAGCCATGGTGTGTCCACTAGAATGAGTACCAAAAGAACCCTCGTGAACTTCCTCCATCAACAAACCTGCCTCGTGTTCATCAACACAGCGTAGCAAGACCATGTCGAAGTTCCTCTTATATAACACATCATCCTTGTTCATAAATAAATTTCCTGCCAACCTTCTCAGAGTCTTCTTATCCTTGGTGGAGGAACCTTCTGGATACTCCTGTCTCTTCAGAAAAACCTTAATATCATGATACCACGGTTTTCCATCAGACACATCTTCAATTGCAAACACAAAAGCTGGTCTATCCAGACGTATGATTCTAATCGAAGGAGTTTCATTCCAACGGTTCACCTTATACATGGATGCCAATGTCACCAACGCATCAGCCATCTGATTCTCAGCTCGGGGCACATGATGAAAATCTACCCTGTCAAAGAAAGGTAACAAACTTCTGGCATAGTTGTTATAAGGCACCAAATTCGCCTGACGAGTCTCCCATTCTCCTGTAATCTGATTAACTACCAACACGGAATCACCTTAGACATCGAGGTTCTTAATTCTCAAATCAATTGCTTCCTCTAACCCCATGATGCATGCTTCATACTCCGCCTCGTTGTTGGTACACACGAATGCTAATCGGGCAGTGAAAGGTATATGAGAACCCTTTGGGGTTGTAATGATTACCCCAATTCCATTACCATATGAGTTGACAGCCCCATCAAAAATCATCTTCCATTGAGACCCAATCCCAGGTCCTTCATCAGGCAAAGGCTCTTCACAATCTTTCATTTTCAGAAACATAACATGCTCGTCTGGAAACTCAAACTTCATTGGCTGATAATCCTCGACCGGCTGTTCAGCAAGATATTCTGATAGAACACTTCCCTTAATGGCCTTCTGGGAAACATACTGAATATTGTATTCTGTCAAAACCATCTGCCAACGGGCTATCCTTCCAGAAAGTGCTTGCTTCTCAAACACGTACTTAATCGGATCCATCTTCGAAATCAACAAGGTTATGTGGTTTAACATATACTGCCTTAGGCGCTTGGGTGCCCAAGCGAGTGCACAACATGTCTTTTCCAACATAGAGTATCTTGATTCGCAATCAGTGAACTTCTTACTCAGGTAGTAAATGGTGTGATCTTTCCTACCTGTCTCGTCATGTTGACCGAGCACACAACCCATCGAATTCTCAAGAACCGTAAGGTACATAATCAACTGTCTCCCGGACACCGGTGGCATAAGGACTGGAGGTTCCTGCAAATACGTCTTTATCCTTTCAAACGCCTCTCGACAATTTTCATTTCACCTGACCTCTTGATCCTTTCTCAACAACTTCAAAATTGGTTCACACGTGGCTGTCAGGTGAGAGATGAACCTAGCAATGTAATTCAACCTCCCCAAGAAACCACGAACCTCTTTCTCTGTTCTTGGCTCAGGCATCTCCTGTATGGCTCTTATCTTTGCAGGACCAACTTCGATACCTCTTTCACTAACAATGATTCCAGCAATTTACCAGATCTCACGCCGAAAGTGCACTTGTTCGGATTCAATCTCAATCTGAACTTCCTCAACCTTTCAAATAGCTTTTGGAGGTTCACCAAGTGTTCTTCCTCTGTCTGTGACTTCGCAATCATGTCATCAACATAAACTTCAATCTGCTTGTGAATCATATCATGAAAGAGAGTCACCATTGCCCGCTGATAGGTTGCCCCAGCATTCTTCAATCCAAAGGGCATTAACTTGTAGCAAAATGTTCCCCACGGTGTTATGAACGTAGTCTTCTCCATGTCCTCTGGGGCCATTTTGATTTGGTTATACCCAGAGAAGCCATCCATGAAGGAAAACACAGAATATTGAGCAGTATTGTCTACTAACACGTCAATGTGGGGGAGCGGGAAATCATCCTTCGGGCTCGCCCTATTCAAATCTCAGTAATCAACACACATCCTGACCTTCCCATCCTTCTTAGGTACAGGTACAATATTAGCAACCCACGGAGGATAATTTGTCACAGCAAGAAATCCGGCATCCAACTGTTTCTGAACCTCTTCCTTGATCTTAACAGCCATATCTGGTTTCGTCCTTCTCAGTTTCTGCTTGACTGGAGTACAACCCTCTTTAAGCGGCAGTCGGTGTGAAACAATGTCAGTGTCAAGCCCAGGCATGTCTTGGTAAGACCAGGCGAAGATATCCACATACTCTCAAAGTAACTTAACCAATCTTCCCTTAACAGTGTCTTCCAAAGCAGCCCCAACCCTAACTTCTCGTTTAACATCCTCGGTTCCCAGATTAACAGTCTCAACTTCCTCCTGATGAGGTAGAATAACCCTTTCCTCCTGTTTCAGTAGCCTGGCTAACTCTTTTGGTAGGTCACAGTCTTCGTCAGTCTCTTCTTCGGCTTGATAGATAGGATTGTCGAAGTCATATCGAGCCATAGCTAAGTCATGATGGGTGGAATCTGAACAAAGAAACCTGCATGATGGATGTTTTATGTTTATTATGAGTGCAACAAACAAGAAAACACATTGCCATTTTGATGTGGGTTAATGCAAAAAGGTAAAAACAGAAAAACAGGGATCAAAATATTTGAATGAAAAACGTCCTTTATTGATGATAAAAGTAGCACATAAAACATCCAAGCCCTACACATAAATATCACTACGTCTTGGGCAGAACGTAGGATTCAACATAACAGAAAACAAAAGTAAATTACTCTGAGCGCGTCACTTAGATGACTTTCTCTGAAAACCAGTTGCCTAAGCTCTGACCAGGGGTGCAGGGACGAATCCACTCATCCATGTCACAGTCACTATCTCCTTCATCCTCAATAGCATTAACCTGATTAAAAAAAACCCCAGTACTTGTGAACTAAATTGGACCAGCATACTTGGGAGGCTCTTGAGCTCGTCGGGGTGGCTTGTACCCTAGTCCATGGGTACCCTGCTTTCTTTGAACATCAATGACACTGCCCCACTTCTGAGAACCACCAGCTTCAACTATAGCGCGCGCCTCTTTGAAAGAGGACATTGGAACCTCTTATTGTCTGACAACTTCAGGTTAGGCAATCACCTTAGGGTAACTGACTGCCTTTGGGGGTTCCTCGGGAATTTTCACAGCTTCAAAGGCTTGGCACAAAGTTTCCTGTATTTCACCCTCTACCTCTACATACTTGAAGGTTGATAGGTGACTCACCATGATCTCTTCCTCACCACAAACAGTCACAACGTGGCCATCCACCATATACTTCAACTTCTGGTGCAGCGTAGATGTTACTGCCGCAGCACCATGGATCCAAGGGCAACCCAACAAACAACTATAGGCAGGCTGAATATCCATTATGTAAAAGGTGGTGTTGAAAATCTCAGGACCCACCTTGATTGGCAGAACTAACTCTCCAAAAACTGACCTCATGGAGCCATCAAAAGCGCGTACCACCAAGTCACTTGGTGTACAAATCAACCCACGAGTATCCAATTTCATCAAAGCCTTCTTCGGTAACACATTCAAAGACGACCCAGTATCAACCAACACATGCGACATTAAGGAACCACGACATTCCACTGAAATATGCAGAGCGTTGTTGTGATTCCTCCCAGCCGGAGTCAGATCTAAATCGGTGAAACCCAAACCATTACCAGCATTCACATGAGTCACGACCCCTTCTAACTGGTTGACAGATATTTCCTGCGGTACATAGGCCATATTCAAAACCTTCAGCAATGCATTTCAGTGTGCCTCAGAGCACAACAGTAAGGATAGAATGGAAATCTTCGATGGAGTTTGGTGAAGTTGATCAACAATCTTGTAATCACTTTTCCTGATCAGCCTCATAAACTCTTCTACGTCTTCTGAGAAAGTATCCCCAACTGGCTTTGTCATAGAATTATTTGCTTCCTGCCTCTGTACAGACTCATCCATCATCTGTTTACCTCTGTCTTGTTTTGAACTGCTAACTTGATCCTCAGACGGAATAAAGACTCTACCACTCCTAGTGATAGCCCCTACTTCAACAAGATTTTCAACCCCTATATTCATAGTTGATGTCTCTACCAATTCCTGCTTCTTACCATCAACAAACACCTCGGCCCCATAGTTCCATGGGATGACCTTGGTACTCTCATATGGGACTGGTCCAGGAACAGTGATAATGACCGGCGCTGATATAGTTATTGTCTTGAACGGAATTATTATTGTGGCAACTCAATCTCTCTGTCGGTAACTTTATTCTGCCTACAACCCCTGTTAAACTGTAATATCCCTTCACTGATCATTTTCTGAATACCTGCTTTTAATAAATCACAACCGCCTGGCTGCGACACACATCCTACACAACCTTCATCACAGCCGGGAAAGACCCCTCCCTTCAATAGTCTTTCCTTCACCACACCCAAGGGAGTTTGGACTTCGTTCACATCTAAAATCAAACTCAAGTCTTCACAGTCTTTAATAATAGCATTGACCCCCGGCCCACCGTGATTCGGCATCGGGTTCTGATTCACATTTGGAACATCATTGGAGAAATTGATGGCTTTGGAATCCACCAAATCTTGAACCTGATGCTTAAAAGCTTTACAGTTCTCAATATAATGTCCGGGTGCCCCAGAATGAAACTCACAGTGGGCATTGGCATCATAGCCGGGAGGTGGATTACCAGTAGGTGGAGCCAACGTTCTCTTCTGAATTAACTGTAGCTTTAACAAGTGCTAAAATAATTGAGAGTAGGGAAGAGGTGGAGTGTCAAAATGCCTATCCCGCCTAGTCAGAGGCTGTGATCGGCGAGGAGCCTGATTTGGTTGTTGAGACACTGCTGGTTGCTGAGGTGCTGCTGGGATGGTTACAGATGCCACCTGCTGATTGAAGTTCTGACGAGGTCCTTCTCTACCACGATATGATGACACAGAGTTTGTATCTCCCTCCCTCTTCTTGTAACCACTGGCATAAGGCTTCTTACTTCCTCCAGATGAGGACCCATCACCGCCTAATATTTTTCCCGCCTTAATTCCGCTTTCCACCATCTCTACTACTAAGATCAAATCAGCAAACTTTCCAGTCATACACGGTACCAGCTTTTCATAGTAATGTCCCTGCAAGGTGGCCATAAACATAGTTATCATTTCACGTTCCAACATAGGAGGCTGAACCCTTGCTGCCAATTCACGCCACCTTTGGGCGTACTCCTTGAAACTCTCATTGTTCTTCTGCGACAAATTCTGCAGTTGTGTTCTGTTCGGAGCCATGTCAGTGTTGTATTGATAGTGTTTGATAAATGCCCCTGCCAGATCTCTCCAACTACGCACATCCTTCCTCTCTAGTTGCATGTACCACTCCAGGGATGCCCCAGATAGGCTATCCTAGAAGCAATGCATCATCAGCTTCTCATTCTTCGCATGCGCAACCATTTTACTTGCATATGCCCTCACGTGGGTCCTTGGGCAAGACATACCATTATACTTCTCAAAAGTGGGAGTCTGAAACTTGTGCGGGATAACAACGCCTGGAACCAGTCCCAAATCCTCCAGATCCATACCCAAAGCATCCTGATTTACAACACCCCTTAGTTGTTCCTCAATTAACCGGAACCTTTGATCATTGTCAATCTGGGTACTAGCATCCCCACCTGGCACATAAAATGCATCTTCCTGAAGATCATCATACTGACAGCCATGAATTGCACCGACATTGTTACCTCCCCCCACTACAGTAGGAACCACAACATTTTCTCCCCCGCCCGGAGGGATCACAACACCAGTAACAGGAATACCTCCGCCCGAAGGGCCATTCTGAACATTATTACCAGTAACACCAGTATGAAGTCCTCCATGAAGGACACCTTCTTCATCAATTCTCGCAATCAGTGGCTGAACGAGAGTCCTTAACTGCTCTTGGCCTTGGGCAAACCCTTGCATCAAATCCATGAATTGGTTCATGCGAGTCCGCATCTCAGTCATCTCATTTTGTAGCTGATCCATGAGTTTCTTCTGATTTTGTCTGGTAGAATACCGGTGAATGTGCTGATCTACAATCCTGTACTGCGGAGGAGAACAAAGTAAGAACACCAGAGATAAACACCTGTCATGCAAAATGATTATGCAAAATGATTATGAATATGCAAATGCAAATGAACATGTTTGAATATCCGCAGGGCGATCCACCCCTTGATTCCAGTTTAACAACAAGATAGAACGAAACTTCTGTTCATATATTAAGAAAACCAGAGGAAAACCAAATGTCAACAATCACAAATCCAAGATAACAAGTCTGAACACAATAATCACAGATCCCAACCAACAAGCCTGGCGATGGTCCAAATAATGAAAGAAAATAGAAAACTACGGCATGTCATCAAAGTCCACAAGTGTCAATCCCCCCCATCCATTATGGTTTTTGCTCCAGTCTTGAATTTCCTTGAACAGCTTTTTGGTGTCGGGATGCTTCGGTCTCTGAATTAGCTCTTGAATGAGAATGACTCTATGATCCCTTCCAAGTATCGACAATGCAACTCCCAAGCATCTTCTCCAGAAACACCGTCCATGCTAGGACCCTCATTTCCAGGTCTCTTCACTTCAGCTTGGATCTTCAGTTCCTCTATGGAGGCTATGGCTTCATTGAGTCGACCCACGACTACTTGTCTCTGGAATACCCCTGATAGGATCTCAGCGTCTTTCTTCTTGAGCTTCAACTTCAATTGATCAATCTGAGCTAGATAATCGTCTTCCTTTCACTTAGTTTCAGCCATTGCAGTTTCTCGGTGAGCATTGAACCTGTGAATTTTTAACAAAGCCTTGTCTAATTCTTCCTTCTTAGACTCGAGAACCTTACTGATACCGTCTAGAGCTTGCTTCATCCTTTGTTTGGATGTGACCTTGTCAACTAGCTCCTGTTCTGCCTTAGCGAGAAGCTCTGTCTTCATCTTGGCGATATGAACAGCTTTACCCCGCTCATGCTTCAACTGATAAATCTCTCTTTGTAGCTCACTGTTTTCTTCTCGCAGCTTTTCCTTTTCAGCCCACAACTTGTTAAACTTCTCTACTTCAACTGTTGTAGGAGGCTCAATCAGCAAGGGGTAAGATGATGGTTCTTTGGCGAATGGTAAAAGCTCCTCCTCTACCCTTTTCTGAATCTAATCTTCATACGCGGGAAATGTTCTGTTGTTGCTCTTCCCAAAAGAAATCTTCCTCTTCTTATGACGATCTCCCCAAGTGTTTGCAGCTTCTTTTAGCAGTTCTGGATTGGTTTCCCCACTCAGATATAAAGATTCTTGGACCTCCTCGTCTCTTGGTGGCTCTTTCAAGGCATACCCGAATTGCCTAATAGCAAGAATAAGGTTGTAGTTAATTCCCCCTTTCCTTCCTATTAGAGGCACATTTGGGAGACCTCCACAACTAATCATGATATCTTGGCCAACAAGTCACGGTTAACCCAAATTAGACTATTTGCTCTCAAGCCCATCAATCTTTTGGACCACTCCAAAGTTCCTTGAGTATCTACAAATGCCCCAGATTCGAGAAGAGGATCAGCAAACCATTTGTAGAAGATTGGCGCACAAAAATAAAGGAGTCCTCCTCTCCTCTTCTCATTCTTATAATGCATTGAATAATACAGATCTCCAAGCAAAGTAGGTACCGGATTCTTCATGGTAAATATTCGGACAGCGTGCATGTCCACAAAATCCTTCATATTTGGAAACAACACCGTTCCATAGACACACACAGCCAAGATGGCGTTGAAAACTGACTAACATCTAGCCTTAGCATACACATCAGTCTGCTCTATTAAAAATTTCACATGAAAACCTTTACACCCTCCCTTACTGGCAATGTTATTTTTCAACAAAGATGGATCCAAATGCAAAGCCTTGGAGACCTTTCCTAAATCAGGAAGTTCTTCAGAAGGATAGAAAGGAGCCTCTCCTTTAATGGCAACATCCAGAATGAGAGAAAATTCCTCCAATGTCAGAGCCAAAAGATAATCAGTGAATAGAAAACAACGTAGGTGAGGGTCATAGAATTGCACCAGAGTGTGCAAAGCCCTATACTCGTATTCAGTGATGTTGCGAGAAAAATTCAGGATTCTTCCATACTCTTCTCTAAAGTTTGCCAATACCCCAGGTTCTGCCATAGACACAATCTTGTGAACAGTATCCAGAAAAAGTAATGGGAACTTGTACACTATGATGTTCTTTCTCTTCCCAGTACTCATCCTTAATGGTCTTCAAAAACCAGAATCAAAGTTAGGATGCAACCCTTCAAATGAACAAACATGTTAGGATGCAGAATGATGATGCAAATGCACACATGGGATTAAGGATGCCACACAGACTGAACAACTGCTGCACTGAACAACTGTATAATCTCAAAGGTCTGCCCAAATACCCAGAATACCAGAATGACCATAGTACCACACTGATAAAACTGCTGATCAGAAAACCGGGTATGTTGAAGGTCAAGGTTACCTGCAAACCTGTAAACACCCTGCCCTCTCACATGTGGGTACTAGAAAGCCGAGGATCCTCAATATCACGGGCTCTCAGGTCGAGAAATGATGATACGGTCACCAATTCTGGTTTGGCATCATCACCAATCGAGGAGGCCTCAACTGATTCCCCTCAAAATGAAAACATCCTATGGCAAGTCCTCAGTTTCGGCACTGAGGTCGAGAAGCAATAGTACATTCATCCCTCGGGGTACAGTACTATCGCCAAACGAGGAGCGCTTCCACTGATTCTTTCCCAAAAGGACACCCTATAGCAAGTTCCCAGCATTGGGTCCTCAGATCGACATGTGCAATGGGTTTACCATTTCTCGTCTGCCATTATCACGTCTCGGGAGGAGTTCCGTTACTGAGTTCTCGGGAATGGTCGCCAGAGTTGACAACTTTCCAGGTTACATTCAATCATCTGCACCAATGTGCAGGATAGAACATTACCGAAGAAAACCTCGTCTGGATGTGGAGTTTTCATGTATACTACGTCTGGCCAAACGCCACACGAGTCACACTACTTGCCACGCTAATCCTATGTGTATGCTCAAGCCTGGGTATTGGGCTTACCTCTCAGAACTCCCAACCCGCCAAACAGAAAAATAGTGCAGCAGCTGATAATAATATCCAATGCAGAAAATGCGGTAAAAATAAAATACAACAAATAAAGCAAAATAAAAACAATACACCCAAAGAGAACAAAGACAAGCAAGCGCTAGGATTGACTCGCTTAGGGATGGACCAGCATAGGTCAACCAGATATCCCCAGCAGAGTCGCCAGCTGTCGCTCCCAGGATTTTCATCCAGGTATAAACGCGAAAGTGGCGCGGAAAACAGAGTCGCCAGCCGTGTAAATTTATCCCAAGAGAGGGAAAGGGAACACCGCATAAACCTGAGGAAGAGGGAAAGGAATGGCCATCGCAACCATAACCTGGACTCGAGAGTCGGTTATGCGAGGGGAAGGTACTAGCACCCCACGCGTCCATCGTACTCGATGGGATCCATGCTTGTTGTCTATTCTAAGGGTGAGTTATCCTAACATCTAGGGCTGTACTAAAACGGGGGAAGGGAAAAACAAAGATAGACTCGGTAGGACATCAACGTCCTAGGCCTACGTACCCCCTTTGTGCAATGGGGAATTCAGAGTCAACGTAGTTCGGACCAAGTTCTTTTTGTGTTTTTTATGAGCGACGTTAAGTTCGCGTCCGGCAGTTAGGCTCGATGCCTGTTTGCGACTCAGACGGAAGGTAACGTGCCCTTTTTGAAAATAGCCTTTAGTTTGATGATCCCGCAGGATAAAAAGGTTTGAAGTTTGTTTGTATTCTTTAGAACAGAAGTGACTTGAGTTAGTTTATAACTCAACTTGAACCAAAGTCTATGACACAGGAACGAATGCGTCGCATGGTCGTCCCCAATGGGACGTATGCTCAGCACTCTAGAAGAGAGAAGGGGGACCCCTCAATCTTCATTTCCTATGTTTAAGGCTCGCGTACAAGGCAAGTTGACCTTATTAAGTATTTTAGAAATGTTTTGAGATGAGAAGAGGGACTCAAAAGAAAAGAAAAGACTACGGGGAAAAATCTATCCTAATGTTATCATGCAAAGATGGCCCTAAGGGGAGGTTTGACAACAACCTAGACCTAAAGAAAAGAAAAGATGAGAGAAAGAAAGAGTGAGAGTGGACATGGATAACTATCCACACCCTCAAATAACTTACCTCAGCCCCTGCATAAAAGGTTAGTACAAACAGACATAAGTGACAATAAGACAAATGAATCCCAAAAAAATCATATACCAAAGAGAAATGGTTATAAACCAAATGAAACTCAACCAAGACAGAATTTGGTTGACCTAAACATACATTATGAAGTCAAAGAAGCAATCTCAAACGATGGCACAAGTGCCTTTTCAAACAGGTAATCAGACATGATCAAAGATGTGCATATAAGAAGACCTCACACAAAGAGCAATTAAACAATTAGCAAGACACCTTTTAAAATTACCTAATTAAAACTTAACAGACCTCAACCAGTGGCAAACAACATGTCAAAAGCTCATGCCAAAATTCCCCAGATAGGTCACTCAAACAATTATACAAATTTAGATGAGAAATAAGGTTCAATATGCAAAAGAGGAGGACTAAAATGCAATATGAAATGATTTTAAAAATGAGAGAAAGCTATTTTAATGCAATTCAATGTGTTGGTGAAACAATGCAAAAAGAATGAGTTCAAAATGTTTCATGGATGATGAGAAATAAATTATACAATGCAATGTGTGCAAAATGGAGCAAACTCAAAAAGGGAATTATTAAAATAATTAATTTAGATGATAAAAATAAAATAAAAATAAAAAATAAAATTTGAGAAAATTTTATAAAACTATAAAATGCTTCATGAATTTTTTGGTGATTTTTTGGATGCAAATATATATTTTTAAAAATTAAAAATGAGAAACAAACAATTAAATAAATAAATAAATAACAAGGAAATATGCAAGGGGGTGAGTTTAGCAACAAAAATACGTTAGAAAAGGACATGGACTGAAAGGTGGGGGTACGAACAGAAGGCCCAAGACAAGAGGTCCATTAGCGAAATAAAAATAAAAAAAGGAAGTACACGTGAGACCTAGTCAACCCTCAGACTCACCAACAGCCATGAGATCAATCTAACGCGCCTTAACCAGTCAACACAATCACAAAGTAATAATGATGAACGTTCCAGATTAAGCAACACACCATAATAATCATGCATGCGGACACATAAAATCACCCAGCATTTAAAATAAGAAACACGTGAGCCACACGTGAATCACTAATGTGTTGGCTGCCTACCGTCCATCAGATCTAGCCAACGTCCCAGATCCATTAATCAAACGCGTGATATGTGATGCAGATTGAACGTGCATGATAACTATCGTGAATGGACACACACACAAACCAAGAAATAAAAACAAAAAATTAAAACGCGTGGCATGCTGTGGACCGTGGGATCAAATGAATCAACGGTTGGGAGATCATCACCTACCTCCAAACCCTTCACCGGCCTTAAACTGCACCACCCACCGGAGCTAGGGTTCCGGTCACCTGCACACAAAAATTCACCAAAACACTCAAACAAACACACTATCTTGACCAGAATTCCACAAGGATTAATAATATCACATCAAAAATCCCAAACAAGCAACACATAAGGCAACACGAATGAAAAAAGGTTAGGTCCAAAACTTTGAAACTCACGATACAATCATACCATGCGTCCAAACTCAAAGAAAAACACATCAGAATCATCAGTGGATGTCACACATCATTATGCACATCAAAAAAAGGAGTTTTTAGAGCATGCAAAGTGTTACCAACCTGAGATCACGCAACCTATTCCCTTGCTATTAGCTTCAAACGATGGATGGTTTGTGCTCTATGGATTCCAAGGATGAAGACTGTGAAAGAATTTTGCCTAAAGCCTTTGTGGATTGTGAGATTCGAATGAGAGAATCTTTAGGGTTGCAAACTTTGTTCTCCTCAAAATCACGTGTGTTCTTCTCTAACCAGTGCATGAGTAATCTTAAATACTTAGGGTTAATCCACTGATGATCACTTGGGCCTTGTTAATTCCTCACTTAATGAGTTTTGGGTGATTTTGGAAATTTGAATAATGTGAAATACACCCTCCTCCATGCATGTATCTCCAAACCCTTGATGATGGATCACTTATTTAACAATTGCTAATCACAGCTGAATTGGATTTGGGCCTTGAGATGTCTTGGTTCATGAGTTTTTAATGATCTTGCAATTTTGCACCACGTGAACTAAGTCATGAATAAGTCATGAAATTTCTTGGTTCAAAGGCCCAAAATGATCCTTAAGGAATGTTATTTGATGTTAAAATGTGGCTTGAAACAATGGAATCAATTATAGGTCACTATGTCCCAAAATGCAAAAGTTGTGAAAATGGAACCCTAAAAACCACTTTGCCTTCTTTTGATCATCACTTGAGTTTCACAAATGATATGGAGACCATCTAGTACTTGTTGGAAAGAGGAGAAAAAGATCTTCAACTTTCATGTTTGAGGAAAATTCATTTGAAGCTTCTTTGATGATGCAAAGTTAAGTTGAATGTAATGTAAGAACATGCCCAAAAAGGAAACTTTCAAATTATAGGTCATTTCCATATTTAGTAACTTTTGTATCAACCCTTGATTCTTGATAAATGGTATGGAACTTGCCCTTGGAAGACCATATGAGGATGGGGGGCCTTGAAAACCTTGGAGAGAACCTCAAAATTCCACAGTTGACTTCCCCTCTCACTGTTGACTTTTATCCAATTCTCCTGATTCCCAATCCATTGGCCAATTGAACTTCTCATGAACCAAACTGATGGACAATCTTCCATTCCTAGATACTTAGGGACCCAAGGAATACCATGGAATCAAGTCTTGCCCAAAAAATCAGAAATAAACTGACTTTATAGCAAACCCTAACTTTGGTACCCTCAGTCTAGGAGGAAATAACACAGTCTCCAAATCCAAATTCCTCTGAATATGATGTGTATCCTCTCCAACAAAGATAAGATATGTCATTTGGTGATGATAAAAACCCAAGAAGCTTGCCCATTGGAGCAATAAACCCAAGAATCTCAAAACCCTAATTTCTGCACTAGTTAGGAAAGAGTGATCCACAATACAAGGACTCTTGCTTGACCCTTTGAAGAACATCTTCTCCCCTTGGACTTGCCTCAGGCACCTTGACCCCATGCTAAGAACCAATGACATGCACATATGATAATGCAAAAATGAAATGAAACATAAGCCAGTTAGTACTAAAGTAAGGTGAGCAAATTTTGGGGTGCTACAGTGTGCTAATGCAAGACGGTAAGGTCGTGGCGTATGCTTCGAGGCAATTGAGAGTGCATGAGAAGAATTATCCTACTTATGATCTTGAATTAGCGGCTGTGGTGTTTGTGTTGAAAATTTGGAGGCATTATCTTTTTGGTGCGAGGTTTTAAGGTTTTAGTGATCACAAAAGTTTGAAATATCTGTTTGATCAGAAGGAATTGAATATGAGGCAACGAAGATGGTTGGAATTTTTGAAGGACTACGACTTTAGCTTGAATTACCATCCTGATAACGCTGATGTGGTAGCCGATGCGTTGAGTCGGAAATCGTTGCATATGTCCGCTTTAATGGTTAAGGAGTGGGAGCTTTTGGAATCGTTTAGAGATTTGAGTTTGGTATGTGAAGTGACGTCGGATAGTGTGAGCCTGGGTATGTTGAAGGTTACTAATGATTTTCTGATGACGGTAAGTGAGAAACAGAAGTTGGATGTGAAATTGGTGGATTTGATGTTGGTTGGCGGGAAAGATGCGAGTGGTGATTTTCAAGTGGATGTTAAAGGTGTGTTGAGGTTCCGTGGGCGAATTTGTATTCCGGACGATTCGGATTTGAAACAGATGATTTTGGAAGAAGGACACCGGAGTAATTTGAGTATACATCCGGGAGCGAACAAGATGTACCAAGATTTGAAAAAGATTTTCTGGTGGCCTTGATTGAAAAGAGATGTGGCTCAGTTTGTGTATGCTTGTTTGATGTGCCAGAAGTCGAAAGTGGAACATCAGAGGCCTAGTGGTTTGTTGCAACCGTTGGATATTCCAGAATGGAAATGAGATAGCATTTCGATGGATTTTGTAATAGGGTTGCCAAATACTTAGCGAGGGCATAATGCTATTTGGGTGGTTGTGGATAGGCTGACTAAATCGGCTCATTTCATTCCGATTAACATCAGTTTTTCTTTGGAACGGTTAGCTGATATTTACATCAGTGTGATTGTGAAGTTGCATGGGGTTCCGTTGAGTATTCTTTCAGATCGAGATCCAAGGTTTACCTCGAGATTTTGGGAAATTTTACAGAAGGCGTTGGGTTCTAAATTGAGATTGAGTTCGGCTTATCATCCGCAGACGGATGGTCAGACCGAGAGAACGATTCAGTCTTTGGAAGATTTGTTGCGAGCGTGTGTTTTGGAACAAGGTGATGCGTGGGATAGTTATCTTGCGTTGGTGGAATTCACGTATAATAACAGTTTCCATTCTAGTATTGGAATGGCATCGTTTGAAGCATTGTATGGATGAATATGTCGGACACCGTTGTGTTGGCATGAATCGGGCGAGAGAGCGGTGGTTGGACCGGAATTGATTCAACAGACTACAGACAAGGTAAAGTTTATTCGTGAAAAAATGAAGGCTTCTCAGAGTAGGCAAAAGAGTTATCATGATCGGAGAAGGAAAGATCTCGAGTTCCAAGAGGGCGATCATGTATTTTTGAGAGTTACACCAGTAACGGGTGTGGGTCGTGCATTGAAATTGAAGAAACTGACTTCTCGGTTTATTGGTCCTTACCAGATATCTGCGAGAGTGGGTGTTGTGGCTTATAGGGTGGCGTTGCCGCCGAGTCTGTCAAATTTGCATGATGTGTTCCATGTTTCACAGCTTCGGAAGTATGTTCCAGATCCGTCGCATGTGATTCCGATGGATAAGGTTGAGGTAAGAGAGAATCTTACAGTTGAGGCTTTACCAGTGAGTATTTTGGATCGCGAGGTGAAGCAGTTGAGGGGCAAGGAGATTTCACTTGTGAAGGTGGCGTGGGGAGGCGCTGCTGAGGGCAATTTGACTTGGGAGTTGGAGAGTCGGATGCGAGAGTCGTATCCAGAGTTGTTCGTCTCAGGTAATATTTTTGAGGACGAAAATTTCTAAGTGGGGGAGAGTTGTAACGCCCCAGTTTTGGTTATTTTTATTTAATTGAGTCATTTTGATTATTTTATTATTATATTATTTTATTTCTGATTTTTATGTGATAATATGTTATTTTTCATCGTGATTATATTTTGTCGCGTTTTGGGAATGTTTGTGAGATATTTGAGTGTAGGGGTATTTCGGTCTTTTGTCGGGTAGATATTATATTTTTCATAGAAATAGAAATAGAAAGAGAGAAAAGTAGAAAGAAAAGAAAATAGAGAGAAAAGAGAAGAAGAAAAAGGAGACGAGAAATAGAAGAGGAAAAAGAAGAAAAAGAGGAAAAACTTGTGGATTTAGGAACCGATTCAACCGACTTTTCAAACGCGATTTAATCGGGTAAGGGTGCGAAACTCGATTATACTATGATTGTGTATGATTATGTATGTTTGTGTGAAAGTTTTGTTGGTTTTTCAAATATAGGTCGAAATGAGATAAACGAGTAGAAATCGGTGTTTTCACGGTCGAAAATCGATATAAACTGTATTGTATGATCACACTGTGTGTATGAACAATCGTTGATGTTTGTTTTGCTGTTGAAATTGAGTTTGGGTGAAAAATAGGATTTTTGGGTTGGATTTTCGAAGAGGGATTTTTCTGAAAATCGCAGAGCCCACTCAGCGCGCAGATGCCCGCTCCTGGAAAAAATGCAACCTCACGAGTCAGCGGGGAGCCCGCTCAGCGCGCTCGGAGCTCGCTCAGCGTGGTCTGGGACTTCAAATATTTTATCTGTTTTCTAAATTCCGTAACTTTTGATCCGTAACTCGGATCGGGACGTTCTTTATATCGTTGGAAAGCTTATGAAATGTTCTTTCTCATAAAAATGGGTTTTGAGATTGTTGGTTGATTAAATTAAGTCGGGAATTTGAAATAGTGTCATTTTGTCGACTTTTGCCATTTTAATTGTGTGAATTTGATGTGTAATGTGCAATGTGCTGTTAATATGGATGTTGCATGACTTGTGTGCTGTTGTGTGACGAAAATGCACGTGATATATGTTGTAATGATGATTTGTGGCCTAAGGGAAAGGAAATGCTATGTGTGGTATTTGATGATATATGCATGATTATGGAATGTGTATATGTGTGCATTTAAATGTCATGAGTCATTATATGCCAAGCATCATGATATACATTCTTGTGACGTCCTGAGTGACGGATTGATTCCAGAGGGAATCTGCTATAACATCGTGCACCTTAAAAATAAGAGGTATGAATCGCCTTAAAAATAAGAGGACCGAAAGCGATGATTATAGACGATCGTGTGCCCATGTGGGGTGTGAGCGATCGGGTCGTGTGCCCGTGTGGGGTGTGAACGATCCATAAACGTCGTGTGCCCGTGTGGGGTGTGAGCGACGAGGAACATCGTATGCCCGACGGGGAGTTACAGTGATGTAACGAGCGATGATTCCAGCAGAGTTCTTGAGTGAACTAGTGATGAGAAACATTGGAAGTCGGTACCCGCATATGCATTGCATAGAGTCGTTGTGTCGGTCTCTGTGCATTTGCATAAATCATGGATTAATTGTGTATGAAATTGTGAATGTGATTGATGAGCTGGAATATGTATAATTGTATTGATGATGAGTGTATTGTGTATGACTGATGTGCATTGGTATTGGATACCTGAGAATTGTACTGTGTTGTGTTGTATTTGATTGTGGTGAATTTGTGGTGAGAATATTTTACTTGTGCATTTCTGTGTTAATATATAATTATATGCAACTATATTATGATTGTGTTTCTCACCCTTCTGCTGTTTTATAATGCTCTATGAGGCATTGCAGATTAGAGTTGCTGGAGGTCATTTTGTGAAGCTTAGGTCTTCATTCTTTTGTCGGTCGGCTCTGATATGTGACACCGGGTAGTCGGGGTGATCGAGTGTGATTATTTTGTATTATGTATATGTATCTTTTGAATTGTACATGTATGGTTGTATACGACACATACACTTCTATGATATATATATATATATATATATATATATATATATATATATATATATATATATATATATATATATATATATATATATATGAGATTCAGTTACGGATTTTCCGCTTTTATTCTGTAATTGGATTGTGGGTGTTAGGAACTTCGTTCCTTTGTTGTGCTACCTGAATTGTTGCATATCTGTATGAGCAGGGTAATTGTATTTTATTTCAAATTGATGTGGCGTCTCCAGTCTATGCCGTGAATGTGTAAATATACTCTGATGAAAATTTGTATTTTATATATTGCTTTAATAGCTTAGGGGTATAGATTGGAGGTGTTACATTTGTTATCATCGGGATAGGCTGCTATTTACTCGGTTAAGCTTGTATGTGAGTAACCAGTTACCCAGTGAAAAGTTTTGCAAAAGCTTTAAGAATTTATATCTTTTGGAATTTGGTTGGGCATTACAACGTACAGTGATGTTATTTGGTGTTAGTAATGCATCTGTAATGTTTGTGGAGTAGAGGAATCGTATCTTCCATATTTATTTGGATAAGTTCGTAATGGCTTTGATTGAGGATATTCGGATCTGTTATAAACTCAGAGGAAGAACAAATAGAGTGTTTGAGAATTGAATTACAAGTGTTGAAAAGGGGCGAAGTTTTATGCTAAGTTATTCGAGTGAGAATTTTGGTTGAAAAAGGTTAGTTTTCTTGGATATGTGATTTCTGATGAGAGTATGGTTATGGATCCATCGGAAGTAGATGCAGTTCTACAATGAGAGGCTCAGAAGTTGGTTAAGGTGATTAGAAACTTTTGGGCTTAGTTGGTTGTTACTGTAGGTTAAGGAGGATTTTGCGAAGTTAGTGCTTCTGTTATCTCAGTTGACTTGCAAAAGGTAAGTCATTTATTTGGGATGTTTGTTGTAAGGAAAGTTTCAGAGAGCTAAAGTAGAAGTTGTCTACGACTTTAGTTTTGATTCTGTATGATCCTAATAAACCGTTTGTGAGGTATTGGGATGCGTCTTTGATGAGTTCAGTCAGTGTGTTAATGCAAGATGGTAAAGTCGTGGCTTATGCTTTACGACAATTGAGGATTCATGAAAGGATCTATACTATTCCGGATTTGGGATTGGTTGCGGTTGTATTGTGTTGGAATATTTGGAGGTATTATCTTTATGGTTCTAGGTTCTAAGTGTTTAGTAATCACAAGAGTTTAGAGTACTTGTTTGGTCTGAAGGAATAGATTATGAGACAATGAGGATGGTTAGAATTCGTGACGAGTTATGAATTTGGCTTGGATTATTCTTCGGGAAAAGCTAAGGTTGTGCCTGAAAAGTTAAGTCGAAAGTTTTTATGCATGTCTGTTTTGATGATCAGAGAATTATAATTATTTGACCAGTTCAGAGACTTGTGTCTGGTGTGTGAGATAACACAGGAGAGTGTGAGGTTGGGAATATTAAAGTGAACATTGATTTTTGGCAGAGGTGAGAAAGAGTTAGACTTTGGACGTGAGATTGGTAGACTTGATGGTTTCGAGTAATCAGAGTGCGCAGCGTAAGCGTGATGTGGCACATTTTGTATTTGCGTGTGGGACTTGTAAGAGTTCATAGGTTGAACATTGGAAACATGTAGGAATGATGAGACCATTGGACGTTTCAGAATGGAAGTGTTAGGCGAAAGGTTTAAATATTATTCATGGGCTACTTTGTAGATGGATGTTTTGGTTATATGTTCGATTGGTGAATCGTAGCATTGTTGTAATATTGTTGTGTGACAAGGATGTTGGTATTATGGTTGTGTAGAGGTTGTTGAATCGATGTTGTGTCATGGAACTTTATGTTCTTGTTTGTGTTGTTGCCTCGTTCCTATCGTGTTGGGTCGAGTGCGAGTAACTAATTCCTTGTGGTGAATTAGAGGAGTGTTACCTACGGTGATGGTAACGATCTTGTTATGTTTCAGTTCAAGAGTGAACATGTGTGTTCGTAACTTGGGTATTCTTTGAGTTGTGAGTTGGTCGTCAAGTGCATTGTATGGGCATTGCATCTTGTCGTGGTAGTTGTTGTCGTTGTTGCGTTGTTGTTGTGGTTGCTGTTAGCAAGGTGGTTTGTCAGTTCGTGTTATTCGTGGTGTGCCTTTTGTTGGCATGATAGTTAGTTAGTCGGATGCGAGAGTCGTATCCGGAGTTGTTCGTATTGGTTATAGTTTTTAGGACGAAAATTTCTAAGTGGGGTAGAGTTGTAACGCCCCAGTTTTTGTTAGATTATTTAATCGAGTCGATTTAATTATTTTTATTATTATATTATTTTATTCTTGACTTTTATTTGGCAATATATTATTTTTCATCGTTATTATGTTTTATCGCGTTTTGGGAGCATTTGCGAGATATTTGAGTGTAGGGGTATTTTGGTCTTTTGTTTGGGTAGATATTATGTTTGTTTTTCATAAGAGGGAAAATAGAGAGAAAATAGAGAGAAAAGAAAGATAAGAAGGAAAAGAGAAGAAAGAGAAGAGAGAGAAAAGAGGAAAAAGAGGAAAAACTTGAAAGTTTAGGAATCGAATCAACCGACATTTCAAAACACGATTAATCGAGTAAGGGTGTGAAAGTCGATTATCCTATACTTGTGTATGATTATGTATATATGTATTTGTGTGATATTTGGTTGAAATTGGATATAGAACCAAAACCATTAATATGTTGAGATTGTTAGAATTTGATTCAAATTGTGTCTGAAATCATGTTTTAATGTTCCTAATTGCTGAGACATGTTAGATAGATGTTGTTGTGCATTCAATTGGTAATTTGCTGGTGTTTAGATGAGATTTGGAGATGATTTTGGTTGATTTTCGTAGCAGAAATTATGCAGGAAAAATTCTGGGTTTCTCTGCCCATACGCGTATCAGGCTTGGCATTACGCGTATTGGTTTGGGCAATACGCGTATGGCTAGGGGGAAACGGGGAATTACGCGTATGGAAGCTTATTTTGAACGACCTTCTGCTGATTTACGTAAGGGTACGCGTAGGTGGCATGGCATTACGCATAACAAGTGAGGCATTACGCGTATGGAGTCTTTAGTGGAAGTTTTGGGGAGAATTCAGTCTCTGCCCATACGCGTAGCACTTTGGCCATTACGCGTATGGAATGGACGAGCGAGCTGGCCAGTATGCATATGGCACAAGGAAATACGCGTATGACCAGAGAGGCTGTAGAATGGTTCCTGATTTTGCGTCTGATGCTGTAACTTTTGATCCGTAACTCGGATTGAGGTGTTCTTGGTACCGTTAGAAATCTATTGAGATGTTCTTTCTTATAAAAATGGTTTTGAGATTTGTGGCCGATTTAATTATGTCGGGAATTTGGAAATGTGTCGTTTTGCTGACTTTTACCTTCTTAATTGTATGTGATTGTTGTGTTATCATGCAATATGCTTCATATATATATCGTAGGACTTGTGTGATGTTATACGATGCGAATGCATGTGATGAAATGTTGTGAGGATGGTTTGTGGCCTAAGGGAAAGAAAATGCATTGTGTTGTGTTTGATTGTATTTGCATGATTATGGATGTGTATATGTGTGCATTTGAATGTCATGAGTCATTGTATGCCAAGCATCATGATATGCATTCTTGTGATGTCGTGTGCCCTAGTGGGAGTGAGCGACGAAACGGTTCCAGAGGGCATCCACTATAACATCGTGTGCCTTATACAAAGAGTTGTGAGCGATGATTATGGACGATCGTGTGCCTTATACAAAGAGGTGTGGCGATCGGGTCGTGTGCTTTATACAAAGACGTGTGAGCGATCCATAAACGTCGTGTGCCTTATACAAAGAGGTGTGAGCGACGTGGAACATCATTTTCCCGACGGGTTGAGAATGTTGTGTGCCTTATACAAAGAGGTGTGAGCGATCCATAAACGTCGTGTGCCTTATACAAAGAGGTGTGAGCAACGGGGAACATCGTTTAACATCGTTTTCCAATAGTTCCTGAGTGGACTGGTGATGAGAATGATGGATGGATTGGTACTGCATTTGCATAGAGTCGTTGTGTCGGTCTCTTTGCATTTGCATAAATCATGAATGGATTGATTTTGTGTGGAATTGTGAATGGAATTGATGAGTTGATATGTATATATGTTGGTGATAAATGCATTGAGCATGATTGATATGCCTTGGTGATGGATGTATGAGATATGCATTTTGTTGTTTTGTATTTGAACTATGGTGTAAATTGTGGTGAGAATGTTTTATATGTGTATTTTTGTGTTATTATATAATTGTATGCAATTATATTATGATTGTGTTTCTCACCCTTCTGCTGTGGTTTGTTGCTCTATTAGGCAATTGCAGCTTAGTAGTCTTGGAGGCTTTTGTGAAGATTAGTTCTCCATCTGTTTGTCAGTCTGTCTGCTCTGATACGTAACACGGGAGTCGGGGAACGCTTTTGTTATATATGTATACAATTGTTGAATATATTTTGTATTACTTTTGTATGTATATTTTGACGTTATAAAACAATTTATTTTGTAAAACAAGTCCGTTATGGATCTTTCCGCTTTATTCCATAATTGACCTTTCCTTTTATATGGAAAAAGTTTCCCTTTGAGGTTATTCCATTTTGTGTTATGTATCAAATAATTGAGCAGGGATTATGTTTTCTTTCCTTAATTGTGGCATCCTTGTTTCTGTCGGAAAAATAAATTTTTATTTACTCTGATTTAATTATGTATTATTTATTCGCGATGGGAATTGGGATGTTACAGTGGATGTCGGTATTAATATGAGGAATACTTCGGCTTGGAAGAACACAATCTTTAAGTTGCGGAATTGATTGGCAACATGGAATGAAATATTGTTGTCCCAAGGAGGAAGGATTACGTTGATTAAGTCGATTCTCGCCAACATACCGATTTACCCCTTTTCTTTTTATAGGGCCCCTAAGAAGATAATTAATGAGATTACTAGCAGTTAATAGCAGTTTTTTTGGGAGGCAACATCGGGCACAAGAAAGCTTGCTGGGTGGGATGGGATTCGATTTGCAATAGTAAAGAAGGAGGGAGGCTTAGGTATTAAACACGTCATTTTTTCAATCAAGAGCTTCTTAGTAAATGGCTATGTAGAATCATTTTCAATCCATAAGCAAAGGTTAAGAACGAAGGCTTGTGGAACAATACAGTGTGGCAATGGAAGTTTAATTTCATCCCGAAAATTCTGTCTTCTGCTGAATAGTTTTAGTTCTTGGAATTGGACAGATTCTGGTGGGTATTTTTCCCTCTCATAGTCAAGTAGACAACTTCATATGATGGCCTGCTAAGGAGTCTTTTTGGTTAGAAGTTCATACGAAATAATTCTCGCGTCCCAATCTTCGGTTCAGTCTCATCCCACTGTTTGCAAGATGTTGTAAGAGGTTTAGAGATCCAAAATACCCAGTAAAGTTTAGGTGTTCAGTTCGAAATTTTTACTCAATTGTCTTTCTTCTAAAGATAATATGCAGCATCGGTGACAGCTTGTTGGTGAGAATGCTTTGGTTTGCCAATTGTGCTCCATATTTGATGAAGATGTGAACCATATTTTCTACTTCTGTTCTTTTAGTTCAGTAATTTGGCTTCGTATTTGTGGTTGGCTTTGTGAAATTCTGGTCAAGCAGATCACTAAGATGTCGGACAGGATGTTGTGACACTTGATCTCTGCTTCTCACGTAAGGATAATGAGGAACATAATACAAACAGCAGAAAATAAACAACACACAAGAATTATTAATCCAGTTCGGTGATCAACAACACCTATGTCTGGGGGCTACCAAGCCAGGAATGAAATCCACTAAGCAGAATTGGTTCTAAGCTAAACTCCACCGTTTACAACTTGTCACCTAGAAACTACCCGTACTAGATTTCTGTAACACCCCGATTTTCGTAAGGATATTTATTTAATTTATTTAAATATTATATTTGTGGTTTTCTGTGATTTTTGGCAGATTGTGTCGATGTCGGTGTTTTTGTGAAGTTTTGGTTATTTTAATTAAATAATAGTATATAATATAAATATATTAGTATTATTATTAATTTAAAATAATATTAGAGGAATTGAGGGTAAGATGGACATTTTAGGAGTATTAGTGAGGGCATTATGGAGAAAGCCCAATTTTGAGGCCCAAGAGTTAAATTAACCAAAAAGGAGGAATGGAGGAGAATTAGGATTCATTTGTGGAGATCGTGAAAATAAGGAGAAAGTGCAGAGCTCTGAGGAAAAAGGGAGAAGGCGAGGATTTTCGTGAAGGTTTCCAAAGGCTCAAGAGAGAACTCATCGGATCGACAATCTAAGGTATGGGGAGTAATTGCCTTTCATTATTTTCATTATAGGATTTGATTGATTAAAGTGGATGTTGGGGATTTTGGGGTTTTGAGGGTTTATGAGTTTTGAGGTAAACTGATGACTTTGAGGGCATTCTGTGAGAATGATTGATAAGAGTCGAATTTAATCGGTAAAATAGACCTTTGGGGCAGACTTCCCTGTTGCTGTAGTTTTAACCCTGTGGTGAAGGATTTATGAGTTTATATGAAGCTTGAGAGTTTTGAAGGTTTAAGAGAAATTAAGGTTTCCCATAGGGTCCTGAATCGACCTAACAGACGTAGCTTTTAGGCCTTTGATTTCTATGATATGTTAAGGTTGTTGTAGGGATGATTTTGGGTCAATTGAGACTGTAATCGCAGGTGCTTTGGAGGTTTGGGAGCTACTGATGCGTAGCAGCGATTTGCTGTAATCGCAGGTTCGCTAGGCGAATGTTCTCCAAGGCCCGCTAGGCGATCAGCGAAGCGAATGCGCGATGTTATGAGTGTGAGTACAAAGGCGATTCTGGAGTAGAGGGTGTGATTCGCTGGAAGCCTCGCTAGGTGAAGGGAACAGGGAGTAGGTTCGCTAAGCGAACAAACTAGCGAGCATGATAGATGGTGGGGTTTTTGGTGTTTAGTGTGGGATCTGTGAGGTTCTCTGGCCACTTCGCTAGGCGAAGGCCGCAGCGAACAGGTTCGCTAGGCGAACCCTAGAGCGAACAAATGTTGTTTCACGAAATTCCATTTCTGTTGTTATGTCGTTCTGGTACTTGATGTTGTGATATTTATGATGATTTACCATGATGTTCTTGATGATATTGAGGTGCTGGTTTGTGATGTTTTGATGAATATATGATGATATGAATTTATGAAGAATTTATGAATGATGATGCACATAATGATGTTTACATGATGATGATGAATTATTGACGTTTGTGTATCATACATTCATATGCATACTCTGTGACGATGCTTCATTCCCATTGTGCAGATATGAGGTAATTATGACGTGCTCCGATTCCAAATGCGGGATCGATGCTATTGACGGGGATCTTTGGAGGGTTGATGGCCTGGTGTCCATCCTTTGTGACGATTGGTACCACATGCATGAGTCTTGTTATGCATTGCATCTTATTTGGCATTGATGAATTTGTGATATGGTTTTCCTGATGTTTTCCTTGATGATGACTTTGATGATGTCGTTTATGAAGATAATGTTGTCGCTCCCGGGATTTTCATCCAAGTACAAACGCGAAAATAGCGCGGAAGAAAGAAAGAAGAGTCGCCAGCCAGGCATTTTTATCCCAAAGAAAAGGAAGGGTAATGCTGCACAAACCCGGGAGGAAGGAAAGAACAAGGTCTCGCAAACCAAAGAGAAAGTGTAAGGGAGTCGGTTACGTGAAGGGAAGGTTATCGCACCCCTTCACGTCCGTTGTACTCGACGGGATCCACGCTTGAAGTACTGCTCAAAGGGTGATAAATGAAAAGGAACTGAGAGGGAACGAGAAACAAATGTAGGGAAAATAAAAGAAGTGCTCGAATGGGCCTTACCCCACTGCTTACGTATCTCATCGGGAACATGAGAATCAGAGCGACGTAGTTCCCCTCAACAAGGGTTGCTTTGTTTGTGTTTTTTAATAGAAATGTCAGAGTGAATTAGGTGTTGCAGCTCGCTGTATGGAGACTCAGGCGTTACCTGTTTGCGGTAGAACGGACATGACGAGTCCTTATAATGGAACGAAGGAGATGTGAAGAGAATTGGTTTATTTTTGTATTTTAGAAAGAAGTATTTTGATTATTGGTGTGTATAACGCATATTGCATTTAAGTATTTCACGTAGGATCGAATGCCTCGCATATCGACCTAAGACGGGACGTATGCTAAACATTCTAAGAAAGTGAGAGAAGACCTCACTATCTTATTCCCACATGAAAGGCACAAATCCAATATGTGTTATGCCTTTATTAAGTGTTTTTGCTTTTTGTTTTGAGATGAGAAGAAAAGAGACTCAAAGGTCAAGAAAGGTAAAATCTAATGAGGGGGACTAAGACTCAAACCCTAAAGTTATCATACATGGATGTTCCTAATGGTTAAGTGTGGTTTAGAAACCTAACTCTAAAATAAAAGAGAAGAAGAGTGAGTTCTAACTTACTTCAAAGATGGAAGTTAAGTTAAGAACTCAAAAGGGATGAAAGGGATTGAACAAAGAAAGCATTAGATGCTTATCACAATCACAACTTGAAAGCTTAAAAGAGATGAAAGGAGAGGTTGTATGTGGGTGCACACCCACACACTTGACTTACCATTAGCCCCTGAAAATGTTAGCAAAAATAATTTGCAAGTAAAGAAATAAAGAAAGAAAAACAAGTAAAGATCAAACAAGTTAAGAATTAAAGAAGCAAGGTCCTAAAGGTTGAGAAGTACTCAAGGTCAGAACTTATATTCTAATAAAGTCCTCTAAGATTAAGGTACCAAACACAATCAAACTCTGCACAAACAATGCCTTAAACATCAAAGAAATACACCATGAAAGTAGTTGATGAAAGATGAGTAAAAATACAAAATGAACATGTATTTATGCTTAAAGAAATGTCAAGGTCAGAAGTGTACATGATTTATGAATGTCTTATGATGCATATGAACAATCATACAAGTCATGGATGAAATGATTCAAGTAGAGGAAAATAGAAGAAGAAGAAAGGAAAAGGGAAGAAACAAGTTCAATTAGATGCACAAATTTACATGTTAAAGATGCATGACATATGAAATGAGTATGAGTGCCTATAGCCCAGTAGCATACAATTGATGATATGCAAATGGCAAGCATAAAATGGCATACACAATGCAAGCACAAATCATGTAGAACACAAGAAGAAATGAGATGTCGAATTAGGTAAAAAATGAAAGTTAAAATGCATAAACACACATCAATGGTAAACACAAACCATAATGACCTAGGAATGAACCAAGAAGGACCTATAATATTCAATAAACGACCTATAAAACATCTCAACAAACAATGCAAGGCAACTTGGTCACATCACACCCAAAACTCAAAAACAATTCACTTGAGGATCAACATGCATCAAGGCAATTAAGGTGAACCAAAACACATTAGAAAGATGATAAAAATTTACAAGAATCATATCACATTAGTACAACCAGGGAACAAACACATCACAAAAATATAGGTCAAAACCTTTTAAGGATCATATTCAAACATGCCTCACAATTCACAAAGATCAAATATTATTGATGCACAAAGATCACCTCTAAACTCTAAGATAAAATGACTTTAAAAATCAACAAGAATATGGATTAAATGCATCAAGATATGTAATAGGATCAAACCAAATGCCATTCAAAAAATCAGAAAGAAACTAGTTCAAATAAATTGAAAATGTACCAAGTATCATGAAAAATGTATTCTAAAAGGAAAATAAAAAAAATTAAGAAAATATGAGCAAAATTCCATAAACTCATAATTAAAAGTCATGGAAAATTATTTTAATGTGTCCAGATGGTTGGTGAATTTTTATAGAATTTTTAGAATACATTTGGTATTTTTGATAAGAGGAAATGGAACATGTACAAAAAAGAAAATTAAAATACAAAGAAAATGATGCAGGGGGTGTGGCGAAAGTAAATTTTCAGTTTAAAATGGAATTGGGCTTAACGTGTGGTATGTAAAAAGCAATTTAAAAACCCAGTCCATAAAGGCGCGTGTGTGTGGCATTAAGGCGTATACTCAGTCAAAGTTGGACCCAATCAGAACCACATGATCCATCGGGCAATAATAATCAAGAAAAATATAACAATCCAACGCATCACAAGGCATGCACATGATAACAACCATACGGACGCACACATGTAAGCATCTGAGACCCAAAATGAAATCACGTGTGAGGCACATGTCTCATTAATGTGCTGGCAAGCTAATAAGCGTTGGATCAAACAAAATCAGGCGACCAGGTTTTATAATCCAAAACCCTAACTGAAAATGTCCACCGGCCGGAGAAGGGCCTCCAGTCATCTTCTCCGGCGAAGCGCCACCACCTGCAACCATCAAATTCTCCAGAAATTCACAAGCCATACATCAAACGAAAGAGGAAGTCACGTAGAACATAGATCCACCATTCAAATTCATAAACAATGCCTGATCAGAGAGAATCGAACAAGAGAAATTTGCCCTAGGTTCTGCAACTATGCTCTTAGAGAGCCTATCAACTATCCAGATCATTCATAGCTTCTAGTAAGCTTCATAAACAACAAAAACAAGCTTAAACGAAGTGAATTCGATGCAATAAAAGTTGAAGAAATTTGAACCTGAAACTGATGAAACCTTGAATCAAAAGAAAACCAGAGGTGATCTTTAAGTTCTTGAGCTTGAACTGAGCAAAATAAATGCTATGGAACTTGAGATCTTGAAGAAAACCATAATGAAATTCCAACTGAACTGAAACTGCACTTGATGAATTGAACTTATTCTCTCTTATTCTTGATCAGAGATGAACCATTGATGATGATAAAGATGAAATATGGATGAAGATGATGATGAAATCGTGCAGAGAGAGATATAATTCAGAGAAATTCAGAGAGTGTTTTATGAGAAATCAAGCAAAATGAAGTGTTGTTGTTCAATTCAGTTAGAGGTTTCTATTTATAAGTGAGTTTAAGATCTGACCAACTCAGTTGATGGTTAGAACCTGAGTTAGGTTAATTGTGGTGTTAGAGGCAAAGTATGAGGTGTGTTGAGCAATTTGAAGTGGAGAGAAGAGAACCGTGTGTTATGTTTATGTTATGGTGATGATGGTTAAATGAATGATGGTGATGATGTTATGTTGTGTAGCAGCAGAAACTTGGTGAACAAGCTTGGTATTTTCCTTTTTGGTGCATGATAGCATGGCATGTCATGTATGTATAAGGATTGTGTTTGTCCAAAAGAAGTAAAGAGTGGACTGGTATGAAGTGTTTGATGTATGCGTGTGAATTGACCAAAGCAAAACAATACAAACTTCTCATGTTTGGTTATCAAAATGCAATGGAAACAATGAAGTTGGCAACTGAAAATCTCTAAGCATAGTACATGAAATGAGATGATTTTGGTGGCTATGGAAAGAGGGGACATCAAAGAACAATGTTGATGTTGAAATCAAATTGAATGGAAGCTTGGAAGATGATGCAAAATGACTTGAAACTCAAGTGGACAAACTGACTTTGGTGGGCAAGAAAATGCGCCCATGGGGCAAGCATTCTTGGGCATGTTTTCAGTTGTGAGCGCCCCTCTTTGAACCCTCATATGACCCTTATGACTTGTTCAAATGAAAAAATGTCTAACATCAAAGTTGAAGAGGAAATAGAGATGAACAACTTTAATGTTCAACCATTTTTCATTTGAAGCATTCTTGATGGAGAAAATTGGCTTGACATTTGGCACACCACCAGTTTGATGAAATTATGGCCTGTAGGCCTGAACTTGCATTGCCATGACTTGAAATTTGCCTTGATTTTGCTCCACTTTTATTGATCATAACTCTCTCAATTTTGATCCAATGGAAGAGTTCTTCATATGGATTTGAATCTTGGAATGTGATATTTAATTGGCTCAACTTGGGCCTGAAGTTTGAAGCTTTTATCTTGAAGAAAGAATGCCTTGAAGTGTAGTGCAAAATGGTCCAAACTTGCCATTTTTGGAAACCCTAAGTTTCTAAATTTGGCAACTTTGTACAATTCTTGATTTTTTATGATTCCTCCATCATTTTTTAATCAAATCTTGTCCATTGAACATATGTAACTTGAATTGCATGAATTTGACCTAAAAAAGTCAGGAGTTAACTTTTCCTCTGCACAGTTGACTTTTTCCCCAATTTCTTGATTCTCAAGCAACTGACCAATTGAACCTCTTCTGAAATGAACCAATGGGCAATCTTCCATCCTTAGATACTTGACATCATGTGGAAAACATTGAGATACAATTTGAACCAAAATTTCACCAAGAGACTGCTTGAATCATAAACCCTAATTTTGACTGCTTTTGATAGGAGATGATGACTGCTCAATCTTCTTGCTGAATTCCCATCTTCCAATGACTTGTGGGATAAAATGAGATGATATATGATATAAGAGACCTTTGAGGCTTGTTGGGAGGCCCTTGACTCTAGCTCTCTTGCCTTGGATGATCAATACTCTGAAAACCACTAATCACATGCCCTATGCTGAATGCAAAGATGAATGCTTTATTTTTCTATGACTTGAATGCAATGTAATGCAATGAAAGCACATGCTAAATGAGAGGGAAAATTTTGGGGTGTTACAGCTGCCGCTATTCAATCACTGTAGACCTGAATGGATGATAGCGGTTGCTTTCAGACTTTCAAGGTATGGAGGGATTGAATACCAAGAAAAACCAGAAAATTTGCACTCTGTGGAGAAGAAGAAAAGGGATATAAACCCATCCAAATGAACTCTGCTTGGATAAAACTCTGATAAGAAGAAAAGCACTGGAGAGATGTCTTTTGAAAGATGCCAAACGACTACTGGCTTGCCACACTGCGGGTGGACTTTAAGAATGTCTTTTGTACGACACCAGACGACTACTGGCTTACCACACTGCGGGTTGACTTTAACAATGTCTTTCGTACGACGCCAGACGACTACTGGCTTGCCACACTGCGGGTGGACTTTAACAACGTCTTTTGTACGATGCCAGATGACTACTAGCTTGCCACACTGCGGGTGGACTTTTACAACGTCTTTTGTACGACGTCAGACGACTAATGGCTTGCCACACTGCGGGTGGACTTTAACAACGTCTTTTGTACGATGCCAGACGACTACTGGCTTGCCACACTGCGGGTGGACTCTCGCCAATCTGCGGTTGGTCTTGAAACTGTCTTTTAAATGGAGTCAGACGACTACTAACTTGCCACACTGCGGGTGGACTTTCGCCAATCTACGGTTGTCTTTACCCTGCTTTGCCACCCTAAGATGGACTTTTGCCAATCTGCGGTTGGACTTTGCTGATTTGCCACCCTAAGATAGACTTTTGCCAATCTGCAGTTGGACTTTGCTGATTTGCCACCCTAAGATGGACTTTTACCAATCTGCGGCTGGACTTTGCCGATTTACCACCCTAAGATGGACTTTTGCCAATCTGCGGTTGGACTTTGCTTTGTCTTTCGAATAAAACCGGACAAATGCCGACGGGCCACGCTGCGGGTGGACTTTTGAAAGATGCCTTTTGGATGAAGTCAGTTGACTTACTAATTGGCCACACTGCGGGTGGACTTTTGCAAAAATTCAACACTGGATTACGCTCTACATACATATCAGACATCCCTGCTGACTCTGTTGAGGAATAATGATCAATGATTTGACCTCAGAATCTCCTGAAAGGATAATATATCTGCCAGAGAATGACTGAACAATCCGTCTACTCCAAATTGACACACTTGCCAAAAATAAATTGGACTTTGAGATATAGGGAAGTGATGACTCTGCCAGGAATTATTTCATCTGCCTGGGGATGAATTCTAATAATAGCAACTCCGCTGGAAGAATGACAACTTTTCGACTTGGCTGGGGAAAGAATGTACTAACACTCTGTTGAGGAAAAGATTTTGTTGATCTGATAAACCTCTGCGGGGAGAAAAAGTAACTCAGCTGGGGAGTATTACTGACAAGATTCAATGCTGACCTCTGTGGGGGATGCAACCGTATTTAGCCCTAGTTGTTGAGCAATGAATTATAATCTCTTCTTGCTGAGAACAAAACGCCGGGGACACGATCTTGCTGGGGACCGGAGCTACTCCGTCGGGGATACGCAAACCCTGGTTAGAAGACATTTTGTTGCGACATGCTAGGAAAGAGTCCTTAGAGATCTGCTGGGAAAACACAAAGCAAATCCACGGTAGTCTGTTGAGGAACAAAGCTATCGAGCTTAAAATAAGAGCCACGATGTTCCACGCTAGGCGCACCTTCCGCTTGACGACTCCACTGGGGATAATGAGTTTACAACAAACTCTGATGGGGAGAACCGTTTCAAAGCGTCTCGTGCTGGGGATGCCCCTTAAAAGGATTTTACAGAAGGCCGAGCATCTTTAAACTCTTAAGTAAATGCCGAGACTTGAGCTAAGAATACAACAATTGAGAGGTCACTCTACTGGAGATAATAGATCTGGAACACATCTTTCCAGAGGGATTTCATGATGCCCCATGCTTGGGAGGATCACAAACTCACCTTTGCCCCAGATTACAAGGTTGATCTGAAGAAATCGTCCCAAGAGAACTTTACAGAAGATTTGGCATCTTCAAACTCCTGGACACTCAATGAGTTTTGACCATTAACTGTGAGGTCTATGAAGCATCTCTACTTGGAAATTTGCAACCGTTATCGACACAGAAACGCTTGTAGTTGTCGGAAGTATTGAATAGGAGAATCGACTTAATAAGATACCATGATACCCAGTGGCCATTAACTTGTTGATATCGAATCTTCGTGAGCGACCGTCTGCTGATTAATGGACTCAATTAATAAACGTTGTGACAAAAGGGTGACATGTGAACCCTTTCCTAAACATGATTACCCCGGTGTTCTACAAGCAAAAGGATATGCTCATATGCCCCGTGCCGGATATGACTTCTGCAACTGAGAAAATCCAACTCTGAACCATCACTTGTTGGGGGGAGCACCCAACAATGCTTGGCGCTGAAAATGACTCCATGTTAGGCTTTTGAATGTAAACCTGCAACAAGAGAAATGCACACATATGTAAACCTGCAACAAGAGAAATGCACACATATGTAAGCCTCAATGTTTTCAATGATGCAATGTTTTTTATAAAAAATTCAGGCGTTTTTGCAAACAAAACAGTAAAATGAAAACAAATAGGAAGCTTTTTTTACTGAATAACCAACTTTATTGATTGAAATGCCCAGAATAGGCAAGTACATCAGGAAGCAATCCCTAGAAAGAGGAGATTGCTGTAAATTGAGAAAAGAAACTATCCTAATGGCAACGCGAAAACGGCATTTCACTGAGTTTCAATTCTGCTATGACTAGTATGTCTTCAAGACTTTCTGATTATCTTCACTTTCTGAGGAGAATGATTGGACTGATTCCTACCCTTTGGAGATTTCCAGTTTGAGTGAAACGATGAGGCAGTACAGATGACTCAGATCGCAGTCTTCGCTTAATCCCTCTTTTGCGTGGACCGCCCTTTTCGGGTTTTCAATCCACCGGGATACCCTTTCTTGCCTGAGTTGTCCTTGCGGATTTTCAACTCACCAGGTGTACAATTTTTTTTATTTTATATCCCTAATTTTTGCCCAAACCTTTTTATTCTGTTTTAATGGCTCGCCGGGATGCCCTTTTTTGCCTGGACTTTTCTTTTTTTTTTCTTTTTTTCTTTTTTTCTTTTTTTTTTTTGTCTAGCGGGTCTATTTATGCGAAGTATTTTTTGACTGCGTCTGAGTTGACAGGGGATGGAAAATCTTCACCATCCATGGTTGCAAGCATCAAGGCTCCGCCAGAGAAAACCTTTTTAACCACATATGGACCTTCATAGTTCGGTGTCCATTTTCCCCTATGATCTGTGTTTGGAGGATGAATCTTTCTAAGTACCAATTCACTAACTTGATACTCCCGAGGTCGCACTTTCTGATCAAATGCTCGCTTCATTCTTCTCTTATATAATTGACCATGACAAATAGCTGCTAGTCTCTTTTCCTCAACTAGGCTCAGCTCATTGAATGGGTGTGAACCCATTCTGCCTCATCCAGTTTGACATCCATCATAACTCTCAGCGAGGGAATCTCAACCTCAACTGGTAGGACTGCCTCCATACCATACACAAGTGAGAACGGTGTTGCCCCAGTAGATGTCCTTACTGATGTTCGGTACCCATGCAAGGCAAACGGTAACATCTCATGCCAATCTTTGTAGGTCACCACCATCTTTTGTACAATCTTCTTGATATTCTTATTGGCCGCTTCAACAACGCCATTCATCTTTGGACGGTACGACGAAGAATTGTGATGCTCAATTTTTAAGTCCCGACATAATTCTGCCATCATTTTGTTGTTGAGATTAGAACCATTATTAGTAATGATTCTTTCAGGCACTCCATAGCGACAGATGATATCTCTTTTCAGAAATATGGCTACCACCTGCTTGGTGACATTAGCATAAGACGCCGCTTCCACCCACTTGGTAAAGTAATCAATAGCGACCAAGATGAAGCGATGGCCGTTGGAAGCAGTTGGCTCAATCTTTCCAATCATGTCAATGCCCCACATTGCAAAGGGCCAAGGAGAAGACATGACGTTCAACGGATTCGGAGGTACATGCACTTTATCTGCATAAATTTGACATTTGTGGCATTTGCGGGCGTATGAACAACAATCTACATCCATAGTCAACCAATAATACCCCGACCTCAATAGTTTCTTTGCCATTGCATGTCCTCCGGCATGGGTACCGAAAGAGCCTTCGTGCACTTCTTACATCAACATGTTTGCGTCGTGTCTATCCACGCATCTGAGCATAACCATGTCAAAGTTTCATTTGTACAACACATCCTCATTCAAGAAGAAACTACCAGCCAATCTCCTCAAAGTCTTCTTATCTTTTGTAGATGCCCCCGGCGGGTACTCTTGACTCTTCAAGAAGCATTTGATATCATGAAACCACGGCTTGTCATCAGGCGTTGCATCAACAGCAAACACAAATGCAGGTCTGTCAAGACGATACACATTAATCTTGGGTACATGGTTCCACCTTTGCACTTTGATCATAGAAGACAATGTGGCCAAGGCATCAACAAACTTATTCTCATCTCGAGGAATATGATACAACTTTACCGTTGTGAAAAACGGCAGTAGTCTTCTCGTATAATCTCTATACGGAATCAGATGTGTCTGGTGCGTGTACCAGTTCCCATTCACTTGATTGATTACCAAAGCTGAAATACCAAAGATATCGAGGGTCTTAATTCGCAAATTAATCGCCTCCTCGATCCCCATTATACAAGCTTCATATTCTGCTTCATTGTTGGTGCATCCGAAAGTTACTCGGGCAATGAAGGGCATATGGACCCCTTCTGGCGTGATAAGAACTGCTCCAACTCCGCATCCATTCATGTTGACGGCCCCATCAAACATCAAACTCCATTTGGATTCAGGATCTGGCCCCTCCTCCGGGAGTGGTTCCTCGCAGTCTTTAACTTTGAGAAACATGATGTCCTCATCGGGGAAATCAAATTTCATGGGTTGATAATCATCAATAGGCTGCTGCGCAAGATAGTCTGACAGGATACTTCCTTTGATGGCTTTCTGAGAAGTATACTGGATATCATATTCAGTCAACACCATCTGCCAACGTGCAACCCGTCCGGTCAATGCTGGTTTCTTAAATATGTACTTGACAGGGTCCATCTTTGAAATTAACAAGGTTGTATGAGTGAGCATATATTGCCTCAATCGCTTAGCAGCCCATGCAAGTGCACAACATGTCCTCTCAAGCATTGAGTATCGGGATTCGCAATCATTGAGTTTTTTGTTTAAGTAGTAAATGGCGTGCTCCTTCTTACCCGTCTCGTCATGTTGACCGAGAACTTAACCCATGGATCCTTCAAGCACAGTCAAATACATGATCAATGGTCTCCCTGGAATTAGAGGCATGAGAATTGGAGGTTCCCGCAAATATTCTTTTATTTTCTCGAAAGCCCTTTGGCAATCGTCATTCCACCTGACCGCTTGCTCTTTTCTTAATAGCTTAAATATTGGTTCACAAGTGGCTGTGAGGTGAGATATGAACCGTGCAATGTAGTTCAATCTACCTAGGAAACCACGTACTTCTTTTTCTGTTCTTAGTACAGGCATTTCTTGTATCGCTTTTATTTTGGCGGGATCAACCTCAATTCCTTTTTCGCTTATGATGAAACCCAGCAATTTACCGGACCGCACTCCGAAAGTGCACTTGTTCAGATTCAGCCTGAGTCTAAACTTCCTCAATCTTTCAAACAGTTTTTGCAGATTGACCTGATGCTCTTCTTCTGTTCGAGACTTAGCAATCATATCATCCACATAACACTCAATCTCTTTGTGAATCAAATCGTGGAATAGTGTTACCATAGCTCGCTGATACGTTGTCCCAGCGTTCTCCAACCCAAAAGGCATCACCTTGTAACAGAAGGTACCCCACAGGGTAATGAACGTTGTCTTCTCCATGTCTTCCGGTGCCATCTTGATTTGATTGTACCCGGAGAAGCCATCCATGAAGGAGAATACCGAGAAATGAGCGGTGTTGTCAACCAGTACATTAATATGAGGTAAAGGAAAGTCATCTTTCGGACTTACTCTGTTTAGATCCTGGTAATCAACGCATATTTTAACCTTACCATCTTTCTTCAACACAGGAACAATATTTACAACCCATGGTGAGTAATTGGTGACGGCCAGAAATCCCGCATCTAACTGTTTTTGTACCTCCTCCTTGATTTTGAGAGCCATTTCTGGTTTAGTTCTCCGGAGCTTTTGTTTGACAGGAGGACAACCCTCTTTCAACGGCAACCTGTGCACAACAATGTCAGTATCTAACCCTGGCATATCTTGATACGACCAGGCAAAGATGTCAACATATTCCCGCATCATACTGATCAGCTCTTTCTTCACTTCAGCCTGCAGACCGGCTCCAATCTTAATCTCTTTCTTGGCGTCCTTGGAACCAATGTTGATAACCTCAATTGTCTCTTGGTGAGGTTGAATGACCCTCTCCTCCTGCTTCACCAATCTGGCCAATTCCTCGGGAACTTCACAGTTTTCTTCATCCCCCTCTTCGGCTTGATATATTGATTATCAAAGTCATACTTGGCCATAGCAGAATCATTATCAATGAAATCTGGGTGATTAAGTCTACATGATTGAGGGTCATGCTTTATTTTAGAATGAGACTTTTTGAAAAAATAAACAACAAAAACATAAACATTTCCATTTTATTGTTTTTTCTGCAAAAATAAAAAAAGCAAAGACAGGGAACACAAAATTTGAATGCAAAACGTCCTTTATTAATGATAAAAACATTGCAAATGCAATTATGATGCCCTACAAATGGATCTACACGCCTTGGGCAGAGCGCGAGATTTTAACATGCAACAAAGAAGAACAAAGAAAATTACTCTGTTTTTGAACAATTTCTTCAACAGACCAATTGCAAAGCTCTTGACCCAGTACACACGGCGCACCCAATTGTCGAGATCACAATCACTGTCGACGCCATCTTCACTTGTAGCGCACATCTGATTTGGATTAATGATTCCCCCGCTGTAGAAAGTAATCGGCCCCTTGCGCGCTGTTGCAGCAACCTGATATGGATTATAGCCTATACCGAACTTATCTTCCTTTGCAGAGACTTCAATCAATTTACCCCAACCTTGGGCATTACCTGCTTTGACTACTTCCACTGCCCGTCTGTAAGAAGCAATAGAAGTACCCACCTGTTCTTCGCTCTAAGAAGGTACCGCCTGTGAAGACGAATCACCAATATTAACTGCCTCAAATGCTTGACTTAGCATCTCATGGATCTCTCCATCCATTTCCACGTACTTAAAGGTAGACAGCTGACTTACGAAGATGTCTTCTTCTCCACATACAGTCACCACTTGACCCTTAACCACATATTTCAACTTTTGATGCAACGTAGATGTTACTGCCCCAGCGGCATGAATCCACGGTCTGCCTAACAAGCAACTATATGCAGGCTGAATGTCCATCACGTAGAACACGCACTTAAACACTTGAGGACCAATTTTTATTGGGAGTTCTACCTCTCCGAATACAGAACGTTTCGAACCATCGAAAGCTCTCACTACCAAATCACTTGGTTTTAGAATAATTTCATCAGCGTCTAACTTCATTAAGGCCTTCTTTGGTAACACATTCAGGGAAGACCCTGTGTCCACCAACACATGAGATAATACTGCCCCTTTACACTCCAGGGTGATGTGTAATGCCCTGTTGTGATTACGACCCTCGGTAGTCAAATCAAAATTTGTAAAACCTAACCCATGGCTAGCATTGACATTAGAAACAACCGACTCCAATTGATTCACAGTAATCTCTTGAGGTACATAGGCCATATTCAAGACCTTCAAAAGTGCCTCTCGATGAGCTGCAGAACACATAAGCAACGACAAGATAGAAATTTTTGATGGCGTTTGGTTCAACTGATCGATCACTTTATAATCACTCTTTTTGATAAGTCTCATGAACTCCTCGACTTCTTTCTCAAAAGTACCTTTATGCACAGATTCAGGAATAACAACCTCCTCTGTAGCCACCTGTTTGCCCTTGGCTTTGGCTACTGCCTCAGCTTTAGCATTAGTTCTCAAAGTCTGTGGAGCAAACAAGCATCCACTTCTGGTGAACCCACCAAGACCTCCAACATTATCAATACTAGAACTATCCCCAGTTAGAGTTTCCACCTCTTTCTTTTCTCCTTGGTAGTAAACATCTGCACCGTAGTGCCATGGAATAGCCCGCTCACTAGTATAAGGAACTGGTCATGGTACCGTAATAGTAACAGGACTTACTACAGCAGGCAAAATGGTAGCAGCAGGCGAGGGCACTTGAATTTCAGCTGGCGTAAAATAAATGGTAACAGCTGACACATCATCATCCTTTTTGTCCCCCTGATCGAACTGTAGACAACCCTCATCAATCAAACTTTGAATACCGGCCTTTAGTTTATCACAACCATTACTCTGATTCTTGCAATCAACACAACCTTCTTCACAGCCAGGGAACACTTGCCCTTTCAACAACCGAGTCTTCACAAAACTCAAAGGAGTCTTCACCCTGTTCACATCAGTTACCAAATTCAAAACTTTCCCATCTTCAATGGCGTTGACCTTTGGTACATTATGATCTGGCATAGGATTCTGAAGCACATTCGGTGGAGTTGAGAAATTAATTGCCTTGGCATCAATCAAGTCCTGTACCTTATGCTGAAACGCCCAACACTTTTCAGTGGTGTGCGCCAGAGCACCTGAATGGAAATCGCAGCGGGCATTAGCATCATAATTGGGTGGCAAGTTACCGGCAACAGGAGGTCACATGGTACGAAGTTCAACCAATTTCAGTTGGAGTAACTGGGGTAACAAAGCTGAGTAAGTCATAGGAAGAGGGTCAATTTTGCGGTCCCTCTGCCTAGACCTTTGTTAGAACTGTGGTCGTTGTTGTTGAACCTGCTGTTGTGGCCGCTGTTACTGAACAGGTAGTGTTGGAATTGTCACTGCATCCACTTGGTGATAAGCATGAGAACGTCCTTTTACCCGTCCTTTATACACATCACTTGTCTCGCCTTTTCTCCTTCTCTGCCCATTAGCAAAAGGCTTCTTTGTTCCTGAAGAGCTAGCACCACTGACATCTTGTATTTTTCCAAGCTTCAGCAAACTTTCAATCCTTTCCCCAGCGATTACAATGTCTGCAAACCCAGTTAAAGGACAGGCGGCCAACCTATCAAGATAAGTTCCCTGAAGAGTACCCATAAACATGTCGGTCATCTCTCGGTCCTGCAGTGGAGGTTGAACCATGGCAGCCAACTAGCGTCATCTTTGAGCATATTCCTTAAAACTCTCCTTCGCATTCTGAGCCATACTCTGCAGCTGAGTACGGTTTGGAGCCATATCCATGTTGTATTGATACTGCTTGACAAAAGCATGAGCTAACTCCTTCCAGTTCCTTACAGAAGTCCTGCTCAACTTCATATACCATTCTTGAGATGCCCCAGTAAGGCTGTCTTGGAAATAATACATCCACAATTTCTCATCATCAGTATGAGAGCTATCCTCCCCATATAGGATTGAAGATGAGTTTTAGGACAAGTAGTGCCATTGTACTTGTCAAATGTTGGTGGCTTGAACTTATGTGAAATTCTTACTCCAGGTACCAATCCCAAGTCATAGACATCAAAACCAAGAGTGTTTTGGGATTCAATGGATCTAATTTTTTCAGCGAGCTCATCGAATCGGCGAGTGTTCTCATCTTCAGCATCTAACAGAGTGAACTGATCCTCTTGGTTATCTTCTACAACCTGAAGCACCCCAGTATTTCTAGGAGGGTCACCGCCTGCATTAACGCCATCCTGATTACCATTGCCATTCTGCACCTCTACCTGTGGCCGCTCGACCATTGCCCTGAGTCTCTCCTGATTTTGAGCCATACCAGTCATTAATGTCATGAACTAGTCCATCATGTTCCTCAACTCAGCCAACTAAGTTTTCATCTAATCCATGATCTTAGCTTGGTTTCTGCGAGTTGCGTACCGGTGGACGTGGATATCAGCTATAGTGCCTGAAACTGAATAAAGGTTAGAAACCCTGCAACGAGTACCTGAAAAGCAAGCAACAAAATGCAAAATGATATATGCTATGCAATGTCATGTTTATTCATTTCGAGGCATTCCTTCCTTTGATTCCAGTTTTGACCAAAATGGAATAACGCATACACCTGCAATTGCTAATATTGATAGAACATCAGAGGTGCACATTAATGAATCAGAACATCCATCATATACGGCCCAGTGAGTGTGTGAACCATTGTATAATTTGATGAAGAATCCACCTCATAGAATCAAGAATACCAAAACGAAATACCCATAGCATAAATGAAAACCCACAACCAGGTGTGGAACTGTCAAATACAAATTTGTTCTGAACAAATACACCTGAAAGCATGAATACAAACAAAAGAAAACCCATCAACAATCCTGATGGTGAGTTCTCGGAACAACAACGAAAATACTTCAGACACTAAGCCCATACAAGTCTTCCCAAACCTCCTTGAGAAGTGCTTCGGTAACTGGATCATTAGGGCGCTCTGTGAGACTCCTGATCAACTGACTCCTTATCTTGACAGCTTCCTCCAGCTTCCTGATTTGATCTTTAACAGTTAAATCTTTTACTTTCTTTACTCCATCGCGGACCTTCAGCTCTTCAATCTCTCGGTTGGCTGAACTAACTTTCTTGAGAAATTCGCTCTCTTTACTCTTCAAATTCTTTTACAACTCATCATTTTCAGCCCTGATTCATGCTTCAATCTTCCTTCGGCACTCTGAGAACTCATCCCATCTCTACTGCCCTTTGGCAAGTGCATTTTCAGACTTTGTCAACTGCTTGTTGATACGCTTGCACGCCTCGTTTAATGCCATCTCATTTTGTTTAATATTGCGAATATAGACAGTGTCCTCAGCAATTCTTTTCTCATTTTTCTCATAACGCTCGGTTAACTTTTGGACTTCATGCTCAACCTTACGCTTTTCACAAAGCGTCTTTCGGAGTCCTTCACTTAGCTTCTTATTCATCTTAACTGCCTTGTCCTTTTCCGCCTTAAGCTTGTTGTATTCAATAACACTTATCATGGTTACAGGTTCAACAGCAACTGGGTCTGACGGACCATCCATAGAGAATGGAAAAAGAGTGATCTGGGCTCTTCTTTTCAACCATGCATCATACTGAGGAGAAGACACGTTATTGCACTTGCCAAAGACAACCTTACCTTTGGTTTTCAAATTGCCCTAGGCTCCGGCCGCTTGGCTTACCAACAAAAGATTATATTTCACAGGGAAAAAGAAGGATTCTTCTAATTCGCTATCCTTCAGAGGATCTATTAAAGCAAATCCCAACTGTCTCCTTAAGATAACATGATTGTAATTGATGCAACCCTTTATTCCCAAGAGTGGCACATTTGGATGTCTTCCACAACTACAAATAAAATTCCCACCCATCGTTCTTCAATCAAACCAACGAATATCTTTTGCCGTCAACTTAATCAGCCTTTTAGCCCAATTCATTGAAGGATGAGGATTCAAGAAAGCCTCGGAATTCGGTAAGTGTCTCATGAGCCATTTATGAAACAAAGGTGCACAACATCGAACCAATCCCCCTCGTTTCTTCTCATTCTTATAATGCAAAGAATAATACAAATCACCCAAGAGTGTAGGTATAGGATTCCTCAACACAAAGATATGGATGGCTCTCATGTCTACAAACTTGGACTCATCAGCAAACAACATAATCCCATAAATGCTCAAGGACAGAATAGCACAAACTGTTTCCCATTGAGCCTTAGCAGCACACTCTTCAGCTTTGGCAACCAAGAAATCCAGATGAAAACCGGATAAACCTCCTTTGGTGGCGAGGTTATCTTTTACCACAGGTACACTCAGATGGAGAGCCTTAGCTACCTCCTCCTACTTCAGGGGACGCATATCAGAGTTAAAAGGAAACTGGTGTTTGAGAGGCACACCTAGAAGAAAGGCATACTCTTCTAGCATCGGAGCCAACTGAAAGTCCGAAAAAGTGAAGCACCTTAACTGTGGGTCATAAAACTGCAAGCAAGTATGAATAACACTCCTCTCTGAAGTATTCAAATCATCAACCATAGTCAGAATCTCTCCATGAGCCTTTCGGAACATACCCACATAATCTGGAGTAATAAGAGATACCATCTTCTATAACTGACCCACCTTGGTGTCAAAGAACGTGTAATGCACATTATTCTTTCTTGGAACATTCATAGCTGCAAAGGGAACTGTCAACCGGAATCAAAAGGAAGTATACCCTACAAATGAATAAACATGAGCGTTAAATGCAAAAATGTGAATGATGATATGTATGCAAGGGCATGTGATCAATGTTGAACATATATTGCTGAACCCACTGTACTGTTGTCTGAATTTGGTGAGATACACAAAACCAGGATCAGAGGTCCAGTAACAAATCCAGAACAAATAGGAACCAGTCAGGATCAAAGGTTCAGCAACAAATCCAGAACAACAAGAAAACCAGGTATGATCAAGGTCAATGGTTCCTGCACACCTGTAAACAATCCCCCCAATCTCACATGCATGTACTAGAAAGTGAGGATTCTCAAATTCAGATCTCGGAATGAGAGGCAATAGCACATTCAGCCCAAAGGATACAATACTACCGCATACAAAGAGATCGTCCTCTGATTCACCTCAAAATAAAGAGGGGTCATCCTGAAAGGTCATCCAGACTTAACAGCTCTTTTAGATAGCTCTACTATTGTGGCAGACCCACAACGCAGAATTCTCTAGACAGAACCACATCCAGATTGTGTTTCCTATTCCCTCCTCACAACGAAATGGAGCGTGAGAGGATACGAAACACACTAAACATAAGTGCACTCAGGCCTGTGTACTGGGCCTATCTCTCAGATTCCCCATCCCACCAAATAGAAACAACACAGTCCAGTATAATAATGATATGTAATGTAGTAAATGCAGTAAATACAGTAATGTACAGTAAAGCCGTAAAACAGTGAAACAGCAAAAACAGCATCAAAGTAAACACCCAATGAAAGAAAAACAAACAAGCGATAGGATTGACTCGCTTAAGGAACCAAATTCCCCAGTAGAGTCGCCAGCTGTCGCTCCCGGGATTTTCATCCAAGTACAAACGCGAAAGTGGCGCGGAAGAAAGAAAGAAGAGTCGCCAGCCAAGCATTTTTATCCCGAAGAAAGGGAAGGGTAATGCTGCATAAACCCGGAAGGAAGGAAAGAACAAGGTCTCGCGAACCAAAGAGAAAGGGTAAGGGAGTCGGTTACGTGAAGGGAAGGTTATCGCACCCCTTCACGTCTGTCGTACTCGACAGGATCCACGCTTGAAGTACTGCTCAAAGGGTGATAAACAAAAAGGAACTGAGAGGGAACGAGAAACAAATGTAGGGAAAATAAAAGAAGTGCTCGAATGGGCCCTACCCCACTGCCTACGTATCTCATCGGGAACATGAGAATCAGAGCGACGTAGTTCCCCTCAACAAGGGTTGCTTTGTTTGTGTTTTTTAATAGAAACGTCAGAGTGCGCGTCCTAGCAATTAGGTGTTGCGGCTCGCTGTATGGAGACTCAGGCGTTACCTGTTTGCGGTAGAACGAACATGACGAGTCCTTAGAATGGAACGAAGGAGATGTGAAGAGAATTGGTTTGTTTTAGTATTTTAGAAAGAAGTATTTTGATTATTGGTATGTATAACACATATTGCATTTAAGTCTTTCACGTAGGATCGAATGCCTCACATATCAACCCAAGACGGGACGTATGCTAAACATTCTAAGAAAGTGAGAGAAGACCCCTCACTATCTTATTCTCACATGAAAGGCTCAAATGCAATATGTGTTATGCCTTTATTAAGTGTTTTTACTTTTTGTTTTGAGATGAGAAGAAAAGAGACTCAAAGGTTAAGAAAGGTAAATCTAATGAGGGGGACTAAGACTCAAACCCTAAAGTTATCATACATGGATATTCCTAATGGTTAAGTGTGGTTTAGAATCCTAACTCTAAAAGAAAAGAGAAGAAGAGTGAGTTCTAACTTACTTCAAAGATGGAAGTTAAGTTAAGAACTCAAAGGGGATGAAATGGATTGAACAAAGAAAGTATTAGATGCTTATTACAATCACAACTTGAAAGCTTAAAAGAGATGAAAGGAGAGGTTGTATGTGGGTGCACACCCACACACTTGACTTACCACTAGCCCCTGAAAATGTTAGCAAAAATAATTTGCAAGTAAAGAAATAAAGAAAGAAAAATAAGTAAAGATCAAACAAGTTAAGAACTAAAGAAGCAAGGTCCTAAAGGTTGAGAAGTACTCAAGGTCAGAACTTATATTCTAATAAAGTCCTCTAAGATTAAGGTACCAAACACAATCAAACTTTGCACAAACAATGCCTTAAACATCAAAGAAATGCACCATGAAAGTAGTTGATGAAAGATGAGTTAAAATACAAAAAGAACATGTATTTAAGCTTAAAGAAATGTCAAGGTCAGAAGTGTACCTGATTTATGAATGTCTTATGATGCATATGAACAATCATACAAGTCATGGATGAAATGATTCAAGTAGAGGAAAATAGAAGAAGAAGAAAGGAAAAGGGAAGAAACAAGTTCAATTAGATGCATAAATTTACATGTTAAAGATGCATGACATATGAAATGAGTATGAGTGCCTATATCCCAGTAGCATACAATTGATGATATGCAAATGGCAAGCATAAAATGGCATACACAATGCAAGCACAAATCATGTAGAGCACAAGAAGAAATGAGATGTGGAATTAGGTCAAAAATGCAAGTTAAAATGCATAAACACGCATCAATGGTAAACACAAACCATAATGACCTAGGAATGAACCAAGAAGGAACTATAATATTCAAGAAACGACCTATAAAACATCTCAACAAACAATACAAGGCAACTTGGTCACATCACACCCAAAACTCAAAAATAATTCACTTGAGGATCAACATGCATCAAGGAAATTAAGGTGAACCAAAACACATTAGAAAGATGATAGAAATTTACAAGAATCATATCACATGTAGTACAACTAGGGAGCAAACACATCACAAAAATATATGTCAAAACCTTTTAAGGATCATATTCAAACATGCCTCACAATTCACAAAGATCAAATATTATTGATGCACAAAGATCACCTCTAAAATCTAAGATAAAATGACTTTAAAAATCAACAAGAATATGGATTAAATGCATCAAGATATGTAATAGGATCAAACCAAATTCCATTCAAAAAATCAGAAAGAAACTAGTTCAAATAAATTGAAAATGAACCAAGTATCATGAAAAATGCATTTTAAAAGGAAAATAAAAGAAAATTAAGAAAATATGAGCAAAAATCCATAAACTCAGAATTAAAAATCATGGAAAATTATTTTAATGTGTCAAGATGGTTGGTGAATTTTTATAGAATTTTTAGAATACATTTGGTATTTTTGATAAGAGGAAATGGAACATGTACAGAAAAGAAAATTGAAATACAAAGAAAATGATGCAGGGGGTGTGGCGAAAGTAAATTTCCAGTTTAAATGGAATTGGGCTTAACTTGTGGTGTGTAAAAAGTAATTTAAAAACCCACTCCATAAGGGCGCGTGTGTGTGGCATTAAGGTGTATACTCAGTCAAAGTTTGACCCAATCAGAACCACATGATCCACCAGGCAATAATAATCAAGAAAAATATAACAATCCAACGCATCACAAGGCATGCACATGATAACAACCATACGCACGCATACATGCAAGCATCTGAGACCCAAAATGAAATCACTTGTGAGGCACATGTCTCATTAATGTGCTGGCAAGCTAATAAGCGTTAGATCAAACAAAATCAGACGGCCACATTTTAAAATCTAAAACCCTAACTGAAAATGTCCACCGGCTGGAGAAGGACCTCTGGTCATCTTCTCCGGCGAAGCGCCACCACCTAAAACCTTCAAATTCTCTAGAAATTCAAAAGCCACACATCAAATGAAAGAGGAAGTCACGTAGAACATAGATCCACAGTTCAAATTCACAAACAATGCCTGATCAGAGAGAATCGAACAAGAGAAATTTGCCCTAGGTTCTGCAACTATGCTCTTAGAGACCCTATCAACTAGCCAGATCATTCATAGCTTCTAGTAAGCTTCATAAACAACAAAAACAAGCTTAAATGAAGTGAATTTGATGCAATAAAAGTTGAATAAATTTGAACCTGAAACTGATGAAACCTTGAAATAAAAGAAAACCAGAGGTGATCTTTAAGTTCTTGAGCTTGAACTGAGCAAAATAAATGCTATGGAACTTGAGATCTTGAAGAAAACCATAATGAAATTCCAACTGAACTGAAACTTCACTTGATGAATTGAACTTATTCTCTCTTATTCTTGATCAGAGATGAACCATTGATGATGATAAAGATGAAATATGGATGAAGATGATGATGAAATCGTGCACAGAGAGAGAGAGAATTCAGAGAAATTCAGAGTGTGTTTTGTGAGAAATCAAGCAAAATGAAGTGTTGTTGTTCAATTCAGTTAGAGGTTTCTATTTATAAGTGAGGTTATGATCTAACCAACTCAGTTGATGGTTAGAACCTGAGTTAGGTTAATTGTGGTGTTAGAGGCAAAGGATGAGGTTTGTTGAGCAATTTGAAGTGGAGAGAAGAGAACCGTGTGTTGTGTTTATGTTATGGTGATGATGGTTAAATGAATGATGGTGATGATGTTATGTTGTCTAGCAGCAGAAACTTGGTGAACAAGCTTGGTATTTTCCTCTTTGGTGCATGATAGCATGGCATGTCATGTATGTATAAGGATTGTGTTTGTCCAAAAGAAGTAAAGAGTGGACTGGTATGAAGTGTTTGATGTATACGTGTGAATTGACCAAAGCAAAACAATACAAACTTCTCATGTTTGGTTATCAAAATGCAATGGAAATAATGAAGTTGGCAACTGAAAATCTCTAAGCATAGTACATGAAATGAGATGATTGTGGTGGCTATGGAAAGAGGGGATATCAAAGAACAATGTTGATGTTGAAATCAAATTGAATGGAAGCTTGGAAGATGATGCAAAATGACTTGGAACTCAAGTGAACAAACTGAATTTGGTGGGCAAGAAAATGCGCCCATGGGATAAGCATTCTTGGGCATGTTTTCAGTTGTGAGCACCCCTCTTTGAACCCTCATATGACCCTTATGACTTGTTCAAATGAAAAAATGTCTAACATCAAAGTTGAAGAGGACATGGAGATGAACAACTTTAATGTTCAACAATTTTTCATTTTAAGCCTTCTTGATGGAGAAAATTGGATTGACATTTGGCACACCACCTGTTTGATGAAATTATGGCATGTAGGCCTGAACTTGCCTTACCATGACTTGAAATTTGCCTTGATTTTGCTCCACTTTGATTGATCATAACTCTCTTAATTTTGATCCAATGGAAGAGTTCTTCATATGGATTTAAAGCTTGGAATGTGATCTTTAATAGGCTCAACTTGGGCCTGAAGTTTGAAGCTTTTATCTTGAAGAAAGAATGCCTTGAAGTGTTGTGCAAAATGGTCCAAACTTGCCATTTTTGGAAACCCTAAGTTTCTAAATTTGGCAACTTTGTACAATTCTTGATTTTTGATGATTCCTCCATCATTTCTTGATCAAATCTTGTCCATTGAACATATTTAACTTGAATTTCATGCATTTGACCTAAAAAATTCAGGAGTTGACTTTTCCTCTGCACAGGTGACTTTTTCCCCAATTTCTTGATTCTCAAGCAACTGACCAATTGAACCTCTTCTGAAATGAACCAATGGGCAATCTTCCATCCTTAGATACTTGACATCATGTGGAAAACATTGAGATCCAATTTGAACCAAAATTTCACCAAGAGACTGCTTGAATCATAAACCCTATTTTTGACTGCTTTTGATAGGAGATGATGACTGCTCAATCTTCTTGCTGAATTCCCATCTTCCAATGACATGTGGGATCAAATGAGATGATATATGATATAAGAGACCTTTGAGGCTTATTGGGAGGCCCTTGACTCTAGCTCTCTTGCCTTGGATGATCAATACTCTGAAAACCACTAATCACATGCCCTATGTTGAATGCAATGATGAATGCTTTATTTTTCTATGACTTGAATGCAATGTAATGCAATGAAAGCACATGCTAAATGAGAGGGCAAATTTTGGGGTGTTAAAAATGCCATTTTATGTATATCTTGTTCTATAATGATTATTATGAATTGTGATTACTCACCCTGCCTGTTTGAATGTTGCCTCAACGTGGGTAACGTGCAGGTGATCAGGTTTAGCTGTGGATGCTTTCGAGGACTTGAAGTTTATTTGCTTTTGGTCGATTTAGAGGGTCTTGCTCTGATAGTGTAACATCGGGTTGGGTCCTTTGAGTCGAACTATGTTGTTTCCTTATTTTTGTTGTCACTTGACGATATGGTTTTATTTTGATTATTATGACGTTGTTGAAAACCTTTTATTTGAAAATTTTGAGTTCCGCTACCATGTGAAGGCTTTTTTATTAATTTTGAGGAAAACCCTTTGTTTATAAGGTAATTGTGTTATTTTGATTTAATGAGAAATGTCCACCCTTTGAGGGGAGTTTTTATGCCTTACTCTGATTTCTAAGTTGTTTCTGCTGCAACATTATTGGGGGTAGAAAAGGGTGTTACATTAGTGGTATCAGAGCAGGTCGGTCCGTCTGGCCAGGTTTTTACGTGTTGTCAGTCCCTTGTCAGTCGACGAGTGTGTGTACACTGTCGATGGTTTAGTTCTTCTAACCTTGTTGGTGTGTGCAGGATGGCTGGAAGAAATGATCGTGCGATTGCTGATGCATTGGAATCGGTTGCTAATGTGGTGGCGCAGCTGAATCCAAATGGTGGAGCTCCTGATGAGTTTCGCGCGTTGGGGAAGTTTCAAATGAACAATCCACCGACTTTTGTGGGTACGCATGATCCAGCAAGTGCACACAAGTGGCTGAAGGCGATCGAGAAGATTTTCGGAGTGATGGGGTGTTCTGATGAGCAACAGGTTCAGTTCGGAACGCATATCCTGGAAAAGGAAGCTGAGGACTGGTATGAACACCCGTCAGAGACTTACGGATGTTGGCACTGTGATAACTTGGGTTGTGTTTAAGCAGGAGTTCCTGGGGCAGTATTTTCCAGAGGATGCTCGTGGCAAGAGAGAAGTGGAATTCCTTGAGCTGAAGCAAGGAGACACGACTGTGGCAGAGTATACTGCGAAGTTTGAGAAGCTAGTGAAGTTCTGTCCGCACTATAATCGTGTTGATGCTGAGATGTCTAAATGTCTCAAGTTCGAGAATGGGCTGAGACCAGAGATTAAGCAGGGTATTGGGTATCAGCAGATCTGTAGGTATGCTGAGTTGATGGACAAGAGCAGAATCTACGACGAGGACAGCCGAGCTCGATCCGCTCACCATAAGTAATTGAGTGAGAAGAAATGGCAGTATAGGGGTAAGCCTTATACAACTTCAGCTGACAAAGGGAAGCAGAAGGCTTCAGAGGGGAAAAAGTCAAGTGGGGGAGCAACTCCCGCTTCCGGAAAGTGTCATAAGTGTGGCGAGCAAGGCCACCGTGCTGATGCGTGTACCAATAATGTGTTGATGTGCTATCAATGTGGTAAGAAGGGGCATAGAGCTACTGACTGCAAAGATGAAGGTCCAACCTGTTTCAATTGTGATGAGAAAGGTCATATCAGTACTCAATGTCAGAAGTCAAGAAAACTGCTACTGCTGCCCAGACCAGTCGTAGAGTGTTTGCTTTGAGTGGTGCAGAGGTGCTAGAGAAGGACAACCTGATTTGAGGTACTTGTTTTATTAATAATATCGAGTTGGTTGCTATTATTGATACTGGTGCTACTCATTCTTTTATCTCGCTTGAATGTGCTAATAGATTGGGTTTGAAGTTATCTGATATGAATGGGAATATGGTAATAGAAACTCCAGCTAATGTTTCTGTTACTACTACCCTTGTGTGTTTGAGATGTCCTGTGACGATTTTTGAGAAGAGCTTTGTGATGGATTTGGTGTGCCTACCCTTGCACCAAATTGACGTGATCTTTGGAATGAACTGGTTGGAGTTCAACCGTGTTCATATCAATTGTTATAACAAGACTATAGAGTTTCCTGAGATTGATGATAGTGGGGAGTTGATGTTCTTGTCTGCTAAGTAGACGAACTTGTGGAAGACGAAGCCTTGGTATTTGCAATGTTTGCATCGTTGCAAATTGATCGTGAAGCTGCGAGTGTGGAGTTATCGGTTGTCTGTGAATTTCCATATGTGTTTCCAGATGACATCAGTGATTTGCCTCCAGAGCGTGAAGTGGAATTTGCAGTGGACTTAATACCAGGTACGAGTCCAGTGTCGATGGCTCCTTATCGGTTGTCAGCTTCTGAGTTAGGTGAATTGAAGAAACAATTGGAAGAATTGCTTGATAAGAGGTTTGTTCGACCAAGTGTTTCTCTGTGGGGTGCTCTTGTGTTGTTAGTGAAGAAGAAAGATGGAAGTATGAGGATGTACGTTGATTATCGACAGTTGAATAAAGTGACGATCAAGAATAAGTATCCACTTCCGAGAATCGGTGATTTGATGGATCAGCTAGTAGGTGCTTGTGTGTTCAGCAAGATTGATTTGAGGTCGGGTTATCATCAGATTCGAGTGAAGCCTGATGTTATTCCGAAGACGGCTTCAGAACGAGATATGGACACTATGAATACACCGTGATGCCGTTTGGTGTATCTAATGCACTTGGTGTGTTTATGGAGTATATGAATCGGATTTTCCATGAGTATTTGGACAAGTTTGTGGTGGTGTTTATCGATGATATCTTGATATATTCTCGATCTGAAGAAGAGCATGTCGAGCATTTGAGAACTGTGTTGCAAGTCTTGAAGGAGAAGAAGTTGTATGCAAAGCTGTCGGAGTGTGATTTTTGGTTGAAGGAAGTGAGTTTCCTTGGCCATGTGATTTCAAGTGGCGGTGTTGTTGTTGATCCTTCTAAGATTGATGCCGTGTTACAGTGGGAGACTCCGAAGTCTGCGACTGAGATACGAAGTTTTATGGGATTAGCGGGTTATTACCGCAAGTTTATTGAAGGATTTTCGAAGTTGGCATTACCTTTGACTCAGTCGACTCGAAAGGGTCATACTTTTGTGTGGGATGTAGCTTGTGAAGAGAGTTTTGTGGAATTGAAGAAGAGATTGACTGCTGCTCCAGTGTTGATTTTGCCTAATCCGAGTGAATCTTTTGTGGTGTATTGTGATGCGTCAAAGATGGGTCTTGGTGGAGTATTGATTCAAAATGGACAAGTTGTTGCTTATGCTTCGAGACAATTGCGAGTTCATGAGAGAAATTATCCTACGCATGACTTGGAATTGGCCGCGGTGGTGTTTGTGTTGAAAATTTGGAGACAATATCTGTTTGGCTCTAAATTTGAGGTGTTCAGTGATCATAAAAGTTTGAAGTACTTATTTAATCAGAAGGAATTGAATATGAGGCAGAGAAGGTGGTTAGAGTTGTTGAAGGATTTCGATTTTGATTTGAGTTATCATCCGGGCAAAGCAAATGTAGTGGCCGATGCGTTGAGCAGAAAGTCATTGCATATGTCGATGCTTATGGTGAAAGAGTTGGAACTAATTAAGCAATTCAGAGATTTGAGTTTGGCGTGTGAGGCGACTCCTGACAGTGTGAAGTTGGGAATGTTAAAGTTGACTAATAGTATTCTAGAAGAAATCAGAGTGGGACAGCAATCTGATTTAAAGTTGGTTGACCAATTGATTTTGATTAACCAAGGTAACGGATGTGACTTCCAAATTGATGAGAATGGCGTAATGATGTTTAGAGACAGGGTGTGTGTCCCAGATGTTCCAGATATTAAGAAGAACATTCTTGAAGAAGGATATCGAAGTAGGTTGAGTATTCATCCCGGTGCTACGAAGATGTACCAAGATTTGAAAAAGTTGTTTTGGTGGCCAAGTATAAAGATGGAGGTTGCGGAGTTTGTTTATGCGTGTTTGACTTGTCAGAAGTCGAAAGTTGAGCATCAGAAGCCTTTAGGTATGATGCATCCGTTGAGGATTCCAGAATGGAAATGGGATAGTATTTCCATGGATTTTGTGGTGGGATTGCCGAAGACTGCTAAGGGAAATGATTCAATTTGGGTGATCGTGGATAGATTAACTAAGTCGGCTCATTTCTTACCGATGAAGGTTAATCATTCCATGTAGAAGCTAGCCGAGATGTATATTGAGGAGATTGTGAAGTTACATGGGGTACCTTCATGTATTGTGTCGGATAGAGACCCGAGGTTTACGTCAAGGTTCTGAAAGAGTTTGCAAGATGCGTTGGGTACCAAGTTGAGGATGAGTTCTGCGTATCATCCGCAGACGGACGGTCAGACAAAAAGGACTATCCAATCTTTAGAGGATTTGTTGAGGGCTTATCTGTTGGATCATGGAGGATCGTGGGATAACCATTTACCGTTGATTGAGTTCACGTACAATAATAGTTTTTATGCTAGTATTAGGATGACGCCTTATGAAGCTTTGTATGGGAGAAGGTGTATGACTCCTTTGTGTTGGTATGAATCGGGCGAGAGTGTTGTACTCGGGCCTGAAATTGTGCAAGAGACGACTGAGAAGACTAGGGAGATACAAGAAAGGATGAAAGCTTCGCAGAGTCATCAGAAGAGCTACCATGATAAGAGGAGGAAAGCACTTGAATTCCAAGAGGGAGATCACGTGTTTCTGAGAGTGACTCCAGTGACTGGTGTGGGTCGAGCTTTGAAGTCTAGGAAGCTCACTCCACGTTTTGTTGGTCCATACCAGATATCGCAGAGGATAGGAGAGGTAGCCTATCGAATTGCTTTACCACAGTCACTTGCGAATTTGTATGACGTGTTCCATGTGTCTCAATTGAGGAAGTACATTCTGGATCCGTCGCATGTGATTCAGATGGATGATGTACAAGTAAGGGATAATCTGACTGTAGAAGCATTGCCTGTGTGTGTCGATGGTCGAGAGATGAAGCAATTGCGGGGTAAAGACATAGCTTTGGTGAAGGTGTTGTGGGGTGGACCAGCTGGCGAAAGTTGGACTTGGGAACGTGAAGATCAGATGAGGGAGTCGTATCCGACTCTATTTCCTTGAGGTAATTTTTGAGGGCGAAAATTCTTTAAGTGGGGGAGAGTTGTAACACCCCGATTTTCGTAAGGATATTTATTTAATTTATTTAAATATTATATTCGTGGTTTTCTGTGATTTTTGGCGGATTGTGTCGATGTCGGTGTTTTTGTGAAGTTTTGGTTATTTTAATTAAATAATAGTATATAATATGAATATATTAGTATTATTATTAATTTAAAATAATATTAGAGGAATTGAGGGTAAGATGGACATTTTAGGAGTATTAGTGAGGGCATTATGGAGAAAGCCCAATTTTGAGGCCCAAGAGTTAAATTAACCAAAAAGGAGGAATGGAGGAGAATTAGGATTCATTTGTGGAGATCGTGAAAATAAGGAGAAAGTGCAGAGCTCTGAGGAAAAAGGGAGAAGGCGAGGATTTTCGTGCAGGTTTCCAAAGGCTCAAGAGAGAACTCATCGGATCGACAATCTAAGGTATGGGGAGTAATTACCTTTCATTGTTTTCATTATAGGATTCGATTGATTAAAGTGGATGTTGGGGATTTTGGGGTTTTGAGGGTTTGTGGGTTTTGAGGTAAACTGATGACTTTGAGGGCATTCTATGAGAACGATTGATAAGAGTCGAATTTAATCGGTAAAATAGACCTTTGGGGCAGACTTCCCCGTTGCTGTAGTTTTAACCCTGTGGTGAAGGATTTATGAGTTTATATGAAGCTTGAGAGTTTTGAAGGTTTAAGAGAAATTAAGGTTTCCCGTAGGGTCCTAAATCGACCTAACAGACGTAGATTTTAGGCTTTTGATTTCTGTGATATGTTAAGGTTGTTGTAGGGATGATTTTGGGTCAATTGAGACTGTAATCGCAGGTGCTTTGGAGGCTTGGGAGCTACTGATGCGTAGCAGCGATTTGCTATAATCGCAGGTTCGCTAGGCGAACCATTGCTTCGCTAGGCGAATGTTCGCCAAGGCTTGCTAGGCGAGCAGCGCAGCGATTGTACGATGTTATGAGTGTGAGTACAGAGGTTATTCTAGAGTAGAGGGAGTGATTCGCTGGAAGCCTCGCTAGGCGAAGGGAACAACGAGTAGGTTCGCTAAGCGAACAAACTAGCGAGCATGACAGATGGTGGGGTTTCTGGTGTTTAGTGTGGGATCTGTGAGGTTCACTGGCCGCTTCGCTAGGCGAAGGCCGCAGCGAACAGGTTCACTAGGCGAACCCTGGAGCGAACAACTGCTGTTTCGCAAAATTCCATTTCTGTTGTTGTGTCGTTCTGGTACTTGATGCTGTGATATTTATGATGATTTACCATGATGTTCTTAATGATATTGAGGTGCTGGTTTGTGATGTTTCGATGAATATATGATGATATGAATTTATGAAGAATTTATGAATGATGATGCACATAATGATGTTTACATGATGATGATGAATTATTGACGTTTGTGTATCATACATTCATATGCATACTCTGTGACGACGCTTCATTCCCATTGTGCAGATATGAGGTAATTATGACGTGCTCAAATTCCAAATGCGGGATCGATCCTATTGACAGGGATCTTTGGAGGGTTGATGGCCTGGTGTCCATCCTTTGTGACGATTGGTACCACATGCATGAGCCTTGTTATGCATTACATCTTATTTGGCATTGATGAATTTGTGATATGGTGTTTCCTGATGTTTTCCTTGATGATGACCTTGATGATGTCGTTTATGAAGATAATGCCATTTTATGTATATCTTGTTTTATAATGATTATTATGAATTGTGATTACTCACCCTGCCTGTTTAAATGTTGCCTCAACGTGGGTAACATGCAGGTGATCAGGTTTAGTTGTGGATGCTTTCGAGGACTTGAAGTTTATTTGCTTTTGGTTGATTTAGAGGGTCTTGCTCTGATAGTGTAACATCGGGTTAGGGTCCTTTGAGTCGAACTATATTGTTTCCTTATTTTCGTTGTCACTTGACGATATGGTTTTATTTTGATTATTATGACGTTGTTGAAAACCTTTTATTTGAAAATTTTGAGTTCCGCTGCCATGTGAAGGCTTTTTATTAATTTTGAGGAAAACCCTTTGTTTATAGGTTAATTGTGTTATTTTGATTTAATGAGAAATGTGCACCCTTTGAGGGGAGTTTTTATGCCTTACTCTGATTTCTAAGTTGTTTCTGCTGCAACATTATTGGGGGTAGAAAAGGGTGCTACAGTTTCTACCTAAGACACTCCTAGGTATGATAACCTTCTCAATTCCCTTTCAATCACAACATTGATTAAACAATTACAACTCAATAAAACTGTCCAACTTAGGTATTCACGCAATACAAGAGAGGCTCACAAAAGTACAACCCTAGTACTCACTAACAGCCGTGTATATTCAGTACCAATTCTAGGTTAAATCCATCCTATTTATATCACTAAACAGAACTGGATTTGGGATTCAGAATCGCCACAATTCAGCTCCACAGAATCTGCGACCTATTCTTCTCTAGAATAGTTTCTTCAATCCTAAGTTTCCTAAAGTATCTCCACACTAGAAACAACATATTCCATTTAGAATCAGAATCTCTGATTCCTCAATCTCAAACTCCACCTAGGACAAATACACATTCCAATAAAAACTGGAAATCAAAAAATAGTTATTCCAAACTGTAACAGACAGAGATGTCAAATCAATATGATAGGACATCTTGTCTAACAACTTAATCTTCAGTCATTCAACATGTTAGGACATCTTACCCAACATCTTTCTGTTAAGTTAGTTTCACCAAAATTGATGCTAACCTCAAAAGCTTAGACTCATCAATCTCCCCATTTGGCAGATTTTGGCTAAAACTAACTACAATTGACCTGCAGACAGAGTTATTCAGAACAAGGAGACAAGAACCAGATCATTAGAATAGCAGCGGAAAAAACAAGCATCAAAACATCTTGTTGTCTACCCCTCAACCAGTTCCTTCTTCTGCAAGCAACACTACTCCCCCTCAATGGTTAGTAGCAGTCAGTAGTGGTTAGTTAAGTTAGTATTACTCCTCCTTTTCAGCCATAAAATGACAAAGGCAGAAAGACTAACTCAATAACCAAATAAACAGTACAGAGAATTTAAAGTACACACCCAAAAAGTAAATTATCTTGGGCATTAAGCCCTTACAAAACCAAAATAAATATAACAAAAGGAAGACAACTTTCAGTAGTCATCTTTTGTTTCCTCATCATCAACTTCACCAGAACCATCATCAGCAACAACATCTTCTTCACTGTTCACCTCATTAATGCCAACAGCATGCTTCTCAGCATCTCCAATGTCAGCTTCAATTTCCTTGTTCTGCTCAACAGACAAGGCTTGTATCAATCATTCCAATTTACCCTTCCTGGTTGTACTGGTCTTGATGATGACATCAAGCTCCCTGTAGGTCTCCTTATGCTGGGTAATATTTTCCTCCTCTAAAGTTGTTGCAGCAGAAGTTGGAGCAGATGTTGAAGCAATATCTGGGACATGGCTTCCAGCAAACAACTTGTAGTGCAGATTCAGGGGGACTCCCTCCTCATGACATTATCAATAGGTAGAATTATCCCAGGATGTTGTTGAAGAATCACTCCACAGACGAGTGAAGGAAAGGAAATAGGCATCTTCACTGCAGAAGAAACATCCTGTTTCATGATTTGTTCGAAGATGTATATACCAAAGTCAAATGGCTTTCTTTTTCCAACAGCATAGATAAACCTCCCAAGCCCGGTAGAAATGGTTGAGGTGTGATTTGTAGGGACCCAATTCACAGTGCCAATCCTATGAAGAATGACATATTTAACACTCAGCTTCCCAGCTGACAGTTTCTCTTTGCTAGGCCAATTCTTCACAGTATTTCTAGTAATTTCCCTACAAACCTGATCATCAGTGTCTTCAAATTCAGTTTGAGGAACTTCAGGTCTACCAAGGAACTTATTGGTCTCAGCAGGAGAGAATCTCACAATATTTCCCCTGACATATACCTTCAGGTAATCCTCACTTTTTTGATCATTGCATCCCTCTGGAATATTTACCACAAACTCTTTGACCAGTCTCTCATAGAATGAGCCAAATTAAATGACAGTCTTTAATAAGCTACCAGCTTCAATCAAATCCATCACCTCCTTACAGTTGAGGGCATTCTTCCCCAATTCTCTCTCTAGAGCAACTCTTTTGTGGTATACATACCTCCACCTATTTACATTTACAACATCATGGGATAAGATGTTGTCCATGGGAGCTTTAGGGAGAGTAAAAGCCTTCTTCTTAGAGGCTGGTCTCTTACTAGGCATGATGTTCTGGACATCTTCTGTAACATCATAGTCTGACTCAGTATCAGACTTAGGTTTTCTCTTTTTGGACACAACAACAACCTTGCTCCAAGGTCTATGGGGTCTAACTACAGATTTCTTATTTCTCTTGTTAGGGGTGTTTTTAGTGTCCACACCCTTATCTTTTCTATTCTTCAATCTTTCGGCCACACTAGGATTGAGACTTTTTGCAATAATTTCATCATCAGAAGGTAAGTCATCTATATTGATAACTTTATCATTTACTTCTGCAGCAGTCCCCCTAGATGTCTGTTCTTGAGATACCTTTATAGATGAGGATGTTCCATCATCTGACCCAACATTTCTCACAACAGAGTCAACAAGGGTGTGAAGATTCCCTTATGACACTTCATCACCCTCTGCTCCAATATTCTCATCAGTATTTCTCTCAGTCACTTCCTCAATATCATCTTCATGAACTGAGTTTGTTGGCATAATCTAATCCAGTGGTCTAGTGATTCCAGCAACACTCATTCTATCCCCTCGACTTATGATTTTATTCACTATTCTGTCAATCCTTTCATCCGTGTTAAACGTTTCGATTGCCTTCATAGGGTTAGAGAAAGCACCAGAAGTGTTCGAAGGATTACCTGGTGAAATGTTCTTGGATCTTCTTACAGGAAGTTTGTCAGTTTTGCATGGGACAATAGCAAGGGGAACAACATCAATTGCATCTTCAGCATACAACTCCTCAAGTTTTGACCTAGTAGCGAATGTCTCAGCAGTATCCTTCTTGCTTGCTTTTGTTGGTGATTGTTGTTGCGACATCGTTGAGTGAACAAGTTTTGTTTTTTCTTCAATCTGGAAGGTGGAGGAGTTTGAGAAGAATAGTGTAGAGTGAGGGTATCTATCGCGGAAACGGTTTTGGTTGATTTGAAATGATTTATTTTGAAACCATGCATACTCTTGAATAGTGTTTCCACACATTAATTGTTCTAAACCTTCCAACAAGTAAAACCCTAATTTGTCCTTCAAAATCTTTTCCTAAATTTTTATACCACTAGAAAGGTTCAAGTCGTCACAGGAGGATGTCACGACATCTAGTGTGACATTATGCCAGAGCATCACAAGTCTAATTCCAGTGATCTGAGGCAACTATTCTTTGTTACCATTTCTTTAGTTTCTATGATTGAGTTATTTGTGACAGCATAAGAACATTTATTTCCTGCAATGTCATAAATCATAGAGGCCTTTTGAAGAAGATTCTCAATCCTAGAGATAGTCTGATGTTGCAACCTCCTATGTGTCATCTTGGTTAACCTTCCAATTTGTAATTCATCCATGTTCAGATCTGAGGCATGTTTCTGACGCTTCTTATTTGACATTGATGGACATTTTGTCTGAAAAGACGTCCATACATAGCAATTATTCTTTAATCTGACACCTTTCATGATAATCCTATCTTTATCATCCACAACCAAACATTCAGATTTGGTAAAGTTGACTTTTAGACCTTGATCACAAAGTTTACTGATGCTAATCAAATTTGCAGTCAATCCCTTGACAAGCAGCACATTGTCAAGTCTAGGATTCCCAGCGTGATCCAATTTTCCAACTCCTTTAATCTTTCCCTTGGATCCATCTCCAAAGGTGACATAGTTGGAGGAATGAGGCTCTATATTCACCAAATAGTTCTTGACACCAGTCATGTGTCTTGAACAGCCACTATCACAGTACCACTTCTCTTCAGTATACCCCTTTTGTAGGGAATGAGCTATTAGGGCTACATACTCATTTTTGGGACTCCACTTCTTTACAATATTACTAACCTTAGGATATCCATGTAGCTTGTAGCAATAACGTTTAATGTGACGATACTTTCCACAATAATGACATTTCCAATCTTGCCTCTTTTTACATGGGGTATTTTTCTGATGTTTATACTGATGTTGAGACATTCTGTTAGGCACATTTTGTCTTCTTTTGGTCTGATTAAGGCTACATTCTGGATCTTTTTTCTTACTTAACATTACTTGATCATTGTAGCCAAGTCCTCTGACATCTCCTGCATTCCTCCCAACCTGTAGTATCTCATATAGTACATCAGAACTGTTGTTGAGCATCCTAACAGTTTTGGTTACATTGTCAAGTTTGGAGTTAAGCACAACAACTTCCTCTTCAAGATCAGAGATGACACCAAGATGTTTCAATCTTTCAGCCTCAAGAAGCATGATAACCTTATGTTGATCCTCTCCTAGCAGGCAGACTTCAGTACATCTCGTATACAGCCCCTTGAAGGCAGACTTCAGCATATCTCGTATACAACACATCTCCAATTTCTGATTCTATATCAGAGTTAAATACTCCTGTAAGAGCAGAAACCTGTTTAGGTGATTCTTCATCACTTGCATAATCATCTTTATACCAAGATGTAGTAAAGCCCTTCTTTTCTTTCTTGAGAAAAGTAGGACACTCATATTTGATGTGTCCAAATCCCTCACATTCAAAGCACTTGATCCCTTTTCCTTTGTCGTCTTTCTCTTCATACTTAGAGCTTCTTCCAAGGTTATTTCTTTTATGGTTGTTGAATGACTGAGATTTGACATTAGCTCTTGATTCCCCCTTTATTTTCTTTAGCAATTGATTGTATTGTTTCCCTAGAAACACAACAGCCTTAGACATCTCTTCTTTGGAGTTTGTCTTTCCTTCATCACGATTAGACACCAAGGCTAAGCTTTTCTTTTTCTCAGTCTTTTCATTCAGTGCCATTTCAAAAGTTTGTAGGGAACCCATGAGTTCATCTACCATCAGGGTATTGATGTCTTGAGCCTCCTCGTTGGCTGTCACCTTCATGTCAAACTTCTTAGGAAGAGATCTTAGGATTTTTTGGACAAGCTTTGCTTCTGGAATCTTTTCTCCAAGATCACTTGAAGTATTGGCAATGTCCACAATATTCATATGAAATTCTTGAATGCTCTCATCCTCCTTCATCCTCAAGTTCTCAAACTTAGAGGTGAGAAGTTGCAGTCTTGAGGATTTAACTCTAGAAGTTCCTTTATGAGCAGTCTTCAAGATTTCCTATGCATCCTTGGCAACAGTGCAGTTCTTGATGAGCCTGAAGATGTTCTTGTCCACACCATTGAACAAGGCATTCAAAGCTTTGGAATTACCTTGAGCAAGCTTATCATCTTCATCATCCCAGTGTTCCTCAGGTTTCAGCTCATCAGTGATATTCCCATCCTTGTCTTTGGTCTTTGGTTGATCCCACTCTTTAACCTCAAACTTCCAAGCTTTACCATCCATGGACTTGATGAACGCCACCATGCGCATTTTCCGATATTCATAATTGGAACCATCAAGTATGGGCGGTCTATTTAAAATTCCTTCTTCTTTATCCATTGAACCAGAAAGTATCGTCTCTGAATCTCACCCAGATACAGAGCAGGATGTCTACTCTGATACCAATTGAAATTCTGGTCAAGCAGATCACTAAGATGTCGGATAGGATGTCGTGACACTTGATCTCTGCTTCTCACACAAGGATAATGAGGAACAAAATACAAAAAACAGAAAATAAACAACACACAAGAATTGTTAACCCAGTTCGATGATCAACAACACCTACGTCTGGGGGCTACCAGGCCAGGAATAAAATCCACTAAGCATAATTGGTTCTAAGCTAAACTCCACCGTTTACAACTTATCACCTAGAAACTACCCGTGCTAGATTTCTACCTAAGACACTCCTAGGTATGAGACTCTTCTCAATTCCCTTTCAATCACAGCAGTGACTGAACAATTACAACTCAATAAAACTGTCCAACTCAGGTATTCACGCAATACAAGAGAGGCTCACAAAAGTACAACCCTAGTACTCACTAACAACTGTGTATATTCAGTATCTATTCTAGGTTAAACCCATCCTATTTATATGACTAAACAGAACTGGATTTGGGCTTCAGAATCGCAGCAATTCAGCTCCACAGAATCTGCGACCTATTCTTCTCTAGAATAGTTTCTTCAATCCTAAGTTCCTAAAGTGTCTCCACACTTAGAAACATCATATTCCATTTAGAATTAGAATCTCTAATTCCTCAATCTCGGATGCCACCTAGGACAAATACACACTCCCATAAAAACTAGAAATAAAAAAATAGTTATTCCAAACTGTAACAGACAGAGATGTCAAATCAACATGATAGGACATCTTGTCTAGCAACTTAATCTTCAGTCAGTTCAACATGTTAGGACATCTTGTCCAACATCTTTCTGTTAAGTTAGTTTTACCAAAATTGATGTCAACCTCAAAAGCTTAGACTCGTCACTTTGTATCAAGGCGGCTGGTTTGGTGGAAGATGTGGTTGACCACTTTGTTTTGTTCGCGGATATTTTGATTAAAGTTTACAGTAAGCATGTTGTTTGTTTGTTCTGGTGTTGTGTCTATTGGAATCTTTGGCTTCAGAGGAATATGTTTATCTTTAAACCGGAGGAGGGTGCCAGCTGGAGTTGTTTGGATAACATCAAAAGATCCAGTTGGGAGTGGTTTCAAGCATTTTTTAGAGATGTTTTTGGTTTGGGTTTGGAGCACTGGCTGGTCGATCCTTCTCGTTTTTTATCTTAATTTCTTGTTTTTCATTGAGTTCCCTGGGACTCCGTTGTTTTGAGTCTCTTTCTTGTATTAAGGGTTGAGTATCCCTTGTGCTTCTCATTGAAAATTATGAATTTTTATTTATTGAAATTTATATTAATAAATAAAGACAATATTTTTATTTTTTTCATTAAAACATTTTTATTTCTAAAATTAGTATAAAGCAAGTAAAAAAAATAAACAAACAAATAAATAAATATAAATAAATAAATAAGAAAAACAAACATGGGAAAGGCCAAAAAGCCCAAATAAACCAACATTATGAGGGGTGCAACTTTAAATGGGTGTAACTAAGCAAAAATTAACAGGGCCCAAGTGTTGGAAGCTCAATTAACCCACAAGGTTAACACATGGGAGAATGTACGTCAGGGCGCCCTGTACAGGGCCCTCTGGTCAACACAGATGCTAAAGATCCAAGGGAAGAGAAGGGGCCACGTGGCCGATCGAGAATGGGCGTTGTGTGAACCAAATAAGCCCAAATCAAACAACAATTCCATCAATAAACCAAAGAATCAACCTATCAAACCCCACCCCAACAAAAACCCCAAATCCCCAAATCTTCATTAAGTCAAGGGATTAAAAGTGATGGTTACAAATTAACAATTAGGAAGCGTAAATGGAACATGAAAACAATAGAAAAAAAAGATGCCAAAGGAAGCTCCGGCGAGGGTCTCTGAGCTCTGGTGCGGCGGCGAAGATTTATGGCGAACACACATGTGATTTTTTCTTCCGTTTTCCTTCTTCTTCCTATACACGTCTCCTTCTACTAAATCCTTCTTCTTTCTCTGCATTTTTGAAGGTAGGGGTGTGACTAAGCTCAGAGTTTTTGAAGCTTTAGTGAGAAACTACAAACACTCTTGGAATGGAGCTTTGGTGTATTCAAAGGTTGTAAGGGGAAGGATTTTGGCGAGGCTCTGCTGCTACTACTTAGTAATTTTTCTAGGGTTTTTCTCTTTGTTCTAATGAGTGAGAATTAGAGTAGTTAGGATAGGATTGTGAGTGTGTGGGGGGCTGTGAGAATCATGTGGAATTTGTTGCAATACTCGTGTGAAGGAAAATGAGAGAAGATATTTTCACCATTTGATGATGTAATCGTATGAACAAGAAAGGAAATGGTTAGAGTGGAATTAAGGGATTCCTGATTTTGTGGGATTTGAGAGTGTGAATTGAGGGATGAATTTGTGTGATCATGTGCAGGGGAAAAGGATGTAACTTGGGTTGTATTTCTTGCTATAAATCTTTGTATTTTACTACTGTAACAACCTTTGTAACAATTGTAATAACTTTATAATTCAAAATTATAATGGAATTCAAATTATATTTTGCTCAAATTATTTTGTTTTTGTCATTATTCTTGTATGAATAATTTCTGCTGCAATGTGAACTTGAGATGGAAACATATGACTCAGACCTTGTTTTTTTAATTGAGTTTGTTATTTCAAAACATGAAATTGAAAAGATGATGATAATAAAACGTGGCCTTGTGCAAAATGGAAATGAAGTTAAAAAATGGAAATAAAAAGTTTGTTATGAATGCATGAGTTCAAATTGAATCGTCTTGAATTTGAATGGGAAAAAAACATGGTTTTCAAATGGTTTAAAGGAACAAAGTGAATGAACCATGTATAGTGTATGGATGCAATCTTGATTCAATGTCAACCTTTATAATTTCAAATTCTATCTCATCCTATGGACTTTGGTCTAAAGTTTTTTATTTGAATGAAGAGAATGCCATTTGAATTTGTTCCTTCTAGCCAATTATAATGTACACCTAGGTGAATGAGATTGAAATTTGACCTACAATTAGACTCGTCTCATTTATAGTGCCAAGTGTGAAGCATAACAAACACAGTTCTAGGTTTTACTCAATATGTCGTTGTCTTATCTTGAAAAAAAAACAAATCAAATTAATGATGCAAATGAAAGAGAATCAATACAAATTTTAAATAAAATATGAAAAGTTGATCCAATTTCATAAAGTTCAAAATATCTTTCACAATTCACTTGGTTGCATTGCACATGATTCATGATGGAAGGTAATTTGTGATGTTGTGAATCAAAGTCAAGCTACAAAGGTAAATTGAACAATGATGTGTATGCTAGTAAATCCCCTAATGTAAGTCACAAATGTGAAATTAAAATGAATGAGAATGGAACAAATTAAATCAAATTCAAATTATTTCTTCTTGCTTTTAAGACAAAATGCAATGAGTAAGTGAACCAATGATGCATATGTTTAATTAATGAAATGAGCCACGGGAAAAATTGGGTTATGACAAGTTCCAGCTACTCTAACCATCCTGTAATTCAGAGTGTGCAAAATATTTGGTTATGAAATTCAAATTCATAATCAAATCTATTTAAAATATCCGTATATAATTAAATGATTATTAACTAGTTAAATTATTAATGGTTAGTTATCCAACCATATTATATTTTTGAATCCGATTATTATCCAAAATCCAAATATTTAATTCAATTATATATTTTTGAATAAAAAATTAAAATTTTTAGGAAAAAAATTACTTTTTTTTTTGGAAAAAAATAATTTTTTCGAAAAAAAGTTAATCTTTTAAAAAAATATATAATTTTTGTGAAAAAATAAATTCATTTTTACGAAAAATAATGCAATTTTTTGAAAAAATAATTAATTTTTGTGAAAAAAAATTAAATTTTTTGTGGAAAAAAATTAATTTTTATGAAAATAAATTAAATATTTTGTGGTAAAACATTTTCGAAAAAAAAATATTTTTTGGAAAAAGTGTAATTCTTTGAAAAAAAATATTAATTTTTTTGAAAAATAAATAATTTATTTGAAAAAAATTAAGTATTTTGAAAAAAATTCAATTTTTCGGAAAAAAATTTAATTTTTTGAAAAAAAAAATTAATTTTTTTGAAAAAAAAATAATTATTTTAAAAACTAATTAAATTTTTTGGAAAAAGAAATAATTTTGTTTTGGAAAAAATATTTTTTTTTGAAATTTTTTTTTGGAAAAAAAAAATTTGAAAAAGAAATTAATAACCGGTTTAAAACCGAATATATAACTATAACCGGTTTTATAACCAGTTTTGATTGAAATGTGATTATATTTATAAATTTAAACCATTTAATTGGTTTTAAAATGGTTATGGTTTGATTTTTTAAAAGAACGAATCATGCATGCACCCCGCTACCTGTAATTCTACAACCTTTGCCTGCTCCAGCGACACAGGGATAGTAACATCTAAATCTTTAATCTCGAGCCCTGGAGTGATCCAACTATCATTCTATACATCAATTGTCTTACCATCTCCAATAAACCAAAAGCACTTTTCCTTCATATTTATCATGCTTTTCCAAACGCTAGAATCCGAAGCTCTCATGGAGTACTCTTAATGGCTCCTACTTCTGTTATATTTACCTCACAACACATCACACCAAAAATCATTGCAACCTGTGTGGAGCTTCCAAACTAAACGCGAAATGTAATCCTTATTCATAAAATTCAACTTCTTAAGCCTTAACCACCATTTGGTTTTGATCTCGTGACATTGTCCCAACCAACAACATGGTAACGTCTGACATTATTGGTTGCCATGTGAATTAGTTGCCTATAGAAATATATGTTGAACCTTGTGAATTACATCAATACAAGCCTTTGTAATATTAGTTGCCATCACAGAATAGATCGGCATAGCTTGCAGCACACTCTCTGATAATGGTACTCTACTTGCAAAGGACAAGTTATTACCTTTCCATGTCATAAGCTTTACCTCAATCTGATCTATCATAAATCTATAGTCATCCCTATTAGGGCTTCTGCCATGCAGTGGAACTCCTAGATATTCACCAAGTGATTTTTTTTTCTCCATAACCATACATTTGCACCAGCTGCATCAGAGTGTCGCTTTTTGCATTATTGGAGAAATAGATTCTCGTTTTTTCCTTGCTTACTTATTGCCTGACCATGTTGTAGAATTTCTCCATGATTTGCCTAACACATTTCATTTGAGTAGTGGTAGTTTCCCCGAACAACAAGAGATCATCTGTAAACATAAGATGCGGAACCATCAGACCTTTTCCTCCCATCTTGATGGATTTCTAATCATTCATGTCTACTGCATGAGATATTAGATGGGAAAGCTTATCAATACAAAGCACAAACAAATACAGTGAAATTGGATCTCCTGGACAAATTCCTTGCCCTGGCCGAAAGAAATTGGTTTTGCTTTCATTTCACTTTATGTTTGTTTCTACACTCGTTATCGCATGAATAATAACATTCAACATCTTTGTAGGCACCTTGATTTCCTCAAGTATTCTCCAAATAAACTCCAAGTTTAATTTGTCATACGCTTTGGCAAGATCCACTTTAAATAGCAAAGTAGCCTCTTTTACCTTTAGATTTTATTCATATAGTGAACCAATTATCATTCAGCATTTCTCCATATGATTCATCTGTGATCCAGACACTTTCAAAACGAAAGGAGTATGTATCCATTCTAGTTTTTTCCCCGTCAGGACAAATTAAAAGTGGATGATGATCTGATAAATCAAGTCTATCAAGCTCCTTGACATAACCTTCTGGGAAGCTAGTACGCCAACCTCTCATAGATACACTTCCTACCATGGTATCGTAGCCCACTCCAAGTAAATCTTGCACATATTGATCCCATGTCTAACAAACCACACATTTCGATATTATCTCTAAGTATATTACACTTTCGATTAGAAGCTAGTGCTCCTCCTTTCTTTTCATTCTAGTAGGCTATGTCATTTAAATCTCCCGCAAGAAGCCATAACCCAGGAGTTGTATACTGGATATGCTTCAAATCTTCTCAGAGAGATTTCCAGTTATCAATATTTGGACTAGCATATATTGCTATAAAATTCCATGTGCCCCTCCTGTATAATAAACTTTCATGTGCATAAACTGGAACTTGTAATTCTCCTTTTTTATTAACACATCGTTTTCTTTCCACCCTACAGCAATGTCGCCCGCATAACCATTGACCTATGTAGCTAAGAAACCAGTAAAGCCAAGCTTTTTAAAGGTATTCTAAAGCTTTTGAAGATCACATCTAGTTTCCACAATAACTATCATGCTAAGCGTATTCATGTTTATATAATGTTTGCAATATCTATAGAACGCAACACTAGCAGCACGTTGACAATTTTAAACAAAAATATTCTCATTATTATTCATCATAAAACAATTGTATAAAGGTTAAAGCACTCCCGGGAGCAACACTCTGTTAACAGAAAGGTGTTTCTTGCAAAACTTCCATTACAGAATCACTAGTTTCCTTCGTTATTTGCTTGTCTCCATCACTCGCGGTTGCGACTTACAAATCTTCTACCATTGACCCTACTACTATTCTGTTGGAAGGTTCATGCACATTATCTGGCGGTCTTGGTGCATGATGTCCATTTTCCTGAGTAAATATTCCAGAAGTTCCTCTGTCATCTTTCATCATTTCTTTCTCTTTCTCCTTGTCTACGTTCTTTTGATGTTTCAACGTAACATGCATACCCCTTATTCTATTTTTTAGTTGCGTTACTGAGCTAACTGTCTTGTCCATGCAAATGTCTTCATATAATTCCACCATGTTTCCATTTAGTTTCTTTTTTTTCACTCTCCCAGTTTTAACTTTAAAATTTTCACTTCTGACACATGGTGCTACACTTTTTTTGTCGGTTGATAACCCTTCCCATTCACCTTATCCGAGTTTGTGGATTTTTTAGTATCCTGCCACAAGTTTGAAAATAAAACACCAAAATGTCTAATTCATTTTTTTTTTAAATGCCACTCTTTATGAATAAGCTTGTCCAATTAATGGACGAACTGCCACATTCTTTCTCTTTCATTGGTTTGTCCTTTCAATAGTCGAGCCCATGAATTATTTTTTAATTTTTTTGATATTTTATGTTTATTTTTATATTTTTTTTATTATTATTATAATGTAAATTTAATATTTTATTTATATTATTTATTAATAGAATTTTATAAAAAACAATTTAGTTTACATTTTATTCATATTTTTATTCATATTATTAATTAATATTTTATTCATATTTTAGTATTATCAATTAATATTTCATATTTTATTCATATAAAAAATAATTAATTAATAAAATAGTTTTTATAAAAAATAATTGTATAAAATTTGAGTAAAATTGTATATATATCATTAATTAATACAATTTTAATATTTTATTCATATTATTCATTTATTTTATTTTATTTATTACACATCAATAATTGCATGCAGATGCTCGACCATCCATTGGCCGAGCTTGGCCATCCACTGTCCGAGCTTGGTTATCCATTGGACGAGCAGTGAAATATTTTATTACTTTTTTATTTTCTATAAATAGCTTTGTGTGACAACCTCTAAGTCTTAAATCATTTACACCTATTTCATCATTTCACTCTGAAATATTTCTTCAAGAATGATGTATTTTACCAATCCAAATGCTCCTATTATCCAAAGAGATGCTCAACTATTTTTTCGGAAATAAAGCCTTTGATGAAGATACGACTATGAAACACAGTGACATTCGAGCATTTTCAGAGAAGTCTGGTGAGTTGGTTAGATGGAGAAAATGCTAACGGTGAAAAGATTAGAAGAATTGATAGGCTTGTTAAAAATGGTGAAACTCGATCCTGGAATGCTGTTAAAAACGACTATGATGTTGTTTTGATGATATATGGACCAACATATATTGTCTTGATAGTTGTAATCTCCTATACATGTTATGTTGATGTGCTTAATCGTTTTATTGTTTATCGTCTTGTTGTTTTATGCGCGGTTTCTTTATTTTGTTGTTGCTGAAAATTGTCTTGAATATTAAATGAATGTTGAATTACAAAGACATGAAATGAAAGCTAAAACATTGACTGAATGATTAACTAAAAAAAACCATCTAGACGGGTCAGTTAGACAGGCCGACTACATTTGGACATTTTCTACGCATATGGCCTATTTCGCGATAAATCCCACACCTTCTCTTCTCTTTTTCAACATCGTCCATTTCGGTTCTAATTCAAGTACTATTTGGGAGTCCTTTCTTCTTTCTTCGCATAGTCTTATCATGGCAAAAAGTATATCCTTCATATGTTGGCCAGTTTTCCTAGTGTGGAAGTCCAAGGAAGCTTTCCTTGTAGACTTTAAAAACATTCAGAATCTTGAAAACATCTGGTACGCGCATGGTGTGGTCCTGACATATATTAGCACATGTTGCGATTACATGGGAGCAAGGTAAATTAAATGCCTGAAATTTCCCACAATCGCACCACCGCTTCCTGAGATCAACGTTGAAAGTACCTAATGGCCAGCCATCGTTCTGATTAATTCTTTCGGCCACCATAAAATAGAATCTCCCGCGATCGAATTACATGAGATTATGATTGCTAGATTTACTCTCTTCTTCAACCAGTCCCTTATTACAGTTATCCGTGAAAGGTTGACCAAACGCCAACTCTTTTGTCCAATCATGGCCTCGTTTACCAAACAGTGATCCCAACCGAAAATATGTAGACTGTAAAACAGTGATTGGAAGGTTTCGGGTAGCTTTAAATACCGAGTTCATTGCTTCGGCCAATTTAGTTATCATGTGCCCCCAGCGTTGTCCTCCTTCATACGCCCTTGCCCACTTCTCTCGGGGAATGATGTCTATCCACTCCAAATCCTCTATATTTGATCTTTGTATTTCGCCTCGGTAGTAATTGAATGTCGCCTCCGTCAACATATATCTTGTAATAAAAATGTTAAGTAAAACATATGAATATCAATAACTATTTATAGTAAGTGTAAATGTAGTTTGTTACCCATATTAACAAGTTTTTTTTACGTAGTTCCTTGTCTCTGAACTCACGCATGAAGTTTTGCGCAATGTGTTTGATGCAGTAAACATGTGAAGATGGAGGATACTGTCATCCATTTTCTTGATCATCATATGCACTCTTGATCGATGGTGTAGCTCGGTTTTTGTGACGCGACCACTACCGCATTTAATGATACTTTCTGATTTCTATATTTATCCTATGAAGCTTTAAAGGAAAGGGAAGATATCTCAAACTAACCCTCCATGCAATTGTTTTCTTAACAAATGCGAAGAGATCGGGGATCGGGGGTTGGTTATACAAAGGGAAGCTGTTAACATCCAGAGTATCTATAGTAATCTATAGGAACCTTTATTTGCACATGTTTCTATTGTTGAATTGCTTGGTTGCTTAAATCCATTTACTATTGAATCAGGATAGTTTCTCCTTTGTGAAGGTTAAGGAAATATTTTTGTTGTTTTAGGGTTTTCTATTGTTTTTGGGAAGGTACTTGACAAAAGATTTTGATTAGTACGCTCGCTAAGATTTCGCAGTCTTATGCCTACGTATTCCCGTAAAGAGATCTGGGGAAATCAGAGCGTTCGTAGTTCCTCCTATTCTATGGGAGGAAAATGTTTAGTGTCTTGTTCAAAGCCCAAGATTGAAGCTAAAAGAGTATTTGTGTTTTGTTCAAAGCCCAAGATTGAAGCTAAATGAGTATTTGTGTCTTGTTCAAAGCCCAAGATTAAAGCTAAAGGAGTATTTGTGTCTTGTTCAAAGCCCAAGATTGAAGCTAAAGGAGTTACTAAGAGAGAATTTGTCATCTAAAGGGAGACATCTCACCTATTCATCACAAACATTAAGGAATTGATTATAAGGGAAGTTGCTTTAACTGGGATGTGTGGAATCCAGCAATGCCATCTTCCTTCATAAGTCTTTGCATGTTAAGAGAGGGAAATTGACTTGGATGTGTAAAATCCAGAGGTTTTCCACTTACATCACTTAGATGAAAGATAAATTTTGTCATGATAAAGGAGGGACTCCATCTTGGATTTTGAATCTACAAGTGTGCCACTTACATCAATTATCTGGAAAGGGTTGTAATTGTTTATTTTGAAATGTTATGTATAGAGGAAATATCCTCCTACAGAGAGGACTCATGGTCTCATATGTGGGAATGATGAATTTTGTGCCTTGATCAAAGCCCAAGGTTGAAGCTGGAAAAGTAAGTTGAAAATTGACTCAATTAGGGGAGTATTATATCTGTCTTGTACAAAGCCCAAGATTAAGGCTGACTGGGAAAATCATTATATGAAGCCTAAGAGGAGGCTGACTCTTGTTGAGGATTTCTTCAAATTCAAGAGAAGGTCTAAACTGTTTTGAGGAACCAACAGAGAATTTAACTCTTGCTGGGGGATTAAAGAAGAGTTGAATTATCAGATGCCATGAGGCTTTGATTTTTTTTTTTTGGGGATTTGTTGATGGTAACATGGTTCTGGATGGGGATTTTAAAGATGAAAGCCAAACCTTGTTGAGGATCAGAAGAGACTTAAAAGGATAAGCTTGAATGCCTTAGAGGCTTGACTCTCCTGGGGACTGGTGTACTATTAAAGATGACTAGGATTTATCCTATGCTTTTAGGAAGGCTGAGGATCCTTGTATGAAGCCCAAGAGGAGGCTATGGATGCTTCTAGGATACCTGTGGGTCCTTGTATGAAGTCCAAGAGGAGGCTAGCTGTTGAGACTTTCCAAGTCTAGAAAGACGTCAAGAAAGGTTTCACCGGGAAATAATCCTTTCTTTGTTGAAGTGTTCCAGGGTTAAAGGGGGTTAAAGAAGAGGTTTCACCGAGAAATAATCCTCTCTTTATTAAATTGTTTCAAGGTTGATTAAATTGAACAAAGCCTAAAAGGAGGCTGACTGTATTCCTTTGTACATGGGGAACTAGTTATTTGAACTAGGTTATACTGATTGAAAGGATCCTATTGTTTAAACTAGTCTAAACTAAGGATGATTTAAATGCTAAGAGGAACTTAACAAGATATGCACAAGTATATATACAAACATGTGAACAAGTATATAAACAAGTATGAATTGAATTGAGAAAGGTGGTGGGTCTTATTCTCTGGATAGAGGCCCAAGTGTATTGTGATTGATTAGATGTTTTCTTCAGGATTGGATTAGTTTTTGAAGAAATTGAAGAAAGTTTTGAATTTGAAGATAACTTGATCTTAAGTAGAAGAAAAGCAAAGGTGTTGGGTCTTACACTCTAGATAGAGGCCCAGATGATTGTTTGTATCCTGTACAAAGCCCAGGATGAATGTGGCTAAAAGATTTTCTATTTACAGAAGGGTGTTGGGTCTTATACTCTATCAGAGGCCCAGGATGATTATTTAAAATAAGGTTTATGTACAAAGGGATGAGACTTACACTCCTAACAGAGGCCCAGTGATCGTTGTGAAACAGTGATCGCACCGTGATTTTGAAAAATGTTATGGGACTTATACTATAACAGAGGCCCGTGAAGTGGTTTATTTACAAAGAAGGTTGGGTCTTAGACTCTAACAGAGGCCCATGAGTGTTGAAATGAAGTTTGAAAGATTGAATCAAAGTAAAACCTAAATTTCATTTTTAAGATATTTTTCAAAGGAAAATCAATAAAAAAATGTATTATTTAGCAAATAAAATCATTAATCACGTTATAAACAATGATTAAGGTTTATGAAAAAAGTATTTTATCGACATGAATATTCAAAATCATTTTGGTTAAAAAATATCAAGAAAAAATAAATAATTTTAAAAACATTTAAAACAATTTAAAATAATATTTTTAATATATTAAAAATATATCAAATAAAATTTATTTTTGTGCTTTTTTTGTAGATTAAAATAATAAGGTATTTAAATGACATGTGTGAAAAAAATGGGATTAAAAATAATTAGTTTGATAGAAATAATCAATATTTGAAATTATTCTTAAAATAATTTAAAAATAATATATTAAATATATTAAAAATATATCAATATAAAATAATTTTTTTGATTTTGTTTTGTATGAATAAATTATTTAAATGCGTGAATAATATTTGTGCAAAAAATTATTTGAAAATAATCAAAATTGGATGTAGAAAATAATTTTTGAAAATAAATGAAAATATTAAAAAATAATTAAAAATTTGAAAATTTGAAATATGGTGCCAAGGCCATCTTCTTCTTCCTCGCACGTGCCACCCTTACCAGATTTGCAAAACCTCTCATATCTCCCTCAATGCGTAATGATTTTGCACGATGTAAACATGAAAGTTGTTTGTTTTTGAACAAGGAATTCAATGGCACCAATTAATTTTATTTCTTTTAAGTGTAGAGTGAGTTATCAAGTGATGAACAGATGAACCCTAATTTTTGCAAGAACACTATGAAATCCTATACGCGATTGATACATAGCAATTGATTGAGGAAAAACATTCTATATAAGTGCAGAAACATGTTGGTAACTTGAAATATAAAAAATGATGCATGTTTCATGGAGTTTGGAAAGTTCAGGCTTACCTGTGCAAGAGGAATTCGAATCCTCAGTTGTAGGTGTTACAGATGTGAAATAATGGCCTAGACAGCTTCCCAAGACCTCAAGGATTGTGTTGAGATGCTTAGAACAAGTTGAAACCTCCTGGATTGCTTGGCTCGAATCCAACTGCAGCTGGCTTGGAGTGAGATATGATCTTGATGAATTTGATGTTACAGATGTTGTTTAAGTGTTTGGATCACTCATATATGATTTATGTGAGGTGTTTTCATCATTGGTTTGGATTGAATTGCTCTCTATTTGAAAATTTGATTCTCACTTTTTAAGGTTTTGAAATTTCGAAGTGAAGAGTGAAATGAGAGAAAACATGTGTTGTGATGTTTTGGGGTAGTTTGAATAATAAAAAATGACTCTTATTTATAGGATAAGAAGTTTGTTTTTGGAGGAATAGTGAATGGATGAAGGATCACTCTATTACCCAATGGATATGGCTATATAACATGACTCGAATGCTAAGGTACCTCAAGTCTCCTCTAGCATAGCTATGTGTTGAATTCCATTAATTTTGCAGGTTTGGAGTCTCCTTATTCTTTCATATGTCTTGACTGGTTTGTGCTTGATCCATGCCACCTCAATGCATCACATAAATGCCAAATGGCAAAATTGAAATTCAAGGCATTTGTAATGATGAATTTGCACATGCTAGGCTAGATACTTGACTCCTTGGTCCAATGTTGAAAATATCAAGTGATTAATCAAGATTCCTTCTGACCTTGGATGATGTTAAAACTTGAAAGATGACAAACTTGTTGTGAAAAATTGTGTGGTGCAAGTAATGTGCCAAAATGCTGTCAAAAAACAATTTGTGTCAAGGCATGTTGTGAGGTTCATAACTTCTTGCTCAAGTTGAATTAATGGAAGTTCTTGTACTTCTTAGAAAGCTTGTATATCATACTTCAACTTTGATGTTTACATTTACTCTTGATTCATCTTGGATCATAATGGAAAATGCCTCCAAAGTTGGACAAAACATGAGACAGATTCTGCCTAAAAAATTCTAAGTGTCAAAGTTCAAAATCTTATGAAACCTTAACTTTAGTGCTTCATATCTCAAAATCTATGCATTTTTTGCGGGTACTTCTGCTTTGCAATCATGTTGTATGTAAGAAGAGCTATCATTTTAGCTTTGGATGGAAAAAAAATGGTTGCTTGGATCACAAGTTATGGCCTTGCAAAGTTTGGTAAAAACCATTATTTTCCATAACTTAGTGAAATTTTAAGTTTCTCAAGGTTGCCCATTTTGCAAGTAACCTCACTTTTCTTGATTTTTCTTGATTGTTCATGATCCAAATCACAAGTTAACATTTTTTTTGACTTAAAGAGGCCATGTTTGCCAAAAAAATTCCAAAAGTCAAACTTGGTTTTGATCACAGTTGACTTTTTATCTTAGATGAAACTTGAACTTTGTGATCCTTTATGAAATCAAGTCCTTGGGCTAAATTGAACCTAATGTATGGATTCCAAAGGTCTTTTTGAGTTTCTTGAATCATGTCCCAAGGTTTGAGATCATGCTTTGCTCAAAAGTCAAAGGTACGATTGACTTTTTCTCAAAAATCCTAGTTTGTGGTCCAGATGAATTTGAATTTTTGTGTTGCTTATAAATCAAGTTATTTTAATTAATCCAATCTTGTGAATGGATCAATATGATGTATTTGAGGTCCTTGAAACATATCTTAAGGTCTTGGTCCATGCCTTGCTCCAAAAGTTAACTTAGGGACTGAATTAGGTCAAAAACCGAATTTCTGATTTTTGATGGATGCACCCCCTGAGACTAGTTTGAACTTATGAACGGACTCATGAGGTTCTTTTGAGCTTCTTGAATCATATATTGAAGTATTGGCTCATGCCCAGATGAAAATTTCTCTCTGGAGGCCTTGGTCGACCAAAACCCTAATTTGGTGACACTGATGATCTTGAGGCTTGATCAACTTGAAATGGTGCATTCTTGTGCTTGATTCTTGGTGAAGGAAACCTCTTGATACTTCATGGATGTTTGAGAGGCTTGACAAGTTGAAGATTATATCAATTCTTGATTGATCATTTGCCTGAATGCTCTGAGAGGGCTTGAAACCCTAATTCTTGGCTAGAGTGAACCCTCAATAATCTTTGTTAGGATTGATGAGGTATGAAAGTACATCCTTATTGTGGTGATGACTTGAATTATGATGTGTAGTCTTATGGTCAAAATTTAGGGTATGACAGATGCCCTATTTAATCTTCTTGGACCTGAAGGTGTGAATGGCGAAGATATTCAGACGTTCATGGTAAAAGAGGATTAAATATCAGAATACCCAAAATTTTGACTGTGGATGTGAACGGTGGCTAATTTGCTCATCCATCTTCTTTTACTAAGTAGTGTCATTTAGAAAAAGGTGTAACTTCCCCTCGATCCTAGTCTTCAGCCACGTAACTGGTCTCAGTTTCTTTTGAGATAAACCTTCCCTCGATCCTGGTCTTCACCCACTGAAGTGGTCTCTATTTCTTTTGAGATAAACCTCCCCTCGATCCTGGTCTATAGCCATGTAACTGGTCTCAGTTCCTTTTGAAATAAACCTCCCTTCGATCCTGGTCTTCAGCCATGGAACTGCTCTCTGTTTCTTCTTGTCGAGTTCTTTTCTTGACAAGGAATGCTATTTGGCGATGTCATTTGATTTTGAGGTGCTGATGACTTCCTTGAAAGTAGGACAAACTTCTCGGGGAGAGACTGCCATTTGTAGACTTATCGGGAATTTATGGGTCAAAGACAAGCTTCTTTGTTTGCATATTGGTAGATATTTCTTGGAGGATGTGACGTCCGTATTGGCAAAAGTATTTTGTTGAGAAGCTTCCGCGGGGGATTTTCTTTAATCTGGGAAAGCAAAATATCATCTTCAATGGAGAAGAGTGAAGTTCCAAAGGTGTAAAATCAACTGTCTTTCTACCTTTCAAAGGTTCAAGTTATCAAAGTGGTCGAGGACCGATTTCAATCCAGGAACAAACTGGAGATAGATTGTTTAGAAGATACGTTTCCTGCTAAGGAAATAACTCAAACTAGGATTTTATCCTATCCGAGTGTGGAAAGGAAAACTGACAACTCTAACAGAGAGAGAACATTTATCACTTGGGGATAAACATGACCAAAGTGATCGAAATATGATATGCAATATGAATATGAATATGAATAAATTATGCATGATGTATGTATGAAATGCTTATGCTGACAAAACAAGCATGACATACAGACTGGTGATGAGAACACTTGGATACTCGCCCACTCTGGGGGGATAAAAAGCATCGCTTATCTATTGAGGGAACCAATTTCTGCTATCGAACTTTTCATATTCTTGGTAGTAACAAAATGCGGCTCCTGAGGAGTGACAAGTGGGATACTTCATCTTATCGATCTGATTTAATTGATCCTCCATTTGGGATATACTGATCACAAGGAATATTTTAATTCTGCATTTTGAAGTTTGATTGCTTTCGGAGAAGCTGTTGATGTTCCTCTAGTGTTCGTTAACTAAAAGGAAATTGTCATCTTTGTTTTGAAAGCAGAAGTAAATTTGAAAACAAAAGTAAATTCATTTTTGTGTTTCAAGAATGTTAATCATATCAAAATGTTATTTTGCAAAGCAGAATAAATGAGAATTGCAAACAAATGGCACAAGGGCTCAAATATTATTGATAGAATGATAATCAACCTAATGCGTGATTCCATGGAGCATTACAAACTTTTAGAAAATGGTAATTTAAATGGAAAGGGGTTACATTGAAACCTAATGACCACTATCCTTCTACCAACTTTTGTCGTTTGAGTATTCTTGAGCTTCTGTTGAAGGTGATTTCTGATTTATGATTCCTTGACAGGTGACGTTACTTCTGATGATCCAATCTTAGTCGGATGCAGTTACTTGCCATAAATCCCTAACTTTTGCCTAGATTACCTTTTCAGGTTTTCAATCCATCGGGATGATTATTTTCTTTTTATGTCTCTAATTTTTGCCTGGATCGCCCTTTCGGGTTTTAAGTTCACCGAGACGCTTTTTTTTCCTAAGTCGCCCTTTCGAGTTTTCAACTTAGCGAGCTATTTTTTTTGTTTTTGTTTTTTAGGCGAAGTATTTCTTGACTGCATCAACATTTGTGGCGTAGGTAAATTCTTCTCCATCCATGGTAGCGAGTCTCAAGGCACCGCCTAAGAAGGTTTTCTTAACAACATAGGGACCATCATAATTTGGAGTCCATTTGCCCCTGGAATCAGTGAGAAATGATTGGATATTTTTGAGCACGAGGTCGCCTGTTCGGAATACCTGAGGTCGGACCTTTTTATCAAAAGCTTTCTTCATCCTTTGTTGATATAACTGACCATGGCATAAAGCCGTCATTCTTTTTTCTTCGATTAGGTTCAGTTCATCGTATCTGTTTTGACACCATTTAGCTTCTGTTAGCTTAGCTTCCATCAAGATTCTTATTGATGGTATCTCTACTTCTATGGGGAGCACTGCTTCCATGCCATATACTAGAGAGAAAGGGGTTACCCCTGTTGAAGTGTGGACGGATGTACGACAACCGTTAAGAGAAAATGGTAGCATCGCATGCCAATCTTTGTAGGTTACAACCATCTTTTGAATGATCTTCTTGATATTTTTGTTAGCTGCTTCTACCGCTCCATTCATTTTAGGTCGGTAGGGAGATGATTTATGGTGTTCAATTTTGAACTCAGCACATAATTCTTTCATCATCTTGTTGTTCAGGTTCGATCCATTATAGGTAATGATCTGGCTTGGAACACCATAACGGAAGATGAGATTGTTTTTGATAAATCGGACCACTACTTGTCTGGTCATGTTGGTGTATGATACTGCTTCGACCCATTTGGTGAAGTAATCAATGGCTACCAGGATAAACCGATGTCCTTTTGAGGCTTTGGGTTCAATCATGCCAATCATGTCAATTCCCCATATAGAAAAAGGCCATGGAGAAGAAATAACTTTGAAATGCGTTGGCAGTACATGAATTTTGTCGGCGTATATCTGACACTTGTGACACTTCTTCATGTACTTGTAACAATCAGATTCCATTGTCAGCGAATAATATCCTGCTCTCAGAATTTTTCTTGCTATTGTGTGTCCATTGGCATTAGTGCTAAAGGAGTCTTCATGAATCTCTTTCATTAGCATGTTGGCTTCGTGTTTGTCCACACATCTAAGCAAAACCATATTGAAATTTCTTTTGTAGAGCACTGTTAGCATCAGTTTTTAGTGACGCGGCCACTGCCGTTTTTAACGCTACTTTCTGATTTCTGTATTTATCCTATGAAGCTTAAAAGAAAGGGGAATATATCTTAAACTAACCTTGCGTGCAAGTGTTTTCTTTAACAAATGCGAAGGGATCTAGAATCAGGGTTTGATTATACAAAGGGAAGCTATTAACACCCTGAGTATCTATAGTAATCTATAGGAACCTTTATTTACACATATTTTCTACTGCTTTGAAATTCTTTCTTAAGTTTATCTACTGTTGATTTGGGAAAGTTTCTCCTTTGGGAGGACTGAGGAAATGTTTTTGTTGTTTTTGGGTTTTCTATTATTTTTGGGAAGGTACTTGACCTAAGATATTTGATTTGTGTGCTCGCTAAGATTTCGCAATCTTATGCCTACGTATTCCCGTAAAGAGATTTGGGAAAACAGAGCAATCGTAGTTCCTCCTATTCTAAGGGAGGAAATTGAACTTGTTTGGTGTCTTGTTCAAATCCCAAGATTGAAGATATTAGGGTATTTATGTCTTGTTCAAAGCCCAAGATTGAAGTTAAAGGGTATTTATGTCTTGTTCAAAGCCCAAGATTGAAGCTAAAAGTTGACTGAGAGAGAGAGAGAGAGAGAGAATTTGCCATCTCTAAAGGGAGAAACCTCACCTATTCATCACAAATATTGAGTAATTGGTTGTAAAGAGAAGTTACTTTAACTGGGATGTGTGGAATCCAGCAATGCCATATCTTCCTTTATAAGAGAAATGTCATGAAGGAAGAAGCTTTAACTCAGTGTAGTGCAATGCCACTTTTTCCTTTAAGAATCTTTCATGCTAAGAGAGGGACATTGGCTTGGATGTGCAGAATCCAGAGGCTTGACACTTACATCAGTTAGATGAAAGAGAAATTTTAGCCATGATAAAGGAGAGACTCCAGCTTGGATTTTGAATCAACAAGTGTGCCACTTACATCAATTATCTGGAAAAAGGTTTTGATTGTTTGTTTTGATATGTAATGTATAGAGGGGATATCCTCCTACAGAGAGGACTCATGGCCTCTTCTGTGGGGATGATGGATTTTGTGCCTTGATCAAAGCCTAAGGTTAAAGTTAAAAAGGTTTGGGGATTGACTCCACTGGAGATGTTTTATTTGAGTATCTTGTTTGAAGCCTAAGATGATGAAGTTGAAGAGTTTGAGTATAGCTTTAAAGAAGACTGACTCAACTGGGGAGTGTGATATTTGTTTTGTACAAAGCCTAAGATTGAGGCTGACTAGTTAAATCATTATATGAAGCCTAAAAGGAGGCTAACTCTTGCTGAGGATTTATTCAAATCCAGGAGAAGGTATAAATTATTTTTGAGGAATCCAAAGGGAAACTAACTTTTGCTGGTGATTGGAGAAGAGTTGGTTTATCAGATGCCATGAAGCTCTGATACTTTTGAAAACTTGTTGGTGATAATCTGACCTTGGCTGGGGATTTTAAAGATGAAAACCAAGCTTTGTTGAAGATCAGGAGAGCCTTAGAGAATGATAGGCTTGAATTCCTTAGAGGTTTTGAGTCTCCTAGGGACTGGTGTATTGATAAGGATGATTAGGATTTATGTTATGCTTCTAAGAATCCCGAGGGTTCTTGTATAAAGTCCAAGAGGAAACTATGGGGTGAGACTTTCCAAGTCTACTTGTATGAAGCCCAAGAGGAGGCTGAGACTACCCAAATATTTTAAGAAGAGGCAGACTCTGGTTGAAGAAAGATCTTTGTATGATGCCCAAGAGGAGGCTGGGGGTTCTAGAGATGAAGATCAACCCTTGAATGATTGAATGCTCTAGAGTTTTTGACTTTCCTGAGGATTGAACTAAAAGAGATGACTAAACTTTTTCCTATGCTTCTAGGAAGCCCTTGGGGTCCTTGTACTAAGCCCAAGAGGAGGCTGGGATGCTTCTAGGAAGCCTGTGGGTCCTTGTACTAAGCCCAAGAGGAGGCTGTGATGAACTTCTAAGAAGCCTGTGGGTCCAAGCCTAGAAAAGTTCAAGAAAGGTTTCACCGGGAAATAATCCTTTCTTTGCTGAAAAATTCTAAGGTTTGAAGAAATTCAAAAGAGGTTTCACCGGGAATTAATCCTCTCTGGGGAAATGAATTTCTTTGTATAAGAATAAACTAGTTGATTGAACTAAGTTATAAGTATCATACTGTTTTACCTAAGTGTGAACTGAGGATGACCTAACTGTTGAGGGAACCCTAGACAGGTATGCACAAGTATATATAGATAAGTGGTTTAACAGGTATATAAACAAGTATACATTGAAAAGGTGATGGGTCTTATTATGTGGATAGAGGCCCAAGTGTATTGTGATTAGCTGTATTGATTATCACTATATGATTAGGGTTTTGAGAAATTGAAGAAAGTTTTGGGAAAACTTTGAATTTTTGAATTTGGATTAAAAAGAATGTTGTTGTTATTTTGAATGAATTGAAAGGAAAGTTTGGGGCTTATAACTCAAAGAGAGGCCCACGTGGTCTAAGAGCAATTTCACCGGGAATAATGCTCCTCTTAGTACCAGCGTAATTTGAATCTTCTTTTTTATTGTAAAAAGGGAAAGAGGATCGGACTTATATTCTATTAAGAGGCCCAAGTTAATGTATTGTTGAATGAAAGAATAGTATTGGGTCTTATACTCGGGGAGAGGCCCAAGTGGTTTTCAAACAGTTTAAAACAGACAGATGATTTTGAAAACAGAGGTATGGGGCTTACAACTCAAGGAGAGGCCCATGGTGGTTGTTTATTGTTTAAAACAAAGCTTATGTACAAGAGATTGAGGGCTTATACTCAAGGAGAAGTCAAGATGATTTATTTTGAAAACAGTGATCGCACCGCGATACCGAAAGACGTTGTGGGACTTATACTCTAGCAGAGGCCCAAAATTTATTTATGTACATAGGGGGTTGGGTCTTACACTCTAATAGAGGCCCAAGTGTCTTTGAAATGAAGTTTTGAAAGATTGAATCAAAGAAAACCCTAATTTCATTTTTAAAAATATTTTTCAAAGAAAAATCAATTAAAAATGATAAAAAAATACCAAAAAAATTTAATAAACATGTTATGAATTATGTTTAAGGTTTAGAAAATGAGGTTTTACTCACATGATGATTTAAAATCAATTTGGTTTTGAAAAATAAAGAAAAAGAAATTATTTAAAATGTTTAAAACAAATTAAAACAAAATTCTTTAAAATATTTAAAAATATATCAAATAAAAATATTTTGTGATTTTTTGGTGAATAAAATATTTTTAATGTGTGAGTGATTTTTGTGCAAAAATTGTTTTTAAAATAATTAAAATTGATTAACAAAAATAATTATTGAAAATAAAATAGAAAAATATCAAAAAAATGTGAAAATGTGAAAAATTGGACAAAATGGCATGGGTGGGTGTTGAACCCACGCCCTCCAACACAAACACACTTGAAAACACACGCTGCTACCACTGGGGTGGTGATACATCCGTGTATCAAAACCATCCCATAAATACATAAGGGTGACAAGATGACCCAGGCCTGGCCCAAGGCGCCATGGCCATGGCTGGGCAAGAACCAAGTTTTGGTTCAAATGCAAGAAGGTCATAACTTTCTTATTTCTCCATGAAAATGGATGAAATAAAGATGGATCCTACCTAGAATTTCATGAGGAATCCAATGGTGATTTTAGAATTTTCTAAAAATGCCTACATTTTAAAACCCGGTAGTGGTTTCAAAATAGGCCATATTTTGCAAGTTCTATGCTACAACTCTATACAAGCAATAATAGCATGGTAAATTAGTTCTAACACAACAAATATGATATGTATGACATGTTATGTACATCAAAGCAATGCATATTTCTCACAGTTCAAGTTGTTATGCACTTACATCTTGAAGCTCCACTTGCTATCTTTCAAGATACTTGTGACAGAAGTAATCCAATGCCTTGGACAGTCTTAATAGACCCTTTGAAAGCTTTTAGGATGATCTAAATCAAAAGGAAACATCTGGAACAGAAACTGGCTCCTTCTTGCAAAATTGGTAAAAATGACCAAAATGGCAACTCCCTCAATTGGTGTTACAGTTGAGGAACACTCATTGGAACAGTTTAGGGATGATATTTAGAGAGTGTTTGATGTGTTGTTTGGCTTTGAAAGTGATTGAATCAAGACATGGCTTGAAAAATGCATAAAAGTCAAAGTTTGAGGTTTTGGTGGTTGACTTTCTGATTTTGGTGTTGTGAGATAAAGATGAAGGTTTGAATACCTTTAATGGATGATTTATGATGTGTTTGGATGGTGGTTTGAGAGGTTCAAACTCTGGTTTTGAGAATTTCAAGTTTGATCCTTGAAACTTTGAAATTTGAAGTAAGAGAGGCAGAATGAAAAAACAAGGCTTTGGTATTGTTTTGGTGTGGTTTGAAACATTAGAAATGACCTCTATTTATATTAGATGAAGTTTGTTTTGCATGGAATAGTGAATGGGGGATGGATCACCCTATTGTCCAATGGATATGGCTATGTGTTCAAAGTCTCCTCTAGCCATTGACTTGAGTTAAACTTTGCAGTTTTTGGTCTTCTGATCCTTGGATAAACCTTGACTCATTTGGACTGATATGGCTTGGTTCATGATACCTCAATGCATCCTTTCAATGCCATATGACAAAATTCAATTTTGGATTTGCAACGTTGATGATCACATGCCAAAGTAATATGATTCTTGACTAATTGGCCTCATGATTAAGATTCTTCATCATTTAGGTTGATATTAAATAGAAATCCAATGATGAAAGTGTCCAAAATTGGCTCAAGAAATCGTGGGATACAAGTTATGTGCAAATGTTGTAAACAAACAGTTTGTATCAAGGCGTATTGTGAGGTTCATAACTCCTTGCTCAAGTTGAATCAATGGATGTTCTTGTACTCTTTGGAAAGCTTGTATATCATACTTCAACTTTGATGTTTACATTTGGTCTTGATTCCTTTTGGATCATAATGAAAAATGCCTCCAAAGTTAGACAAAACATAAGACAGATTCTGCCTAAAAATTTTCTAAGTGTCAAAGTTCAAATCTTCTGAAACCCTAACTTTATGGTCTTATAACTCAAAATCTAGGAATTTTTTTACCATGGATCAGTAGGAAATTTTTGTAGTATGTAATGAGAGCTTTCATTTGAGCTTTGGATGGAAGAAAATGGTTGCTTGGATCACAAGTTATGGCCTTGCAAAGTTGGGTAAAAATCACTTTTTTCATAACTTAGTGAAATTTCAAGTTTCTCAAGGTTGCCCTTTTTGCAAGTAACGTCACTTTTCTTGATTTTCCTTGATTGATCATGATCCAAATCACAATTTAACATTGTTTTTGACTTGAAGAGGCCATGTTTGTCAAAAAAATCCCAAAAGTCAAACTTGGTTTTGATCACAGTTGACTTTTTGTATCAGATGAATTTTGAACTTTATGATCCTTTATGAAATCAAGTCCCTGGGCTAAACTGAACCTAGTGAATTAATTCCACAGGTGTTTTAGAGTGTCTTGAATCATGTCCCAAGGTTTTAGATCATGTTTTCGTCAAAAGTCAAAGGCATGGTTGACTTTTTCTCAAAAACCCTAGTTTGTGGTTCAGATGAATTTGAATCCTTGCATTGCTTATGAACCGAGTTCTTTGAATCAATACAATATTATAAATGGATCAACATTATGCATTTGAGGTCCTTAAAGCATATCTTGAGGTCTTAGCTCATGTCTTGCTCCAAAAGTCAACTTAGGGCTGAACTAGGTCAAAACCCTAATTCCTGATTTTTGATGAATGCATCCCCTTAGGCTATTTTGAACTTATGAATGGACTCATGAAGTCCTTTTGAGCTTCTTGGACCATATATTGAAGTGTTGGCTCATGCCCAGATGAAAATTTCTCTATGGAGGCCTTGGTCGACCAAAACCCTAATTTGGTGACACTAATGATCTTGAGTGTTGATCAACTTGAAATGTTGCATTCTTGTGTTAGATTCTTGATGTGGGAGACCTCTTGATCTTTCATGGATGTTTAAGAGGCTTGACAAGTTGAAAACCATGTTAATTCTTGAATGATCCTTTGCCCGAGTGCCCTAAGAGGGTTCAAAACCCTAATTCTTGGCTAGAGTGAATACTCAACAATCTTTTAGAGGATTGATTAGGTATGAAGGTACATCCACGTTATGGTGATGATTTTCACAATGATGTGAAACCTTGTGGTCAAAATTTAGGGTATAACAGATGCCCCTATTTAATCTTCTTGGACCTGAAGGTGTGAATGACGAAGACATTCGGGCATTCAAGGTAAAAAAGGATTAAATATTAGAATACCCGAAATTTTGATTATGGTTATGAATGGTAGTTATTTGCTCATCCATCTTCTCTTTGAATGATAGTTGTTTTCTCATTCAATGAGCAAATAACTACCATTCAATGAGCAAATAAATACCCGCGGGAGATTTTCCTTAATTCGGGAAAGAAAAATATCATCTTCAATGGTGAAGAGTGAAGTTCCAAAGGTGTATAACCTAATGCTTTCTTGCCCTTTAGAGGTTCAAGTTATCAAAGTGGTCGAGGGTCGATTTCAATCAAGGAATATACTGGAGAGAGATTGTTTAGACGATACATTTCCTGATGAGGAAAGAACTCAAACTGGGATTTTATCCTATCAAGTGTAGAAAGGAAAACTGACAATTCTAATGGAGAGAAGACATTTATCACTTGGGGATGAGTATAACCAAAGTAATTGTAATGCAATATGAATATGAATATGAATCAATTATGCACAATGTATGTATGAAATGCTTATGCTGACAAAATAGACATGCCATACGGACTGGTGATGAACACAACTAGATACTCGGTCACTCTAGGAGATGGGGGTACCACTGAAAATTTTGAAGGTAGTACTTTTGTTTGGGAATGGGGATTCCTGTGTTTGTTCTGATTTCTGGAGGTACAAACCTGCCAGGGATAGAAACCTGTTGTTGCTTTTCAAGGGTGGACTCTACTGGGGAGAAAAACCAAACATTGTTTCTCAGATGTAAAAACTCTATCGGGGATGACAGACGGAATATTCCATATGAAGTAATTGTTCCTTCATTCAGGGTGTACTGATCACAAGGAGTATTTTGATTCTGCATTTTAAAGTTTGATCACCTCCGGAGAAGCCGTCGATGTTCCTTTTTGTGCTCAGTAATCAAAAGGAAATTGTCGTCTTTATTTTAAAAGCAAAAATAAAAAATCAAAATTCATGTTTTGAAAACAAAAGTAAATTCATTTTTTTGTTTCAAGAGCGTTGATCATATTAAAAGGTCATTTTGCAAAGCAGAATAAATGAGAATTGCAAACAAAAGGCACAAGAGCTCAAATTTATTGATAGAATGATAATCAACATAATGCGTGATTCCATGGAGTATTACAAAGTTTAGAAAATGAAAATTTAAAGGAAAAGGGGATACATTGAAACATAACGACCACTATCCTTCCACCAACTTTGAATTCTGGATATTTTTGAGCTTCTGTTGAAGGTGACCTCTGATTGAGGATTTCCCAACAGATGACGTATCCTCTGAGGATCCATTCTTGTCGGATGCAGTTACTTGCCATGAATCCCTAATTTTTTCCTAGATTGCCTTTTCAGGTTTTCAATCCATCGGGATGATTATCGTTTATGTCTCTAATTTTTGCCTGGACCGCCCTTTCGGGTTTTCAGTCCATCGAGACGCTCTTTTTTACCTAAGTCGCCCTTTCAGGGTTTCAACTTAGCGAGCTGTTTTTTTTAGGCGATGTATTTCTTGACAGCATCAACATTTGTGGGATAAGTAAACTCCTCTCCATCCATGGTCGCGAGTCTCAAGGCACCGCCTAAGAAGGCTTTCTTAATAACATAGGGGCCATCGTAATTCAGAGTCCATTTACCCCTAGAATTAGTGAGAGATGATTGTATCTTCTTGAGCACGAGGCCTCCTTCTCTGAAGACACGGGGACAAACCTTTTTGTCAAACGCCTTCTTCATTCTTTGCTGATATAATTGACCATGGCATAAAGCCGTCATTCTCTTTTCTTCGATTAGGTTCAGTTCATCGTATCTACTTTGACATCATTCAACTTCCGTTAGCTTGGCTTCCATCAATACTCTCATTGATGGGATCTCTGCTTCCATGGGGAGTACTGCCTCTATGCCATATACTAGAGAGAAAGGGGTTTCCCCTGTTGAAGTGCAGACAGATGTGCGATAACTGTGAAGAGCAAATGGTAGCATCTCATGCCAATCCTTGTACATCACGACCATCTTCTGAATGATTTTCTTAATGTTATTGTTAGCCATTTCTACCGCTCCATTCATTTTAGGCTGGTAGGGAGATGAGTTATGGTGTTTAATTTTGAATTCAGCACATAATTCTTTCATCATTTTGTTGTTTAGGTTCGATCCATTATCAATAATGATATGGCTAGGAACACCATAACGGCAGATCAGATTGTTCTTGATAAATCATACCACCACTTGCCTGGTCACATTGGTGTATGATACCGGTTCAACCTATTTGGTGAAGTAATCAATGGCTACTAGTATGAACCGATGTCTGTTTGAGGCTTTGGGTTCAATCATTCCAATCATGTCAATTCCCCATATAGAAAAAGGCCATAGAGAAGAAAGAACTTTGAGATGCGTTGGTGCTACATGAATTTTGTCGGCGTAAATCTGATATTTGTGACATTTCCTCATATACTTATAGCAATCGGATTCCATTGTCAGCCAATAATATCCTGCTCTTAGAATTTTTCTTGTCATTGTGTGTCCATTGGCATGAGTGCCAAAGGATCCTTCATGAATCTCTTTCATTAACATGTTTGCTTCATGTCTGTCTACACATCTGAGCAAAACCATGTCGAAGTTTCTTTTGTAGAGCACTTCATTTTTATGGAAGAAGTTGCCAGCTAGTCTTCTGAGAGTCTTCCTATCTTTTCTTGACTCCCCAGGAGGGTATTCTTGTCTTTGAAGGAAGTATTTGATATCATGATACCATGGCTTGTCGTCGATGACGGCTTCCACTGCAAATATGTAAGCGGGCCTATCAAGGCGCAATATGTCTATCTTGGGTACATCGTTCCATTTATTCACACTAATCATTGAGGATAAGGTAGCTAGTGCATCAGCCATGTGGTTTTCTTCACGAGGGATGTGATGAAACTCAATCTTGTTGAAGAAGGGTAATAACCATCTTGCGTAGTCTTTGTAAGGAATTGTAACACCCCAAAATTTGCCTCACTTTTTCTTAATCTCTTGGCTTATGTTTCACATCATTTTGCATTTGTATTTGTGCATAGCATTGGTTCTAAGTATGGGATCAAGGTATTTTGGTTAGTTCTCAAGAGAAGAGTGTATTCCTCAGAGGTTCAAGCAAGGGATTGTACTCAACTTTATGCCATTCTCAAGCTCCAAAGTCCTTTCCTCATCACGACATTCTTAACCATCTCACACAAGCATCTGGATCAATAATATAAGCATTGGGCATGTCTTCCTATCTTTTAATCATCTGGATTAGGGTTTTGGTCAAAGGGCATATGTGGTTAGCTTCTTGGGCAAGGCATTGTTCTAAGGCTCAATTCACACCTCAAGGGTTCCTTACTTGTGTTAGGTATCATCACAAGTCATGGCATGAGTCTCAATCAGTGGAAAGAAGGCTAGGGTTTCATATGATCAAGAAGAGTCAATTATGATTCAACAAAGTCAAAGTCAGGGTTTTTGAGGTCAACCATGGACATTTTATGTCACCTCAAGTGTTTTCATATGTTTGGAGAAAGAAGAATCAAAGAGAAATGTAAAATCTGGAGTTTTGGAGAATCATGGTTTTGAAAGAAAAGTTTCTAAGTATGGAAATTCCAATTTCTAGCCATCTTGCAACATCCATCACTTTTTCATCCTTGATCCAAATGAAGCGAACTAGTTATTAAATTGAAGAGGTCATCATGTACTACAAGTTTGAAGAAAAAAAAATGTTCAAGAGATTCATAGATTTCAAGATATGAAGGCCTAAAGTTAGGAAAAACAAGGATTTGGAAATTTGTACATATAAATTTTTCTAATTATGGAATTTCAACATGGAGGGTGACTTTTCAAGGCTTTCTTTCATCATGATCCAAGCTTTTTCTCAACTTCATGTAAACATAAAAGTTGTAGAGCATTCTTCTTGCATTCTTTTGAGTACTAGAACTCCTCCATTGGATGTGTAGAACTCAAGTTATGGAGTCCTCAAAATAGGGTTTTCATTTGACAAGTTTTTGGCAACTTTGTGGACCAATCTTCCAAGGGATCTTTCACCGTGATATTATCCCCATTTCAATTTCATGTAAACATGAAAGTTGTAGAGCTCATTTCAAGTTTTTCATCCATTACAAGAACTTGTCATTTGGACAAATGCACATCAAGTTATGTAGCTTCAAAGTTGGTGTTACAAATTTGTCAATTTTCATAACTTAGAATTTTTCTAAGTTTTTCTTTTGGTGACATTGATGGACATGTTTTCATGGCATTCTTTCTCCACTTTCCAAGTCCCATTTTGAAAATTTGTCCAAATGAAATTTGTAGTATGATCTTCCTACTTTGTATTGGACCAAAGATCTCTTGAAATGAAGCCAAATTGAGTGAGTTATGGGTCTTCAAAGTGAGTATCACGAATTCTTGTGGATGGCACCCTTTATGTCACATTGCCATGCAAGATACCAAGTTTCATGCAGTAAACATATTACTCTTTCTCACATGCAAGAACCACCCCATTTCCATTACCAAACATTGCCATAAAAGTTTCAACATCCCCTTGTACCTCATGCTCCAATATTCAAACCTTTTTGCCATAAATGAAATCCTCTAAACTTGCTCATCAAGGATTGTTGTTTCCACTAATCCACTCTGAATTAACCAACTCTCTTTGTCCTCATAAGATGACAAAAAACAAACCACACCATGCCATGTAAACTCGTACCACCATTTTTTCACTTCTTTTCAAATTTTCATCAAACTTTTAACCACAACATTCACCACAGTAAACATTCACTTTACCTCCTCAAGAGCTCATATTTAAGCAAGAAAGAAAACCTTAGAGGATTGGACCTCATTCTCAGCAGCCAGAGCTCTCAAAATTTCTCTCTCACTCAAGAAAGCTTTCTCTTTCGAACCTCACATTTCAAGGATTTTCCTTCCATTCTCTCACTGCATTCGTCCTTCTGGAAGATTTGTGGATAGTTTGGTGAAGTTTGTTGAAGATCCTTACGTGGAAATAGAAGTTAAAAAGAGATCTGTTTGGTAACATTTTCTTTAGCTCGTTTCCCTCGTTTTTATGCTTGTTTGAGTTCATGTTTGTGGTTCCTGAACATCTTGATGTACGTAGAACAAGTTTGAGTTGTTGTTGTTATGATTAGAGGCATTTCAGTTTATGTGCATGTTCTTTCATGGCCATTTTTAATGGATTTAGAGCGATCAATTGAAGAAAATAAGGGTAGAAATGAGATCAGGGTGGAAAATTAAGGGGGGGGGGGCATTTTTTCACGTGTTTTCGGCCGTCACCACCACCGCCGGCGGTGGCCGACCGGACTGGTTGTTCTCCGACCACGTTAGGGTTTCTCACGATTCAATGTTGCATGGGTGGAGAAGATGAAGGCCTGTCACACTATGAGTGGAAGGTTGGTTTTTTTTGTCTTTTTGTGTTTTAAAATGAAGTTTACCGATTGATTTTGTTTACATGAGTTTTTGTTACACTTTTTTTCTTTTATTTTAAATAATTTGATTTTTTTTAATGAAATAATCAAGTGATACTGGGCCTGCGCGACATCGCTACCTGCACCTCCCCGTTTTCAGCCCAGACACATAACAACAAAACCTTACCTTTGAGTCTAAAAAGAACAATATAATTTTAAAATTTACCCCCGATATACTAAAAACGGGTGTAAATAAGAAACGCGGTGACAATTTTGTAAATAAAATATCATTTTAAGTATTATCACGTAACAATATACACTCTATTTTTTTAAAACGGGTGTAAATTAAAATTTTTATTATACTTAAATCTCTATTACTTCCGTTAAATTGAAAAACGGGTGTAAATTTAAATGGTCTAATTAAATAAATATTAATGGGTGTAAATTTCTTTAATCATCCTGCATCCTCTGAAACCCATCGAGCATCCTCTAATCATCCTCTCTAAAATCCATCATCTCCGAAACCTTCGCACATCCTCTAATCGCACATCCTCTCCGAAATCTAGATATGAGATCATCAATTCTCTCCGAAACCCATATCCATTCTCTCATCTCTCATCGCACGTCCATTAATGGGTAGCAGTGACGGCATGCACGATGAAGAAATCCTAATTGGTTAGTCTTTTCTTTTCAATCAGGGTTTAATCTTTTAGGTGCAACATTAAGGTTTTAGGGTTTAATGTTTAATATTTTAGGTACAACATTAGGGTTTTAGGGTTTAATCTTTTAGGTAGAAAATTAGGTTGGTAGAAAGTTACATGTTGATCAATGATTGAATATCATGAGAATGAATATTTTTGAAATTTTCTTTTGAAGCAGATTGAATATCCTGATATTTTTGAAATTTTCTTTTGATTGTTATGGTGTGTGGCTTTTATATTGTGAATAGAATATTTTGAATTGAACTATTCATGTTGATCTTACTTTTCTATATCATTGATATTAGATGGAGTAGTGGAACATTGTGATGCTAAACAAGAGGAAGTCAAAGACTTGAAGGATCATAAAGATTCGAATACTGGAGCATTTATCAAACCTTGTAATAAATAACATTTTCTGGTTGATTCCGTTGTTGTTTTGTGAAATTTCAAGTCCTGTTTTGTAGGTAGGTCAAAGGACGCTAAGAAGAAAAGAAGAAAGGAGGTTCCAAAATCGCCAGAAAAGAGAGAACAAGATCATCAGGAGGAAATTCATATTATTTCCTCTGGAGATGATGACGGCTCAAACGGAATGAAAAGTATGAAATGCTTTTTTTTGTCCAGAGAATTACTTAACATTTTCTTAAAACAATACAAATATTGTAATTTTACATGTATATTATTTCCTTTGGAAGATATGTGTGGCATATATTGTGAAGTTTCTTTTCCATGTACTTTGGTACATATTTACAATAGTAGTTGCCAGACATATTTACATATATTTACATATATACATATGATGAACATTTCAACTTTCAACATTCTTTATGTTAACTTACATGAAATTTCAAAAATCAGGATATTCTTTAGGTGCAACATTAGAGATCTAGTCTGAAATTTACCCATTCCATTGCAATAGCAACGTATAATTTAGGTTGGGGATACTTATCTATCAACTGCATATTCACTTAAGTAACTATTGATTCTTGCTCAAAGCTTATGGTTGTTGATCCAGAAAAGGTTTCAGAAAAATGTCGTATGACTAGAGTTTGACATATACCAGTTAATCATGAAAATTCACGTGTTGATGACCTTTGGAAATTTCTTCTTTCAACTTAACTTACTGACATGTGGATTAAGAATAGATATGGAAATATTTATACACGAATCTAACTCCTATAAGTTCTCATCAGATGTTCCTAACAAAACACAAGTTTTTTGGAGGTGACATTCTTAAACAAGGAGTCATCATCATGAAAGTGGCTCATTTGGAAAATTCAGGCGAAGAGATCAACTTAACTTCTTCATTGTTTGTTACACCTCTACTCACAACTGAAAGGGCAGTCCTTATTGGAGCTAGTTTTGATGTCCAAGTTGCTGATGGAGTAGGGAATATTGGATGGTAATTGTCGCAACAACTTTGAGAACGCTGACCGGAGCTAGTTTTAATCCTGTCTGAATAGTGATGTAAAAGCAACGACTTGTTGTGATGGATCTCCTAAACTACTTAGTTTTGGTGGCAAAATATTAGGTTCATCGAATGGATCCCTCAGTTTTTAATGATTTGCTATGGTTCCTTCCCTCACAGTATATGCCTTTAAATAGCTCACCACATAGTACACGAAAGCATTGGTTTTCATCTACTAAACCATAGAATCCAATTGACACTCGTATGTATTCTCGTCATCACGCATTGCAAGCTCTGCTGTATGGAGATACTGCAGTAGTTCTTCAATTACATACTGCTGTACGAACTCATAAACAATTTAGTTAAATGTTAAATCTAGGTTATGTTGTATTAGTTGTTGGCTTCCTATTAATTCCTTAAAATTCATATGCAGGCAACATGGTGAAATCAGGGAATCTTGACCATGTATGGTCCCCTGACAGTGAAAATTATATCACATCTCTGTTGAACGATAGTCAGTCAGATTTAGTGCTTGATTCAGATTGGTATGAGCTGTGTTCTGGGCATGACAAGAACCAATCCATTGTTACTGATGCTACATCGATGTTTCAGGAAGATCAATTAGTTAGCGACTACAAACATATAGTTGCTGCCGGAACTTCTAACCCAAGTCAGGTATGGGAGTTTAGTTCTTTTAGATGGAACAACATGCCTGCTGTCTGTCAAGTATATATCCGATCTTGGTTAAGAAAACACACGAGAAGTGTGATTTGAAACTATTGTACTAATTGCATTCGTGTTGGTTTTCTTAACATAGTTGTCAGGTGTTAATATCTCCTGAACTGAGAAAGATTTTGTGTGATTTTTTTAGCCCTGAACAATTGTTAAGAGACATTTGCTGTGATGTGGCTGTGTAATTTTGTGTTTCATGATTGTACCTCTATAAATCTTTTACAGACTTATGATTAATTTGTGTACCTCTATGAATCTTTTGCAGACTTGCTATTAATTTGTGTACATCTATGAATCTTCTGCAGACTTGCTATTAATTTGTGTAGAACAACATTGCATTTTAAATAGTATGTTAATTTGTGTAGAAAAACATTGCATTTGAAATAGTATGTAGTTGGATGGATTGAGAATGGCTTGCAATATTTTGTTTGTTTTTGTTTAATATGATTTTTTGTAGTTTGTATGATTTGGGCTAAGAAGAGTCAACACATTCCTTACAGAAATAGCAAGCTTACACAAGTTTTACAAGATTCATTAGGTGGCCATGCAAAGACTTTGATGTTTGTTCATATAAATCCTGAAGTCAATGCCTTTGGGGAGACAATTAACACACTGAAGTTTGCTGAGAGGGTTGCATCTATTGAACTTGGAGCTGCTAAATCTAATAAAGAAACCAGTGAAATCCGAGAGCTAAAGGAAGAGGTGTGTTTTTTTTATCATAATAATAACTAGTGCGATTTTCTAATAAACTCTACTAAATACCAGTTTAAACATTTTATAGATATCAAATATCAAATTGGCATTGGAGAGGTTCTGCCACTTAGAGCTAAAGGAAGAAAATTGGCATTGGTTACTTTTGGTAGTTGCTGAATTGAATCCATTCAAAGACTGAATATATGATTTTGGAAGCTATTAATTCTCAAGCCAAACCTTCAAGTGAGTTATATTCTTCTACCAGTTCACTGAGTTGCATTTATTGTGTGATTTATGATGTAACTATACTAATGGTCCATCTGTCTACCTTTAATTGAATGTTTATGCAAATCAGTAGTTGGCTTGGCTTTCCTTGCCACTCTCGATGATCAATATTATTGCTATTCCAGACCCTCTCTAGCTACTATCTTGGCTATTAATTGTTCAAGTTTTCAATGTTTCTGTATATACGACAATGTTTTAAAAACCAAAATGGATGGTTCAATGAGCTGAACTGTGAACAATTATGGTCTATAAATTGGTTATTTGAGCAAGTTGACAGTGGTCTTGTCCTGGTTTGAGCGGTTTAAAGCCTTTGAGTTGTGTTTTGTAGGTCTCACCAGTTCGATGTCTAGTACGGTTTTGAAAACATTGGTATACGGTGCTTTTTTTGTCAAAATTACTTCATACTACCATCATTTTCTATCTGTTTCAGTACCTGGTTGTAATGAGGATGGATAAACTTTGATGTGATATTTGTTGGCCAACCCTGTATCTGTTCCTTCCAACTCTCTTTATTTATCTTACCGGTCACAAAATCTTATGTTATGAAAAATGTATCTCTTTCGTAAGCAAGAAATTATTGATTGACATTCATTTGCTTAGTGCAGCATAGGATATAAACTGAAAAAGGGCGTGCTATTTTTTTTCTTCTTCTGAATAACTGTTTGTTTGCAGGTGGTATTTTTTGGATTAGTTTATCCTGTGGATCACTTTACCTTTTCATTGATGATTGTGCCTGGGACTTTTGAAGACTTACCTTGTTATTCTTGATTCAGGTTTACCAATTGATGCTACTTTCATTCTTTTTCTTTTTAATACATGATATGATCTTTAATTTGGCATAGATTTAATAGTTGCTTCACAAAACTTGTTATTTCTAGGATTGGTACAATTTTTAGAGTGTGTGTAATATGGAACTTAAAATATATTTAGATTCATTCTTGCTATTAACTGGTTAAATTTATTTCCTTCTCCTCTTCTCTAGCTCCGGGAAGCACAATAGATCACCATCACCTCCAATCAGAAGATCAATATCCACGGATAAAGGTTCTGTCACTAAAAGCAAGATCAAAATCGACAACATAGAAAATCAACCAATTTTGAAGCATCTAATTCCAGCTAGAGTACCTGTAAAACAAATCTCTTGTCACAATGCCACCATCTGCAGAACATAACTCAAATGTCTATCAGCATTCACAAGAGGCAGTGAAGAGGAAAGTTCATCAAGAACATGAAGAGGAACAGTTAAAACAACCATTTGCAGTAGTAAAACAAATTGGTGTTAGGAAAAGCAAAGCTGACAATAATAAGGTCAAGGCCAGACAACTTCAACAATCTCCCTTTAGGATTCAGAAGACTGATGAAATCGTAGAGCCTCCTCGAAAGCGTGATTACTCGGAGCCGGAAAATGATTTTAGCTTTATGGAGTCTACAATCAATAGTGCATCAAATGTTCAAAAGAAACGTCATGACATTTCAAGGAATTCTCAGACTCTTGAATCAAGGTATGTATGGCTAAAAGAACCACCCAAGTTTTCTACTTATTTAGTTTTATCATTGTAAACCATAAAAAAGCATTTGTTTTGGTCACATGCAGACATATTATGCAAGGAGCTGAACCATTGTCTTCTAGTAAAGTTAAAAACAAACTTTTAAGTGGTCGCAATTCATCCATGCATGAACTTAAAAGAAGCCGATCGATGCCACGAGGAAAGTTTTTTGTATTATAATTGATGACTTCAGTTTATGTATAGTGATTGTTTTTAATGTGCATGTTGAATTGCCACTTATAGTTTTGTATAGATCTCAAGGTCTTGAGGTATGTTTCTGTGATCTTTATCTAATGTTGTGTTTGGTTATGCTCCTTTGTAATCATGAGATGTTGTTCTATAGGACACATTTTTTTTTTATGTTACCTCATGTTTATACTGTTCTTATTCAAGGTTTACTCACTCCATATCTTCCTTGATTTGATTCTATAAATAACTCATCAATCATAAACAAGTACATATGATAGACATGATGGTTCATGAACTCATGATGATGTAAAATACCAACATCAATGATAAAATCGGGTGTAAATATGTCAACATCAATAGTAAAAACGGGTGTAATACACAGCGTTTTTACATTATTTAAAAAAAATAGGGTGTAAATTTGCAAATCTCTAATGCATTCACTGCTCATTTTACATCCGATGTTTATGAAATTGAGTGTAAATTCGTTTGACTGAAATGCTATTATTTACACCCATTTTCTATAAATTAGGGTGTAAAGTGGAATATATATACATCTGTTTTAAGTAAAAAAGGGTGTAATATACCATCTATAAATGTATATATTCAAAAATTTACACCCGATTTCTATAAAAAAGAGTGTAATATAACATTAAATTTACACCCGTTTTCTATAAAATAGGGTGTAAACTAGAATGTATATGCATCCGTTTTCAACAAAAAAAAGGGTGTAATATACCATCTATAAATGTATATATGCAAAAATTTACACCCGATTTCTATAAAAAAGAGTGTAATATAATATCAAATTTACACCCGTTTTAAAACGGGTGTAAATTTGTCAGACATTTCTCACCTGTGGAATTCACACCCTTCAATAATGGGTGTTAAATGTATAAAAAACGGGTGTCATTTCATATTTTTGCACTAGTGGACAACTGTACTGGATATACCCCCCTTGGCATGTGTTAATTTTTATTTCTTCTTTTTATTTTCGTTTGACTTCATTTTATTAAAAATATCTCCTTTTGTCTAAAAATTCCCAAAAAATTCATGATTACATTTTAATGTCTTATTTAATTTTCTATGAATTGTATTTTTATTTTTATTTTTATTTTGTTTTGATATTTTATTCTGATTTTATAATTCAAAGTGTCCATTTTAACCTAGTTTGAATTTTGGCTTTGATTGAAGTCCTTCCCTTTTGATTCTTGGGCTGGTTTTTTGGAGTGTTTTAATAAACATTGTGAGGATGTTTGGGTATGCTTTCTGGTCTTTGATGATGTGGTTTGGATTGGCTTTCATTTGCTTATTTGTGGTCCTCGATTTGTGCTCGATTCTCATGATACTTTATCTTGTTAATTTATTTTGTGCTAGCTTTTGTGCTCTTCTTGTGACCATATTTTGCACACACACACTTGAATATATAAGCTTACATTTGAACATTGATTGAGAATTTATTTGTTCATTTTCTTGTTGTTGGAATAACATGTCAAGTTGGTTGTTTTTGTCTATGTTTGCATGCTCATTTTGACCTAGTTTCTTAAACTTGTTTCTTGGGATGTTTGCATTGATTAAATATGTGTTTGTGTATGGATTGAAAAGTATGTTTCAATTCTGAATTTATGATTCAAATATGTTTTGGTTTTCCCATTTGATCATTTGTACATGTCTTGTCTTGTTTGGACCATTTCATGATGTTTTGGCTTGTTACTTGCATATGACTTAGCTCATACATAAATGTGGTTCTTGCTGGTATTTCTTTTGACATTTTAATGTTGAACATGAGCTTTGTGAGATGTATATGCTACTGCCCATTTGGATTTGGAGTTGTAACTTCTATGTTGAACCTTTCTTTCCACTTGTCTTTAAGTGGTAGAACTTGTAACAAGTATGTTTGATGTCTTGGTGTGTGTTTGATCCTGTTCATAAGAATTTTGACATTTTGAGCATGACATGATGTAGTTGCTGCCATCTTTGATTTGTCATCATATTTGATTCATTTCATTTTGTTTTATGATTGATAATACTCCTTGGTTGGTCTTAAGTCACTTGTGTGTGCATTAATGCATTGTTTTTCCTAATTGGATTGACCTCTAATATTTGAGCTTGGTTTGAAGTATATGCACATGGCATTGGTGATTATCTTGTGTGATTGAATATGATGCTTGTATTGCTTGGTGCTTATGTCAACTTGTTTGAATCACATTGCTTGGTTACTTGGTATTACATCTTCTCTGTTATTTCCTTGGTTTTATGGTTGGCATTATTTTGCTAAAACTCATGTAGCAGCAGATGTTGAATGAAGATGTCTAATAATATGTTTCATTACTCTCTGTTCAACATGTCGAATGAAGATGTTCCATGACTGCTCATAGGACATCGCGCTGTGAAGTCAGTTCTTAATGCAGATTCTGTTACAATGATTTGTAATTGAATATTCTGTGAATAATTGGTTATCCTATGTGGCATCCAAAGCATTTTTGGATTAGGGTTATTTGTTGGTTTTCGGATTTGCTGCTGTTTCTAATTATGGAGACATAATAGGAAACTTTAGATTGAAGACCTATTTTATTGGAGTTAATTTTGCAGATTTGTGAGCAGTCTAATTGCTGCATTTTTGAAGCCCAATTCAGTCCAGATTTCAAGCTATAAATAGACTGATGTAAACCTAGTTTTAGGTGTCAAACTTACATGTATTTTTAGGGTTGTGTGCTTGTGTTTTGTGAGCCTAACTGGTATCTTATGATAACAGTATAAGGACTGTAGTGTAAGTTGTGTAAGGTTGCTCATAAGCTTTTAAGCATTGAGTAGCTGTGTGTTAATTCTCATAAGCTGTGAAGTATTGAGAATTTGTGTTTCGACCATTGTTACTTGTCTTGTAAGGAACCAGTCACGGGTTGTGATTGAAGAGGGATTTGAGGAGGGCCTCATACCTAGGGGAGTCTTAGGTAGAAGTCATAGTAAGGGTAGTGATTAAGTGAGCTTGAACCGGGTGTCGTTATCAGTGAATTGATAGTATCGAATATTGATTTTATCCTTGGCTTGGTAGCCCCAGATGTAGGATAGTTAGATCCGAACTGGGTTAACAATTTCTGGTGTTCTTTACATTTTCTGCACACTTTTGTATTGAACTTGTTCATTGTTGTTGTATATCAGTGTCTCGACATCTCGATAGGACATCTGATATATAGGCTAGAATTTCATTCTCTTTCACCTCTCTTTCTTTTCTCTTAAGTCTTGAGACTTGTTTAAGTCTTGAGTTTGCTTTTGTTTGTGATTGATTAGTATAATGTTTACTTGTGTTTGTTCACATGATCCCTTAGGATTCCTAGCTCAACTTAATTTCTGCTTAAGTTAGAGGTAGGAGAGACATTAGGCTTTCAATCCTTTGCATGATAACAATTAGGTTAGTCCCTTGTAAACTTTAACCTTAAGTCTATCTCTTTGAATGCTAACATTAGGTAGAGTTCCCTTTGATCTCAACTTTAGGACCATGATGCAAGACAACATTAGGATTTAATTTCCCCTAGTTGTTTTCTTTTCAACCTTTGAGTCTTCTTTCTCATCTAAAAAACAAATAAAAAACACTTAATAAATACAACGAGTATTGTGCGCCACGAGCCTTAAGTACATGGGAAGTGATAAGCGGGAGTCTCTCCTTACCTTGTCTAGGGTGTTTTGTATACGTCCCGCCTTGGGTCGATCTTGCAATGCATTCGATCATATGTCATAGACTTAAGTGCGATACGAGTTTCAAATTAACTTAATTTACTTCTGTCTAAAAAACACAAACAAAGTGCAAATCTTTTTATCCTTCGGGATGGATCTCAAGTCATTTTCAGAAAAGAGCACGTTATTTCCGTTCTGTCGCAAACAGGCATCGACCATAACTGCCAGAATGCGAATCTAACATTGCTCATAAAAAACACTTATCGACTCGTATGTTGAACTTTGACTGCTCTAAATTCCTCTCTCTCGTCCGATTGAGGATACATAGGCACAAGACTACGAGGTATTGGCGAGTAACCTCCCCCCTTTCACCCGTAGTCCTTTGAACTACGTCGATTCTGATTCTTCATCCGTCCATGAAGATACGTAGGCATAGGATTGCGATAATCCTTGCGAGTCCTCATTCGGTCTCTTTTCGTTTCTGTTTAGCAGTAGGTTTTAGATGACACACCCTTTTATTTAGACAACAAGTATGGATCCTGTTGAGTACAACAGATGCGAGGGGTGCTAATACCTTTCTCTTGCATAACCGACTCCCGAACCCGGACTATGGTTGCGATGACCATTTCTTCTCCCTTTTTGAGGTTTTCTTCGACCATTTCCTTTCCCCCGCCTGGATAAATTATGTTCGGTGGCTACTCTTCTGTTTTTTCGCAGGTTATTTTTCGCAGTTGCGACAACTGGCGACTTTGCTGGGGACTCTGGTTCCCTATGTGAGTCAATCCTAGCGCTTGGTTGTTTCTGTTTCATTGGGTGTTTATTTTTGTGAATTTATGTGTTGTACATTACCTATTGTATATCACTGTATTTTACAGCATTATTTGCATTACTGTTATCCTATTGCTCTGCTGCTGTTGTGTTGTTGGGTGGGTTGGATTCATGAGAGATAAGCCCAATACCCAGGCTTGAGTATATACTTAGGATTAGAGTGGATAGTAGTGTGGCCTGCGTAGCCTCTTGGTACATTTGGTATACACAAAATCCACATCCAGACGAGGTTTTCTTGGGAGATATTCCCACTTGCGCGTCTTGTGCATGTCAGAGTATCGACTTAGAGAGCTTATGACTCTAGAGACCGTTCATTAGGAATCAGTTGAGACCTCCTTGAATGGTGATGATGCCAAACCAGAAATGGTGAACGTATCATCATTTCTTAACTTGAGAATCCGTGATACTGAGGACCTGCTAGGATTGCCCTTACCCAAGACAAGAATCCACATGTGAGAGGGGATGGGTTTTTTTGCAGGAAACCTTAACCTTCTACATACCCGGTTTTCTGGATTTCTTATCAGTGTGGACCTTTGAACTTGGTATTATAAGCTTGGTATTCTGGTTATTCCGATATTCTGGGTTTCTTGGTCCTTATTCAATCAACAACACAACAGATATTCAGAGCATTTGGATGCCTTTATCCCATGTCTACATTTGCATCATTATTGCATTCTAACATGTTTGTTTATTTCTAGGGTTTGCATCTTAACCTTGATTCTAGTTGCGGAAGTTTTTCAAAAATGGACGCCGAACGAAAGAAGAATGTGGCGTACAAGTTTCCAAAACCAACTTTGGACTCACTTAATGAATTGGTCGCTTTGGCTGACCCGTGTATTTTGGTTAATTTCAGAAGAGAATATGGAAGGATATTGAACGTTCCTTGTAACATCACAAAGTATGAACATGATGCTATTTATACACTCTAGCAGTTCTACGACCCTCTACTGCGCTGTTTACATTCCCAGATTATATATTGGTTCCAACATTAGAGGAATCCTCTTTCATAATGGGGGTCCCCATCAAGGAGAAAGTACCTTTCTTTTCTACAAAATGTCCAGATTTGGAAGAAGTCGCAGCTGCTGCTCATTTGGGTTAATCTGTTCTAGGTGATAATGTTTCCAGTATGGGAGGTTTTCAAGGGTTTTCTCTGGATTTCTGGTCAGTTAGGCTCGCAAGTATGCTGACGTGAAAATTTGGATTATCTTTAACGCTATCTTGGCTTTGTGCATTTACGAAATCGTTTTGTTCCCAAATGTGCATGATTTTGTGGATATGCACGCCGTCAGGATATTCGCCATGAAGAATACGATACCAACTCTCCTTGGTGATATGTATCACTCCGTACACTTCAAGAAAGAGAAAAGGAGATGAGGGTCTGTGAATTGTTGTACGCCGCTCTTATGCAAATGGTTTATGAATCATCTTCCTCAGTCTGGTGCGTTTGTCGATACAAAAGATTCTTTAAAATGGTCTAAAAGGGTAATGGGTTTGACGGCTGATAACATTGTTTGGTTTGATCATAGATTGTTGGGTATAGAGATTATTTCCAGTTGTGGAGACTACCCAAATGTGCCCTAGGTGGGTAGAAAAGGTGGAATTAATTATAACCTCTCTCTTGCTATCAGACAATCCGGGTATGCTTTGAGAGACCCTCCCGAAGATCATGATGTCGAAGAGTCTCTGTTCTTTAATGGTACCAAAGACCAGGAGATGCTTAGGAAAGTTGTAGGTGCTTGGAGAAATATTCATAAGAAAGGGAAGACTGCTTTTGGAAGAAGTAATTGCCGAGCTTATCCTCCTTATGTGGATTGAATTCAGAAGAGAGTGGAAGAGGCGCTTCTGCCTTTCTCAATAGATCCACCTTTATACCCGTTGATGATTGAATAACCCACTACTGTGGAGATTGAGAAGTCTAACAAGTTGTGGGCTGAAAAAGAAGAGCTGCGCAAAGAAAACTAAGAACTGAAGAGAGAGATCAGTGAGTTGGGACATGATCAGAAGGAAGCTATATATGTGGCTAAGGTGAAGTCAGAGCTGCTGGTCAAGAAATAAAAAGAACTGGATGAAGAGATCGCAAGCAGACAACGAGTAGGAAAAGATCTAAAAGGCCCCTATAGCTTACTCCGGTCGAAGAGAGAAGAATTGGATAGAGCTTTTGTCAGGATTCATAAGTTTGACAGTCAGTGGAACACCACGATAACTACCCATAAAAAGAAAGAGGATAACCTTCGAGATCAGATTAAGAAGTTGAAGATGCAACTCAAAAGAAAAGAAGAAGAAGAAGTCAGAACAAAGGCATATCAGAGGCACATGAGTGAAGAATGACTTAATGAGACCATGTCAGTCTTGGAAGAGCTCAAAATCCGAGCGGGAGTAAAGAAGCCCAAAGTTGAAGATCCTAAGCTGGAAGATGTTTTTGGTGAAGACACATGGGAAACTTGGTGTCAATATTTGGAGGAGGTCATGCACAAACATGATACTCTTATTCAAGAATTGATCCAGAGACCGAAGCATTCAGACATGAAGAAGCTCTTCAAGGAGATTCAAACTTGGTGTAAAGAGCGCAAAGATTGGAAAGGACTGACTAGGGTAGATTTTGATGATGTATCTTAGTCATTCTTCTGTATTTGATCACCACCAGACTTATTGGTCGGGATTGCTGGCTATTGTATTAGGATATCTTCCTTTTTACTTTGGGTTGTATGTATTGACTGATGGTTACTCTCTGTTTTTTTTTATATATGAGCAGATATTATTGGTGTTCCGTTCATTCTTGTTGATTATTATTATTAAACTGGAATCAAGGGGTAGATCACCCTGGGAATACTCAAACATGGAATTTACATTTGCATTTTCATATTCATGTGTATAGCAGGTGTTTCTGATTGGTTTTCTTATCTCTGCCTGGTGTTCTATAGCAGGATTGCAAAATCTCACATTCACCGGTACGCAACTCGCAACAACCAACAAAGAGCAATGGATCAGGTCCAGGCTAAACTTCAGGATTTCTGCAATCGAATAAATTAGTTCATGGAGATGATGTAAAATGTGGCTCAGGGACAAGAGAAGTTGAGAACCCTGGTCCAGCCTCTGGTCGCACGTGTGGATGAAGAGGGTGTTGTTCATGCTGGTGTTCATGTTATTCCTCTGGGCGGAGGTGCTTTAGGTGGTGGTGTTCTCGGAGTAGTTGGTGATGGAGGAAATGAGGGTGCTGTGCATGGAGTTGGTTGCCATTACTTGGATGAAGATCATCAGGATGACATTTTCTCTATGCAAGGTATTGACACCAGCCTCCCATCTGAGGCCGACAAGAAGTTTAAGCTGAGTGAAGAAAGGATGAAAGGTTATGAGAACCAGAATTCTTTTGGGCTTGACATGATAGACTTGGGGTTGGTTCCTGGAGTGAAGATACCTCACAAGTTCAAAGTGTCGGGTTTCAATAAATACAAGGGCACAACTTTCCCTTAGACTCACATCCTGGCATATTACAGGAAGATGTATGCCTATTTAGACGATGAGAAACTTCTGATGCATTTCTTTCAGGATAGCCTGGCTGGGCCTTGGTTGGAGTGGTATATGGGGTTAGAGAGAACCCATATACCGAGCTGGAGAGACTTGGCTGAGGCCTTTGTCAAACATTAACAATACAATATCGACATGGCCCCAAACAGAATTCAACTGTAGAGCCTCTCTTAAAGAAGTAATGAGAGCTTTAAAGAGTATGCCCAGAGGTGGCGTGAGCTAGTAGCGAAAGTTCAACCTGCGATGATGGAGAGAGAGCTTATCGAAATGTTCATGGCTACGCTCCAGGGGCCCTATTATGAGAGGCTGGTGGGATGCTTGTAGGCTGGATTTTCAGACTTGGTGTTGGCTGGAAAAAGAGTTGAAAGTGGTATCAAGACCGGTAAGATACCAAGAGAAAATGGATCCTCAGCTGGAGGAAGCAAGAAATCGTATGCTGGAAACCCTAAGAAGAGGGAACGTGATACAAACTCTATTTCTTCATATCGAGGAAAAGGTAGATTTCAGTAAAACTACACTCAGCAGGTTGCTACCGTACCCATCCCGGTTGCACCTCAGCGACAGAATAATGTTCCTAATCAGTATCAGAATAGGTAGAGAAAGGATGAAAGACATTTCGATCCTCCACCCATGCCTTATGCCCAGTTGCTACAACATTTGCTGCAGTTGCGCTTAGTCGAGCTCCATACTCTAGCTCCACCTACAGGGAAGCTACCATCGGGCTATGATGCTAACGCACATTGTGATTTTCATCCTGGTTCCTCGGGGCATACCATTGAAAGATGTAAAGCTTTCCATCATAACGTGCAGAATTTGGTGGACTCAAAAGCTATCGACTTCACCAACAATGGGCCGAATGTAATTCAGAACCCCATGCAAACCCATGAAGGGCCGAGGGTTAACGCCATCGAGGATGGAGAGAAGCTAAATTTGATTTTTAATGTGAATGAGTTGAAGAGAAGTTATTAAAAAGAGGAGTATTTCTGGGCTGTAACAATGATTTTTAGGGTTGTACATTGAGGTCAGAGGGTTGTGGTTTGTTGAAAGCAGGTATACAGAAGATGATTGATGAAGGTCAATTACAGTTTGATAGGGCAGAGGTTGAGAAAAAGGCTGTTGAAGATGTCAGTGATAATGATGTTGCTACCATTTCCATCCCGTACAGAACTATACATATTTCAGCACCGGTGCGTCAAGCATCTGTCATTATTACTACACCCGGACCAATTCCTTACGAGAGTATCAAGACAATCCTATGGAATTATGGCGCAGAGGTATTCTGTAATGGACAAAAACAAGAGCTGATTGGATCTTATGGTGTAGGTTCAAGTGTTGAGAATATTGTTGGGGCTGACGGAATCACTCGCAGTGGTAGAGTATTTTCGCCATCAAATAAGAATGTGGGTAGTTCGAGTAAAGATAAAGGAAAACAAGTTGTTAATGACTATGCACAAAAACAGGTTGATGATACTTCCTTCTCGAAGGACGTGGAAGAGTTTATGAGGCTAATCCAAAAAAGTGATTACAAGATTATAGATCATCTTAATCAAACGCCGTAAAAAATCTCTATCCTTTCATTACTGTTATGTTCTAAAGCGCACATAAATGCTCTGTTGAAAGTGTTAAACACTGCTTATGTGCCACAGGAGATTTCGGTGGATCAACTTGAGGGTGTAGTCGCTCATGTGAATGCTGGGAATGGTTTGGGATTTACAGATTTGGATTTGACGCGTGTCAGGAGAAATCATAACAACGCCTTGCACATTTCCTTGGAATGCAGAGGTTCTCTAATGTAACATGTTCTTGTAGATACAGAGTCTTCGCTGAATGCCCTTCTAAAGAAGGCCCTGGTGAAGCTAGAAACTCAAGGTTTGATCTGCAGACCAAGTGATTTGGTGGTGCGGACATTTGATGGATCAAAGAGGACATTGTTTGGGGAGGTGGTGATGCCTATCAAGGTGGGACCTGAATTTTTTTATGTAACTTTCTATATTATGGATATTCAACCGGCCTACAGCTGTTTGCTAGGTCGTCCTTGGATACATTCCGCTGGAGCGGTAACTTCTACTTTGCATCAGAAGTTGAAATACATGGTTTAAGGTAAAATGATCACAGTGTGTGGGGAGGAGGATATAATGTCAGCCAGTTGTCGACATTCAAGTATGTGGAATTTGATGGAGAGATCCATGAAACTTTATGTCAAGCTTTTGAAGCTGTGCAAATTCAGAAAGAGCCTCCTGTAGAGGTTAAAGAGCCTGAAGTGTCGATGTCCTCAATCAAAGATGCGCGTGTGGTGGTTGAGTCTGGAGGTTCTCAAAGGTGGGGCCAGATTCTTGAAGTTCCAATGAAGCAGGACAAATATGGTTTGGGGTACAAGCCATCAAAGCCGTCTCAAGAGCCCCCAAGATACAGTGGTCCAGTCCGATTTACCAGTACTGGGGTGTTTTTCAACAGGATCAACACAATAGGCGATGGTGAAGATAGTGATAGTGATATAGATGGTTGGATCTGCCCATGTGTTCCTGGTCAGGAGTTGCACAACTGGTCCGCCGAAGAAGTCATCCGAGTTACCTTTGAAGAGTAATTTTTATTGTTTTTGCATTTGATATGTCTTACGTTCTGCCCAAGACGTAGTGACTCACTTTGTAGGGCCACACTGTTTCATTTTCAATATCATCATGAATAAAGGACGTTTTGCATTCAAATATTTTGATCCCTGTTTTTACTTTTTTACTTTTACTAAAAGAAAAATGGCAATGTGTTTTAATTTATTTGTTCATTGTTGCATTCATGGTAAACATAAAACATCACTCATGCAGGTCTGTCATCTCGGGATTATGTGGGCATCTTCACCTAGTCTTACCAAGACATGTCAGGTTTTGACACGGACATCGTCGTACACCGTCTGCCTCTCAAAGAGGATTGTCCTCCGGTTAAACAAAAGCCAAGAAGAACGAGACCGGACATGGCTGTCAAAATCAAGGAAGAGGTTTAGAAACAGTTAAATGCTGGCTTTCTTGCTGTAACAAATTATCCTCCGTGGGTTTCTAATATCGTTCCTGTACCTAAGAAGGATGGAAAGGTCAGGATGTGCATTGATTATCGTGACTTAAACAGAGCAAGCCCGAAAGATGATTTCCCGCTCCCCCACATTGACGTGTTAGTTGACAACACTGCTTAGCACTCTGTGTTTTCCTTCATGGATGGCTTCTTTGGGTATAACCAAATCAAGATGGCCCCAGAGGACATGGAGAAGACTACCTTTATAACACCGTGGGGGACTTTCGTTTACAAGGTAATGGCCTTTGGATTGAAGAATGTTGGGGCAACCTATCAGCGGGCAATGGTGACTCTCTTTCATGATATGATTCACAAAGAGATCGAAGTATATGTTGATGACATGATCGCGAAGTCACAAATAGAGGAGGAGCATTTGGTGAATCTTCATAAGTTATTTGAAAGGTTGATGAAGTTCAAGCTGAGGTTGAATCCGAATAAGTGCACCTTTGGGGTGAAATCAAGTAAACTACTGGGTTTCATTGTCAGCGAAAGGAGTATTGAGGTAGATCCTGCCAAAGTAAAAGCCATACAAGAGATGCCTGAACCGAGAACGGAAAATGAGGTTCGTGGTTTCTTGGGGAGATTGAACTACATAGCCAGGTTCATCTCTCATCTTGTCATACCCCAAATTTTGACCACTAAGATTTCCCATCATTGTGTAAATCATCATCACAATATGGAGGAACCATCATACTTCACCAGTCTCCCCAAAGATGGGTGAGCATCCACTATAACAACAACTTAGGGTTTCAAGCCCTCTCAGAGCCTTAGACAAAGGATCAATCAGGGAATGACATGATCTTCAACTTGTCTAACCTCTCAAACATCCACAATGGATCAAAAGGACTCCCACTTCAAGGATTAAGCACAAGGATGCTCCCTTCTAGGTGGATCAAGCCTTAAGATCGCCAGTATCACCAAATTAGGGTTTTGGTCGACCAGGGCCTCCAGATGGAAAATTTTCATCTGGGCACAAGCCAATGATCCAAAACATAACCTAATATACTCCATGGAACCTCATGGGCCCATTCATCAAGTCAATTTTGCCTCAGGGGATGCATTCATCAAAAATCAGGAATTAGGGTTTCTTGACCTAATTCACCCCTAAGTTGACTTTTGGGGAAAATCATGAACCAAGACCTCAAGACATGATTTGAGGGTCTCCAATGAATTATATTGATCCATTTGGAACAATGGATTAATCCAAGAAGCTTGAGCAACAAGTCTCAATTTCATCTGCACCACAATTAGGGTTTCGTGAGGAAAGTCAACTGTAACTTTGACTTTTGACCAGGACATGCTCCCAAGCCCTAAGACATGATTCAATATACCCTATGACACCCATGGAACATGTCCATCAAGTTTGATTTAGGTCAAAGACATGATTTCATGAAGAATTGCACAGTTTGGAATTCATCTGATAAAAAGTCAACTGTGCACAAAAGTCAACTTTGACTTTTTGAGATTTTTCACCAAAATGAATTTTTAACCCTAAAATGATGTTAATGTATGATTTAAATCATCATTCATCATGAAAAATCAAAGAAAGTGGGATAACTTGTAAAAGGGGTAACCATAAAAACTTAGAAAATTTTCTAAGTTATGGAAAAGTTACACTAATGTGCCAACTTTGGAGGACCATAACTCCTAAACCACAAGGCCATTGTGCCCCATTAAAAGCTTGATTTGTAGATCTCATTGCCCTCTACAAAAGCTTCATACTGACCAATGTCCAAATTCCTCATGGATTTTGAGTTATGGAGTGATCAAAATCAAGAAAAGTCACTTTGTTCCAACACTTGGTGAAAATTTCACTAAGTCAGATTTTACCCTACTTTTTGCCAAATGTAGGGGGATTTTTCACTTGGATTCAAAAGAGATCAAAACCAAACATGTTCAAATAGTTGTTGTATCATGTAAGGGCTTTCCAAAATGGTCAAGAACATTACCAAATTAAATTTGAGTCATGAGATATGACATTGGGAAGTTGCCTTGCTGAAATCTGCCAAGGCAAGGCAGAATTTGCATTTTTGCTCGATTTTCCAAAATAAGCCAAATCCAAATGCTCCTATCCACTTGGACACCTCTGAGGATTGAATCTAAAGGGGACAATCACTGAGCCAAGCCTCCAAAGTCCTTGGAACAAGAAAAAGCATGTTGAACCTAGAATTGCCAAAATAGGGACAAGACTCCAATTTTGGATTAGAGCATTCAATGGAAGCATTAAGGTGGCATGGACTGAGCCCTTCTCAACTGAATTCAGTCAAGACTTATCCAAGACCAAGGGAACCAGCAGCCTGTGCCCTAAACTCTAGTCAATGGCTATAGGAGACTTGGATTTTCATTTGCCAACATTGGCCAAACCTACTCAGCAGTTGCCATTCACTATTCCTTGCAAAACAAACTTGCTCTACTATAAATAGAGCTCAATTGTGATCAGTTTAAGTACACCAAAGGCCTATAACACTTGCCTTTCTCAAAATCTATTTCTCTTGGCAAAAATGCCTTTCTTAGCAAGGTAGCTATCGGGTTTTGAGCTAGAGGGCAATTCCACTCAAACCAATCACACACACACCTCATATACATCACATATGAGCTGATCAAACACTTAAACGACAACTGGAACACTGATTTCTCAGAATCACCAGTCAATTGCTCAAGGTTTTAACCAAAATGCAGTTGAGATGCCATGAAATGATCCAGCCAATTTCAATCAAGTCCAAGCATTCAAACACACTCCATAGGGTGTAGGGAAGCTGTTCAGATCATCACCACTCATCTATAACACCTCCAAATCAAAAATCACACTGCACTTGCTGTCAAGGCCTAGAGGTAAGCATATATTTGGTCATCTCTCAATCTATGCATATTTCCTCGCACAATAATTTGGCCATATGTTCATAATCATGCATAGAATGTTTCCCCTCAATTAATTGCATTGTTCGAATCGTGTATCAAAAATCCTAGCCTTCATGCAGAAATTAGGGTTCTTGAGGATTTTTCGTGATTTCTTATTATATGTTTAATTTAAATGAAATTAAATGCCATAGACATGATCGTGAGGTTGAAACGAGTTGATTGGTATGTGGATTGCATGATATAATCAAGTATTCAGTGAGATTGGATAGAAAATGCAAATCTGGCCAAACCCAGAACACGCGCGTGTTCTTGGTGTGTTCTTGGCGCCATTTCTTTCAAATTCAAATATTTGAATTTTGTAATTTTATTTAATTGATTCAAAAATTAATTTCTCTCTGAGTTTTAATGATTTTGAGTTGATTCTTTTTTTAATAATTCACAAAAATGTTAAAATATTTTAGTTTCCCAAAAAATCCCAAAAATATTATTTATTTTATATAATTGATATTTTTGCAAAGAATTAATGTTTTAATAGTTTTTAACATTTAAAATATTTTTTCCACCTTGATTTTGCAACTTTTAATGCTTTCTAATTATTTTGTAGGTCAATACTTAATTTTTGAAGCATTAATCCAAGATCACAATTTGTTTTCCATATGTTAAACAATTTTGATCATTTTAATTGAATTTTTATTCAATTAAATACATTTTTGAAAACAAATTAGGGTTTTGGATGAATTCAACCCTCATAAATCACTTTCAAAACACTTGGGCCTCTAATAGAGTGTAAGACCCAATCCTTTTTTTGACCAAACCATTTTGGGCCTCAGTGTATTGTATAAGTCCCGACACCGTCAACAACAAATGACGCGATCGTCGCCTTTTGAAAAATCACCTTGGGCCTCTCCTTGAGCTATAAGACCCATTCAAAACACTTGGGCCTCTATTAGAGTGTAAGACCCAACCCCCTTGTACAGAAAACTTTTTGGGCCTCATTCGTTGTATAAGTCCCTCTGTACATTTTCAAATAAACGGCGAGATCGTCGCCTTTTCAAAATAACCATGGGCCTACCCTCGAGTAGTAAGACCCATTTCTTTTCTTGAAACTCACTTGGGCCTCTTGAGAGAGTGTAAGACCCATCCCTTTGTACAAAAAACAACTTTTTGGGCCTTAGTCACTTGTATAAGTCCCTCTGTACAAATTCAAACAGTGCGCTCACTGATAAAACCTTGGGCCTCTCCTTGAGCTGTAAGCCCCAAATCTTTCTTTTTCAAAGCACTTTCTCCTTTGATTTTGAAAAATACTGTTGTTTTCAATCTTTCTTTGTTGAACAAATAACCAAACAACATGGAAGCTCTATAACCGAGTAAGTGTTTATATGCTTTCATTTACCGCTTTCATATACATATAACTGTACTGTGGGGCTGTTTCACTGTAAATCTTCTTTCATAAACTCATATCAACTGTGTAATAATAGTATATATATTTAGAGTTTCCCCAGCAACTACATTTAGCATTAAGCCCATTGAACACTCTTAGAAATAGTCAAAACTAGATCCCCATAGGATTACCAGACACAGTCTTCCCTCCTCTTGGGGTTAAACAATATGGAGATATGAAAGGCAGCATTCTCGGTGAACCCTTTCATAGACTATCACTCATAGAAGTTGTCAAAGAAACTCTATTCCCCAGAGATGATCTCTTCTCCGTGAATTGCATCTCTTGAGTTTCTTCCAAATTCTCGAACTTTCCTGACTTGATCTATTCCTTGTGAATAGCTTGCCTTGAATTTCTCGGGGTTTGGGGACCCACAGGCTTCTTAAAAGCACTTGTCAAGAAACTCTACTCCCCAGAGATGGTCTTTTCTCCGTGAATGGCATCTCTTGAGTTTCTTCCAAATTCTCGAACTTTCCTGGCTTGATCTATTCCTCGTGAATGGTCTGTCTTGAATTTCTCGGGGTTTGGGGACCCATCGGCTTCTTAAAAGCATCGACCTCCTCTTGGGCATTGTACAAGGACCCACAGGCTTCCTAAAAGCAACCCCGCCTCCTCTTGGGCTTAGTACAAGGACCTCTCGGCTTCTTAGAAGTAACCACAGCCTCCTCTTAGGCTTCGTATAATGATCTCTTCCTCCGGGAATGATAGCCTCCTCTTGGGCTTCGTACAAGGACCCGTCGGCTTCTTAAAAGTTTCCCGCCTCCTCTTGGGCTTTGTATAAATTGTCCCGATGACCTCTTAGAGGTATTGGAACAGAACTTAGTCATCTGCATAGAACAGTCCTTTCAAGAGTCTACTACTGTTTCTCAAAGCATAATACAAAAGATGAAACTCTAGACTTGGACAGTCTAATCTCCTTGAGTCTCAAAGAGATTCTCAAGTGACCCCTTCGTTAAATAGGAAGGAAACCCGTAGACTCGGACAGTCTCAAAACCTTTGGATTTCCTTCTTCCTTGAAGAACAGGAATAACCCAGATCCTTGAATCAAATCCTTGAGTACAGTGTTGCTCATATAAGAACTGATTTTCTCTTTCAAAATCAGTATACTGGACCTGTCACTTAACTGAAACAGTCACCATAGCCTCCATCTCGGGCTTTATACGAGATACAAAAAGGTTCTTATTGAGCCAAACAAACAACAGCCTCCATCTCGGGCTTCGTACGAGATACAAAATCACTCTCTTGTTGAGTATAAAAGATTATCCTGTTGGGTCAACTCTTTTAGCCTCTCTCTCGGGCTTCGTACGAGACACACAAAAAAGACTCCCTCGTCAAGTCAAAACCTTTTAGCCTCTCTCTCGGGCTTTGTACGAGACACATATTAGCCTCCTCTTAGGCTTTATATAAGAAAACCACTGGTTGATCCTATCAACCTTTTTGCATCAAAGCTGTGCCTCGTTCACAGTACACAAACATCAACAACTCCTTCCCCTTCATCTAATTGCTGTAAGTGGCAAGCCTCTGGATCATCTACATCCATGCCACTGTCCCTCTTTTAGCATGAGAAATTCCTAAGGAAAGATGGCATTGCTCTACACTGAGTTAAAGTCTTCTCCTTCAGGTTAAAACCCCCTATAAAGGAAATTATGGCATTGCTAGGATCCGCGTATCCTGGTTAAAGTAATCCTCCCTTTATAACCAGTCACCCAACAGTTGTGACAAACAGACCCCCTTTGAGATGACAAATTCTCTCTAAAGTCAACACCTTTAGCTTCATATCTTGGGCTTCGAACAAGATACAAATAAACTCTTCAGCTTCACATCTTGGGCTTTGAACAAGATACAAACCACCTTTCGCTTCACGTCTTGGGCTTTGAACAAGACACCAAAAAAACCATTTCCTCCCATAGAATAGGAGGAACTACGAATGCTATGATTTCCCTGTTTCGGTAAACGAGAATACGTAGGCATAAGATTGAAAGAAAAATCTTAGCGAGCACACTAAACAAAAACTCAAAATCCCATACATCCTAATCTGAAGCAGTATCCTAACAAAAAGAGAGAAAACCGTATTGGCGAAAATACAAATAACCAGTACAAAGGCCCCCCACATCGATAGCATTCATAACCTAACAGACCGCTGTTTAAACTCAGTATGCAAGCAGGGTTAATTGGAGACATCTATTTCCCTTCCTTCATCAGCTCACAATAGGATAAAAAATGAATCGACCTGTAGTAAAATCAACCGCAGAGAGTGACCAGCGCTTAAGAACCGCGTCCAAAATTTCTCGCTACAGAAAAATGGCGCCCACCGTGGGGCTCGTCTCTGTTTTTCTTCTTCCTTTTCACCTCTTGTGTGAAAACCACAGATTGGGGCTTCCGCCGGGGAACCCATTTTCTGTCAGGAACTTAGGATTCATAGCTTTAAAGGTCTAGGATGATTAGGACAAATATATATATATATACTGCTTTTCCTAATTGTTATACGTGTTTATTTTTCTGCTAATGGGAATGCGTGTGATGCCGCATGTGGAAAGATTGAGTATACACTTAAGATAAGTGATGGCGACGAGGTCGACCATCAACCTCAGTGGAGGCTGACCAATGCAACCCATTCTCTCACCTAGACAATGGGCCGATTGTGATGTCTGAGAAGCTGAGGAGCCAAACCCTTTTGTAGTGCGGAAACTATCGGGAATAGTTGTTACGCGATACTACCCTCATTTGAGGCTGGTGATCTATTCTCGGTGAATGGAACTTACTCTAAGATTGCTCTACAACTCGCTGGCGATCCGCTTGTTGTTTTGCTTTCCTGGGAGGAGCTGATGATAATGAGTGCAGGTACAAAAATCACCTTAGTATAAACCTTTGGGGATGGGTAGAGCCTTGACTTCATGACAACGACCCTTTGACCCCATGTTTTTCCTATGTTTTTGTGTGCTGCATTAATGCATTCATTTAAAAAACATTAAAACACTCAAAAAAATTTCTCTTCTAGTCTCTCTATTTTTCAAATTAAACTAAGATTGTGATTGAAAATGTCAGAGAAAAGGATTGCACTAATGGGTTTCGGTAGAAGGAGACCCCATAGTGTCGCTCCCGGGATTTTCATCCAAGTACAAACGTGAAAGTGGCACGGAACGGAGTCGCCAGCAATGTGTATTTATCCCAAGAGAGGGAAAGGAAACACCGCATAAACCTGGGGAAAGGAAATAGCATGGTCTTGCTACCAAGAGAACTGGATTCGGGAGTCGGTTACGCGAGAGGAAGGTATTAGCACCCCCTCGCGTCCATCGTACCCGATGGGATCCACGCTTGCTTGTCTCGATCAAAGGGTGATAGAAAAGGATACTGGAAAAGGAACTGAAAGAAAGAAAGGAAATAGAATGGAAAAGGAACGAGAAACAAATGTAGGGAAAATAAAAGAAGTGCTCGAATGGGCCCTACCCCACTGCCTACGTATCTCATCGGGAACATGAGAATCAGAGCGACGTAGTTCCCCTCAACGAGGGTCGCTTTGTATGTGTTTTTTAGCGGAAACGTCAGAGTACGCGTCCCAGCAGTTTAGGTGTTGCGGCTCGCTGTATGGAGAATTAGGCGTTACCTGTTTGCGGTAGAACGGACGTGACGAGTCCTTAAGACTGGAATGAAAGAGATGAGAAACGAATTGCTTATTTGTTTGAAGTATTTTAAAAGTTTTTTCATTTGTTTGCATATGATAATGTATCTAAATCTTAGTCATTGGAGTGTATACATTCTCACATTCCAAGACGGAATGAGTAAGAAAGTACACTAAGTGTGAAGAAGACCTTCACATTTAGTTCCAATTATTAAGGTTCAAACACACTAGCATACTTGTATTTATTAAGTGTTTTTGTTGATTATGAAATGAAGAAGTGTTTTTTCTTTATTTCTATCTTCAACAAGTATTGCATTTAAGTCTCTCATACAAGATCAAATGTTTAACACATTGACCCAAGATGGGCCATATGCCACACATTCTAAGATTATAAGAGAATACCCCTTATAATCTTTTCTTTATATGAAAGGCCTAAATGCAATAAGTGCCTACCTTTATTAGATATTTTGAATTTTCTTTGAGATGAGAAGATGAAAGACTCAAATGGGCGAGAAAGGTAAAAATCTATGTGAACTAAGACTCAATACTAATTGATTAGTTAAGGGAGTGATCCTAAAGGTTTGTGAGGTTGCAAAACCTAAAGTCTAAAGAAGGAATGAGTTAAACAATTCACTTCTAAAGTAGAAGATGAATTGTAACTCAAAAGGGAAAGTAATGAGTTAATCAATGAAAGCACATAAGTACTTAACAAAACACAAGATTGAATTGTAAAAGATGAAAGGAGAGAAGTTTGAATGTGGATTCCTTATCCACACTCAATTTCAACTTACCAAAGCCCCTACATGGTTAGTAAACATGGAAACATGTATACACATTAAAGTTCAAAAGAATAAGATGAAGAATCAAATCTTAATATCACAACCAGAATGTGAATCATATTGACAACCAATGAAATTCATCATACAAGTTCAAATGAATAAGCAACAATCATCATCCATAGCATTTAAACATGTTACCATAAGAAAGGATAGATGAAAGATGAAAAGAAATGAAAAGAACATGCATAAATGGAACATGTAATCCAAAAATCAGAATTGAAACTAAATGGAAAATGGTCTATAAACATCTCAAAAGTATTCATGAATCAACATTAGAGACATTCAAGAAGTAATAGAAGAAGAAGTGAAGTGAAAGTTCAAAAAGAAAGTGCAAACAATACATGTTAAGGATGCACAAAGTTCAAGTTGAAATGAACATGTAAATATGACCTATAATGTGCACCAAGGACCTATAATATCACATGAATGGCTCATAAAACATGCAAATGCTCATACAAATATGCACAAAAGAATTCATGCAAACATACACCAAAGTTAGAATGATATGACATGTATTAGGCTTCAAATGTAATGCATCAAACAAAAATCAAATGGACTTATGAAAATTATGCAAGCATAGTATTTGAATGCCTAAGTCAGAAGTAAATCATACATCAAAATAGCATATCAAAATTCAAAGCAAAATGACTTCAAACAATGCATTAGGTCAAGTTGAAACATCATGCAAAGTGGTGCAAAGACAAGCATCAAAACGTGTCATAAAGTGACCTAAAAAATAAAACAAAAATCACCTAACATGCTTCAATGTATTAGTGAATCAATACAACAAGAATCAGGCCAAAACAGTTTGTAATGAACAAGAACAAAATTCTACAAATTCATGTATCATATTTGGAATGCATACAAATAGAAATTCAAAGAAAATTATGAAAAAGTGATAAAAATGTGATAAAATCATGAAATAAAAATATCAAAAATTCCCTAAATGTCTTGATAATACTCATGAATTTTTGCAGAATTTTCTGATGTTGTTTTGTAATTTTAAAAATTAAAAATGAAACGTGTATGAAATGAAGAGAATAAAAAGAAATTGAAATAAAAAAGGGGTGTATGCATAGTAAACCATCAGTTCAAATTGTTTGGGCTTTTAAAACGTGAGGTGTAAATAGCAATGACCCAAGGTCCATATACGCGCAGTCCACACCAACAATTGTGCACTCTCAGTCAAAATAAAAGTCAAAACAATGAACACCATTGGATCAAGTCCAGTCAACAAACCAGTCAAAGTAACCATATCCAATGCACACGCGTGAAGGAACACACTTACTAACATGTACTACACCACACATTGCTTAAATGAGATAAAAAATGGAACACGTGAGGTGCACGTTTATTTTAATGTGCTGGCAATGTTGTGACCATCGGATCATGAACAACCAACGACCACGATTAAAACATGATAAAACCCTAACAATTCAGATCACCGGCCGGAGAGGGACCTCCGGTCACCTTCTTCGGCGAGAACCACCACCTGCAAATCTTACATGTTCACATAAATGCACACTACGTATACCAAAATGAAGCTGAGATAATGGAGATTAAGGACACACAATTATTTTTCATAGAACAAACACATACATGGAGAACAGAGAGGATTAAAACATGCCCTAACTTTTGGATCTACGCCTTTATGAGGCCTATCAACTAGCCGGAGTATCAAATGCTCCTAGTGAGCTCATATCATTATGAAAACAACAAAATAAACCATAAAACGTGAGAGAAATGTTTGAGAGTTTTAGAACCTGAACTTGCAGCTCTTGGAGATTCTTGAGAAAACCAGAGAAAACACTTGCTCTTCAACCTTGGTGCTTCAAATTAAGCAAAAATAAATGCTACTGGAATTTGTTATCTTGAGAGCAGAGAGATTCAAAACTTGCTTAAATACACTTGAAGAAATCGTGTGGATTGTGATAGATCTTCCTTCAATCATGCGCCATTGATGATGATATAGATGAAGTAGATGAAAATATCGTGCATTTAGAGAATAAGTTTTGAGAGAGTTGGTGAAAAAAGTGAGAGAATCAGAGAGAAAGTAGAGAGTTTTGGGGTGAAAATGAGAAAATGAAGTTGAAGTTGAAATGTGAGAATGAAATTCAATTTATAGTGTGAGTTAGATATGAACCATAGGTGGTTAAGTGAGTTGGTTAGAATGAGTCATGTGAGTTAAGGTGAGTCATCCCTAACTAACTGAGCCAAGTTAGTTAGGGCGAGTTGTGCTATGGCTGTGATATGATGGTGGTGACTTATGGTGTGCTATGGTGGAGATTAATAGAATGAAGCTAACTCGTGTATGCTGCAGCAAGCAAACTTATTTTACAAGTTTTCAATCCTTCCATTTCCATGTATAATGAGCATGGGTTGCACGTGCCAGTAAGGAATTGTTGGTTCTAGTATAGCAAAGGATGATGATGTAATCATGCGTGCAAATTGGAAAAACAACACCCACAACATTATCTCTTTTTCTGGTTTTGTAACAACACCATGTCTCAATGCAACAGTGAATGTTTGAGAAGGGAATTCTCCATGTTCATGGCATGGAATTGCATGCTTTAGGAATTATTGGAAAGAAGGCATATAGTAGAACAAGTTTGGTATATGTCTTGGATTGAATTGAGGCTTGGAAAAGGTTGGAAAATGGCCTAGAACATCCAAGTTTGGAACTGGTCATGGGCGAGGCATATGGTTGATTGGCAAAGCAACATGGAGCCTGGGTTTTCAGCATAATCACCCTATCTTGAGACCAACATAACTTCTTATCCTTTGATCAAATGAACAAATCATGAACTCCAATTTTGAAGATCTCACATAGAGGAATAACTTTCATGTTGAAAGATTTTTCATTTGAGGCCTCTAACCATGAGTAATTAATCAAAACATTTGGTCCACCACATGTTTGTGAAAATTACTGCGCATGACTTAAGATTTGCCCAAGCTGACTTGCATTTTGCCCAAGTTTTCCTCAACTTTGATCATCCATAACTCTCTCAATTTTGATCCAATGGAGATGTTCTACACATGGATGTGAAGCTTAAAATGAGATATTTTGTTGTGGTTGAGTGGAATTTTTATTTGATGTCTCAATTTTGAATGGCCTTGGTTCAAAGTTTGGTGCAAAATGGCCAAAACTTTCCTTATTTAGAAATCCTACTTCTTCCAAAAATGGCAACTTTTCAAATCTTGATTTTTCATGATCCTTTTGGAGTTTCTTGATAAAATTTTGTACATTGGTCACATATAACACGAATTTCATGAATTTAGGCTCAAAAAGTCAAGAGTTGACTTTTTCCTCTGATTATTTGACTTAGCCCCAATTTTCCTGATTTTTTATCTTTCTTCCAATTGAACCACTTCTAAAACCAATTGAGAGGCAATTTTCCACACACATACACTTAAGGACATGTAGAATACCATGACATCAAGTTTTGTCCAAAAAATCAGAGATGACCTGATTTAATTGGAAACCCTAGTTTTGATACCCACCTACTAAGGGGAACAAGTGCAGTCTTCAACTTCAAATTCCTCAGAGTATGTTGTGTATCCTCTTAAAGGATGATGAGATATGCCATTTGAGGGTGACTTTGAATCAATGAAATATCTCTTTTGAGGGCTTTCCTTCAGTTTTTTGGACCTCTTGCATAGTGAAGGATGTAATGCTTCAATCTCCTATTGAATCTCACCTTCTTGAGGTTTTGGAAGATCAATTGAGATAGTATGAGACATGAAATACCTCTTGGCTTGCCTTGAGGCAACTTGTTTGACCTTTTGTGCCTTGAATGATTCCTTGATTGTCCATCTTTCACCTGATCACATGCCTTGATGGTAAGAGGGATGCTATGCTTCATTTTTCTATGTTAAAGATGCAATGCAAGGCTAATGAGATGGATATGATATGTGATATGATAATGCTATGCTATGATGACAAAAGAGAGAGCAAATTTTGGGGTATTACACATAGGTATGCCTTTAAGGTTCCAAAGTTAGAGGATTTGAGAAGGTTAGCAAGGATGATCACTAACCCTAAGGCTTTCAGAGCCAAGCACGGAGGTTTGCTGCCACTGTTAAGAGTCCATGTGATTGAGGGAATCATGGATGCGCTCATTCAGTTTTACGATCCGATTTATCACTGTTTCACATTCCCGGATTACCAGCTTGCACCAACACTAGAGGAGTATTCTCACCTGATTGATCTACACATTACAGATCGAGCTCCATTTTCTGGACTGGAGGAAATTCCAAAGAATTAGATCATTGCAAGAGCAATTCATTTGGACGAGTCTGAGGTCAGGACTCACATGACCACTAAGGGTGGCATTCAAGGTTTGCCAGCCCAGTTCCGGACAAAGAAGGCCCTGTATTTTGCCAGTATAGGAAACGTGACTGCTTTTGAAAGCATCTTTGTCTTGCTCACCTACGGGTTATTTTTGTTTCCCAACATCAATAACTTCGTCGATATTAACTCCATTAAGGTTTTTCTCATTGGAAACCCTGTACCGACTTTGCTCGCAGATGCGTATCATTCTGTACACTTGGGAAATTTGTACAGTGGAGGGGAGATCACATGCTGTGTACCTCTGCTTTATAAATGGTTTATCTCCCACTTGCCCAAGTCTGCTGCTTTTTGGGATTGCAAGAGTGCCTTACGTTGGTCACAGAAAATCATGTCTCTTACCAACTCTGATATAGATTGGCGTAATAGGATCTATGATGGAATCAGAATCATTGATCGTTATGGAAACTTCCCCAACGTACCCCTCATAGGAACTAAAGGAGGAATCAACTATCATCCGATATTGGTTTGCCGTCAGTTTGGATACCCGATGAGACACGTCCCACGGGGTGTTCATCTGGAAGGTCTTTTCTTCAAAGAAGGAGAAAATGACAGAGAACTAAAAATGGAAATAGTGCAGGCCTGGAAGCACGTTCATAAGAAAGGACGAGAGTCTCTAGGAAAACTGGACTGTGTCTCGGTGGAGCCTTATCTCCATTGGGTACAAACTAGAGCTCTCAAGCTAAAAATGCCTTATCCTCGTTACGGAATCCTTCCGCCAAAGGAATCTGTCATGTACTTCATGACAGAAACTGAGAAGCTTCAGGTTACTCTCAACAAAGTTCAAAAGGAGAGAAGGTCTTGGAAGAACAAGTACCGCACCCTCGACGTAGAGTGCATCAAAATACAACAATTACTAAAAGAGAAAGATGCTCTGATTGAAATTTTGGAGCAACATACTGTAGAGAATCAAGATGACCAAAGGAATTTGCTCACTCCTTTCACCTGGCAAAGGAATGACAACCCGACAACGGCTCAGGAGCCCCGGCCAAAGAAAAGGAAAGTACCAAAATCAGCACCCGATTTCTCTTCAGAGAGGACTCGGGACCCATTAGTTTAGGTTTCTGTTTCTGCACCGTGTAATCTACTGTATTTCCATTTCTGTAATCCTTTGGAATTCAATAAAAAAGGGGTTTCCCTAATGTTTGATATTTGCAATCTAATTGTCGAAGTTTATTTTGATTAAACCAAAAAACAATTAATATAATCATTGCATTCATTATTCTCACATCGCAAATTCTTCTTACCTACGAATCTCACGTTTGTGTCTCGATTCTAGAGTCAAACTGTCTCATTCGTATAATACTCGGGCCAATCGTCAGAAAAGGATGGATGATCTTGAGGAAGAAAATAGAGAGTTGAAGGAAGAGATCGCCGCTCTGAGAGAGGATATGAGAAAGCTTCATAACGACATGCAAGCCATGGCAGAAGCTCAACTACAAAGAACTGTGATCTCAGAGATCACCTTAACGCCCATCGTGGAGAAGTATGATCCTAGGTATCAAATGCCGAAAGATCGTCCTTGGGGCATGCCTGTTAACTATATCTCAGAAGGATACGTTTCGCCGATCACTGAAGATCAGGGAATCACAACAGAAGCCGCTGGGCCTGAAGGTTACAAACTTCGGAAAAGCAAAGATGCCAGGGCCATACTGAAGACTCCTGAAGGTTACAAACTTCGGGAAAAGCCAAGATTCGCTACCGTAGTCACGGTACCACCCCTTGTGGTGCACACTGTCCCGGAAGGACAGATTCCACAGATACCTGCTGATAAAAAGGAAACTTTGTTTGACAGAATGGATGAATTCCAGGAGCATTTCCTAGAAATGCAGAAAGAGCTGCAAGCCATTCACGTCAGGATTTATTTAGAAAGGACGCCGCAGACCTCTGCTTGGTCCCTAATGTGAAAGTCCCGCACAAGTTCCAAGTGCCCGACTTTGAAAAGTACAAGGGTAACTCTTGCCCTCAGAGCCATCTGGTGATGTACGCTCGGCGGATGTCAGGTCAGACGGAGAATCAGTACCTACTGATTCACTACTTTCAGGATAGTTTAACCGGTGCCGCATTAAAATGGTACATGGGTTTAAACCGTGCCACGATTAGCACTTTCAGAGATCTCGGTACTGCCTTCGTCCAACAATACAAATACAATTTGGACATGGCACCCGACAGAGATCAACTCAGATCAATGTCGCAAAAGGACAAGGAAATCTTTAAGGAGTATGCTCAAAGGTGGCGTGAAATTGCCGCTCAAATTTTTCCTCCTCTTGAGGAAAAAGAGATGACAAAGATATTCTTAAAAACCTTAAGCTCATTTTACTATGATAGAATGGTTGCCAGTGCACCCAGTGATTTCACCGAGATGGTGGGCATGGGCGTACGTCTTGAGGAAGCCATCCGAGAAGGACGTTTAGTAAAAGACACTGGATCGATGAGCGGTTCTAAAAAATACGGTAGTGTTCTCCCTAAGAAAAAAGAGCAAGATATTGGAAATATCTCTCTCGGAAAGCAAAGGCGATGTTATCAGCCGGTAGCAGCTGTGACTCCTGCTATCAACCCTGCACCTATTCCTATGTATCAACCTCAGGTTGCGCAAAGCCAACCTGATCAGCAAAGGACACAACAGCCTCTTCAATAGGCTCGTCCTCCTTACAACAACAACCGTACAACACGGCCACCAGGATTTGATCCTATACCCGTATCGTACGCAGAGCTGTTTCCATTACTACTGGCTAAGGGGCACATTCAGACTAAGTTCCCTCTAACAGTACCAGAAAATCTTCCTTTTTGGTTTAAGTTGGATTAGACATGCCCTTATCATCAAGGAGGACCAGGGCATAACATAGAGACTTGTCTCAATTTCAAGTCCGACATGCAAAAAATTATTAGGAGCGGGGTCTTATCCTTCAAGGATACAAATCCTAATGTTCTCACGAACCCGCTGCCTTAACACGAGAAGGCTGCAGTCAATTTGATAGAAGGAGAGACTAACGACGTCTATCAAATTCGTGATGTATTCTTATTGGAAACCAATCTGGTCAAGATGCATTGTAGACAGAGTAGATATGGCCATGTGCCACCTCATAACTATCATCAGTATGATATCTGCTCTAAAGACAATCAGGGATGTTCTGTGGTGCAAGCAGCACTACAGGAACAAATGGATCTTAGATGGATCCAAGAGCACCGAGTTCGTGGAGTTAACATAGTTTACATGAATTCCAATGTCATTCAGAACCATGACATCCGTGCAATGGATGTCAACTTGGTGGCAATGCACTCAAGGCAAAGCCAGTATCATAATCTGCCACGACATGATTACAGTTCCTATCTGATTTGCTCGGTAAACAAACAGGGATGCTCTTTTATACAAGAGGCCCTCCAGCGTCAGATGGATCTTGGATGGATCCAAGACTACCATGATAGGAACCCTTATCAGACCAATATTGTTCAAATCTTTGACATTTGCGTGATGAATACCAATCTAGTAGAGTTACATGCTGAACAGGTCCGACTTGGATTCCTGGTGTCACATAATTATCACAGCTGTAAAGCGGGTTGCAAAAATGATCGAGGTTGTACCCTTGTCTAGGAGGCACTTCAACACTTGTTAAATCATTGGTGGATGCCAATTTATATGGATGAAGATACTCAGCAAATTAGTATCAGTAACAGGAATCCTACTCGGCGTCAGAGTCAGGATGTCCGATCAATGGAAGCTAACCTAGTGAGGTTACATTGTATTCAAAATGGGCGTGGCCAGGTGCCACCACACAATTATGACCGTTGTAGCGTCTGTTCGGAAAGTAACCAAGGGTGTTACCTTGTGAGAGCAGCTCTTTAGGGTCAGGTGGATCATGGAGAGATTCGTCCATATCCGGGTTCTGGACCCATCAACTGGACGCCGAACTACCTTGCCGAGCAAGTCGAGGATGTTGTCACGATCTCTGGTCGTCACCAGACCAGGGATGTTTTTACCATCATCCCTCTACTTGACGAATCTAAGGTTCCCAACCAGGAACGGATCGAGATTACTTATGATGGTCAAAAAAATCAGAAGGTTCCCATAGTCATCTATCTGCCGGGACCATTACCGTATGAATCAACTAAGGCTATCCCTTACAAATACGGTGCAACAACAATTGAGAATGGAAAGGAAATTCCATTACCCTCCGCCGTGAACATTGCAGACATCAGTCGAGTAACACGGAGTGGTAGAATCTTCAACCGAGGGGTTGGGGAACATAACGAAGAAAAGGAACTTCAGACAGAGCTCCCGATCCATCAGTCGGTCAATCCAGTAATCCCGACCTTTCAAAAAACAACGATGAGATGCTGAAGCTCATCCAAAAGAGTGAATACAATATTGTTGATCAACTGTTACAAACTCCCTCAAAGATCTCGGTATTATCACTGTTACTCAGTTCAGAAGCCCACAGGGAGGCTCTACAGAAAGTCTTGGAGCAAGCCTTTGTGGAACAGGATGTAACAATCAGACAGTTCGATAGCATTGTCTCTAACATCACTTCCTGCAATAATTTGGGATTTAGTGATGAGGAATTACCTGAAGAGGGTCGCCGTCATAACATGGCGCTCAATATCACAGTTAACTGCCAGGACGATGCTTTAGCCAGCGTACTGGTAGACACAGGGTCAGCCCTGAATGTTATGCCGAAGTCAAATTTGATGCAATTATCATTCAAAGGCCCTCCGATGAGAATCAGCGAGGTTGTCGTCAAAGCATTCGACGGATCCAGAAAAACGGTTATCGGCGAAGTTGATCTTCCCATAACTATTGGTCCTCACACTTTCCAAGTCACTTTCCAGGTCACGGACATCCGGGAAACGTACAGTTGTTTATTAGGAAGACCTTGGATACATCAGGCTGGAGCGGTTACTTCAACCCTCCACCAAAAGCTAAAGTTCGTCAAGAACGATCAACTTGTCACGGTTTATGGGGAACAAGCCTTGCTTGTGAGTAACTTGTCATCATCTACTGGTATAGAACCCAAGGAGGTTATTGGAACTTAGTTCCAAGCGCTGTCGGTGGGCAAGGGCAATCAATCCCAAGGAGGAACCTCGATTTCCTCATACAAAGATGCTATCAAAACGGTCGAGAGTACCGATACAACCGGATGGGGACAACTTGTCATTCCTATTGACAATAAAACAAAGAAGGGTCTTGGTTTTTTTGCAACCTATACCCGGACAGCTGCTAACGATGAAAGTCTTCATCCTATTCAGGATTTCTTCCACAGTGGAGGTTTCCTTCACCCAGTGTCTCAAATAGTACATGCTATCAATGAAGAAGATCCCTCTGACACAGCTAAAGAATGGAAGTCCTATCTGAACGAGGACGGTTATATGTCTCAGGAAGAGGTGCCTACGCCATTTTTCTATCCCGCACAGAGTCCGAGATTTATACCAAGGTCAGACGTCGAAATGATATACGGGGATTGTGATCCGGAAGGATGCCGTGCTCCACCAAATTCATTAGAGGAGGACACTCTGATGAAATACAACTTTGACCATAATTACTATGGCCCGATGGATAGTCTGCCAATGTGGCAACCTTATCCAGGAGATTTGGGGCAAGAAAGTCAGCCGAATAATGAAAATCAGCTGAGCGTCATTGAACAAAATACCTGTGTCCCCACCATGTCATGGGATCAACACTCAGGTAATTCAGAAGCTACTCAACATGAAGATGAATTTGCAACGTTTGCAGGACTTGAATTCATCAACTATGCTATTCTCGAGGTCAACGTCATAGAGAGGGATGACTCTTCCAGTTCCAAAGAAGTTTGGGACACTCTGGGACAACCAAGTGGAAAATACGACTATATGGTCAAGTACACCGCTCCCGAACGCTCTCGTATCAGGTTCGAAGATATCCAGCCAACTGGATGGGGAGATGTACTTGAGAGCACAACTACTCTGCATAATGCAACAGAGGAATTTTCCTACGACAACTCTGCCTGGGAGACAGATTCCAATGATCCTGCTCCACCAGAAATCAGCGTCATTTCTGAAGACAAATCAAGGAAGGTGCCAGACTTTGTGATTCACCGAGGAGTTCGCCGCCAATGGATTGCCCTCGAGGTTCCGAAGGCCGTTCACTAGTCAAAGTAATTGCCGTCTTTTAACCTTTCACCCTGCCCAGGTGAAATGGATGTTTTGATAGGGCTCGCTTTCTGTAAATTTCCCTCTTCGCTTTGCCTGAAGCGATAGAGTTTTGTTTTATAGGGCTGTAGTTTCAAGGATCGACTTGTTCATTAATAAAATAACGTCGTTCTGTAATTTCCGTATTAATTGCTATTTTCTCTTTTTGCTTTTCTCAGAAAATGGTAATCCTAAAAAACAATTCAATAATAAAAAAAACAAGCAGTAAAATAAATACACTGCACACACTTGCATTTTCTCTATCTCTTCTAAACACGAATCATCACGTCATGCAGATTGGTTGTTTTAAACCCAGTTGAAACATACGATCCGATGCCTTCTCCCAACTTTGAGTTCCCGGTATTCGAGGCTGAAGTAAAAAATGACGACAAAATTCCAGAAGAGATTTCCCGATTACTCAGACAAGAGGAAAGGTACATTGAACCTCATAAAGAGCCGTTGGAAATGGTAAACTTGGGTTTAGAAAAAGAGAGAAAAGAAATCAGGATTAGGGCACTGCTCAGTCTAACTGCCAAAGAGAGTTTGATAAAGCTTCTCAGAGAATTTCCCGATGTATTCGCTTGGTCCTATCAGGATATGCCAGGGTTGGATACCAGCATCGTGGAACATCACTTACCGTTGAGATCGGAATGTCCGCCAGTAAAGCAGAGGTTGAGACGGACTCATCCGGACATAGCCATCAAAATCAAAGAGGAAGTACAAAAACAGATTGACGCGGGTTTCCTCGCCACATCAGAATATCCTCAATGGTTAGCCAACATCGTACCCGTTCCCAAAAAGGACGGAAAGGTCAGAATGTGTGTAGACTACAGAGATCTAAACAAGGCTAGTCCAAAGGATGACTTTCCTTTACCACACATTGACATGCTGGTAAACAGTACAACAAGGTTCAAATTATTCTCCTTCATGGACGGATTCTCGGGCTATAATCAAATTAAAATGGCGCCGAAAGACATGGAGAAAACTTCGTTCATCACCCCATGGGGCACCTTTTGTTACAAGGTAATGCCATCCGGTTTGAAGAACGCCGGGGCAACCTATCAAAGGGCCATGACAACTCTTTTTCATGACATGATACACAAAGAGATAGAGGTATATGTCGATGATATGATTGCAAAATCAAAAGCAGAGAGTGAACACGTTGAACATCTGTCAAAATTGTTCGAACGTTTAAGAAAGTACAAACTCCGCTTGAATCCCAACAAGTGCACCTTCGGTGTCCGTTCAGGGAAACTACTAGGGTTCATCGTCAGCCAAAAAGGAATTGAGGTTGATCCTGACAAGGTCAAGGCCATTCAAGAAATGCCTTCTCCGAAAACTGAAAAACAAGTCAGAGGATTCCTGGGACGTTTGAACTACATCTCCAGATTCATATTCCTTATGACCGCGACATGCGCGCCGATCTTCAAATTACTCAAAAAGAACCAGGATTGCGTTTGGTCAGAAGATTGCCAAACCGCCTTCGACAGTATCAATGAATATCTGTTGAATCCTGCGATTCTATCACCTCCAGTGGAAGGAAGACCACTGATCATTTACCTCACAATCTTGGAAGACTCAATGGGGTGTGTACTTGGCCAACAGGACGAAACCAAACGGAAAGAGTCTGCCATTTACTATCTAAGCAAGAAATTCACCGACTGCGGAACTCAGTACATGATGCTTGAGAAAACTTGTTGTGCGTTGGCTTGGGCGGCCAAACGTCTTCGCCAGTACATGATTCGTCATACTACTTGGTTGGTCTCCGAAATGGATCCAATCAAGTATGTTTTTGAAAAACATGCTCTCACGGGAAGAATCGCCCGTTGGCAGATGTTGTTATTAGAATATGACATAGAGTACCATGCTCAGAAAGCTGTTAAGGGAAATATTTTAGCCGATCATTTGGCTCATCAACCGATTGACGATCAAGAATCAATCGGGTTTGACTTCCCAGACGAAGATGTCATATATCTAAAAATGAAAGATTGCGATAGACCACTACCCAGTGAAGGGCCAGAACCAGGTTCCCAATGGGGACTTATCTTTGACGGAGCAGTTAATCATTATGGAAATGGAATTGGGGAAATAATTGTTACCCCTCAGGGTACCCACATTCCTTTCACCGCTCGACTTACGTTCAAATGTACGAATAACGAAGCCGAATACGAAGCTTGTATCATGCGTCTCGAGGAAGCCATTGATTTAAGGATCAAAAACTTGGACGTATATGGTGATTCAGCCCTGGTTATCAATCAGATAAAAGGAGATTGGAACACATACCAATCAGGACTGATTCCTTACAAAGACTACGCAAGAAGGTTGCTACCTTTCTTCAACAGAGTCGAGTTTCACCACATCCCTCGTGATGAGAATCACATGGCTGATGCATTAGCCACCCTATCTTCCATGATTAGTATATGTCAATGGAATGACATACCTAAGATCGACATCATGCGCCTTGAATGGCCCGTCTACATCTTCACTATCGAAGCAGTCCTAGATGACAAACCTTGGTATTACAATATCAAATGCTTCCTTCAGAAACAAGAGTACCCATATGAGGCACTCAGAAAAGACAGGAAAACCCTCAGAAGATTGGCTGGAAACTTCTTCCTGAGCGGTGACACTCTCTATAAGAGAAATTTTGACATGGTCTTGCTCCTATGCGTAGACAGACCAGAAGCAGACATGCTTATGAAAGAAATTCATGAAGGATCCTTTGGCACTCATGGCAACGGACACACAATGGCGAGAAAAATTCTGAGAGCAGGGTACTATTGGTTGACAATGGAATCCGACTGCTACAAGTACATGAAGAGGTGTCACAAGTGTCAGATATACTCTGACAAAATTCATGTACCACCAACACATCTCAAAGTTCTTTCTTCCCCATGGCCTTTCTCCATATGGGGAATCAATATGATTGGCATGATCGAACCTAAAGCTTTAAACGGACATCGGTTCATCCTGGTCGCCATTGACTACTTCACCAAATGGGTCGAAGCAGCGTCGTACGCCAATGTAACCCGACAAGTGGTGGTCCGATTTATCAAAAACAATAACATCTGCCGTTATGGTGTTCCGAGCCATATCATTACTGATAATGGATCTAACTTGAACAATAAGATGATGAAAGAGTTGTGCGCAGAGTTCAAGATCGAACATCATAACTCATCTCCCTACCGACCAAAGATGAACGGAGCGGTAGAAGCGGCTAACAAGAACATCAAGAAGATCGTTCAAAAGATGGTTGTAACCTACAAAGACTGGCATGACATGCTACCCTTTGCTCTTCACGGTTATCGCACATCTGTCCGTACTTCAACAGGGGCTACCCCTTTCTCTTTAGTGTATGGCATGGAAGCAGTGCTCCCCATCGAATTAGAGATCCCATCAATCCGAGTATTGATGGAAGCTAAGCTCCCCGAAGCTGAATGGTGTCAAAGTCGACACGATGAACTGAATCTGATCGAAGAAAAACGAATCATCGAACTATGCCACGGTCAGCTGTATCAACAGAGAATGAAGAAGGCGTTCGACAAAAAGGTTCGACCCTGCATCTTCAGGAAAGGAGACCTTGTGCTCAAGAAGATACAATCATTTCTCACTGATTCTCGGGGCAAGTGGACTCCAAATTATGATGGCCCCTATGTGGTCATGAAAGCTTTCTCAGGCGGCGCCTTGAGACTTGCAACCATGTACGGAGAAGAATTTGCCTACCCCACGAATGTTGACGTAGTCAAGAAATACTTCGCCTAAAAAAAAACGTCTCGGTGGATTGAAAACCCGAAAGGGCGGTCCAGGTAAAAATTAGAGACAAAAAAAAAATCATCCCGGTGGATTGGAAACATCATAGTACAATCCAGGCAAAAATTAGGGATAATGGCAAGTAACTATGTTCAACAGAGGCAAGTCCCTCAGCAGCAGTTACATCATCTGTCAGAAAACTCCAGTCAAGGTCATCTTCGACAGAAGCTCAGTATGCCCTGAATTCAAAGTTGGTAGAAGGATAATGGTCGTTATGTTTCAACGTAGCCCTTTTCCCTGTAAATTACCATTTTCTAACTTTGTAAATACTCTTTGGAATCACGCGTTTGACTGATTTCCATCCTATCAATAAAATTTGAGCCCTTGTGCTTTTGTTTGTAACTCTTATTTGTTTTAGCTTTATAGAACGACATTTTAACATGGTCAACGATTCTTGAAATAAAACAAAAATGAATTTACTTGATAAATTTTTTTTTTCTGCTTTTTTAAAATAAAGATGGCAATTTCTTTTGATTGTTGAACATCAGAAGAACATCGGTCGCTTCTCCAGAAGTAATCGAACCTCAAAGTACATAATCAAAGTACTCCTTCTAAGCCAGTATGCCTGGATGAAGGATCAATTGTGTCAGAGACCTTGTTTCATCTGACACCTCGGCCGAGTTCTTATCTCCTAAGCCCGAACAACATAGCTCCCAACGGGGACTATCTCTCCTAAGCAAGGTGGAATTGCTATCTTGAACCAGCGATATTTCTATACGCCCCGCGATGGCCGAGTATCCAGTCGTGTTCACCCGTCAGTTTGTATGTCGCGTCAGTTTTGTCAGCATATACATACATACATCATGCATTATTGATTTGCATTCACATTTCATATTGCATCACTATCACTCTAGTCGGTCTCATCCCCTAGTGATAGAAGTTCTCTCAATCGAGTCGTCAGTTCTTGCCTCGTCAGGAAATGTTGCGTCTGACCAATCTCTCTCCTCCAGTTTATTTCTGGAACGGAATTGGTCCTGGACCACTTTGATAACTTGAACCTCTGAAAAACCAGAGGAACTTTTAGTCAGCATCACTCTTCGTCATTGAAGGTGATATCCTTGCTTTCCCGAATTAAGGAAAATCCACAGAGAAAGCCTCGTAATCCGAGATTCTGCAGCATGCCAGTTTCACTCCAAAAAGATTGCTGATGAAAAGGTCATCGGCACCTCAAAATTGGATCCCATCATATGGCATTTCTCCGGGAAGATCCCGAGAAAAGTATGATATAAAACCCCAAGCGAAAGCAGTCTTCCAAGAAACTCGCTTTCTCCAGTAGAAACAAATGGCGTCTCCAACTGAGAAGTTTGTGCAACTCTACAACTCAGACGGTTGGGTTCCCCAGCAAGTCTGACATCAAAACTTTTTTCCACTCAAATGGCATCTCCCCAGGAAAATTCGGCGAGAAGTTTGAGGAAAACCGCTACAAATAGCGTCCCTTGTCAATAAGTTTATTGACAAAAGAAACTAAGACCAGTTCCTTGTTAGGAAACCAGGATCGAGGGGAAGTTTACTTCAGAAACTAAGACCAGTTCCTTGGTAGGAAACCAGGATCGAGGGGAAGTTTAAATCAGAAACTAAGACCAGTTCCTCGGTAGGAAACCAGGATCGAGGGGAAGTTGACAAAAGAAAACTGAGACCAGTTCCTTGGCTGAAGACCAGGATCGAGGGGAAGTTTACCTTTTCTAAAGCATCATTGCTTAGCTGAAGAAGATGAATGCGTAAGCTACCATTCATAACCACCATCAAAATTTCGGGTATTCCGATATTTAATCCTCTTGCACCCCGAATACCTTCGTCATTCACACCTTCGTGTCCAAGAAGATTAAATAGGGGCATCTGTCATACCCCAAATTTTGACCACTTAGATTTCCCATCATTGTGTAAATCATCATCACAATATGGAGGAACCATCATACTTCATCAGTCTCCCCAAAGATGGGTGAGCATCCACTATAACAACAACTTAGGGTTTCAAGCCCTCTCAGAGCCTTAGACAAAGGATCAATCAAGGAATGACATGATCTTTAACTTGTCTAACCTCTCAAACATCCACAATGGATCAAAAGGACTCCCACTTCAAGGATTAAGCACAAGGATGCTCCCTTCTAGGTGGATCAAGCCTTAAGATCGCTAGTATCACCAAATTAGGGTTTTGGTCGACCAGGGCCTCCAGATGGAAATTTTTCATCTGGGCACAAGCCAATGATCCAAAATATAACCTAATACACTCCATGGAACCTCATGGGCCCATTCATCAAGTCAATTTTGCCTCAGGGGATGCATTCATCAAAAATCAGGAATTAGGGTTTCTTGACCTAATTCACCCCTAAGTTGACTTTTGGGGCAAATCATGAACCAAGACCTCAAGACATGATTTGAGGGTCTCCAATGAACTATATTGATCCATTTGGAACAATGGATTAATCCAAGAAGCTTGAGCAACAAGTCTCAATTTCATCTGCACCACAATTAGGGTTTTGCGAGAAAAGTCAACTGTAACTTTGACTTTTGACCAGGACATGCTCCCAAGCCCTACTACATGATTCAATATACCCTATGACACCCATGGAACATGTCCATCAAGTTTGATTTAGGTCAAGGACATGATTTCATGAAGAATTGCACAGTTTGGAATTCATCTGATAAAAAGTCAACTATGCACAAAAGTCAACTTTGACTTTTTGAGATTTTTCACCAAAATGGATTTTTAACCCTAAAATGATGTTAATGTATGATTTTAATCATCATTCATCAAGAAAAATCAAAGAAAGTGGGATAACTTGTAAAAGGGGTAACCATAAAAACTTAAAAAATTTTCTAAGTTATGGAAAAGTTACACTAATGTGCCAACTTTGGAGGACCATAACTCCTAAACCACAAGGCCATTGTGCCCCATTCAAAGCTTGATTTGTAGATCTCATTGCCCTCTACAAAAGCTTCATACTAACCTATGTCCAAATTCCTCATGGATTTTGAGTTATGGAGTGATCAAAATCAAGAAAAGTCACTTTGTTCCAACACTTAGTGAAAATTTCACTAAGTCAGATTTTACCATACTTTTTGCCAAATGTAGGGGGATTTTTCACTTGGATTCAAAAGAGATCAAAACCAAACATGTTCAAATAGTTGTTGTATCATGTAATGGCTTTCAAAAATGGCCAAGAACATTACCAAATTCAATTTGAGTCATGTGATATGATATTGGGAAGTTGCCTTGCTGAAATTTGCCAAGGCAAGGCAGAATTTGCATTTTTGCTCGATTTGCCAAAATCAGCCAAATCCAAATGCTCCTATCCACTTGGACACCTCTGAGGATTGAATCTAAATGGGACAATCACTGAGCCAAGCCTCCAAAGTCCTTGGAACAAGAAAAAGCATGTTGAACCTATAATTGCCAAAATAGGGACAAGACTCCAATTTTGGATTGGAACATTCAATGGAAGCATCAAGGTGGCATGGACTGAGCTCTTCTCAACTGAATTTAGTCAAGACTTATCCAATACCAAGGGAACCAGCAGCCTATGCCATAACCTCTAGTCAATGGCTAGAGGAGACTTGGATTTTCATTTGCCAACATTGGCCAAACCTACTCAGCAGTTGCCATTCACTATTCCTTTCAAAACAAACTTGCTCTACTATAAATAGAGCTCAATTGTGATCAGTTTAAGTACACCAAAGGCCTATAACACTTGCCTTTCTCAAAATCTCTTTCTCTTGGCAAAAATGCCTTTCTTAGCAAGGTAGCTATCGGGTTTTGAGCTAGAGGGCAATTCCACTCAAACCAATCACACACACACCTCATATACATCACATATGAGCTGATCAAACACTTAAACGACAACTGGAACACTGATTTCTCAGAATCACCAGTCAATTGCTCAAGGTTTTAACCAAAATGCAGTTGAGATGCCATGAAGTGATCCAACCAATTTCAATCAAGTCCAAGCATTCAAACACACTCCATAGGGTGTAGGGAAGCTGTTCAGATCATCACCACTCATCTGTAACACCTCCAAATCAAAAATCACATTGCACTTGCTGTCAGGGCCTAGAGGTAAGCATATACTTGGTCATCTCTCAATCTATGCATATTTCCTCGCACAATAATTTGTCCATATGCTCATAATCATGCATAGAATGTTTCCCCTCAATTAATTGCATTGTTTGAATCGTGTATCAAAAATCCTAGCCTTCATGCAGAAATTAGGGTTCTTGAGGATTTTTCGTGATTTCTTGTTATATGTTTAATTTAAATGAAATTAAATGCCATAGACATGATCATGAGGTTGAAACGAGTTGATTGGTATGTGGATTGCATGATATAATCAAGTATTCAGTGAGATTGGATAGAAAATGCAAATTTGGCCAAACCCAGAACACGCGCGTGTTCTTGGTGTGTTCTTGGCGCCATTTCTTTCAAATTCAAATATTTGAATTTTGTGATTTTATTTAATTGATTCAAAAATTAATTTCTCTCTGAGTTTTAATGATTTTGAGTTGATTCTTTTTTTAATAATTCACAAAAATGTTAAAATATTTTATTTTCCCAAAAAATCCCAAAAATATTATTTATTTTATATAATTGATATTTTTGCAAAGAATTAATGTTTTAATTGTTTTTAACATTTAAAATATTTTTTCCACCTTGATTTTGCAACTTTTAATGCTTTCTAATTATTTTGTAGGTCAATACTTAATTTTTGAAGCATTAATCCAAGATCACAATTTGTTTTCCATATGTTAAACAATTTTGATCATTTTAATTGAATTTTTATTTAATTAAATACATTTTTGAAAACAAATTAGGGTTTTGGATGAATTCAACCCTCATAAATCATTTTCAAAACACTTGGGCCTCTAATAGAGTGTAAGACCCAATCCTTTTTTTGACCAAACCATTTTGGGCCTTAGTGTATTGTATAAGTCCCGACACCGTCAAAAATAAACGGCGCGATTGTCGCCTTTTGAAAAACCACCTTGGGCCTCTCCTTGAGCTATAAGACCCATTCAAAACACTTGGGCCTCTATTAGAGTGTAAGACCCAACCCCTTTGTACATAAAACATTTTGGGCCTCATTCGTTGTATAAGTCCCTCTGTACATCTTCAAATAAACGGCGAGATCGTCGCCTTTTCAAAATAACCATGGGCCTACCCTCGAGTAGTAAGACCCATTTCTTTTCTTGAAACTCACTTGGGCCTCTTGAGAGAGTGTAAGACCCATCCCTCTGTACAGAAAACAACTTTTTGGGCCTCAGTCACTTGTATAAGTCCCTCTGTACAAATTCAAACAGTGCGCCCACTGATAAAACCTTGGGCCTCTCCTTGAGCTGTAAGCCCCAAATCTTTCTTTTTCAAAGCACTTTCTCCTTTGATTTTGAAAAATACTGTTGTTTTCAATCTTTCTTTGTTGAACAACTAACCAAATAGCATGGAAGCTCTACAACCGAGTAAGTGTTTATATGCTTTCATTTACCGCTTTCATATACATATAACTGTATTGTGGGGCTGTTTCACTGTAAGTCTTCTTTCATAAACTCATATCAACTGTGTAATAATAGTATAGATATTTAAAGTTTCCCCGACAACTACATTTAGCATTAAGCCCGTTGAACACTCTTAGAAATAGTCAAAACTAGATCCCCATAGGATTACCAGACACAGTCTTCCCTCCTCTTGGGGTTAAACAATATGGAGATATGAAAGGCAGCATTCTCGGTGAACCCTTTCATAGACTGTCACTTATAGAAGTTATCAAAGAAACTCTATTCCCCAGAGATGATCTCTGCTCCGTGAATTGCATCTCTTGAGTTTCTTCCAAATTCTCAAACTTTCCTGACTTGATCTATTCCTTGTGAATAGCTTACCTTGAATTTCTCGGGGTTTGGGGACCCACAGGCTTCTTAAAAGCACTTGTCAAGAAACTCTACTCCCCAGAGATGATATTTTCTCCGTGAATGGCATCTCTTGAGTTTCTACCAAATTCTCAAACTTTCCTGGCTTGATCTATTCCTCGTGAATGGCCTGTCTTGAATTTCTCGGGGTTTAAGGACCCAGCGACTTCTTAAAAGCATCGGCCTTCTCTTGGGCATTGTACAAGGACCCACAGGCTTCCTAAAAGCAACCCCGCCTCCTCTTGGGCTTAGTACAAGGACCTCTCGGCTTCTTAGAAGTAACCACAACCTCCTCTTAGGCTTCATATAATGATCTCTTCCTCCGGGAATGAAAGCCTCCTCTTGGGCTTTGTACAAGGACCCGTCGGCTTCTTAAAAGTTTCTCGCCTCCTCTTGGGCTTCGTACAAATTGTCCCGACAACCTCTTAGAGGTATAGGAACAGAACTTAGTCATCTACATAGAACAGTCCTTTCAAGAGTCTACTACTGTTTCTCAAAGCATATTACAAAAGATGAAACTCTAGACTTGGACAGTCTAATCTCCTTGAGTCTCAAAGACATTCTCAAGTGACCCCTTCGTTAAATAGGAAGGAAACCCGTAGACTCGGACAGTCTCAATACCCTTTGGATTTCCCGCTTCCTTGAAGAACAGGAATAACCCGGATCCTTGAATCAAATCCTTGAGTACAGTGTTGCTCATATAAGAACTGATTTTCTCTTTCAAAATCAGTATACTGGACCTGTCACTTAACTGAAACAGTCACCACAGCCTCCATCTCGGGCTTTATACGAGATACAAAAAAGTTCTTATTGAGCCAAACAAACAACAGCCTCCATCTCGGGATTCGTACGAGATACAAAATCACTCTCTTGTTGAGTATAAAAGATTCTCCTGTTGAGTCAACTCTTTTAGCTTCTCTCTCGGGCTTCGTACGAGACACACAAAAAAGACTCCCTCGTCGAGTCAAAACCTTTTAGCCTCTCTCTCGGGCTTTGTACGAGACACATATTAGCCTCCTCTTAGGCTTTATATAAGAAAACCCCTGGTTGATCCGATCAACCTTTTAGCATCAAAGTTGTGCCTCGTTCACAGTACACAAACATCAACAACTCCTTCCCCTTCATCTAATTGCTATAAGCTGCAAGCCTCTGGATCATCTACATCCATGCCACTGTCCCTCTTTTAGCATGAGAAATTCCTAAGGAAAGATGGCATTGCTCTGCATTGAGTTAAAGTCTTCTCCTTTAGGTTAAAACCCCCTATAAAGGAAATTATGGCATTGCTAGGATCCGCGTATCCCGGTTAAAGTAATCCTCCCTTTATAACCAGTCACCCAACAGTTGTGACAAACAGACCCCCTTTTGAGATGACAAATTCTCTCTAAAGTCAACACCTTTAGCTTCATATCTTGGGCTTCGAACAAGATACAAATAAACTCTTCAGCTTCACATCTTAGGCTTTGAACAAGATACAAACCACCTTTCACTTCACGTCTTGGGCTTTGAACAAGACACCAAAACAACCATTTCCTCCCGTAGAATAGGAGGAACTACGAACGCTCTGATTTCCCTGTTTCGGTAAACGGGAATACGTAGGCATAAGATTGAAAGAAAAATCTTAGCGAGCACACTAAACAAAAACCCAAAATCCCATACATCCTAATCTGAAGCAGTATCCTAACAAAAAGAGAGAAAACCGTATTGGCGAAAATATAAATAACCAGTACAAAGGCCCCCCCCCACATCGATAGCATTCATAACCTAACAGACCACTGTTTAAACTCAGTATGTAAGCAGGGTTAATTGGAGACATCTATTTCCCTTCCTTCATCAGCTCACAATAGGATAAAAAATGAATCGACCTGTAGTAAAATCAACCGCAGAGAGCGACCAGCGCTTAAGAACCGCGTCCAAAATCGCTCGCTACACATCTTACAGCCACGTGTGAACCGATACTCAAATTGCTGAGAAAAGATCAAGAGGTCAGGCGGAATGAAAACGATCAAAAGGCGTTTGAGAAAATAAAAGAGTATTTACATGAACCTCTTATCCTCATGCCGCCAGTAGCAGGAAGACCTTTGATTATATATCTTACGGTTCTTGAGAATTCGATAGGTGTGTGCTCGGTCAACACAACAAGACAGGTAGAAAAGAGCATGCCATCTACTACTGGAGTAAAAAGTTCACTAATTATGAATCAAGATACTCGATGCTGGAAAAGACATGTTCTGCACTCGCTTGGGTAGCTAAGCGTTTGAGGCAATATATGTTAAACCACACAACCCTGTTAATTTCGAAGATGAATCTGACAAAGTATGTGTTTGAAAAGCAGGCACTCTCTGGGAGGATCGCCCTTTGGCAGATGGTTTTGACAGAATATGATATTCAGTATGTGTCCCAAAAGGCCATTAAGGGAAGCATTTTGTCAGAATATCTCACTCAACAACCGATCAAGGATTCTTAACTGATGAAGTTTGAGTTTTCGGATGAGCATATCATATTTTTGAAGATGAAAGACTATGACGAACCTTTATCGAACGAAGGACCCGAAATTGGATCTCAGTGGAGTTTAATCTTTGACGAAGCTATCAATGCATATGGTAACGGAATCAGAGCAATCATTACAACTCCAAGGGGTTCCCATATACCTTTTACTGCCCGATTAATGCTTATATGCACCAATAACGAGGCAGAGTATGAAGCATGCATCATGGGGTTAGAAGAGGCTATTGACTTGAGAATCAAGAACCTTGATGTGTATGGTGATTCTATGTTGGTAATTAATCAGATTAAAGGTGAGTGGGAAACTCATCAAGCAAACTTGGTTCCTTACAAGAACTACGCCAGAAGGTTGTTGTCGTTCTTTGATAGGGTTGACTTTCATCACGTACCCTGGGCTGAAAATTAGATGGCAGATGCGTTGGCAACGTTGGCTTCAATGTACAAAGTGAATCTATGGAATGAAGTTCCATCAATCAGAATTATGCGCCTTGACAGACCAGACTTTGTGTTTGTAATTCAAGAGGCATCAAATGGCAAGTCATGGTATTATGACATCAAATATTTTCTTAAGAGTCAAGAGTACCCACTTGGGGCATCCGCTAAAGACAAGAAGACTTTGAGGAGGTTGGCCGACAATTTCTTTTTGAACAAGGACGATGTGTTATACAAGAGGAACTTTGATATAGTCCTGTTGTATTGTGTTGATGAACACGAGGCAGGCCTGTTGATGGAAGAGGTTCACAAGGGTTCTTTTGGTAATCATGCCAATGGGCATGCTATGGCCAGAAAACTATTGAGGGCAGAGTATTACTGGATGACTATGGAGTCCGACTGTTTCAAATACGCCAGAAAATGCCATAAATGCAAAATTTATGCTGATAAGGTGCACGTACCGCCTAGTCCTCTGAACATCTTGACATCTCATTGGCCCTTTGCTATGTGGGGCATTGACCTGATTGGAAATATCGAGCCTACTGCTTCCAATGGGCATCGCTTTATTTTAGTTGCTATTGACTATTTCACAAAGTGGGTAGAAGCAGCGTCATTTGCCAACGTCACCAGACAAGTGGTCGCCCGGTTTATAAAGAAGGACATCATCTGCCGTTATGGTATCCCAGAGAGAATCATTACCGATAATGGTTCAAATTTGAATAACAAGATGATGAAGGAGCTATGCCAAAGCTTTAAAATTGAACATCACAATTCTTCTCCATGTCGTCCGAAGATGAATGGCGCAGTTGAAGCAACAAACAAGAATATCAAGATGATTGTTCAGAAGATGGTGATAACATATAAGGATTGGCATGAGATGTTTTCCTTTGCTCTTACACGGTTATCGTACGTTGGTACGTACATCGACAGGGGCAACTCTTTTCTCACTGGTGTATGGTATGGAGGCGGTCCTACCATTAGAAGTTGAGATCCCTTCTTTGAGAATTCTGGCAGATGTGAAACTTGAGGAAGCTGAATAGAAACGATCCAGGCTGGATCAACTGAACCTTATCGAGTAGAAGAGATTGGCAGCCATTGTGCATGGTCGGTTATACCAAAGCAGGATGAAGAAGGCCTTTGATCAAAAAGTGCATCCTCGTTGTTTTCAGACAGACGATTTGGTTTTGAAAAGGATCCTTCCTCCTTAGACAGATCACAGGGGAAATTGGACTCCAACTACGAAGGGCCATATGTAGTAAGAAAGGTTTTCTCTGGTGGAGCCTTGTTACTCTCGACTATGGATGGCAAAGATTTTACATCCCTTATGAACACAGACGTAGTAAAAAAATTCTACGCATAAAGAGACCCGCTAGACCACAAAAGGAAAAGTCCAGGCAAAAAGGGGCATCCTGGCAAACCACAAAAAGAAAAGGTTCGGGCAAAAACTAGGGATAAAAGAAAAGAAAAGAAAAGAATAAACCCGCAAAGTTAAAAACTTGAAAAGGCAGCTTTGGTAAAAATGGGTATCCAGGTGGATTGAAAAACCGAGAGGGCGATCCAGGAAAAAGTTAGGGATTTAAAAGTGAGAGGTTGCGGTCTGCGTTTGATCTATGAACACTTTAGATACATGGGAATTTCAAGGGAAGAAAATCAGTCCAGTCAGTCTTTTAAGAAGGCAAAGCATCGGTAAATGTTGAAGACGTATAGGTCATAGCTGAATCAAAGCGTGGTGGATATCTATTCCCACATTGCCGACATATGTATTTTCTTTTCACTTTTGCGTAATTACCTCTTTTCAAGAATTGCTTCCAATGTGTAAACGCCTATTTACAGGCCAGTTCAAATAAATAAAATATCATTTCACTTAAAAGTTGTTTATTTCTATTTTTACTTTTTACTGTTTTGTTTGCAAAAATGTCCGATATTTTTTATAAACATTGCATGTGAAAACATTGGGCTTTACAGAGCATATCAAAGACAATGAAAATTTCTCAAAACAATGGGTATCATGGATGGTAACCGAGGTGACCATCTCACATATAGGACATGTCGTTGTTTGTTATGTGTTTGCAGGGTGGCATGATTCTTCTCCCCAGTAGATTTTCTCTCCCCAGCATTGAAGTTATATCATCCTCAGCATAGCATGGTGAAATTCTTAATCACTCTCCCAGCAGGAGTGCAAAAGATTTACGTTCCCCAGCCATATATGGGTTTTGTTTATGACTCCCTAGCAAGTATTCAGAAGTTGGCTACCCCAGGCTGGATAGTGTTGGTTGGTATCTCAAGCAGGATACTCATTTGATGTCTCTCCACTGATAGAGATTTTATATTCCCCACAGAGTCTTGGTATCTACTCTCCTCATCAGGTCAGGAAGAGCAATTTTCCCAGCAATAGTGTGCTCTTATCCCCAGCAGGGTAAGGTTGAAAGATATTTCCCCAGAAGAAGCCCAATAATATTCCCCAGCAGGTTTGGTATTATTGACTTCTCTCCCCAAGTGGAGTGTGGTATTAATTCTCTCGACGGGTAGATCAATAGTGGTTGACATCCCCGACAGATTCCAAGTCCAATCGTCATTGGCACTTTTCTGTATCAGATCTTTGGGTTTATCTTCAGTAGATGTTATTCACGATTCCCAGTGTAGGGGAAGTTCTCTTTGGGTTTTATCTTTAGCAGAGGTTATAATTAGGAAGGCCGTTCAGTTTGTCTTTCTCAACAGAGTTTGTTTCCGATTTTCTCAGCACTACTCTCGGTGGAGTGTCTCTTTGCATAGCATAAGCATATTTGCATTGCATCCTAAAAAAAATGCGTAGCGTTTCCATTTCGTATGTAACATTACGCCATTGAAAAAATTGAAACATATGCATCCGAAGCATGAGCCAGGTTTGATACCCTCTTTGCCATACGTTTCCCCAGCAGAAAATGGTGTAACTCAAGAGAGATCATTTAACTATATCCCCAGGCAGGTGCGTCAACCAACCCTTAGGGTATTAGATCCGTTAATCTTTCCCTTTTTTATCTTCGTTCCCTAGAAGAGCCATTTTACTAGGGTTCTATTATCCCCTCAGAGTTGTTTCTTTCACCCGTCGTTCGAGGTTTAGATGCGTTAATCTACATACTTTTAGGATATAGTTCTTTCGACACTCGTCCGTGTTCGATTCCTTTCTTCAATACTTCACTTGTATTGATCTTAGACACTCGTCTGTGCTCTCTTGACACCCGTCCGTGTTTAAATCCTTTTCTTCAACACTTCGTCCGTATTAATGTTAGACACTCGTCCATGTTCTTTTGACACTTGTTCGTGTTTGATTTATTTCTTTAATACTCCGTCTGTATTGACTTTTGACACTCGTCTGTGCCCTTTCGATACTAGTTCGTGTTAGATTCCTTTCTTCAGTACCCGTTCATATTGATCCTAGACACTCGTCCGTGTTTGTTTCAACCTCTTCAATGCTCGTCCGCGTTCTTTCAGCACTCGTCCGTGTTTACCTTCAGCTCTCCAATACTCGTTCGTATTGATCCCAGACACTCGTCCGTGTTCTTCCAACACTCGTCTGTGTTTGTTTCAGTTTCTTGAATACCCGTCCGTATTGATCTGAGATTTTATACACTCGTCTGTGTTGCTTCAGTATCATCAGCATTCGTTTGTAATGATATTTTTGACACCCGTTCGTGGTTATGGTTTTATACCTCTTATTACTTATTCCCCAGTGGAGTCGTCCATCCCTTTGTAGGTTGCAAATTAGTGTGGTTATTTTGGTATTCAATCCTCTTCTACCTTGAACGTCTGAAAGTCGTCGCTCTTCATACCTTCAGATTTAAGTCGATTAAATAGGGGCAGCTGTAACACCCCAAAATTTGCCTCACTTTTTCTTAATCTCTTAGCTTATGTTTCACATTATTTTCCATTTGCATTTGTGGATAGCATTGGTTCTAAGCATGTGATCAAGGTATCTTGGTTAGTTCTCAAGAGGAGAGTGTGTTCCTCAAAGGTTCAAGCAAGGGATTGTACTCAACTTTATGCCATTCTCAAGCTCCAAAGTCCTTTCCTCATCAAGGCATTCTTAACCATCTCACACCAGAATCTGGATCAAGAATATAATCATTGGGCATGGCTTCCTATCTTTTGATCATCTGGATTAGTGTTTTGGTCAAAGGGCATCTGTGGTTAGCTTCTTAGGCAAGGCATTATTCTAAGGCTCAATTCACACCTCAAGGGTTCCTTATATGTGTTAGGTATAATCACAAGTCATGGCATAAGTCTCAATCAGTGGAAAGAAGGCTAGGGTTTCATATGATCAAGAAAAGTCAACTATGATTCAACAAAGTCAAATTAAGGGTTTTTGAGGTCAACCATGGACATTTTATGTCACCTCAAGTTTTTTCATGTGTTTGGAGCAAGAAGAATCAAAGAGAAATGTAAAATCAGGAGTTTTGGAGAATCAGGGTTTTGAAAGAAAAGTTTCTAAGTATAGAAATTCTAATTTCTAGCCATCTTGCAACATCTATAACTTTTTCATCCTTGATCCAAATGGAGCAAACTAGCTATCAAATTGAAGGGAACATCATGTACTACATATTTTAAGAAGAAAAAATGTTCAAGAGATTCATATATTTCAAGATATGAAGGCCTAAAGTTAGGCAAAATAAGTATTTGGAAATTTGTACTTAGAAGTATTTCTAAGTATGGAATTTCAACATGGAGGGTGACTTTTCAAGGCATTCTTTCATCATGATCCAAGCTTTTTATCAACTTCATGTAAACATGAAAGTTGTAGAGAATTCTTCTGTCTTTCTTTTGAGTACTAGAACTCCTCAATTGGATGTGTAGAACTCAAGTTATGGAGTCCTCAAAATAGGGTTTTCATTTGATAAGTTTTTGGCAACTTTGTGGACCAATCTTCCAAGGGATCTTTCACCATGATACGAGCCCCATTTCAATTTCATGTAAACATGAAAGTTATAGAGCTCATTTCAAGTTTTCCATCCATTACAAGAACTTGTCATTTGGACAAATGCACATCAAGTTATGTTGCTTCAAAGTTGGTGTTACAAATTTGTCAATTTTCATAACTTAGAAATTTTCTAAGTTTTTCTTTTGGTGAAATTGATGGACATGTTTTCATGGCATTCTTTCTCCACTTTCCAAGTCCCATTTTGAAGTGATGTCCAAATGAAATTTGTAGTATGATCTTCCTACTTTGCATTGGTCCAAAGATCTCTTGAAATGAAGCCAAATTGAGTATGTTATGGGTCTTCAAAGTGAGGATCACGAATTCTTGTGGATGGCACCCTTTATGTCACATTGCCATGCAAGATACCAAGTTTCATGCAGCAAACATATTACTCTTTCTCACACGCAAGAACCACCCCATTTCCATTACCAAACATTGCCATAAAAGTGTCAACATCCCCTTGTACCTCATGCTCTAATATTCAAACCTTTTTTCCATAAATGAAATCCTCTAAACTTGCTCAACAAGGATTGTTGTTTCTACTAATCCACTCTGAATTCATCAGCTCTCTTTGTCCTCATAAGATGACAAAAAACAAACCATACCATGACATGTGAACTCGTACCACCATTTTTTCACTTTTTTCAAATTTTCATCAAACTTTTAACCACAACATTCACCACAGTAAACATTCACTTGACCTCCTCAAGAGCTCATATTTAAGCAAGAAAGAAAACCCTAGAGGATTGGACCTCATTCTCAGCAGCCATAACTCTCAAAATTTCTCTCTCACTCAAGAAAGCTTTCTATTTCGAACCTCACATTTCAAGGATTTTCCTTCCATTCTCTCACTGTATTCGTCCTTCTGGAAAATTTATGGATCGTTTGGTGAAGTTTGTTGAAGTGCCTTATATGGAAATAGAAGTTACAAAGAGATCCATTTGGTAACATTTTCTTTAGATCGTTTCCCTCTTTTTTATGCTTGTTTGAGTTCATGTTTGTGGTTCCTGAACTTCTTGATGTAGGTAGAATAAGTTTGAGTTGTTGTTGTTTTATTAGAGGAGTTTCAGTTTGTGTGCATGTTCTTTCATGGCCATTTTAATGGCTTTAGAGTGATCAAATGAAAAAAATAAGGGTAGAAATGAGATCAGGGTGGAAAACTGAGAGGGGGAGGGTATTTTTTCGCGTGTTTCCGGCCGTCACCACCACCGTCGGCGGTGGCTGGCCGGACTAGTTATTCTTCAGCCACGTTAGGAATTCTCATGATTCCATTATTCATTCAAGATGTTATGATGAAGGCAAGCTTCTCAATGGTTTTGATGAAGACAACATTATTCATTCAAGATGTTATGCCTGCTCAAAAAGAATGGATCAAGACATTGAAGTTAGCACAAAGTTTTTAATTTTTACAAGTCTTGAAGAATTCTCAAGTATAATCAAGGTATAACTCTCACTTATCAATATGGTTGCATACAAGTGTTCAAAAGTGTCTCAAGCATGCAATATATATTGATAAAATAGTTCTCAAAATAATCTTCAAAATTCACTTGCATACATGGTTCATGTGGTTGAAAATATATCATTATTTCTAGCTTTAAAAAACAAAATATTTTTATCATACATTTGAAACTTTATTTACTTTATTTATTTATTTGTTTATTTTATTTTGAACCATGTTAAATCACTTTCAAATATAATCTATTGACTTGGGTAAATCAATAGATGTTGTATAAAATTGGTTCAAATACTTAGACAAATTTTTTAATTATTTAATTTATTTAAACATTCAGTTTTTGGTAAATTATGGCGTTTTTAACTGTCGTAACAGCACCAGAAACCGCCATAATTCACACCGTTCTGAACCAGTATTTTAAATTTTAAATTTCAAAATTATTTGGTAAATTGTGGCATTTTGAAACGACGTAACAGACCAAACAACCGCCACAATTTACAACATACTGAAACAGTGTTTTTTATTTAAAATTGAAAAATGTTTTGTTTGAATGCACCTTTTCATTATATCTTTTCATGGCATCTCTTACATCATTTATCTTATTAAATTCAGAATTTTTCTAACCATTGCCATGACTTTTGAATGGTTGCTTTCATGAATATAAATACATGTCATTTTCAGATTAAAACTCACCTCCTAGAAATTTCATAATAAAAAATCCTCTCATTCTTTTCATCTTTCAGTTATTCTTCAAGTGTTCATTCAAACATATTTTTGAGAGAAACCTTTGCATAAATTTCACACATTATCATTGTTTCATCTCATTTTATTCAAGAACACCTGTATATTTCATTTGAGTGATATTTATTTCAAGGAGAAGATCGATCATCAAGATTGATAATATCATATTCTCAAGACATCTACTTCTTATCAAGATTACTTTTTGTATTACCTTGTTGTCCAGGATTGTTGGAAACAAGTGAGTGTTTTTGAAGAGGATTGTTCTTCATACACTTAATTACCTATAGGTTAGATAGTAAGCATCACCATTGGTGTGATTAGGCTGTACAATAATTCTAAACTATAGTGAATTCTCTTTCGTGTTGAAGGAGGAGTGGAGTACTCTCGGGCTGTGAGGGGAACCACTATAATTCTCTTGTGTCATTTTTCCTTTCCGCATTTTACTTTCCAGCATTTATCATAAAAAGGAAAAATAACCAAGAACCGGTAAAAAGATCAAAGAAGTTTTTAAGAACCTAATTCACCCCTCCTCTTAGGCGCATTTACACTTACAATGAAGGCGTGTCACACTGTGAGTGGAGGGTTGGTTTTTTGTCTTCTTGTGTTTTAAAATGAAGTTGACCGATTGATTTTGTTTACATGAGTTTTTGTTACACCTTTTTTTTTCTTTTATTTTAAATAATCAGATTTTTTTAGAATGAAATAATCAAGTGATACAGGGCTGAAGCACCATCGCTACTCACACCTCGTCATTTTCAGCCCAGACACATAACAACAAAACCTTACCTTTGACAACTTTATTGAATATCCCCCCCCCCCCCCCCCCCCCCCCCCCCTTGGCATGTGTTAATTTTTATTTTCGTTTGATTTCATTTTTCTAAAAATATCTCCTTATGTATACAAATTCCCAAAAAATTCATGATTACATTTTAATGTCTTATTTAATTTTATATGAATTTTATTTTTATTTTTATTTTGTTTTGATATTTTATTCTGATTTTCTAATTCAAAGTGTCTATTTTAACCTAGTTTGAATTTTGGCTTTGATTCAAGTCCTTCCCTTTTGATTCTTGGGCTGGTTTTTTGGAGTGTTTTAATACACATTGTGAGGATGTTTGGGCATGTTTTTTGGTCTTTGATGATGTTGGTTGGATTGACTTTCATTTGCTTATTTGTGGTCCTCAATTTGTGCTCGATTTGTGCTCGATTCTCATGATACTTTATCTTGTTAATTTATTTTGTGCTAGCTTTTGTGCTCTTCTTGTGACCATATTTTTCACACACATACTTGAATATATAAGCTTGAATTTGAACATTGATTGAGAATTTATTTTGTTCATTTTCTTATTGTTGGAATAACATGTCAAGTTGGTTGTTTTTGTCCATGCTTACATGCTCATTTTGACCTAGTTTCTTAAACTTGTTTCTTGGGATGTTTGCATTGATTGAATATGTGTTTTTGTGTGGATGGAAAATTATGTTTCACTTCTGCCTTTATGATTCAAAGGTGTTCTTGTTTGCCCATTTGATCATTTGTACATGTCTTGTCTTGTTTGGACCATTTCATGATGTTTTGGCTTGTTACTTGCATATGACTTAGCTCATACATAAATGTGGTTCTTGTAGGTATTTATTTTGACATTTTAATGTTGAATATGAGCTTCGTGAGATGTATATGCTACTGTCCATTTGGATTTGGAGTTGTAACTTCTATGTTGAACCTTTCTTTCCACCTGTCTTTATGTGGTAGAACTTGTAACAAGTATGTTTGATGTCTTGGTGTGTGTTTGATCTTGTTCATAAGCATTTTGACATGTTGAGCATAACATGATGTAGTTTCTTCCATCTTTGATTTGTCATCATATTTGATTCATTTCATATTGTTTGATGATTGATAATACTCCTTGGTTGGTCTTAAGTCACTTGTGTATGCATTGATGCATTATTTTTCCTAATTGTTTTGACCTCCAATCTTTGAGCTTGATTTGAAGTATATGCACATGGCATTGGTGATTATCTTGTGTGATTGAATATGATGCTTGTATTGCTTGGTGCTTATGTCAACTTGTTTGAATCTCATTGCTTGGTTACTTGGTATTGCATCTTCTCTTTCACCTCTCTTTCTTTTCTTTTGAGTCTTGAGACTTGTTTAAGTCTTGAGTTTGCTTTTGTTTGTGATTAATTAGTATAATGTTTACTTGTGTTTGTTCACATGATCCCTTAGGATTCCTAGCTCAACTTAATTTCTGATTAAGTTAGAGGTAGGAGAGACATTAGGCTTTCAATCCTTTGCATGATAACAATTAGGTTAGTCCCTTGTAAACATTAACCTTATGTCTATCTCTTTGCATGCTAATATTAGGTAGAGTTCCCTTTGATCTCAACTTTAGGACCATGATGCATGACAACATTATGATTTTAGTTTCCCATAGTTGTTTTCTTTTCAACCTTTGAGTCTTCTTTCTCATCTCAAAAACAAATAAAAAACACTTAATAAATACAACGAGTATTGTGCGCCACGAGCCTTAAGTACATGGGAAGTGATAAGCGGGAGTCTCTCCTTACCTTGTCTAGGGTGTTTTGTATACGTCGCGTCTTGGGTCGATCTTGCAACGCATTCGATCCTATGTCATAGACTTTAGTGCGATACGAGTTCCAAATTAACTTAATTCACTTCTGTCTAAAAAACACAAAAAAGTGCAAATCTTTTTATCCTTCGGGATGAGTCTCAAGTCATTTTCAGAAAAAAGCATGTTATTTCCGTTCTGTCGCAAACAGGCATCGACCCTAACTGTCGAAATGCGAATCTAACATCGCTCATAAAAAACACTTATCGACTCGTATGTCAAACTACGACTGCTCTGATTTCCTCTCTCTTGTCCGATTGAGGATATGTAGGCACAAGACTGCGAAATCTTGGCGAGGAGCCTCCCCCCTTTTCACCCGTAGTCCTTCGAACTACTTTAACTCTGATTCTTCATCCGTCCATGAAGATACGTAGGCATATGATTGCGATAATCCTTGCGAGTCCTCGTTCGGTCTCCTTTTGTTTTCTTCTCGTTTCCATTTGGCAGTAGGTTTTAGATGACACACCCTTTTGTTTAGACAACAAGCGTGGATCCCGTTGAGTACAATGGACTCGACGGGGTGCTAATACCTTCCTCTTGCGTAACCGACTCCCGAACCCGGACTATGGTTGCGATGACCATGTCTTCTCCCTTTTTGAGGTTTTCTTCGATCGTTTCCTTTCCCCCATCGGGATAAATTATGTTCGATGGCGACTCTTTTTTGTTTTCCGCCGGTTGTTTTTCGCAATTGCGATAGGAATCAATCTCAAATGATATGTGTTCCACTCTCCTTTAATATAATTTATAACCAGGGCTGAGTCTTCAAACACATCCAAGTTCTTTATTCTTAGGCCGATAGCTTCTTTGAGACCCATGATGCAAGCTTCGTATTCGGCCTCATTGTTTGTACACTTGAATGCCAATCTGGCGGTGAAAGGAATATGGGTACCCAGAGGTGTAATGATGATTGCCCCAATTCCATTTCCATAAGCGTTGACAACTCCGTCGAATATTAGTCCCCATTGGGATCCTGGCTTTGGCCCCTCGCTTGGTAGCGGTTCATCGCAATCTTTCATTTTCAGGTACATTGCATCTTCGTCTGGGAAGTCAAATCTGATTGATTCCTGATCGTCAATTGGTTGGTTAGCCAGATGATCGGGTAAAACACTTCCTTTGACGGCTTTTTGAGCATGGTACTCGATGTCGTATTCTGACAACAACATTTACCAACGGCCAATTCTTCCTGTTAAAGCAGGCTTTTCAAAGACGGACTTGATCGGATCCATTTAGGAGATTAACCAAGTAGTGTGACAAATCATGTACTGGCGAAGACGTTTAGCTGCCCAAGCCAGAGCGCAACAAGTTTTCTCGAGCATAGTGTATTGATTTTCACAGTCCGTGAACTTCTTGATTAAGTAATAAATAGCAGATTCTTTCCTTTTTGTTTCTTCTTGTTGGCCAAGCACACAACCTATGGAGTCTTCCAAGACTATTAAGTAGATGATTAGTGGTCTTCCTTCCACTGGAGGAGACAGGATTGGTGGATTCAGCAGATATTCTTTGATGTTGTCGAAAGCCTTTTGGAAATCCTTTGTCCATACAAAACTTTGGTTCTTTCTGAGTAGCTTGAAGATTGGCGCGCAGGTCGCGGTCATGAGAGATATGAATCTAGAGATGTAATTCAGATGTCCCAAAAATCTTCTTACTTGTTTTTCAGTCTTTGGAGCAGGCATTTCTTGAATGGACTTGACTTTGTCGGGATCAACCTCAATTTCCTTTTGGCTGACGATGAATCCAAAAAGCTTTCCTTAGCGAACACCAAATGTACTTTTGTTAGGATTCAAGCAGAGTTTGTATTTTCTCAAACACTCGAATAGTTTTGAAAAATTCTCGACATGCTCTTCTTCTGTTTTAGATTTGGCGATCATGTCATTGACGTACACTTCAATCCCTTTGTGCATCATGTCGTGAAACAGAGTTGTCATAGCCCTTTGATAAGTCGCTCCTGCGTTCTTTAGACCGAACGACATTACTTTGTAACAAAAGGTGCCCCATGGGGTGATGAATGAAGTTTTCTCCATGTCTTCTGGTGCTATTTTGATTTGATTATAGCCCAAGAATCCATCCATGAAGGAGAACACTTTGAATTTTGTTGTGCTGTCGACTAGCATGTCAATGTGTGGTAGGGGAAAGTCATCCTTTGGACTTGCTTTATTTAAATCCCTATAATCTACACACATTCTGACTTTTCCGTCCTTCTTGGGAACTGGCACTATGTTGGCTAGCCATTGAGTATATTCTGAGGTGGCTAGGAAACCAGCGCCGATCTGTTTCTGCACTTCTTCCTTATTTTTATGGCCATATCTGGATAAGTCCTTCTTAGTTTTTGCTTGACTGGCGGACATTCTGGTTTCAGGGGTAAGTGATGTTCCATGTGCTAGTATCCAACCTGACATGTCTTGGTAGGACCAAGCAAACACACCTGAAAACTCTTTGAGCAGTTCTATCAATCCTTCTTTGACAGTTGGACTGAGTAACACTCCAATTTTGACTTCTTTTCTATCTTCTTCTGAACCCAAATTGATCATTTCCAACGGTTCTTCATAAGGTTGAATGGACTGTTCCTCATGTCTGAGTAGTCGGGAGATCTCATCTGGAATTTCTTCGTCCTCTTTTTCTTCGGCTTCAAATACCGGGGACTCAAATTTGGGAGAAGGCATTGAATCGTATGCTTCAATGGGGTTTAAAACAAGTAATCTGCACGATGTAATTCCTTTTTTAGAAAAGACAGAGAGAATGCAACAATGTGTGCAGTGTATATTTTTTTTGAAAGACGATTATTTTTATTTTGGGTTGTTTTTTTAGGATTAGCATTTTCTGAAAAATGAAAAGTGAAAATAGCAATAAATGCAAGAATTCAGAATGACATTCTTTATTTATGATCTGTCGATTCTTGAAACACAACCCTATAAAACAAAACTCTTTCGCTCTGGACGAAGCGAAGAGGGACATTTACAGAAAAACAATCCCTATAAAACATCTTTTTCACCCGGGCAAAGTGAAAGGTCAAAACAAAGACGATGCAATTACTTTGATTTATGAATGATATTCGGGACATCGACCGCAACCCAATGGCGCCGAACTCCTCTGTGGATCACGAAGTCCGGTATCTTTCTCCCAGGATTGTCTTCAGTAATGACACTGATTTCTGGCAGAGTTGGATCACTAGAGTCTTCTTCCCATGCGGCGTTATCATAAAAGGACTCTTCTACTGTATCTTCAACAATATTTTCATTTTCAAGAGGATCTCCCCGTCCAGTTGGCTGGATGTCCTCATATCTGATACGAGAGCTTTCGGGAGCAGTGTACTTCACTAGGAGGTCGTACTTGCCGCTTGGCCTCCCCAAAGTATCCCAAGTTTATGAGGGGATATATGAGTCATCTTTTTCAATGACATTGACCTCAGGAAATGAAAAGTTAATAAATTCTTGTCCTGCGATCCTTGCAACCCCATCAACGTAACGTTTGACATCTTTAGAATATTATGGGTAAGGATTCCATGACTCTGGGAGAACATGTGTATTTTCCCCAAGATTATTCAGCAGATACGTATTCTCTAGCTGACTCTTTTGCCTCGAGTCTTCCATGTAAGGTTTCCAAACGGGCAAATCATCCATGGGATCATATGAATTGTAATTAAAGTTGTATTTCATAAGAGTATCTTCCTCTAACGAATTAGGTGGAGCTCGGCATCCTTCAGGATCACAATCTCCGTAGGTCATTCTAATGTCTGATCTTGGTATATATCTGGGACTTTGGTTTGGAGAGCAAAATGACATGTATGTTTCTTCCTGAGATATATAACCCTCGTTGTTGAAATAGGATTTCCACTCTTCATCTGTATCAGAGAAATTATTTTCCTCGATGGTGTGGACTTCTTGAGATATTGGGTGGAGGAAGCCTCCACTATGGAAGAAATCTTATATGGGACGAAAGCTTTCATCCTTTTTTGTAGTATTGGTATGTGCTGAAGAAAAACTGAGACCTTTTCTTGTCTTATTATCAACAGGAACCACAACTTTCCCCCATCCTTTTTATGTCACCGCTTCCCATTACTTGGAGAGCGTCTTTGTACGAGGAAATTGAGGTTCCTTTTTTTGGTGATTCTCAATGCTCACTGAGAGTGCTTGAAATTTAGTTCCAACAACCTCCTCTGGTTCTAAATATGAAAATGATGATATGTTGCTCACAATTAAAGCCTGTTCTCTGCATACTGCGGCCAATTTGTCGTTCTTGACAAACTTCAGCTTCAGGTGAAGTGTCGAAGTGACTGCCCCTGCTTCATGTATCCAAGGTCTTCCTAATAAACAGTTGTATGCTGCTCGAATGTCCATGACTTGGAAAATGACTTGGAAAGTGTGGGGACCAATGGTTATGGGAAGTTCGACTTCGCCGATAACTATTTTCCTAGATCCGTCAAAGGCTTTGACAATGATCTCATTGCCTCTCATCGGAGTACCTTGAAAAGATAGCCGTACCAACGTTAATCTTGGCATGACGTTTAAAGATGAACCTGTGTCTACCAGTACACTGGCTAAAGCATCGTCCTGGCAGTTGACTGGGATATTGATTGCCATGTTATGATTCTTGCCTTCCTCCAGAAGTTCTTCATCACTGAAACCCAAATTGTTACACGAAGTGATGTTGGAACTAATGCTGTCAAACTGACCCACTATCACATCTTGTTCTACAAAGGCTCGTTCCAAGACATTCTGTAGAGCTTCTCTGTGAGCTTCTGAACTAAGCAAGAGAGATAAAACGGATATCTGAGAAGGAGTTTGTAATAATTGATCCACAATGTTGTACTCACTCTTCTGGATAAGTTTTAACATTTCATCGTTATTTTTCATAGGCTCCGCGCTACTGGATTGACCAATTTGTTGATTAGGAGCTTCAGCTTGAGGTTCCTTTTCTTTTGTAGGTTCTCCAACTCCTTTGTTGAAGATTCGACTGCTTCGGGTGACCCGACTGATATCAGCAATGTTGACAACGGATGGTAGAGTAATTTGTTTTGCATCTTCTATTGTAATCGCATCGTACTTGTATGGAATAACTTTCTCTGACTTGTATGGTATTGGTCCCGGCAAGTAGATGACCACAGGGGCTATTTGGGTCTTTCGACCGTCGTAAGTAACCTCAATCGGTTCTAGGTTGGGAACTTTTCTACTGTCAAGAGGGATTTCCACGCGCTTCGGTTCCTTGAGCAAAGGAATTATGGTGAAAACATCCTTGTTAATTCCATATATAACAGGTCCTTTTTTATCGGAGACTGTGATAGTCGTTTTGTACAATAGTCCTTGGACATTTTTATGGACAACGAGGCAACCTTGCACCATGTTAATTGACTGAGAATTCAGGCGTAGCTGGGTTTCCCCTTGGTCCACCTGATTCTGGAGAGCTGCCCGCACGAGGTAGCCTCCTTGGCTATTTTTTGAACATATTCCATAGCGTTCATAATTGTGAGGTGGCACCCGGCCGTACCCACTTGTAGCGTGCGATTTTTGTTGGTGACGCGACCACCTTATCGCAAATTGGGTTTCCTCTCTGTAATGGTAGGAGTGGGGTGCTACTTTCTGATTTCTTATTTATCCCGTGAAGCTGGAAGGGAAAGGGAAGCTATCTAAAACTAACCTTGCACGCGAATGTTTAACTGAACAAACACTGAGAGAGATTCGGGGTCAGGTTATACAATGGGGAGTTGTCAATTACATATCCTATATGTGGTTATCCACAGGTTGTTAGCAATAGGTCCTACTTTCATACTTGATGGTGTTTATCTGTTGATGGGTTGGGAAAGTTTCTTCTTTGGGAGATATGAGAGAGAGAGCTTTGATGATTTTGGTGAGGTACTGGATCTCATTTTTAATCGGTGTGAAGGTACTGGATCTAGAATATTTGATTGGTATGCGAAGGTACTGGACCTAGTGATCCGCTGTCGCGCACGGATCAAAACCGAGTGATTTTCAAAACTGTAGTAAAGCGACAATGACTCGAGTCGTATCGCAAGGATTCTTGATTTATTAACCAACAGTAGTAAAGAATATAAGGGGGTTTGTGATCGATTCAAGAGAACAAAGAAAAAAAAAGATTATTAAAATAAGTGATTAAAATAAGTGATTATAAAATAAACGGATTCACTGTGTCGGGTTTTACTTATCATCGACTGCCAATATTACAATTCCCTAAGAGGATTTTCTATCCTATTTGATAACAATATCAGTCAATAAGCGTGATTGATATTATGAGAAATATGTTCCTGTTGTCGGATTAAGCATACAGTTATAAATAACGCAATTTAACGATTAAGCAAGGTTAGTTGCGATTAAAATTGGGAACACAAATCAATCAAACTAAATCAATAATGTTGTATGATAATTGAATTAAGCAAACAACGATCACAAAACAATATTGAAAGGAATCAAAATCAAATTATAAATATCATAACAATCTCAAAGTTTGGAACCTGAGTACAGTGAATCCGTCCAGAAAGTGTTAGTTCTCCATGAGTTCTTACAAAGCGTATAATTTTCTCTTCGAAATTCTGTAACCAAAAACTCTAGCGGCTGCCTAGGTATAAGTGAAATACAATCCATTTGGTTTACAACCCAACTAGGTCAAATACAAAACCCAGGGCCATTACAATTGACTCAAAACAAAAAATATTTCTAATGCTGCAGCTTCAACTGATTTTCTGGAACTGTTGCACTCTGAATCAGCTCTCGGCCTCTTCAAGAAAATCGTAGCTTTTTCTCTTAGCTTTCCAACGACTGGTAGAACGCCTCATTCCGACATTCGAAGCTCCAATTATGAGTTTATTCGTAAAAGCTGCAATTGCTGAAAAATAAAGTGCAAAAATTAAATAAAGGAAAAAATTAACTAAATTAGAAAAAAATTATAAAACATGAAAATAAGCAAAACAAACCAAGGAAATGCTTAAGTACAAACATGGAAGAATGTGCATCGAAATGCACTGATCACCTAGAGTTTTTGATTGGTATGCGAAGGTACTAGATCTAGAGTGCTAAGATTTCGCAATCTTATGCCTGCGTATTCCCCTTTAAAGAAATAAGGAAATCAGAGCAATCGTAGTTCCTCCTATTCTATGGGAAGAAAAGATGTTTTGGTGTCTTGTTCAAAGCCCAAGATTGAAGCTAAAAGGTTTATTTGTGTCTTGTTCAAAGCCCAAGATTGAAGCTAAAAGCTTTGACTGAGAGAGAATTTGTTATCTCTAAAGGGAGACATCTTGTCTGTTTATCACAACTGTTGGGTGACTGTTTATAAAGGAAAATTACTTTAATTGGGATATGTGAATCCAACAATGCCATAATTTCCTTTATGAGGGTTTGTCTTGAAGGAGAAAACTTTAACTCAGTGTTGAGCAATGCCATTTTTCCTTAAGATTCTTTCATGCTAAGAGAGGGACATTGGCGTGGATATAAATAATCCAGAGGCTTGCCACTTATAGTAATTAGATGAAAGAGGAAGTTGGCCAGGATAAGAGATCGACAACAACTTGGATATTTGAATCAATAAGTGTGCCACTTATAGCAATTATCTGGGATTAGGGTTTTGTTTTGAATATTTGTTTTGATATGTGATATACAGAGAAATGTCTTCCTACAGAGAGATTTTGATTTCCTCTGAGGGGAATGTTGATTTTTGTGTGCCTTGATCAAAGCCCAAGGTTGAAGCTAAGAGGTTGATTGACTCCACTGAGGAAGTCCTTATACAAAGCCGGAGAGGAGGCTGGAAAAGGCTGACTCAATGAGTGAGTGTTTATTTGTCTTGTACAAAGCCCAAGATTGAGGCTAAAAAGAGACCGACTCTTTTGGGGATATCATTATACGAAGCCTAAGAGGAGGCTAAAAGTTGACTTTTTTGGGGAAATATTTTGTCTGTCTTGTACAAGGCCCAAGATTGAGGCTAGAAAGGGGAACTGATGTAACGCCCCAAATTCTTGAGAAGTATTTATTTAATTTATTTAAATATAATATTCATGATTTTTGGTGGCTTGAACATTGTGTGGAATTTTGTGGAGTTTTGGTTATTTATTTAAATAATAGTATATAATATGCAATATATTAGTATTATTATTAATTTAAATAATATTGGATGAATTAAGGGTAAGCCGGTAATATTGAGGAGATTAATGAAGGACAATACGGTAAATCATAATTAAGGCCCAAAACATAGGTTTAACAAAAAGGAAAATAAGGATTATGAGAATCAGTTTTGTGCAACCCTAAGAAGTGATTAGAGAGCTGAGGAAAGGAGGCTAGAACGAGGAATCAACCGTAGAACCCTGGGAACAAAGAATTTCTGCTGGAAAATTTGAGGTATCGGGGGTAATCTGGGTTAATATGTTTGATATGGGTTTAAGGTAGAGGTAATTGTGTGTTTTCATTTTCTGATGATTTTGTGCTGAAATCTGTGATGAATCTGTGATGAAATTTCGCGCTTGTATGTGTATGATTTCTGTGATGAATTCTGTGCGATTTGCTGTAAATTTCGTGTGAATAATTGTTGATGCTGTGATGAACTTGTGGGTAACCATATCTGAAAATTGAACTTGATATTAACCAAATTCAGACTTAATAGTTAGGAGAAATTGATGTAGACAATGAAGTAGGATGAAAATTGTAGATCTGTGATGAATCGAAGCTAGTTTGGGTCTGATTTTGGTAGATCGAAGGTGCTGGAATGAGGAGGTTTTTGTTTAGATGCAAGATCTGAGTTTTGGGGTGGCTTCTGGTGATACGCGTAACAGGGGAGGTGTTACGCGTAATGGGGGACACTCCCAGGGTCTTACACGTATCATACGCACCCGTCCCCAAGGGTTGGCTCGGCCCTCTGCCGATATGCGTAGCATACACGTATGAGAGTGTGGGTATTGCGCGTAAGAGGAGGCATTACGCGTAAGGGAATTAAAGAAAAAGGGGCATACGCGTATGGGTAGGGTCTTACGCGTATGGTTAGTGTCTTACGCGTATGGGGTAACCATTACGCGTAAGGGAGAATCTGAAGAAGAATTGAGAGGAAAACCCTCTCTGTTGATACGCATAATGGAGGGTGCATTACGCGTAATGGATGGCGTAGAAGTTGAGCCATACGCGTAACAGGAGGGTTCTTACGCGTATGGGCAGGGCTGTATGCAGAATTTCCCGTTTTTGCGATTTCTGTCCCGATTTCGCTTGTGACGCGGTTTCTTTGAGACATAGGGCTATGATGAGATAATAAAACATGATTAAACTAGTAATAATGATGAATGGGATAAAAATCGGGGATTCTTATGGGACGAGGATAATATGATGAATTGTGAGATTTAACGAGTGTGAATTTATGTTGTGTCCTGATGCACGAAGATTACAGTATGATGAATTGTAATGAATGTGAAGTGATGTTGTATTATGACGATTGATGTTGATCCGTGAATGATTTGATAACATGGATGACTTATGATGATTTATGATGTGTGCTAATAACATGTGACCATGATGACTTATGATGAATTATGATGCTTGATTTGAATTATGATGATGATGGTTTATGATGATGATAGTTGATGAATGATGATGCAATTGACGATTTTGTGACGATGACGATTATGACGTTTGCATCATGCATTCATAGCATTGTAGGACTTCGGTCCATTTGGTGGCTTCAATCCCATTGTGTGGATTGGGGTGTTTGTGACGTGCTCTGGTTCTTGTGTAGAATCGATCCTATTGGTGGGGATCTTTGGAGGGTGATGGCTCAGTGTCCATCTATTATGACGAGTTGGTACCACATGCATAAGTCTATGATGTTGCATTGTATATTGTGTGGCATTGCAGTATATTGATGTGATTTGATGTATTTTGACATTGTGAATGACGTGGTGATGTTTGTGCTTTATCTTTTACTTATATCTTATATATTGACTTCATGATTACTCACCCTGCCTGTTTGAATGTTGCCTCCACGTGGGTAACGTGCAAATGACTCAGGATTAGCTTTTGGCGCGTGAAGAGTTTACTTGAAGTGCTTTTGGTTATTTTTGGTCGAGTAGAGGGTCTTGCTCTGATATGTAACATCGGGTCGGGGAGTTGAGTCGAATCATAGAGTTCTTGTATTTGATGATATTATGATGTGCTGAGTTGTTTAAAACTTTGATGTTATATATGATAATGGAGTTTTCTATGAAGTTTTCCGCTGCGAAGTATTTGATTTAATTATGATGTCTTTTGATGAAATGTGATGCCCTTGTGGCAATTGTACTCTGATAAAATGGTGTTTTTATTCTTGATGTTTGATGGGTAGTAAAGGGTGTTATAACTGACTTTACGGGTGAGAGGTTTTATCTGTCTAGTACAAAGCCCAAGATTGAGGCTGAAAAGAAGATTTGACTCTGCTGGAGAGATTTATACGGTGTCTTGTACAAAGCCCAAGATTGAGGCTGAAATGAGACTGACTCAGTTGAGGATTTTTAGGTGTCTTGTACAAAGCCTAAGATTGAGGCTGAAATGAGACTGACTCAACAAGAGAGTGTTTTATTTGGCGTCTTGTACAAAGCCCAAGATTGAGGCTGACCTTACCGAGGAAAATCATTATACAAAGCCTAAGAGGAGGCTGAAAAGAAGATTGATTATGCTTAGGGATATTATTTCTCAAAGCCTAAAAGAAGGCTGGGAGGAATTGACTTCGCTGAGGAAGATATTTATCTAGAACTTAAGAGAAGGTTATGAAGATTTTAACTTGGTGGAGAAAGTTTATATATGTCTTTTACAAAGCCCAAGATTGAGTCTAAAAGAAAGACTCAAGGAGAGAGTGTTTATGTTTTGTACCACTGACTCAACAAGAGAGTGTGGAAAGGTGATTGACTCAACAAGTCTTGTACAAAGCCCAAGATTGAGGCTAAAATGGGTTAATTCAACAAGAGAGTGTTGAAAAAGTGATGGTCTCAACAAGAGAGTGCTTTTGAGGCCAACTCTGCTGAGGAAAGTCATTATACAAAGCCTAAGAGGAGGCTGGCTTCTGCTGAGGATTATTGAGATCCAGAGGCAGGTCCAAGTCGGGGGATCAACTCTTGCTGAAGGTTACAGAAGAGTTGAGGTATCAGATGCCTTGAGGTTTTGATTTGGGATAGTGTTATACTGATGATAAGCTGACCCTAGCTGGGGAAATTTAAAGTGAGAGTTTAAAGATTGAGTTTTTGAAAACCTATAGAGGTTTCAACTCTACTGGAGATTGGTTAAATGACCAGGGTTTTTTCTCCTATGTTTGTAGGGAACTTGAGAATGTCTTTGAGATCCAAGAGGGGATTAGACTATCCAAGTCTACTGGTATTGAAGAGTTTATCTTTGTATAATTCCCTAGGATAAGGATGGTATTTTAAGGGATAAGAATCAACCCTAAATTGGTCTGAGGTTTTGACTCTGGAAAGACTGCTCTAGCAAAGGATGACTAAGTTCTGTCCTATACCTTTAAGAGGTCTTCAGGGTCCATGTATTAAGCCCAAGAGAAGGCATGATAACTTCTAAGAAGCTGGAGGGTCCTTGTACAAAGCCCAAGAGGAGGCTGGGATGCTTTTAGGAAGAATGCGGATCCAAACTTAAGAAGAGTTCAAGAAAAGTTTCACCGAGAATAATCTTTTCTTTGGTGAACAGTTCTAGGGTTTGAAGAAATTCAAGAGAGGTTTCACCGGGAATTAATCCCCTCTGGGGAAAGTGAATTTCTTGACAAATTTCTAATAGTGGCAGTCTGTGAAAAGTTTCACCGGGAATAATGCCTTTCTATTTGTTCCATATTGTTTAAGCCCAAAAGAAGGCAAGACTGTATTTGGAATTCCTATGGGGAACTAGTTTTGACTATGTTGATAGAGTGACCACCGACTCTATCTAGTTCTAGACCTAATTGCGAGGGAAAACTCTAAGCAGATATACAAGTATATACAGTTGATATATGACAAGTATTTAAAAGGATATGAAAGAAGGGCTAACAGGTGAGCAAGCTTCCAGCAATACAGTTATATATATATGAAAGCATGTAAAAGAAAGCTGATAAAAACTTATAGGAGAGCAAGTTTCCAACAATGCAGTTATATATATATGAAAGCATGTAAAAGAAAGCTGATAAACACTTACAGGTGAGCAAGCTTCGACAATAACAGCTGTATGGTTATTTGTTCGAGAAATTAAAGAAAGTTTTGATAACAACTATGAGTTTGAATCAGCTATGGAAAGGTAGCAAAAACGGTCTAGGTGGGGTTTGAACCCACGACCTCATACACAAACACATATGCGCGCTACCACTGGGGTGGTGATACATCCGTGTATCAAAACCACCCCATGTGCATATATGGGGTGCCTTGTTTTCAGGCCTGGACAAGGCCAGGGCAAGGCAAGTTTTGGCAATTTACGTGAAGCCTCTAACTTTCTCATTTCTCCATGGATTTAGACAAAATTTAGGTGCATCTGGCCTAGAATTTCATGAGGAATCCAATGGTGCTTTTGGAATTATCAGAAAGTGTCCCTATTTTAAAACCCGATAGTGGTTTCAAAATAGGCCTAGATTTGCATGTTCTATGCTATCTCACTACTCAGTCAACAATAGCAGGGCAAATTGGTTCAAGCACAACATATACAACATGTATGAGATGTTTATGATCAATGGACATTAAAGGAATGCATAATTCAAAGAGTTCAAGTTGTGATGCACTTACCTCTTGGAGCTTCTTGTGCTAATTGTCAAGGTCCTTGTGCCAGAAGTAATCTAATGCTTTAGACACCCTTGATTGATCCCTTAGAAGCTTTTAGAATTATCAAAACCAGCTGGAATCCTCAGGAACAAGTTTTAGCTCTTTCTTTCAAAAGGGGCGAAATTGACCAATATGACAACTCTCTCAAATGATGTTCCAGATGAGGGGAACTAATTGGGACAATTTGAGGATGATATTTGGAGTGTGTTTGAGGCCTTGTTTGGTTTTGGAAGTGACTGAATCATGGCATGGCTTGGAAAATGCAGAAAAGTCCAATTTTGAGGTTTTAGAAGTGGATTTTCTGATTTTGGTGTTTCAGGTCACAAGTGAGTGTTTGGACAACTTAGATATAACATATTGGATGTGTTTGGATCATGAGTTATGGAGGAATTGATCTCTAACTCAAAAACTCAGAGATGACTTGCAAAAGAAGGCATTTTGGCCTAAAGAGAGAGATTTTGAGGAAAGCATCAATTGTAGTGCTTTGGTGTGCTCAAACTGAGCACAAATGAGCTCTATTTATAGTAGAGCAAGTTTGTTTTGCAAGCAATAGTAAATGGCAGCTGGTACAGGCCTTTGGCCAATGTTGATCCAAGGGAATCTTTAGTCTCCTATAGCCATTGAGTTGAGGTTAGGGCACAGCCTATGGTTCTTTGATTCAGCACTAATTCTTGACTCATTCAGTTAGGAATGTGTTAGTCCATGCCACCTTGGTGCATCCATTGAATGCTTGGAAACAAAATTGGAGTCTTGGCACCTTTTTAGCCTTTTTAGGTTTGTTATGGCTATGTGTAGATTCTTGGACTTTGGAGGCTTGGGGATCAGATAATTCTCCTTTTGTTTTATCCTCAGATGTGTCCAAATGGATGACAAGGCTTGGAGTTGTCCAAATTTGCCAAATCGAGCAAATGTACAAAATATACCTTGTATAAGGTAGATGGAAATAGTGATTTTGAGGGGATCATATCTCCTTGCTCAGGTTGAGTTATGGGAGGCTCTTGTGCTTTTTAGAAAGCCCTCATATTATACAAAACATGTGTGATCATAGTTTGTTTTGAAACTATTTGGATCCAATTGAAAAAACCTCATGAACATTGATGTTCAAGGCTGGTAACTTAGGCAGATTTTCACTAAGTGTTGGAAAAAGTGTCATTTTCATGTTTTTGTGATTTTGATCAATCCATAACTCAAAATCCATGAAGAATTGGAGTATGAGGTAGTTGAAGCTTTTGTAGAGTGTAGCAAGACCTACAAATCCAGCTTTGGATCACCCAAAATGGTTGCTTGGATCAGAAGTTATGGTCCTTGGAAGTTGGTACCAAAAGCACTTTTGTTCCATAACTTAGAAAAAATTTTGGTTTCTTATGGTTGCCCCTTTTGCAAGAAACCTCACTTTTCTTGATTTTTCTTAATGAATGATGATCAATATCATACATTAACATTATTTTTGACTTAGGGGAACCATATTTGTGAAAAATTCCAAAAAGTCAAACTTGATTTTGTGCACAGTTGACTTTTTATCGGATGAAATCCAAACTGCGTGATCCTTTGTGAAATCAAGCCCTTGACCTAAATCAAACCTAATGGATGGATTCCATAGGTGTTATAGGGTGTATTGAATCATGTCCCCAGGTTTGGGAGCTTGTCGTGGTCAAAAGTCAAAGATACAGTTGACTTTTTCTTCAAAACCCTAATTGTGGTCCTGGTGAAATTGAAACTTGTGAACCAAGCCTTTTGGGTTAATCCATTGTTGCAAATGGATCAATGTAGTGTATTGGAGGCCCTCAAATCATGTCTTGAGGTCTTGGCTCATGCTTTGTCCCAAAAGTCAACTTAGGGGTGAATTAGGTCAAGAAACCCTAATTCCTGATTTTTTGTGAATGCATCCCCTGAGGCTAAATTGACTTGATGATTGGGTCCCTGAGGTCCCTTGGAGTATCTTGGGTTATACTTTGAAGCATTGGCTCATGCCCAGAGGAAAAATTCCATCTGGAGGCCTTGGTAGACCAAAACCCTAATTTGGTGACACTGGCGATCTTGAGGCTTAATCCACTTGGAATGTTGCAACCTTGTGCTTGATTCTTGATGTGGGAATCCTCTTGATCCTTTATAGGTGTTTGAGAGGTTAGAAAAGTTGGAGATCATGTCATTCCTTGATTGATCCTTTGTCTAAGTGCTCTGAGAGGGCTTGAAACCCTAATTCTTGATTGTGGTAAATGCTCGATCATCTTTGAGGAGATTGATGAGGCATGAAGGTACATTCATATTGTGGTGATGATCTTCACAATGATGGGAACTCTTGGTGGACAAAATTTGGGGTATGACACCACTCTGTATGCAGTGCATCTTTACCAAATCTGTTTCCAATAAGCGGATGTCACAGCTTTGGTGTCTGCCCGAATTTCTATTGGTTATGCTAACTTGTTGTGAGTCTTCATCCTGGTAGACTAGCAGCCACCAGTGGTCCAATAGATGTTGAAGAGTTATTTGTACAAGCGTGCAACCTTGATCATTTTCGGAGCAATCTTTACAGTCCTGATAATTATGCGAGGACAGAAAACCGAGTCTGACCTGCCTGACATACAATTCTACTAAACTCGTATTCATTAAACGAATGTCGAAGATCTGAATCATGTTGACCTGATGATCATTCCTCTCATGGTAGTCTTGGATCCATCCAAGATCCATTTGACGCTGGAGAGCCTCTTGTACAAAAGAGTATCCCTGATTGTCTTTTGAGCAAATTGGGCAAGCGTAGTAGTCGTGCAGCGGAAAGTTGTAATACTTACTTTGTCTTGAATGCATTGCCACTAGATTGACATTCATTGCGCGGATGTCATGATTTTGAACAATGTTTGGATGTTCCTGGGCCGTATTTACTTCACGGATCCTGTGATCCTGAATCCAGCCTAGATCTGTAACGACCCAGTTTTTGTGTGAGTTTTATTTAATCGAGTCGTTTGATTATTTGATTATTATTTTATTTTATTTTTGACTTTTATCTGAAAATATGTTATTTTTCAATTTTGTGATATTTTATCGGGTTTTGGGATCGTTTGCGAGATATTTGAGTGTGGGGGTATTTTGGTCATTTTAGGATATTTTTCATTAAGTAAGAAAATAGAAAATAGAAGAGAGAAAAATAGAAAGAAAGAAAGGGAGAAGAAAGAAAAAGGAGAGAAAAGAGAAGAAGAAGAGAAATAGTGAGAAAAGCTTGGGAAATCAAGAAAAATCAACTTCTAGAATCAATTTAATCGGGTAAGGGTGCGAAACTCAATTAATTTATGATTGTGTATGATTATGTATATGTATTGGTGGTGTTTGATGGATTGAAATGAAAATATTTAGTAAAAACCATATTTTGTCAAATTGATTAGAAATTGATTAAAAGTGTTGGAAATTATGTTTTTAGTGTTCATTCTTGTTGGTACATGATAGATACATGTTGTTATGCATTGTATTGGCAATTTTCTGGGTGTAGGTGAAAATTGGAGGATTTTTGGTTAGAAAACGCAACACTTCGTTCTGCAAAAAAATTTCTGGTTTTTCCAGGTCATACGCGTATGGGGCATGTTCATACGCGTATGGACCTTGGCAATACGCGTATGGAGGGCGAGTCATGGGCCAATACGCGTATGGAATGTTATTTTGCTCGGCCATCTGCCCATTTGCGTATGATACGCGTAGCATTTCAGGGCAATACGCGTACGAGGTTGGGCATTACGCGTATGGACTTTTACACGTGAACTTTGGGGAAAATGAGTCTCTGCTCATACGTGTATAGATCAGGGTAATACGCGTATGGACAGGACAATTGTGAAATGGGACTTTTCAAAATATCATTTTTCGTTTTCCTTCGTAACTTGTGTTTCGTTTGTCCGATTTTTACATTCTTGGTTTCGTTGTGTAGCTATTGAATTGTACTTTCTTATTATGATGATTTTGAAATTGTTAGCCGATTTAATTATGTCGGAAAATCAGGAATAGTGTCGGTCATCAACTTTTGTCATTATAACTGTGCGTAATTGATGTGTATTATGCCAGGTGCTGTTGTATGAGGTAAATGTATGTGTTTAGATGGGGTTGTGATGATTTGTGGCCGTATGGAAATTAAATGCATTGTTTTGGGTATAAGTGCAAAGTGTGATTTTGTCGATGTAAATGAATGTATTTATGTGTGCATATTAAATGTCATGGGTCATTGTATGCCAAGCATCATGATATGCATTGTTGAGACGTCCTGAGTGACGGTTTGGATTCCAGAGGGAATTTGTTATAACGTCGTGTGCCTTATACAAAAAGGTGTGAGCGATGATTATAGACGATCGTGTGCCCATGTGGGGTGTGAGCGATCGGGTCGTGTGCCTTATACAAAGAGGTATGAGCGATCCATAAACTTCATGTGCCTTATACAAAGAGGTGTGAGCGACAGGGAACATCGTATGCCCGATGGAGAGTTACAGTGATGTAACGAGCGATGATTCCAGCAGAGTTCCTGAGTGAACTAGTGATGAGAAACAATGGAAGTCGGTACCGCATGTGCATATGCATGGAGTCGTTGTGTCGGCCTCTTGCATTGCATAAATCATTATGATTATTTGATGTATGGAATTGTGGATGGAATTGATATATAGATAGGTGTTGGTGATGGATATATGAATTATTCCTTGTAATGCCTTGTGTTTACATTATGGCGTGAGTTGTGGCGAGAATTGTATATATGTGTATTTTCGTGTTATATATAATTGTATGCAATTATATTATGGTTGTTTTTCTCACCCTTCTGCTGTTTTATAATGCTCTATGAGGCATTGCAGATTAGAGTTACTGGAGGAATTTTATTGAAGCTTTGCGTCTTCATTCTTTTGTCGGTCGGCTCTGATATGTGACACCGGGTAGTTAGGGAGGCCGTTAGTGATTATTGTGTATTCTGTATATATATCTTTTGGCTTGTGCATGTACAACTCGATGTATGACAAACTTTTCATGTGATATATATGTATGTTATTCAGTTTTAGATTTTCCGCTTTTATTCTAAATTCTGAAATGTGGGTGTAAGTAACTGAGTTCCTCTGTTGATAGCTACCCCACTGTTGCATATCTTTATGAGCAGGTGTTGTATGAATTGTTTCAATTTGGTGTGACCCCTCGGTCTATGCCATGATAATTTAAATATACTCTGACGAAATTTTGAATTTTCTTTTACTGTTTTAATTAATTGGGGGTATAGATTAGGGGTGTTACATCAAGTGGTATCAGAGCCAGTTTGTGTCAGTCCGTGTCAGTTGTGTCAGTCCTTGTTGGTCGTTGTGGTTGGATGAGTTGTTTATTTAACCATAGTTTCTGTTATTGGAAATGAACAGAATATGGCTGGTAGGAATGATGCTGCTTTGGCTGCGGCTATGCAAGCTATGGCTCGTGTTGTGCAGGGTGCACCTCATGCTGCAGGTAATGATAAGTTCAGGTTGAACAAACCGCCTGTCTTCAAAGGAAGATATGATTCGGATGGTGCACAAATTTGGCTGAAGGAGATTGAAAGGATTTTCCGAGTGATGGATTGTGCTGAAGATCAGAAGGTGAGACTGGGTACTCACATGTTATTGGAAGAAGCTGATGACTGGTGGATTAGTACTCGTCGTGTGTTGGAAGCTACAGAGGAGGAGATTACTTGGGTTGTGTTTAGTATGGAGTTTCTGAGGAGGTATTTTCCTGAAGATGTGAGAGGAAAGAAGGAAATTGAGTTTCTGGAACTGAAAAAGGTAATATGTCTGTTGTTGATTATACTGCTAAGTTTGTGGATCTTGTGCAGTTTTATCCTCATTATGCTGAAGCGACTGCTGAATTCTCGAAGTGTGTAAAGTTTGAGAATGGCTTACGTCTTGAGATAAAGCAGGCAATTGGATATCAGAGGATTCAGAGGTTTTCTGATTTGGTAGATTGTTGTAGGATTTATGAAGAAGACAGTAAGGCTCGTTCTACTCATTACAAGAGTGTGAGCGAGAGGAAAGGGAAACAACAGTTTCGTGGTGGTCCGTATGTGACACCAGCTGATAAATGTAAACAAAGAGGGAATTTTGAGAAAAGGTCAAGTGGAGGAGGAATGTCTGGTCCTATGAGATGTTATAGGTGTGGTCAAGTGGGGCATCGTCAGTTTGAGTGCAGGAAGGATTTTAGAAAGTGTTCTAACTATGGAGGTATAGGACACATTGCAGCTGATTGTAAGAAGAACGTGGTTAAGTGCTTTAATTGTGGGGACCTGGGACATGTTAGTACAAAGTGTCCGAAACCGAAACAAGCTCCAGCTAGTGGGAAAGTGTTTGCATTATCAGGGACTCAGACTCCGAGTGCAGATCGTCTGATCAGAGGTACTTGTTTTATTAATAGTACTCCTTTGATTGCCATTATTGACACTGGAGTGACTCATTCGTTTATTTCATCTGAGTGCGCGAAGCGTTTGAATCTTGTGTTGTCTGTGATGGGTGGTGAAATGGTTATTGATACTCCAACAATGGGGTCAGTAACTACTTCCTTGGTTTGTCTAAGATGTCCTTTGACCATTTATGGTAAAGACTTTGAGATGGATTTGGTGTGTTTACCGTTGGAGGATTTAGATGTGGTCCGGGGTATGATTTGGTTGCAATTCAATCGGGTTCATATTGATTGTTATCATAAGCTGGTACGGTTTCCTTCTCTTGAGGAAGACGGAGACTCGAGTTTCTTATCTACCAAAGAGTTGAAGAAACTTTTGGCGGATGAAGCTCAGTTGTTTGGTTTGTTTGCATCTGTAACTGTGGATAGTCAAGTTTCACTTGATGTGTTTCTTGTTGTGTGTGAATTTTCGGAAGTGTTTCCTGAGGATATTTAAGACTTGCCGCCAGAGAGAGAGGTGGAGTTTTCTATAGATCTAGTCCCTGGTACTAGACCTGTATCTATGGCACCTTATCGTATGTCGGCATCTGAGTTGGTGGAGTTAAAGAAATAGTTGAATGGGTTATTGGAAAAGAGGTTCGTGAGACCAAGAGTTTCTCCTTGGGGTGCTCCAGTGTTATTGGTGAAAAAGAAGGATGGGAGTATGCGATTATGTATTGATTATCGCCAGTTGAATAAGGTGACAATCAAGAATAAATATCCACTTCCAAGAATTGATGATCTGATGGATCAGTTAGTTGGTGCTTGTGTGTTTAGTAAGATTGACTTGAGGTCAGGGTATCATCAAATAAGGGTGAAGGAGGAAGACATTCAGAAGACGGCTTTTAGAACACGATATGGTCATTATGAATATTCTGTGATGCCGTTCGGGGTTTCTAATGCGCCAGATGTGTTTATGGAGTACATGAATCGTATTTTTCACGAGCATCTTGATCGTTTTGTGGTGGTGTTTATTGATGATATCTTAATTTATTCTAAGTCTCAGGAGGAGCATGCAGAACATTTGTGTATTGTTTTGCAGGTTTTGAAGGAGAGGAAGCTTTTTGCTAAATTATCCTACTCCTGATCTTGAGTTAGCGGCTGTGGTGTTTGTGTTGAAGATTTGGAGGCATTATCTCTACGGTGCAAGGTTTGAAGTCTTTAGTGATCATAAAAGTTTGAAATATTTGTTTGATCAGAAAGAGCTAAATATGAGGCAACGTAGATGGTTGGAATTCTTGAAGGACTACAACTTTGGCTTGAATTACCATCCTGGTAAAGCTAATGTGGTAGCCGATGCTTTGAGCCGGAAATCGTTACATATGTCCGCTTTAATGGTTAAAGAGTGGGAACTTTTGGAATCGTTTAGAGATTTGTGTTTGGTTTGTGAAGTGACGTCGGATAGCGTTAGGCTTGGTATACTAACGATTACTAATGATTTTCTGATGACTGTTTGTGAGAAGCAAAAGTTGGATGTGAAACTTGTGGATTTGATGTTGGTTGGAGGAAAAGATGTGAATAGTGATTTTCAAGTGGATGTTAATGGTGTTTTGAGATTTCGAGGTAGGATTTGTATTCCAGATGATGCGGAGTTGAAAAAGATGATTTTGGAGGAAGGACACCGGAGTAATTTGAGTATACATCCGGGAGCGAATAAGTTGTACCAAGATTTGAAGAAGATTTTCTAGTGGTCTGGCTTGAAAAGAGATGTGGCTCAGTTTGTTTATGCATGTTTGACTTGTCAAAAATCGAAGGTGGAACATCTGAGGCCTAGTGGTCTGTTACAACCGTTGGATATTCCTGAATGGAAATGGGATAGTATTTCCATGGATTTTGTAACAGGTTTACGGAATACTCAGCGAGGGAATAATGCTATTTGGGTGGTTGTTGATAGGCTGACTAAATCGGCTCATTTTATTCTGATTGATATCAGTTTTACTTTGGAGCGGTTAGCTGAGATTTACATCAGTGTGATTGTGAAATTACATGGGGTTCCATTGAGTATTGTTTCTGATCGAGATCCTAGATTTACATCGAGATTTTGGGAAAGTTTAAAGAAGGCGTTGGGTTCTAAATTGAGATTCAGTTTGGCTTATCATCTGCAGACGGATGGTCAGACGGAGAGGACGATTCAGTCTTTGGAGGATTTGTTGAGAGCTTGTGTTTTGGAACAAGGTGGTGCGTGGGATAGTTATCTTGCATTGATTGAGTTTACGTATAATAACAGTCTTCATTCTAGTATTGGAATGGCACCGTTTGAAGCATTGTATGGACGAAGGTGTCGGACACTGTTGTGTTGGCACGAATCTGGTGAGCGAACGGTGGTTGGGCCAGAATTGGTGCAACAGACGACGGAGAAAGTGAAGTTTATTCGTGAGAAGATGAAAGCTTCTCAGAGTAGACAAAAGAGTTATCATGATCGAAGACGGAAGGATCTTGAGTTTCAAGAGGGCGATCATGTATTTTTGAGGGTTACGCCGGTAACGGGTGTGGGTCGTGCATTGAAATCGAAGAAACTTACTTCTCGGTTTATTGGTCCTTACCAGATATCCGCGAGAGTGGGTGCTGTGGCTTATAGGGTGGCGTTACCGCCGAATCTGTCGAATTTGCACGATGTGTTTCATGTTTCACAGCTTCAGAAGTATGTTCCAGATCCGTCGCATGTGATTCCGATGGATGAGGTTGAAGTAAGGGAGAACCTTACAGTCGAGGCAGTACCAGTTAGGGTTTTGGATCACGAAGTGAAGCGGTTGCGGGGCAAGGATATTGCACTTGTGAAGGTGGTGTGGGGAGGCGCTTCTGAGGGCAATTTGACTTGGGAGTTGGAGAGTCGGATGCGGGAGTCGTATCCAGAGTTGTTCATCTCAGGTAATATTTTCGAGGACGAAAATTTCTAAGCGGGGGAGAGTTGTAACGACCCAATTTTTGTGTGAGTTTTATTTAATCGAGTCGTTTGATTATTTTATTATTATTTTATTTTATTTTCGACTTTTATCTGAAAATATGTTATTTTTCAATGTTGTGATATTTTATCGGGTTTTGGGATCGTTTGCGAGATATTTGAGTGTGGGGGTATTTTGGTCATTTTAGGATATTTTTCATTAAGTAAGAAAATAGAAAATAGAAGAGAGAAAAATAGAAAGAAAGAAAGGGAGAAGAAAGAAAAAGGTGAGAAAAGAGAAGAAGAAGAGAAATAGTGAGAAAAGCTTGGGAAATCAAGAAAAATCAACTTCTAGAATCGATTTAATCGGGTAAGGGTGCGAAACTCAATTATTGTATGATTGTGTATGATTATGTATGTGTATTTGTGGTGTTTGTTGGATTGAAATGAAAATATTTAGTAAAAACCATATTGTGTCAAATTGATTAGAAATTGATTAAAAGTGTTGGAAATTATGTTTTTAGTGTTCATTCTTGTTGGTACATGATAGATACATGTTGTTATGCATTGTATTGGCAATTTTCTGGGTGTAGGTGAAAATTGGAGGATTTTTGGTTAGAAAACGCAGAACTTCGTTCTGCATAAATTTTTCTGGTTTTTCCAGGTTATACGCGTACGGGGCATGTTCATACGCGTATGGACCTTGGCAATACGCGTATGGAGAGCGAGTCATGGGCCAATACGCGTATGGAATGTTATTTTGCTCGGCCATCTGCCCATTTGCGTATGATACGCGTAGCATTTCAGGGCAATACGCGTACGGACTTTTACACGTGAACTTTGGGGAAAATGAGTCTTTGCTCATACGCGTATGGATCAGGGTAATACGCGTATGGACAGGACAATTGTGAAATGGGACTTTACAAAATATCGTTTTTCATTTTCCTTCGTAACTTGTGTTTCGTTTGTCCGGTTTTTACATTCTTGGTATCGTTGTGTAGCTATTGAACTGTACTTTCTTATTATGATGATTTTGAAATTGTTAGCCGATTTAATTATGTCGAAAAATTAGGAATAGTGTCGGTCGTCAACTTTTGTTATTATAACTATGCGTAATTGATGTGTACTATGCAAGGTGCTGTTGTATGAGGAAAATGTATGTGTTTAGATGGGGTTGTGATGATTTGTGGCCATATGGAAATTAAATGCATTGTTTTGGGTATAAGTGTAAAGTGTGATTTTGTCGATGTAAATGAATGTATTTATGTGTGCATATTAAATGTCATGGGTCATTGTATGCCAAGCATCATGATATGCATTGTTGAGACGTCCTGAGTGACGGTTTGGATTCCAGAGGGAATTCAATATAACATCGTGTGCCTTATACAAAGAGGTGTGAGCGATGATTATAGACGATCGTGTGCCCATGTGGGGTGTGAGCGATCGGGTCTTGTGCCTTATACAAAGAGGTGTGAGCGATCCATAATCGTCGTGTGCCTTATACAAAGAGGTGTGAGCGACGGGGAACATCGTATGCCAGACGGGGAGTTACAGTGATGTAACGAGCGATGATTCCAGCAGAGTTCCTGAGTGAACTAGTGATGAGAAACAATGGAAGTCGGTACTGCATGTGCATATACATGGAGTCGTTGTGTCGGCCTCTTGCATTGCATAAATCATTATGATTGTTTGATGTGTGGAATTGTGGATATAATTGATATATGGATAGGTGTTGGTCATGGATATATGAATTATTCCTTGTAATGCCTTGTGTTTACATTATGGCATGAGTTGTGGTGAGAATTATTTATATGTGTATTTTCGTGTTATATATAATTGTATGCAATTATATTATGGTTGTTTTTCTCACCCTTCTGCTGTTTTATAATGCTCTATGAGGCATTGCAGATTAAAGTTGCTGGAGGTATTTTTGTGAAGCTTTGCGTCTTCATTCTTTTGTTGGTCGGCTCTGATATGTGACACCGGGTAGTTAGGGAGGCCGTTAGTGATTATTGTGTATTCTGTATATATATCTTTTGGCTTGTGCATGTACAACTCAATGTATGACAAACTTTTCATGTGATATATATGTATGTTATTCAGTTTTAGATTTTCCGCTTTTATTCTAAATTCTGAAGTGTGGGTGTAAGGAACTGAGTTCCTCTGTTGATAGCTACCCCACTGTTGCATATCTTTATGAGCAGGTGTTGTATGAATTGTTTTAATTTGGTGTGACCCCTCGGTCTATGCCATGATAATTTAAATATACTCTGACGAAATTTTGAATTTTCTTTTACTGTTTTAATTAATTGGGGGTATATATTGGGGGTGTTACATCAAGTGGTATCAGAGCCAGTTTGTGTCAGTCCGTGTCAGTTGTGTCAGTCCTTGTTGGTCGTTGTGGTTGGATGAGTTATTTGTTTAACCATAGTTTCTGTTATTGGAAATGAACAGAATATGGCTGGTAGGAATGATGCTACTTTGGCTACAGCTATGCAAGCTATGGCTCGTACTGTGCATGGTGCACCTCATGCTGCAGGTAATGATGAGTTCAGGAAGAACAAACTGCCTGTCTTCAAAGGAAGATATGATCCGGATGGTGCACAGATTTGACTGAAAAATATTGAAAGGATTTTCCGAGTGATGGATTGTGCTGAAGATCAGAAGGTGAGACTGGGTACTCACATGTTATTGGAAGAAGCTGATGACTGGTGGATTAGTACTCGTCGTGTGTTGGAAGCTGCAGAGGAGGAGATTACTTGGGCTGTGTTTAGTATGGAGTTTCTGAGGAGGTATTTTCCTGAAGATGTGAGAGGAAAGAAGGAAATTGAGTTTCTGGAACTGAAATGAGGTAATATGTGTGTTGTTGATTATACTGCTAAGTTTGTGGAACTTGTGCAGTTTTATCCTCATTATGCTGAAGCGACTGCTGAATTCTCTAAGTGTGTAAAGTTTGAGAATGGCTTGCGTCCTGAGATAAACAGGCAATTGGATATCAGAGGATTCAGAGGTTTTCTGATTTGGTAGATTGTTGTAGGATTTATGAAGAAGATAGTAAGGCTCGTTCTACTCATTACAAGAGTGTGAGTGAGAGGAAAGGGAAACAACAGTTCCGTGGTGGTCTGTATGTGACACCAGCTGATAAAGGTAAATAAAGAGGGAATTTTGAGAAAAGGTCAAGTGGAGGAGGAATGTCTGGTCCTATGAGATGTTATAGGTGTGGTGAAGTGGGGCATCGTCAGTTTGAGTGCAGGAAGGATTTTAGAAAGTGTTCTAACTGTGGAGGTATAGGACACATTGCAGCTGATTGTAAGAAGAACGTGGTGAAGTGCTTTAATTGTGGGGAGCTGGGACATGTTAGTACAAAGTGTCTGAAACCCAAACAAGCTCCAGCTAGTGGGAAAGTGTTTGCATTATCGGGGACTTAGACTTCGAGTGCAGATCGTCTGATCATAGGTACTTGTTTTATTAATAGTACTCCTTTGATTGCCATTATTGATACTGGAGCGACTCATTCATTTATTTTGTCTGACTGCGCGAAGCGTTTGAATCTTGTGTTGTCTGTGATGGGTGGTGAAATGGTTATTGATACTCCAGCAATGGGGTCAGTAACTACTTCCTTGGTTTGTCTAAGATGTCCTTTGACCATTCATGGTAAAGACTTTGAGATGGATTTGGTGTGTTTACCATTGGAGGGTTTAGATGTGGTCCTGGGTATGAATTGGTTACAATTCAATCGGGTTCATATTGATTGTTATCATAAGCTGGTACAGTTTCCTTCTCTTGAGGAAGACGAAGACTCGAGTTTCTTATCTACCAAAGAGTTGAAGAAACTTTTGGCGGATGAAGCTCAGTTGTTTGGTTTGTTTGCATCTGTAACTGTGGATAGTCAAGTTTCACTTGATGTGTTTCCTGTTGTGTGTGAATTTCCGGAAGTGTTTCCTGAGGATATTTCAGACTTGCCGCCAGAGAGAGAGGTGGAGTTTTCTATAGATCTAGTCCCTGGTACTAGACCTGTATCTATGGCACCTTATCGTATGTCGGCATCTGAGTTGGTGGAGTTAAAGAAACAGTTGAATGGGTTGTTGGAAAAGAGGTTCGTGAGACCAAGTGTTTCTCCTTGGGGTGCTCCAGTGTTATTGGTGAAAAAGAAGGATGGGAGTATGCGGTTATGTATTGATTATCGCCAGTTGAATAAGGTGACGATCAAGAATAAATATCCTCTTCCAAGAATTGATGATCTGATGGATGAGTTAGTTGGTGCTTGTATGTTTAGTAAGATTGACTTGAGGTCAGGGTATCATCAGATAAGGGTGAAGGAGGAAGACATTTAGAAGACGGCTTTTAGAACACGATATGGTCATTATGAATATTCTGTGATGGCATTCAGGGTTTCTAATGCGCCAGGTGTGTTTATGGAGTACATGAATCGTATTTTTCACGAGCATCTGGATCGTTTTGTGGTGGTGTTTATTGATGATATCTTAATTTATTCTTAGTCTCGGGAGGAGCATGCAGAACATTTCCGTATTGTTTTGTAGGTTTTGAAGGAGAGGAAGCTTTTTGCTAAATTATCCTACTCATGATCTTGAGTTAGCGGCTGTGGTGTTTGTGTTGAAGATTTGGAGGCATTATCTCTACGGTGCAAGGTTTGAAGTCTTTAGTGATCATAAAAGTTTGAAATATTTGTTTGATCAGAAAGAGCTAAATATGAGGCAACGTAGATGGTTGGAATTCTTGAAGGACTACGACTTTGGCTTGAATTACCATCCTGGTAAAGCTAATGTGGTAGCCGATGCTTTGAGCCAGAAATCGTTACATATGTCCGCTTTAATGGTTAAAGAGTGGGAACTTTTGGAATCGTTTAGAGATTTAAGTTTGGTTTGTGAAGTGCATCGGATAGCGTTAGGCTTGGTATACTAACGATTACTAATGATTTTCTGATGACTGTTTGTGAGAAGCAAAAGTTGGATGTGAAACTTGTGGATTTGATGTTGGTTGGAGGAAAAGATGTTGGTCATAATAAAACAAGTTTACGATTTTCAAGAATATTTTTGTCATTTCCTTCTCCTCGAGAGGAGGACAGAGCTGGGAGGCAATTTCACGCCATCTTTGAGCATATTCCTTGAAGGTTTCTTTATCTTTCTGGGACATTGCTCTGAGTTGGTCCCTATCTGGTGCCATGTCCAAATTGTATTTATACTGCTTACCAAAAGCTGCCGCAAGATCTCTGAAAGTGCTGATCTTGGTACGGTTTAAACCCATGTACCATTTGAGTGTGACACCGATTAAACTGTCTTGGAAGTAGTGGATCAGTAGTTGTTGGTTTTCTGTCTGGGTAGACATTTTCCAGGCGTACATTACCAAGTGACTTTGAGGGCAAGAGTTGCCTTTGTATTTTTCAAACTCAGACACCTTGAATTTGTGTGGTATTTTTACATTAGGGTCCAAACAGAGGTCAGCGGCGTCCTTACCAAACAAGTCCTGTCCACGAATGGCATGCAATTCTTTCTGAATTTCTAAGAACTATTCCTGGAATTCATTCATCCTTTCATATACTTCTTTATTTCTGCCAGAAGTGTCCTGCAGAATCTATTCCTCTGGGATAGTATGTACCACAGGTTGTGGTATAGACATTAAGCGGTAACTCTTGGTGCTTCAGTGACCTGAAGTTTGTAACCTCCAGGTACAAGAGTCTCCGTTGTAACCTTTGCGTCTTCATTTACCTAAAGTTTGTAACCTTCAGGTCTGGAGCATCCTGCTATAGCTTCTAATTCTTCAGTGACCGGAGGCATATATCCTTCAGGTACAAAATTAAAAGGCATGCCCCAGGGAAAACCTTTAGGCATGTTGTACTGAGGATAATTGCCAGGTGTCTCGAATACTGGTGTAGAAATAATCTCTGAGATCGTAGTCTTTTGAGGTGGTTGATCCTGAGCTGCTACCAGGGATTCAATCGTGTTGTGGAGTTTCTCCAGACTCTACTTCAAAGTGTTGATTTCTTCTCTTAGTTCTCAATTCTCTTCCTCGAGATCATCCATTTTCTTTTGCCGATTGGTCAGAGTATTGTATGAATAAGATAGTTTGACTCTAAAGCGCGACACATATGTGAGACTCAATGACAAAGAGGTGTAATGCAAGAATGATGAATGATATGCAAATAATGAGAATGATCTTTTTGTTTTATTTTCAAAATAACTTTTAACAATTATGTTGCAAATATCATACAGTGGTGGAAACCTTTCATTGAATTCAAAGGATTGCAGTATCTTACAGGGAAAAGTACATTATTTTACAAAGTGCGAGAAGGAAAAACTAGGCCTACGTATTCTAAGGTATTCCTGAAGAAAGCTCAGATGCTGTGTTATACCCCAAACTTTACCCCTTAGATGTCATGACATCTTGCATTTGCATTAGGGATCAATCATCTATGCATTCTCAACTAACCATCATATTTTGCTAGTTTGTTCTTCTATTGAAAGCTAGGGTTTAGCACAAGAAGAGGGTAAGAGCAACAAGCCAAGCCCTCATAATTTTCAAGGCTTCCTAAGGCACTTCTTGGCTTAATACATCCACCTCAAGTGCTCCTTAGATGATTGGGAGAGGTGTTTAAAGTCATCTGGTCAAAGAAAGTCAACTGAGGCTCCAAAAGTTCAGTCTTTGGTCTTGAGGGCTAATCATGAGATTTTCAAGTCATATTCCATGGTCTCATGTGATTGGATAAAGAGAAATTAAAGAAGAACCATAAAATTAGGAGATATGAAAATTAGGGTTTTGACCTAAGGGATTAAAAGGGAATCTTAGTGTGATCAGTCAATGTCTTGATTGGTTCATCAACCAATTGAGCTTACATGCATTCAAGAAACCCCATTCATCAAGAAATCAAGAGTAGTTAGCTCCCATCACAAGTACAATGAGCCTCAAGTTCATCTGGCCCCAGACTAGGGTTTAATCAGGAAAAGTCAACCATGCCTTAGACTTTTGACAAAGGCATAATCCCAAGTCTTGGGACATGATTCCATATGTTCATATACACCCTTGGAAGTCACCTATGAGGTTTGGGAAGTTTGAGAAAGTAAGACCATCAAGGATCACACAGTTGAATTTATGAAGAAATTAGGGTTTCATCTGATAAGTCAAACCTTTGACTTTTGGTATTTTGGGTCCAAGATGAAGTATTCAAGCCATATCCTATCAAAACATGATTAGTCTTTGAATTGGAGTATGATAAATCAAGATTTAAGAGGTTTCTTGCAAAAAGGGCAAAGTTTGGTTTTGAAATTTTCTTAGTGTGAAAAAACCTAGTCCTTATGTGAACTTGGAAGAGTCATAACTTTCAATCCACACATCCAATTTATGTGATCCAAAGCTCAAATTGAAGCTCTAATGATGAACTTTAAAAGTGTGTTAGAGGGTCATACCCCAAAAGAGGCTTAATTTTTAAGTTATGAAGCTTGGATGTTTAAGTCAAGTTTAGGACTTAGTGAAATTTCACATTTTTTTCCTTAATTTGCAGCCAACTTCAACCCAATTTTTCACTATGATCCCTTTGAATTCAGAACTTGGAGTGAACGTGAACATTGTAGAGCATACTTGGGGCTTTCTAGAAAGTACAAGAACATCCCAATCCAATGTGTGAGCAAGGAGTTTTGAATTCATGAAGTTTAGGTGACCAAACTTGAGTTTTAGGTCATGGTCATGTTACTTCAAGTTGCAAAACAACTTCAAATCTGCTTGATCTTGCCTGGCAGACCTTGTTACTTGCAAATCTCACTTAAATCAGATAAGTACACTTGCTTTTTGTTGTATTATCCAAGTGGTTTAAGCATTATCTCATGAAACATGCCATTTTTAGCACAAAGGTAACACTTCCATTTACATAAAGCCCCTTTAACCAAAGGTCAACTTGTCTTGAGCTCCTAAACTATTTCTTCTGCACCAAAACCTTTCTTTGCACAGAAGCAAAGTGTCTGAGCTTTCCAAAACCTCTAGAAAACCTGGCACCTCACATTGGAACTAAAAAAAAATCCATGAAACTACCACTTGAATTTCAATCAAACCATGAGCCAACCAAGTTGGAATTCTGTAGAGCTTTGAACCTCAACATTTCCCTATAAATAGAGGCTCATTCTAAGCCTCAAAACACACAAGAACTTAGAGCAAAACCCTCAGCAAATACGTCTCCCACCAGTTCTTGCATTTCAAGTCACCTTTGTGCCAAGAAAACACAATTTGTACAAACCTTGCCAAAATCAGTCCCAGCCACAAAACCTTGAAACACACCATCCACACAAACCATAAAACATCCACTGAACCTGTTCAAACCCTCATAATCATCCAAAACACCATAGATCAGAAAGTCAACTCTCAACCATTGGAAATGTTGACTTTCTACATAAACTCCACCAAATCTCCATTCTGACCTTTTCAATCTAATCCAAACCTTCCACCACCTTCCATTAATACCACCTGAACTATTCCAAGTCCCATTTTATGATTGTAACTCCATTTTCTTGGAGTTCAAGTTTTGGTTTCTCATTCTTACAAGAGGACTCGAGTACCAAGTTTGAGGCCAATTCAGTGCAAGCCAACCATTGTTAAAGCTTCCTGGAAGTTCATAGAAGCGTTTTGGATCATCAACCAGTGACTGTAACAAATTGAAGAGGGCATTGGCCCCAGCTCCAATAGGTAAGCATGACTTGATTTTTAAGTTTTTGATTTTGTCATCATTAACATCCATTTGATATACCATGTTGTTTGTCATCATATAAGGAGTGTGTACCCCATGTTAATTGATTAAAATATGTGTTCTATGGAATTTCATTATAGGTTCTAGGATTAGGGTTCTTTTTGTTGCAGACATGGTAGATAAAGGTAGAATGAAAATAAATGAAATTAAAGGTCATATTCTGATTCCTGGCAAAAAATGGAATGATTTTTATGTTTACAATTTTAAAATCCATTGAGAGATGAGTGAGTTAGGGTTTCTGAAACTTTGAACTTAAGGAAGAAGACAATGGCGCCATGGCCATTTTGGTTTTAGAAAGCACTTTCATATATTATTTATTAGAATGAGTTTAGTGAATGGATGTATTGGCCACCCCAGTGGTGCAACCTTTGCCTTTGCCTTGCCTTACCACTCTCATGTCTTGGGTTCGATTTTGATATCAACCCTTTTGTCCATTTTTCCACGCGCGTTTTGTTCTAGCATTCAGTGAGAGTTTTCTTATTTATTTTAATTAAAGCATATATTGTACAAGCCACACAACCAGCGCACTTGGTTAAGTGTTTTAACCACAAGACCAAGGGCGTGGGTTCAAACCCCATTAGGACCCTTTCTCTTATTTTTAGCACTTAGTTTTTTAATTTTTTTTCTTTCACAAACTTTAAAAATCCATAACTTCTTCATTTTTTGTGTTTTTCAACCCATTCTTTTTGCATTATTTCATTCTTCTTGCCTATTTTATTATGAAATTAAAATTTTCCAAAAAATATTTATTTTTAGGGCATTTTTTCATGTGTAAAGTGTAGATTTTTTAGGGTTTACTTAGGAGAGGTTTTCACTTCTATGGTTGTACCCCTTAGCTTCCCTTATATTTTTAGGACTTATACAAACTTGTTTTAACATGTTTTAGATCCTTGAACCATAACTTGAACTTGTACAGATTTGTGGAGTTTGTTTTAGGCGAGCTTTTAAGTCATTTGTTTATGTTAAGCATGCAAGTTTTGTCACCCCTTTGAAGTTTTAGATAGGTCCTTACCTACAATTAGGACTCTTTTCTCCTTGTTTATAACATCTTAATGTACACAAACTTTTAACTTAGGTCACATCATGTACATGTGTGCCTAAAACACTTAAAACTTATCCCTTTCTTCAAAGTGGATTTCCAATAAACTTAGGTGATACTTTCCCTCTTGTATCAAGCTTATGTCCAAACATATCACGATGTTAGGTTATTACCTAGTTGATTAATATGTAGACTTGTATCATGCTCCCTTTAGGTGTTTACCTTGTTCATTAATGAATAACCCTTGTGTGTTAACCTGCCACTTGTATACTTTCTTAAATGCTTACTTTGAATGTCATCACATTCACCATTATCATCCATATGTTGTATATATATGTGTTTATCAACATCATAATTCATGTGTGAATACCATTTGTCATCTTTATCTTCCAACTTTATTAAGTTATCCCTTTAAGTGAGGCTAGCTTGTTAGCTCTCCTCCTTAACCCTCTTTGTTCCCCTCCTTCCAAAGGAAAGTCTCTCCATTGAATTTGATGTCATAGATAGCTCATTACCCCTTGGTCTCATTAGAGCCATCATCTTACCTTGGCCTCATTAGAGCCATTCCTTTCCCTTGACCTCATTAGGATCAATCATTTGGCCTCATTAGAGCCACTTCTCCTTGACCTAGTTTAGGTTAGGATCCTTACCCCTCTTGTAAGCACTATCATCATAGATGTTTACTTCCCTCTTTGGCCTCATTAGCCACTTACCTTACAACTTAGGATTAACCTAGAGTTCTTCAACTCTATGTGAGCACCATCATAATGGTATTCCATCTCCCTTTGGCCTTATTAGAGCCATTCACCCCTTTAACTTAGATATTAGGATAGAGTTTTTAAACTCTATGTGATTCTCATCATAATGATGTATTCACTTCCCTTTTGACTTTGTTCAAAGTCAACCTCTTAGACTTACCCTTTCAACTTAGACTTAGGGAGTTCTTTAACTCTATATGAGTAATACACTCATTCCCCTTGGAAATTTGACCATAGTCAATGGTTCCTCACCCTCGTTGAGGTGAACTACGAATGCTCTGATTCTATCCTTATTAGGATACGTAGGCACGAGATGCAACGTCTTGGCGAGCATACTTAGTGTATATACCCCTAGGTCTTTACCATTAGGTCTTTACCTTTAGCACCTTGGTCTTTACCATAGGTCTTTATCTTAACCTTAGCACTTTACCCTTAGCAAGCAAACAATAACATAACACAAATATAAACAAGAGGTTCCTGTAGACTACTACAGATATCTAGGATGCTAACACCTTCCCTAGGTATAACCAATCCCCGAACCTTAGATCTCTTAGATGTGTCTTTACATAGTGCATTTAGGATTTTCTTCGATCTTCACCCTTTCCTTTGGATAAATCAAAGCTCAGTGGTGAATTTCAAAGATGTGTGATTCAAGTTAATTAATAGCTTGATATCTGATTCTCACCGCAACATAAATGGCGACTTCACTAGGGATGACGGTAGAGGGTTAAGACCACCTTGTTTGCATTTGTGTTATTTATATGTTTGTTTACCTGTATATATGTATATATCTATATATCTGTATATCTGCTTGGGTTCTTCTGTTTGGCAGGGATGCTACATTTGAGTGGTGAGACAAGTCCGCCTTTGGGATTATTGATGTCTGATGTGAGTAGTCGTATTGATGTCACTCTTCCGACCTGGGAGTCCGTGATACTGAGTACCTTTAGTTACCCTTTACCCCACTTGGCCTTTTTAGGATGTAGTGCAGTGATTATCCAGGTGTAGACCTGTGATGGTTGTCATGCGATACTACACTCAGACGAGTTTATCTTGAGAATATTATTAACCCACACGAGTAGTCGTGTAGGTCGATAATATCCAAAAGATTTATCGATGACTCTGGGAACTTCTTAGAACCCTATTCTACTGACAATAAACGCATAGTACACACCTCTTAGGATAGGTAGACCATGGCTCCACGCATGTGACCTCTAAACCTATGCCCTTTTGTGTTGTTGCATGTATATGTGTTTGAGTGTTCATCTGTATTTGTGTGTTTTGTGCATTGCATACATTCATCCATGCATCCATTGTTGGTTTTAAGGAACTCAGTCGTCTTTTCCTTTGCAAATCATAGGTATTATAGATTTTGAGAAAAAAAACACCAAAAAGTACAATTTTAAGATGGAGGATAGAGTTCTTGACACGTTGGTTCAGTTTTATGACCCTATTTACGATTGCTTCACCTTTCCCGACTACCAACTCGTTCCAACTTTGGAAGAGTATTCTTATCGGTCTGGTCTACCGGTATTGGAACAAGAGCCTTTCAGTGGATTAAAGAAGATTCCCTCACCAAAAGACGTTGCCGATGCTATCTACTTGGAGATGTCTGAAGTCAAGGTTAACCTTACCACCAAGAACAGAATCAAGGGCCTACCCTCTAAGTTCCTGATAGATAAGGCTTTCTACTTATCTAAGATGAACAACATGGATGCCTTTGAAGCAATCTTCGCATTACTTGTCTATGGTTTGGTTTTGTTTGCTAATGTTGAAGAGTTTGTTGATGTCAATGCCATTCGGATCTTCTTAAGTGGAAACCCTGTACCCACATTGCTTGGTGATACTTATCACTCAATTCATCACAAAACTCTCAAGGGAAATGGGACTATCTTGTGTTGCGCACCTTTACTTTACAAGTGGTTTGTTACATATTTGCCTCGGACAACACGCTTTAAAGATAATCTAGACAAGCTTCGTTGGTCTCAGAGAATCATATCTCACACTCACACTGATGTGTTTTGGTACGACTCATCCTATGACAAAGGGGTCATCATTGATAGCTGTGGCCAATTCCCCAATGTGCCACTCCTTGGCATCAGAGGTGGGATCAGTTACAACCCTATTCTTGCTAGACGCCAGTTTGGATATCCTATGGAAGATAAGCCTAAGAACATCTTTTTGTCTGGTTTCTTCTATCTTAACGAGGAAGCCAGTGTAGAAACTAAGGATAGAGTTTTGCATGCTTAGGGGACGATCCATAAGAGGATTAAGGACGATTTGGGAAGGAGAAATTATGTAGCCTTGGAGCCATTCCTTCAGCGGGTTCGATCCCAAGCTCGTGATCTTAAAATGTCATACCACCCTGAGAAACCTCCACAGCCTGCCGTTACATCATCTTCTACTATTATTATTGAGCGCATGGAAGAGTATTAGGAAACTTTGGCAAGGATAAACCTTGAACGAGACACTTAGGAAGGGAAGTACCATGCCATCTATGCTGAACAGATGGAGATGAAGAAACAGCTGAAATAGAAGGATGATTTAATTGATTTGCTCAAGAGATGTGTAGTTGAGAGACACGTAGGGCAAGAGAATTTATTTTTCTCTAGCGTACAACCAACTTCCAGTACTCACGAGTATTCAAGTGTTCCTCCGATATCTGGTGCTTGGAAAGGAATTGTTGACAAACTGATTCTGGAGAACGAAAAGCTGAAGAGGCAGAAGAGGATGCGTGGAGTGGAGCCTTTCTAGACATGACCACTTGGGAATTTTTAGGCCTAATTGTTTTTCTCTCTTTGTATTTTGAGCTTCTTGAATTGTACTTTGAAGTTGTAACTTTTCTCAATATTAATGAATTGAAGCTTATTTTGAAAATGTTTCTGATGTGTTCCTTAAAACCAATTGCATTTGCATTGCATCTTGCATTTTTGCTAACCCTATCAAGGAACTGAAAATTTGTTTTGCATACATTGTAAGATGGATTTTGGAAAGAGAGGTACTTGGCCGTACACCTTCATGGTTCCTAATGTTGAGCAACTAAAGGAACTAGGAGAACTGATTAAAGACCCATTGGCTTTCTCAGAGAGATATGGAAGGATTCTTTCGCTGTTGAAACTTCAAAGGACTGAGGGACTGTTAGAGACGCTGATTCAACTCTACCATCCCATTTATCATTGCTTCATATTTCCTGATTACTAGTTGATGTCGACCTTGGAAGAATACTCTGCTTTGATGGGTCTCCCTGTCAATGATTTCCCTCTATTCTCTAAATTAGAAGATGAACTCAGTGAGAAAGATATTGCAAGAGGAACGAGCCTAAGGTTGTCTGACGTTCTAGCCCACATGACTATCAAGGGAGGACTTTCTGGTTTTCGCGCTCAATTCTTGTTTGAGAAGGCTCGATATTTCGCTGATAGTAAGAATACTGTGCTCTTTGAGTCCACTTTCGCTTTGTTGGGTTATGGACTGTTCTTATTTCCCAACATCGAAGATTTTGTCGACGTCAACGACATCTAGATTTTTATGATCAAGAATCCGGTTCCCACTCTGTTGGCTGATGCCTATCATGCCATTCACTCAAAGATTCTGCAAGAAGAAGGACATATCGTTTGTTGTGCGGCTCTCCTTTATAGGTGGTTTATTTCGTACCTACTAAGGACTGCAACCTTCTGGGATGTGAAAGACAAATCAATTTGGTCCAAGAGACTCATGGAGCTTACCCATTCAGACATGGAGTGGTACGATCTGATATATGGGGGGATCTTTATGATTCATAGCTGTGGGGACTTCCCCAATGTGCCTCTTGTTGGCAGGAAGGGATGCATTAGTTATAAACCCGTTCTCGCTCGCCGACAACTTGGTCACCCAATGGAGGAAGAACCTGATCCTAGCAATCTGACGAGACTTTTTCTTGAAGAAGCAGAAAACCCTGAGCTTAGAACCAAAATTGTGCGTGCTTGGTGTCGCATAAACAAACAAAGATGGACTGCATTAGGAAATCCTGATTGTATTGTCACAGAAGCTTGCTTGGAATGGGCCCGTGGAATAGCCCTTGTGATGAGGATGCCCTATCCGCGTCACAAACCTCCTGTAGTCCATACAAGTGAAGAGTTGAAGATGAAGAAGGCACTGGAGGAGCTGACCCTCGACAAAGCGAGGATCCAAGAACAAATTGACAAACTCATGAAGGAGCTCCATGGAGGAGAAGGACCATAATTAAGCGGATTAGATTCTTAGTTCCTTTTATGTTGTATTTTTGTTTGCTTATGTAATGGACTTTGGAGGTGTACCGCCTATTTTGTAAAACTTGCAAGTTGACTAATGAAATGAGTTATTTTAAGACGTATCCTCGATATCTACAATGTTTACAAATTCTAATTTTGAGTTCCTTGATTGCTTTGCTTGCATTTGCATTTGCATTATTCATTCATGTCATAACATGTGCATTCTTTCTTGTCGTGTCTCATCCCGTCGTCTTCTCTTCAAAAACCGTCACACTGAATCTCCGATGCATATACAACACTAGAGCCCAAGCTCGCCAAAGGATGTCTGAGCAGATTGTTGAATTGGACAGGGTCAACAACGAATTGGATGATTGACGAGGAAGCGTAGGGCAGATCATGAAAGTCCTACAAGTTATCAAAGCAAAGATGAATACTCAGACCACCGTGGTATCCGAGATTATCACTCCAACTGTGGAACCTTCTACAAATGTCAACACTGCTACTGTACCACCGTTTGGTTTGTCTTATGGTTTTGTACCTCTGCCAATTGTTGCAACTACTCAACAGGTTGTCCCTGTGGGGAATGAGAATCCTCAAGCTGTCCCAACCTTTCCTCCACCAACTGTGCAAGCTCAAGTGCACCTTATTTTTCATAATCCACCACCGGTTTATGATTTCCCCGAAGTGTCTGAAGAAGGGGACGAGCGTTATGAAACCATTCAAAGAAAGATGAGAGCAATGGAAGGCAGTAACATCTTTAGTACCGATGCTAGAGATATGTGTTTGGTATCTGGTTTAGTGATTCCACCGAAGTTCAAAACGCCAAGCTTTGACCAGTATTTAGGCGCGACGTGCCCAAAGTCGCAATTGATTATGTACTATAGAAGAATGGCAGCATATGTGGATAATGACAAACTAATGATCCACTATTTTCAAGATAGTTTGAAAGGAGCCTCTGCTAAATGGTATATGGGCTTGGACCAATCCAGAATTCACAGTTTTCAAGATCTGTCAGATGCTTTTGTGAAGCATTACAAGTATAACATACATTTGGCCCCTGATTGTAGGCAGCTTTTAAGTATGTCTCAGAACAACTCAGAGTCCTTTAAAGAATACACTCAACGATGGAGGGAGACTGCTTCCCAAGTGGAACCTCTGTTGTTTGAGAAAGAACTAGCTGATTGGTTCGTAGACACTGTGAAGCCCAAGTTTTATGAAAGGATGATTAGTAGCGTTACCGCCAATTTTGTTGACATTGTGGCTGTGGGTGTGAAAGTGGAAGCCGGTTTGAAGAGTGGCAAGGTGATTAGTTCTTCAAACAATTCAAGCAGTAACAACAACAGGAAGCCTCCCAGTAATTTCCATAAAAAGAAGGAAGGGGAGACAAATGCAGTCATGACAGGCAGAAAGAAGAATCAAGTTTGGAAACAGTCAGTTTATCTATCAACAGCAATCTAACCCAGGTTTTGTTCAACAACCAATATACCCTGTACAGTATGCCCCACAACCTTATGTGGTAGTTGTGACTCCGACTTTCAATCATCAAGCTTCAAATTATCAGCCCGCACAACAGGCGCTCGTTTATCAACAACAACCCAACTATCAACAAGCACCCAGTGCTCCAGCATACCAGCAATAACATAGGCCACCAGCCCCTCAATCAAAAGCTCCCTCCCGAAAAAAAGGGGAAAAACCTTCATTTCCCCCTACTCTAATGACTTACATAGAGCTTTACCCTTCGTTGGTCCAACAAGGTTTGATCACCACTAGACCCTTGGGCCTACCTACAGAAAAGTCAATGCAATTTCATAACCCTAATGCCCACTGTGCATTCCACCAAGGCGCTGCCGGTCATGACTTAGAAGGATGCCTTGTGTTGAAATATGTTGTGAAGGGTTTAATGATGAAGAAGATTCTGTCCTTTGGGGATAATCAGCCAAATGTGAAGAGTAACCCATTGTTTACACATGGGACTGTAAATGCTATCGAAGATGAAAGTGATGAGGTATTGATTATGGATGTGTCTAAGATTAGGACTCCTGTCGGGACTTTTCATTCAAAATTGTTTGAAGCTGGTTTGGTAAAGGTTTGCCATAATGATTGTGAAGACTGTGATTCCAGTGTCAGAGGATGCAAATTAGTTCAAGATGACATTCAAGGTTTGATTAACGAAGGTTTTCTACAAGTGATCAGTAAAGTGAAGAAAGAGGAAGTTGCGGTAATTGAGCCCATATTCAATTTACCAGAATCAAGAGAGAAGGTGCCCATGTTTAATGTGCCGAAGCCAAGTTCTGTGGTCCCTATTTTCAATAAACCAAAGCCAGTGTTCAACACACCAGAATCGGTTATTGCTTCTACGGCCAATCAACCAAGGCTGACAATCATTCGACAACTCGTTCCTTTTTGTTTCAGAGATTCTAAGGTCGTGCCATGGAAATATGAAGCTACTGTGATTGACAAAGAATTTGGAAGCGTGGTTCCAAGGAAAGAGGTGGGTACTACTAGTGAGGAAGTAACTAATATAGCTGGGGCTGGAAAGATGCCACGAAGTGGCCGAGTTTATACTCCCCTCTTCAAAGGGTCCACACCCAAAGAATTGTTGCTACTATGCCCGCCAATGACAAAGAAAAAGGAAGTGGTTACAAGTGATGAAAATGTTGAGTTTCTAAGGATCATCAAAAGAAGTGACTACAAGGTGGTGGATCATCTTCACCAGACTCCCTCTAAAATATCAATCTTATCTTTGTTAATGAGTTCACCTAGTCACCGAGCTGCTTTGCAGAATTTGTTGGCCTAAGCCCATGTTGCTCAAGATATCACTACCGGCCAGTTTAACAGTATAATTGCAAATATCTCTGCTTGTAACACCCTCAGCTTTAGTAAGAAGGAGTTACCTAGAGAAGATCAAAATCAAAATCTTGCTTTACATGTATCCGTGAAATGTCAAGAAGACACTTTGGCAAGAGTCCTCGTGGACACTGGCTCTTCTCTAAATGTTTTACCTAAGAGGACACTTGAAAAGTTGGCTTACAAAGGGGTGAAATGAAACCTACCTCCCTGATTGTCAAAGCTTTTGATGGCTCACGAAGATCTGTAATGGGTGAAGTTGAGCTACCAATCTTGATTGGCCGCATGTTTTCAACATCACATTCCAAGTGTTGGACATTAATCCTGCCTACAGCTGCCTACTTGGAAGTCCATGGATCCACGAAGCTGGTGCTGTAACTTCAACATTACACTAAAAGATGAAGTTCGTGATATATGATAAGCTGGTTATCATACATGGTGAAGAGGACCTGATGGTCAGTAATTTGCCTTCCTTCCGCTATATAGAGGCTGATGAGGATGCTTTGGAAACTTCTTTCCAAGCTTTTGAAATAGCCAATGTTGTCATGTTGGACATTGAAGAGCCGGTAGTCCTGAGTAATCCATCTTTTGTTTCATTCAAAAGTACCCAGTCTTCCCTGAAAGAAGCTGTTCCCATAGGCTGGGGCAAGATTATTGAAGTGCAAGAAAGAAAGAAGTATCAAGGGTTGGGTTACAAACCAACTCATGATAAAGCATCAGCTTCTACAATAATATGACCAAAGACAATCCAGGAAGTGTTCATCAGCAAAGGATATCAGGTCAATGCCATGATAGAAGACGAGGAAGATGAAGATGTCAACCATTTGGTGTTTTAGTGTGACACTGCACTGGATAATTGGGAAGCTATTGAGATCCCTGTGTTGTTCCCTGCGCCAGAGTAATATGTTTGTTTTTGTTGTTTGTTTTCAATTCCATAGCCGTACCCAAGGCTATCAGACTATTTTATATAGGCCACCACTTTCAACTTTTATTAATCAATGAAGATGTTTTGTTAAACTCTTTTGTTTGTATTGACCACTTTTGGTTTTAAGGGAAAATGGCAATCTTTTTCAAAAATACCAAAAATATTCTTTGTATTTAATTATGTGCATTTTAATAAAGTAAGTCACTCCACCATGCAGAATAATCCACAAATCTATTGTATTCGAATACCCTACTTTCACCATTGACTTTGACTCAACCATCTACCAAGCTGAAGATGAGGGAGAAGAAAACTATGAGGTCCCAGATGAGTTGGAAAAAATGTGTGAGTATGAGTACACGGATCTTCAGCCACATGAGGAACAAGTTGACACCATCAATCTTGGTACCGATGAGGACAAGAAGGAAGTCAAGATTGGGGCAACACTAGGGGCAGAGATCAGACAACATTTGGTAAAGGTTCTTGAAGAGTATGTGGATGTGTTTGGATGGTTCTATCAGGACATGCCTGGTTTGGATACAGACATAGTAGTTCATAAACTACCACTCAAGCCTGAGTGCCCACCAGTGAAATGGAAACTTCGAAGAAGTAGGCCTGACATGGCTCTCAAGATCAGGGATGAGGTCAAATGGCAACTTGATGCATGATTTCTGACAGTCTCAAAATACCCCCGAATGGGTGGCTAACATTATGCCCGTGATGAAAAAGAATGGCAAAGTGCGAATGTGTATGGATTATACTGATCTTAACAAGGCAAGTCCAAAAGACGATTTCCATCGACTGCATATCGACACTCTCGTGGATAATATGGCCTGTTTTGCAGTTTTCTCCTTTATGGATGGTTTCTCCGGTTACAACCAGATTAGAATGGATCCTGCCGACATGGACAAGACCACGTTCATCACTCCTTGGGGAACTTATTGCTACAAGGTCATGCCCTTTGCTTTGAAAAATGCAGGGGCAACATATCAAAGAGCTATGGTGACTCTTTTCCACGATATGATACATAAATAGATTAAGGTGTATGTTGATGATATGATTGCTAAATCCCAGAGTGAGGAGGACCATTTGGATCACCTTCTGAAACTGTTCAAAAGACTCCTAAAATATCAATTGAGGTTGAACCCTGCCAAATGTACCTTCGGTGTTAGATCAGGAAAGTTGCTCGGTTTTATCGTTAGTCAACGAGGAATTGAGGTAGACCCTGACAAAGTGCGAGCTATCCAAGAGATGCCAGCTCCACAAACTGAGTCTCAAGTAAGAGGTTTTCTTGGTCGTTTGAATTACATCTCTTGGTTCATCTCCAATATGACTCCCAGTTATGAGCCGATCTTCAAGTTGCTTCGCAAAGACCAAACTATAGAGTGGAACTTCGACTGCCAGCTGAAGATGACAGGTTTATACCTGAGTGAGTCGCACACTCAAAGATACAACAGAGTCGCCACCGAACTTTATTTAGTCCCAAAGGACAGAGAAAATATCGATAAAACCCAAGGGGAAGAGAAACTGGAACGGGAGTCGGTTATATGAAAGGAAGGTACTAGCACCTTACGCATTCGTCGTACTCGACGGGAACCATTTTTGCTTGCTTATAGGCTTGGATAGGCTATCTATCTAAAGGCTTCTAGCTAATATAAAGGAGAGAGGGGAGAAAAGAAAGAAAGAAAGAAAGTGCTCGTGGAGGAATAGAGCCCTCGTGCCTACGTACCCTTATAGTGCAATGAGGAAGTCAGAGCGTCGTAGTTCAGGGAACCAGGAAAAGAAAGGAGGAATGGAAGAAGGGTGGAAGGGTGGAAGGGTGCTCTCCAAGATCATCGCGATCTCGTGCCTACGTATCTGACATTCGAATGAATGCAGAATCAGAGCTTCTGTAGTTCGTGGAACTAAGATGGAAAAGGAAAAGGAAAGCAGTGTCAAAATCAAGAGCAAAAGAAGATAGAGACAGAATTCGTTAGGGATCCAAAAGAATTGGTGTCAAAACCAAGAAAGTAGTGCTAAGGAAAAGAATAGAGACTGTGCTGAGGATAACGTGCAAGAGTGATGTTGAAACCAAGAAGATAAAGGAGCAAGAGGGATAGAAAGGACTCCACTGGAGAGTAAGAGAATAAAGTGACCGTGTTGGGGATCTGAGGGTAAGCGACCCTACTGGGAAACAAATAAAGGGATGGTGTCAAAACCAAGAGGATAAAATACACGATATATTAATTGACTGGCAGTGGTTAACTGAGGAAAGAGAGTAAGACTCTGTGGGAAAAAGGAGTTGGTGTCAGCAGACAGGCTATGATGAACCAAAAGAAAGAGTATTGAACCAAGAGAAGGTGTTTGGACTCTGAGGGGATTTCAGTATATTAACTGATAAACAGTGGTTAGCCGAAGAAAGAAAAGATTGCAACCATGCAAGGAGAAATAGATAGATTGTGATCAACCAAAAGAACGAGTGTAGAACTAAGCGAAGGTCGTAACCCAAAGGATGGGTGTGGGACCAAGCGAAGGTCGAGACCCAAAGTACGGGTGTGGGACTAAGCGAAGGTCGTGACCCAAAGTACAGGTGTGGGACCAAACAAAGGTCATAACCCAAAGGACGGGTGTAGGACCAAGCGAAGGTCGTGACCTAAAGGACGGGTGTGGGACCAAACGAAGGTCGTGACCCAAAGGACGGGTGTGGGACCAAGCGAAGGTCATGACCCAAAGGACGTTCGATACACTGACTGAACAAACAGTACCTGACCGAAGAAGAGGGTATTTGAACCAAGGAAAGGTTACCAACCCAAGGGTGCAAGTATTCAAACCAAGAGAAGGTTGCTAACTACTGGAGATTCGGTTTTAATAGAAAGACTCTGATTAACCGAAAAATGGGTGATTCACCAAGAGAAGGTGATTAACCTAAGAGGAACTCAGTATATTAACAGATAGATTGTGATTAATTGAGAAGATGTGCAAATTGGTGTTTTAACTGACAGACAGTGATTAACCAACCAAAGGGAGAAGAACCAAGTGAAGGTTGCGAACTCCACAAGGGTTTCGGTGTTTAACAAGAATATTGTGTCTAACCAAAGAAAAGGAATTGCGGCTCTTATTGTTGCTCCTAGGATTTTCATCCAAGTACAAACGCGAAAGTGGCACTGAAACAGAGTCGCCAGTAATGTGTATTTATCCCAAGAGAGGGAAAGGAAACACTGCATAAACCTGAAAGGAAAGGAAAGAGCATGGCCTTGCGACCAAGAGAACTGGGTTCGGGAGTCGGTTACGTGTGAGGAAGGTATTAGCACACCCACGCGTTCATCGTACCCGATGGGATCCACGCTTGCTTGTCTCGATCAAAGGGTATCATCAACTGGAGCTCCACTGCTACTGGAAAGGGAAAGGAACAGGAAAAAGGAAAAAGAAAAGTGAGAGGAAAAGAAACAAATGTAGGGAAAATAAAAGAAGTGCTCGAATGGGCCCTACCCCACTGCCTACGTATCTCATCGGGAACATGAGAATCAGAGCGACGTAGTTCCCCTCAACGAGGGTCGCTTTGTTTGTGTTTTTTGGGAATGGCTAACGTTCTAGCTCAGGTGTTGCAGGCTCGCTGGTCCGAGTGCGTTACCATCTTGCAAGAGAACGAGTAGAAGCACGTTCGTATGCTGAGAGTGAGTGAGATGAGAAAAGAATTCCCAAAGGAAAGACGTTATTGTTTGTTTGAAGTTTTTAGCAAGAAGTGTCTTTTACAGTTATTTTCAACTTGCATTGAACCAAAGTCTTAAATATAGGAACGAATACTTTCGCGCATCGTCCCCAACAGGACGTACACTAGGTATCCTAGAAGAATGAGAGGAAGCCCCTCGTTCCCCACTTCCCACATATAAGGCTCAAGCGCAATACCCGTTAACCTTTATTAAGTGTTTTTTTTAATTTCCTTTTGAGATGAGAAGAGAAACGACGCAAGGGAAATTCTAAAGGAAACTAAGAGTCCTAATGTTATCATGCATGGATGTCCTATGGTTAGTGGGGTTTAGGAGAAAAGACTATATAATCTAATGCTAATCCTACTCCAAGCTTAACTACTCCAAGCTTAATCAAAAATTAAGTTGGACTAGGTAGCTCTAAAAGGAAGAGAATCCAAGACTTGAACAAGTCTTGAGATTCATGGGATGAGAAAGAGTGAAAGAGAAGAAAAGAGAAAGAGAAGAAAAGAAATGAGATACAAAAGATGGCAGCAAGCACATCATATCATAAATGTCCAACTCAAATCAATCAACATGTTTCAAAGATCAATGTAAAACAAATCAAGTAATCATGCAAAGGTAAACATGGAAGGATGCAAGCATACTTGAATTAGATGCACAATTAAACACATATGGATTTCATATCAAAGTGAAATGAAGGAGACAAGATGAAAATGAAACAAGACCAGAACTCACATCATATCATCATCAATAATTCACATGTGCAAAAGAGGTTCACATTATGCAATATGATGCACCAAAGAAGTTACAAAGCAAAGGGAATGATATGCATCACATAATTCAAACCATGAAGATCAAGTGAGATGAAAATCAAGTAATGAACCCAAAGGGCAGTAGCATACACATTATCATCATACCAAGATCAAACTCAAGTCATACAAGATTAATCATCAAGCAACACATTCAAAACATGCATCAAAATTGAGAAAGACATTCACTTATCATTCATGCAAGCAAGCAAAGAAGTGTGAGTCATAAAGTGAAGTGGAAGTCACATAATGAACCTTAAATCAAGAGGACCAGAACCTCAAGCATATCATACAAGTCAAACAAAATGTTTCATACATGAGTGAGATCACACAAAGAAACAATCACAAGATTAGGTTGAACATACCACAAGATTCAAGTCCAAAACAACATCAACTTGTAAAATCAAGAACAAATAGAAAAATGACCAAATGAGGATGATTCCAAAGCCACAAGCAAGCTCAAACAGAATATGATCATACCATAAAACATCTCAAGCACCATTCCATCACAAGTAAGCAAATGTACTCAAACTAGATCATGAATCAAAGTATACCTCAATCAAACTTGCATCACAAGTAAAACTCAACCAAAAATAGCTAAGTGGCACATTAAAATCCCCAAAAATAATCAAACAGAAGTTAATCCAGTCAAGTAACATGTACAAAAACATCAAGCCAAAATTCACAAACTAAATACCTCAAACAATTAGGAAAAGATCACATAAGAAACATGGTTCAACATGCAAAAGAGAGGGACCAAAATGCAACATGAAATGAATTAAAAAATGAAACAAAATTTTTTTTATGCACTTTAATATGTCACCTAATAAATGCAAAAAGAATGGATTAAAAATGTATTGTGGATGAAGAGAAATAAAATTTGCAAGTTGGAGTGTGCAAGTGAAACAATTAAAAAGGAAAATAAAGCAATTAATTAAAACAGATGCCAAAAATAAAATAAAATATGGAAATAAATTATAAAAGTGAAAAGAAGTTTCATGATTTTTTGTATGATTTTGAGATGCATAAAAATTATTTTAGAAATTAAAAATAAAAACAAACAAATAATAAAAAAGGAAATGAAATAAACATGGGGGAGGTGTCATCAGCAAAAGGAATACGTTGGAAATCAAAACAGACCTAAAGGAGGGGGGTGTAAATAATAAAGCCCAATGCCAAAGCCCATCAGCGAAAGTCAATGATGAACACATGTAATTCAGTCAAAAATCAGATTTAATCCCAGCCAACCATTTAATCCAACGCGCGTAAACAAGACAAACAACATCCACAAGATCAAAATTAATTAATATCAACGGTCCAGATCCAAAGGCACACCACAATCCACATGTACACGCACACACAATCAGATAGTAACCCACCATACACCCCCCACGTGACAGCCACATGCCTTCATTAATGTGTTGTCACGCTGATGCCCACACGATGCCATCAACGCACAAGATTAAATCAGCAAGTCACAAATTAAATGAATTCAACGGCTGACGTTAGATCACACGGTAACATAATTTGGATGGCATGCACACAATCACCAAAATAAAAACATAAAAAATAAAAACGTGGCAGAATGATGGACGTTAGATCATGCTGACGGACGACTAGGATTCCTTCTTCTCCACTTGACCACCTCGCCGGACTGAACATGAGCAGCCGCCGACCCTCTCCGGTGAGCTGCAGTGAAAAAATCTCCAAAAAATGCATATAGGTACTCCATCTTGACCAGAAAAATGCAAGGATCTCAAATATCCAGTCCATTTCATCAAACAACAACCACATAAAGAGAATCGAATGAAAACATAATTAGATCTAAAACTTTAAATCAACATTACACACAAACCACACGTCCAAACTTCAAACAAAATATATCAGAGTGATCAGTGAACATCAAGGATCATTATGCACATCAAAAATTCAAGTTCTGTGATGGTGAAAAAATACTAACCTGAACCTTGAAGAGCTTAAAGTACGTCAAGAAATCCCTCCAAAGACTGCAGATCTACTCCTTGGAACCTCTAGATGCAAAATAAATGCAACTAGAGCTTGAAATCGTGCTAGATCTTGATATTCAAGTTGAATCCTCTTGAATGGAACTTGGTGAAATCCTTCCTTTCAGCTTAAAATAATGGATGATTCGTGCTCCTTTCAACTCACTGATCAAGAATATCTCAAGAGATTTTCAAAAACCCTCAAGGAATGAGAGATTTGAAGGAGAGAAAGTGAGAGTGAGTTTTTGAAATTCTGAGTAAATGAGAGTGCATGACCTAATTTCTGAGGCATGAGTTAACTTATATACTCTTCATTAATTCACTGATGGTGATTAGCAAGTGGTTAATCCATTGGTTAGTGAGATTTGGGTGAAATTGCAAAAATGCATTTTGTACCACCACCACTAATTCACACGTGAGAAACCCTTGCCACCAGCATAATTCACCTCCAATTTACTCAGGTATCACTTCTGAATTGTTTTTGGGCCTTGTACTTTCTTGGTTTGCAAGTTTTGAATTAATTTGGCATTTTTGCACTTTGTGAAAATAATGAAAAAATATGGCATGGAATGAATTGATTCAAAGGCCACAATTGATCCTCTTGACTTGTATTTTGATGTTGTAATATAACATGAAGCAAAAAAACCCATTACAAGTCCATTTGTGCCAAAATGCCAAAGGTGGAAAAATGGAACCATATGAAAACCTCAAAATGCACCTTGCCATCTTTTGACCATAACTTGAGTTCTATAAATGGTATGGAAACCATCTAGTACTTTTTGGAAATGGGAGAAAAAGATCTTCAACTTTCATGTTGGAGGAAAATTCATTTGGAGCTTCCTTGATGATGAAAAGTCAAGTTGAATGTGATGGAAAAGTTGCCAAAAATGGAAAGTTTTCATTATAGGTCATTTTCCAAATTTAGTAACTTTTGCACAAACTCTTGATTTTTGATGAATGACATGAAACTTGGCATTTGAAGACCATATGAGCTTGTGAGACCTTGAAAACCATGAAAAGAAGCTCAAAATTCCACAGTTGACTTTCTCCTTTTGAACTGTTGACTTTTGCTTATTACACAAGTAACTGATCCATTGAACATCTTCCTCAAAGAAACAATGGCCAAGATTCCCTCCATGAACACTTAAGAACATAAGGAATGCCATTAGATCAAGTCTTGCCCAAGAAATCAGAAATAAACTGATTTTAGGTCCAACCCTAGTTTTGGCACCCTCTGGTTAGGAGGAAAAATCACATCCTCCAAATCTCAATTCCTCTGAATATGTTGTGTATCCTCTCAAACAAAGATGAGATATGCCCTTTGGAGATGATAAAAAAAAAATAGCTTGCCCATTCGGGGGTCAGATCCCAACTTTTGACTGCCTTGTGTAGGAGATCATACACTGCCCAATCTTCTTGATGAACTCTCCTCTCTCTCTCTATGACTTGTGAGGGCAAATGGAGATGACACATGATGTAAGTGGTCCTTGAGGCTTGTGAGAAACACTTGGTCTTCCTCTTTAGCTTTGGATAATCAATACCTTGGATCACCTGATCACATGCCCTTATGCAAGATGCAATGCTAGATGCTTGAATGCAATGCAATGCAATGAAAGCTCATGCCAGAAGACATGAAGAAAAGAGAGGGCAAAGTTTGGGGTATTACAGCTGCCCCTATTCAATCACTGTAGACCTGAACGGATGACATCGATTGCTGTCATACTTTCAAGGTATGGAGAGATTGAATACCGATAATAACCCAAAAAAAATTTGCACTCTGCAGGGAAGAAGAAAAGGGAAATAAACCCAACCAAACGAACTCTGCTTGAATAAAACTCTGGTGATGGATAAAACCACTGAAGAGATGTCTTTTATACAACGCCTGACGACTAATGGCCTGCCACACTACGGGTGGACTTTAACAACGTCTTTTGTACAACGCCAGACGACTACTGGCCTGCCACACTACGGGTGGACTTTAGCAGCTGCATTGCCACATTACGGGGGACTTTCGCCAATCTACGGTTAGACTTGCTGAGATGCCACACTACGGGGGACTTCTGCCAATCTATGGTTGGACTTGCTGATGATCTGCCACCCTTGGATGGTCTTTCACCATTCTACGGTTGAACTTAGCTGCTGAAATGCCACACTACGGGGGACGTTCGCCAATCTATGGTTGGACTTGGCTGCGGTCTTTTAAAATGAGTCAGACAACTACTGACTTGCCACACTAGGGTGGACTTTCCAATGATTTGTCACCCTTAGATGGACCTTTAGCCAATCTACGGTTGGACTTTCCATTGATTTGCCACCCTTAGATGGACCTTTTGCTAATCTACGGTTGGACTTTCTAATGATTTGCCACCCTTAGATGGACCATTTTCCAATCTACAGTTGGACTTTCCAATGATTTGCTACCCTTAGATGGACCTTTTGCCAATCTACGGTTGGACTTTCCAATGATTTGCCACCTTTAGATGGACCTTCGCCAATCTACGGTTGGACTTTCCAATGATTTGCCACCCTTAGATGGACCTTTTTCCAATCTACGGTTGGACTTTCCAATGATTTGCCGCCCTTAGATGGACCTTCGCCAATTACGGTTGGACTTTCCAATAATTTTCCACCCTTAGATGGACCTTCGCCAATCTACGGTTGGACTTTCCAATGATTTTCCACCCTTAGATGGACCTTTTGCCAATCTACGGTTGGACTTTCCAATGATTTGCCACCCTTAGATGGACCTTCGCCAATCTACGGTTGGACTTTCCAATGATTTGCCACCCTTAGATGGACCTTTTGACAATCTACGATTGGACTTTCCAATGATTTGCCACCCTTAGATGGACCTTTTGCCAATCTACGGTTGGACTTTCCAATGATTTGCCACCCTTAGATGGACCTTTTTCCAATCTACGGTTGGACTTTAAGAATTCCAATACTGGAATACTCTCTGCATTCGTGTCAGACATCTCTGCTGACTCTGCTGAGGAACGATGATCAAAGATTTGACTTCAAGGACTCCTGAAAGGATAATATCTCTGCCGGAGAATGAATGAACAATCCGCCTGCTTCAAAATGTCACACTTTCCAAAAATAAATTGGACTTGAAGAATACTGCCTCTGCTAGGAATTACTTCATCTGTTCTGGGAATGAACTCTGGTCACAGCAACTCCGTTGGGGATGAGAATTTCTTTGCATGACGTCTTGCTAGGGAAGAAAAGTCATTAAACTCTGCATGGGGGTCTACCAAACCTGAGATCCTTTGCGGGGAGAATCAACCTGTTATCCGGCAGAAAGCATGTACTAACACTCTGCTGAGGAAGAGACTCTGTTGATCTGATAAACCTCTTGCGGGGAGAACAACAATTCAGTTGGGGAGTATTGTTGGCAAGATTCAATGCTGAACTCTGTGGGGATACCAATACCAGAGATACGATCTTGTTGGGAATCAGGGCTACTCTGCCGGGAATATGCAAATCCTGGCTAGGACATTTCACTGCAACTTGCTGGAAAAGAGTCCCTAGAAATATGCTGGGAAAACCAAAGCAACTCCACTGTAGTCTACTGAGGAATACGACTGTCAAGCTTAGGATAAGTACCACAATGCCCCATGCTAAGCGAACTTTCCGTTTGACGACTCCGTTGGGTATAATGAGTTTATAAAGAACTCTGCTGGAGCAAACCACTTCAAAGCGTCTCGTGCTGGGGAATGCCTTTTGAGAGGATTTTACAGAAGACCAAATGTCCTCAAACTCTAATGGGATAATAGATCTGGAACACCTCCTGCTAGGGAAAAACAAATTGCCCCATGTTCGGGAAAGCCAACAACTTGCTCTTTGCTCCATGATACAAGACTGATCTGAAGAAAATGTCATAGGAGGATTTTACAGAAGAATAAGCATCTTCAAACTCTTGACGACTCCACTGGGGATTAACCAAACAACTCGGTGTCTACGAAGCAACTCTACTGGGAATTCGCAACCGCTATCGACACAAAAAAGCTTGTAGCTGTTGGAAGTACTGAATGAGAGAATCGACTTAATAAGATACAACGATACCCAGTTGAACTCAATTCACTGATATCAAGACGTCGTGAACGATCGTCGACCGAATGATGGATTCAATCTGTAAACGTTGTGACAAAAGGGTGACAGGCGAACCCTTCTCTGAACATGATTGCCTCAGTCTTCTGCATGGGGATAAGTGATTACTTGTCTAGCTTGCAATCATCTGAATCTGTTACCCACAATAAAGGAATACACATACATGCCCCAGGATATGACTTCTGCAACTGAGAAAATCTAACGTTGAACCACCACTTATTGGGAGAAAGGTTTCGATGCATCTCTGGCCGGGAACATTATTAATGAAACCTGCTGAAGACGAGGGACCACAAATGCCTTGAGTTGGGATGTCCCTTTTTCAAACCTTTTGGCTGATTGACAACAGTTTTTTCCCTTCACTTGCCCAGACCATCATGGTCCACCAAAAGAAAATGTCCCAAGAGGATTTTACAGAAGACTTGACATCCAAAATGCCTCAACGTCTTCAAACTCTTGTAGAGATTCGTCAGATCTCGACGTAACTGCCTCGGACTGTGTGGCCTACGGAGGAATTTTGAAGTAATTGCCCCAGTCTTCTAAACTCTAAAGAGATTTCTTGACGTGATTGGCTCAGATGAGGTATACCTTAAAGAGATGGTTCGACGTGACTGCCCCAGATCGACTATGTCTTGACACAAATTATTGGGAAGGTTCCTTCTCAACAAAGTTCTTGAGGAAGTGCAACTGGATGTGGCTGTCCTTCAGGAGTTTCAGGATTCTCAACTCGGCAAGATTAAGCTTCTGGACTGAATTTCCATATGTAAACTTCTTTTGATGTCAAACAAATGTATGCAAGCAGAAAATGTTTTAGTCTGAGAATGAAAATTCTAATGCAACACACATGTTAATCTTGAAGTCTTACTGAAAGGATGTCACAAAGCTATGAACGAATCACTGCTTAGGATACGACATTGATTTTTTGAAAGAAAAACGTGCACATGCAACACCAACAAAGATCTTTTAGCACAACTCATAGGAGTCAGGAACGCTATCTCTTGGTAGTAGGCTTTTGAAATATCCCTGCTTCAATTAGGACTTTTGAGGGTTGTATCGTGGTCTGGTTCACGGTTTTGAGAAAAATGGTTTATGGCTCAAAGTTTATTGGTGCCCACCCACTCTTTGTGATATTCTCCAGTCCTACACTCAGCTAATTTGGTACAAGCGTTCGCCTCTCAAAAAGATTTTGTGATCCCTAAGGAACCCATGCATCTGATGGTTTGACACTTAATGAGGCTTTGGAGTAACAGTCACCCCTTTGTCTTTTGTTCGTAGTCACACGAATTTGTTCTTTATTTGAGGATTTTCTTTTGTAATCCCTTTGTTTTTCATTTTCTCATTCTTTCTTGTCCCTAACTTTTGCCTGGACAGATTCTTTTGAATCTTTGATTTTGAAGTCCAGCGGGATGCCCTAACTTTTGCCTAAGTCACTTGTTTTCAAGTTTTGACTTAGCGGGTTTTTCTTTCTTTTTTTTCTTTTTCTTTTTTCTTTTTTTCTTGAACACGTCGTGTGACACCGGCTCGTCTTGACTTTGTTGAAAGGGTTATGACTGCATCAGTCTTCGATTACTGATGGATAACCATTATGGTTTCACTCCTCTTGACCTCTTGACGGTAGAATAGAAGGTAATGGATCCTCAGATGCACACTCCTTTGAAATGTGAACGCTTGGTCAAATTAACTGACACCTACCCTGCCCCTGGGTTAAAATTTGAGGGTTTTTTCGTATGAAAGAAACTCCTACTTCAAGGCTCAAATGGGTTAACAATGGTCTATCTCCCTTATATCTTCAATGTTTGGGTATTCGAAACAATGCCTGTACATCCTCAACAGGGTTCTGTTCAAAAGCACACAATTAGAGATTTTTGCGTTTTTACCTCATCATCCTCCCTCACAGAGCTTAAGCAAGAAAGATTGGTATTGCAGTGCACATTAGCATTAAATGAGTAAACACAAATGAAATTAATCAAGAAAACATATCCATTGCATTAAAATCATCAAACCAAATACAAACAAGTTTTAACATGCAAACAATGTCTGAACAAACAAATAAAGACTACATATGCAAATACAACAAAGAAACTAAATGATTGCCATTGTTGAGGAGGCTTGACTCCGTCTGGAATGGCTGCTTTTGATGATGTCTTTCCCTTTTTACGTGCTTGCTTAGGAAGCTTTAGTTAACATACAGACCATCTGCAGTGAAAATAATGATCCTGGCGTCAATCATATCTTGCACTTTATGCCTGAACACCTTACAATCTTCAATGGCATGCCCCGGTGCCCCTGAGTGGTACCCGCACCTAGAATTCTTGTCATAACCTGGAGGAAGAGGATACGGGACATGAGCAACTTCCCTTAACTGAATCAAAGAGTCTTGCAGCAAACGCTCAAGCAGCTGACTGTGAGGAACAATAATAGGATCAAATTTTCTCTCAGGCCTTCTGGGTCTCTAATACCTCCTCTGGGAGCTAGCCTGCTGCTAATACTGATTCGAGTACTCCTCTTTTCCCATCACTTTTCTTTTCAAACTTGGCCTATGATCGGGAACAAGCTGCTGACATGGGGATTTTGAGACCAAAGACTGCAAGATATGCCCTTGACTTGATGCCAGTTTAAGAGGGAATGCCAGGGAATTCACATTTCCCGCAGTAGTTGGAGAAGAATTACTCTGCATGCTTACGCCGCCCGGTGCAAAATTTATCGCCTTCGAATCAATCAGATCTTGAACCACATTATGAAAGGCTTTGCATTTTTCCACATTGTGCCCCGGCGCACCAGAGTGAAAGTCGCAATGGGCACTTGCATCATAATTGAGTGGGAGCTTTCTATCAGGGCGATTTATCGTCCAAAGTTCAACCAATTGGAGTTGGAGTAGATGCCTCAACAGCTGGGCATAGGACATGGGAAGTGGATCAAAGATTCTGTCAGGTTTCTTCGACTTTGGTAGGTACTTCCTAGCCTTGGGACCGTCTGGGGAAACAAGAGGTAACTGCTGGTGAGTAAGTTTCAGAACTCCAGGTGGTGTAGAAAATCCGTGAGACACATCACTCTTGGGAATAGGTTCCACAGGTAAGGGTGGAACGAAAACTTCTGTTACAGCCTCTGGTGTGGGATTACCATCCTTTCTGAGCACATTTCTCACAACTTCCATAACAAAACTCATCTGGGTCTTCATTTGATCGACCTCTTCCTTCAGCATTCTCTGGCCCTGAATCAAAGCTTGCATGTCCACCATAAGTGCCCCAACTGGGCTTTCATCTCAGTCACCTCCGCTCGGAGTTGTTCCACATCTGAACCCTGATTGTGATGAATAGAGTAGTCGGAAGAAGTCATGTTTGCTACCCTGCAGAGAATACCCAGTCAGAATGAGAAATCCGCTCCGGAACACCTATTATGCAAAAATGCTTATGATTATGAGGATGCAGATGCAAAATGCAAACAATCATATTTGAACAATTCCAGGCCACATCTGCTTTGATTCCAGCTTTGGGCAAGGGATCAGACACAACATCAGAAAATAAATCTAAATCCAAAAATACTGCAGAATCAATCAAAAGACAACCCCTTTCAAACAACTGGTAGCCACTGAGACAAATGTTGCAATAACATAGCATAAGAAGTCATACAAATAGGTTCAATACAATCAAAAGTGATTCCATCAATAATCCTGATGGTAATCACGGCAAAAACAAACAACAGAATTACTACGAGTCAATTCCAAATAAACCGGCTTCAATCTCCTGAAGAAGGTTCACAGTATCTGGATGAGCAGGTCTTTCTAGCAAACCCTTGATCAATTTGTTCCTCTTCTCAACATCCTGCTTCAGCCTAGCAATCTGCTCTTCGACATCGTTGCCTTCGTACTTGGACTTCTTGATTCCCGCTTGCAGCTTAAGCTCTTCAATTTCTTTCTGGGCTTCTTTCCATTTGGCAAAGTAACGGTCTTTCCTCGCTTTCACTACCCGAAGCTCTTCTTGCAGCTCTTCATTCTCGATCTTGGCATCCTTCCACATATCCTGATACGTGGCCAGCTCGTCCTCTGCTTTAGTCAAAAGCTTCTTGTTTTTTCTCTTAGCTTTGACTGACGAATCAGCAACCATACTGATCTTTTTGAAGTGTTGAGCCCTGTCAGCAAAATCCTTCTCTTTTTTCTCTAGGTGCGTAGTCATGTCTTGAACCTTCCATTTCAACTCCAAGTTGTCATGTAGAGCACTCTGTAATCGACTACTCATGTCAGAGTTTTCCACCTTCATATCAGATACCAACTTACGCTGCTTATCGAATTCTTAAAATGGTACAGTGAGTCTTTCATCCACACTTTCTGGGTACAACATAGGTGCTCGATCAAAAGGCAAGTAACACTCCTCAACACTCTGTTTTACCCAATCCACATAAGGAAGGAAAGCATGATTGTTAGGTTTGCCCAGAACGGCCTTGCCTTTCTTCAGGATACTACCCCAAGCTTCAGAAGCTTTCTACACCTCTTCCAATCCTTCAGATGAGTGAAAATACAATGATTCTTCCACATCTCGCTTAACAAGTGGTCCTACCAGAGCGTAACCAAACTGTCTTACGGCCAAGGAAGGGTTATAGTTAATTCCTCCCTTCCTCCCTATCAAAGGAACATTAGGGTACTTACCACAGCTGTGAATGATATCCTTGCCAAGCAATCCTTGATTTATCCACACGATGTTTTTACTGACCAATCCCATCAAGCGCTGACTCCACTATAGAGAATCCTTAGAATCAACAAAAGCACCAGATTGAGGTAGACGACTTGCGAACCATTTATAAAACAATGGAGTGCAACAATGAACCATCCTCCCTCTCTTATTTTCATTCCTGTTGTATAAGGCATAATGGAGATCTCACAACAGGGTTGGCACAGGATTCCTCATCATGAATATTCTGATAGCAACTTCATCAACGGAATCAGGCTCATTGGGGAACAACACAATACCATAAACACAAAGAGTTAGCAGTGCATTGAACACGATCCAATCTTTGTCCTCTGCTGCTTTCTGAGCCTTCTTCATTAGATACCCCAACTTGAAACCACAAATCTTTCCTTTGTTGGAGATGTTGGCTTCTATCTCTGATTTGCTCGAATAAAGAGCACCGGCCAATTTCCCACAATCCAGCTCTCCTTTTGAACCAAAGAAAGGAGGTACTTCCTTGATAGGAATCCCTAGCATGTTAGAGTATTCTTCCAAGGTAGGCACCAACAAATAATCCGGGAACAGAAAACATCTCAGTGGAGGGTCATAGAACTGCATCAGAGTATGAAGACCTTGGAACTCATAATCATTGATGTTGCGAATAAAAGACAGAATCCACCCATACCTCTCCTCGAAAGCATTCAACACTTCAGGACTCGCCATTCCCTTCAGGATCGTGAGAGGACCTATTGCTGGCTTGAAAAACTTGTAGATAATAATATCCTTCTTGCCTATTGAAACATTCATCCCTAACACTGCCCTCTGACTGGAATCAAAGACTAGATACTACCTAAAAATGCACAAACATGAATGTCAGAAAAAAAGAATGCAATGCAGAGCATGTGATCAAGGTGTCCACTCAAACTAGCTGCACTACGCTGGATGAACAAATCAAGGCTCTGTACCAAAACTCAGAACAATAATCACCATAGTGATAGAACCAAAACCCAGGTAGGTTGAAAGTCACGGTTACCTGCTAACCTTCCAACCCCATCCCTCTCACATGTGGGTACTAGGATGTTCAGTATCCCGGGCTCTCAGGTCGAGAAATGATGATACGTTCACCATTTATGGTTTGGTATCATCATAAATCGAGGAGGCCTCAACTAATTCTCCAAGAAGAAAGATCCTCAGCTTCAGAGGTTTGAGAAGCAATAGCACATTCAGCCCAAAGGATACAATGCTATCGCCAATCAAAGAGGTCGTCCGATGATTCACTACAAAAGGGAATCCTATAGCAAGTTCCCAGCATTGGGTCCTCGGATCGAGAATGTGCAATGGGTTTGCCACAGAATGTGGGCTGCCATTGTCACATCACGAGAGGAGTGCCGCAACTGAGTCCTCGGGAATGGTCTCCAGAGTCGACAATCCCTCAAGAGAATACCTACTAGCCTGTACCAACGCACAGTAGCAGGTAGCTCCTAATAGAACCTCGTCTGGTTGTGGGTCTTATGAATAATAATACATGGCCACCCCCATGCAAGCGTCATGACTATCCACTCTAAAACCTGTGTGTATGCTCGAGCCTGGGTAGTGGGCTCATCTCTCAGAACATCCCAACCCGCCAAACAGAAAACCAGCCAGCACAGTGCAGTAATATCCAGCATATAATGATATGTAATGCAGTAAAATGTGATAAAAACAGTAAAGCAGTAAAAAATACAGTAAACATCAATACAGTAATATACAACAAACAGCAAAACACAGCACCAGAATAAACACCCAATGAAAGAAAACAAACAAGCGCTAGGATTGACTCGCTATGGAAACCAGAGATTCTGGGCTTATTCCCCAGCAGAGTCGCCAGTTGTCGCTCCCGGGATTTTCATCCAAGTACAAACGCGAAAGTGGTACCGAAACAGAATCGCCAGCAATGTGTATTTATCCCAAGAGAGGGAAAGGAAACACCGTATAAACCTGAAAGGAAAGGAAAGAGCATGGCCTTGCGACCAAGAGAATTGGGTTCGGGAGTCGGTTACGTGTGAGGAAGGTATTAGCACCCCCACGCGTCGATCGTACCCGATGGGATCCACGCTTGCTTGTCTCGATCAAAGGGTATCATCAACTGGAGCTCCACTGCTACTGGAAAGGGAAAGGAACAGGAAAAAGGAAAAAGAAAAGAGAGAGGAAAAGAAACAAATGTAGGGAAAATAAAAGAACTGCTCGAATGGGCCCTACCCCACTGCCTGCGTATCTCATTGGGAACATGAGAATCAGAGCGACGTAGTTCCCCTCAACGAGGGTCACTTTGTTTGTGTTTTTTAGGGAACGGCTAATGTTCTAGCTCAGGTGTTGCAGGCTCGCTGGTCCGAGTGCGTTACCATCTTGCAAGAGAACGAGTAGAAGCACGTTCGTACACTGAGAGTGAGTGAGATGAGAAAAGAATTCCCGAAGGAAAGACGTTATTGTTTGTTTGAATTTTTTAGCAAGAAGTGTCTTTTACAGTTATTTTCAACTTGCATTGAACCAAAGTCTTAAATATAGGAACGAATACTTTCGCGCATCGTCCCCAACAGGACGTACACTAGGTATCCTAGATGAATGAGAGGAAGCCCCTCGTTCCCCACTTCCCACATATAAGGCTCAAGCGCAATACATGTTAACCTTTATTAAGTGTTTTTTTTTACTTTCCTTTTGAGATGAGAAGAGAAACGACGCAAGGGAAATTCTAAAGGAAACTAAGAGTCCTAATGTTATCATGCATGGATGTCCTATGGTTAGTGAGGTTTAGGAGAAAAGACTACATAACCTAATGCTAATCCTACTCCAAGCTTAATCAAAAATTAAGTTGGACTAGGTAGCTCTAAAGGGAAGAGAATCCAAGACTTGAACAAGTCTTGAGATTCATGGGATGAGAAAGAGTGAAAGAGAAGAAAAGAGAAAGAGAAGAAAAGAAATGAGATACAAAAGATGGCAGCAAGCACATCATATCATAAATGTCCAACTCAAATCAATCAACATGTTTCAAAGATCAATGTAAAACAAATCAAGTAATCATGCAAAGGTAAACATGGAAGGATGCAAGCATACTTGAATTAGATGCACAATTAAACACATATGGATTTCATATCAAAGTGAAATGAAGGAGACAAGATGAAAATGAAACAAGACCAGAACTCACATCATATCATCATCAATAATTCACATGTGCAAAAGAGGTTCACATTATGCAATATGATGCACCAAAGAAGTTACAAAGCAAAGGGAATGATATGCATCACATAATTCAAACCATGAAGATCAAGTGAGATGAAAATCAAGTAATGAACCCAAAGGGAAGTAGCATACACATTATCATCATACCAAGATCAAACTCAAGTCATACAAGATTAATCATCAAGCAACACATTCAAAACATGCATCAAAATTGAGAAAGACATTCACTTATCATTCATGCAAGCAAGCAAAGAAGTGTGAGGCATAAAGTGAAATGGAAGTCACATAATGAACCTTAAATCAAGAGGACCAGAACCTCAAGCATATCATACAAGTCAAACAAAATGTTTCATACATGAGTGAGATCACACAAAGAAACAATCACAAGATTAGGTTGAACATACCACAAGATTCAAGTCCAAAACAACATCAACTTGTAAAATCAAGAACAAATTGAAAAATTACCAAATGAGGATGATTCCAAATCCAAAAGCAATCTCAAACAGAATATGATCATACCATAAAACATCTCAATCACCATTCCATCACAAGTAAGCAAATGCACTCAAACTAGATCTTGAATCAAAGTATACCTCAATCAAACTTGCATCACAAGAAAAACTCAACCAAAAATATCTAAGTGGCTTATTAAAATCCCCAAAAATAATCAAACAGAAGTTAATCCAGTCAAGTAACGTGTGCAAAAAGATCAAGCCAAAATTCACAAACTAAATACCTCAAACAATTAGGCAAAGATCACATAAGAAACATGGTTCAACATGCAAAAGAGAGGGACCAAAATGCAACATGAAATGAATTAAAAAATGAAACAAAAATGTTTTTATGCACTTTAATATGTCACCTAATAAATGCAAAAAGAATGGATTAAAAATGTATTGTGGATGAACAGAAATAAAATTTGCAAGTTGGAGTGTGCAAGTGAAACAATTAAAAAGGAAAATAAAGTAATTAATTAAAACAGATGCCAAAAATAAAATAAAATGAGAAAATAAAATATGGATAAAATTTATAAAACTAAAAAGAAGTTTCATGATTTTTTGTATGATTTTTAGATGCAAAAAAATGATTTTAGAAATTAAAAAGCAAAACAAACAAATAATAAAAAAGGAAATGAAATAAACATGGGGGAGGTGTCATCAGCAAAAGGAATACGTTGGAAATCAAAACAGGCCTAAAGGAGGGGGGTACAAATAATAAAGCCCAATGCCAAAGCCCATCAGCGAAAGTCAATGATGAACACATGTAATTCAGTCAAAAATCAGATTTAATCCCAGCCAACCATTTAATCCAACGCGCGTAAACAAGATAAACAACATCCACAAGATCAAAATTAATTAATATCAACGGTCCAGATCCAAAGGCACACCACAATCCACATGTACACGCACACACAATCAGATAGTAACCCACTATACACCCCCCACGTGACAGCCACATGCCTTCATTAATGTGCTGTCACGCTGATGCCCACACGATGCCATCAACGCGCAAGATTAAATCAGCAAGTCACAAATTAAATGAAATCAACGGCTGAGGTTAGATCACACGGTAACATACTTTGGATGGCATGCAAACAATCACCAAAATTAAAACATAAAAAATAAAAACGTGGCAGAATGATGGACGTTAGATCATGCTGACGGACGGCTAAGATTCCTTCTTCTCCACTTGACCACCTCGCCGGACTGAACATGAGCAGCTGCCGGAGCTAGGGCTCCGGTCACCCTCTCTGGTGAGCTGCAGTGAAAAAATCTCCAGAAAATGCATATAGGTACTCCATCTTGACCAGAAAAATGAAAGGATCTCAAATATCCAGTCCATTTCATCAAACAACAACTACACAAAGAGAATTGAATGAAAACATAATTAGATCTAAAACTTTAAATCAACATTACACACAAACCACACGTCCAAACTTCAAACAAAATATATCAGAGTGATCAGTGAACATCAAGGATCATTATGCACATCAAAAATTCAAGTTCTGTGATGGTGAAAAAATCACTAACCTGAACCTTGAAGAGCTTAAAGTACGTCAAGAAATCCCTCCAAAGACTGCAGATCTACTCCTTGGAACCTCTAGATGCAAAATAAATGCAACTAGAGCTTGAAATCGTGCTAGATCTTGAGATTCAAGTTGAATCCTCTTGAATGGAACTTGGTGAAATCCTTCCTTTCAGCTTAAAATAATGGATGATTCGTGCTCCTTTCAACTCACTGATCAAGAATATCTCAAGAGATTTTCAAAAACCCTCAAGGAATGAGACATTTGAAGGAGAGAAAGTGAGAGTGAGTTTTTGAAATTCTGAGCAAATGAGAGTGCATGACCTAATTTATGAGGCATGAGTTAACTTATATACTCTTCATTAATTCACTGATGGTGATTAGCAAATGGTTAATCCATTGGTTAGTGAGATTTGGGTGAAATTGCAAAAATGCATTTTGTACCACCACCACTAATTCACACGTGAGAAACCCTTGCCACCAGCATAATTCACCTCCAATTTACTCAGGTATCACTTCTGAATTGATTTTGGGCCTTGTACTTTCTTGGTTTGCAAGTTTTGAATTAATTTGGCATTTTTGCACTTGTGAAAATAATGAAAAAATATGGCATGGAATGAATTGATTCAAAGGCCACAATTGATCCTCTTGACTTGTATTTTGATGTTGTAATATAACATGAAGCAAAAAAATCCATTACAAGTCCATTTGTGCCAAAATGCCAAAGGTGGAAAAATGGAACCATATGAAAACCTCAAAATACACCTTGCCATATTTTGACCATAACTTGAGTTCTACAAATGGTATGGAAACCATCTAGTACTTTTTAGAAATGGGAGAAAAAGATCTTCAACTTTCATGTTGGAGGAAAATTCAGTTGGAGCCTCCTTGGTGATGAAAAGTCAAGTTGAATATGATGGAAAAGTTGCCAAAAATGGAAAGTTTTCATTATAGGTAATTTTCCAAATTTAGTAACTTTTGCACAAACTCTTGATTTTTGATGAATGACATGAAACTTGGCATTTGAAGACCATATGAGCTTGTGAGACCTTGAAAACCATGAAAAGAAGCTCAAAATTCCACAGTTGACTTTCTCCTTTTGAACTGTTGACTTTTGCTTATTACACAAGTAACTGATCCATTGAACATCTTCCTCAAAGAAACAATGGCCAAGATTCCCTCCATGAACACTTAAGAACATAAGGAATGCCATGAGATCAAGTATTGCCCAAGAAATCAGAAATAAACTGATTTTAGGTCCAACCCTAGTTTTGGCACCCTCTGGTTAGGAGGAAAAAGCACATCCTCCAAATCTCAATTCCTCTGAATATGTTGTGTATCCTCTCAAACAAAGATGAGATATGCCCTTTGGAGATGATAAAAAAAAACAAATAGCTTGCCCATTCAGGGGTCAGATCCCAACTTTTGACTGCCTTGTGTAGGAGATCATACACTGCCCAATCTTCTTGATGAACTCTCCTCTCTCTATGACTTGTGAGGGCAAATGGAGATGACACATGATGTAAGAGGTCCTTGAGGCTTGTGAGAAACACTTGGTCTTCCTCTTTAGCTTTGGATAATCAACACCTTGGATCACCTGATCACATGCCCTTATGCAAGATGCAATGCTAGATGCTTGAATGCAATGCAATGCAATGAAAGCTCATGCCATAAGACATGAAGAAAATAGAGGGTAAATTTTGGGGTATTACACTTATGGGGAATCAAAAGACGATGATTGACCACAAGAAAAGAATGTTGAGACAAGAGAGCGGGATGCTAACCCAAGACAATGATCTTTAACCCAAAGAATGGTGATTAATCCAAATAGAGATTGAAAGAGGTACAATGCCGCCTGAGGATAGAGGTGACTAAGCCAGGCATAGGTTAATTCGTCCCCTACCTGAAGTAGTCAGAATGAGAGTAGGAATTCTTCATTCTCATTCCTTCTCTAACACACAAGGTGTAGTACAGAGGTTGAAACAGACAGGATAACAGCTCTGAGTTGTACAGTGCTCCAGTGTCGTGCGAAGCTCTAACTCCGCGGGGGAAAGAGAGAGAAAGCTCTAAAGGAAGCCTAAAGAGAAGCGCCAAAGGGAAGATTAATAATCGAAATGAATTTTTGATTAATTAATCAAAGGGGAGGAAAGTACTAATAATTTTCCAAAATGAATTGAAAAATCATTAAAGCAAGGGATGCATCATTGATTATACAAGATTAAGCTTATCCTTTGAAGAACAAACTTAATTCAAACATGAATGGAAAGTTCAAAACAGTGCCAAATGTTACTTAAAATGCATCACAAATCATGTTATTATGTGAATAAAAATGTGCAAGAATGAGCATGTGTATGCAATGTCAAGAATGTGCACAATCATGGAATCAAAAGATTGAGCATCGGAGAATCGTAATCATGCTTTAAACTGAAGTGAAACAGCACCTAAAACATCCATAAAAATCAATCATATCAACCCATGGAAGTTAGAAGAAGAAAGCATGACAAACAAGCTTGAAAAACACTAAAAAAAGGCACTCTGTTACAGTGGTAATTGGTTACTCTAAAGTGAGTAACCGGTTACTTGCTTGAACAAAAGGCAAATCTGGTGAAATTTGTGCAGAGTAACCGGTTATCCTATATTGAGTAACCGGTTACCCAGTTGAAAAAAGCAGCGGTGGTACAAATTTGTGAAGAGTAACCGGTTATCCTATATTGAGTAACCGGTTACCACTGTAACAGTGGCAAAAATAGCTTTTGAAAAAACACTTAAAGTATCCAAATCACTTTTTCAAATTACCACATGCTAGGGTATGATTTTGTGCACGAAAATCAAGCTTAAAAACACCAAATAACAGTGATGGAATCAATTAACACATCAAGGTCATGGATCATGTAATGGCATAATCAATTCACACACAAAAGCATCGAAACTACAATGCAAATGATACAAAAATGTTCGAAACAGTAAAATGAATGAGAGATACCAACCTACAAGCCGAAGAATTGGCTTGGTGATTGTTGCAAAGGATTCTTGATGAAGATAATCAATGAAAACCAGAGGAGTCTTCAATTATACCCGAATCGTATCGAAACCGGGCAAATTACGACGAAACTCTGAAATACGAATTTGAACCATTGAATCTTGAAGCAAACACTTGAAATGAATCCACAAGCTAATAAAACTCCAGAAATCCAAGTATAATTGCAAGGTGATGAAGGTTAAGCTCAAGAAATAATCACTTCCAAGGTGAAAAGTGATTATTCTTCAATGGTGAAGAGCTATAGTGAAGTTTGGGAAGAAAATGTAGATGAAGATGAAGAAGTTGCAGAAAAATTCAGAGAGAATGTGAGAGAATTTAGAGTGAAGTGTGAGAAATTTTTGTGAAATGGTTGATGGTTTGTGGAGCGTTTGTGAAAATGATTGAAGGTTTATTTATATAGAGTTTTGGTTTGGAGTGTGAGAGGTTTGGAATTAGGCTAGGAACTAGCTTTGGGTGGTTTGGAATTAGGCTAGGAGTTAGTTACACTTGACTCACTAAGTCAAGCGGTTAACTCGGTTAGTTAGGAAGTTAACTCGGTAGCAATCCCAATGTAAGTTTCAAATCAAAGGTTGGCATGCTTGGAAATTAAGGAACATGGTGCATTTAAATTATAGTGATGTATTGGAATAACTGTAAGTGGAGTGTCTTGAATAGTCTTGAGTTGTCTAGAGATGTCTAGAATGTTCCACATGCTCCTAGAACTATGTAGAATTCAAGAACAAAGAGAGTGCACAGTTGCTGTCCCAGAAATGCAGCAAAATCTGCAAATCTTTGCAGAGTAACCGGTTATCCTATATTGAGTAACCGGTTACTCTAGGCAAAATTTGCCCAGATTGCTCAAGAACAAGTGCTGAAGTTCCGGTTTCGATTTTCCACCTCTTGTTTTGATGAATAGGAATAAAAACTCTTATTTTGAGCTTGTTTTGATGATGGGATGATCTTGAGAGGGTCCAATTAATCGGGTTCGGAGAACCTGAATATTCCTGTAACAAAATCATAGAGGAAAATGTGCTAGTGCGTATGCCAGCGATGCGAATGCACATGCTTATGCAAAAGGCAAAAAAGGGAGGTCAAATTTTGGGTTACGACAACTGCCCCTATTCAATCCTCTTGGATCTGAATGTACGAATTGCGCTAGATTTTCTATGATTTAAGGTAAAAGGGGATTAAATAAAAGAGTAGCTCAAAAATTTGGCCGACGGCGACAAAAGAAGAGTTTTGAGAGCGTTTGAAGTTTGGCTGAATATCTGCTGGGGAGACGAATCAGGCCAAAAGGAAGGGAGTATGCTTAATACATATGCCATGTATGTGTTCTACATGATGCTTGATATCATGTTATGCAGAGGTGCAGGTTGAAGTATTGCGCAGTGGTTAGGTAGAGATTGTAGCAAAACAAACTTGACATCCTCGGTCAGGGAGAGAACCCATAGATGAAGACAGACCCTGCTAGGGAAAGGCCCCTAAATGGTGACGACTCTGCTGGGGAAGAAACCGAGAAGTCTCAAATCTTCAGACCATCACCAGTGACAGTGCAGGGGATAAGAGAACCAGGTCGATCTTCTCACCATGGCTGACCCTGTCTAGGGAATGAAACTAGAAAACTCTGACTTCTAAGTTGCCACTGACTCTACTATAAGGAATTACCAAGGTCTGGAGGATCTTCCCTGCTTGGGGAAGATGAGAAACCAAATCATACTGCTACCGGTGCATAACAGTTTCGACAGGCTGGGAATGATGCACGACCCGTGCTGGGGAAAAGAACAAACATGTCTCTTCTCAGGGTACATCATGACAGCTTTACTGTGGACATTATGGATCTGTTGGGGAAATGGAAAATAACCAACCTTTCTGGAGAACCATAATGGCGATTAATGGGGAAATGGTGTCTTTGCCAAGGAAACAACAATTATTCAAAGTACCAATATAGTGTTGATCGGGCATTGGGCATGCCGATGGATATTACCGATTATCCTGCATGAGTTACTAGTAAAATATGCAATGCATAATGTTTTCTCTATTGATTTACCTTTTTATTGTTCTCAACGCTTTATAGTATTATGTGATCACAAATAATCATTTATTTTGAAAACAAAATATTGAAAAGAAAACAATTGAGAAATTGAATGATGCATTTTTGTTGAGATGTGAAACATGTACATAAGATGTGTACAAGGATGCAAAAATCCATGATGAGGAAATTTGCAATAAAAATTGAAAACCAAATGTAAATGGCAAAGGGAAATCATGTTTTGCATTGATTACAACATTGGCTACCATCCACTGTAAGTCTAGGTTCCAATGCCTTGCACCAATTGATGATGATTTGACTGCTTTGTTGTCGTCTGAAGTCCAGCTATGATGAAGAGGGGCTCAAGTGTTCACAGTCAAATGCCTTTATCCCTAATTTTTTCCTAAGTCACCCTTTCGGGTTTTCAACTTAGCGGGCTGTTATTGTTTTTCTAATTTTCTTTGTCCCTAACTTTTGTATGGACATTTCTTTTTCTCGGTCCATCGAGACGCCCATTTTTGCCTAGATTGTCTTTGCGGATGTCAATCTAGCGGGCTCTTAATCACTTTTTTTTTTCAGGCATAATATTTTTTGACTGTATCAGAGTTCACGGGCGATGGCAACTCCTCCCCATCCATGGTGGTGAGGATCAGGGCTCCGCCTGAGAAGGCCTTCTTGACAACAAAAGGTCCTTCGTAATTGGGAGTCCACTTGTCGTGTGGATCCGAGTGAAAAGGTGAATCTGGAACGCTCGAGGAAGAACTTTCTTGTCAAAAGCTCTCTTAAGGCGTCTTTGATACAATTGACCATGACAAACGACTGTAAGGCACTTCTCTTTGATGAGATTCAGCTGGTCATATCTGGATTGGACCCATTCAGTCTCATCAAGACCTGCTTCCTTGATGACTCTGAGCGAAGGAATCTCAACTTTAACGGGTAAAACAGTCTCTTTACCATACACAAGCGAATACGAAGTTGCCCCAGTAGAAGTGCGGACTGAAGTTCTGTAGCCACGTAGTGCAAATGGAAGCATTTCGTGCCAATCCATGTAAGTCTTAACCATTTTTTGGACAATCCTCTAGATGTTTTTGTTTGCTGCTTCAACGACACCGATCATCTTGGGCCGATATACTGAAGAGTTGTGGTGCTCGATCTTGAATTCTTGACACAACTACTTCATCATCTTGTTATTTAGGTTGCTCACATTGTCAGTGATAATACTGCTAGGAATTCCATAGCGACAAATTATCTCTTTCTTGATAAATCTGGAAACCACTTGTCGTGTGACATTTGCGTAAGAAGCAACTTCAACCCACTTAGTGAAGTAGTCGATAGCAACTAAAATAAACCAGTGACCGTTGGAAGCCTTTGGCTCGATCATTCCAATCATATCTATACCCCACATAGAGAATGGCCAAGGTGAAGTCAAAACGTTCAATGGAGTTAGAGGCACATGGATGTTGTCACCATAGATTTGGCACTTGTGACATCTTTTGGCAATGTTGTAACAATCTACCTCTATTGTTGTCCAATAATACCCAGCTCAAAGGATCTTCTTGGACATGGCAGGACCTTTAACATGTACACCCTCGCAGCCCTCATGTATGGACCTTATGATCGTGTTTGCTTCGTGTCTATCCATGCATCTAAGCGACACGGAATCATAATTCCTCTTGAACAGTACACCACCACTTAAGAAGAATTTGGCGCAGAGCAGTCTAAGAGCCTTTTTGTCAGTGATAGTAACACCTTCAAGATATTTTTGTTTTTCCAAATATCTCTTAATGTCGAAGAACCAAGGCTTGTCATCAAACTCGTCCTCGATTGCTAAACAGTGAGCTGGTTCGTTCAAATGATCAATGCAGATAGAAGGAGCTTCGTTCTTCCAGTTGACTTTGAACATGGATGCTAAGGTGGCAAGTGCATCAACTAGTTGACTCTTCTCTGGGGATATGATGAAAGGAGATTTCATCAAAGTAAGGAATCAATTTCGCGATGTGCTTTTGGTACGGAACCAGCTTGGAATCCTGAGTCACAAAGTTCCCCCTGACTTGGCCAATAACCAAAGTAGAATCTCCATAGACCTCAAGAATCTTGATTCTCATGTCGATTGCCGCTTCGATATCGTAGATATATGCTTCATATTTAGCCATATTGTTGGTGCATGCAAAGCATAATCTGGCAGTGAAAAGAAGGTGAAAACCTGTCGGAGAGATAAGAATAGCACCAATTCCATGACCTTTAGCATTAGAAGCACCGTCGAACACGAGCGTCCATCGCGCCCCTGGTTCGGGTCCTATATCAGGGTCGGGAGTCTCATAGTCGCTGATAAACAGAACATCCTCATCGGGAAAGTCAAACTTCATTTGTTGATAACCTTCTAAAGGTTGATAAGCAAGGAAGTCAGACAAGAGGAGGCAAGAATGTATCTGGAAATTCCTATGGGGAACTAGTTTTGACTGTGTTGAAAGAGTAACCACTGGTTAGATCTAATCCTAGACCTAATTGCCGGGGAAAACTCTAAGCAGATATATACAAGCATATCTATATATATACAGATGGAATATATACTGTATCTAAAAGAGGGTAGAAAGACTTACAGGTGAGCAAGCTTCCAGCACAAACAAATATATATATGTGCAAGTATGTAAAAGAAAGCTGATAAAACTTACAGGTGAGCAAGCTTCCATTGTAACAGCTGTATGGTTAGTTGTTCAAGAAATTAAAGAAAGTTTTGATAACAACTATGAATTTGAACCTAAATCAAAAAGGGAAAGTTGTTTTGAAAAGAAGATTGAGTCTTATACAAAAGGAGAGGCCCATGTGAAAAACAGTAATCGTACCGTTCTGAAAATTGTATCGGGACTTATACAATGACTGAGGCCCAAAAAGGTTTTGATACAACAAGGATTGGGTCTTACACTCTATTAGAGGCCCAAAGTGTATTTTTAAAAGAAAGATGGGACTTACAACACAAGGGTAGGCCCAGATGATTTTTGTTTCAAAAACGGCGATCGCGCCGAGATTTTTTACGTACTGGGACTTATACAATGACTGAGGCCCAAAAAAGGTATATGTACAAAAGAGGGTTGGGTCTTACACTCTATTAGAGGCCCAAAGGTTTATTGAAAAAGATTTGTGAGGGTGAAAATCAACAAAACCCTAATTTGATTTTAAAAAAAGTATTCTAATTGAATAAAATTCAATTAAAATGATCAAAGTTATCAAACATGTGTGAAAAATAAGTTATGGTCTTGGATTAATGTTTGAAAGATCATGTTTCATTCACAGAATGATTTGAAAATCATTTGAAGTTGAAAAATCAAGAGAAATAAATATTTTCAAATGTTAAAAAAATAAAAATAAAAAAATGTACAAAAATACCAAATATATAAAATAAATAATATTTTTGTGAATTTTTTGTGGAATAAAATATTTTAACATTTTTCTGAATTTACAAAAAAAAGAACCAATAAAAAATAATTAAAATTGAGAGAGAAATTAATTTTGGAATTAATTAATAAAAACCATAAAAATGTGAAAAATAGCAAAAAATATGAGAAATGGAAAAATGGTCTAGGTGGGTGTTGAACCCACGACCTGCCAAACAAACGCGCATGCGCGCTACCACTGGGGTGGTGATACATCCGTGTATCAAAACCACCCCATGAATACATATGGGATGCCTTGTTTTATGCCTGGCCAAGGCGCTATGGCCTGACCCTTGCCCAAGGCAAAGCCTGATTTTAGGCCTCTTGCATGAAGGCTCTAACTTCCTCAATTCTCCATGGATTTGGACAAAATTTAGGTGCATCCTGCCTAGAATTTCATGAGGAATCTAATGGTGCATTTGGAATTTTCAGAAAATGTCCCTATTTTAAAATCCAATAGTGATTTCAAAATAGGCCTATATTTGCATGTTCTATGCTATCTCATCATACAGGCAACAATAGCTTGGTAAATTGGTTCAAACACAACATATATGATATATATGAGATGTCCATGATCAATGGACCTCAAAGTAATGAATGATTTAGAGAGTTCAAGTTGTGATGCACTTACCTATTGAATCTCCTTGTGCTATCTGTCAAGTTCCTTGTGCCAGAAGTAATCCAATGCTTTAAACACTCTTGATTGATCCCTTATTAACTTTTAGGATGATCAAAACCAGCTGGAATCCTCAGGAACAAGAATTGGTCTTTCTTGCAAAAGGGCCAAAAGTGACCAAGATAGTAACTCTCTCCAATGGTGTTCCAGATGAGGGAAACCAATTGGGACAATTTGAGGATGATATTTGGAGTGTGTTTGAGGCTTTGTTTGGTTTTGAAAGTGACTGAATCAAGACATGGCTTGAAAAATGCAGAAAATTCAAAAGGTTTTGGAGGTTGACTTTTTGATTTTGGAGTTTCAGATCAAGGGTGAGTGTTTAAACAACTTAGATATGACATATTGGATGTGTTTGGATCATGAGCTGTGGTGGAATTTCTCTCTAACTCAAAAACTCAGTGGTGACTTGCAAAAGAAGGCATTTTGGCCTAATGAGAGAGATTTTGAGGAAAGTAAGTGTTGTAGTGCTTTGGTGTACTCAAACTGACCACAAATGATCTCTATATATAGTAAAGCAAGTTTGTTTTGCAAGCAATAGTAAATGGTAACTTGGACAGTTCCTTGGCCAATTGTAGCATAAAGGCGTCTTTAGTCTCCTATAGCCATTGACTTGAGGTTAGGGCACATGCCTATGGTCCTTTGGTTCAGAGCTGAATCTTGACTCATTCAGTTAGCAATATCTCAGTCCATGCCACCTTGATGTATCCATTGAATTCTTGGAAACAAAATTGGAGTCTTTGACCTTTTTAGCCTTTTTAGGGAATTTATGGCTACATGTAGTTCCTTGGACTTGGGAGGCTTGTGGATCAGATATTTTCTCTTGGATGTTATCCTCTAATGTGTCCAAATAGATGACAAGGCTTGGAATTGTCCAAATTAGCTAACTCGAGCCAAATGCACAAATCTGCCTTGTAAAAATCAGTCCATGATGCCATGTTCCAAGGGTTGTATCTCCCTACACAAATTGAATTTGGAGATGATCTGGTACTTGTTGGAAAGCCCTCATGACATACTTCAACTTTGATGTTCACCAATCGACCTGGTTTAACTTGGATCAAGGTGAAAAATGTCCCTACATTTTAGAAAAAGTAAGGCAGATTCTAACTTATTGAAAATTTCACTAAGTGTTGGAAAAGTGGTCATTTTCATGTTTTTGTGATTTTGATCAATCCATAACTCAAAATCCATGAGGACTTGGAATCTCTTGTAGTTGACACTTTTAAAGTATGTCAGATGGAGTTTCATTTAAGCTTTGAATGAGAGAAAAAGGCCTTGTGGTTTAGGAGTTATGACCTTGCAAAGTTGGTACAAAATCACTTTTGTTCCATAACTTAGAAAAATTTTGGTTTCTCAAGGTTGCCCCTTTTGCAAGAAACCTCACTTTTCTTGAATTTTCTTAATGAATGATGACTAATACCATACATTAACATTATTTTTGACTTAGGGGAACCATATTTATGAAAAATTCCAAAAAGTCAAACTTGATTTTGTGCACAGTTGACTTTTTGTCAAATGAAATCCAAACTGTGCGATCCTTTATGCAATCTAGTTCTTGACCTAATTCAGACCTAATGATTGGATTCCATTGGTGTTATAGGGTGTATTGAATCATGTCCCAAGGTTTGGGAGCATGTCTTAGTCAAAAGTCAAAGATACAGTTGAGTTTTCCTTCAAAATCCTAATTGTGGTCCAGATGAAATTGAAACTTGTGAATCAAGCTTCTTGGATCAATCCATTATTGTAAATGGATCAATGTAGTGTATTTGAGGCCCTCAAATCATGTCTTGAGGTCTTGGCTCATATCTTGCCTCAAAAGTCAACTTCGGGGTAAATTAGGTCAAGAAACCCTAATTCCTGATTTTTTTTGTGAATGCATCCCCTGAGGCTAAATTGACTTGATGATTGGGTCCATAAGGTCCCTTAGAGTATTTTAGGTTATGCTTTGAAGCATTGGCTCATGCCTAGAAGAAAAATTTCATCTGGAGGCCTTGGTCGACCAAAACCCTAATTTGGTGACACTGGCGATCTCGAGGCTTGATCCACTTGGAATGTTGCACTCCTGTACTTGATTCTTGATATGGGAGTCCTCTTGATCCCTTATAGGTGTTTGAGAGGTTAGACAAGTTGAAGATCATGTAATTTCTTGATTGATCCTTTGTCTAACTGCTCTGAGAGGGCTCAAAACCCTAATTCTTGATAATGGTGAATGCTCACCCATCTTTGAGGAGATTGATGAGGCATGATGGTACATCCATATTGTGGTAATGATCTTCACAATGATGGGAAATCTTGTGGTAAAAATTTGAGGTGTGACAAATGCCCCTATTTAATCTTCTTGGACCCGAAGGTGTGAATGGCGAAGGTATTCGGACATTCAGGGTGCAAGAGGATTAAATATCAGAATACCCAAAATTTTGACGGTGGTTATGAATGGCTGTTTGCTCATCCATCTTATTTTTCTAAGCAATGATACTTAGAAAAGGATAAAACTTCCCCTCGATCCTGGTTTTCAGCCACTGAACTGGTCTAAGTTTCTTCTTGTCGATAAAGTTCCCATCGATCCTGGTCTTATGCCACGGGACTGGTCTTGGTTTTTTTTTTGTAATAAACCTCCCCTCGATCCTTGGTCTTCAGCCAAGGAACTGGTCTCAGCCTTTGAAATAAACTTCCCCTCGATCCTGGTCTTTAGCCACGGAACTGGTATCAGTTTCTTCTTGTCGAGTTTCTTCCTTGACAAGGGATGCTATGTGTAGCGGTCTTTATCAAACTTCTCGCTGAGTTTTACTGGAGAGATGCCATTTGATGGAAAAGATTTGAGGTCAGACTTGCTGGGGGTACCCATTTGTCTGAGCTGTAGAGGTGTGCAAACTTCTTTGTTGGAGATGCCATTTGTTGACTCCACTGGGGAAAAATGAGTCTCATGAAAAACTACTTTTTGCTTGGGGATATTACATCATACTTTTCTTCGAGATCTTTTCGAAGAAATTCCATGTGATGTAATCCAATTTTGAGATCTTGATGACCTCATTAACATTGACCTTCTTGGGAGAAAAACCGATGTATTGCTGAGAGTCTTCGGTTGAGAGGCTTTCTCTGGGGATTTTCCTTAATCCGGGAAAGCGAAGATATCATCTTCAATGGTGAAGAGTGACGTTTGTCGAATGTCTTCTTGCCTTTTAGAGGTTTAAGTTATCAAAGTGGTCGAAGACTGTCTCCAATCCAGAAATAAACTGGGGGAGAGATTGCTCAGATGATACATCTCCTAACGTTGAAAGAACTGACAAACTTACTGGTGGGAGGACGTTATCACTTGGGGATAAGACTGACCAGAGTGATAGTAATGCAATATGAATATGAATGTGAATCAATGATGCATGATGTATGTATGTTTATGTTGACAAAACTGACGCGACATATAGACTAATGAATGAACTCGACTGGATACTCGGCCACTGCGGGGGATAAAAAGTACCATTGGTTCAAGATAGCAATTCTGCCTTGCTTAGGAGAAGTAGTCCCTGCGGGGAAGAGAAAATCGTTGATCGATCTTAAGAGGTAAGAACTCATCTGGGGATATCAGACAGAACATTCGCATCTGACACAGTTGACCCTTCATTCAGGCGTACTGGTTTAGAAGGAGTACTTTGATTCTGCATTTTGAGGTTCGATCACCTTCGGAGAAACCATTGATGTTCTTTTTGATATTCATCAGTCAAAAAGAATTGCCATCTTTATTTTAAAAGCAGAAGAAATCTTGACAAGTAAATTCATTTTTTGTTTTATTTCAAGAATCGTTGATCATGTTAAAAATGTCATTCTGTAAAGCTAAAACAAATGAGAATTGCAAACAAAAGCACTAGGGCTCAAATTTTATTGATAGGATGGAAATTAGCCAAGCTCGTGATTCCATAGAGTATATACAATATTTAGAAATGGTATTTAAGGGAAAGGGGGCTACATTAAAACATAGCGACCGTTATCCTTCTACCAACTTTGAATTCTGGACATCCTGAGCTTCTGTCGAAGATGACCTTGACTGAAGTTTTCTTGATGGATGGCATGACTACTGAGGAGTTGAACTGATCAGACGTAGTTACTTGCCATGAATCCCTAACTTTTGCCTGGATTGCATTTTGAGATTTCCAATCCATCGGGATGATTTTTTTTGCTTATGTCTCTAATTTTTTCCTGGACCTCCCTTTCGGGTTTTCAATCCACCGAGACGTTTTTTTTATCTAGGTGAAGTATTTCTTGACTACATCAACATTCGTGGGGTAGGCAAACTCTTCTCCATCCATGGTTGCGAGTCTCAAGGCGCCGCCTGAGAAGGCTTTCTTGACCACATAGGGGCCGTCATAATTCGGAGTCTATTTGCCCCGGGAATTAGTGAGGAATGATTGTATCTTCTTGAGCACAAGGTCTCCATTTCTGAAGACGCGAGGTCGGACCTTTTTGTCGAATGCTTTCTTCATTATTTGCTGATACAACTGACCGTGGCATAGAGCCGTTATTCACTTTTCTTTGATCAAATTTAGTTCGTCGTGTCAACTTTGACACCATTCAGCTTCTGTTAGCTTAGCTTCCTTCAATACCCGGATTGATGGGATCTCTACTTCTATGGGAAGCACTGCCTCCATACCATATACTAGAGAGAAAGGGGTTGCCCCTGTTGAAGTAAGGACAGATGTGTACGACCATCTTCTAAACAATCTTCTTGATGTTCTTGTTAGCCGCTTCTACCGTCCCGTTCATCTTAGGTCGGTAGGGAGATGAGTTATGGCGTTCAATCTTGAACTCAGTGCACAACTCTTTCATCATCTTGTTGTTCAAGTTAGATCCATTATCAGTAATGATCTGGCTTGGAACACCATAACGGCAGATAAGGTTGTTCTTGATAAATCGAACCACGACTTGTCTGGTTACATTGGTGAATGACGCTGCTTCGACCCATTTGGTGAAGTAGTCAATGGCTACCCAGATGAACCGATGTCCGTTTGAAGCCTTGGGTTCAATCATGCCAATCATGTTGATTCCCCATATAGAAAAAGGCGATGGAGAAGAAATAACTTTGAGACGCATTGGCGGTACACGAATTTTGTCAGCGTATATTTGACACTTGTGACACTTCCTCGTGTACTTGTAGCAATCAGATTCCAGGGTCAACCAATAGTACCCTGCTCTCATAATTTTTCTCGCAATTGTGTGTCTGTTGGCATGAGTGCCAAACGTTCCTTTGTGAATTTCTTTCATCAACATGTTTGCTTCTGGTCTGTCTACGCATCGGAGCATGACCATGTTAAATTTTCTCTTATAGAGTGTATCACCGTTCAGGAAGAAGTTGCCTGCCAGTCTTCTGAGAGTCTTCTTATCTTTTCTTGATGCCCCAGGCGGGTATTCTTGTCTTTAAAGGAAGCACTTAATATCATGATACCAGGGATTATCATCTATGACTGCTTCGATCGCGAAGATGTAAGCGGGCCGTTCTATGCGCATTATGCCAATCTTAGGTACGACGTTCCATTGACCTACACTAATCATGGAAGAGAGAGTGGCTAGTGCATCAGCCATATGATTCTCTTCACGAGGGATATGGTGAAACTCGATTCTGTTAAAGAATGGTAACAACGTTCTCGCGTAATCTTTGTAAGGAATCAGTCCTGATTAGTATGTGTTCCATTCTCCTTTTATCTGATTGATAACCAGGGCTGAGTCTCCATATACATCCAAGTTCTTAATCCTTAAGTCAATTGCTTCTTCGAGACTCATGATACAAGCTTCGTATTCGGCCTCATTGTTTGTGCATTTAAAAGTCAGTTGGGCAGTGAAAGGAATGCGGGTACCCTGGGGTGTTATGATGATTACCCCAATTCCGTTTCCATAATTGTTGACAGCTCCATCAAAGATTAGTCCCATTGGGAACCTGGTTCTGGCCCTTCACCGGGTCGCGGTTCATCGCAATCTTTCATTTTTAGGTACATGACATCTTCGTCTGGGAAGTCAAATCCGACTGATTCCTGATCGTCAATTGGTTGATGAGCCAAATGATCGGCTAAAAATCTTTCTTTGACGACTTTCTTAGATGGTACTCGATGTCATATTCTGATAACAACATCTGCCAACGAGTGATCCTTCCTGTGAGAGCAAGCTTTTCAAAAATGTACTTGATCGGATCCATCTCGGAGATTAACCAAGTAGTGTGACAAATCATATACTGGCAAAGACGTTTGGTTGCCCAAGCTAGAGCACAATAAGTTTTCTCAAGCATAGTGTACCGAGTTTCACAGTCAGTAAATTTTTTGCTTAAATAGTAGATGGCAGACTCTTTTCTTTTGGTTTCGTCTTGTTGGCCACGTACACAACCCATAGAGTCTTCCAAGACTGTTACGTAGATGATTAGTGGTATTCCCTCTACTGTAGAAGACAGGATTGGTGGATTCAATAGATATTCTTTGATATTGTGAAGGCTTTTTGACAATCTTCCGTCCATTGTAGTCTTGATTCTTTCTGAGTAGTTTGAAGATTGGCGCGCATGTCGCGGTCATGAGGAATATAAACCTTGAGATGTAATTCAGACGTCCCAGAAATCCTCGGACCTGTTTTTCAGTCTTTGGCGAAGGCATTTCATGAATGGCCTTGACCTTGTCAGGATCAACCTAAATTCCTTTTTGGGTGACGATGAATCCTAAAAGCTTTCCTGAGCGAACACCAAACGTGCATTTGTTAGGGTTTAAACGGAGTTTGTACTTTCTCAGACGCTCAAATAACTTTGACAAGTGGGTCACTTGCTCTTCTTCTGTTCTAGATTTGGTGATCATATCATTGACATATACTTCGATTTATTTGTGCATTATGTCATTAAACAGAGTAGTCATGGCCATTTGATAGGTTGCCCCGGCGTTCTTCAAACTGAATGACATTACCTTGTAACAAAAGGTGCCCCATGGGGTGATGAATGAAGTTTTCTCCATGTCTTCCGGCGCCATTTTGATTTGATTATAGCCCGAGAATCCATCCATGAAGGAGAAGAATTTGAACTTTGCTGTACTGTCTACCAGCATGTCGATGTGCGGTAAGGTAAAGTCATCCTTTGGATTGGCTTTGTTTAGATCCCTGTAATCTACACACATTCTGACTTTTCCATTCTTTTTTGGAACTGGCACTATGTTGGCCAACCATTGAGGATATTCTGAGGTGGCGAGGAAACCTGCGTCAATCTGTTTCTGCACTTCCTCTTTGATATTGATAGCCATATTCGGGTGAGTCCTTCTCAACCTTTGTTTCATCGGCGGACATTTTGATCTTAATGGTAAACGATGCTCCACGATGCTGGTATCCAACCCTGGCATGTCCTAATAGGACCATGCAAAGACATCTGGAAACTCTTTGAGAAGTTCTATCAAGCCTTTTTTGATAGTCGGACTGAGCAATGCCCCAATTTTGACTTCTTTCCTCTTTTCTTCTGAACCCAAGTTGACCGTTTCCAACGGCTCTTTGTGAGGTTCAATGGACCTTTCTTGTTGTCTGAGTAATCAGGAGATCTCTTCTGGAATTTCTTCGTCTTCTTCTTCTTCAGTTTCAAATACTGGGAATTCAAAGTTGGGAGAAGGCATGGGATTGTATGTTTCAACGGGGTTTAAAACAAGCAATCTGCATGACATGATGATTTGTTTTTTATAAGAGATGGAGTGAAATGCAAGAGTGTGTGCAGTGTATTTTCTGAAAAATGCTTGTTTTTATTTATTTTTGGGCTGTTTTAGGATTACAATTTTCTGAAAACGAAAAGTGAAAACAACAATAACTGTGAAATTACAGAATGATGTTATTTATTTATTTATGATTTAGTCGATTCTTGAAACTACAGCCATATAAAACAAAAATCTGTCGCTTTGGGTGAAGTAAATAGGGACATTTACAGAAGAGTGAGCCCTATAAAACATCTGTTTCACCTGGGCAGGGTGAAAGGTTAAAACAAAGATGGTAATTACTTAGACTTATGAACGACTTTCGGGACATCGACAGCAACCCATTGGCGACAAACTCCTCGGTGAATCACAAAGTCTGGTACCTTTTTTCTTGGTTTGTCCTCAGAAATGACGCTGATTTCTGGCGGAGCAGGATCATTGGAGTCTTCCTCCCAAGCAGAGTTGTCGTAAATTTATGACAATCTTCTCATGTTGAGGCAACGGGTTCGTCTGAACATTTGGATTAGTATCTTTGAAAGATAGGACCCCGTACCTGACAAGCTTCTGTACATCGGATTTGAAACTGATATAGTTCTCAATGTTGTGCTCCGGTCCTCCTTGATGATAAGGGCAAGTTTGATCCGCTTTGAACCAAAAAGGCGGATTTTCCAGTACTATAAGAGGAGACCTGGTTTGGACATGCCCCTTGGCTAGTAAGAGTGGAAATAATTCTGCATACAACATTGGTATAGGGTTAAACCCTGATGGTCGCATCGTACGATTGTTATTGTACTGTGGACGAGCCTGTTGAAGAGGCTGTTGTGTCCTTTCCTGATACGGTTGTTGACATAGTTGTCTCTAAGTAACCTGAGGTTGGTAAGTCGGAGCCAGCGCAAGGTTGATAACGGCAGTTACCGCTGCTACTGGTTGATACCTTCGCCTTTGCTTTCCGAGAGAGATATTACCAATATCTTGCTCTTTTTTCTTTTGGAAAGCACCACTGTATCTTTTGGTACTGCTTGATGGCTCTGCATCTTTGACCAATCGTCCTTCTCGGACTGCTTCTTCAAGGCGTACACCCATGTTCACCATCTCAGTGAAATTGCTGGGCACACTGGCGACTATTCGGTCATAATAGAATGAGCTTAAGGTTTTCAAAAAGATCTTTGTCATCTTTTTTTCCTCAAGAGGGGGACAGATCTGGGCGATAATTTCACTCCATCTCTGAGCATATTCCTTGAAAGTTTCCTTGTCCTTCTGCGACATTGATCTGAGTTGATATCTGTCTGGTGCCATGTCCAGGTTATACTTATACTACTAAACGAAAGCTGCGCCAAGATCTCTGAAAGTGTTGATCTTGGTGCGGTTTAAACCCATGTACCATCTGAGTGCGGTACCGGTTAAACGGTCTTGGAAATAACGGATCAGTAGCTGTTGATTTTCTGTCTGAGTTGACATCTTTCAAGCGCACGTCACCAAATGACTTTGAGGGCAAGAGTTTCCCTTGTATTTTTCAAAGTCAGGCACCTTGAATTTGTGCGGTATTTTCACATTAGGGACTAGACAGAGGTCTCCGACGTCCTTTTCGAATAAATCCTGACCGCGAATGGCATGCAGTTCCTTCTGTATCTCCAGGAATTGCTCCTGGAACTCATTCATTCTTTCGTACATGTCTTCGTTTCCACCAGAAATTACTTGTAGAATCTGTCCTTTCGGGGCAGTGTGTACCACTGGTTGTGGTATAGTCATTACGGTAGTGACTCTTGGTGCTTCCCTGCCCCGAAGTTTGTAACCTTCAGGAGTTACTGTCATAACTCTTGCATCTTCGCTTTCCTGAAGTTTGTAACCTTCAGGCCCAGCAGTTCCTGCTGCAGTTTCTGGGTCTTCAGTGACAGGCAGGATATATCCTTCAGGGACAAAGTTGATAGGCATGCCCCAGGGACGACCCTTATGGCATGTTGTAACGAGGATCTTTCTCGCGGGTCTCCATTATAGGCGTAGATATGATCTCTGAGATCACAGTCCTTTGTTGCTGCTATTCCTGTGCTGCTATCAGGGATTTCATGTCACTATGAAGTTTTTTTAGATCTTCTTTCAGAGCATCGATTTCTTCTCTCAGCTCTCTGTTCTCTTCCTCAAGATCGTCCCTTTTCTTTTGTCGATTGGCCTGAGTATTGTATGAGTGACACAGTTTGACTCTAGAATCGTGACACATACGTGAGACTCAAAGATAAGAAGAATGTGTTATGCGAGAATGATGAATGATATGCAATGATATATATTATTTTGTTTTGTTTAATCAAAAAGAAACTTTAACAAATAGATTGCAAATATCATACAGTGGGGAGACCCCTTTTATTGAATTTGAAAGATTGCAGTATGTTACAAGGAAAAGTACAATATTTTACAAAGTGTTGTAAGGAAAATGTCTAAGCTCATGGATCCTGAGTCCTCTCTGAGGAGATCTCAGATGCTGGTTCCGATATTTTCCTTTTCTTTGATCGGGGTTCTTCAGCCGTTGTCGGGTTGTCAGTCCTTTGCCAAGTGAAAGGAGTGAGCAAGTTCCTTTGATCTTCTATAGCATGCTGTTCTAGAATCTCGATCAGAGCATCCTTTTCTTTTTACAGTTCCTGAATTTTGGTACACTCCATGTTGAGGATTGGGTACTTGTTCTTCCAAGAGTTCTTCTCCCGTTGAACTTTGTTGGGAGCGACCTGAAGTTTTTCCATATCAGACATGAAATAAAGGACAAATTTCTTTAACGGAAGAACTTATTGACGAGGGTAAGGCATCCTCATCTTGAGGGCTCTAGTTTGTACCCAGTGGAGATAAGGTTCCATAGAGATACAGTCTAGTCTTCCTAGAGACTCTCTTCCTTTACTGTGAACATGTTGCCAAGCATGCACTATTTCCCTTTTTAGTGCCCTGTCATTTTCCCCTTCCTTGAAGAAAAGACCTTCCAGATGAACATTATGCGGGATATTCTTCGTCGGGTATCCGAGTTGACGGTGAACTAAAATTGGATTATAGTTGATTCCTCCTTTAGTTCCTATGAGGGGTACATTAGGGAAATTTTCACATCTGTCGATGATCCTTATCCCCTCTTAAATCCTATTATACCAATCTATGTCAGAGTTGGTAAGGGACATAATCATTTGTGACCAACGTAGAGTACTCTTGTGATCCCAAAAAGCAGCAGACTTGGGTAAATGGGAAGTGAACCATTTGTAAAGCAGGGGTACACAACATGTGATCATTCCTTCGCTATACAAATTCCTTAAGTGTACCAAATGATAAGCATCTGCGAGCAAGGTTGGTACGGGGTTTCTAATCAGAAAGATCTTAATGGAATTGGTATCGACGAAGTTATTGATGTTGGGAAAGAGGAATAACCCATATGTGAGTAGAACAAAGATATCTTCGAAAGCAGTTATGTTTCCTACACTGGCAAAGTATAGAGCTTTCTCCGTTAGGAGTTTAGCTAGTAATCCATGGATTCCTTCCTTAGTGGTCATGTGAGTCCTGACTTCTGACTCGTCCAAATAGATTACTCTTGCAATGGTTTGTTCCTTTGGAATTTCTTCCAGTCCAGAAAAGGGAGCTTGGTCAGTGATAGGTAAATCAGTCAGATGACAGTACTCCTCTAACTTTGGTGCCAGTTGATAATCCGGGAATGTGAAACAGTGATAAACCGGATCGTAAAACTGAATTAACGTAGATAGGATTCCTTCAACTACATGGACCCTTAACAGAGACAACTGTCCTCCATGCTTAGCTCTGAAAGCACCAGGGTTGGTGATCATCCTTGCCAACCTTCTTAAATCCTCTAGTTTCGGAGCCTTGAAGGTGTACTTGTGTGTATTTCTTCTACCGAAATCCATAAAGTAATCTTTCTCTCTGATATTTGCAATTATTGTTTTAGTTTATTTTGAAAAAGAAGAGAAAGGGAAAGGAGAAGATTTTTTTTGTTTAAGAGTTTTTTAAATGAATGCATGAATGCAGCACACAAAAACATTGAAAAAACATGGGTTCAAGGGTTCAACGTCACGAGCATGAAGTCATGGCTCTACCCATCCCCAAAGGTTGTATTATGGTCAATTTTTGTACCTGTAGAACGGATCCTAAGGTTCCCAAAATAATTAACCCCCCTAGGGATATCAACAGCAAGCTGGTTCACCCGAGCGAGCTGTAGCATCCTAGGGTAATCTCATTTGAGTGTAGTATCGCGTATCAACTATTCCCGATAGTTACCGCACTACCAAATGGCCATATAGTTAATGTCTACTAAATCCTCAGGGTCACAGGTGACGCACTGGGATAACGTCTATTTTCACGACGATCGGTCATTCAACATAGTATCCACACGGGCCCTCACCTGATTTGATGGTATACCAGGATCGCTTATTCGGGAATCACTCCTTGTAAGTCCACCCGTCTATGTCATCACTTATAAACTTTCCACATGCGTATCAATCGCATTCCCATTGACAGAAAAATAAACACGGATATCAAGTAGGAAAAGAAATATATATATATATATAATATAGTATGTAGCTAACAACCTAGACCTGTTAGGAATTCTAATCCTAGTCCTAGACAGATAAAATGACTCCCTAGCAGATTCGCCATTTTTACTGTAGCATGCGATTTTTGTCAGTGACGCGACCACCTTATCGCCATGGGTTTTTCCTCACCGCAATGGTAGGGATGGGGTGCTACTTTCTGATTTCTTATTTATCCTGTGAAGCTGGAAGGGAAAGGGAAGCTATCTAAAACTAACCTTGCACGCAAATGTTTTACTGAACAAATGCTTAAAGAGATTGGGGTGTAGCGCCCCGGTTTTGTCTTATTTATTTAATTGAGTCGATTTAATTATTTTTGTTTTATATTATTTTATTCTTGACTTTTATTTGACAATATATTATTTTTCATCGTTGTTTATGTTTTATCGCGTTTTGAGAGCGTTTGCGAGATGTTTGGGTTGAGGGGTAAAATAGTCTTTTAGGGGTTTAGATATTTTATATAAATAGAGATTAGAGAGAAATAGAGAGAAAGGAAAGAAAAAGGAAAGAAAGAGAAGGGAAGGAAAGGAAGAGGAGAGAAAAGGGAGAAAGAGCAAAATCGACATAACTCCGTTTCGAGCACGATTAATCGGGTAAGGGTGAGAAGTTTCAATTATATCTTGCTTGTGTATGTATATGTGTTGTTTGTTGTAATTATTTTGGTTGTTTCGTGACTTTTCTTATCGATTGGAATTAGGAGCGATTGGTAGAAATCGATGCTTTCACGGATGAAATTTGATATAAACTGCGTAGAATACTTGTTGTTAGGTTTGGATCATGTTTTGGTTGTTATAGAATGAATTGGAAGTGTTTGGGGGTGGGAGAATGATGAATTTGGACCCAAATGACCTATGTTAGCGCTGCTGGGATTTTCTGGTTTCGCAGGTTTGCACTGCGAATGGCCAGTGAAGGGGAAAGCGAACATTCGCGTGAGGTTCGCACTATAAACGTTGTGTTGTTTTTCTTTCTGCCACGGTTCGCTGGGGGATTCGCACTGCGAAGGGGACAGCGAAGGTTTGCTGGGTGTTTGCACTGCGAAACTGTAGGCTATTTTCCTTTCCGCCATGGTTCGCTGGGGTATTCGCACTGCGAATGAGGGGGCGAAGGACTCGCTAGGAACTTCGCATTGCGAACATGACAGCTTTTCTAAATTGTTTTCTTTATAACTGTTGGGTCGTAAGTCGGTTTGAGGCGTGGTTTGATGCGTTGGAAAGCTTATGAGCTGTTCTTTCTTATTAAATGGTTTTGATATTGGTTGACCGATTTAATTGTGTCAGGAATTAGAATAGTATCGTTTTGTCGGCTTTTACCATCGTAAATGTATGTGATTGACGTGTTATCATGTGACATGCTTTTAATATGTATCGTATAGCTTGTGTGCTGTTATATGATGTGAATATATATGATGATTATTGGTGATGATGGTTTGTGGTCTTATGGAGAAATATATGTGTTGTTTTGGATTTGATTTCAATGTATGATAACGATGTTGTTATGTGGTAAAATACATTGTTTGATTGAATATAAATGTATGTTGTTATGAGGTTTTGTGGTAATTGTTGTGGTTGATGGTGAGTAATTCTTGATGTGGATTGATATGAATGTATATGATAAAATGCTAATTGTTGTGGTTTGTGGTTTATGATGAAATGCATTGTTTATGTGAAATTCAATGTGTGTTATTTGGTGGCCATATGGCAAGTAAATGCATTGTTTGAATTGGTTTCCAATGCATGAATAATGATGATGAGATAATTCATATGGTTGAATTGTGAAGGTGCATTTGATTGTCATGAGTTCTTATATGTCAAGCATCATGATATGCATCTTTTGATGTCGTGTGCCCTAGTGGGTGTGAGCGACGAAACGGTTCCAGAGGGAATCCGCTATAACATCGTGTGCCTTATACAAAGAGGACTGAAAGTGATGATTATAGATGATCGCGAGCCTTATACAAAGAGGACCGAAAGCGATCGGATCGTGAGCCTTATACAAAGAGGACCGAAAGTGATCCATAAACGTCGTGAGCCTTATACAAAGAGGACCGAAAGCGACGGGGAACATCGTTTGCCCGACGGGGAGTTACACTAAGTAACAAGCGATGGTTCCAATAGTTCCCGAGTGAACTGGTGATGAGATTGATGGATGGATGGTACCGCATATGCATTGCATAGAGTCGTTGTGTCGGTCTCTGTGCATTTGCTTAAATCATGAATGGATTGATTATGTGTGAGAATTGTGAATGGATGCATTATGTGTGGAAAATCATGAATTAATTGAGTATGTGTTGAATTTTATGTTTGAATTGGTGAATTAATGTGCATATGTGATAAATGCATTGGTTGTGGATAATATGTTTTATGCATAAACATATGATATGTGATGTGGTGGGGTGTTTCCATATGTTATGACTATGGTGTGCCTTATGTGTGAATATGTGATTATGTTAGTATAATTGGTATATGATATGTGTATTAAATGTGATGCTTGTGGTGAGAATAACTATGTATGTGAATTATATGATTTGCATATTATTATGCAATCTTGATTTAGTTGTTATTTCTCACCCTTCTGCTGTGGTTTATTGCTCTATGAGGTAATTACAGATTTGTAGTCTTGGAGGCTTTTGTGAAGATTAGCCCTCCGTTCTTTTGTCAGTCTTGGTGTCTGCTTTGATACGTAGCACATGAGTCGGGGAAAGATTATGTTATATATGTATACCTTTGTTAGATTTATTTTGTATTACCTTTGTATGTATATTTTGATGTTATAAAACAATTTATTTTGTAAAACAAGTCAGTTATGGATCTTTCAGCTTTATTCCATAATTGAACTTTCCTTTTAATATGGAAAAAGTTTCTCTTTGATGTTATCCCAGTTTATGTTATGTATCAAATAATTGAGCAGGGTTTGTGTTTTATTTCTTTAAATGTGGCATCCTTGATTCTGTCGGAAAAATAAATTTTTAGTTACTCTGATTTATTTATGTATTATTTATTCGCGATGGGAATTGGGGTGTTACATTAGTGGTATCAGAGCAGGTCGGTCCGTCCGGCCAAGTTGTTGAGTCAGTTGGTGTGATAGTTGAATACTGTCGTTGTTGTTTGTCCCTTAGTACGTGATATGTGTGTGAAACACTGTCAGTGCTTTTTGGTTTTCTAATCCTTTGTCTTCAGGCGTGAGAATGAGATAAGTGGGGGAGAAGCTGGTACTTCTCCAAGTTGATTCAGGTGTGGAGAGTTGGCTTAGTGAGTTGTGAATTGCAAGATTGTAAGTGTTGTTTGGACAGTGTGGTTCCCGGTTCTGAAGGGAATACGTAGGTAAGGTTTATGTCGACTAAGGATTGGTGCCTTAGGTAGTTTTGTGCATGAGATGTAAGGAATGCTATTATAGTTTGGTAAAGATGGTTTATGCTCCATCATGATTGTCGGCTGTCTATTGACAAATTGAGGAACTGATCACCCTTAATCTCTTGTTGATAGTAGACGAGAATTATGTTGGATGGAATAGACGTGTCTTTCCGGCTTTGATAGTGTGGACAATGAATTGTTTGGATTTAAGAAAAGGATTACAGATTGTTTTGATTGGGTCAATGAAGCTTCTTATACTGGAAGATGAGACGGATTAGAGGCTTTGGTATGTTGGTCCTGTTGGGGACTTATTGAGAGAGAATGTTTGGGTGTCGTTAATGGTTGTTCTCAGAGAGCAAAGTGTGAACTCAAATTTGGCAAAGGTGAAGATTTGAGGTTTGGATCTGCTAAGTAAGTAGAAGAACTTTTAGGAAGTGAAACTCAGATTGAAAGAGCGGTTGGAAGATTTACTGGAAAAGGGATTTGTGAGACCAAGTGTGTCGTCTTAGAGAGCTCCAGTATTGTTAGTAACAAAAAGGATGGATGATTGAATGGAATAACAAGCATGATGTGTATAATGGTATTGAGACTATGGGAAGCAAGACTTAGAGTTCTGGTGAGGTTTGAATTCTTTGGAATTTTAAGGCATTAATGGAACTTGTGAGGAAACCCATGTGGGTGGATGTAACATTGCGTTTGAGAGTTCTTTTTGGTTGGTTGTTGATACAGGTTGGGATTTGTGGAATTAGACGGCCAGGAGAAGAAATTGTGAATGGATTACTAACAGTTGAATAAGGTAACGGTGGAGAACAAGTGTCGACTTTCATGAACAGATGACTGGAATGGTTTGGTTGAGTTTGAGCTAAATTACAATTGTTGGGAATGTTTGATAAGAGTGGTGAATTGTGTAAGTTGAGGCTTTGATCGATTTAATGTGACTGGTTAGGTTTGTTATCCTCGGAATAGGTTGTTATTTACTCGGTTAAGCTTGTATGTGAGTAACTAGTTACCCAGTGGAAAGTTTTGCAAAAGCTTTAAGAATTTATATCTTTTGGAATTTGGTTGGGCATTACAATGCACAGTGATGTTGTTCGGTGTTAGTAAGGTGTCTGCAATGTTTGTGGAGTGGATGGATCGTATCTTCCATATTTATTTGGATAAGTTCGTAGTGGTTTTGATTGAGGATATTCAGATCTGTTATAAACTCAGAGGAAGAATCAGTAGAGTGTTTGAGAATCGAAATGCAAGGGTTGAAAAGAGACGAAGTTTTATGCTAAGTTATTCGAGTGAGAATTTTGGTTGAAAAGGGTTAGTTTTCTTGGATATGTTATTTCAGATGAGAGTATGGTTATGGATCCATCAGAAGTAGATGCAGTTCTACAAGGAGAGGGTCCGAAGTTGGTTAAGGAGATTAGAAACTTTTGGGCTCAGTTGGTTGTTATTGCAGGTTATGGAAGACTTTGTTAAGTTCGTACTTCTAGTATCTCAGTTGACTTGCAAAGGGTAAGTCATTTATTTTGGATGTTCGTTGTGAGTGAGTTTTAGAGAGCTGAAGTAGAAGTTGTCTACGGTTTCAGTTTTGATTCTGTGTGATCCTAATAAACCGGTTGTGAGGTGTTGTGATGTGCCTTTGATGAGTTTAGTCAGTGTGTTAATGCAAGAGGGTAAAGTCGTGGCTTATGCTTTACGACAATTGAGGATTTATAAAAGGATCTGTATTATTATGGATTGGGAATTGGTTGCGGTGGTATTGTGTTGGAAAATTTGGAGGTATTATCTTTATGGTTCTAGGTTCGAAGTGTTTAGTAAATCACAAGAATATTGAGTACCTGTTTAGTCAGAAGGAATATAGTATGAGACAGCGAGGATGGTTGAAATTCCTGATGAGTTATGACTTTGGCTCGAATTATCCTATTGGGGAAAATCTGAGGTTGTGCCTGAAAAGTTAAGTCGAAAGTTGTTATGCATGTCTGTTTTGATGGTCAGAGAATTAAAATTATTTGAGCAATACAGAGACTTGTGTCTGGTGTGTGAGATAACACAGTAGAGTGTGAGGTTGGGTATATTAAAAGTGAACAGTGATTTTCGGCGAATATGAGAAAGAGTTAGACTTTGGACGTGAGATTGGTAGTTTTGATGGTTACGAGTAATCAGAGTGCGCAGCTGAAGCGTGATGTGGCACAATTCGTATATGCGTGTGCGACTTGTAAGAGTTCTTAGGTTGAACATTGGAAATATGTAGGAGTGATGAGACCATTGGACATTTCAGAATGGAAGTTTTAGGTGAAAGGTTTAACTATTAGTCATGGGTTACTATGTGGATGGATGTTTTGGTTATATGTTCGATTGGGGAATCGTAGCATTGTTGTAATATTGTGGTGTGACAAGGATGTTGGTAAGGTGGTTACGTAGAGGTTGTTGAAGCGATGTTGGGTTGTTGAACCTTGTGATCTTGTTGTGTTCTGGTTCTAGAGTGAACCTATGTGTTCGTAACTTGGGTATTCTTTGAGTCGTGAGTTGGTCGTCAAGTACATTGTATGGGCTTTGCATCTTGTCGTTGTAGTTGTTGTCATGTCGTGTCGTTGTAGTAGTTGCTGTTAGCGAGGTGGTTTGTCAGTTTGTGTTATTCGTGGTATGCTTTTGTTGGCATGTTAGTTTATTGGTCGGATGTGAGAGTCGTGTCCGGAGTTGTTCGTCTCAGTTATATTTTCGAGGACGAAAATGTCTAAGTGGGGGAGAATTGTAACGCCCCAATTTTATCTTATTTATTTAATTGAGTCGATTTAATTATTTTTGTTTTATATTATTTTATTCTTGACTTTTATTTGAAAATATATTATTTTTCATCGTTGTTTATGTTTTATCGCGTTTTGAGAGCGTTTGCGAGATGTTTGAGCTGAGGGGTAAAATAGTCTTTTAGGGGTTTAGATATTTTATATAAATAGAGATTAGAGAGAAATAGAGAGAAAGGAAAGAAAAAGGAAAGAAAGAGAAGGGAAGGAAAGGAAGAGAAGAGAAAAGGGAGAAAGAGCAAAATCGACATAACTCCGTTTCGAGCGCGATTAATCGGGTAAGGGTGAGAAGTTTCAATTATATCTTGCTTGTGTATGTATATGTGTTGTTTGTTGTAATTGTTATGCTTGTTTCGCGACTTTTCTTATCGATTGGAATTAGGAGCGATTGGTAGAAATCAATGTTTTCACGGATGAAATTCGATATTAACTGCGTAGAATACTTGTTATTAGATTTGGATCATGTTTTGGTTGTTATAGATGAATTGGAAGTGTTTGGGGTGGGAGAATGATGAATTTGGACCCAAATGACCTATGTTAGCGCTGCTGGGATTTTCTGGTTTCGCAGGTTCGCACTGCGAATGGCCAGCGAAGGGGAAAGCGAACTTTTGCGTGAGGTTCGCACTGCGAACATTGTGTTGTTTTTCTTTCTGCCACAATTCGCTGTGGGATTTGCACTGGAAGGGGACAACCTAGACCTATTAGGAATTCTAATCCTAGTCCTAGACAGATAAAATAACTCCCCAGCAGATTCGCCATTTTTACTGTAGCATGCGATTTTTGTCAATGACGCGACCACCTTATCGCCATGGGTTTTTCCTCACCGCAATGGTAGGGATGGGGTGCTACTTTCTGATTTCTTATTTATCCTATGAAGCTGGAAAGGAAAGGGAAGCTATCTAAAACTAACCTTACACGCAAATGTTTAACTGAACAAATGCTTAAAGAGATTGGGGAGTTCAGGGTTAGGTTATACAATGGGGAGTTATCAATTACCCATCCTATATGTGGTTATCCATAGATCATTAGCAATTATCCTTACTGCTTTCTACTTACTGGTGTTTTTCTGTTATGGGTTGGGAAAGTTTCTCCTTTGGGAGTGTTCGAGAGAGATTTTTTGTTGATGTCGGTTTTGTTCCGATGTTTTTGGTAAGGTGTTGAACCTAAAGTTTTTGATTAGTGTGTGAAGGTACTGGACCAAAAGTTTTTGATTGGTATGCTCGCTAAGATTTTGCAATCTTATTCCTACGTATTCCCGTTAAAGAAAATACAGAAATCAGAGCGATCATAGTTCTCCTATTCTATGGGAGGAAAGAGATGTTTGGTGTCTTGCTCAAAGCCCAAGATTAAAGTTAAAGGAGTATTTGTGTCTTGTTTAAAGCCCAAGATTGAAGCTAAAAGGTTTTGAGAGGGAATTTGTCATCTCTAAGGGAGATATCTCATCTGTTTATCACAGATTTTGGGTAACTGGTTATAAAGGAGAATTACTTTAACTGGGATATGTGAATCCAACAATGCCATAATTTCCTTTACAAGGGAGATGTCCTGAAGGAGAAAACTTTAACTCAGTGTTGAGCAATGCCATTTTTCCTTAGGAATCTTTCATGCTAAGAGAGGGACAGTGGCGTGGATGTAAATAATCCAGAGGCTTGCCACTTACAGCAATTAGATGAAAGATGGTTTTTACCAGGATAAGAGATGGACTACAGCTTGGATTTTTGAATCAATAAGTGTGCCACTTACAACAGTTATCTGGGATTAAGGTTTGTTTTGAATGTCTATTTTTATGAGTGATAATACAGAGAAGTGTCTTCCTACAGAGAGGTTTTTGATTTCCTCTGAGGGGATTTTGGTTTTTGTGTGCCTTGATAAAAGCCCAAGGCTGAAGCTAAGAGATTGATTGACTCCACTGGGGAGTTTATTATCTGTCTTGTACAAAGCCCAAGATTGAAGCAAAAAAAAAAGAGACTGACTCTTTGGGGGATATCATTATATAAAGCCTAAGAGGAGGCTAAAAGGGTTTTGACTTTTTTGGGGAAACATTTTTGTCTGTCTTGTACAAAGCCCAAGATTGAGGCTAAAAGAAAAAACTGACTCTATTGGTGAGAGGTTTTATCTGTCTTATACAAAGCCCAAGATTGTGGCAAAAAGAAGATTAACTCTGCTGGAGAGTATGATTTGTCTTGTACAAAGCCCAAGATTGAGGCAGGAAAGAGGATCGACTCTGGTTAGGGAGATTTATATGTGTCTTGTACAAAGCCCAAGATTGAGGCTGAAAGCGGTTGACTCAATAAGAGAGTGCTTTTGAGGATAACTCTACTGAGGGAAATCATTATACAAAGCCTAAGAGGAGGCTGAAAAAGGTTGACTCAACAAGAGAGTTCTTTAAGAAAGAAGATTGACTCAACAAGAGAGTATTTTAAGGTGATTGACTCAACAAGAGAATGTTTTTTGTTTGTCTTGACAAAGCCCAAGATTGAGGTTGAAAGAACTGACTCAACAAGAGAGTGTGGAAAGATCCTTATACAAAGCCTAAGAGGAGGCTAGAAGGAGAATTTCTTATATAAAGCCTAAGAGGAGGCTAACTTCTGCTGAGGATTATTGAGATCCTGAGGCAGGTCCAAATTAGGGAATCAACTCTTGCTGAGGATTTACAGAAGAGTTGAAATATCAGATGCCTTGTGGTTCTGATAAAGATTCTTTGATAGTGATTCGACCCTAGCTGGGGAAATCTGGGAGAAAGTTTAAACTCTGTTGGTGATTGATGAAAGGATTAGGATTTCTTTGAGATCCAAAAGGAGATGAGACTGTCTAAGTCTACTAGTATGAAAGGGTTTATCTTTGTACGATGCCGAAGATGAGGCTGAGGTTTTAAGGGATGAGAATCAACCCTAAATTGTCCAAGGTTTTGACCTTTTTGGAAAGACTGCTCTAACAAAGGATGACTAACTTCTGTCCTATACCTGTAAGAGGTCTTTGGGTCCTTGTACTAAGCCCAAGAGAAGGCATGAGAACTTTTAAGAAGCCTGGGGGTCCTTGTACAAAGCCCAAGAGGAGGCTGGGGATGCTTTTAGGAAGCATGTGGGTCCAAACTTAAGAAAAGTTCAAGATAATTTTCACCGAGAATTAATCCTTTCTTTAGTGAACAGTTCTAGGGTTTGAAGAAATTCAAGAGAGGTTTCACCGGGAATTAATCCTCTCTGGGGGAAATGAATTTCTTTGACAATTTTCTAATAGTGACAGTCTGAGAAAATTTTCATTGAGAATAATTCCTTTTTCTTTGTTCCATATTGTATAAGCCCAAGAGGAGGCAAGACTGTATCTGGAAATTCCTATGGGGAACTAGTTTTGACTTTGTTAAAAGAGTGACCACTGGTTTGATCTAATCCTAGACCTAATTGTCGGGGAAAACTCTAAGCAGATATATACAAGCATATATATATATATATATATATATATATATATATATATATATATATACAAATGGAATATATACTGTATGTAAAAGAGGGTAGGAGGACTTACAGGTGAGCAAGCTTCCAGCACAAATAAATAAATAAATAAATAAATAAATATATATATATATATATATATATGTGTGTGTGTGTGTGTGTGTGCAAGTGTGTAAAAGAAAGCTGATAAAACTTACAGGTGAGCAAGCTTCCATTGTAACAGCTGTATAGTTAGTTGTTCATGAAATTAAAGAAAGTTTTGATAACAACTATGAATTTGAACCTAAATCAAAAAGGGAAAGTTGTTTTGAAAAGATGATTAGGGCTTATACTCAAGGAGAGGCCCATGTGAAAAACAGTAATCGTACCGTTGTTCTGAAAATTGTATCGGGACTTATACAATGACTGAGGCCCAAAAAGGTTTAGAGGCCCAAAGTGTATTTTTAAAAGAAAGATGGAACTTACAACACAAGGGTAGGCCCAAATGATTTTTGTTTCGAAAACGGCGATCGCCCCGAGATTTTTTAGGTATTGGGACTTATACAACGACTGAGGCCCAAAAAAGGTATATGTACAAAAGAGGGTTAGGTCTTACACTCTATTAGAGGCCCAAAGGTTTATTGAAAAAGATTTGTGAGGGTGAAAATCAACAAAACCCTAATTTGATTTTAAAAAAAGTATTTTAATTGAATAAAATTCAATTAAAATGATCAAAGTTATCAAACATGTGTGAAAAACAAGTTATGATCTTGTATTAATGTTTGAAAGATCATGTTTCATTCATAGAATGATTTGAAAATCATTTGAAGTTGAAAAATCAAGAGAAAGAAATATTTTCAAATGTTAAAAAAAACAAATAAAAATAAAATCTTTACAAAAATACCAAATATAAAAAATAAATAATATTTTTGTGAATTTTTTGTGGAATAAAATATTTTAACATTTTTGTGAATTTAAAAAAAAAGAACCAATAAAAAATAATTAAAATTGAGAGAGAAATTAACTTTGGAATTAATTAGTAAAAACCATAAAAATGTGAAAAATAGCAAAAAAATATGAGAAATGGCAAAATGGTCTGGGTGGGTGTTGAACCCACGACCTGCCAAACAAACACACATGCGCGCTACCACTGGGGTGGTGATACATTTGTGTATTAAAACCACCCCATGAATACATATGGGATGCCTTGTTTTAGGCATGGCCAAGGCGCCATGGCCTGGCCCTTGCCCAAGGCAAGGCCTGATTTTAGACCTCTTGCATGAAGGCTCTAACTTCCTCAATTCTCCATGGATTTGGACAAAATTTAGGTGCATCCTGCCTATAATTTCATGAGGAATACAATGGTGCCTTTGGAATTTTCAGAAAATATCCTATTTTAAAATCCGATAGTGATTTCAAAATAGGCCTAGATTTGCATGTTCTATGCTATCTCATCATACAGGCAACAATAGCATGGTAAATTGGTTCAAACACAACATATATGATATGTATGAGATGTCCATGATCAATGGACCTCAAAGTTATGCATGATTTAGAGAGTTCAAGTTGTGATGCACTTACCTCTTGAAGCTCCTTGTGATATCTGTCAAGTTCCTTGTGCCAGAAGTTATCCAATGCTTTAGACACTTTTGATTGATCCCATAGAAGCTTTTAGGATGATCAAAACCAGTTGGAATCCTCAGGAACAAGAATTGGCTCTTTCTTGCAAAAGGGGCAAAAGTGACCAAGATAGTAACTCTCTCAAATGGTGTTCCAGATGAGGGAAACTAATTGGGACAGTTTTAAGATGATATTTGGAGTGTATTTGAGGCTTTGTCTGGTTTTGAAAGTGACTGAATCAACACATGGCTTGAAAAATGCAGAAAAGTCAAAATTTGAGGTTTTGGAGGTTGACTTTCTGATTTTGGTGTTTCAGATTACGGGTGAGTGTTTGAACAGCTTAGATGACATATTGGATGTGTTTGGATCATGAGTTGTGGTAGAATTACTCTTTAACTTAAAAACTCAGTGGTGACTTGCAAAAGAAGGCATTTTGGCCTAATGAGAGAGATTTTGAGGAAAGCAAGTGTTGTAGTGTTTTGGTGTACTCAAACTGACCACAAATGAGCTCTATTTATAGTAGAGGAAGTTTGTTTTGCAAGCAATAGTGAATGGCAACTTGGACAGTCCCTTGGCCAATTGTAGCATAAAGGCATCTTTAGTCTCCTATAGCCATTGACTTAAGGTTAGGGCACAGACCTATGGTCCTTTCGTTCAGAGCTGAATCTTGACTCATTCAGTTAGCAATGTCTCGCTCCATGCCACCTTGATGCATCCATTGAATGCTTAGAAACAAAATTGGAGTCTTTGGGCTTTTTAGCCTTTTTAGGGCATTTATGGCTACATGTAGTTCCTTGGACTTAGGAGGCTTGTGGATCAGATATTTTCTCTTGGATGTTATCCTCTGATGTCTCCAAATGGATGACAAGGCTTGGAATTGTCCAAATTAGCTAACTTGAGCAAAATGCACAAATCTGCCTTGTAAAAATTAGACCATGATGCCATGTTCCAAGGGTTATATCTCCTTACTCAAATTGAATTTGGAGATGATCTAATACTTGTTGGAAAGCCCTCATGGCATACTTCAACTTTGATGTTCACCAATGGACCTGATTTAACTTGGATCAAGGTGAAAAATGTCCCTATATTTTAGAAAAAGTAAGGCAGATTCTGACTTATTGAAAATTTAACTTAGTGTTGGAAAAGTGGTCATTTTCATGTTTTTGTGATTTTGATCAATCCATAACTCAAAATCCATGAGGATTGGAATCTCTTGTAGTTGACACTTTTAAAGTATGTCAGATGGACTTTCATTTGAGCTTTGAATGGGAGAAAAATTCCTTGTAGTTTAGGAGTTATGACCTTGCAAAGTTGGTACAAAATCACTTTTGTTCCATAACTTAGAAAAATTTTGGTTTCTCATGGTTGCCCCTTTTGCAAGAAACCTCACTTTTCTTGACTTTTCTTAATGAATGATGATCAATACCATACATTAACATTATTTTTGACTTAGGGGAACCATATTTGTGAAAATTTCCAAAAAGTCAAACTTTATTTTGTGCACAGTTGACTTTTTGTCAGATGAAATCCAAACAGTGCGATCCTTTGTGCAATCAAGTTCTTGACCTAATTCAAACCTAATGGATGGATTCCATAGGTGTTATAGGGTGTATTGAATCATGTCCCAAGGTTTGGGAGCATGTCTTGGTCAAAAGTCAAAGATATAGTTGACTTTTCCTTCAAAACCCTAATTATGGTCCAGTTGAAATTGAAACATGTGAATCAAGCTTCTTGATCAATCCATTGTTGTAAATGGATCATTGTAGTGTATTTGAGGCCCTCAAATAATCTCTTGAGGTCTTGGCTCATATCTTACCTCAAAAGTCAACTTAGGGGTGAATTAGGTCAAGAAACCCTAATTCCTGATTTTTTTTGTGAATGCATCCCTTGAGGCTAAATTGACCTGATGATTGGGTCCATAAGGTCCCTTGGAGTATTTTGGGTTATGCTTTGAAGCATTGGCTCATGCCTAGAAGAAAATTTTCATCTGGAGGCCTTGGTCGACCAAAACCCTAATTTGGTGACACTGGCGATCTTGAGGCTTGATCCAGTTGGAATGTTGCACTCCTGTGCTTGATTCTTGATGTGGGAGTCCTCTTGATCCCTTATAGGTGTTTGAGAGGTTAGACAAGTTGAAGATCATGTCATTGCTTGATTGATCCTTTGTCTAAGTACTTTGAGAGGGCTCAGAACCCTAATTCTTGATTATGGTGAATGCTCATCCATCTTTGAGGAGATTGATGAGGGATGATGGTACATCCATATTATGGTAATGATCTTCACAGTGATGGGAAATCTTATATTCAAAATTTGGGGTATGACAAGAATCAACCCTAAACTGGTCTGATGTTTTGAGATTCTGACTCTCTGGAGGAATGAACTAACAAAGGATGACTAAGTTCTGTCATATACCTGTAGGAGGTCTTTGGGTCCTTGTACTAAGCCCAAGAGGAGGCCGAGAACTTCTAAGAAACCTGAGGGTCCTTGTACAAAGCCCAAGAGGAGGTTGGGGATGCTTTTAGGAAGCCCGTGGGTCCAAACCTAAGAAAAGTTCAAGAAAGGTTTCACCGGGAATAATCCTTTCTTTAGTGAACAGTTCTAGAGTTTGAAGAAATTCAAGAGGGGTTTCATCGGGAATTAATCCTCTCTGAGGAAATGAATTTCTTGTATAAATTTCTAAGTTGTGACAGTCTTGAGAAAAGTTTCACCGGGAATAATGCCTTTCTCTGTTCCATATTGTATAAGCCAAAGAGGAGGCAAGACTGTATCTGGAATTTCCTATGGGGAACTAGTTTTGACTGTGTTGAAAGAGTGACCACTTGCTTGATCTAATCCTAGACCTAATTGCCGGGGAAAAAATCTAAGCACGTATAAGCATATATATATATATATATATATATATATATATATATATATATATATATATATATATATATATATATATATATACAGATGAAATATATAAGCAGGTATGTAAAGAAAGCTGGTAGAACTTACAGGTGAGCAAGCTCCGGTATTAAAAACACAGCTGTATGGTTAGTTATTCAAGAAATTGAAGAAACTTTTGATGAAAACTATGAATTTGAATCTAAATAAAAAAAAGAAAGTTGTTTTAAAAGGAAGCTTGGGGCTTATACTCAAGGAGAGGCCTAGATGAATTCTTTTGAAAAGGCAACGATCGTATGATAGTTTTGAAAATCACCGAGGGACTTATACAATGACTAAGGCCCAAATTTATTGTATTTACAAAAGAGGTGGGTCTTACACACTATTAGAGGCCCAAGGTTTATTTTTATACAAAAGAAGGGGCTTACAACTCAAGGAGAGGCCCAATGAAAGGCAGTGATCGCACCGTCGTTTTGAAAATCGTGTCGGGACTTATACAATGACTGAGGCCCAAAATGGTTTATTTACAAAGGGATGGGTCTTACACTCTTTTAGAGGCCCAAAAAATTATTTTAAAAAGAAGAAAAATGGGACTTACAACCAAAGGGAGGGCCAGTTGAAAATTGTTTGAAAACGGCGATCGCGCCGAGATTTTTAAAAACGTACTGGAACTTATTCAATGACTAAGGCCCAAAATGGTTTGCGTGTGATAAGGGATGGGTCTTACACTCTATTAGAGGCCCAAAAGTGTCTTTGAAAAGAATTTTGATCAAGAGGAAACCGTAATTTCTATTACAAGTATAATTTTCAAAGAAAAATAAGTAATAAATGACATAAAATACCAAATATATTGAAAAAACAAGTTGTAAATTTTGAACAATGTTTTTAAAAATCATGTTTAATCACATGAAGGCATGAAATTCAATTGGTTTTGAAAAAACAAGTTGGAAATCTCATTTTAAAAATGTTTGAAAACAAATAAAAATGAAATTAATTGTAAAAATTCAAAATATATTAAATAAATAATATAAATTCAATTTTTTTGTGGAATAAAATATTTCAACATTTTTGTGGATTTTCAAAAAAAGAAGCAATAAAAAATAATTAAAATTGAGAGAGAAATTAATTTTGGAATTAATTAATAAAAACCATAAAAAAATAGCAAAATATGAGAGAAAATGGTAAAATGGTCTGGGTGGGTGTTGAACCCATGACCTCTCAACCAAACACACATGCATACATCCGTGTATCAAAACCACCCCATGTGCATATAAGGGTGACAAGTTTTTAGGCCTGGCCAAGGCGCCTTGGTCTGGCCCTTGCCCAAGGCTGGCCTGATTTTAGGCCTCTTTCATGAAGGCTATAACTTCTTCATTTCTCCATGGATTTGGACAAAATTTAGATGGATCCTGCCTAGAATTTCATGAGGAATCCAATGGTGCTCTTAGATATTTCTAAAGATGTCCATATTTTAAAACCCGATAGTGGTTTCAAAATAGGCCAAGATTTGCATGTTCTATGCTATCTTATCATACAAGCAACAATAACATGGTAAATTGGTTCAAACACAACACATATGATATGCATGAGATGTCCATGATCAATGGACATCAAAGCAATGCATATTTTTAAGAGTTCAAGTTGTGATGCACTTACCTCTTGAGGCTCCTTGTGCTAATTGTCAAGATCCTTGTGCCAGAAGTGATCCAATGCTTTAGACACTATTGATTGATCCCTTAGAAGCTTTTAGGATGATCCAAACTAGCTGGAAACCTCAGGAAAAAGAGTAGGCTCTTTCTTGCAAAAGTGGCAAAAGTGACCAAAATGGTAACTCACTCAAATGGTGTTCCAATTGAAGGAAACCAATTGGGCCAGTTTGAGGATGATATTTGGAGTGTATTTGAAGCTTTGTTTGGTTTTGAAAGTGACTGAATCAAGACATGGCTTGTAAAATGCAGAAAAGTCAAAATTTGAGGTTTTGGGGGTTGACTTTCTGATTTTGAGGTTGTGCAATGTGGATGAAGGTTTGAACACCTCCAATAAATGATTTATGATGTGTTAGGATGGTTATTTGAGTGGTATTTGCTCTGGTTTCAAGAATTCCCAACTTGCTCCATAATGACTTAAAAATGAAGTAAGAGAGGGAGAGTGAGAAAACAAAGCTTTGGTATTGTTTTGGTGTGGTTTAAAACATCAGAAATGAACCTCTATTTATAGTAGAGGAGTTTTGTTATTGAAGGAATAGTGAATGGCAACTGGATCACCCTATTATCCAATGGATATACCCATGTATCACTTCCTTAAATGCCAAGGTACCGACTGGCCATTGACTTGGGCTAGTCTTGGTAGCTCTAGGTCTTCTGATTTTTGCAACAACCTTGACTCAATTAGACTGATAAGGCTTGATTCATGATAGCTCAATGCACTACATCAATGCCAAATGACAAACTTGGAGTTTTGGATTGGAAACTTGAATGATCACATGCCACATGGATTGGATTCTTGACTCAATGGTCCAAGTTTGAAAATATCAAGCAAGTCATCAAGATTCCCTTTGATCTTGGAAGAGGACAAAGCTTGCAAGATGACAGGATTTGAAACGGAAATCGTGTGGCACAAGAAATGCACCAAATCTGCCTTGAAAACCAGTTTGAGCAAGGCATGTTGTGAGATCCATAACTCCTTGATCAAGTTGAATTAATGGGAGTTCGTGTACTCTTTGGAAAGCTCTCATGACATAATTTAACTTTGATGTCCAAGATTGGTCTTGGTTTAGTTTGGATCAAGGTGAAAAATGGCCTCAAAGTTTGGAAAAAGTGAAATAGATTCCGCCTTCTTGAAAATTTCACTAAGTGTTGGAAAAAGTGGTCATTTTCACTTTTTGTGATTTTGATTAATCCATAACTCAAAATCCATGAGGATTTGGAATGAGATGTAGTTGACATATTTGAAGTATGTAGGATTAACTTTCATTTGAGCTTTGGATGAGAAAAAAAGGCCTTGTGGTTTAGGAGTTATGACCTTGCAAAGTTGGTAGCAAATCACTTTTGTCTCATAACTTAGAAAAATTTTGGTCTCTCATGGTTGCCCCTTTTGCAAGGAACCTCACTTTCTTGATTTTTCTTGATGAATGATGATCAATATCACACATTAATATTATTTTTGACTTAGGGGAACCATATTTGTGAGAAATTCCAAAAAGTCAAACTTGATTTTAGGCACAGTTGACTTTTTGTCAGATGAATTCCAAACTGTGTGATACTTTATGAAATCAAGTCCTTGACCTAATTCAAACCAAATGGATGGATTCCATAGGTGTTTTAGGGTGTCTAGAACCATGTCCCAAGGTTTGGGAACATGTCTTGGTCAAAAGTCAAAGATACAATTGACTTTTTCTTAAAACCCTAATTGTGGTCCTGATGAAATTGAAACTTGTGAATCAAGCTTCTTGGATCAACCCATTGTTGTAATTCGATCAATGTGGTGTATTTGAGGCCCTAAAATCATGTCTTGAGGTCTTGGTTCATGCCTTGCCTCAAAAGTCAACTTAGGGGTGAATTAGGTCAAGAAACCCTAATTCCTGATTTTTGATGAATACTTCCCCTGAGGTTGTTTTGGCTTGATGATTGGGTCCATGAGGTCCCTTTGACCATCTTGGGTCATGCTTTAAAGTATTGGCTCATGCCCAGATGAAAATTTTCATCTGGAGGCCTTGGTAGACCAAAACCCTAATTTGGTGACACTGTCGATCTTGAGGCTTGACCCACTTGGAATGTTGCACTCTTGTGCTTGATTCTTGATGTGGGAGACCTATTGGTCCTTTATAGATGCTTGAGAGGTTAGAAAAGTTAAAGATCATGTTAATTCTTGATTGATCCTTTGTCTAAGTGCTCTGGGAGGGTTCAAAACCCTAATTTTTTATTATAGTGAATGCTCAACAATCTTTGAGGAAATTGATGAGACATGATGGTACATCCATATTGTGGTGATGATTCTCACAATGATGGGAAATCTTGGTGGTCAAAATTTGGGGTATGACAGATGCCCCTATTTAATCTTCTTGGACCCGAAGGTGTGAATGGCGGAGATATTCATACATTCAGGGTGCAAGAGGATTAAATATCGGAATACCCGAAATTTTGACGGTGGTTTTGAATAGAAGTTTGCTCATCCATCTTCTTTTTATAAGCAATGTTACTTATTAAAGGGTAAAACTTCCCCTCGATCCTGGGCTTCAGCCACAGAACTGGTCTCAGTTTCTTTTGAAATTAACCTCCCCTCAATCCTGGTCTTCAGCCACAGAACTAGTCTCAGTTTCTTTTGAAATAAACTTCCCCTCGATCATGGTTTTTAGCCACAGAACTGGTCTTAGTTTATTTTGAAATGGTCTTAGTTTATTTTGAAATAAATTTCCCCTCGATCCTGGTCTTCAGCCACGGAACTGGTCTCAATTTCTTCTTGTCGAGTTTCTTCTTCGACAAGGAACGCTATTTGTAGTGGCCTTCATCAAACTTCTCACCAAGTTTTACTGGGGAAACGCTATTTGATGTAAAAAGTTTGAGGTCAGACTTACTGGGGGAACCATTTACCTGAGCTGTAGAGGTGCACAAACTTCTCTGTTTTAGATGCCATTTGTTGACTCTACTGGGAAAACGAGTCTCTTGAGAGACTGCCTTTTGCTTGGGGATATTACATCATACTTTTCTTCAGGATTCTTTCGGAGAAATGCCATGTGATGTGATCCAATTTTTTTTGAGGTGCTGTACTGATGACTTCATTTAACATCGAATCTTTTGGGAGAAACACCAATGCATCGCCAAGAGTCTTTTGTTGAGAGGCTTTCTCTGGGGATTTTTCCTTAAACCTGGGAAAGCGAAAATATCATCTTTATTAGTAAAGAGTGATGTTCCAAAGGTGTCTGTCATTTGTTTTCTTACCTTTCAGAGGTTCAAGTTATCAAGGATGAATTGTTCAGACGATACATTTCTGAATGAGGAAAGAACTGACAACTCTATTGGTGAGAGGACTTTTATCACTTGGGAATGAATATGACTAGAATGATAGTAATGCAATATGAATATGAATGTGAATCAAATATGCATGATGTATATACGTTTTTGCTGACAAAAATGACGCGACATACAGACTAGTGGATAAACACGACTGGATACTCAGCCTCTGCGGGGGATGAAAAGTACCATCGGTTCAAGATAGCAATCCTGTTTTGCTTAGGAAAGGTAGTTCCTGTGGGGGAGAAAGAATCATCAATCGATCTTAAGAGGTAAGAACTCTGTCAGGGATATCTCATCTAAAACAGTTGATCCTTCATTTAGGTGCACTGGTTTAGAAGGAGTATTTTGATTCTGCACTCTGAGGTTTAATCACTTCCGGAGAAGCTACCGATGTTCTTTTTGATGTTCAAAGTCAAAAGGAATTGCCATCTTTCTTTTAAAAGCAGAAGAAAAACTTGACAATTAAATTCAGTTTTGTTATGTTTCAAGAATCGTTAATCATGTTAAAAACATCATTCTTTAAAGAAAAAATAAATGAGAATTGCAAACAAAAGCGCTAGGGCTCAAATTTTATTGATAAAATGGTAATTTAAGGGAAAATGGGCTACATTGAAACATAACGACCGCTATCCTTCTACCAACTTTGAATTCTGGACATTCTGGGCTTCGGTCTAAGGTGACCTTGACTGAAGTTTTCCTGATGGATGTCATTACTGCTGAGGAGTCAAACTGATCAGACGTAGTTACTTGCCATGAATCCCTAATTTTTGCCTGGATTGTCTTTTGAGGTTTTCAATCCATCGGGATGATTTTTGCTTGTGTCCTAATTTTTGCCTGGATCTCCTTTTCGGGTTTTCAATCCACCGAGATGTTCTTTTTTCATATTTAGACGAAGTGTTTCTTGACTACATCAATATTCGTGGGGTAGGTAAACTCCTCTCCATCCATGGTTACGAGTCTCAAGGCACCGCCTGAGAAGGCTTTCTTAACAACATAGGGGCCATCATAATTCGGAGTCCATTTGCCCCGAGAATCAGTGAGGAATGATTGTATTTTCTTGATCACAAGGTCTCCTTTCCTGAAGACGCGAGGTCGGACCTTTTTGTCGAACACCTTCTTCATTCTTTGCTGATACAACTGACCATGGCATAGAGCTGTCATTCTTTTTTCTTCCATTAGGTTTAGTTCATCATGCCTGCTTTGGCACCATTCAGCTTATGTTAGCTTAGCTTCTATCAATACTCGAATTGATGGGATCTCTACTTTAATGGGAAACACTGCTTCCATGCCATATACTCGAGAAAAAGGGGTTACCCCTGTTGAAGTACGGACAGACGTGCGATAGCCGTGAAGAGCAAAGGGTAACATCTCATGCCAATCCTTGTAGGTTACAACCATCTTTTGAATTATTTTCTTGATATTTTTGTTAGCTACTTCTACCGCTCCGTTCATTTTAGGTCGGTAGGGAGATGAGTTATGGTGTTCGATCTTGAACTCAGCGCACAGCTCTTTCATCATCTTGTGGTTCAAGTTCGATCCACTATCTGTAATGATCTGGCTTGGAACACCATAACGACAGATGAGATTGTTCTTGATAAATTGGACCACCACTTGTCGGGTTACATGGGTGTATGATGCTGCTTCGACCCACTTGGTGAAGTAGTCAATGGCACCCAGGATGAACCGATGTCCGTTTGACGCCTTGGGTTCGATCATGCCGATCATGTCGATTCCCCATATAGAAAAAGGCCATGGATAAGATAGAATTTTGAGATGCGTTGGTGGTACATGGATTTTGTCAGCGTATATCTGATACTTGTGACACCTTCTCATGTACTTATAGTAATCAGATCCCATTGTCAACCAATAGTATCATGCTCTTAGAATTTTTCTCGCCATTATGTGTCCATTGGCATGAGTGCCAAAGGATCCTTCATGAATTTCTTTCATCAACATGTTTGCTTCTGGCCTATTGTAATACCCTAATTTTTGCCCCTAAGATTCTCTGCATGTCATTTGCATTTCATACCACAAACAAGATCACCCATTGGTTCCCTCTTTTGTAGGATTGTCCCTTGCAGGGATGTTTGTGTGTGTGTGTGTGTTTGTTAGTTGTTTTATTGCTTAACTTGTTTTATATTTACTAACCATTAATTAAAATCCGAAAATATTTTGTTTTATTTCACTAACATTTTCAGGGGAAGAACAGGTTAAAAATACCAAAACAACAGCCCCGCAACTCGAATGAATTTCATCTGAACAAAGTCAAAGTTGATCCGCAATTAATTCAAAAATTATCTGATCAAGAGTTTCCAAAATTTAATTGATTTTTATTCAAGAGACTCTAAGGTTCATGTGTTTATTTCCATGCCTTCTTTGACAACCAAGAGAATTGAGCCGGAACCACAACAGTGCAATAAAATGCTCATTTTTCACAAATTTTGTATTGAATAACCGGTTACCCTGTGGTGAGTAACCGGCTACCCTCGTGAAAATTTGAAAAAATAGTAGCAAATTCAAATTCAGCAATTGGCACCAATTTTCATCATTTTGATCACATTTGGAATATTCTAGACCACCTCATTTTAATTCCCCTACATCACTTTGATCATTTTCCACCATGCACCTTCACTAATCACCACTCTTTTGATAATTTCCCTCCAAATTTGAATTCCAATCCTAATTTTGATCATCCAAGCCTAATTCCAAACCACCAAATTTCCCAATCCTAAATTCTATAAATAGAGGCATTCTTTCACTCATTCATTCAAGCTTTTGATAGCCAATAAACCCCTTGCAAGTTCTCTCCCCAACCACAAAATTCACTCAAAGCTCACATTTCTTCTTTTGAAAGTTAACAAGAATTCACATTGAATCTTGTTCAACTTTGAGCTAAACCTTCATCCAAACTTGTTTTCTTTATCAATTCTTATAGATCAAGGCTTTGGTGTTTGGATCTTGAAGCAATTTGAAGGAATTTTCAGATTTGAAGTGGTAATTTATCTTTCACCATTGTTGAAGCTTCATCTTCATCTTCCATAATGTAGATCTTTGGAGATCTTTGTTACTTGATCCTTTAGATCTAGTAATTGTGTTTAATTGCTGGTTTTTGCTTTTATTTTACTTAAAATTTCGTGCAATTTCAGTTCCATGATCGCAAGGTGTTTGTAAAAAGTTTTGAAAGTGGATCATGCTGAATTTTGCACATTTTTCTACATTCTGGTACAGAGTAGCCGGTTAACACCTGGTGAGTAACCGGTTACTCTGTGTTAATTTTGAAAACCTGTGCATATTTTGAACTAAGTAACTGGTTAACATCTGGTGAGTAACCGGTTACTTCGAAACAGAATGCATATTTTGCCTTGTTTTTGGGGCTGTTTTGGTTTTTCTTCCTCCTTCTTCGCTTTTCTTCTTGTTTTAGCCTTGAAATGCATTGTTGAGATTAATTTCTCTTCAATTTCAATGGACTTTGGATATGGTTATAGTAATTAAACATTCATTAGTTCAAATCTATCTTTTAATGAATTGTTGAATTCATTTGAGGTGCTTTGAATTAGTGATATGTTTTCACACTTAAACTTATCAATTAAAGGTGATTGAACTTGAAGATGAAAGGATCTTAAAAGTGTAATTCAATTTGGATTTCTCTTCATTTATTTCTTTTTATTTTGATTGATGAAAGTCTTATGGATCTTAGAATTTCTTTGTTGAATTCTTGATCAAGACTAGATCGTTACCTATGTTCTTTTCGTGCGGTATTGCTTTCGAATGACGATCTACATATCGTTCATCTAGCATGCATTAGCACAAAGATCTATTGACTGGCCTCATTGTAGGGTAATTACTCCGTAAATTACTCGGCGATTGCTTAACCTAGCGCAACATTTGTCCCTCTTTATCCAATTCGGAATTTGAATTTTCGTGGTCCGGACCTTGATTGGTCGCGTCAACCAAATGTTGATTAATTTTTTGCATTAGGTCCATAACCTTTGAAACTTGGCGTTGTAGAGGCTTTGGTTCTACCAATCTTCTGTCAAGTTCATTAACCTTGGCCTAAGTGCATCGTTTAATCACTATAGTTCAAAACGTGAAACGGAATCATCGGTGAAGGCTTATGGCACTAGAGCCTTTGTGCTACTAACCACTAACTTCTAACTTTACATTTCCTTCTCGTTCCCTATCTCTCTTTATTTTTTTTATGCTTTATGTCATTTTATCATATCATGTTTATGTTTATGTCATTTTTTCTTTTTGTCCACTGGGACCATATTATCTTGTTCTTTGTTTTTCTTTTGTCCATTTGGACTCAAAAAAACATTAATAAAGGATTAAACCACTAAAAGACTTGTGCTCTTAATTGTTGGACTATGGTCACTATCCTTTGCATTGGAGGACCTATACTCTTGATTATGGACTTATGGACTTAGAATTAGGATCCTAACCTATGCTTGGAGTTTGTGATGGGAAACCTTGGATTTTGGATACTTGGAGTCCTCTTTTGAAGACTTATTTTGAATCAAGACCAAATCAAAAGGGAAAAAGGCTTATGCTATGGAGCTTGTCCATGTGGTTAGATCTTTCTTATCCTTAGCTTTTATTTTATCCACTAGGATAGTCACTTCTTCTCCACCTCCTCTTCAATTTTCAAAACTTCCTCTCTTTTTCAAAACCTTCTTGTTTTCAAACTCGAAACCGCTTTCATAATAAAACCTTGACTTCGGTCAAGTGATTTTTAAACTTCATTTTCTTTAATAAATGTCAATCAATATTAATCATATTTTGACCATTTCAAAAAGACATGAAAAATACAAAACTCATTCAAACTTCTTTGTGCTTTGTGCACCTTTTCCTTTTAACCTTTTCATAAGTTTAGACATGATTCATTTCTTTAAGCGGAATTATTCGCTTAGAAATGACGACTTGTCTTTACATTTAAAATCAACCAAAACAAACAAATTTTTGTTCTTTGTACCACAAACTACGAGGTTTTGATCCTACATTGCACATCGTGGGTACGTAGGCATGAGGCGATAAGTCTCTCCAAACACAAAAATCTAAAAAAATATTTCTCTTCTCATCTCCTCAATATTTTCAAGCAAACCTTTTCAGAAAAAAATGGTAGATATTTCAAAGGGTTCCTATAGGGTACTATAGACGTTTTGGGTTCTAATACCTTCCCATTACGTAACCAACCCCCCTTACCCATTTCTCTTTGTCTTCTTTAGCTTTTGCTTTTTTAGACTTTCTTAGGATTTATTCGCTCCTTTTTCCCTTTCTTTTGTGGAATAAATAAAAGTGCGGTGGCGACTCTTGCTTTATGAGTTAAGTTAATCAATATCGTACACTCACAAATTTCCCCGCTACACCTGTCTACGCATCTGAGCAAAACCATGTCAAAGTTTCTTTTGTAGAGTGTATCACCGTTCAGGAAGAAGTTACCTGTCAGTCTTCTGAGAGTCTTCCTGTCTTTCCTGGATGCCCCAGGTGGGTACTCTTGTCTTTGAAGGAAGCACTTGATATCATGAAACCAGGGTTTGTCATCTATGACTGCTTCAATCGTGAAGATGTAAGCGGGCCTTTCAAGGCGCATTATGTCGATCTTAGGTACATCGTTCCATTGACCTACACTAATCATGGAAGAGAGAGTGGCTAGTGCATTAGCCATGTGGTTTTCTTCCCGAGGGATGTGATGAAACTCGATTCTGTTGAAGAATGGTAACAACCTTCTCGCGTAATCTTTGTAAGGAATCAATCCTGATTGGTATGTGTTCCACTCTTCTTTGATCTGATTGATAACCAGGGCTGAGTCTCCATACACATCCAAGTTCTTAATCCTTAAGTCAATTTCTTCTTCGAGACCCATGATACAAGCTTCGTATTCGGCCTCATTGTTCGTGCATTTGAATGTCAATCTGGCCGTGAAAGGAATATGGGTACCCTGAGGTGTTACGATGATTGCCCCAATTCCGTTTCCATAATTGTTGACAGCTCCGTCAAAAATTAGTCCCCATTAGGAACCTGGTTCTGGCCCTTCACTAGGTAGCGCTTCATCGCAATCTTTCATTTTCAAATACATGACATTTTTGTCTGGGAAGTCAAATCCGACTGATTCCTGATCATCAATCGGTTGGTGAGCCAAATGATAAGCTAAAATACTCCCTTTGACGGCTTTCTGAGCATGCTACTCGATGTCATATTCTGATAACAACATTTGCCAATGGGCAATCCTTCATGTGAAAGCAGGCTTTTCAAAGACGTACTTGATTGGATCCATTTCAGAGATTAACCAAGTAGTGAGACAAATCATGTACTGGCGAAGACGTTTGGTTGCCCATGCCAGAGCACAACAAGTTTTCTCGAGCATAGTGTACCGAGTCTCACAGTCTGTAAATTTCTTGCTTAAGTAGTAAATGGCAGACTCTTTTCTCTTTGTCTCATCTTGTTGACCAAGTACACAACCCATGGAGTCTTCCAAGATTGTTAGGTAAATGATCAATGGTCTTCCCTCCATTAGAGGAGACAGGATATGCGGATTCAACAGATATTCTTTGATACTGTCGAAAGCTTTTTGGCAGTTTCTTTCCATACACAGCTTTGATTCTTTCTGAGTAGTTTGAAGATTGGCGGGCATGTCGCAGTCATTAGGGATATAAACCTTGAGATGTAATTCAGACGTCCCAAAAATCCTCTGACTTGTTTTTATTTCTTTGGCGAAGGCATTTCTTAAATGGCCTTGACCTTGTCAGGATCAACCTCAATCGCATTTTGGCTGACGATGAACCCTAAGAGTTTTCCTGAGCGAACACCGAATGTTCATTTGTTAGGATTCAAACGGAGTTTGTACTGTCTCAAATGCTCGAATAACTTTGACAGGTGTGCCACATGCTCTTTTTCTATTTTAGATTTGGCAATCATGTCATCGACATACACTTCTGTAAGTTCCTGGATTGGCTTGAATTTTGGTAAAACACCAAGGTGTTCAATGTTGATGTCCTGGTGTTGATGTTGCAGCATTGAGTCTTAGTACTAGGCTGTACTAAGTTGTGAAGGTTAACAATGTTTGATGTCATGGGCTTGATGTCATAACATTGTGCTTAACACTGGGCTGTGTTAAGTAAGTAATTGCTGAAGTTGGATGTCTGATGTCACATAGGCGATGTTGTGACATTAGATCTGCAGAACTGATAACAGCATGGGCTTGTTGTTATTAGGGTACGCGTATTAGCTGGACTTGTGGAGAGTGGTTGACTCATTGTATGAGAATATCTTGGGATAGATATTTTCTGTTACATGGGAGATTTGATTGCAGATCTGTTGGAGAATTAAAAGGTTGAATATTTAAAAAGATTTTGGGGATAAAATCTATTTTGAAGATTCAGTTTTAATTAACAAATCTGATCAAATATTGTGACAAGTCCAAGCCTAATTCAGGAGCTATATAAAGCGCACAAGACCAAAGGGAAAAAGCGACAGAAAACATTCAGAAGATCAGGAGCTGGAGGCTTAGTGTCTAGAGTTTGTTTAGAGTGCTTGTATTTACACTATTCTAGGGTTTGAATAGGTGTTGTATTTCTGTCCTCTTTAGAAGCTGTGAAGCAATAGAGAGTTGTTGTTTGATCGAAGCTAGGAAGCAAGATCAAGGATTCTCAAAGAGGTTGTTCTTTGAGTGGTTTAGGGATTGAGTAGTGTTCTCATATCTAAGTGGTTTCTTAGGTAGAAAGTCACTAGTAGAGTATAAGTTTAGGAGATTGTCAACGGGTTGTTGAGTCTGTAAATTATATCTACAAGTAGTGAATTTCATCCCTGGCTTGGTAGCCCCCAGACGTAGGTAGTTAGACCGAACTGGGTGAACAATTTCTTGTGTTATTTTGTTCTATTATTGCTGTCCATTGCAGAGTGTGTTGTTGTGACATCGCACCTTAACATCACACGTCTGGTACCAGAATTTCAATTGGTATCAGAGCAGGCATCCTGTCTGTCTCTGGGTGAGATCTAGGGAAGTTACTTTCTGGTGTAAAGATGGAGAAAGAGGTTGGAGGATTTGTCAACAGACCCCCTATATTGGATGACTCAAACTATGAGTATTGGAAGCCTAGAATGACTACCTTCTTAAAGTCATTAGACAACAGAGCTTGGAAGGCTGTCATTAAAGAGTGGGAAGCTCCAGTTGTGTGTGAGAAAGATGATGCTGGCAAGGATAAAGAAGGCACCTCTAAGCTAAATCCTGAAGAAGAGTGGACCAAGGAAGAAGATGAGCTTGCCCTTGGAAATTCAAAAGCCCTAAATGCTATCTTCAATGGAGTTGACAAGAACATATTCAGGTTGATCAACTCATGTGAAACTGCTAAGGCTGCTTGGGATATTTTGAAGGCCACTCATGAAGGTACTTCTAGAGTAAAAATGTCAAGACTTCAGATTTTAACATCAAAATTTGAAAGTCTAAAGATGAAGGAAGATGAGACTATTCACGACTTCCACATGAATGTGCTTGAGTTGTCCAATGCATCCAGTGCTCTTGGTGAGAAGATGACAGAAGAAAAGCTTGTAAGAAAGATCCTTAGGTCCCTTCCTAAGAAGTATAAGATGAAGGTAACTGCCATTGAAGAATCACAAGACATCAGCAAGATGAGAGTTGATGAGCTCATTGGGTCTCTTCAAACTTTTGAGCTTGGCTTGAACGAGGAAGAACCAGAAAAGAAGCCAAAGAGCATAGCCTTGGTGTCAAATGATCAGGAAGAAAAGGGAAAGAGTTCTGAGTCCCAGGAGGATCTGCCTCGGGCCATAGTTATGTTGGGAAGGCAGTTCAACAAAGTGTTCAAGAAGATGAACTATAACCACAAGCCTAGTGTCAAGAAGATCTCTTCTGACATCAGCAAGTCAAAAGAGAAAGATGAAGAGAAGACTGCCCAAGATAAAGGAGTTCAGTGCTTTGAATGTAAAGGGTATGGACATGTCAAGAAAGAGTGTCCCACATTATTGAAGAAGCAGAATAAGGCCATGACAATTTCCTGGTCTAACTCAGATAGTGAAAGTGAAGGTGAGTCAGCAAATCATGTTAGAGCCCTAACAGGAGCTGTTGTTTCTGATGATGATTCTAGTGATGGAGAAGTAACTTATGAGGAGTTAGCATCTACTTATCAAGAGCTGTGTTTAAAAAGTGCTGATATTTGTCAAGAAAACAAGTGCCACAAGCAACATATTGTCCAGCTTGAGAATATAAAAGCCGATCTGGAAAATGAAGTTGTTCTAGTTAAATCTCAACTTGATCAGATGACTAAATCTGTTAGAATGTTAAACAGTGGTACAGCTACACTTGATAAGATTCTCCAGTCAGAGAAAGCTGCTGGAGATAAATCAGGTATAAGATACATGGGTACCTCAGAAGCCAGCACTTCAGGAATAAAGAAGGAGATGTCTCAAAGGCAGGATCCTACACCCAAGAAGGTGGTTCAGCCACAGAATGGTGAGAAGAAAAATAGTACTCATCAGTGGAAGGTGCAGTCTCAAGGAGCCAGTCAGTATATGCCTCCCCAATATCACAAGAGCATGCAGGAGGCAAGGTTCAAACAGAACATGTTCCATCAGATGTCTCAACATCAAGGAAACATGTATGGATATAATAATGTTGTGCCTCATTATTATGGAAGAAGAAAGCCACACCATCATGGGAGACAATCCAGGAAACAACATTCTCAGCCTCCTTATGGGAGAAGATACCAGCATAATAGAAAGCAGGCCAGTCATGGTACGAGGAGACAACAATATGGGTGGCAGCACCAGCAACATAATGGTGGCAGAAGGTTTAACCACTTTAGAGATGACAGAGTTAGATGCTTCTACTGTGGAAGGTTTGGACATATGCAGTACTCGTGTTTCAAACTGCATGGTTATCCACAATATGCTCCTAAACCCAGACAGAAGGAGGTCAGGCCCAAAGTAGTAAAACAATGGGTTCCTAAAGCTCAGGTCACATGTCTATTGGCTCACACATCAGATGGACATTTTGCTATGGAGGCATGGTACTTTGACAGTGGATGTTCAAAGCACATGACTGGATCCAAGAAGCAGTTGGCAGAGTTCAATCCTTGCCATACAAATGATGTTATTTTTGGCAATGGTGAAAAAGGAGTAGTAGAAGGAGTTGGAAGAGTGAAGAATCATGATGGTCTTACTCTTGATAATGTGCTCCTTGTTCAAGGGTTGAGTGCTAATTTAATTAGGATAAGTCAAGTTTGTGATGAAGGTTACAAGGTAAGCTACACCAAAGATGAATGTGTGGTAGCTGATGAGCTGAATGAGGTAGTGATGAAGGGAGTAAGATCCAAAGATAATTGCTATCAGTGGATACCTCAAGTGGACAACTTATCTAGTGATGATGCTGTAACATCAGATGGTGACATCAAGTGTGAAAGTATGGTGAAAAGTCAATCTGGGTTAATGACTTATGGTGTTGTTACTCCTAAGTTGGATGATGTGTTAAAAGCCAACTTGAGTAGTCAGTTATGTGAGCAAGATGAAGGAGTCAACAATGCTGATGGAAGGATCAAAAGCTGTGACCTTAAGAAGTGTTGGGAGCTGAATACTTGTAAGGCCAAGAAAGATGACAACCTGACTAATGACTCCTATAGTTCAGAAGAAAAATTTCACAAGTTGACAATCCTTAGGTTGGAAGATGCAGATGTTAGAGCTGATGTTAAAACATCTCAAGTCAAGAAAGGTACTTGTAGCCTTAAAATAAAGAAGTATGATGATGAAATAATTGCAAAAGTGGTTCCTGGGGTTGCTAAACGACTAAAATCAAGGAAGAGGAAAGCTATTGAGTCACCTCCAAAGATGAGAACTGATAAGTAGAAGATCTATGTGGATGGTACTACAAAATCCAGGAGTAAAGTGTTCATCTCTTCCAGAAGTAGGAAGATTAGAGATAAGTCTGATGATAATGTCCAGGATATCTCTCAAATGAAGGAAGTCGTTGTTGTTAGAACTTCTGAGAAAATTCAAAAGGCCATACTAGATAACATTCCTGTGCTTTTCATAATATGGTGGAAGTATGTTCTGGAAAAAGAATTTGGTATAGATACTCTGGATATGGTTGAGTTTGCTAGGATATGGTTCAGAGAGGGTGTGGGAACTTATGGTATTCAGGGGTGTATGTTAACCTGAATAAGCTGCTCTGACTGTGTTTTTTTTTTGGGAGCTTCTTGAAGGACTTCCTTGTGCTATGAGTCCTTTGGATGGTGAAGCTGATGTCCCAAAAGATGTTGTAACATCATGTTTGCTGGTGGTTATATCTGGATGATGATTAAGATTGGACATGTGAAAGAAGTGTTTCTGATTATGTGGATTAGAATGTGAAGTTTAGCATGAATACTGATTTTGAAGACTTCATTAGTATCAATAACTACTGGTGGATGTAATGGTAGAGGTATTGTGATATGATCTGATCATTATCTCTTGAAGAGACTGGATCTCAGTAAAGCTTTTAAGTAAGCTGAGAATTTGTGGAGTTTGTGACACAGTGTTGAGTTTGGATTATTTTGCTGATAGTAAATCTAGTAGTGGAGCATATGTAATACCCTGGTGTCAAGAGTGTCAAGAGTATCCTTGGTGAAGGATGTCTTTGTTCTGGATCTGAAGCTTAGTGCTTACATTATATCTAAGGAGCATCTGCATAGTCATACGGGAGAATGATGAAGTAGAAGGTTTGCCTTGGATGGAGAATGTAGAGAAGACTGAAGTTGATCAGGAAGTCTGAAGATGAAGGTTATGATAGGGAATGACTATCTGTGGAAAAAGGGACAGTGGTACCAAAATGAATCTAGAGCATTTGTTAATCATGACAGAAGAAGTATGGTTTTGTACAGGGTGTCATAGGACTTACTTGTTGAGGTTTGTCCAATTGTGGCTAAAAAGGGGGAGAAATAGTCAGTCAAAATGACAAGGAGAGCTGCTAGTTGTGATGCAGAAGTGCAGTTATTGAGGGGGAGTTTAGACTGAGCTGCTAGTGAAGATATCATAGCATTTGATATCATAGCATTTGGAGAGTGCAGCCAAACAGACATCAAGGGGGAGAAGTGCTGCACATTGTGAGCTACTGAACAGCTGCGATGCTGGTTCATGTTTTTGAGGGGGAGCACCAATTGGCTGTTGTCAATAATGAAGATGGTGTTGCAGCAGATCAAGTGATGAAGACTATGAAGATTGTCAAACTGCTGCTGATAAAGATTTCAAATTACTGAAGATTTTCCGCTGCTGAAGACTCTGAGGGTTCAGAGGGTGTTTTAGCCAAAATTAGCCAAAGGGGGAGATTGTAAGTTCCTGGATTGGCTGGAATTTTGGTAAAACAACAAGGTGTTCAATGTTGATGTCATGGTGTTGATGTTGCAGCATTGAGTCTTAGTACTAGGCTGTACTAAGTTGTGAAGGTTAACAATGTTTGATATCATGGGCTTGATGTCATAACATTGTGCTTAACACTGGGCTGTGTTAAGTAAGTAATTACTGAAGTTGGATGTCTGATGTCACATAGGCGATGTTGTGACATTAGATCTGCAGAACTGATAATAGCATGGGCTTGTTGTTATTAGGGTACGCGTATTAGCTGGAATTGTGGAGAGTGGTTGACTCATTGGATGAGAATATCTTGGGATAGATATTTTCTGTTACATGGGAGATTTGATTGCAGATCTATTGGAGAATTAAAAGGTTGAATATTTAAAAAGATTTTGGGGATAAAATCTATTTTGAAGATTCAGTTTTAATTAACAAATCTGATCAAATATTGTGACAAGTCCAAGCCCAATTCAGGAGCTATATAAAGCGCACAAAACCAAAGGGAAAAAGCGACAGAAAACATTCAGAAGATCAGGAGCTGGAGGCTTAGTGTCTAGAGTTTGTTTAGAGTGCTTGTATTTACACTATTCTAGGGTTTGATTAGGTGTTGTATTTCTGTCCTCTCTAGAAGCTATGAAGCAATAGAGAGTTGTTGTTTGATCGAAGCTAGGAAGCAAGATCAAGGATTCTCAAAGAGGTTGTTCTTTGAGTGTTTTAGGGATTGAGTAGTGTTCTCATATCTAAGTGGTTTCTTAGGTAGAAAGTCACTAGTAGAGTATAAGTTTAGGAGATTGTCAACGGGTTGTTGAGTCTGTAAATTATATCTACAAGTAGTGAATTTCATCCCTGGCTTGGTAGCCCCCAGACGTAGGTAGTTAGACCGAACTGGGTGAACAATTTCTTGTGTTATTTTGTTCTGTTATTGCTGTCCATTGCAGAGTGTGTTGTTGTGACATCGCACCTTAACATCACACGTCTGGTACTAGAATTTCAACTTCAATTTCTTTGTGCATCATGTCATGAAACAGAGTTGTCATGGCCCTTTGATAGGTTTCCCCCACGTTCTTCAAATCGAACGACATTACCTTGTAACACAAGGTTCCCCATGGGATGATGAATGAAGTTTTCTCCATGTCTTTCGGCGCCATTTTGATTTGATTATAGCCTGAGAATCCATCCATGAAGGAGAAGACTTTGAACTTTGTTGTATTGTCTACCAGCATGTCGATGTGCGGTAATGGAAAGTCATCCTTTGGACTGGCTTTGTTCAGATCCCTGTAATCTACACACATTCTGACTTTTCCATCCTTTTTTGGAACTGGCACTATGTTGGCCAACCATTGAGGATATTCTGAGGTGGCGAGGAAACTTGCGTCAATCTGTTTCTGAACTTCCTCTTTGATTTTGATAGCTATATCCGGGTGAGTCCTTCTTGTAGCGAGCGATTCTTGTCGGTGACGCGACCACCTTATCGCTGGGTTTTCTCACCCAATGAGGAGGAGGGGTGCTACTTTCTGATTTCTTATTTATCCCATGAAGATGGAAGGGAAAGGGAAGCTATCTAAAACTAACCTTGCACGCGAATGTTTAACTAAAAAAATGCTTAAAACAGATTGGGGAGTCCGGGGTCAGGTTATACAATGGGGAGTTGTCAATTACCCATCCTATATGTGGTTATCCATAGGATATTAGCTTTAGGTTTCGCTTTATACTTGATGGTGTTTATTCGTTAATGGGTTGGGAAAGTTTCTTGGGAAGTATGAGTGAGTGAGTGAGTTTTTGTTTTTTGTGGCAAATGGGGATGAATGATGACTAAGGTATGAAACCTAAAGTCTTTAACTGATGTATGAAGGTACTGGACCTAAAGTTTTTGATTAGTATGCTCGCTAAGATTTCGTAATCTTATGCCTACGTATTCCCATTTAAACGAAACAGGGAAATCAGAGCAATCGTAGTTCCTCCTATTCTAAGGAAGGAAAAAGGTATTTTGGTGTCTTGTTCAAAGCCCAAGACTGCAGCTAAAATGTTTGTCTGAGAGAGAATTTGTCATCTCTAAAGAGGGATTGTTGATTTTTGTGTGCCTTGATCAAAGCCCAAGGTTGAAGCTAAGAGGTTGATTGACTCCACTAGGGAAGTCCTTATACAAAGCCTAAGAGGAGGCTAGAAAAGACTGACTCAACAAGAGAGTGTTTTTATCTGTCTCGTACAAAGCCTGAGATTGAGGCAAAAAAGAGACTGACTCTTTAGGGATATCATTATACAAAGCCTAAGAGGAGGCTGAAAGCTTGACTTTTCCGGGGAAAACATTCTATTTGTCTTGTACAAAGCCCAAGATTGAGGCTAAAAAAGGATTCTGACTCCGCGGGGGAGGTTTGTATGTGTCTTGTACAAAGCCCAAGATTAAGGCTGAAATGGGAAATTTAACTGACTCTATTGAGGATACTTTTATGTGTCTTGTACAAAGCCCAAGATTGAGGTTGAAATGGATTTGACTCTGCTTGGGAAATCATTCCTCAAAGCCTAAACGAAGGCTGGGAACAAATGACCCGGCTGGGGAAGATATCTGTCCCAAGCTTAAGAGATGGAGATTTATGTCTTCTACAAAGCCCAAGATTGAGGCTAAAAGGGTTTTACTCAACAAGAGAGTGTGTTTATCGGTCCCGTATGAAGCCCAGGATTATGGCTAAATAAGCTGGAGAAATCATCATACCTAAGAGGAATCTGACTTCTACTAGGGGAAATCCTTATACCAGACCTGCGAGGAGGCTGGAAAAGATTGACTCAACAAGAGAGTGTTTTTATCTGTCTTGTACAAAGCCCAAGATTGAGGCTAAACAAGCTGGAGAAATTATTCTACACAACTTGGGAGGAGGCTAGCTCCTGTTAGGGGAAATCATTGTACAAAGTCTAAGAGGAGGGTGTTGACTCAACAAGAGAGTGTTTTTATCTGTCTCGTACAAAGCCCGGGATTGTGGTTGAAATGATTGACTCTACAAGAGAGTGCTAAAAGGTGATTGACTCAACAAGAGAGTCTGAAAATGTGATTGAGTCAACAAGAGAGTCTTGAAAAGTGATGGACTCAACAAGAGAGTCCGAAAAGGTTAGCTCCGCTGGGGTGAATCACTGTACAAAGCCCAAGAGGAAGAGGAGGCTATCTTTCTGCTGGGGATTATTGAGATCCCTAGCCAGGTCCAAGTGGGGAATCAACTCTTGCTGAGGATTATAGAAGAATTGAGGTATCAGATGCCTTAAAGTTCTGATAGTGTTGTATTGATGATAAACTGACCCTGGCTTGGGGATTTTCAGGAGGGGGACTGGGTTTTAGCTCTGCTGGAGATTGATCCAGAGTGACCGGGGTTTCTCCTATGTTTGTAGGGAACTTGAGAATGTCTTTGAGACTCAAGAGGATTAGACTGTCCAAGTCTACTAGTGTGGAAGAGTTTTATCTTTTGTATGATGCCCAAGACGAGACATGGGCATTAAGGGATGAGAATCAACCCTAAGTCCGAGTTTTGACACTGGGAAGACTACTCTAGCAAAGGATGACTAAGTTCTGTCTTATACCTTTAAGAGGTCGTCAGGATCCTTGTATTAAACCCAAGAGAAGGCATGAGAACTTCTAAGAAGCCGGAGGGTCCTTGTACAATGCCCAAGAGGAGGCGGGGATGCTTTTAGGAAGCCTGTGGGTCCCAAACCGAGAGAAGTTCAAGAAATACTATTAACCGAGAATAGATCATTTAGTGAAAGTTCGAGGTTTGAAGAAACTCAAGAGATGCCATTCACCGAGAATAGATCAACTTTGGGGAGTAGAATTTATTTGACAATTTCAAGGGGTGACAGTCTGAGAAAAGGTTCACGAAGAATACTGCCTTTCTGTTTGTTCCTTATTGTCTAAGCCCAAGAGAAGGCAAGAATGTATATGGAAATCCTATGGGGATCTAGTTTTGTTTGTATTTAAGAGTGACCAACAGGGCTTTACCTAGTTCTAGACCTAGTTGCCGGGGAAAACTCTAAATAACTACACTAGTATATATACAGTTGATATATGACAAGTATAAAAAGGGTATGAAAGAAGACTAACAGTGCGCAGCTTCCCGCAATACAGTTATATATATATATATATATATATATATATATATATATGAAAGCGGGTAAAGGAAAGCCGATAAAAACTTACAGGCGAGCAAGCTTCTATGCTGTATTGTTAGTTGTTCAAAGAAATTAAAGAAAGTTTTGATAACAACATGTATATTGAATCTAAATAAAAAGGGAAGTTGTTTCTGAAAAGATTATTGGGGCTTATACTCAAGGAGAGGCCCAAGGTTTAACGGTGATCGCACCGTTATTTTGAATATTGTATATGGACTTATACAACGACTAAGACCCAAATTATTTTATTTACAAAGAGGTGGGACTTACACTTTGTCAAGAGGCCCAAAGTATTTTGAAAAAAAAAAGAAAGATGGGACTTACAACACGAGGGGAGGTCCAAATTATTTTTCTGTTTGAAAATGGCGATTGCGCCGAGATTTTTTAATGCATAGGGACTTATACAATGTCTGGGGCCCTAAATGGTTTTGGTTAAAAGGGGATTGGGTCTTACACTCTATTAGAGGCCCAAAAAGTTTGAAAATGAATAAAGATGGGTCTTGTAGCTCAAGGAGAAGCCCAGTTGATTTTGTTAAAAAAGGCGACAACCGCACCGAACTTTTAAAAATATACAGAGGGACTTATACAATGTGTGAGGCCCAAAATTATTTTTTTTACATAGGGGTTGGGTCTTCCACTCTATTAGAGGCCCATGAGTGTTTGAAAAAGATTGATGAGGGTGGAATCAATCAAAACCCTAATTTTGTTAAAAAAATGGAATTAATTTTGATTAAAAATTAATAAAATCATTCAAAACATGTGAGAAATGAGTTGTGATTTTGGCTCAATGTTTCAAAAATCATGTTTTTATCCACAAAATGATTGAAACCCATTCAAGTTTGGAAAATCAAGAGAAAGAAAATTTTTAAAATGTAAAAAAAACAAATAAAAATTAATTATTTGCAAAAATATCAAATATATGAAATAAAAAATATTTTTGGGAAATTTTTGCAAAATAAAATATTTTAACATTTTTGTGAATTTTGAAAATAAGAATTAACTCAAAATCATTAAAATTCAGAGAGAAATTAATTTTTGAATTAATTAAACGAAATAATAAATATTCAAAAATTCAAAAGTTTGAAAAAGGGCGCCAAGAACACCTTGGTTTTGCCCGCGTGCCCTGTTCTTGGCTGATTTACATTTTCTCATCAATCTCACTGAATACTTGATGAAATCACACAATCCACATATCAATCTGCTCGTTTTCAACTCACGATCATGTCTATGGTCTTTAATTTCATTTATTTTAAGAATGGAATAAGAAATCAAAGAGAAACCTCAATGTCGCTCCTGGGATTTTCATCCAAGTACAAACGCGAAAGTGGCGCGGAAACAGAGTCGCCAGCAATGTGTATTTATCCCAAGAGAGGGAAAGGAAACACTACGTAAACCTGAGGGAAGGAAAGAACGAGGTCTCGTGACCAAGAGAAATGGGTAAGGGAGTCGGTTACGCGAGGGGAAGGTATTAGCACCCCCACGCGTCCATCGTACTCGATGGGATCCGCGATTGTTGTCTCGATCAAAGGGTGTAAGGAACTGGAAATCAACTGCTAACTGGAGAACTGGAAATGAAAGATAGAAAGGAGAAGGGAGGGGAGAAATAAGTGACTCGATAGGACATTATCGTTGTCCTAGGCCTACGTATTCCCTTAGTGCAATGGGAAAGTCAGAGTCAATGTAGTTCGACGGACTATAGGGAAGGTTACTCGTCGAGATATCGCATCTCGTGGTTATGTATCTTCAATCAGACGAGAAAGAAGAATCAGAGCAAATGTAGTTCGGCTCAACAAGGGTTGCTTTGTTTGTGTTTTTTAATGGAAACGTCAGAGTGCGCATTCCAGCAGATAGGTGTTGCAGCTCGCTATAGGGAGACTTAGGCGTTACCTGTTTATGGTAGAACGGACATGACGAGTCCTTAAGAATGGAATGAAGGAGATGAGAAGAGAATTGTTTGTTTGTTTTTGTATTTTGAAAAGAAGTGTTTTTATTATTTTGTGTTTACAACGCATATTGTATTTAAGTCTTTCACGTAGGATAGAATTCCTCGCATATCGACCCAAGACGAGACGTATGATAAACATTCTAAAAAGTCAGAGAAGACCCCTCACTATCTTATTCTCACATGAAAGGCTCAAATACAATATATGTTATGCCTTTATTAGATGTTTTGCTTTTTGTTTTGAGGTGAGGAGAAGAGAGACTCAAAGGTTAAGAAAGGTAAAAGTCTAAAGGGAGACTAACAATCCTAAGAGTTATCATGCTTGGATGTTCCTAATGGTTAAGTGTGGTTTAGAAACCTAAGTCTAAAAGAAAAGAGAAGAAGAGTGAGTTCTAACTTACTTCAAAGATTGAAGTTAAGTTAAGAACTCAAAGGGATGAAAGCAATGAAATGTCAAAGAAGCATAAGATGCTTATCACAATCACAACTTGAAACCTTAAAAGAGATAAGAAAAGAGGTTGTATGTGGGTGCTCTCCCACACACTTGACTTACCATTAGCTCCTGGAAATGTTAGCAAAATAATTTACAAGTGAAGAAATAAGGAGAAAAGAACAAGTAAGAATCAAACAAGTTAGGAACTAAAGAAGAAAGATCCTAAAGGTTGAGAAAGCTTCTAGGTCAGAACTTATACCCTAAGAAAGTCCTCTAAGGTTAAGAGATCAAACATAAACAAACTATGCACTAACAATGTCTTAAACAACATAGAAATACACCATAAAAGTAATTAATGAAAGATGAATGATTATGCAAGATGAACATGCACTAATGCCTAATGAAATGTCAAATCCAGAATCATACATCATATATGAATGTCCTATAATGCATATGAATGGGCATACAAGTTATGAAAATGAAAGATCAAGTATAAGAAGTTAGATGAAGAAGAATTGAGAAGAGAAGAAACAAGTTTCACTTAAAGAAAAGAAGTAACATGGAACACAAGTTAAAGTGGCAAACCAAAAATGGATGAACATGGATCATAGATCAGTACCAAATGACATTTAAGATGTAATTATAATGCAAGAATTAATCATACAAGATGCATATGCAAACCACATTAAAACTAGTTAAGAAAGAAAGATGAATAAGGTCAAACATAAACAAGTATGCAAGATGATATAAATGAACATTTAAATGCATGAGATGATTATGGGTCAGTAGCATATCAAATATGAGATGCAATTAGAATGCATGAATAGGCATTGATGATTCAAGTACAAGTCATGTTAATGGTTAGAAGAGAAGAGAAGTGAAACTAGGTCATAAGAAATCAAGTAAGGATGTATTTAGAACATATACACAATCCAAATGAAAATACAATGCAAATGACTTATGATTCACATCAAGGGACCTATAACCTCCTAATGAGGTCCTATAATCTCACACAAAGCAAACCTAATAAGATGGCACAAGTGCCTTCTCAAACTATGCTAGAAAGAAGTAAAAGAATGAACACAAATGTTACTTCAAACACAAGGCATCAAACAATTACCAAACCAAATTATAAAATTATGAAAGTAGGTCAAAAACCACCTAAGTCAAAGACAAAACATACATCAAAATATCATGGTAAAATTCAAAAGGGAACATGCTCAAACCAATCCACAAAGTCATATTGAAACACATCAAAAGAATGCACAAAGATATACATGAGAATTAATGATAAAATGACTTTAAAAATCAAACAAAAATATTTTTAGACACTTAAAAGTATTGTTTAATCATGGAAAAAAGAATAAGTGCAAAATATTATGTGAGTCAAGATAAATAAAATTGAGAAGTTCAAATATCAATGAAGAAGATCATTTAAAAAGAAAATAAAAGGAAATTATGAAAATATAAGTAAAAATAAATAAAATCAGAATTAAAAAATGTAGAAAATTATTTAAATGTGTCTTGATGTCATGTGAATTTATTTGGAATTTTAGAATGCAATTGGTATTTTTAAGAAAATAAAATCAAAACAATATAAACAAAGAAATTAAAAGGAGAAAGAAAATATGCAGGGAGTGCGAACATAGTACAAGCCATGTTCAAATGTCATTGGGCTTAAAAGCAGGGTGTGTGAATAGCAGTTATGATCCAAGTCCAATAACACGCGTAGCTCACAGAATTAAGGTGTGCCTTCAGTCAACAGTTGACTCAATCTTAGCCACATGATGCAAGTCAATCAGATCAATAATGAAAGTAATCAAATCTAAAGGTTCACATACAAAGCACATCATAACAAACATGCACGCACACACATGAAATGAGTCAAAGTCAAATTATGAAGAAAAGAGAGGCACGCGTGAGGCACATGCCTCATTAATGCGTTGGCAAGCTCCTGGCCTTTGGATCAAACACAAATCAACGGACGCGTTTTAAAGTTACAAAACCCTAGCCTGAAAATCTTACCGACCGGAGAAGGACCTCCGGTCATCTTCTCCAGCCAACCTCCGGCCACTGCAAAACTCAAAACCTCCCAGAAATTCACAAAATGTATACCAAAAGAAAGCTAAGCTCAAGAGGAACACGAATTCATCAATAAAAATCACATATCAAGCTTGTACAGAGAGAATCGAAGGGGAGAAGTTTTGCCCTAGTTTTTGGATCTAAGCTTCTAACAAGCTCTATCAACTAGCCAGAGTTCAAGAGCTTCTAATAAGCTGAAATCAACATAAAACAAGCTTAGAATCAGTGAATTCGTGCAAGAAAATTTTGAACTGAAACCTGAAAATTGATGAATCTTGAGATTAAAAGAAGGCCAGAGAGGAGGATCCTGAGCTTCTTGTGCTTGATCTGAGCAAAATAAATGCTTATAGTAGCTTGATCTTGAGGATAACAGAGAGATTCAAACTTGAGATAGATACTACACTTGGAAGCTTCACTTGTTCTTGATCCAAAACTCCAAAAGATGAACAATGAATGAAGATGATGTTGAATTCGTATGAAGAGAGAGAGAGAAAACTCAGGGAGAATTTCAGAGAGTGAAGTTGGTGAAAATGTGAAAAAATAAAGTCTCTCTCAAAGTTAGTTAGAGTGAAGCTTTTATATCCAAGGTTAGTTTCTAACTGTCTTAGTTGACAGTTAGAACTATGGTTGAGTTAAAATGGTGGTGTCAAGCAATGAAGGGGTGTGGCTGTAAACTGAAATGAGATAAAGAGTGAACTCGTGTGTGTTGTGATTGTTCATGTTGTATGATGAAAAGGAATGATGATGATGGTATGATATGTTGTTACAGCATGGCCACCTTGTTGAACAAGTTTACTTCCTTCCCTTTCATGTATGGAGCAGGTTATGTACATGTATGGCATGTGGGATGTTGGTCCAAATGAGGTAAAGAGTGGAAATGTGGAGGTACACGCGTGTGAATGTGAATTAGCTAACAACAACAAATGCCAACCACTTCTAATTTTTGCAGCCAAGACACAATGGAAGTGTTAATGTTTGGGGATGAAGTTCTCTCATGTTGATGGATGAAATGGTGAGTTTTTGGTATCAATGGAAAGATGATTTATCATAGAGCAAGTTTGGTATTAATTTTAAGTTGAATAGAAGCTTGAAAAGTGGTAGAAAATAGCTTAGAACATAAGAAACCAACACTGCATCATAGGCGTGCCAAGTTTCCTGCAGGCCTAGTCATGAACCTAAGGATTTTTCAGTGTGAAGCCTCCATGTTTGGACCACTATAACCCCTTCATAATTTGTTCAAGTGAGAAAATGTCCAACATCAAAGTTAAAGAGGACATGGAGATGAACAACTTTGATGTTCAATATTTTTCCATTTAGAACCTCCATCATTGAGAAAATTAGCTTGACATTTGGCACACCACATGCTTGATGAAATTATGGCCGAGTGCCTTGAGATTACCTTGTCATGACCTAGTTTTTGCCTTGGTTTTGTCAAACTTTGATTGATCATAACTCCCTCAATTTTGATCCAATGGAAGACTTCTTTATATGGATTTGAAGCTTAAGATGTGATCTTTGATTGGCTCAACTTAGGCCTAAAGTTTGAAGCTTTTATCTTGAAGAAATAATGCCTTGAAGTGCAGTGCAAAATGATTCAAACTTGCCATTTTTGGAAACCCTAAATTTCTAAAAATGGAAACTTGGTACAATTCTTGATTTTATATGAACCTCTTGAGATTTCTTGATCAAATCTTGTCCAATGAACATATTAACTTGAATTTCATGAATTTGACCCAAAAAGGTCAGGAGTTGACTTTTCCTTCTGCACAGTTGACTTTTTCATCAATTTCTTGATTCTCAAGCAACTGACCAATTAAACCTCTTCTGAATAGAACCAATGGGCAATCTTCCATCCTTAGATACTTGATATCATATAGAAAACATTGAGATCAAGTTTGAACCAAAATTTCATCAGGAGACTGCTTGAATCACAAACCCTAGTTTGGACTGTTTTTGCTAGGAGATGATGAACTGTCCAACTTCTTGGTGAATTCTCTTCTTCCAATGACTTGTGGGATCAATTGAGATCATATGAGTCATAAGAGACTCTTTAGGCTTGCTTGAAGACCTTAGGCTTTAGCTCTCCTGCTTTGAATAGTCAATGCTCTGAAATCAACTGATCACATGCCCTTTGCAACTTGTATGAGATATGAGATGAAATGAGATATAAATGCAATGCAATGAAACATAAGCTATGTAATAACAAGAGGGCAAATTTTGGGGTGTTACAGCTGCCCCTATTCAATCATTTGTGAACCCGAGAAGGATGAAAGCAACGGCTGTTCAGACAATCAAGGTGAATTGTGATTGAATACCAAAACAACCAGAAAATTTGCACGCTGAATGAAGCAGAAAAGTGATATAAACCCTTCTAGAAGTATCAGTAAATAACTGCATAGATTGATACGACGTGTGTCGAAATAGGGATACGGACGATTATCAATGATCATACGGACGAGTACGGAAAGAAAACACGGACGGGTGTTTAGGTCAACGATGCGAACAAGCAACGGACTATCATCAGAGGAACACGACGAGTGACCAGGTCGATGATACGAACGAGTATCGGATGATGATTAAGAAAAGGAACACACACAAGTGTTCAGGTCAATGATACGAACGAGCATCGGACAATCATCAAAGGAACACAACGAGTGACCAAGTCGACGATACGAATGAGTATCAGACGATGATTAAGAAGGGAACACACACAAGTGTTCGGGTCAACGATACCAACGAGCATCGAACAATCATCAAAGAAACACGACGAGTGACCAAGTCGACGATATGAACGAGTATCGGACGATGATTAAGAAGGGAACACACATAAGTGTTCAGGTCAACGATACGAACGAGCATCGGATAATCATCAAAGGAACACGACAAGTGACCAAGTCGACGATACGAACGCGTATCAGACGATGATTAATAAAATATGGACAAGTATCTCAAAGGTCAATATGGACGAGTATTGGCTTAAAAGTTCAAACACGAACGGGTGTTGAAAAGGGTCAATACGAACGGGTATTGAAAATAAAGGACTCAAACACGGACGGGTGCTGAAAGAACACGGACGGGTGTCTCAAAGGCAATACGGACGGGTATTGAAAAATGAAAGTTTGTAAAGTGATCTCACTGGGGATTAAAAAGCTAAAAAAGACACGGACGAGTGTCTAAGAGGTCAATACAGACGGATATTGAGAATAAGGGGTTCAAGCACGGACAAGCGTTGAAAGGACACGGACGGATGTCCAAGGTCAATACGGACGGGTATTGAATTAACATTGTATGATCAAGTGTTGTAGTAAGCTTTGCTGGGGTTGCATGGCAATGTTTTGTCTGTGAATTACTCTGGCTTGCAGGTAAACGGTTGAACCTGGCTTATGTTTCGTATGCATATGTTTGAGTTTTGCCGTAATGCTCCATATCAATGGAATGCTACGCTTTAGAGAATGCAAATGTCATGATATATGCAAATGCAAAAGAGACTCCAGACGAGGAATCCAACTCCGTGGGGAAAAGATCATTGTTCGATCCTTCAATTGCTCTGTGGGGATTAACCCTTCTGCCGGGGATAACGCTTGCCACAAATTGCCAAAAATAAATTGGCTTGTAGATGCGCTGAGGTGTGATGATCCTGTTGAAGAAGTTTCCACTGGAATGAATCCGCCCTAGAGAGAGATTATTCTGCTCATGGAACTTCGCTGGAGATGAGAACTTTCTGAATGACGTTCTGCTGAGGAAAAATATTCATTAAAACTCTGCTTGGGGATCTATCAAACCCAAGATCCTTTGCTAGAGATAATCAGCCTTCTGACTCAGCTGGGAAATCAGCCACTATTATCGACACAAAAAAGCTTGTAGCTGTTGGAACTACTGAATGGGAGAATCGACTTAATAAGATACAATGATACCCAGTGGAAATTAACTTGTCTATATCGAATCGTCGTGAGCGACCGTCGGCCGAATGATGGACTCAATCAGTAAAAGTTGTGATAAAAGGGTGACATGTGAACCCTTTCCTGAACATGATTGCCCCGGTATTCTGCATAGGGATAAGTGATTACTCGTTTGGAAGACACGGTCCATGCTCTCGTATTCTGCTACCTGCAAGCAAAAGATATGCACATATGCCCCGTGCTGGATATGACTTCTGCAACTGAAAAAAATCTAACTTTGAACCATCACTTGTTGGGGAGAGCACCCAACAATGCTTTGTGCTGAAGATGACTTCATGTTAGGCTTCTGAATGTAAACCTGCAACAAAAGAAATGCACACATATGTCCCGGAGACTGCATGGTTTGAATCCACCGTCCGGGGTTAATCAACATTCAAAGAAATTTTAAATGTTTTCCCTGCGCATATTATTATAAAGCCTCATTTTCAACAATGCAATGTTTTTTGTCAAAAATTCGGACGTTTTTTGCAAACAAAACAGTAAAATGAAAACAAATACGAAGCTTTTTGACTGAATAACCAACTTTATTGATTGAAATGCCCAGAATAGGCAAGTACATCAAGAAGCAATCCCTGGAAAGAGGTGATCGCTGAAAATTGAGAAAAGAAACTATCCTAATGGCAACGTGAAAATGGTATTTCACTGAGTTTCAATTCTGCTATAACCAGTATGTCTTCAAGACTTTCTGATTATCTTCACTTTCTGAAGAGGATGATTGGACTGATTCCTATCCTTTGGAGATTGCCAGTTTGAGTGAAACGATGAGGCAGTACAGATGACTCAGATCGTACTTTTGTCTTAATCCCTCTTTTGCGTGGACCTCCCTTTTCGGGTTTTCAATCCACCGGGATACCCCTTCTTGCCCGAGTTGTCCTTGCGGATTTTCAACTCACCGGGTGTACAATTTTTTATTTATCCCTAATTTTTGCCCGAACCTATTTATTCAGTTTTTATGAATCGTCGGGATGCCCTTTTTTTCCTGGACTTTTTTCTTTCTTTCGTCCAACGGGTCTATTTATGTGAAGTATTTTTTGACTGCGTCTGAGTTGACTGGGGATGGAAAATCTTCACCATCCATGGTTGTAAGCATTAAGGCTCCGCCAGAGAAAACCTTTTTAACCACATATGGACCTTCATAGTTCGGTGTCCATTTTCCCCTGTGATCTGTGTTTGGAGGATGGATCTTTTTAAGTACCAATTCACCAACTTGATACTCCCGAGGTCGCACTTTCTGATCAAATGCCCGCTTCATCCTTCTCTGATACAATTGACCATGGCAAATAGCTGCTAATATCTTTTCCTCAACTAAGCTCAGCTCATTGAATTGGGTGCGAACCCATTCTGCCTCATCCAGTTTGACATCCATCATAACCCTCAGCGAGGGAATCTCAACTTCAACTGGTTGGACTGCCTCCATACCATACACAAGTGAGAACGGTGTTGCCCCAGTAGATTTCCTTACTGATGTTCGGTACCCATGCAAGGCAAACGGTAACATCTCATGCCAATCTTTGTAGGTCACCACCATCTTTTGTACAATCTTCTTGATGTTCTTGTTGGCCGCTTCAACAGCGCCATTCATCTTTGGACGGTACGACGAAGAATTGTGATGCTCAATTGTGAAGTCCCGATATAATTCTGCCATCATTTTGTTATTGATATTAGAACCATTATCAGTAATGATTCTTTCGGGCACTCCATAGCGACAGATGATATCACTTTTTAGAAATCTGGCTACCACCTGCTTAGTGACATTAGCATAAGACGCTGCTTCCACCCATTTAGTAAAGTAATCAATAACGACCAAGATGAAGCGATGGCCATTGGAAGCAGTTGGCTCAATCTTTCTAATCACATCAATGCCCCACATTGCAAAGGGCCAAGGAGAAGACATGACATTCAACGCACTCGGAGGTACATTCACTTTATTCGCATAAATCTGACATTTGTGGCATTTGCGGATGTATGAACAATAGTCTGCATCCATAGTCATCTAGTAATACCCCGATCTCAACAATTTCTTTGTCGTTGCATGTCCTCCGGCATGGGTACGGAAAGATCCTTCATGCACTTCTTGCGTTAACATGTTTGCTTCGTGTCTATCCACGCATCTGAGCAAAACCATGTCAAAGTTTCGTTTGTACAACACATCCTCATTCAAGAAGAAACTACCAGCTAACCTCCTCAGAGTCTTTTTATCATTGTTGGATGCTCCAGCCGGATACTCTTGACTCTCCAAGAAGCATTTGATATCATGAAACCACGGCTTGTCATCAAACACTGCGTCAACAGCAAACACATGTGCAGGCCTATCAAGACGAGACACCTCAATTTTGGGCACATGGTATCACCAATTCACTTGAATCATGAAAGATAATGTTGCCAAAGCGTCAGCCATTTGATTTCCATCTCGAGGTATATGGTACAATTTCACTGTTGTAAAGAAAGTCAACAGTCAAAGCATTCGACGGGTCCAGAAAAATAGTTATCGGCGAAGTTGATCTTCCCATAACTATTGGACCTCACACTTTTCAAGTCACTTTCCAGGTCATGGATATTCGGGCAACGTACAGTTGTTTATTAGGAAGACCTTGGATACATCAGGCTGGAGCGGTCACGTCAACCCTCCACCAAAAGCTAAAGTTCGTCAAGAACGATCAACTTGTCACAGTTTGTGGGGAACAAGCCTTGCTTGTAAGCAGCTTGTCATCACCTACATGTGTAGAACCCGAGGAGGTTATTGGAACGCAGTTCCAAGCATTATCGGTTGGCAAGAACAATCATTTCAAAGGAGGAACCTCAATTTCCTCATACAAAGATGCTATCAAAGCGGTTGAGAGTACCGATACAACAGGATGGGGACAGCTTGTCATTCCTATTGATAATAAAACAAAGAAGGGCCTTGGTTTTTCTGCAACCTGTACCCAGGCAGCTGCCAACGATGAAAGTCTTCATCCCCTTCAAAACTTCTTCCACAGTGGAGGTTTCCTTCACCTAGTGTCTCAGACAGTTCATGCTATCAATGAGGAAGATCCCTCTGACCCAGATGAAGAATGGAAGTCCTACCTTAATGAGGACGGTTATATGTCTTAGGAAGAGGTGCCTATGCCTTTTTGCTTTCCTACAGAAAGTCTGAGATTTATACCAAGATCAGATGTCGAAATGATCTACGGAGATTGTGATCCGGAAGGATGCCGTGCTCCGCCAAATTCATTAGAGGAGGACACTCTGATGAAAGAAAATTTTGACTACAACTACTATGGCCCAATGGATGGTCTGCCAATGTGGCAACCTTATCCAGGAAACTTGGGGCAAGAGAGTCAGCCGAACAATGAAAATCAGTTGACCGTCATTGAACGGAATACCTGTATCCCCACCATGTCATGGGATCAACACTCAGGTCATTCAGAAACTACTCAACATGAAGATGAATTTGCAATGTTTGCAGGACTTGAATTCATCAACTATGCTTTTCCTGAGGTCAACGTCATCAAGAGAGATGACTCCTCCAGTTCCAAAGAAGTTTGGGACACTCTGGGAGAACCAAGTGGAAAGTTCGACTTTATGGTCAAGTACACCGCTCCCGAAAGCTCTCGTATTAGGCTCGAGGATATCCAGACACCTGGATGGGGAGATACACCTAAGAGCACAAATGCTATGCAAAATGCAACAGAGGAATTCTCCTATGACAATTATGCCTGGGAAACAGATTCCAACGATCCTGCTCCACCGAAAATCAGCGTTATTTCTGAAGACAAATCAAGGAAGGTGCCAAACTTTGTGATTCACTGAGGAGTTTGCCGCCAATGGGTTGCTGTCGAGGTTCCGAAGGTCGTTCATCAGTCAAAGTAATTGCCATCTTTAACCTTTCACCCTGCCCAGGTGAAACGGATGTTTTGATAGGGCTCACTTTCTGTAAATTTCCCTCTTCGCTTTGTTCGAAGCGACAGAGTTTTGTTTTATAGGGCTGTAGTTTCAAGGATTGACTTAATCATAAATAAAATAACGTCGTTCTGTAATTTCCGCATTAATTGATGTTTTCTCTTTTTGCTTTTTCAGAAAATGGTAATCCTAAAAAATAATTCAATAATAAAAACAAGTAGTAAAATAAAACACTGCACACACTTGCATTTTCTCTATCTCTTCAAAACACGAATCATCACGTCATGCAGATTGCTTGTTTTACACCCCGTTGAAACATACGATCCGATGCCTTCTCCCAACTTTGAGTTCCCGGTATTCGAGGCTGAAGAAGAAGATGACAACGAAATTCCAGAAGAAATCTCCCGACTACTCAGACAAGAGGAAAGGTCTATTGAACCTCACAAAGAGCCGTTGGAAACGGTAAACCTGGGTTCAGAAAAAGAGAGAAAAGAAATCAGGATTGGGGCACTGCTCAGTCCAACTGCTAGAGAGGGTTTGATAAAGCTTCTCAACGAATTCCCCGATGTATTTGCTTGGTCCTATCAGGATATGCCAGGGTTGGATACCAGCATCGTGGAACATCACTTACCGTTGAGATCGGAATGTCCTCCAGTAAAGCAAAGGTTGAGACGCACTCACCCGGACATGGCCATCAAAATCAAAGAGGAGGTACAGAAATAGATTGACGCGGGTTTCCTCGCTACGTCTGAATATCCTCAATGGTTAGCCAACATCGTACCCGTTCCCAAAAAGGACGGAAAGGTCAGAATGTGTGTTGATTACAGAGATCTGAACAAGGCAAGTCCAAAGGACGACTTTCCTTTACCACACATTGACATGTTGGTAGACAGTACAGCAAAGTTCAAAGTTTTCTCCTTCATGGATGGATTCTCGGGCTATAATCAGATCAAAATGGCGCCAAAAGACATGGAGAAAACTTCGTTCATTACCCCATGGGGTACCTTTTGTTATAAGGTAATGTCGTTCGGTTTGAAGAACGTCGGGGCAACCTATCAAAGGGCCATGACTACTCTGTTTCATGACATGATACACAAAGAAATCGAGGTATATGTTGATGATATGATTGCAAAATCAAAAACAGAGAGTGAGCACATTGAACATCTGTCGAAATTGTTCGAACGTCTAAGAAAATTCAAGCTCCGCTTGAATCCCAACAAGTGCACCTTCGGTGTCCGTTCAGGGAAACTACTAGGGTTCATCGTTAGCCAGTAAGGAATTGAGGTTGATCCTGACAAGGTCAAGGCCATTCAAGAAATGCCTTCTTCGAAAACTGAAAAACAAGTCAGAGGATTCCTGGGATGTTTGAACTACATCTCCAGATTCATATTCCTTATGACCGCCACTTGTGCGCCGATCTTCAAGTTACTGAAAAAGAACCAAGACTGCGTTTGGATAGAAGATTGCCAAACCGCCTTCGACAGTATTAAGGAATATCTGTTGAATCCTCCGATTCTATCACCTCTAGTGGAAGAAAGACCACTGATCATTTACCTCACAGTCCTAGAGGACTCAATGGGATGTGTACATGGCCAACAAGACGAAACCAAACGGAAAGAGTCTACCATTTACTATCTAAGCAAGAAATTCACCGACTGCGAAACTCGGTACACGATGCTCGAGAAAACTTGCTGCGCTTTGGCTTGGGCAGCCAAACATCTTCGCCAATACATGATTCGTCATACTACTTGGTTGGTCTCTGAAATGGATCCAATCAAGTATGTCTTCGAAAAACCTGCTCTTACGGGAAGAATTTCCCGTTGGCAGATGTTGTTATCAGAATATGACATAGAGTACCATGCTCAGAAAGCCGTTAAAGGAAGTATTTTAGCCGATCATTTGGCTCATCAACCGATTGACGATCAAGAATCAATCGGGTTTGACTTCCCAGACGAAGATGTCATGTATCTAAAAATGAAAGACTGCGATGAACCGCTACCCAGTGAAGGGCCAGAGCCAGGTTCCCAATGGGGGCTTATCTTTGACGGAGCAGTCAATCATTATGGAAACGGAATTGGGGCAATCATTGTTACCCCTCAGGGTACCCACATTCCCTTCACCGCTCGACTTACGTTCAAGTGTACAAATAATGAGGCCGAATACGAAGCTTGTATTATGGGTCTCGAAGAAGCGATTAATTTAAGGATCAAGAACTTGGACGTATACGGCGACTCAGCTTTGGTTATTAATCAGATAAAAGGAGATTGGAACACATACCAATCAGGATTGATTCCTTACAAGGACTACGCAAGAAGGTTGCTACCTTTCTTCAACAGAGTTGAGTTTCATCACATCCCTCGTGATGAGAATCACATGGCTGATGCATTAGCCACTATCTCTTCCATGATTAGTGTAGGTCAATGGAATGACATACCTAAGATCGACATAATGCGCCTTGAACGGCCCGCTTACATTTTCACGATTGAAGCAGTCATAGACGACAAACCTTGGTATCATGATATCAAATGCTTCCTTCAGAAACAAGAGTACCCATCTGGGGCACTCAGAAAAGACAGAAAAACCCTCAGAAGATTGGCTGGAAACTTCTTCCTGAGCGGTGACACTCTCTATAAGAGAAATTTTGACATGGTCTTGCTCCGATGCGTCGACAGACCAGAAGCAGACATGCTTATGAAAGAAATTCATGAAGGATCCTTTGGCACTCATGCCAACGGACACACAATGGCGAGAAAAATCCTGAGAGCAGGGTACTATTGGTTGACAATGGAATCCGACTGCTACAAGTACATGAGGAGGTGTCACAAGTGTCAGATATACTTCGACAAAATTCATGTACCGCCATCCCATCTCAAAGTTCTCTCTTCCCCATGGCCTTTCTCGATAAGGGGAATCGACATGATTGTCATGATTGAGCCCAAGGCTTCAAACGGATATCGGTTCATCCTGGTAGCCATTGACTACTTCACCAAGTGGGTCGAAGCAGCATTGTATGCTAATGTAACCCGACAAGTGGTGGTCCGATTTATCAAAAACAATATCATCTGCCGTTATGGTGTTCCAAGCGAGATCATTACTGATAATGGATCTAACTTGAACAATAAGATGATGAAAGAGTTGTGCGCAGAGTTCAAGATCGAACATCATAACTCATCTCCCTACCGACCCAAGATGAACGGAGCGGTAGAAGCGGCTAACAAGAACATCAAGAAAATCGTTCAAAAGATGGTTGTAACCTACAAAGATTGGCACGAGATGCTACCCTTCGCTCTTCACGGTTATCGCACATCTGTTCGCACTTCAACAGGGGCTACCCCTTTCTCTCTAGTGTATGGCATGGAGGCAATGCTCCCCATGGAAGTAGAGATCCCATCAATCCGAGTATTGATGGAAGCTAAGCTCACCGAAGCTGAATGGTGTCAAAGCCGACACGACGAACTGAATCTGATCGAAGAGAAGCGAATCACGGCACTATGCCACGGTCAGTTGTATCAACAGAAAATGAAGAGTGCGTTTGACAAAAAGGTTCAACCTCGTGTCTTCAGAAAAGGAGACCTCGTGCTCAAGAAGATACAATCATTTCTCACTGACTCCCGGGGCAAGTGGACTCCGAATTATGATGGCCCCTATGTGGTCATGAAAGCTTTCTCAGGCGGCGCCTTGAGACTTGCAACCATGGACGGAGAGGAATTTTCCTACCCCACGAATGTTGATGTAGTCAAGAAATACTTCGCCTAAACTAAAAAAAAAAATGTCTCGGTGGATTGAAAACCCGAAAGGGCGGTCCAGACAAAAGTTAGAGACATGAAAAATAATCATCCCGATGGATTGGAAACATCATAGAACAATCCAGGCAAAAATTAGGGATAATGGCAAGTAACTATGTTCAACAGAGGCAAGTCCCTCAGCAGCAGCAGTTACATCATCTGTCAGAAAAATCCAGTCAAGGTCATCTTCGACAGAAGCTCAGGATGCTCCGAATTCAAAGTTGATGAAAGGATAGTGGTCGTTATGTTTCAACGTAGCCCTTTTCCCTGTAAATTACCATTTTCAAACTTTGTATATACTCTTTGGAATCACGCGTTTGGCTGATCTCCATCTTATCAATAAAATTTGAGCCCTTGTGCTTTTGTTTGTACTTCTTATTTGTTTTAGCTTTATAGAACAACGTTGTTAACCTGATTAATGATTCTTGAAATAAAACAAAAATGAATTTACTGGTTAAAACTTTTTATGCTTTTAAAATAAAGATGGCAATTTCTTTTGACTGTTGAACATCAAAAGAACCTCAACCGCTTCTCTAGAAGTAAGCGAACTTCAAAGTGCAGAATCAAAGTACTCCTTCTAAGCTAGTACGCCTGAATGAAGGATCAACTGTGTCAGAGACCTTGTTTCGTCTGACACACCTCGGCCGAGTTCTTATCTCCTAAGCCTAACCAACATAGCTCCCGACGGGGACTATGTCTCCTAAGCAAGGTGGAATTGCTATTTCTGAACCAACGGTACTTCTTCGCCCCACGATGGCCGAGTATCCAGTCATGTTCATTTTTTAGTTTTTATGTCGCGTCAGTTTTGTCCGCATAAACATACATACATCATGCATTTTTTATTTTCATTCACATTTCATATTGCATCACTATCACTCTAGTCAGACTTGTCCCCTAGTGATAGAAGCTCTCTCAATCAAGTTGTCAGTTCTTGCCTCGTCAGGAAATACTATGTCTGAACAACCTCGCTTCTAGTTTATTTCTGGAAAGAAGTTGGTCCTTGACCACTTTGATAACTTGAACCTCTGAAAAGCCAGAGAAAACTTTCAGCAGATGTGACTCTTCGCCATTGAAGATGATATCCTTGCTTGCCCGGATTAAGGAAAATCTATAGAGAAAGCCTCGTAATCAGAGATTCGGCAGCATGCCAGTTTCGCTCCGAAAAGATCGCTGATGAAAAGGTCATCGGCACCTCAAAATTGGACCCCATCACATGGCATTTCTCTGGGAAGATCCCGAGAAAAGTATGATGTAAGATCCCAAGTGGAAACAGTCTCTCAAGAGACTCGCTTTCCCCCTAGTAGAATCGACAAATGGCGTCTCCAAACATAGAAGTTTGTGTACCTATACAATTCAGATGATTGGGTTCCCCAGCAAGTCTGACGTCAAAAATTTTTCCGTCAAATGGCATCTCCCCAGGAAAATTCGGCGAGAAGTTTGAGGAAAACCGCTACGAATAGCGTCCCTTGTCAATAAAGTTTATTGATAAAAGAAACTAAGACCAGTTTATTGGTAGGAAACCGGGATCGAGGGGAAGTTTACAACAGAAACTGAGACCAGTTCCTTGGTAGGAAACCAGGATCGAGGGGAAGTTTGTTTCCGCAACTAAGACCAGTTCCTTGGCTGAAGACCAGGATCGAGAGGAAGTTTACCTTTTCTAAGCATTATTGCTTAGCAAAAGAAGATGAATGCACAATGTCGCTCCCGGGATTTTCATCCTAGTACAAACGCGAAAGTGGCACCGAACAGAGTCGCCAGCAATGTGTATTTATCCCAAGAGAGGGAAAGGAAACACCGCATAAACCTGAGAGAAAGGAAAAGCATGGTCTTACGACCAAGAGAACTGGGTTCGGGAGTCGGTTACGCGAGAGGAAGGTATTAGCACCCCCACGTGTCCATCGTACCCGATGGGATCCACGCTTGCTTGTCTCGATCAAAGGGTGTAAAGAAAGGATACCGGAAAAGGAACTGAAAGAAAGAAAGGAGAAAGAAAAGAAAAGGAACGGGAAACAAATGTAGGGAAAATAAAAGAAGTGCTCGCATGGGCCCTACCCCATTGCCTACGTATCTCATCGGGAACATGAGAATCAGAGCGACGTAGTTCCCCTCACTAGGGATGGATTATTTGCATTTTTTAAGGAACGGCTAACGTTCTAGCTCAGGTGTTGCAGGCTCGCTGGTCCGAGTGCGTTACCATCTTGCAAGAGAACGAGTAGAAGCACGTTCATACGCTGAGACTGAGTGAGGTGAGAAAAGAATTCCCGAAGGAAAGACGTTATTGTCTTTTAAGAGTCTTTTCATTTGTTTGCATATGACAGTGTATCTGGATCTTAGCCATTGGAATGTGTACGTTCTCACATTCCAAGATGGAATGGGTAAGAATGCACACTAAGAGTGAAGAAGACCCCCACACTTAGTTCCAATTGTCAAGGTTCAAACACACTAGCATACTTGTGTTTATTAAGTGTTTTGTTGATTATGAAGTGAAGAAGTGTTTTTTATTATTTGCACCTTCAACAAGTATTGCATTTAAGTCCCTCATACAAGATCAAATATGTAACACATTGACCTAAGATGGGCCATATGCTACACATCTTAAGATTATAAGAGAAGACCCCTTATAATCTTTTCTTTATATGAAAGGCTCAAATGCAATAAATGCTTACCTTTATTAAGTGTTTTTGGGTTTCCTTTATAGATGAGAAGAGAGACTCAAAAGAAGGAGAAAGGTAAAATCTATGGGGGGACTAAGACACACCCTAGTATTAGCATACTTGGAAGTCCTATGGTTAGTGTGGTATGAGAAACCTAACCTAAAAGAAAAGAGAAGAAAGAGGGAAGAACACAACTTACTTCCAAGATGGAAGTTAAGTTAGTTCTAAAGAGGAAGGAAGAAAGTTATGAAGACAAAGCATTATGAAATGCTTAAACAATCACAAATTGAAAGATTAAAAGGTGAGGGAAAGGATTAAAATGTGGAAGCATATCCACACTCAAATGACTTACCATTAGCCCCTGAAAAGGTTAGTACACTTACTTACAAGTAAAGAAAGAACATAGAGTGAACAAATCAAACTCAAACAAATTGACAACAAAGTAAAATGAGATTGAATGCTATAAGAGCTTCCAAGTCAGAATGTACATCTCAAAAGGTTTTCACTAACATCAACATGTCAAACACAAACCAAGGGTACATAAACAAAGAATTAAAAACACAAGAAGTGTCTTATAAAAGAAGTAGAAAGAGAGTGAAGGAAAATGCAAAACAATTATGCAAGGATACCTCATGAGAGGTCATGGTCAGAATATGAACAACCTAAACATGTTCCCAAATAAGATCTTCAAACATCACTCAAATCATGCAAACCATTTCTCAATTCAATAAAGAACAAAGAAGAAAGATGAAGTGATGTGAATATGGTTCATACTTGTAAAGCAAATGACTTAAAGTGCAAGGTGAACTACAAACATACAAGGATGAGATCCAAATACTACAATCAGAAGTCAATTAGCATGCTATCAATCCTCAAACAAGACCTCAAATTATGGCACAAGTGCCTTCATGATCAAGCAAACCAAACATGAAGCATACATTCATAAAAAGAACAAGTTAAGATTCATGCTTCACACAAATAGCAAACATGCTTCAAAAATTATTATCTTCAACAATTAAACACCTTAAACATGTGTCATCAACATATCAAAGCCACAAGCAATGGATCAGAACCAAAGTCAATCAACAATAAGGTCAAGACCTCATGAAAGTTTCATGCATTCATGCTCAAAGCAACACATCCAAAGTCATCCAAAAAGACTTAACAAATCAAGCCATAAAGCTCAAACATACTTCAACATGCTACAAACATAATGCAAAAGGAAAGGGATCAAAAACACCTTTTATGATCAAGAACAAAAATGCACAAAACGGTATGTCAAATTAAGTATGCACAAAAATAGAAATTCAAAGGAAATAATGGAACGGGGGCAAAATGGTCATAAAAACAGAAAATAAAAACATGAAAAATTTCATAAATGTTTCAATGATGTTCATGAATTTTTGTTGAATTTTATGATATGTTTTGGTATTTTTAAAAATTAAAAATCAAACGTGTAGAAAGAAATAAAAATGAAAAATAAATGCAAAATGCAGGGGGTATGAACATAGCAATTGGATGGTGCAAATTCATTGGGCTTCCAAACAGAGGGGTGCAAATATCAATCTGACAAGGTCCATTTACACGCCAAACACAATAACAAGTGTGCACCATCAGTCAACAATTTTGACTCACTCACAACCATCAGATCAAGTCAAGGTCAAATAAAAGTCAAAGTACTCAAGATCAATGCATGCACGTGAGGACACATGCCACTTACCATGCACCACACCACACCATGCTTAAGTGAAATTCAGAAAAATGCACGTGAGAAGCATGTGAATTTTAATGTGCTGTCACATTTTGGAGCGTACGATCATGAAAAACACACGGCTGAGATTAAAACGCACACAAACCCTAACAGTTAAAGTCACCGGCCGGAGATGACCTCCGGTCATCTTCTCCGGCCAGCAGCCACCACCTGCAACTCACATTTTCTCCAGAAATTCACAAGCCATATACCAAACGAAAGCTAAGCTCATGAGGAACACAAATCCAACAACAAAATTCAGAGATCAAGCATGGATACAGAGAATCGAAGAAGAGAAATTTGCCCTAATTTTCAGTTCTAAACTCCTAAGGATCTCTATCAACTAGCCGGTTTCATATAGCTTCTAATAAGCACAAATAACACATCAACTAGTTAGAACAAGATAAAATCGTGCAAGCAAAGTTGGAGAGATTTTGGAACCTGAAACTTGAGGATCTTTGGATTTTTGAGAAAACCAGAGGTGAGAACTTGTTCTTGAACTTCTAGAACTTCAATTTGAGCAAAATAAATGCTATTTGGCTTTGAGAATCAGAGGAAATCTGAATCTGACATTGGAGATAACTGTGCTATTCAATGATTCATTGATGTCTTCTTGCTTGATTGTGAAGATTGAGGAAGAACTTGAGGAATTCGTGCAGGTAGAGAGAAAGTTCAGAGAGAAAGCTTGAGAGTGCTTTTGGAGTGAGAGTGAAAAAATGAGAATCCTCTCTGAAATTGTGAGTGTGATTGGAATATATATGTTGAGTTAAATCTGTTAACTGGTATGGTTAATTGAGTTGTGAGTGAGTTAAGTGAGTTGCCTCTAACTAACTGAGTCAAGTTAGTTAGGGCGAGTGGGTGAGGTTGTGATGTAGTGAAGAGTGTTCATGGTGTTATGGTAGAGCTGAGCAAATTGAAAATGAGAGAGGGAACAGTGTAGCAGCCTGGAATCTTGTGGTGCAAGTTTCCTTTTTTCCTCTTCTATGCATGGCATGACATGGTATGTATGTGTGTACGGGAATGTGTTGGTTTAAAAGAAGTAAGGGATGGTTGGTGTGGGATGTATGCGTGTGACTGCTTGAATTAATCCATCAACATCAACATTATTTTTCTGATTTGGTAGCAGCTATGACCAATGCAGCAGTGGAAGTTTAAGAGTGAATTTCTCACATGTTAATGGATGGCTTGAGGAGCTTTTGGTGTCATTGGAAAGAAGAAGTGTGATCCTACAAGTTTGGTGTGAAACAAGATTAGAAATGAGGCCTCTATCTGGCTCAAAAATGACCTGAAATAATAGACATCATGACTGGTGCAGGGCATGGCAACTTGAGTTGGACACGGCCATATGACTTGGGAAATTTTCAGCATGAGGCAACCATATTTGGGCTAGTATATCTCCATCATAGCTTGGTCAAACAAAAATTTGTCCAACATGAAACTTGAAGAAGACATTACAAGGAACATTTTTGATGTTGACAAGTTTTGAGAATGAAGCCTCTAACCATGCGAAAAATAGGTGTACATTTGGCCCACCAACTGTTTGTTAAAATGACTGCGCGCGTGCCCTGAAAATCTTGGTCATGACCTAGTTTTGAACCTACTTTGCTCAGACTTTGATCAATCATATCTCACTCAATTTTTATCCAATGGAGATGTTCCACACATGGATTTGAAGCTTAAAACAAGATCTTTTGTTGTGGCCGAGTGGAATTTTCATTTGGTGCTTCAATTTTAAATGGCCTTGGTTCAAACTCTGATGCAAAATGACCAAAACTTGCTATTTTTAGCAAACCTTCCTCTTCGAAAAATGGCAACTTTCCACATCTTGATTTTTTCATGATTCCTTTGGAGTTTCTTGACCAAATTTTGTACATTGGACATATGTAACATGAATTTCATGATTTTGGGCTCAAAAAGTCAAGAGTTGACTTTTTCCTCTGATTATTTGACTTTGCCCCAATTTCTCTGATTCTTGATCTTTCTTCCAATTGAACCACTTCTAAAACCAATTGAGATGCAATTTTCCACATACATACACTTAGGGACATATGGAATACCATGACATCAAGTTTTGTTCAAAAAACAGAGATACCCTGATTTAATTGGAAACCCTAATCTTGACCCCCTCTGGTTAGGAGGAAATTGCACATCTTCCAAATCCAAATTCCTCAGAGTATGTTGTGTATCCTCTTAAAGGATGATGAGAAATGCCACTTGAGAATGATTTTGAATCAATGAGCTATCTCTTTTGAGGATTTTCCTTCAATTTTTGGACTTCTTGCATAGTGTAGGATGTAATGCTTCACTCTCCTATTGAATCTCACCTTCTTGAGGTTGTGGAAGATCAATTGGGATAGCATGAGACATGAGAGACCTCTTGGCTTGCCTAGAGCCAACTTGATTGACCTTTTGTGCTTTGAATGATCTCTTGATTGTCCACCTCCCACCTGACCACATGCCCTAATGGTAAGAAGGATGCCATGCTTCATTTTTCTATGTTAAATGCAATGTAATGTTAATGAGGTGGATATGATATGATAAATGATAATGCCATGCTATGATGACAAAGGGGAGAGCAAATTTTGGGGTATTACAGCTGCCCCTATTCAAGCGCTGTAGACCTGAATGCCTGAAAGCAATTGCTTTCAGACTTTCAAGGTATATAGTGATTGAATACCAAATATAACCAAAAATTTGCTCTGGGTGATGAAGAAGAAAAGGGATATAAACCCAACGAGACTGCTGGATTGAACCTTCGATGAACCGTCGGAGAGATCTGTCTTTTGAATGACGCCAGACGACTACTAGCTTGCCACACTGCTGGTGGAGTTTAATAACGTCTTTTATGCAATTCCAGACGACTACTGGCCTGCCACACTACTGGTGGACTTTGATAACGTCTTTTGAACGACGCCAGACGACTACTGGCTTGCCACACTACTGGTGGACTTTAATAATGTCTTTTATGCAACTCCAGACGACTACTGGCCTGCCACACTACTGGTGGACTTTGCAGCTTCGTGCCACCCGAAGATGGACTTTTGCCAATCCACTGTTGGACTTTTGCCACCCGAAGACGGACTTTTGCCAATCCACTGTTGGACTTTTAGAATATGCCACCCTTAGATGGACCTTTCGCCAATCCACTGTTGGACTTTTGCCACCCGAAGACGGACTTTTGCCAATCCACTGTTGGACTTTTGCCACCCGAAGACGGACTTTTGCCAATCCACTGTTGGACTTTTAGCTGCTTTGCCACCCGAAGATGGACTTTTGCCAATCTCCTGTTGGACTTTTAGAATATGCCACCCTTAGATGGACCTTTCGCCAATCCACTGTTGGACTTTTGCCACCCGAAGACGGACTTTTGCCAATCCACTGTTGGACTTTTGCCACCCGAAGACGGACTTTTGCCAATCCACTGTTGGACTTTTGCCACCCGAAGACGGACTTTTGCCAATCCACTGTTGGACTTGTGCCACCCGAAGACGGACTTTTGCCAATCCACTGTTGGACTTTTAGAATTTGCAAAATTGTATTACTCTCTGCATCTGTGTCAGACATCTCTGCTGACTCTACTGAGGAGCAATGACCAATGATTTGACTTTGGAGACTCCTGAAAGGATAACCTCTCCACTGGAGAATGAATGAACAATCCGTCTGCTTCGAATTGCCGAGCTTGCCAAAAATAAATTGGACTTGAAGAATAATAAATCTGCCAGTAATCACTTCATCTGCTGGGGGAATGAATTCTGGTCACAGCGATTCCGCTGGGGATGAGAATTTCTTTGCATGGCGTCTTGCTAAGGAAGAAAAGTCGTAAAAAAACTCTGCTTGGGGATCTATCCAATCCAAGACCCTTTGTAGGGGTTATCAACCTTCTGACCCGGCTGGGGAAATACTGTACCATCCTTGTTGAGGAATAGATTCTGCCGATCTTATAAACCTCTGCGGGGAGAACAACAACTCAGCTGGGGGGTATTGCTGACAAGATTCGATGCTGACCTCTGTGGGGGATCATTACCAGAGACACCATCTTGCTGGGGAATCAGGGTTACTCGGCCGGGGACATACAAATCCTGGTTAGAACATTCCACTGCAACTTGCTGGGAAAGAGTCCTTAGAGATCTGTTGGGGAAACCCAAAGCAAATCCACAGTATTCTGCTGAAGGATATGACTGTCAAGCTTAGGATAAGTACCACAATGCCCCATGTTAGGCGAGCTTCCCTTTATACAATTCCGTTAGGGATGACGAGTTTATAACAAACTCTGCTGGCGGAAACTGCTTTGAAACGTCTCGTGCTGGGGAAAGCCTTTTGAGAGGATTTTACAGAAGACCAACTGTCCTCGAACTCTACTGGGGATGATCAACACTTCATGATGGGGAAACAAACATGCCCCATGCTTGGACAAACCAACAATTTGTCCCCGAAGAAGATGTCATAAGAGGATTTTACAGAAGATTTAGCCTCTTCAAACTCCTGCGACTTCGCTGGGGATAATGACCATCAGTTTCGGTGTCGACGAGACCACTCTTTTGGGGAACCTGTGACCGTTATCGACACAGAAAAGCTTGTAGTTGTTGGAAGGACTGAATAAGAGAATCGACTTAATAAGATACCACGATACCCAGTTGAGCTCAATTCGTTGATCGACCTGTTATGAACAATCGTCGACCGAACGATGAACGCCGATCTCCTTACCCATAATTGCCCCAGTCTTTTGCGTGGGGTGATTTATTGCTAGTCTTGTGCTTAAAATCATCTGCACCTGCTACCTGCAACAAAAGAATATGCCCACATGCCCCGAATATTGCGTGGCTAGAATCCACCATCCGGGAATATTCAACATTCGAAGTAATTTCAAATGTTTTTTTCTGCGCATGTTATTGCAAGGCTGCCATGTTTTCAAATGCAATGTTTTATCAAAAATTAGGACGTTTTTGCAAACAAAGCAATAAAACAAAAATAGAAAGCTTTTTACTGAAATTCAATTTATTGACTGAGAGCCCAGAATAGGCAATTACATCTGGAAGCAATCCCTGGAAAGAGGTGATCGCTGAAAATTGAGAAAAGAAACTATCCTAATGGCAATGTGAAAACGGAATTCCACTGAGTTTCCATTCTGTTATGACCAGTATGTCTTCAAAACTCCCCGACCTTGCCTTCTGAGGAATGATCGGACCGATTCCTATCCTTTAGAACGTCAGTTGTTCAAACGGTAATGGGGGATAGATAACTCAAACCGTAGTCATTCGCTTAAATCCCTCTTTTGTGTGGACCGCCCTTTCAGGTTTTCGATCCACCAGGATACCCTTTTTTGCCTAAGTTGCCCTTTCGGGTTTTCAACTTACCGGGTGTACAAAATTTTTTCAATTATATCCCTAATTTTTGCCCGAACCTTATTCTGTTTTTGGTTCGCCGGGATGCCCTTTTTTGCCTGGATTTTTTATTCTTATTATCCAGCGGGTCTATTCATGCGAAGTATTTTTTGACTACGTCCGAGTTGACAGGGGATGAAAAGTCTTCACCATCCATGGTTGTAAGCAATAAAGCTCCGCCCGAAAAGACCTTTTTAACCACGAACGGACCTTCATAATTAGGAGTCCATTTGCCCCTGTAATCTGTATTGGGAGGAAGGATCCTTTTGAGTACCACATCTCCGACTTTATAAACCCGAGGACGCACCTTCTGGTCAAATGCCTGCTTCATTCTGCGCTGATATAGTTGCCCATGGCATACAGCCGCCAATCGCTTTTCCTCAATAAGGCTCAACTGATCAAATCTGGCTCGTACCCATTCAGCCTCATCTAGCTTAACATCCATCATGACTCTGAGGGACGGAATCTCTACTTCAACCGGTAGCACTGCCTCCATACCATATACGAGTGAGAATGGGGTTGCTCCAGTGGACGTGCGTACCGACGTTCGATACCCATGCAAAGCAAATGGTAACATCTCATGCCAATCTTTGTACGTGACAACCATCTTCTGTACAATCTTCTTGATATTTTTGTTGGCCGCTTCGACCGCGCCATTCATCTTTGGGCGGTACGGAGAAGAATTGTGATGTTCGATTTTGAAGTCCCGGCATAACTCAGCCATCATCTTATTATTCAAATTAGAACCATTATCAGTAATGATTCTTTCGGGAACTCCATATCGGCAAATGATATCCCGTTTTAAGAAACGAGCGACCACTTGTTTTGTAACATTGGCATAGGATGCGGCTTCAACCCATTTGGTGAAGTAATCGATTGCCACCAAGATGAAACGATGACCATTGGAAGCTGTAGGCTCAATCTTTCCGATCATATCAATGCCCCACATGGCAAACGGCCAAGGCGACGACATGATACTCAACGGATTTGGAGGTACATGCACTTTATCTGCGTAGATCTGGCATTTATGGCATTTGCGGGCATATTTGCAACAATCTGACTCCATAGTCAACCAATAATATCCCGACCTTAACAACTTTTTAGCCATTGCATGCCCTCCGGCATGGGTACCGAAAGAGCCTTCGTGCACTTCAATCATCAACAAGTCTGCTTCATGTCTATCCACACATCTAAGCAGGACCGTGTCAAAATTTCTTTTATACAACACGCCATCTTTGTTCAGGAAGAAACTACCAGCTAACCTTCTCAACGTCTTCCTGTCTTTGGACGATGCCCCGGACGGGTACTCTTGACTTTTCAAGAAACACTTAATGTCATGAAACCATGGCTTGTCATCAGACGTTGCATCGACCGCAAACACAAATGCTGGTCTGTCAAGGCGGGATACCTCAATCTTAGGTACATGGTTCCATCCTTGCACTTTGATCATGGAAGACAAAGTGGCCAAGGCATCAGCGAACCTATTCTCATCTCGAGGAATGTGGTACAGTTTCACTGTTGTGAAAAATGTCAGCAATCTCCTCGTATAATCTCTATACGGCACTAGATTTGCTTGGTGCGTGTACCAACTCCCCTTCACTTGATTGATTACCAAAGCTGAATCACCGAATATATCAAGGGTTTTAATCCGTAGATTAATCGCCTCCTCGATCCCCATTATACAAGCTTCGTACTCTGCTTCATTGTTGGTGCATCCGAAAGTTATTCGGGCAGTGAACGGCATATGAACACCTTCCGGTGTGATAAGAACTGCTCCAACTCCGCACCCATTCACATTGACAGCCCCATCAAACATCAGACTCCATTTGGATTCAGGGTCTGGCCCCTCCTCCGGAAGTGGTTCCTCGCAGTCTTTAGCTTTGAGAAACATGATGTCCTCATCAGGGAAGTCAAACTTCATGGGTTGGTAATCATCAATCGGCTGTTGCGCGAGATAGTCGGACAAGATACTTCCTTTGATGGCCTTTTGTGAAGTGTACTGAATGTCATACTCTGTCAAGACCATTTACCACCGTGCAACTCTGCCTGTCAATGCTGGTTTCTTGAAAATGTACTTGATAGGATCCATTTTTGAAATCAACAAGGTTATGTGCCTAACCATATATTGCCTCAATCGCTTAGCGGCCCATGCAAGTGCACAACATGTCTTTTCAAGCATTGAGTATCGGGACTCACAATCATTGAACTTTTTGCTCAGGTAGTAAATAGCATGCTCCTTCCTACCTGTCTCGTCATGTTGACCGAGAACACAACCCATGGATCCTTCAAGCACTGTCAGATACATTATCAGCGGTCTCCCTTCAACTGGAGGCATTAGAATCGGAGGTTCCTGCAAGTATTCTTTTATCTTATCGAATGCCAATTGGCAATCGTCATTCCACCTGACCGTTTGATCTTTCCTTAACAATTTAAATATTGGTTCACACGTGGCTGTTAGGTGAGATATGAACCTTGCAATGTAGTTCAATCTACCCAAGAAACCACGAACCTCTTTTTCTGTTCTCGGTTCAGGCATTTCTTGTATTGCTTTCACCTTGGCAGGATCAACCTCGATTCCTCTTTCGCTCACAATGAAACCTAGCAACTTTCCAGAACGCACCCCAAACGTGCACTTGTTTGGATTTAATCTCAGACAGAACTCTCTCAACCTTTCAAACAGCTTTTTCAGGTTAACCAGATGTTCCTCTTCTGTTCTCGACTTGGCAATCATATCATCTACATAACATTCGATCTCCTTATGAATCAAGTCATGAAACAATGTCACCATCGCCCGCTGGTACGTTGCCCCTGCGTTTTTCAACCCAAAAGGCATTACTTTATAACAATATGTACCCCACGGAGTAATGAACGTGGTTTTCTCCATATCTTCAGGTGCCATCTTGATCTGGTTGTACCCGGAGAAACCGTCCATAAATGAGAACACTGAGAACTGAGCTGTATTATCGACCAGCACATCAATATGAGGTAGTGGAAAATCATCTTTCGGGCTAGCTTTATTAAGATCTCGATAATCCACACACATTCTCACTTTTCCATCTTTCTTCGGTACTGGCACGATGTTGGCTACCCATGGAGGATACTTTGTCACAGTAAGAAACCCAGCGTCCCATTGCTTCTGGACTTCCTCCTTAATCTTTAAGGCCATGTCGGGGTGAGTCCGACGAAGTTTCTGCTTGACTGGCGAACATTCTTCTCTCAATGGTAGCCTGTGCACAACAATATCTATATCCAACCCCGGCATGTCTTGATACGACCAGGCGAAGATGTCAACATACTCGCGCAACATTTCCGTCAAAGTTTGCTTCACATCTGCTTGCAAGCTGGCCCCAATCCTGATCTCTTTCTTGGCGTCCTTGGTACCAATATTGATGATTTCTACAGTCTCCTGATGAGGCTGGATGACCCTTTCCTCTTGTTTCAACAATCTGGCCAATTCTTCAGGGAGTTCACAATCTTTCTCATCCCCTTCTTCGGCTTGATAAATCGGATTGTCAAAGTCATACATAGTCATATCAAAATCGTTATCAGTGGTATCCGGAGGATCAAGTCTGCATGAACGGGTTCATGCCTTATTTTAGAATTTATTTTTAAGCAAAACAAAAGAAAATGAAACATTGCCATTTTATATTTTTTGTGCAAAAATAAAAACTGAAAGACAGAGAACAAAATTTGATTGCAAAACGTCCTTTATTAATGATTAAACATTGCAAATGCAACCATGGTGGCCCTATAAATGAATCTATACGCCTTGGGCAGAGCGCAAGATTTTGTCATGCATTATGGTTAGAAAAAACAAAGAAAAATTACTCTGTCTGAAGAGTAACCCGGATGACTTCTTCAACGGACCAGTTCTGCACCTGTTGTCCCGAAGCATGAGGGCGTACCCAGTTGTCCAGGTCACAATTACTGTCAACACTATCCTCTGTGGCTGCACAAGACTGGTCCATGTAGATAATTCCCCCACTATTGAAAGTAATGGGTCCCCTGCTCCCCGCATCTGAAGTTGTAGAGGGATGATAACCAATACCAAATTTGTCTTCCTTCATTGGGGTCTCTATCAACCTGCCCCAACCTTGGGCGTTGCCTGCCCTGACGACTTCGACAGCTTGTTTGTAAGATGAAATGGAGGTACCAGCCCCAACTGGTACAGAAGAAGACTCAGGTGCATCGTCAATGTTGACTGCTTCAAATGATTGGCACAGCATCTCATGAATTTCCCCATCCATTTCAATGTACTTGAACGTGGACAAGTGACTCACAAAGATGTCTTCTTCCCCACACACTGTCACAACCTGCCCTTCAAACTCATACTTCAGCTTTTGATGTAGAGTAGAAGTAACAGCCCCGGCTCCGTGAATCCAAGGGCGTCCCAATAGGCAGCTATATGCAGGTTGTATGTCCATTACATGGAACGTGGATTTGAATACCTGTGGTCCAATTTGTACGGGCAATTCCACCTCACCAAACACAGATCGTCTAGTTCCATCGAATGCTCTGACCACCAATTCACTAGGCCTTAAGATCAAACCGTCAACTTCCAGCTTCATTAATGCCTTCTTGGGCAAGACATTGAGTGATGAACCAGTGTCTACCAGTACATGAGATAACACTGCGCCCTTACACTCCATCGTGATATGCAAAGCCTTATTATGGTTTCTTCCTTCAACCGTCAAATCTCTACTTGTAAAGCCCAAGCCATGGCTAACATTGACATTGGAGATTACGCCCTCGAGCTGATTAACAGTAATTTCTTGTGGCACGTACGCACTCTTCAACACTTTCAACAATGCCTGCCGGTGCGCATCAGAGCACATCAATAGTGACAAGATGGAAATCTTTGAAGGGGTCTGATTCAGTTGGTCCACAATCTTATAATCGCTTTTCTTGATTATCTTCATAAATTCTTCCATTTCCTTATCAAAAGTAATCTTTGTCTCTGCTTCAGGTGTAGGCGCACTTTCAACCACCTGTTTACCCTTAGCCTTTGCTGCAGCTTCTACCTCCTTATCACTTCTCAAGGTTTGGGGAGCGAACAACCTTCCACTCCTTGTAAAGCCCCCTACACCCCCTACATTATCAATATTTGGGCTGACTGACGGCTCAACTTCCTGCTTTTTACCTTCGTAATATACATCTGCCCCATAGTGCCATGGGATAACTTTCGTAGATGTGAACGGAATTGGTCCTGGCACCGTGATAGTGACAGGACTCGGCCCTTTTGGCGCAACACTCGCCACGGGAACTGCATTGACCGGCATTTGAATCTCAGCGGGAGTGTAATAGATGGTCACGGTTGATATCTCATCAGTGTCTTTCACGACTCTGTCGAACTGTAGACATCCTTCATCGATCAGATTCTGTAAACCCATCTTCAACTTAGCACAGCCGTTCTCTTGATTCATACACTCGGAGCAATCTTGATTACAGCCCGGGAACACCTGTCCCTTCAATAAACGATCTTTTACAACCAACAAAGAAGTTTTTACTTGATGAACGTCTAACACCAAATTCAATTTCCTCCCATCTTCAATAGCATATACATTGGCTGCACTATGATCAGGCATGGGATGCTGAGTAATATTAGGAGCGGGAGAGAAATTGATGGCTTTAGCATCAATCAAATCTTGTACTTTATGATGGAAAGCCCAGCATTTTTCAATGGAGTGCCCCTGAGCACCTGAGTGGAACTCACAACGAGCATTAGCATCGAAGTTAGGTGGCAGGTTTCCAGCAACCGGAGCTTTCATAGTACGGAGTTCTACCAACTTTAACTCGAGTAGCCGGGGCAACAGCGCGGCATAAGTCATAGGGAGAGGATCCATCTTACGATCCCTTTGTCTAGACCTTTGCTGGAAAAAAGGTTGTTGCTGTTGAACTTGTTGTTGGGGTTGTTGTTTCTGAACAGACGGTGTGGGGATTGTTACAGCATCTACCTGATAATAAGCTCGAGAACGCCCTCTGCCTCGTCCTCTAAACACAGCATTCGTATCACCTTTTCTTCTTTTCTGGTTACTAGCAAACGGTTTCTTCGTCCCCGAAGAGCCAGCCCCACTCACATCCTGGATCTTTCCAAGCTTTAACAGACTTTCTATTCTTTCTCCCGCAATCACAATATCAGCAAATCCGGTCGACGGACAAGCGACTAATCTGTCAAGATAGGCCCCTTGCAAGGTGCCCATGAACATATCTGCCATTTCTCTGTCAGACAAGGGAGGTTGGACCTGGGCAGCCATTTCCCTCCACCTCTGTGCATATTCTTTGAAACTCTCCTTGGCATTCTGGGATAATCCCTGCAATTGGGTGCGGTTGGGCGCCATGTCAATATTATATTGGTATTGCTTCAAGAACTCTTCTGCCAGATCTTTCCAATTCTTCACAGCAGCCCTATTCAACTTCATATACCAGGTCAAGGACGCCCCAACCAGACTGTCCTGAAAATAGTGCATCCATAGCTTCTCGTCATCCGTATGGGCTGAAATCTTCCCAAAGTAAGCTTGAAGATGCGTTTGGGGACACGCATTGCCGTGATACTTATCAAAAGTGGGAGGTTTGAATTTAGGGGGAATTCTGACTCCTGGGACCAGCCCCAAGCTAGTAACATCAATACCCATAGAGTTCTTGCATTCCATGGCCCTGATCTTTTCTGCTAACTCATCATACCTTCGATCACCTTGATTACCCACATCAGCATCCAACAGAGTAAATTGGTCCTCCAGGGTATCTTCAAGAGTAACACCAACATGCCTACCATTTCCATTACCCCGATTGTTACCACCAGGAGGAGGGTTGCCACCGGGAGGAGGAATGCCATGTCCCTGTGAATTGTCATGATGATCACCTTCGGGCCCGTTGTCGGGACGCTCTACCAGAAGCCTCAGTCTCTCCTGATTTTGCGCCATGCCAGTCATGAGGGTCATGAACTGGTCCATACGCTCCCTCATTTCCGCCAAATCACTTTGCACTTGATCCATGATTCTTACTTGATTTCTTCGCGTCGAATATCGGTGAATATGACTCTCCGCTATACTGCCTGAAACCAAATAAAGGTTAGAGTCCCTGCAACGAGTACCTGAAAAGCAAGTAACAAAAATGCAAAATGATATGCAATGCCATGCAATGCCATGTTTGTCATTTCCGAGGTGCTTTATACCCTGATTCCAATCCAACCACAGAAATCTGAAGACCAGAAATTGTGATATAAAGAGACGTGTCGTGGTCATGTGCTTGTGTGCAGCTATCTGATAAGGAATAATTCTGAATAAAACTGCTCATACTCATTCAACAAAGTATTCAAGTACATTTAAGAAAGGTTCAACCGCAAATGCAATACAAGGAAAAATGGATCCATCAACAAGCCTGATGGTAACCATTAATAACAAAATATAAGGAAAAGAACATCAGTCTGACAATTCCACACCCTTCAGCTTATCACTTGAGTATTTGATCTCCTCAAAAAGTATACGGGTACGCTGGTGATTCGGCTTTTCAATCATTTCTTTGATCAAGACATCCCTTTTCTCAAGAGCTTCATTTAAAGAACCCATATGCAGCATCAGAGCCTCGTCATCACACACTCCTTTGTGTCTCTTTATGCCGGCTTGCGTCTTGAGTATCTCCCTTTCTATCATGACTTCTTCAAGCTCTTTCTTGGTATTCCTCAGCTCACCTCTAGCTTCTTCTAGCTGTTCTTGACTCTTACCGAGGCTTTCCCGATACTTTCTTCTCTGCTCATGCGCCTTTTCAAGCTCTTCGTCCTTAATCTGCAACTGTTCCTGTAATTCAGCATTCTCTATCCTAACTTCGTTCCAAGCGTGCTGAAACTTTGTTAACTTTTCTTTGGTCTGTGCTAACGCCTGTTTGGTTTGCTTGTGGGCTTGAGTAGCATCGTCAGCACCTTTACTAATCTTCCGGAAATGTTGGGCTCTTCCAGCAAAGTCTTTTTCTTTTGCACTTAGGATTCGTTCAGCATCTTGGGCTTTCCGCTCCAGCTCTTTGTTGGCATGTAGAGCATTCTGAAGACGGCTACTCAACTCAGAATTCTCTCCTTGGAGCTTTTTCACCAAGGCTTGCAACTTGTCAACTTCTTCCACAGTAGCAGTGCTTCTTGCTTTCTCATTCTCCGGATACAAAAGGGGTGCCTTACCAAAAGGCAAGAGGAAATCTTCAACTCTTTTCTTCACCCACTCTTCATATGCTGGATAAACCCGGTTGTTAGGCTTTCCTAGAGTAACTTTCCCCTTTTTCAGTACGCTACCCCAGCTTTCAGAAGCTTTCTGTGCTGCTTCCCATCCATCTGATGTATGAAAATAGAGGGACTCCTCCACATCTCTCTTAATAGGCGGACCTGTCAGGGCATACCCAAATTGTCGAATGGCCAAAGAAGGATTGTAGTTAATCCCACCCAGTCTTCCTATCAGTGGAACGTTAGGGAACTTACCACAATTGTGGATAATATTCTTGCCAATCAGCCCATGATCTACCCATACGATGTCCTTGGCCACCAATCCCATTAAACGCTGTTTCCACTCTAGAGAATCTTTGGAATCCACAAAAGCCCCTGATTGTGGTAAACGGCCTGCGAACCACTTATAGAACAAAGGTGCACAACAGCGAATTATCCCTCCTCTTTTCTTTTCACTTCGGTTGTACAACGAGTAGTGAAGATCTCCCAGTAGCGTTGGCACCGGGTTCTTCATCATGAATATTCGTATAGCGTCCGTATCAATAAAATCCGGCTCGTTGGGAAACAACACTATGCCGTATATACAAAGGGCTAACAAAGCATTAAAAACAAGCCAATTCTCGCCTTTAGCTGCTTCCTGGGCCTTCTTAATCAGATATTCCAGCTTGTAACCACGAATCTTTCCTTTGTTGGAGACATTGTCACTTAACTCTGATTTGCTCAAATAAAGAGCACCAGCCAACTTCCCAAAGTCAAGATCCCCCACCGATCCAAAGAAAGGGGGCTCCTCCTTGATAGCAATCCCCAACATGTTGGAATACTCCTCCAGGGTAGGAACCAACACATAGTCTGGAAATACAAAACACCTCAGAGGCGGATCATAGAACTGTATCAACGTATGGAGACCTCTGGCTTCATAATCACTGACATTACGGACCATAGATAAAATCCACCCATATTTCTCTTCAAAAGCTTCTCGTGCTGCAGGGCTCGCCATTCCCTTCAGCACAACAATAGGGCCCAAAGTAGGCGTAAGGAACTTATAGCTGATGATATTCTTCCTCTCTTTAGTGTTCATCTTTGCAGGGACCTGATGACTGGAATCAAGGGTAATATATGCACCTGGAAATGAATAAACATGTATGTTAGGATATGATAATGCAATGCAAAGGGCAATGTGATCAGGTAATCAGGTGTCTGTGCTGAACTGTGAACGGTGTCAGTGTAGCTCTGAGACTAATATAGAACCATAGATAAGAACCATCTGAATACAATAGGATGAAACTTCCTTTTTGTGCAATGATGATAGAAAACCGGGTATGTAGGAGGTCATGGTTACCTGCAAACCTGTAAACAACCCGCCCTTCTCACATGTGGGTACTAGGATGTTCAGTATCCCGGGCTCTCAGGTCGAGAAATGATGATACGTTCACCATTTCTGGTTTGGCATCATCATCAATCGAGGAGGCCTCAACTGATTCTCCAAAACAAAAAGGTCCTCAGCTTCTGGCACTGAGGTCGAGAAGCAATAGTACATTCATCCCTCAAGGTACAGTACTATCGCCAATCGAGGAGTGCCTCCGCTGATTCTCTTTCAAAAAGGGATGTCCTATAGCAAGTTCCCAGCATTGGGTCCTCGGATCGAGAATGTGCAATGGGTTTGCCACGGAATGTGGTCTGCCACTGTCACATCTCGGGAGGAGTGCCGCAAATGAGTCCTCGGGAATGGTCACCAGAGTCGACAGTTCCTCAAGAGAATAACCACTGGCCTGCATAACATGCAGTAGCAGAAAGCTCCTGATAGAACCTCGTCTGGTTGTGGGTCTCATGAACAACAATACGTGGTCACCACCACGCAAGCGTCATGACTATCCACTCTAATACCTATGTATGTACTCAAGCCTTGGTAGTGAGCTTATCTCTCAGAACACCCATCCCGCCAAACAGACAAAACAGTGCAACACAATATAATATATGATATGTAATGCTAAAATGCGGTAAATACAGTAAAATAAATAAACAACAACATATAGCACAACAGTAAACACCCAATGAAAGAAAAGCAGACAAGCGCTAGGATTGACTCGCTAAGGAAACCAGAGATTCTGGGTGGTTCCCCAGCAGAGTCGCCAGCTGTCGCTCCCGGGATTTTCATCCTAGTACAAACGCGAAAGTGGCACCGAACAGAGTCGCCAGCAATGTGTATTTATCCCAAGAGAGGGAAAGGAAACACCGCATAAACCTGAGAGAAAGGAAAAGCATGGTCTTACGACCAAGAGAACTGGGTTCGGGAGTCGGTTACGCGAGAGGAAGGTATTAGCACCCCCACGCGTCCATCGTACCCGATGGGATCCACGCTTGCTTGTCTCGATCAAAGGGTGTAAAGAAAGGATACCGGAAAAGGAACTGAAAGAAAGAAAGGAGAAAGAAAAGAAAAGGAACGGGAAACAAATGTAGGGAAAATAAAAGAAGTGCTCGCATGGGCCCTACCCCATTGCCTACGTATCTCATCGGGAACATGAGAATCAGAGCGACGTAGTTCCCCTCACTAGGGATGGATTATTTGCATTTTTTAAGGAACGGCTAACGTTCTAGCTCAGGTGTTGCAGGCTCGCTGGTCCGAGTGTGTTACCATCTTGCAAGAGAACGAGTAGAAGCACGTTCGTACGCTGAGACTGAGTGAGGTGAGAAAAGAATTCCCGAAGGAAAGACGTTATTGTTGGTTTTTGTCTTTTAAGAGTCTTTTCATTTGTTTGCATATGACAGTGTATCTGGATCTTAGCCATTGGAATGTGTACGTTCTCACATTCCAAGATGGAATGGGTAAGAATGCACACTAAGAGTGAAGAAGACCCCCACACTTAGTTCCAATTGTCAAGGTTCAAACACACTAGCATACTTGTGTTTATTAAGTGTTTTGTTGATTATGAAGTGAAGAAGTGTTTTTTATTATTTGCACCTTCAACAAGTATTGCATTTAAGTCCCTCATACAAGATCAAATATGTAACACATTGACCTAAGATGGGCCATATGCTACACATCTTAAGATTATAAGAGAAGACCCCTTATAATCTTTTCTTTATATGAAAGGCTCAAATGCAATAAATGCTTACCTTTATTAAGTGTTTTTGGGTTTCCTTTATAGATGAGAAGAGAGACTCAAAAGAAGGAGAAAGGTAAAATCTATGGGGGGACTAAGACACACCCTAGTATTAGCATACTTGGAAGTCCTATGGTTAGTGTGGTATGAGAAACCTAACCTAAAAGAAAAGAGAAGAAAGAGGGAAGAACACAACTTACTTCCAAGATGGAAGTTAAGTTAGTTCTAAAGAGGAAGGAAGAAAGTTATGAAGACAAAGCATTATGAAATGCTTAAACAATCACAAATTGAAAGATTAAAAGGTGAGGGAAAGGATTAAAATGTGGAAGCATATCCACACTCAAATGACTTACCATTAGCCCCTGAAAAGGTTAGTACACTTACTTACAAGTAAAGAAAGAACATAGAGTGAACAAATCAAACTCAAACAAATTGACAACAAAGTAAAATGAGATTGAATGCTATAAGAGCTTCCAAGTCAGAATGTACATCTCAAAAGGTTTTCACTAACATCAACATGTCAAACACAAACCAAGGGTACATAAACAAAGAATTAAAAACACAAGAAGTGTCTTATAAAAGAAGTAGAAAGAGAGTGAAGGAAAATGCAAAACAATTATGCAAGGATACCTCATGAGAGGTCATGGTCAGAATATGAACAACCTAAACATGTTCCCAAATAAGATCTTCAAACATCACTCAAATCATGCAAACCATTTCTCAATTCAATAAAGAACAAAGAAGAAAGATGAAGTGATGTGAATATGGTTCATACTTGTAAAGCAAATGACTTAAAGTGCAAGGTGAACTACAAACATACAAGGATGAGATCCAAATACTACAATCAGAAGTCAATTAACATGCTATCAATCCTCAAACAAGACCTCAAATTATGGCACAAGTGCCTTCATGATCAAGCAAACCAAACATGAAGCATACATTCATAAAAAGAACAAGTTAAGATTCATGCTTCACACAAATAGCAAACATGCTTCAAAAATTATTATCTTCAACAATTAAACACCTTAAACATGTGTCATCAACATATCAAAGCCACAAGCAATGGATCAGAACCAAAGTCAATCAACAATAAGGTCAAGACCTCATGAAAGTTTCATGCATTCATGCTCAAAGCAACACATCCAAAGTCATCCAAAAAGACTTAACAAATCAAGCCATAAAGCTCAAACATACTTCAACATGCTACAAACATAATGCAAAAGGAAAGGGATCAAAAACACCTTTTATGATCAAGAACAAAAATGCACAAAACGGTATGTCAAATTAAGTATGCACAAAAATAGAAATTCAAAGGAAATAATGGAACGGGGGCAAAATGGTCATAAAAACAGAAAATAAAAACATGAAAAATTTCATAAATGTTTCAATGATGTTCATGAATTTTTGTTGAATTTTATGATATGTTTTGGTATTTTTAAAAATTAAAAATCAAACGTGTAGAAAGAAATAAAAATGAAAAATAAATGCAAAATGCAGGGGGTATGAACATAGCAATTGGATGGTGCAAATTCATTGGGCTTCCAAACAGAGGGGTGCAAATATCAATCTGACAAGGTCCATTTACACGCCAAACACAATAACAAGTGTGCACCATCAGTCAACAATTTTGACTCACTCACAACCATCAGATCAAGTCAAGGTCAAATAAAAGTCAAAGTACTCAAGATCAATGCATGCACGTGAGGACACATGCCACTTACCATGCACCACACCACACCATGCTTAAGTGAAATTCAGAAAAATGCACGTGAGAAGCATGTGAATTTTAATGTGCTGTCACATTTTGGAGCGTACGATCATGAAAAACACACGGCTGAGATTAAAACGCACACAAACCCTAACAGTTAAAGTCACCGGCCGGAGATGACCTCCGGTCATCTTCTCCGGCCAGCAGCCACCACCTGCAACTCACATTTTCTCCAGAAATTCACAAGCCATATACCAAACGAAAGCTAAGCTCATGAGGAACACAAATCCAACAACAAAATTCAGAGATCAAGCATGGATACAGAGAATCGAAGAAGAGAAATTTGCCCTAATTTTCAGTTCTAAACTCCTAAGGATCTCTATCAACTAGCCGGTTTCATATAGCTTCTAATAAGCACAAATAACACATCAACTAGTTAGAACAAGATAAAATCGTGCAAGCAAAGTTGGAGAGATTTTGGAACCTGAAACTTGAGGATCTTTGGATTTTTGAGAAAACCAGAGGTGAGAACTTGTTCTTGAACTTCTAGAACTTCAATTTGAGCAAAATAAATGCTATTTGGCTTTGAGAATCAGAGGAAATCTGAATCTGACATTGGAGATAACTGTGCTATTCAATGATTCATTGATGTCTTCTTGCTTGATTGTGAAGATTGAGGAAGAACTTGAGGAATTCGTGCAGGTAGAGAGAAAGTTCAGAGAGAAAGCTTGAGAGTGCTTTTGGAGTGAGAGTGAAAAAATGAGAATCCTCTCTGAAATTGTGAGTGTGATTGGAATATATATGTTGAGTTAAATCTGTTAACTGGTATGGTTAATTGAGTTGTGAGTGAGTTAAGTGAGTTGCCTCTAACTAACTGAGTCAAGTTAGTTAGGGCGAGTGGGTGAGGTTGTGATGTAGTGAAGAGTGTTCATGGTGTTATGGTAGAGCTGAGCAAATTGAAAATGAGAGAGGGAACAGTGTAGCAGCCTGGAATCTTGTGGTGCAAGTTTCCTTTTTTCCTCTTCTATGCATGGCATGACATGGTATGTATGTGTGTACGGGAATGTGTTGGTTTAAAAGAAGTAAGGGATGGTTGGTGTGGGATGTATGCGTGTGACTGCTTGAATTAATCCATCAACATCAACATTATTTTTCTGATTTGGTAGCAGCTATGACCAATGCAGTAGTGGAAGTTTAAGAGTGAATTTCTCACATGTTAATGGATGGCTTGAGGAGCTTTTGGTGTCATTGGAAAGAAGAAGTGTGATCCTACAAGTTTGGTGTGAAACAAGATTAGAAATGAGGCCTCTATCTGGCTCAAAAATGACCTGAAATAATAGACATCATGACTGGTGCAGGGCATGGCAACTTGAGTTGGACACGGCCATATGACTTGGGAAATTTTCAGCATGAGGCAACCATATTTGGGCTAGTATATCTCCATCATAGCTTGGTCAAACAAAAATTTGTCCAACATGAAACTTGAAGAAGACATTACAAGGAACATTTTTGATGTTGACAAGTTTTGAGAATGAAGCCTCTAACCATGCGAAAAATAGGTGTACATTTGGCCCACCAACTATTTGTTAAAATGACTGCGCGCGTGCCCTGAAAATCTTGGTCATGACCTAGTTTTGAACCTACTTTGCTCAGACTTTGATCAATCATATCTCACTCAATTTTTATCCAATGGAGATGTTCCACACATGGATTTGAAGCTTAAAACAAGATCTTTTGTTGTGGCCGAGTGGAATTTTCATTTGGTGCTTCAATTTTAAATGGCCTTGGTTCAAACTCTGATGCAAAATGGCCAAAACTTGCTATTTTTAGCAAACCTTCCTCTTCCAAAAATGGCAACTTTCCACATCTTGATTTTTTCATGATTCCTTTGGATTTTCTTGACCAAATTTTGTACATTGGACATATGTAACATGAATTTCATGATTTTGGGCTCAAAAAGTCAAGAGTTGACTTTTTCCTCTGATTATTTGACTTTGCCCCAATTTCTCTGATTCTTGATCTTTCTTCCAATTGAACCACTTCTAAAACCAATTGAGATGCAATTTTCCACATACATACACTTAGGGACATATGGAATACCATGACATCAAGTTTTGTTCAAAAAACAGAGATACCCTGATTTAATTGGAAACCCTAATCTTGACCCCCTCTGGTTAGGAGGAAATTGCACATCTTCCAAATCCAAATTCCTCAGAGTATGTTGTGTATCCTCTTAAAGGATGATGAGAAATGCCACTTGAGAATGATTTTGAATCAATGAGCTATCTCTTTTGAGGATTTTCCTTCAATTTTTGGACTTCTTGCATAGTGTAGGATGTAATGCTTCACTCTCCTATTGAATCTCACCTTCTTGAGGTTGTGGAAGATCAATTGGGATAGCATGAGACATGAGAGACCTCTTGGCTTGCCTAGAGCCAACTTGATTGACCTTTTGTGCTTTGAATGATCTCTTGATTGTCCACCTCCCACCTGACCACATGCCCTAATGGTAAGAAGGATGCCATGCTTCATTTTTCTATGTTAAATGCAATGTAATGTTAATGAGGTGGATATGATATGATAAATGATAATGCCATGCTATGATGACAAAGGGGAGAGCAAATTTTGGGGTATTACACACAAGCTACCATTCATAACCACCATCAAAATTTCGGGTATTCCGATATTTAATCCTCTTGCACCCCGAATGCCCGAATACCTTTGTCATTCACACCTTCGGGTCCAAGAAGATTAAATAGGGGCATCTGTCATACCCCAAAATTTGACCACTAAGATATCCCATCATTGTGTCAATCATCATCACAATATGGATGAACCATCATGCCTCATCAAATGCCTCAAGGGTTGTTGAGCATTCACTACAATCAAAATTAGGGTTTTAAGCCCTCTCAGAGCCTTAGACAAAGGATCAATCAAGGAATGACATGATCTTCAACTTGTCTAAACCTCTCAAACATCCACAATAGACCAAAAGGACTCCCACTTTAAGGATTAAGCACAAAGCTGCTCCCTTCTAGGTGGATCAAGCCTCAAGATCGCCAGTGTCACCAAATTAGGGTTTTGATCGACCAGGGCCTCCAGATGGAAATTTTCATCTGGGCACAAGCCAATGATCCAAAACATAAGCTAATATACCCCATGGAACCTCATGGACCCAATCATCAAGTCAATTTGACCTCAGGGGATGCATACATCAAAAATCAGGAATTAGGGTTTCTTGACCTAATTCACCCCTAAGTTGACTTTTAGGGCAAATCAAGAGCCAAGACCTCAAGACATGATTTGAGGGTCTCTAATGAACTATATTGATCCATTTGGAACAATGGACTAATCCAAGAAGCTTGAGCAACAAGTCTCAATTTCATCTGCACCACAATTAGGGTTTTAAGGGAAAAGTCAACTGTAACTTTGACTTTTGACCAAGACATGTTCCTAAACCCTACGACATACCTCAATACACCCTATGACACCCTTGGAACATGTCCATCAAGTTTGATTTAGGTCAAGGACATGATTTCCTGAAGAATTGCACAGTTTGGAATTCATCTGATAAAAAGTCAACTGTGCACAAAAGTCAACTTTGACTTTTTGAGATTTTTCACCAAAATGGATTTTTAACCCTAAAATGATGTTTATGTATGATTTGAATCATCATTCATCAAGAAAAATCAAGAAAAGTTGGATAACTTGTAAAAGGGGTAACCATAAAAACTTAGAAAATTTTCTAAGTTAAAAATAAAGTGACAAAGGTACCAACTTTGAAGGACCATAACTCCTAAACCACAAGGCCATTTTTTTCCATCCAAAGCTTGATTTGTAGATCTCATCACCCTCTACAAAAACTTCAACTAGGCCTAACTCCAATTCATTATGGATTTTGAGTTATGAGTGAGCCAAAGTGGCTGAAAACATGAAAATGTACCATTTTCCAACACTTAGAAAAATTCTGTCCAAGACAGATTTTGTTGAAACACCAAAACTTGTGGGATTTTTTCACACAGTTGCAAGCTGAATCAAGTCCAAAGTTAAACATCAATGTTGTTGCATATGTTGCCAAGAATTCAAAGAACTCAACAGCATGAATTGATTCAACTTGAGCCAAGGAAAATCCTTGCCCAAAGTCATGCTGCTGCAAGCTGTTTTGGAAAAATCAGTTTGCATGTTTGCTTGCCACACACGATTTTTAGCCAAAGACTAAGGATCACTATGCCACCTGTGTTCAAACCAATCGCAATGCAACTGATCCAACTGATAAATCTGAGTCAAAAGACCAAGGAATCTTCCAACTTGAAGTTCATCCACTTTGGCACATTTTGCCTTGAATTCAAAGTGCATTAATGTGGAATAGTGCATTGTCAAGGTAGCTACCCTACTCAGTCAATTTCTCTGATTAAACAACAATAAAAACATCTGAGGAATGTGGTTTTGGTCAAGGCATAGCCCTGCTATTGGGAATGGCTAGCTTGCATTGCTTTAGAAGAAATCCTCCAAGCCAATCCATGTAAATGTGATCTGATCCAGCAGCCATTCACTATTCCTCCAAAACAAAAGTTGATCACCTATAAATAGAGGTCCCAATGGATCATTCAACTCACACCAAAGCCAGTTACATCACTACTTTCTCTCATTCTTTCTTAAACCTCAAGTTTTCTTGTTTTTGAGTAACCACTATCGGGTTTTGAGTTGCAGCCATAATCAATCCATTCCAATTGCTCAAACACATCACATATGATGTATTTGAGGTGTCCAAACACTTAAACACCAACTGTAACACCCCAGGCTCAAAATCACTCTTCAACCAAGCCATTATGCTTCAATTTTGCAGGTGGAGGTCTCTAGCTTGATCCAGAAGGTTTCAGAGTGTTCCAAAGCTTGCAACACACTCCATAACATCCATTGAAGCTGTAGGGATCATCAATTCATGACTAGAACACCATCTGGGAAAAGTTCCATTTCAGCTTGCATCAAGGTGAGCTTCAAACTCAAACTCCATGATCCATGCATATTTCCTCGCATGATATTTTTGCCATTTGCTTGCCATCATGTGTTGATTGTTTTGCCTCAAAAAATTGGATCATAGACCTCATAACCATGCCTGCACGATTGCTTTTGTAAATTAGGGTTCATCTGTGTTCATCATGATTATTTTACTCCACACTGAAAATGAATAAAATTGGGTATTGCCATCTTATTCCTTGTGAAAAAACGCACGAGTTTGGTGTTTGAATCATGTCCAATGGTTGAGAGATGAGTGAGATATGGTGCTTCACGCACGAGCTCGAGGAAGAAGATGGCCATGGCGCCATTCTTCAGAAAATCCAACAAGTTTGATATATATTTTTCACTTGCCATGTTATTAATGAATTGGCATTGTGCCCCAGTGGTTCATCAGCTGGTTTTGTGAGTATTGGCAAGCGAGAGGTCTGGGGTTCGAATCCCCCTCGCCCCAGACTTCTTTTTACCACTTTTTCATTTTGTTATTTTTCATGTTATTATTTTTAATGATTTGAAAAATTAATAACTCCTTCAAATTTTATCATTTTTGATTGGTTCTTTTTGCAACAATTCACAAAAATGTTGAAATATTTTATTCCACCAAAAAAATTAGATTTATATTATTTATTTAATATAATTAGTATTTTTGTGAATAAATTCGTTTTTAATTGTTTTTAAACATTCTAAAAATGAATATTTACTTTGAAAATCAAAACCTAATGAGTTTAAATATTCCTTGTGATTATCCCTCATTTTTTTAAACCTTAAGCAAAATCATAAGTGGATTATTCAAATTTATTTTGAATTTTGTTTGATTTTCTTTAAATATTTATTTATAAAGATTAAAATTAGGGTTTTTTTTTAATTCAACCTCATAAATCATTTTCAAAAAAAACACTTGGGCCTCTAATAGAGTGTAAGACCCAACCCTTTGTAAATACAATCATTTTTGGGCCTCAATGTATTGTATAAGTCCCGATATCATCAAAAATAAACGGCGTGATCATCGCTTTTTGAAAAATAACCTTTTGGGCGTCTATTAGAGTGTAAGACCCAACCCCCTTATGTACAGAAAACTTTTTGGGCCTCACTTATTGTATAAGTCCCCCTGTACATTTTAAAATAAACGGCGCGATCGTCGCTTTTTTTGAATAAACTTGGGCCCACCCTCGAGTAGTAAGACCCATTTCTTTTTCTTAAAACTTTTTGGGCCTCTATTAGAGTGTAAGACCCAATCCCCTTTTAACCAAAACATTTTTGGGCCTCAGATATTGTATAAACCCCTTCGCGTTAAAAGAAAACCTCGGCGCGATCGCCATTTTAAAACGAAAAATCATCTGGGCCTACCCTCATGTTATAAGCCCCACTCTTTTTCTTTAAACCTTTTGGGCCTCTTGAGAGAGTGTAAGACCCATCCCTTTGTACAGAAAACAATTTTTGGGCCTCAGTCACTTGTATAAAGTCCCTCTGTATAAATTCAAATAGTACGCTCACTGATAAAACACTCATAGGCCTCTCCTTGAGCTGTAAGCCCCAAATCTTTCTTTTTCAAAGCACTTTCTCCTTTGATTTTGAATATACTGTTATTTTCAATCTTTCTTTGTTGAACAACTAACCAAACAGCATGGAAGCTCTACAACCGAGTAAGTGGTTATTGCTTTCATTTACCGCTTTCATGTACATATAACTGTATTATGGGGCTGTTTCACTGTAAGTCTTCTTTCATAAACTCATATCAACTGTGTAATAATAGTATAGATATTTCGAGTTTCCCCAGCAACTACGTCTAGAACTAGGTGACGCCGTTTCGTTTATTTGTAGAATAGACAGCTAGATCCCCAATAGGATCACCAGATACAGTCTTCTCTTTGGCTGTCCTCATTAGGAATTATCAAGAAACTCTACTCCCCAAGATGAATGTCTTCTCCGTGAATGGCATCTTTGAGTTTCTTCCAAATTCTCAAACTTTCCTGACTTGATCTATTCCTTGTGAATAGCTTGCCTTGAATTTCTCGGGGTTTGGGGACCCACGGGCTTCTTAAAAGCATCGGCCTCCTCTTGGGCATCGTACAAGGACCCACAGGCTTCCTAAAAGCAACCCCGCCTCCTCTTGGGCTTAGTACAAGGACCCTACGGTTTCTTAGAAGTATTCACAGCCTCCTCTTAGGCTTCGTATAATGATCTCTTCCTCCGGGAATGATAGCCTCCTCTTGGGCCTCGTACAAGGACCCCTCGGCTTCTTAAAAGTTTCCAGCCTCCTCTTGGGCTTCGTACAAATTGTCCCGACGACCTCCTAGAGGTATAGGAACAGAACTTAGTCATCTGCATAGAGCAGTACTTTCATAGAGTCTACTACTGTTTCTCAAAACATGGTACAAAAGATGGAACTCTAGACTTGGACAGTCTAATCTCCTTGAGTCTCAAAGACATTCTCAAGCACCCTTCAAAAAATAGGAAGGAAACCCGTAGACTCGGACAGTCTCAATACCCTTCGGATTTCCCGCTTCCTTAAAGAACAGGAATAACCTGGATCCTTGAATCGAATCCATGAGTACAGTGTTGCTCATATAAGAACTGATTTTCTCTTTCAAAATCAGTATATTGGACCTGTCACTCAACTGAAACAGTCATCTTAGCCTCCTCTTGGGATTGGTACAATGATTCTCCCCAGCGGAGTCAAACAAACGTTTAGCCTCTCTCTCGGGCTTTGTACGAGACACATAAGAGACTCCCTCGTTGAGTCTATCACCTCTTCAGCCTCCATCTCAGGCTTCGTACGAGATACCAAAAGACTTCATCGTCAAGTCAAAACCTTTTAGCCTCCTTCTCGGGCTTTGTACGAGACACATATTAGCCTCCTCTTAGGCTTTATATAAGAAAACCACTGGTTGATCCAATCAACCTTTTAGACTCAAAGCTGTGCCTCATTCACAGTACACAAACATCAACAACTCATTCCCCTTCATCTAATCACTGTAAGCGGCAAGCCTCTGGATCATCTACATCCATGCCACTGTCCCTCTTTTAGCATGAGAAATTCCTAAGGAAAGATGGCATTGCTCTACACTGAGTTAAAGTCTTCTCCTTCAGTTTAAAATCCCCTATAAAGGAAATTATGGCATTGCTAGGATCCGCGTATCCCGGTTAAAGTAATTCTCCTTTATAACCAGTCACCCAACAGTTATGACAGACAAACCCTTCTTTAGAGATGACAAATTCTCTCTAAAGTTGAGACTTTTTAGCTTCATATCTTGGGCTTCTAACAAGATACAGATAAACTCTTCAGCTTCACATCTTGGGCTTTGATCAAGATACAAATCACCTTTCGCTTCACGTCTTGGGCTTTGAACAAGACACAAAAACACCCATTTTCTCCCATTGAATAGGAGGAACTACGAACGCTCTGATTTCCCTGTTTCGGTAAACGGGAATACTTAGGCATAAGATCGAAAGAAAAGATCTTAGCGAGCACACTAAACAAAAACCCAAATCCCATATCTCCATCAATCAAAAGCAGTAATTCAAAAACATCAGTCCTAAACATCCTAATCCTTGTTCCCCACCAGAAAGCTTCTGCCTAGAGAAAAGAGAGAAAGTGTATTGGCGAAAATACAAATAACCAGTACAAAGGCCCCCCACATTGATAGCATCCGTAACCTAACAGACCGCTATTTAAACTCAGTATGCAAAGCAGGGTTAATTGGAGACATCTATTTCCCTTCCTTATTCAGCTCACAATAGGATAAAAAATGAATCGACCTGTAGTTTTAAGCTCAACCGCAGAGAGCGACCAGCGCTTAAGAACCGCGTCCAAAATCGCTCGCTACAAGACCCCATAGACCTTGGAGCAAGGTTGTTGTTGTGTCCAAAAAAAGAAAACCTAAGTCTGATACTGAGTCAGACTATGATGTTGCAGAAGATGTCCAGAACATCATGCCTAGTAAGAGACCAGCCTCTAAGAAGAAGGCTTTTACTCTCCCTAAATCTCCCATGGACAACATCTCATTCCATGATGTTGTAAATGTAAATAGGTGGAGGTATGTATACCACAGAAGAGTTGCTCTAGAAAGAGAATTGGGGAAGAATGCCCTCAACTGTAAGGAGGTGATGGATTTGATTGAAGCTGCTGGCTTATTAAAGACTGTCACTTAATTTGGCTCATTCTATAAGAGACTGGTCAAAGAGTTTGTGGTAAATATTCCAGAGGGATGCAATGATCGAAAAACTGAGGATTACCTGAAGGTATATGTCAGGGTAAATATTGTGATATTCTCTCCTGCTGAGATCAATAAGTTCCTTGGTAGACCAGAAGTTCCTCAAACTGAATTTGAAGACACTGATGATCAGGTTTGTAGGGAAATTACTGGAAATACTGTGAAGAATTGGCCTAGCAAAGAGAAACTGTCAGTTGGGAAGCTGAGTGTTAAATATGTCATTCTTTATAGGATTGGCACTGTGAATTGGGTCCCTACAAATCACACCTCAACCATTTCTACCGGACTTGGGAGGTTTATCTATGCTGTTGGAAAAAGAAAGCCATTTGACTTTGGTGTATACATCTTCGAACAAATCCTGAAACAGGATGTTTCTTCTGCGGTGAAGATGCCTATTTGCTTTCCTTCACTCGTTTGTGGAGTGATTCTTCAACAACATCCTGGGATAATTCTACCTATTGATAATGTCATGAGGAGGGAGTCCCCCTGACTCTGCACTACAAGTTGTTTGCTGGAAGCCATGTCCCAGATATTGCTTCAACATCTGCTCCAACATCTGCTGCAACAACTTTAGAGGAGGAAAATATTACCCAGCATAAGGAGACCTACAGGGAGCTTGATGTCATCATCAAGACCAGTACACCCAGGAAGGATAAATTGGAATGATTGATACAAGCCTTGTTCTGCTGATTGTTCTGCTCAGCAGAACAAGGAAATTGAAGCTCACATTGGAGATGCTGAGAAGCATGCTGTTGGCATTAATGAGGTGAATAGTGAAGAAGATGTTGCTGCTGATGATGGTTCTGGTGAAGATGATGATGAGGAAATAAAAGATGACTACTGAAAGTTGTCTTCCTTTTGTTATATTTATTTTGGTTTTGTAAGGGCTTAATGCCCAAGTTAATTTACTTTTTGGGTGTGTACTTTAAATTCTCTGTACTGTTTATTTGGTTATTGAGTAAGTCTTTCTGCCTTTGTCATATTATGGCTGAAAAGGAGGAGTAATACTAACTTAACTAACCACTACTGACTGCTACTAACCATTGAGGGGGAGTAGTGTTGCTTGCAGAAGAAGGAACTGGTTGAGGGGTAGACAACAAGATGTTTTGATGCTTGTTTTTTCCGCTGCTATTCTAATGATCTGGTTCTTGTCCCCTTGTTCTGAATAACTCTGTCTGCTGGTCAATTGTAGTTAGTTTTAGCGAAAATCTGCCAAATGGGGAGATTGATGAGTCTAAGCTTTTGAGGTTGGCATCAATTTTGGTGAAACTAACTTAACAGAAAGATGTTGGGCAAGATGTCCTAACATGTTGAACTGACTGAAGATTAAGTTGTTAGACAAGATGTCCTATCATGTTGATTTGACATCTCTGTCTGTTACAGTTTGGAATAACTATTTTTTGATTTCCAATTTTTATGGGAATGTGTATTTGTCCTAGGTGGAGTTCGAGATTGAGGAATCAGAGATTCTGATTCTAACTGGAATATGTTGTTTCTAGTGTGGAGATACTTTAGGAAACTTAGGATTGAAGTAACTATTCTAGAGAAGAATAGGTCGCAGATTCTGTGGAGCTGAATTGTTGTGATTCTGAATCCCAAATCCAGTTCTGTTTAGTGATATAAATAGGATGGATTTAACCTAGAATTGGTACTGAATATACACGGCTGTTAGTGAGTACTAGGGTTGTACTTTTGTGAGCCTCTCTTGTATTGCGTGAATACCTGAGTTGGACAGTTTTATTGAGTTGTAATTGTTCAATCAATGTTGTGATTGAAAAGGAATTGAGAAGGTTATCATACCTAGGAGTGTCTTAGGTAGAAATTGTAACACCCTTTTCTACCCCTAATAATGTTGCAGCAGAAACTTAGAAATCAGAGTAAGGCATAAAAACTCCCCTCAAAGGGTGCACATTTCTCATTAAATCAAAATAACACAATTACCCTGTAAACAAAGGGTTTTCCTCAAAATTAATAAAAAGCCTTCACATGGCAGCGGAACTCAAAATTTTCAAATAAAAGGTTTTCAACAACGTCATAATAATCAAAATAAAACCATATCGTCAAGTGACAACAAAAATAAGGAAACAACATAGTTCGACTCAAAGGACCCTAACCCGATGTTACACTATCATAGCAAGACCCTCTAAATCGACCAAAAGCAAATAAACTTTAAGTCCTCGAAAGCATCCACAGCTAACCCTGATCACCTACACGTTACCCATGTGGAGGCAACATTCAAACAGGCAGGGTGAGTAATCACAATTCATAATAATCATTATAAAACAAGATATACATAAAATGGCATTATCTTCATAAACGACATCATCAAGGTCATCATCAAGGAAAACATCAGGAAACACCATATCACAAATTCATCAATGCCAAATAAGATGCAATGCATAACAAGACTCATGCATGTGGTACCAATCGTCACAAAGGACGGACACCAGGCCATCAACCCTCCAAAGATCCCCGTCAATAGGATCGATCCACATTTGGAATCGGAGCACGTCATAATTACCTCATATCCACACAATGGGAATGAAGCGTCGTCACAGAGAATGCATATGAATGTATGATACACAAACGTCAAGAATTCATCATCATCATGTAAACATCATTATGTGCATCATCATTCATAAATTCATATTGTAACACCCCAATTCCCATCGCGAATAAATAATACATAATTAAATCAGAGTAACTAAAAGTTTATTTTTCCGACAGAAACAAGGATACCACATTTTAAAGTAAGAAAACACAATTTCTGCTCACTATTTGATACATAACACATAATAGAGAAAATCATTAACGGGAAACTTTTTCCATCTAAAGGGAAAGGTCAATTATGGAATAAAGCGGAAAGATCCATAACCGACTTGTTTTACAAAATAAACCATTTTAAAACATCAACTATATATACAAAAGTACTACAAAATACATTCAACAAATATATACATGTATATAGAATCGTTCCCCGACTCCCGTGCTACGTATCAGAGCAGACACCAAGACTGACAACAGAACGGAGGACTAATCTTCACAAAAATACCTCCCACAACTCTAATCTGCAATGCCTCATAGAGCATTATAAAACAGCAGAAGGGTGAGAAATAACAACTAAAATCAAGATTGCGTAATAATATGCAAATACATAATAATTCACATGCATAGCTATTCTCACCACAAACACCACATACTAATACATATAACATAACACATATACGTAACATATATCTATTAATCCAACAATATAGCATATATCAAGTATCCAATATACTCACATATTTGCACCTAAGGCATACCAAGTCATAGCATTTAGAAACACATCACACATCACATAGCATATGTCTACGCCTAATACATATTATCCACAACCAATGCATTTATCACATATGCACATCAAATTACCAATGCTATCACAATCTCACCACATAACAAATCAATGCACAATTTCCACACATAATCAATCAAATCATGATTTTCCACACATAATGCATCCATTCACAATTCTCACACATAATCAATCAAATCATGATTTTCCACACATAATGCATCCATGATTTATGCAAATGCACAGAGACCGACACACCGACTCTATACAAATGCCATGCGGTACCGACTTCCAACATTTCTCATCACTAGTTCACTCAGGAACTCTGCTGGAACCATCGTTCGTTACTGAGGATCACTCACGTAACACCCCGTCGGGCAAACGATGTTCCCCGTCGCTTTAGGTCCTCTTGGTATAAGGCGCACGACGTTTATGGATTGCTTTAGGTCCTCTTTGTATAAAGCGCACAATCCGATCGCTCACACCCCACATGGGCACACGATCGTCTATAATCATCGCTTTAGGTCCTCTTATATTTAAGGCACATGATATATCAAATCGCTTTAGGTCCTCTTATTTTTAAGGCGCACGATGTTATAGCAGATTCCCTCTGGAATCAATCCATCACTCAGGACATTACCAAAATGCATATCATGATGCTCAGCATACAATGACTCATGACATTCAAATGCACATGTATACACATTCCATAATCATGCATATATTTCAACTCATCAATTCCATACATTCACAATTCAACAATATGAATTATCTCATCATCAATATTCATGCATTGAAAACCAATTCAAATAATGCATTTCAAACCATAAAGGCCACCAACCACATATATCGAATTTCACACAAACAATACCTTTCATCATAATCCACAAACCACAACAATCATGCAATCACAATTACTTATACAAGGGATTCACACCACCAAGGCTACCCACAATACATCATTATCATACATTGAAATCAAGTCCAAAAGAACACATTTATTTCTCCATAACAACAGCACACTACATGATACACATCAATTGCACACAATTAAAATGGCAAAAGCCGAAAAAATGACTCTATTTCCATTTCCCAACATAATTTAATCGGTAAACAATCTCAAAACCATTTTAATAAGAAAGAACATTTTAAAAGCTTTCCAACGCACCAAACCGCGCCTCAAACCGACTTACGGATCAAAAGTTATGAATTTTCAAAGAAAATAATTTATTGAGAAACAGCCAGATTCGCCTGGCGACTTAGGATTTCTCCTGGCGGATCCCCATTCGCCAGCACTTCGCCTGGCGAACCACAAAATTAGAAACAACCATGAGTTACAGAAGCTAACATATTTCTGTCTTTCCAATTTCGCCTGGCGACTTACGATTTCGCCTGGCGAATCCCCCTTCGCCAGCACTTCGCCTGGCGAACGAGTGGCGAGACCTAATCCGCCTGGCAAATTCCCAATTCGCCTGGCGAATCGCACCAGACTCAGAAAAATTCTGTTACGGGTTACACGGCTCCAAAACCCCAAATTAATTCCAACAGCAAAAACAAGTATCAGCAAATGTTCATATGCATAGAAGGATCATACAACGCGATTTATAACGATTTACGACTGTGAAAATATCGATTTCTATCAATTGTTCGTCAATTTATCAAATGAGTAAAAGTCGTGAAATAACCAAAACAATTACAACAAACAATACATATACATACACAAGCAAGATATAATTGAAACTTCTCACCCTTACCCGGTTAATCGAAGTCCAAGCATTGATTTTGATGATTTTCCTCTTCTCCCTCTTTTTCTTCTCTTCCTCTTCTTTTTCTCTTTTTCTTCTTTCTCTCATTTTCTCTCTATTTCTTTCTATTTTCTTATAATAACAAATATCTAACCTCCAAAAAGACCAAAATACCCCTCAGCTCAAATATCTCGCAAACGCTCTCAAAATGCGAAAAAACATAAACAACGATGAAAAATAATATATTGTCAAGAATAAAATAATATAAAAAAATGAAACTAATTAAATCAACTCGATTAAATAAATAAGACAAAACGAGGCGTTACAATTCTCCCCCACTAAGACATTTTTGTCCTCGAAAATCTAACTGAGACGAACAACTCCGGATACGACTCTCGCTTCCGACCAACAAACTAACATGCCCACAAAAGGCACCCCACGAATAACACAATTGACAAACCACCCCGCTAACAACAACTACTACAACAACACGACACGATGACTACTACAACGACAAGATGCAAGGCCCATACAATGCACTTGACGACCAACTCACGACTCAAGGAATACCCAAGGCACAAACACATATGTTCACTCTTGAACCAGAACACAACAAGATCGTTACCATCACCTTAGAAACGAGGCAACCATACAAACAAGGGCATAAAGTTCCACAACCCAACATCGTTCAACAACCTCAACATAACCATGATACCAACATCCTTGTCACACAACAATATTATAACAATGCTATGATTCCCCAGTCGACCATATAACCAAGACATCCATCTACATAGTAGCCCGTGAATAATAGTTATACCTTTCACATATCACTTCCATCCTGAAACGTCCAATGGTCTCAACACTCCTACATGTTCCCAATGTTCAACCTATGAACTCTTACCAGTCACACACGCATATACGAATCATGCCACTTCACGCTTTCGTTGCACACTCTGATTACTCGTAACCATCAAAACTACCAATTTCACGTCCAAAGTCTAACTCTTTCTCATATTCACCAAAAACCACTGTTCACTTTTTATATACCCAACCTCACACTCCCCTGTGTTATCCCACACACCAGACACAAGTCTCAGAACTGCTCAAACAATTCTAATTCTCTGACCATCAAAACAGACATGCATAACAACTTTCGACTTAACTTTTCAGGTACAACATCAGCTTTTCCCCAATAGGATAATTCGAGCCAAAGTCATAACTCGTCCCAAATTCTAACCATTCTTGTTGTCTCATACTCTATTCCTTCAAACTAACCAAGTACTCAATATCCTTGTGATTACCAAACACTTCGAACCTAGAACCATACAGATAATACCTCTAAATGTTCCAACACAATACCACCGCAACCAATTCTAAATCCAGAATGGTATAGATCCTTTTATAAATCCTCAATTGTCGTAAAGTGTAAGCCACGACTTACCCTCTTGCATTAACACACTGACTAAACTCATCAAAGACACTTCACAATACCTCACAACCGGTTTATTAGGATCACACAGAATCAAAACTGAAACCGTAGACAACTTCTACTTCAGTTCACCAAAACTTACTTACAACGAACATCCAAAACAAACGACTCACCCTTTACAAGTCAACTGAGATAACAGAAGTACGAACTTAGCAAAGTCTCCCATAGCCTTCTGTAACAACCAACTGAGCCCAAAAGTTTTGAATCTCCTTAACCAACTTCGGAACCTCTCATTGTAGAACTGCATCTACTTCTGATGGATCGGTACAATACTCTCATCCGAAATAACATATCCAAGAAAACTAACATTTTTCCACCCAAATTCTCACTTGAATAACTTAGCATAAAACTTCGTCTCTTTTCAACACTTGCAATTTAATTCTCAAACACTCTACCTGTTCTTCCTCTGAGTTTATAACAGATCTGCATATCCTCAATCAAAACCACTACAAACTTATCCAATTAAATATGGAAGATACAATTCAAATACTCCAGCAACGTTACAGACGCATTACGAACACCAAGCAACATCACCATACGTTGTAATGCCCAGCCAAATTAAAAAAGATATAAATTCTCAAAGCTTTTGCAAAACCTTGCACTGGGTAACTGGCTACTCACACACAAGCTTAACCGAGTAATTAACAGCCTATCCCGACGATAACAAACATAACCAGTCACATTAAATCGATCAAAGCCTCAACTCCCATCATTCACCACTCTTATCAAACATTCCAAACAATTGCAATTTCACTCAAACTCAACCAAACCATTCCAGTCATCCGTTCATGAAAGTGGACACTTGTTCTTGATCGTTACCTTATTCAACTGTTAGCAATCCATACACAATTTCTTCTCTTAACAATCCAAATTCCATAAATCCCCACGTGTAGCAACAACCATCCCAAAAGAACTCTCAAATAGTACATTCACCCTTAAGGTTTTCTCAAAATTCCCATTAATGCTCTATAATTCCAAAGACTCCAAACCTCTCCAGAACTTTAAGTTTCGCTTTCCATAGTCTCAATACCAATACCATCATAATGCTTGTTATTCCATTCAATCATCATTCCTTTTTTGTTACTAACAAAGCTGGAGCTCTCTAAGACCACACCTTAATGTTCCATCCAAAAACACATCTGAAAACCATGCACAACTGACGGCCCATCACTGTGACTTCCTGCCAATTTCTAGAACACTATCATCACAGACAAAACAAACATCTTAGTCCCATCTACTAAGAGTTCCCTACTTACTTAGCAAACATAAACCTCAACTATTCACCTTCGTCTAATTTGAGTTCACACTCTACTCTCTGAGAACAACCATTAACGATACCCAATCGATCTCTCTCCAAGACATTCCAATTTGACCAACATACAAAAATCTCTAATCCGTCTCATCTTCCGATATAAGGATCTTCATCGACTCAACCAAACAATCCGTAATCATTTTCTAAAATTCCAAACCCTTCATTGCACACACTATCCAAGCCAGAAAGACCCGTCTATTCCATCCAACATAATTCCCGTCTACTATCAACAAGAGATTAAGGGTGATCAGTTCCTCAATTTGTCAATAGACAGCCGACAATCATGATGGGGCGTAAACCGTCTTTACCAACTTATAATAGCATTCCTTACATCCTGCGCACAAAACTACCTAAGGCACAAATCCTTAGTTAACATAAACCTTACCTCCGCATTCCCTCCGGAACCGGGAACAACACTGTCCAAACAACACTTACAATCTTACAATTCACAACACACTAAGCCAATGCTCCACACCTGAAGCAACTTGGAGAAGTTCCAGCTTCTCCCCCACTTATCTCATTCTCAATCATGAAGGCAAAGGATTAGAAAAACCAGAAAGTACTGACAGTGCTTCCACACATATCACGTACTAAGGAACAAACAACAACATCGACAGTATTCAACTGTCACACCAACTGACTCAACAACTTGGCCGGACGGACCGACCTGCTTTGATACCACTAATGTAACACCCCAATTCCCATCGCGAATAAATAATACATAATTAAATCAGAGTAACTAAAAGTTTATGTTTCCGACAAAAACAAGGATGCCACATTTTAAAGTAAGAAAACACAATTTTTGCTCACTATTTGATACATAACACAAAATAGAGAAAATCATTAACGGGAAACTTTTTCCATCTAAAGGGAAAGGTCAATTATGGAATAAAGCGGAAAGATCCATAACCGAATTGTTTTACAAAATAAACCATTTTAGAACATCAACTATATATACAAAAGTACTACAAAATACATTCAACAAATGTATACATGTATATAGAATCGTTCCCCGACTCCCGTGCTACGTATCAGAGCAGACACCAAGATTGACAACAGAACGGAGGACTAATCTTCACAAAAACACCTCCCGCAACTCTAATCTACAATGCCTCATAGAGCATTATAAAACAGCAGAAGGGTGAGAAATAACAACTAAAATCAAGATTGCGTAATAATATGCAAATACATAATAATTCACATGCATAGCTATTCTCACCACAAACACCACATACTAATACATATAACATACCACATATACGTAACATATATCTATTAATCCAACAATATAGCATATATCAAGTATCCAATATACTCACATATTTGCACCTAAGGCATACCAAGTCATAGCATTTAGAAACACATCACACATCACATAGCATATGTCTACGCCTAATACATATTATCCACAACCAATGCATTTATCACATATACACATCAAATTACCAATGCTATCACAATCTCACCACATAACAAATCAATGCACAATTTCCACACATAATCAATCAAATCATGATTTTCCATACATAATGCATCCATTCACAATTCTCACACATAATCAATCAAATCATGATTTTCCACACATAATACATCCATGATTTATGCAAATGCACAAAGTCCGACACAACGACTCTATGCAAATGCCATGCGGTACCGACTTCCAACATTTCTCATCACTAGTTCACTCAGGAACTCTGCTGGAACCATCGCTCGTTACTGAGGATCACTCACGTAACACCCCATCGGGAAAACGATGTTCCCCGTCGCTTTAGGTCCTCTTGGTATAAGGCGCACGACGTTTATGGATTGCTTTAGGCCCTCTTTGTATAAGGCGCACAATCCGATCGCTCACACCTCACATGGGCACACGATCGTCTATAATCATCGTTTTAGGTCCTCTTATATTTAAGGTGCACGATATATCAAATCTCTTTAGGTCCTCTAATTTTTAAGGCGCACGATGTTATAGCAGATTCCCTCTAGAATCAATCCATCACTCAGGACGTTACCAAAATGCATATCATGATGCTCAACATACAATGACTCATGACATTCAAATGCACACGTATACACATTCCTTAATCATGCATATATTTCAACTCATCAATTCCATACATTCACAATTCAACAATATGAATTATCTCATCATCAATATTCATGCATTTCAAACCAATTCAAACAATGCATTTCAAACCATAAAGGCCAACAACCACATATATCGAATTTCACACAAACAATACCTTTCATCATAATCCACAAACCACAACAATCATGCAATCACAATTACTTCTACAAGGGATTCACACTACCATGGCTACCCATAATACATCATTATCATACATTGAAATCAAGTCCGAAAGAACACATTTATTTCTCCATAACAACAGCACACTACATGATACACATCAATTGCACACAATTAAAACGGTAAAAGTCAACAAAATGACACTATTTCGATTTCCTGACATAATTTAATCAGCTAACAATATCAAAACCATTTTAATAAGAAAGAACATTTTAAAAGCTTTCCAACGCACCAAACCACGCCTCAAACCGACTTACGGATCAAAAGTTATGAATTTTCAAAGAAAAGAATTTATTGAGAAACAGCCAGATTCGCCTGGCGACTTAGGATTTCGCTTGGTGGATCCCCATTCGCCAGCACTTCGCCTGGCGAACTAGTGGCGAACCACAAAATTATAAACAACCATGAGTTACAGAAGCTAACATATTTCTGTCTTTCCAATTTCGCCTGGCGACTTACGATTTCGCCTGGCAAATCCCCCTTCGCCAGCACTTCGCCTGGCGAACGAGTGGCGAGACCTAATCCGCCTGGCGAATTCCCAATTCGCCTGGGGAATTGTACCAGACTCAGAAAAATTCTGTTACGGCTTACACGGCTCCAAAACCCAAAAAATCCCCACTTTTCACCCCAAATCAATTCCAACAGCAAAAACAAGTATCAGCAAATGTTCATATGCATAGAAGGATCATACAACGCGATTTATAACGATTTTCGACTGTGAAAATATCAATTTCTATCAATTGTTCGTCAATTTATCAAATGAGTGAAAGTCGTGAAAAAACCAAAACAATTACAACAAACAATACATATACATACACAAGCAAGATATAATTGGAACTTCTTACCCTTACCCGGTTAATCGAAGTCCAAGCATTGATTTTGATGATTTTCCTCTCCTCCCTCTTTTTCTTCTCTTCCTCTTCTTTTTCTCTGTTTCTTCTTTCTCTCATTTTCTCTCTATTTCTTTCTATTTTCTTATAATAACAAATATCTAACCCCCAAAAAGATCAAAATACCCCTCAGCTCAAATATCTCACAAACGCTCTCAAAATGCGAAAAAACATAAACAACGATGAAAAATAATATATTGTCAAGAATAAAATAAAATAAAAAACGAAACTAATTAAATCAACTTGATTAAATAAATAAGACAAAACGGGGCGTTACACATATCATCATATATTCATCGAAACATCACAAACCAGCACCTCAATATCATCAAGAACATCATGGTAAATCATCATAAATATCACAGCATCAGGTACCAGAACGACACAACAACAGAAATGGAATTTCGTGAAACAGCTGTTGTTCGCTCCAGGGTTCGCCTAGCGAACCTGTTCACTGCGGCCTTCGCCTAGCGAAGCGGCCAACGAACCTCACAGATCCCACACTAAACACCAGAAACCCCACCATCTATCATGCTCGCTAGTTTGTTCGCTTAGCGAACCTACTCGTTGTTCCCTTCGCCTAGCGAGGCTTCCAGCAAATCACTCCCTCTACTCCAGAGTCCCCTTTGTACTCACACTCATAACATCGCGCATTCGTTGCACTGCTCGCCTAGCGAGCCTTGGCGAACATTCGCATAGTGAAGCAATGGTTCGCCTAGCGAACCTGCGATTACAGCAAATCTCTGCTACGCATCAGTAGCTCCTAAACCTCCAAAGCACCTGCGATTACAGTCTCAATTGACCCAAAATCATCCCTACAACAACCTTAACATATCACTGAAATCAAAGGCCTAAAATCTACGTCTGTTAGGTCGATTCAGGACCCTACGGGAAACCTTAATTTCTCTTAAACCTTCAAAACTCTCAAGCATCATATAAACTCATAAATCCTTCACCACAAGGTTAAAACTACAGCAATGGGGAAGTCTGCCCCAAAGGTCTATTTTACTGATTAAATTCGACTCTTATCAATCGTTCTCACAGAATACCCTCAAAGTCATCAGTTTACCTCAAAACCCATAAACCCTCAAAACCCCAAAATCCCTAACATCCACTTTAATCAATCGAATCCTATAATGAAAACAATGAAAGGCAATTACTCCCCATACCTTAGATTGTCGATCCGATGAGTTCTCTCTTGAGCCTTTGGAAACCTTCACGAAAATCCTCGCCTTCTCCCTTTTTCCTCAGAGCTCTGCACTTTCTCCTTATTTTCACGATCTCCACAAATGAATCCTAATTCTTCTCCATTCCTCCTTTTTGGTTAATTTAACTCTTGGGCCTCAAAATTGGGCTTTCTCCATAATGCCCTCACTAATACTCCTAAAATATCCATCTTACCCTCAATTCCTCTAATATTATTTTAAATTAATAATAATACTAATATATTCATATTATATACTATTATTTAATTAAAATAACCAAAACTTCACAAAAACACCGACATCGACACAATCCGCCAAAAATCACAGAAAACCACGAATATAATATTTAAATAAATTAAATAAATATCCTTACAAAAATAGGGGTGTTACAACTCTCCCCCACTTAAAGAATTTTCGCCCTCGAAAATTACCGCAAGGAAATAGAGTCGGATACAACTCCCTCATCTGATCTTCACGTTCCTAAGTCCAACTTTCGCCAGCTGGTCCACCCCACTACACCTTCACCAAAGCTATGTCTTTACCCCGCAATTGCTTCATCTCTCGGCCGTCGACACGCACATGCAATGCTTCCACAGTCAGATTATCCCTCGTACATCATCCATTTGAATCACATGCGACAGATCCATAATGTACTTCCTCAATTGAGACACATGGAACACGTCATGCAAATTCACAAGTGACTGTGGTAAAGAAATTTGATAGGCTACCTCTCATATCCTCTGCGATATCTGGTATGGACCAACAAAACGTGGAGTGAGCTTCCTAGACTTCAAAGCTCGACCCACACCAGTCATTGGTGTCACTCTCAGAAACACGTGATCTCCCTCTTGGAATTCAAGTTCTTTCCTCCTCTTATCATGGTAGCTCTTCTGACGACTCTGCGAAGCTTTCATCCTTTCTTGTATCTCCCTAGTCTTCTCAGTCGTCTCTTGCCCAATTTCAGGCCCGAGTACATCACTCTCCCCCGATTCATACCAACACAAAGGAGTCCTACACCTTCTCCCATACAAAGCTTCATAAGGCGCCATCCCAATACTAGCATGAAAATTATTATTGTACGAACTCAATCAACGGTAAATGGTTATCCCACGATCCTCCATGATCCAACACACAAGCCCTCAACAAATCCTCTAAAGATTGGATAGTCCTTTCTGTCTGACCGTTCGTCTGCGGATGATACGCATAACTCATCCTCAACTTGGTACCCAACGCATCTTGCAAACTCTTCCAGAACCTCGATGTAAACCTCAGATCTCTATCCGACACTGAAATTCTTGCACAGATATCAGATGTCCTATACGGATGTTGAGACACTGATATCCAACACAATAAACAAGATAACAATTAACAATAACAGTGCAGAAATTAAATAACACAGCGATATGTTTACCCAGTTCGGTCTAACACACCTACTCTGGGGGCTACCAAGCCAGGGACGAAATCAATATACGATAGTATCAATTCACAGATCATACAAACACCGGATAATTTGCTCACTTAATCACTACCCTTCCTATGACTTCTACCTAAGACTCACCTAGGTATGAGGCCCTCCTCAAATCCCTCTACAACCACAACCCGTGATTGGTACCTTTCCACACAAGAAACAAAAACGAAAGACACACTTTCAAAACACACAATCCTCAATACTTCACAGCTTATGAGGATTGACACACAAGAAACTCAATGCTTAAAAGCTTATGAGTAACTTGACAGAACTTATAACACAAGAAATCAGTCCTTATACTGTTATCAGAATGATACCAGTTAGGCTCACAAAATACACTCGAAAACCCTAAAAACACAAGTAAGTTCCACACCTAAAACTAGGTTTACATCAGTCAATATATAGCAATTAATCTGGACTGAATTGGGCTTCAAAAACGCAGCAAATAGACTGCTCACAAATATGTAAAAATAACTCCAACAAAATAGGTCTTCAATCCAAAGTTTCCTATTATGTCTCCATAATTAGAAACAACAGCAAATCCGAAAACCACCAAATAACCACAATCCAAAAATGCTTTGGATGCCACATAGGATAACCAAATATTCACAGAATATTCAGTAACAATTCCCACAAACAGAATCTGCATTAAAACTGAATCCACAACGCAATATCCTATGAGCTGGTATGGGACATCTTCATCCGACATGTTGAAAGCAGCCACTTAGAACATTAAGATTCAACATCTTGCTTCTATAATAGTTTTAGCAAAATAAATACCAACCACAAAAGCACAAAAATAACAATCTCCCCCTTTGGCTTATTTTGGCTAAAACTACACACACGCAAAAACTTGTCAAGAAGCACAAAACAACACAAAAAAATATCCATATATCCATATATCAGACAGCAGCGAAAACACCAACAGCACACAGGAAAAACATCCAGCAAAAACATTCAACATAGCAGCACTCCCCTTCAGCTGGATACAACACTCAGTACAGCAAACAACTCATCATAGCAAAAAAAATTTCCCCTCAACAGCAACAACATTCCACATTCTCCCCCTCAACTACTGCAGCAACACAAGCACACAAGCACACAACACTCCCCACACAAACATCCACACAACATACTACTCCCCCTTTTTAGCCATAAATATGACAAAGACAAGTAGAACAAGTTACGGTAAAAATAAACCAGAGTAAACTGCATCAGAGAGTAGATGCACACCACATCACATGCCCAAATGTCATGCACAAACTTCAGCATTTTCCCTTCATTCACACACTGTACTACCAGAACCTCCTTTAGTCTTTTCAATCTGGCAGCCAGAAGGAACATTGATTGCTATAGTTCTTCATGAATGCACACCCCAAGTCTGCTCCTCAGGTTTTCAAACTGAACTGCATCCAGAGCCTTGGTAAATATGTCAGCAAGCTGATTTTCTATGCTCACATGCTCAAGAGTTATGACTTTGTCCTCCACAAGTTCTCTGATGAAGTGATGCCTGATATCAATGTGCTTAGTCCTGCTGTGTTGAATGGGATTTTTGGAAATATTAATAGCACTCAGGTTGTCACAAAATAGTGTCATGAGATCTTGTGTGACATTATACTCAGATAACATCTGCTTCATCCATACCAATTGAGCACAATTACTACCAGCTGCTATGTACTCAGCTTCAGCAGTAGAAAGGGATACTGAATTCTGCTTCTTGCTAAACCATGAAATAAGATTATTTCCCAAAAAGAAACATCCTCCAGAGGTACTTTTCCTATCGTCAGCACTTCCAGCCCAATCACAATAACCTAATAAAATGGGACTTGAGTCATGGGAGTAAAGCAACCCATAATCACATGTACCACTCACATACTTTAGAATTCTCTTCACTTGATTGATGTGACTGACCTTGGGTTCTGCTTGATATCTCGTACACACACCAACATCAAAAGTTATGTCTGGCCTACTTGCTGTAAGATACAGCAGACTGCCAATCATACTTCTATACAGACTTTGTTCAACATTCACTCCCTTTTCATCTTTGGATAACTTCAAGTGAGCAGGAGCAGGAGTCCTCTTATGCTTGGCATTATCCAGTCCAAACTTCTTCACAATGTTCCTCGCATATTTGCTCTGACAAATAAAAATGGAGTCTTCCATCTGCTTGACTTGTAATCCAAGAAAGTAGGTCAATTCACCCACCAAGCTCATCTCAAATTCAGACTGCATTTGAGTGACAAAATGTTGGACCATTTCATCCGACATCCCGCCAAACACAATGTCATCTACATAAATCTGAGCAATCATTAGTTTCCCATCCTTCTCCTTGACAAAAAGAGTTTTATCAATACCACCCTTCCTATACCCATTGTTAACTAAGAACTCAGTCAGTCTTTCATACCAAGCTCGTGGAGCTTGTTTCAGCCCATACATAGCCTTCTTCAACTTGTAAACATGATCAGGGAAGTTTGGATCCACAAACCCTTTAGGCTGCTCAACATAGACCTCCTCATTAAGATAGCCATTCAGAAAGGCACTCTTGACATCCATTTGAAACAATCTGAATTTCAACAAACATGCCACTCCTAGCAACAATCTGATGGATTCCAATCGAGCCACAGGCGCAAATGTTTCATCGAAGTCTACTCCTTCAATCTGTGTGTATCCTTGAGCAACTAATCTGGCTTTGTTCTTGGTAACAACTCCTTGCTCATCAAACTTATTCTTATAAACCCATTTTATTCCAATCACATTTGTTCCTGCTGGTCGTGGTACCAGTTCCCAGACTTCATTCCTCTTGAACTGACAAAGTTCATCTTGCATAGCACTTATCCAGAACTCATCTGTCAAAGCTTCTTTGACATTCTTCGGTTCAATCTTTGAAACAAAGCATGCATTTGACACAGTCTCCCTCGTTCTGGTTCTTACACCTTCATTCAGATCACCAATAATCAATTTCTTAGGGTGATCCTTTTGAATCCTTATAGAGGGTCCCCGGTTAGCATCCTCTACCTCTTCATTGTCAGATCTAGTGTTGGTTTCTTGAGCATTATCTTCTACAGACTCAATGTCTTGAGAGATTTCATTGTTCATGGGCAGACATGCTCCAACATCATCTGGGACATCTTCATCTTTGCCAGAGTCATCAACCACCACATTTATGGATTCCATCATCACCTGAGTTCTAGAATTAAATACCCTATATGCTTTACTATTTGTAGAGTAGCCCAAAAATATTCCTTCCTCACTCTTAGGATCCATCTTTCGCCTTTGCTCACGATCCACTAAGATATAGCACTTACTGCCAAACACATAGAAATACTTCACATTTGGCTTTCTACCTTTCCATAGCTCATAAAGAGTGACAGAAGTACCTAATCTGATAGTCACCCTATTGTGTATATAGCAAGCAGTATTCATGGCTTCAGCCCAAAAATGATATGGAAGCTTTTTGGCATGAATCATGACTCTTGCACACTCTTGTATAGTCTTGTTCTTGCGTTCCACCACACCATTCTGCTGAGGAGTGATTGGTGATGAGAATTCATGAGTGATTCCCTCAGATAAGTAGAACTCTTCAAACCTACTATTTTCGAACTCTTTCCCATGGTCACTTCTGATTCGAACAACACCACAATCCTTTTCCCGTTGAATCCTTTGACATAACTCTTTGAAGGCTGCAAATACTTCAGACTTTTCTTTGATGAAACTTATCCAAGTGAACCTGGAGAAATCATCTACTACAACATAGGCATACTTCTTCCCACCAAGACTTTCAACCTGCATAGGTCCCATTATATCCATGTGAATAAGTTCCAGAACTCTAGAAGTTGTGGTAAGATGTTGAAGCCTCTTGTGTGACACCCTTGTTTGCTTCCCAACTTGACATTCACCACATATTTTATCCTCATCAATCTTCAGCTTGGGGATACCTCTAACAGCTTCACTTGACATAACTTTCTTCATCCCTTTCAGGTGTAAATGACCCAATTTATGATGCCACAGTTTGGTTTCATCTTCCTTTGACATCAAGCAAGTAGACATACTTTCAGGTTCTTGAGGATTCCACAAATAGCAGTTATCCTTCGACCTGGTTCCCTTCATAACAACTTCATCTTTCTCATTGGTTACAAGACATTCAGATTTGGTGAAATTTACTTTGAGGCCTACATCACACAGTTGGCTTATACTGATTAAATTTGTAGTCAGCCCTTTGACAAATAGAACATGATCCAGATTTGGTTATCCTGTGTAGTCCAGCTTTCCAACCCCTTTTATTTCCCCCTTTGATCCATCCTCAAAGGTGACATAATTGGTGGAGTGGGGTCTGATCTCTGACAAGAACTTCTTCACACCAGTCATGTGTCTTGAACAACCACTGTCAAAGTACCAATCTTCTCTTGCAACTGCTCTAAGAGAGGTATGTGCTATGACACCAGCCATCATTTGTCTAGGAATCCATCTTCTCTTCACTTTACCCTAACTCTGTCCTTTATTTTGTTGCTGAGTAGTTTTGGGATAGCCGTGCAGCTTGTAGCAAAAGGACTTTAAGTGACCAATCTTTCCACAGTGATGGCATCTCCATGGTTTATACTTTGATCTACAAACTATTTTCTAATGCTTCATCTGATGTTGAAACATGTGATTTGACATCCCCACTTCTTGCTTTATTTTCCGAGGAAAAAACTTCAATACAGGCTTCTTGGAAGTCTCTACTTGATTGTTAAAACCAAGGCCTTGCACATTTCCAGCTTCTTTCCCATTCTGATAGATCTCATCCAGCTGCGTGGTACCATTGTTCAGCATTCTTATAGATTTGGTCATATTGTCAAGTTTTGACTTTTGCCATTCAACCTCCTCCTTCAGATCAGCAATGATTGATAGATGTTCTTCCTTCTCAGCTTCTAGTTGAGCTATCAGAATCTTCTGTTCCAATATTATCTGGCACCTTTCTTCATTCTTGATACACAATTCTGAAAACCCTGTGAATACTTCTTCCTTAGTGAGTTCTCCAACATAGGATTCTTTGTCAGAGTCAGATTCACAAGTAGTTTCTCCATCAACCTTACAGATTCCTGTCAAAGCTGTCACCAATTTTGCTGATTCTTCTTCAACATCACTCCCAGACTCTCCTTCAGACCAAGACACTGATAGGCCCTTCTTCTTCCTTTTGAGATATGTGGGACACTCAGTCTTTATGTGCCCATATCCCTCACATTCAAAGCACTGAACTCTCTTCCCTTGATTGGAGTCTTCTTCAGTTCTGGATCTTCTGCCTCCATCCTGGTTCTTACTGATGTCGAGTGACTTGTTCTGAGCATTTGCTCTCAACTTCCAGTCAATCCTTTTCAACACTTTGTTAAATTGTTTTCCAAGTAGTACCAGATCTTTAGACACCCCTTCATCTCTGACCAGGTCACCTTCATCTTCTGAGTCACCAGTATTTGACACAAAAGCTATGCTCTTCTATTTTTCAGACTTTTCACTGATCCCTAATTTGAATGTTTGAAGAGATCCCACCAGTTCATCCACTTTCATCTTGTCTATATCCTGAGCCTCCTCTATAGCAGTCACTTTCATATCAAATCTCTTAGGTAGAGATCTGAGAATCTTTCTGACCAGTTTGCTGTCAGACATCTTTTCACCTAGGGTACTAGAGGCATTATCTATCGCAATAATGTTCATATGAAAATCATGAATGCTTTCATCCTTTTTCATCTTCAAACTCTCAAACTTGCTAGTGAGAAGTTAAAGTTTGGACATCTTCACCTTTGAAGTCCCTTCATGAGCAACCTTCAAGACTTCCCATGCCTCTTTAGCAATGGTACAGTGTTCAATCAACCTGAAGATATTCTTGTTAACACCATTGAACAATGCATTCATGGCTTTGGAATTCCCTACGGACCCTTTGTAATCTGCATCATCCCAGTCTTCCTCTTACTTCACCACATCAGTAGGGTTACCTTTTTCATCTTTAACCTTAGGGGGCTCCCATCCTTTTATAACAGCTTTCCATGCTTGATCATCCATGGATTTGATGAAAACTATCATCCTTGGTTTCCAATAGTCATAGTTGGAACCATCAAGCAGATGTGGTTTGTTCAGAAATCCTCCATCCTTGTCCATTGTACCAGAAAGTACCTTCCCTGAATCTCACCCAGAACCAAATAAGGGTGCAAGCTCTTGATGCTAATTGAAATTCTGGCACAGATATCAGATGTCCTATACGGATGTTGAGACACTGATATCCAACACAATGAACAAGATAACAATTAACAATAATAGTGCAGAAAGTAAATAACACAGCGATATGTTTACCCAGTTCGGTCTAACACATCTACTCAGGGGGCTAACAAACCAGGGACGAAATCAATATACGATAGTATCAATAAACATATCATACAAACACCGGATAATCTGCTCACTTAATCACTACCATTCCTATGACTTCTACCTAAGACTCACCTAGGTATGAGGCCCTCCTCAAATCCCTCTACAACCACAACCCGTGATTGGTACCTTTCCACACAAGAAACAAAAACGAAAGACACACTTTCAAAACACATAATCCTCAATACTTCACAGCTTATGAGGATTGACACACAAGAAACTCAATGCTTAAAAGCTTATGAGTAACTTGACAGAACTTACAACACAAGAAATCAGTCCTTATACTGTTATCAGAATGATACCAGTTAGGCTCACAAAATACACTCGAAAACCCTAAAAACACAAGTAAGTTTCACACCTAAAACTAGGTTTACATCAGTCAATATATAGCAATTAATCTGGACTGAATTGGGCTTCAAACACGCAGCAAATAGACTACTCACAAATCTGCAAAAATAACTCCAACAAAATAGGTCTTCAATCCAAAGTTTCCTATTATGTCTCCATAATTAGAAACAGCAGCAAATCCGAAAACCACCAAATAACCACAATCCAAAAATGCTTTGGATGCCACATAGGATAACCAAATATTTACAGAATATTCAGTAACAATTCCCACAAACAAAATCTGCATTAAAACTGAATCCACAACACGATGTCCTATGAGCTAGTATGGGACATCTTCATCCGACATGTTGAAAGCAGCCACTTAGAACATTAAGATTCAACATCTTGCTTCTATAATAGTTTTAGCAAAATAAATGCCAATCACAAAAGCACAGAAATAACAGACACAATACACGAAGGTACCCCATGTAACTTCACAATCTCCTCAATATACATCTTGGCTAGCTTCTACATGGAATGATTAACCTTCATCGATAAGAAATGAGCCAACTTAGTTAATCTATCCATGATCACCCAAATTGAATCATTTCCCTTAGCAGTCTTCGGCAATCCCACCACAAAATCCATGGAAATACTATCCCATTTCCATTCTGGAATCCTCAACGGCTGCATCATACCTAAAGGCTTCTGATTCTCAACTTTCGACTTCTGACAAGTCAAACACGCATAAACAAACTCCGCAACCTCCTTCTTCATACTTGGCCACCAAAACAACTTTTTCAAATCTTGGTACATCTTCGTAGCACGAGGATGAATACTCAACCTACTTCGATGTCCTTCTTCAAGAATTCTCTTCTTAATATCTGGAACATCTGGGACACACACCCTGTCTCTAAACATCATTACGCCATTCTCGTCAATTCGGAAGTCACATCCGTTACCTTGGTTAATCAAAATCAATTGGTCAACCAACTTTAAATCAGATTGCTGTCCCACTCTGATTTCTTCTAGAATACTATTAGTCAACTTCAACATTCCCAACTTCACACTGTCAGGAGTCGCCTCACACACCAAACTCAAATCTCTGAATTGCTCAATTAGTTCCAACTCTTTCACCATAAGCATCGACATATGCAATGACTTTCTGCTCAACGCATTAGCCACTACATTTGCTTTGCCTGGATGATAACTCAAATCAAAATCGAAATCCATCAACAACTCTAACCACCTTCTCTGCCTCATATTCAATTCCTTCTGATTAAATAAGTACTTCAGACTTTTATGATCACTGAACACCTCAAATTTAGAGCCAAACAGATAATGTCTCCAAATTTTCAACACAAACACCACCGTGGCCAATTCCAAGTCATGCGTAGGATAATTTCTCTCATGAACTCGCAATTGTCTCGAAGCATAAGCAACAACTTGTCCATTTTCCATCAATACTCCACCAAGACCCATCTTCGACGCATCACAATACACCACAAAAGATTCACTCGGATTAGGAAAAATCAACACTGGAGCAGTAGTCAATCTCTTCTTCAATTCCACAAAACTCTCTTCACAAGCTACATCCCACACAAAAGTCTGACCCTTTCGAGTCAACTGAGTCAAAGGTAATGCCAACTTCGAAAAGCCTTCAATAAACTTGCGGTAATAACCTGCTAATACCAGAAAACTTCGTATCTCAGTCGCAGACTTCGGAGTCTCCCACTGTAACACGACATCAATCTTAGAAGGATCAACAGCAACACCACCACTTGAAATCACATGGCCAAGGAAACTCACTTCCTTCAACCAAAACTCACACTTCGACAGCTTTGCATACTACTTCTTCTCCTTCAAGACTTGCAACACAGTTCTCAAATGCTCGACATGCTCTTCTTCAGATCGAGAATATATCAAGATATCATCGATAAACACCACCACAAACTTGTCCAAATACTCATGGAAAATCCGATTCATATACTCCATGAACACACCAAGTGCATTAGATACACCAAACGACATCACGGTGTATTCATAGTGTCCATATCTCATTCTGAAAGCCGTCTTCGGAATAACATCAGGGTTCACTCGAATCTGATGATAACCCGGCCTCAAATTAATCTTGCTGAACACACAAGCACCTACTAGCTGATCCATCAAATCGTCGATTCTTGAAAGTGGATACTTATTCTTGATCGTCACTTTATTCAACTGTCAATAATAAACGTACAACCTCATACTTCCATCTTTCTTCTTCACTAACAACACAGGAGCACCCCACGGAGAAACACTTGGTCGAACAAACCTCTTATCAAGCAATTCTTCCAACTGTTTCTTCAATTCACTTAACTCAGAAGCTGATATCCGATAAGCATCCATCGACACTGGACTCGTACCTGGTATTAAGTCCACTGTAAATTCCACTTCATGCTCTAGAGGCAAATCACTGATGTCATCTGGAAACACATCTGGAAATTCACAGACAACTGACAACTCCACACTCACAGCTTCACGATCAAGATGCAAACATTGCAAACACCAAGGCTTCGTCTTCCACAAGTTCGTCTACTTGCTTAGCAGACAAGAACATCAACTCCCCATTATCATCAATCTCAGAAAACTCTATAGTCTTGTTATAACAATTGATATGAACACGGTTGAACTCCAACCAGTTCATTCCAAAGATCACGTCAATTTGGTGCAAGGGTAGGCACACCAAATCCATCACAAAGCTCTTCTCAAAAATCATCACAGAACATCTCAAACACACAAGGGTAGTAGTAACAGAACCATTAGCTAGAGTTTCTATTACCATATTCCCATTCATATCAGATAACTTCAAACCCAATCTATTAGCACATTCAAGCGAGATAAAAGAATGAGTAGCACCAGTATCAATAATAGCAACCAACTCGATATTACTAATAAAACAAGTACCTCGAATTAGGTTGTCCTTCTCTGGCGCCTCTGCACCACTCAAAGCAAACACTCTGCCACTGGTCTAGGAAGCAGTAGCAGTCTTCTTCGGCTTCTGACATTGAGTACTGATATGACCTTTCTCACCACAATTGAAATAGGTTGGACCTTCATCTTTGCAGTCAGTAGCTCTATGCCCCTTCTTACCACATCGATAGCACCTCAGCACATTATTGGTACATGCATCAGCACGGTGGCCTTGCTCGCCACACTTATGACACTTTCCGGAAGCGGGAGTTGCTCCCCCACTTGACTTTTTCCCCTCTGAAGCCTTTTGCTTCCCTTTGTCAACTAAAGTTGTATAAGGCTTACCCCTATACTGCCCTTTCTTCTCACTCAACTGCTTATAGTGAGCGGATCAAGCTCGGCTGTCCTCGTCGTAGATTCTGCTCTTGTCCACCAACTCAGCATACCTACAGATCTGCTGATACCCAATACCCTGCTTAATCTCTGGTCTCAGCTCATTCTCGAACTTGAGACATTTAGACATCTCAGCATCAGCACGATTGTAGTGCGGACAGAACTTCACTAGCTTCTCAAACTTCGCAGCATACTCTGCCACAGTCATGTCTCCTTACTTCAGCTCAAGGAATTCCACTTCTCTCTTGCCAGGGGCATCCTCTGGAAAATACTTCCCCAGAAACTCCTGCTTAAACACAGCCCAAGTTATCACAGTGCCAACATCCGTAAGTCTCTGACGAGTGTTATCCCACCAGTCCTCAGCTTCCTCTTCCAGCATATGCGTTCCGAATTGAACCTGTTGCTCATCAGAACACCCCATCACTCGGAAAATCTTCTCGATCGCCTTCAACCACTTGTGTTCACTTGCTGGATCATGCGTACCCATAAAAGTCGGTGGATTGTTCCTTTGAAACTTCCCCAACGCGCGAAACTCATCAGGAGCTCCACCATTTGGATTCAGCTGCGCCACCATATTAGCAACCGATTCCAACGCATCAGCAATCGCACGATTATTTCTTCCAGCCATCCTGCACACCACCAACAAGGTTAGAAGAACTAAACCATCGACAGTGTACGCACATTCCTCGACTGACAGGGGACTGACAACACGTAAAAACCTGGCCGAACGGACCGACCTGCTCTGATACCACTAATGTAACACCCTTTTCTACCCCCAATAATGTTGCAGCAGAAACAACTTAGAAATCAGAGTAAGACATAAAAATTCCCCTCAAAGGGTGCACATTTCTCATTAAATCAAAATAACACAATTACCTTGTAAACAAAGGGTTTTCCTCAAAATTAATAAAAAGCCTTCACATGGCAGCGGAACTCAAAATTTTTAAATAAAAGGTTTTCAACAACGTTATAATAATCAAAATAAAACCATATCGTCAAGTGACAACGAAAATAAGGAAACAACATAGTTCGACTCAAAGGACCCCAACCCGATGTTACACTATCAGAGCAAGACCCTCTAAATCGACCAAAAGCAAATAAGATTCAAGTCCTCGAAAGCATCCACAGCTAAACCTGATCACCTGCACTTTACCCACGTGGAGGCAACATTCAAACAGGCAGGGAAAGTAATCACAATTCATAATAATCATTATAAAACAAGATATACATAAAATGGCATTATCTTCATAAACGACATCATCAAGGTCATCATCAAGGAAAACATCAGGAAACACCATATACAAATTCATCAATGCCAAATAAGATGCAATGCATAACAAGACTCATGCATGTGGTACCAATCATCACAAAGGATGGACACCAGGCCATCAACCCTCCAAAGATCCTCGTCAATAGGATCGATCCCGCATTTGGAATCAGAGCACATCATAATTACCTCATATCCGCACAATGGGAATAAAGCGTCGTCACAGAGTATGCGTATCAATGTATGATACACAAACGTCAATAATTCATCATCATCATGTAAACATCATTATGTGCATCATCATTCATAAATTCATATCATCATATATTCATCGAAACATCACAAACCAGCACCTCAATATCATCAATAACATCAGGCTAAATCATCATAAATATCACACCATCAAGTATCAGAATGACACAACAACAGAAATGGAATTTTGTGAAACAACAGTTGTTCGCTCCAGGGTTCGCCTAGCGAACTTGTTCATTGCGGCCTTCACCTAGCAAAGCGGCCGGCGAACCTCACAGATCCCACACTAAACACCAGAAACCCCACCATCTGTCATGCTCGCTAGTTTGTTCGCTTAGTGAACCTACTCGCTGTTCCCTTCGCCTAGCGAGGCTTCCATTGAATCACTCCCTCTACTCCAGAATCACCTCTGTACTCACACTCATAACATTGCGCATTCGCTACGCTGCTCGCCTAGCGAGCCTTGGTGAACATTCGCCTAGCGAACATGTTATTACAGCAAATCACTGCTACGCATCAGTAGCTCCAAAACCTCCAAAGCACCTGCGATTACAGTCTCAATTGACCCAAAATCATCCCTACAACAACCTTAATATATCACAGAAATCAAAGGCCTAAAATCTACGTCTGTTAGGTCGATTCAGGACCCTACAGGAAACCTTAATTTCTCTTAAACCTTCAAAACTCTCAAGCTTTATATAAACTCATAAATCCTTCACCACAGGGTTAAAACTACAGCAACGGGGAAGTCTGCCCCAAAAGTCTATTTTACCGATTAAATTTGACTCTTATCAATCGTTCTCACAGAATGCTCTCAAAGTCATCAGTTTACCTCAAAACCCATAAACCCTCAAAACCCCAAAATCCCCAACATCCACTTTAATCAATCAAATCCTATAATGAAAACAATGAAAGGCAATTACTCCCCATACCTTAGATTGTCGATCCGATAAGTTCTCTCTTGAGCCTTTGGAAACCTTCACGAAAATCCTTGCCTTCTCCCTTTTTCCTCAGAGCTCTGCACTTTCTCCTTATTTTCACGATCTCCATAAATGAATCCTAATTCTCCTCCATTCCTCCTTTTTGGTTAATTTAACTCTTGGGCCACAAAATTGGGCTTTCTCCATAATGTCCTCACTAATACTCCTAAAATGTCCATCTTACCCTCAATTCCTCTGATATTATTTTAAATTAATAATAATACTAATATATTCATATTATATACTATTATTTAATTAAAATAACCAAAACTTCACAAAAACACCGACATCGACACAATCCGCCAAAAATCACAGAAAACCACGAATATAATATTTAAATAAATTAAATAAATATCCTTACAAAAATCGGGGTGTTACAGAAATCTAGCATGGGTAGTTTCTAGGTGACAAGTTGTAAACGGTGGAGTTTAGCTTAGAACCAATTCTGCTTAGTGGATTTCATTCCTGGCTTAGTAGCCCCCAGACATAGGTGTTGTTGATCACCGAACTGGGTTAATAATTCTTGTGTGTTGTTTATTTTCTACTGTTTGTATTATGTTCCTCATTATCCTTGCGTGAGAAGCAGAGATCAAGTATCACAACATCCTGTCCGACATCTTAGTGATCTGCTTGACCAGAATTTCACAAAGCCAACCACAAATACGAAGCCAAATTACTGAACTAAAAGAACAGAAGTAGAAAATATGGTTCACATCTTCATCAAATATGGAGCACAATTGGAAAACCAAAGCATTCTCACCAACAAGCTGTCATCGATGTTGCATATTATCTTTAGAAGAAAGACAATTGAGTAAAAATTTCGAACTGAACACCTAAACTTTACTGGGTATTTTGGATCTCCAAACCTCTTACAACATCTTGCAAACAGTGGGATGAGACTGAACCGAAGATTGGGACGCGAGAATTATTTTGTATGAACTTCTAACCAAAAAGAATCCTTAGCAGTCCATCATATGAAGTTGTCTACTTGACTATGACAGGGAAAAATACCCACCAGAATCTGTCCAATTCCAAGAACTAAAACTATTCAGCAGAAGACAGAATTTTCAGGATGAAATTAAACTTCCACTGCCACACTGTATTGTTCCACAAGCCTTCGTTCTTAACCTTTGCTTCTGGATTGGAAATGATTCTACATAGCCATTTACTAAGAAGCTCTTGATTGAAAAAATGATGTGTTTAATACTTAAGCCTCCCTCCTTCTTTACTATTGCAAATCGAATCTCATCCCACCCAACAAGCTTTCTTGTGCCTGATGTCGCCTCCCAAAAAAACTGCTATTAACTGCTAGTAATCTCATTAATTATCGTCTTAGGGGCCCTATAAAAAGAAAAAGGGTAAATCGGTATGTTGGCGAGAACCGACTTAATCAACGTAATCCTTCCTCCTTGGGACAAGAATATTTCATTCCATGTTGCCAATCAATTCCGCAACTTAAAGATTGTGTTCTTCCAAGCCGAAGTATTCCTCAGATTAATACCGACATCCACTGTAACACCCCAATTCCCATCGCGAATAAATAATACATAATTAAATCAGGGTAAATAAAAATTTATTTTTCCGACAAAAACAAGGATGCCACAATTAAGGAAAGAAAACACAATCCCTGCTCAATTATTTGATACATAACACAAAATGGAATAACCTCAAAGGGAAATTTTTTCCATATAAAAGGAAAGGTCAATTATGGAATAAAGCGGAAAGATCCATAACGGACTTGTTTTATAAAATAAATTGTTTTATAACGTCAAAATATACATACAATAGTAATACAAAATATATTCAACAATTGTATACATATATAACAAAAGCGTTCCCCGACTCCCGTGTTACGTATCAGAGCAGACTGACTGACAAACGGATGGAGAACTAATCTTCACAAAAGCCTCAAAGACTACTAATCTGCAATTGCCTCATAGAGCAACAAACCACAGCAGAAGGGTGAGAAACACAATCATAATATAATTGCATACAATTATATAATAACACAAAAATACACATATAAAACGTTCTCACCACAATTTACACTGTTGCGGTGAAAATCGGATAACAAGCTATTAATTAACTTGCATCATATTTCTTTTACAACCGACTTTGATTTATCCAAAGGAAAGGTTCAAGATCGTTAAAAAACCTAAAGGGGAGAGATCTAAGGTTCGGGGGTTGGTTACGCCTAGGGAAGGTATTAGCACCCTAAACGTCCGTAGTACTCTACGGGAACCTCTTGTTTTAATGTTATGTTATGTTTGCTAAAGGTTCTATGCTAAAGGTTGAAACCCTAGGGGTTAGTATCTAAGTATACTTGACAAAACATCGCACTTTGCGCCTACGTATCCTCGGGAGTAGAATCAGAGTATGCGTAGTTCTACTAAGTAATGAACTTTTGACTATGGTCAAATTTCACAGGGGAGAATGAGTACAAGCTCATTCTAGAGTTCAAGAACTCTCTAAATCTAAGTTATAATGGTCCTATGTTGAAGTTTTAGTCAATAGGGAAAGTGAGTATTCATTAGGATAAATATCACCAAGAGTGTAAGAACTCTCTCCTAAGGCTAGTTATAATTCCATGGCTCTCATGAGGCCAAGAAATGAAAGTCATCTCCTAAAAGGCTACTAAGGTAAGATGGGGGCTAATGACTTAGGAGTCAACTTAGTTCACCTTCCTTTGGAATGGGGAAAAAGATAATAGTTGATAAGATACCAAAAGATAAAAATTAATGTAAACATGATGACATAAAAAGACATGAATATGATAATGAGATGAAACAAGATCAAGATGTCAATTCAAAGTTTGGAAACATACATGAGACAAAGATCAAACATGATGAATAGAAATAACATGACAAGGGTGTCATACCCCAAATTTTGACCACTTAGATTTCCCATCATTGTGGAAATCATCACCACAATATGGATGTACCTTTGTGCCTCATCAATCTCCCAAAAGATGGGTGAGCATCCATTACAATCAGACTTAGGGTTTCAAGCCCTCTCAGAGCCTTAGAAAGAGGATCAATCAAGGAATGACATGATCTTTAACTTGTCTAACCTCTCAAACATCCACAATGGATCAAAAGGACTCCCACTTCAAGGATCAAGCACAAGGCTGCTCCCTTCTAGATGGATCAAGTCTCAAGATCGACAGTGTCACCAAATTAGGGTTTTGGTCGACCAGGGCCTCCAGATGGAAATTTTTCATCTGGGCACAAGCCAATGATACAAAACATAACCTAATATACTCCATGGGACCTCATGGACCCAATCATCAAGTCAATTTTGCCACAGGGGATGCATTCATCAAAAATCAGGAATTAGGTTTCTTGACCTAATTCACCCCTAAGTTGACTTTTGGGACAAATCATGAGCCAAGACCTCAAGAGAGGGTTTGAGGGTCTCTAATGAACTATATTGATCCATTTGGAACAATAGATTAATCCAAGAAGTTTGAGCAACAAGTCTCAATTTCATCTGCACCACAATTAGGGTTTCGCGGGAAAAGTCAACTGTAACTTTGACTTTTGACCTGGACATGCTCCCAAGCCCTAGGACATGAATCAATATACCCTATGACACCCATGGAACATGTCCATCAAGTTTGATTTAGGTCAAGGACATGATTTCATGAAGAATTGCATAGTTTGGAATTCATCTAATAAAAAGTCAACTGTGCACAAAAGTCAACTTTGACTTTTTGAGATTTTTCACCAAAATGGATTTTTAACCCTAAAATGATGTTAATGTATGATTTGAATCATCATTCATCAAGAAAAATCAAGAAAAGTTGGGTAACTTGTAAAAGGGGTAACCATAAAAAACATAGAAAATTTTCTAAGTTAAAAATAAAGTGGCTAGGTTACTAACTTTGGAGGGTCATAACTCCTAAACCACAAAGCCATTTTATCCCATCCAAAGGCTGATTTGTAGATCTCATTGCTCTCTACAAAAACTTCAACTAGACCTAATTCCAACTCCTCATGGATTTTGAGTTATGGAATGATCAAAATCAAGAAAAGTCACTTTGTTCCAACACTTAGTGAAAATTTCACTAAGTCAGATTTTGCCTTACTTTTTGCCAAATGTAGGGGGATTTTTCACTTGGATTCAAAAGATATCAAAACCAAACATGTTCAAACAATTGTTGTATCATGTAAGGGCTTTCCAAAATGGCCAAGAACATTACCAAATTCAATTTGAGTCATGAGATATGACATCGGAAAGTTGCCTTGCTGAAATCTGCCAAGGCAAGGCAGAATTTGCATTTTTGCTCGATTTGCCAAAATTAGCCAAATTCAAATGCTCCTATCCACTTGGACACCTCAGAGGGTTGAATATAAAGGGGGCAATCACTGAACCAAGTCTCCAAAGTCTTTGGAACAAGAAATATCATGTTGAACCTAGAATGGCCAAAATAGGGACAAGACTCCAATTTTGGATTGGAGCATTCAATGGAAGCATCAAGGTGGCATGGACTGATCCATTTGCAACTGAATTCAGTCAAGACTTATCCAAGACCAAGGGAACCACAGCCCTGTGCCCTAACCTTTAGTCAATGGCTAGAGGAGACTTGGATTTCCATTGGCCAACATTAAACAAACACCTGCTGCAGTTGCCATTCACTATTCCTTGCAAAACAAACTTGCTCTACTATAAATAGAGCTCAATTGTGGTCAGTTTAAGTACACCAAAGGCCTACAACACTTACCTTTCTCAAAAACCACTTCTCACTCTCAAAAATGCCTTTCTTAGCAAGTCACTATCGGGTTTTTCATTAGAGAGCAATTCCACTCAAACCAATCACACATACACCTCATATACATCATATGTGAGCTGATCAAACAATTAAACAACAACTGGAACACTGATTTCTCAGAATCACCAGTCAATTGCTCAAGGTTTTAACCAAAGTGCAGTTGAGATGCCATGAAGTGATCCAGCCATTCTCAGTCAAGTCCAAGCATTCAAACACACTCCATAGGGTGTATGGAAGCTGTTCAGATCATCACAATTCATCTGTAACACCTCCTACTCAGAAATCAATTTGCTCTTGCTGTCACGACCTAGAGGTAAGCTTAAACTTGGTCATCTCTCAATCTATGCATATTTCCTCGCACAATACTTTTGCCAAATGTTCATAATCATGCATGGAATGTTTCCCCTCAAGTAATTGCTTTGTTTGAATCGTGTATCAAAAATCCTAGCCTTCATGCAGAAATTAGGGTTCTTGAGGATTTTTCATGATTTATTGTTATATGTTTAATTTAAATGAAATTAAATACCATAGACATGACCGTGAGGTTGAAACGAGTTGATTGGTGTGTGGATTATATGATATGATTAAGTATTCAGTGAGATTGGAGAGAAAATGCAAATCTGGGCCAAGCTGAAACACGCGCGTGTTCTTCAGCTGTTCTTGGCGCCATTTTTCATAAATTCAAATATTTGAATTTTGTGATTTTATTTAATTGATTCAAAAATTAATTTCTCTCTGAGTTTTAATGATTTTGAGTTGATTCTTTTTTTAATAATTCACAAAAATGTTAAAATATTTTATTTTCCCAAAAAATCCCAAAAATATTATTTATTTTATATAATTGATATTTTTGCAAAGAATTAATGTTTTAATTGATTTTAACATTTAAAATATTTTTTCCACCTTGATTTTGCAACTTTTAATGCTTTCTAATTATTTTGTAGGTCAATACTTAATTTTTGAAGCATTAATCCAAGATCACAATTTGTTTTCCATATGTTAAACAATTTTAATCATTTTAATTGAATTTTTATTCAATTAAATACATTTTTGAAAATAAATTAGGGTTTTTGGATTAATTCAACTCTCATAAATCATTTTCAAAACACTTTTGGGCCTCTAATAGAGTGTAAGACCCAATCCTTTTTTTGACCAAATCATTTTTGGGCCTCAGTGTATAGTATAAGTCCCGATACCGTCAAAAACAAACGGTGCGATCGTCGCCTTTTGAAAAATAACCCTGGGCCTCTCCTTGATCTATAAGACCCATTCAAAACTTTTTGGGCCTCTAATAGAGTGTAAGACCCAACCCCCTTTTAACCAAAATCACTTTGGGCCTCAGATATTGTATAAGCCCCTCTGCGTTAAAAGAAAACCTCGGCGTGATCGCCATTTCAAACGGAAAAAACAAACTGGGCCTACCCTCGTGTAGTAAGACCCATTTCTTTTCTTTAAAACTTTTTGGGCCTCTTGAGAGAGTGTAAGACCCAACCCCCTTGTACAGAAAACATTTTGGGCCACAGTCATTTGTATAAGTCCCTCTGTACAAATTCAAACAGTGCGTTCACTGATAAAACCCTGGGCCTCTCCTTGAGCTGTAAGCCCCAAATCTTTCTTTTTCAAAACACTTTCTCCTTTGATTTTTAATATACTGTTGTTTTCAATCTTTCTTTGTTGAAACAACTAACCAAACAGCATGGAAGCTCTACAACCGAGTAAGTGTTTATACGCTTTCATTTACCGCTTTCATATACATATAACTGTATTGTGGGGTTGTTTCACTGTAAGTCTTCTTTCATAAACTCATATCAATTGTGTAATAATAGTATAGATATTTAGAGTTTTCCCAGCCACTACGTCTAGAACTAGGTGGCGCCGTTTCGTTTATTCGTAGAAATAGACAACTAGATCCACAATAGGATCACCAGATACAATCTTCTCTTCGGCTGTCCTCATTAGGAATTGTCAAGAAACTCTACTCCCAGAGATGAATGTATTCTCCGTGAATGGCATCTTTGAGTTTCTTCCAAATTCTCGAACTTTCCTGACTTGATCTATTCCTTGTGAATAGCTTGCCTTGAATTTCTCGGGGTTTGGGGACCCACGGGCTTCTTAAAAGCGTCGGCCTCCTCTTGGGCATCATACAAGGACCCACAGGCTTCCTAAAAGCAACCCCGCCTCCTCTTGGGCTTAGTACAAGGACCCTACGGCTTCTTAGAAGTATTCACAGCCTCCTCTTAGGCTTGGTATAATGATCTCTTCCTCCGGGAATGATAGCCTCCTCTTGGGCTTCATACAAGGACCGATCGGCTTCTTAAAAGTTTCCAGCCTCCTCTTGGGCTTCATACAAATTGTCCCGACGACCTCCGAGAGGTATAGGAACAGAACTTAGTCATCTGCATAGAACAGTCCTTTCATAGAGTCTACTACTATTTCTCAAAGCATAGTACAAAAGATGACACTCTAGACTTGGATAGTCTAATCTCCTTGAGTCTCAAAGACATTCTCAAGTGACCCCTTCAAGAATAGGAAGAAAACCCGTAGACTTGGACAATCTCAATACCCTTCAGATTTCCCACTTCCTTAAAGAACAGGAATAACCCGGATCCTTGAATAAAATCCTTGAGTACAGCGTTGCTCATATAAGAACTGATTTTCTCTTTAAAATCAGTATACTGGACTTGTCACTTAACTGAACAGTCGCCATAGCCTCCTCTTAGGCTTTGTATAATGATCCTTCTCCAGTGATACTAGCCTCCCTCTTGGGCTTTGTACAATGATCCTCCCCAGCAGAGTCAAAAGTCGTTTAGCCTCTCTCTCGGGCTTTGTACGAGACACATAAGAGACTCCCTCATTGAGTCAATCACCTCTTTCGCCTCCATCTCGGGCTTTATACGAGATACAAAAAGGTTCTTATTGAGCCAAACGAACTTTCGCCTCCATCTCGGGCTTTGTACGAGATACAAAAACTCTCTTGTTGAGTCAAATAGCCTCCATCTCGGGCTTTATACGAGATACCAAAGGATTCCCTCGTTGAGTCAAACCTTTTAGCCTCTCTCTCGGGCTTTGTACGAGACACATAATAGCCTTCTCTTAGGCTTTGTATAAAAAACCACTGGTTGATCCAATTAGCCTTTTAGCATCAAAGTTGTTCCTTGTTCACAGTACACAAACATCAACAACTCCTTCCCCTCCATCTAACTGCTGTAAGCGACAAGACTCTGGATCATCTACATCCATGCCACTGTCCTTCTTTTAGCATGAGAAATTCCTAAGGAAAGATAGCATTGCTCTACACTGAGTTAAAGTCTTCTCCTTTAGGTTGAAATCCCCTATAAAGGAAATTATGGCATTGCCGGATTCACAAATCCCGGTTAAAGTAATTCTCCTTTATAAACAGTCGTAACAGACAAACCCCTCTTTAGAGATGACAAATTCTCTCTAAAGTCAACCCTTTTAGCTTCATATCTTGGGGTTTGAACAAGATACAAATCACTTTTAGCTTCACATCTTGGGCTTTGAACAAGATACAAATAGACCTTTCAGCTTCACATCTTGGGCTTTGAACAAGATACAAACCACCTTTCGCTTCCCGTCTTGGGCTTTGAATAAGACACCAAAACACCTATTTCCTCCCATAGAATAGGAGGAACTACGAACGCTCTGATTTCCCTGTTTCGGTAAACGGGAATACGTAGGCATAAGATTGAAAGAAAAATCTTAGCGAGCACACTAAACAAAAACCCAAAATCCCATACTTTCATATATATCCGTCCTAACATCTCAACCGATAGCCTAAAGCACCCCTCGTCAACAAAATAAACCTAGGACAAACCCCGAATCTTTGTAGCATCTGTAAACCAACAGTTTTGACTGCTTAATCTCAGTATGCAAGCAGGGTTAATTGGAGACATCTATTTCCCTTCCTTCATCAGCTTTAATAGGATAAAAAATGAATCGAGCTGTAGTACTAGAGCGATCGTGCTTGGCAACCACATCCAAAAATCACTCGCAACAAAGGGGAATAAGGAAGTGCAATAAAACTTTAATAAGCATTCATAATCCAAACATGCATAAAGGTCTCAGAAATTGATATTTTTACTAATTTCTTTTTATATCCATAAAATAGACATGTTAAGGAGCATTTTACAAAAAGAATGGATTAAAAAAGAGTGAAAAATGAGCAAGTTGTGAGTGTTTCAAAACCATGCACAAACAAAAAGAAAATAACATGAACATTTAATAAAAAGAAATTGGAAATGTCCCATGTAGGGTTTGAACCCACGCCCTTGATTGAATGCCCAAAACTTCCACCATATGGGTTGTGCGCGTGTTGGAATACATATGCAAGCAATGAATAATATAATAAGGCCAGTGGAAAATCAGAAAAATAGCAAAAGGGTTGATCTGCAGGATCGAACCCAAGTAAGGCATGTGAATGGCAAAGGCATGGCTAGTGTGTGACCATTGGGACGGCATGTTTCATCCAACCTATATACGCTTCTAATATAATATAAGGCAAACAAGTTCATAAATGCCCAAATAACCAAAACAAGCACGCGCCTTGGCCATGTTCAAACTCAAATCTTACTCACTTCCCAGCCAGATTCAAATGATCATAACTGAGTCAATACTCAACCAAATTACACAAAGTAAAACTCTAAATTAATCAGCAAAGAACAAGGAAAACAAAGGTGTCATTCGTTTACACTAAATCCTAGCACACAATACACACATCAGCTGTCAAAAGAGAGGTATCAAGAAGTTCGAAACAAGGATGAAAGAGGTTACCGTATCAAACAGGCATTGCATACTGAATCGGTTCTGATTATCATGTTTCAGAACAATCATAAGCAATTAGGGTTCATGTTAGCACACATAGGGATGCTTGGCATACATTGAAAACAAAGAATGGCCTTGGCAGTAAACATACGCTCAATCTTTCATCAATATGGTTTTAACCAACAACCAAACAACTATACTGACATAACTCTAAAATCACATGATAGTAAACAAATAAAACTAAATGATCTCCACAATAAAACCTCACTATCTCATAAATCGTGAAATTTAAAATAAGAGGCTAGAAAATTGAGATTCAAGCTAACAGTTCTAAGCCTTGAGGATTTGAGTGTATACTAACGGTTCAAAAAAAACAGGTGCCACATCAAGATGCCATCAATATGAGAGAAACATTAACTGATAGTACAAACAAACAATCCTTACCAATTTATACATTATCCAATGAATGTCAAAGAGCAAAGTTAAGTCAAAAAGAAAGAAAACACACCAATAGATTCATGCTACAAATGAGATGGGCTGATTAATGTAAACATGTAAGCTTCGATATTGGTCAGATTTGAATGAATAGTAGAACAAGTTCTAAATATTGCAAGCAGCATATCATCATAACAGGCAGTGCCATACACTTAGCATGAATACAAAGCAACTGGTTGCGACAGAGAAATACCTTGATCAATAACAAAAAGGAGAAGCATACAGATGACACAGAACATACATAAATAGGATTCAAATGTAATACACGATCATGACAAGAATGCTATTAAATGAACATGATAAATAAGAATGAAAAGAGAATGATACCAACTGAAGCTTTGCTTATGACTTTCAAGTGTGCAGACTGCTTCTTCTTCCACAGCAAACTCAAAAATCACTAATCACTTAGCTTGCTCGAGACTTAGAATATTTGAATATTTTTTGAGAAAATTGTTGATGCTGATGAACTGAACCTAAGCCTCTTTATATAGGCAATGATATTGGGCCAGGTCAAGAGAATTCCCAACTTCAAATATTGGAGGCTAGGATTTTGCAATTGAAATTCAAACGTTGAACCTTGGGAGGCAAACGCTCCTTGTTGCAGAAACTCAGAAACTTTGCAGGGTCAATGTTTAAATTGTGTATTGCTTCTGAGACTAAACTTCCGGGGGTAAACAGGTGAGTATTGAAAGAGGAAGTGGATAAAGACATTGCTCTGGCTGGTTCGCAGGGTGTGCAGAGTTGAGCTGAGAATGGAAAGCTTCACAATTGCTTTTTGAAGAACCAAGGCTTGGAAGCTCAAAGAGGAAAAACTTGGGTGAATCCAAATTTGAAGAAGGACGCGCCAAGATGAGATGAGAACTTGTTGAGTTTGAATTTGTTGAATTTGAATTTGATTGAATTCAATTTCTCATCTACAAATTACACACGACAAGGAGAGGGAAGAAGATGAACTGATTTTTCCTTTCTTCAATTGCCACGCGTTGCACTTCTACTGGTTATTGGGAAGATTGAAAAGTCAACAAACCACAAGCTCGTTCCTTATTGGCTAACATCAAAACGGATTCCTCCAATCAAAGCTAGCAAGAGTGCCACAGTGGACCAGTGGGTTCTTAATGAAAAAAAGTTTTAGATTTCTTTAAATTTGAAATTATAATATGACAAATAATAAAATGATAAAAATTAATTAACCTTAATTTAAATTAGTTAGAAAAAGTAAACTAAATTAAAAAACCAATTAATCAAACTAAATTTTCTTAGAAAATTAAAACTTAAAATTAAATTGAGTTTGGAAATTAAATTAGCAAAATAAAACAATTTAAATATAAATTAAATAAAATAGGCCATATTGAAATTAAATTAAATTAAAGACAGATAAAGATGCTAAAATAAATGTTAAGTTAAATAAATAAGACATCAACTAGCAGAAAAATGAGGGTAAAATTTGGGGTACAACAGTTGCCTCTATTTAAATATCTTCACCTGATGACATGAGAGATGAAGATCCTCATGTAATCAACAGTGAAAGATATTTAAATACAGATAACCGAAAATTTTTCCCTCAGGTGCACACACATGCAATGCAGCAAACATGATGCCAAGAAGATGCAAGAAAATGCAGACACAACGAGACACCAAGGGGTAAACAGGAAGCAAAAGGACCAAAGAGCTTCACCGGGGAAGGACGAAGGTTAGTATCCATGAGAAACACCTCACTAGGGATACAAGCTAACCAACAAAAGAGACCCACCGGGGAGACTCCAAAGAAACACTAGGGAAAACAAAAAACAATCTCCAGTGGGGAAAGATCCGGGGAGATAGACTATTGGGGACAAAACAAACCCACATTCTTTCTGGGCACGAAACCAGAAAGAAAAACCTGATCACTGGGGATCAGTCCAAAAGGACAGACAACCAAGCAAAGACTTCCTGGGGATCTTATACTGAAGAGTTCAAAATGTGATCTTCAAGAAAAGCCAGGAAGACAGAGACAAACCCTGTGCACCAACTAGGAGTCTTGTAAGGTTGAAGAAATTTGTTCCAAGAAGCTTAGCAAATTTTCAAAAAATCCAAGGTAAGGGTTCAATGTCCGACATGATTCGAACAAGAACGGTTTTAAAATAAGAAGACAGTGCTTGACATGATTCAAACAAAGTCCATGTTCAAGTTTAACAAGATTCAAACAAGAACAAGTTTTAAAACACAAGACAATGCTTGACACGATTCAAACAAAGTCCAAGTTCAAGTTTGACACGATTCACACGAGAACGGTTTTAAAACAAGAGGCAGTGTCCGACACGATTCAAACAAAGACTCTATTCAGGTTTGACACGATTCAAACAAGAACAAGTTTCAAAATAAGCAGACAATGTTTGACACGATTCAAACAAAGTCCAAGTTCAAGTTTGACACGATTCAAACAAGAACAAGTTTTAAAACGAGCAGACAATGCTTGACACGATTCAAACAAAGTCCAAGTTCAAGTTTGACACGATTCAAACAAGAACAATTTTAAAACACAAGACAATGCATGACACGATTCAAACAAAGTCCAAGTTCAAGTTTGACACGATTCAAACGAGAACAGTTTAATGTTAAACTTCTTGGGGAACAGCAAAAGTTTTAAAGATTCAAATCTGGTGCGCAAAGGTTAAGACCGAACAAGCACGACACAAAGCAAACCGGGAATGTCTTTACTTCACTGGGGAAATAATGACAGACACCAATAAAAGATCACAAGCAAAACAGAGCACAAAGATGCGAAGATGCTAGGGTATGATGCATATGCTTAGCTATATGCTAGAAACGACGCGAACGACGCAAAATAGGAAAGAAGAAAGGATAACACAAGGCAACACCCTGAAACCCAAACATCAAGGATAACTGGGGCAATCTTCTTTTCACTGGAGATGGCAAATCCAAGCCAAAGATACAGTACTACTAACTCTTCCTGTACCAACTTGGTTCCATAAAACATCTTGATACTAGAGTAAAACTTAGTTCGTCTTTGTGTTTCTTAAAAATTTTCCACTTCCAAGAATCAGATGAAAATGACGAAGTTATTGTATTCAAAGACCAATAACAACTCTAGTGGCTAAGAATTCTGTCGTCTAACAGCTGACTTCTCCAGGGACTCCTGCATAAAGAGCTGGCGTCTGGTACTCAAAGGTGAAAACCAAAGCATAAGCCTAGCTTAGACAAATGTTTTGGATATATTGGGAAAGTTCTTCTTCTTTATTGGGGAAATAAATCCATTGGGAATTTGTCAAAATCAGCGGATGTAGCAACTTGATGGGGAGCTAACAAAGTAATTATGCACTCCACTGGCATAACTGCCATCTTCAAATCTTATCTGCCCCAAGCTAGACGGTCTATACGATAACAAGAGGATTTTATAGAAGAATTGACATACAGGGTGTTTCAATATCTTCAAACTCTTGGAGAGATCTCGGCATAACTGCCCCAGATTAGGGGATGAATAATCAAAAGAATTTTACAGAAGGATTGAAATACCAGATGCTTCAATATCTTCCAACTTGAATAATCAAAAGAATTTTATGGAAGAATTGAAATACCAGATGCTTCAATATCTTCAAACTTGAATAATCAAAAGAATTTTACAGAAGGATTAAAATACCAGATGCTTCAATATCTTCCAACTTGAATAATCAAAAGAATTTTACGGAAGGATTGAAATACCAGATGCTTCAATATCTTCCAACTTGAATAATCAAAAGAATTTTACGGAAGAAATGAAATACCAGATGATTCAATATCTTCCAACTTGAATAATCAAAAGCATTTTACGGAAGAAATGAAATACCAGATGATTCAATATCTTCCAACTTTTGAATCTTGACGTAGCTATTTCTGTTCAGTTATACTCGAGATACTCAAACTGTAGTAGAAATTACTGGGGAACGGATTTGCCCCTACTGATGGGTTACTGAAGTCAAAACTTGTCATAAGATGATCTCAAGAATATTTGCCCCAATATTCTGAATTTGCAGAATTCTGCCTCTGATTTGTCAACTCTTGAGATAATAGATTGGCAAACCTCACACTTGGTTGCCCCTGACTGAGTCAAATTTCCTTTATCAAGTTCAATTCCTTTACTGACCGCGTTTGTTGGGATTCCTTGATATCGAATGGTATTGCAAACAAGTGTTGTTCATTAAAATTGGCAAAATTTAATGCAAAGTTTGAAAACAAAGCTTTGATAAAAAAATGCACAGTGAAATGATTAAATAGTCAAAAACAATGGTGGGTCTAGTCATTAAGGAAGTGACCAACACACGCGAGTAACAAAGATTATTAGGAGTCAGGTTACTCAACCTTGCTGTAGTATGCTTTTCAAAACAACCTTACCTCAATTAGGTCTTTTAGGGGTTGTGATGTGGCCTGGTTCACGGTTTTATGAAACAAAGGATGAATTCCAATCCTACGCTCAGTTAACTCAAGATATACGTTCAAATCTCCAAAAGTAGGAAGTCACTTGATTTGAAAGCTGACTGGAGCCTTATATGAAGCGCTCGTGTTTAAATGCATAACCGAGTTAAACTGAGAACTACCTTTCCCCCAAGGTTGAGATTTAAGGTTATTTTTTTTGTGTGTAAGGAAAGAAAACTCCTACTTCTAGGCTCGAAGGGGTTAACAAGGGATGTTTAGGAAATGTGAAACAATGCCTTACATCCTCGGCGAGGTTAATTTGAAAGTATACCACAGCAATTATGAACATGAGGTTTTCATCATCCTCCATAATCTTTGCTTTAACAAAAGTTTGAAAAAGAGGTGAAAAAGATATATATTTTTTTGCTTCATGAAAATAAAAGTAAATGAGTAAAACGAATGGATTATTTCATTAATGTTACCAATTTAAAGGTGCAACAAAGCTCATATGCAAATATCAATACAATTAAAGGAAATACAACTGAAATACAAAACACAGCCAACCAAAGATTTCAGTTTCCGGGTCCGAACGGATAAAGTCTTCACCACCAATCACTTGTTCCTTGTGGTATTGAACTTTGAGAGGCCTTGCAGGTCCTTTACCTTTTTCTTCAAAAGTTGAGGTACCAGCGTCTGAAGTATCTTCCCGAGGTTTCAGTTTTTTTAGCAGGCTCATCAGTTTTTCTTCGAATTCCTTTCATTCTTCAATGGGATGCCCGATGGTCTCAGTGCAAAATTTACATTCAGTCTTTGGGCGGTCTTCTTCGAAGATTAAGTCCTTGTCATGGATCAGCTCTTGCACAAAATATTCTAAAGCTAGGAAATTGTCCAAATCATTCCCTTCAGCTCCCTTATGGAATTCACATGTTAGGTTGGGATCATACCAAGGTCCCTGGAAAGGTGTGAGAAGTCGTGGAGTTACCAGCTTGTTTTGCATCAACAGTGGGAAAAGTTTGCTTAACGGAACCGGGATAGGCTGGTGGTTAAATTTTCCTCTTTTGGCAGCACACTTCTTCTTATCTTGAGGAGAAACACACGTTGGAGACTGAAAACCCCTCTTCGTAAACACTTGACGAAGATTACATTTGGATGCAGGAACAGGACCAACGTTCAGCTGGCATGAGGCTTCTCCAAAAACAAATTCTGGACACGAGAGATCCTTAGGAGATGGGAAAGGATAGTTGATTTGAATGCCTTGTGGTGTAAATGATAACTTCTCAGAATCAAGCAGCGTCTGAACCTGGCTTCTGAGTACCTTGCAATCCTCAGTTGAATGCCCTAGTGCCCCAGCGTGGTAGTCGCATCGGACATTGGCATCAAAACCTAGTGGATATGGAGGGATCATTGGCTCTAAATCCTTCGGTATTATCAATCCACTTCTGATCAAAACTGGCAACTGCTGACTGTACGCCATTGGTAACAGAGTAATATTCCTGTCTGGTTCCCTTGATCTTTGTCGTCCACGCTGATGTGGCGAACGAGCGCTCTTGAAAGCTGGTCTGACGGGATGAATACGATTCTCCTTTTTCAACAAAGTTTCCAGAACCCAATTCATCTGGCACTTGAGGATTCTGATCTCCTCTCTCATTTCCTCCTGGTACTCCCAAATTTCCTTCATCGTTGCTAGCGTGACCTTTATAGTTTCCAGAAACTGCCCCATTCCTCTTTGGAGCTCTCTCAATTCGTTGTTGACTCTGTCCATTTCAGACATCATTTGTCGAGTCTGGACTTGGGTATTGACGTTTGGAAAATCAGGGTGACGGACTCTGAAGAGAACGAGACGACATGAGATGGGGAAGAATGCACATGCACATGCAAGGATGCAAAATGATATGCAAAAAAAAATGCAGATGCAAACTAAACTATCAAGAAACATAAATATTTACAAACATTGTATACAAATGGAGTCTTCCTCAAAATAAACTTCTTCATTGAGATTGTCAGCTGCTACATTTTAGAGCGGAGGATTCTCCTGCTTAGGGTTCAAAAGGTAAGGACGCTCCTAAACTGAAATGAGAAATAACAACATTGATGGAAACCAACAGATGGCACTTCTAAAAGTTTGATCCACTAGAGGATGATTCTTCTTCTCCATTAATCTTCCTTGTGAGCTCTTCAATGCGCTTCCTAGTCCTTTCCCTTTCGAAGAACAAATCAGCCATTGTTTCTGCCATCTTCTGCTTGGCTTTAGAGGGTTATAATACCTCAAAATTTGCCCTCTTGCTTTTAGTTTTTACTGGCTTATGTTTCATTGCATTGCATTTAGATTTTATTTCATCTCACATAGCACTCATCTTTGCATTCAGCATAGGGCGTGGGATCAAGGTTTCTCAAGAGTATCAGTGGTGGTCAGGGTTTCACAGTGGAGACATTTTAGGTATTCATGGAAGATATCAAGTCGTGGGCTCATAGTGGGGTTACGATATTGTTGTTCTCTCCATTGCTTATTGTTTATTGCCTGAAATACGGGTTTATGTGAATTTGGAAATGGCACTGGAGGTCCATCAAGAAAGTGAATTTGACTTGGATATGAAATTTGGTTTGAGAACATTTAAAAGGATCAACATATCCATTTTTCTAACCATAAACCATTTTTCTACTAATATCCATTTATTCAAACCATTATCCACATATCCATTTTGTTTCTAACCAAATATCCAAATTACTAAACCAATTCCACTCAATATCCACATACAATCCATTTTACCATTTTCAAATATTCAAAGCCAAGTTTTAGCCCATATCCATATAAACCCATTTTTCCAAAATAAACCACATCCATTTTTATCCAATTTAATTAAATCCAAAATCCAATTAAGATCCACTCCCTAAAACCAAAAACCATATTTTTAGCCCATGTCCATATTTTGGATCAATTCTTGGTCCGTATCCATGTTTCCACTTTTTCATTATCCATATTCATTCTTTTCCAAATTAATTATCCATTTTCTAAAACCATTTTTTAGTATCCATTTAAAATCCATTTTCCAAAATCCAAATTAAAACCATAACCCCAAAAGCTAAATCCAACGTCCAAATTACAAGTACCAGTCTACTATCCAAAGTGCACATAACATAACTTCATTGTGAAAAATTTCATAACATAAAAAGGAATTCTGCAGAAAAAGAAGAATACATGGCCATTGAATTGAATTCATGTTGGATTCAGTTGTTGTTTAACATACACAACTCCATGCTTCAAAAGAGAAAATAACGGCGCAGGAAAATTGAAAAAGAGCGCATATACCAGAATTTTCTCTCCCTAATTCCTTCTAACAGAAACAATCACCCAACTAACTTCTAACAGAAATAATCACCCAACTAACTTCTAACAGAATCAACAAACTTTTTTTCCCTCTCGAATTCTTCAAGTAGAAACTCACTTCAATCTCCAACCTTCAAGCTTCAATTCTCTTCTTCATCTTCAATTCACCTTCATCTTCAATTATCTATCATCTTCAATCTTGGTATCATCATTAACCTTCAACGCTCTTCATCAATCCTCAATTCCAAAATCACCATTATCTTCTTCCATCTTCTGCAATTCCTCCTTCTTCACTTTCAACTCTGATTCACCTTCACATTCGATTCAAATTCTTCAACCTGCAACAAATTCATATAAAAAAATTCAACACAATTCATAATATCTTCAAACATAGCCAACAGTTAAGCAAATACGCAAGATTCGAGCAGAAAACCACGAGCAATCTCCGATTCGAAAAAACAAGGATATCATACACATACATATAACGATAACAATGAAGCAGCAGAAGAAGAAAAGAGAAAGAATTGTAACTGTAAATCGTCGGCGTCGACGTCGCCAAATTCGAATCAAAAACACTGAACTCTCAACACATTCCAGAATCCACAACGCAAAGAACAATAACAATAGAAACAAATATCTCACAGCAAAGAGGAACTAAATCTAACATGGTGCAGCTAGTGATTATTTCCAGAAGCGCATTTGTAGGACGTGATTCTTGGAGTGTGATTATTGCAATTGCGTTTGAAAGAGCGGCGATTGTGGATGTTTGATTGCCAGAAGTGATTGTCAGAAGTGATTCTGAGTTCAATTGAAGGTTACCAAGGCAGGTTGCGGCACGATGTTGTGAAAAGCGATTATTGCAAGAAGTCGCGTATGTGAAAAGCGATTATTGAGCACGATTGAAGATAGGAGTCAGACGGCGCGACAAAAGAAGAACGGTGGTGAGGTTTGAAGCGAGGTTCAACGGCGTTTGAATGGATGCTCAGAAGGAAATGGAGGCTGGTAATGCAGCCTACAAAAGAAGGAGTTTAATACCGCGATTTGCCATTATTCAGAGACTTTGAAATTGGATGATGAAGATGCATCTTGTAATCTGATAGCAAGAGCTTTGATAAGGAAGAAGAACATGGCTGAGAATGTGGTGAGTGAATTAGGTTAAGTTTTGACAAGTTGGACCGGGTTTCGTGTAAATTGGCCTATGTGTATCTGTTTCCTTCCTCACCTCCATGAAGTTGCTACTCACACTCCGGGTAATCCACTACACCCCCCGGACTTTCAATTTACGCCTTAATACTAATTGATTATGATTTCAATTTCTGTTTGGATTAATTAGGTGGAAGTTTAGTTTTAATCTAAATTAATTATTTCATGATTTGATTAGAAAATTAGATATGTTTTTGAATTAGGTCTTAATTCTAGCTTATATTTTTTGAATTAGATTTCTCTAAGAATTCATCCTAACCTCTATTAGAATTAGAATTGGATTCGATTTTAGTTTAGTTTTCCATTAGAAATTTATCGTGTTTCTAATTGACTCTTTGCATGGTTTAATAGTTGATTAATTGTATAATACTTTTGGTTAGAATTGGAACTAATTAGATTTAGATTTTGCTAATGGTGTGACTAGTTGTTTTTACTTAATTGCTCACTAATCATTGTTTTTGCTTAATTGCTCACTCATCGTTGTTTTGGCTTAATCACATTAATTGTCCACTAATTGTTCATTAGAATTAAAAATTGATAGCGAACTAATTGATTTTGATATGGCTTGGTTTGACTTAGTTTTTACATTGACAGAACATAGGTTTTAGTACTAACTTCGATTAATTTCTGTAGCATTTTCATTAGTTAACGTTGTTAATAGTCCGTAATACTTGTTACATGTTAATTTTTGACTAATTGTTTGTGTACATGTTAGCATTGATTTCAATGACTCCTTATTGACATTCCCTTTTGATCTTAGTTGCTCACTTTGGTTATTTCCATTTAAACTTTGACTAATCTTTGAGTTTATTTTGTAGTGTTTCACATTAAACATAGAAGTTGTTGTAGTATACACAGCTGCTGTGCACAAAGGGTGCTGTAAAATGTTGATATCCTGGCTGGCTGCATATACACCCATCCTATTCTGGAAATAGTAGCTGTTATAGACAGTTTTTACTTGTTGCTAGTTTTTACAGCTATGCAGGTGCTGGAGCGCTGTTGTTGCTGCTGTTTATGGCTTATGGCCTTGTTTTATTGTCTTAAGAGCATTTGGTTCCATGCCTTTCACGGACCCGTTTCACTTTCTAACACTTTTGCTCATTTATGCTAGATCGCTAGAAGTTGGCCGGTTTGCATATACTTTGCTTGCGTTGCTACGGATTGATATCCGTTCAGTATCACTTCTCTTCTCTTTTACTAATTCCGCATTTTTCCTTTTTATGCCATGAGAAGTAGGATTGGGAGTCCGTGCCACTTGGCCGGCAATGATGGAAGTCCTCAAAGGAGGCTCTGTTTGTGATTGTTTAATATTGTGCCTGAAGACCTCTATGAGGCATCCCATTCCCATTCCCCCCTGGCAAGACCTCCAAGAAGGCAATCGATGGAAGTTAGGGTTCGCAATCGACCCCCGTTATTCTAGTCGAGTCATTCTTAGCTCTCATTACATGATTGAAGCTTTGAACATTACCTGCTTCTGTTATCGAATCAGTCAAGTGGAAGATAGGGTTCGCAACCAACCCCCACGCTTTGTCTTTAGCTCGCATTGACCAATGCTGATGCTTATGTGATCTGATTCACATCTTCCCCATTTTTATTCTGCTCTCCATGGTTCTCGATACCATTGGGTGAGTACCCCTATTTCCCACAGCTAGCTTGTTTGCCTCGGTTAATATGACCCCTTGGCTAAAGCTTCCCCTTTTTTTACTTTGATTGTTTGACATGACTGCTTATTGACACTGTTTACTCTTTCATTGCTTTTAGTTCATTTTGTGATTGATTTATCCTGTGTTTACTTGTCTGATGACATGATCCCTTAGGATTCCTCGCTCCACTTAATTTTGGATTAAGTCAGAGGTAGGAGAGACATTAGGATAGCAATCCATGTATGCTAACATTAGGTAGAATTCCCTTTCTTACCTCAACCATAGGATCAATCTTTGCATGCTAACATTAGGACCTAGTTTCCCCTTAGCATTTTTCTTTCAAACCTTGAGTCTCTCTTTCTCATCTTATAATAAAAGTAAAAACACTTAATAAAGGCATAACAAATATTGTATTTAGGCCTTTCATGTGGAAACAAGGAGGTGAGGCGTCTTATCTCATTTCCTTAGAATGTTTAGTGTACGTCCCGTCTTGGGTCGATATGCAAGGCATTCGATCCTATGTGAAGGACTTAAATACAATACGAGTTACAAAACACAAAAAACAATCAAAACATTTCTTTCTTAAAAGACAAAAACAAACAATAATGTCTTCCCTTCGGGAATTCTCTTCTCATCTCACTCTTTCTCGACGTACGAACGTGCTTCTCCTCGTTCTCTTGCAAGACGGTAACGCCTAAGTCTCCATACAGCGAGCTGTAACACCTGAGCTAGAACATTAGCCGTTCCCTAAAAAACACAAACAATCCATCCCTAGTGAGGGGAACTACGTCGCTCTGATTCTCGCGTGCGAGCGGGATACATAGGCAGGAGATCGTGCGAGATCTCTCCGAGCATAATCCTTTCACCCTTCCCTAATCCGTAGTCCGAACTACGTTGACTCTGATTCTTCATTGGTTAATGAAGATACGTAGGCATAGGATTGCGACGATCCTTGTGAGTCCTATGTGTCCTTTTTCTCTTTTTTCCCCGTTCCTCCATCTCGCCTTTTGTTTCCAGTTTCCAGCCAGCAACGGAGCTCCAGATGACGACACCCTTTGATCGAGACAGCAAGCGTGGATCCCATCGGGTACGATGGACGCGTGGGGGTGCTAATACCTTCCTCACGTGTAACCGACTCCCGAACCCAGTTCTCTTGGTCGCAAGACCATGCTCTTTCTTTTCCCTCAGGTTTACGCAGTGTTTCCTTTCCCTCTCTTGGGATAAATACACATTGCTGGCGACTCTGTTTCGGTGCCACTTTCGCGTTTGTACCTGGATGAAAATCCCGGGAGCGACAGCTGGCGACTCTGCTGGGGATTTTAGGAGACCAGAATCTCTGGTTTCCTTAGCGAGTCAATCCTAGCGCTTGTCTGTTTTTCTTTCATTGGGTGTTTACTGTTGTGCTGTATTTACTGTTTTATTGTATGGTTATTTACTGCTTTACTGTACATTACTGTATTTACCGCATTTTAGCATTTTCATTTCCTATGATATATTATGCTATATTGGACTGTGTTATTTTCTGTTTGGCAGGATGGGTGTTTTGAGAGATAAGCCCACTACCCAGGCTTGAGCATACACATAGGTTTTAGAGTGGATAGTCATGACGCTTGCTTGGTGGTGACCACGTATTGTTGTTCATGAGACCCACAACCAGACGAGGTTCTATCAGGAGCTTTCTGCTACTGCATGTTATGCAGGCCAGTAGTTATTCTCTTGAGGAATTGTCGACTCTGGTGACCATTCCTGAGGGCTCAGTTGCGGTACTCCTCCCGAGATGTGACAGTGGCAGACCACGTTCTGTGGCAAACCCATTGCATATTCTTGATCCGAGGACCCAATGCTAGGAACTTGCTGTAGGATGTCCTTTTGAAAGAGAATCAGTGGAAGCACTCCTCGATTGGCGATAGTATAGTACCCCGAGGGATAAATGTATTATTGCTTCTCGACCTCAGTGCCAGAAGCTGAGGACCTTTCGTTTTGGAGAATCAGTTGAGGCCTCCTCGATTGATGATGACGCCAAACCAGAAATGGTGAACGCATCATAATTTCTCGACCTGAGAGCCTGGGATACTGAGGATCTTAGTACCCACATGTGAGAGGGGCAGTTTGTTTACAGGTCTGCAGGTAACCTTGACCTTCAACCTATCCGGTATTCTGGTTTTCCTATCAGTGTGGACTCATCAGCCTGGTATTATGGTATTCTGACATTGTGACTATCCCGGTATTCTGATTAGGTCGGCACTCTGATTATGCTGATATTCCGGCATTCTGGTATTCTGATTATGCTGATATTCTGGAATTCTGGTATTCTGATTATGCCGATATTCTGGCATTCTGGTATTCTGATTATTCTGGTATTCTGATTATGCCGATATTTTAGGAATCATGGCATTCTGATTATTCGGATATTTTGGTATTCCGGTATTTCTCTTCAGAGCAGACCTGTGAACTTATTCATTCATCGGCACGGTACAACACTTATTCATACTATATGGAAGCTTTGATCCCATGTCTTATTGCATTGCATTTGCATCTTGCATCATTTTGCATATCTTTCTCCAGGCTAGACTAGTGAGCTCATCCATCCTTTGACTCGACTTGCAGTTGGTTTCCCGACTTTCGTATTGGACTTGAATAAGTATTTTAGGGAGAATCATGAACTCAGGGGAACTGAATCAGTTTGGGACTAGGGTCGATGGTGAATTAATGAAAACTCATTTGGACCAACTAATGGAAGCCGTGGCCGCCATGACAAGGGGAGGGGCCAATATTTAGAGAATTGAGAATGTCATTCCACCTCTAATGAACAATGTTGCTCAAGCTCAGCCGGTGTGAATCCCTGTTGAGAATCAAGTTATGCAAGGACGTCCTTTTGTCCAAGGCGGACATTCGTCTTCTCGTGATGATGCTGATTATAACAGTTTTGCATTCTCTATGCCAGATGTCTAAGGGGTAGTTCCAAAGATGAAGCCTAAGGATCCACGATCTGTTGATGACGAAAAATACTGTGTATTGGACGAGAAACTTAAAGCCCTGGAGAGGCGTGATACTCTTGAGTTGATTGCTTCGAGCATGTGTTTGGTGCCCGGCCTAGTAACGCCTCCAAAGTTCAAAACGTCGAAGTTTGAGTAGTACAAAGGGAATGCTTGTCCAAAGCAACATTTGGTGATGTTTTGCCAAAGAATGACCTGTCCACAACGACAAACTCATGATTCAATGTTTCCAAGACAGTCTGAGTGGGGCATCAGTGTATTGGTATATGCAGTTAAAGAGTGGTTGCATCCAGTCATGGTCAGATTTAGCCAACGCCTCCGTGAAGCAATACCACTATAATCTTGACATGGCTTACAGCCGAACGCATTTGCAAGACTAGTCTCAAGCAGATAATGAATCATTCAGAGGGTATGCTCAGAGATGGAGAGAGTTAGCTACTCGGGTTCAACCACCACTTTCGGATAGAGAATTGGTAGATTAGTTCATGGATACCTTGCAAGGTACGTACTTGGAAAAGATGATTGTCAATAGGGCGGCAAAATTGTCTGACCTGGTAATGGTGGGAGAACGTATCGAGAGCCTGCTCAAGTATGGAAAGATGCAAGACGTCTTGAACTTCCAAGCTAATGAAAGTGCATCAGTTGTCAGTCCTCAGAATCAACGGTCATATCGCCGTCAGTCGCGTCAGTATGCCTGACAAAGACCAAGAAAGCCGAGAGGCGTTTCACTCAGTTGCCAATGTCGTACAGTCGGATATTGCAAGATTTGATTAAAGGTGGATTAATAGTGTCGAAGAAATTAAAGCCAGTGCCTTTTCCATTACCCACCAGGTTTTGATGTCGACGCCCGTTGTGACTACCATACTAGGGCACGGGGGCATTCAACTGAAGGTTGTAAGGGAGGTGGGTCCATCAGTCCAAGTTATGGAAGAAGGCACCAAGAGCAGTTGTGCAGGTGGTTATCAGAGTGACTTCAAAGAGCAATTCTGAAGACGGCTAGCTCATTAGCGAGTCATGCTTGGAAAGTCCCGGTTCCTCGAAGTTGGCAATTATTATATCATGTCATTTCTTTGCATTTGTAGTTTCTTTTCTGTTAAAGTGCAAACACATTTGTAAAACTTGTCTGTTTTTAATTGATAATGGTAATGAAATGAATATGCATGTTATGATTAAATCAAGTCGTGTTCACTCATATTTTTTATTGATATCATATGCTTGTTTAAGCAGGAGCCTAGGGAGGATGACGAAATCGAAGACGCAAAAAAACTTCTGATGGTATGCTTTTGAACAAAAACCCTGTTGATGATGTATATGCATTATTTCAAATCCCCAAACACTGGAGATATAAGGGAGATAGACCCTCGTTAACCCCTTTGAGCCTTGAAGTAGGAGTTTCTTTTCGTATTAAAAAACCCTCAATCTTAACTTAGAGCAAGGTAGGTGTCAGTTAATTTGACCAAGCGTTCAAATTTCAAAAGGAGTGTGCACCTAAGGATCCATTACCTTCTATTCCACCGTCAAGAGGTCAAGAGATGAGAAACCACAATGGTTATCCATCAACAATCAAGGAGTGAGGCAATCACAACCCTTTCAACAAAGTCAAGACAAGCCAGTGTCACACGATTTGTTCCAAAAAAAAAAGAAAAAGAAAAAAGCCCGCTAAGTCGAAACTTCAAAACAAGCGACTTAGGTAAAAGTCAGGGCATCCCGCTGGACTTCAAAATCTAAAGATTCAAAAGAATCAGTCCAGGCAAAAATTAGGGATCAAAAAGCAAAAGAATGAGAAAATCCTCGAGCAAGAACAAAGTCGTGTGACTACGAGCAAAAGACAAAAGGGGTGATTGTTACTCCAAAACCTCATTGGGTCTCAAATTATCAGTTTCTTGGGTTCCTTAAAGATCACAAAATCTTTTGAGAGGCGAGCGCTTGTGCAAATTAGCTGAACGTAGGACTGGAGAATATCAAGAAGAATGGGTGGGTTAAAATAAAGCTTTGAGCCTTATATCCCTTCTTTCTCAAACCGTGAACCAGGGCACGTTACAACCTTTAAAAGACCTAATTGAAGCAGGGTTGTTTCGAAAGCATACTTCGGTTAATATCGCGTCAGTTCTGACTCCCAAGAGGATCTTTCTTACCATTCATAGTGGTATCGATGTGACATTCAGATAAGTGATTCGTTCACTATATGTCACCATATTTTTCCAGTGAACAGACTTGGATCTCAAAACTGTCATATGCATTGCATTAAAATTGTCATTTTCAAAACGATCAGTTTTACTTGCGAGTAAGTACAGGACATCAGGAAAGTTTCTTCAATGGAAAGATTGATCAAGATGAGATGCAAACACCGTAAGACTTCGTTGAGCAGGGGCAAGCCATTAAACGATCACGCCAAATGGGCAAGCCATTACAAGATTCATCTAATCTGGGGTAATCACGTCGATAAATCTCTTCAATGTGTAGCCAAGCTGGGGCAGTCATGTTGAGAAAGTCTTTTCAGTGAGCGGTCAATCATAGGCAGTCACGTCGAGAAATCTCTAAAAGTTCAGGCAAACTGGGGGCAACCACATTGAGATCCGTTGAATCTCTCCAAAAGCATTCAAACTGGGGCAATTATGTCGAGATCCGATAAATCTCTCCACAAACGGGTAGTATGGGGCAATCACCTCAATTTGACAAATCTCTCTAAGATCAGTCAGGGGCAAAATCACTGCAAGGATTATATTGAGGCAGGCCACCTCAAGAGCACGAGAAGCTATCCTACTCCAAAAGACGGTTAATCAAAAGCACCTCTTCAAGATTCAGTATACTGGGGCAGAGTATTTCAAATCTTAACGAATTTTGTAGAGACAAATCCTTTCATACATTATGCAGTCTGGGGCAGTTACGTCGAGATCTATAAATCTCTCTGAGAGTTTGAATACCCTGGGGCATTTTGAATGCCAGGTTTTCTGTAAAATCCTCTTGAGACGATTTTTCCCAATAGACCATGTGGTACGAGGCAAGTCGGGAGTTCGCTTATGATATCTGGCATGTATTCGATCAGTAGAAGTGTGAAGCGCCAAAGTAGTTCCCAACATGGACTTTCTTTTCCTCGGCAAGGCGCCAGAGGGTATCGTTCCCCAGTGAGGTATTAGCGTTGCTAGCTGCCCCCGACAGAGATAGCTAAGACGTCATTGTCCTCGGCAAAGTATCCTCCCTAGCGAGAGACATAAGGTTTGGTTTCCCCAACCGGAGTTGGATTTGGCTCTCTCCAACAAGAGTTCGAGTCCCTAGATAGGGTAGAGATGGTTTGATCTTCCCCTCCAAGCAGGTGGGCATCCTTTTACGAAGCTCCAAGGATCGTTCCTCCACAAGCAGATACGGTTCCTTAGCAGGAAAGTACTTCCGGGAGGTGGTCATCCCCAGCGTATTTACAGAGCTTCATGATCCCTAGAAATATCGTCAAATGGTAGTACTGTATCCACCATGTTCATAAAAAGATTCTCATTTCACTCTTTTGTCACAACGTTTACTGATTGAATCCATCGTCTGGCCGACGGTCGCGTACGACGATTCGATATTAACAAGTCGGTTTCAAATGGGCAGGGTTGTATCTTATTAAGTCGATTCTCCTATTCAGTACTTCCAACAGCTACAAGCTTTTCTGTGTCGATAACGGTTGTAAATTCCCCAGCAGAGTGGCCTCGCAGCTAATGTTTAAGACTCAGTAAGTGTCCCGAAGTTTGGAGATGTCGAATCTTCTGTAAAATCCTTCTGGGGACATTTTCTTCAAATCAGCCTAGTATCATGGGGCAAGAGCGAGAGGTTGACCATCCCAAGCATGGAGCATTTGGAAAATTCCTCAGCAGGAGGTGTTCCAAATCTATTATCCCCAGTAGAGTTTGAAGAAGCGTGGTCTTCTGTAAAATCCTCTCAAGGAACATTTCCAGCACGAGACGCTCTGAAGTTCTGAAGTGGTTCTCCCCAGCAGAGTTTGTTGTAAGCTCATTTCCCCAGCGGAGTTCTATGGTTATAGTTATTCCCCAAGTGGACTGGTTCAGATGATGCCTCCCCAGCAAAGTTATCATTTCCTTCAGTGACCTCGACAGGTTTGTCAGGCCAGAGCCCAGATCAGGAGATCAGGTCAATTTGTCTTCCCCAGTACGGTTTGTGACCACGAAGTTAATCCAGCTTAATATCCCCAGCGGAGTTACTTACCTTTCCTCAACATTTATTTTGCTGAGGACCTCCTTGCATTTTGCATATAGTATGCATAGCATCCTAAAAAACGCGTAGCATTTCCATCGAGATGGAGCATTACGCCATGGAAAAATTCAAACATATGCATGTGAAGCATAGGCCAGTTTTGATAACTCGTGCGAGAGTCCAGAACTTTGCTCCTTATATCATTGACAAAGCCAGAAAGAATGCCTAGTTCATTTCCCCACAGATATTTCAAAGCAGTACAAGGGTTTCATCATCTTTTTCTCCACAGAGTCATATCTCTCAGGTTTCTTGGAACCATTCCCGATAGGATTCCTTTAGTCATTCCCAATAGGCAAACCGGAACCATTCCCGATAGGATTCCTTAGCCGTTCCCGACAGGCAAATCGGAACCATTCCCGATAGGATTCCTTTAGCCGTTCCCGACTGGCAAACCGGAACCATTCCCGATAGGATTCCTGTAGTCGTTCCCGACAAGCAAACAGGAACCATTCCCGATAGGATTCCTTTAGCCGTTCCTGACAGGCGACCTTTGAGTTTTAAACCTGACCATTCCCGACAGGCCCATTTACCTTTCCCGACAGGTAAGCCACAGGTTTTTAACTTTAGCCGTTCCCGACAGGCGACCTTTGAGTTTTAAACCTGACCGTTCCCGACAGGCCCATTTACCGTTCCCGACAGGTAAGCCATAGGTTTTTAACTTTAGCTGTTCCCAACAGGCGACCTTTGAGTTTTAAACCTGACCGTTCCCGACAGGCCCATTTACCGTTCCCGACAGGTAAGCCATAGGTTTTTAACTTTAGCCGTTCCTGACAGGCGACCTTTGAGTTTTAAACCTGACCGTTCCCGATAGGCCCATTTACCGTTCCCGACAGGTAAGCCATAGGTTTTTAACTTTGGCCGTTCCCAACAGGCGACCTTTGAGTTTTAAACTTGACCGTTCCCGACAGGCCCATTTACCGTTCCCGACATGTAAGCCATAGGTTTTTAACTTTAGCCGTTCCTAACAGGCGACCTTTGAGTTTTAAACCTGACCGTTCCCGACAGGCCCATTTACTATTCCTGACAGGTAAGCCATAGGTTTTTAACTTTAGCCGTTCCCGACAGGCGACCTTTGAGTTTTAAACTTGACCGTTCCCGACAGGCCCATTTACCGTTCCCAGCAGGTAAGCCATAGGTTTTTAACTTTAGTCGTTCCCGACAGGGGACCTTTGAGTTTTAAACCTGACCGTTCCCGACAGGCCCATTTACCGTTCCCGACAGGTAAGCCATAGGTTTTTTAACTTTAACCGTTCTCGACAGGCGCCCTTTAAGTTTTAAACCTGGCCGTGCCTGACAGTCCCATTTACCATTCTCGATAGGTAAGTCGTAGGTTTTCAACTTTAGCCGTTCTCGACAGGTACATTGATCGTTCCCGACAGGCACATTGACCGTTCCCGACAGGCACATTGACCGTTCCAGACAGGTAGTTCACCGGTACCAGGCAGGTTTCCTATGGGGTCCAATGGTCTCTCACAACTTTTCTTCCTTACCATTGCTTTGTTTACAACTTTGTTCTTTAATCACACAGAGCAAATTTTCTCGGTTATTTCTGTATTCAATCCCTATGTATCTTGAATTTCTGATAGCCGTTGCTTTCACCCATTCAGATTCACAGTTGATTGAATAGGGGCAGCTGTAATACCTCAAAATTTGCCCTCTTGCTTTTAGTTTTTACTGGCTTATGTTTCATTGCATTGCATTTAGATTTTATTTCATCTCACATAGCACTCATCTTTGCATTCAGCATAGGGTGTGGGATCAAGGTTTCTCAAGAGTATCAGTGCTGGTCAGGGTTTCACAGTGGAGACATTTTAGGTATTCATGGAAGAGATCAAGTCGTGGGCTCATACTGGGGTTAGGATATTGTTGTTCTCTCCATTGCTTATTGTTTGTTGCCTGAAATACGGGTTTATGTGAATTTGAAAATGGCACTGGAGGTCCATCAAGAAAGTGAATTTGACTTGCATTTGAAATTTGGTTTGAGAACATTTAAAAGAATCAACATTCTTAAGGAGCACGTTAGGATTGTTCATGTGGATTACAAGCTCATTCCCTCTAACCATAAACCATTTTTCTACTAATATCCATTTATTCAAACCATTATCCACATATCCATTTTGTTTCTAACCAAATATCCAAATTACTAAACCAATTCCACTCAATATCCACATACAATCCATTTTACCATTTTCAAATATTCAAAGCCAAGTTTTAGCCCATATCCATATAAACCCATTTTTCCAAAATAAACCACATCCATTTTTAGCCAATTTAATTAAATCCAAAATCCAATTAAGATCCACTCCCTAAAACCAAAAACCATATTTTTAGCCCATGTCCATATTTTGGATCAATTCTTGGTCCATATCCATGTTTCCACTTTTTCATTATCCATATTCATTCTTTTCCAAATTAATTATCCATTTTCTAAAACCTTTTTTTTAGTATCCATTTTCCAAAATCCAAATTAAAACCATAACCCCAAAAGCTAAATCCAACGTCCAAATTACAAGTACCAATCTACTATCCAAAGTGCACATAACAGAACTTCATTGTGAAAAATTTCATAACATAAAAAGGAATTCTGCAGAAAAAGAAGAATACGTGGCCATTGAATGGAATTCATGCTGGATTCAGTTGTTGTTTAACATACACAACTCCATGCTTCAAAAGTGAAAATAACAGCGCAGGAAAATTGAAAAAGAGCGCATATACCAGAATTTTCTCTCCCTAATTCCTTCTAACAGAAACAATCACCTAACTAACTTCTAACAGAAACAATCACCCAACTAACTTCTAACAAAATCAAAAAACTTTTTTTTCCCTCTCAAATTCTTCAAGCAGAAACTCACTTCAATCTCTAACCTTCAATCTTCAATTCTCTTCTTCATTTTCAATCCACCTTCATCTTCAATTATCTATCATCTTCAATCTTGGCATCATCATTAACCTTCAACGCTCTTCATCAATCCTCAATTCCAAAATCACCATTATCTTCTTCCATCTTCTACAATTCCTCCTTCTTCACTTTCAACTCTGATTCACCTTCACATTCGATTCAAATTCTTCAACCTGCAACAAATTCATATACAAGAATTCAACACAATTCACAATATCTTCAAACATAGCCAACAGTTCAGCAAATATGCAAGATTCGAGCAGAAAACCACGAGCAATCTCCGATTCGAAAAACCAAGGATCTCATACACATACATATAATGATAACAGTGAAGCAGCAGAAGAAGAAAAGAGAAAGAATTGTACCTGCAAATCGTCGGTGTCGACGTCGCCAAATTCGACTGAAAAACACTGAACTCTCAACACATTCCAGAATCCACAACGCAAATAAAAATAACAATAGAAACAAATTACTCACAGCAAAGAGGAACTAAATCTAACACGGTGCAGCTAGTGATTATTTCCAGAAGCGCGTTTGTAGGAAGTGATTCTTGGAGTGCGATTATTGCAATCGCGTTTGAAAGAGCGATGATTGTGGATGTTTGATTGCAAGAAGTGATTGTCAGAAGTGATTCTGAGTTCAATTGAAGGTTACCAAGGCAGATTACGGCACGATGTTGTGAAAAGCGATTATTGCAAGAAGTCGCGTATGTGAAAAGCGATTATTGAGCACGATTGAAGATAGGAGTCAGACGGCGTGACAAAAGAAGAACGGCGGTGAGGTTTGAAGCGAGGTTCGACGGCGTTTGAATGGATGCTCAGAAGGAAAAGGAGGTTGGTAATGCAGCCTATAAAAGAAGGAGTTTGATACCGCGATTCGCCATTATTCAGAGACTTTGAAATTGGATGATGAAGATACATCTTGTAATCTGATAGCAAGAGCTTTGATAAGGAAGAAGGACACGGCTGAGAATGTGGTGAGTGAATTAGGTTAAGATTTGACAAGTTGGACCGGGTTTCGTGTAAATTGGCCTATGTGTATCCGTTTCCTTCCTCACCTCCATGAAGTTGCTACTCACACTCCGGGTAATCCACTACACCCCCTGACTTTCAATTTACGCCTTAATACTAATTGATTATGATTTCAATTTCTGTTTGGATTAATTAGGATGAAGTTTAGTTTTAATCTTAGTTAATTATTTCATGATTTGATTAGAAAATTAGATATCTTTTTGAATTAGGTCTTAATTCTAGCTTATATTTTTTGAATTAGATTTCTCTAAGAATTAATCCTAACCTCAATTAGAATTAGAATTGGATTCGATTTTAGTTTAGTTTTCCATTAGAAATTTATCGTGTTTCTAATTGACTCTTTGCATGGTTTAATAGTTGATTAATTGTATAATACTTTTGGTTAGAATTGGAACTAATTAGATTTAGATTTTGCTAATGGTGTGACTAGTTGTTTTTAGTTAATTGCTCACTAATCATTGTTTTTGCTTAATTGCTCACTCATCGTTGTTTTGGCTTAATCACATTAATTGTCCACTAATTGTTCATTAGAATTAAAAATTGATAGCGAACTAATTGATTTTGATATGGCTTGGTTTGACTTAGTTTTTGCATTGACTAAACATAGGTTTTAGTACTAACTTCGATTATTTTCCGTAGCGTTTTCATTAGTTAACGTTGTTAATAGTCCGTAATACTTGTTACATGTTAATTTTTTACTAATTGTTTGTGTACATGTTAGCATTGATTTCAATTACTTCTTATTGACATTCCCTTTTGATCTTAGTTGCTCACTTTGGTTATTTCCATTTAAACTTTGACTAATCTTTGAGTTTATTTTGTAGTGTTTCACATTAAACATAGAAGTTGTTATAGTATACACAGTTGCTGTGCACAAAGGGTGTTGTAAAATGTTGATATCCTGGCTGGCTGCATATACACCCATCTTGTTCTGGAAATAGTAGCTGTTATAGACTGCATTTACAGCTATGCAGGTGCTGGAGCGCTGTTGTTGCTGCTGTTTATGGCTTATGGCCTTGTTTTATTGTCTTAAGAGCATTTGGTTCCATGCCTTTCACGGACCCGTTTCACTTTCTAACACTTTTGCTCATGTATGCTAGATCGCTAGAAGTTGCCCGGTTTGCATATATTTTGCTTGCGTTGCTACGGATTGATATTCATTCGGTATCACTTCTCTTCTCTTTTACTAATTCCGCATTTTTCCTTTTTATGCCATGAGAAGTAGGATTGGGAGTCTGTGCCACTTGGCAGGCAATGATGGAAGTCCTCAAAGGAGGCTCTGTTTGTGATTGTTTAATATTGTGCCTGAAGACCTCTATGAGGCATCCCATTCCCATCCCCACTGGCAAGACCTCCAAGAAGGAAATTGACGGAAGTTAGGGTTCGCAAGCGACCCCGTTATTCTAGTCGAGTCATTCTTAGCTCTCATTACAGATTGAAGCTTTGAACATTACCTGCTTACGTTATCGAGTCGGTCAAGTGGAAGATAGGGTTCGCAACCAACCCCCACACTTTGTCTTTAGCTCGCATTAACCAATGCTGATGCTTATGTGATCTGATTCACATCTTCCCCTTTTTTATTCTGCTCTCCATGGTTCTCGATACCATTGGGTGAGTACCCCTATTTCCCACAGCTAGCTTGTTTTCCTCGGTTGATATGACCCCTTGGCTAAAGCTTCCCCTTTTTTTTACTTTGATTGTTTGACATGACTGCTTATTGACACTGTTTACTCTTTCATTGCTTTTAGTTCATTTTGTTATTGATTTGTCCTGTGTTTACTTGTCTGATGACATGATCCCTTAGGATTCCTCGCTCCACTTAATTTTGGATTAACTCGGAGGTAGGAGAGACATTAGGATAGCAATCCATGTATGCTAACATTAGGTAGAATTCCCTTTCTTACCTCAACCATAGGATCAATCTTTGCATGCTAACATTAGGACCTAGTTTCCCCTTAGCATTTTTCTTTCAAACCTTGAGTCTCTCTTTCTCATCTTATAATAAAACTAAAAACACTTAATAAAGGTATAACAAATATTGTATTTAGGCCTTTCATTTGGAAACAAGGAGGTGAGGGGTCTTCTCTCATTTCCTTAGAATGTTTAGTGTACGTCCCGTCTTGGGTCGATATGCGAGGCATTCGATCCTATGTGAAGGACTTAAATACAATACGAGTTACAAAACACAAAAAACAATCAAAACATTTCTTTCTTAAAAGATAAAAAAAAAACAATAACGTCTTCCCTTCGGGAATTCTCTTCTCATCTCACTCTTTCTCGACGTACGAACGTGCTTCTCCTCGTTATCTTGCAGGACGGTAACGCCGAAGTCTCCATACAACGAGCTGCAACACCTGAGCTAGAACGTTACCCATTCCCTAAAAAACACAAACAATCCATCCCTAGTGAGGGGAACTATGTCGCTCTGATTCTCGCGTGCGAGCGGGATACGTAGGAAGGAGATCGTGCGAGATCTCTTCGAGAATAATCCTTTCACCCTTCCCTAATCCGTAGTCAGAACTACGTTGACTCTGATTCTTCATTGGTTAATGAAGATACGTAGGCATAGGATTGCGACGATCCTTGCGAGTCCTGTGTGTCCTTTTTCTCTTTTTTCCCCGTTCCTCCATCTCGCCTTTTGTTTCTATTTTCCAGCCAGCAGCGGAGCTCCAGATGACGACACCCTTTGATTGGGACAGCAAGCATGGATCCCATTGGGTACGATGGACGCGTGGAAGTGCTGATACCTTCCTCACGCGTAACTGACTCCTGAACCCAGTTATCTTGGTCGCAAGACCATGCTCTTTCTTTTCCCTCAGGTTTATGCAGTGTTTCCTTTCCCTCTCTTGGGATAAATACACATTGCTGGCGACTCTGTTTCGGTGCCACTTTCGCGTTTGTACCTGGATGAAAATCCCGGGAGCGACAAGTGTGAATCATGTCGAGGAAATGGCTTCCTTATCACTTGAGAAATGTCACGGGACCACTACAGATGGGTCTCAGAGACCTGGAATTTAGCCTTCCAGAGTTGTCTGTTGATATTACACCATGCATACTCGAGTCTCTTTTTCATCTCAAATCCTTCATCTCTTTCGTAGTACATCTTGATCATATCCTCATTTCTGGGAGGTTCTTTCTTCAAGTAGCCTAACTGGCGGCGGGCGAGAACAGGATTATAATTGATGTAGCCATCTCTAACCATCAAAGGCACATTGGGGCAGTCCCCACAGCTAACGATCATAGTAATCCCTTCATCTGTCGGGTTATACCATTCGATGTCAGTGTGTTTTAACTTCATCAATTTCTTGGACCATAAACCACAGTCTACAACTTCCCAGAAGGCAGGAGTTTTTGGTAGGTAGGGGGTGAACCATTTGTAGAAAAGGGCCGCACAGCAGACAATTTTTCCACCATCTCTCAAATATATGTACTGAACTGAGTGATAAACATCTGCAAGTAAAGTAGGGACCGGATTATTGATGGCGAATAACTGAATGGCCTGGATATCCACAAAATTCTTGTCACTCGGGAACAGGAACAAGCCATAGACCATTAAGGCAAAAGTTGATTCAAACAATGCCTCATTTCCCTGGTCTTTAAAATAAAGGGCCTTTGCCATCATGAATAAGGCGGGGAGTCCAGGTCGTCCTCCTTTGATAGTAAAATTATCTTGAATGTCTGATACTCTAATCTTCGTGACTCTGGTAATTTCTTTGACGGAAAGCATCATCTTGATTCCAGAGAAAATTGGAGCCTTCTTGACAGGAATTCCAATTATAGCAGAAAATTCTTCCAAGGTCGGTACCAACTAAAACTCAGGAAAAAGAAAACAGCGGTAATCGGGATGGTACAGTTGTACCAAGATTTCCAGCAATCCTTCCCTTACTTGTAACTTCATTAGTGACAGGAGGTCTCCATATCTGTCAATAAAACTTGGCGGGTCCTCAATCTTTCCTCCAATCTCTATCAACGGTTCAACATTAAGGATCAGGAAGGTAAAGGGCCAGTTTATCCTTTTGGTAGCGTCCATTGTCTACAAAGTCTGAAAAACAAAGTTAGCGTCTTGATAGTTTAGCAGAATGCAATGCAACATGATGGGTGCAATTCAAGGAAACTCAACATTGTATTTTGCAAATTTTAAGGAACCTTTTTCTTAGAAGAAAAATCTCATCTCATTTCATTGATGATAAAGTTTTGGATTACAAAAAGAGACGTTTACACCTTCAAAAGCCAAAATACAGAGTACGAAATAAAGAAAACTAAGTTCTAAAACATCCAATCAGTCTTCTCCCATTAATCTCATGGTGAGCTTCTGGTTTTCTTTCTGCAACCTCTCATTCTCAACAGTAAGCTTGGCCAACTGTGACTTCCATGGTTCTGGTGGAGATGATGTGCTAGGAGAAAATAAATCTCCTTGCGCCTTCCTCTTTCTGGCAGACTCTTCTTCCTTCCTCCTGAGACTCTTCTAAAGTTCATTCATCTCAAAGTCAAGAATCTAATACTTGTTCATCCATGCATTCCTTTCTCGTTCTGCTTGAGCCAGCCGAATCTTTAATTCGTCCTCATTGCTTGTGAAGTAAGGAACAGGATCTCTGGGAGCTAATGGGATAGGATCATGACGATCATACGGCATCTTCAACTCAACAGCTCTCTTTTGCACCCACTGAGTGTAGGATTCTGAAGCCAAACACTCAGGTTTCCCCAAAGCAGAGATACCTCTTGTGTGAACATGACGCAAGAGTGAGCCATCTTTTCCCTAAGCACAGGGTCCTTATCTTCTTCAAAGAACAAACCTTCCAAGTAGATGTTGTTAGGCTTAGCTTCCATAGAATAACCATGTTGACGGCAAGCCAAAGATGGATTGTAGCTTATGCCTCCTTTTGTGCCAAGCAGAGGTACATTAGCAAATCCTCTACAACTAACAATCATATCTTTGCCTTTGAGCAATGGGTGGTACCACTCTAGATCAGTGTTGGTGAGAGACATGATCTTTTCTGACCAAAGAAGTCCATCTTGGAGATCCCAAAAGGTCTTAGAACGGGGTAAGTGTGAAATAAACCACTTATACAACAATGTGGCATAGCACGTTACCATTCCTCCCTTATGAGCAGTCCTCAAATGCACTGAATGGTAGGCGTCAGCAAGTAAGGTGGGAACTGGATTTCCAATGATGAAGATCTTGATTGCATTCATATCAACAAAGTTCTCAATGTTAGGAAACAGAAATAGCCCATAGATGAGAAGGGCCATAACAGCTTCATAATCCACCATATTCTTCATGCTAACATAATAACTGGCTTTCTCCATTAGAAACTTGGCAGGAAACCCAAAAAGTCCTCCCTTGACAACCAAGTTAGCCTTGACTTCTGACAGCTTGAGATGAGCCGCCTCTGCAATTTCCTTCTTCTTAGGTGTCCTTTCCAAACCAGAGTAAGGAAGGTTTGGGGTAATAGGAATACCAACCAAAATAGCATACTCCTCCAGCGTGGGCATCAACTGATAATCCGGGAAAGTGAAACAATGGTACATGGGATCATAGAATTGCATGAGAGTGGGAAGCAATCCATCTACCATTCTTGACTTCATCAAAGAGAAAATCTTCCCATACTTGGTTTGGAACGTTGATGATTCATTGATTGGCTTACCCAGACTCTTTAAATCTTCCAATTTTGGACTGATGAAGGTGTATTTCTTTGTTTTCCTTTTTTCAAAATCCATCCTATAAAGTTTGCAAGACAAAGTTGAATTCCTTGAATATACACAATGTATATGATGCAAGAATGAATGCAACAAACACACACATAGACAGATAGGCACAAAACACACAAGGAACCTAGGTTTAAGGACCACGAGCATGGAGTCAAAGGTCTACCCATCCCAAAGGTATGTACTATGGTTTTCACCTGCAAGACAAGGTTCTAAAAAGTTCCCAGAGTCGACAACCTATCTTTCGGATTTTATCGACTTTCCAATTGCTCGGTGATCGATAAAATTCTCAAGAGAGTCTCATCTGAGTGTAGTATCGCGTAGCAACCATTTGGGATTGCTCCCTCACAGTCATTGCACTACGTCCTAAATAGGCCAAGTTGGGGTAAAGGGATAACTAAAGGTCATCAGTATCTCTGGCTCCTAGGTCGAAAGTATTAACGCATTCACGATTGCTCGTTCAACATATGCCACTTCTGAGAGGGCCTCAACTGAGTGTGGACTTCAAGTTCCCTCCTTTGGGATTTCTCCCTCGAAGTTCCCTTGACTATGTCCAAGGTTCCTAAACAAATGTGTTCTCTCAAGCCCGGGTTAGGACTTATCTCACTCATAGATACCATGTCAACCCCTAGAACAGATATACAAATATATAGGCAAATATGACAGGTATATAAGCAGATATAAGTAAAACAAACAAACATAAATAACATGAATACAAGATAGGCTTAACGCTCTAAGAAACTTTCTATCCCCAGTGAAGTCGCCATTTCTGTTGCGGTGAAAATCGGATAACAAGCTATTAATTAACTTGCATCATATTTCTTTTACAACCGACTTTGATTTATCCAAAGGAAAGGTTCAAGATTGTTAAAAAACCTAAAGGGGAGAGATCTAAGGTTCGGGGGTTGGTTACGCCTAGGGAAGGTATTAGCACCCTAAACGTCCGTAGTACTCTACGGGAACCTCTTGTTTTAATGTTATGTTATGTTTGCTAAAGGTTCTATGCTAAAGGTTGAAACCCTAGGGGTTTAGTATCTAAGTATACTAGACAAAGCATCGCACTTTGCGCCTACGTATCCTCGGGAGTAGAATCAGAGTATGCGTAGTTCTACTAAGTAATGAACTTTTGACTATGGTCAAAGTTCACAGGGGAGAATGAGTACAAGCTTATTCTAGAGTTCAAGAACTCTCTAAATCTAAGTTATAATGGTCCTATGTTGAAGTTTTAGTCAATAGGGAAAGTGAGTATTCATTAGGATGAATATCACCAAGAGTGTAAGAACTCTCTCCTAAGGCTAGTTATAATTCCATGGCTCTCATGAGGCCAAGAAATGAAAGTCATCTCCAAAGAGGCTACTAAGGTAAGATGGGGGCTAATGACTTAGGAGTCAACTTAGTTCACCTTCCTTTGGAATGGGGAAAAAGATAATAGTTGATAAGATACCAAAAGATAACAAATTAATGTAAACATGATGACATAAAAAGACATGAATATGATAATGAGATGAAACAAGATCAAGATGTCAATTCAAAGTTTGGAAACATACATGAGACAAAGATCAAACATGATGAATAGAAATAACATGACAAGGTGAATAAGGAAGTGCAATAAAACTTTAATAAGCATTCATAATCCAAACATGCATAAAGGTCTCAGAAATTGATATTTTTACTAATTTCTTTTTATATCCATAAAATAGACATGTTAAGGAGCATTTTGCAAAAACAATGGATTCAAAAAGAGTGAAAAATGAGCAAGTTGTGAGTGTTTCAAAACCATGCACAAACAAAAAGAAAATAACATGAACATTTAATAAAAAGAAATTGGAAATGTCCCATGTAGGGTTTGAACCCACGCCCTTGATTGAATGCCCAAAACTTCCACCATTTGGGTTGTGCGCGTGTTGTGAATACATATGCAAGCAATGAATAATATAATAAGGCCAGTGGAAAATCAGAAAAATAGCAAAAGGGTTGATCCGCATGATCGAACCCAGGTAAGGCATGTGAATGGCATAGGCATGGCTAGTGTGTGACTGTTGGGACGGCATGTTTCATCCAACCTATATACGCTTCTAATATAATATAAGGCAAACAAGTTCATAAATGCCCAAATAACCAAAACAAGCACGCGCCCTGGCCATGTTCAAACTCAAATCTTACTCACTGCCCAGCTAGATTCAAATGATCATAACTCAGTCAATACTCAACCAAATTACACAAAGTAAAACTCTAAATTAATCAGCAAAGAACTAGGAAAACAAAGGTGTCATTCGTTTACACTAAATCCTAGCACACAATACACACATCAGCTGTCAAAAGAGAGGTATCAAGAAGTTCGAAACAAGGATGAAAGAGGTTACCATATCAAACAGGCATTGCATACTGAATCGGTTCTGATTATCATGTTTCAGAATAATCATAAGCAATTAGGGTTCATGTTAGCACACATAGGGATGCTTGGCATACATTGAAAACAAAGAATGGCCTTGGCAGTAAACATACGCTCAATCTTTCATCAATATGGTTTTAACCAACAACCAAACAACTATACTGACATAACTCTAAAATCACATGATAGCAAATAAATAAAACTAAATGATCTCCACAATAAAACCTCACTATCTCATAAATCGTGAAATTTAAAACAAGAGGCTAGAAAATTAAGATTCAAGCTAACAGTTCTAAGCCTTGAGGATTTGAGTGTATACTAACGGTTCAAAAAAACAGGTGCCACATCAAGATGCCATCAATATGAGAGAAACATTAACTGATAGTACAAACAAACAATCCTTACCAATTTATACATTAACAAATGAATGTCAAACAGCAAAGTTAAGTCAAAAAGAAAGAAAACACACCAATAGATTCATGCTATAAATGAGATGAGCTGATTAATGTAAACATGTAAGCTTCGATATTGGTCAGGTTTGAATGAGTAGTAGAACAAGCTCTAAATATTGCAAGCAGCATATCATCATAACAGGCAGTGTCACACTTAGCATGAATACAAAGCAACTGGTTGCGACAGAGAAATACCTTGATCAATAACAAAAAGGAGAAGCATACAGATGACACAGAGCATACATAAATAGGATTCAAATGTAATACACGATCATGACAAGAATGCTATTAAATGAACATGATAAATAAGAATGAAAAGAGAATGATACCAACTGAAGCTTTGCTTATGACCTTCAAGTGTGCAGACTGCTTCTTCTTCCAAAGCAAACTCAAAAATCACTAATCACTTAGCTTGCTCGAGACTTAGAATATTTGAATATTTTTTGAGAAAATTGTTGATGCTGATGAACTGAACCTAAGCCTCTTTATATAGGCAGTGATATTGGGTCGGGTCAAGAGAATTCCCAACTTCAAATATTGGAGGCTAGGGTTTTGCAAATGAAATTCAAACGTTGAACCTTGGGAGGCAAACGCTCCTTGTTGCAGAAACTCAGAAACTTTACAGGGTCAATGTTTAAATTGTGTATTGCTTCTGAGACTAAACTTCTGGGGGTAAACAGGTGAGTATTGAAAGAGGAAGTGGATAAAGACATTGCTCTGGCCGGTTTGCAGGGTGTGCAGAGTTGAGCTGAGAATGGAAAGCTTCACAATTTCTTTTTGAAGAACCAAGGCTTGGAAGCTCAAAGAGGAAAAACTTGGGTGAATCCAAATTTGAAGAAGGACGCGCCAAGATGAGATGAGAACTTGTTGAGTTTGAATTTGTTGAGTTTGAATTTGTTGGATTTGAATTTGATTGAATTCAATTTCTTATCTGCAAATTACACACGACAAGGAGAGGGAAGAAGATGAACTGATTTTTCCTTTCTACAATTGCCACGCGTTGCACTTCTACTGGTTGTTGGGAACATTGAAAAGTCAACAAACCACAAGCTCGTTCCTTATTGGCTAACATCAAAACTAATTCCTCCAATCAAAGCTAGCAAGAATGCCACAATGGACTAGTGGGTTCTTAATGAAAAAAAGTTTTAGTTTTCTTTAAATTTGAAATTATAATATGACAAATAATAAAATGATAAAAATTAATTAACCTTAATTTAAATTAGTTAGAAAAAGTAAACTAAATTAAAAAACTAATTAATCAAACTAAATTTTCTTAGAAAATTAAAATTTAAAATTAAATTGAGTTTGGAAATTAAATTAACAAAATAAAACAATTTAAATATAAATTAAATAAAATAGGCCATATTGAATTTAAATTAAATTAAAGACAGATAAAGATGCTAAAATAAATGTTAAGTTAAATAAATAAGACATCAACTAGCAGAAAAATGAGGGTAAAATTTGGGGTACAACATACACCATAGTTCAAATACAAAACAACACAATGCATATCTCATACATCCATCACCAAGGCATATCAATCATGCTCAATGCATTTATCACCAACATATATACATATTGTCGCTCCCGGGATTTTCATCCTAGTACAAACGCAAAAGTGGCACCGAAACAGAGTCGCCAGCAATGTGTATTTATCCCAAGAGAGGGAAAGGAAACACTGCATAAACCTGGGGAAGGAAAAGAGCATGGTCTTGTGACCAAAAGAACTGGGTTCGGGAGTCGTTTACGCATGAGGAAGGTATTAGCACCCCCACGCGTCCATCGTACCCGATGGGATCCACGCTTGCTTGTCTCGATCAAAGGGTGTAGAAAACTGGAGCTTCGCTGCTACTGGAAAGGAAAAGGAACAGGAAAAAGGAAAAAAGAAAGGAAAGAAAGAACAAGAATCAAATGTAGGGAAAATAAAAGAAGTGCTCGAATGGGCCCTACCCCACTGCCTACGTATCTCATCGGGAATATAAGAATCAGAGCGACGTAGTTCCCCTTAACAAGGGTTGCTTTGTTTGTGTTTTTTAAGGAACGGCTAACGTTCTAGCTCAGGTGTTGCAGGCTCGCTGGTCCGAGGGCGTTACCATCTTGCAAGAGAACGAGTAGGAGCACGTTCGTACGCTAAGAATGAGTGGGATGAGAAAAGAATTCCCGAAGGAAAGACGTTGTTGTTTGTTTGAAGTTTTTGGAAAGAAGCGTTTTGAATGTCTTTGTGTTTTGTAACTCGCATTGTATTTAAGTTCTTCATATAAGATCGAATGCCTCGCATATCGACCCAAGATGGGACGTATGCTAAACATTCTAAGAAAGTGAGAGAAGACCCCTCACTATCTTATTCTCACATGAAAGGCTCAAATACACTATGTGTTAGGCCTTTATTAAGTGTTTTTTGCTTTTTTGTTTTGAGATGAGAAAGAAGAAACTCAAAGGGTGAGAAAGGCAAAAGTCTAAAGGGAGACTAATAATCCTAAAGTTATCATGCATGGAGATCCTATGGTTATGTGAGGTAAGAGGGAATTCTACCTAATGTTGTCATGTATGGATTGCTATCCTAATGTCTCTCCTACCTCCGACTTAATAAAAAATTAAGTGGAGCGAGGAATCCTACGGGATCATGCCATCAGACAAGTAAACACAGGATGAATCAATCACAAAACGAACTAAAAACAAACAAAAGAATAAACAGTGTCAGTAAACAACAATGCCACACAATCAAAGTAAAAAGGGGGGAGCTTTAGCCAAGGGGTCATATCACCCGAGGCAAACAAGCTAGCTATGGGAAATAGGGGTACTCACCCAATAGTATCGAGAACCATGGAGAGCAGGGTAAGGGGGATGTGAATAAGATCACATAAGCATCAACATCGGTCAATGCGAGCTATAGCCAAGGCGTGGGGGTTTGATTGCGAAACCCTTCTTCCACTTGACGGACTCGATAACAAGAGTAAGCTATATTCAAAGCTTCAATCATGTAATGAGAGCTAAGAACGACTCGACTAGAATAACGGGGGTCGATTGCGAACCCTACCTTCCGTCAATTGCCTTCTTGGAGGTCTTAAAAGGGGATACGGGAGTGGGATGCCTCTTTGGAGGTCTTAGGGACAAATGTAAACAAACACAATCAGAGCCTCCTTTGAGGACTTTCCAGCATTGCCGGCCAAGTGGCACGGACTCCCAATCCTACTTCTCATGGCATCAAAAGAAAAAATGCGGAAAGAAAGTAAATCGGTTCAAGAAATTATACCCCACGGATAGCAATCCGTAAATAGCAATGCAAGCAGAACAAGAAACCCGGAGAGTGAGCTATCATCAGGCAAACAAAAGCGAGTCAGAAATCCGGTACAAGCATAAGCGTCAAAATATTGTCAGTGTGAAAATAAATCACAACTGACACGTGGTGTGTGTATCGGACATGGCCACATAGGAAACCTGCATGAAAACACAAGCCACGTATGCAATACATAATGCATCTCATAGCATAAGATAAAAGCCATCGCATCGGAAGCAAAGTAGTATCCCACAAATAAAGTGGAATACCGAATGAATAACCACCGCCAGAATCTTAGCGGAAACCTTGCACAATCTCAACAAACATGTTAGCAACCACAAGGAGATGCAACTGGAAGTTGCACCCATGCATCATAACTCAAAATCAAGCACAATGATAAGCATACGAGTAATGAGCATGCATCGGAACACAAAGTCTCAAATCGGGGCAACACCGCCACAACATCATAAAATGCACACGAAGTCGATCCGGAAAAGAGCGAAACTAATCACAATAATAATGTATGAGCAAGTAAGCACAAGTGCACATCAAATACAAGTCAACATGCAAAGTTCGCACGAAACGGAGCTTAAAAACGTCAAATCGGAAAAAACGCGTAAAAAATTATCGACTCGGAATTGAACGAAAATCGCATGGTTGACCGCAAACGTGCCAACGGACTCAAAAACGAACTCGGTTTGAATTAATTCCGCTCGGAAGTGGGACTGTTAGGCCAATTTTGTCAGCTGGCAGTAGCGAAACGATAAAAAAAATTGTCCGAAATCGACTAAAAAGTCCACCAACAGCTCCGGAATCATCAATAAAGTCAAGTTACATTATTCACATTCACAAAAACACGCTACGGTTAGTAAGTTATGACCAAAATACCTTTTTACGGGAAAGCGACACAATAACGCTCCTACACAACCGAACTTTTATTTTCAAGCAAACATGCACCAAGTTCAAGCCAATGATCATACACAATTAATGCACATCGATTACGCGACTTTCAAACATGTAGACCAAGCAAAATGATCCATTAAGCATGCGAATCAATAATTCTCGACACGTGAACCATTAACACACAACAATCGAACAATTCCACGGTTAATCCATTCTTGATGCAAATTGAATATCAACAATTGTGGAACCGGATTAGTTTCGACACGCGGAACACAACAATTCAAATGAAATCATCCAATTCCACTTTTGCTCATAATCAACTTATTTCAAGAATCAATTAATCACAATAACTATTGTTCAAGAACATTCAACAAATCTCCACAATATCAATCTCAAATCCATGATCAAACAATTAAATCACTCAACAATTATCACAATTCTTGAATTCAAATGTTTACCTAAGCATTTTATCAAACACATAAGCTACAACATTATCAAACTCACTTTAATTCAATCCAAACCTCAACAATTAACAAATAATGAAGTGAAAGATTCAAGAATTGTTACCGGAAAGTAGATCGGAGGAGCAATTAATGAAGAATCCGTGGAGATGAGGGAGTTCGCCGGTGCGCGGTGGCTGGCCGGAGCTAGGGAGGTCAGTGCCGTGATCCGGCGGGAGTGGGGGAGGCGATCGCGGTTGATCGGCGGTGGTCGGAGCTCGATCGGAGACTTTGCGTTCTTGAGTGTTCTTGAAGATTGATGAAATTGTTGTTGTGTTCTTGAGAAAAAGTTGAGAGAACTTGATTTGATCTTTGAGATAGTGAGTGAGAATGTTTTTGGTGTTTGTGAGAATGAGTGAAGTTATGAGAGAAATTATGGGTCAAAAGAATATATAGTGGAGTCTAAAATGAAGGGCAAAAGGTAGAATTTTGGCTTAAGTGAAAATAACACCGTCTTCGGCAAGAAATTTCGACTCTGAGCCTTCCACAACATTGTCCGCCTCTGAATCACGGTTGTAAAGCAAAAAGAAAGGATGTCATACGATCAAAATCGAGTGCGATCGATACGTTTAAGCTGCAAGACGTCACTGAATAAGTTGTTTTTTCTGCTTATTTGGTGTCCGCTACTCGAAAACGTGACGACGTCAACCTCTTCAGAGCATAATCTCGACTCGACTTTGTCAGAAAAGTTGTAGATCTATGAGTCAGTGACCTCGTGTTAATATGTGAGCTAAAACGGACAAACGACGAGGGAGATATGAATTTTCTCGCGAAACAACTCTCAGCCATTTTTTCTGATTCAGCACACCAGTTTTGCGAAATAAACCAAACCGACAATCTTCGGAGTACCGTTCGGACTCGAGCTTGTCTTGGAACTTGAAGATGATAAAATTTGTGAACCAACGCTTCGATAACGGACGCAATCCGATGAAAATTGACTGAGTTATGAATTTTACAAAATCTGACAGACAGTGCACTGCATCAAAGAACCCCACTGGTAATTCACATTTCCGGGGTCCTTCCGCTCAGACCTGAACCAAACTGAATTTACCGCATGAAGATAACATCTAAACGGAATTTTAGGCACCAGAACAGCATCAATCCGACGAACGAGCTGTGAGTTATGAATTTTTTAGTTTCCGAAATACAACGGTTCATCACTATTTTCGTTGTTCTTCTGCTGTATCGACTCGGAGAATTCGCGTATTCGGAGATCTTCCTCAAAGAATTAGCTTTTGGCCAAAACACAAAAGTTGGAGAGGATATCAAGACGGAACTTTTGGCATAGGAATCGCTCAAAAAGGATGATCCAATCAGAAGCTAAGCCCTTTTGAATACCACTGACGCAATTATCCAGCGAAACCGAAATTCCAGAAACAAATAATTCCCACCACTTTCCTTGATGAATTGACTTCCGAGCCAAACATAAAGGTTGTAGAGAATACCAAGACGGTTCTAACTGTTGAATATCCACCCAAAAAGAGTTCCAGGGAAAGAGTTATGAATTTTGCAAATTTTCACAGCAAACTGATTTTCTGCTCAAACTATTCTGAATCGGCTGAAAACTTCAACTTCCTCTGAGATTCTTGACATGAAAAATTATGTTTGATAAGAGCTTTGCTGACCCGATAATTACGTAACCTGGAGAAATACTCTGCGCATGTGTCGAGTGGCGAAATAAACGTCTGTTGCAACCTGACGATGCTTGAACAGAGAACCTTGATCCCATAACCACAGAGCCAAATGATATGCATGTATGTGCCCGATGACCTAGCTAAAATGCAAATGAAGCATAAGCCACTTGGGTTAGAAAAGTGAAGGAAAATTTTGGGGTGCTACAGCTGCCCCTATTCAATCAACTTGGACCTGAAGGGATGATAGCAACTGCTTTCAGACATTCAAGGTAGAAGGTGATTGAATACAAAGAGAACCCGAAAATTTGCTGACTGCGAGGAGAGAAAATATAAAACTGGAGCCCAGTCACATCTCGTCAAAGGAATTTGGCGGAAAGACAACATACCCAGAGAACCACATCGTCAAAGGGGTTTGACGGAAAGAAGATGGAACCCAAAGAATACCCGTACCGAAGACCACATCGTCAAAGGGTTGACGAAAAGAAAATCTGGAAATCTGACCGAAGGGACACGTCGTCAAAGGGTTGACGGGAAGAAAACCTGACCGAATGAAACACGTCGTCAAAGGGGTTTGACGGAAAGAAGACTCGACCAAACAAAACACATTGTCATGGGGATGACAGAAAGGAGATGAAACCGAAGAAACACCTGAACCGGGGAAGCACGTCGTCAAAGGGTTGACGGAAAGAAAACCTGCTTGAAAGAACACTTCGTCAAAGGGTTGACGGGAAGAAAACTGAAAAGGGAAACACGTCGTCAAAGGGGATTGACGGAAAGAGGAACTGAAAAGGAAGAAATACATCGTCAAAAGGGTTTGATGGAAAGAAAAACTTGACTGAAGGGAACACATTGTCATAGGGCTGACAGCAGGAAGACTCAACGGAAGGAACACATTGTCATAGGGATGACAGGAAGAAGACTCGACCAAGGGAAACACATTGTCATGGGGATGACAGAAAGAAAACCTGACCACAGTCAACACATTGTCATAGGGATGACAGAAAGGAAACCTGAACGGAGAGAACACATTGTCATAGGGATGACAGAAAGAAGATGAACCCCAAGAAACACCTCGTCAAAGGGTTGACGGGAAGAAAAGATAACCAATGGACCACATCGTCAAAGAATTGACAGAAAGACAGCCCGAAAACCCGACCGAAGGGACACATTGTCATAGGGATGACAGAAAGAAAATGAACCCCAAGAAACACCTCGTCAAAGGGTTGACGGGGAGAAAAGATAACCAACGGACCACATCGTCAAAGAATTGACGGAAAGACAGCCCGAACACCCGACCGAAGGGACACATTGTCATAGGGATGACAGAAAGAAGTTGAAACCCAAGAAACACCTCGTCAAAGGGTTGACAGGAAGAAAAGATACCTGACGGACCACATCGTCAAAGAATTGACGGAAAGACAGCCCGAACACCCGACCGAAGGGACACATCGTCAAAGCAATTTGACAGCAGGAAGACTCAACCAAAGGAAACACGTTGTCATAGGGATGACAGAAAAAAGACTTGTTTTTGGAATGTCGCCATCAAAGGGTTGATGGACAAGGACTGATCGAGGGTAATATCGACGTATGATCTACGACCCAAAAGAAAGGTAAGCAGAGGGGTAATTGTAATGTCTGCTGGGGATATGTCACCGTCCTGATTGTGAGTTGATTCGGGCTTTCGCGCAAGGTACCAAATCTGGCTTATGCTTCGCATGTATATGTTTGAATTTTCTTTCTATGGCGTAATGCTCCACACGAAATGGAAATGCTACGCGTTTTGAGGATGCAATGTTCACTATATGCAAAATGCCGACGCATGCTCGGGCTGCCGGGGAAAGAAAAGTGTGCCAAGTACGAATAGACTTTGCTGGCTATGACAGGTAAAACCTGATGGTGACTGTTTTTTCAAAGGAGAAATATTTCTGGGTACCAATGGGGATTTGATTTTGAATGAAGTGCCAATAGGGATTGGACTTTTGGTTTTAAGGGGAACTCCAATAGGGACAGGGTTTCAGGTTTTTGAAAGGTGCCAGCAAAGTGGTCTGTGGAAGGATGCCGAGCAAGGTTGGGCTTTGGATTTTCTGTTTGGTTTTACAAGGCTTCATGCAATGTTATGCTAATGATATGCGATGATGATTATGCCATGATGCTTATGACATGCAACAAGATCACTCCAGCAAAATAAATGTTGAAGAGACGAGGCCAACTCCGCTGGGGGTAACAAACTGAATCGCCTTCAGTGTCATAACTGCTCGAGATCTCGACCAAGCCTCCATTCTGCAGGAAAGTATGAATAACAAACTTCTGCTGGAGAAACAACTCAGGAATCTTGCAGAAGAAAAGTGCCAATGACAATCGACCTTTGACTTGCTGGGGAAAGCTAACCACCACCCAAAAATATGCTTGGGGACAATGGTTGATGATGTCAGCCCTGCTAGGGGACAAGATCATACTTACTCCTCTGTTGGAAATTTACCTTCTACCCTTATTCTGTTGGGGAGACAAAAACTTTATAGCAAACTGAGGAAGTACAAATCCAATACTCACAACACTCCTATCCTGTACGATAATATGAACTCTCGCTGAATAAAACTCTGATGGGAAGAATAACACTAAAGGGATGTCTTTTTGAACAACTCCAGACGACTACTGGTCTGCCACGCTGCGGGTGAACTTTAGCAATGTCTTTTGTACAACGCCAGACGACGATTGGCCTGCCACACTACAGGTGGACTTTAACAATATCTTTTGGAACGACGCCAGATGACTACTGGCTTGCCACACTACGGGTGGACTTTAGCAACGTCTTTTATCAAACGCCAGACGACTACTGGCTTGCCACACTGCGGGTGGACTTTAACAATGTCTTTTTGAATGGATTCAGATGACTACTGACTTGCCACACTGCGGGTGGACTTTTGCCAATCTACGGTTGGTCTTGAAAATTTCTTTTTGAATGGAGTCAGACGACTACAGACCTGCCACACTGCGGGCGGACTTTCGCCAATCTACGGTTGGACTTTGCAGCTGAATTGCCACACTACGGGTGGACTTTTGCCAATCTACGGTTGGACTTAGCTGCGGTCTTTTAAAGGGAGTCAGACGACTACTGACTTGCCACACTGCGGGTGGAGTTGCGCCAATCTACGGTTGGACTTTGACTTGAATTGCCACCCTTTGATGGACTTTTGCCAATCTACGGTTGGACTTGCCGATGATTTGCCACCCTTGGATGGACTTTTGCCAATCTACGGTTAGACTTTGTTGATTTGCCACCCTAAGATGGACTTTTGCCAACCTACGATTGGACTTTAAAACTTCCAATACTGGATTACTCTCTGCATCCGTGTCAGACATCTCTGCTGACTCTGCTGAGGAACAATAGTCAATGATTTGATCTCAGAGACTCCTGAAAGGATAATATCTCTGCTGGAGAATGAATGAACAATCCGTCTTCTTCGAATTGTTACACCTGCCAAAAATAAATTGGACTTTGAGATATGGAGAATGATGACTTTGCCAGGAACTACTTCATCTGACTGGGGACGAATTGTGGTCATAGCAACTCCGCTGGGGATGAGAATTTTCTGACCCGACTGGGGAAAGAATGTACTAACACTCTGCCAAAGAAGACAAGTCAATAAAACTCTGCTTGGGGATCTATCAAACCCGAGGAGAATATGCTAACACTCTACTGAGGAAGAGATTTTATTGACCTGCTAAACTTCTGCGGGGAAGGAAAACAACTCAGCTGGGGAGTATTGTTGACAAGATTCAATGCTGAACTCTGTGGGGAATACCACTGCCAGAGATACGATCTTGCTGGGGACCAGAACTACTCCGTCAGGGATACACAAATCCTGGTTAGAATAACCTCTGTCGTGACTTGCTGGGAAAGAGTCCTTAGACCTGTTGGGAAAGCGCAAAGCAAATGCACTATGATCTGTTGAGGAACGAAACTGTCAAGCTTAGAATAAGAGCCACAATGTTCCATGCTAGGCAAATCTTCTGCTTGACGACTCCACTTGGGACAATGAGTTGACAATACCCTGCTAGGGATAACCGTTTCAAAGTGTCTTTCGCTGGGGAATGTCTCTTAAGAGTATTTTACAGAAGACCACGCATCTTCAAACTCTTAGGCAGATGCTGAGACTTGAGAGGTCACTCTACTGGAGATCATAGATCTGGAATATCTCGCTGGGAAATTTTATGATGCCCCATGTCTAGGAGGTTCAACAACTTGCTTTTGCCCCAGATTACACGACTGATCTGAAGAAATCGTCCTAAGAGGATTTTATAGAAGACTTGCATCTTCCAACTCATGGACACTCGTTGAGTCTTGAACATTAACAGCGAGGCAACTCTACTGGGGAATTTGCAATCGTTATCGACACAGAAAAGCTTATAGTTGTTGGAAGTACTGAATGAGAGAATCGACTTAATAAGATACAACGATACCCAGTTGAAATTAATTTGTCGATATCAAATCGTCGTGAGCGACCGTCAGCTGATTGATGGACTCCAACAGAAAAAGTTGTGACAAAAGGGTGACACGGGAACCCTTTCCTGAACATGATTGCCCCGGTATTCTGACTTAGGGGTGAGTGATGACTTGTTTGGAAGAAATGAGCCATGATCTCAGAAAGGCTTCAATCTTGTTTTTGAGCCTAGTACGAGGCTGATACCTGCAAGCAAAAGAGTATGCACATATGCCCCGTGCTGGATATGATTTCTGCCACTGAGAAAATCCAACTCTGAACCACCACTTGTTGGGGAGGAAGGTTTTGACGCATCTCTTGCTGGGAGCATGATTAATGAAGCCTGCTGAGAACAGGGGACTCCAAATGCCTTGGGTTGGAATGCCCCTTTATTTCAAACCTTTTGTCTGATTGACTGCATACGCGTGAACAACAGTTTTTTTTTACAATTTTCCACTTGCCCCAGACCAACATGGTCCACCAAAAGAAATTGTCTCAAGAGGATTTTACAGAAGACTTGACATCCAAAATGCCTCAATGTCTTCAAACTCTTGGAGAGATTCGTCAGATCTCGAAGTAACTGCCTCAGACTGTATGGTCTACAGAGGAATTTGCCTCGAGAAAATTCATGAACACTCTCATATCACCGTGAGATATTCTGGCCCAATACTCTGAACCCTGGATAGGCTGACCATTCGTCTGGATAGACTAACTTCTCATGCTCTTGGGATGGCCTGCCCCAGTATGAACCTTGAAGTGGTTTTTCCCCTGACTACTGATCTTCGAAGGAAGACCCAGAATACATGCCTTTGGAGAGATTTGAATCTCGAAGTAATTGCCCTAGTTTGGCTGGATTCTGGAGAGATTTCTCGACGTGATTGGCTCAGATTGGCTACACCTTAAAGAGATGATTTGATGTGATTGCCCCAGATCGGCTACGTCTTAACACAACTTGTTGGGAAAGCTCCCACTCAACAAAGTTTCCTGAGGAAGTACCACTGGATGTGGCTATCCTTCGGGAGTTTCAGAATTCTCAACTCGACAAGATTAAGCTTTTGGACTGAATTTCCATATGTAAACCTCTTTTGATGTCAAACAAATGTATGCAAGCAGAAAATGTTTTATTCTGAGAATGAAAATTCTAATGCAACACATGTGTTAATCTTGAAGTTTTACTGAAAAGATGTCACAAACCCTTTGTGAGCGGATCACAGGTTAGAATACGACATTAATTTTTGAACGAAAGAATGCAATGCACATGCAACACCAACAAAGATCTTTTAGCACAACTCATAGGAGTCAGGAACGCTATCTCTTGGTAGTACACTTTTGAAATAACCCTGTTTCAATTAAGACTTTTGAGGGTTGTATCGTGGCCTGGTTCACGGTTTTGAGAAAAATGGTTTATGGCTCAAAGTTTATTGGTGCCCACCCACTCTTCGTGATGTTTTCCAGTCTTACATTCAGCTAATTTGCACAAGCGTTCGCCTCTCAAAAAGATTTTGTGATCTTTAAGGAACCCATGCATCTGATGGTTTGACACCTAATGAGGCTTTGGAGTGACATTCACCCCTTTGTCTTTTGTTCATAGTCACACAACTTTGTTCTTGCTCGAGGATTTTCTTTTGTAATCCTTTTGTTTTTCGCTTTCGCATTCTTTTGCCTTTTTTTTTATCCCTAATTTTTGCCTGGACTGATTCTTTTGAATCTTTAGATTTTGAAGTCCAGCGGGATGCCCTAACTTTTGCCTAAGTCGCTTGTTTTCAAGTTTCGACTTAGCGGGCTTTTACTTTCTTTTTTTTATTCTTTTTTTTCGGAACAAATCAGGTGACACTGGCTTGTCTTGACTTTGTTGAAAGGGTTGTGACTGCCTCACTCTTTGATTGTTGATGGATAACCATTGTTGTTTCACATCTCTTGACCTATTGACGGTGGAATAGAAGGTAATGGATCCTCAGATGCACACTCCTTTTGAAATTTGAACGCTCGGTCAAATTAACTGACGCCTACCCTGCCCCTGGGTTAAATGTGAGGGTTTTTTTCGTACGAAAGAAACTCCTACTTCAAGGCTCAAAGGGGTTAACAAGGGTTTATCTCCCTTAAATCTCCAGTGTTTGGGGATTCAAAACAATGCATGTACATCCTCAACAGGGTTTTATTCAAAAGCACACCCCTAGACATTTTTGCGTTTTCAACTCATCATCCTCCCTCAAGAGTTTAAGCACGACAGTTGGTATGGCAATGCACATATACAAATTTATGAGTGAATACGAATGGATTACTTCAGGAAAACATGCGCGCTTTATTAGGATTAACATAAAAAGAAAAACAGATTTCATGCATGCATATAAATGTTTAGACCAACATAAAAAGCTACACATGAGAATGCAGTAAAGAAGCTAAATGATTGTCCTTGTTGAGGAGGCTTGACTCCGTCTGGACTTATTGATTCTAAAGATGTCTTTGCAAACTGGGTGCTCAATCTGATGAAGAAAGTTCAATTTATGGGCCACCTGTCTGGTGTGATATCTTTGAGTCAATCAAGTCTTGCATCTTATGTTTGAACACTCTGTAATTATCAACTGTATGTCCAAAAGTTCCTGAGTGAAACTCGCACCTGACATTCATGTCATAATCCGGAGGAAAAGGAAACGGCATTGGCGCGACCTTGCCCAGCTGAATCAAAGAGCCTTGGAGAAGGCGAGCAAGAAGCCAGCTTTGCGAAATAGGACCTGGAGCAGATACTCTCTCAGACCTCCTAGATCCTCGTTGCCTCCGTTGCTGACGGTTTTGCTGCCAATGTTGATTATGGTGCCTAGTCTACCCCTGTACTTTTTCTTTCCACATTTGGCCGAGGAACCAACAAAGGTTGCTGACGTGATGACTTTGAAACCCGAAGCTGAGGAGTATACCCATGACTTGGGGTAGATCCTGGATAAGGGAAAGGAATACTCACTTCCTTTACAGCTACTGGCGTAATATCACCTGATACCTTCAATCCAGCTGGTCCAAACTCGATTTCTTTAGAGTCAATTAAGTCTTGCACTTAGTGCTGGACTGCTCTACACCCCTTAATATCATGGCCTGGTGCCCCTGAGTGAAAATCACAATAAGCCTTGGCATCCCATCCTTTTTGGAAACTTTGCAGAAGTAGTCAACTTCCGGAGCTCAATCAATCTTAACTGAAGCAGTTGCTGAAGTAATTTGGCATGACACATCGGTAGAGGATCAAAAACCCTTTCTTGCTTCTGTTGATGATGGAATGATGCAACCGGGAGGGTCCCAGCTTTGATTTGCTGATGCGGTAGTTTCGGAACCCAAGGCTTCTGGATTGAGGAAGGTCCCTGAGAGGAGGGAAGAAAATCCATTTCTTTAGCAGCAGTTGGAGGAACATCTCTTCGCTTGACAGTGCTGATGGGCGCAAACTCGATTGCCCCTGAATCAATAAGCCCTTGGACCTTATACTTGAGCATCTTACAATTTTCAACATCATGGCCAGGTACCCCTGAATGGAATTCACACCTATCATGGACATTGGAACCCATACGAAACTTGGTGTGTGGAGGTCCCGCATCAATCAAATCAATTAGCCGAAGCTTGAGCAAGTGCTGAAGCAACTGAGCGTATGGCATCGGGATCAGATCAAACTTCTTCTCAGTCTTCTCTGGCTTAAGACCCTCAAGAAACAACTGTTGATGAAAAAGCTCTGACGGTGGAGAGGATTCTCGAGGCAAACCATGGTCTAGAGGATACCCCAAAGAAATAGGAGGAGTGAGAACCTTTGCTGCGGAAGCGGGCACTTGATTGTCTTCCTTTCTTAACACTTTATTCAGAATTTCCATAACCCGACCCATCTGAGTCTTTATCCGGTTGACTTCTTCTCTCAGCAGTTCCTGACCTCGTGACAACGCTTGAATGTCCACCATAAAATGCCCCAGTCGGGCCTTCATCTCAGTCACCTCCGCTCAGAGTTGTTCCGTATCTGAACCTTGATTGTGGTGAATCGAGTAGTTGGAAGAAGTCATGTTGGCCATTTCTGCAGAGAATACCCAGTCAGAATGAGAAATCCGCTCCGGAACACCTGTTATGCATATGAGTATGAGAATCCAATGCAGAATGCCATGTTTGAATATTTCCAAGGGATCATTATGCTTTGATTCAAAAAAATTTCCTTACACTAACCACAAGAAATAGATGGAAATGCTTAGTAGCAAGTCTCAAAGTTAATATCCCTTGGAAATACAAGAACATGTATGCGAAAATGATGATGCAGATGCAACAGACAGTGGATCAAAGCTTCCATGTAATCTGGATAACCGCTGTGCTGGTGACCGAATAAGTTCATAGGTCGGCTCTGAAGAGAACACCGGAATACCAGAATATCCGACTAATCAGAATACCAGGATGTCAGGATATCGGCATAATCAGAATACCAGAATAAATAGAACACCGGCATGATCAGAATACGGGGATGCCAGAATATCGGCATAATCAGGGTGCCGGAATACTCGGAATACCATAATACCAGGCTGATGAGTCCACATTGATAAGAGAACCAAAATACCAGGTAGGATGAAAGTCAAGGTTACCTGAAAACCTGTAAACAACCTGCCCCTCTCACATGTGGGTACTAAGATCCTCAGTATACCGGACTCTCAGGCCGAGAAATGATGATACGTTCACCATTTCTGGTTTGGCATCATCATCAATTGAGGAGGCCTTAACTGATTCTCCAAAACGAAAGGTCCTCAGCTTCTGGCACTGAGGTCGAGAAGCAATAGTACATTCATCCCTTGGGGTACAGTACTATCGCCAATCGAGGAGTGCCTCCACTGATTCTCTTTCAAAAAGGATATCCTATAGCGAGTTCCCAGCATTGGGTCCTCGGATCGAGAATGTGCAATGGGTTTGCCACAAAGTGTGGTCTGCCACTGTCACAACTCGGGAGGAGTGCCGCAACTGAGTCCTCGGGAATGGTCACCAGAGTCGACAGCTCTCTAGATCGACATCCTGAAATGCGCAAGATACGCACGTCAGAACATGTCCCAAGATAGCCTCGTCTGGCTGTGAATTTTGTGAATACCCAACGCACTACAGATGGCACGTAGGTCCCACTACTCTCCATTCTAATTCTAAGTGTATACTCAAGCATGTGTAATGGGCTTATCTCTCAGAAATCCCATCCCACCAAACAGAAAACTAGTCCAGCACAACAGTAATAATATGATATGTAATGCTAAAATGCAGTATGTACAGTAAAGTAAATAAACAGCAAAATAAAGCAAGACAGTAAATACCCAATGAAGGAAATAAAACTAACAAACAAGCGCTAGGATTGACTCGCTTAGGGATGGACCAGCAAGAGGTCAATCTGTCCCCAGCAGAGTCGCCAGCTGTCGCTCCCGGGATTTTCATCCTAGTACAAACGCGAAAGTGGCACCGAAACAGAGTCGCCAGCAATGTGTATTTATCCCAAGAGAGGGAAAGGAAACACTGCATAAACCTGGGGAAGGAAAAGAGCATGGTCTTGCGACCAAAAGAACTGGGTTCGCGAGTCGGTTACGCGTGAGGAAGGTATTAGCACCCCCACGCATCCATCGTACCCGATGGGATCAACGTTTGCTTGTCTCGATCAAAGGGTGTAGAAAACTGGAGCTTCGCTGCTACTGTAAAGGAAAAGGAACAGGAAAAAGGAAAAAAGAAAGGAAAGAAAGAACAAGAATCAAATGTAGGGAAAATAAAAGAAGTGCTCGAATGGGCCCTACCCCACTGCCTACGTATCTCATCTGGAATATGAGAATCAGAGCGACGTAGTTCCCCTTAACAAGGGTTGCTTTGTTTGTGTTTTTAAGGAATGGCTAACGTTCTAGCTCAGGTGTTGCAGGCTCGCTAGTCCGAGTGCGTTACCATCTTGCAAGAGAACGAGTAGGAGCACGTTCGTACGCTAAGAATGAGTGGGATGAGAAAAGAATTCCCGAAGGAAAGACGTTGTTGTTTGTTTGAAGTTTTTGGAAAGAAGTGTTTTGAATGTCTTTGTGTTTTGTACTCGCATTGTATTTAAGTTCTTCATATAAGATCGAATGCCTCGCATATCGACCCAAGACAGGACGTATGCTAAACATTCTAAGAAAGTGAGAGAAGACCCCTCACTATCTTATTCTCACATGAAAGGCTCAAATACACTATGTGTTAGGCCTTTATTAAGTGTTTTTTGCTTTTTTGTTTTGAGATGAGAAAGAAGAAACTCAAAGGGTGAGAAAGGCAAAAGTCTAAAGGGAGACTAATAATCCTAAAGTTATCATGCATGGAGATCCTATGGTTATGTGAGGTAAGAGGGAATTCTACCTAATGTTGTCATGTATGGATTGCTATCCTAATGTCTCTCCTACCTCTGACTTAATAAAAAATTAAGTGGAGCGAGGAATCCTACGGGATCATGCCATCAGACAAGTAAACACAGGATGAATCAATCACAAAACGAACTAAAAACAAACGAAAGAATAAACAGTGTCAGTCAACAACAATGTCACACAATCAAAGTAAAAAGGGGGGAGCTTTAGCCAAGGGGTCATATCACCCGAGGCAAACAAGCTAGCTATGGGAAATAGGGGTACTCACCCAATAGTATCGAGAACCATGGAGAGCAGGGTAAGGGGGATGTGAATAAGATCACATAAGCATCAACATCGGTCAATGCAAGCTATAGACAAGGCGTGGGGGTTTGATTGTGAAACCCTTCTTCCACTTGACGGGCTCGATAACAAGAGTAAGCTATATTCAAAGCTTCAATCATGTAATGAGAGCTAAGAACGACTCGACTAGAATAACGGGGGTCGATTGCGAACCCTACCTTCCGTCAATTGCCTTCTTGGAGGTCTTACAAGGGGATACGGGAGTGGGATGCCTCTTTGGAGGTCTTAGGCACAAATGTAAACAAACACAATCAGAGCCTCCTTTGAGGACTTTCCAGCATTGCCGGCCAAGTGGCACGGACTCCCAATCCTACTTCTCATGGCATCAAAAGAAAAAATGTGGAAAGAAAGTAAACCGGTTCAAGAAATTATACCCCACGGATAACAATCCGTAAATAGCAACACAAGCAGAACAAGAAACCCGGAGAGTGAGCTATTATCAGGCAAACAAAAGCGAGTCAGAAATCCGGTACAAGCATAAGCGTCAAAATATTGTCGGCGTAAAAATAAATCACAACCGACACGTGGTGTGTGTATCGGACACGGCCACATAGGAAACCTGCATGAAAACACAAGCCACGCATGCAATACATAATGCATCTCATAGCATAAGATAAAAGCCATCGCATCGGAAGCAAAGTAGTATCCCACAAATAAAGTGGAATACCGAATAAATAACCACCGCCAGAATCTTAGCGGAAACCTTGCACAATCTCAACAAACATGTTAGAAACCACAAGGAGATGCAACCGGAAGTTGCACCCATGCATCATAACTCAAAATCAAGCACAATGATAAGCATACGAGTAATGAGCATGCATCGGAACACAAAGTCTCAAAATGGGGCAGCACCGCCACAACATCATAAAATGCACACGAAGTCGATCCGGAAAAGAGCGAAACCAATCACAATAATAATGTATGAGCAAGTAACCACAAGTGCACATCAAATACATGTCAACATGCAAAGTTCGCACGAAACGGAGCTTAAAAACGTCAAATCGGAAAAAACGCGTCAAAAATCATCGACTCGGAATTCAACGAAAATCGCATGGTTGACCGCAAACGTGCCAACGGACTCAAAAACGAACTCGGTTTGAATTAATTCCGCTCGGAAGTGGGACTTTCAGGCCAATTTCGTCGGCTGGCAGTAGCGAAACGGTAAAAAAAAAAATTGTCCGAAATCAACTAAAAAGTCCACCAACAGCTCCAGAATCATCAACAAAGTCAAGTTACATTATTCACATTCGCAAAAACACGCTACGGTTAGTAAGTTATGACCAAAACACCTTTTTACGGGAAAGCGACACAATAACGCTCCTACACAACCGAACTTTTATTTTCAAGCAAACATGCACCAAGTTCAAGCCAATGATCATACACAATTAATGCACATCGATTACGCGACTTTCAAACATGTAGACCAAGCAAAATCATCCATTAAGCATGCGAATCAATAATTCTCGACACGTGAACCATTAACACACAACAATCGAACAATTCCACGGTTAATCCATTCTTGATGCAAATTGAATATCAACAATTGTGGAACCGGATTAGTTTCGACACGCGGAACACAACAATTCAAATGAAATCATCCAATTCCACGCTTGCTCATAATCAACTTATTTCAAGAATCAATAAATCACAACAACTATTGTTCAAGAACATTCAACAAATCTCCACAATATCAATCTTAAATCCATGATCAAACAATTAAATCACTCAACAATTTTCACAATTCTTGAATTCAAATGTTTACCTAAGCATTTTATCAAACACCTAAGCTACAACATTATCAAACTCACTTTAATTCAATCCAAACCTCAACAATTAACAAATAATGAAGTGAAAGATTCAAGAATTGTTACCGGAAAGTAGACCGGAGGAGCAATTAATGAAGAATCCGTGGAGAGGAGGGAGTTCGCCGGTGCGCGGTGGCTGGCCGGAGCTAGGGAGGTCGGCGCCGTGATCCGGCGGGAGTGGGGGAGGCAATCGCGGTTGATCGGCGGTGGTCGGAGCTCGATCGGAGACTTTGCGTTCTTGAGTGTTCTTGAAGATTGATGAAATTGTTGTTGTGTTCTTGAGAAAAAGTTGAGAGAACTTGATTTGATCTTTGAGAGAGTGAGTGAGAATGTTTTTGGTGTTTGTGAGAATGAGTGAAGTTATGAGAGAAATTATGGGTCAAAAGAATATATAGTGGAGTCTAAAATGAAGGGCAAAAGGTAGAATTTTGGCTTAAGTGAAAATAACACCGTCTTCGGCAAGAAATTTCGACTCTGAGCCTTCCACAACATCGTCCGCCTCTGAATCACGGTTGCAACGCAAAAAGAAAGGATGTCATATGATCAAAATCGAGTGCGATCGATACATTTAAGCTGCAAGACGTCACTGAATAAGTTGTTTTTTCAGCTTATTTGGTGTCTGCTACTCGAAAACGTTACGAGGTCAACCTCTTCGGAGCATAATCTCGACTCGACTTTGTCAGAAAAGTTGTAGGTCTATGAGTCAGTGACCTCGTGTTAAAATGTGAGCTCAAACGGACAAAGGACGAGGGAGATATGAATTTTCTCGCGAAACAACTCTCAGCCATTTTTTCCGATTCAGCACGTTAGTTTTGCGAAATAAACCAAACCGACAATCTTCGGAGTACCGTTCGGACTCGAGCTTGTCTTGGAACTTGAAGATGATAAAATTTGTGAACCAACGCTTCGAGAACGGACGCAATCCGATGAAAATTGACTGAGTTATGAATTTTACAAAATCTGACAGACAGTGCACGGCATCAAAGAACCCCACTGGTAATTCACATTTTCGGGGTCCTTCCGCTCAGACCTAAACCAAACTGAATTCACGGCACGAAGATAACATCTAAACGGAATTTTAGGCACCAGAACGGTATCAATCCGACGAACGTGCTGTGAGTTATGAATTTTTTAGTGTCCGAAATACAACGGTTCATCACTATTTTTCGTTGTTCTTCTGCTGTATCGACTCAGAGAATTCGCGTATTCGGAGTTCTTCCTCAAAGAATTAGCTTTTGACCAAAACACGAAAGTTGGAGAGGATATCAAGACGGAACTTTTGGCATAGGAATCGCCCAAAAATGATGATCCAATCAGAAGCTAAGCCCTTTTGAATACCACTGACGCAATTATCCAACGAAACCGAAATTCCAGAAACAAATAATTCCCACCACTTTCCTTGATGAATTGACTTCCGAGCCGAACATAAAGGTTCTAGAGAATACTAAGACGGTTCTAACTATTGAATATCCAGCCAAAAAGAGTTCCAGGGAAAGAGTTATGAATTTTGCAAATTTGCACAGCAAACTGATTTTCTGCTCAAACTATTCTGAATCGGCTGAAAACTTCAACTTCCTCTGAGATTCTTGACAAGAAAAATTATGTTTGATAAGAGCTTTACTGACCCGATAATTACGTAACCTGGAGAAATACTCTGCGCATGTGTCGAGTGATGAAATAAACGTCTGTTGCAACCTGACGATGCTTGAACAGAGAACCTTGATCCCATAACCACAGAGCCAAATGATATGCATGTATGTGCCCGATGACCTAGCTAAAATGTAAATGAAGCATAAGCCACTTGGGTTAGAAAAGTGAAGGCAAATTTTGGGGTGCTACACATATCAACTCATCAATTCCATTCACAATTCCACAAAAAATCAATCCATTCATGATTTATGCAAATGCAAAGAGACCGACACAACGACTCTATGCAAATGCGGTACCAATCCATCCATCATTCTCGTCAGCAGTCCACTCAAGAACTATTGGAATCATCGCTTGTTACTTTGTGTAACTCCCCGTCGGGCAAACGATGTTCCCCGTTGCTCACACCCCTTTGTATAAGGCACACGATGTTTATGGATCGCTCACACCTCTTTGTATAAGGCACACGAACCGATCGCTCACACCTCTTTGTATAAGGCACACGATCATCCATAATCATCGCTCACACCTCTTTGTATAAGGCACACGATGTTATAGTGGATTCCCTCTGGAACTGTTTCGTCGCTCACACCCACTAGGGCACACGACATCACAAGAATGTATATCATGATGCTTGGCATACAATGACTCATGACATTCAAATGCACACATATACACATCCATAATCATGCATATACAATCAAACACAACACAATGCATTTTCTTGCCCTTAGGCCACAAACCATCCTCACCATCCTCACAACATTTCATCACATGCATTCACATCGTATAACATCACACAAGTCCTACGATATATATATATATATGAAGCATATTGCATGATAACACAACAATCACATACAGTTAAGACGGTAAAAGTTGGCAAAACGACACATTTCCAAATTCACGACATAATTAAATCGGCCACAAATCTCAAAACCATTTTTATAAGAAAGAACATCTCAATAGCTTTCTAATGGTACCAAGAACGCCTCGATCCGAGTTACGGATCAAAAGTTACGACATCGGACGCAAAATCAGGAACCATTCTACACCCTCTCTGGTCATTCGCGTATTGCCTTGTACCATACGCGTACTGCCCAGCTCGCTCGCCCATTCCATACATGTAATGCCTAAAGTGCTACGCGTATGTGCAGAGATTGAATTCTCCACAAAACTTCCACTAAAGACTCCATACGCGTAATGCCTCACTTGTTACGCGTAATGCCATGCCACCTACACGTACCCTTACGCAAATCAGCAGAAGGCCGTGCAAAATGAGCTTCCACACGCGTAATGCCCCATTTCCCCCTAGCCATACGCATATTGCCCAAACCAATACGCGTAATGCCAAGCCTGATACGCGTATGGGCAGCGAAACCCATAATTTTTCCTGCATAATTTCTGCTACGAAAATCAACCAAAATCATCTCCAAATCTCAATTAAACACCAGCAAATTACCAATTGAATGCACAACAACATCTATCTAACATGTCTCAGCAATTAGGAACATTAAAACATGATTTCAGACACAATTTAAATCAAATTCTAACAATCTCAACATATTAATGGTTTTGGTTCTATATCCAATTTCAACCAAATATCACACAAATACATACATACATAATCATACACAAGTATAGGATAATCGAGTTTCACACCCTTACCCGATTAATCGTGTTTTGAAATGTCAGTTGATTCGATTCCTAAACTTTCAAGTTTTTCCACTTTTTCCTCTTTTCTTTCTCTTCTCCTTCTTATCTTTTCCTTCTTCTCTTTCTTTTCTCTCTATTTTCTCTCTATTTTCCCTCTTATGAAAAACAAACATAATATCTACCCAACCAAAAGACCAAAATACCCCTACCCTCAAATATCTCGCAAACGCTCCCAAAACGTGATAAAACATAATAACGATGAAAAATAATATATTTCCATATAAAAGTCAAGAATAAAATAATATAATAATAAAAATAATTAAATCGACTCGATTAAATAAATCTAACAAAAACTGGGGCGTTACAACTCTCCCCCGCTTAGAAATTTTCGTCCTCGAAAATATAACCAATACGAACAACTCCGGATACGACTCTCGCATCCGACTAACAAACTATCATGCCAACAAAAGGCACACCACGAATAACAAGAACTGACAAACCACCTTGCTAACAGCAACCACAACAACAACACGACAACGACGACAACTACAACGACAAGATGCAAAGCCCATACAATGCACTTGACGACCAACTCATAACTCAAAGAATACCCAAGTTACGAACACACATGTTCACTCTTGAACCGAAACACAACAAGATCGTTACCATCACCGTAGGTAACACTCCTCTAATTCACCACAAGGAATTAGCTACTCGCACTTGACCCAACACGATAGGAACGAGGCAACAACACAAACAAGAACATAAAGTTCCACGACACAACATCGATTCAACAACCTCTACACAACCATAATACCAACATCCTTGTCACACAATAATATTACAACAATGCTAAGATTCACCAATCGAACATATAACCAAAACATCCATCTACATAGTAGCCCATGAATAATATTTAAACCTTTCGCCTAACACTTTCATTCTGAAACATCCAATGGTCTCATCATTCCTACATGTTTCCAACGTTCAACCTATGAACTCTTACAAGTCCCACACGCAAATACAAAATGTGCCACATCACGCTTCCGCTGCGCACTCTGATTACTCGAAACCATCAAGTCTACCAATCTCACACTCTCCTGTGTTATCTCACACACCAGACACAAGTCTCTGAACTGCTCAAATAATTCTAATTCTCTGATCATCAAAACAGACATGCATAAAAACTTTCGACTTAACTTTTCAGGCATAACCTTAGCTTTTCCCGAAGAATAATCCAAGCCAAATTCATAACTCGTCACGAATTCTAACCATCCTCGTTGTCTCATACTCTATTCCTTCAGACCAAACAAGTACTCTAAACTCTTGTGATTACTAAACACTTCGAACCTAGAACCATAAAGATAATACCTCTAAATATTCCAACACAATACAACCATAACCAATCCCAAATCCGGAATAGTATAGATCCTTTCATGAATCCTCAATTGTCGTAAAGCATAAGCCACGACTTTACCATTTTGAATTAACACACCGACTGAACTCATCAAAGACGCATCCCAATACCTCACAAATGGTTTATTAGGATCATACAGAATCAAAACTAAAGCCGTAGACAACTTCTACTTTAGCTCTCTGAAACTTTCCTTACAACAAACATCCCAAATAAACGACTTACCTTTTGCAAGTCAACTAAGATAACAGAAGCACTAACTTCACAAAATCCTCCATAACCTGCAGTAACAACCAATTAAGCCCAAAAAGTTTCTAATCACCTTAACCAACTTCTGAGCCTCTCATTGTAGAACTGCATCTACTTCAAATGGATCCATAACCATACTCTCATCAGAAATCACATATCCAAGAAAACTAACCTTTTTCAACCAAAATTCTCACTCGAATAACTTAGCATAAAACTTCGCCCCTTTTCAACACTTGTAATTCAATTCTCAAACACTCTATCTGTTCTTCCTCTGAGTTTATAACAAATCCGAATATCCTCAATCAAAGCCATTACGAACTTATCCAAATAAATATGGAAGATACGATTCCTCTACTCCACAAACATTACAGACGCATTACTAACACCAAATAACATCACTGTATGTTGTAATGCCCAACCAAATTCCAAAAGATATAAATTCTTAAAGCTTTTGCAAAACTTTTCACTGGGTAACTGGTTACTCACATACAAGCTTAACCGAGTAAATAACAGCCTATCTCGATGATAACAAACATAACCAGTCACATTAAATCGATCAAAGCCTCAACTCACACAATTCACCACTCTTATCAAACATTCCAAACAATTACAATTTCACTCAAACTCAACCAAACCATTCCAGTCATTTGTTCATGAAAGTGGACACTTGTTCTCAATCGTTACCTTATTCAACTGTCAGTAATCCATACACAATTTCATCGCTTAACAGTCCAAATTCTATAAATCCCAACATGTAGCAACCACCAACCAAAAAGAACTCTCAAATATTACATCCACACCTAAGGGTTTTCTCAAAATTTCCATTAATGCCCTAAAACTTTAAGAACTCCAAAACTCACCAAATCTCTAAGTTTTGCTTTCCATATTCTCAATACCATTATACGCATCATGCTAGTTATTCCGTTCAATCATCCTTCCTTTTTGCTACTAACAAAGCTGGAGCTCTCTAAGACGACACACTTGGTCTCACAAATCCCTTTTCCAGTAAATCTTCCAACCGCTCTTTCAATCTGAGTTTCACTTCCTAAAAGTTCTTCTACTTACTTAGCAGATCCAAACCTCAAATCTTCCCCTTCGTCAAATTTGAGTTCACACTCTACTCTCTGAGAACAACCATGAACGATGCCCAATCATTCTCTCTCAATGACTTCCCAACCGGACCAACATACCAAAACCTCTAATCCGCCTCATCTTCCGATATAAGAATCTTCATCGACTCAACAAAATAATCTGTAACCATTTTCTTAAATTCCAAACAATCCATTTCACACACTATCAAAGCCAGAAAGACACGTCTATTCCATCCAACATAATTCCGTCTACTATCAACAAGAGATTAAGGGTGATCAGTTCCTCAATTTGTCAATAGACAGCCGGCAATCATGATGGGGCATAAACCATCTTTACCAAACTATAATAGCATTCCTTACATCTTGTTCACACAACTACCTAAGGCACAAATCCTTAGTTGACATAAACCTTACCTCCGCATTCCCTCTGGAATCGGGAACAACACTGTCCAAACAACACTTACAATCTTGCAACCAACGCTCCACAACTGAAGTAACTTGGAGAAGCACCAGCTTCTCCCCCACTTATCATATTCTCACACCTGAAGACAAAGGATTAGAAAAACCAGAAAGTACTGACAGTGTTGCACACACATATCACGTACTAAGGGACAAACAACATCGACAGTATTCAACTGTCACACCAACTAACTCAACAACTTGGTCGGACGGTGTAAGACCCTAATTTTTACCCCTAAGATTTCGCACATTTCATTTGCATATCATTGCCACAAGCAAGATCACAATCTTTGTTTCTCCTGAGTATTCGTATATTATTCTCACTTGTTTCTGTTTACTAATCTCTAACCAAAATACCAAAATTTGCTGCAGTTTCTTTCTCTGTGTGTTGTGCAGGTTTGTCAAAGACAATGAAGCAATTTCAAGTCACATGTGGTTGCTCATTCTTGATCCAGTTCAGATGGATGTTTGACCTGATCTTGGTCAGACTATCAAGCTTGCTTCATTTGCCTGTCATTTGTGCCAATGGGTTGTTTCTCAAGCAGTGATTATCAAGTTGTTCTGTGGTGATATTCATCAGGTTCATCTGAGTTCAAATGTTCAACTGTGTTTATCTGTGGATTTATGTTCCCAGATAACTGGTTCAGACAAGTTCAAATAGATTCAGATGGCCGTTGTTTCAGTTGTGGTTTGTTGTGTGGCACATTTTTATCAAAGGCTTGTGAAAAAAGTCAAGAGTGGTTGTGGGCTAACAGTAAAGATTTGTTATCCATTTCCATCCATTTCTTATCCATAATCCATAAATATCCATTTTCTAATCTATCCTTTTTAACCATATTCTTTAACCAATTTTTAATTCTCCATTTTTCTAAACCATTTTTTTCCTAAAATCAATATCCATTTCCAAAATTCAATTTTTTAGATCCATGATCCATATCCATTTTTTGCTATCCATTCTTCATAAAATCCATTTCTCCATTTAAACCATTTTTATTTTCCAAGTTCTTAACCCATTTTTCTAAAACCAAGTTCATATCCGATTTTCTAAATATCCATTTAGAAACCCACTTTCGTTATCCAAATATTCCAAATCCATTTTAAACCATTTTCATCTTTTCATTATCCTTTTTTTTTTTGCTTTATCCAAATTATAAATCCCAAAAGCCCACATATCTTTTATTGAGGCCCATGGAAAAATCATCACAAAATATATGTCCATTTACATCTTGAAATGAAAACAAAAAAATTGAAATAAGTCATGGAAGCCAAGTCATTCCACACGCTGCAGCTACTATGTCAATTCATCAAACCAAATACATCCAAGCCGTGAAAGACAGCCCATACGTTGAAACTTCTGCTACAAAGGTCCAGCCATTCCAAGCTGCCACCAAGCCGGAGCAAAACGACTTGCTTGCTTCAACATTCCGCGCGAACTACAAGCCGCGACTGCTACACTTCAAAACACAGCGAATTAAAAAAGGGTGCAAAACGCAGAAGTTGCCATCAGTTGTTAACACAAAATGACTTTGCCTTCATGCCATGAAAACAATTCAAAACGCTGTAAAAACAAGTGTAAAACGGCATCAAAAACTCACGCACAACACACCTCAATGCAAACGACGCATACACAATCCAAAACGGCAGCAGAAGTTTTTCCATTCAATTTCAAAACTCACCTTTACAATTCCATCTATAAATAACAGAGTTCTCTTCATTTCAATTCAAGCTTTAGAAAGCCAATAAATCCCTGCAAATATCACACCAAAGCTTCATTCCTCTTCAATAACCTTCAGCCACCTTCAATCTCCAAATTCAATTCATCATCTCCACATAACCAAAATCTGTAGAAAATTCATAAATTAACCTTCACCAACAAATCATCAACTCAATTCAACAACAACATCACAACAACTTCAAGAAACCGAGTCAGAAGAAGAGAAGAAGAAGATTGTTACATTTCTCACCATTTTTGAAGGTAATCGAAGTTTTTTTTACGAGACTTTACGGTTCCGATTCGAGAAATCAAAGCACCGTCGTACGAAATCGAAAGCATATTCAGAATCTCCTTCACATTCCGATTATTTCCGTTACAATTTCGCGTCCCGCCGCTCGGTTTCGTTCGATCTCCAATTTTGCTAGCATGATGAAGGTGAATAGTAAATCGCGTGAAGAAAGAAGAAGATGATATAATGCCATTTTCTTTTTTTTTTTCTGATTTGTTTACTTTGCATTTAATCTCATTTTTTATTTTTATTTTTAAAAAAGGCTATGTAGTGCTTGGGCCTAGAGCCCGTGTAGCTTTTACACCACCACCATTTTCTAATTCAAACCTCCTTTTCATTTTCTTTTAAAAAATATAGTTTCTCTTTTTTATATACTTTTTTATGTTTCTTAATTCAATTTTTTTCTTTACTATTTTTTTTAGTAACTTTTGAAACTAGATTTTAATTTTGATTTTGTTTTAAGATATCTTTGAAGAAGTCATAAAAAAATATATCATGAGATTTCATTTTATCTTGATTTTAATTTTGAATTCTTTTAACTTTTTAATTGTTGTTGGTTGTGTGGATCATAAATGTTAGATCCACTTCTCTTCATCTTAATTCTTTTTCTTTTTGATCGATGAAAGTCTAATTGATCTTGGAATTCCTTTGTTGAATTTTGATCAAGACTAGATCGTTACCATTTTTTCTTTTCGTGCGGTATTGCTTTCGGATGACGATTTACATATCGTTCATCTAGCATGCATTAGCACAAAGAGCTATTGACCGGCCTCATTGTAGGGTAATTACTCCGTAAATTACTCGGCGATTGCTTAACATAGTACAATATTTGTCATGTATCGGAAAACTATCAAAAATAGTTGATTATTTGTCTTTTGGTTCAAAAATTATGAAACTTGTTAGGAGGCTTTGGTCTTATCAATCCTCTAATGAGTTCTCATTAATCTTGACCTAAGTGCAATTATTCAATTATTATTGATCATTAACTCTAACAACTAATCATTAACTTACTAACTTTACTATTGTACTAATCATTTACATTTCCTTCTTGCTCCTTATCTCTTTTACTTTTATGCTTCATTTTTATCATTTCATATCATGTTTATGCTTCCGTAATTTTTCCTTTATCCGTTGGACATATGTTTATGCCTCCGCAATTTTTCCTTTGTTCGTTGGACATATGTTTATGCTTATGCATTTTTCTCTTTGTCCACTTGGACCAAAAACATTAATAAAGGCTAAAACCTCTAAAACTTGTGCTTCTAATCTTGGACTATGGTTACTATCCTTTGTAATGGACATGGAGTTTTGAACTTAGACCTTGGACATCCAATGCAATTCTTGGAACCTTGGACTTAACCTTAGGACCTTTCTCCCTTTGCTTTGGAATTATGGTTCGAAGACTTTGGAGCTTAATTTTGTGGTTAGATGTTTCTTATCCTTAGCTTTTACTTTGTGCTTTAGGATAGTCACTTCTTCTCCTCCCCATTCTTCAATTTTCAAAACTCTCTCCCTTTTTCAAAACATTCTTGATTTCAAACTATCACATCTTTCATAATCAAACCTTGACATTGTCAAGTGATTTTACTATTTTCCTTTCATTTCTTAATCAAATGCTAAACTACATAAGCATGTTGACACCTTTTTTAAAAGACTTAAAAAACATCAAACTCATCACTCTCTTTTTGTGCCCTCGTGCACGTTTCTCTTTCAAACCTTTTTCATAAGTTTAGACATGATTCATTTCTTTAAGTGGAATTATTCGCTTGGAAATGACGACTTGTCTTTACATTTAAAACCAATCAAAACAAACAAATTTCATTCTTTGTACCACAAACTACGGGGTTTTGATCCTACATTGCACATCGTGGGTACGTAGGCATGAGGCGACAAGTCTCTCCAAACACAAAAATCTTAAAAACAATTTCTCTTCTCATGTCCTCAATCACTTTTCAAGCAAACCTTTTTCAGACCAAAAGCGGTAGATATTTCAAAGGGCTCCTATAGAGTACTATAGACATTTTGGGTGCTAACATCTTCCCATTGTGTAACCAACCCCCCGTACCCGGACTCTCTTCACTTGTTCTTGTTGTAGAGCTTGTGTAGGTTTTGTTCGCTTTTTTTCCTTTCCTTCTTTGGATAAAATAAAAGTGCGGTGGCAACTTTTTCTTTTCGAGTTAAGTTAATCAATAGCTTACACTCACGATTTTGCCGCTACAGACGGACCGACCTGCTCTGATACCACTATTGTAACACCCCAATTCCCATCGCGAATAAATAATACATAATTAAATCAGAGTAAATAAAAATTTATTTTTCCGACAGAAATAAGGATGCCACAATTAAGGAAAGAAAACACAATCCCTTCTCACTTATTTGATACATAACACAAAATGGAATAACCTCAAAGGGAAACTTTTTCCATATAAAAGGAAAGGTCAATTATGGAATAAAGCGAAAAGATCCATAACGGACTTGTTTTACAAAATAAATTGTTTTATAACATCAAAATATACATATAAAAGTAATACAAAATATATTCAACAATTGTATACATATATAACAAAAGCGTTCCCCGACTCCCGTGTTACGTATCAGAGCAGACTGACTGACAAACGGATGGAGAACTAATCTTCACAAAAGCCTCCAAGACTACTAATATGTAATTGCCTCATAGAGCAACAAACCACAGCAGAAGGGTGAGAAACACAATCATAATATAATTGCATACAATTATATAATAACACAAAAATACACATATAAAACGTTCTCACCACAATTTACACCATAGTTCAAATACAAAACAACACAATGCATATCTCATACATCCATCACCAAGGCATATCAATCATGCTCAATGAATTTATCACCAACATATATACATATCAACTCATCAATTCCATTCACAATTCCACACAAAATCAATCCATTCATGATTTATGCAAATGCAAAGAGACCGACACAACGACTCTATGCAAATGCGGTACCAATCCATCCATCATTCTCATCATCATTCCACTCAGGAACTATTGGAATCATCGCTTGTTACTTAGTGTAACTCCCCGTCGGGCAAACGATGTTCCCCGTCGCTCACACCTCTTTGTATAAGGCACACGACGTTTATGGATCGCTCACACCTCTTTGTATAAGGCACACGACCCGATCGCTCACACCTCTTTGTATAAGGCACAAGATCGTCCATAATCATCACTCACACCTCTTTGTATAAGGCACACGATGTTATAGCGGATTCCCTCTGGAATTGTTTTGTCGCTCACACCCACTAGGGCACACGACATCACAAGAATGCATATCATGATGCTTGGCATACAATGACTCATGACATTCAAATGCACACATATACACATCCATAATCATGCATATACAATCAAATACAACAAAATGTATTTTCTTGCCCTTAGGCCACAAACCATCCTCACAACATTTCATCACATGCATTCACATCGTATAACATCACACAAGTCCTACGATATATATATGAAGCATATTGCATGATAACACAACAATCACATACAGTTAAGACGGTAAAAGTCGGCAAAATGACACATTTCCAAATTCCTGATATAATTAAATAGGCCACTAATCTCAAAACCATTTTTATAAGAAAGAACATCTCAATAGCTTTCTAACGGTACCAAGAACGCCTCAATCCGAGTTACAGATCAAAAGTTACGGCATCGGACGCAAAATCGGGAACCATTCTACACCCTCTCTGGTCATACGCGTATTGCCTTGTGCCATATGCGTACTGCACAGCTCGCTCGCCCATTCAATATGCGTAATGCCCAAAGTGCTACGCGTATGGTAAGAGACTGAATTCTCCCCTAAACTTCCACTAAAGACTCCATACGCGTAATGCCTCACTTGTTACGCGTAATGCCATGCCACCTACGCGTACCCTTACGCAAATCAGCAGAAGGCCGTGCAAAATGAGCTTCCATATGCATAATGCCTCATTTCCCCCTAGCCATACGCGTATTGCCCAAACTAATACGCGTAATGCCAAGCATGATACGCGTATGGGCAGCGAAACCCATAATTTTTCCTGCATAATTTCTGTTACGAAAATCAACCAAATTTATCTCCAAATCTCATCTAAACACTAGGAAATTACCAATTGAATGCACAACAACATCTATCTAACATGTCTCAGCAATTAGGAACATTAAAACATGATTTCAGACACAATTTGAATCAAATTCTAACAATCTCAACATATTAATGGTTTTGGTTCTATATCCAATTTCAACCAAATATCACACAAATACATACATACATAATCATACACAAGTATAGGATAATCGAGTTTCACACCCTTACCTGATTAATCATGTTTTGAAATGTTGGTTGATTCGATTCCTAAATTTCAAGTTTGTCCTCTTTTTCCTCTTTTCTTTCCCTTCTCCTTCTTCTCTTTTCCTTCTTCTCTTTCTTTTCTCTCTATTTTCTCTCCATTTCCCTCTTATGAAAAACAAACATAATATCTACCCAACCAAAACACCAAAATACCCCTACACTCAAATATCTCGCAAACGCTCCCAAAACGCGATAAAACATAATAACGATGAAAAATAATATATTGCCAAATAAAAGTCAAGAATAAAACAATATAATAATAAAAATAATTAAATCGACTCGATTAAATAAATCTAACAAAAACCGGGGCGTTACATCCACTCCTAAGAAAGTGAAAGGGATTGATCCAATCCCACACGAAAGAAAGAATGATGCTGAAGCCAAAAAATCATCCTTCAAGTTCAAACCATAAAGCTTTCTTTTGGAAAGGTTTATTTTGAGGCCTAAAACCAATTCGAAACTATGTAGTAAAGCTTTGATACTCCATAAGCTGGATCACGTTCCATCACAAAACAGGATAGTGTCATCAATGAATTGGAGCATTTCGAAACTGACATCCCTCTTCACATGAAAACCATGAAAGTCCCCTATCCGAGTAGCTTGAATCACGAGACCAGTTAATCCCTCATCTACCATTAAGAACATAAAAGGGGAAAGGGGATCCCCTTGCCTCAATCCTCTCTCAACAAGAAAATCGAAAGTTGGACTTGCATTCACCAAAATAGACATAGAGCTAGTGAACACAAGCGACTACATCCACAAAAGCCATCAAGGACCGAAATTCATCTTCTTCAACACAAGACACATAATTGTATGCCTTTTGAAAATCCACCTTGACCATAAAACATTCCTTCTTGAACCTTTTTACAAAGTCCAGGGTTTCCTAAACAACAAGGACTCCACCATGGATATGGAGACCGTTAAGAAATGCCTATTGGTTCATAGAAATAAGACCAGCCATGATTATCTTCATTCTCGAAGCCAAAAGCTTGGAAAGAATTCTATAAAGAATATTTATTTTATCACAAAATCATATAATTGAATATTGATTTTATTTATCTAACCGTTATTTTATTTTGCTTCAGAATCAAATGCATGCAAGATCCGAAGAGAAACCTTGCACCCAACATTTGATCTTCCCCAAGATTCAATAATTTGAGGTGATATGATTTGACAATTTACATCCCAAAGTCTGCATGCCTTAATGTATATCTTTAATATATTTAGTTCACGTGTAAAAGATAAATAGATTTTTTTTTTTTTTATTTTAGTTCACGTGTAACAATAAATTTAAATAAATTTAGATTTCAATACAATTTAATGATCGATATTAAAGATGAGAGGTTAAAAAACAATTTGTAAATTAATCACAAAAAAAAAGGACATTAAAGGCAATACTTACACAAATCATTTACTGTAGAAAACGAAAATTGAGATGAAATATTTTAAATTTAATATTTGAATTAATAAAATGTATTTTAAAATAGAACATTTGATTATTTTAAAATAAAAACTAAAGATACACTTACCAAATTTTTAGAGTAAACATATTTTATAATATATTATTAAATAATAATTATAAAGACACCATAATTAAAATATAATCACTACGCCTAATTTGGTTTTTGGCAGCACTACATAGACAGCGCTTTTTCCCCAAAGTGCTGCTATAAATTAAAAAAAAAAAGATAAAACTATGAAAAAAAGCGCTGCTAAAGGCTAACTTTAGAAAGCTCTTCTGAAAAGCGCTGCTAAAGGCCATATGTTGGCTACACCTTAGAAAGCGCTTCTGGAAAGCGCTGCTAAAGGCTAACTTTAGAAAGCGCTTTTGAAAAGCGCTGCTAAAGGTCATTCATAGACCACACCTTAGAAAGCGCTGCTATAAGCTGAAGAAAAGAAAGTGCTTTTAATGCAAAAGCGGTGTTAAAGTTAATACATAAGAAAGCGCTTTCAGAAAGCGCTGCCTTATGTCATTAACTTTGAAATAATTTATAAAACACAAACTATTGAAACTCTTACGAACCCTAACTTTGAAACTCTCTCTCTCTCTCTCTCTCTCTCTCTCGCGTGCGACTACTCCCTCTGCCGTATCTCCCTCTCTTCGCGACTACTCCCTCCGCCGTAACTCCCTCTCTTTGCAACTACTCCCTCTGCCGTAACTCCCTCTATTTCGGAACTCCCTCTATTCGCATCCCCCTATGACCGGCTCCAGTTCCGGACATACTCCCTGTGTTCTTCGGCTCCACCAGTTTCATTTCAGAACTCCTTTTTTTTAGCAAGGTATTTCTTCTTTTCCTTTTTTGGATTCGCAAGCCATAGAATAGATTGTGATGTTGTTGTTATTTGAATTCAATTGAAGCTTGAATGACATTGTTGGTGAATTAGTGTTGAAGCTGTGAAACTAATGATATTAATTGTTGGAATTAATTGATGAGTTTGTTTGCTATTGAAACAGTTGAAATGAAAATGAAATTAATTGTTAATTGTTTGTTTGTTTGATCTAATTGTTGATTGAAAGTGATAATGAAATTAATTGTTAATTGTTGAGGTTGAAGATGATGAATAGTGATGAAATTAATTGTTAATTGTCGAGGTTGAAGTTGTTATTGAGTTTAAATGTGGAATTGATAATTTTGCCGATTGATTTATGCTCAAATTGATGATTCTTTCTTGGATAGAACTTTGAAGTTAATTTAACTTAAGTGATGAAGTTGTTTTTTGTGACTTACTTGGGTTGAAACATTAAGTGTTGATGTGTCGTTTGTGATGAATCAAAGTATATCATGCTACTTGAATTAATGTGATTGAATTTGCGTGTCGATGCCATGTTGCTTAATTGAAGGAAGTGTTGATGTTTACTAAATTTGATTCTTGAGACTTTGACTTGTTTCTCTGATATATCTTGTTTGTCCTATTATATACTAAATTTATCCTGTTATATTTGGTACACCATCAGTTACTAACTTAGCGAATTTGCTATAGGGGTTACTTGTGAAGAGTGAAAATCTGATCGTTTCCAAGAATCTTACATTGTGTGGTTCCAGAAGTTGTTGACTTCTCTACAAGTAATTAGTTGTTCTTTTGCTATAGTTGCGTGAATAATTAGTGTTTTTGTTTAGCTTACTTAGTAAAACCATGGATAAAAAATGGATGTCTTCTAATCGATTGTCAAAAGAGTACGAGAATGGGGTATCAGAATTCGTTAAGTTTGTTGTTGAACACGCCAAAGACCCCAGTCGAATCACATGTCCTTGCTTAGGTTGCTGTTATGGGTGTCAGATTGACGCAGTTCAGTTGGAATCGCATTTAAAGAGGCATGGAATTGATTGAAGTTATACATGTTGGATATTACATGGTGAGATAAGTAACGAGAATGTTGAATCGGGGGATAATACGACATATGCTTCAAATGATAATGGCACAGATACATACGATTGTGATCGAGTTGAAGAGATTGCAGAAGCACTTGAAGAAGATCATCAGGATTGTCCCAAAATATTTGAGAGGTTGGTAAGCGATGCAGAGAAACCGTTGTATAAAGGTTGCACTAAATTCACAAGATTGTCTGCGGTATTAAAATTGTACAACTTAAAGGGGGACAATGGATGGTCGAATAAAAGTTTCACAGAGTTATTAGCCCTTATGAAAGATATGCTTTTGGAGGATAATGTTCTTCCCAATCGAACCTATGAGGCCAAAAAAATGTTGTGCTCTATTGGTATGAGCTATGATAAGATACATGCTTGTCCAATTGATTGTATTTTGTTTCAAAGTGAATATGCATCGTTAAATGAGTGCCCAAAATGCGGTGTCTTTCGATATAAGAAAAAATTGTCTTCAGCAAAAGTCTTATGGTATTTTCCTATGATTCCGAGATTTAGACGTATGTTTCATAGTGAAACCGATACAAAACACTTGACTTGGGATGCAGATGAAAGAATTATAGATGGAAAGTTTTGACATCCGGCAGATTCAGCACAATAGATGAAAATTGATAATGATTATCCTGATTTTGGAGAAGAAGCAAGAAACCTTCGCTTGGAATTATCTACTGATGGAATGAACCCACATGGTCTTTAAAGTATTTCACATACCACATGGCCCGTGATTATTATGATTTATAACCTATCTCCATGGCTATGTAGGAAGCGTAAGTACATGATGTTATCTATGTTAATTTATGGGCCTAAACAACCAGGAAATGACATAGATGTATACTTGACGCCTTTAATCGAAGATTTAAAGATTTTGTGGGAGAACGATGTGGAGGTTTATGATGGATATAGGAAAGAAAGTTTCAATTAGAGGGTGATGTTGTTTGGAACAATTAATGATTTTCCAGCATACGGAAATCTATCAGGGCATAGCATCAAAGGTCAATGGGCGTGTCCTATTTGTGAAGAAAACACAAATTAGACGCGATTGGAATTTTGTCAGAAGAATGTCTTTCTTGGTCATCGTAGATTCTTAAATTCTAATCATCACTATCGTGGGTGGAGAAAAGCATTCAATGGAAATCCATGACAGGTAGAGCTCCACCTACATTGACAGGTGACCAAATGTTTGAAAAGGTGAAAGATGTGAGTACTCAGTTTGGCAAGCCTTTTGCACATACGCTTGTCAAACGTGGGTGGAAGAAGAGGTCAATTTTTTTTTAATTTCCGTATTGGAAGTCATTGTATGTAAGACATTTTCTTTATGTTATGCATATTCAAAAAAATGTATTTGAAAGTGTTACAGGTACTTTACTCAATATACAAGGAAAGCCCAATGATGGCCTTAAAGCAAGAAATGACTTGATAGCGATGGGAATAAGAAATGAATTAGGACCCTTGAAGAAAGGAAACTGAACATATCTACCACCTGCTGCTTATACTCTATCTAGAAAGGAGAAAAAAATATTGTGTAAGTTTCTAAGTGAAGTTAAAGTTCCAGAAGGATACTCTTCAGATATTAGAAGACTTGTGTCTATGAAAGACCTCAAGCTAAAGATTTTAAAGACACATGATTGCCATGTTATAATGGAACATTTTCTACCAATAGGTATACGTTCTATTTTGCTAGAAAAAGTAAGAAGCGCAATAACTAAATTGTGTTTTTTCTTCAGGTTAATTTGTAGTAAGGTGGTCGATCCTGCGATCTTACCAACATTGCAAAAAGAAATAGTTATTACTTTGTGTGAGCTTGAAATGTATTTTCCTCCCTCATTTTTTGAAATAATGGTACATCTAGTTGTTTATATTGTGAAAGAGACATAATTGTGTGGACCAGCTTATATGAGATGGATGTACCCTGTTGAACGTTATATGAAAATATTAAAAGGGTATGTGAAAAACCGAAGTCAACCAGAGGGTTGTATTGTTGAAGAAGCGACTGAGTTTTGTAGTGAATATTTGTCCAATGTTCAATCCATTGGACTCCCCAAATCTCATATTGTCGGGAAAAAAAAAGAAGGAAAAAAGTTAATTGGAATAAAATTGTGACAGTATCAAGGGCTAAACGGGAGCAAGTGCATTTGTATGTTTTGCACAATGACAATGAGGTTGAGCCGTATGTTGAAATGTACAAGGATGTTCTCTGAGGTTTAAATCCGAATAGAAATGAAAATAGGATAGTACGAGAGCACAATCGAAGTTTTATACCTTGGTTTAAGGATCATATTTATTCAAAGTTTTATTTAGATCCCGCTTCAATAATAGAAAGGTTGAGATGTTTAGCATATCGTCCAAGTTTGCATGTGTTTTAGTTATAGCGCATATGCAATTAATGGATACACATTTTATACCAAAGAACAAAATGATAAAAGTACTATGCAAAATAGTGGTGTCACCGTGGTAGCTGAATCAATGCACATTTCAAGTGTGAAGGACTTAAACCTCAAATATGCAAATCTGTCATATTTTGGGGTTATCGAGCGCATTTGGGTGTTTGATTTTGAGAAATTTCAGATTCCTATCTTTGGTTGCAAGTGGGTTGAAAATAATAGTGGCATACGAATGGATAAGTCAGGATTTTTGCAAGTGGATCTTAATAGGGTGGGGTACAAAGATGAGCTTTTTATTCTAGCCTCTCAAGCTAAACAAGTGTTCTATGTCACTGATCCGACAAGTACGAAATGGTCTATAGTGCTTTTATCTAACAAAGTAATTGATGATAACATTGAAGATCAAGGTGATATTGATATAGAAAATGAATCGTATATTATAAATGACCAAGATGAAAATATTAGAGTGAATGAATCATATATTAGAAATGATCATAATGAGGGAATTTGGATCAATCCATCTGTCCGTGTTGTTAAGAGATAAGTAAATCATATTCCAACCAAGAAAAGAAATAGACGTTGGTGAAAAAGGTACTAGTAAAATTATATATTTTTTCATTCAATAAAATTATATATTTGTCATTTTATATATTCAATGGATTATGGATTATGGATTTTTATATTTGACATTTCATATTTATGTTTTTCTTTATTACAGGTCAAATGGATAGTAACGAGGAAAACTCACAAGATACTTCTAAGAATGATGGAAATGAATCAGTTCATGATGTGGAAAGAGATATTACACGAGGAATAACTATTATGAAGGGAATCATTCGTGCAAGAGATAAAAGAATAAAATATGATGTACATTGGAATGCAACGGACCAACTAGTGGAGCCTAACGGTGCAATGTTGACAAGTTACATTGGTGCACTTGTTCGTTCGCAAATTTCAATCACTTGTGATAATTGGAGAACTCCATCGTTGAAACCTGCTAAAGAAAAAATATGGAGTGAGATGCAGGTACCATATGTGATGTTATTTGGTTTTGTTGACGATTATGTCTTTAAATTACTTATACTAACACACTCTATGTATGTTTTTTCGTAGATGTCTTTAAACATTGGTGACGACCGAAAAAAATATTGTCTTCAATTGGCCGGAAGAAGACCCAAAGGGTTATGAGCATTTTTAACAAACAATTTTCTTAAGGATGCCCAAGGAAATTTTGTTGAAGCAAAACGTCCAAAGAAGTATGCAGACTTGATTTCACCTGAAGAATGGGAAACTTTTGTAGCCAAACGAAGAACCCAAGAATTCCATGTAATGTTAATTTATCATGAACATTGTATTATATACATGTTCCACAGGTGTTCTAATGTGACTTGAACTTGTTTATCCAGGATGTGAGTGACATAAATCGCCAACGAGCATCAAAACCCGCGTATCCATACAAAAAAGGGCGTTTGGGATATGCACGCTTACAGTAAAGAATAGTAAGTATATATAAATGCTATGATATACTTTTTCCCCATGTGTTATAATTGATCTTATTATTTGTCTTAATGTGTAGTTAAAAGAGGATAAAAGTGAAGAAACATCTCTTCCGGAACATGTTTTGTGGAAGGCTGCTCATGTGGGTAAGGATGGAGTTGTTAAGGAAGATGGTCAACAAGTTTTTGAGCAATGTGTAAGTATAACATTATTTCTTTAATTAAATCAAAAGTTTATTAACATATAATATTTATGTTTTTTTAATCCCCACTAATATTTTTCGATATGCATATGAGTTTCAGAAGAATCTATCTCAGTCTTTAACTCTAGCTGAAGACCATGATTGCAGGAGCATACTAAGTCGAGTATTGAATGTTCCTGAGTATTCTGGTCGTGTGAGGAGTAAGGGATTTGGGGTCACTCCAACTTCCTTGTATAAGCATCCAAAGAGTAAAAGTCCTAGCAATAAACAAGTGATGAAATCGATGGAAGAATTAAAAGCTCAAGTTCGTGAATTGCAAAAGGATAAAGAAAGATATATGTCAGAAAGACGCGGTTCAGAGTTTAAAGATACTAGTGACAAAGATAGTATCAATTGTAATTTTCAATAGAAAATTCCCGAGATAATTATATATATTATTATGAAATTAAATTAGCACAATTTTTTTAATTGACATATATACACATTAACAATTTCATATTTATTATTGGTTTAGGGCATTTCACCTTGTCAGCTCTATTTATCGTCACTGACTTATCGCATGGTTGGCAAGGGAAAAGTGCATAACACTTTGGGAGATGTACTTCACCATAAACCGCTCCCAGCTGGATTTCTGAAAGTATCGATTGATGTTGCTTTAGAGGGGGATGCATTATTACATATACCTGACAATGTTTCAAATGCAACATTGGTGGGAGATGCAATAAGATCGTATGTTGCATGGCCGTCAAACCTCATTTTCATAGATGATGAGGTATGTTGAAAATCATTATAAACCTTTTAGTATTCAAATGTTTTATGAGCCATGTAAGTTATTCTTACATTTACGTACATTTTATTTACATGGTAATGTTAGACTCCTACAAAATCCAAATCAAAAGATAAGGGGATTATGCGGCACACCGAGTCAGTTGCATCAAAAAAAGAAGTACATTGATATATATGCATAGAAAATTTTAATTCTATCCTCCAAATTCAAAAGCTTCATGATCTTATACATTACCTAACTTATATGATATTTAGATTCATGCTCAAGAGTTGCAATAAGTCAGCATGAATAAGAAGCCTGAATTTAGGAACATGTCCAACAAAAAAAAAGGATCTTGCAAAGACCGAGCCTAAAAAAACATCTATTTCTCGATTTAGGTTGTGCCTTGAAACATATGTAGGAACAACAGATGTGATGGAAGGTGGTATTCGTGAAATACCTATAGAGGAAGGTATTTTTGGTTTTTCTTATACCGAAACAATTGCTAAAGAGGATTTGGATCAAATTTTTCATCATTCTGAGTTAGGCATCGGTGTTATGAATTCATACATCAGGTACTCCGATCAATTTTATTTAATTAATTGAACAATTTATTTACTCATTTCAATAAATATTCTAATGTTAATTATGTTTTTATTTAAGGTTCTTGTATGACAAATTGATGTGCCCGCGTTAATTGACAGAAAGATTATCTTTCTTATCTTCCAGCTGTATCAACGCACGGTTAATCGATCAAAGTCCAAATGCAGTCAAAGATCACTTAGTCGATGCATTTATGGCCAACAAAGATACAGAAAAGTTGTATCTTTTACCATATAATACTGGTCATGGGATAGATTTTCATTCTAAATTCATTTATTATAATTTTTCGTTTTTTGAAGTTGTGTAGAAAATTTCCATCTAAACTTTTGTTTTATTTTACAGTGGACACTGGTTATTGGTTGTCATTAATCCTATAAGAGAAATAGTATATTGTCTGGATTCGTTAGATGGTGATCAAACAAAATACCCAAATATGAAGAAGATGGTTGATACGTAAGTGATGAGTTTATTCTAAATATTCGTGTGTATATTTATATTTTTATGTGAGATTGTTCTAAATATTCGTTTATATTATGTTAGAGCTATACAAATATTCCGATCACAAAGACAAGCTCGAGTACTAAAGAGTAAAGAAAACAACATTACATGGATCAGAGTGTAGGTATATTTTCACAATTTTGATTATAATAGTGATGCTACTTGATAAAACAAGTTAAACTATATATCCTGATATATATTCGTATTTTTTTCTGTGTAGTGTCCTCGTCAGCGTAATGGTATAGATTGCGGTTATTTCGTATTGAGGTTTATGAAAGAAACTATTCATTTGGATAAAATAGAGATTCCAAATATGGTATTGATTTATAAGTGAGGATTTATTTTAATATTTAACAGATATTTCATCTAATTAATTAGTTTTAACTAAATCATATTATGTTATATTATGTAGTACTTTGATGAATTCAAGTGTGCTACTTATTCGAAAGATAAACTGGAAGAAATTAAGGAGGAATAGTGTCGATACATTCTTGAGATGAGAATTATATAAGGTATATTGTCTTTCTTTCTTTTGTGTGAAGTTTATGGTCCTTAGAGATTTTTGTTGTTGTGATGTACTGTACTGGATTGGAATAGTTTCGGAAGTTGTTGTATAGTTCTGAAAGTTGTTGTATAGTTCTGAAAGTTGTTGTGAATTAATGATTGATGGAATTTGTAATTATGTTTGGTGAATCTTTAGAAGTTAAAGGTTTTGGAAGTGGATCTGTTGTTATTAGAATTATGGATGTTTTGTTGGTGTATGAGGTTTGTGTTGAATTATAATGGTTATAAAGTTTATGTGTTGAATTATAATGGTTATAAGGTTTATGTGTTGAATTATAATGGTATATGTTGAATTATAATGGTATATAAGGCTTATGTGTTGAAATAAAGGCTTGTGTTGAATTATAAAGGTTTTTGATAAATTTTGATAAAAAATTGAATTCTAATGGGTTGTGCTGCCATTTTATAATTAAAAAATAAGACTTATGCCAACGCTTTTAACAGAAAACGCTTCCTAAAAAAGTGTATAATAGACAACGCTTTTAACAAAAAAATGCTTCCTAAAAAGTGCTTTTTAAAAAAGTGCTTTTAAAAGCGCTATTTACGTGGAGAATAGAAAGTGCTTTGTAAAAAAAAAACGCTGCCTAAAGTGGATAAAAGAAAGCGCTTTCAAAAAAAGCGATGCCTAAAGTGGATAAAAGAAAGTGCTTTTAAAGGATATATTAGACACCGTTTTTAAAAGCGCTGTCTAAAGGGGGACAATAGAAAGCGCTTTTAAAAAAACAGGTGCTGCCTAAAGGTGACATTAGAATACGCTTTTGAAAAGAAGCGCTGCCTAAAGGGGACATAAGACAACGCTTTTGAATTTTAAAAAAGTGTTGTCTTTACCTACAGCAAAAGCGCTGCTAAAGGCCAAAAAAAAGCGTTGTCTTTTGTATTATGTGACGTAGTGAATTAAAATCAATTATAAAATATAATTAAATATTAGTAATAAAAGTTTAGTTAAATAACTCATAATGAATTGTAAAATGTATATTAATGAGCTACATAAATTCAAGATCAATATATTAAGTAGGCTTAAATAGTGTTTTCGTCCCTGTAAGTTAGCGAGTTTTTGATTTTCGTCCCTGTAAATTTTTTTTTTTGGTTTTAGTCCCTATATCTTACTTTTTGCTTGCTGTTTAGTCCTTAAAGCCAAAATCCGCAGGAAAATACGAAGGTTTCCTGCGGGTTTTCCTGCAGATTTTCCTGCGGATTTTGGTTTTAAGGACTAAAACGAACGCGAATGTGAAATATAGGGACTAAAACCAAGAAAAATAAATTACAGGGACGAAAACCAAAAACACGCTAACTTACAGGGACGAAAACACTATTTAAGCCTATTAAGTATAATTAAATATTTATTGCATTTCAATCGATAGCTAATTTTTTTCATCAATTCATCTTAAGCAAGAAAATTACTTTTGAAACTAATTAATTATACACCTTTAAAAATCCCTTTTAATTCTTTTAAAATAAAAACTAAAGATATATTTATCAAATTTTTAAAGCATACATATTTTATAAAATATTAAAAAGTAATTATTAGTATAATATAATTAAATATATTTAAAATTAATTATACAACATAATTCAATATAATTAAAAATTATCATCAAACTCAATTATTAAAAATAAATAAGTATTGTTATACCCTAAATAAGTTTTTGCACAAAAGTTATCTAGCACAAAAGTTCAGTCCAATTTCTCCATAGAGACAACGAATAAATTTTTGCATTTTGAGTCATTCATGAACAATGAAAGTAAATGAAAAAATTAACTTAAGAAAACGAAAGTAAAAAAATAAATAAAGGAGAAGAATATTGGATTGGTAGTGTTAATGTATGGGTCTTTGTCTATATTATTGTATCATTAATTGTAAATTAAAAAATAAAATGAAAATAGTCGATGTTTATCTTATCAATGTTATACAACTGTTACCAATGCTAAAACTTCACATTATCATTAAATTGATATGACTGAATTTATTAGTAATATTAAAAGCGAAGGAAGAAAACGTGTGTGGAAGACAGATTTGGTAGGTGATAATAGTGAGACACCTTTAATAAGTGATGTTCTTGAAAGTATAATTTATATAAATATTTTTGGTTTTGTAATTATTTATAAAAATATTTAAATAAATACTAAAGTTGTTTTCATTATTATTTAAATTTTAAATCATTAGCTTAATATCAGTATCATATGCATGTACCATATCAGTACCCGAATGTTCGTCCAAGTATTGGTGTGGTACGCACGCTTTTGTTTTTAAAATGTAATAAAAATGTAAGTAAAAAAACAAAATTGTTTTACCAGTTTTACCAAAACAGTTTATTATTTAAAAAAAGGACATATTTTAAAAAAAATTGTTTTACATCAATAATATAATATTATGCTTAAAAAAATTGTATTTTAAATTAAAAATATTTTCCAATATATACAATCATTTAGTTTCATAAAACACGTTTAAACAATAAAATCATTAATTAGTGTTTATTTTATAATAATAGTCATTAAATATTTGTCATTACACAGTAATAATAGTCATTAATTAGTGTTTATTTTATATATTAATTCCTTTTTAAAAGTGAGATTATTGAAAATTGCATATTGAAAATTATTAATCATAAAAATATTTAATAGTGAAGAGTAATTGAAAATTTTGAATTCAATTATATATAAATATATATATATATATATATATATATATATATATATATTATAAAAAACACACATAGCAGTGTTCATGGGTGCGAGTCGGCCCACGAACCCGTTGACCCAAACCAAACCAACACATAAATTACCCGAACCCACTTATTTACGGGTATACCTAACCCATAACAATCTGTATAATTTTGGATCGGGTATCGGGTTTGAGTTTTGCAACCCACAGACCCTTTGACCCAACCCATTGATGTGCCTTTAGTAATTTCTTATTACTTTTATTTTTATTTTCAATAAAAATATAAAACTAATAACCATAATTTTTTCAAAAAAAAAAAATTATTCTCCACCAATAATGCTACTAGACGAATGAGTTTACGTAATTCTAATATTAAATATTGTTTCTTATTTTCTTTTGTATCATTTCCAACTTAACTATTTTATGGAAATAACGTGTCTTGTATAATTTTATACTAATATCAAGTGTTATGTCGTGTTGATGAATTTTATTAGATATTATATGATATATTTCATTGAATTTGAGTGTTATAAATATGATTGTATTGAGTTGTGTTACATTTTTTTTAAAGTGACAAAAAGAATCTTAAAAATATATATATTTTATTTAAAACACACCCGCGAAGCCAAACCCAACCAAACCAATAAATAAACGGGTTGGTTCGGGTCGGTTTTACAATGAAATTGCAGGTTGAACGACTAACCCAACCCATTGAAATTTGAATGGGTTGGGTAACGGATTTGGCCAAATTTGGTCCAACCCAACCCGCGTACACCCCTAAACACACACACACACACAAATATATATATATATATATATATATATATATATATATATATATATATATATATATATATATATACCATGTAATTTTTAATACAAATATTTATGCAATAATTTAGTTTTATAAATATCAAATTAAAAAAACCAAAATTGTGTTACCAAAATAGTTTATTATTTTTAAAAGAAAGACACGTTTTTAAAATAAAAACAAAATTATTTTACATTAATAATATATATTTCGATTTTCCGTATATTATGTTTAAAAAAATTGTAACTTAAATTAAAAATAATTTCAAATATATGCAATGATTTAATTTTATAAATATCAAGTAATACGATAGTATTTGAAAATATTATTTTAATTGTATAAATAAATATTTGTAACATAAATAAATACATTTTATGTAAGTATTATTACAAATTTCTATTTCGTGGGATACCTATATCAGTACCCGTGTATTCGTCCGGGTACTGGTATGATACTCACGCTTTTGTTTTTAAAATATAATAAAAATGTAAATAAGAAAAACAAATTTGTTTTACCAAAATATTTTATTATTTTAAAAAGAAAGACACATTTTTAAAATAAAAAACAAAATTGTTTTACCAAAATTGATTATAATAAATAAAGATAAAAAACAATTTATTAATTAGTTAAGCAATTAAAAAAAGGTATAATTATCTATAAAGTTAAAAATAGTTAATGGTGAAACTTAATGCGAGCACTAGTTGATATTTTTTATAAAAATATTTATGCAATGTTGGGTGTTGTGTCAAACTTAAATGGATTACCAAATTTGTGAAAAACTCTATTTTTATAACTTAAGATTAAGATCACGCCATTTGGGGTCCAAACAAATTGAAGATTAAGATCTTGAAATTTTTCCAATAAGGCATACTCTAACATCATCAACTCGACATTATGCAACACTATTCGGCTTAATGCATCCGCCACTTTATTCACTTTACCCGGATGATACTTTAGTTCCAAGTCATAATCCTTCAAATATTCCATCCATCTCCTTTGACGCATGTTCAATTCTTTCTGGTCAAATAGATACTTTAAACTCTTGTGGTCGCTGAACATTTCAAAACGTACTCCATACAAATAATGACGCCACACTTTCAGTGTAAAAACAACCGCCGCCAATTCCAAATCATGCGTTGGATAATTCTTCTCGCGAACCTTTAATTGTCGGGAAGCATAAGCCACCACGTGACTATCTTGCATTAAACCCCTCCTAATCCCATCTTTGATGCATCACAAAATACCTCATACGACTTACTAGGATCAAGAATGATCAAAACAGGGGCAGTCGTCAATCTTTCCTTCAAACTCATAAAACTTCGTTCACAAGCCGAATCCCACTCATAAGGACAATCCTTTCGAGTAAGTTTAGTCATTGGTAAGGCCAATTGAGAAAAGCCTTTGATAAACCTTCTATAATAACCTACCAGTCCCAACAAACTTCTAACTTCATAAACATTCTTCGGTCTCTCCCAATTAATCACCGCTTCAACTTTTGATGGATCTACCGCCACACCTCCCTGGGATATGACATGACCAAGAAAACAAACCTCAGACATCCAAAACTCACACTTGCTTAGCTTGGCAAAAAGTTGTCTCTCTTGTAAGATTGATAAAACAATTCTTAAATGCTCTTCGTGCTCTTAAGAAGTACGAGAATAAATGAGAATGTCATAAATGAAGATTACTACAAACTGTGTGAGAGCAAGAATTGTCTCTACAAGTCAATCTATGTTTTGATGATAACAATAAGTATTTGTGAAAGAACCATTTTATGGTCTAACGTGTGTTGTGTGCAGATCATAAGAACTAAAGACATTAGAACCAATATACATCAGCTAGATGTACTATGATTGAATACATATGCGAAGTTACTATGTGTGACTAAAGTCGCGAGAAGCAAGAATGCTTCTTTATCTAGTCATGATCAGCCAGATCCAAGGATGCCAAGATTGTTGTTGCAATGCTCTTGTGGATGCTCTCTGAAAGTGATTAAGATTCTGAAGATTGCGAAGCTTCTGAAGAATTACACTTTGAAAGAACCAAAAGACGGAAGACTCCTATGACTTGAAGTTCTGATGGCTAAAGGCGCTGAAGACCAAGTGCATAAAGAATCTGAAGACCGATGAGTTCTAAAGATCAAGGTTTCAAATAAGAAGTTTTGAAGACTCTGAAGACAGGCTCTGAAGATTCGGAAGACTTGAAGCAGAAAAGGATAACGTTCTTAAAGACCAAGTGCTGAAGTTCTGAAGACTGATTCCTAATGGACTGCTTCAATCGAATGAAGACTTGAAGCATCAGATATTCTGCTATGAAGACTCTACTCATGCTTCATCAAATTAACATCAGAAGCCACTGAAGTTTTGAAGTCTAAATATTACCGTTGCGAGTTAAATGTACACACTGCCCAAGAAAAGATGTCCGGTCACTTCTTCCTCTGCAAAAAGAAGATGTGTCAGTACAACTCATTATATCACAACGTCTCTTTTCCAAACAGCCAACAGTATTCTCTAACGGCTATATTTTTACTGGCTATTTAATGGAAAGAGTTTTTGCTTCTGATGTGTCGATCACTTGTAGAATCACGAACTGAATGTTCATCTACAAAATTGACTAAGTCATTGTGAAGATAGCAACAACGATGAGTTCTCGTTGTAAAACTTAACATATTCAGAGCTATCATTATTTCACCAATGGCAATTGTTGTTGAAACTTAAGAAGATAAATCAACACAACAACAATAATCAAATAGAAGTTGTTGATGAAGAAGACAACATTGAAGATCTGTCAAGTCATCAACCTACCTTTTCGTCAAGACTACATTGAAGATCTGAAGCAAGGAGTTGCTGCTCAAAGCTTGCTCAACCAGAAGACGAAGAAGAAGAAGATCTACAAGATGTCAACAATTATAATATCTAAATACATCTTTGTAGTTTCTTAGGAAAGCAAGGAGTTGATTGCTCAAAACTTGCTTGAACACATGTGTGTGTTCTTTGTACTTAAACTTAGGAGAAACTTGCTTATTAAGAAGCACAATTTGTAATCTCCAAGTTGCCAATTCAACTAAATGAATTGAGACTCCTCAAGTGAACGTTATATTCATTAAGTTGAATCCCTAAACGGTTCAGCTATGAGTTGAGGCCCTTGAGTAGATCACGTGGTGATCAGATACTTGAGATGACAATGGCTGGGTGTCATTGTGGAAAATCCTGAAATAGGGTCAGTAGCATTATATTCATTAAGTTGAATCCCTGAACGTCTAGCTGTGAAAGCCTAGCAGTAGATCTTGAAGAGATTGGAACCTGCAGGTCAATGTTCATTATATTCATTAAATTGAATCCCTGAACGGTTCATTGTGGTGTTAGTCACAGTGCGGCTGTGCAAGTTGTTAGTCACCGGCATGGCCCGTGCAAGTGTAATCATGATTTGATTATAGTGGATTAAGTCCTTGTGTTCAAGGAGAAATCACCTGAGGAGGGTGGACTGGATTAGCCCGCGTGGTGAACAAGGATATATCGTATGTCCTTTACTCTCCTACTTAGTATCTCTATTTATGTTTCTACACTGAATATCAGAACCTTATATTAAGCAAAGTCAGAACCTTGCAGCCTATCTCTGATAAGCTTCCGCACTGCAAGTACTGTATATCACATCCTATGATCAGAACCAATATGGTTCTCATGTTCCATAGTTAATGTAGCGAGCGATTTTGGACGCGGTTCTTAAGCACTGGTCACTCTCTGCGGTTGAGTTTACTACAGGTCGATTCATTTTTTATCCTATTAAAGCTGATGAAGGAAGGGAAATAGATGTCTCCAATTAACCCTGCTTTGCATACCGAGTTTAAACAGCAGTCTGTTAGGTTACGAATGCTATCAATGTGGGGGGCCTTTGTACTGGTTATTTGTATTTTCGCCAATACGGTTTTCTCTCTTTCTTGGATTTTCTAGCGGGGAACGGGGATTAGGATGTTAGGACTGATGCTTTTGATAGATACATGAGAGTATGGGATTTTGGGTTTTTGTTTAGTGTGCTCGCTAAGATTTTTCTTTCAATCTTATGCCTACGTATTCCCGTTTACCGAAACAGAGAAATCAGAGCGTTCGTAGTTCCTCCTATTCTATGGGAGGAAATGGTTGTTTTTGGTGTCTTGTTCAAAGCCCAAGACGTGAAGCGAAAGGTGATTTATATATTGTTCAAAGCCCAAGATGTGAAGCTGAAAGGTCTATTTGTATCTTGTTCAAAGCCCAAGATGTGAAGCTAAAGGTGTTGACTTTAGAGAGAATTTGTCATCTATAAAGAGGGGGTTGTATGTCACAACTGTTGGCTGACTGACTGTAAAGGAGGATTACTTTAACCGGGATGTGTGAATTCGGCAATGCCATAATTTCCTTTATAGGGGATTTTAACCTGAAGGAGAAGACTTTAACTCAATGTAGAGCAATGCCATCTTTCCTTAGGAATTTCTCATGCTAAAAGAGGGACAGTGGCATGGATGTAGATGATCCAGAGGCTTGCCGCTTACAGCGATTAGATGAAAGGGAAGGAGTTGTTGATGTTTGTATACTGTGAACGAGGCACATCTTTGATGCTAAAAGGTTGATTGGATCAACCAGTGGTTTTCTTATACAAAGCCTAAGAGGAGGCTAATATGTGTCTCGTACAAAGCCCGAGAGAGAGGATAAAAAGTTTTGACTCGACGATGAAGTCTTTTGGTATCTCGTACAAAGCCTAAGATGAAGGCTAATTGACTCAACAAGAGAATTTTTTTGTATCTCGTACGAAGCCCGAGATGGAAGCTGTTGTTTGTTTGGCTCAATAAGAACCTTTTTGTATCTCGTATAAAGCCCGAGATGGAGGCGAAAGGGGTAATTGACTCAACGAGGGAGTCTCTTATGTGTCTCGTACAAAGCTCGAGAGAGAGAGGCTAAATGTTGTTTCAGTTAAGTGACAGGTCCAGTATACTGATTTTAAAGAGAAAATCAGTTCTTATATGAGCAACACTGTACTCATGGATTTGATTCAAGGATCCTGGTTATTTGGTTATTCCTATTCTTTAAGGAAGCGGGAAATACGAAGGGTATTGAGACTGTCCAAGTCTACGGGTTTTCTTCTTATTTTTGAAGGGTGCTTGGGAATGTCTTTGAGACTCAAGGAGATTAGACTGTCCAAGTCTAGAGTTTCATCTCTTGTACTATGCTTTGAGAAAAAGTAGTAGATTCTTTGAAAGGACTGTTCTATCAAGATGACTAAGTTTTGTTCCTATACCTCTAGGAGGCCGTCGGGACAATTTGTACGAAGCCCAATAGGAGGTTGGAAGCTTTTAAGAAGCCGAGAGGTCCTTGTACGAAGCCCAAGAGGAGGCTATCATTCCCGGAGGAAGAGATCATTATACGAAGCCAAAGAGGAGGCGGCGAATACTTCTAAGAAGCCGGCGGGTCCTTGTAATAAGCCCAAGAGGAGGCGGGGTTGCTTTTAGGAAACCTGTGGGTCCTTGTACGATGCCCAAGAGGAGGACGATTGCTTTTAAGAAGCTGATGGGTCCCCAACCCCTGAGAAATTCAAGGCAAGCTATCCATAAGGAATAGATCAAGTCAGGAAAGTTCGAGAATTTGGAAGAAACTCAAGAGATGCCATTCATGGAGAAAAGATCATCTCTGGGGAGTAGAGCTTCTTGACAAGTGCTTTTAAGAAGCCTGTGGGTCCCCAAACCCCGAGAAGTTCAAGACATGCCATTCACCGAGAATAGATCAAGCCAGGAAAGTCCGAGAATTTGGAAGAAACTCAAGAGATACCATTCACGGAGAAAAGATCATCTCTGGGGAATAGAGTTTCTTGACAATTTCTATGAGTGACAGTCTATGAAAGGGTTCACAGAGAATGCTGCCTTTCATATCTCCATATTGTTTAACCCCAAGAGGAGGGAAGACTGTGTCTGGTAATCCTATGGGGATCTAGTTTTGACTATTTCTAAGAGTGATCAACGGGCTTAATGCTAGACGCAGTTGCCGGGGAAACTCTAAATATCTATACTATTATTACATAGTTGATATGAGTTTATGAAAGAAGACTTACAGTGAAACAGACCCACAATACAGTTATATGTATATGAAAGCAGTAAATGAAAGCAATAACCACTTACTCGGTTGTAGAGCTTCCATGCTGTTTGGTTAGTTTTTCAACAAGGAAAGATTGAAAACAACAATATATTCAAAATCAAAGGAGAAAGTGCTTTGAAAAGGAGAGATTTGGGGCTTACAGCTCAAGGAGAGGCCCAGGGTTTTATCAGTGAGCGTACTGTTTGAATTTGTAGAGAGGGACTTATACAAGTGACTGAGGCCCAAAATGTTTTCTGTACAAGGGTGTTGGGTCTTACACTCTAATAGAGGTCCAAAAAAGTTTAAAGAAAAAGAGATGGATCTTACTACTCGAGGGTAGGCCCAGATGATTTTTTCATTTGAAATGGCGATCGCGCCGAGGTTTTCTTTTAACGCGGAGGGGCTTATACAATATCTGAGACCCAAAATTGTTTTGGTAAAAAGGGGGTTGGGTCTTACACTCTATTAGAGGCCCAAGTGAGTTTTAAGAAAAGAAATGGGTCTTACTACTCGAGGGTAGGCCCAGGGTTATTTTGAAAAGGCGACGATCGTGCCGTTTATTTAAAAATGTACAGAGGGACTTATACAACGAATGAGGCCCAACATGTTTTCTGTACAAGGGTGTTGGGTCTTACACTCTAATAGAGGCCCAAGTGTATTTGAAAATCAATTTTGAAAGTTGAATTAATCAAAAACCCTAATTTTAATCTTTAAAAGTAAATACATAAAGAAAATCAAACAAAATACAAAATAAATTTGAATAATCCATTTATGATTTTGTTTAATGTTTGAAAAAAATGAGGGATAATCACAAGGAATATTTAAACTCTTTAGGTTTTGATTTTCAAAGTAAATATTCACTTTTAGAATGTTTAAAAACAATTAAAAATGAATTTATTCACAAAATACTAATTATATTAAATAAATAATATAAATCTAATTTTTTGGTGGAATAAAATATTTCAACATTTTTGTGAATTATTGCAAAAAGAACCAATAAAAAATGATAAAAATTGAAGGAGTTATTAATTTTTCAAATCATTAAAAATAATAATATGAAAAAAAATAAAATAAACAAGTGATAAAAAGAAGTCTGGGGCGAGGGGGATTCGAACCCCAGACCTCTTGCTTGCCAATACACACAAAACCAGCTGATGAACCGCTGGGGCGCAATGCCAATTCAAATATAACATGGCAAGTGAAAAATATATATCAAACTTAGTTGGAAAACCTGAAGAATGGCGCCATGTCCATCTTCTTCCTCGAGCTCGTGCATGAAGCACCATATCTCACTCATCTCTCAACCATTGGACATCATTCAAACACCAAACTCATGCATTTTTTCACAAGGAAGAAGATGGCAATACCCAATTTTATTCATTTTCAGTGTATAACAAATTATATCATTGTGGCCGTATGAACCCTAATTTTGCAAAAGCAATCGAGTAGGCATGATTATGAGTGCAATGATCAAATTTTCTGAGGGAAACCAATCAGCATATGATGGCAAGCAATTGGCAAAAATATCATGCGAGGAAATATGCATGGATCATGGAATTTGAGTTTTGAGGCTTACCTTGATGCAAGCTGAAATGGAACTCTGCACAAACTTTGTTCCAGTCGTGAATTAATGATCCCTACAGCTTCAATGGATGTTATGGAGTGTGTTACAAGCTCTGGAACACTTTGAAACTCTTTGGATCATGCTGGGGACCTCCACCTGCATAATTGAGGCATAATGGCTTGGTTGAAGGGTGATTTTGAGCCTGAGATGTTACAGTCAGTGTTTAAGTGTTTGGACACCTCAAATACATCATATGTGATGTGTTTGAGCAATTGGAATTGATTGCCTAAGGCTGCAACTCAAAACCCGATAGTGGTTACTCGATAAGCAAAAAAACTTGAGGTTTAAGGAAGAATGAGAGAAAGCAGTGTTGTAACTGGCTTTCGTGTGAGTTGAATGATCCATTGGGACTTCTATTTATAGGTGATCAACTTTTGTTTTGGAGGAATAGTGAATGGCTGCTGGATCAGATCACATTTGCATGGATTGGCTTGGAGGATTTTTTTCTCAAGCAAGGCAAGCTAGCCATTCCCAAGAGCAGGGCTATGCCTTGACCAAAATCACATTCCTCAGATGTTTTTATTGTTGTTTAATCAGAGAATTTGACTGAGTAGGGTAGCTACCTTGACAATGCACTATTCCACATTAATGCACTTTGAATTCAAGGCAAAATGTGCCAAAGTGGATGAATTTCAAGTTGGAAGATTCCTTGGCTTTTTAACTCAGATTTATCAGTTGGATTAGATGCAATGTGATTGGTTTGAATATATGTGGCATGCTGATCCTCAGTTTTTGGTTCAAAATCGTGTGTGGCAAGTAAACATGCAAACTGATTTTTCCAAAACAGCTTGCAGCAGCATGACTTTGGGCATGGATTTCTCTTGGCTCAAGTTGAATCAATTCATGCTGTTAGGCTCTTTGAATTCTTGGCAACATATGCAACAACATTGATGCTTAACTTTGGATTCGATTCAGCTTGCATCTATGTGAAAAGATCTCACAAGTTTTGGTGTTTCAACAAAATCTGTCTTGGACAGAATTTTTTCTAAGTGTTGGAAAATGGTGTACTTTCATATTTTCAACCATTTTGGCTCACTCATAGCTCAAAATCCACAATGAATTGGAGTTAGGTCTAGTTGAATTTTTTGTAGAGGGAAATGAGATCTACAAATCAAGCTTTGGATGGGAAAAAATGGCCTTGTGGTTTAGGAGTTATGACCCTCCAAAGTTGGTACCCTAGCCACTTTATTTTTAACTTAGAAAATTTTCTAAGTTTTTATGGTTACCCCTTTTACAAGTTATCCAACTTTTCTTGATTTTTCTTGATGAATGATGATTCAAATCATACATTAACATCATTTTAGGGTTAAAAATCCATTTTGGCTAAAAATCTCAAAAAGTCAAAGTTGACTTTTGTGCACAGTTGACTTTTTATCAGATGAATTCCAAAATGTGCAATTCTTCAGGAAATCATGTCCTTGACCTAATCAAACTTGATGGACATGTTCCATGGGTGTCATAGGGTATATTGAGGCATGTCCTAGGGTTTGGGAGCATGTCCTGGTCAAAAGTCAAAGTTACAGTTGACTTTCCTCTTAAAACCCTAATTGTGGTGCAGATGAAATTGAGACTTGTTGCTCAAGCTTCTTGGATTAATCCATTATTCCAAATGGATCAATATAGTTCATTAGAGACCCTAAAACCCTCTCTTGAGGTCTTGGCTCATGATTTGCACCAAAAGTCAACTTAGGGGTGAATTAGGTCAAGAAACCCTAATTCCTGATTTTTGATGACTGCATCCCTTGAGGCAAATTTGACTTGATGATTGGGTCCATGATGTTCCATGGAGTATATTAGGTTAGGTTTTGGATCATCGGCTTGTGCCCAGATGAAAATTTTCCATCTGGAGGCCCTGGTCGACCAAAACCCTAATTTGGTGACACTGTCGATCTTGAGACTTAATCCACCTAGAAGGGAGCAGCTTTTTGCTTAATCCTTGAAATGAGAGTCCTTTTGATCCATTGTGGATGTTTGAGAGGTTAGACAAGTTGAAGATCATGTCATTCCTTGATTGATCCTTTGTCTAAGCACTCAGAGAGGGCTTGAAACCCTAATTTTGATTGTGGTGAATGCTCACCCATCTTTGGGGAGACTGATGAAGAATGATGGTTCCTCCATATTGTGATGATGATTTGCACAATGATGGGACATCTTAGTGGTCAAAATTTGGGGTATGACAGATGCCCCTATTTAATCTTCTTGGACACGAAGGTGTGAATGACGAAGGTATTCGGGCATTCGGGGTGCAAGAGGATTAAATATCGGAATACCCGAAATTTTGATGTGGTTATGAATGGTAGCTTACGCATTCATCTTCTTTAGCTAAGCAATGATGCTTAGAAAAGGTAAACTTCTCCTCGATCCTGGTCTTCAGCCAAGGAACTGGTCTCAGTTTCTAAAATAAACTTCCCCTCGATCCTGGTTTCCTACCAAGGAACTGGTCTTAGTTTCTGATGTAAACTTCCCCTCGATCCTGGTTTACTACACAGGAACTGGTCTTAGTTTCTTTCGTCAATAAACTTTACTGAGAAGGGACGCTATTCGTAGCGGCGTTCCTTCAAACTTCTCGCCGAATTTTCCTGGGGAGATTCCATTTGAGTGGAAAAAGTTTCGATGTCAGACTTGCTGGGGAACCCAGTCGTCTGAGTTGTAGAGGTGTACAAACTTCTCTATTGGAGATGCCATTTGTTGACTCTACTTGGGGAATGCGAGTCCCTTGAGAGACTGCATTCGTTTAGGGTCTTTACATCATACTTTTCTCAGAGATCTTCTCGGAGAAATGCCATATGATGTGATCCAATTTTGAGGTGCGGATGACCTTTTCATCAGTGGGTTTTTCGGAGAAAAACTGCCGTACTGCCGAATCTCCGATTTAGGAGGCTTTCTCTCGGGATTTTCTTTAGTCCGGGAAAACAAGGATATCATCTTCAACGACGAAGAGTGATGTTAACTGAGGGCTCTCTGGTATTTCAGAGGTTCAAGTTATCAAAGTGGTCGAGGACCCAACTTCAATCTAGAAATAAAACTGGAGGAGAGAGATTGTTCAGACGTGACACTTTCTAACGAGGAAAGAACTAACAACTCGATTGAGATGACCGTTATCACTAGGGGACAAGATCGACTAGAGTGATAGTGATGCAATATGAATGTGAATGCAAGTAAAATGCATGATGTATGTATGCATATGCTGACAAAACTGACGCGACATACAAACTGACAGGTGAACACGACTGGATACTCGGCCATCGCGGGGCGAAGAAGTACCGTTGGTTCAGAATAGCAATTCTGCCTTGCTTAGGAGAGATAGTCCCTGCGGGGAATACCGTTGATCGGGCTTAGGAGATAAGAACTCGGCCGAGGGTATCAGATGGGAAAACTGCATCTCATACAGTTGATCCTTCGTTCAGGCGTACTGGCCTAGAAGGAGTACTTTGATTCTGCACTTTGAGGTTCGATTACTTCTGGAGAAGCGGTCGATGTTCCTTTGATGTTCAACAGTCAAAAGAAATTGCCGACTTTATTTTAAAAGCAGAAAAAGTTTTAATAAGTAAATTCATTTTTGTTTTATTTCAAGAATCGTTAATCATGTTAACAACGTCGTTATGTAATGCTAAAACAAATATGAATTACAAACAAAAGCACAAGGGCTCAAATTTTATTGATAAGATGGAGATCAGCCAAACGCGTGATTCCAAAGAGTATTTACAAAGTTAGAAAATGGTAATTTACAGGGAAAAGGGCTACGTTGAAACATAACAACCACTATCCTTCTACCAACTTTGAATTCGGGACATCCTGAGCTTCTGTCAAAGATGACCTTGACTGGAGTTTTCTGACGGATGATGTAACTGTTGCTGAGGGACTTGCCTCTGTTGAACATAGTTACTTGCCATTATCCCTAATTTTTTCCTGGATTGTACTGTGATGTTTTCAATCCATCGGGATGATTTTTTTTTATTTTGTCTCTAACTTTTGCCTGGACCACCCTTTCGGGTTTTCAATCCACCGAGACGTGTTTTTTTTTTTAGTTTAGGCGAAGTATTTCTTGACTACATCAACATTCGTGGGGTAGGAAAATTCCTCTCCGTCCATGGTTGCAAGTCTCAAGGCGCCGCCTGAGAAAGCTTTTGTGACCACATAGGGGCCATCATAATTCGGAGTCCACTTTCCCCGAGAATTAGTGAGAAATGATTGTATCTTCTTGAGCACGAGGTCTCCTTTCCTGAAGACACGAGGTCAGACCTTTTTGTCGAATGCCTTCTTCATTCTCTGTTGATACAGCCGACCATGGCATAGTGCCATGATTCGCTTCTCTTCGATCAGGTTTAATTCTTCGTGTCGGCTTTGACACCATTCAGCTTCGGTGAGCTTAGCTTCCATCAGTACTCAGATTGATGGGATATCTACTTCTATGGGGAGCACTGCTTCCATGCCATATACTAGAGAGAAAGGGGTAGCCCCTGTTGAAGTGCGGACAGATGTGCGATAATCGTGAAGAGCAAAGGGTAGCATCTCGTGCCAATCTTTGTAGGTTACAACCATCTTTTGAACGATCTTCTTGATGTTCTTGTTAGCCGCTTCTACCGCTCCGTTCATCTTAGGTCAGTAGGGAGATGAGTTATGGTGTTCGATCTTGAACTTAGCACACAACTCTTTCATCATCTTGTTGTTCAAGTTAGATCCATTATCAGTAATAATCTGGCTTGGAACACCATAACGGCAGATGATATTGTTTTTGATAAATCGGACCACCACTTGTCAGGTTACATTAGCGTATGATGATGCTTCGACCCACTTGGTGAAGTAGTCAATGGCTACTAGGATGAACCGATGTCCGTTTGAAGCCTTGGGCTCAATCATGCCAATCATGTCGATTCCCCATATGGAAAATGGCCATAGGGAAGAGAGAACTTTGAGATGCGTTGGCGGCACATGAATTTTGTCGGAGTATATCTGACACTTGTGACACCTCCTCATGTACTTGTAGCAGTCGGATTCCATGGTCAACTAATAGTACCCTGCTCTTAGAATTTTTCTCGCCATTGTGTGTCCGTTGGCATGAGTGCCAAAGGATCCTTTATGAATTTCTTTCATCAGCATTTCTGCTTCTGGTCTGTCTACGCATCGGAGCAAGACCATGTCGAAATTTCTCTTATAGAGAGTGTCACCGCTCAGGAAGAAGTTTCCAGCCAGTCTTCTGAGGGTTTAGAGTGCCCCAGGTGGGTACTGTTGTTTCTGAAGGAAGCATTTGATATCGTGATACCAAGGTTTGTCGTTTATGACTGCTTCAATCATGAAGATGTAAGCGGGCCGTTCAAGGCGCATTATGTCGATCTTAGGTATGTTATTCCATTGACATACACTAATCATGGAAGAGATAGTGGCTAATGCATCAGCCATGTGATTCTCCTCACGAGGGATGTGATGAAACTCAACTCTGTTGAAGAAACGTAACAACCTTCTTGCATAATCTTTGTAAGGAATCAGTCCTGATTGGTATGTGTTCCAATCTCCTTTTATTTGATTGATAACCAAGGCTGAGTCACCGTATAGGTCCAAGTTTTTGATCCTTAAATCAATCGCTTCCTCGAGACCCATAATACAAGCTTCGTATTCGGCCTCATTGTTCGTACATTTGAACGTAAGTCTGGCAGTGAAAGAAATGTGGGTACCCTGAGGGGTAACAATGATTGCCCCAATTCCGTTTCCGTAATGATTAACTGCTCCGTTAAAGATAAGTCCCTATTGGGAACCTGGTTCTGGCCCTTCACTGGGTAGCAGTTCATCGCAATCTTTCATTTTTAGATACATGACATCTTCGTCTAGGAAGTCAAACTCGATTGATTCTTGATCGTCAATCGGTTGATGAGCCAAATGATCGGCTAAAATACTTCCCTTAACGGCTTTCTGAGCATGGTACTCTATGTCATATTCTGATAACAGCATCTGCCAACGGGCAATTCTTCCCGTGAGAGTAGGTTTTTCAAATACGTACTTGATTGGATCCATTTCGGAGACCAACCAAGTAGTATGACGAATCATGTACTGGCGAAGACGTTTGGCTACCCAAGCCAAAGCGCAACAAGTTTTCTCAAGCATAGTGTATCGAGTTTCGCAGTCGGTGAATTTCTTGCTCAAATAGTAAATGGCAGACTCTTTCCGTTTAGTTTCATCTTGTTGGCCAAGTACACATCCCATTGAGTCCTCTAGAACTGTGAGGTAAATGATCAGTGGTTTTCCTTCCACTGGAGGTGATAGAATCAGAGGATTCAACAGGTATTCCTTGATACTGTCGAAGGCGGTTTGACAATCTTCTGTCCAAACGCAATCCTGGTTCTTTTTCAGTAATTTGAAGATCGGCACACAGGTCGCGGTCATAAGGAATATGAATCTGGGGATGTAGTTCAAACATCCCAAGAATCCTCTGACTTGTTTTTTAGTTTTCGGAGAAGGCATTTCTTGAATGGCCTTGACCTTGTCAGGATCAACCTCAATTCCTTTCTGGCTGACGATGAACCCTAATAGTTTCCCTGAACAGACACCGAAGGTGCACTTGTTGGGATTCAAGCGGAGCTTGAACTTTCTTAAACGTTCGAACAATTTTGACAGATGTTCAACATGCTCACTCTCTGTTTTTGATTTTATAATCATATCATCGATATGTAGCTCGATTTCCTTATGTATCATTTCATGAAACAGAGTAGTTATGGCCCTTTGATAGGTTGCCCCGGCGTTCTTCAAACCGAACGGCATTACCTTGTAACAAAAGGTACCCCATGGGGTAATGAATGAAGTTTTCTCCATGTCTTTCGGCGCCCTTTTGATCTAGTTATAGCCCGAGAATCCATCCATGAAAGAGAAGACTTTGAACTTTGCTGTACTGTCTACCAGCATGTCAATGTGTGGTAAAGGAAAGTCGTCCTTTGGACTAGCCTTGTTCAGATCTCGGTAATCGACACACATTCTGACCTTTCCGTCCTTTTTCGGAACGGGTACAATGTTGGCTAACCATTGAGGATATTCAGATGTAGCGAGGAAACCCGCGTCAATCTGTTTCTGTACTTCTTCTTTGATTTTGATGGCCATGTTCGGATGAGTAGGTCTCAACCTTTGCTTTACTAGCGGACATTCCGATCTCAATGGTAAGTGATGTTCCACGATGCTGGTATCCAACCCTGGCATATCCTGATAGGACCAAGCGAATACATCGGGGAATTCTTTGAAAAGCTTTATCAAACTCTCTCTGGTATTTGGACCGAGCAGTGCCCCAATCCTGATTTCTTTTCTCTCTTGCTCTGAACCCAAGTTTACCCTTTCCAACGGTTCTTTGTGAGGTTCAATGGACCTTTCCTCTTTTCTGAGTAGTCGGGAGATCTCTTCTGGAATTTCGTTGTCATTTTCTTCTTCAGCCTCGAATACCGGGAACTCAAAGTTGGGAGAAGGCATCGGATCGTATGTTTCAACGGGGTTTAAAATAAGCAATCTGCATGACTGATGATTCGTGTTTAGAAGAGATGGAGAAAAATGCAAAAGTGTGCAGTGTATTTATTTTACTTCTTGTTTTTATTTTTAATTGTTTTTTAGGATTATCATTTTCTGAAAAAGCAAAAAGAGAAAACAGCAATTAATGCGGAAATTACAGAACGACGTTATCTTATTAATGAACAAGTCGATTCTTGAAACTACAGCCCTATAAAACAAAACTCTGTCGCTTTGGGCAAAGCGAAGAGGGAAATTTACAGAAAGCGAGCCCTATCAAAACATCCGTTTCACCTGGGCAGGGTGAAAGGTTAAAGGACGGTAATTACTTTGACTGGTGAACGGCCCTCGGAACCTCGACGGCAACCCATTGGCGGTGAACTCCTCGGTGAATCACAAAGTTTGGTACCTTCCTTGATTTGTCTTCAGAAATGACGCTGATTTCTGGTGGAGCATGATCATTGGAATCTGTCTCCTAGGCATAATTGTCGTAGGAGAATTCCTCAGTTGTATTTTGCAGAGTATTTGTGCTCTCAGCTGTATCTCCCCATCCAGTAGCCTGGATATCTTCGAGCCTGATACGAGAGCTTCCGGGAGCGGTGTACCTGACCATATAGTCGTATTTTCCACTCGGTTGTCCCAAGGTATCCCACACTTCTCTGGAACTGGAGGAGTCATCTCTCTCAATGACGTTAACCTCAAGAAAAGCATAGTTGATGAATTCAAGTCCTGCAAACATTGCGAATTCATCTTCATGTTGAGTAGTTTCTGAATGACCTGAGTGTTGATCCCATGACATGGTGGGGACACAAGTATTTTGTTCAATGACGGTCAGGTAATTTTCATTGTTCGGCTGACTCTCTTGCCCCAAGTTTCCTGGGTAGGGCTGCCACGTCGGCAGACCATCCATTGGGCCATAGTAGTTGTAGTCAAAGTTGTCTTTCATCAGAGTGTCTTCCTCTAATGAATTTGGTGGAGCACGGCATCCCTCCGGATCACAATCTCCATATATCATTTCGACATCTGACCGTGGTATAAATCTCGGACTCTGTGTAGGAAAGCAAAATGGCATAGGCACCTCTTCCTGAGACATATAACCGTCCTCGTTAAGATAGGACTTCCATTCTTCATCTGTGTCGGAGGGATCTTCCTCATTGATAGCATGTACTGCCTGAGACACTGGGTGAAGGAAACCTCCACTGTGGAAGAAGTTTCGAAGGGGATGAAGACTTTCATCGTTGGCAGCTGTCTGGGTATAGGTTGCAGAAAAACCAAGACCCTTCTTTGTTGTATTGCCAGTAGGAATGACAAGTTGTCCCCATCCTGTTGTATCGGTACTCTCGACTGCTTTAATAGCATCATTGTATGAGGAAATCGAGGTTCCTCCTTGGGATTGATTGTTCTTGCTCACCGACAGTGCTTGGAACTGAGTTCCAATAACCTCCTCGGGTTCTATACCAGTAGATGATGACAAGTTACTTACAAGCAAGGCTTGTTCCCCACAAACTGTGACAAGTTGATCGTTCTTGACGAACTTTAGCTTTTGGTGGAGGGTTGACGTAACCGCTCCAGCCTGTTGTATCCAAGGTCTTCCTAATAAACAACTGTACGTTGCCCAGATGTCCATGACCTAGAAAGTGACTTGGAAAGTGTGAGGACCAATAGTTATGGGAAGATCAACTTCGCCGATAACTGTTTTTCTGGATCCGTCGAACGTTTTGACGACGACCTCGCTGATTCTCATCGGAGGGCCTTTGAATGATAATTGCATCAAAGTAGACTTCGGCATAACATTCAGGGCTGACCCTGTGTCTACCAGTACGCTGGCTAAAGCATCGTCCTGGCAGTTAACTATGATATTGAGCGCCATGTTATGACGGCGACCCCCTTCGGGTAATTCCTCATCACTAAATCCCAAATTATTGCAGGAAGTGATGTTAGAGACAATGCTATCAAACTGTCTGATTATTACGTCCTGTTCCACAAAGGCTTGCTCCAAGACTTTCTGTAGAGCCTCTTGTGGGCTTCTGAACTAAGTAACAGTGATAATACCGAGATCTTTGAAGGAGTTTGTAACAGTTGATCGACAATGTTGTATTTACTCCTTTGGATGAGCTTCAGTATCTCATCATTATTTTTTGGAAGGTCGGGATTACTGGATTGACCGACTGGTAGATCAGGAGCTTCTGTCTGAAGTTCCTTTTCTTTGTTAGGTTCCCCAACCCCTCGGTTGAAGATTCTACCACTCCGTGTTACTCGACTGATGTCTGTAATATTCACAACGGAGGGTAATGGAATTTCCTTTCCATTTTCAATTGTCGTTGCACCGTATTTGTAAGGGATAGCCTTAGTTGATTCATATGGTAGTGGTCCCGGCAGATAGATGACTATGGGAACCTTCTGATTTTTCTGACCATCATAATTAATCTCGATCTGTTCCCAGTTGGGAGCTCTAGATTCGTCAAGTAGAGAGATAATGGCAAAAACATCCATGGTCCTGTGATGACCAGAGATCGTGACAACGTCCTCAACTTTCTCGGTAAGGTAGTTCGGCGTCCAGTTGATGGGTCCAGAACCCGGATATGGACGAATTTCTCCACGGTCCACCTAACCCTGAAGAGCTGCTCTCACAAAGTAACACCCTTGGTTACTTTCCGAACAGACACTACAACGGTCATAATTGTGTAGTGGCACCTGGCCACACCCACTTTGAATACAATGTAACCTCACTAGGTTAGCTTCCACTGATCGGACATCCTGACTCTGACGTCGAGTAGGGTTCCTGTTACTGATACTAATTTGCTGAGTATCTTCATCCATATAAATTGGCATCCACCAGTGATTTAACAAGTGCTGAAGTGCCTCCTGGACAAGGGTACAACCTCGATCATTTTCGCAACCCGCTTTACAGCTTTGATAGTCATGTGATATCAAAAATCTGAGTCGGACCTACTCAACATGTAACTCTACCAGGTTGGTATTCATCACGTGAATATCAAAGATCTGAACCATATTGATCTGATAAGAATTCTTATCATGGTAGTCTTGGATCCATCCAAGATCCATCTGACGCTGGAGGGCCTCATGTATGAAAGAGCATCCCTGTTTGTTTACCGAGCAAGTCAAACAGGAACTGTAATCGTGCCGCGGCAGATTATGATACTGGCTTTGCCTTGAGTGCATTGCCACCAAGTTGACATTCATCGCACGGATGTCGTGGTTTTGAATGACGTTAGAATTCGTGTAAACCATGTTAACTCCATGAACTCGGTGCTCTTGGATCCATCCGAGATCTATTTGTTCCTGTAGAGCTGCTTGCACTACAAAACATCCTTGGTTGTCTTTAGAGCAGACATCACGTTGATGATAATTATGAGGTGGCACATGGCCATATCCACTCTGTCTACAATGCATCTTGACCAGATTGGTTTTCAACAAGAGTACATCGTGAATTTGATAGACATTGTTAGTCTCTCCTTCTATCAAATTGACTGTAGCCTTCTCATGTTGAGGCAGCGGGTTCGTAAGAACATTAGGATTTGTATTTTTGAAAGATAAGACCCCACTCCTAACAAGCTTTTGTACGTCAGTCTTGAAATTGAGACAAGTCTCAATGTTATGCCCTGAACCTCCTTGATGATAAGGGCAAGTTTGATCCACCTTAAACCAAAAAGGCGGATTTTCCGATATTGCAAGAGGGGACTTAGTCTGAATGTGCCCCTTGGCTAGCAGTAACGGAAACAGCTCTGCGTACGACACGGGTATAGGATCAAATCCTGGTGGCCGTGTTGTACGGTTGTTGTATGGAGGACGAGCCTGCTGAAGAGGCTGTTGTGTCCTTTGCTGATCAGGTTGGCTCTGCGCAACCTGAGGTTGATACGTAGGAATAGGCGCAGGGCTGATAGTAGGAGTTACAACTGCTACCGGCTGATAACGTCGCCTTTGCTTTCTGAGAGAGATATTCCCAATATCCTGCTCTTTTTTCTTAGGGAGAGCAATACCGTATTTTTTAGTACCGCTCGTCGATCCCGCTTCTTTTACCAAACGTCCTTCTCGGACGGCTTCCTCAAGACGTACGCCCATGCCCACCATCTCGGTGAAATCACTGGGTGCACTGGTAACCATTCAGTCATAGTAAAATGAGCTTAAGGTTTTTAAGAAGATCTTTGTCATCTCTTTTTCCTCAAGAGGTGGACAAATTTGAGCGGCAATTTCACGCCACCTTTGAGCATACTCCTTAAAGGTTTCCTTGTCCTTTTGCAACATTGATCTGAGTTGATCTCTGTCGGGTGCCATGTCCAAATTGTATTTGTATTGTTGGACGAAGGCAGTGCCAAGATCTCTGAAAGTGATGATCGTGGCACGGTTTAAACCCATGTCCCATTTTAATGCGGCACCGGTTAAACTATCCTGAAAGTAGTGAATCAGTAGGTCCTGATTCTCCGTCTGAGTTGACATCCGCCGAGCATACATCACCAGATGGCTCTGAGGGCAAGAGTTACCCTTGTACTTTTCAAAGTCGGGCACTTGGAACTTGTGCGGAACTTTCACATTAGGGACCAAGCAGAGGTCTGCGGCGTCCTTTCCAAATAAATCTTGACCGCGAATGGCTTGCAGTTCCTTCTGCATTTCCAAGAACTGCTCCTGGAATTCCTCCATTCTGTCAAACATAGTTTCCTTCTTACCAGAAGGTGTCTGTGGAATCTGTCCTTCTGGGACAATGTGCACCACAGGGGGTGGTACCGTGACTACGGTAGCGAATCTTGGCATTTCCCGAAGTTTGTAACCTTCAGGAGTCTTCGGTATGCCTCTGGCATCTTCGCTTTCCCGAAGTTTGTAACCTTCAGGCCCAGCGGCTTCTGTTGTGATTCCCTAGTCTTCAGTGATCGGCAGAACATATCCTTCCTGGATATAGTTAACAGGCATGCCCCAAGGAAGATCTTTCGGCATTTGATACCTAGGATCATACTTTTCTACTATGGGCGTTGAGGTGATCTCTGAGATCACAGTTCTTTGTAGCTGAGCTTCTGCCATGGCTTGCATGTCGTTACGAAGCTTTCTCATATCCTCTCTCAGAGCGTCGATCTCTTCTTTCAACTCTCTGTTTTCTTCCTCAAGATCATCCATCTTTTTTTGACGATTGTCCCGAGTATTATACGAATGAGACAGTTTGACTCTAGAACCAAGACACAAACGTGAGATTCGTAGGTAAGAAGAATTCGCGATGTGAGAATGATGAATGCAATGATTATATTAATTGTTTTTTGGTTTAATCAAAATAAACTTCGACAATTATATTGCAAATATCAAACGGTGGGGAAACCCCTTTTTATTGAATTCAAAGGATTACCGAAATGGAAATACAGTAGATTACAAGGTGCAGAAACAGAAACCTAAACTAATGGGTCCCGAGTCCTCTCTGAAGAGAAATCGGGTGCTGACTCTGGTATTTTCCTTTTCTTTGACCGGGGCTCTTGGGTCGTTGTCGGGTTGTCATTCCTTTGCCAAGTGAAAGGAGCGAGCAAATTCCTTTGGTTATCCTGATTATCCACAGCATGTTGCTCCAAAATTTCAATCAGAGGATCCTTATCTTTCAGTAATTGCTGTATTTTGATGCACTCCACATCGAGGATGGGGTACTTGTTCTTCCAAGACCTTCTCTCCTTTTGAACTTTGTTGAGAGTAACCTGAAGCTTTTCAGTTTTCGTCATGAAGTACATGACAAATTCCCTCGGCGGAAGAATTTCGTAACGAGGATAAGGCGTTTTTAGCTTGAGAGCTCTAGTTTGTACCCAGTGGAGATAAGGCTCCACCGAGATACAGTCCGGTTTTTCTAGAGACTCTCGTCCTTTCTTATGAACATGCTTCCAAGCGTGCACTATTTCCATCTTTAGTGCTCTGTCGTTTTCTCCTTCCTTGAAGAAAAGACCTTCCAGATGAACACCCCGTGGGACGTGTCTCATCGGGTATCCAAATTGACGATGAACGAGAACTGGATGGTAGTTGATTCCTCCCTTAGTTCCTATGAGGGGTACGTTGGGGAAGTTTCCACAACGATCAATGATTCTGATTCCCTCAAAGATCCTATTACACCAATCTATATCAGAGTTGGTAAGAGACATGATCTTCTGCGACCAACGTAAGGCACTCTTGCAATCCCAAAAAGTAGCAGACTTGGGCAAGTGAGAGATAAACCATTTGTAAAGCAGAGGTACACAACATGTGATCTCCCCTCCGCTGTACAAATTTCCCAAGTGTACAGAATGATATGCATCTGCGAGCAAAGTCGGCACAGGGTTTCCAATGAGAAAAACCTTAATGGAGTTAATATCGACGAAGTTATTGATGTTGGGAAACAAAAATAACCCGTAGGTGAGCAAGACAAAGATGCTTTCAAAAGAAGTGATGTTTCCTATACTGGCAAAATACAGGGCCTTCTTTGTCAAGAACTGGGCTGGCAAACCTTGGATGCCACCCTTAGTAGTTAGGTGAGCCCTGACCTCAGACTCGTCCAAATGAATTGCTCTTGCAATGATTTGATTCTTTGGAATTTCTTCCAGTCCAGAAAATGGAGCTCGATCAGTGATATGTAAATCAATCAGATGAGAATACTCCTCCAGCGTTGGTACTAACTGGTAATCCGGGAATGTGAAACAGTGATAAACCGGATCGTAAAACTGAATGAGTGCATCCATGATTCCCTCAATCACATAGACTCTTAACAATGGTAGCAGACCTCTGTGCTTGGCTCTGAAAGCCTCAGGGTTAGTGATCATCCTTGCTAACCTTCTCAAATCCTCAAGTTTTGGAACCTTGAAGGTATACGTATGAGTTCTCCTTCTACCGAAATCCATTAGCACAATCCTTTTCTCTGATATTTGCAATCACAGTCTTAGTTTAATTTGAAAAACAGAGAGACTTGAAGAGAAGAATTTTTTGAATGTTTTAATGTTTTTTAAATGAATGCATGAATGCAGCACACAAAAACATAGAAAAAACATGGGGTCAAAGGGTCATTGTCATGAAGTCAAGGCTCTACCCATCCCCAAAGGTTTATACTAAGGTGATTTTTGTACCTGTACTCATTATCATCAGCTCCTCCCAGGAAAGCAAAACAACAAGCGGATCGCCAGCGAGTTATAGAGCAATCTTAGAGTAAGTGCCATTCACCGAGAATAGATCACCAGCCTCAAATGAGGGTAGTATCGCGTAACAACTATTCCCGATAGTTTCCGCACTATGAAAGGGTTTGGCTCCTCAGCTTCTCAGACTTAACAATCGGCCCATTGTCTAGGTGAGAGAATGGGTTGCATTGGTCAGCCTCCATTGAGGTTGATGGTCGACCTCGTCGCCATCACTTATCTTAAGTGTATACTCAATCTTTCCACATGCGGCATCACACACATTCCCATTATCAGAAAAATAAACACGTATAGCAATTAGGAAAAGCAGTATATATATTTGTCCTAATCATCCTAGACCTTTAAAGCTATGAATACTAAGTTCCTGACAGAAATTGGGTTCCCCGGTGGAAGCCCTAATCTGTGGTATTCACACAATAGGTGAAAAGGAAGAAGAAAAACAGAGACGTGCCACACAGTGGGCGCCATTTTTCTGTAGCGAGTGATTTTGGACGCGGTTCTTAAGCGCTAGTCGCTCTCTGCGGTTGAGTTTACTACAGGTCGATTCATTTTTTATCCTATTAAAGCTAATGAAGGAAGGGAAATAGATGTCTCCAATTAACCCTGCTTTGCATACCGAGTTTAAACAGCGGTCTGTTAGGTTACGAATGATATCAATGTGGGGGGCCTTTGTACTGGTTATTTGTATTTTCGCCAATACGGTTTTCTCTCTTTCTTGGATTTTCTGGCAGGGAACGGGGATTAGGATGTTAGGACTGATGCTTTTGATAGATACATGAGAGTATGGGATTTTGGGTTTTTGTTTAGTGTGCTCGCTAAGATTTTTATTTCAATCTTATGCCTACGTATTCCCATTTACCGAAACAGGGAAATCAGAGCGTTTGTAGTTCCTCCTATTCTATGGGAGGAAATGGTTATTTTTGGTGTCTTGTTCAAAGCCCATGACGTGAAGCGAAAGGTGATTTATATCTTGTTCAAAGCCCAAGATGTGAAGCTGAAAGGTCTATTTGTATCTTGTTCAAAGCCCAAGATGTGAAGCTAAAGGTGTTGGCTTTAGAGAGAATTTGTCATCTCTAAAGAGGGGGTTGTATGTCACAACTGTTGGGTGACTGACTGTAAAGGAGGATTACTTTAACCGGGATGTGTGAATCCGGCAATGCCATAATTTCCTTTATAGGGGATTTTAACCTGAAGGAGAAGACTTTAACTCAGTGTAGAGCAATGCCATCTTTCCTTAGGAATTTCTCATGCTAAAATAGGGACAGTGGCATGGATGTAGATGATCCAGAGGCTTGCCGCTTACAGCGATTAGATGAAAGGGAAGGAGTTGTTGATGTTTGTATACTGTGAACGAGGCACAACTTTGATGCTAAAAGGTTGATTGGATCAACCAGTGGTTTTCTTATACAAAGCCTAAGAGGAGGCTAGTATGTGTCTCGTACAAAGCCCGAGAGAGAGGCTAAAAAGTTTTGACTCGACGATGAAGTCTTTTGGTATCTCGTACAAAGCCCGAGATGAAGGCTAATTGACTCAACAAGAGAATTTTTTTGTATCTCGTACGAAGCCCGAGATGGAGGCTGTTGTTTGTTTGGCTCAATAAGAACCTTTTTGTATCTCGTATAAAGCCCGAGATGGAGGCGAAAGGGGTAATTGACTCAACGAGGGAGTCTCTTATGTGTCTCGTACAAAGCCCGAGAGAGGCTAAATGTTGTTTCAGTTAAGTGACAGGTCCAGTATACTAATTTTAAAGAGAAAATCAGTTCTTATATGAGCAACACTGTACTCATGGATTTGATTCAAGGATCCTGGTTATTCCTGTTCTTTAAGGAAGCGGGAAATACGAAGGGTATTGAGACTGTCCGAGTCTACGGGTTTTCTTCCTATTTTTTAAGGGTGCTTGAGAATGTCTTTGAGACTCAAGGAGATTAGACTGTCCAAGTCTAGAGTTTCATCTCTTGTACTATGCTTTGAGAAACAGTAGTAGACTCTTTGAAAGGATTGTTCTATGCAGATGACTAAGTTCTGTTCCTATACCTCTAGGAGGCCGTCGGGACAATTTGTACGAAGCCCAAGAGGAGGCTGTAAGCTTTTAAGAAGCCGAGAGGTCCTTGTACGAAGCCCAAGAGGAGGCTATCATTCCCGGAGGAAGAGATCATTATACGAAGCCAAAGAGGAGGCTGTGAATACTTCTAAGAAGCCGGTGGGTCCTTGTACTAAGCCCAAGAGGAGGCGGGGTTGCTTTTAGGAAGCCCGTGGGTCCTTGTACGATGCCCAAGAGGAGGCCGATTGCTTTTAAGAAGCCGATGGGTCCCCAAATCCCGAGAAATTCAAGGCAAGCTATCCACAAGGAATAGATCAAGTCAGGAAAGTTCGAGAATTTGGAAGAAACTCAAGAGATGCCATTCACGGAGAAAAGATCATCTCTGGGGAGTAGAGCTTCTTGACAAGTGCTTTTAAGAAGCCTGTGGGTCCCCAAACCCCGAGAAGTTCAAGACATGCCATTCACCGAGAATAGATCAAGCCAGGAAAGTCCGAGAATTTGGAAGAAACTCAAGAGATGCCATTCACGGAGAAAAGATCATCTCTGGGGAATAGAGTTTCTTGACAACTTCTATGAGTGACAGTCTATGAAAGGGTTCACAGAGAATGCTGCCTTTCATATCTCCATATTGTTTAACCCCAAGAGGAGGGAAGACTGTGTCTGGTAATCCTATGGGGATCTAGTTTAGACTATTTCTAAGAGTGATCAACGGGCTTAATGCTAGACGTAGTTGTCGGGGAAACTCTAAATATCTATACTATTATTACACAGTTGATATGAGTTTATGAAAGAAGACTTACAGTGAAACAGCCCCACAATACAGTTATATGTATATGAAAGCGGTAAATGAAAGCAATAACCATTTACTCGGTTGTAGAGCTTCCATGCTGTTTGGTTAGTTGTTCAACAAGGAAAGATTGAAAACAACAATATATTCAAAATCAAAGGAGAAAGTGCTTTGAAAAGGAGAGATTTGGGGCTTACAGCTCAAGGAGAGGCCCAGGGTTTTATCAGTAAGCGCACTGTTTGAATTTGTAGAGAGGGACTTATACAAGTGACTGAGGCCCAAAATGTTTTCTGTACAAGGGTGTTGGGTCTTACACTCTAATAGAGGCCCAAAAAAGTTTAAAGAAAAATAGATGGGTCTTACTACTCGAGGGTAGGCCCAGATGATTTTTCCGTTTGAAATGGCGATCGCGCCGAGGTTTTCTTTTAACGCGGAGGGGCTTATATAATATCTGAGGCCCAAAATTGTTTTGGTAAAAAGGGGGTTGGGTCTTACACTCTATTAGAGGCCCAAGTGAGTTTTAAGAAAAGAAATGGGTCTTACTACTCGAGGGTAGGCCCAGGGTTATTTTGAAAAGGCGACGATCGTGCCGTTTATTTGAAAATGTACAGAGGGACTTATACAACGAATGAGGCCCAACATGTTTTCTGTACAAGGGTGTTGGGTCTTACACTCTAATAGAGGCCCAAGTGTATTTGAAAATCAATTTTGAAAGTTGAATTAATCAAAAACCCTAATTTTAATCTTTAAAAGTAAATACTTAAAGAAAATCAAACAAAATACAAAATAAATTTGAATAATCTATTTATGATTTTGTTTAAGGTTTGAAAAAAATGAGGGATAATCACAAGGAATATTTAAACTCATTAGGTTTTGATTTTCAAAGTAAATATTCAATTTTAGAATGTTTAAAAACAATTAAAAATGAATTTATTCACAAAATACTAATTATATTAAATAAATAATATAAATCTAATTTTTTGGTGGAATAAAATATTTCAACATTTTTGTGAATTATTGCAAAAAGAACCAATAAAAAATGATAAAAATTGAAGGAGTTATTAATTTTTCAAATCATTAAAAATAATAATATGAAAAAAAATAAAATAAACAAGTGATAAAAAGAAGTCTGGGGCGAGGAGGATTCGAACCCCAGACCTCTCGCTTGCCAATACACACAAAACCAGCTGATGAACCGCTGGGGCGCAATGCCAATTCAAATATAACATGGCAAGTGAAAAATATATATCAAACTTAGTTGGAAAACCTGAAGAATGGCGTCATGGCCATCTTCTTCCTCGAGCTCGTGCATGAAGCACCATATCTCACTCATCTCTCAACCATTGGACATCATTCAAACACCAAACTCATGCGTTTTTTCACAAGGAAGAAGATGGCAATACCCAATTTTATTCATTTTCAGTGTATAACAAATTATATCATTGTGGCCGTATGAACCCTAATTTTGCAAAAGCAATCGAGTAGGCATGATTATGAGTGCAATGATCAAATTTTCTGAGGGAAAACAATCAGCATATGATGGCAAGCAATTGGCAAAAATATCATGCGAGGAAATATGCATGGATCATGGAGTTTGAGTTTTGAGGCTTACGTTGATGCAAGCTAAAATGGAACTCTGCACAAACTTTGTTCCAGTCATGAATTAATGATCCCTACAGCTTCAATGGATGTTATGGAGTGTGTTACAAGCTTTGGAACACTTTGAAACTCTTTGGATCAAGCTGGGGACCTCCACCTGCATAATTGAGGCATAATGGCTTGGTTGAAGGGTGATTTTGAGCCTGAGGTGTTACAGTCAGTGTTTAAGTGTTTGGACACCTCAAATACATCATATGTGATGTGTTTGAGCAATTGGAATTGATTGCCTAAGGTTGCAACTCAAAACCCGATTGTGGTTACTCGATAAGCCAAAAAATTGAGGTTTAAGGAAGAATGAGAGAAAGCAGTGCTGTAACTGGCTTTGGTGTGAGTTGAATGATCCATTGGGACTTCTATTTATAGGTGATCAACTTTTGTTTTGGAGGAATAGTGAATGGCTGCTGGATCAGATCACATTTGCATGGATTGGCTTGGAGGATTTCTTCTCAAGCAAGGCAAGCTAGCCATTCCCAAGAGCAGGGCTATGCCTTGACCAAAATCACATTCCTCAGATGTTTTTATTGTTGTTTAATCAGAGAATTTGACTGAGTAGGGTAGCTACCTTGACAATGCACTATTCCACATTAATGCACTTTGAATTCAAGGCAAAATGTGCCAAAGTGGATGAATTTCAAGTTGCAAGAATCCTTGGCTTTTTGACTCAGATTTATCAGTTGGATTAGATGCAATGTGATTGGTTTGAATACATGCAGCATGTTGATCCTTAGTTTTTGGTTCAAAATCGTGTGTGGCAAGTAAACATGCAAACTGATTTTTCCAAAACAGCTTGCAGCAGCATGACTTTGGGCATGGATTTCTCTTGGCTCAAGTTGAATCAATTCATGCTGTTAGGCTCTTTGAATTCTTGGAAAAATATGCAACAACATTGATGTTTAACTTTGGATTCGATTCAGCTTGCATCTGTGTGAAAAGATCTCACAAGTTTTGGTGTTTCAACAAAATCTGTCTTGGACAGAATTTTTTCTAAGTGTTGGAAAATGGTGTACTTTCATATTTTCAACCATTTTGGCTCACTCATAGCTCAAAATCCACAATGAATTGGAGTTAGGTCTAGTTGAAGTTTTTGTAGAGGGCAATGAGATCTACAAATCAAGCTTTGGATGGGAAAAAATGGCCCTGTGGTTTAGGAGTTATGACCCTCCAAAGTTGGTACCCTAGCCACTTTATTTTTAACTTAGAAAATTTTCTAAGTTTTTATGGTTACCCCTTTTACAAGTTATCCAACTTTTCTTGATTTTTCTTGATGAATGATGATTCAAATCATACATTAACATCATTTTAGGGTTAAAAATCCATTTTGGTGAAAAATCTCAAAAAGTCAAAGTTGACTTTTGTGCACAGTTGACATTTTATCAGATGAATTCCAAACTGTGCAATTCTCCAGGAAATCATGTCCTTGACCTAAATCAAACTTGATGGACATGTTCCATGGGTGTCATAGGGTATATTGAGGCATGTCCTAGGGTTTGGAAGCATGTCCTGGTCAAAAGTCAAAGTTACAGTTGACTTTCCTCTTAAAACCCTAATTGTGGTGCAGATGAAATTGAGACTTGTTGCTCAAGCTTCTTAGATTAATCCATTATTCCAAATGGATTAATATAGTTCATTAGAGACCCTCAAACCCTCTCTTGAGGTCTTGGCTCATGATTTGCACCAAAAGTCAACTTAGGGGTGAATTAGGTCAAGAAACCCTAATTCTTGATTTTTGATGACTGCATCCCCTGAGGAAAAATTGACTTGATGATTGGGTCCATGAGGTTCCATGGATTATATTAGGTTAGGTTTTGGATCATTGGCTTGTGCCCGGATGAAAAATTTCCATCTGGAGGCCCTGGTCGACCAAAACCCTAATTTGGTGACACTGTCGATCTTGAGACTTAATCCACCTAGAATGGAGCAGCTTTGTGCTTAATCCTTGAAGTGGGAGTCCTTTTGATCCATTGTGGATGTTTGAGAGGTTAGACAAGTTGAAGATGATGTCATTCCTTGATTGATCCTTTGTCTAAGCACTCAGAGAGGGCTTGAAACCCTAATTTTGATTGTGGTGAATGCTCACCCATCTTTGGGGAGACTAATGAAGTATGATGGCTCCTCCATATTGTGATGATGATTTGCACAATGATGGGACATCTTAGTGGTCAAAATTTGGGGTATGACAGTTAAGAGATCAGAATCTCTCAACGAGAATTGGAGGTTCTTGAGTGTCTCTTTAACAAGATGCGAAAAGTTACAAAAAGAGTAAACACACAATTCAAACCCTCCTTTCTTGTGTCTTTCTCACACCTTTAATTAGTATCAGAGCTCCAGTTCTATTATTGAATTACATCAAACACTTAACAGTGTCAGAAAAAGATCCAGATGTGGTGCGCAGAAGTACTCTTGGTAAGATTGAAATCCACTTACAATTTCTATAACAGTTCAGCAGTTAACTGTGTACAAAATTGTAATCAATCTGATTACTTCGTGAGCAATTCATTGATTCTAGATGAAGCCTCACTAGAATTAAAGAATCAGCTGATAAGATAAATTCATCAGATAAAAGGAAGTATCTGTTGAAAGCTCATCCTGGAAATTACGTGTGGATAAAACCACGTATATGCTTAAAAGATGAATCATCAGAAAGCAAGAAATATTGCTTGCTGAAGATTACTTATTTATGAGTTTTTGAGATGTTTTCAAGAAACGGATTAGGTCCACCCTTGACTTTCTCGTTTAAAGCTCATTCTGAATCTCTTCGTGTAGAGAAGAAAGATTGATGTTCTAAGACTTTGAATTTCAGAAAGAAATCTATTAAAATCAGAATCTGAAAAATTAAAATTATTAGAAATGATTCAATGTCAGAATCTGGAATGATCAAAAGACTAAGTGAAGAACTGAATCCCAAAGACTCGGTAAATACTTGATTCTGAAGGAACTCTCAAGCTTTAACTGGTTCAGTGATCAAGCTCCAACAACTTGGAATCATCCTAGTAAAAATATAATATGATTATCATCAGATCAAGTGTTCTCAGAACCACTTGAGCTTTGAAATTAGATGCTATCATTCCAGACATTTAGGTTCTCCAACTGATGTCATAAAAGATGGCATTAATAATGTTCGGTTGAAGTTAACTTATAGATATGTGTGAACAACCCCAAGTAAGTTAATCATCATTGTAAGAACAAGAAGGCTCATGCAAACCATGTCTAGTGATGTACACATGGGGCGTGATGATGTTTTGAACAAGTTCTGAAACAACCTTGAGGAACAAAGTCAGATGTTGATAGGTCAGTTCCTCCTTGAATAACCTCTCAAAGGTTCTCACTAATCTTGTGAAATCAACCGTCTTTCAAAGACAAAAAAACTCTCACAAACGCAAACTGAATTCAGACTATGAAAGGAGAACTCAACCAATTCTCAAAGTTTGTCGTTTAAGATTCAGATCCATATCTTAAGAATTGTATCAAAACTAAACAGGTTCTATGGATCAAGGAAATGAGAAGTGAGAAGCAATCAAAAACAGATGTAATCTGTTGATTATGAATGGGGTCATCAAATGAAACTTACTATTCACTCAGTACTGCTCCCACGCATATGAGTGTTAATTTTTCCTCAGAACATTCATTACATCGCCTGACCAAAAGGATTGCATGTAATTGGTTAAGTTTAGATGGAGCGGTCACTCTGATCATGCCAAGTCTTAATCACGATCATTATAACCTAGAGAACTGATGGACAAGGTTGAACTAGAAAAGAGAGAAAGTCGTAGTTCAATCAGGATCACTTTTCAAGAAAATATTCTTTTTCTTCAGAGGTCAGAAGACAAGCGTATCTTGAAGAACCTAAGAAACATCTGCAGCTTTCTCAGAAAATAGGCAGAATCAGAAAGATGCTCAAAGATTCAGAGGTCAAAAAGGAATGCCTTCACTAAAAGGTTTAGCTAAAAGATTCTCTTCAAAAGTTCAGCATCCCTAAGGTACACTTTCTCCTTCTCCTTCTCTGTTAACCCATAAAATATTTTTTTTCACTAGGAAAACTATTTTAATATCTGTTAAAACTTAGCTATAAGAAATTACTAGATAAAAGAAAATCCTTTAACGAAATCTACACGCAAAGGGAACATCATAATAAATGCGAATCTTTTGAAAACATAACATATCTCTGATAGCTAAATAAAATCTCATTAAAATCTTTTGCACTAACCTATATCTTCCCTAGTCTAGGCATAAGTTTAACTACTTATTCTATAAAAACTCGTCTCCCTTTTATACTCTTATACTCAAAACCATAAAGTTCTAAGCCTCTTCGTCCATCCATCATCATTCCTCCACTAACCTTTCTTGGTAATCCAAATCTTCTTGAACTTATTCCTGAGAAACGGTTCTCATTCATTATTCCTTCACTCTCAAGAGACACTGCGTGCAGTATAGCAGATATTTTGTATACTCAGCAATGGACTAGGTACTCCATGATGCTAGAAAAACCTATCTATGTAAACCTTGTCAAAGAATTTTGGAAACATGCTGATCTTGATGTTGAAAGAAAATGCATCACTTCCTATGTTTTTGAAATCCCTATTAACATCAACCTATTCTCAGTGATCCTTGCAACTGGATGTGAAGATGTTAGAATTCATGTTAATTTTGACAAACACAATTTCTTTCCTGCAAGAAATTTTGCATCCCTTCACGACTTATCTTCCAGATACATACCCTACAATCCTGAGAATCTCCTACCTACTCCCAAAGCCTGGTAAAACTCATGTTGTCAAATTTTCTTCCCAGAATAGATAGCAATAATCTAATTCGATTTCACGACCATAAGTTCATTTATTTACTAATGAATGACTTTCGGATAAATTTACCACACTCAATCTTCAACTGTCTCTGGAAAACCATCCTTGAGTCTCGAAACCTCACAAAATCCTACATTCCCTATGGAAGAGTTTTGTCTGAGATTTTCTTCAGAGATGGAATTGTGGACATGATCAAGGAAAGAATTGAAGAAGATGGTCCTGAAGAGTTTCCAGAAAACTGTCTGTTAATTGTGAAGTTTTTAGTGACTAGAGAAACTATGTTAATTATGCTTTAATTGTTTTGTTCGTGCTCAATTATCCTTAGATTAGTTAAGAAAAACTTATTGTCAAATCTATAATCATTAATTAATGTCTCTCTTTGAACAATAAAATTTTACATAGATAATAAGCCTTATTAGAATCCATTAAAAAAATTTCTGTGACTCAAATTTATTCCCATCATTAATGTACCCGACTCATTGACCACTCATCGAAAAGCCATCATTAACTCTAATATCCTTTCCAATAAATAGACAACTAACTCGTCTTTTTAGCTACACGCGTTTACATCTCTCCATATACCCAAGAATTAATACAATGTCTAGGAAATAACAAATCCAAATCCTATCCCCAAAAGCAATCATCACACTTCATCCTAACTCACCCATAAAAAGTAGGATTCCTCTCTCTCTCTCTCTCTCCACTCTCAAATACAAAATTCTAAACTCACTAAGAACAATGAACTCTCAAAGGAATGGACCAACCTTCCTTAGAAACAAAGAAAATCTACACCTCATTCCTGAGAAGAAACTCAACCTTGCTCATCCCGGAGACAATGGCTTGGAGATACTCAGAAGCATGCAAACCCAGTCTTGGCAAGGCTATTACGCCCTCCTCTATGGTCCTATCTATCAAAATCTAGTTAAAGAGTTCTGGAAATTTTATAGAATTAGTAACGATGGAAAAATCATCTGGTCAGAAGTCTACCTTCAACCCATTGTTGTCTCCATCTCCTCGATAGAGAAAATCACTGGTTGTGTCTCCTCCGGAGTTACGATTGATGACTATCAATCAAACCTAAGCTTGATGGATCAGTGCAAAATCTTATTTGACAACTCAGTACCTTACGAACCAAACAACCCTGAGAGGCTTCTCCCTTTTCCAAAAGCATGGTTCAAATTTTCCCTGACCAACCTTCGTCCTCGTACGGCTCCTGAGAACATCTTAACGCACAACGACAGAATCCTTATCTTTCTTCTAACATATCATGTTACAATAGATCTCCTTAAAACCATTTTTAATCATATGAAACATTCTATCAAAATCTCCAGAAACAAAGTACAGGCCTTCATTCCGTACGGAAGAATAATTTCGGAAATACTTCTACAAGAAAAGGCCTAGGATTTAATTATCAAGCTTGAACCTGGTACTTCTCATGTTGAAATCAGTTGTGAAACTATGGACAGTATTGAGAATTCTGATGAGTAAAGTGGTGATGTTCATTTAGCAGTTGCTATGTTTTGAAACTTTTTATCCTTATGTACAATCACCATTGAATTAATGAAAATGTCTTATTTGTCGCATATGAAAATTTTAAACCTAAATTCTTCACTCCTTCTCATAAAGTCTTTTAGATAATTCTACCAGCATTAGAAATCAAAATGGCCAAATTAAAAGAAACTCATTATTTTATCCCATCTAGGAAATTGCGTACAAAAGGCTACTCTCCTATTTCTTACTAGAAATTTCTCAGCCTTTCAATTCTCTTGAAATACGCATACAGCCGTTCGACTAATAAACTTTTGAGGAACATCTCAATCCTCCATAACACGGAAATACGTGACTCTAAAAGTTTTCTCTTATAAGAACCTGTTTTTGTCTAGTCTAAATTTGTATGTTTTTTATATCTATATCTCTATGTAATCTATATGTGTGTGTTTAAATCTTTATCTAATCTATGTTTGAATACAGTTAACTTGTTTAATTAGCTTCTTATTAGTTATGTCTAATTGTTCTTCAGATTAACTATGCCATAACAAAAATTAGTAAACCCAATTGCCTTTAAGGTACCTGAACACCGGTTCACGTCCTTCACAATTGACTTCCATCTATTATCCTTCAATTAAATACATACTGAGTATAGATGTGTTTCACTAAAACAAGTCAAAATGCTTCTAATGATTCTATGCTCCTTATCACGTCAAATATTCAATATGCTCAAATAGGAGAAATAAAGGAAACTGAATATAAGAGATTATATGTCTAATTGCTCATATGCCCTGACACTTTTTGATGATGTCAAAAAGGGGGAGAAATATATTGATTTTGATTGAAAGAAGGAAATCTGAAAGCATGCAGAACTCAAACAAAGGAACTCAAACAAAGTACTCATATAATATGCGTTGCTACTAACGTTTGTTGTTTGATGTTATCCGAGGAACTCTAAACAAGTTCACTAGGCATTCTAAGAAACAGGTTAAGCTGGAAGAATCAGATTCATCGTAATCCTTATCTCACTTTGCTCAGAAAAGAAGTAAAAAAACTCTAAAATCAGTCAAGACAAAGTCTACATATCAAGATGCTCACTCAGAAGATCTGTGCAAATCAGAAGTCAAGAACTGTCAAGAACTGTCTGAAGATCCAGATTGAAGATCCAAGAAGAAGTCGTTCTAATGTTTACCAAGAACCATTAGAAATGAAAACGATCTAGTATCAGACTAAATCAACAATTGGTAATCAGACTCAGTACACAAAGATTAGTATCAGATTCATCAATCAGAGCAAAAGTTGTGGATTACTGTCAAAATACCTTCATTGGTATCAATATCAGCACTCTAATGAATTACCTCTCAAGCGTATGAGAAGAAATTCTTCACTTGGTATTAGACTCAACAAACTCTGGTATAAGACTCAGCACATCACATGGTAACAGATCAAAATTAAATCATGAGTATCAGATTCATAATCAAGCGTTGATTGATCACTTTAATATTAACCTTCAATTGGTATCTGATTAAAAATCAAGCTTTGGTAAACTACTAAGTATGACTTTAACAAGGTTCTGAGATGAAGACCTGTGTTCAAAAGTCAAAACAATCATGATCTACATTGGTGTTTAAAATCTTATCATCCAGAACTATAATTCTGAAGATCCCAATATCTGACGTATAGGAATTAAGGGGAGACTGCCCTGAAGATAAAATTGAAAAATCTCAAATCTTCACAAAGTCCGAAACTCAGGGGGAGTTTCTTTTAAAGACAGTGTCTGTCTCTGATAGATAGCAAGGCTACGTCTATCAGTCAAGAACTGTTCTGATCTTATGCTTAATGGAATCTGCTGAAAAGTAGAAATGCTTCAGACGTCTCTGAAGATACCAAGCTCTGATACGACAACAAAGAAAACTGAGTTCTGAAGATCTGAAGATGGAAGTTCTGATGAACTAGTCCAGATGCTAAAGACTCTTCGTTTTCCTAAAGACAAGATAGAGAAGAAACTCTTTTCTATTCCTGTTCTGAAACCTCAAGTTGTTACTCTGTATATCTTTAGATTACATAAAATCCTAGATGATCTCAGATAAAACTTTGAGGATAACTCATTCAGGGGGAGCTGTTGTTCCAAACTCTGAATTTGTTGGCATAAAATGTTCAATCAAAATACTTGGTTTTGTCATCATCAAAAAGGGGGAGATTGTGAGAGCAAGAATTATCTCTACAAGTCAATCTATGTTTTGATGATAACAATAAGTATTTGTGAAAGAACCATTTTATGGTCTAACGTGTGTTGTGTGCAGATCATAAGAACTAAAGACATCAGAACCAACATACACCAGTCGGATGTACTATGATTGAATACATATGCGAAGTTACTATGTGTGACTAAAGTCGCGAAAAGCAAGAGCGCTTCTTTATCTAGTCATGATCATCCAGATCCAAGGATGCCAAGATTGTTGTTGCAATGCTCTTGTGGATGCTCTCTGAAAGTGATTAACATTCTGAAGATTACGAAGCTTCTAAAGAAGTACACACTGAAAGAACCAAAAGACGGAAGACTCCTATGACTTGAAGTTCTGATGGGTAAAGGCGTTGAAGACCAAGTGCAGAAAGAAACTGAAGACTGATGAGTTATGAAGATCAAGGTTTCAAATAAGAAGTTCCGAATACTCTGAAGACAGGCTCTGAAGATTCGGAAGACTTGAAGCAGAAAAGGATAACGTTCTTAAAGACCAAGTGCTGAAGTTCTGAAGACTGATTCCTAATGGACTTCTTCAATCGACTGAAGACTTGAAGCATCAGATATTCTGCTATGAAGACTCTACTCATGCTTCATCAAATTAACATCAGAAGCCACTGAAGTTTTGAAGTCTAAATATTACCGTTGTGAGTTAAATATACACACTGCCCAAGAAAAGATGTCCGGTCACTTCTTCCTCTGCAAAAATAAGATGTGTCAGTACAACTCTATATCACAACGTCTCTTTTCCAAACAGCCAACAGTATTCTCTAACGGCTATATTTCTACTGGCTATTTAATGGAAAGAGTTTTTGCTTCTGATGTGTCGATCACTTGTAGAATCACGAACTGAATGTTCATCTACAAAATTGACCAAGTCATTGTGAAGATAGCAACAACGATTAGTTCTCGTTGTAACACTTAACATATTCAGAGCTATCATTATTTCACCAATGGCGATTGTTGTTGAAACTCAAGAAGACAAATCAACACAACAACAACAATCAAACAGAAGCTGTTGATGAAGAAGACAACATTGAAGATCTGTCAAGTCATCAACCTACCTTCTCGTCAAGACTACATTGAAGATCTGAAGCAAGGAGTTGCTGCTCAAAGCTTGCTCAACCAGAAGACGAATAAGAAGAAGATCTACAAGATGTCAACAATTGTAATATCTAAATACATCTTTTTAGTTTCTTAGGAAAGCAAGGAGTTGATTGCTCAAAACTTGCTTGAACACATGTGTGTGTTCTTTGTACTTACACTTAGGAGAAACTTGCTCATTAAGAAGCACAATTTGTAATCTCCAGTTTGCCAATTCAACTAAATGAATTGAGACTCCTCAAGTGAACGTTATATTCATTAAGTTGAATCCATGAACGGTTTAGCTGTGAGTTGAGGCCCTTGAGTAGATCACGTGGTGATCAGATACTTGAGATGACAATGGCTGGGTGTCATTGTGGAAAATCCTGAAATAGGGTCAGTAGCGTTATATTCATTAAGTTGAATCCCTGAACGTCTAGCTGTGAAATCCTAGCAGTAGATCTTGAAGAGATTGGAACCTGCAGGTCAATGTTTGTTATATTATTTAAATTGAATCCCTGAATGGTTCATTGTGGTGTTAGTCACAGTGTGGCTGTGCAAGTTGTTAGTCACCGGCGTGGCCCGTGTAGGTGTAATCATGATTTGATTATAGTGGATTAAGTCCTTGTGTTCAAGGCGAAATCACCTGAGGAGGGTGGATTGGATTAGCCCGCGTGGTGAACCAGGATATATCGTGTGTCCTTTACTCTCTTGCTTAGTATCTCTATTTATGTTTCTGCACTGAATATCAGAACCTTATATTAAGCAAAGTCAGAACCTTGCAGCCTATCTCTAATAAGCTTCCACACTGCAAGTTCTGCATATCAAATCCTATGATCAGAACCAATATGGTTCTCATGTTCCATAGTTAAGAGATCAGAATCTCTCAACGATAATTGAAGGTTCTTGAGTGTCTCTTTAACAAGATGCAAAAAGATACAAAAAGAGTAAACACACAATTCAAACCCCCCTTTCTTGTGTCTTTCTCGCACCTTCAAACTGGTCCAAGTAAGCTTGAAATATCTGATTCACTAATCCATAAAAACTGCCAGAGCATTTGTCACACCGAAAGGCATTACTAAGAATTCATAATGGCCATAACGGGTTCTAAACGCGGCTTTGATACATCTGAACTCTTCACACGGATCTGATGATGACCCGGCCGTAAATCAATCTTCAAGAACACACAGGATCCTTTCAATAGATCTAACAGGTCGTCTATTTTGGATAATGGGTATTTGTTCTTGATGGTGACTTTATTCAAATACCGGTAATCAATACATAACCGCATTCCACCATCCTTCTTCTTTACTAACAACACTGGAGCTCCCCAGGGCGAAACACTGGGTGGAACAAAATACTTAGCCATTAGCTCTTCCAATTGCTCCTTCAATTCTCTTAACTCAAGTGGTGCCATCCGATACGGAGAAACGGATATAGGAGTCGTTCCCGGTATCAGGTCAATAGAGAATTCCACTTCCCTTTCCGGAGGAAGAGAAGTGACATCCTCGGGGAAAACTTCAGAAAACTCACAGATTACATGAATACTCAGAACTTGAAGGTCGCTACACTCCTCCTTAGTGAGAACCAAAAGAAAAAAAATTTCCTTCTCAAACAAGAAATTTATCATTCCAACCGTACCTTCTAAAATTGTAGTTAACACATCTTTCAGAGTAGCTTCGATAGATGGAGTGATGATTAGCTTTTCTTCACAACCAATAAATACCAAATTAGCAGAAAGTCAATCCATTCCCAAAACAACATCTACTTTATTAAACGGCAAACAAATAAGATCAATCTGAAAAACTCTCCCATCCACAGACAAAACACAATTTTCACACATTAAAGGTGTTTCAACCATCTCATCCATGGCAGTAGTAACCACCATGGGTGGAGACAACGGGATAGCTTGTAACCCAAGTCGCTTCACACATTCCATTGACACAAAAGAGTGTGTTGCTCCACAATTAAATAATACAAAACAAGGATCCTGATCGTGAAGGCTGGATCAGATCCTGTTGAAGTAGGCCACCAAGTATGTCTGAGATGCTGGTCGTATGAAGAGGAGGAGGGGGTGTACCTGCAAGGCACTCTGACTCTCAAGTAAGAAAGGGTCAGAGAAAAGGGGCAAGTACAAAGTATGAGTTTCAAGGGTGATTATTGGATACCTGGCCCTCTCAAGTGAGAAGGTTTATATAGTGCCCCCAGCGCGTGGCCAACGATCCTATTTTTGGGGCAAAACAGCCGTTTTCCTGAAGAATAGGTAACTACCCAAACTAGCCGTTACGTCAGGAAGGGTGCCCAAAACTAGTCTTTAAGTCGAGCATAGGCATAGTTTTGGGCACATGCCCTTGGCTGTTCGGGGAGTGGAGAAGCCGTGCAGAACGGGCAGTTGTTCCGGTGAGGAGTGATTTATTCCTTGCCCAGTTGGAGGGGCAGAAAGGTAACTTTTTCCCTTTGTGGATTGGACTTAGGCAATTGGGTCGTGCCTGGCCATCGGTCCAGTCCAGAACAGGAGCCCCCCAAGTCATTGCTCCCGAGCATGGGAGTGATGACTTAAGGACAGCTCGTGGTTCCGGGGAGCTAGCGTGAAGTCGTCGTTTGGTGATGGAGAAAGTTATCTCGTGGTGCCCGTGCCCCCTGGTGTTCGTGAGATCCTTGGTCATGACTGAACTGCCCGTCGTACGGGGAGGCTGACGGTTAGGAGGAATTGAAACATTAGGGCGCCACGTGTGCCTCGAGCCTTGTGCAATAGTTACTAGGAAATGATGGCTAGTTGATAGCCATCATGACCTACGAGGGCGTGCCACTACACATGCCCCTCAGTATAAAAAGGGGGAGACTCAGTTCATTTGGAACTTTTTGTTCTTCTCTTCTCTTCGTCTTCTTTAGAGCTCCTGCCTGCTACCACCGAACGCAGCTCCGGCCGCCGTACCAGTCTCCGAGCAACCGCCTTTCACCTTTTTAACCAAGTAAGTTTACTGTTTTCATGTTTTTTATCCATTTGACGGTCATTTGTAGATTGCATGCGGTTAGGTTTAGGTTTAGAAGATGAAATGGATTCGTTTCTGGCGGTTGTTGGTGGTGGACGGTGGTTATGCCATTTTCCACCGTCGACACGGCCGCTTGGGTTTAGGATATTCTTGTGAATCAGGCGGTTTCGGCATCATTGCAATGATTATGCATGCATAACCTCCGCTATCGTTCAGATTCTGGAGTATGATGAAGTTTTCGGCGAGCCTCTGCAGTTTCCGGCGAAGCTTTGCAGTTTCTGGTGGAGCTTCAGATGGAAACTGGGAAGTGGCTCGAGGAAGTTCCTCGTATGGAAGTGGCTTACTCCGGGCATCTCCTCGTGGGAGACTCTATAGTTTTTTGTTTGTTGTTAGGGCTTAGGTCGGGGACGTTGTCCTCAGCCCTTTGCGCGCCCTTTCACTTGACTAGCGGTGGAAGGGTGGATTTGATTCTTCGTTGAATTCACTTTTTTCTCTGCTTTTCAGGTGATTGACATGGCGACAGGGCCAGACGGGGAGATAATAATAGATTCGTCTGAGGAGGAAGCGAGTTCCTCGGAAAGTAGCAACTCGGAATCTTTGAGTGTCCCCAGCGAAGCCGGGGAGGAGGAGGAAATGGAAGAGGACACTGTTGAAGGTTCCACGGAGGAGTGGACGGTGGCTGAGCCAGCCGAGCATGTGTCCACCTTTGCGACGTACCTGGGTGACGTCTTGATGGAAGTTGGACCAGAGGGGGAGTGGAAGGTGCACTTTCCCTCCAAGGATGATAGGGTCTGCACAAATTATGGGGAGCTTTTCTCCATGTACAAGTATGCATTCAAAGAGCTGGGACTGAGGCTGCCGGTCACAGATTTCTAGCAGTCAGTGTTCGTGCACTTGAATTTGGTCCCGACGCAGCTGCACCCGAACTCGCTGGCCTTCATCCGGGCATTTGAGCTAACGTGCGACTACTTGAGGATAGGGGCTACTCTCCCCTTATTTTTCATTGTATTTCATCTTCAACGGCAGTTGACGGGGAGGAGGTATGGTTGGGTTTCGTTGAAGCAGCCTCGCAAACTGTTCAAGCCCTTTTCGGAATCGATACGGAGGTTCAAGGAGAGGTACTACATCATAGAGCCCGTATCGGAAGCTTCCCAGGATAACACTTATGTCTGGGAGATCGAGGTTGACGAGGAGGGTAACGACCTGCGTGATGAGGCCGGGAAGTTTGTCCGGGAGAGAGTGTTCAAGTTCCCTTTTCACTAGGGACCTGGCCATTTCACCAAGGAGCGCACGACTTAGACAGGAAGGATGCCGTTGCTTACGAGACGTTGGTGAAGTATGTTAACTCTTTCTTGCTCACTGAATGTTGGACGAAGAAGGGGTCCCCGATCTTCGAGGAGGATGGTAGCCCGAGGGTTGAATACCGCTTTATTAACACCAAAGCGCTTCTGGAGTGCAAGACCTCTGCGGAAGTTCAAAAGTTGCTCGGTAGTTTTAGTTATTTTACTTTGCCTGAATTATTTTTTTCTTCGTGTCTAACATGTTCGTATTCTGTTTGCGCAGGTGAGATGCCTCAGGCTCACGAAAGGATGGTAAATAATGCTCTCGCGAGGAACAAGCCCGGGGTGATTGTTCCCAAGTCTCGATTTGCCAATACGCGTGCTCCCACTCCTCCTTAGCCTGCTGCGGGGACTTCTTCTCCTACTCCTGCTTCCCGAGGATCTCCCCTGCCTTTGGCCTCACGACCCAAGCGGTTCAGGGCTACCGAAGAGGTAGATCTCACCCGGGCGCCGGAAAAAGGGAAGTTCGAACTCCCTCGATGCATTCATGATAGACAGTTCTTTGAGGGAACGTCCTTGGTCGTGCTGTGGGCAGAATCTCTCTGGCTAGAAGGCATGGATCGCCCGAGCAAGAGGGCGCTGGTGCCCAAGATGCTTCTGCGCTGGTCAGAATGTTGGAGATGGCGGCCGTTTATGCTGAAGGGGATTCTACAACTGAGTCTGAACTTAAGGTTGCTCGAGCTACCATGGCATCTCTCAAGGAAGAGGTTAAGAGTGCTGATGATGCCCGGAAGAAGGCTGACGAGGAGGTGACCAGGCTGGAGAAGGAGAATTCTACGCTGGCTGCGGAGAAGAAGGAGGCTGAGGAGCTGGTGCAGCAACTGAGGTCAGCTAATGCTCTGGGCGAAGATGAACCCGAGGACGTGAAGGAGATTAAGACAAGGTCTGAGTTGGTTGCCTGTATGTTGGCGGCCGAGGATGACAACATCGCTATCACGGATGAATCCTTTAGGAACGCCGTGTCTCAGCTGTGGGTGGTGAACCCCGAACTTGACCTTTCCACCGAGGGTACCCACTATCTAGCGCACATTAAAGATGGTCGGATCATCATGCCTGATTCCCTCCTCGAAGAGCATGCCAAGGATCAGACCGCGGATAACCAGGGGCCTCAGCCCAACTCCGAGCAGACTGACCAGATAAATGAGTGAAGGATTTTCTTCTTGTTGTTGTAATTTTGTCCAGCCTGCATGCCGTGTAATTGTTGTAATCTTATTTTGAATGGGGGCGTGGCCCCCTGTTTATGTAACAAGCACAATTGTGGTCCTTGTGGCCACTTATTACCTTTAATTATGTGTCCGGTCCTCGTGGCCGGTTTTGCTATTTGTATGGCTTTATCTGCTTTAAATTTCGCTAAGTGTTGTACTTATGCTCTTTTGTGCATGTATGCCCGCAATAGGGAATGCTTTGTTTTGCTTTAAGTTTTGGGGATTGCTCGTTGTAGATGTGTTCGTTAGTGAGGGGTACTTGACAAACGACCGGGGAATATTCGGGCGAGGATATGGAGCTCAGGTCGCGTTTGAGGCTTGAGTTTGCGGCGTGAACCTCCCATCGCGAGCTGGGTGTTCTGCCTGTCGTGGTACTTTGACGACGACAACACTCGATTGAGGGACCGCTGTCGAGCAGAGATCCGACTCGTTCTTGAGTGGGGTTCTGCTTCATCGGCATGTGACGCTTGTACTTAGGCGTGCATCATGGTTGGTAGGCGATGCTCTTCGTTGTGTCGGATCAAACTGACAGTTTGGGCCTTAGCTGTAGTATTGCTTTAGCTTTTCGGCATTCCATGGTCGAGCAAGTTCTTCCCCGTTGAGGTGTTCTAGGTAATAGGCCTCATTCTATGTTTTTGCTCGAACGCGATAGGGTCCTTCCCAGTTAGTGGCTAGTTTGCCTTCGCGAGAGTCTTTATGGTTTCTCCTTAGGACGAGGATGCCGACGTCGAACTCTCGTCGTATGACTTTAGCGTTGTGCCTGATGGCAATTTTTTATTTTAACGAGGCTTCGCGGAGAGTTGCCCCTGTTCGAATTTCCTCGACGAGATCGAGTTCCTCCCTTAGTGCCTCGTCGTTCATTTCCTCATCCAAGGCTGATTCTGTCCGCCTGGAGGGTACATGAACTTTGACAGGGATCACAGCCTCGGTCCCATAGGCTAGATGAAAGGGTGTTTCCCCGGTTGAAGAGTGTGGAGTTGTGCGGTATGCCCATAAGACGCTGTTCAGCTCCTCGACCCAAGCCTTCTTCGTTTCGTCCAGCCTCTGTTTGAGGCCTCGAAGGATGATCCGGTTCGCCGCCTCAGCTTGCCTGTTTGTTTGAGGATGTTCGACGGATGCGAAGTGTTGCTTCGTGCCTAGCTGGGCGACGAAGTCTTGGAACTTCCTGTCTGTGAACTGTGTCCCGTTGTCCATGACTATCGACTGGGGGATGCCAAAACATGCGAGGATGTTGCGTTTGTAGAAGCGCGGTATATTAAGGGCAGTTATTTTGGCTAGAGCCTCCGCTTCTATCCATTTTGTGAAGTAGTCCACGCCTACTATTAGGTATTTGTTCTGACTTGATCCTACCACGAATGGTCCCAGGATGTCCAGGCCTTACCAGGCGAATGGCCACGGGGAGGACATAGATTTGAGCTTGTTAGGTGGAGCTAGGTGCATGTCCCTGTGCCGTTCGAATTTATCGCATTTCTTCACGTGCTCTTTAGCGTCATGTTGCATGGTTGGCCAGTTATATCCTGCTCAGAGGGCCTTACGAGCAAGGGACCTTCCTTCGAGATGTTGGGCGTTGATTCCTTCGTAGATTTCGCGCAAGATATGGACGACCATCTCTTCCTCGACACACCTGAGCAGCGGGATGGAGAATCCTCGTCTATAGAGTTTATTTTCGACTAGGATGTAGGAGCAGGCTCTTCGCTTGACCATGCTGGCTTCTTTAGGGTCGGACGGGAGTTCGTCTCTAGCGAGGTAGTTGTAAACGTGGGTCATCCAGCAATTTCTCTTGCCGATCACTTGAACGTCGAGCATCGGGGAAGCTTTCTCAATGCTGGGTTGAGGAAGTACTTCTTGTATGACGGACTTATTTCCGCCTTTCTTCTTCGTGCTTGCTAGTTTAGACAAAAAGTCTGCCTGGACATTATGTTCGCGGGGAATAGGCTTTACCTCTACCGTTGTGAACTTCGTCATCTTCTTCTTGACCAGGGCTAAGTATTTGGTTAGGTTGTCATTTTTGGCTTGATATTCTCCTCAGACTTAAAGGGCCACGAGTTGTGAATCTGTGCAAATAACGACTTCTTCTGCGCCAAGGTCCTCGGCCAAGCGTAACCCGACGAGGAAGGCTTCGTACTCATCCTGGTTGTTCGAGGTGGGGAAGGACAGGGTGAGTGATACCTCAACGATGATTCCCTCGTCGCTTTCCAGTATGATGCCCGCCCCGCTTCCCGCCAAACTGGAGGCCATGTCCACGAAAATGGTCCATTTGCATGCTCCACGAGCGGGGGAGTCTGCGAACGTCATTTCTGCGACGAAGTCAGCCAGAGCCTAGGCCTTGAGGATTTTTCTGCTCTCATACTGGATGTCGAATTCAAACAACTCGAGCGACCATTTGAGCATTCTACTGGCCATGTCTGGTCGTCCCAGTAGCTGCTTTATGGGTTAATATGTTCAAACCACAATTGTGTGGGCTAGAAAGTAGTGTCTCAGTCTTCTTGTTGCGTTGATGAGGGCCAGCGCCACTTTTTCTATTTGCTGGTATCTCAACTCTGGTCCCTGCAGTGCTTTGCTCGTAAAATATATGGGCTTCTGCCCGTCAGGCGTCTCGCGGATAAGAGCGGCGCTTACCGCCTCGGTGGCCACGGCGAGATACAGGTATAAGGTTTCGCCGTTGTCCGGGCGAGAGAGAACGGGTGGTTCTGAGAGTGCTCGTTTTAGGTGGAGAAGAGTCTTGTCACATTCCTCGGTCCATTCAAATGCTGCCTCCTTGCGGAGGAGTTTGAAGAATGGTAAGGCGTGTTGGGCAGACTTGGCCACGAAACGCGATAATGATGCGAGCATCCCGTTGAGGGACTGGATGGATTTCTTTGACTTGGGCATCAGAAACTCAGAGAATGCTCGGAACTTATCGGGGTTGGCTTCGATTCCTCGTTCTGTTAAGTAGAAGCCGAGGAACTTGCCTGCCCGAACACCGAACGTGCACTTCTCCGGGTTAAAACGCATTTTGTACTTTCTGGCCTGTTCGAAGACCTTCCTTAGATGGGCAGTGTGATCGGTTTCCTCATGGGATTTTACGATCATGTCGTACATATAGACTTCGAGCATGTCGCCTATCTCTCCCCGGAAGGCCTTTTTTATCATTCTTTGATAGGTCGCGCCAGCGTTCTTCAGGCCGAAGGGCATTGCGTTGTAGTAATAGTTGCCCGATTCGGTTATGAAGGCTGTGTATTTTTTATCGTTCATTGCCATTGGAATTTGATTATAGCCCGAATAGGCATCCATGAATGATAAAGGTTTAAAACCGGCAGAATTATCAACAAGTTTATCAATATTGGGGAGGGGGTAGGCATCCTTCGGGCATGCCTTATTAAGATCGGTGTAGTCAATGCACATTCGCCATTTGCCATTAGATTTTTTCAAAAGTACAACATTGGACAGCCAAGTGGTGTACTTGGCCTCCGAGATGAATTTGGCCTCGAGGAGGTCCTTTACAGCTTTTTTTGCAGCCTCCATTTTCTTCGAAGACTGCTTTCTCCTACGTTGGGCTACTGCTTTAACGGCCGGGTCAATCATGAGTTGATGGAAGGCGACGGACGGGTCCAAACCGGGCATTTCGGTGGTGCTCCAGGCGAAGAGGTCGGCGTTCTCACAGAGGCAGGCCTTGAGTTGCTTCCTCGCGATGTCGGGGAGGTCTGCTCTAATCTTCACTCCCCGCTGGGGGTCGTCGCCGAACAAGACAACCTCAAAGTTGCCATCCGGGATTGGGCGCATCGGATGGGAGCTGCTGCTAGACAGGGTAGATGAACTGGTTGAAGCTGCTTGGTTCTCCTGTTGGTCTTCTTTGGGGAAGCGGTTGTCGAGGTCAATGGAGTTGACCTGAGGCAGAGGCTTGGCTTCCTCGGAACAGTTGGGCAAGGCTGGTTTATTTGAAACCTTTGGTTTGGACGTGATGGTGTTGAGTCCCTTTGTGGCTGCTTCGAAACATCGTCGTGCGGCTTCGATGTCGCCTTGGAGGGTGCGACCATCCCCTTTGAAGTGTAATACTTCATCTTGAGGTGGACGGTTGAAGGCACAACTACCAACTTGGCCAATGTTGGTATTCCAAAGATACACTGGTACAGTGACGGGCAATCTATCACCAGAAACTGCACTTTGACGGACCTGGCCGTCTCTGTCGATCCAAAAGTTATGATCAGTTGGACGTACCCCCAAGGTTTGGTCACTGATCCGTTGAATCCTTGCAAATCAGACCCCACATAGGGGGTGAGGTGTTATTCATCCAGCTGAAGTGTTGAAAATAGCTGGGAGTACATAATGTCGACCGAGCAGCCTTGGTCGACGAGGATTCTACGAACATCGAAGTTCTCCATGTGAGCTCTGACGAGTAAGGGTATGATCGAGTTTGGCGACCCTCCGAGGAGCTCTTCCCTGTAGAATGAGATGGGGACGGAGCCCTTCTGGGCTTGTTCGAGCGTGGTTACCTTGCTGGAGCTCGTGCTGATTAGGTGCTCGAATTTCCTTTTCACGGAGCCCATCGTGACTTTATTGAAGCCCCCGTCCGAGATGACCATGGCAGAGGGGAATGTTTCCCACGGGATATGGGCCGCGAAGTAGGCAGGAGCGCTGAGCTCATCTGGGACGTAGAAGTCCTCTGGTCACGATAAGAACATGGCAACCGGGATGCTGGCCTCTTCCGAGGAAGGCACCTCTTCTCTACCTTTTTGGACTCCTGGGCGTCCTGCCGGGAGCATTTTTCTTCTTAGTGAACCGTTTCAGGTGGCCATCCCTGATCAGTATCTCGATAGCATCCTTCAAATTAATGCAGTATTCGGTAGTGTGGTCGTGACTCTTATGGAAACGGCAGTACTTTGATTTGTCGGCGTTGGGTTTGGCCGGTATTTGTTTGGGGAAGCGGACCCCTGCTTGCTTGAATTCCGAATTCGCGCATTCGGACAGTATCTTCTCCCTGGAGACGGTCATGGGGGTATAGTCATGGAATCTTCTGGAGGGCCCCTTGCTGTTGCGGGAGTCTCGTGGGCGGTCTTCGTGCTTCCTTTCTCCTCGATGGGATATCGAGGCTTCTTCGCCTCTGGAGGCCCGAGCGTTCTCTTGGTGGCGGGAAGCTCGGACAAAGTTGGCCGCTTCCTTCTCCTCGTACTGGATGTACGACTGTGCCTTGAGGAGGAGGGCATCCAGATTCCTCGGAGGTGCGAGGCCGACAATTTTAGAGAATTCTGAGCCTGGGCGGAGCCCTTGCTCGAGCAGAAATTTTTTCATCTCGTCTGTTGTAGGGACCTGTACCACTTCTTTGTTAAACCTCTCGATGTATGCCTGGAGAGGTTCATCTTTTCCTTGGATTATGGCCCCAAGGGAGGCTTCAGTCTTGGGGTGACGCCGCGATGTAGTGAAATATCGGGAGAACATCCTCCCAAGTTGCTTCCACGACGTGATAGATTCTTCGGGCAACTGCTTATACCACGTCATTGCCCTTTTTCGGAGCGTGGTTGGAAATAGCCGGCACTTGATGGCGCCCTGGACGGCACGTTAATCCAACAGTGCATCAATTTTTTCGATGTGCTTGTCAGGGTCAGTCGTACCGTCGTACGTGCCCAGTGCTGGGGGCTTCTCCAGGCCCTTGGGGAGACGTGTTGCCAAGATCTCTTGAGATAATGGGCCGTAAGGCTCATTATCGCTGCTGGAACTGGTTGGTGACGGGGACCGGATGACTCGCTCGTGTCGGCGACCTCTTCGGGGGGAAGGTGAACGGGCCTGGCCCTTTGACCTGACTAAAGGTGACTGCTTGTTTCTTCGGGTCCTCTTATGGCCGGGAGAGTGCTGGTTCCGCGGGGAAACCTGGTCGCATTTCCGAACAGCACGAGGTTCTGGTTCTTGGCGCAGCCTTCGGTCGACTTCTCACCGAGGTTGCAGGCTCTTGGATCGTCGATGGCTCTTCCTCGGAGGAGGGGAGGATCTTGGTCGAGCAGATTCCTCCAATGCCCCGATCCTTTCGCCTTGCTGAAGGATCAGGAGGTTGGTTTTGTTGATCGCCTCCAGGAGGGCCACCACGGCCGGGTCGGCGTTGGGTGGAATAGGAACGGGCTGGATGGCCAGCGAGGGCTGGTCGTCTTCGTGATCAGTAGGAATAGGGGAAGGAGAGGCTGTTGTCCCATTTCTTAGAAAACGGGGATCTCTGAGGAGAGAAGATGAACCATCAACATCAGTCTTGTTGACGGGGAGGACAGCGGGTTGGAGAACACCTTTGGCGTGATCTTGAGAGGCCATGATGATGATCTTGAAAGTTTACTTTGATCTTTGGTTTCTGCGGAAATAAAGAAGGGAAGAACAAGTTTCCCACAGATGGCGCCACTGATCGTGAAGGCTGGATCAGATCTTGTTGAAGTGGGCCACCAAGTACGTCTGAGATGTTGGTCGTATGAAGAGGAGAAGGGGGTATACCTGCAAGGCACTCCAACGCTTAAGTAAGAAAGGGTCAGAGAAAAGGGGAAAGTACAAAGTATGAGTTTCAAGGGTGATTATTGGATACCTGACCCTCTCAAGTGAGAGGGTTTATATAGTGCCCCCGGCGCATGGCCAACGGTCCTATTTTTGGGACGAAACAACCGTTTTCCCGAAGAATAGGTAATTGCCCAAACTAGCCGTTACGTCAGGCAGGGTGCCCAAAACTAGCCGTTATGTCAGGCATAGGCATAGTTTCGGGCACATGCCCTTAGCTTTTCGGGGAGTGGAGAAGCCGTGCAGAACGGGCAATTGTTCCGGGAAGGAGTGATTCATTCCTTGCCCGGTTGGAGGGGCAGAAAGGTAACTTTTGCCCTTTGTGGATTGGACTTAGGCAATTGGGCCGTTTTGGGAGCAGAAGTGGATTGGGCCATGCTTGGCCATCGGTCCAGTCCAGAACAGATCCCCATTAACAAAACACGTACCAACAATCAAAGAGTTATCGCCCTTTTCTTTCTTCGCATCTAAAGTATTAACTCGGCCGGTACTCTTTCCTTGCGTCTGATTCTTATTCTGAGGACAATCTCTCGCCATATGGCCCACTTTCTGACACTGATAACACTTCATTCCTTCGAAACCACATCTACCATGATGATTCTTACCACAAGTACGACACACAGGAGGTGCACTTGCTCTAGAATTCTGAATCTGTTTCCCTTTAAAAGTTTGCTGCCTAGGCCTAAACTATTGGTTTGATCTCCCGCGATCACTCTGGTTTATCTTACTCAAATCCCCCTCTGCTTGAACTTTCTTCAAAATGTTCTCAGCCACATAACATTGCCTTAGCAACTCAGCATAAGTAGTGAACTCCCTTTGAGACACACTGTGAGAAATCTCAGCTTTCAGTCCAAAAAGAAATTGGTCAATTTTCCATTTCTCATCCGGAGCATACACGGCCTGCCTAGAGTAAGCAGCCATGATTTCAAACTTCTCAGCATAAGCAGCCATAGTCAAAGTACCTTGCCTCAACTGCTGGAAATCGAACTCTTTTTGGGTCCTCAAGGAACTAGGGAAATAATTCTCCATAAAAGTAATCTTAAATTACTCCCAGACCTTAGGAACCTCTTGGATAGTCATTAAAGCTGAAGCACTCTCCCACCACCTCATAGCAGGACCTTTCAATGAGTGAGAAGCAAACACCACTTTGTCCTCTTCACTACACTGAACTATCTGAAAGATTCTCTCCATGCCAGCCACCCATTCATGAGCTTTCTCAGGATCTAATCCGCCATGAAATTCTGGAGGATTTATGCGGATGAAATCCAGAAAACTTCCACCCACAACATCTGGAACAACAACTGGAGGGTGAAGACCCTCATTCATCTGTTATACCATCTGGTGCATGAACTGGTTCTGCTGTTGTTGCATCTGTTGTAAAAACTGGGGCCATGGGACGTATTCCTCGTCGCCTGGCGGATTCGTCCCTGCAGGAATAGTTCTGGGTCTACCACGGTTGCTTCTGCGTCCGTCAGCCATGTTCCTAAATGTTATACAGATAGGATTAAGTTGATCAGGCTCAATGCCATAAATATAACAGTTAAGACCAATGGCGACACAACACATACGAATCAAAAAGAATTACTTATATTATTTCATGGCTAGGTCGAGGTTACGACCTGCTCTGATACCAACTGTAACACCCATATATAACATCATACATCAAAGCATAAATATTATACATGAATCCAAGTTTTGGTACTGAAATACCACAAGTTCCTAGTTAACACATTGTATAAATTACATGCCCAAAATACAATATAATAAAAAGTCTATGGCATAATATATACAATATGTTCCAATGTACTAAGAACTAGATCAACAAGGTGATCTCAAAATAAAACTCCACAACAGAAGCTATGCCATCCTAAAAAGCCAAGATAAGTAAGGATAATCAAACGGCCTTATCCTTACCCTTCGCGGAACCTGTAGTGCCTGTAATATAATCAACAACATGGGGTGAGATATTAAATCTCAGTGAGTTCCCTATCTTATAGATTCTCTCGGCTTTACAAGGTTCTATCATCCTAAATCAAGTCAAAAGGAAAGGAAGTGACCTTGAGTTCACAATCTCACACTATATGGAAACATGTTCATGAGTTCACCAACTCAAAATATCACTAATCGATAACCTTACCAAGGCATCCTCTTTTCTCGTCCGCTTCTACGTCTAGAAGGCGACCCGAGTCATGGATCCTTGTAACTTACTTGGCATACAAAATGGATTCGGGATCATCGGCCTATTAACCGTGAACCGTCACTTCTCATGGCCTGTTAACCATCACAAGTCTTTTTACCATATAGGTTCCATTCATACTACACGCGGGAATCAAACCTACCAAGTAATCATGCATACATTCCAAAGGAGCTCCAAGATCATGAAACGATAATTCAAGGGAAATGTTTAAGATTACGTGATCTCACACACAAACGTGATTGTATTTGACAATCACAAGGCTACATTTGCCTTAAGGCCCTTTCGCCTTTTCACCAACACAAGGTTCACACATGTTCCATACTAGTGTTTCACTCTCTTCTAGACCATTACTTGGCAAGGATGCACCTTTCTACATCGCATGCACGAGCATCGCCATCTAGATTATCTATCAATTCCTAGTCACCTTACTAGGTTCTAATATAAATTCATGGTAAAGTTCCTCACTCTTCCTATTCCATATTTTAAACATGTTGTCACTCAATATCTTCTCACAATAAGAGGTTAAATGTAACACAATACAATAGTATAGAAAACTTACACATATTAATTCGATTCATAAAAATTAATATATTGTTGGGTTTTCCTTCGATTATTTAATCGTGTAGCAAAACCGATATTTTTCACTTTCATTGTGTAGAATATTTCCACAGCTTCCCATCGATACCAAGTACGCTTCGATCGGGATCACGGTTCAAAAGTTATGAATTTTCTAAAATATTTTTCATTGACCAACAGTGGTAACCGGTTACCTCAGAATGAGTAACCGGTTACTCAAGCCAAATTTTCAAAACAGAACTAAAATCACAGTTATAGGCACAATTTGGTAACCGGTTACCTCATAATGGGTAACCGGTTACTCAGTTCATTTTAACGTCAGAATTCCAACTTTTCCTGCATGTAACCGGTTACCTCATAATGAGTAACCGGTTACCACTGAGTCTGAGACCTAAAACCTGTTATTTTCAACATCAAAACCCAATGGAAACCCATCAAAATTCATGGGAACATCAAAGCAAGTATATTAGGTCCAATACTCACATCACCCGACTATACTACCCGACTATTTTCACATTTTAACCGTTAGAAACAACGTTTATCACATAAATCAAGAATCCACCATTTAAATTCAAGTTTTAACCTAAGTTCTACACTTAGGGTTCTAACTAGAACTCACCAATAACAAGATGAAGGAGAGGAAGAAGAGATGATGATCCAAGTTTTCTTCTCCTTCTAGGTTTCTTCTCTTTCTTTCCTCTTGCTCCTCCTTCTCTCTACTTCTTTCTATCTTTTCCAACTTTGTTTCTATTTTTGGCACAAGTGAGGGAATGGAAAGATATAGAGAATACCAATTAGTTAGTAACACTACTAAATGTCCAAATATCTCTATAGCGCCAAATGCTAACACTTCAAAGTCAAATAATATTAATTTGATCTAATCTGAGCTCATCAGTTGCTCAAATTATCCTTGCAGATAATTTCTCAGAGTACACCGGAACCCAGTTGATCCAAGCTAATATTGTCCAGAGCAAAATAAATTACGGGGTATTACATTAATTAATGTAAGATTTTTTCTATTTAAAATTGATAGAGCTATTGTTAACGAAATACGATATTATAATATTATATAAAAAAATTGATTTTTTTATACAAAATTAATCATGCATCTTAATTTGTGTGAAATATTTAAAACAATTTATAATTTGAGACAAAGAAAATATTTTTAAAGTTATATTTAATTAGTGAAATAGTTAAAATACTTTAAAATTTGATTGTTTCATCATCAAAAAATAATTTTTTTCTCAAATTAATAATGATATTTTGACCTTGCAATTTTTTTATACATTATATTGATTTGTTCAATATTAATAACATGTTTGTAATTTTTTTATTCTTCTATTGCACTCTATCCAAACCTCGCAATCATGTCATTAATGTTTTAGAAAAATAGTGTGATTTAATTTATTATTTGTCGTAATTAATATCCAATCAAAATTAATTAATTTTTAATTTTTAATATAGAAGTTTTCAACTCTCTAAAATTGAATATTTCTATAACTTTAAAATGAGTTTAATTTACGTGACAATATTTTCTTATTATTATTTTTTTGTTTGTGTCTACTACCATAATTTCACCATTTAAAATTAATAAATGAAAGGTAGCGGATTCAAAACCAGACCCTTCTACTTTTTTATTAGTATTAAATATATCGCAAGGCCGGATACCAAGATTTCTAAAAAAAAAACTAATTTATTAAAAAATTTATTTTAAATTTCTATAAAATCATTTTAAAGGGAAAATAAAAGACAATATATATTATTTATTTTCAGTAGTGCAACCTTTGTGGAAAATAGTCTACAACCTATGAATTAATGTGCATTGAAGAGTCTGACATATGTACTTTTTCTATTCCACTCTACATATCTCATAGCAATTCCATTCCCTCATAGATTCATCTATAAAATAGTCTGCAATCTATGAATTGATGTGCATTAATGAAGAGTGTGACTTTTGTACATGATTTTCTTGATTCTTCTATTGCCCTTAGCTAAAAAGATTGTGAAATGTGAGGTTAAGTGAGATAAAGTAATAAAAGTGTTATCTACCTTTTGTTTGTCGTGAAAGCAAGAAAAATCTAAGAAGTTGTTGATAGCTTCACATTTCATTTGCATGTCATCCATGTCAGAAAAAAAAAGTTAAGTATCACAAAGTGGTAAAATAATAAACATTGTAGATGTTAAATAATATTAATCTCACTTGTACTTCCTGATTACAACATTAATGATGGAAATAGTGAAACTATATTTTCAAAGCATCAAATAAATTTGACATTGATTGGCTAATGCGAAATGACATTCAATTCAATGGAGCGGTGTTTAGTTTCGATGATTGCTTGACAACTATTATTTATAGATCATGGATTTGGATGGGTTTGTCTTGTATTTTTATTTGAGCAATTCTTTTGCTCGCTTATTATTGAATTGCTTATTAAAAAAATTGACATTGATTAAAAATTTGTAAAATTTTGTAAAACAAAGGCAAGCTACATAATGATATTGATTCCCCTGACTTTTCTTCTTCCTCAAAAGACCTTTCCTCTTCATCCTTTGATCTACATAATTAGAATATTTTTTTAATTAGTTAATCAATGACAAATCAAAATAAATATTACATTTAATAAAATTCAAATATAAATTAAACATTTTACACACACACACACACATATATATATATATATATATATATATATATATATATATATATATATATATATATATATATATATATATATATATATATATATATATGAGTTAAATTCCAAATTATATGATATAGTATATTTAGGATTAAAAATTTCCCTTTTTGTTTTTTTTTAAATATAACCAAATATTAATATTTAATGAAATTTTTTTTATAGAAAAAAAGTAGTAAAATACAAAAAAAAAAGTTCAATTTGATGTTGCATTTATATTTTATATGTTTTAAAACATTTGTATAAATGATATTCATTAAATGTCCATGATTATAAAATATATGTGTTCTTTGATAAACAAAACTCATACAATTAAAAATAAATAAATAAAATTAGATATTTAATTTATGTTTTTGATATTGGGAGCCATAGAAAAATTTAATAAAATAAAATATGTCTTAATATCAAATGAAAAATAAAAATAGTAAATAGAGAGGTAGGTAAAAGTTTCGCTGATTTGTTGAATCAAGCATTCTTACATATGCTATAACTTTCATATATCAAATATATTGAGAAAAATCATATCAGTACTATGCTTCACTGAAAATTCTGAAACAAAGAGAAATAAAATTGTGTTAAAAATAGATCCATTAATCATTACAAAGAAAGTTAAGAGAAGAATTCAAGAAAGTTCCATGATCAAAAGCTCTAATACCTTCTCGTTTGAATCCAACTCTACAAATAAATAAATAAAATAAAATAAATAAAAATAGAGACAAATAAATAAATAAAATAAAATCATTAAAAATAGAAGAAAAAAAAAATCTTGACGAAGAACGATACCCTCTGAAAGAGAACCTGAAAAAGGAAAAATGAAAACTTGTTATTAGGAAAACTCATAAACAACATGCAATAGAATAAATATTACAATAAAAATTGAAAAAAGAGTTAAGGGAAAACCTATTGATGAAATAGAACCGTTATGCCTCATTGATGAAGAGCAATGACCTGAAAAATACCTAAAAAGGAAAACTGTGAAAAGGGGATGAAGGAAAAAACTCAGAAATCGATAAAGCCTAACACTTGAATATGAAGGTTGAAAATAAACACTTTTACAGTATGAAGGATCAAACATACATGCAAACAGAAATACATTAGAATATATAAAAAAATGTAAGGGTTCATCAGTGTTTCAATACATAAAAAAACCAAAAAAAAGTTGTTAGTAAAAACAACAAAGAACGACAAAGAAGGACGGAATCCAAAGGTTTAGATTTCATATCTGGTTGTTTTAATTTCAAATCTGATGGTTTCGATTTTAGATCCGGTGGTTTTGATTTCAGATACGGTGGAAGAAAATTAGGGATGAAGCAGAAAGAAAAAAAGAGAGATGGAGAGAGTTGGAAGAAAGAAGTTGGAAGAAAGAGAGGGATGAAGTAGAAAGAGAAAAAAGAAAGAGAAATGTAGTGAAATGTAGTGATGTGAAAGGGGATGCATGTTTTAAAAAAGGTTGGAAAAAGAAGTAATGAAGCAAAGGTGTAGGATGGGAAAAAGTTGAAACAAAGTGAAACAAATAAGCATACATGGCAACAAAAAATGGAAATGCTTGCAAATGGAGATAGCCACTTGTCATGAGGAGAAGGAAAAAGAGCAAAATAGGCATTTCAAGAACAACTAGCTTCGCACGGGTATCCTTCGGTGACGCGCATTTGTCTACATTTAAAATTTGAAAAAAAATAGAATTAATAAAAATTAATAAATATATAAATATAATTTATATAAAAAAATTTATTTATTCCAAAAAATTTATTATTTTTAAAAAATATACATGTAAAAGATGAAATATAAGTAGAACAACAATTTTTCATCGTGTATAAATATTATTTTAAAAAATATAAATGTAGAATTTATAATTGTTTTCGTATATAAAAAAAAGTATTTAATATTGATATTTTATTTTATAAGTAGAATTTTTCGTGCGCCCGTATATAAAATACTTAACTCAACCATATTTTTTTTCCCGTATATGAATATTATTTTTTATTTGAAATTATTTATACAAATATTTGAATCAATATTAAACTTATTCTCGTATATAAATTTTATTTGTAAATATTTTATTTTGGATTTAGATTAATCTATATTAAAAAATAATGAAACACATAAAAAATCAATTATACAACTTTAAAATTTTTTTTTTCTTAAAATATAAATTAAATATACACTTATCAACAATCACATATTTTTTATTATACTATGTGTTATATACTAAGTTTGAATTTGATGACATAGTAGGATACCCGTGCATTCGCACGAGTACCGGTAGAGTATACATATTTGTGTTTAAAATGTAATACAAATAAAAATAAAATGAAAACGAAAAAATTATTTAACCCAAAAATTTTATTATTTTTAAAAAATATACATGTAGAAGATGAAATATAAATATTTATTTTTAAAAAATATAAATATAGAATTTATAATTGTTTTCTTATATAAAAAAATTGGATTAGCATCATATTAACAATTATTTATTGTAATATAATAAAATTGTGTATTTAATTGAAAACAAAGTGTTATAATGATTATGGATTAATTAATGTGTTTGAAAACATATAAATATTTGTCAAATTATTTCAAATTTATTAGTGTTAATAGCACAACAAACATTTATAATTAATAATTGTGTTTATACAAATATTAGTAACATAAATAAATACAAATATTAGTAATATAAATAAATACATTTTGCTCGTGTTTGGATTCATACATTATTTTAAATATATTAATTTTAATTTTTTTAATTATACCAACAATGAAATAACCTGTGCGTTCGCACGAGTACTGGTGTGTTACGCGCATTTGTTCATATACTTAATTTTATTTTCTTTAATTGTAAAAAATAATGTAATAACCCGTGAATTATCACGAATTCTTGTCTGGATATTCGTGTTTTCGTTAGGGTACTGATATGTTATACACATTTGTTTTTAAAATGTAATAAGAATGAAAAAACAGAAATCTTATTATTTTAAAAAGAAAAACATATTTTTACCTGACTCATTTATTTCTTCATTAGTAACATAAATAATTAAAAAATAACACATTTTTCTCGTGTTACGTTTAAGTAAATATTTTTATATTATATAGATAAATATATATTGATCAATGATGAACTTGACCCGTTAACTTTTAAGTTTTCAAGGAATTTTTATTGTCATAAATATTTATTTTATAAATATGAAAATATGATATAAAAATGATATTAATTGCAAACATAAAAATAGGATATTAATTGCAAACATAAAAATAGGTAAATTGTGAAAATATGATACTATATTGATAGAGTAATTTTATTTATACAAATAAGATTTCATATGGGCAATTATACATTTCTATAAATTAATATATTTAATTATTATAATATAAATAATAATGAAATTTATATATGCAATATATCGAGGTAGATGTAAATTTATAAATTTATAAATATATTTATAGTAAATATTGCATAAAATAAAAATATATAAATTTAAAAATATAAGTAAATTTATAGTAAATCATACATAAAATATATAATAAATTAAGATTTAAATTGACTATTTTTTTATAATCAAATAAATTGACTATTTAATATTTTTAATGATCAAGATGATTATTTAATTTGTGTTAAATTATAAATTAATTTATTAATATATTAAAATAATATAGCTAATACAAAATGGAAAAAAAAAAGGAGTTTTGTTCTAAAAAGTGTATGTTGTTGTTGTTTAATTATTTTATGTAATGGTTGCTCTAAGAAGAAAAATAAAATAAAGAAGAGGGTTTTTTTTTTTTTTGCTTATCGCACTTTGGTTCCTAGGGGAAAGGGGCCCTAGTAATCCAGAGCTCGTGCGGAATCGAACCCGGTATTCCCCGGGTATGTCCTTGGACGGGGCTCCTTTGCCACTGTAGCACAACCGCTTGGTTGCAGAGGTTTTGTTTTTGTTTGTATATAATCAAATAATTTAACATTGTATATCTATTTTATTTTATTAGCTTTTAATTCTTATTAATATTATAATAAAATTTTACATAGAAATGGTATATATATCCATCTTCAATATTGGAAATATACTGTAACGCCCTGTATAATATTTATCTAGAATAATACCATACAAGTGTTTTATTCGGTACTGACACAATCATAAGTGCCTAATGGCATAATTCACATACTTGCCCATTTCCAATACATAAATACAACCTATGGTACCAAGCATGGAAATTATCCAATACAAGAAAATCTAAGAATAAGGTACAATAGTCCTCATTGTACAAGAAAATAATACACAGCGAAATAAGCTTAACTAAGCTTCTCTTGAAACATCCAAGCATAGCCCCACTTGTAAATTAAACCTGCAAATAACACCTGAACAATAACAACAATATTGGTGTGAGATAATAATCTCAGTGAGTTCCCCTATCTTATGGGTTCCCTCGGCTCTACAGGGTACATACAATCAAACGGATCTACAGTGGATCCGGGGTTTACTCACAGTCTGGGGCAAATACACAACAATGGGCAATATCCTCATTAGTAGTCCCTTGACTCACCAATGAAATGATAACAAGTACACAAACAACAATAAATAGATCAAACAACCCATTTATGCAGACCCGTACTCACGTACGAGGAATCCAGAAGTAGTCTCAACCTGTCTACATAGGTCACACATATCACACCCTCGATGAGTAACCCAGTGACTAGCGTCAAGAGACTAGCACAAGAACACAGCACGATGAGTCAGATGAGTCCGAAGTGATACACGCCTAAGTGGCCGCGGAAACCCATCCGTCCATCATCAATACGCATGTGTGTATCGGCAAGTGCAAGAACGCCTACATGACTGCACAAGCCCACCGGGAGAAAGCCTAGTGGTATTGCCTACATGACACCACTAGAGGTGAGTAACGGAGTGATATTGCCTTCATGGCATCACAACCCCACCATACCGATCACGCCGATGTGTTAACAGCAAGTGGGTAAACGCCCTATAAGGCCCCCACAAGCACATCGCAACGGTAGCTCAGGTGTATACCGAGCACGTAGATAGTTAACGGCAAGTGGGAAATATGTCCTAGTGGACCCTCACAAGCTCATCGCAACGGTATTCTTCAGAACAAGTCCGGCATCCATCGGACCAAGTCCGGAACTCAGGTGAAACACCACCTAGTAGCTTAGGCCTACTCCGATTCAAGCATACATCACAATCATACCACATCACATCACATCCGAACGTTCAACCGGAATGAACGGGAACAAGCAAGGCAATGATCACATCACAGCATTTATCAACATAATGCATTGTATTCGACACATATACAAGGGAAACATAACAAGTGATCACATCAAGCCATTAGTCAAACCACAATCAATATATAAGCATAATATGTTAAACATAATCAATATAGTAGTTCACACCCATTTTAAGGCAGACAAGCCACTAACACCCTCTACCAAGCATCCTTGGTTAACTCATGGTCTAACACGCCATTTAATACCTCACTGGATTATCCTTCCAATGGCTTTGGACTCGTATCCATCGGATTCCCGATCCTTAAGTTTTGGTGGAAACAAAAGTACATACACTACATTTCTATATTTATCTTATCAATCCATAGCATATAGCCATGTTTCTACCTCACCATCACAAAGAGCATTGAAATAGCTTTCCAACGCTTCCGACCGTGCCCCGATCCGAGTTACAGATCAAAAGTTATGAAGGAAACAAAATGGGAAAAGATGTCATGTTCGCTAGGCGAACCCCCCAGTGAACGTTCGCTTTCGCCTTCGCTTTGGTTAGCTAGGCGAACCTGCGAAACCCAGAATTCGCAGCAGCGTCAAAACAGGTCATTTGGGGCCAAAATCTCTCATTTCTTCACCCAAAACACTTCCAATTCATACAATATCAACCCCAAACGTGTAACAACAATCAAGGCATGTATTATCATCATAAAAACACATTTAGGCATGTTATTTCACATAAAACCCAAAACCCCCAAACATGAATTTCTTCCCCAAACTTCCTACCCAAGTTCTATCTAATGGAACTCACCTTTGATTCAAGAAGAGGATAAATTGATGATGAAGATGATGAATCCAAGCTTCCTCTTCCTTTCCTTCTTTCTCTCCTTCCATGTTTTCCTTTTCTTCCTCTGTTACTATCCTTTCTTCTTCTTCTTACAAATATATATATAATACATATATTATATAATATAAATCCAATAGGGTAAAATATCTCCAATTGATATTTTGTCTTATAACACCCATTGATCAATTATTAGAGTTACCTTAAAATACTTTCTTGAACTAATAAATATTAATCCGTCTCTTTAATAAAATAATTGATCTCTTTAGAGTTCTCAAGTTGCTCTATTGATCCCAATTGACAACACTTAGAGCACATAGGATACTCCATTATTCCAATTAATCAAAGATAGAGCACATAGATATTCCTCTTATCTCATCTGATATCCAATTGAGCATTTAGATAATATGGGGTATTACACTTTCCCCCCCTTAAATTGAAATTCGCCCCCGAATTTCCTCTATTCGACAAAACTATAACTTGCATCTGTGTCTTAGATCCATACTTAATCTTTACTTCCATTCAAAATTCTGACGTATTCCAATTCTAACTTGACTTCACAGACCAAAATCCTTATTTTCACGAGTTATCAAACTTTGTTTCCTTAAGATTCTCAGCAGTAATGATAACAAACACTCATCAAATTCTCAAGAGGGAATTTGGTGAATCCTTTCCTTTATGTAATTACCGACACTATCCTTTATAAATCCTTCGACGTTTCAAACCACTTCATGAACAGTCGAATGACTTCTTACCAGTCTCACTTGTACTCATTACACCAAGATAACATGCTTAGGACAAGTTCTTCTTATTTCCATACGTATAAGTAACAATCTTCCAAATTCCCATTATGCTGATTTAACTCTTTCATCGGTCACTTCCACTGTGCAACTCCAATTCTAACAATGGAATACCACCAATTCTGAAGCATTACCAAGTAGCCAACAGTCCACAAAGAAACACACTTATCCACTGGGATCCTTACTAACCAACGACATCAAAAATTTATTGACGTCCTATGGTATAACAATTCCCTCGCCAACACACAATATCTTAACATCTGTCCAACACTTTCTAGACGATAAAGGTGCAGGAGTTACACTGTTACTACCACAACATATACAACTCCAAATTTATTCCAAACTCGAACCAATATAACCAAAATAGTTTAACAACCTCCGATTCTGGTTACCACATTCCAAATCAATTATTCTTATGGTCTTCCGACTTACTCAAGGTTTCTGTCACCACAAAATCTCAACTAATGACAATGTAGCACCATTACGGAACTTCAACCATTCGCGAGTCACCATTATAAAACTTAAACCATCCAAAACATAATTGTAAGTTTCCATACTATTCACCCATTCACAAGATTACTTCTCCAAAAGTCCAACTCTTTCGTCGTTTGAACAAATGGTCCACTACGCAACACCCTGCCAGAAGTTCCGATTTCAAAACACAAATCCGTCTTTCATTTACTTGCAATCCCGTTTTCCATTTACACAATACTCTCCAATCGAAGTAACATACGGTAACAAAATGCAGATGATGGTTCCTAAGGGATTTCACACTTTACACACACGTTAATCGATTAATCGTCTGAGGCTAATCGGTTAACTCCTCAAAATTCAGCACAAATACCATCCTTGCACGTATTAATCGGTTAACCCCATTACGTTAATCGGTAAACACTGCTGCAGAAGCAGAAACCCAATTTCTTATAATTCAAAAGTCATCACAACTCACTTGATTCGTCCATAAGCAAAATCCAACACACAACCATTATACGGTACCACAAAGCGATGAACATCTCATATCAAACATACAACCTTGTTCTCTCACTTGAATTCCTCGGAGAGAATCAATACACAACGTTCTTAGTCTAACAAAAGGTAGATTCCGAATATTCCGATCATTCACAAATACAGAAGTTTCTCTATACTTGAAAGTAGATCAGGGTAATGCATCCTCTTGAAGGACCTTTCCATCACTTCGCACACGTTGACCGGGATTTCTTACCCTTCAATATCCATTGCACATCCCACTTACACCTAATTACTTAATGGAAGATTCGCAACCGATAATTCTCATCAACTATCTACAAAACTTCTCCGGTGTAAACTGTTCCATGATTTACACTTAGTCCGTAATAATTCCTGATTCTCTTCTCGTTATTTTACCGTAATCCCACTTCTTAGGATACAATACTCGATGTTCCACAAAGTATGTCTCAAGGGTAAGAATCCATCACATACTCTTGTGACCAAGGTGCCACCACTATGCTCGTTCTTAATACCAAGGTGTAACTTTCTCATAACATATTGTTAATACCATTCATTCCATATAATCGAATAAAATCTGCCTCATAAACAATATTTTCATTTTCCACAGCATAGAACACTTTCAGAGCTTCATAACGATATAAAGAACGCTTAAATCGGACACCCGAGTCAAAAGGTATGGAGAAAACAAAAACGGAAAACCTGCCATGTTCGCTAGGCGAATCCCCCAGCGAACGTTCGCTTCGCGAACACCAGGTGAACATTCGCCTTCCCCTTTGCTTAGCGAATCTCTAGGCGAACCAAGACAGCTCCAAAAGGGCACAAAGTTCGTTTCGCGAACACCTGGCGAACCTTCGCCTTGCCCTTCGCTGTGGTTCGCTTAGCGAACACGCGAAACCCAGAATCTCTCAGCAACGTAACAGCAGGTCCTTAAGGCTAAAAATCTCATCGAAACATAACCACACACAAAAACCAGTACCAACGGATGATTCCACACATGTATTGACCATACCACTCAATTTATAACACATTTCAACCATTAGATTCTTTGATTTTGCAAAATTACCCACTCTTCGTCTGGCACATACTTGTTTCACTTGAAGCATGTAAACACATCCTTGTGTTCTTTCACACACTTCTCTACCACTTTAGGTTCCCATAAAAATCAAACTTCTTTAACTCTCAACTTTAAACCAATTGGAAGATATGGTTCTGAACACATTCCTTAAGGTACTCTCGTCCGTCCAAGATACCATAGCAACCTTAGAAACTGAAGCACCAATACTTATCTCACTTCCGGACCTTACGTCACACATTCCACAAAACAACTTTTCTTTTCCTTGGAATGAGATTACTTGAAACCCTTATCTATACCAGTAGTCAATCCAGATCTACGAGCGACTTTACATATTCCTCATTACTTAAACCAATCATCCGCTAGAGATTCTTAACTTTCAGACTCCATAAATTCCAAAGGATTTCTTGAACAACACACCACTCTTCAATTCCATTCTACCCAAAGCATGACTTCTACTAAGACCTCAACTGAGCTGACCAAAACTCCACACTACTTACTCTTGTCTTGAGCCTATTCCCACATTACAAGTTCCTACAACACTTCGGAGTCCTCGTGGTCGCTCAACCATGATTCTACCTATCACATACATTGTATTAGGTTGATCAGGCCCAACACTAGATAGTATGATATTAAGAGTCATGCTGGCAAGACACACTTAAGAGGCAGGAATAGATTTACTTATGATGTTTCAAGGCTAGGTCGAGGACACGACCTGCTCTGATACCAACTGTAACGCCCTGTATAATATTTATCTAGAATAATACCATACAAGTGTTTTATTCGGTACTGACACAATCATAAGTGCCTAATGGCATAATTCACATACTTGCCTATTTCCAATACATAAATACAACCCATGGTACCAAGCATGGAAATTATCCAATACAAGAAAATCTAAGAATAAGGTACAATAGTCCTCATTATACAAGAAAATAATACACATCGAAATAAGCTTAACTAAGCTTCTCCTAAAACATCCAAGCATAGCTCCACTTATAAATCAAACCTGCAAATAACACCTGAAAAATAACAACAATATTGGGGTAAGATAATAATCTCAGTGAGTTCCCCTATCTTATGGGTTCCCTCAGCTCTACAGGGTACATACAATCAAACGGATCCACCGTGGATCCGGGGTTTACTCACGGTCTGGGGCAAATACACAACAATGGGTAATATCCTCATTAGTAGTCCCTTGACTCACCAATGAAATGACAACAAGTACACAAACAACAATAAATAGATCAAACAACCCATTTATGCAGACCCGTACTCGCGTACGAGGAATCCAGAAGTAGTATCAACCTATCTACATAGGTCACACATGTCACACCCTCGATGAGTAACCTAGTGCCTAGCGTCAAGAGACTAGCACAAGCATACAGCATGATGAGTCAGATGAGTCCGAAGTGATACACGCCTAAGTGGCCGCGGAAACCCATCCGTCCATCATCAATACACATGTGTGTATCGGCAAGTGCAAGAACGCCTATATGACTGCACAAGCCCACCGGGAGAAAGTCTAGTGGTATTGCCTACATGACACCACTAGAGGTGAGTAACGGAGTGATATTGCCTTCATGGCATCACAACCCCACCATACCGATCACGCCGATGTGTTAACGGCAAGTGGGTAAACGCCCTATAAGGCCCCCACAAGCACATCGCAACGGTAGCTCAGGTGTATATCGAGCACGCAGATGAGTTAACGGCAAGTGGGAAATACGTCCTAGTGGACCCTCACAAGCTCATCGCAACGGTATTCTTCGGAACAAGTCCGGCATCCATCGGACCAAGTCTGGAACTCAGGTGAAACACCACCTAGTAGCTTAGGCCTACTCCAATTCAAGCATACATCACAATCATACCACATCACATCACATCCGAACGTTCAACCGGAATGAACGGGAATAAGCAAGGCAATGATCACATCACAACATTTATCAACATAATGCATTGTATTCGACACATATACAAGGGAAACATAACAAGTGATCACATCAAGCCATTAGTCAAACCACAATCAATATATAAGCATAATATGTTAAACATAATCAATATAGTAGTTCACACCCATTTTAAGGCAGACAAGCCACTAACACCCTCTACCAAGCATCCTTGGTTAACTCATGGTCTAACACACTATTTAATACCTCACTGGATTATCCTTCCAATGGCTTTGGACTCGTATCCATCGGATTCCCGATCCTTAAGTTTTGGTGGAAACAAAAGTACATACACTATATTTCTATATTTATCTTATCAATCCATGGCATATAGCCATGTTTCTACCTCACCATCACAAAGACATTGAAATAGCTTTCCAAAGCTTCCGACCGTGCCCCGATCCGAGTTATAGATCAAAAGTTATGAAGGAAACAAAATGGGAAAAGATGTCATGTTCGCTAGGCAAACCCCCCAGCCAACGTTCGCTTTCGCCTTCGCTTTGGTTCGCTAGGCGAACCCGCGAAACCCAAAATTCGCAGCAGCGTCAAAACAAGTCATTTGGGGCCAAAATGTCTCATTTCTTCACCCAAAACACTTCTAATTCATACAATATCAACCCAAACGTGTAACAACAATCAAGGCATGTATTATCATCATAAAAACACATTTAGGCATGTTATTTCACATAAAACCCAAAACCCCAAACATGAATTTCTTCCCCAAACTCTATCTAATGGAACTCACCTTTGATTCAAGAAGAGGATGAATTGATGACGAAGATGATGAATCCAAGCTTCCTCTTCCTTTCCTTCTTTCTCTCCTTCCATGTTTTCCTTTTCTTCCTCTGTTACTATCTTTTCTTCTTCTTCTTACAAATATATATATATATATATATATATATATATATATATATATATATATATATAATACATATATTATATAATATAAATTCAATAGGGCAAAATATCTCTAATTGATATTTTGTCTTCTAACACTCATTGATCAATTATTAGAGTTACCTTAAAATACTTTCTTGAACTAATAAATATTAATCCGTCTCTTTAATAAAATAATTGATCTCTTTAGAGTTCTCAAGTTGCTCTATTGATCCCAATTGACAACACTTAGAGAACATAGGATACTCCATTATTCCAATTAATCAAAGATAGAGCACATAGATATTCCTCTGATCTCATCTGATATCCAATTGAGCATTTAGATAATATGGGGTATTACATAGACACACTTTATTTTGATAATAAAAATCAATTAATTTTAGGTTCATATAAACTTTATTACCATATCTATTTCTCAACAATTGAAATAGACACATTTTAATAGACTTAGATAAAGTACTCCCTCCGGTCCTTTTTAGAAAGAACATTTCACTTTTCTAGATTCATTAAATAATTAATGTATCTGGTCTCTATTATAAACCAGATACATTAATTATTTAATGAATCTAAAAAAGTGAAATGTTCCTTATAAAAAAGACCGAAGGTAGTAATATATATTGAAATAGACACTTTATGTACCTACTAAAGTGTGATGCTTTTTTTAAGAACTTAAATATAGCAGAGCTATTATTTGTTGCATTAAAAATGTTATGACTTGTCTCATCGTTGTGTTGCTACAAAACTTGCAAGATTAAATAAATTAAACTCGTGAAAATAAGGGTGGACAGATTTCTTGAACCGATCAAATTGCTTTAATATTTTGAGACCCACAAAGTGTACCTACTCTATAATAATTACCTATATATATTATATACATTATGTAGCCACCCTAATAATACCTATTGTGACATGTCAACAAAACAAATTCTAATCATAACTCAACTTCCATTTTTCATTTCTTTAATAGTATATCATTTTGTATTTAGCATTCATTGTGCTACGTTTTTTTCAACTCTGCAACACATATCATATATCAAAATACATTTTCCAATGTAATTTCCCTACCTTTTTTTTCTCCTATGTCACATCCAAGACAATATGGATTACTTTTATCTTTTTTTCCACTCTAATTCTATTTAGTATAATATAATATAATTAGTTTTATTATAATGAACAAATTATTACTTTTAATATTTTTTACTAATAAAGAAAATATTTGAAAATAAAGATTACAATTTAAAATATGCATTCCATTGTAGCATAAGCATCACTTAATTATTTTTACATATTTGAAATTTTTGAAATTTTTACTATTATTTTTTTGTTCAACTACTTCGTTCTAAATATTTTGTGTTAATTACTTAAAAATGAAGAGGTCGAAAATTTTGTAATTGGGGTAAATTGTTGCAGAGTAGATTTTCAATCAGTGAAAAAAATAGGGATGAGATAGATAAGGGAGGGTATGAGAGTTGTAAGTATTGAGAGATGTAGAGAAAGATTATATGGTCATTTTGTAGACAAAGGTTTGGAAGATTGCTGAGACAAATCAGTGATGGAAATGTGGAGCTTGATTTGACATAGAAAAATGACTTCTAACTATAAAAGTAATTATCAATTAATAAAAGAGTTAAGAAGTGGTTCAATTACAGGTAGTTGATATAATTTGTTAGCAAATAAAATAATTGGACCATAACTCTCCTCCAAAACCACATGTAAAACAAAACCAGCCAAAGGCATAAAATTGTGGAAATAAATATTATATTACTTTTTATAATTGCAGATTGAATTGAAAGGAGCAACATAAAAAAACAAATGAGAAGAGAAAATCTAATGCAAAAGAAGTTTAATGTAATAATTAAATTATAAATAAATAGTAATAATCAGGGCCAGCCCTGTGCAAGTGCAGCAAGCGCTACCGCACAGGGCCCCAAATTTTAGAGGGCCTCAAAATTTAAAAGCTTCAATTTTTTTTCCATAAATATTAATAAAAATAAATAAAATATTATAATAAAAACTCAATAAATAAATAAAAATGATATGATAAAATTTCAATATATATATAAAAAAATAAGATTGATCAAAACTCAAAATAATTATAACTAAATTTATTTTTAATTAATACATAATTGTATTTTTGGGTCTTTTTAAATTATTATAATACTTTTTTTAAAAAAAATTTAGGCCCATTTGAAATTAGAACGGGGCCTCCGAGAAGATTGGGGTGGCCCTGGTAATAATGGTCATTAATTAATGTTTTATTTTATATTTTGATTGTGATATTGTATTCTTGAGTAACATTTGTTTTCTTAATTTTTCAATTTTAATTGATACTGGATATATTCTATTCTAAGTTTTGGTTATGATGTGCATTAGGAAAGAAATAAAATATTGATCATCTCTCATGTTCACGTTTATTTTTCATTATTCTTAGTCAAATCAAGATTTTAATCATATCCACTTTTCAATAAGTGTCCAAATCTCTTTTTTTTTAGCAGATTTTTTATCAGCAAGCAATCTTATCTCCATCCAATAAAAAAAAATCATTGTTTGTCCACTTTCATTGATTTATTCAAGATTTTATCATATCTCTTCACTCTATAAATGATAATAACCAAAAGATTTTATATTTTATATGATAATAACCAAAAGATTTTATATTTTATAATATTTATATATATTTCATATATTGTAATAAAAATAATATTTATGATTATTTATTATAAAATTTAATAATTAATTAATCATTAATTTATTTTGAAATTTAAAAAATATGTATGTATTAATAATTAAAATATATTTAATATTTATTTTAAAAAATTATAATTATATAAGTTACCGTCTTTTAAATATTTGGATCATAAAAGTAATGTGTACAACTATCTATTACTTTTAGAGCACTTTTTTTAAAATATTTATTTTATACTAAATTATATATATATATATATATATATATATATATATATATATATATATATATATATATATATATATATACATTTTTTAGCATTATTATCCTAAATATTTTCATCTTTAATAATTATACATTAATTAGTATCATAATCATTTGTTCTTTTCATAAATATGAGTTTAAATTAATTTATTTTTTTGATGGTATTCACAAATATAACATAGTTTCCATTTAAAATATAATCATTTTTCGGATACAAATTATCATCATTATCTCAATTGTGTTCAGAAAAATTATTATTATCTCAATTATGTTAAAAAAAATCATCATCATTATCTCAATTGTGTTTACAAAATTCATATTTTATATAAATTTTAAAAATTCGATATAAAATCATGACTTCAAAAAAATTTAAATTTAAAAATCGAAATCTTGATTTGTTGATAGTGAGATTTGGTTACTATAAGACTTTAAAAAGGAAGTGGCAAACCTTTGGCTTTTTTATTGATTCTTTTAACTTTTTTAAAAATTTTCAATGCGTGATATTTACACTATTCAATGTCTGATATTTACACTATTCAATGTCTTGTCTAATGATGTTCTTACTATTTAATGTATTTTATAATGTCTGTTGTTTGAACTATCAATGTCTTTTTCATCTAAATTTTATTATTTTCTAGTATTATCCATCTTTTTAAGCCAACTTTTATCGTTATATATTAAAATATTTTTTAGTACTTACTGAAAATTCTAATCCATATCTTTGTATCTATTATTTTTTTTCTCGTTTTGTTTTTAGGCTTAATTGCAATTATGGTCCCTCTATTTTGTATTTTTTTTTGGTTTTGATCCCCCATTTTAAAAACCACTATTTTGGTCCCTTTTTTAAGTTTTGAGTTTGATTTTAGTCTCTTCTCCAAATTTAAACTTTTTTTTAATGATGTGGTATTATATATATATATATATATATATATATATATATATAGGGAACGTATCATATGAGAATGTCATTTTTATGTGAGAAAATGAGAAAGAAATAGAATCATTAGATTTTAAAATAAATGGTGGAGATTATGAATCAATTTTTTTTCTCTCTCCTCCATCATTTATTTTAATAATGGAGGAGAGAGAAAAACAAAAACCACATATAATCTCCACCATTTATTTTAAAATCCAATGATTCAGATTTATTCTCATGTTCTTAGATAAAAATTGTATTCTTATAGGATATGAACCCTATATATATATATATATATATATTAAAAAATTATAATTTAGTATAAAATAAATATTTTAAAAAAAGTGCTATAAAAGTAATAGATAGTTGTACACATTACTTTTATGATTCAAATATTTAAAAGACGGTAACTTATATAATTATAATTTTTTTAAATAAATATTAAATATATTTTAATTATTAATACATACATATTTTTTAAATTTCAAAATAAATTAATGATTAATTAATTGTTAAATTTTATAATAAATAATCATAAATATTATTTTTATTACAATATATGAAATATATATAAATATTATAAAATATAAAATCTTTTGGTTATTATCATTTAAAGAGAGATAAAATATAAATTAATGATTAATTAATTAATTAAAATAATATTAATAAATTAATTATCCTAGTCAATAAAAAAAGTCTTAAATTAATTTTTTTTAAATGACATGGCATTGACACGTCATCTTAGATAATGCCACATCATTAAAAAAAGGTTTAAAATTGGAGAGCGGACTAAAATCAAACTCAAAACTTAAAAAAAGGACCAAAATGGTGGTTTTTAAAATGGGGGATCAAAACCCAAAAAAATACAAAATAGAGGGACCATAATTGCAATTAAGCCTTGTTTTTATTATCAATGAGTACTGACTGGATTTTAAAAGATTTTATTATAATCATACAAATAATATCAATAATTATTATAATAATGATGATAAAAGACATTAAATTAAAATAAATAATAAAATATTTTTCTAAAATAAACAAAACCTCATATTTCATAGAATTCTCTCTAAATATTTTCCTCTCAATCTGAATGTTTATTTACACTTCTTTATATATATCTGAAGAAGAAAATGGAAAAGAAACAAAAAGATGTAAATAATAGAGGGAGATTTACCAAATTTCATGAGTGTAAATAAATATCTAACTTCATCAAAATAGAGATTAAAATGAAAATGACGATCTTCTTCCTAAAAAATACCCAGATCTTCAAGAACTTCAAGAAATCTTCATCCTGCCTTCAAGAAATCTTCGTCAAACCTTTAACAAAAACGCAAAATTCAAAAGTCCTCCTCTATCTCTTCATTTTCAAAAAAAAAAATTCTTCCTCTGTTAAATAAAAAAACACAGCAAATGGTGATTAGAAATAGAAAAAAAGAAAAAGAAAATATTGGGTGGTAAAAGAGAAGAAATGGTGATGAGAAGGGGAGAGAAGTAAGAGAGAGAAAAAAGTAAACATTCCGTTGAAGAAGAAGGTGAAAAAAATGAAAGGAAATTTAATCTAAGATGATATAAGAGATTGCAATTCTTCCATAATATAAATAAATAATATTAAATAATTATTGTAGGGACATAGCATTAAATGGTATTCAGTAGCATAATAGGTGCAGACATTGGAAACAGAAAGGAAGAATGGAACATTGGGTATACAAATGGAACATGGGGTTGGACTTAAAAGTGTTTTAAAAGTGTTTTATGATTTTTCAAAGCAAAATAATGTATAATAATAGAAGCTTGTTTAGGAAGATGAATTTGCCAAACTGCAAGACATGTATACAAAAGCCGACGTGTAGTGAAGAGAGTGCAGCCACGTGGAGGGCTGAGAGGGCAGAGAGGCAAAATATACCTTTCCACAACTATTCATCTTCTTATATGGTAGATTGATCTTCAAAGTGAAATTCAAAAACAAAAAAGTCTGAAAATACTTTATGCTGTTGTTTAGCAGATACGTGGCTTTAATGCACTTAAGATTGAGCATGAACAATTTGAAGAAAAATCGCATTTGTTTGTTACAAGAAAAATGCAACAATTATATAGAATAATCAGAAAGAACAAACTGAATAAGCTGAAGAAGTCTATTTTTGCAAGATCAATTAGTAAGAAATTGGATTTTTATCTCTCATTTTCTATTTTTTTAAGTATATATGAACATACATCTATAAAAATGTAGCTTTTAGATATATCTAAAACACTCTTTATATAGATAAATAGATATTTAGGTGTTAAGGCCTAAGAGTCATTTTGCATTACTCTTTTGAATGTGTATATTGTTAGTAGGAGTGTTCTTTGGTTCAGACAAATCCAAAGTTGTGAGATATTGGATCGAACTCTAGTATAGTAGAAGGGTAGCTTCTGGTTTGACAGGAATTAAGCATGAGGTCGAAGACTGTTCGCATGCTGCTGTCGGAGTAATGCGTGTTGTAGTCGAAGTTTGTTCTAACATGCATTAGTCAATATTGTTAGGTTTGTTAGCATGTTGAATTAGGCCTTGTGTTAAGGATCCAATTGTTTAAGTTAGCTTGTACCCTAAGTTAGCTTGTAATGGGTAATTGTTAAAAAATCCATTAGGTTAGTGTGTTAGTTTTCTTATAAATAGCATACTAGTATCTCATCTTGAACATAAGGAAAAATAGGAAGATGAAATCCTAATTCAAGTGAGAGAGGTTATTTTGTTATTCTTGTATACTTGTAATCTTGTTTGAAAGAGAAAGGAAAGAATAGTAGTTTATAACCAATCCTTGTTGTTTCCTCTTCTTGATTTTCCCTTGTATTTCCTTTAACCTTAACCCTTGTGTGTTTCTTGATCGTAAAGAAACCGTTAATATTTTGTTTCAAGGTATCGTTTTTCACAACAAATTGGTGCGGTGAGCGTGGAGAAGATGCCTTTAACAAAGTATGAGATTGAAAAGTTTACCGGAGTGAACGATTTCGGTCTGTGGCGCTTGAAGATGAAAGCCCTACTGGTTCATCAGGGTTGTTTGGAAGCGTTGAAGGGAGAGGCAGCCATGGATGCTGCGTTAACGGTAAAAGAAAAGATGGTCATGATAGAGAAATCCCACAATGCAATATTTTTTAGCCTTGGTGATAAGGTTCTTTGAGAGGTATCAAAAGAGACTACAGCATCGGGGTTGTGGTTGAAACTTGAAAGTTTGTACATGACCAAATCTCTGGTGAATCGACTCTACCTGAAGCAAGCTTTGTATTCATTTAAGATGAGTGAAGACAAATTTTTGGCTGAGCAGTTGGATATGTTCAACAAGCTAATTCTTGATCTTGAAAATATTGATGTGAAGATCGATGACAAAGATCAAGCATTGTTGATGTTGTGTGCTTTGCCCAGAACACATGCTCACTTCAAAGAAACTCTCTTGTATGGAAGGGAGTCCCTGAGCTTTGAAGAAGTTCAATCAGCCTTGTATTCTAAGGACCTGAACAAACGAAAGGAGCATAAACCTTTGACGATGGGTGAAGGTTTGGCCGTTAAGGGAAAATTCTTGCGAAAGGATGGTAATTTCGACAAGAAGAAAGGTAAAAGTCAGCAGAAGTCTTATAGTGGTGAAACATCTGGTATTCGATGTTATCACTGTAAGAAGGAGGTTCACACAAGAAAGGTGTGCCCTGAACGCCTAAAAGATCATGGAGGTAAGGATAATGGCAGCGTAGCCATTGTCCAAGATGACTTCGAATCAACTGATGTCCTTGTAGTTTCAAGCGGCGACTCAAGATAATAGTGGATTATGGATTCAGGTTGCACTTGGCACATGAATTCAAACAGAGAATTGTTCGAGGAGCTATGTGATCAAGATGATGGATCGATGCTGCTGGGAAATAACAAATCCTGCGAATTGGATTTGTGAGATTCAAGCTCCATGATGAGTCAATAAGGTTATTGACTGAAGTCAGGTATGTACCTGATTTGAAGAGGAATTTGATTTCTCTTGGTGAATTCGACAGGAAGGGATACGTTTTTCAAGGAGAGAAAAGTATCATAAGATTCATGAAGGGGTCGAAGGAAGTCTTGAGAGGCGTGAAGAAACAAGGCTTGTATACCCTTGAGGCTAAGGTTGTAAGTGGTTCGACAAATATTGTATCCACGAAACCTATGTCGAAGACAGAATTATGGCACATGAGATTGGGTCATGTCGGCAAAAGAAGCCTAGTTGAGTTGGGGAAGCAGAACCTGCTAGGTGGTGACAAAGTCGAAAAGTTGGAGTTTTTTTAATCTTGTGTATTTGGTAAATCCTGAAGGGAAAGTTTAACAAAGGTAAGCAAAGAACACATGGATCCCTGGATTACATTCATGCTGATCTTTGGGGGTCTGCAAGGAATCCTTCACACTCATGTGCAAGGTATTTTCTATCCATCGTTGATGACTATTCCAGGAAGTTATGGGTATTCATTCAGAAGACGAAGGATGGAACTTTTGAGAATTTTAAAAGTTGGAAGGTTCTAGTCGAAACTCAAACTGGCAGAAAGGTTAAGAGGTTGAGAACTGACAATGGCCTTGAGTTCTACAACGAAGCATTTGACAGTTACTGTGTTGAGTCTAGAATTGCAAGGCAGAAGACTGTAGAAGGTACTCCTCAACAAAATGGCTTAGCTGAGAGATTCAATCGAACAATCCTTGAAAGAGCTAGATGCATGTTGGTTAGTGCTGGATTGAAGAAGGTGTTTTGGGCAGAGGCTGTTTCGGCAGCAACTTATCTGATAAATAGATTCCCCTCGACTGCCTTGGGAATGAAGACACCTGAAGAAGTTTGGTCGGGACATCCACCTAGTCTCGACAGACTGAGAGTATTTGGTTGTGTGGTCTATGCTCATATTAGGCAAGACAAGGTCAAACCTAAAGCTCTGAAATACATGTTCATGGGATACCCTGAAGGAGTCAAAGCTTATAGGCTATAGTGCCTAGAGCCAGGTCACAGGAGGTGTATCACCAGTCGAGAAATAGTTTTTAATGAAGCTGAGATGGCTTTCAATAAAATTGATGATGCTGACGAAGAGCTGGAACAGGGAGAGATTCCTGTTGAGGAGAAGCATGTTGATGCTGAATTGCGTACCCCAGATGAAGTCAAAGAAGAAATAGAAGATGTTGTCGAAGATGAGGAGACTGATAATGACTACCTGCTAGCAAGAGACGGGTTGAGGAGAGTCATCAAGCCACCTCAGAGACTTGGGTATGCAGATCTTATAGCTTATACCTTAATCTCTGTAAGTGCAGTTCTCGACGAAGAACCTAGAGACTATAAGGAAGTTATGATGAGTCAAAAGAAGACTGAATGGCTAAATGCCATGGATGATGAGATGAAATCTCTTCAAGATAACAACACATGGGAACTGATCAAGAAACCTGCTGGAGCCCGGTTAGTTAGCTGTAAATGGATTTTCAAAGTTAAGGAAGGAACCGAAGGAGTGGCGTCGAAGAGATACAAGGCAAGATCGGTCGCTAGGGGGTTCACTCAGAAAGAAGGTGTCGACTTCAATGATGTGTTATCTCCTGTTGTGAAGCACAGTTCCATTAGAATGTTGCTTGCCATGGTGGCACAATTCGACCTTGAACTGGAACAGATGAATGTGAAGACTGTGTTCTTGTATCGTGACCTAAATGAAATAATCCTGATGAGGCAACCTGAAGGGTATGTCGAAAAGGGGAAGGAAGATTATATGTGCAAACTGAAAAGATCTTTATATGGACTGAAACAATCTCCTCGACAGTGGAATAGGAGATTCAACAAGTTCATGACACGCATAAGTTTCATTAGAAGTCAATTTGACCAATGTGTTTACTTCAGATTTCGACCTGGTAATTCATTTGTTATTTTGTTGCTTTATGTGGATGATATTCTAATAGCAAGCAACAATGTCGAAGATGTAATGAGGGTGAAGGTTAAACTCAATAAGGAGTTCGACATGAAGGATCTGGGAGCTGCGTCTAGGATTCTTGGGATTGACATCCGAAGAGATAGAAAGCAGTCGAAATTATGCTTATCTCAAGAGGCATACCTATGAAAGATTCTCGAAAAGTATGGTATGTCGAATTCAAAGCCTGTTGTGACTCCGACAAACCCTCAATTCAAGCTGAGTATAGATCATTGTCCCAGTACTGATGTCGAAAGAGCATATATGAATAGCATTCCATATGCTAATATAGTGGGTTCTTTGATGTATGATATGGTGTGTACTAGACCTGACATAGCATATGCAGTAAGTCTTGTAAACAGGTACATGGTGAATCCTGGAAAGGCTCACTGGAAAGCATTGAAGTGGATTTTAAGGTACATAAATGAGTCTCTGAATAGAGTCCTAATTTATGGTGGAGCCTTGGGTGAAGATAGTAAAGCAGCAATCGAAGGATATGTCGACTCTGATTATGCAAGTTGTATGGATTCCAAAAATCTATTTCTGGATATGTGTTCACTATTATTGGGACAACAATAAGTTGGAAAGCAACACTTCAGAAGGTTGTTTCCTTATCAACCACTGAAGCAGAATATATCGCCCTAACTGAAGCTATAAAGGAAGCATTGTGGCTTGAAGGTTTTGCAAAAGAACTGAAACTTCAAGGTCCAGTTATCATTGTTAAATGTGATAGTCAAAGTGCAATACACATATCGAAGAATTCAGCCTATCATGAGCGAACCAAGCACATTGATGTGAGGCTGCATTTTGTCAGAGGGGTAATCGAGCGTGGAGAAGTCCAAGTGCTGAAGGTTTTGACAGATCATAATGCTGCTGATATGATCACCAAGACGTTGCCCAGTTGCAAGTTTTTCCATTGTATGTAGTTGATAAAGGTGCATGAAGAAAACTAGTTTATTCCTTGATGTTATAGAGTTTGTTCCAAGGTGGAAACTTGTGAGATATTGGATCGAACTCTAGTATGGCCGAAGGGTAGCTTCTGGTTCGACAGGAATTAAGTATGAGGTCGAAGACTATTCGCATGCTGCTTTTGAAGTAATGCGTGTTGTAGTCAAAGTTTGTTCTAACATGCATTAGTCAATATTGCTAGGTTTGTTAGCATGTTGAATTGGGCCTTGTGTTAAGGATCCAATTGTTTAAGTTAGGTTGTACCCTAAGTTAGCTTGTAATGGGTAATTGTTAAAAAAAACCCATTAGGTTAGTGTGTTAGTTTTCTTATAAATAGCATGCTAGTCTCTCATCTTGAACATAAGGAAGAATAGGAAGATAAAATCCTAATTCAAGTGAGAGAGGTTATTTTGTTATTCGTGTATACTTGTAATCTTGTTTGAAAGAGAAAAGAAAGAATAGCAATTTATAACCAATCCTTGTTGTTTCCTCTTGTTGTTTTTCCCTTGTATTTCCTTTAACCTTAACCCTTGTGTGTTTCTTGATCATAAAGAAACCGTTAATATTTTGTTTCAAGGTATCGTTTTTCATAACAAAAGCAAACCGAAATCTAAACCAAACCATGGTGTTTGGATCAGGATTTTTTTTAGTTCGGGCAAAAACAGAACCAAACCAATAAAACCCGATGTTAATTGGTTCGGACAACAGATTTTAAAAATTCTATCCGCGAGTCCGTCTATCCGAACCAACCATATTACTTTATATAATTTATATTATCATTATCATAGAAACTAGCATAAGATATTTAACTTCAAAAAGAAAAAAGTGAAATGTCATTTGTGACATTCACAACTATATGGAGAAACAAAAGGATTAAGAATTTTATATTATTATAGAAAATTAGTCAATAAAAATTAGATATTTTTTTAAAACATTTTTGCACATTTGTTTTTAATATATCCGATCAGTTCAACCCAAATTAACCCGTTCTTTTCGATTTGGTTCGGTTTGGGTTTTATCGAAAAAATGAGCAAATTTAATTCATATATTTTTGATTGATTTGGGTATCGGATTCTCTCGAAACCGAACCAAACTGACCCGCGAACACCCCTAAATGTTGGAACATAATAACAACCTCATAGTTGAATATAAAATTCAAAAGGAGTTTCTTGTAAGTTAACGGGTTATTAATTCTTTCTAAAATAGTAAGTATCTAATTTATCTTTAAACATATATTTTAGGACTACTATTTTGCAGTAAGTTTAGTAACATCTTGAAGTTAGAAAGGATTCACATGCTTCTAAATCGTTCAAGAGTATCTGTCATGCTTATGAAGTAAGAATTTATCATTAAACTTTTATAAACATTTCTTAATTTGATGCCAAAAGAAGATTGATTCAATATATGCATAAGGAATCGTAGTCAGATGAGTTGACTGATGTAGTTTGGGAAATATTTAAATTCTAGACATAAGACTTCCAGTCATGTGTTGACCTTTCAATGTAACTTGGAATTTTCCAACTAATTTATTCCTATTTGCATGCATTGTTACTTAATAATTATGGATTGGAATGCTTGTAGGTAAATTTAATGAATTATTCTTCACTTGAAAATAGGTCCCTCTCTATATGGGCTATAACCTTAAAGCCAAGTGGAAAGTTACTTTCTAACACCACTACTAGAAAATGGGTCCTTTTTATGTTTTATATGGAAGACAATGTACTTATTGGTAATATTGTTGGTAACAATAATCATCTCTTTTATCCTTATTGCATTTACTGTTCTTGTTGTATTTTTTTCCAGTAATATACCTGATAGGTCCATGATGATTATTGAATAATATGATTTACATCAATCAAATTGCTTAATGTTTATTCTATTCCATCATTTAATTATTGGTTAACTTACATTTGGTTTCTAAATGTAATGTCTGTTATGTATTAGTGTTACATTTTATCTAAGAAAATTAATATATAATATTATATAAATTATAATTGTCATACTTTAGCATAATTTGTCTATTATGTAATATTACATTTTAATAATTTGTTAATAATATCACAAGAATAAAAAAAAGTTAATTTAGTGTTTTTGTGTAATACTTTAGCATGATCAATGGTGTAGATATACATACTTGTTGCAGTCAGTGGAGGGACCAAGATTATAAGACAAGTTAACCCCACAGGGAGGCCAACAAGAGCATCAACATTCAGTCCGGGCAGTATCTTAGCTACTTTGTTTATACACATACAGACTGCTTGGTGACCAGCTTTCATCGCAGCATGGTTGTTTGAGGTCGTAACGCCATCGCAACATAGGTGCGAGACACCATCTACGATTGCGGTCATGTAAGGGACGCACGGTGCTACGAGATTGTTTGCTTGCTCTAGTCTCATGATAAGCTAAATGGTTATAGATTAATGTGTTGGGTTTATTTTTTTCAAATCATTTTGATTTACAGGAAAAATATACGAATCGGTGGTACTTGAAGCAGAAACTGATATGGATGTTGAATTATGTAAGTAAATTTTATCTTCTTTTATGTTAGAGATGATATGAAACAATTGTCATAAGAATTTCACAAATAGTCTGCCATAAACTGGTAACTAATAACAACAGTGATTTAAATTATGTTATGAAGTAATATGGCTTTTGTTCTAATGAGTGAAGTCTTGTATACATACGTTTGTTCACCCTACATATGTTATGAAGTAATATAGATCCAGAGCAAATAACATGCTCTATCTCGCAATTCTTTACTTCTTTGCTTATGTAGTGCACCACTATGAGATTATTTACTTAATTCATGAAAAGCGTGAAGAACAAGTCACATCTATCAATGAGAAAGGTCAAGGTAATATTTCGTTGTTTGCGACTTTGCGTACATTTTTGTCCAATTGTTTATAGAATGAGTTCATTAGGTTACCATTTCAACATGGTATTCATGCTAGGGTTTTTAAATAACGACTTTAGTACCATATATATCGTAACCAAATTTAACAAAATTGATATTGTTATGCAATACACTATTTAGAACAAAATGTTTTTAAAAATATATTGCCACTATAGTATTGTTGTCTAGCAGAAAAAACCATTCTATTTTTTTTTTATCTTTTGATGAAAACATACTTCTAATTATTTTGTTTTTTTTTTGTGTGATTATTTTCAAACACTAGCAGAGTTTTGAGGGAGGAGAAAGGAAGAGTGTGGAGATTTAAAGATTGGGGCATGAGAAGGTTTTCTTACAAAATACAGAAAGCTAATTATGCACACTCCATTTTGATGAATTTCAAGTTGGATGCAAAATATATCAACGAGTTTAAAACTTTTTTGGAGAAAGATGAAAGAGTCATTCGATATATTTTGGTAAAGAGGGATGAAGTAATCACTGAAGATTGCCTCCCCCTTCCGAGTATAGCACAATTGATGTGAAGACAAAGAAGATGATGAAGAACTTGACGATGAATGAGATGATGAAGACGAAAAGGAATATGATTTTTTATTTTGAAGATGATGTTGGAGTAATCATTATAGATGATGATGATTCGAGAATGTTAGAGAGCCAAATATAATAATGAGGATTGAGAATGTATGTATGTAGGTTTTTTTTTTCCTGTATTTTTTGTTCCTTTGTTTTTGTAGGATATAAATTACTTTTGAACATTGGGACTCTAATTGAGTGAAGATCATAATTTAAATCATATGTTGTTTAACTGTGCAAATTAGTGAAATAAAAAGATGTTTGTTAATTGAAAATTTTAAATTATTTTAGCATATTTGAAAGAAATTTTTTAAAATTATGTGAAAAAGATAGCATTTTAAAAAGAAGTAATTAGCGGGAAATTCTGATGATTTTAATCGCATAACTAATTGGTATTTTTATGTGAAATATAGGGCGTTTGAAACCGCCACTATTTGCAAATAAAAACCGCCACTTTATGCTACGTATAGAATAGCGGTTGGTACGAAGTTTAATTTTTAACCACCATTATTTTCTTAGCGAAAGCCAATATGCACCCCGTCCCTAGATCCAGCACGACCCTCGGCTGAAACGCGTATGGGGCGCGTAAGGGGGAGTGGTCATACGCGTAGGGGAGGTTTTGGAGGAGTTTTTGAGAGAATTCACTCTCTGGAGATACGCGTACGGCCCAAGGCAATACGCATATGAGGCCTGGGCAGATGAGTCATACGCATATGATACACAGGCCTGGAGCGAGGGAAAAGAGTCCATACGCGTATGGGCATGGTCATACGCGTATGGGCAGGGCTATGGAGAATTTTTCCCGTTTTTGCGATTTATGTCCCGATTTCGCATGTAATGCAATTTCTCTTGATCCGTAAGACTAAGATGGTATAGTTGGACATAGAGTAAACTAGTAATAACATTAAATAGGATAAAACATTGGATTTTATGAGAATGTCTGGTTGATACGTGTTGGATGTTTGTGAGCCAAGATTGTCGTGTGTGGACGATCTTGGGTTATGGTGGTAATTCCGGGAGAAATTACGGTGAGTATGTGGCTCACACGGGATCATTGAGGATCGTGAATTATGCTTGAATAATTATTATATTGTGCATCCATGGTGTCATGCCTTCATGTCATGTGATGTGGAGATGAGCTAGGTGGGAATCCATGATGGGTTCCTAGTCTCGTCCGGACTCTATGTGGGAGTCGAGTAGAGATAAGTTGTAGTTCAGAGAAACATATCCGACTTATCTGAATTTCGACAGGAATCGGGTTCTAGGATAAACCGTATGTGATTGTGATGGTACCGCATGTATTGTGTCGTGTCAGTTGAGTCGCGTTGCATATGTATATGATTGAATGTGGTTTGATTATGCCGAATGATGGTGTGGCACTGGTATGTGCATTGTAATTGTATGATTGGTGTGTTTTGTGTATTAACAACTCCTTAGCATGTGATTTTCACCGTGTATTATTGAATGTAATTCTCACCCTTTTCTGTTGTTGTGTTTCTGCTCCTTGGGAAGTATAGATGAGCAGGTACCTGAGTAGTGCTTGGAACATGTGTTGCTATTTGATCGAGTCTTATGAGCCGCTCTGATACGTAACACGGGAAGGATGGGGATTTTGTATTCGCTTTATATTACTTGACATTGTATTTATTACGTATCTGTTTTTTATTAATGTTGTTGAACCATGTATTCTGTGGAGATTTAATGTAATTTGAGTTTTAATGTTAACCCATTTAAATTAATTCTGCTGTTTAATCAAATTATTTGTTTTTATTAATGAATAAGATATGAAGTGATCTAATACTTCATGATGATGTTTAGTTGAATGTGACATCCTACGTGTGTAACTCTGATTAATTTCCGTAATTATTTTTTGTATTTTTAATTATTATACGAATGGGTAGAGTAGGGTGTTACAATTGGTATTAGAGCAGGTCGGTTTGTCCGACCAGTGTAGAAGTAGAGTCTGACTATAGAGTGTGTATAGCCATGTGTTTCTTCTAACCTGGATTTTCTTGATGTTGAGCAGTATGGCTAGTAGAAATGATGTTGCGATTGCTGTTGCGTTGCAAGCTGTTGCGCAGGCGGTACAGAGTACCAATCAGAACGATGAGGATGTCGAGTTCCGCAATTTGGAAAAGTTCCAGAACAACAAGTCACCTAAGTTTGAGGGAACACGCGAATCGGATGTGGCGCAGAAGTGGCTGAAGGATATTGAGAAGATCTTCAGAGTCATGGGATGCACTGAAGCTAAGAAGGTGCAATTTGGCACTCACATGCTGAATGGGGAAGCTGAAGACTGGTGGGATAACACCCGTCAAAGGCTAGAAGCTGCAGGTGGTCCTATTACTTGGACGGTGTTTAGAGATGAGTTTCTGGAGCGGTATTTTCTAGAAGAAGCTCGGGGCAAGAAAGAGGTCGAGTTCTTAGTATTGAAGCAAGGGAATTTGACGGTTGTAGAATATGAGGCCCAATTCGAGGAACTAGTGAAGTATTCTCCTCATTACAATACTGATGCTGCTATGGGTTCGAAGTGTATCAAGTTTGAGAACGGGCTGCGCCCCGAGATCAAACAAGGTATTGGTTATCATAAGATCAGATACTTCCCTGAGTTGGTGAACAGGTGTCGAATTTATGATGAAGACAACAGGGCTCGGGTTGGACACTACAAGGCCCTGAGTGACAAAAGGGGTAAGCAGAGACACGGGAGTACATCTTACAGTGCTCCAGCCGATAAAGGGAAGAAGAAAGCTGTTGTTGGCAAGAAGCCAAGTGGGGGAGGAAATTATTCCAACCATATCAAGAGTTTCAGATGTGGTGGCATGGGTCACCGTGCTAATGAATGTCAGAATGAGGTGAAGAAATGTTTCAAATGCGGGAAGCCAGGTCATGTTGTGGCAGATTGTAGGACCAATATACCTACCTGTTACAACTGTGGTGAACAGGGTCACATCATCACCCACTGTCAGAAGCCGAAGAAGTCGTAGACCGGTGGGAAGGTATTTGCACTGGTGGGGGCTCAGCCTACCAGTGAGGATCGTTTGGTCAGAGGTACTTGTTACATTCATAACACTCCTTTGATTTCTATCATTGATACGGGTGTGACCCCCTCATTTATTTCTATTGATTGTGTGAAAAAACTAGGACTTGTGTCGTCTACTTTGAGTAAAGGGATGGTGATTGATATTTCATCTATTGGGTCGATAACTACATCGTTAGTGTGTCTGAACTGTCATGTGTCGATCTTTGGTAAAGATTTCGGAGTGGATTTAATTTGCTTACCACTCAGTGATCTGGATGTTATTTTAGGGATGAATTGGCTAGAGAGTAATTATTTCTACATTGATTGTTATAGGAAGAGGTTGTTATTTCTTACTCCAGGGGACGAAGAGTTGGCTAATTTTATATCTACCAAGGAATTGAGAACCTTGTTAGAAGATTAAGCTAAAGTGTTCGTGGTATTTGCCTTAATGTCTGTTGAAGGCAAAACGTTGACTAATGAATTACCTATAGTGAAAGAGTTTCCATAAGTGTTTTCGGATGATATTTCAGAGTTGCCTCCACAACGAGAGGTGGAATTTGCAATTGATCTTGTTCCTGGTACCAGACCTATATCTATGGCACCATACAGAATGTCAGCATCAGAATTGGCGGAGTTGAAATCTCAACTCAGAGAATTGCTTAATAAGAAGTTTATTAAACCCAATGTGTCACCGTGGGGAGCTCCAGTGTTGTTTGTTACGAAGAAGGACGATAGTATGAGATTGTGTATTGATTATCGTCAACTGAATAAAGTGACCATCAAGAACAAATATCCAATTCCAAGAATTGATGATCTAATGGATCAACTCGTGGGAGCCCGTGTTTTCAGTAAACTTGATTTGAGATCAGGTTACCATCAGATTCGGGTGAAAGAGGATGATATTCAGAAGACGACTTTCAGGACTCGGTATGGACATTATGAATATGTCATGATGTTGTTCGGAGTGTCCAATGCGTCGGGCAAATTCATGGAGTACATGAATCGTATCTTTCATACTTATTTGGATCAGTTTGTGGTAGTTTTTATTGATGACATTTTGATTTATTCCAAATCAGAAAGAGATCATGCAGAGAATCTGAGGATTGCATTGCAAGTGTTGAAAGATAATAAGTTGTTTGCAAAGCTTTCAAAATGTGAGTTCTGGCTACTTGAAGTGAGGTTTCTGGGACATGTTATTTCTGGTGACGGCATAGCAGTGGATACATCCAAAGTAAGTGTTGTACTTTAGTGGGAACCTCCAAAATCAGTGACGGAAATTAGGAGTTTTTTTGGGTTTGGCAGGTTATTACCGCAGGTTTATTGAAGGATTTTCTAATTTGGCCCTTCCTCTGACTCAGTTAACTAGAAAAGGTTAGGCCTTTGTGTGGGATATCTTATGTGAAGAGATTTTCAGGGAATTAAAGAAGAGGTTGACTACAGCGCCAATGTTGATTCTACCCAAGCCGGATAAACCTTTTGTGGTATATTGTGATGCGTCTAAAATGGGATTAGGCGGTGTATTTATGCAGGATGGTAAGGTCGTGGCTTATGCCTCACGATAATTGAGAGTACATGAAAGAAATTATCATACTCATGATCTTGAGTTAGCTACAGTGGTTTTTGTGTTGAAGATTTGGAGACATTACTTGTACGGATTGAGGTTTGAAGTGTTCGGTGATCACAAAAGCCTGAAATATTTATTTGACCAAAAAGAGCTGAATGTGAGACAGAGAAGATGGTTGGAATTCTTGAAGGACTATGATTTTAACTTGATTTACCATCCCGGTAAAGCTAACATCGTGGCGAATGCTTTAAGTCGGAAGACAATTCATATGTCGACATTGATGATTAAGGAGTTGGATTTAATCGAGCAGTTTAGAGACTTGAGCATGGTTTGTGAACTGACTCTTGAGAGTGTGATGTTGGGTATGCTGAAAGTTAATAATGAGTTCCTTAGTGAGAATAGAGAGAGTCATAAACTTGATTTGAAACTGGTGGATTTGATGACAGCAGGAGGGTCGGATGTCGAAGGTGACTTTAAAGTATATAATTTTGGTGTGTTGAGATTTAGAGGTAGAATTTATGTGCCGGCTAATTCTAAATTGGGAAAAATGATCTTAGAGGAAAGCCACAGGAGTAGCTTGAGTATTCATCCAGGAGCTACAAAAATGTATCAAGATCTTAAGAAATTGTTTTGGTGGCCATGTATGAAGAAAGACATAGCTCGGTTTGTGTATGCTTATTTGACTTGCCAAAAGTCAAAAGTAGAACATGAGAAACCTTCTGGTTTGATGCAACCAATAGAAATACCAGAGTGGAAGTGGGATAGTATCGCGATGGATTTTGTGACTGGGTTACCAAATACGGCGAGAGGCTTTAATGTTATTTGGGTGATTGTGGATATACCGATTAACATAAGTTTTACTTTGGCAAAGTTAGCGGAGATTTATATCAAAATAATAGTGAAGTTACACGGGGTTCCATCAAGCATTGTGTCTGACAGAGACCCAAGGTTTACTTCCTGATTTTGGAAGAGCTTGCAGGAAGCTTTGGGTTCTAGTTTGAAGTCGAGTTCTGCTTATCATCCGCAGACATATGGATAATCTGAGGGGATTATTCAGTCACTGGAAGACTTGTTGAGAGCTTGTATACTTTAGCAGGGAGGTGCTTGGGATACCCATTTACCGTTGATTGAATTTACTTACAATAACAGTTACCATTCTAGTATAGGAATGACGCCTTTTAAAGCATTGTATGGTAAGAGGTGTAGAACACCTCTATGCTGGTATGAGCCGAGTTAGAGCATTATACTTGGACCCGAGATTGTGTAACAGACTACGGAGGTAATTCAGATGATTAGAGAGAAAATGAAGGCATCCCAGAGTAGGCAGAAAAGTTATCATGATAATAGGAGGAAAGACTTGGAATTTAGCGAAGGCGGCCATGTTTTTCTAAGGGTCAATCATGTGATTGGTGTTGGTCGTGCGTTGAAATTGAAGAAGTTGGATCCTAAGTTCATTGGACTGTATCAGATTTTATAGAGAGTTGAGACTGTTGCTTATAGAGTGGTGTTGCCACCCAAAATTTCGAATTTGCATGACGTGTTTCATGTGTCGCAACTTCGAAAGTACATTGCTGACCCATCCCATGTGCTTCAGAGGGATGAAGTACAGATTCAGGATAATCTTACCGTGGAGGCGATGTCGTTAAGGATCGAGGATCGCAAGAAGAAGCAGTTAAGAGGCAAAGACATCCCTTTAGTGAGAGTAGCTTGGGGAAGAGCTGCTGGAGGAAGTGTGACCTGGGAATTGGAGAGCAAGATGCGAGATTCGTATCCGGAATTGTTCTTGTCAAGTACATTTTCGAGGATGGAAATATTTTAAGTGGGGGAGAGTTGTAACACCCATTTAATTATTTAGTCGTGTTGTAATTATTTTGTGTGATTGTTCTTGACATTGTCCTTGTTGAGGGTATATGTGTTAGGGTGGGTGTGAGAATTGGTGGAATGAATTAAGTTAAATCATGCCTTAGGACAACATGATAATAATGATAATATGTATAAGGAGACATTTTATTAATACTCATATTATTATTATTATTATTATTATTATTATGGTTATTGTTGCGGTGAGAATCGGATATCAAGCTATTAATTAACTTGAATCACAAATCATGAAGTTCACCATCGAGCTTTGATTTATCCAAAGGAAATGGTAAAGATCGAAGAAAACCCTAAGTGCGATATGTAACAACAAAGCTAAGAGATCTAAAGTTCGGGGGTTGGTTATACTTAAGAAAGGTGCTAACATCCTAAGTATCTGTAGTACTCTACAGGAACCTCTTGTTAGTATTTGTGTTATGTTATTGTTTGCTTGCTAAGGGAAATATGCTACGGTAAAGACCTAGGGTATGTGCACTAAGTATGCTTGCCAAGACGTCGCATATCGTGCCTACGTATCCTGACTAGGATGGAATCAGAGCATTCGTAGTTCACCTCACTAGGGATGAGGAAATCTTAACTGTGATCAAGGTTCCAAAGGGAAGTAAGTGTTCATAACCATGACACTTACATGGAGTGCGGCGACTCCAATCCTAAGGCTAGGTTAAAGGGAAGGAAGTGTCCATGGCAAGACACTTACATAGAATACGGTGACTCTAATCCTAAGGCTAGGATGAAAGGGAAAGTAAGTGTTCATAACCATGACACTTACATATAGTATGGCGACTCTAATCCTAAGGCTAGGATAAAGGGTAAGACTCTAACAAAGTCTCAAGGGAATGGTGGACAAGGTTATCCTAAATATGGCATGGCAGTCAACGGGAGTGATCCTTTCCTTTGGAATCATAGGCAATTAATACGAGGAAGTAGGATCAAGTAGGATAACTAGTATGACAAAAATGCATGAATTAGACGAATAAAGATGATCACAAAACATGAGCAAGAGACAGTCAATTTCAGAATCATAAGATCAACAAATACAACATAGTCTTCAAATGAAATAACCTAAATCACAAGTCAACAATGTTAAGAGTCAAAGAAGTCAATAGCAATTAATTAACAAAAATGAAATCTAAAAAAATCAAAGATTAAAATCTAAACAATTACATTTTAGATTAAATAAGAAAAATATTTTCACAAAAATAACTAAAAAATGTTTTTTTGAGATTTTTAAAATTAATAACTAATTTAAAATTTTAAAGTTACTAAACTAAAAACTTAAAATTAGTAACTAAAACTAAAAAAAAGAAAACTAAATAAAAGCCTAAAAAATTACTAAATCTAAAAAAGAAAAAGGTTAAGGACAATAATTCTAAAAAAAACAAATGACAATAGTATATTGGGCTTAAAACAAATAAGAATAATGTGAAGCCCAAGTCCTAGCAAGCCAACCTGGGTCGGATCCCCTTGGCTGACCCGGTTCGTTTACTAATCATGGGAAGGAAAGGAAAACATGAAGAAAAACAATACACGGCCGCGTATTTCACAAAGTGAAAACAAACTCCAGATGTAACATGGAACAAACACGTCTTCTATCTTCCCCAAAACTCACAACTCAAACACTGATCCGTCTTCTCCTTCTTCACTCACGAATTACTGCTTTTTGTTTCTCGCTCGCACGGGTTCTCTTTCTCCTTCGCAATATGTTCTTGTCTCTGCTTTCACTTCATTTGCGGTGGCATCGTGGAGTGTCGAAGGCAGTCGGTAGTTTGGAGGTGAGTTTGGAATGAGAAATTGTAAGATGTGGAAAGATGGTGAATGTGGGTATTGCGATTGGGAGATAAGGGGGGTGCCACGAGTTTCTTTGCTGTTGGTTTTTCATAGAGAGCTTATACTCCTCTTTAAATGGGTGGTTTTATGCAGACGGAACAAAGGAGGTTTGGTGAGTTAAGACGAACATTTGAAGGATAATGTTCAGGTGCTGTGATGAAGGGGGATTTTTGTGAGGTTTAAGTTGAGTGAGGAAAGTGGCGATGAAGCCAGAACACGGTTGGTGGTGATTATGTTTGATGGAGTTGAGATAAGATGCAGAAGGTTTGTGAGGGGGACATTAGGATTAAAGGTTTTTCTTTGCTGCTAAAACAAAGATTGGAAGAGCTCCCTCCCTTCAGGTCATTTTACCGCTCTCCTTCTTAATGTCCTTTTTCTTTCTTCTATTGGACTCTCTCTCTCTTTTTGAAATTTCTTGCTATTATTCTTTAGACAATTTCATGGCAGAATTTGTCAGTTGTGTTTGGTCTGTTATCCGCGGGTGCTTTGATGGTGTTGGTGTTTTCATTGTGCGCAGGGTTTTGGATTGTTGTGTAGGTTGCAGACATAGTACGGATTGGAGCAGGAAGGTCGCAGGTTGTTGGAGGGTAGCAGAGTTTGGCGTTTTGTTGAGCAGTTTTGCAGCTAGCAGTTTTGTTTCGTGTTATGGCTGGTACAAACTGCATAATGATGGAGCAGGATGTAGCCTTGGATTTTAACAAGTCAAGTATTGAATTATTTCTCTCTTTTTTTGTATTTTTGTAATTAATGATGGGCTTTTGTGAGAGATATAGAAATGGGCTTGTTAATGTGAACTTTGGACTCTTTTTGGCAATTGTATGATAGACTCTTTGTAAATGGCATTAAGATATGGATAATGGATATTGGTAAAAATGAAATTGGTTTTAAAAAAAGGATAATTGATTTGGTTATTCATTTATGGATATATGGAAAATGGTTTAATGGATGGATAATGGATAATTTGTTGGTGAATTTGGATAATGAAAATGAAATGGGTAAATTAGCAAAAATATGGATATGTGAAAAGGTGATTAAATGGATTAAAATGGTTTAGAAAAGGTTTATGGATAAGTGAATGAAAATAAAAAATGGATATGAATGGGTAAATGGAGTGAAACTTGAATGGGAGGCTTGCACACGAAAACGAACCACTCCTTTCACACCTGCTCACAACTTAACCTGCTATCCTTAGGAGAAACTCAACATAAACGACACTTGTCGATCATAAACACAAGAGGGTGAGAAACCCTAATCTTCCAAAATCCTGATCTAAAATATTTTCAATCAATCCACTGATGAAATCCTAAACAACGACACTCTTATGGAAATTCAGAGAAACTGATGTCGTTTCTTGATAAACCTCTAATAAGAACTGCTCATGACAATTGAAAACCCAACACCTTTGCCTCAAACTTGAGTACAATAACCTAAAGAAACAACCTCTAAATTAATGGAAACCCAACTCAACAAAAATCCTCCGATCCCACGTCTAAAGAACTTAAATGGTGGATGACCTATCCAAAATTCTGATTTACCAACCCTTGAAGTCTCTTGAAACAAACCACAATTCCACAGGTGGGACAAAGCAAAACAAAGCCCGATAATTTGGTTAGCTATGCAGTATGATTGACCTAGAATGATATGCGAAAGATCAAGGAATCTAAGGGTAAAATTTGGGGTATGATAATTATTAATATTGTTATCATTATTAGTATTATTAATATTAGGCTTATTATTATGATTAATATTATTATTGCTAAAATTAAGAAAATAAAGGTAATTAAGAGAAATAAACCAAAAACTAGGAGAGAGTGGTAGAGAAGTTGCAGAAAAACAGTTTTCACGTAAAAGAGAAAGAAAGGGAGAAAGAAGAGAGCTAGGGAAAAGGGTTTTCCACCATTGTTGAAGAGAGGAAGCTTGAATTTCAGGTAAGGGGGGAATGGGATTCTTTAATGGTGATAATAACATGAAAGGGTAGTGAGGGCTCCTTTCCCTCTTAGGATTCTGTACATTTTTCGTCTTCTTGATATATTGCATGATTGTGTGATGGGTGTTGTAAATTAATATTTGAGTAATGTCTGATGTGAATTCATGTTGTGTGCTGATGTTGATTTAGAATTCTTCTAAAAATGTATGTTATTACTGGGGTTACTATGAAATTAGATCTGGAAAAATTATGAGTTTTAAGGGTTAACGAAAGTGGGTTCTAAACTGTAGAAAACTTGAGAAAATAGTAGATTAATGAGGTAGAATTAGGACTTTGAAATTGTACTGAGTTAAAGATAGTTTGGGTCTGAATTAGGAGATGGGAAGTGCTCTAATGGGGAAAAATTCGCACTGATGTGAAATTTGGGATTTTTGGTGACTGGTTGGCCATACGCGTATGATAGGGGGCCATACGCATATGGGGGACACTCCCAAGGAGCATACGCGTAGCATACGCACCCCGTCCCCAGAGCCAGCACGACCCTCTACTGAAGAAGTGTATGGGATGCGTAAGGGGGGAGTGGCCATACGCGTATGGGGCATGGCCATACACATAGGGCAGGTTTTGGAGGAGTTTTGGAAAGAAACCACTCTCTGGTGATACGCGCACGGCCCAAGCCAATACGCGTATGAGGCCTGGGCAGATGAGCCATACGTGTATGATACGCAGGCCTGGGGCGAGGGAAATGAGTCTATACGCGTATGGGCATGGTCATACACGTATGGGCAAGGCTGTGGAGAATTTTTCCGTTTTTGCGATTTCTGTCCCGATTTTGCGTGTAATGCAATTTCTCTTGATCTGTAAGACTAAGATGGTATAGTTGGACATATAGAAAACTAGTAATAACATTAAATAAGATAGAACGTGGGATTTTATGAGAATGTCTGGTTGAGACATGTTGGATGTTTGTGAGCCAAGATTGTCGTGTGTGGATGGTCTTGGGTTATGGTTGTAATTCCATGAGGAATTACAGTGAGTATGTGGCTCACGCGGGATCATTTAGGATCGTGAATTATGCTTGAATAATTATTATATTGTGCATAATTGGTGTCATGCATTCACGTCATGTGATGTTGAGATGAGCTAGGTGGGAATCCATGATGGGTGCCTAGTCTCGTCCGGACTCTATGTGGGAGTCAAGTGGAGATAAGTTGTAGTTCAGAGGAACATATACGACTTATTCGGATTTTGACAGGAATTGGGTTCTAGGGTGAACTGTATGAGATTGTGATGGTACCGCATGCATTGTGTTGTGTCAGTTGAGTCGCATTGCATATGTATATGATTGAATGTGGGCTGATTATGACAAATGATGGTGTGGCACTGGTATGTGTGTTGTAATTGTATGATTGGTGTGTTTTGTGAATTAACTACTCCTTAGCATGTGATTTTCACCGTGTATTATTGAACGTAGTTCTCACCCCTTTTCTGTTGTGGTATCTGTGCTCCTTGGGGAGTACAGATGATCAGGTACCTGAGTAGTGCTTGGAGCACGTGTTGCTATTTTATCGAGTCTTAGGAGTCGCTCTGATACGTAACACGGGAAGGATGGGGATTTCGCATTCACTTTATATTATTTGACATTGTATTTGTTACGTATCTGGTTTTGATTAATGTTGTTGAACCACCTATTCTGTGGAGATTTGATGTAATTTGAGTTTTAATGTTAACCCATTTGAATTAATTATGTTGTTAATCAAATTATTTGTTTTTATTAATGAATAAGATATGAAGTAATCTGATAGTTCATGATGATGTTTTGTTGAATGTGACATCCTACGTGTGTAACTCTGATTAATTTCTGCAATTATTTTTCGTATTTTCAGTTATTATACAAATGGGTAGAGTAGGGTGTTACAGATATAGCGGTATAATTAGAGATAATAGCGGCAAGTGGATAACTGAGTTTTCCAAGAAATTAGGAATTTGTGACGTGTTAGTTGCTGAGTTATGGGGAGTCCTGGAAGTTTAATTATTGCTAAGAGAATAGGTGTGATTGTCGTTGAAGTAAACATCAATTCAATTGGAGTACTTAATGGGATAAATAATATCAATAAGGAGAACCCCATAGGAATAGCCTTGTTGAGAAAAATCAAAAAATACATTGATATGAGTTTGAACGTTCTGGTCTGACGTTTCTTTAGGGAAGAGACCTTCTGTGCAGATGCTCTTTGTGAGATTTTGAATCAAACTCTAGTTAAGCATGTCGTCGAAGTCTGCTCACATGTTGTTGTCCAAGACATACATGCTGTAGTCGAATTGTGTTCTAGTATGTAGCTGTCGTATTGGGCCTTGTGTTAAGGATCCAATTGTTTAAGTTAGCTTGTACCCTAAGTTAGCTTGTAATGGTTCATTGTTAAAAAGCCCATTAGTTTAGTATGTTAGGTTTTATTATAAATAGCATACTAATCTCTCATCATAAGTGTGGTGTGGCAAATCCTAATTAGGGTGAGAGGGTTATTTGTTATTCTTGAGTACTTGTAATATGATTGATAGAGAAAGGAAAGAATAGTAGTTATAACCAATCCTTGTTGTTTTTCCTTGTTAACCCTAACCCTTGTGTGTTTCTTGCCTATAAAGAAACTAAGTATATTTTTTAAGGCATCCTAATTCACAACAAATTGGTGCGGTGAGCATGGAGGAAGATGCCTTCAACAAAGTATAAGATTGAAAAGTTCACCAGAGTTAACAACTTCGGTCTGTGGCACTTGAAGATGAAATCCCTACTGGTTCAGCAGGGTTGTTTGGAAGCGTTGAAGGGAGAGGCAGCCATGGACGCTGTGTTAATGGAAAAAGAAAAGACGACCATGAAAGAGAAAGCCCACAACGCAATATTGTTGAGCATTGGTGATAAGGTTCTTTAACATGTATCAAAGGAGACTACAGCATCGGGGTTATGGTTGAAACATGAAATTTTGTACATGACCAAATCTCTGGTGAATCGACTCTACCTGAAGCAACACTTCAGAAGGTTGTTGCCTTATCAACCCCTGAAGTGGAATATATCACCCTAACTGAAGCTGTGAATGAAGCATTGTGGCTTGAAGGTTTTGCAAATGAGCTGAAACTTCAAGGTCAAGTTGTCACTATTAAATGTGATAGTCAAAGTGCAATACACGTGTCAAAGAATTCAGCCTATCATGAGCGAACCAAGCACATTGATGTGAGTCTGCATTTCGTCAGAGGGGTAATCGAGCGTGGAGAAGTCCAAGTGCTGAAGGTTTCAACAAATCATAATGCTACTGATATGATCACCAAGACGTTGCCCAGTTGCAAGTTTTTCCACTGTATGCAGTTGATAAAGCTGTATGAAGAAAACTAGTTTGTTTCTTGATGTTATAGAGTTAGATCCAATGTGGAGATTTGTGAGATTTTGGATCGAACTCTAGTTAAGCATGTCGTCGAAGTCTGCTCACATGCTGTTGTCCAAGACCTACATGCTGTAGTCGAATTGTGTTCTAGAATGTAGCTGTCGGATTGGGCCTTGTGTTAAGGATCCAATTGTTTAAGTTAGCTTGTACCCTAAGTTAGCTTGTAATGGGTAATTGTTAAAAAGCCCATTAGTTTAGTATGTTAGGTTTTATTATAAATAGCATACTAGTCTCTCATCTTAAGTGTGGCGTGGCAAATCCTAATTAGGGTGAGAGAGTTATTTGTTATTCTTGAGTACTTGTAATCTGATTGATAGAGAAAGGAAATAATAGCAGTTATAATCAATCCTTGTTGTTTTTCCTTGTTTTGCCTTGTTAACTTTAACCCTTGTGTGTTTCTTGCCTATAAAGAAAGACCGAGTATATTTTATTTTAAGACATCCTAATTCACAACACTCTTGCTAAGAAAAGTCTAAAGATTAATGAAGATTTTTGTTTCTTTGATTCTTGTCATAATTAGATGAAGAATCTTGTGGATGCTGATTTGGTGGAAACTTCGGTCCCTCGGATTGTTGTGGTGTAGTTTCTTTGTTTTAGGCGTTAAGCCCTCTTTGTATAAAAAAAAAGTTAAAAATAACGATTTTATTAATTCAATCCACAAAATAAAAATTTGTAGAGTAAATCAACTTTGCAATTTTTTAAAATAATATTTAATTATTTGATAATTAACTTTTAAGAAATATAAATAAATATTGATTGTTAGATTATTTAAGTATAGATTTTAAATTTATGAGTTTTTTTTTATCATTGTCATATTTTAATAATATTCAATTATTGGATTAATAAAAGAATATTTATAATAAATTATTAAATAAAATAACTCATCTCAAAATTATTTCTAAAATTAACGTAATAATATTATTTTTTCTGTCAATACCACGCACAATGATAAAAAAAAAAAAAGAATAAAATAACTCGCACCAAAACTATACCAACCAGCAATTAAAATAAAGTTTAGTCTCAAATCAATAATCTCTATTAAAAGAAGCAGCAGAAGCTACATGAGTAGATGATGCAAGCATGAAGAAGATGCAGCCATGCATGGTACAGCCATATGAAGAGCATCATGCAAATTAAACATGTACTAGTAAAAGACTCGTGCGTCCGCACGGGCGCGCGCGTTGTCGCGCGTTATTAGTTAATTAATCTTAAAGAAGTGTTTTTATTGTTTGTTTAGATCTGTGTTATAATTTCTTTTTATGAACGACAATTCAAATGGACACTGAGAGAAAATTTTATGTTTTTTTTCGGTCTGAATCTAACTGATAGTGTCCCGTGATATAATTTCATTTCATGAGCAACAATTCAAATGCATATTGAGAACAATATTTATGCATGTTTTTTTCCTGAATCTAATTGATAGTGTCCGTGTTATAATTTAATTCCAAGAACAATTCAAATGCACATTTGAGAGTAATAGTTATGCATGTATATGAAACGATATCTTTAATTTAGGTAATGAATAATAATCCTATAAACTTCATTTATTAGAATAATTATACAAAGAGTGTTTCTTAATGCACCACCCAAGTTTCTTAGGCACCATGTGAAATTATTTTTTTGCCCCCTAATTCCGGATGTGCACATCCGGACGCACCGGAACCTTAAAAATTAAGAACTTTTACCGGATGTACATATCCGGGTCTGTATATCCGGACAATATTCTGAAATATTTAAAGCTGCATGATCACTCCCCCCTTCCCATAATCAACCTTCTTCTTCCACACTCACTCAAAAAACCCTATTTCATCAATCCCATTTCTCACTCAAAAAGTTCAAATTTTTGGTGCAACAAATCAAAGGGAGCAAGGAAACACTGAATTTCAGGTAAACATTAAACTTCATCCACTACATTGCTCACATTATCAATCTACATTTTTTGGAAAATAAGTTACGCTACTTCCGGATGTGCACATCCGGAACAAATTGAGCATGAACATTTCCGGATGTGCAGATCCGGAAACATGGCTGGAGCCAATTAATTTAAGTTTTTAGCATTTTTGAATAAATCTTATTTATACATATTAATGGTTCTATTCTTGTTTATAAATAGAGATGGTGCATCCCGATAACATGGCAAAAGAATTAGTTGCGCCGATTTCCTCGAAAGATGAAGGTATGCTCGTAAAGTCGGTTGATGTCGGCGGTGACTTTAACAATAAGCAAGACTTTGATGATCGTGAAAGCATGATCGCATACATTCGTAGGACGGCTATTGAGCTCGGCTTCGGTGTAAATATCGGGAGATCGGATAATGGGTCGGATAGAAGAAAAGCTTTTGTAATTTTAGGGTGCGAAAGAAGCAGAAAATATCAAGCACCTCTACGGAAGTTAAAGAAAGACGAGACCGGTACTAGAAGATGTGAGTGCCCTTTTAAGATTGGTGGTTACATGTTAGTTTCCAAGAAATGGAGATTTACCGTTCGTTGTGGTATACATAACCACGAAATGTGCTCAAAGCTACAAGGTCATCCAAGTGTATGTCGGCTCAAGGCGAAAGAGAAGACATGTATAGCCGACATGACCTTGAACCTTGTCCAACCGAAGAATATACTTGCGACGTTGAAACGGAAAGAACCCGAAAATGTTGCAAACATAAATCAAGTGTATAACATTCGGTATCAAACGAACAAGGCAATTAGGGGAGATGGGAGTGAGATGCAACAACTGTTGAAAGTGTTGGAGGACAACGTTTACGTGTCTCGGTACAGATATCGCGATGATGGAATTACGGTCCGAGATATTTTTTGGACTCATCCAGATTCCATCAAGGTGTTCAACACGTTCTCGACAGTGCTCATTCTCGATAGCACCTACAAGACAAACAAGTATCGTCTTCCATTGTTTGAGATGGTTGGCGTTACGTCTACGGATAAGACATATGCCGTCGGCTTTGCCTTTTTGGAGTGTGAGAAAGAGGACAAATTATGGATGCATGGACTCATATTCTAAATTCTTCCACAACGGAATTATATGCCGATTCGGTCATTAAATTCCAGAAAGTGTGTGAACGGTACCCCGCTTTGTTGAAATATGTTGAATCCACCATTCTTGATCAAGTGAAAGAAAAGATTGTTTGTGCGTGGACCGATAACGTACGACATCTTGGAAACACTACCACCAATAGAGTTGAGTCGGCACATGCCACTTTGAAGAATTGGTTGGGAAATAGCAAGGGGGATTTATGTCGGGATTGGGACTCCGTGCATCTAATGATCAAAAACCAACACAATGAGATACAAACCACTTTCGGTCGGAGCATCACAGTTTTGGAACATCGGTTTAAAGGTAACTTTCTCTACTCTCGATTGATCGGCAACATGTCTCGGGCGGTCTTGGGCTATGTTTTTCACGAGGCCAACCGAGCCGAAACGGTAGGTTTCGATAGTGCAAAGTGTGGTTGCACTATTGTGAAAACCTACGGTCTTCCTTGTGCTTGTGCCATTGCTAAAAAGTTGAAACTAGGTGACCCAATACAAATTGACGAAGTTTGCCCTCATTGGATGAGACTTAGTTTTGATGATGATGCTTGTAAGGAAGGAGATAAACCCGATATCTCTATTTTGGCCGAATTGGAAGCGATTCAAAAGAGATTTTCGAAGGCCGACGACAATATGAAGCTACACCTCAAAGAAGAGTTGAGGAAGATTGCCTTCCCCGAAACAACCGCAATGATACCTCCGTCTCAACCGGTTAAGACAAAGGGTGCTCCGAAGAAGTTGAAGCCTACACCAAATGACAACTCAACAACTCGGTATCCTTCGTATTATGAGCACGTTGACCAAATCTTTCCGGAGTCTCCGACTCCTAAATCTCTACGAAGTGTCGTGAAAGGAGCTCGCATTTCCAAACCGGCTCCGACACCGATTCCACGAGATGCGACTCCGACTCCAACTACATGTATGATTTCCTTTATTGACGAGATGCCGGTTTTTATGCACAAGCATATCGACGGTATAATCGATGTTGTAGGGGATGGTAACTGCGGTTACCGAGCCGTGTCGGCTATACTCGGTAAAGGAGAGGAAGGCCATGCACTTGTACGTCATCAACTTATCCTAGAGTTGGAGACGCATAAAGAAGCATACTTACGTCTCTATGGAAATCAAGAAAATTACAACAAGGTTCACGAGTCACTTGTTCCGTGGTTGAGTGGTCCGGCACCGGTATCGAAATGGATGAGCTTCCCCGAGATGGGTCATCTTATAGCATGCGCCTACGATATGGTGTGTATCGACTTGACGAGATACGGATTTTCGGAAACCTTTTTCCCACTACACACCGCACCTCCGTCGAATCCAAATGATCGTATCATGTGTATCGGATGGCTTGCGAAATCAAGACATTTCGTACAAGTTATCTTGAAACCCGGATGCCCGATACCACCTAAATCACCGCAATGGGCGACGCATGCAACCGCAATTGCCGAGTCTTGGCCGGATAATTTAGTCGAAAGGCAGCTTGAATTCGAAAGATTGCACGCAATTGAAAAGGCATCAAATGCGGAAAAATCGAAAGTTCTAGCTCCAATAGATTTAGACGGAGAATTTTGCTTTAACTCTTTTGTATAAGCATACGACACAATGTACATTATTGAAGTGAAATATATTGTATTTTTATCCATAAGTCTTTTTAATACACTTACGAATTTTATTGCACTGCATAAGCTGCTCAATTCTGGTTTAAAATTGTATCAGTAAAACATTCTGATTTGCAGATCCGGACAACTTCCGGATGTGCACATCCGGAAATAATATTGGTAGGGTTTGCCCGGATCTGCACATCCGGAACGAACTTGGGCAGAAATTACTTTACCCTAACTTTTCTATAAATTAGGGGTTTCATTTGATATCTTTCACAAAACCTCAAAATGTCTCAATTGTATCAAATCAAATTCTGTTGGTATGCCGCAAGTGTCTCCTTCACTGACGACAAAACACGCGGTCAAAAGTTTACGATAACGAGAGACATCCCCCTCGACCAAATCATTGACGGAGACAAACGGAAGGTTGTGAAGCTTCAGTATCGTTCACCTTCGGTTGACAACGAAGGGAACATCGCTTACATCCTTGTTGAGCTCAAGAACCAAGACGATGTTAGAGCGATGTGGCAAACTTATTTGGGTTACGAGGAACAATTCCCGATCGAGTTCGAGGCGACCGTCAAAATCCGAAGAACGGTCGGTGACATCTTAGAGATATGCAAGCGTCCACCGGGCTATTGATCTTGTAATATTTAAATTTCTGTCGATCCCATGCCGATTTTCTCAATGTAATCCCGATTTTATTTTATGAATGTGAGAAACATTTCTGGTTTTGGTGTTCTGCTTCAGCATTTGTTCCGGATTTGCAAATAAGATCTTTTACCGGATGTGCACATCCGGGAAAAAATGTAAATTTTAAAAAAATTGGTGCGTCCGGATGTGCACATCCGGAATCAAGGGGCAAAACCGAAAATTCAGTTGGTGCCTAAGAAACAAGGGTAGTGTAATAAGAAATACTCTTATACAAATGTGTATTGATTTTTTACTTTTTGCCACTGTAATAATTTAAAAATGCAAGGGTAAATTAAAGAGTATTTTTTTCATTCAATTTTAATAGATATATAGTTGAGACTAAGACAAATTTCACTAATTTGTGTTTTCTTTAACACTTTCTTTCTATGTTGATTTTTACTGGATGAAACCACTACATGACAGTAATTTTGTATGTTGATTTTCTTTTAACAGTTTGGACAAATTTTTAATAGATATATAGTTGAGACTATGACAAATTTTTGCCATGTTGATTTTCTTTAACACTTGTGAACTGTGCTAGAAGCAATTTTGTATTATGAAAACAAATGAAACTACATATTTATTAATTATAAAGTGAGCTTGAAGATAAATCCACTACATGACAGTAAGTCAACAAAACTTATATCATTACCATTATTCAATATACACATATTCATATTAAATACTTTGTATCTATGTTTTCTTAGTACGGAAAAATTAAAGCATAATGTTGATTGTAAATAGTTTATATCCTCTTGGGTAAACAGCATCTTCATTGGTGTAGCGGCAAAATCGTGAGTATAAGCTATTGATTAACTTAACTCGAAAAGCAAGAGTCGCCACCGCACTTTTATTTTATCCAAAAAGGAAAGGAAAAAGAGCGAACAAAACCTACACAAGCTCTACAATGAGAACAAGTGAAGAGAGTCCGGGTTCGGGGGGGTGGTTACGCAATGGGAAGGTGTTAGCACCCAAAACGTCTATAGTACTCTATAGGAGCCCTTTGAAATATCTACCGCTTTTGGTCTGAAAAAGTTTGCTTGAAAAGTGATTGAGGAGATGAGAAAAGAAATTGTTTTTATGATTTTTGTGTTTGGAGAGACTTGTCGTCTCATGCCTACGTACCCACGATGTGCAATGTAGGATCAAAACCCCGTAGTTCGTGGTACAAAGAGTGAAAATTTGTTTGTTTTGGTTGATTTTAAAATGTAAAGACAAGTCGTCATTTCTAAGAGAATAATTCCGCTTAAAGAAATGAATCATGTCTAAACTTATGAAAAAAGTTAAAGGAAAAAGTGCACGAGGGCACAAAAAAGAGTGATGAGTTTGATGTTTTTTAAGTATTTTGAAAAAGGTGTCAATATGCTTATGTAGTTTAGCATTTGATTAAGAAATGAAAGGAAAAGAGTAAAATCACTTGACAAAGTCAAGATTTGTTTATGAAAGCGGTGAAAGTTTGAAATCAAGAAGGTTTTGAAAAAGAGAGAGAGAGTTTTGAAAATTAAAGAATGGGGAGGAGAAGAAGAGACTATCCTAAAGCATAAAAGAAAAGCTAAGGAAGAGAATAGCCTAACCACACAAGTATGCTTCCAAGTCTTCGAACCATAATTCCAAAGCAAAGGGAGGAATGTCCTAAGTTCTAAGTCCAAGGTTCCAAGAATTGCATTGGATGTCCAAGGTCTAAGTCCAAGGTTTCAAGAATAGCATTGAAGTCCAAGGTCTAGGTGCAAAACTCCATGTCCATTGCAAAGGATAGTAACCATAGTCCAAGATTAGAAGCACAAGTTTTTTTTAGAGGTTTTAGCCTTTATTAATGTTTTTTGGTCCAATTGGACAAAGTGAAAAAAGGCATAAGCATAAACATGTGTCCAACGGACAAAGGAAAAATTGCAGAAGCATAAACATATGTCCAACGGACAAAGGAAAAAAATTGCGGAAGCATAAACATGATATGAAATGATAAAAATGAAGCATAAAAGTAAAAGAAATAGGGTGCGAGAAGTAATTGTAAAGAAATTAGTACAAGAGTAAATGTTAGTAAGTTAGTAATTAGTAGTTAAAGTTAGTGATCAATTATAGTTAGATACTTGCACTTAGGTCAAGATTAATGAGAACTCATTAGAGGATTGATAAGACCAAAGCCTCCTAACAACAAGTTCCATAAGTTTTGAACCAAAAGACAAATAATCCACTATTTTTGATATTTATTCCGAGGCGGGACAAATTTTGGTCTATGTTAAGCGCACGCCGAGTAATTTGTTCGAGCAATTACCCTACGAATGAGGCCGGCCATGAAATGTATGTGTTAATGCACGTGAGATAAACGATATAGGGATCGTTATCCTAAAGCGGTGCCACACGAAAAGAAAAGGTGGAAATGATCTCGTCTCGATCGAAATTCAACAAAGAAATTTCAAGATCACTTCGACTTTCATCGATCAAAAAGAAAATAGATGAAAAAAAGTGGATCTAAAAATTATGATCCACACACAATAAAAAATGCCAAAATAGAATAAGAAAAATCAAATGAAAAATAAACTAAAATATTTTTGTAAGAGTTTTTTTTGAAAATGTCTTGGATTAAAATCATAAAAAGGAAATAAAGTCTAACTTATAAAAGTCACTAAAAAAAAGGAAATGAAAAGAAAAAGTCAGAAAGTGAAAATATATCTTCTTCTTCTTCAAGTAGCCACGCGGATACTATTCATCATCACCATGCTTGCAATTTGGAGTTCCGTCGGATCGGAGCGGCGGGATGCGAAATTCATACGGTTTCGATCGGAATCGCGAGAGGAATCCAGATATACGGAAGATCTCAATTGGAATTAACTGTGCAATGTGAATTTTAGATCCGAATTTTCGTCGGAAAAAGCTCCGGTACCTTCAAAAATGGTGAGAAATCCAACAAACTTCTTCTCTTTTCTTTCTGAAACGGGAACGAATTGTGTTTATTGTTGATGTTGATGCTGTTGATTTTGATGCGTGAAATTATTGTTGAAGTTTTGATGAAGAGTTGTTGGAGTTATGCGATGAGAAATTGGAGAAGATTATGCGTACTCTTGCTGCGGCTGGAATGATGTTCTTGTTGAATTGTGGAAATGATTTACAGGTTATGAATTGTTTACGGTTTGTGATGAATTGAAAGATGGAAAATAAAGGTGAAAGATGGTTGAAGCTTCGAAGGATTTTTCTGCAGTATATTTTTGGCTATCAAAGCTTGGATTTAGAGTGAAGCAAGGCTTGTATTTATAGAGGAATTGGGTGAGTTTTGGTTGAAAGTTTAATTGCCGTTTTGTAATAATTTTCCGCGTTTTGGTTTCGTTGCAGTGTGTGTGTTGTGGTTGGCTTGATGAAGCTTGTATTGTTTGTATGAAGGCTCGTGGATGCGTGGCTGTTGGACTGGCTTGGAAGGGTGGCTGGGATTTACACGGCTGGGGAAATGTTGACGTGAAGGCTTGGCGTTGGCGTGAGCGTTTGAGGGCGTGATGAGAGGCTAGGATGGTGTGAAGCTCATTTTATGCGTATGGCTTGGCTAGTGTATTTGTGTATCAGCTTTTTTCTTTTTATTACCTTTTTCCAAACATTATACTAATGGCCTTTGAATTATGAAGTGTGCTGGTAGTAGCTTCTTTTTTTTTTCTAGTGTATTGGGCTTTGAGAAACAATGAAAATGTATGGATCTTTGGAATATGATTTATGAATAGATAATGACAATGAATAAAAGAAAAAGAAATTGGATATAAAATGGATAAAAATTGGATAGGAAAAAAAATTTCAAAATGGATATTGAATTAAGTTGGATTAAAAAAATGGTTATTGAAAAATGGAAAATGGATACAAATAAAAGAAAAGGATATTGGTTTTTTTTTTGATAGAAATGAAATTATGGATAATGACTAAAAAAAAAGTGGATTTAAAAAAATGGATTTTGAATGGATATAAATGGTTTGATAACAAAATGGTTAATAGAAATGGTTTAAGGAATGGATACTTGAATTTGGATACTTGAAATGTGAAATGATAAATGTGGATATTTGGTTTAGGAAATGGATTAGGGAAAAAATGGTTTTGGTAGTAAAATAAAAGGATATGGATAAATTGGTTAAAAAATGTGAAAAATGATTTATGAAGTGGATCATGGATGGCAAGTCTCTTTTTTTTTTAGCCCAAAATCAATCTTGATGCAAGCCTCTGATAAAGTGCACACAACTACCACTGAACAAGCCACAACTGAACAACAGCCATTTGAATCTAACTTTCTGAACCCAAAACTCATATGAACCACTGCTTGATAAACTGAAGAATCTCAGCACAATACATCTTGCTTTTGAACAAACACCTGTGACTTGAAACCACTTCGTTGTCTTTGACAAACCTGCACAACACACAGAGAGAAACAAGCAAACAACATCATATTTTTTTGTATTTTTGGTTAGAGGTTAGATAAACAGAAACAAGTAAACAACAGAGAATCACACAGGTGCTCAGGAGGGACACAAACTGTGATCTTGCTTGTGGTTATGATATGCAAATGAAAAGAGCAAAATCTTAGGGGTAAAAATTAGGGTCTTACAATTGGCATTAGAAGCAACATATCCATTGGCATTAAAAGCATCATACGATCATTTGAGCAGCATAATGTCACAGTTAGAGAATTTGAGCGGCAAACTCCATCTCCATTGGCATTAGAAGCAGCATATCCATCATATCTAGCTTAAAAGAATTGGCATTCTGCTTCTGTAATTTCCAAGAGTCGGGGATCAAACAGTCCTTGCATCCAGCTTGAAAATGTGGGAACTCGTGTAAGAAACATTGGTAATGAGAAAATACCTTTTCAAAATAAGTTGACGGTGGAAGAATTATGCCTCTACCACTACCACTACCACTACCACTACTACCACTACCACTACTACCACTACTACCACTACCTACCACCACTACCTATACTACCACTACTACTACTACTACTACCACTACTACCACTACCACTACTACTACTACCACCACTACTACTACCACCACTACTACCACTACCACCACCACTACCACCACCACTACCACTACCACTACTACTACCACCACTACCACTACCACTACCACCACTACCACGACTACTACTACCACCACTACTACCACTACCACTACCACTACCACTACCACTACCACTACCACGACTACTACTACCACCACCACTACTACTACTACTACTACTACTACTACTACTAAACGAAAGAGGTGCGATCGCGAGACAGGGAGAGATATTAATCGCGGTGAGAACGTCCATGTTTTGGAAGAGAAAAGGCATACTACTACTACTACTACTACTACTAAACGAAAGAGGTGCGATCGCTAGACAGGGAGAGATATTAATCGCGGTGAGAACGTCCATGTTTTGGAAGAGAAAAGGCATACTACTACTACTACTACTACTACTACTAAACGAAAGAGGTGCGATCGCGAGACAGGGAGAGATATTAATCGCGGTGAGAACGTCCATGTTTTGGAAGAGAAAAGGCATTCTTCTGAAAAACTTGTTTTGATTCCATTACCTAGCCGTGTGTGTTTTCTTCTGGTTTAGGTCTTACTTGTGTTTCTTTGGCTAGGTCAGATCTGACCCAGTTCAGTGGCCTTTTTATTCTTTTTTTGGAGCTCCCTATGTGGGCTTCACCCTTTCTGTCAAAACCTGAACCCATAGCCCTTTCTTGTTTTATATTTTAATTTCATTTTAGAAACCTTTCTTAATTTTGTTAAAAAAAATATCTTTTGATTTATTATATTTCTTTTTGGAATTTTCTTTTAGTTTTGTCTTAAAAATATATTTCATTTTAGAAATTGTTTCTTTAATTTTGAATATAATCTTTAATTTTGTTCTAGAAAATTATTTCTTTAATTTTAGAAGATAATCTTTTAATTTTGTTTTAGGTTAATCTTTTTTCTACTTTAAGTTGTGTTTAGATTTTTAAATATTTAGATTTATTAGTTTTTTATTTCTTTTTATTTATGGTTTAAAATTTTATTTTTAGTTAATTCATAAATTAATCTTGACAATCCTCGATTTCATTTTAGTTTAATTCTTGATGTTTATTTTTGAATTTAATTCTTGATGTATTTGTGACGCAGTTGTTCTGATTAAATGTTGATAAAACCTTTTGTTTAATTTTTTGAATTTAATTCAGAAACTTTTGATTAATTTTGATTAGGATAATACTTGATGGCCTTTGATTAAATATCGATGATTAATTCTTATGAAATTCTTTATGTCTTGGCTGTGATTAAGTCCTGATTTTGATCCCTGGTATTGCTCTTGTTAAATCTTGATTTCTTGTCTTTTGCTTGATCCTTGACATACTTTTGTGTTTCATGTGTATATATCTTGATTACTTGCTAATTTGTATATTCAGATGTTCCTTTAGGATCTCCTATCTCAACTTAATTTTTTATTAAGCTCGAGGTAGGATAGATTTCGGTTCCTAATATGTGCATGACAACATTAGGATATAATTTCATCCCTTGCTCCTTGTTGTTGCTTCCCTAATTCCAAAGGAAAGGATTCCCCTGTTGACTGCCATGTCATATTTAGGATAGCCTTGTCCACCATTCCCTTGAGAGTTTGTTAGAATCTTACCTTTGATCCTAGCCTTAGGATTCGAGTCGCCACACTCTACGCAGGTCTACCATGGACACTTCATTCTCGTTTACCCTAGCCTTAAGATTAGAGTCGCCACACTCTTTATACGTGTCTTGCCATAAACATTTCTTTCCCGTTTATCCTAGCCTTAGGATTGGAGTCGTCGCACTCCATGTAAGTGTCTGGTTATGAACTTTTATTTCCCCTTAGAACCTTGACCACAGTCAAGAGTTCCTCACCCGTAGTGAGGTGAACTATGGAGGCTCCGATTCCTCATCCCTAGTCAGAATACGTAGGCACAAGATGCGATGTCTTGGCGAGCTCACTAACAACTAACAACTAACTCCCTTATCTCACGCCGCCCCACGATCGAGACTAGATTACCTTGTTGCAAGGTTCAACCTCCTATATTCAATACACACTTGCCAACCTGTAACCGTCCTTGTAGGAATTAGCTCGTTCTTTTCATTTCTGATGACAGTGGTTCCCCCTTTCTTGGGTACCACATGCACCGGACTTGCCCATGAGCTATCAGATATAGGATAGATAAAACCCACATCTAACAACTTCACCACTTCTTTTCTAACAACTTCTTCCATGGGGGGTTAAGTCTTCTTTGGGTTTGGACAACCAGTTTATGATCATATTCCATGAGAATCTTGTGCATTCAAACTGTAGGACTAATACCTTTCAAATCCTCAATTTCCCATCCAATAGCATTTTTGTATTTTTTAGAACTTGGACGAGTTTTTCCTCTTGGACACTCTTGAGGCTTGAATTTATGATAGCTGGGCATTTTCCTTCAGTGTCGAGGAAGACATATTTGATATTCTCGGGTAGTTGTTTCAACTCCATCCCTTTTTTAGTCTCTTTCGATAACTGAGGTTGCCTTAGATCTTCCCATCGGTGTGGTCTAGATCCTTTCCACTGAGTTTGTGCTTCCATCATGGCTAACACTTCTGACTCTTTATTGTCAACTTTGTGATCACTTTCAAAAATGGACAAACTCAACACTCTTTCCAAAGGTAACTGTGGTGCATTCAGAGGATTCTCATGAGAAATCACTTGATTTATCACCTCTATTGTATGACTAGTGTCAACATCATCTTTGTATTTCATGGTGTTTCGAACATCAATTTTCAATTCCTCATCATAAACTTTCAACGTCATAATACCCTCCTCTATGTCAATCAAACACCTTTCAGTCTCGAAAAAGGGTCTCCCAAGAATGAGAGGAATCTCCTCATCTTCCGGCATCTCTAAAATCACAAAATCCATCGGGAACACAAATTTATCAATCTTCACAAGAACATCCTCAACGACTCCATGAGGTTTCTTCACAGAATGATCAGCAAATTGAAGTGTCATCATAGTATCCTGCACCGTTCCTATCCCCAATTTCTTGTAAAGGGCATGAGACTCGCACTTGCTCCCAAATTAATAAAGACATGATCTATCCCCAAAGGTGTAAGGGATGGTGACGGAACCTCGATCTTTCTTCTGCACCGGAATCTTCATACCCTACAAAATAGCACTACAAGTTTCGGTTAGAATAATCGGATCAGTATTAACGGTTCGCTTCTTTGAGATGATGTCCTTCATGAACTTGGCATAGGTAGGCATTTGCTCAAGTGCCTCCAAGAATGGGAGGTTGATTTCAAGCTTCTTGAACATCTCTAAGAATTTTTCAAAGTTTTTCTCATATTGGCCCTTTTTCTAGTTTCTTGTTGGGAACGGGACCTTCACGACCGGTTTTGGCTCAACGGTTTTCTCTTTCCCCACCTGTTTAGGTCCAACCACTTCTTTATTAACAATTTCATTTCTTTTGATCTCCAAATCTACTTCAACCAGTTGGTCTTCATTTTCAGACTTTTCCTCAGGAACTTTGAGGGCTTTACCACTTCTGGTAGTCACAGTACTAACATTATTATGATCTCTTGGATTTGTTACAGTAGCACTCGGAAGAGCACCTTGTGTAATACCCCATAATTTTTGTGAACATTTTGAATAATATTATTATGATCAACTGGGTTCCGGGGTACTCTGAGCAATTATTGGATAAAGTGATTAGAGTAAATCGACGAACTCGGAAATTTGGTTAGATTAATATTATTTAACTTGGAATTTTATTAATTGGTGCATTTGAGAAAATTTGGATAATTAGTAGTATTGCCAATTAATATTTTCTATGTACATTTTCTTTTCCTTGCCTTATTTGAAAAGTTAGAAAACTTTGAGAAGGAATTGGAAGAGAAAGGAAAAGAGAGGAAAAAGGAAGGAAAGGAAGAGGAAAATTTCACAAGAGCTCAAGGACTAGGATCATCAACCAATCTTCATCTTTACATCTCAGCTTCAACCTCCTCATCTTGTAATCCAGGTGGGTTCTAGCTAGATGCTTTAGAGTAGAATTTTATTGAGTTTAGAGTTAGTTTTGACATTGTTAGAAAATGAGAAATTTTGCACTAAAATCATGTTTTAATGATCCTTATGATTGATACTGGTTACATATGTGTTGTTGTGTATCAAATTAGTAATTTTTCTGGTGTTTAGAAGTGAATTGGAAGGGAAATGGATCAATTTTCGCAGACCCATTATGCAGGAAATTTTCTGGTGTTCACGCTGCCCATACGCGTATCACCCAAGGCAATACGCGTATTGGTCAAGGCAATACGCGTATGGCTGTACAGGAATGTGGGCAATACGCGTATGGGGTTCCATTTTTCTCAGCCATCTGCCCATTTGTGAATTGGTACCCGTAGGGTTTTGGGCATTACGCGTATGAGGTAGGGTAGTACGCGTATTGGGGTTTTAAAAGGAATTTTGGGAAAAAATCAGTCTCTGCCCATACGCGTATGACCTTGGGCAATACGCGTATGGCTGGGCGAGCCAGCTTGGCAATACACGTATGGCTTAGGGCAATACGCGTACGGCCAGGAGGGTGCAGAATTGTGTTATTTCATGATACCATTTTTCGTTGTGTCCATAACTTTTGACTCGTTTACCCGTTTTTAACATTCTTGATATCGTTGGAAAGCTAATAAAGTATACTTTCTTATGAAAATGGTTTTAAGGTTGTTGGCCGATTTAATTAGGTTGGGATTTTTGGAATAGTGTTGTTTTGTCGACTTTTATCGTTTAATGATGGGTAATTGTTGTTGAAATTGTATGCATGTTAAAATACGGAATAGGTAGAGTGAGGAACATTACCATAAGCAATGTCAGAAAAGTATAGAATGAATAGACACTAGTATGGAGCATGCGTGTTAACCGTTTGGTTGTGATAAGGCATAATGGCCTTGTGATTGTCGAATACAATCACGTTTGTGTGTGATCACGTAATCGTAACTGGTTATTTTGCGAGTGCGTTTCATGGGTCTCGAGCTCCTCTGAAACATGTGCACAACTACTTGGCAGGTTTGATTCCCACGTGCAGTACGAATGGCATTCTGAGAGCGTATGCTTGTGACGGTTAATGGCCCGTGTGAAGTGACGGTTCATAACGGTTAATGGCCCGTAGAACCCGAATCCATTCGTATGTCAAGTAGGTTACCAGGATCCATGACTCGGTTCGACTTCTAGACGTAGAAGCGGACGGGAACAGGGGATGCCTTGGTGTGGTTACCGATTAGTGATATTGTGAGTTGATGAACTCATAGCATGTTTCCATATAGTGTGTGTGTACTCAACGTCACTTCCCTTCCCTTTTGACTTGAGTTAGGTCTATTAGAACCTTGTAGAGCAGAGAGGACTCTAAGATAGGGAACTCACTGAGATTTGATGTATCTCACCCCACTGTTGTTGTTTACATCACAGGTACTGCAGGTTCCGCGAAGGGTAAGGATAAGGCCGTGTGATTATCCTTACTTATCTGATGGCTTTGCTTCCGTTGTGGAGTTTTTGAGATCATTAGTGATCTTGTTCTTAGTATTTATCTTTGGAACATCTTGTAGATATACTATGCCGTAGTTTTTTTGTATTAGGGTTTTTGGGCATGTATATGTATAATGTGTTTACTAGGAACTTATTTTATATTTCAGTACCAAACGTATTATTCATGTATAATATATGCTTTGATGTATGTATATATATATATGGGTTTACAGTTGGTATCAGAGCAGGTCGTATCCTCGACCTAGCCATGAAATAGAATAAGTTTTCTTTCCGTTTCATATGCGGCGTGTCGCCATTGGTCTTGTCTGTTATATTTATGGTATTGAGTCTGATCAACTTAATCCTATCTGTATGAAATTCAGGAACATCGCTGACAGGCGCAGAAACAACCGTGGTAGACCGAGAACCACTCCAGTAGGGACTAATCCGCCGGGTGACGAGGGAAATGCTCCTTTATACCAATTTATGCAACAGATGCAGCAACAGCAGAATTAATTTGTGCAACAAATGGGACATCAAATGGCTGGTGGTGTGCATCCTCCAGTGGTGGTACCAGAAGCTGCAGGGGGAACCTTTAGGGATTTCATCCGTATGAATCCTCTGGAATTTCTGGGAGGGTTAGATCCAGTAAAGGCTCATGAATGGATATCAGGTATGGAACGGATTTTCCTAATAGTTCAGTGCAGTGAGGAAAACAAGGTGGTCTTCGCTTCTCATTTGCTGAAGGGTCTTGCCATGAGGTGGTGGGAAAGTGCATAAGCCTTAATGACAATTCAAGAGGTACCAAAGGTATGGGAGCAGTTTAAGATATCTTTTATGGAGAAATATTTTCCAAGTTCCTTGAGGTCTCAGAAGGAATTCGAGTTTCAACAACTGGGGCAAGGTAACTTGACTGTGGCTTCTTATGCGGAAAAGTTCGAGGTTATGGCTGCTTATTCTAGACAAGCCATGTATGCTCCTGATGAGAGGTGGAAGATTGATCAGTTTCTGTTTGGTTTAAGGGCTGAAATTTCACACAGTGTATCTCAGAGAGAATTTACTAGCTATGCTGAATTGTTACGACAATGTTATGTTGTGGAACATAGTTTAAAAAAGGTACAAATGGAAGGAGATTTGAGCAGGGTAACTCAAAGTGACCGTGGAAGATCGAATCAACAGTTTAGGCAAAGGCAACCCTCTTTTAAGGGAAAGCAGGTTTAGAATTCTAGGACCAGCGCACCTCCGGTGTGTCGTACCTGTGGTCAGAATCATTATGGACGGTGTGGTATCGAAGGTGTGAGGTGTTATCAGTGCCAGAAAGTGGGCCACTTGGCGAGAGATTGTCCTCAGAGTAGGAATCAAGCACAAGGGAGGACTACCGGGCGAGTTTACACGATGGATGCAAGGAAAGCAAAGAGTGACAATTCCTTGATTGCTGGTACGTGTTTTGTAAATGGACATCCTTGTTTTGTTTTTTTTTATTGTGGGGTAACGCATTCTTTTGTGTCCACGCGTTGCGTGAAGCGACTTGGGTTGCAAGCTATTCCTTTGTTTCCTCCTATGGTGGTTACTACTGCCATGGATGAGATTGTAGAGACACCGTTGATGTGTGAAAATTGTGTATTATCGGTGAATGAAAGAGTTTTCCAGATTGATCTTATTTGTTTGCCACTTAAGAAAGTGGATGTTGTTCTGGGAATGGATTGGCTTTCTGCTAATTCGGTGTTTATTGGGTGTGAGGAAAAACTGATCATTATTCTGTTTGCCGAGGCCACTTCGAAGGATGTGTTAACTACTATCTTAGAAGGTACGGTTGGAATGATTAATTTCTTGTTTGAGGAAGAAAAGTCTGTTCTTTTGATTCTTACTAAGGAGGAGAGTAATAACATCCCAGTTTTGAGTATTTCGGTAGTTTGTGACTTTCTTGAAGTTTTCCCCGAGGATATCACTTCTCTTCCTCCGGAGCGGGAAGTGGAATTCTCTATTGACCTGATATCGGGAACGGATCCAATATCCGTTTCTCCGTATCGGATGGCACCACTTGAATTAATAGAATTAAAGGACCAATTGGAAGAATTGTTGGCTAAGCATTTTGTTCGACCCAGTGTTTCACCCTGGGGAGCTCCAGTGTTATTGGTAAAGAAAAAGGATGGTGGAATGCGATTGTGTATCGATTACCGTCAATTGAATAAGGTCACCATCAAGAATAAATACCCATTACCAAGGATAGACGACCTGTTAGATCAATTGAAAGGAGCATGTGTGTTCCCGAAGATTGATATACGGTCGGGTTATCATCAGATTCGTGTGAAGAGTTCCGATGTACCAAAGACTGCGTTTAGAACCCGTTATGGTCATTATGAATTTTTGGTGATGCCTTTCGGTGTGACGAATGCTCCAGCAGTTTTCATGGATTATATGAATCAGATATTCCAACCTTACTTGGACCAATTTGTGGTGATTTTCATTGACGACATTCTTATTTATTCTCGTGATCCTCAAGAGCACGGAGAACACCTAAGAATTGTTTTATCCATCTTACAAGAGAAACAACTTTTTGCTAAGTTAAGTAAGTGTGAGTTTTGGATGTCTGAGGTTAATTTTCTCGGTCACGTCATATCCCAGGGAGGAGTAGCGGTCGATCCATCAAAATTTGAAGCAATGATTAATTGGAAGAGACCGAAGAATGCTTCTGAAGTTAGAAGTTTCTTGGGATTGGCAGGGTACTACAGAAGGTTTATCAAGGGGTTTTCGCAGTTGGCTTTACCATTGACAAGACTTACTCGGAAGGATTATTCATATGAGTGGGATTCGGCTTGTGAAAGAAGCTTTAGGAGTTTGAAAGAGAGATTGACTACCGCTTCTATTTTGGTTATTCCTGATTCTAGCAAGCCGTATGAAGTATATTGTGATGCATCGAAAAAGGGATTAGGTGGGGTGTTAATGCAAGATGGACATGTAGTGGCTTATGCTTCACGACAGTTGAAAGTCCATGAAGAGAATTACCCAACGCATGATTTAGAATTGGCGGCAGTTGTATTTACCTTGAAAGTGTGGCATCACTATTTGTATGGTGTACGTTTTGAGATGTTTAGCGATCACAAAAGCTTAAAGTACTTATTTGATCAAAAAGAGTTGAACATGCGTCAGAGGAGATGGATGGAATATTTGAAGGATTATGACTTGGAGTTAAAATACCATCCGGGTAAAGCAAATAAGGTGGCGGATGCATTGAGTAGGAAGGTGTTGCATAATGCCGAGTTGATGATGTTAGAGTATACCTTAATGGAAAAGTTTAGAGATCTAAATCTTCAATTTAACTGGACTCCAAATTGTGTAGTCATGGGGAATTTGAATGTCTCTTCTACTCTTAGGAAAGAAATCCAGCAAGAGCAAGGGTTAGACGAGAAGTTACTGGAAGTGTTACTACAACCGGGTTTTGTGCGAGCTACCGACGGAACTATTTTGTTTAACCAAAGGGTTTGTGTTCCGGATAGCACGGAGTTAAAACGAAGGATTTTGGAATAAGAGCATAGGGTGCTTTTACTATGCATCCGGGGTCTTCAAAGATGTATCAAGATTTAAAGAGGGACTATTGGTGGCCCGGGATGAAAAAGGATATTGTGGTGTATGTGTCGGAATGTGCAGTGTGCCAACAAGTGAAAATTGAACACCAACGGACGGGTGGCTTGTTGCAACCTTTAGAAATTCCGACGTGGAAATGAGAGAGTATTTCAATGGACTTCGCAGTGGGATTGTCCCGTACGCAGGGTGGTTATGATTCGATTTGGGTAATTGTGGATCGGTTAACGAAATCAGCTCATTTCTTAGCTGTGAAGACTACCTACAAGGCGAGTCATCTCGCAAGGTTGTTCATCTCAGAAATAGTGAGATTGCATGGCATTCCTACTAGTATCGTTTTGGATAGAGATCCAAAGTTTACCTCAAGATTTTGGAGAGCTTTTTAACAAGCCATGGGAACAAGGTTATGTTTGAATACGTCGAATCATCCGCAAACGGACGGTCAGACAGAAAGGACAATACAAACTATGAAGGACATGTTGAGAGCTTGTGTACTTGAAAGTGGAGGGAATTAGATAAAACTTTTGTCGTTGATCGAATTCTCTTATAATAACAATTATCATGCAAGTATTGGTATGGCACCTTATGAGGCGTTATATGGTAGGAAGTGTAGAACGCCATTGTGTTGGACGGAGGTTGGAGATGATAGAATTTTGGGACCCAAGATTATTCACGAGACCACGAAAAAGATTAGAATGATTCGGGAAAAGATTAAACAAGCCCAAGACCGTCAGAAAAGCTATGCGGACAACCGTATGAGACCGTTGGAGTTTGATGAGGGTGATCATGTATTTTTGAAGGTCACTCCGAGATTGAGATTGAAAGGACCGTTTAAATCGCTGAAATTAAGCCCAAGATACGTGGGACCGTATCAGATTTTGGAAATAATTGGTGAAGTAGCCTACAGATTAGCCTTACCGCCTTCTCTTTCCGAAATGCACGACATTTTTCATGTGTCTCAGCTTTGGAAATTTGTTCCAGATCCTCTTCAACCAGTTTTACCAGATACAATTGAGATAGAAGCTGATTTGACATTTGAGCCTCAGCCGAGTCGTATCACAGGAAGAGAAACTAAAGTGTTAAGGAATAAAGAGATTCCTCTTGTTAAGGTCCAGTGGGACGAGACGCATCCGGGCAATGCAACTTGGGAATTGGAATCGGAAATGCAGGAGGCCTACCCTCATCTGTTCAGGTAATCTTTTAAATTTGAGGGAGAATTTCTATTTAAGGGGGGGAGGATGTAATACCCCATAATTTTTGTGAACATTTTGAATAATATTATTATGATCAACTGGGTTCCGGGGTACTCTGAGCAATTATTGGATAAAGTGATTAGAGTAAACCGACGAACTCGGAAATTTGATTAGATTAATATTATTTAACTTGGAATTTTATTAATTGGTGCATTTGAGAAAATTTAGATAATTAGTAGTATTGCCAATTAATATTTTCTATGTACATTTTCTTTTCCTTGCCTTATTTGAAAAGTTAGAAAACTTTGAGAAGGAATTGGAAAAGAAAGGAAAAGAGAGGAAAAAGGAAGGAAAGGAAGAGGAAAATTTCACAAGAGCTCAAGGACTAGGATCATCAACCAATCTTCATCTTTTCATCTCAGCTTCAACCTCCTCATCTTGTAATCCAGGTGGGTTCTAGCTAGATGCTTTAGAGTAGAATTTTATTGAGTTTAGAGTTAGTTTTGACATTGTTAGAAAATGAGAAATTTTGCACTAAAATCATGTTTTAATGATCCTTATGATTGATACTGGTTATATATGTGCTGTTGTGTATCATATTGGTAATTTTTTTGGTGTTTAGAAGTGAATTGGAAGGGAAATGGATCAATTTTCGCAGACCCATTATGCAGGAAATTTTCTGGTGTTCACGTTGCCCATACGCGTATCACCCAAGGCAATACGCATATTGGTCAAGGCAATACGCGTATGGCTGTGCAGGAATGTGGGCAATACGCATATGGGGTTCCATTTTTTTCAGCCATCTGTCCATTTGCGTATTGGTACGCGTAGGGTTTTGGGCATTACGCGTATGAGGTAGGGTAGTACGCGTATTGGGGTTTTAAAAGGAATTTTGGGAAAAAAATCAGTCTCTGCCCATACGCGTATGACCTTGGGCAATACGCGTATGGTTGGGCGAGCCAGCTTGGCAATACACGCATGGCTTAGGGCAATACGCGTACGGCCAGGAGGGTGCATAATTGTGCTGTTTCATGATACCATTTTTCGTTGTGTCCATAACTTTTGACTCGTTTACCCGTTGTTAACATTCTTGATATCGTTGGAAAGCTAATAAAGTATACTTTCTTATGAAAATGGTTTTAAGGTTGTTGTCGATTTAATTATGTCAGGATTTTTGGAATAGTGTTATTTTGTCGACTTTTATCGTTTAATGATGGGTAATTGTTGTTGAAATTGTATGCATGTTAAAATACGGAATAGGTAGAGTGAGGAACATTACCATAAGCAATGTTAGAAAAATATAGAATGAATAGACACTAGTATGGAGCATGCGTGTTAACCGTTTGGTTGTGATAAGGCATAATGGCCTTGTGATTGTCGAATACAATCACGTTTGTGTGTGATCACGTAATCGTAACCGGTTATTTTGCGAGTGCGTTTCATGGGTCTCGAGCTCCTCTGAAACATGTGCACAACTACTTGGCAGGTTTGATTCCCGCGTGCAGTATGAATGGCGCTCTGAGAGCGTATGCTTGTGACGGTTAATGGCCCGTGTGAAGTGACGGTTCATAACGCTTAATGGCCCGTAGAACCCAAATACATTCGTATGTCAAGTAGGTTACCAGGATCCATGACTCGGGTTGACTTCTAGACGTAGAAGCGGACGAGAATAGGGGATGCCTTGGTGTGGTTACCGATTAGTGATATTGTGAGTTGATGAACTCATAACATGTTTCCATATAGTGTGTGTGTACTCAACGTCACTTCCCTTCCCTTTTAACTTGAGTTAGGTCTATTAGAACCTTGTAGAGCCGAGAGGACTCTAAGATAGGGAACTCACTGAGATTTGATGTATCTCACCCCACTGTTATTGTTTACATCACAGGTACTGCAGGTTCCGCGAAGGGTAAGGATAAGGTCGTGTGATTATCCTTACTTATCTGATGGCTTTGCTTCCGTTGTGGAGTTTTTGAGATCATTAGTGATCTAGTTCTTAGTATTTGTCTTTGGAACATCTTGTAGATATACTATGCCATAGTTTTTTTGTATTAGGGTTTTTGGGCATGTATATGTATAATGTGTTTACTAGGAACTTATTGTATATTTCAGTACCAAACGTATTATTCATGTATAATATATGCTTTGATGTATGTATATATATATGGGCTTTACACCTTGTGCATGAGAATTTGCAATCTGTTGTGCTATCTGACCCATCTGCACTTTAAGATTTTGAATGGAAGTAGTGTTGTTCCTTTGATTATTTCTCGTTTCTTCTTGGAATTGAGAAATTTGAGCAGCCATCTTTTCAATGGCAATCTCCCAATCTACATTCTTTGGTGCTTGTTGTTGATAAGGTTGTTGTAGTTGTTGGTATTATTGTTGGTACTGTGGTGGTGGTTGTTGTTGTTGTGGCTGATTCTAATTCAGAGCGGGTCCCTGTTGTTGAACATTCCCTTGTTGATCCTTCCAAGAGAAGTTTGGATGATTCTTCCAACCGGGGTTGTATGTGTTGGAATACGGGTTATTTTGCTTCAGAAAATTTATTGCCTCAATTTGTTGTGCAGTTGCAACACAATGCATAGCAAAATGAGGTCCCCCACAAATCTCACAATTAACTGTTTGTACCGGTTGAACTAGAGCAACCGTCTGGGTACTTACATTCATCACTTTAAGCCTTCTTTCTACCTCGGCAGTAATTTGATCTTCCATCTTCACCACTTGGTTAGCTAGCTTTAGATCAATTATCCCTCTTGATTACTCACAATGCGATCATACAGTTCCATATGCTCGTTTACTGCTTTGGTTTCTATAATATTTTTTATACCAGTGGTTGTTGTAAAGTTTGATGAGCTATCAGCAGCTGTATCAATAAGTTATTTGGTCTTTATCCTCAAACCATTACAAACATCTGCATCTGTTCAGTTGCATCCATGTTGTGAGTAGGGCATGCTACCAACACTCTCTTAAACCTTTTATACGCATCTTCAAGTGACTCTCCCTCCTTCTGTTTAAAATTCACAATATCGTATCTTTTTCGAATGTAAACAGAAGCAGGAAAGTACTCATTAAGAAAAGTCTTTTCCATCTCTTCCCAAGTGGTAATACTCTCCACATGTAAATAGTATAACCACTCTTCAGCATCTTCAGAAAGAGTGAAAGGAAACATTCTCAACTTTTTAGCTTCTTCAGAATGCCCATCAATCTTCAACGTCGTGCTCATAGTGAGAAACCTTTGCAAATGCTTATTTGCATCTTCATTGATTTTTCCAGTAAAAGGTATCTTTTTGAGCTGACGGATAGTTGTTGGGTGCAACTGAAAGTTAGCAACGTTGATTAACTATATTCAACCGCCCTGCTGGAGCATTTGCTCCCCCATAGTCACCCATAAGTCTCTCTGCTGGTGGATTTTCAGCCACGATCATAGTCTCTGGGTGTGTCTCTGTGTCTGTATCGGCGCCTGAGTCAATATTCTCAGAATGGACAGAAACTTCTTCCTCTTTTTCCTGTTCTAAAATTATCGGTCCTGAACCTGACGCTGCCAGTCTTTCTCGTTTAGCTTTTCGGAGTCTAGCGTGCAACGATCTTTCTGGTTCTGCGTAAAAAAGAAATTCAGTTAAGGGCTGTCCTCGCATACACAGATTAGACAAATATTAGTAATAATAAAAAATTATAAAAATAACAGTAAATAAAATTTTAGTCGCAGAGCAACAAAATTTCAATTGAACTAAGATTAAAACTCTATATTTTGGCAGTCCCCGGCAACGGCGCCAAAAACTTGATCGGTAAAATAGAAAGTGTACTATTTTCGACGATGTAGTTAAAATAGGGTTTTATCCCTAGTATCGATCTCGAGGACTGCGTATGAATATGAGTTCTAGTGATAATTCAATTAAACAAAAAGCATTTGGGGGTTTAGGATTTGGCTTGCAAATGATAAACTAATAGTAAGAAAATAAAGCAAAATAATAAAATTGATCTTTACCAGAAATGAGAAGCATGCTAGGGCAAGGTGTATGAATTGCCTTGTAACAACCTTAATCCTTATTTACGAGACATGGCTTAAAATAAACGTTTACCGATTCTCAAGTTAATTTTTCCCTAATGCTTTAAGAAGAAAAACCTTTGATATTCATCCTAAACCTTAAGTCCTTAGAGATTTAGGATGAAATCAAGCATTTAGTTTTATCAAGAATGTTACAGTTACTACAGGATATCCCTAGTCCTAGGTGATATCTACTGTAATATTATCGCACAAAAAGCATTAACAATGGTTTGTCCGACCTAAAAGTTAACCGTAAATCAATTCATATTTGTCTGATAGAAAAAGCATTAAAAACATTGTACGATAAAAATGATTACGAAAAAACACTTAAATTACTGAACAAAGGAAATCAAGGTCATTACATAGTCAATTCAGGGACACCCCCTAACATTGGGGGGTTTAGCTACTCATAGTATTCAAAGACAAAACAATAATAAGATTCAACATTACAAGAAATTTATATTCCTTTAATCTTCAATCGCTCTTGCTCATGAAAATCTCCGTTCTCCAATTCTCTTGATCGCTCCAATCTTGATCGTAAATTTGCTCTTTCGTCAAAAAGTCCCTTTCTTTCTCGTAAAAACTCCTCTAAATAGTCAAAACACAATATCCTTAGTTAGAAATGTCCATAATGCCCTTGCAGGTCAAGTTCACAGTGAAAACTCAAAAATCAGGGAACATTAGTGTCTTGGCCAACACGGCCCGTGTCAGCTGACACAGATGACCGTGTTGGCCCCTTGGATCCACAAAAATAATGTAACTTGCTCCAGACATGCTGACACGGGCGGCCGTGTCAGCCCCTTGGATGTGCACTTTCTTCTTCTTTTTCTTGACAAGATTCCTCCTCCTGACACGACCCGTGTCAGGCCTCCTGTAACTCCAAAATTTGAATTCCGGAATCCTGGATTTTCATTTTCTTTCGCCGAGTCTTTTGGGTCTTATTGCCTGAACTTGGAAACACTCAAAACCAACAAACCAAAGCGTAAAATGCAGAATAATTGAAATAAACTTAAAATACTGAAATGCAAAAATAACTTTGTGAAAAGTAAAATTAACTTGAAAAGTAGTAAAAAGACGCAAGAAAGTATTACTGATTACATGGATTAATGCCTAACAAGGGATGAAAACATAGTAAAAATGGTGACTGATCAGATACCCACTTGAGTTGTTCATTTCCATCAACCCCTTGATGAGATTCTTACTTGAGGTCTTCCTTCCGTCAACCCTTTGATGATGTAGTCCGAGATCAGGTTTTCATTCTGTCAATCCTTTGATTATGTGTTCCTTCGAACAGGTGTTTTTTCCGTTAACTCTTTGACGATGTGTCTCTACGATGTAGTCCGAGATCAGATTTTCATTCTGTCAATCCTTTGACAATGTGTTCCTTCAGACATGTGTTTTTTCTGTCAACTCTTTGACGAGGTGTCTCTACAATGTAGTCCGAGATCAGGTTTTCATTCTGTCAATCCTTTGACGATGTATTCCTTCGGACATGTGTTTTTTCCGTCAACTCTTTGACGAGGTGTCTCTTCGATGAAGTCATTTTTCTTTCTGTCAACCCTTTGACGTTGTCAGTTGGTTTTGTTCCATCAATCCTTTGATAATGCCACTTTGTAGTGAATATTTTCCGAATTGGATCGTATTCGTCAACCCGTTGACGATGATAATGTTTGGTGATTTGCTACCTCACCATCAACCCTTTAATGATGATTCTCAAGTTTATGTATCTTCCCGTCAACTCTTTGACGATGTCACTCATTTGTGAAACTTTCCTTTCCCCAATGGAGAACTTATTCCTGGTTCAACCTTTATTGAGTATCCTTTCTTTCTAGGATGTCATCCAGTCACGCTTGAACTTGATGATCTATCATTCTGGATACCTCTATTGGAGCCCATTTTTTGGTTTTACTTCCAATGAGGTTGCTTTATTCTTTTTAGAGTGTTAGCCAGTTATTTCTTAAACTTGTTGATCCACTGCTCTGGATATTTCCCATTGGAGACCGTCTTTCCGGTTCTACCTCCAGTGAGGATCTTTTCTTCTAAAGTACCAACCGGTCATGGCTTGAACCTGTTGTTCCATCACTTTAGATGTCTTTTTTTATTTTCTTGCCCCAGTGGAGATCGTCTTTTTGCTTATACCTTCATTGAGGATCTTTTCTTTCTAGAATGTCATACGGTCATGGCCTGAACTTGATGATCAATCATTCTGGATACCTCCATCGTAGACCATCTTTTGGTTCTACTTCTAGTGAGGATGTTACTTTTACCTTTTCTTTGGTCCAATCCCAAGGCTTTGAGGGTTGTGTCCCGTCTGTTCTTTTCAGAGTGTCAGCTAGTCATTACTTAAAGTTGTTGATCAACTACTCTGAATATTCCCCAATGGAGACCATCTCTTGGTTCAACCTCCAATGTGGATCTCTTCTCTTCTAAAGTGTCAATTGGTCACGCCTGAACCTGTTGGTCAATCATTTTAGATTTCCCCAGTTTGTTTCAGCTTCCCCAATGTTGTTGTCACCCCTAATGAGTGGTTACTCATTGTGTTGACTCTAGCCCTATTTGCTTTCGTTTTCGTCTGCATTTTGTAATTATCATCCCATCATTTTCATTATATTAGAGTTCATCGCATGTCCGCATTGCATGGTTTTCTTTGCCCATAGCATAGCATGTCATTGCATCTAAGGGCAAAATGTTTGGTTTTCTGTATTTAAATACCTTTCACCATGATTTAATGAAGATTATCATCACCCACGTCATCCGACGAAGATATTTAAATATGGACAACTGTCACACCCCAAACTTTACCCTCGGATCCTCTGATCATTTTACATATCAATTTAAGTCAACCATCTTTGCATTTACAGTCATGTAGTCCATTAATCATAATCATGCATTTGTTTTTGTTTAATTCTTATCACCTAATGTCAACTTGATTTTAATTTTTGTCTGTTTTTATCTTAGATTTTGTTCCAATGTTAAAATTAGAATTCTTATCTCACTTTTTTTATTCATTTACTTTCACGCATAATCAACACATTTAATCCTTATTTTAGAGTTTTAAAATTTTATATTTTCTTTTTTAAAATTTTTATTTATTTATTATTTTAAGTCCTTTGTTAAAGATTTTAATTCCATTTTTTTTGTTAATATATTTTTCCTTTCAAATTATTTCTTTTATTTTACAAAATTCACATTCAACATTTAAATTAATACATGAAACCCTAGTTATTTATTATTATTATTATTATTATCATTATTATTATTATTATTTTATTATTATTATTATTATTATTATTATTACAAAGTCCATAAAAAAACAAACAAATCCCAATTAGTCAAAAAGTCCTGCTCTTTATGCCAAACCATACGACCATCTGTATCACTTACCACTACAACCCTGCTACACTTCTTCTGCGTCATGGAATTAATGCCTAAATAATGCTTCCAAAACTTTTTACAAAACCATCGCATATACCTCTAAGGCCACGCTTCAATGACAGCAACAACACACAAAACCTTGCTCCAAAACACTCTGCGCTATCCCACAAAAGCCTTATGACAACACTGCCTGCTATAATCTAAAACTTCTGCTACACATACTACACAGCATCAAACCACATCCTGCAACACGAAAGTGACAATACTCTAAGACATGCAACATAACAATGCCAAACCAACAACAACAACAAAACTTGCATTGAAAGTGACATTTCACAAAGTAACAAGACAAAAACAAAGCGGTTCGTTTGGTTTTTTTAAGAGGAGAAGAAACAGAACAAATTGGAGGGAGAGGGAGAGAACTCTGAAAAGAAAATAGAATTTCAACAATAATTCCATCTACACTCCTCTCTACACCAAAGCTACACCATCTTCCACCTCACAAACTCAAAAACCACAAACATCGTTACCTCTCACCAAACTTTGTTTTGAATCCATCCTTATTCTTTCGAATTAATAGCCTTTACCTCTGCTACCCCTTCACGACACCACCATCACAGAACCACGATAATGTGAGGGATATTCTTCTAGCTACCTTGTTTTAATGATGTCAACAAACATGTAGTAAATTAGATTGTAATTTGAGCGGTATCACTTCACGTGTCGGGCATATTGCGTCTAACCATTATCGTTCATGTGTCTAGATGCATAGGATCTTGTCCTTCCCAAAAATAAATATCCACTATCATTTTAGTTGTGTCTAGTATGTGTTTCTGATCTTGGTCTGGTGAAAATGCTCAGAAAATTGAATTTCCAAAAAAAAATGTACTTCATGCGCTGACCCTTCCAGTTCATGCGATAACCTCCAATTTCATGCGCTAACCTCCAAAACCTGCGGGAAAGCGCATAATTTAATGGACACGAAAATTCTTGCTTATGCGTCGACGCATGAGGTGTGGAGGTCAGCGCATGACTTCAAAACTCTGTATTTTTCACTTAATTTCTTTTCTGTTATTTCTGTTATTATTTTTTGTTGGTCATTTTATTTTCATATATATAGTTTTGGTCATCCTTTTATTTCATAACAAGAAACATGAAAGATATATGTCATTTCTCTCTTCATCTTCATCTTCTTCATTGTGTAAACAAACAATCACACATAATCATCTTTGTTTGTGTCGCCCATTGATCGAAGTGATAACGTTCAGAATTTAGGAAGTGTAATCTTCATCTTCTGGGTTGAGAGTTTGGCAGGTGTTTCTTAAATCAAACCAGTGGTTTTGTCCTCAAAGAATCGGATAGATTTTGGGGGTTTTTGCACAAACTGTTCTTTCTACAACGATTCGGCTGGGCGAAGGTAACCGGAAATTGGCGCAATTTTTCGGTTTAGTAGCTGTAATCAGAGGATCGTAGAAGGGAGGTTTGGGTTGGAGGTCTTGGTAGATCGCAATTGACCGAGTGAAGGTAACTGAAGAACGGTGGTTTCTTTCGGTTTAGTAGCGTGGGACGGTAATTGGATCAACCATATTCGAAGGACTTGATTCATCTCGAATCAAGGGAAGAGAAAATTATGCATCAACGATCGAAGACATTCGAGGGTTTGGATGTTCATAGTTTTCTCTTCTAATAAACAATTTGCAACAACTATATAGATATATATATCTCAATTCCATTTGTGGAGTTAGGGCAGACGTACCCAAAGCGAGGACGATTGGGGAACTGCCTAATCAAACCTCGTTTGTTCTCTCTCTCCTTAACTCTTTTAAAATTCAGTTCGTTAGAATTTGTGAAGTCGCAAGTCATCGAAATTTCTGTCATAGAGTAATTGTAAGCTGATAAACTATTTTGTCAAACTGATACAATTCCTTGAATTGTATCTTCGAGCAGCTTTACATTACCCTCCACAGAAATTCTGCACTTAGTGTGTTTACACGCACTAGGTGTTTGATAATTTGTTTGAAAGCAAAATTTGAACTTGTTGCCTTTAATTGCTTATCACTTTACCTCATTGGATTGGAATAAACATTAAGCAACAGATATTTTGTTGACTGCGTTATTAAGTGTAGTATTCAATATTGAATTTTTCTCTTCCATACTCATCCGTGATATATTCGCGCATATCCGATCCTTTTGGTAGAAGGTTCGTTGTAGACGTTCTATCCAGTGGTAGATTCCGTTAAATAATTTTTAAAAACAAATTTTGTAAACCATTTGCGTGTAAAACTCAAGGGATCTATTCAACCCCCCCCCCTTTAGATCCATAGCCATCGTCTAACAAGTTGTATCACGAGCTCCGGTTAATTTTGGTGCTTCGGTAAAACTTCTTGGATCATGGCGAACGAACCTAAGGGGGCTTATAATAGAGCTCCAGTTTTTACAGGTGAAAACTACAGCTACTGGAAGGATTGTATGCACGTTCATATTAATTCCTTATATTAGAAGGTTTGGAACGTTATTTTAAACGGTCCCATGGAAATTACTATGACTAACGCGGAAGGCGTTGTCGTTCCTAAACCCGAAGCTCAATGGACTGAGGAGGACGAGAAAAAGTACAACTATGATTGGAAGGCTCATAATATGATCATCTCCTCCTTGGGAGTTGATGAGTATTATCGAGTCTCTCATTGTTAAATGGCCAAAGCCATGTGGGATGCTTTACAAGTAGCCCACGAAGGCACTAATGATGTTAAGATGACTCGTATTAATACACTAACGCAAGAGTTTGATTTGTTTTACATGAAGCAAGGGGAAACCATTGCGGATATGCAAAAACGATTTACTCACATTATCAACAAATTGCATGTTCTTGGTAAACCAATTCCAAATGAGGTTTCTACTAACAAAATTCTAAGGTGTCTTAACAGGGAATGGCAACCGAAGGTCACCGCTATCAAGAAGGCCAATGATCTTGCTACACTAGACCTCACAACACTCTTTGGTAAACTCGATGAGCATGAGCAAGTGCTCATTAGCTTGGATAAACATGAAAAGAGTATCAAGAAAGAGAAGGCAAAAGATACGGAGAAGAAGTCGATAGCTCTTAAGGCTTCTTGTTCAAAGTCCACACATCAAGAGCTAAGTGATGATGAAACCAATAATGACAAAGATGAAGAATTCGGTGATGATATGGGCCTAATTGTGAAGAGATACAATAGATATGTTCGTAAGAACGATATTCAACACTCGGATAGAAATCTGGTCAAGTTTAGGAAGCAATCTAGAAGCGAAGGAAATAAAAATGGCAAGGTAAAAGGAAGGTGCTACAACTGTGGAAAATCCGGGCACTACAAGCTGGACTGTCTATCTCTAAAGAAAGACAAAGATAAGGATAATGACAAGAGTCGCTCAAATAAAAAGTCCAACAAGTCTCGACGAACATACATTGCTTGGGAAATCGATAGCGAGTCTGAGAAAGATGATTCCTCAAGTGACGAAAGTGAATCTGTTAACTTTTGTCTTATGGCACGCCACAACAAAGCAAAAGAGGTAAAGCATTCTAAATATGATCATGTTAATACTATGTCGCATTTAGAGTTACAAAAGGCTTTTGACATGTTACACTATGAGGCTAAGGAAGCATTTCAATGCTTAGCCTCAAATAAAAGGATTTTCACGTATTTGGAGAAGAAGGTTTCCGATTCCGAAAAGGAATTGAAAGCTCTCAAAAAATCTATAGTGGACACATCAAAATCCAAGGTTGAAGAGGATCCTACCTCTTGGTTCAATTGGGGCTGTGACACTTGTCATATTTGGCAACGAAAGGTGGCTCTTAAGCCAAAAGTTATGTTTGCTATTGATCGAACACATTTTTGTGAGAGCGTGAATAATCCATATCAAAAGTACACCTATGTGATTCGAGATAGTGATAGCAAAAGTAAATTCCAAATGAATCGTAATTGTCTTTACTGTTGTAAGCCTGGTCATACTATTGCAAAATGCCGCTTCAGAAGATTTCTTGCTCCAAAAGGCATCTACCAATGGTTGCCCAAGTGAGGTCTTGGTTTCACTCACCTTAGAGGACCCAATGAGAATTGGGTACCTACTCTCCCTTGATTGTTTTTGTAGGTACAAAGTCTTGAGACCACCGAAAGAAGATAGGTTCTGGATAGTGGCTGCTAAAGACATATGACTGGCGACATATCTCTTTTCATCGACTTTGTGGCAAAGAAAAAGAGGTTTGTTACCTACAGAGAAAACAATAAGGGACAGATTCTCGGCAAAGGTAGTGTAGGTAACCCCTCATCTACTACTATCTCTGATGTGCTGCTTGTGGAAGGCCTTAGACATAACCTTTTAAGCATTAGTCAACTATGTGACAAGAATTATAAAGTATCTTTTTCAAAGGATTGTTGCATAGTTGAAGATAGCGACAAAAAGAATGTGTTTAAGGGCTTGAGGGTGAACAACGTCTACATGCTAGACTTAAGTGAGGTATTGTTGAATGGAGACAAGTGTCTAGTCGCTATGAATGAAGATTCATGGTTGTGGCATAGACGGTTGGCTCACATCAACTTTGATTTGCTTAACAAAATTGTCTCTAAAGACCTAGTCATCGGTTTGCCCAAAATTAAATTCACAAAGGATCACCTTTGTGATGCGTGTCAAATGGGGAAGCAAACAAGGATCTCATTCAAATCTAAAAACATCGTTTTAACTATGAGACCCCTTGAGCTCCTCCATATGGACCTCTTTGGACCATTTAGGGTTAAAAGTCTAGGTGGTAACTATTATGGGCTTGTTATAGTCGATGATTTTTCTAGGTTTTGCTGGACCATTTTCTTAGCAAATATGAGTGATTCCTTTTTGGCCTTTGAACGATTTGCTAAGTTATCTCATAATAAGTTAAACACAAACATTGGGTCAATTAGAAGTGACCATGGGGGTGAGTTTGAAAATCATTTATTTGAAGCATTTTGTGATTCCAACGGAATTGATCATAATTTTTCCGCACCACATACCCCTCAACAAAATGGGGTAGTGGAACGTAAAAATAGAGTTTTGGAAGAACTTGGAAGGACTATGATCAATGATGGTGGATTACCAAAATACTTTTGGGCCGACGCCATAAGTACGGCTTGTTAAGTTTTGAATAGGGTGCTCATCTGGCATATTCTAAACAAGACACCGTATGAGCTTTTAAAAGGGCGTAAGCTAAACATCTCTCACCTTCATGTATTTGGTTGCAAATGCTTTGTGTTAAACAATGGGAAAGAGACTCTTGGTAAATTTGATGCCAAGGCCGACGAGGGTATTTTTCTTGGATACTCTCAGTCAAGTAAAGCATATAGAATTTATAATAAGAGGTTACGCGTAGTTGAAGAGTCAGTTCATGTTACTTTTGACGAGTCTTATCCGAGAAATGTCAGAGAAGGTAGTTCTTTTCATGGTGCAGGTGTACCTACTGAAGACATACTCAAGGACACTGATAAGGGAATTGATCAACTTGAAGCAGTGCGTATTAAGGAGGAAAAGGATCACCAACCAGTGAAAAGTGAGGATGATCATCATGCTGATAAAGATGAACTTCCTCCAGCTTGGAAGTCTTCAAAAGACCATCCAATTGACAACATTCTCGGTGATATCTCTAAGGTAGTAACTACTCGCTCTAAACTTAGTAACTTTTGTTATTACTCTGCTTTTGTCTCCCAAGTTGAACCTAAAAACGCTAAGGAGGCGTTACTCGATGGGCATTGGTTTTTATCAATGCAAGATGAACTAAATCAATTCTGGAGAAATGAGGTTTGGGACCTTGTCCCCCCTCTGCGAGATCATCGGGTAATCGGCACCCGATGGGTGTTTAGGAATAAACTTGATGAAAATGGAGTAATAACGCATAACAAAGCTAGGCTTGTAACGCAAGGCTATAACCAAGAGGAAGGAATCGACTATGAGGAAAATTATGCGCCGGTTGCCCGACTCGAGGCCATACGCCTTTTACTTGCCTATGCTTGCACAAAGAACTTTAAATTATTCCAAATGGATGTTAAAAGTGCGTTCCTTAACGGATACATAAATGAAGAGGTTTATGTAGCCCAACCTCAGGGTTTTGAATCCCACGAATATCCTGATCATGTCTATAAACTTAAACGAGCTCTGTACGGACTTAAACAAGCCCCTAGGGCTTGGTATGAACGTTTAAGAAAATTTCTACTAGATCAAGGGTATTCAAGAGGAAAGGTTGACACAACCCTCTTTATTAAGCATCAAGGAAAACACTTAATTTTGGTACAAATTTATGTTGACGATATCATATTTGGGTCTACTAACATGACCTTGGTCAAGGAGTTTTCTAGTTTGATGCAGGGGGAGTTTGAAATGAGCATGATGGGGGAGCTCAACTATTTCCTCGGATTGCAAATCAAACAACTTGAAGAGGGCACATTTGTGAGTCAAACGAAATATTGTCTTGAGTTACTAAAACGTTTTGATATGCTGAACTGCAAACCAATAGACATTCTTATGCCTACAAGTGCTAATCTTGATCGTGATGAAAAGGGTAAGGATGTTGAGGTAAAGAAGTGTCGAGGTATGATAGGGTCTCTTCTTTATCTTACCGCATCACGTCCCGATATAATGTTTAGTGTATGCATGTGTGCGAGGTATCAGGTACATCCCAAGGAATCCCACATAAAGGCAGTTAAGCGCATACTTCGATACCTCTCTGGTACTCTAAAGTACGGGCTATGGTATTCCAAAGGTAGTGTTTGTTCCTTAGTTGGCTACTCCGATTTCGACTTTGCCGGGTGCAAGTTGGATAGGAAAAGTACTAGTGGCACGTGTCACTTTTTCGCAAATTCCTTGGTGAGTTGGCATAGCAAGAAACAGGTTTTCGTTGCTTTGTCAACAGCCGAGGCGGAATACGTTGCCGCCGGTAGTTGTTGTGCTCAAGTCTTATGGCTTAAACAATAATTACTTGATTTCAACTTAAAACTTGAACGTATTCCAATTTTGTGCGATAACACTAGTGCGATTAATCTAACTAAGAACCCCGTACTACATTCACGCACCAAGCATATCGAAATACACCATCATTTTCTTAGGGATCATGTAGAGAAAGGTGATGTTATTTTTTAGCATGTTGACACTAAGAATCAACTCGCTGATATTTTCACAAAACCATTAGCTACAGAGCCTTTCTTTCACATCCGTAGGGAACTTGGCATTCTCGATATCTCGGATCGTGCTTAATAATCCTTTAGAGTAGTGATCTTCACATATATACATGCTTGTTTATTCTTTTAACTAACAATGCAAAGAGATATTTAGCTATATGTGAGGGATCTTATCGTCATGATGATCAAGGTAATATCGTTCCGATTTATAGATGTTTATCAATATTGTGTGCCATATTAATTACTCTAATCTTGATGTTATTGCATTTTGAGCACTTATCGTTCATGTGGATGTTTTGTTCTGTATGTGTATATGTCTATTTATCTGGTTGGAATTTAAAAAAAAAATTGCAAAATTTCACTTCTGTATATTCATGCGTCGACGCATAGATTTGTGCGCTGACCTAGTAAATTTTTGGGATAACGCATAACCACGGGTTCAGCTTTTTTTTAGAAACTTCATGAATCATGCGCCGACGCACAGATTCATAGGTCGACGCATAAATCAAAAGTCCAGACTTCCTACTTTACTAGAACGCGTGCGCCAACCTAGCATTGTCTAGTTTCCCTACATATTCTCATTGCACATTGATTTATGGTTATTGCATGTCATCTCATTAGACTTTGTGGTCAATCTCTCCCTATCTTCCTCCATTAAACCTCATCAATAACCATTACTCTCCACTAAATCCTCATCAAAACCCTAAAAATCAAAAACCCACCAAGAGAAAATCTTCTATATTACTGCTACAAGGTTTTCTAAGGGCTGCACATATCTCCTCTTCACTCTCTGCAAAAATCAAGTATCATCATCCTCTTCCAACTCTTCTTCAACCATGGCTTCAAGAAGAAACCCTAGTAGAAGGGGAACAAGAGGATCATCTTCACAATTAACACCAACCAGAACATCATCATCTTCACAACGGGTAACCTTTAAGTCCTTAATTTCTGAAAGGCTAACTATTCCTTTTGAGGAACTATTCTGTAATCGTGCTGTTATAAGACAACATGGCTTTTATCCTCTGATGGGTCCAGATTTTCACATTCCTGAGATTTCTGAACTTATAAATTTTCAAAATCTTGGTGAATTTGTTGAATGTGATGATAAATATAGTGAAGATTTGACTCGGTTGTTCTACTGTGGGATCAAGGGCAAATTTCATGGGGTTGAATTTAAATTCTCTATGAATAATGCATAATTTGAAGTGACCAATAATGTATGGTCTACATTATTTGTATTGGACACTGATGACACTCTCCCAAAGGTTACTGATAAAACCTTTGTTCAGGACTATGAATTCAAAACTGCTCTGAATTCGATGTTACGAGAACCGTCTTCAGATGACTTTGTGGCAAGTGGATTATTTCCTAAAAGTGTGACTACCGGTCATTTAAAATTTGAAGATCGTATTCTTCAGTGGATTGTTGCTCGCATCTTGAGGCCTAAGAAAAGAGGGTAATCAAGAGTTGAACAGGCAGAGGTTCATCTCATCTATATCCTCAAGAATAAGATCAAAATTAACTGGCCTTATTATTTTGCTTATAGGATGTTCATTACTCGTAGCTCCAGCAAATTTCTGACACTGGGCTATGTATCTGCTGTTGCAAACATTTTGAATCACTTTGATATTCCTGTTTCGCAGATTTGTCACATTCATATTACTGATGAACAACAATTTCTTGCCAAAACCCTTTCCATGATGGGTTATTTTTGGCATTCACGTGAGAACAAGTTCATTTATCGACCAAGATCCACCCATCCTGAACATGATGAACCGGTTCACCTTGAAGGAAGTGATGATGAGGGTATTCCAGAAAATGCAAATCAAGTTGTTAATGATGAAGATGTGGTCATGCAAGAAGATGTGGTTATGCAAGAAAATGTCGTTATGCAAGAAGAGGACAATGAGGCATGGATGGGCTATCAACCTGAAGAAACTTCTGAAAATCAGGGCTGGGGTCAGTGGCAACAAAATTGCTGGACTGTGGCTGGAAACCCCTATGTGCCTCCAACCTATGGTGATGATTATGAATGGCATTAACCTGACAATTCTGCTCCTCCAACTCCACCGTCTTAGCATAATTCGCAGGGTTCTGAAGAAATTCTAGCTAGGTTGAACGAATTGGCTCTTCAGCATCAAGAATTTCAAGCTCTGCAAGATACTCGTTACTCTGCTCAGGAAGAACGGTTCACCAATCTGTCTGATCAAGTCTCATCTCACATTACCAACTTCAACAATTTTGCTAATGCCGCTATGAATCGTTTCAATCAAATGGATGCCAACTTGACTCAACAAAACCTGAACCTAGCAAATAGTCTTGGCAACCTAAACAGTTCGTTGATTGAACTCAACCTACACCTAGAGGATCTCCCACCTCCAAGCCAACACTATAGGGGAAGAGGTCATCCGTTTAGGGGGAGAAGACCATAGAGCTTAGGGCATTATATTTCATTTGTGCCTGCACTTATGTTTTGTGGTTTGGTTGTTTTTTTTGTTTTTTTTGCTTAACTCTGACTTGTGCTTCCGTTTGTTTAAACTCTTCCGGAGTGAATGTTTTGCTTTTATGTTTTTATTCCTTATTTAATCATTCCTAATTTTACATTAGCGGTATCATATGTGGATGCATGTTAATGTTTGGCTGTTGCAAATATATGATGATCCACTACGTGTTATAGTGCGTTATTTTGACCACCTTCTTTTCTTCTTTTTGAGGTTGTCAAAGGGGGAGAAGAATAACAAGCAAAAAATTTATTCACCAGATGTTAAAGACAGGGGGAGCTTTGTTCACTCTCAAATTACATATCTCGTGACAACTAAGAAAGTATTGCCATCATCAAAAAGGGGGAGCATGTGAGGGATATTCTTCTAGCTACCTTGTTTTAATGATGTCAACAAACATGTAGTAAATTAGATTATAATTTGAGGGGTATCACTTCACGTGTCAGGCATATTGCGTCTAACCATTATCGTTCATGTGTCTAGATGCATAGGATCTTGTCCTTCCCAAAAATAAATGTCCACTATCGTTTTAGTTGTGTCTAGTATGTGTTTCTGATCTTGGTCTGGTGAAAATGCTCAAAAAATTGAATTTCCAAAAAAAATGCACTTCATGCGCTGACCCTTCCAGTTCATGCGCTAACCTCCAAAACCTGCGGGAAAGCACACAATTTAATGGACACAAAAATTCTTGCTTATGCGTCGACGCATGAGGTGTGGAGGTCAGCGAATGACTTCAAAACTCTGTATTTTTCACTTAATTTCTTTTCTGTTATTTCTATTATTATTTTTTGTTGGTCATTTTATTTTCATATATATAGTTTTGCTCATCCTTTTATTTCATAACAAGAAACGTGAAAGATATATGTCATTTCTCTCTTCATCTTCATCTTCTTCATTGTGTAAACAAACAATCACACATAATCATCTTTGTTTGTGTCACCCATTGATGAAGTGATAACGTTCAGAATTTACGAAGTGTAATCTTCATCTTCTGGGTTAAGAGTTTGGCAGGTGTTTCTTGAATCAAACCAGTGGTTTTGTCCTCCAAGAATCGGATAGATTTTAGGGGTTTTTGCACAAACTGTTCTTTCTACAGGGATTCGGCTGGGCGAAGGTAACCGGAAATTGGCGCAATTGTTCGGTTTAGTAGCTGTAATCAGAGGATCGTAGAAGGGAGGTTTGGGTTCGAATTCTTGGTAGATCGCAATTGACCGAGTGAAGGTAACTAAAGAACGGTGGTTTCTTTCAGTTTAGTAGCGTGGGACGGTAATTGGATCAACCATATTCGAAGGACTTGATTCATCTCGAATCAAGGGAAGAGAAAATTCTGCATCAACGATCGAAGACGTTCGAGGGTTTGGATGTTCATAGTTTTCTCTTGTAATAAAAAATTTGCAACAACTATATATATATATATCAATTCCATTTGTGGAGTTGGGGGCAGATGTACCCAAAGCGAGGACGATTGGGGAACTTCCTAATCAAACCGCGTTTGTTCTCTCTCTCCTTAACTCTTTTAAAATTCAGTTCGTTAGAATTTGTGAAGTCGCAAGTCATCGAAATTTCTGTCATAGAGTAATTGTAAGCTGATAAACTGTTTTGTCAAACTGATACAATTCCTTGAATTATATCTTGGAGCAGCTTTACATTACCCTCCACAGAAATTCTGCACTTAGTGTGTTTACGTACACTAGGTGTTTGATAATTTGTTTCAAAGCAAAATTCGAACTTGTTGCCTTTAATTGCTTATCACTTTACCTCATTGGATTGGAATAAACATTAAGCAACAAATATTTTGTTGACTGCGTTATTAAGTGTAGTATTCAATACTGAATTTTTCTCTTCCATACTCATCCGTGATATATTCGCGCATATCCGATCCTTTTGGTAGAAGGTTCCCTGTAGACGTTCTATCCAATGGTAGCTTCCGTTAAACAATTTTTAAAAACAAATTTTGTAAACCATTTGCGTGTAAACCTCAAGGGATCTATTCAACCCCCCTTCTAGATCCATAGCCATCGTCTAACAGATAAAATCACACAACTTCCAAAATGCCTCCGTCGCTGCATACTCCTCCATACTCACTACCCCACCACACTCAAACAAAAAATAAACAGAATTCCAATCCAAGAAGGAATCTGAAACAAAACTGTGGTTAAAGACTCGAGTCGAGGGCAGATGCTTGTTGTTGTAACATAAGCATAAGAGGTTGAAACTGAAACAAGAAGGTTGAACTGTGAAAGACTTGGAACATCTTCCATCTTGCCCTTTCATCGCCGCCGTCGGAGAGGAGGAAAAAAGAAACACGATTACGAATCCGTCGTAAGAAAACCAGGATGTGGAGAGAGGAAGAGTCGTGACAGATGGAGTAATCTAAAAATGTGCAATCGCGAGACAGGGAGAGAGATTAATCGCGGTGAGAACGTCCATGTTTTGGAAGAGAAGAGGCATTCTTATGAAAAACTTGTTTTGATTCCATTACTTGGTCGTGTGTGTTTTCGTCTAGTTTAGGTCTTACTTGTGTTTGTTTGGCTGGGTCGGATCCAACCCAGTTCAGTGGCCTTTTTTTTCTTTTTTTAGAGCTCCCTATGTGGGCTTCACCCTTTCTGTCAAAACATGAGCCCATATAGCCCTTTCTTATTTTATATTTTAATTTCATTTTAGAAACCTTTCTTAATTTTTTTTTTAAAGAATCTTTTGATTTCTTTTATTTCTTTTGGAATTTTCTTTTAGTTTTGTCTTAAAAACATCTTTCATTTTAGAAATTGTTTCTTTAATTTTGAATATAATCTTTAATTTTGTTCTAGAAAATTATTTCTTTAATTTTAGAAGATAATCTTTTAATTTTGTTTTAGGTTAATCTTTTTCTACTTTAAGTTGTGTTTAGATTTTTAAATATTTAGATTTGTTAGTTTTTGATTTTTTTATGGTTTAAAATTTTATTTTTAGTTAATTCTTAAATTAATCTTGACAATCCTCTATTTCATTTTAGTTTAATTCTTGATGTTCATTTTTTAATTTAATTCTTGATGTATTTGTGACACAGTTGTTCTGATTAAATGTTGATAAAACCTTCTGTTTAATTTTGGGAATTTTATTCAGAAACTTTTGATTAATTTTGATTAGGATAATACTTGATGGCCTTTGATTAAATATCAATGATTAATTCTCATGAAATTCTTGATGTCTTGGCTGTGATTAAGTCCTGATTTTGATCCTTGGTATTTATCCTTGGGATTGCTCTTGTTAAATCTTGATTTCTTGTCTTTTGCTTGATCTTTGACATACTTTGTGTTTCATATGTATATATCTTGATTACTTGCTAATTTGTATATTCACATATTCCTTTAGGATCTCCTAGCTCGACTTAATTTTCGATTAAGCTCGAGGTAGGATAGATTTCGGTTCCTAATCTGTGCATGACAACATTAGGATATAATTTCATCCCTTGCTCCTTGTTGTTGCTTCCCTAATTCCAAAGGAAAGGATTCCCCTGTTGACTGCCACGTCATATTTAGGATAACCTTGTCCACCATTGCCTTGAGAGTTTGTTAGAATCTTACCATTGATCATAGCCTTAGGATTAGAGTCGCCACACTCTACGCATGTGTTCTACCATGGACACTTCATTCCCGTTTACCCTAGCCTTAAGATTAGAGTCGCCGCACTCTTTATACGTGTCTTGCCATAGACATTTATTTCCCGTTTATCCTAGCCTTAGGATTGGAGTCGCCGCACTCAATGTAAGTGTCATGGTTATGAACACTTATTTCCCCTTGGAACCTTGACCAAAGTTAAGAGTTCCTCACCCGTAGTGAGGTGAACTATGGAGGCTCTGATTCCTCATGCCTAGTCAGGATACGTAGGCACAATATGTGATGTCTAGGTGAGCTCACTAACAACTAACAACTAACTCTCTTATCTCACGCCGCCGCACGATCGAGACTAGCATACCTTCCCTTTTAACCTAGCCTTAGGTTTAGAGTCGTCGTACTCTATGTGAGTGTTCTGCCATGGACACTTCTTTTCCCTTTTATCCTAGCCTTAGAATTAGAGTCGCCGTACTCTATGTAGGTGTTTTGACATGGACATTTACTTCCTTTTCCTTTAACCTAGCCTTACGTTTAAAGTCGTCGCACTCTACGTAGGTGTCTTGCCATAGACACTTACTTTCCCCCTTAGAACCTTGACCACAATCAAGAATTCCTCAGTCGTAGTTAGGTGAACTATGAATGCTCTGATTCCATCCTAGTTAGGATACGTAGGCATGAGATGCGATGTCTTGGCGAGCATACTAAGTGTATATACCCTAGGTCTTTACCTTAGCACATTTCCCTTATCAAGCAAACTTTAGCATGACACAAATACTAACAAGAAGTTCCTGTAGAGTACTATAGATACTTAGGATGCTAGCACCTTCCCTAGGTATAACCAACCCCTGAAGCTTAGATTCTCTTAGCTTTGTTGTTACATAGCTCACTCAGGGTTTTCTTTGATTTTTACCATTTCCTTTGGATAAATCAAAGCTCGGTGGTGAACTTCATGATTTATGATTCAAGTTAATTAATATATTGATATCCGATTCTCACCGCAACAACCCATTTCAGGGAAACACATCCATTTTTCCTACGGTGTCGGGTCGTTTATATAAATAATAAGAGATTCATGAATTGCATTAAAATGTTCTTTTTTTGTTATATCATTGTGTATGATTCTTTATGCGTATTCAACTCTTTGATAAGTTGTTGGCGGATAAGTGTATGATTCTCCTCCCCTTTACCAAGCAAAGTTGAAATAGCTCAATAACCTCAATTACTGTCACCCTCAACATTTACAATTTCTTTAATGTATTTGTGCATAAAAACCGACATCTCTTCAATGTATTTGAGTTTTGGTAAAGGTGGTATATGAGATGGTTTGTTAATGTAAGCACCTTGGAAAACACTTTTTTGAGATTTTGAAGTCGGAGAATCCAAAAAAAAGTGTGTCAACATGTTCAAAATAGGAGAACCCTTTGTTACTCGATGTTAGTTTGACCTTGTTAGGAACACCATTTGTTTTCACCAGTTGCGACAATGGTTTTAAATATGTGTTTTCTGGATATGAAATTTTCCTTAGTTTCTATTTAATGTTGAGTTTCATGTTGTCATCGACTTTCAAAAATATCTCTTGAATCAATTTCCATTAGGTCAAGATAGATATATTCGATTTACCGTCCTTCATTGCATCATCATCATCAAACCATAGCCTTTTCTAATGGATATAAACCTCATCCATTTGTATTGGACTATCAAGTTTCACCTTCTTTGAAATTAAACAAGCACATGGAACACCATACATCTTCCTGAATGTACAATCATACTTTGAGCTATCTAAACCTACTTTCTCAACTCGTTTTGCTTTGTAAAAAAATAAAATTCAATTATGTCATCCCCTAATTTTTCCTACCTAAATTACATTCCATTTTCTTTTTTCATCATCATTCACTTGACCATTTCATTTGGTAATGCCCCTTTTTTCATCAGTCAATAATTCAACTGCACATCTAATAAGTCCATTGAATTCAAGGGTTTTTTATCCTTGATCAATGCCTTCATCCTTTTCTCATTGCCTTGATAAAAGTCGATATGCATCAAGAGAAAGTCAAAGTCAAGGCTTGACTTTGTACCCTTGACTTTCTTTAGATATTATGTGCATCCTTTTTGGTCTTTTATTAGTTTTTGCTTTGATGAATTGTCATGCATTCATAATTAAGTTTTAGTAGGAAGTTTATCATTCTAAGTGCATCTCATTATATTAAACGTTTCAAAAATAAAAAGGTGTTTTTTGTTTTAGGCATCAATAAAATTTAAATGGTTTTCTTTGCATTTCTTTGAGATACCATTTTAATACAAAGATGCACATTTTAGTCTTCCATTTAAGGCATTCCCATTCCATTTAATTAAACCCATAGTTGTTCTACATCATAATATATACATATAAGTACAAATTAATAAACTAGTTTTCCCATTAATAATACACTTTTGCATTTTATTAAATTGATGTCACAAAAGTACAAAAATTGAGGAGCCTAAAGAAGAACTAAAGAATTGGAAGGTTGTTGAAATCCCTCGAGTCTTTCATATTCAAACATTATTTTATTTTATTTTATCAAAACCCTATGTTCTACCCAAGGCATAATGGCATGCTTGTAGGGACCCACTATTTTAAACTTTGATTATCATGAATAAAATGATAGTTTGCATTCAATTATGTTCCTTTTCTTTCGTATTTTTGTTTATAAAATGAATGGCAATGTTTTACACACACACTTTCTAAAAAACTACATAAATCATAACATGCATAAACACTCCCGAGACCATTGATAACAATGCTGCCATGGTCCCATATGACTTTGATTGTACAATTAACCAAGCCAAACAAGAAGGCGAGGAAAATTGTGAACTCCTTGAAGAGTTAGCCAGACTTCTCAAGCAGAAAGCAAAGGTCATTGAACTGCACCAGAAAGACATTGAAGTTATCAATCTTGGAACCGAGGATCAAAATAAAGAACTAAAGATATGCTCCGCCCTACAAGATGCATAAAATACAAAAGTGATAGAACTCCTTCATGAGTATGTAGACGTATTTGCTTGGTCATATCAAGATATGCCTAGGTTAGATACAAACATTGTCATGCACAAGCTTCCACTCAAGGAAGAATGTCCTCTTGTCAAACAAAAGCTAAGAAGAACTCGCTCAAATATGGCCCTCAAGATCAGAGAGGAAGTCCAAAAGCAGTTTGACGCTGGATTCTTAGCAGTAGCCAAATACCTACAATGGGTTTTCAATATTGTGTCGGTACCCAAGAAGGATGGAAAAGTCTGAATGTGTGTTGACTACCGAGACTTAAACAAAGCTACCCCGAAAGATAATTTTCCATTACCTCACATTGATGTATTAGTGGATAACACGGCTCAGTTCTCGGTATTCTCCTTCATGGATGGTTTATCCATGTATAACTAAATGAAAATGGCCCTCGAGGATATGGATAAAACCACATTTATCACCCCTTGGGGAACCTTTTGCTACAAGGTGATGCCTTTTGGACTGAAGAATGCTAAAGCAGGATATCAACGCGCCAGGGTGACTCTCTTCCATGACATGATTCATAAAGAGATTGAACTTTACGTTGATGATACGATTGCAAAATCCCAGACTAAAGAGGATCACATTACCAATCTGCAAAATTTTTTTGTCCGATTAAGGAAATTCAAGCTAAGGCTTAACCTTAACAAATGAATTTTTGGGATTTGATCCAGAAAATGATTGGGTTTCATTGTGAGCCAAAGAGGGATCAAGGTTGACCATGACAAAGTCAGATCCATCCAGAACAGGCATGCGCCTAAGACAAAAAAAAAGAGGTTTGTAGCTTCTTGGGGAGATTAAAATATTTTTCTAGATTTATTTCACATCTCACCTCCATGTGTAAACCAATATTCAAGCTTCTAAGAAAAGATCAAGCGATTGAGTGGAACGATGACTGCCAGGCAGCCTTCGACAAAGCAAAAAAATATCTAAGAGAGCCACCAATCTTGATACCCTCTGTTCAGGGAAGACCTCTTATCATGTAATTAAAGGTACTTGAAAAATCTATGGGTTGTGTGATGGGGAAGTACGACTGAATTGGCAGGAAAGAGCATGTCATTTACTGACTATGAGATCAGATACCCATTGCTTAAAAAGACTTATTCTCCACTTGTATGGGCTGCATGACGTCTCAGACAATATATTCTAACCCACACAACATGGTTGATTTCCAAGATGGATCCAATAAAATACATATTTGAAAAACCGGCTCTCACTGGCAAATTTCCAAGACGGATCCAATAAAATATATATTTTATTAAGAAAAAAATTAAAAATATTGCACCCCATAACTCGGGGTCCTGGCTTCGCCACTGTCTGTTTCGTGTCTATCCACACAAATGAGCAAGACCTCTCTAGGGGGTTGTCAAATACCTACAATGGGTTGTCAATATTGTGTCGGTACCCAAGAAGGATGGAAAAGTCCGAATGTGTGTTAACTACCGAGACTTAAACAAAGCTACCCCAAAAGATAATTTCCCATTACCTCACATTGATGTATTGGTGGATAACACGGCTCAGTTCTCGGTATTATCCTTCATGGATGGTTTATCCATGTATAACTAAATGAAAAAGGCCCTCGAGGATATGGATAAAACCACATTTATCACCCCTTGGGGAACCTTTTGCTACAAGGTGATGCCTTTTGGAGTGAAGAATGCTAAAGCAGGATATCAACGCGCCATGGTGACTCTCTTCCATGACATGATTCATAAAGAGATTGAAGTTTACGTTGATGATACGATTGCAAAATCCCAGACTAAAGAGGATCACATTACCAATCTGCAAAATTTTTTTGCCCGATTGAGGAAATTCAAGCTAAGGCTTAACCTTAACAAATGCATTTTTGGGATTTGATCCAGAAAATGATTGGGTTTCATTGTGAGCCAAAAAGGGATCAAGGTTGACCATGACAAAATCAGATCCATCCAGAACAGGCATGCGCCTAAGACAAAAAAAGAGGTTTGTAGCTTCTTGGGGAGATTAAAATATTTTTCCAAATTTATTTCACATCTCACCTCCATGTGTAAACCAATATTCAAGCTTCTAAGAAAAGATCAAGCGATTGAGTGGAACGATGACTGCCAGGCAGCATTCGACAAAGCAAAAAAATATCTAAGAGAGCCACCAATCTTGATACCCTCTGTTCAGGGAAGACCTCTTATCATGTAATTAAAGGTACTTGAAAAATCTATGGGTTGTGTGATGGGGAAGTACGACTGAATTGGCAGGAAAGAGCATGTCATTTACTGACTATGAGATCAGATACCCATTACTTAAAAAGACTTATTCGTCACTTGTGTGGGCTGCATGACGTCTCAGACAATATATTCTAACCCGCACAATGTGGTTAATTTCCAAGATGGATCTAATAAAATACATATTTGAGAAACCGACTCTCACTGCCAGATTTCCTAGATGGATCCAATAAAATATAAATTTGTTAAGAAAAAAATTAAAAATCTTGCACCCCGTGACTCGGGGTCCTGGCTCCGCCACTGTCTGTTTTATGTCTATCCACGCAAATGAGCAAGACCTCTCAAGGCGGCCTAGTGTCTATCCACACAAATGAGGGATAAATTTCAAAAGTCAGGGGGTGCAGTTGAACCCCCTCACATCAATGTGCGTCCGCCCCTGGAAACAGACATGCTTATAAAAGAAATCCATGAGGGATCTTCTGACACCTATTCAAACGGGCATGCAATGGTAAAGAAAATCCTAAGGGTAGACTACTATTATTTAACAATGGAAATTGATTGCTACCATTATGCCAAGACATGCCACAAGCTCCAAATGTATGTTGATAAGGTGCATATGCCACCTACTCCTCTAAACGACCCAGCAGCACCATGGTATTTCTCCATGTGAGGATTATACATGATTGGGATGATCGAATCGAAGGCCTTATATGGGTATAGGTTTATACTGGTTGCCATAGACTACTTCACCAAATGATTCAAAGTTGTGTCCTACGCCAATGTCACTAAGAAAGTGGTTGCTCGCTTCTTGAAGAACATTGTCATATGTCGTTACAGGGTTCCCAAAAAAATATCACTGATAATGGGTCCAACCTTAACAATAAAATGATGAAAGAGTTGTGTGCACATTTAAAAATTAAACACCACAACTCACCACCATACATGCCTAAGATGGACGACATCGTTGAAGCAACAAACAAAAACATCAAGAAAATCATCCAAAAAATGGTGATAAACAAAATGCTACCTTTTGCATTGCACGACTATCGAACTTCATTTCACACTTCAACAGTGGAAAGCCCTTACTCATTAGTCTATGGAATGGAAGCAGTCCTTCCGGTAGAAGTTAAAATCCCCTCGCTGAGAGTCCTGATGAAGGCTAAGCTTGATGAGGCGAAATGGATTCAGATAAGGTTTGATTAGCTCAACCTTATAGAAGAGAAGCACCTGACAAAGTTATGTCATGGTCAACTCTATCAGAGGCATCTTAAGAAATCATTTAACCAGAAGGTTCGACCCCGGGCATTCCAAGAAGGCGACTTGGTGTTGAAGAAGATCATGTCGATTCACAAAGATTCCAAGGGCAAGGGGACACCAAATTATGATGGTCAATTCATTGTGGTAAGATCCTTTTCTAGAGGTGCTCTGATCCTCTCAACTATGGACGACGATAGATTGCCACTCCCTGTGAATTTTGATGCAGTCAAAAGATACTTGGCCTAAAAAAGTATAATACAAAAAATTTGCTAAGTCGAAAACCTAAAAGGGCGACTTCGGTAAAAATGGCTATCCTGGTGGACAAAAAAATTATATAAACTTCTAGGAAAAAATTAGGGATAAAATCAAAATAAAGTCACCCGTTAAGTCGAAAACCCAAAAGGGCGACTTAGGCAAAAATAGGTATCCCGGTGGATTAAAAACTTGAAAGGGCAATCCAAGACAAATTTAGGGATTTTTTATAAGGAAATGACTGTAGTCCGTGAATCTGAGTTACCATGGAAAAATCTAGAAGAGAAGTATCGATCCAACCACTCTCCTTAGAAGCAAGGTGTTGAGATCTTAGAGACATAAAGACTATAATAGTGTTGAAACCCAATGGAAACTCAACAATTCCCATTGCCATTTTACTTTTTCTTGCACACTAATTACCTATTCAAGGAATTGCATCCTTGCGTACTATTACCCATTTATGGGTCAAATCAATAAAAAGAGATTTTTCTCACAAAAATGGGCCCAATTGTTTTAAATTTATGTGCTTGTTTGCAAAATGTCATTATTTTTTTTATTAACACTGCATTAAGACTTTGGTCAAATAATAAAAGCTTTGAAAAGAATAGTAAATTGTTCTTTATTTTTGAAATTTCTAAAGGAAGATCGACAGTCCCCAATATGGCCCTCGTCACATAAAGGCATCAGATTATTTGCAGGTTGCCACAACCCTTTTAACACAAACAACCTACTTCTCTCAGGAATTTGCTTATATACCACTCGACAGCAAAGGATCCCTAGTGAAGTCACCAAAGGCCTTCATGTCTTCTCACCAATCGTAGCATCGTCTGATTCTGAGTGTCAAGAAGTCAGACCCACCCAACTCACCAACCTCTATTGGTCTCCCAGAATAAAAGTCCACCTTGCTGGCATCATCATAAATCCAAATCCAATTGACATTGGCACCTAAAAATCTCACCTTTGAAAAAGAGACCAATTCCAAAAAAAATCCAATCACTTATTTGTATTCCCACATGCATTCCACGCATCATTTCATGCATAACATTCTCGTCAAAACAGAAAGCTTCATCAGAAACAAAATCCACTCAATAAATTACAGCTCTACACACATCTTAATGCATCAGACCATGCATAACATTCCCACCCAAAATGAAATATCATACAAAATAAAAATTAAACATACATAACATAAATCAGGATCCAGGGTCAATCACGAGTATCCAGGACAATTTTCATCCAAGTCGGCAGCATTTCTCTAATTGAGTTCCTACCCCGTGCAACACAAGGAATTATTCCCCAGCAAGTCATTCTTCAACTTAGTGTTGATAATGATATTCCCCAGCGTTTTCGCTGTTTTTGCTCCCCTAGCAGTGGTTACCCTAAACGTCTCTCAAGGAACTTTTCCCCTGCAGAACTTTGTCGATAAACCTTCTCCCAAAGGAGTATTTGCTGAATTATTTTTCCAAACGGATGAACACTTGAGGTTTCTCTACTAATTTTCAGGGGATATTGAGTCTTATAAATTGAAAGACTATTCCATTATTGGAAACTTCAATTATATCACGAAAGATACTGCTCTAACAATTATCAGAGAGTTTTGTTTATTTCATTTGAGGTTTCTCTGCTAGTTTCCAGATGATCTTAAGTCTTATGAATTGAAAGACAGTTCAATCATTGGGAAATTTCAATTATATCACGAAAGATATTGCTCTGCCGATTATCAAAGAGTCTTTTTTGTTTCAGTTAAGTTTCTTTTTTACCAAATCTCATTTAAGACAAAATTTTGGGGTCTTTCCGTATCTAATTAACTTCTACCCAAAAAGTATGAACAAGTGGCAATTCATCTTCCCGGGTTTAAGGAAATTAGATAGGGGCCGCTCTCATACCACAATTTTTTCCTACCTAAATTGCACCACATTTTCTTTTTTCATCTGCATTCACATGATATTTTCATTTGATCATGCCCCTTTTTCATCAATCAATAGTTCAACTGCACATCTAATAAGTGCATTGAAGTCAAGGGTTTTTTATCCTTGATCAATGCCTTTATCCTTTTCACTTTGTCTTGATAAAAGTCCATATACATCAAGAGAAAGTCAAAGTCAAAGCTTGAATTTGTACCCTTGACTTTCTTTAGATATCATGTGCATCCTTTTTGGTCTTTTATTAGTTTTTAATTTGATGAATTTTCATGCATTCATGATTACGTTTTAATAGGAAGTTTATCATTCTAAGTGGATCTAATCATATTTTAATAGGGATGGCAAATGGGCATGCCTGCCCCTTTTAGGCCCACCCCGCAAATGCCCGCAAAAAAATGGGGAGGGGCGGTCATAGTTGCGGATGTGAGCCTAAAACTTAGGCCCACCCTGCAAAAAAGTGAGGGCGGGGCGGGAAAACCCGCGGGCACTGCACCTTTTAAGCTTAAAAATGCAAAAGTTTATGTAAATGCTCGTGCCCGCAAAAGCCCACAAAAAATACAAGGCGGGGCGAGGCGGACACATTAGAGGGTGAGGCATAAATCCTTGGTCCACCCCGCACTAAAGTGCGGGTAAAACGGACATGCCCAACGGACCGTGCCCGTTTTGCCACCCCTATATTTTAAGTTTCAAAAATAAAATGGTATATTTTGTTTTAGGCATCAATAAGACTTAAATGTTTTTCTTTGCATTGCTTTGAGATACCCTTTTAATACAAAGATACACATTTTAGTGTTTCATTTAAACCATACCCATAGTTATTCTACATCATAATATATACATATAAGTACAAATTAATAAACTAGTTTTCCCATTAATAGTACACTTTTGGATGTCACAAAAGTACAAAAATCGAGGATAAAATTAGTTTGACTTCATTATTTACCTATTAATAATACATAATAGTTTTACATTTTATAAAATATAATATAATGAAAATAAAAAGAAAGAGGAAATAATATTTATTTGCTGCAGCAAGTCTTCGTGTGCTTTCCATACCCTTTCATGTACCTCACCATCAACAACCATCATCATCCTGCAAAATAAAAAGGACATCAACCAATATATCCACATCATACAATACATCCGAACATATCAAAAACACCAAAAGCAGACCCATAAGAAGGTACATACGCATGATAAAGGAACGAAAATAAGCATTGGCCAAGCAAGCAAGGTGTAAAAAATGTGTGTATATCCGTACATACATACTCGGTGCAGACATCTACATACATACATCATAGAGGCCGAGACCACAAGAATCACACCAAAATCATAAAACTCACGCTCAAAGCAATGTGAATTTCAGCTTCATTTCACTAAAATTTAGACAAACACAAATTGAAATGAAATGCAAAAAATGCAAAATTAATCTCATCCATTCATTAACCATTTTCACTCGGATTAACCTTTTGGCTCACACAGATTCACTCCCTAATCTCCCTCCAAAAATCCTCCAAACAACCTCACCATTCCCTCCTATATTTGACCTCCTCTTCACTATTTAATCTCTATCAAACTTCACTTAAAATACACATGAAAAACAATAAGGTTACTCTGCAAAAAACATCGCGCAACCCATAACAAAACTCATGACTAAGTTTCCTCAAGCTTCACACTAAAGTTTAGGAAAACAGAGCTAAAGTTCATCAGAAATTGATGTTCACCAAAGTTCCACAATGCATTCACTTACATAATAATATACGCAGAGAAGTAGAAAGAAGGAGACAAAGAGAGATTGCAGAAACAAAGACAAGGAAGGAAAGAAAGCTACTTGAGGTTGGTCGCCAAAATCCCTCGCCAGAGTTTTGAACTCAGGCGAGGCCTTTTTAACGCATTTCCTTTGCTCTTCATACTCTTTTAGTGTTGATACATGCTCGTATGAACTCCCCCTTTTGTTATTTGCTTGATTCCTGCTGATTTGAGGTTGTTTGGATATGTTAGAGTTCAGAAGTTTTATGTATTTAATTTGTGCGAATATATTGTTTTTAGGTTGATTGAGGGTTGAATTCACGATCTATGGTGAATGTAGGTTTGATTTGAGGCTTTTTGGGGATTGGTTAAATTCTGGATGGGACTACGGCAACGCCACCGTAATGTTCTTCATCATCTCCCTGGTGTTCTTAAGGCACCGCCGGGGTGGATTTCGTTTTTATTTTTTATTTTTGGCTTAAATGCACTTTTGGTCCCCATAGTATCATTTTTCTGAACTTTTGATCCCCCTTTAAAAAACTCAGGTTTTGGGTCCCTTATTTTGATTTTTTTTGGGATTTTTTTGGTCCCCCCTCCAAATTAGGGTATGTGGCATTTTTCTTGCTGATGTGGATTAGCTGACTAGGATTATGTATTATTTTATATTCATTTACATAATTAATATATTAACTTTAATAAATAACTTAATTAATAAATAAATAGTAAATCCCTAAACCTTATTATTATTATTCTGAATATTTAATATAAGTAGTGAATCCCTAATTGCATTTCCATCGTGACATTGTTGAAGAGGAAAATTCCCAGAAACATTGAACCCTAGAACAGCAAACGATTCAAACGCACCAAGAACTCTGAAGATTCCATGGAAAATCCTGGTATTTCCAAGACGATCAAAGGCGTGAAGTTCTGCCTCAGGTATGTTGTCGTATCCTTTTCCCACGTTCTTCCCTTATTGCATTTCATTCTTAGTTTAATGGTTATGGTGGACCCCAAATGGTTTAGGGTTTTTTTCGTTGTATTTTACCGTACTTGGTGGTCCCTTTTTGTGTTAGGGTTTAAAAAACTTCGTGTTTTAGGGTTTTGTGGTCCTACCATTTCTTCATTATTTAAGTCTTGTTTGTGTGGTCCCATTCTGACAATGATGTATGAATTAATACAGGCCAACCAAGTGTCAAACAATTAGGTTTAGGATTCACCATGGAGGTGCACTCGTTGAAACTCCTGTGAGACTGTATGTTGGTGGATTTGTTACATAAATGGATTGGAAGTGGGATGTTGATTATCTGTCCTATATGGAGTTGTTTGAACTGATTAAGAAGGATAGATATATAGACATTAAGTGTATATGGTATTTGAACCCTAGGAAGAGTTTTACCCTTGGTCTTAAGCCACTGAACTGTGACAAAGATGTTTTGCAAATGATAAGAGATGTTGAAGGCCATGAAACTGCTGACTTCACTACAAGAAAAAAGGAGATTTACGACACTTGAGTTGTGACAGTTATCACAAAACCGTCCTTATTCCTGGATTGCGACGGTTGTCACGACAGTTAGGGTCAACTATCGTAGATTTTTTGCGACAGTTATCAAAAAACCGTCCTTATTCCTAGACTACGACAGTTTTCACGACGGTTTAAGCCAACCGTCGTAGATTTTTTAGGCATGTTGTATAAAATAATTGCGACAGTTACCAAAGAACCGTCCTCTTTCCACACTCGCGACAGTTAAAGTGAAATGTCGCAATTACTTTAGCCAATCATAATCACTATTTTTTTATTCCTTTAATTTTCCACTTTTTTCTTTCATTTTTATTTTCCAACCTTTCCAATTTTATTATTTAATTTTCATAAATAATTATTATAATTATTTATTTACAATATAATAGCAATATCCATACTAAACCATTCTATAAAAAAAAAAGCGAAAACCCTCTAATATATATAAATTTTCTGTTGATTTGTTTTTTTTTAAAATTAATTTCACACAATTTATTTATTTAATATTTATTTTAGTTTTGAATGTTTGGATATTTGATATTTTTGTGTTTAACAAAAAAAATGATATAAAAAAATAAAAATAAAAATGAACACAACTAAAATAAATATTAAATAAATATTTATTTATTTAATATTTATTTTAGTTTTGAATAAAAAGTATAAGGCCAAATTTCATTATTTTTTCTTTCACATTACTTTCGATAGAAGTCCCAAATATTTCATATTCCCTCCCAACTTTCATTACAATCTCAAATTTTTCACACAACTTTCACTGCAAATCCCTAAAATTTTTAGATTTTTATCTCTCTAATTTCACCAAAACTCGATCCGAACACAAAAATTAAAATACTTTTATTACTAATTTCTCCTAAAACCCTATCTCAATTTCAATTTCCTTCATTCATCTCTCAGTTTATCTCTCGAAATCCACACATCTTCGTTCAGTTCGAGTTCTCTTTTCGTTTCAACTCAGTTACGGCGGCCATGTTGGTCGTGTATTATAGTCTCGGGAGCGTTTGGCATGCTTTTGGCTCTACTGCGCGTGTGTTTTGCTGTTGTGCGTTTGAAGCTGTTCTTTGGGGCTGTCTTGCTCTTGCTTGTTCAGGTTCAGGTGGTTTTGTGGATTTTTGTAGTTTGGACGGATCGTATTCAAAATTGACGGTAAAAGTTGGAAATTATCCTTATTTGAATTTGCACTATTGGTATAAACTCTTTTTTCATCAGTTGATGCACCCCATATTCAATTGCGATAGAAATGTACTCATAAGAATTCACTGTGAGAAAAGCAAAGGAGCTGTAGAAAAAACAATCCATGAAATTGAGAAACTGCATCTAAAATTTCTGTTGGGCATTGGGTCATTCCTTGAGCAGAATTTGACTAATGATAATTCCCATGAGCAAACTGAAGTTTGCCAGGCAATTTTCAAAAAGATACACAAACAATTGGCACTCTGAGGACACATTACAGCAGGTGTTATGTTGTCTTTTGTTTCTCTCGCTAAAATGTATTTGTTTAAATATTTTATTGGTTATTGTTAGCATCATACTCTCCAATTTTGTTGAAAATTGTAGTTGTTTCATGTGTCAAAATTTCTGCACGGGGTCTTTATTGTGCTTTACTTAAATGTCTATAAAATTTCAGCTTTACTGTACATGCAAAACGTTCTAAATTGATTGGCTTGTGGAAGGTACACACCCTATTCCCGGATGCGAGTATGATTCTGCTCAAGTAGACCAATGTGAGATGTGTGGAAACCTTCTAAATCTGATAGAATTGAAGATTCCTATGTGCAAGGTAGTAAACTCCCTTTTCCCTAAATTTTGTCACTATCTTTGTGCTAACTATATGTGTGATTTTTGAACGATCTTAGGCTATGTTTAGGAGTTACAAGGGGAGGGAAGGACTTTAGCGGAGAGCGTGAATGTGTGTAAATTTGAATGTAGGGAATCTAGGTCCATATTATTAACCATATTTACTAGGTACATCCATGATCTAGAGCTCAACACATGTTTTTTCTGAATGGTAAATATTGTCCTAGTTGATTAGTAATGACATGAGAGTTCAAGTGACATGGATCATGTGTAGTTGCACATAGGATTCAAGCAATAAAATATGATCAAATTAAATGGACAAATGCTTGTTGTGTAATCTGTAATCAGAAAGTACCATGAGTTCACTCTGATCCGTGCATGTATTTTCCTGATTTTAATGGCTGATGTTAATTTCATCATGCATTTTAGTGTTTCATCTCTACAATTATTGAAGAAAACCTCTGATACTAGTTATTTATTCAGGCATTTATTTTCCACTTCCAGTTGAACACATTCATTTTCAAAAGTGTATTGGCAGATAAGCCATTGTTGAACACTATTGCCACTTCTACCAATGATTCCGGGGTAAACCAAACATCAGATGTTTCATCTACTAGCTTTGAGTCCAATGTTTCTTTGGGTGGGCATCATAATTTTAAACTCGGTTGTACTTGTGGCATCAACTATTATTTTTGTTGAATTTTTAACGCTGTGTAACTTCGGCAGAATCCGAAACTCCATGCCAGATTGCAATTTAAAATTCAAAAATTGGGATGTATATGTAATACCAGTAGCATATGGAGTGGTTGGAAAGTTGCTTATTGCAGAGAAACACCCATTTCGTAGTTGACATGGAGTTGTGATTGCAATTGCTCCACTGGCAGGGTTATGCGTAAGTCAATATTGTCTTAACTTTTTTCTGGTTGAAGCCTAGGTTCTGAATTTTATTCCGTTTGATATAGCCTAAAATTGATGAAGACCACCCCTCATGGTTGCTTCTTTGAATAAGAAATTATGACCCACAATTTTATACAATTAAAGCCAGAGACAACAACCTAAGCATGGCTGATGGGAGATGGATTCTAGGCTTCCCAAATTAAAAAGCATGCAAGGAAGCTCAATTTGCAATTCTAAATGAAGTTACCAAGCAGAGATCAGCGGTGGAGTACATGTTAGTTGAAGTTTTTTGGGGAGGTTAGTTAGAATTTCCGTTGGTGAAGGGTTAGTTATAGGTGAAGTAAATTAGTTAGATTCTGAAAGAAAAAACTGTTATGAATTTTTTTGTTATATAACAAACATGAATTCTGTTGTGGCAGTTAGCACTACTTGTAGTCATTTGTATTGCTTTCTATTCTTTTTCTTGGACCTGTTAGTGTAATGTGAATGGAACTAAAATGGTTTTGAATTGTCATTGTTAGGCTCGCGCATTGGTTTGGAGTATTTACAACAGGACCATGTTGCTGGTATGAATTAAGTGATGGCGTCGGCTGGAAATTGATGGTTAACACGTGATCTGTTGTATGTTTCTTCATCTTGATGTCGTAAATTTCTCGCTTTCCTTAACAAGCATGGCATGTGTTTATCTTTCATCTTGGTAACATCATCTTGGTACTGAAGCTTTTAATCGCAGGATTTCTCATAGTGATGAGGTCCCACATTGCGAGCAACAAATGCGAACCTTGCTTCTGAATTTCGTCTCGAGGAAGAACCCGGCGAATACGTTTCTGGGTTCGTAGTTTGAGTGCACATTTGGAAGTTGCTGTCACATGGCCTCAGCAACAAGCTTGCATCGATGTGATTGAACATGGATATTTAATGGAGGTTACAGTGGGGTTTTAAAGGAACCTGGAGTATTTCAAGAAACTCGTCCTGTCTGAAACCGCAAAAGGTTTTATTCATGTCTTCTTTGCTCGACGCACAATGTCGTGGCATAACTGATATTAGACTTTAGCCAAGAAATGTGAGAAAAGTTGTTGTTATTGGGGAAGGTCTAATGGGTTCTGGCATGAGGAACTAGGTAAGTGATATCAATGTTGATGAATGCTAAGTTAGTGTAGGAATTTAATTTGGGAAGTTAGTTTGGAATTAAGTTATGACTTCTCAGTTCTGCAATGCCTTCCTGCGGATCTTTCCTTTTGAATTAGTTCTAACGTGGATTTTTGTTATGATTTTTTTGAATGCCTATCTGGTATGAAATTCGGTTAGAGTAAACGTTGAAAAATTTTGTTATGTTGTGAAGTTATTTACTGATTGTTTTTGAAATTTGTTATGTCAGTTCGTGAGGTGTTGGATGGTTGTTTAGCTATGTTAGTAGGAGGTTAATTGGTGAATGTCATTGAATGATGTGGAACTGGTTTGGTTATGAGTTATGCAATGCAATTTTGTTGAAATTGATTTTTATGAATACAAATGGCTATAAAATGATTATGTTCTGTTGGGTTAATTTTGAATTGGTAAATCGGTTGGAATGAAGTGAAACTGAATTGTTGCTGCTGAATTAGTTTTTCTCTTTTATTGATTTTGCAGGTAATCTCTAGTTCCATCCAATCCGTACATCCAAGGCTCGATTACAAGGTGCATCCTTTGGTTTATAACCTGCCGCAGGCCTTCCTTAGCAACAACAACAATATCTTGATTCCGACATGTTAAAGACTTAAAAAACATTGAGATGATCTTTGCACGCAGTGGTTGGAAAGTTGCTTCTTGTAGAGAAACACCCATTTCGTAGTCGACATGGAGTCATGATTGCAATTGCTCCACTGGCAGGGTTATGTGTAAGTCAATATTGTCTTAACTTTTTTTTGGTTAAAGCCTAGGTTCTGAATTTTATTGATTCGGAACTGGAACTATCCATGGTTGAAGAAGCCATTGTTGTTGCATCTCTACACACATATAAATCAATCTGTTGGCCACTTTAATTATCATTCAAATTTCAATTAATTCCTTTCATTATGATTATTATTGTTATTTTATCTAAAGATAACTAATGAAAATTTTTCAATTTTCCTGCATGTCAGGCTGTAAAAGCATGTACTCACAAAGTTCTTTCCAAACAGGGCACCTCATTGCTTTCAAGGTACATGATTTATGCAATTATCTTAATTCCCTTTCACAGTCTCCACTGTACATGCCTGCACTAAAAACATAACAGAGACAAAACGTGAATAGTTTTGGAATTTTTTAAGGCATTTTGGCAGATGAGACAAGGTCTGTTGTAGAAATCATGACTTCTATTAGATATTTCCCATAGCAAATGGAATCAAACTATAAACATGAATAATTATTATAGATTACTAATTTCAAGTACTAATACAAGTACTATTATTATTATTATTATTATGGATAATGACTAATAATTTAAATCATTTATATTTTCAGTTAGAAAAAAAAAGTAGATCCCGTTTCCATAAAAGGGTACCTTTTGTTATTGTACTCAGAAAAATATTTACGTAAAAGCAGAGTTTCATAAAAGAATCTCAGAAACATAAATTGCCTCAAAAATAAAAATCAATCATTAACCTTTTTCACCCAAAAATAAAAATAAAATAAAAAATAAAAAACCTAAAACCAAAAATAAAAATAACTAACATTCCAAAATTCATACATACATTGAATTACATTGCTCAGAACTAAATTACAACAAGTAAATAAAATTTGAATTGTTGCTGAATATTAAAAATGAATTGTTGCTGAATATTACAACAGCGTTTGATAAGCTGATAGAAAACAGAGAAAGAAAATTTGAATTGTTGCTGAATATTAAAAATGAATATGAACTCTTATACTTGGTTATGAGGTAACCCATATTTATAGAACAAGAGTCATAATAAATCTAAGACTCTAAAATAGACTCTAACCTACTATAACTGCCACTGACAACTAAACATAATAAAACAGAGAAATAGTCCATTATTGTGGAGATTGTGTAAGGCCTTTAAAGATTTTAAACTGGTACATGTCTATAATCTTTTAAGATCCTTTTTTTTAATGGTAATTAAATCTCAATGTCTTTCCTATTCTCGTAGGAGAACCCTGAGATCGACACAATAATGACAAATGATGTTTTGGGAGATGACGTATCTAATGATCAGCAAGATGCATTTCGATAGTTCCGCTTTCAAATACTCAAATTGGAGTTTGGGGTAAGCCTTTTAAATATCTGTCTTGGATGAGTGCGAGTTTATTATTTTAGATGTGATATATAATTTCTAATATTGCAGGCCATAGGATGCATGGAATTTCCTAGGTCACGCCTAGTTTCTTTAAACATGTCTAACTTATTTGAGCCAGTAATATACTATATTGTGATATGTTATATTAATTATGTGGAAAACCTAAGGTTAAAGTTCTTGGGCTGCTGTAAATTCTGCAACTTTTTATCAGATAAATGAGTTAAACTCAATATAATTCCATTACTTTACAAATGTTTAAGAATTTATCAAAATTTATCGTAGTTGATATTTTGTTGATATGGTAGTTTTGTATACTATTGAGAATTTGTCAAATAGGTCGGTTGAAAGTACTATTTTTTTTTTAAATAATAAAATTACGGCGGTTCTAAACCATCACTATTATAAATGTAATATATAACATATAATTATGGCGGTTAGAACCGTCTATTAAATAATTATGGCGGTTCCAACCGTCGTTATTTTCAAAGAAATATATATTAAATAATTATGGCGGTTACAACCGTCGTAATAATATATTGGAGGCCGTTTCAAAACTGTCGCGGAATGTTACGGCAGTTGGAGCGACATTTTTACAAACCGTCGTAAAACAGCCTCGCGACACATGTTTCTACGACAGAAGAGGAACCGTCGTGACTTGCAGTTTGCGTCGGTTGTAACCGCCGTAATCTGACAAAATTAACCGTCGTAATTTGCCATTTTTCTTGCAGTGCTTGTATGTTGAACATAGAATTAGTGAACCTGATATTGTAGATGAGGCAGATATAGGTCATAAAGTATTCTCTGATGATGAGGTTGTTGAGGTGAATAATGAAGTGGGAATGGAAAAAGAAGCTGAGGTGAACGAGGAAAAGGGATTGGGAAAGGAGGATGAGGTGAATGATGAAGAGGAATTGGGAAAGGAGGATGAGGTGAATGATGAAGAGGGAATAAAAAATGAGGCTGAGTTGAATGATGAAGAGGGAATTGAAAATGAGGCTGAGATGAATGAAGAAGAGGGAAGAGGAAATGAGGCTGAGGTTAATGTGGAGGAGGCTATAGATAAGGATGATGAAATTGATGATGAATTGGAAGATGAAATGGATGGTGAATTTGAAGATGAAGTTAATGCCTTTGATTGGACAAGTGTATTACCTAAAGACAATGTTGAACCCATTGTGAATGACTTTAACAATGGAGGTGATTCTGACCAGCTTCAAACCCCAAATGAGAGTGAAAATGATGAGGAAAATGAGAGTTTCCCAACCTATAAAGTTGGTGAGGGAGTCAGATTTGAGTTAGGGATGAGATTTAATACAAATGATCTGGTGAAGGAGGCTATAAAGGAGTATGCCATGGTGGAGAAAAAAATGTTTACTTGCATAAGAATGATGGAAAGAGGATAGTTGTTAAGTGTATCACTGACTGCAAATTTTACATGAGGATTGGGAAGAGGGTATGCAATCAGTATTGGCAGGTTGTGTCTTTGTATGATGAACATACATGTCATAGGACTACTCAGAATAGACAGGCTAAGACTGAATGGTTGGGGAAGCAGTTTAGCCATATTTTAAGGCATAGTCCTAATTTAAAACCAGCTGGTTTAGTTGCCATGAGTTTTGAGAAGTGGGGAGTTAAATTTTCTACTGATCAAGCATACAGGGCTAAAAGAAGAGCTATGGAGATTATTCAAGGTGCTGGAAGGGACCAGTTTAGGCAACTAAGAACATATGCAAATGAGCTTCTTGCATCAAACCCTAATAACAACATAGTCTTGCAATGCTCAGATTCTGCTGCTGGACCTGTGTTTGAAAGAATCTACATATGTTTAGAGGCATGTAAGGTAGGTTTTGCAAACTATTGTAGGCCACTCATTGGTCTTGATGCTTGTTTTTTGAAAGGGGATTTTGGTGGGCAGTTGATGTCAGCTGTAGGAAGGGATGGAAATAACCAAATATTTCCAATAGCATATGTTGTTGTGGAGGCTGAAACAAAGGACTCTTGGGAGTGGTTCCTTAATTTGTTACTTGATGACTTGCAAAAAATTAATCAAAGGGCTTATGCTTTCATATCTGATCAACAGAAGGTAAATGACACTATATTGATTTCAATTTCATTCTTTAACTTGTCAATAATTATTAACTGATATAAAACTATGAATTGCAGGGACTTGTTCCAGCTGTCCAAGGATTGAGTGAGCATGTGAAACAGAGGTTATATGTCAAGCATTTGTATGGAAATTGGAAGAAAAAGTATGCTGGTATGGAAAAAGCATATGATGGTTAAATATGCTGGTAATCTTTGCCCAAGAATTCAAGTAGTTCTTGAGAAAAATAAGAGGTTTGCTGAAAGATGGATTCCAACTTGGCATGGTGATGATGATATGGCAATATTTGGTTTGACTAATGGTATTGAAACATATTGTGTCAACCTTAAGGAGGAAACATGTGCTTGTAGGAAATGGAACCTCTCTGGTATACCTTGCAGTCATGCAATAGCATGCATGTGGCATAACAAAACACAACCAGAAGAATTCACTTCTGATTACTACAAGTATGATTAAACTATTACCATTTTTTGTGACTTTGTTTTTTTTTTTTTGTCATTTTATCAACTGAACTTAGTGTTATACTTCTGTAGGAAAGCTACTTTCCAGAAAACATATTCACATATCATCTTCCCAACTAATGGTTCTCAGCTGTGGCCTGTAAATGATGAGCTGGTAGTCAATCCACCTGTGATGAGGAGGGCAATTGGACGCCCAAAGAAAATGAGGAACAAAACCAATGATGAACCCAAAAATCCACATGTGTTACTAAGGAAATTCCAAACTGTGACATGCCACAAGTGTGGTTCCATTGGCCATAACATGAGAACTTGCAAGGGGAAGAGAGCAGCTGATAGAGTGATGCCTAAGGGAGGGAACAAAAAGCAAAAAACTGTCAGTAACCAGAAGAAGCATAAAGATGGAAAGGGTGCAAAGGCAAAGAAGGCAAAGAAGCAAAAGAAGCAAAAGAAACAAAATGAGTCAACTCAAGAGATTGGATCATGTTCTCAAGCTCCACAGCCTACCCAAGAATAGGATTATGTATTTTTCTAAGTTGTCATTTTGTAACTGTCATGTTCTCTAAGCTGTCATTTTGTAACTGTCATGACATAAGCTGTCATTTTGGATTAATTATTTGTTATGTTGAATTAAGTATTTTGTAACTTTCATGACCTAAGTGTTATGTTGAATTATGTAGCCATTACTGGATGTACTAAAATTTGATTAAGTATTTTGTAATGAAGCTAGCATTTTATTATGTTGAATTAATGTTTGGAATTACAAAGCTGGTACTGATATTTACAATGTTATCATTTAGTGCTGTACTAATGAAGTTATCATTCTGTTATTGCTATACTAACGTTACAAAGCTTTATAGGTCTGTTAATTATAGGTCTGTACTAATATTTACAAAGCTATGCATGCAAAAATTATAGGTCTGTTAATTCAACCAAAAATTATAGGTCTGTTATTGCAGGTCATTATCTCTGTTAATTTAACCAAACATTACAGGTCATTATAGGTCTGATATTAGCATGTTTTTAAAGGTATATGTCTGTTACTTCAACCAAACATTACAGGTCATTATAGGTCTGATAATAGCATGTTTTTAAAGGTATATGTCTGTTAATTCGACCAAAGCTATGTTGTTGTGTTGATATTACTGTACTGATATAATTCTGCTAATTCAACCAAACATTATAGGTCATTGTTGTACTATATAGTTCTGTTAATTCAATCAAACATTATAGGTCATGTATTACGAATATAGGCACCAAAGAAATAAGAAGCACAAACATAATAATCAAACACAAACATATACACTACAGGTCTGGTTGCAACTTAATATTTTCATTATATATTACAGGTCTGAGATTACAAACTACTTAACATTTTGTTTGAGATTACAACCAAACCTAACACTTAACCATTACAAACTACTTTGTTACATTAGATACAACCCATCCAATCAACACCACTATTGTCATTCCCATAATAACTTTGTTCAACATCTTTAAATATTTGATCTCTAACTTGAGCTATTCTTCTCTAACAGTAGCTTCAATAAGCTTAACCTTTTCTTGGTTCAATTTTTGATGCAGAGAAGATATAACTTCCTTGGCCCATTGAGACATTTCTTCATCAAACCAGACAAAGTGAAAACATCTCTTGTATCCATGACTCTAGCAAAATAGATGAAGAAATTAGGGATTTACTTGATTATAAGACAAACAATGGAAGAAATTAGGGATTTCACGACAAACCTTGTACATCCCACAACTAAAAAAACGACGACCTGGGTTTTAATCCGTCCAGGCCGTCATCAATGGCGACGAAATCCCACACTTGCATTCAACATCAATGGAGCGAGACACCGTGCGCTTGCTTGTAGAAGAATACGCAAACATCCTGGTGAGGGTTGAATGGTGAGGATTGAAATGAAATTAGAATTTGCAAATGATTATAGATTTAGGGTTTCTGAAATTTGAAGATTGGGGAAGAACAAGAGATTTAGGGTTACTGAGTTTTTCAAATGGGGAAGAAGACAAACATGCATAAGTACACGTGAATATATCTTGGCAATTACTTTAATTAAAATTGTTTTTTATATTCAGAATAATAATAATAATAACATAAAGTTAATATATTAATTATGTAAATGAATATAAAATAATACATAATCCTAGTCAGCTAATCCACATCAGCAAGAAAAATGCCACATACCCTAATTTGGAGGGGGGACCAAAAAAATCCCAAAAAAAAATCAAAACAATGGACCCAAAACCTGGGTTTTTTTAAAGGGGGGTCAAAAGTTTAGAAAAATGATACTATGGGGACTAAAAGTGCATTTAAGCCTTTATTTTTTTTGTTGTGTTATTGTTAATAGCAGAGAGAGAAAGCTTAATGCAGGCATGGGAATTCAGAAGTTGCGACCTCCCTTGGAGGACTCCCTCTTTTAACCGTTGGGGGTGCTTCTCCTATTTAAAGACATGTGCCAACATTTGTGACTTTTCCCCAACTGCCCACTTATTCTGACCATGACAGATGGTTGACTAGTAGATCCAACACGCGTATCCCCATGGTACTAGGGTGTACCTCCACTTTTTTTCCCACTTGATTAGGTGACTTTGGCTTGGTATTCTGATCAGGTGGGGGAGGTTGAGTCAACCAAGTTGACTCCCTCAACCCCTTAGTGGACTGGTGTAGAGGGCTGCTTCTTGGGCCCAACATTTTCTACACCCCTTTATTTTGTTTGTAACTTATTTATTTTCTTTTTTTATTTCTATCTTTTATTATTAATATTATTATCATTTATTAAAACTTATTTTAATTAATTAATTAATTAGGTCAATTAGCCTTAATTAATTCAATTAATAATTAAATTTTTTCAATTGATTAATTAAAATAATTAATTCTTATTAACCTAAGTAATTAATTTAAATCAAGTTTAGTTAACTAATTTAATTCCATTGTTCAATTATCATGTCTATCATGCTCATACACTCATCTTTTCCATTTTTGCTCATTTAGACTTGCATTTATTCTCATTATTGTTGGCTTATTTGTTTAGTCGAGAATTAAATTTAATGAATGATTATACTGATGATAAATATATTTTCTAAAGTTTAAAAACCCTTGGTCCAATGCCAAACAGACTTTTTCAAAACCTTTATCGAACGATGTCGCAACTGCGAAAACAATCGGCAGAAAAAACAGAAGAGTCGCCACCAAACTTAATTTATCTCGACGCATGGAAAGGAAATGATCGAAGAAAACCTAAAGAGGGAAAGACATGGTCATCGCAACCATAGCTTGGGTTCGGGAGTTGGTTACGCGAGAGGAAGGTATTAGCAACCCCTCGCGTCCATCGTACTCGATGGGATCCACGCTTGTTGTCTAATCAAAGGGTGTGTTATCTAAAACCTACTGCTAAACGAAAACGAAAAACAAAAGACAAAAGGAGAAAAAGAGACTCGATAGGACATCGTCGTCCTAGGTCTACGTATTCCCTCGTGCAATGGGAAAGTCAGAGTCAACGTAGTTCGGAAGACTACGGGTGAAGGGGGGAAGGTTGCTCGCCAAGACATCGTTGCCTTGTGCCTAGGTATCCTCAACTAGACGAGAGTGAGGAAGTCAGAGCAGTCGTAGTTCGGAAGACTATGAGTTGGGAAAAGATCTCGATCGCACTGGGGCGAGAGAAAAGGTTCGATCATCTGATGGTCTCGATCACAAGGGTTCGAGAGAAGAGAGAAGTTAGTTGTTAGTGTGCTCACCAAGACATCATCGTCTTGTGCCTACATATCCTCATTATGGAATGAGGAATCAGAGCATCCGTAGTTCACAGAACTATGGGAAAATGGGATCTCAGTCGCACGGGTGCGAGAGAAAAGAGAGAGACACACAGAAGGTCTAAGGGAAACTCGTTCCTACACGTTATCATGCATTATGGCCCTAAAGTCAGGATTGGGAGGGAAGTCTACCTAATGTTGTCATGCATGGATTGAAAGCCTAATGTCTCTCCTGCCTCCAACTTAATCAGAAATTAAGTGGAGCTAGGAATCCTAAGGGATCATGTGAACACACACAAGTAAACATTATGCTAACCAATCACAAAATGAATAATGTCGTGATCTCAACTATAAGGAAGTTGAGTGACTCTTTGTCAACAAGGAAAGAACAGTGTCGTGATCTCAACTATGAAGAAGTTGAGTGACTCTCCGTTAACAAGGAAAAAATGGTGTCGTGATCTCAACTATGAAGAAGTTGAGTGACTCTCTGTTAACAAGGAAAGAACGGTGTCGTGATCTCAACTATGAAGAAGTTGAGTGACTCTCCGTTAACAAGGAAATAACGGTGTCATGATCTCAACTATGAAGAAGTTGAGTGACTCCCCATTCTCCAAAAGAAAATAAAAGACAAGGCAATAAACCAAAAACAACAGCAACAACAGCGCTCCTGCACTAAAACAGCAATAAAAATCAGCATACAAGCAAGACAACTTTTAAAAGCTCATGTTTTCAGCACAAAACAGGTGTAAAATGCAGCAGGCAGAATTGGACATAATTAACAACATGTTAAAATCCAGAACAACAGGTGTGAAAAGTCAGGAAGCTTGTAGGCATCAACACCGAAACGACATTTCAAGTAAGCAACGATCATGAACAAACACGCATAACAAGCCAAACCAAGCGTCAAGAGTGCAAACATCCAAGACTAAGTAACAATTGGCATTTGACCAAGTAATTCAAGAACAACACATGATTATGCAACCACAATTCAACAAAGGCATATGATAATGTGCGGATCAGATATGAACATGTATCAAGCAAGGTCAATTGATGAACATATATTAACAATTAAGCACAAGCAAACTCCAGAAGATTGCACAATTAAACATTCCACAAGAACATCATGCATAACACCGAGTAACAAATTTGAACGAATATGCAATTACGGAATCAGAAACAACATAAGCATGTGATACACATCCAACAAGCTAACCATCATTAATCAACAATTTACACAATACAAATGATTCTGCAACATGATCACCACACCAAGATTGCAACACAATAATCAAAAGACATGCATCATTGAAAATCGAAAGTCGCGTGTCAAAGAAACTCAAGCATGCTATCGAGAATGAGGAAACAGCTCAAAACCAATCCATAAATATGCATCATATTAATCCATGAGGTTTAAGGATGGGAAGGGATCCAAACAAGCTTGAAAAAAACAAGAAAATAACATTCTGCTCCAGTGTTAACTGGTTAACCATATATGGTTAACTGGTTAACCTTTGAAAAATAGCCAAAAAAACATGTAAAAAGGACTGGTTAACCGGTTTACCATATTTGGTTAACCCGTTAACACTGTAAAAAATAACAACATAAAATTCAGCAAAAAATCACTTTTCAGCAACTTAATCACTTAATCCCCACATGTTAGAGCATGGAATTGGTCACGAAAATTATACCAAATCATCACAATCAAACATCAATTAGATCCTACTAACAACAAGATCAATGATCAAAACAATCAATGGATCCAAAATCACCAATAATCAATAGATCTGCATTGTAACATGCAAGATTAAGCAAAATCCCAACTAAATCGAGAAATTACTAACCAACAAAACTGAGAATTGCTTTGGTGAGTGTTGTTAAGCTGCAATTAACAGATCCAAGCAAGAAATCCAAGGATCTATGAAGCTCTAGTAAGAAAACTTGAAGATCCAAACAATAATTCACCAATAAGCAAAAGCTCTTCCAAAAGTGATTCTAACCACTTGATTCAAGATCCAAATAAGCTACAAAACTAGAATTGAACCAAGGATGATGATGTAATGGAGGTTTAACTCAAGAATTCACAAATTGCAATGTATGATTTGTGAAGCTTTTGGCTATGGAGCATTTGTGAGGGTTTTGGAATGAGAGAAAAGTTGAGAGAATTGAAGTGAGATGTGTAGAAAATTCAGAAAATGAATGAAAAAATTATGAGAGGTTTGGAGAAAAATGGTTTAAATAATCCCTAGGTTAGAAATTAAAATGTGGTTTGGTGTGTGGGTTAGTGTAAGGAATGGAAATTAGGAGTGGAATTAGGAATGGAAAATGTTGAAATTTGGAAGGAATTTGAATTAATTGGAAAATAAATCAAATTGAAAACCACTTCTAGATCCTTCTACTGGTGTGAAAAATTGAATTAGTGATTGGAATGAGTCCCATATACTGCAACGTTGAAAATGAAACAATCTGGGAAAATTTGCTTTGGTTAACCAGTTAACCAAATTTGCCTAGCAATTGGTTAGCCGGTTAACCAAATTTGCCTAGCAAATGGTTAACCGATTAACGCCTTTGAAAATTCAAATTTTGCCGCTATAAAGAGGGAAACGTGGAAAATTGTCTGTTGCCACCCGTTCTGAGCATAGTTTGGCTTCTGAAACTTGTCCTTTGATATTGTACCTATATAACGCCTGAAATAAACTGGGAACTATCTCCTGCGCTCAAAATAACCTGTTGAAAAATATAATCTGGTGCCCGACTGCTAAGCAAAATAACTGCTGAAGCCTCTAATGCTTGCTGTTTAAAAAACTTGCAATAAAAGAAAGTCTTGAGCCATAGAAAAAACTTGATCCCATGTCTCAAGAGCTTAATGAAATGCATGATGATGAATTTATGACCTAATAGAAAATGCAAATGAATGCGAAATAAAAGCCAACTAAAGTTAGAAGCGAGAGGGCAAATTTTGGGGTGTTACAGCTGCCCCTATTCAATCAACCTTGACCTGAAAGGATGATAGCAACGACTTTCAGACATTTAGGGTACACGGAGGTTGAATACCAAAAGAACCCAGAAATTTGCAAACTGCGGGGTGAGAAAATATAATTGAAGCTCTGTCACACCTCGTCAAAGGGATTTGATGGAAAGGAAACATACCCAAGCGGAAAACCACATCGTCAAAGGGATTTGACGGAAAGAAAAACATAACCCAAGGAAACAACAGTGAACCCTAGAACCACATTGAAATGAACACATACCCAACAAACCACCTCGTCAAAGGGATTTGACGGAAAGAAGACATACCCAAAGAACCACCTCGTCAAAGGGATTTGACAGAAATAATGCTTATAGAAAGCAACACATCGTCAAAGGGATTTGACGGAAAGGAAACAAAACCCAAGGAAACACATCGTCATAGGGATTTAACAGAAAGAAAAACATAACCCAATGCAACACATCTTCAAAGGGATTTGACAGAAAGAAGACGCCTAACCGGAGAACCACATCGTCAAAGGGATTTGACGGAAAGACAACACCTAACTGAAGAAACACATAGTCAAAGGGATTTGACTGAAAGAAAACCACCACCGAAGAAGCACATCATCAAAGGGGTTTGACGGAAAGAAAGACAACATCACCAAGAAAAACTCGAACCGAGAAAGCACATCGTCAAAGGGATTTGGTGGAAAGAAAACTTGACCACATCGTCAAAGGGATTTGACGGAAAGAAAAATCTGACCGAAGAAACACATCGTCAAAGGATTGACGGAAAGAACGGTTGTTCGACAGAACACGTCGTCAAAGAGTTGACGGAAAGAAAACCTGCTTCCGGAATGTCGTCATCAAAGGGTTGATGGACAAGGACTGATCGAGGGTAAGATTGACGTATGATCTACGACCCAAAAGAAAGGTAAGTAGAGGGGTTGATTGAAATTTCTGCTGGGGAATGACTCGACATTCTCTCTGAGGAATATGTCACTGTCTTGACTGAAATTTAATTCGAACTTCCTCACGCAAAGTACCAAATCTGGCTTATGCTTCGCATGCATATGTTTGAATTTTCTTTCCATGGCGTAATGCTCCATACAAAATGGAAATGCTACGCGATTTGAGGATGCAATGATTACTGTATGCAAAATGTCGATGTATGCTTGGGCTGCTGGGAAAAGAAGGATGTGCCAAGTCTGATTGGACTTTGCTGGGAAAGACAGGTGAAACTTGATGGTGATTATTTTTTTGTAGGTGAGATTTTTCTGGGTACCAATGTGAATTGGATTTTAGAATGAGGTGCCAATAAGGATTGGAATTTCGGAATGAGGTGCTAATAGGGATTAGAATTTGGATGAGATGCCAATAGGGATTGGTCTTTGGATTAAAGAGGATGCCAATAGAGTGGGCTTTGGATTTTTGTTGGAGATACCAATGGGGATTGGGCTTTGTTCTGGAGTGGGTGCCAATAGGGATTGGACTTTTGAATGGATGCCAAGCAAGGTTGGGCTTTGGATGAAGGTGCCAATACGAATTGGGCTTCATGATTTTGGAAGATGCCAACAAAGTGGGCTTGGATTTTCTGGGGATGCCAATAGGGACTGGGCTTTTGTTTTCTGTTCGGTTTTACACGGCTTCATGCTATGCTATGCTAGACGAATGATATGCAATAATGATTAATGCAATGATACGACGGCCCAACCGGTGGTTTTGAGGTAAGTCAGGTACGACTGACGTTGGAAAGTGTCTTGTCTCGTTAAAAGGTTTCTAGATGAAAGGTTAGGGAATGGTTAACATGACTTCCTGACATTCGTCTTGAACTTGACGGTTGACAGAACTTACCTGAGTAGCTCTGAAAGTATGGAGAGGAAAACATTCCTTTGTTACTAGTCTTGCCTCAGCTTGTAGAATCTCTGTAAGAATCTGCCTCGAAAGGAAACTTGGGACCTCTGTACCCTGATGGTCTGAGATGGACTGCCCCAATATTATGAACCTTGGAGAGGTGTTTCAGATTAATCGCCTTATGGAAAGGATAACTTCTCGTGCTCTCGGGATGACCTGCCCTGACCTTGAAGTGATTTTACCCCTGATTGGCTTATCTGTGAAGGAGTTCCTCTGACTGACTGACCTTCGAGAGATTTGTTGAATCTCGACCTGGTTGCCCCAGATTAGCTGAATCTTGGAATGAATTTCCCTCATGATGTATTCATTTGATATGAGTTGCCCCAGCTCAACGGAGTACTCAGGCATTTTGCATCTTATCTTGATCATTGCAGAAACTCTTCTGACGTCAAGTGCTTACCCACGAGTAAAACCGACCGTTTTGAAAATGACAATTTTAAAGCAATGCATATGACAGTTTTGAAATCCAAGTCTGTTCACTGAAATGACGTCGTGACATATAGTGAATGAATCATTGATCAGAATGTCACATCGATACCAACAAGAATGACAAGAAAATCCTTTTAGAAGTTAGTTTTGACGCGATCTTTCCCGAAGTATGCTTTCGAAACAACCCTTCTTTAATTAGGTATTTTGCAGGTTATAACGTGGCCTGGTTCACAGTTTGAGAAAGAAGGATATAAGGCTCAAAATTTTGTTCTAACCCACCCATTCTCCTTGATATTCTCCAGTTCTATGTTCAGCTAATTTGACACAAGAGCTCACCTTTAAAAAAGCTATTGAATGATAGAAGTGATGGTTAAGGAACCCACAAGGTTTTCAGAGTGACAATCACCCTTTTTCCTTTGGTGTCTGTAGTCACACGACTTGTTCTTTATCGAGGATTTTTCTCTCTTTTTTTTTCATCCTTTTCGCCTTTCGCTTTTGTTTTTGATTCCCCTGACTTTGCCTGGATCTATATTTTTGAATTTTATTGATTTTGAAGTCCAGCGGGATGCCCTAATTTTTGCCTAAGTCACTTGTTTTCAAGTTTCAACTTAGCGGGCTTTCTTTCTTTTTCTTTTTTCGTTTTTCTCTTTTTTTTTAAACAAATCGTGTGACACTGGCTGTCTTGGAAGGGTTGTGACTGCCTCACTCCTCAGTTGGTGAGGGAGAAGGTGTGATTGATCCTTGAATGGGACACTCCTTTGCCTTTTTTTCTTCAAATTTGAACGGATGGTCAAATTAACTGACACCTACCCTGCCCCTGGTTAAGATTGAGGGTTTTTCGTTTTCAGAAAGAAACTCCTACTCTAGGCTCAACGGGGTTGACAAGGGATTATCTTCCTTATATCTACGGTGTTTAAGGAGTTGAAATAATGCCTGTACATCATCAGCAGGGTTTTATTTCATAAGCATACAATAGAAAGTTCTGCGTCTTCGATTTCGTCATCCTCCCTTAGACTTTTCTTAAAAAAGCACTTGATATTTATTAAAAGTTATGAGTGAACACAAATGGATTTAATCAAAACATGCAGATTTATTTCATTATCATTACCAATCGAAAATAAACAAGTTTTACAAATGAGTTTGCACTTTAACAGAAAAGAAACTACAAATGCAAATAAATGATATGATCTAAAAGATTGCTAGCTTCGGGGAACTGAGCTTTCCAGGCTTTATTTGCTGCTGAGCTAGCCATCTTCAGAATCGCTCTTCGAAGTCAGACTGATAATCATCTGCACAGCTGCTCTCGGTGTCTTCTTCCATAACATGGACTGATGAACCCACCTGACTAGATGAAGAGGAATTGTTTATCTGAATACCCTGAGGCGTGAATGAGAATATATTGGAGTCAAGAAGTGTCTGAATCTTGCTCTTGAGTACCTTATAGTCTTCAGTTGAATGCTTCTGTGCCCCAGCATGATAGTCACAACGGGCGTTGACATCAAAACCTAGTGGGTAAGGATGAATCACTGGATCTATCTCCTTTGGCACTATCAATAAACCTTTGATCAAATATGGTATTTCTTGTATCTGAACCATTATTTGACCTTTTGATACAATGTTGAACCCCAATTTGGCAGCTTTTGTGCGGATTTATTGGAGCATATGATCACAAACAACAAACATCTGTTCATTTGTAAATTGTTTGCCAATTTCTACCCTGACATCAACTGGTTTGGCATCCGTAGACACAATAGGTTTTGGGACAACATTAGGGTGCACCATATCTAAGGCCAATCATAAATAAAATATTCAAAAACTGACCAAATTCAACTCTAAACTAATTCGAAAATATAGTTCCGGATGGCATTCATCACAAATTCGGAAACACATTTTTGGACGCAACATTCATTTTTTCAAACATAAAACTAGATTAATGTGAGTAATGAGGAAGGAAGTACATGTACATTACCTTAAACTCCAGCTTCTTTTGCTCTTTTGGATGTGGAAAAACACATAAATGTTGTTTTGAAGTAGAAAAAGTGATTCAATTTAGAAGGTGGTTTTGGTAGGGTTTAAAAAAAAATGGTGTTTTTAATCACGAGTGAAGCAACCATGCAATGTGCTATTTTATTATGTTCCCTGCTTCACATTTTCGGAAATGCACTTTCAAAATTGTCACTTAATTGAAATATACATGCAAGGTGATTTTTTTTTTCAAATTCCTTCTTGACAAATACGAAAGTACCATATTTGTCATTGATTTGTTAAATGAACAAAATTATTAAAGGGGTTTGGCCGTAGATACACTTCCGAATTAGTTTTTGGAAAAATAGGAATGTGTCTCATTTTGAATTTGTTATGGTGTAAAATAGGTGCATCTGAAAATGTATTTTCCAAATTAAAAAGGTATTTTTGAATTTCCATAAGATGTTTCTCCACCATTTAGAGTGGGAGGTGGGAGAAGTAATTCCCTTTATTATATATATATATATATATATATATATATATATATATATATATATATATATATATATATATATATATATGTAATAAGTGGAAGTAACCAAAAACAACCATCTTAAAAAATACAATGATATAATTTGAGAATTTCTTATGACACCCTATATATTTCTACCGCACCATGTGAAATTCCACAAATGTCCCTCCGTTTCCGGAGATATATCTTCGGACGCACCTTTTGCACACTCAACAAAGGCAATTCTGAGAGACGCCATATATTTTAGATTTAATTTGTTTCGGAGATGCATCTCCGTAACAAGTCCGTAGTTACATCGCCGAAAAAACACCAGAAACAGATTCAACAGAAAATGAACTTTCCAAAATGAAATTGACATTCATAACATAAAATGATTATTACAATGATGATTTCAACAGAAAATTTAATATTACATTTTAATATCCAGGTGGACGCTTGCACGTCTGCAGGATATCTTCGACCGATCTTTGTAGCGTCGCTTCCAACTCGAGCGGGACTTTCTATTTGAAACTGAAATATGTATCCCACATAGCCCTAACATCCGCTCGACTCTTGAGCTCAAATTTGTTGAACATAATATTCCCTTCGTTGTCAGCCATAGGTGAACGGTACTCGAGCTTCACAATCCTTCGTTTGTCTCTGTAAGGTAGAAGATATTGAATTTCGTCTTTGATATATTCGAGGGGTTGGGATCAGTGAGCTTAAATGTCCTCCCGAGTATAAAGTCGTCGGAGTAAGAGACATTTGCGACATACCAATGAATGTTTATTTGTGACATTTTAAACATTTTGAGTTTGTGTGAAATATAACACAAGAGCACCTAAATTTATAGAAGACCTAGCTCAATATGGACTAAGGGTGTTCATTGGTTTGGGCAAATCCGAACCAAACTGGAATCCAAACCAAACCATTGTGTTTGGTTCGGGCAAAAACCGAACCAAACCAATGAAACCCAATGTTAATTGGTTCGGGTAACAGATTTTCAAAATTCTACCCGCGAGCCCGTCTACCCGAACCAGTCATAATTAATTAGTATAATATATATCATCATTATCATGAAAACTAGAATGAGATATTCAACTTCAAGAAGAAAAAAAATGAAACGTCATTTGTGATATGCACAACCAATATGGAGAAACAATAAAATTAAGAATTTTATATTATTTTGAAAAATTAGTTGATATAAGTTAATATTTTTTAAAAATATTTTTGCACATTTGTTTTTAATGTACCCGATCAATCTAACCCAAACCAACCCGTTGTTTATTGGTTTGGTTCGGTTTGGGCTTTATCACAAAATTGTGTAAATCCAATCCAAACCAATCCATATATTTTTGATCGGTTTGGGTATCGGATTCTCCTAAAACCGAACTAAACCGGCCAGCGAATATCCATAATATGGACCACTCATTAATTGTCATGTTGATTCCGAATATATATCTCCGGAAATGCACCCTATTATCTTGTTTTGGAGATGTATCTTCAAAACTTCTGATGAACCATTTCAAAAAAAGAACCCTATAACAGAACCTTCCGGAGATGTATCTCCGGAACTTCTCTTGAACCATTTCCAAAACAAAACCATATAACTGAACCTTCACAAAGACCAAATATGCATAAAGATCAAATATGAATAAAAGGTGAATATGTAACACTTCCTTTATATTGATATACAATTATATACAATTATTTGTCCGATTAAACAAGAAATTAAAACGAATTGAGACATGTGTTGTTGGCTAAACCTATATGTGGTACCCCTCTTGGACTTTTATGCATTTGATTCTTTTTCAATATTGTTCAATCTCTCGAATTCTTGCATCATTTCCATAAAATGATCCGGCCACGTATTGACTTTTGCGGTTGAATGAGTCGTCTACTCCGGTGATATAAGTGGTATAGGGCATCCCGGTTTCAAGTAAACTTGAACAAAGCGACTTGATTTTGAAAGTCATCCAATACACATGATACAATCATTTGGATTTTGGGGTGGTGTAGTGCACAGTGGAAAGTTTCCAAAAATCCGTAGCATGTCAGGTCAATACACACTCTATCATATGCACATGCTATTAGGTGACCCATATTACGTAAGCTCATCCATTTTGCCTCCAATGTCGGGCCGCTCAAGTAAGGAACAAGAGACTCATAAACCACATTGAATTTTTCTTTATTTCTGTACAACCACATGTACGATTCTTTATGCATCTTCAACTCTTGGATAAGTTGATGTCGGACAAGTGCATGACTATCTTTTCCATTATCGAGTAAATCCGAAACGGCTCAGTAACCTCAATTACCGTCTCCCACAACATTGACGATCCACTTGATATATTTGTGCATAAAAATCGACATCTTGTCAATGAATGGAATCTTCGGTGGAAGCGGCGTCAGAGGTGTTTTGCTAGTGCGGATTCCTTTCACAATATTTTTTTGAGATTTTGGAGTCGGTGAGTTGAGAAAAACTTTGTCAACGTGCTCAAAATATGAAGGAGACTGTGTAGTCGACTTGTCATTCAGTGTAGGATTCATTTTCTTTGGACCACCTTTTGTTTTTACCAGTTGTGAAGGCTGTTTCATGTCGGTGGTTTTGAGATAAGAAATCTTCCTCAATTGTTCTTTGATGTGGAGTTTCATGTTGTCATTGATCTTCAAAAATCTCTCTTGTATCATTTCCCATTCGATCAAAATAGAGATATTCGATTTACCGTCATCCATGCATCCATCATCATCAAACCTAAGTCTCTTCCAATGAGAGCAAACCTCGTTCATTCTTATTGGTTCACCAAGTTTCACTTTTTTAGCAATAACACAAGCACACGAGAGACCATATGTTTTCACAATAGTGCAACCACACTCTGCGCTATTGGAGCCTATATTATCAACTCGTTTAACCTCATGAAAAATATAGTTCAAACCCGCTCGAGAAATGTTACCAACCAACTGAGAATATAGAGTGTTATCTTTAAATCTGTGTTTTAAAACCGTGATGCTCCGACCAAATGTTGTTTGTATCTCATTATTCTGGTTTTGAATCATGTGGTTCACGGAGTCCCAATCTCGACACAAATCCCCCTTATTATTTCCTAACCAATTTTTCAAAGTAGCATGGGCCGACTCAACTCTGTTAATAGTTGTCTTTCCAAGGAGTCTAACATTATTAATCCATGCACAAACTATATTTTCCTTCACTTGATCAAGAATTGTAGTTTCAACATATTTCAACAAATCTGGATACTTTCCACACACGTTCCAGAAATGAATAACGGAATTGACATATAATTCTTTGGTGGAAGAATTTATTATACGATTCCATGCATCCATAATTTTTTCCACAATCACACCCGCCTTCACGAATTTTGCCACCTTCGGTCTCTATTTGTTCTGTCCCTACCGCGTATTTAACACGACTTATTGCATTCTTTGTTATGTGATACTTACAAAGTAATGCATTAGAAGAAGGAAATACCTTTGTAATCGAATTCATCAATGCGGTATCGCTGTCGACAGCAATCATCTTAGGCATATCACCTTGGACCTTCAAAAGTAACCGACACACCTCTAATGTCCAAGTAAAATTGTCCTTTTTTTCACACTCAAGAAACACAAAACCAACAGAATATGTCTTCTCAGTTGAGGTAACACCAACCATCTCAAATAATGAAAGTCTATACTTATTGGTCTTGTAGGTTGAATCAAGTATAAGCACAGTAGGAAACATGTTGAAGAACTTTATGGAATCAGAATGAGTCCAAAAAATATCTCTAACTGTAACTCCATCATCGCACGTTCGGTACCGGGACACGCAACTATTATCGTCCAACCGTTTTACGAGTTTTTGCATCTCTGTTCTACACTTGCTTGATATTTGATATATTGTCGGGTCGTTTCCATTTCAATGTTGCAAGAATATTTTTCGGTTGAACAAGATTCAAGGTTATGTCACTAATATATTCCTTTTCTTCCGGCTTGAGCCGACAGACACTAGGATGACAGGCTAATTTTGAACACAAATCATGGTTACGCAAACCACATATCACATTAAATCTCCAATTTTTGTTTGCCAACATGTAACCACGAATCTTAAACAGACACTCACATTTTCTACTACCCTTGTCGTCTCTTTTAAAATTCTGGAGAGGAGTTCAATATCTCCCACTTCTTTCGCACGTCATTTTCACAAAGACACTTATTCTATTCAAGCAATTATCGGACTTTCCGATAACCACGCCAAATCCAAGTCTAAATGCCTCCATATGAATCCATTCAAGCATTTTATCACGAGATTCAAACTCTTGCTTGTTTTTAAAGTTGTTGCTAACATCTACTGCCTTCACAACAACCCCTTGAACATTTGAAGAAACAACGTTAGAAGAAATAATTTGTTTTGGGAAAACATCGGGGTGCACCATATTTATTGAAAACAATTAAAACAATAACATACCATTAGTTTATCTACTCGTGCAAAAAGGCTAAAAAAATGAACACAGACAACTTCCGAAAATATATCTCTAGACAGGTTCATATACGTTCCAGAGATACATCTTCGGACACAACGTAAGTTATTTTTAAAAAAATTGATGATTAACGTGAGCAATACAGATGGAAAAAATATTCTTTACTTGAAATTCTATCTTCTTTTGTTCCCTGTGGTATGTTGAACCAAATGGATGGAGATTTGGAGTGAAAAATTGGATTGAAAATGAAGGGTTTTTAGGGTGAAGAGTTTGGTGGAAAATTTTGTATTTCAACAATGAAGGAGTGATCATGCATCTGAGTCCTATATCAGATATTTCCGGAGATGCATCTTCGAAAATACTTGACATGCAAAGGTGACAGAAAATTTCAAAATGCCGTCCATAATTCCGGAGATGTATCTCCGGAATATCTACTGAATTGAACAATTAAAATGTTTTTCTTAAAATATTACGGAGTTATATCTCCAAAATAAAACTAATCAAATATGTGACGTATCTTAAAATAACCTTAGTTGTATATATAAAAGGTGCGTCCGGAGATATATCTCCAAAATCGGAAAATATATTTGAAAATTTACATAGTACGATTAAAAATATATAGGGAGCAATAAAAAATTCTCTATAATTTAGTATAGAGGTGGTGTGGATAGCAAAACAAAGGGGGTTAATAATTGTCAAATGATGTATTGGGTCGTGAAAGGATGATCCCATAATCCCATTTCGCATCGAAAAGGCATTTTCCTTGTTGCTGTTAATCAACTACTCGTATACTCATCCTATACTCAACAACAACGCGAAGATTCATTCATTCATGTAACACATGTTCCATTCCGTCATACTTCAAATTTCCTTCAAATTCTTTATATTTTCCTACCGTCTGACTCATCATCATCATCAGTTTCAACTTCAACCTCAACCTCAACCTCTCTCGTTAATTAATTAATCCAAATCCAAGTGTTCTCGGTTGTTTCAATAACACTCCTTCTCTCTCTTTCTCTCTCATCGCGATCTTTCGAAAACCCTACTCTCTCTCTGAAGCTGCTCGTGTGTGGATCGAGCAGTTTCAATTTCGATTCATGATGAATTGTAGTGTCCTCAATTTCGCCTCTTGATTCTCATAACCATGTGGTTTTCCTTTTGGAGATCCAAAGATCGTTTTTCCTTGGATCAACTTAGGTAAATTTCCATTCACAATTACCTTAATTTATCATTTCTTCTCAATTTTCCTCAATGCCGCATAATTTATAAATTGTTCAATAAGCAAATAAATAATCTGTGTTCTGTTGCTTTTGTTTTGCATTGTTGTAATTCAAAGTTTAATTTATGTAATAAATAGTGAAAAAAATGGTAGATATATGTGCTTAACGATGATATAACTGTTAAGATATTATGAGCTGATTACTGAGGAGCTTATATGTCTCGGACACCTCTAAGAGTTTTGCTTTGGTAAAATAGGCACTACGGGTCTTATTTGTATTGATCAACCATCCTTACATATTGTCTCTAATTCCGAGTGTGTTTGGTTCTGCGGTAACGAGAATTGATTTTGACTGAATTGATTTTGTAGAATTGATTATGGTTAAAAGTGAGTTGAATGTAAAGATATTTCTGTTTGGATACATTTATGTAAAAGTGAGTTGAACAACAACTTCCAATGTAAAAATCACGTTTAAACTCAAGTAGAAACAATTTAGAAGGCAGAATCAATTCTATTTTAGAGGAACCAAACACCTCAATCATTTCAAAATCAATTCTATCCCTCTAGAATTGTTTTTATCTCTTTCAAAAGCCAAACCAAACATACACGGAATCTTTCATGAGAAAATTGTGTCTGGCGAGATTGATACTTCTTTTGTTGGTTCTACTAATGATCAATTGGTGGACATTTTCACAATTTGAGGACCAAGGATAACTTGCATTTGTGAAAAGCTTGATGCCTACAATCTTTATGCTTTAGCTTGAGGAAGAGTGTTGAGAGATATATGCTGATTTAATTCTTTATTGTTAAGATATACTCTTCCTCGTATATAATATAGTTTTATTAGGATTTATATTATGATTGATGTTGTAGCCCGATTTATTCCCTTAATTAAGGGGTTCTCCCTGTACAGTTTTCATTATAAGTAATATCAATCTCTGAAGCTATTCAGTACCAAAACTTTATTCTCAAGTTAGTGAGTAATTGAGTAAACTTCATTGATGTTCTGTTTTGTTTATTCACTGTTACCCTGCTGACTTGTGTTGTTTAGGTACCTAGCTGATCAGTTAACAAAAGTTCATATAGTTAATGAGGTTAATAAGGTAATAAAAATTCTAGCTATGATTAGAACCTTTTGACTTTTTTCTGTGTTTCTTCAACTTCTCTATTGTATTATTTGTGAAGGATTTTGTTATTGAGGCACTGAGATCAATCGCAGAGTTGATAACTTATGGTGACCAACACGACCCAAGCTTTTTTGAGTGAGATTCAGTTATGCTTATATTCCTTGGTATTATTGTTTTTGTTCTGGCAATTTATATATCTTAGCTTGTGGCAGATTTTTCATGGAAAATCAAGTTGTGGGGGATTTTGTACGTGTTCTAAAACTTAGCAGGACTATTAGTATTCCACTGCAGTTGCTACAAACTGTTAGCATTATGATCCAAAACCTTCAAAGTGAACATGCTATATGTAAGTTGTTCGTCAAATGAAGTTTCCTTTTCCACAGTTACATTATTTTCTACACTAGATGTAACAATGTTGACGGGCTTGGTTTTCTTCTTTATTGTTACTTTTGCAGACTATATGCTTAGTAATGAACATATGAACTTCCTAATTACATATTCATTTGATTTCCGCAATGAAGAGCTGTTATCCTACTACATATCTTTTTTAAGGTTGGTTTTAGTGTATCCTTATACTACCAGTGTACAGCAGTTGATGATTACTCTGCACAACCTCTGTTTTTTTGCTTCCCTTTGTATAGTTTTGCTAACTTGTCCTTTAATATCTTATGGTCATCATTGAAGAGCAATAGGTGGAAAATTAAACAAGAATACTATTTCTTTGCTTGTGAAGACACACAATGTAAGTTTTCTGCTTTCTGTCTTCTTGCTCTGAGCCTCTGATAATGATTTAGGTTATTAGCTTATAAGTAATTTGTAAGATGTTCTTCTGAGCACTTGGACTTCGTTGTAGACTATATTTGATCTCATGTTTATGGCTTAAAAGAGGTAGAGAAGATACTTAGTTTTGATTATTTTTAGTTGTATTCCTGCGGCTCCAGAAGGTGGTTAATATAAGTTTTACTGTACTTTGAGAAGATTTTGAAATTTTATTGCATCAGGAAAAAAGAAGAAAGGAAAGAAAGAAAAAATTAACGGTTCTTTTTCTCACACTAAAAAATTAACAGTTTAAATTCAATTAAACTCTGATATTTTGTGCAGTCTTGAAAAATCGCTAGTCCTGTAAGCCAGGCAGTCCAATCTTTTGTGAGATTTGTAATTTTATGGATCAATTAATAATAGGGCATCCCAGTCTTTCAAGGATAATTAATTTTAAATAATGTTTTTATTGGGTTAAAGATGTCAGATAAATCTGCCTTTGTTTTTGAGATGCCAAAATGTTTTTACCATACTTATCTGTGCATTTAGGATGAAGTAGTTTCATTTCCACTATATGTTGAGGCGATACGCTTTGCCTTTCATGAGGAGAACATGATTCGTGCTGCTGTACGTGCTGTGACCCTTAATGTTTACCATGGTGAGATTTTAGCTGTTTTTTGGAGGCTGTTTTATATACTTTTTCAATTTCTTTCTTAACTCAGTTATCTTATGATTAAAAATATTTTTTGTAATATTTTTGTCTAAAATTTTCAGTTGGAGATCAATCTGTTAATAGATATATAACTAGCGCACCTCACACAGATTACTTCTCAAATCTGGTTTCTTTTTTTAAGAAGCAGTGTATGGATTTAAACAAACTGATCTCTGATACGCTGAAGTAAGACATACATATTTCTTTTTTGCATATTAAATTCGGATTTCCTTGTTCCTTAAAAAGAAATTATGGTTGCTGAGACAGAAATCCAGGCCCAGATTCAAAGGCTACCATTACAGCTGCTGTAGATGAAATTGAGGATAATCTATATTATTTTAGTGATGTGATCTCTGCGGGAATCCCTGATGTTGAAAGGTTAATAACAGACAGCATTCTGACGCTTCTGATTTTTCCAGTACTTCTTCCTTCCCTAAGGATAGTGGCTGCTAATGTATGAAACTTACTTTACGGTTTCTCTGTTTACTTCTGATTTATGCTATTCAGCGTGATCTTATTAATGTTTAGTAGCATGTTGACCAGGATATACAAAGTGATATTGTCACTTCTCTCTACTTACTTTGTTGCATCTTGAGGATAGTCAAGATCAAAGATTTGGCCAATACAATAGTTGCTGCACTTTATTACCCCTTAGAGTCCCTTACAAAATGTTTTGGGGGTCAAGTCAATGGAATGAGACCTGATCATGGTTTTACTCCTGAAGGCGACAGGATAGCTAATGATAATCTCTCCAAGAATAATAAAAAAGGCTTGGTAGTCAATGTTCCATGCTCACCTAGTTCTTCAGGTTTTCATCCACAGAGTATCACCATGCTGAATAATGGTAGCAGTTCAAATGTGGCTTTGAGGTATTAGTCAATCTTTTGGCGTGCTGATTTAAATTTGATTTTCTGTTGATATTCTTATGTTAGATTGGGAAAAGTGATCTTCATTTTTTGTTTTATTTTTTTGGGCACAATGATCTTCACATTTCTGCGCCTTTGGAACTGTGACACATTAGTAAATATATAACTGCGGTTGTCACAGTTGACAGGTCGGCGGTGTTTGATTATGATTGCTAGGTAGTCAATAGTGGGCTCGAGCGGTGTTATTGCGGCGGCGAGTGGAAAGTGGAGGGAATTAGGGCTGCGGCCGCTCAGGGGGGTTTTGCGGGGCGTGGGTGTGGGACGGTTTGCGTTCTGGATCGGATTCTGGATCTTTTTAATTTTTTTGAGCACAATGATCTTCTTATATCTGCACCTTTGGAACTGTGATACATTAGTCAATATATAACTGCGGTTGTCACAGTTGACAGATCGGCGGTGTTTGATTATGATTGCTAGGTAGTCAATAGTGGCCTTGAGCGATGCTATCGCTGCGGCGAGCGGAAAGTGGAGTGAATTAGGGCTGCGGCCGCTCGGGGGGGAGTGGGTTGCCGCGTGGGACGGTTTGCGTTTTGGATCGGATTCTGGGCTGCGTTCTCTTTTTTGCTTAAAAATTGAAATTACTCCCTTAAAATTAAAACCTTTGAAGAGCAATTTGGGGTTTCCCTCTAAATTTGGGTGATATTCCTCAAACTGTTTAACCGTAGCAGTTTATCCTCTACTCTGCTCTGCTGTTCAAGCTTCATCTTCATCAGGTTCATTTCCTCATCTTCCATCAGCAGTTCTTCATCTTCCCTCTTGTTCCGTTTCTTTTCCTTCATTTCTTTTCCCTCTTTCTTTACCCTCTGTTTTTCCCTCATTTCATTCCCTTCTGTCTTTTCCCTCTGATTATTTTTCTCGTTTCCTGTCCTTTCTTTTTCCCTATGATTTTTCTCATTTCCTTTCCTCCTTTCCTTCTAATGTTGGCTGGAGAAACTGTTGGGTTATTAATTTGAGGTAGAATATAAGCCAAGACTGAAAAATCAAGCTGCTGATGCATTGTCAAGGTGTCACGAGGAAAGGGAACAGTGTTGATATCTTACTTGAGTTGGCTGGATGGTGCCTAATAAATTCAGGAATCTCAGAGCGATGTGATAGAAACTGGCACCAATAGGAAGTATTTGTGAATAACAACTGAATATTATTGATTAATCTTTGGAGAAAGGTTCCCAATCAGAGATGACAACATATATTTACACACATTCCAACCAAGATTCAGAGCTTGGCCTCTCTCCTTCCCAAATGTTTGAGAGTTGAGCCTCTCCCTTTCCAAATTCCACTCTGAATTTTTAAGATAAAACTGCCCCTGCTCAGCGTCTTTCTTATTTATTGTTACACATCACCCAGAATAGAATAGGCATAAATAATTAGATAATTAATTACTGCTCACAGCAGTAACGCCCCATAACTAACAGTCACTGTCCCATTAAGTAACTTCCCCATAACTAACAGTAATATTCCCATAACTGGAATAATCAGTTTTGCCTTTTCCTCGTATACACATTTCAAATAAGAGGTCTTCTATAGGGTAAATGGTGGGATATCGAAGCGGAGCAGTTCTTGGCCCGGGGCGGTTTCTGGATTGCTAGCCTTTTCCTCTCTGAAAAATCGAAATTACCCCTTAAATTTAAAATCGTTTAGGGGTAATTTTGAGTTTTTTCAATCATATTTGAGTTGAAAGTCCTCTCTCATCTCTCTCGGTACTTCGTTCTTCCCTCTTCCGTCGCCTCCTCCTTTGGCTCCATTGTTTCATTATTTGATTATGAATATTTTATGGGTTTTAATTAAATATATGTTTATAATTATTATATGTAATTTGTCCAAAAATTATCAAATCGCGGTCACCCCGCTATTCCCATTTTTGGGGCCAGCTGCTCCGTGCCGGCGACATGGCAACAAAACCCATACACGCGGGTACCCACCCGCTTTGATTGGGTTTGGGTTTTCTCCGATTAAAAAATATGGGGATGGGTCGGGTAATGGGGACACTAGTACCCACCCCGAACCCGTCCCCGAACCCGCCCCGTTTATTTTATTACGTACATTATTATTTAATTTTGTTAATTTGAAATATTAAATATGTGGCCAATGTTTTAATATTTTGATTTGTATTAATTATTTAAAATATTTAAAATGTATGTAAGAATTTTCTTTGAGATTTTTTTTATTATTTGAAATGTAATTTGATTTTGGAAAAAATAAATATTTTCTATTAAAAAAATTGATTTTACTAAATAGATGGTGACGGGGCGGGGATACCCGAACCCGTTTGGGACGGGTTTGGGTTTTAATTCTTCATCTCCATTTGGGTTTGGGGCGGGGAACGGGGCTTGTTTGGGGATTCGGGGTTGGGTTTGGGGGAAGTAAAAACCGTCCCCGACCCGCCCCGTTGCCATGCCTATGCCGCTACCCGGGATTGACTACTCTGGTTATGCGACACTTGAAGTTCTACGGTTTTATTCTGTAATTCAAAGGGATTTTCCCTATTTCCTTTTGTGCATATGTTGGTTTCTATCAGAGAACTTCATAAGGAACTGGAGATTGCTGCAAGTGATGAAGCCGTACCTGAAAAGATAATTGGACAGAGAGTTACTGTCAGGGAGTGTAGTTCCGTGAAGCAGAGCTTGATTAAGTGGAAAAACAGCTCAGCAGATGTTACATGGGAAGATGATGAAAATGAGCTGGGGCCTATCCTGATTTAGCCTTGAAGACAAAGCTATTCTTATACAAGGGGGTATTGATAGGAATGTGGTGGAAGATATGGGTCAGTCTGTATCAGTTAGAGAGAATGTGCCCAAAATACGGATAGTCTATGGTAGGCACATCGCTACAGGGAAATAAAAGGGACTGAGCTGGCAAAAAACGTGGGAAGTAAATGATTAGTTAGTTATATAGGAGGGGAAGGGGGAGGGAGTGAGAGAGAAAGGGAGGTAGGAAAGAATTTCTGTTATAGAAAGAGAGTGAGATCATCAAGATATTCTTGGTGAGGGGAGCCTTAGGTTTTTGGGGTTATAAAATATACATTCTATCAGATTCTTCATTTTCTAATCTGTAATTGTTGTCTTGTCACTGTTAATACAATTCACAGATTTTATCTGTTCTTTTGATTAACTGTTCTATTACATGATGTCTCTGATTGATGTAGGGAAGTTTTGCTTGAATATGTAACTGACGGGGCTGATATACAAGTTTTTGGTTCCTTGAGTGTGCTTGCCACTCTGCTGCAAACTAAAGGTTGTACATGTGAATGTCTATTTGCTTCACCGTTGCACTTAGTTATGTTTTCTTAACATATCCTGTTTTGCAGAACTTGACGAGTCAATTCTAGATGGGCTTGGAATTCTTCCACAACGCAAACAGCAAAAAAAGCTCTTATTGGTAAAGTTGCACCTTCCCCATTCTGACCATTTTAAAATCTGAGCATTTTACTGTTGACTTTTGCTGTCTTAGTCAATACAGTTACTCAGGTAGAGTTACCTCCATTACAACAGAATCCTCGTACAACGTACAAGTTTATACGTTGTTCTTGTGAGGATCCTATCCTGCTTTCTATATTTTAAAGTTTGCTATTCTTGTTAAGTGTGACATTTAGTAATTTGATTTATTTGATTAAAATTTTCTTTAGCATAACGATAGGTCTGCTATTGTTAGTTAAGTAGTTGGTTAGTTAATTAGTTAATGAGTAGTTAGTACTTTTATTGAGAGATAATTAGGTCAAATAAGACATGCTGCCTATCAATAGATAGGAGGATTAGAGGGGCAGCATCTTATCATTTGAGAGGAATAGGGCCTTTTGAAATTGGGAGGTAGGCAGACCCTCGAAGTGCTCCCATTGTTTGTAATCAAAGGGGATTCTTTCTCATTTTCAGTTATAATATACCAGTTGGTTCTATCACATAGCTGCTTTGTGAATACTGTTGAAGATACCCAATTCCTCCCCAAGTACCATTATTACTGTAATCTGTAATCAAAATAAAAAGAAAAAAGATGTTAAGAATTACTGTTAATGGTCTTGATGGAACTGATTATTATCCACATAATTCTTGGATGCGATGTTCTATAAATGATGTTGGGGTGATAGTGAAAGGCTCCATTCAAGGCTGTGTGTTGGTGGCGAGAAAGCTGTCTTGTGTATTGAACAAAAATGAGGAATATTTGTTGATGGACAGGAATAAAAATATAAATTGCTTGTAGAAATGAATTCGTCTCAATTAAGTTTTTGCTGGGAGCTTACGTTATAAATGTTTGGATATGTGAGAACTTGGTTTATAAGATTGTACTCTGCTCTCTTTGCTTGCTGGAAGAAACAATTGTAAAATTAGTGGAGGCTTAAAAAGATTGCTTAGGAAGTTTATTTCTGAATGGTTTATTAATTTTTTACCCTTCTCTATTGAAAGAATTAGGGATCATTTCAGTAGGACGGGCAGTAGCTCATAGTTTTATTCTAGTGAAGTGACTTGGTACTTATTTGATTTCCATTGTATGTTTGTGCAGCAAGCTTTGGTTGGTGAGACTTCAGGAGAAGAACAACTTTTTTCTTCTGAAACTAGTTTGACAAGAGATGGCATTGCATGTGAGCTTGATGTTTATCTTGAAAAGATCAAGGTTTGCAATTTCCTCTGTTTTCCAGTGTTAGTATGATGCATTTTCACCCTACCATATGATTTTCACTTTTTCCTTCTTGAAGGTAAGATTAATTCTATCATGTTTATTAGTCTTACTAGTTGGCTCGGCGATTAGATTTCAATAATATCTGATTATTATTTTCTCCTCTTGATTTATTTTATACGGAGGTATATAGATTCTGATACATCTAGATATAGTTTAGGAAAGGTATACTTAACATTGTGTTTTATTGTGATATGCTTTTTTATGAAAGGTATATACAAATTAATATAGGAAAGTTCATAAATAAGAAATCAACTATCCAAATAAAACAGTAGAATAGAAGATACTCGCCTAAATAAATTATATTTGACCTAAATAGGTGATACTTTCCAACTGTAGACAGTAATTACATTTATTGGGCAATCCATTGTCAAGTACAATACAATTCTCCCAGCAAGGATACTAGTGTATATAGGGATTTGGTAGTTGTATTTTTATTTCATCATTCAATTTATTCCTTATAAATCTGTTGCATACAATTAACTGGTACAAATACAATACACAAATACAATACATTTTCAACAATATTTTCATGTACAGTCTGTGCATCATATTCATAGATAGTAAGATACAGATACTTACTAAATGGTTGTTTGATATTTTGAATCTATTTGTGATAATTTCTAATAGATTATATCTGAAATTATAGTAATAATTGATTCACTTATTACTATGGTAATGTATTTCTAGAGAAAACCATTATGTTTAGTTTCATTTTCTTCCTTGTTGATACTTATTAGATGTTTTGCTTGATGATGACTTCCTTAGTTTTTGTGTACCATGTTTTACAGGAGCAATATGGGGTATGTTTTCAGCTTCCAAATGTGATACCAAGCCCTCGTGTACCTAGATTTCAGGTACATGTTTATATTTGATAGTCTTGTTGACATACTTTTTAGAAATAGTCAAATAGTTATACCTATTCTATATGGAAGTATCTGACTCCTTATTGGTAGTAATATCTTTCTTGATTTGGGTATTAGAAATGTAGCATTAACATATTTGACAATTACCATACAACCTAAACATCATGGTTGTCAAATTCCCTATTAATCTCTGAATCATACAAGTTTACAACTCTAGGTATTGAGATCAAGCTAACTGCTGAGAAAATCATTTGTGTAAACTTGGGTACACTTGCATAGTGAATATTTTCACATGGAATTGTGAGTTTGAGGACAATTGAATGAGTCTACAACATAGTAAATATTTTCCCTAGACATGCTAAGGTCCCGTTTGTTTTAGCTTTTTTTAAAAATGATTTTTATAGTGTTACATATTTTTGTTAAAAACAAAACTTGCAAATAATTTTTTAATAAAAGCTTCAATAAAAATTTGGTTTGAGTAGTTGTTCTTAAAATGTTATTTTATGTTCTTAAAAACTAGTGTTTTCTTTTTGAGCATGTCACCAATATTTGATACCGAGGTGGCCAGTAGCATTGCTGGTCAAAGGAACTAATAGATTGTATGTACTATAAAATATGTAGTTTACATATCAAAGGATCTGCTAGACTGAAAATGCTACTCGGATCATAATGTGGTTGATTTTATAAATAAAAATCTAAGTACCTGCCTAACGTTAACAAATAAAATGAAGTTTGGAAGCTCACATCACATGTGAAGATTTGAACAAAAATAAGTACCCGCCTGATGTCGCTAGTTTGACCATTTAGTTTATGTGGTGATTTTCTAGATTCTATAGGATAAAATTACAATGCTCTAGTAAATTGTCTTTATCATTTTTCCACTGTGACATGGCATTTTTCAATGGAATGTCCATGCAATCTTATTTTATTATTTGATGTTTGAGTTTAGTAATTTAATAATTTATATGGGATGTATTTTTCAGGTGCTAGATGCATTAGTGAGCCTCTTTTGCCGTTCTAATATATCTGCAGAGACACTATGGGATGGTGGCTGGCTTTTACGCCAGTTGTTTCCTTACAGTGAGTCACAATTCAACAACAACCACCTCAAATTGCTGAAAGTAAGAACATATGAGATTTTAGTAGTGACACCGACACAAATATTAATCCATGCCCCTATAACTGCATATTGTTTACTTGGTGGAAGTCGAGTTATTTACTCAAGTATTAAAGCAATTTTCAGGCAGGAATGACTAGTGGTTCATGTTTCAATTTGTTTAATGTTTTGTTGTTCTTCCAGATATATAGCATGCAAATACTCGTGTTTTATGATATTAATTGATAGGGACTTGGGTGTTTTGTGGTGCCTAAGTCCAGCATCAAGTAGTTGAATAACCTTGTTCTCCCCCCCTTGACTGCCATCTATAAGGGGGGTTATCCCTAAATTTTAGAAGGTTGATGTATATTATCCGGGAAAAAATGTTCCTTTATTTGCATACATAGTAGGTGTTTATGGCTTATAAGATGACCGCTTGCAATGAAGCATTTGGGCCAATGACAGATATGAAATAATTAATAGTTTTCTAATACATTAAATATAGTTATAGACATGAAATTACCATATTCCCTTTTGATTATAGTGAATAATCAAATGAGTCTAATATCTGTGCTACGTGAATATCTTAATTTCAGTTGCATTTATTTTCCTTCCATTGCAGATTTCATACGAGAATTCTGCCTGTGCTCTTGAAAAGGAAGTTAAAGGTTTCTGGCCTGACCTTCTTATTACCGTTCTTTGTGATGAGTGGAGAAAGTGCAAAAGAGGTGATTTTAATATTTTGTTATTTCTAATGGATTTCTATGTTTGTGTGGCTTACTTTTGTGCTTGAATTATACAACTTCCTAACTCCAGCAATGGAGTCCTCATCCCCTCCAAAAGAACCAAAGTGCATGCTGTTTCCGCCTAGGATGCTCTTTTCAGAAGGTAAGCATGTAATGTTATAGCTTTTCCAATACTTATTCATTTTCCTTGGCTTGTTGTTATGTTGAGAATAATAAGGTTTTTAATACTGTTTCTGTTGTTCCTACAGAAGATATACCTGAGGGATCATCATTTACTGCTGGAGAAAGAATGCACGAGTTGGTGAAGGTCTGCCTACACTTATATATTGTTTAGTTGTATTCTTATAAAACTCCACTGGGCATAACATGTCGTACAGTTGGATTTTCCTCCATTCTGATTCTTCATAGATTGCGTACCTTTATAATGAAGAACTTTACATTGGTTCCCCCTCTCTCTTGCAGGTATTTGTACTTCTGCACCAACTTCAGATATTCATTCACGGTAGAACTTTGCCCGAGCAACCTCTTATTTATCGTCCTTATGATCATCGTATGGATTCTCGTGCCCAGACTTCTGGGCTTGTGTCAGTCCCAAAGCCAGGCACTGAAATGAACCTTGGTAGGTGTTCTGAACTGCAATTTTGTGTATTCTCTCATGACTGATACTGTTTATATTTAGGTTGTTTACCTAAATACTTATTTATAAATCTATGTATGCTATCAATGAGATACCTAGTACTGATAAGCACCTCTCTTCTGATATGTACAATAATAAGAGTTATTAGTCCCATATAGTGGCACGGCGCCTACCTAAAAATGATATAGTGTGATAGAGCATATCAGGATGACTGTTATTCCGATTTTTTTATTCATATTCCATTCAATCTTATTCATAAGAAATAAAAGATTACATCACTAAGGAAGCACCTTCAAAACAGTTGATGCTAATTTTTTTAGTTAAAAAATACCCTTAACCCTTATCAAATGAATCACACTTTCGTAGGGGAAAATGAATCCAGGTAAAGTAAAACTCACAAAAAATATGAGATATAAAAGGAAATTTAATAACTAATAAGCCTTAAAAGTGTGTTTGACAAAAAAAACCTAATTGTTTATTTTCCACGTGCAGTTAATGCTGTGCCTTGTAGAATTGCTTTCGAGAGGGGCAAAGAGCGCCATTTTTGTTTTCTAGCAATCTCTGTAGGAACATCTGGTTGGCTTGTGCTTGCAGAAGAATTGCCTCTGAAGAAGCCCTATGGAATTGTTCGGGTTGCTGCACCTTTGTCTGGGTGCAATGTATGTATAGTTGTCTGCTACCCTTGCATCTTAATCTTGAAACATGTAGTTTTATTAGCTGAAAATTGTACAAATTTATGTTGGTTTCCATTCAGAAAGAATCCGTGGATGTAATTTAAATAAATTGAATGTTACAATAATTTTTGTCCTCATTCTTTAGCCCAGGATTGATGATAAGCATTCAAAATGGTTACACCTGCGGATCCGACCTTCTGCTTTACCTTTTCTGGATCCTGTCAAGTACAATCCACATGGGAAGTTAAAGACAAAAGCTTTTGTTGATGGAAGATGGATATTGGCGTTCAGAGACGAGGAGTCTTGCAAAGCTGCTTTTCTCATGATTCTTGAAGAGATTAATTATCTATGCGACGAGGTTCATAGAAGAATAAAACCTTTGCTCAAGCTTGAAACCGTGCTAGACATATCAAGTTCGTCTGCTCCTGTTTCAGAGGATTCCTCTTCACATACAACACCTCCCAATTCATTGTAAGTTTTTGACTTAATTTATAATAATAGGCTGTTTACTCCAGGGGTGGGAAATTATTAAGTCTATCACCCTTTTTGTATATGCTCCCAAAATACATACCAGATTTGTAGATTAGAAATTGTGGCTTAGTGTCATTCTTTTTGTATACTAGTCTTTCTTTTCTTGATTTGTAAATTTACCCTTTTGTCGCATTCTTTAGGAGCTCTAACTTAGGCCCCATATTTTTCTTTTATATTATACATTTGTAATCTCTGTATCAAATGTAAATTTGAGGGAACTCCGGAAAGAGTTTTTTTTCCTCCTTGTTCAGACAGTTGTTGTTGTTTCTACTTGTTTTTATATCCCTATTAATAGAATAATGGAACATTTTCTCCTTTCCTTCTTATGTCCCGTGTGATCGTCTTTATGTGTTCCCCAGTGCTAATAACCGGTACTTTAACCTCCCCATAGTTGTTATTTGTTGAATGGTGTACACAATTACACTCTTTTTAATTATTTTCATAATTCGATTACAGTTAGTTCTACTGTTTTGTACCGCTATATTCTAATTATATCTTATGGTATATCATTTCAATAAGTGTATGAAACAAATTAAAAATAAAATCATCTGTGCACATTATTTCATGCCCACCTTACATATTAAATTACTATTTAATATTGAGCATGAACTGTTTGGAATGAAAATGGAGCTCAACAAATTTAGTAGATAAAAATATGAACTGTTGGGCAAATAAAGATTTAACTTATATTGTTTCTATTGTAGTGAGGTTAATTTAAATGATGTTTTAATAAAATTTAAATAATATTATACAGGGATAAAATAATGGATACTATAATTTAAATGAATTTAATTGAAGATAAAGTACGAATTTGAATCTCCTGCAAAAGGGGTTTCACGCATTCAAAAGTATATTAAACATTTTGATCGTATTGACCAAAAAATAAGGAGAATTTTTTTTTGAGGGTTTTTTAATACATCACCCATGTTTTTTAGACACCACATGAAATTTTATTTTTGCCCTCAATTTTTGGATGTGTAAATCCGGACTCACCGTTTTTAAAAATTTTTTCAATTTTTTCCGGATGTGCACATCGGAAAGAATTTCTGATCTGCAAATCCGAAAAAAATCAAAAGAATTCTATAAAATCATTTACTTCTAAATATAATTCAATCCAATATAATTAAAATTTAACATAATTAAAATTAATATGATTTTTTTAATATAATGAAATCCAATTTAATTAAATCCAATATAATTAAAATAAATATGATTTTTTTTCTAAATGATTAATATGGTATTTACTTTTAAATTATTTTTTTATATTGAAAAAAATAGTTTAATTATATTGGATTTAAAATTATATGGTATTTACTTCTAAAATTGGATTTAATTATATTGGTATTTAAAATTATATGGTATTTACTTCTAAATAATATGGTATTTACTTCTAAATTATAATTAAAATTATATGGTATTTACTTCTAAAATTAATTTAATTATATTGGATTTAATTATATTGAAAAAATCATATTAATTTTAATTATATTGGATTTTAATTATATTGGATTTAATTATATTGAAAAAATGATATTAATTTTAATTATATTGGATTTAATTATATTTGGAAGTAAATGATTTTATGGAATTCTTTTATTTTTTCAGATTTGCAGATCAGGAAATCTTCCGGATGTGCACATCCGAAAAAAACTGGAAAATTTAAAAAAATCAGTGCGTCTGGATTTGTACATCCGGAACGCAGGGGTATTTTTGTCAGGGCATATGGTGCCTAAGAAGGTTGGCTGGTGGGATAAGAAATTGCCAATTTTTTTCCATAAAATTCTTATGGTAATGTCCTCAAGTGTTTTGGAGATACATCTTCGGACGCATCTTTAAATATCTCATCATTTGTAAATCAAGTAACAACCACATAATTAGTCTAGAGATGCATTTGCGAAACTTTCTGGAGTGTATTTAATGATGCATCTTCAAAAACACCATCAAGTGCATTTTAAGTTATTTAAACAACATTATTTTAATCTTTGAAATCTTATCTGCATGCATCTTGGGTAGAAACATTGTCCTAAGTTTGTAATTTTTTTTGAATCAAAAAGTCATTTTAATATGATTATCAGTGTCATAATTTGATTCAAACATTAATAAACACGAACATCATAGAATAAGGTAATGCATTAATTAAAAAAATCCCATAATATTACAAACATTGTTCTTAAAGTATGGAAAATAAAACAAAAAACATCCCAAAATACAAAAAAGCATAACCTATTGCGTAAGTCTAATCCTAATAGCTGGCTCCTCCTCTGTCGTCGGTAACCAAGACATTTAGTGACTCGGTAAGAATGACACGTGCGGGGGCAACTGCATCAGCACCACCTTTTTCAAACAGTCTAAACTCTAGGCTCTCATACGTAATCGACATAATAGTTTGACAGATCGACAACACATTAATGACATGTTCATCCCTGGCCTGCTCATTCTCTAAGATCTCCTCATGGACAAGCCTAGGTGGACGTCCAGGAGCGTCTGGGGTCATGATAGGGTGTGACACACTATATAACCAAGTCATGTAACCGTCCACACAAGACCATTGAATTGTGGTTGGCATACTCCAATACTCATCTGGTATCAGATGACACTCGTAATCCGCCAGTATGTCATTAAAATGCCTGCAGACGATGCTGTTAGGAACAGACTCGAAGGGGAATCTAGGAATGATTTGCACATATTCAAACTGACGAATGCGACGCTCCGACAAATACCTGCACATCATATTCCTCCAACATGCCAATCATCCGGAGTAAAATAAAAATAGGGTTAAAGGCAACAATGTTTTGGTGAGTGGTGTATGATGTCCAATCGATGTCATCTTGTTGAGTCCGATCAATATACACACGGAATAGCCACACAACATCATTCACTCTGCGCGAGCAATACATGCAAACACGTGGCCAATCCTTTGTATACTCTACCTCATGATCAAATCCGTGTACGCGGTGAAAGTGGGATATGATCCATCCCTGAAAATGAATAAAAAAATATTAGTAACAAGTGTAAAAAAAGTGCTTTTAAAATTAATAGTGGCTATGGAAATGATCGTCAGTAGGGTGCATGAGCCTGTCATTTCTCTTGTCATCCAAAGAGAACCTTCGCTCAGCTTGGAGTACAGGTATACTAAATAGGCGGTCGCCCAATTCCACCCGTGAATGGCTGACAAGTCGATGAAGAACTTAAGGTATGCCACATCGACATTGTAACAACACAGTTTAATTAATTTATTTTCCGTAATTTAATTATGTGATGTTGTGTAATTGTATGTGTTGATTGGTGTTTTGGTGCTTTAGGGATACCCTTTGGTGTGTGGTAGTGGCCTTAAGAATAGAATTTAAGGTGTTAAGGGTGTGTGAGCAAAAGTGTAGAGATTGTGGGGTGTTGTGAGTAGAGCTAATTAAGTGATATTAGTTACTATTTATTTTATTTAATATTAGGTGAATATTATGTAATTTAAATATTTGATGAAAATTATTATTATTATTATTTAATTAGTTGGATTAAGTTATAATAGTAATATATTAAAATAAAGAAATAAGGGAGAGAGGGAGAGAAACTGCCAGATCATGAAATTTGAAGAAAAAGAAGAAAAAGAGAAGAGTGGAGGCTAGGGCTCTAGGAGATATAGAAGGAAGCCATTGTTGAAGAACCTTGCAAAAACTCTAAGGTAAGGGAGGAGTTCTGATTTTATAAGGGATTGTATAATGATTTGTGGGCGGGGATTGTGATTACTATGTTGGAATTTTAATTCTCATATGTTATGAACTTGCAATTGTATGAGTATGTTGAGTAGTTGTATGTTTGAATTGAATTGTGTGAATCATGCAATTATATGTTTATTTGGATGATTTAGATGTGTTATAATGTTACTGATGTTATAGATGAATAGGATTTGGAATCTAAATTATGAATCTATGCATTGTGTGAGAGTTGGGGGTTTTGGGTTGAGGAGAAAAGTGATTTTCGTGTCAAAAAGTAGCAGAAAAGTGATTCTGCTACATGTGTAATCCGTTACCAGAAAGGGGGTAACCAGGTACACTATTTAAAAATGCGTTTTCTGGGTAATTTGTGAGGGTGTAATCGGTTATCAGGATTGAGGTAACCGGTCACACTGAGTGGAAATTGCGTAGCAGGGGCTAGTTACAGAGGTGTAACCAGTTACACTGGGACAATTTTTGAAAAATTTCAAAAAATTATATCTTGAGTTTCGAGTGTCCAATTCGAGTGCCGTTTGAAGCGTTAGGAAGCTGATGCAATGAAGTTTATTCTAAAATTGGTTTCAGTACCTAAAAAAGAATAAATTGTTGTGTGATGGTGTTAAATGGTTGTGGTGTGACATATTCGTAAATGCATTGTTGTTGCTTGCAATGTTGTTGCGTTGCTGTTGCTGAATGTTATAGCATGTGTCTGGTGAATAGTGGCCAGCATTGGCGTAGTACCTTGACTAAGGTGATTTCATTGTACTTGTTGTTGTTGTTGCATGTCTGTTACATATGTCATGCATCATGGTATGGGACGGTGGTCCGTGAGCCTCAATCCTATGGTGATGGATTGGGTGCGAGTAGCTATTCCTATGGTGATAGAATTAGTGAAGCATTACCGATGGGGATGGTAACGAGTTTTTGGTTAGCCTCAATCTAATTGTGTGGATTGGGTGCGAGTAGGTAATTTCTATGGTGATGGGATTAGTGAAGCGTTGCCTATGGTGACGATTTTTGGTGGGCTCTGATCCTAGGTGGGGATCGGAGCGGTGAACATGAGAGTTCACGTATTGGTACCACATGCATTGAGTCAAGTTGTTGAGTCTCATTGTATTGCATATATGTTGTATTGTTGTGGTTTGTTGTATGGAAGTGTGATTAGTGGAATGGGTGATTATGCATGAATAATCTGATGCTTACTTATTATTATGCATTTCCTTATATAATTATGATATCTCACCCCTTATGTTTGAATGTTACATTTACATGGGCATCGTGCAGATAACCGCAGTAGAAGCGTGGATGTGAGTGGAAGATGGTGTTCATCCTTTTATTTTTATAGAGTCAGCGTATGCTCTGATGTGTAACACTGGAAAGAGGGAACACTTATTGTTGTTTATGTTTATTGGGGATTTATGGATATCCCCTAAGTTGTTATTTCTTTTGATTACCTTAAATCATGATTATGTTTTGATTAATTAAATTGTGAGTTGTTGATGTTTCCGCTGCTTAATAAAATTGAAATTTAGACATGATCAATGTTGTTATTATTATTATTATTATTATTAATTTTTGACAGTAGTATGTGTTACATATCTGGTTGCTTGAGCAGGTGTTTGTTGAATTGTATCATCCTAAATGTTGTGATTTTTAATTTACTATGATAATTTTATTTAAATTACGCGGGAATATTTAGGATGTTATAGACGTAGGTTGCTCTTTTGTCCAAAAACATGGACGTGCCAACCAAGAATAGGAGGAAACACCTCAAAGCACACTCCCGGTGGTAGGTAACTTGCAGATCATCGTGGTCGGCATCATCGACCAAATCCAAGTTTTCTTCATAAAGCTTCTTCAAGTATGCAAATTTGGCATGAGCACCTCTGGTGCTCTCACACTGCATCAGGGAAACCATTAGGCCATATCCCAAATAAATGAACGTCATCTCATGGGCTTTATCACGTTTGATCATGGAATGAGCAAGTAACTTCCCCCTAACGGGAAGGTGTAGAAGGCAAGCGACGTCATCTAGTGTAATCATCATCTTGCCAATGGGGAAGTGGAAATATGGTGTTTCTTTATGCCATCTCTCAACAAAATCCCTTTGCATGCCATGAATAATTGTATTGTACCCAAAGCAACACAGACCGACAAGACTGGAGTATCAGATGACACTTTGGAACCAATCATCCCCAGACTTATAAAGCCGCAAAATCTTTCTGTTGTGGTTAACAGACTTCAAACATTCGTGCTCCTGTTAACAAAAATATAACAATATCAGCCGTAGGGAATTTGTTTAAAACATATAAATAGCAACCGTTAACAAATATAACTCTCCGACCCAGACATGCCCATCAACATAATTTTTATAGTATATCAGTAAAGAGATGTCAGAGGGCTCTCCTGGACAAGGGTATACATATGCAGGGACACTATTATGTGCAACATGAGCTTCCTCTCAGTCTTCGCGAGCAGGGGAGACGTGCCATTGGGATGAGGACCCCTTTGACAGACGATTCCTAGAAGTCGATGCTTCTCCATCAAGAGGCCTAAGGATGGTTCCCCTCTTAGCCCTAGTCTGCTCATTCTGAAGTTTATCCCTCTCAAGTCGAATGGACGTGTGCTGGGTTTCACGACTGAGTCTTAATATGTCAGTGTTGTTTGCAACCATTTTTCCTGAAAAAAACGAGAACTTGACATATCAGAACATTTTCGGATACACATTTTCAAAAACCAGTAAGGACACATTTCGAAGACACATCTCTAAATAAGCTCGCGTTTCTCAACAATGGTAGAAACACATACCAGTCTTTCCCTAACAACCTAAAATGAAACCATCTGAAAGTGCATGTCTCTAACAACTTCCTATTTCGAATGTGACTACTACCTAATACATTTAAAACAAACTATTTTACCTAATACATTAATCAAAACTAAAAAAATGTTAAATGAGAAACTTACTCAAAAAAGTGTTGCTGAGGATGGAATTTTTTTAATATAATAAGTGGAGTGAATTGGAATTGGAAAGCTTCAAGTAAAGGTAGTGTTGATCCTTGAAAAATAGACTGCAAGAATGTTGCTCACGAGCTCCAATGGGGGTATCTCAAAAGTTTCAGAAAACGAAGAAGGAGAAGAGGGAGGACTTGGCACACGTTATATATAAATTAAACACATTCGAAGACGTATCTCCGAAGAACCCACTGAATTTGAAAATAAGGATTAATCAGAAAATGCATCTGCGGACAAACCCTAAAACACATACATGGATGCATCTCCAAATTTAATTTTGGAAAAGTGAGGGGTGCTCATCCATTTGCGCTTATTTTGTGGGGAAACAATGTGTCTAGAGATGCATCTCCGAAAACAGGGGGCATTTTTAACTTTTCGCCAAGGGCTTAGGAGAAACTTTAGAAGTGGGAAAAGAAATTCCCAAAATAGACATGATTCTCCTAACGCGTCCCACATTGTTGTGTTGATTTGAATATACTACATTAGGGGTGGCAAAATATATGGATGAGATATATGAATTAGAGTGTTAATGGATGAATTAAGTCAATCTATAAATTCATTAATGATCCATTTTTTAAAAATCCAATCAAATTTACCATTAAGGATATAATTTATCTAATTTATCTATTAATATATTTTTAATGGATGGATACCCATCTATAAAATAATTTTAATATTTTACTTCAGACTGATCGATCTTTGGAGGATTGGCTGCACTCTGCTCTTGAGGTGACTTGTCCCAATGTGAGCCTTGAAGATATTTGTCTTTGACTAACTAAATATTGGAGTGGTTGTCTTCACTGTGCTCTTGAGGTGGCTTTCCCCAGTGATCCTCGAATACATTTGTCCTTGACTAAACATCCCTAGGAGTGGTTGGATTCAGTGAGCTTTTGAGGTGGATTGCCCCTGACTAACCGACTTCTTTAGTGGTTGAACTTGGATTGACCGATTCTCGAAGTGATTTTCCCTTGACGGGACTACTTTCACATGATCAAGTTCTTTAACTGATTGCACATTGTTGGAACTCCCTCGATCCTAAGTGTCGGCTTGCAGATACATTTGTTCCTTTAAAATGGTAATTTTAATGCAATGCTCATGCAGATTTTGAAATCAAAGTTATTATTGAGATCATGTTCTTAAATACGCTGAATAAGTCAATGATCATAACATAATTTAGATCTAGACATTCAAAATGTGAAGAATGATGCGAGAGCATGATACCAATACAAATGATTAGCAAACATCTTTGGAGTCAGGTTAACATAATCTTGCTATATATGCTTTCAAAATAAACCTTGCTTTAATTAGGTCTTTTGAATGTTGCAACGTGGCCTGGTTCATGGTTTTTGAAACAAAAGGATGTAAAACTCAAAATTTGATTTTAACTCAACCCGTTCTTCTTGATGACCTCCAGTCTTACGTTCAATTAATTCGACACACACATTCAACTTCCAAGAGGGTTTTGAAGGTGAAATGTGATGGTTTGAGAACCAATAAATTTTTTTGCTTGAGGTGGCAGTCACCTACTTTTGTTTGGTAGTCAGAAAATTTTATTTTTGTCAAGAATTTTGGTGACCCTTTGATTCTCGATATGGTGGTCACCTAATCTTGTTTTTTTGTTGATGATTTTGATGACCTCTCTTTTTTAGTTTTTCTTTATACCTAATTTTTTCATGGACCGCTTCTTTGAAGCTTTCAGTCCACCGTGATGCCCTAATTTTTTCCTGAACCACTTCTTTGAAGCATTCAGTCCACCGGGATGCCCTAATTTTTGCCTAAGTGGCCTTTTCTGGTGTTCGACTTAGCGGACTTTTGTTCTTTTTTTTTTTTTTTTTTCCAATTTTGTTAAAAGGTTGTAACTACCATGCTATTGGTTATGGAGGAAAAACCGCTATGACATTTTTTTTCACGACTTTTTCAAACTTCATGATGAGTGTGAAGAAGAGCACGTGGTTGAACCTCTTATTGAAAGGTGTATAGATGGACCGATTCTCTTGAAGTTTGAATGCATAGTCAAACTATCTGAACAAAACTACCCCGCCATAGGTTAAGATTAAGGGTTTTCAGTTCCGAAAGAAACACCGACTTTCGGGCTCGAAGGGGTTGACTAGGGATTAAATCCTTAACTCCTTGGTGTTTGGGAATTTGAAACAATTCCTTACTTCATCAAAAGGTTTTATTCAAAAGCATACCTTAGAAATTTCTGATATTTCGTTTTCATCATTCTCCTTCCAATCTCTCCTTAAACAAAAGTTTGATAAAGATAAGTGAATGAGAGAATTATTGAGACCACTTTATCGTTACATGTACCATTTAGCATCGTATGTGCTTTTTTCCAAGGAAGAATAACCATACTGAACTAATAAAGAATGATGATGTGATAATGTGGCTGTTGACTCAAAACATTCCAACCAAATGGGCGTATAAAGTAATTCAAAACATATTGGAATGCAAGAGTAAGATTAGATAATGGCTACATTATGAAGGTTTAATTACAAAAAAATATGTCTGTATCTGTGGTCAACTTAGAAGGGAATAACCGAAATCATCTTTTACTTTGATCGAGAACAAATCACCATGTCTAATAAAAATCAAAGACAAGAATGGTTACTTAGAGTGTGAAAAACAAATACGGAAGTTGTTGATTCAAGATTCCTCAAAATGCATCGACAGAAGAATTATTTACTTCCATTCTTTTAGGAACTTAATAAAACACCAAAACTCTTCATTAGCTATCCAAGCAAGTTGCCTTATTTAGTCTAGAGCTAAAATGCAACTCGAAGAGCCTTATAATGTTGGTGATGATAGCAACAATGAGTATTTGTATTTCTCAATTTCCCCTATTTTTATGCCTCATGTTTCCATATTTATCGCTTTATTTTAATCAAACCTTTTTCCATTTTAGTTTATGTCATTTTCTTCCAAGTTTATGATATACGCGACATATGTGTTGTTCCTCTTCCCACCTTTTTGATAATTCCAAAGGGGAAGAAGTATACTATCATGGGGAGTAGAGTATTCCTCTATCTATTTGTTATACTAACATGAACATTTTCAAATTTAAAGAATTTACAAATCGATTTTGAATTTTGAATATCACAATTCACCCTCTCTTGTGCTTAGAGTCACTTGGTAAACAAACATTCCTTTGAAAACAAATTAGTTTTTTTTTTCCAGCTTTTGTACCCAAATATTTTTAAGTCCTTTAATATTATTAGATATAAGCTGGCTCATGTAATTTGAATTGAATCTTTTAAACCACTTGAAATCATACATTTCACTGAAACAATGAGGTTCAATATGCCCAGTTCTACACAATAATTGCATTTATAAATAGTGTGATTCTTTTTCTTTTTAGGAAGACTTATACTCATGAAAGACATAACGTTATTATTCGATTAATAACCTAGACTTTATTTATTATACAAAGCTATTTGATTAGATAAGATCTTATCAAAGTTATCTCTGCTCTTAATGAACTTACTTAACATTTCATGTAAATAATTAGTTTGAGTTCTTAATGAATCACATGTTGTCTGTCATACCCTAATTTTTATACCTAAGATCCCACCTCGTTGGCACCTTTACAATTCATCAAGATCACAAACTTGGTTGTCTCCTAACTCTCTCATCTTAGGGTTGGCTTATGCAGAGATCATCAAGTACCTCTTTGTGTATCTTTCATTTTTGTGCTTATATGATTTATTGTTCATTAAACACTAATCAAAATACAAAAAAAAAGTATGCCTTTTCCTTTTTATTTCTTTTGCAAGGTAGGGTTTGGAATCAAGAGCATCAAGTGATTGTCTCTTCATCTAGGGTTTGACTTCCTTAAGTCAAAGTGTTGTCAACCATTGATTTTCAAAAGGCTATTCATCAAAGCACGACCTCTAATCTCAAATAATAAAGTCTCAAGCATGATTCAACTTCATTTGATCAAATATGTTTCAAGGTTTGATAGCTTGTTTTTCAAGGAATTTCAAAGGTTTATGTGTTTATTTTCATGTCTTCATCAACAAGTTTTCTCAAGCCATTGCAAGTGTCATCAAAGGAAATTCAAGAGTACATCATTTTGAATTCATATGATCATCAATGTACCTTGAAATGCAAGAAAAATTCCAAGGTTGCAAGTTTGTCCAAAGAGGTTTGACCTAAAAAAAGTCAACATTTTGAGCCCAAGTTCAAAACTTCATAACTTCTTCATACTTCCACATTTTTGGTTGCTTCTTTCGGGAAAATGACTCTTCTTGACACCCCCTCAAACTTCTCTTCACAAGTCAAGAGCCAATTATGATTGGAAGATCATCAAAAGTTTGGAAACATTAGAGGTCATTTTGTGGACTTAGAAAATTTGACCAAAAACTCAAGTATGGCATGCCTATGTTCCAAAGATCATAACTTCTTCAATTTTCAACTTTTATGGGTGCTTCTTTTTGTCAAATACCCTTCTTGATGTCTTCTACAACTTTTATTTAAAGGGAAAACATCAATTCATGCTCCAAGGACCTCAAATCTTGAAGGCCATTTGTGCACAAAACTAGGTCATGACCTGTTTGACCTAATACCAGACCTAATTTTCAGTGGCTTTTCCTCAACTTTCCAAGCTTTCCATTTTCTCATCAGACATCCAATTAAGTTGATTCTTTTTGTATTGTCTTCCTTATTATGAAAAGAACATTTGGTTCAAGAAAAATCACAAAACACACGAGGGAATTTTGTTTAGCCTCAGTTGGAAGAAGGTGACCTCAATTCTGCTTTGACCATGAAAAAATATTTCAGAAATGACCCACAATTCACATGGGACCACTTTGCACATGTGCAAACTTATTTGTTGTGATGAAACACATATGGTACAACTCAAAACGACTTGGATTGCTCATTAAATCACACATTCTACACCTCACTTCACACGGGTTGCAAAAAGGAAAATTCCCAACTTGATTCACACGAATTCCATCCCATTTCACATGTGTGAGCTTCCCTTTGCATTTCCTATAAATAGAGAAGCATTCTACACTGAATTTCAAGCTTAAACAGCCAAAGAACCCCTGCTGCTTTGAAGCTCGAAACCTCTCAAAACCAGAATATCGAATCCATATTTTCACTTCGTTTCAACTCAAATTATTTGCCCAGAACTCATCACCGACCTCCTCTAAAGCTAATCCAAGTATTACAGAAGATAGCTGTGGCCTGAAACACTCAAACAGATTCCACCATTTTAAAATCTTGAAGTTCATTTGGAGAAGGTAAATACAAGCATATTCTCATCCAAAACTCATTACCAGTTTGTTCAGCATCTTACATTGAGTGTTTCCCCTCAACTACTTGCAACTTATCATTTGTGTTTGGAATTTAATTTTTGTTTGAAGTTTTTCTCAGATCAAATAAATTGATCTTGAGCATGGAGACATGAACGATGAAGTAAAACAAAGCTAACCATGTGTGTAGTTAAGCTCAAAATTACATTTCATGATCTTGCCATAGCTAGGGTTCAGAGGTTGAAGATGATGACCTTCGCGCCTTCTGGAGCAAAAATTTGAATATCCAGCCAATCAGAGCCCTACGCGTGTGCTAGCTGTTGGATTTTATTTTATTTTATTTCATTCTCTTTAAAAAATCATTAAAAATAGCTCCTAATTGCTTTTTCATCCCAATTTTTTTTCATAATTTTTTAAAATCATTTTTCACATTATTTGTTTTTTATTTATATTTTAAAAATAGTGTTAGCATTTTTTTGCTATTTTCTTTTAACTAAATTCCATCATTTTTATTTTAATCATTTTCAAACATTTTTGATATGGCTTTTTGAAGTCTTGATCCTTAGATTTTTCTTGTTTTGTCATAATTTTCTTGAGCCTTTAATTGTTGATTAGAAGCTTCATTTTCATTTTCTCTTTTATTTCCATTTTAAAATCATTCTAAAATCTTTTTCACGCATTTTTAATAGTTTAATATTGCATTTTAGCTTGGTTTCTGGTTGTTGCCTTGGATCATGGTCTCTTGATCAAAGCTATCCTCAATTTAAATGGACTCCGAGTGTTGATAAGGTTGGATGAATCTTCATCAATTCAAATCTATCATTAAATGAATATTTGATTCATTTTTGGTGCTTTGGGTTGGTGATAGGTTTAGTGCCTTAATCCACCAAGAAAGGTGATTGAAATTGATGATAAATGGATCTTAAATCTTGATTCGATTCGGTTCCTCTCTTCATTTATCCTTCTCTTTCTTTTTCTTTTTCTTTTCTCTTGATCATTTGGATGATTTGGTGTTCATCGTTTTCATGATGATTGGATTGATGCTTGATGAACTTTCATCACTTCAAATCTACCATTCAATTGATCAATGATCATTAGAGGTACTTTGGATTGATGCATAAGTTTGTCCGAAGTTGTCATGAAGGATGATTGATGTAATGGACCAATCTCCCTTCCTTAGTGCTTAATCCATCCTTGGTTTTTACTTGTGCTACATGTTTTAGGAGTATGATTTCTATCATATCTCTAACATGTATGGTACATAAATTATTATTGACTGCCCTCCCATAGTATGACTTTCCTAATAGACTGTGCTACGACTGCTTAACATAGCACTAAATTTGTCCCAAATCGATTCATTAACTCTAACAATAATGCTAACAATATTATTGTGCTAACTTTTATTTTATGCCATTTTTTTTTTTTGCACCTTTACTTTTATGTCATTTAATTTATTGCTCTTTACATATGCCTTTACTTTTAGCATTTACATTTCATATTGTTTATGTTTATGCTTCTTTTTCCTTTGTTCACTTGGACTTTTCTTTTTCTTTAAAGACATTAATAAAGGAAAAACCTCTAAAAAACTTTAATCTCTCTTGGACTATGGCTACTATCCTTTGCTTGACTTGGAGTTTGACCTATGGACTTAGAAATTAGGTTTCCCATGCTTGGAGTTTTCTTGACTGAAACTTGGAATTTCATCTGATACCATGCCTTGCTTGAGACCTTGACTTCTTCTGATACACGTGGCCTTGAATCAAGCTTGGATGCTTTACCTGGTTCTCTGAGACTTTATTTGTCTTGATCATCTTGTGTTTATATGCTTATTGCTTACTCCAAAGGAATGGGATTTTGATCTTGACTCTCGTCAAGTGCTGGCTAGATTCTGGTTAGTACACTTGCACACACTTCCACTTTATTGTTTTTCTTAGGATAGTCTCTTCATCTCCTCCCCTTCTTAAATTTTCAAAATCTTCTCCCTTTTTTAAAACCTTATTGTTTTCAAACTTGAACCACTTTCTCAATAAACCTTGACTTTGTCAAGTGATTTTCAAATTCTTTTTTCTTAAATAAATGCTAAGACATCTTAAGCATATCAAAATAATTTCAAAAGATTTAAAAAACACACAACTCATATAAACTATTTTGTGCCCTTTGTACATTTTTCTTTTTAGGGTTAAAGAAGTTTTTGGTCCCTACAAATATCCCAACTTTCAAGTTTGGTACCTCGAAAATTTTCCTTCAAACAATGATCCTCATAAAGTTTTCCGTCCCTAAATTTAGTCCCTCCTGTTAGTTTCCACTAACGGTGGCTTATGTGGCATGCCATGCGTGTATTATTGCTTTGCCACGTCAGAAATGTTGTAAAATAATTTTTTTCCTTATAAAACAAAGCCACGTATTTTCCAAACTCTCTCATATCCCTGTTAGTTTCTCTTAGGTAAACACCAAAAATCTTCTTCTCCTCTTCAATTCTTCACTACTCGTTCTCCACTCCTTCAAACACCCTACATCCGCCGTCAATGATGTCGTCCCTCTCTTCCATTCTCAAATCCCTCTTTTTTCTCAATTGGAGATCTCTCTAATTCTGGTACATCTCTTTCTCTTTCCCCTTTCCCTAGGGTTTATAAATTTCCCCCAAATTGTTAATCGGTCAAATAATTCATAAAAACATACACTTTCTTAATTAACATACAAAGCCGATCGCATACGATCCAGACATCCACGAAAACAAGTGAGTAACAATAAAGAACTAATACATTCTAGGTTCTATTACATTCTAAAGACACTTTTGTATTAGGAGAGTCACTCTGTATTGAATACAATGTTCTTACTGTTAATTACATGGAAGTCTAGCTCTTGTTGAATTTTGTTAGTGGTTTGAATTATACTATGTTATGAAATTAGTTTGAATGGTTGGATTATGGTTAATTTGAATGTTATAATGCACAATTTATTGGATCATGGGTAATTTGAATGTTATAATGCACAATTTATGTTAATTTTATACAAGCTTGATTGAACGGACATGAACTTAGATTTATTTATCTGAATATGCAAGTACCTTTTTTTATTAGAAAACAATTTTATAGTGTAAGTTCAGAAAAGTAGAGAACAAATTTCAGTAGAGCTCTCTTTTATGCACCATGTTATCAAAACTCATCAATCATGTGATGTTATGGATAGATACAAAAGTTATGGAAAACCTTGAATGGCACATATCAAAATGCTGTACATGTAAACCATTTTCCGTTTAAAGAATAATTACCCAGCTTCTGACGCTCCTCACAATAGTGATTGGACAAAATTGAGAAAAATATTTTGTAAGGGCTACATAAGAGCATATATGGTTTTCTGACGGTGAAATCAAAGGGCTTATCATGATAAGATTTATTTCTGTTTTATGTAGTTCTCGTTGGATCTGTAAAAAAATGTGATGATTGCTATTTACAATTCACTCTATATTGGAGTTCCCTTCGAGCACAAACAACATAATGAAAAACTCACATGGGAAGTAATATATATTTGAATGTTTGCATCCAGCTTCAGCAAGCTCTCATGCTTTCACGTTAATGCTCTCCAAGGTAGAAATGGCAAATTCCATTTGCCAAAGTTTAATGGCACTTGTGGTTTCAAATCTTGCCATTTTGAGTGTGCAAATGCCCGATTAATCCTTACATTGACATTTGTAAAAATATATTGTGCTATTCCTGCCATAGTGTCCTTCCATTTGTGTTTTTGCATAATCAAGTAATCCTACATTTTGTTTGTGCAGTGCAAATTAGAACCCGATCTGGCCAAAAGAGCAGAGCATTATTTCTCAGAAAATATGCGTGTTATGAGAGGTACAATCCCTATTACTACTTCAATAAATCTCAGTTTCTTAGGCAAAAGAGCAGAGCATTTTGTTTGTGGTATTTTGATTTTTCTCATGGACTGTAGACATTTCTATCCTGTGCTCTTGGCATCAGATTTTAGATGCCTACAGTTTTGACATTTCTATACTGTAGACATTTCTTACACGTCCTTTGCCAAACCAGTTACCTACAGTTTATCGGACTCTTGGCGAGAATTATAATGAAAGGGTTTTACTTTCAATCATACATGAAACTTTGAAAGCTGTGGTTGCCCAGTACAATGCCAGCCAGCTTATTACTCAGCGAGAGGTAAGCAGAAAAACTTGTTGACTTGAATCATGAAAGCTCAAGTTATTATATAAACAAAGTTGCTAATGAGCTGTCTATTTTCTTTTGCAAGTCATGTTAAATTATTTTTGTTTATATATTTGTTAGAAGCCCAGCAGATACACACACATGATTTGTGCTTTCAGATATTATAGATAAATTCGTTATCCACTTACACAATACAGTTAGTTTTATAAAATTAAAATCAATTCTAATAGTTGTTTATTGTTTTAATCTCATGTGAACTGTGGAAGTATTATTGTTTCGTTTGTTTTATTTACATCACCGTAAATTTTAATTATCAACAAAGAAGGATCTGTTTTAACTGTGACCTATTCTTTGTAGGCTGTTAGTCGTGAAATTCGAAAGATCCTGACTGAGAGGGCAGCCAACTTTAATATTGCTCTTGTTGATGTGTCACTTACTAGTCTGACCTTTGGCAAGGTGTTTACTGCTGCAATTGAAGCCAAGCAGGTGGCTGCACAAGAAGCTGAGAGGGCCAAATTTGTTGTGGATTTTTTGTGTGTGCAATCCTTGACAAATTGATGCATGTAATTAACAATAATGAGGTTATGAGAGTAGACACTAGTATACCTTTTGTATGTAGTCACAAATATTTGTTTATATTCAAAGAAAATCCATGTTTTATTTGTTTGTCTCCTCTTTCTCTCTAAATGTGTTTTTGATTCTTTTTTCTTCCTTTTTTATGGTTTGAAGCTTTAGTTGTGATTTTCAATCTTCAATATCATGTTTTGATCATTGATAAAACATTTTATGGAATAAAAAATAGAATGGTGTATTTAAATTAACTAGGGATTAGTTAGAAATTAGCTACTGATTGTTAGAATGGTGTGTTTAAATTAGCTAGGGATTGACTAGGAAATAGCTAGGAAGTAGCTGCAGATTAGCTACAATTTCTGGGTTTAAATATGATATTAATATAAAAAAATTAAAATTGAAACAATTGACATGTGACATACATGTCAGCATTTTTTGCCACATTGACATTGCCACATGTAAGCCACGTTATCAAAAAATTTCCACATGACATGCCACATAAGCCACCGTTAGTGAAAACTAATGAGAGGAACTAAAGTTAGGGACGGAAAACTTTCAGAGGACCATTGTTTGATGAAAAATTTTGGAGGGACCAAACCTGAAAGTTTGAATATTGGTAGGGACCTTATACATATTTAACCCTTCGTTTTAAAACCTTTTCTCAAGGATTAGACATGAGTCATTTTCATAGTTGAGATGTGATTCTCATATCTCCATAGTAATGGTTGAAATGATGATGATTCTTTTCCACTTGGGAGATTTAGTGGCATACTTGTTGATTTATATCCAAGTTGGAGCCCTTCTTAATAGTGATGCAAAGGTCCATTTTCATATACTTGTGGGTGATTAGTTAAGTTTTCTCCTTAAAATAACAAATTGTATTTCCATTTAAAATCTATCAAAACAAACTCTTTTTTTATTTTTACCACGAACTACGAGGTTTTGATCCTCCATTGCACATTGTGGGTACGTAGGCACGAGGCTCGGGAAGTCTTGTCAAACACCAAAAATCTTTAAAAAATATTTCTCTTCTCATCTCCCCAATCTTTTGCAAACAACCCGATTTTAAGCCAAACATAGATTTTGAAGAGGTTCCTATAGAGTACTATAGATGTTTTGGGTGCTAACACCTTCCCATTGCATAACCAACCCACTTACCCTTGTCTCTTTGTTTTATTAGTTTTGTTTTAAAAAAATTATGTGGGTTTTATTCGCTTTTTTCCCATTCCTTTGGAAACAATAAAGTGCGGTGACGACTCTTTCTTTTGTGAGTTAAGTTAATTAATAGCTTAATCTCTAATTTTTCACTACTACATTGTCATTTAACAGAATTCCCAATACATTTTCCAAGTATATCCAATTCATCTATGGTTCTTTAATTAGATGATTCTTTAGATGCATATGTATTTTCCTCTTTGATCTTTTCCTCATATTGAAATAAATGTATTAACTCTTTTAGTTTCTTGATGATCTTTGGCTTATTTGACTTATATAATATTTGTTTCGCAAGATTCTAGTACTAGACCGGGTTTCCAATATTAGCTCTTGAACTTTAGGTACTCGTTAAAAATACAATTTTTAAATCATTTCTAGGAGTGTTAATACCAGAGAACCATACTTAAATATTTTCTTCATTTTCATTTGTTGTCTCATATTCTTGGTCTAGAGTGTTCATCATTTCCCTTTTGATCTCAGTAAAAACTTCATAGATCTTTTCAAGGATGTCCCACAAATCTTTAGCAGTACTACAATAAGATACATAATTATACTCTCTAGCGCTTACTACATTTACCATCAAGTACTTTTCTCTAAAACAATGTTGAATTTTTTCTTTTTCTTCTATGGTCCGTAAATTACTCGATTTATTTACTACTTCATTATTAGTGAAATGAGTATGAACAAATAGATCATCTTAAATATAATCCCACAAATCAAAATCAATAGCATCTAAAAATATTTTTATTTTTCTTTACACATGACAAACCCTTCACCAATAAACGGTGGGGGTTTGTTCATAAAAATCCTCTTGTTAAAAGAAGTATTTGAGGTCATCATACTACCTCTTGAGACGATTATTCTTATAATAAGAGTTATTCTTTGATGCCACTTATTGACCATGTGACTCCAAACACAAGAGTAGGGAGGGGGTGAATTCTGATATTCGGGTTTCCAAAAAATTGGTTTATAAAATACTTTGATTTAAAAACCGTTTTTGTTAGAAGATGGAAATAAACAGAGATGAAATAGTGGAATGATAGAAAAGAGTAGAGACAGAGAAATACATAGCTAAAAAGATAAATTACAAAAAATAAAAGAGATAAGGAATACATAGATCACATCAAAAATTTATCATGATTCGACCAAAACCACTTGTCCTACACCAGTCCCCAAGAGTTTCACCATGAGATTTCAACTAAAAAAACTTGAGCATTTACACAATATGAACCAAAAAAATCTTACAAACCAATTTGAGATTTTGAACGGGATCAACCTAAAAACCTTCCACAAACAACCATAATTTTTACACATACTCAACTCAATAACCTTAAACAATCAAAGCTTTTAGACAAGCTTAAATCAATAACATTCACTCAAACTTTTTACAAATTTAGCTTATAACCTTCATATCTATTACAAAGAGATCAAAAGAGAACAACACTCTTAAAAAAAAATTAGAGCATAACACCAATACAACACAACTCTCAGATAAAACTTTTTACTATCTTGACACTAAGGTAATTCTACTGAAAAATAAATTTTATAAAATAATGAGACAAGTAAACATAGAAGAAAATTTCCGTTTAGGAAATTTATATATTTCGGAATGAGGAGAAACCTTCTTTATATAGGAAAAAATCTAGCTCAAAAATGCAACAATCCATGGGCTTTTCACACTTTTAATAAATTAAAAACATGTACTAATTGATTAACTTATCCCAAAAAGGAAACTTTAAATTTCGACGTCACTTAATCGATTAAAAGCCTTCTTAATCGATTAGGAGGCATTGCACTTTGGATTTTGATATTTCTAGGTGGAGTCTGATATGTTGATGGTAGTTCTGGCGGCTTGAGGTATAACTTGAACCGTAACGATGGGTTTTTAGTTGCCTGAGTACTTTTTCTTGCCTTTGACTTTTGATTTGTTGTTTATCTTGGTCTTTGGCATTTATTTTCTATTTTCTATTGTTTTTGTTTTTATTATGTTTCGCTAGTAGTTCTCTTGGCTTTTCTTGTGTTTTGAGATTATTTGTATTTTAGTGATTTTCACATTTTTTATTAATATATTATTTTTCCATTTAAAATATATATTTTTGCCTTCGTAATTAATCAATCAAGTTTCTTAGTCTTTTAGACACTTTCTCAGATTAATTTTGAAAATTATTTTTTTTCTACCTAAAACTTAGTTGTAGCTAAAATATTTTTTTAAGCAACTAGCTAAAATGGCACGTGCTTTGATATGTTAATTTAAAAGTGAGTTGGAAATTAAACTTGAGTGTAATTGTTTACTGGGAAAAGTAGTAAACAACCTCTGGTCTATCAATTTTATAAAAAAAAGAGAAACTTGCAGGATCGACCAAACTAAATCCTAAGACATGTGCTAAAACGATTTAAAAAGATAAGGAAATAATATTGGACATTTCGACTACGCTTGTATTTGAAAACACAGGCATTTCGACAAGACTTGAAAGGAAGATAATACGAAGAAATAATTAAAATCATGTAATACCCCGTATTTTATTACTCCGGATAATATTATATTGTGATCGACTGAGCCCAGTGTACTCTGAGAAATTCTTTGACAAAATAATTAAAGTAACTGTGAAACTTAGAATAAATCCAATTAATATTATCTGACTCTGAGGTATTTTACTAATTTGGACTTAAGAGACTTTTGGACATTTAGTAGTATTATTTACTAATACTAGTTTACTACTTATTCCTTTTCCTCCCATTTTTTAAACAAAAGAAAAAGATAGTAAGAAAGAGAGAGAAAGAAGAAAGTGGGAAAGAAAAGGAAAAGAAGGAGAAAAGAAGGAGAAAAAGGGTTTTGGAAGAAAATCTAAGAACAATCATCATCCATTGATCCAAACTTCATCCAATCATCTCATCTTCCTCATTTTCATCATCTATCCAAGGTGGGTTCTAGTTAGTACCAATTTTTAGAAGTTTTGGAATTGTTTGGTTTAGGTCGAATTTATGGAAATCGATGTTTTAACGGTTAGAATTCGTTAGAAATCGAAATGAATGATCAATATACTTGTAGAAACATATATTGATGATTGTTTTGAAGTTTTAGTTTGTTTTGATTTGTTGGAAATTTTAGGTTTATGTAGAATTTGTGATTTTGTTCAAAACTTGGTTTGTGAAGTTTGATGATGAAACTATGCTAGAAACATGTTGAATATGTCTCTAATTGGTTTTTGGAACTAGTATTGAGGGTTTAGAGGAGCTGGTTTTGAACTGTTATAGCAGGTATTTTTCTGAGTTTCGCAGAGCGCGCTTAGCGCGCAGAAGCCCGCTCAGCGCCGTGTTGAAATCCTGCAACCCCAGATGGCAGAGAGTTGCGCGCTTAGCGCGGACAGGGGCGCGCTTAGCACGACCTGGGACTTGGGATTTTATCCCTTAAGTGAGAAAATTCATAACTTTCGGCTCGTTTATCGGATTCGATAATTCTTTATATCGATGTAAAGCCGAGGAAACATTCTACGCAATGGAGATGAAATATGTCAATTTTACTGACCGACTAAATAATCGGGAAAGTCCATACGTGTTTTAATTGTTATAAATTGTTCTATTATGCAATTGTGAGATGCCTTGCCTATCCTATTATTGTTTAACATGATTGTAATTGAATATGCATGTTAATATGGAAAAAGAAATAGAAAGAGTGAGGAAAACTCCCTTATGAACTATAGGAGAATTTAGAAGGTTTATAGACACTAGTATGAAACATGTTGGTTAACCTTTGTGGTTTGAAAGGCAAGATAGGCCTTGAGGCATGATATCCTAGTGATTGTCGAATACAATCATGTTCGTGTGTGTGATTACGTAATCGTAACCGGGTTATCTTGAGTGTAGTTTCATGAGGCACGGACTCCTCTGAAATGGATGGACAACTACTTGGCAGGTTTGATTCCCTGTATTGTACGAATGGCGCCCATGGAGCGTATACTTGTGACGGTTAATGGCTCGTGTGAAGTGACGGTTCATAACGGTTAATGGCCCGTAGAACTCGAATCCATTCGTATGTCAAGTAGATTACAAGGATCTATGACTCGGGCCGCCTTCTAGACGTAGAAGTGGACGGGAACAGGAGGTACCTTGGTATGGTTATCGATTAGTGATACTTTTGAGTTGATGAACTCATGGAATGTTTCCATATAGTGTGAGAATTGAAATGTGAACTCAAGAGTCCTTTCCCCTTTTCCCCTGACTTGAGTTAGGATTGTTAGAACCTTGTTAACCCGAGAGAATCCATAAGATAGGGAACTCACTGAGATTTGATGTATCTCACCCCACGTTGTTGATGTATTTCAGGTGCTTCAGGTTCCGAGAAGGGTAAGGATAAGGTCGTGTAATCTTTTCCTTGCTTGTTGATGGCTAGCTTCCGTAGCAAAGTGTATTTTGGGATCATTGTTGATCTAGTTCTTAGTTTTTATCGTTTGAACATCTTGTGTATAATATGCCTTAGGTTTTTGTACTTTGTACTTTAGGACATTTATTTGTATACAATGTGTTAACTAGGAGCTTATATGTTTCAGTACCAAACACTTGGATCTATATATAATATTTATGCTTTGATGTATGAGTTTTATATATGGGTGTTACAAATGACATTGGAAAGTAACTTAACAAAGTAAATGAGAAAAGGTAAACTTCTGAATAAAAATTAATTGGATTGCATTGAATAATAAAAATGATGTTACATAACACATACATTTCTTCAGCAACTCGTTTCTCTCTACACACAGATACTTTGAGTGATTTGAGAAATTTGTACCACTTCAACACACCCAAACCCTAATGCTAAGACTTGCTATTTATAATGGTGAAACACATGGCATCGTGCATGTATTCATTCTTTAAATGCTTAACACGTGTCCTTTCTCTCAAATGGATAAGGATAAAGTTCTCTCCATTATTTAAATTTGAATCTCCAAATCGAATTACGCTTATTAACCTTCTGTCGAAGAACATCTCCAATCTCTTAGAAATATTTCTAAGTCCCTAAACCATATCTTCTCTACACAAAGGTACTTTTCGACTAGACTTTCTGGCAACGACATTTTGTCGAAGTCTCCTGGAACTTCAGAAATCCCATCTCTTAGAATAAAACTCTTAATCCAACATCAGACGTCAAAATTAGGAGCTAACAAATTGCCCCCCAAAAATTTCATTTTCGACAGCATTGAAGAAAAAAGCATTTTTTGAGAATGTAATTCGACGCCTCATTTAGACCTTGTATGGCTTCGACGCTTGTTAGTGGTTCAAACTGTTCACTTTCCTTTCAGCAGACCTATGACGTCATAACCATTATTGCTAAATATGACATGTCTTTTTAAATCATGCAAAAATCTCAATCATCATTACCTTTTCCTAGGGTCTAGGAGATCATGGGGAAGTAGGCACTTATTACCACCGCTTCATCAAGAAACGTGGAGAGAACACATGTCCCATTATCAGACTAAACATTTCCCAATTTTTTAAACCGCTTCCACTTCCCCACTTATAAATACTCTTTCCAACAATTGTTACTACTTTTGCATTCTTTTCCTCTCAATTTCCCAGCAACCTCTGCACTCTCAAACTCAATCTTCTTCAAATTTTTCCAGAAAAATGGCTTCCTCCACACGCTCCACTAAAGATGCTGACAAGGTCACCAAGATTGCTGCTAAAACCTACGGGAGGTCCAAAAAAGATTTCTCAGCTTGCTCCGTTTAATTCTGTTTCTGGATCTACCATGGTGGGGAACCAACAATATCTACCTGAACCTCTTGATGAAGAAAAGAGGAGAATTTACTCTTCTCAGGTACTTATTCCTTTAACTGTTTCAGATAAGCCATTGGCTTTGTTTGGTCCTTTAGCTTATTTAAATGTAGATCCTGCTAAGCTTAAGGAATATTTCCCCTCTTATCATAAATACAAACCTGTAGGACAATGTAGAAAACCTAGGGCTAGTATTAAAAACTCTGTTGATCCCAACGATCCTTCGACTGAAGAGGCTATTGACCTTAGATATTTGAACCATTTTGGGGTTTTTAGAGAAAGCCTAACCTTTAAGGATCCCTCTGATTATTTAGGGTGGTTGAATAAATTAGAAAAAATGAAATATGATGTTTGGAAGAAAATGGGTATTTATGACCTGATTATGCTGTCGAAAGTGGGGCATGATTACTGCTCGAATATGCTGATTTTGTCCTTGTACTCGTGAGACAGTACCCACTACACCCTTCATCTCCCATATGGCATGATGACACCCACCCTTTTCGACATAGCCGCTATCACAGGGCTCAAACCTACTAGAAATATCTATGATCCTGACTTTATGGCTGAGGATAGCATAGGTTTTACTACCTCTAAGGCGGCTTATTCGACCCACATAGCTCACTATCACGATAAGAGCAGAGAGGAAGTGTCGGACGTTGAACATATAGCTTTCCTAGATCTGTGGTTGTCACGCCGTGTCTTATGCTCGAAGTCACTGCAAGTTGCTAGAAAGTTTCTGACCATGGCGAACCAATTACACGCTGGTCATGACTTATGTCTGAGCGAATTAATCTTAGCCAGCCTCTACGAGTTCATGAGTGAAAGGGTCACCCATCTCAAAAGCCTAGCTGACAAGGGAAGTTTACTACTCCCTGGACCCTTCTGGCTGCTTCAGCTGTGGTTGAAGGCTTCGTTCGAAGCTTGTCTCCCCCTCAAAAATAAAATTAACGAAGATGCTGATGATGTGAAGAATCGAAGAGTAGAAGTCCCTCGTTTGGAAAAATTGACACCTGCTGATGATGGTCGACCTGTACAACAGGCTTTCACCAACTTCATCATGATGTTTTCCAAACGCTACGATTTTACGCCCAACATGGCTCCTTTTGCTGCAAGGAAGTGTGGTCCTAAATGGTTCACCAGTCCATTCCCAGCGCCATCGAAAGCACAAGCAGCATAATCCCTTGCAATTTGGGAAGCCTTCTTAAACTCTAGGGTCCTAACCCTCAGATTTAACCTCTCAAAAAGCCAAGTCACACTGATTACTTACCAACCAAATCTTTTCGCTCGACAGTTTGGATTGGTTCAAGTCTTACCTCGACCGATCTATGACAAGAAAAGTGCTCTCCTTCTTTACAACACCAATCATAGTGAAGCAATGGCCATTAAGAAGATCGCACGATGTGCTGGTCGAACGTAGTTTCTTCCAGTAGCTTTCGAACCAAGCTTCCTTTGTACTCAACAATTTGATGACTGGTGGAAGACTTACTATGCTAAAGAATTTTTCGACGTGGATGCATTTACGTACCACATTAATAAGGCTTTCCTCTCTGTGCAGGAAAAAGTGAAGAAAGGTACTTCGACGCACATTAAAGAAATCCAAGCCTTCCAAAAATACTTTGAAACTGTTTACCGACCAAATGACCTTGGTCGTACCATCCGCGACGCAGCTGTTACTCTGAAGGAATTTTTTTTTAAAGAAAATGGAGAACTTTAAGATCCCTTCGTACGTTCCTTCTGAGAAACGATATGAAACGACTTTCAATATGTTTCCTCCCAAATTCCCTCAACTGCCAAGTACTGACTTTGGAGTGGCCCTTGCCCCTCCATTTCCAGACTGGTTCATCTGTGGGGGTTCTATCAAAATCATTTGCCAGCAATCAAAACCAAAAGCACAACGGGTGGTTCTGACCAAGCATACAATAGACAGTTTCAAAGGGCATCTTCATATTGGGATCGAAGATGTTCGCATCGAGTCTAAAATATATGAAGGTGTGGAACAGGACGATTTCAACCCCAACATTTCTTTGTCTATTTATTTTCATATATAATGGCTACTTTTCTGTTTGTTTAGCCACGAAGATTCCTCCCAAGAAGCCACCAGTCAAGAAGCCTGCAGAAGTGAAAGAAGAAGAAGGGAGCAAGACAACAACAACAACTACAAAGGTATTTCCACACTCTTTATTAAGTCTGTCACTATATGTTCACTGTTTTCTAACATTTTCCTTTTCAGGGCACTCGAAAGCAACCCCCGACTCCCCAGAAAAAGAAGGCCAAGGATGTCAAATTAGTGATAATCGAATCTGAAGATGAAGACTTATCTCCAACTGCTGAACAACCTCTGAAGAAGAAGAAAAGGCAACCAAAGATAAACGAAGCCATTGCTCAGTCTCAGGCGAAAGACGTGAAGGTCTTGATCAAGAAACCCACTAAACTAACCATCTTGAAGCCAACACCTGAGGAGATGTCGAAATAAGCTGCAGAGCAACCCGAAAGTGACAACTCAAGTCCCGGGGCAGAAGCTCCTAAGGTACAAAAATGATTCACACATATACCTCATTGCCCTTGGTATTTCTCTTCGACTATTAACTTTGTTTATGCTTTTCAGGATGACGCAGGAGTTTCGACTCAACCAACCTCCGAATTAACCAACCCAATAATCCTCAATAGTGAAGGTGAACCAACATATCACCCTACTTCAACAAAGGATTATAAGAAGAGCTCACTGAGCGAAATCAACCAAGTGGTCGAGAAACAACGCGAAACTTCTCCACCCAAAACCACCACTCAAACTTCTCACACCAGTGAATTCGATCACGAAAATGATCAAGACAAAGACACACATGATGAAATAATTGGGGCTGACATGGAGGTGGATAACCCTGAGGTGCAAGTCGAAGAGGAAGCTGATGATAGTTCCCCAAGAGTCGAAACCTCGGATGCCGCTCAAGATGATGTTATGGAAGAAGGAGGTAAACATTTTATGTTTCCTAACCAATCAATGCCTATTGAGGAGTTTATGGATGACGATGAAAACGTCGAAGGGGGGAATGATCAAGATGAAGAAGACATACAGGAAGAGATAATTGTCGAAACGACTCCTAACCCTAACCTGTCAACTGCAAAGGATTCGAGCAAAGCCTCTATGACCCTTTCTGCAGAAGAACTAGAGGCTCTAAAAAAAAACAATCCTCGTGAGTACTTAAAAGATTTACTTGGTTCTAGGGGAAGTTCGTCTGACAAAAACCTCAGTTCTCCCTCTGTATCTGGTGGTCAATCCACTGCTGATCCTTCAAGCCAGAGATTGTCAAAGATTAAAGAAAAGGTTTTCAAGGGTGACTTGTTTCGACTTATTGAGTATGGCCCCACTTCTCCAATTGCTGTGAAGAATCTCCTCAAAGAGGTTGATATTCTAACTGCTTCTCCAGAAATTTCCAATATTATCTTGGAGCTAACCTCAATGATAGATCGAATTGCTGTTGATCTTGCCAAAATCAAACAAATCTCGAAAGACATTGAAAATCAAACTGGTTCAGTCGCGGCTGCATGGGATGCTGCCACAGAATCTACCAATTGACTGGTTAATTTGGAGCAAATTCAAGAATAGAACAAGACTCAAATCGAGGCCAATAACCAAAGTGTCATACCCTAATTTTTGACCATAAGATTCCACCATTTTTGTGCATCATCTTGCATAGAATTTTCAGGTCATGTGGCATATCTGCATGCTTTATCTACTAACAGATTTGTGTAGGAACTTTTGTTTCAAGTGGAGATAGTTCTCTTTCTCACAGTTCAGAATTTCAAGACGTGACCTGTTGATTCTGATTGGTTCTATGGTTTCCAACTTGTCATCTTTCGCAGAGTCTCAGAAGTTTTAGTGTATATTCCAAGAGAATTTTCTGTCCATTGGTGTTGAACATGTTCGTTTGAGGATTGGTTATGGTTTACGTGGCAATCTGCATCACGAGTTGTGAAGATTTCTCAAAGCATGGTTCACGTATCGGGTTTCATCATCACCTAAATTTCTGATTATGCGGTCGAACAAGATTGAGTTCTTAGTCGTGAAGGTGGATCATCATTTAAGTTCTTTTGATCTTAAGAGAAGGAGTTTGATATGATTATTGGTAGTTTGTGGTAAATACGTCTTAATGTGTTCAAAGTCAATATATATGATTCATCCAAATGGCAAATTCACATTACTTTGTCTTCCACTTTCAAGCCTTTGAGTCCATGTTCCCCATTTTGAGTGATTTCCGTGGAAAAATTAATCGTTTAAAGAGACCCTGCATAAAATACTTTAAGTTTTGGTTCTAAAATTCGAAGAAAAGAAGATCTTAATGCAAGGTTAGAGGCAAGTTAGGGATATGTGTTTTAAGAAGCAAAGTACAAGTTCAAGTCATTATTTTCAAGTTCAAGGATTTCTTTTTTCTCTATGACGTTAAAAGATTCAAAATGTGACAGAATCCAAGATAAGAATTTACATTAAGGTGCACCAAAGTCCATGCCACTCATCACCATTCAAAGAGAATTTGTTCCATCACAAGGCTATTATATTTAAAGAAGTTTACATCAACATTGCCAAATTGTTTCTAAATACAAATGGGAAAGGATAGTCATGAATTTGTAATTACACGTGTCACACAACTAAGGTTTACACTACCACAGTTGAAGAGTGAGGCATCTATGGAACTAAGCTGTGGCCCCATGTTTATTCACGTGCTATGTATGACCTTGCTGCCATGTTTAATACCCCACGTGGAGAAGCTTGCGCAGTCCAACCTATGACCGGTTTTGTTCAGCTCTTTACAGTAATACATGTGCTGCCATTCGCCACAAAGTACTTCAAGTTGGAATTTGAAAAATGAATAAGACCAGCTTGGATACTTGAACCTGAAAAAGAAAAGGGATTGGAGTAAATTACCAATAATAATAAGCTTCAAGATTCATAACACGGTCGTTTTATCACACCATGATGCCATGTTCAACGGTAATTAAATGAAAATTGGGGATGAGAACCGAGTTGTCAAGAGCAATCAACAAAAAAACATTGAATCAAAGGCATTCATTATGAGATCAAGGCACTCAATACTCTGCTAAGTTCAAGACAAAATCAAGGAAAAATGGAAGTTTATTTAATATCAACAGCAAGTGTCCCAACATGCTCACGTCCTTTCCAAAACAATTCATAATATGATCAAATTGGGACATGAAATCAGCCAACATTCAAAAGAATCAAAATAGCATTCACTACCAGCCTATGTTTTTCCAAAGCAGGATCAAACACAATCACACAAAGGCAATTCAAATTGGCAAGGTTTTATGATTTTCAAGACACGGTCAGACTCACACGTTCAAGGCAAGGATTCAATATTATATACTTTCCAAAGTCAAAACCGACAGGCAAATTTTCACATTCAAGTCGTAATTGCAGCATTTAATTCATAATGAAATCACAAGCTACCTATAAAAAGAGCATACGCAGGGGATTCAAGGGGGGGATCATAGTGAAAAAAGAGACAACGAGACACAATTCACAAAAAACTCCTGGTCACCATAAACCACAGTACACATCAGGGCATATCATTGCACAGAAAAAAAACCAAAGCCCTCACATCATATTCACAGAAAACCACACGCAGGCACAATTTGAAAAGAAGATCAAGAGCAACATCCACACACGCATTGCAAAAAAAAATCATCAATCATATTTCAAATTTTCCAAAACAGAGTTCAAAATTCACATACACATATTGAAAGAGCAAAAAAAACACATTCACAGCAAACGACACAATACATTTTTTTACAGAAAGAATTCGCACGTGTAGTGTTGGAGGAGAAGAGAGGAAGCATTACCGTCGAAATCACCGACATCGTCGAAGCCGCTGCGCCGACATTATTCAAAGATATCAACTGCAACAAATCACGCACAAACCTGAAGACATGAACACAACGAAGAAGTAGACGGAGAAAGCGAGGGAATTTGCGAACCTGCAGAGCGTCGAAACGAGGAACAAAGTTGAAGTCGCGCGTCAAATCGAATCTACTTCACTCCGATCCAACGCCACCGTCGATCGCAAGTGCAGCCACACAACCGCACACCGCCGTTGAAAATCCCGCTTCCCAATCGTCTCCATCAACACGTGTAAGTTTTCTGTTTTCCCTTTATGAAATTGATGAATCTTGTCTGGTTTATGGTTGCTGTCATCGCAGTCTGTTTCGTTGATTTTTGATTTGTGGAAATGAGAAGCTGCAATCGAGAGTGGTGGAGGCGAGTTGTGTAAGGTTGTGGCGGCGGGTTGTATGAGGAGAAGAAGGAAGAGAATTGAGGAACTTGAGAGAGAGGGTTGCGAGAGAAAGAAAGGGTTGCGAGAGAGAGAAGGGTCATGAGAGATGAACTGAGCTTCTCCCCCTTTTTTATTTTTTCGTTCTGTTGGTGTTGATGGGTCCGCGTGGGCCTAGTCCCACCGACCCATTCATTTCGTTTTTTTTATATTTTGTTCTTATTTCTTATTTCTTATTTCTTTTTTTTTTTATCATTATTTAGTTATCTGTTTATCTATCTCGTTTTTGAGTTTAATTGATAAGTTATTTTGATCATAGCGTTAGTTTTTGATTTAAGAATGATTTTTAATTTAAATTTATATTAAACTCTTCCAATTAGTTTGTGATCTTTATACTTTATCGTAGGCAATTTGGATCTGTTTACTAATCACTTTGTTAATAATCCTTATTAAAAATCTTTGTTCATAATTTTCATTAGAAAATCTTTGGTTATTATTTTTATTCAAATTGCTTTGTCAATCATATTAAAATGTTTTAGATTTAAATTAGTTTTTTTAGAAATACATTTTCTTATTTTATTTTGTTAAAACATAATAAAAAAACTCAAAAACATTTTCTATTTCATTAGTCATTTGAATCATGTTTAGATTTTATTTTTTTTCTTTAACCACTTAGATTTTGTTTAATTTCCATCAACCTTTAGATCACTTTCCTTAGCACACACCCTTAGCAAGCGAGCAATAAATAAAATAAATAATAACAAGAGGTTCCCGTAGAGTACTACGGACGTTTAGGATGCTAATACCTTCCCTAGGCGTAATCAACCCCCGAACCTTAGATCTCTTAGGTTTTTTTCGATCTTTAACCCTTTCCTTTGGATAAAATAAAGACCGGTGGTGAATTAAGAATTATGATTCAAGTTAATCCAATAGCTTGGTATCCGATTCTCACCGCGACAGAAATGGCGACTTCACTGGGGATTTTTCGAGGGTTTCCCCTAACTTGTTTGTATCTTTGTTATTTATTTGCTTATTTGCCTAGATATCTTTATGTCTGTATATATATCTGTTTTGTTTGGTTTTTCTGTGTGCAGGGTACTATTTGTGTGGTGAGACAAAGTCCTACACCCGGACTAGAGTGAAATTAAGATAGGAAAACGGTGAGACTTCAATGATACTTTGAGGGAGTCGATTCCTGAAAAAGTAAATTGAGACTTCACCACTCAGTCTAGGCCCTCTCGAATAAAATATTTGTCCAACGAGTTCATTCGTGAAGACGATATGGTTTCGATCTAAAGTCCTTCGGGACTGGGGATCGTAGTTACCTTTAACCCAACTTGGCCTATTAGGATGTAGTGCGGGGACTATGCAGGAGTCTATTTCTGCAATAGTCGCTACGCGATACTACACTCAGACGAGATTCTCTTGAGGATATTATTAACTACCAAGTGATCTGGAAAATTGATAATATCCAAAAGATGGGTTGTAGACTCTGGGAACTTTGTAGAACCCGTTCGGCAGGTACATTTGAAACCATAGTACACTCCTATTGGGAAGGGTAGACCATGGCTCCATGCTCATGATCTTCAAACCTAAGCCTTGGCTTGTTTGCCTGTATATGTGTATATGTGTATGCCTGTGTTTATGCATCCATTCATGCATTCATGAATAACCCTTTGGTTTCAAGAAACTCAATTGTTATTCCCCTTGCAAAATCAATAAAAATCATGGGTTATAAAATGAAACTTTTTTTCGAAATGTTTGCAACCTACTTTTGAGTTCCTTGAAACCATTGCATCACATGGCATATCATTTGCATCTTTGCATACATCTGTTTGTCCAGCAGCTCATTTCCAGCTATCTTTATCTTCAGTGTCACCTGTGAGTTGTCAAGCTGATTCCTCGACATCCATACCAGACTAGAGCTAACTACAGACGCATAATGGCAGAGCAAGAAGCACACAATGCTGAGATGCGAATGGAGATTGACGACCTTAAGTCAAGCATGGCAAAGCTCACTGAAATGCTCCAAGTTTTGATTGCTAGAGGAGAGCAACCCCAAAAGACTGTCATCCAGGAAGTTTCAAGCGCTGATCCTCCACCGGTTCAAATGCCACCTTCCACTTGGCCAGAGTTTGGCTTACCTCCCAACTACTCTCCACCTCTTGCATCTACTGCTATGATTGGTCAGACTTCTAGACCAGTGTTTCAAGCTCTTGTTTTCGCCGAACCTCAACCTATAGTTCAGACTACTCGAGCCCCTTTTGAGAACCCTCTCTACGAGTACAATGCTATCAGTGCTCAGGGTGAAAACCGTGAAGACTTTGTTGAACCTGAGGTTGTCTGTGAACAGTTTCAGACTATAGACAAGAGACTTAAAGCTGTAGAGGGTACTGATTTCTTCAACATTGATGCAGAAAACATGGGTTTGGTTTCTGACCTTGTTATGCCTGCTAAGTTCAAGGCTATCGATTTTGTGAAGTATAAAGGTGATTCTTGTCCAAGAGCTCATTTGGTCATGTATACCCGAAAGATGGCTGCTCATGCCAAGAATCAGAAGTTGCTTATCCATTGTTTTCAAGACAGTCTGAGTGGAGCTTCTCTCAAATGGTATATGAATCTTGAACAGAACAGTATTCACTATTTCTAGGATCTTATTAATGCCTTCATGAAGCAATACAAGTATAACCTCGACATGGCTCCTGACCGCCGTCAGCTGCAAAACATGTCTCAGAAGGATAAAGAGTCTTTCAAGGAATATGCTCAGCGCTGGAGAGAGTTGGCCTCTCAAGTTGAACCTCCTTTGGCAGAGAAAGAATTAACTGGGTTGTTTATGGACACCTTGTCTCCATTCTACTGGGAGAAGATGATTGGTAGTGTTTCCTCCAGCTTCACTGATTTGGTTACTATTGGTCAAAGACTCGAGGAAGGACTTAAGAATGGTAAAGTATCCAAGGCTGCTGAATCTTCTAATGGAGCGAAGAAATCCTATGGGAACTTCCAGAAGAAGAGAGAAGATCATACCAATGCTGTTATGTTTGAAACCAGAAGGTCTCATCCTCAACCCCAGTATGTTGATCACTCCGCTGTTGCTGCTGTTACTCCTGTTGTTGCTGCTCCACGACCAGCTCAAGCTCTTCAATGTCCAGCTGTTGGACAGAATCAGTATCGTAATAGGAATAATTTTGATCCTATTCCAATGACATACACTGAACTTTATCCTGGGCTGGTTCAGAAAGGTTTGATTACTACAAGGCCTTTGCCTCCTCCTCCAGATCCCCTTCCACTTGGATTCAGAGCTGATCTCCATTGTGCATTCCATGAAGGTGCCGCAGGCCACGACTTGGAACATTGCTTTGCACTGAAGGCTAGAGTACAAGAGCTGATTAAAATTGGTATTCTCTCATTTCGTGACACTAATCCAAATGTCAAGAACAATCCTTTGCCAGAGCACGCTAAGTGAAGCTTCAGTTGACTTCAGCAGACCTCAGTGTTTCAGACAGGACATCCTACTCTTGTTTCTGATTAGTCACTAGACTTTTGTTTCTTATTGTTTGCATTTTTCTTATTTGTATTAGCTGTTTGCTTTCGATTTATGTTTGTACTTTCATAATTAATAAAATGAGCATTGCAACTTTTGGATTCAATTCATTTGTGTTTGCTATTTACATCTTTATGCTTTTCTTTTCAAAAAAATAAAAACAAAAACAAAAAAAAAAAACACAAAAAAAACAAAAAAATTCTCTTTTCCACTTTCCTTCTGATTATGCAAAGATTGGAGGAAGGATGATGAAAACGTTATACTCATAATTGTTGTTGGTATGCTTTTAAATCAAAACTTTGCTGAAGATGTAAGGCATTGTTTTAATCCCCAAACACTGGAGAAATAAGGAAGATAAACCCTCGTCAACCCCTTTGAGCCTTGAAGTAGGAGTTTCTTTTCTTTACAAATAAAAACCCGCAATCTTAACCTGGGGCAGGGTAGTTCTCAGTTAACTGGATTGTGCATTCAAATACAAGAGTTTCATGCAAGACATCTTTCAACAAAAAAGTTGTATTCTTAATTTTTCCTTCGCACGCAACAAGCAAGTGTCGAAGATATCTTTCAAGTCAAAAGTCGATGATGGTTCGCCGTAATCATTAAGCGAAGCAGTCACTTTCTTTCAAAAAAAAAAAGATAAAAAAAAATCAAAAAGGAAAAAGCCCGCTAAGTCGAAACCTGTGAAGGAGACTTAGGCAGACAAAAAAAACTGGGGCATCCCGCTGACTGTAAGATTCACGAGAAACAGTTCAGGTAAAAGTTAGGGATAATAAAAAGGAGAAATCTTTAAATCCTTACCATGAAATCCTCAAGGAAAAAAGCAACTAAGAGTTATAAGGAAGTAGTGACTGTCACCTCAAAAGTCCCTTAACTTCTGAACCATCATCACTATCATCAATGCAATCCCTAACCTATGGGAACCTGAGTGCAAAGTTTGAGTTAACTGAGCGTAGGACTGGAGATCATCACGAAGATTGGGTGGGTATAAATAAACTTTGAGCTTTTATCCTTTGTTTCTTAAACCGTGAACCAGGCCACGTTATAACCCTCAATAGACCTAATTGAAGCAAGGTTATTTTGAAAGCGTACTACAACGAGGTTGCGTAAACTGACTCCTAAAGATCTTTGCAGATCATTTTTTTGGCATCACGCCTTTTTGCTTTATCTTTCACTTTTAAACGTCTTGAACCACCGTGTTCTGACCAGTGACCCTATTGTTTTACTTCTTTCCAAAAATGATTTTGATTTCAAAAGTTGCATGAACTTTGCATTTACTATGTTTGTATGAACATTTTTGTTTGCAATCTGGCTTCCGCTTAAGGAATTTTCAAACATTTGAGAAACTTGGTCAGTGATCCAATCAGGGGCAAGTTCCTTCCAGATCCTATTGAGAATCAGTTCAAGATTTGTTCAGTGCAAGTCCTTCTCAGAATTGGTTTATACAGAAGACTTTTTCAAGACTCATATTGGGGCAAGCTTTCCAAGAGCACAATAATTTAGTCATTTACATAATCATTCCAGCTGAAGCAGTGATCAGTTCATCTATAACAGCCAGCTAATCTGGGACAGTTTACTTGAAGAATCCCCAAGCAGCTCTCCACCCTTCCTACAAGGATCATCAAATTGATACATTTTACAAGGGTGATAACATCTGTAGTCCTAAAGCAGAATGGCAGTGATCTCCGTGTTGAGGAATCAGTCTCCCAGTCTTGTCTTCTCCACAAGAGTCGAGTCGTGTCGTCGACGTCTGCATTACATCTGCATTTGCATTTGATCATAATTCATATATACATATGCATAGCAAGAGTGTCATCCTCATTTGCACTCATTTGCATTCTCCATAGGTCGTGTCGTTATCCACGTTTCGCCTTGTCGCCTAAGTCCAACTTACTTGGCACCTACCAAACAGATATTGTCACATCTATCCAATGCTTTCTTGGGTATCTCCTTATTCATTTTCGTTCAATGCTTTGTTGGACGTTATGATTTCTTTGCATTCAATGCCATTCTTGAATGTAGTCTTTGTTCACTTTGTCTAAAGCCATTATTAGATATTGTGATTATACCTTTCATTCAAAGCCATTATTGGATGATTGGTTTCTCTGCATTCAATGCCATTCTTGAATGTAGTCTTGTTCACAATCTTCTAAAGCCATTATTAGATATTGTGATTGTACCTTTCATTCAAAGCCATTATTGGATGTCTGGTTTCTTTACCTTGTTCACATTCATCTAAAGCCATTATTAGATGTTGTGATTATACCTCTCATTCAAAGCCATTATTGGATGTCTAGTTTCTTTACCTTGTTCACATTCATCTAAAGCCATTATTAGATGTTGTGATTATACCTCTCATTCAAACCCATTATTGGATGTCTGGTTTCTTTACCTTGTTCACATTCATCTAAAGCCATTATTAGATGTTGTGATTATACCTCTCATTCAAAACCATTATTGGATGTCTGGTTTCTTTACCTTGTTCACTTTATCTAAAGCCATTATTAGATGTTGTGATTATACCTCTCATTCAAAACCATTATTGGATGTCTGGTTTCTTTACCTTGTTCACTTTATCTAAAGCCATTATTAGATATTGTGATTATACCTTTCATTCAAAGCCATTATTGGATGTCTGGTTTCTTTACCATCTGATGTTCTTCCGGATGTGTCCCTCTTTCTAATGTTCTTCCAGATCGAGTCTTTGTCCACTTTCATCTAAAGCCATTATTAGATATTGTAATTATACCTTTCATTCAAAGCTATTATTGGATGACTGGTTTCTTTGCATTCAATGACATTCTTGAATGTAGTCTTTGTTCACTTTCATCTAAAGCCATTATTAGATATTGTGATTATACCTTTCATTCAAAGCCATTATTGGATGTCTGGTTTCTTTACCATCTGATGTTGTTCCGGATGGGTCCCTCTTTCTGATGTTCTTCCAGATCGAGTCTCTGTTCACATTCATCTAAAGCCATTATTAGATATTGTGATTGTACCTTTCATTCAAAGCCATTATTGGATGTCTGGTTTCTTTACCATCTGATATTGTTCCGGATGGGTCCCTCTTTCTGATGTTCTTCCAAATCGAGTCTTTGTTCACATTCATCTAAAGCCATTATTAGATATTGTGATTGTACCTTTCGTTCAAAGCCATTATTGGATGTCTGGTTTCTTTACCTTGTTCACTTTCATCTGAAGCCATTATCAGATATTGTGAGTGCACCTCTCGTTTAAAGCCATTATTGGATGACTGGTTTCTTTAAGTCCGATGCCTTCTCGGATTACATTATTTTGTCTCATTCTCATATGTTGCCTTCTTAGATATTGTGAGTTTACCTTTCATCCAAAGCCATTATTGGATGTTTGGTGCTTTTCTTCATCCAATTCCATTCTTGGATAATGTTTTCCAGATACTTTGCTTTGTTTCAATTCGTTTCTGACACAACTGTAACACTTTTCCCCTGTGGCACCATTCCCCGCAGGATCCTTATCATAGCTTTTCATGTCATATCATATGCATTCGTGGCATCTTAGGGCCAAAAATTGCGCACGTTTGTATTTAAGTCTCTCCTATCTCGTCGAGACGAAGATTTCAATCTCCATATCTCCGGATAGAAGAAACTTAAATAGGGGCATCTGTCATACCCTAATTTTTTACCATAAGATTCCACCATTTTTGTGCATCATCTTGCATAGAATTTTTAGGTCATGTGGCATATCTGCATGCTTTATCTACTAACAGATTTGTGTAGGAACTTTTGTTTCAAGTGGAGATAGTTCTCTTTCTAACAGTTCAGAATTTCAAGACGTGACCTGTTGATTCTAATTGGTTCTAAGGTTTCCAACTTGTCATCTTTCGCAGAGTCTCAGAAGTTTTAGTGTATATTCCAAGAGAATTTTCTGTCCATTGGTGTTGAACATGTTCGTTTGAGGATTGGTTATGGTTTACGTGGCAATCTGCATCACGAGTTGTGAAGATTTCTCAAAGCATGGTTCACGTATCGGGTTTCATCATCACCTAAATTTCTGATTATGCGGTCGAACAAGATTGAGTTCTTAGTCGTGAAGGTGGATCATCATTTAAGTTCTTTTGATCTTAAGAGAAGGAGTTTGATATGATTATTGGTAGTTTGTGGTTAATACGTCTTAATGTGTTCAAAGTCAATATATATGATTCATCCAAATGGCAAATTCACATTACTTTGTCTTCCACTTTCAAGCCTTTGAATCCATGTTCCCCATTTTGAGTGATTTCTGTGGAAAAATTAATCGTTTAAAGAGACCCTGCATAAAATACTTCAAGTTTTGGTTCTAAAATTCAAAGAAAACAAGATCTTAATGCAAGGTTAGAGGCAAGTTAGGGAGATGTGTTTTAAGAAGCAAAGTACAAGTTCAAGTCATTATTTTCAAGTTCAAGGATTTCTTTTTTCTCTATGACGTTAAAAGATTCAAAATGTGACAGAATCCAAGATAAGAATTCACATTAAGGTGCACCAAAGTCCATGCCACTCATCACCATTCAAAGAGAATTTGTTCCATCACAAGGCTATTATATTGAAAGAAGTTTACATCAACATTGCCAAATTATTTCTAAATACAAATGGGAAAGGACAGTCATGAATTTGTAATTACACGTGTCACACAACTAAGGTTTACACTACCACAGTTGAAGCGTGAGGCATCTATGGAACTAGGCTGTGACCCCATGTTTATTCACGAGCTATGTATGACCTTGATGCCATGTTTAATACCCCACGTGGAGAAGCTTGCGCAGTCCAACCTATGACCGGTTTTGTTCAGCTCTTTACAGTAATACATATGCTGCCATTTGCCACAAAGTACTTCAAGTTGGAATTTGAAAAATGAATAAGACCAGCTTGGATACTTGAACCTGAAAAAGAAAAGGGATTGGAGTAAATTACCAATAATAATAAGCTTCAAGATTCATAACACGGTCGTTTTATCACACCATGATGCCATGCTCAACGGTAATTAAATGAAAATTGGGGATGAGAACCGAGTTGTCAAGAGCAATCAACAAAAAAACATTGAATCAAAGGCATTCATTATGAGATCAAGGCACTCAATACTCTGCTAAGTTCAAGACAAAATCCAGGAAAAATGGAAGTTTATTTAATATCAACAGCAAGTGTCCCAACATGCTCACGTCCTTTCCAAAACAATTCACAATATGATCAAATTGGGACATGAAATCAGCTAGCATTCAAAAGAATGAAAATAGCATTCACTACTAGCCTATGTTTTTCCAAAGCAGGATCAAACACAATCACACAAAGGCAATTCAAATTGGCAAGGTTTTATGATTTTCAAGACACGGCCAGACTCACATGTTCAAGGCAAGGATTCAATATTATATACTTCCAAAGTCAGAACCGACAAGCAAATTTTCACATTCAAGTCGTAATTGCAGCATTTAATTCATAATGAAATCACAAGCTACCTATAAAAAGAGCATACGCAGGGGATTCAAAGGGGGGGGGGGGGGTCACAGTGAAAAAAGAGACACCGAGACACAATTCACAAAAAACTCCTGGTCACCATAAACCATAGTACACATCAGGGCATATCATTGCACAGAAAAAAAACCAAAGCCCTCACATCATATTCACAGAAAGCCACACGCAGGCACAATTTGAAAAGAAGATCAAGAGCAACATCCACGCACGCATTGCAAAAAAAAATCATCAATCATATTTCAAATTTTCCAAAACAGAGTTCAAAATTCACATACACATATGAAAGAGCAGAAAAAAACACATTCACAGCAAACGACACAATACATTTTTTTGCAGAAAGAATTCGCTCGTGTAGTGTTGGAGGAGAAGAGAGGAAACATTACCGTCGAAATCACCGACATCGTCGAAGCCGCTGCGCCGACATTATTCGAAGATATCAACTGCAACAAATCACGCACAAACCTGAAGACATGAACACATCGAAGAAGTAGACGGAGAAAGCGAGGGAATTCACGAACCTGCAGAGCGTCGAAATGAGGAACAAAGTTGAAGTCGTGCGTCAAATCGAATCTACTTCACTCCGATCCAACGCCACCGTCGATCGCAAGTGCAGCCACACAACCGCGCACCGCCGTTGAAAATCCCGCTTCCCAATCGTCTCCATCAACACGTGTAAGTTTTCTATTTTCCCTTTATGAAATTGATGAATCTTGTCTGGTTTATGGTTGCTGTCATCGCAGTCTGTTTCGTTGATTTTTGATTTGTGGAAATGAGAAGCTGCAATCGAGAGTGGTGGAGGCGAGTTGTGTAAGGTTGTGGCGGCGGGTTGTATGAGGAGAAGAAGGAAGAGAATTGAGGAACTTGAGAGAGAGGGTTGCGAGAGAAAGAAAGGGTTGCGAGAGAGAGAAGGGTCATGAGAGATGAACTGAGCTTCTCCTCCTTTTTTTATTTTTTCGTTCTGTTGGTGTTGATGGGTCCGCGTGGGCCTAGTCCCACCGACCCATTCATTTTGTTTTTTTTAAAATTTTGTTCTTATTTCTAATTTTTATTTCTTTTTTTATCATTATTTAGTTATCTGTTTATCTATCTCGTTTTTGAGTTTAATTGATAAGTTATTTTGATCATAGCGTTAGTTTTTGATTTAAGAATGATTTTTAATTTAAATTTATATTAAACTCTTCCAATTAGTTTGTGATCTTTATACTTTATCGTCGGCAATTTGGATCTGTTTACTAATCACTTTGTTAATAATCCTTATTAAAAATCTTTGTTCATAATTTTCATTAGAAAATCTTTGGTTATTATTTTTATTCAAATTGCTTTGTCAATCATATTAAAAATGTTTTAGATTTAAATTAGTTTTTTTAGAAATACATTTTCTTATTTTATTTTGTTAAAACATAATAAAAAAACTCAAAAACATTTTCTATTTCATTAGTCATTTGAATCATGTTTAGATTTTTTTTTTTTCTTTAACCACTTAGATTTTGTTTAATTTCCATCAACCTTTAGATCACTTTCCTTAGCACACACCCTTAGCAAGCGAGCAATAAATAACATAAATAATAACAAGAGGTTCCCGTAGAGTACTACGGACGTTTAGGATGCTAATACCTTCCCTAGGTGTAATCAACCCCCGAACCTTAGATCTCTTAGGTTTTTTTCGATCTTTAACCCTTTCCTTTGGATAAAATAAAGACCGGTGGTGAATTAAGAATTATGATTTAAGTTAATCCAATAGCTTGGTATCCGATTCTCACCGCAACACAAAGTATCAATTCCTGGGAGGCACAGATTAAAGAGCTGCAAACAAAGATTTAGAACGCCAAGAAGCAGAATTCTGAGCTTGAAAAGTTTGACAACTCTCAGGTGGAAAAAGAGCTTAACGTAGGTCTGGATTTTGATGGCAAAGCTCAGAAGCTAGAAGCAGCACTGGAGACCATGAGGTCGAACCAATGCCTCTGTGAGAGGCGGCTAGAACTTTTGAAGGCAAAGTACTCCACCATGAAAGACATCCTGCCATTCTAATTTCAAAGACTTTTATTTTTTATGCTTCATCATTGTTCCTTGGATTCTGTAATGCTTATTCGCTTTTTGATGTAACAAACTTAGCCATTTTGACACCATGTTTTATTTTGCCATATTAGCTTCAATCATTTACATGCGTGATTATTCTCTAGCTATTTTTACTTCTCGAAGAGCAGGCTTGTACTTCTTTAAGTACTTCCCATTTACCCTCAAGATTCTCTTATCTTGATCTAATTCTTCGATCTCATAAGCACCATTCGAAAAAACTTGTATGATTTGAAAATGACCTTCCAACTTAGGAGACCATTTTCCCAAAAATCTATCCTTTTGATCCATATGCAAAAATACTTTCCAAACCAAATCTTTAGGCGGAAAAAACTTACCTTTAACTTTCTTATTATAAGACTGTTCTACTCTTTTCTTCTGCTTTTTAAACAATTTTAAAGCATTAAGCCTTTCCTCATCAAAGTCCACCAATTCATCTAACATCATATTCCAATACGACTCAGATGGGATCTCATGGTGCCTCTGAATTCTTACCGACTGAAGATAGATTTCAACTAGTAATACTGCGTCATGGCCAAAGGTGAATCGAAAGGGCGTGGAATTAGTCGCCTCTTTCGGGGAGGTTCGACATGCCCAAAGAACTTGGTCCAATGTTTTGTGCCAATTTCTAGGCTTATTTCCCACATGCTTCTTAATTAGGCTAATTACCACTTTATTTGCTGCTTCGACCTGACCATTAGCCTGAGCGTAATAAGGTGTAGAGGTTAAGAGTTTGAAACCCATTTCTTTAGCAAATTCTTGCATTTTCCGACCCGTAAACACTGATCCTTGATCTGTTGTAATGGTTTCTGGGATTCCAAACCTATAAATAATGTGTTTTTTTAATAAACTTGATCACGTCTTCTTGATCAACATTTAGTAATGGTACAACTTCGATTCATTTCATAAAATAGTCAATGCTTACCAAAATGTACCTTTGATTTTTATATGCCTGCATGCACTTGGCACTCTTGGCATCCCTTAGCGAATTCGATGCAATCTTTTAACATAGTAGGCCTTGTCGAAATAAAAGCCATTTCATTTTGTGGCCTACCTGATGAGCCCCACATGCCCCACTATGAAAGTCGAAAGGGGTAAGTATGCTTCTGACTCACCAAGGCACTTAAGCAATACTCCCTCAGGAGTCTTTTTAAATAACTTGTTACCCAAAAGGACATAACTTAAAGCTCAATACCTGATTTTTCGATCAACAGACGTCGTTTGATTCTGCAGATACTCGACTATTGGTTTTCTCTAGTCTTCATTCGTTAAGCTATCCACTGTTAAGATTTCGAAATTCTCTGCATCAGCGTATCCAAGCTTCGTTGTTTCCAAGTCTGATGGGGATGATCGGGCTGATACAACTCTTCCTCTGACTTTGATTGCCTCTTTTAATATTTCCTTCGACACCTTATATCCAGAGGCAATCTGAGCCAGGTCATTTTCCACTTGATTTTCCAATCGAGGTATGTGTCGAATATTCACTACTTCAAACTTTTTCAGTAATCGATTGGCTATTACGAAGTACATAATGAGATTCTGTTTAACACATTTGTATTCCCTTGTAATCTGTTTTATGACTAACTCTGAGTCTCCCATTATTTTGACTCGAGTTGCCCCCAATTCTAACAATATTTCAAGTCCAGCTATTAAGGCTTTATATTCAACCTCATTATTCGAACAAATACCTTCGACTTTATACTTGAATTTTGTTGGAATTCTATTAGGAGAAATGATTAGGACTCCTACACCTGTACCATCTTTATGACTAGAACCGTCGAAATACAATTTCCAAGGTTCAAGCTCAAGATAATTTGACATGTTCTCGTTTATAGAGTGGTCGACAATGAAGTCAGCCACCACTTGTCCCTTAACAACCTTTAAAGGCATATACGTCAAGGAATACTCAGTTAACATCAACTGGTTTTATATAATGCTTGAACAATGCCCATTTACCAATTTGACTATGTAAAATTGGCTTAGACAACATGTGTTTAATTACATCAAAATGAGATGAAACATAAACATCAACTGGTTTTATATAATGCTTTAACTTTGTACAAGAAAAATACAAGCATAAACATAATTTCTCAACTATGCTATACCTAGTTTCTGCATTGTTCAAAACCCTACTAAGGTAGTAAATGGCTCTTTCGACGCCATTTTCATCCTCTTGAGCTAACATGCTCCCTAAAGTTTTGTCCGACGCAGATATGTATAGTCTCGTGCTCCTATTTCAGCAAGGTGGTGCTAGAATTGGAGGATGACTCAAATATTCTTTGATTTTGTCGAAAGTTCCCTGTTGAATTTGCCCCTATTCGAATCCCTCCTTGTTTAGTCGGAGTAGAGGTGAGAAGGCTTGAGTTCTTCTGCTGACGTTCGATATAAATCTCCTTAGGAAATTGATCTTTCCCAACAGTGACTGCAGTTCCTTCTTTCTTGATGGCACTTTCGCTTCCATAATGGCCTTGATCTTATTCTAATTTATTTCAATTCCCTTCTTATGGACCACAAAGCCTGAGAAATATCCCACCTGCACACAAAAAGCACATTTGAGAGGATTCATTTTGAGACCATGCCTTCGCATCCTTTCGAATGGCTGTCGAAAATGGTCAATATGATTCTTCTCTGAAACAGACTTTACAACAATATCATCAATGAAAATTTGCATAAAAGTCTCTATGTAATCATGGAAGATTGTATTCATTGCTCTCTGATATGTTGCCCCAGCATTCTTTAGGCCAAAAGGCATAACTACCCACTCGTAAGTGCCTAAGGCCCCAGGGCATCGAAACACCGTTTTAGGGACATCATCTTTCACAATGAATATTTGGTTATACCCAGAATACCCATCGAGCATGCTAAGGTATTCATGGCCAGCGGCAGAGTCGACTAGCATTTCTGCCACAGGCATCGAGTATTCGTTCTTTGGGGTCGCAACATTTAGGTCTCTAAAGTCTATGCAAACCCTCAAAGTACCATTCTTTTTTATAACAGGCACAATGTTTGCAAGCCATTCGACATACCTGGCCATTCGAATAAATCTGCAACGAAGAAGCCTTTCGACTTCCTCCTTGATCTTCGAGAGAATTGCTGGTGTAAACCGCCTTGGATTTTGCTTGACCGGCTTCTTTCCAGATTTAATTGGTAGCTTTAGTTCGACCAACTCTCTGCTCAAACCAAGCATCTCATCGTAATCCCATACAAAGCAGTATTTGAACTCCTTTAACAACTGGATTACTTCGACCTTGAGTTGTGGGCTGATATTTGCGCTGATATATGTTGGTATTTTCGTTGCCCCCTTTCCCAAGTCGATTTCGTCCAAAGGATCTTGCGATAGCGTTTTGATATTGGTTGCCAACAGATCCTTCTCGAAACCCAAAGGCTCGTGATCATAAATTGCATCGAGCCTCTGGCCTTGCATTTCATCCTGAACCTTATCAGGTGGTTCTGGATTGAAGTCCTTTCCAGGACCTTCTTGATTTGCTTCTTTGTTGGCTTCATCAGCCATTTGCATCGATTGCCTAGGAAATCCTCGAGTCTCATGAGGCCCTTATAAATAGGGGTCATCCCGCTTCATTTGCACTTTCGCTCCCCCTTTGCTCAGACTCTCCCTTTCTTCTTTCTCTATTTCGCCACCATTCGCCGCCACCGACAGCCGCGCCGGAACCCTACCGGAAGTGTATTTCAAGTAAGTTTCTCTCTTTTTTCTCCTTTTGTTTACATTTATACGGTGGTTTCATGGTGAACTGATGAAGTTCTCATGGAAATCACGAAATCTCCGGCGAAAACGGCGGAATTTCTTAGTTTCTTTGTTGAATCTCGCGGGGAGAAGGGATGAATGCCCCGGGGACAAGAAGAATGTCCCGAGGACATGAGATGAAAATCTCGGGGTCTTCAACAATATCTCCTCTGTGGGAGGGATCCCTCCCAAAGCGGTACACCGGTGACTTGAGAATGGTCACAGGGACGCTCGTCGGTTGTCATGGGGACGTGGGCGAGTACGACAGTCTCGGGATCCCGACGCTCCTTCTTCGCCCTCGCGGAGTGGGTTAACGACGAGCCGCTAAACATGATCTCGCAGTTTGTCGACGGGGACGAAGATGATATCTTTTGTACAGTCGAGCACCGGCTGGTGGGTTCCCCGAAGACGTGGAAGGTGTTCTAGCCTCTTGCGCACCATCGCATCTGTTTGACATATCGAGGGATGAGGTTTCCCCTTTATGAATTCATGTTCGACCAGGCGGGGTGGCATTTTCCCTTTACGGATTTCCAACAAGCGGTGTTCGTTTGGCTGCGCCTAGCTCCCTCGCAGCTCCATCCTAACTCTCTTGCCTTTATCCGAGCCTTCGAGCTCGTTTGTAAATATCTCCAGATCGGGGCAACCGTGCCTCTTTTCTTTCGCATCTTCCACCTCCAACGACAGGCCTCCGACGGCAGACACAGTTGGGTGTCTTTTAAACAAGTGAGCAGCCTCTTCCACACCTACCTGGACTCTGTTCGGGACTTTAAATATCAGTATTACATCGTGAGGCCGGTCACGCTTGAGGCTATGAATTCGGTGTATCGTCGGGTTTCCTGCGAAGTGGACGGGCAGAAGGAGGATGTCCTTGAACTGAGATTCCCCTTGTTCTGGACGGAAGAACATTTCAAAAAGAGGACGGACAACTACATTGTCAGCCCTGGCCAACTTTGCGAGAGGGATCGTCTGGCGCATGAGAAAATAGTCGCCTTCGTCAACAGTTTTAACAAGGCCAAGCTCGTGACGTCGGACGGAGAATTCGTCCGGGGTGAAGACGGGCGGGTCTTAACGAAGCGCCAGTTAATCAATACGAGGGCCCTCCTCGAGACGTTTTTCGACGAGAATGCCCTCGAGCTGTTAGGTGGTGGAATCCTCTTCGACTTGCTTTTTCTTCGCGTCCTGGTTTCCGATTTACTGACACATTTATTTTCTTGCAGGCAAGATGTCGGATGCTGATGAGCGTATTAAGAAACTGAAAGCTGCCCGTATTTCGAAGAAGGGCAGAAAAGGCCGTATCGAGCAACTCCAATAGCAGGTCCCTGGTCCCACTCCGGCGACCGGGGGTTCTTCAGCTCTCCCCAGGACAACGTCTCCCCCAGCACTCAGAACTCCCCGAAGAGACAACAGCTTGCTGATCAGGTGGACGTCGACCTCACTGAGAACGAAAGCCCTTCTGCAGTGAAATTTGTGCTCCCGCCTTGCCACTCGAGGTAGAACTTCTTTATGGGGAATAATTCCCTATGCGTTGGTGCACCCGAAGTTCAGACCATCTTGGGTGTTGACAGGGTTTCTCGGAGAAGGGCGCTGGTGGAGGATGTGTCCGCAGTGATGCGGGTTTGCGCTGCCGCCTTGGTCCTAAACGACGAGACATGCCCAGTGGATGAGCTGAACAGGCTGCAAGAGAGTTTTCGGTCAATCTCAGCTGAAATGGAAAAGGTGTGCAAGGAGCTGACTGACTACAAAAACCAAAACAAGGCCTAGGTCGAGCTTCAAGAGAAGTTAAAGGAGAGGTTGAAGAACACTGAGGAGGAGAGGAAACGTCTCTTGGCGAGGAACGCCGAGCTGGAAGAAGCTGTTTTCCCGGCTGAGGAGGAAACCGAGGAAGACAAGTTGTTGACTTCGTGGGCAGCACTGATAGCGAAACTCAGGGAAGCCGAGCAGGATAACCTCGTGGCGGCTGACATAGGTTTCAGGAACGCCGTGCAGTAGCTTCGGGTTCTCAACCCCGACCTTATAACTGAAGGGATTGACCCCGACTACGAGGTGGTCGACGGTCAGATCGTGCAACCGATGCAAGAGGAAGAGGTCGGCGGAGGGGCAGACGGACACGAGCAGTCAGAGGGGACCGTGGCCGACTAGGTTTTTCCTTTCTCTTTTTGTTTGGCCCGCGAGCCATTTTATTTTTTGATGCCTATGCCCGGCCTACGTGCCAGGGGCTTTTTGATACTTGTTTGTAATATCTGTACAATGGGCTTCTGCCCGCTTAATGCATTTTTGTTTATCTGCGCGTGTGATGTTTGTATGTTTTCGCTTGTGTGTGATGTTATTGTATTTGCTATACTTTATTTATTTTTGTCTAAGTAATAGAGATTTTGGGAATTTGCTCGACTTCGATAATCCTCGACTGCGTGGAGAGCTGGCCGAGTGGTCGGAGGTGTATTGCGACCTTCAACGAGGCTAAGAGCTCAGTCGAGGTCTTAGCTTCGTGGCCTGAACTTCCCATCGCGAGCTGGGTGTTCTGCCTAATTGGTACAACGACGACGGAGCTCGATCGAGGTGTCCTCTTCTGATCAAAAGTCCTCGCGCACATATAACGCGACCCTTGATCACCGTGTTTTGTATTGGGGTGTCGCGCTTATACCCTAGTGCGTCCCCGTAACCGTGATGCTAGTGTGTCACGGGTTGTGCTTAACTGTAGTACTGTTTAAGCTTTTCAGCGTTCCATGGTCGAGCAAGTTCTTCCCCGTGAAGATTTTCGAGGAAGTAGGCTCTTGTCCCCGTTTTCGCGCGACGAGGTACGGGCCCTCCCAGTTCGCGGCGAGTTTGCCTTCTCGCGAATCTTTCTGGTTCCTTCGCAGGACGAGGGCGCCTATCTGAAAATCACGTTTGATAACTTTGTCGTTATAACGTAAAGTTTTTTTCTGTTTAAGTGAGGCTTCGCGGAGGGATGCGCCCGTCCCTATCTCCTCGACTAAGTCGAGCTCTTCCCTTAGGGCCTCACTATTCGCATCCTCGTTGAGGGGGGCTTGCGTCCTCCTCAAGGGTTCCCTGATCTACACGGGGATCACCGCTTCCGTTCCGTAGGTCAGACGAAAAGGGGTCTCCCTGGTTGTGGAATGTGGGGTTGTTCGGTAGGCCCGAAGGATGCTGTGTAGCTCCTCGACCCACCATTGTTTGGCGTCGCCTAATTGATGTTTCAATCCTCAGAGAATCACTCTGTTCGCTGCCTCGGCCTGCCCGTTCGTTTGAGGATGCTCGACCGACGTGAAGCGCTACTTCGTGCCCAGTTTGGTGACGAAGTCTTGGAAGTTCTTGTCGGTGAACTGTGTCCCGTTGTCGGTGACGATCGCTTGGGGCACGCCGAACCGGGCGAGGATGTTCCTTTGGTAGAAGCGGAGTATGTTGAAGGCCGTGATTTTGGCCAGGGCTTCTGCCTCGATCCACTTCCTGAAATAATCTACGCGGACGATGAGGTATTCGTTTTGGTATGACCCCACGACGAAGGGCCCGAGGATATCCATTCCCCACCATGCAAACGGCCACGGGGATGACAGTGTTTTGAGCTCATTTGGGGGAGCGAGGTGCATATCCCCGTGCCACTGGGACCTGTCGCACTTCCTGACGTGCTCTTTGGCGTCTTGTTGCATGGTGGGCCAGTAATACCCTGCCCGAAGTGCCTTTCAGGCTAAAGATCGCCCGCCGAGGTGTTGTGCATTGATTCCCTCGTGGATTTCCTAGAGTATACCGGGAACCTTGGTCTCCTCGACGCACCTGAGGAGGGGGATAGAAAACCCTCGACGGTATAGCTTATCCTCGACAATAGTGTACGAGCACGCCCGCCGCTTGACCATCCCCGCTTCCTTGGGGTCTTCGGGAAGTTTTCCAGTCGTGAGGTACTCGTATACTGGGGTCATCCAGCAATTGCTGTCCCCAATGGCGTTCACGTCTGCCACCAGAACGGGCTTGTCGATGCTCGGGCGGGAAAGCACTTCTTGTATGAAGGATTTGTTTCTGCCTTTCTTCTTTGTGCTCGCCAATTTGGACAAGACATCTGCTCGGGTATTGTGCTCGCAAGGGATGTGGGTCACTTCCACGGAGGCGAAATTCTTCATCTTTTCTTTTACCAAGGCCAGGTATTCGATGAGGCAGTCGTTCTTGGCCTGATACTCCCCTCAAACTTGAGAGGCTACGAGCTGGGAGTCAGTGAAGATTTTGACCTCCTTGGCGCCGAGGTCCTCGGCCAATCGAAGCCCAACGAGGAAAGCCTCGTACTCTTCCTGATTGTTCGAGGGAGACCTCGATCAGGATGCCTTCCTCATTTTCGAGGATAATGCCCGCCCCGTTCCCCTTCGTGCTGAATGCTCCGCCGACATAGATCGTCCACTTTTGGGATCCGTTGGTCGAAGGCTCCGGGACGGTCATCTCCGCCACAAAGTCGGCCAATACCTGAGCCTTTAGGGCTTTCCTTCCCTCGTATTGGATGTCGAACTTGGCAATTTCGAGTGACCACCTGAGCATCCTTCCCGCCATGTCTGGTCGTCCAAGGAGCTATCTTATAGGCTGTTCGGTTCTTACGACAATAGTGTGGGCTAGGAAGTAACGGCGCAGCCTCCTGGCCGCGGTGACGAGGGCCAGGGTGACTTTCTCGATCTGTTGATACCTGAGCTCGGGACCTTGGAGGACTTTGCTCGTGAAGTAAATCGGTTTTTTCCCGTCGGGGGTTTCCCGTATGAGGACAGCGCTAACCGCTTCGCTCGTGATGGCGAGATACAAGAAGAGTGTCTCCCCGTTCTCTGGCCGTGAGAGGACCGGGGGCTGTGACAGGACTCCTTTGAGATGGAGTAAAGCCTGCTCGCTTTCCTCGCTCCATTCAAACGTGGCTTTTTGTCGAATAAGCTTGAAAAACGGGAGTGCGTATTGTGCGGATTTGGCGACGAAGCGGGAAAGGGCGGTCAGTATCCCGTTCAGTGATTGTATTGACTTCTTCGAGTTCGGAGTCGGGATGTCGGAGAAAGCCCTACACTTGTCGGGGTTGGCCTCGATTCCTCGCTCTGTGAGATAGAAGCCGAGGAACTTACCTTCCCGAACGCCGAAGGTGCATTTGTCGGGATTGAACCTCATGCGGCATCTCCTCGCTGTGTCGAACACCTTCTTGAGGTTGCACGGCGTGGTCGACTTCTTCTGCGGATTTGAAAATCATGTCGTTCATATAGACCTCGAGCATGTCGCCGATTTCTCCTCGGAAAACTTTGTTCATCATCCGTTGGTAGGTCGCGCCGGCGTTCTTCAGGTCGAAGGGCATTACGTTTTAGTAGTAATTGCCCGACTCGGTCATGAAGGCCGTGTGATTTTTTTCCGACCTTATCCATGGGGATTTGGTTGTACCCTGAGTAGGCGTCCATGAAGGATAACAATCTGTAACTTGCAGAATTGTCGACCAGCTGGTCGATGTTAGGAAAAGGATAACAGTCTTTTAGGCATGCCCGGTTAAGATCGGTATAGTCAACACACATCCTCCATTTTCCATTATTCTTTTTGACAAGTACAACGTTGGACAACCAGGTCGTGTACCTGGTCTCCGAAATAAAATTAGTCTCTAAAAGGTCTTTTACAACTTTTTCAGCAGCCTCCGATTTTTTGGGAGACTGCCTACGCCTACATTGAACTATGGCCCTAGCGGCCGTATCTACTAAGAACTGATGGCAGGCTACCTCGGGGTCAAGGCAGGCATCTCGGAGGCGCTCCACCCGAACAGATCAGCGTTCTCCCAGAGACAAGCCTTCAGCTGCTTCTTCTCCAGGTCGGGGAGCCCGGTGCCAATCTTCACGATCTGGTGTGGATCGTCCCGAGGGCGACAAGCTCGAAGTCTCCGTCTGGGATGGGGCGCATTGGGTGGAGAGGCTGCCCGTTGTTTTTCGCCTGGAGGTCGAGGTCCGCTAGTCTGTCCTCTTCGTGCTCGCCCAAGAACTTGCTGTCGAGGTCGACCGCGTTGACGCATGGGAGAGGCTTCTGTACGGTGTCCGGGGATGACTTTGCTCCAGTCTTGGGCTTGGTGCCGATGGAACTCATGCCTTTGATTGCAGCGTCGAAACACCTCCTAGCCGCGTCTATGTCCCCGTGCATCGTAACTACCCATCCCCTGGCCGTGTCGTACTTCATCTTGAGGTGGACCGTTGATGGTACTGCTGTGAGTTCGGCCAGGGTGGTCCTTCCGAGGATGTAGTAGTAGAGGGATGAACATTCGACCACCAGGAAGCGGGTCTTCACTTGACGGGCAGTGTCTTCGGCCCCGAATGTGACCATCAGTTCAACGTAGCTCCATGGTCTGGTGGTGGTGCCATTGAACCCTTGCAGATATGAACCGACGTACGAGATCAGATGTCTCTCGTCGAGCTGGAGAGTCCCGAACAAGTGAGCGTACATGATGTCGACCGAACTTCCCTGGTCGACAAGGATCCTTCGAACGTCAAAATTTGCCATATGCGGCCTGACCAAGAGGGGGATAGTGGCGTTGGGCGCTCTGCCTGGGAGCTCTTCAAGGTAGAAGGTGATAGGGTTTGATTTCCCTTGCACCTTCTCGAGAGTGGTGGTCTTCGCCGATGTTGCGGACTCCAGTTCGTCAAATTTCTGCTTGATCGACCCGACGGACACCTTCTCGTAACCACCTTCGGATATGACCATTGTCTTGGGGAAACCTTCCCACGTGCTGCGGGTAGCGACAGGGTCTTCGTGGGGGAAGTTTGTCCACATGCTGCGAACTGCTTCTTGGCCCTCGATGCCTTCAGGGACAAAGAAGTCTTCGGGTCGAGTGACGCTGAGGGCGACCTGCAGCCGACTCTCGTCGGGAGGAGGTGTCATCTCCTCGACGTTTTGGGCTTCCTAGGAACTGGGACGAGGTGCGTCATTCTTTTGGGCATACTTCTTTAAGTGCCCTTCCTTGATCAGGATCTCAATTGCATCTTTGAGATGGATGGAGTCCTCCGTGACATGTCCGTGGCTCCAATGGAACCTGCAATACTTGGACCTGTCCGTGTTTGATTTGGGGGTCGTTGGCTTCGGAAAGCGGACACCTCCTTTCAGAAATTCCGAGTTGGAGTACTCGGAGAGGATTCGCGCGCGGGAGCGTTGAGGGGCGTGTATTCCGTGAACTGGTCAGCCGGTCCTCGCGGTTCACGAGAGTCCCGGGGGCGGCTTTCCTTCTTTCTTTCTCCTCCATGTCGGGGAAGAGAGTCTTCTTCTCTGCGGCCGCGAGGGCCTTTCTTCCGCCTCGAGTCGAGGGCGATCTGTGCTGCCCCCGACTCTTAGAACTCGATGTACGACTGAGCTCGTTGAAGGAGGTCCTCCAAATGGCGAGGTCCGCGGAGTCCCACGGACTTGGCAAAATCGGATCCAAGAAGTAGTCCCCGGATGATTAAAAACTTCTTCATGTCGTCGGTCATGTGGACCTCGACAGCCTCCCTGTTGAACCTCTCAATGTAGTTTCTGAGAGACTCGTTCTTCCCCTGGAAGATGCTCTCTAGTGCAGCCTCCATCTTCGGGTGTCGGCGAGATGCTGTGAAGTGTTTGGTAAAGCGTTCTCTTAGTTGCCTCCAGGACGTGATCGACCCGGGTGCTAGACTCTTGTACCAGGTCATGGCGCCCTTTTGCAAGGTGGTGGGGAAGAGCCTGCACTTAATGGCTCCCCTGACGTTTCTGAAGATGAGCATGGCTTCAAAACTTTCGACGTGATCGTCGGGGTCGGCCAGGCCGTCGTAGGTCCCCAGTGGCGGGGGTTTCTCCATGACTGCAGGAATTGGGGCGTCCATGATCTCCCATGACAGGGGGGGTCCTCTGGTCGTCGTCGTCGCTTCCGACTGGGGACCTTGATGGGGATCGGTGGTGTCGACCAGGTCCTTGTCGTGGAGGGGAGTTCCTAGAACGGTTCCTCGGCCTCTCCTCAGCGGTATTGCTCCTCTAGGTATTCGAGGAGTGCCTGGGTTCCTTCTGAGGCGGGGAACGATGGCGCTTCTGGGAGGTTTCTGGCTGGGGCGCTCGAGACGTAGCCGGTGGCCCTCGTGCACCGGTGAGGGGGTCCGAGATTCTTCTGAAGGAGTCCTTCGAGGGGAAGGAGAACGGTGAGGAGAGGGTGGACGACGATGTCATCGCGGGGAAGATCGCCGTGTTCGCCCTCGCTCGAGTGCTTCAATTATGAGATTCTGGTGCATGATTAGCTGGTTGGTCTGGTTGACCAAGGCGAATAGGGCCACAGTGCTCGAATCTGCATTAGGCAGAGGAGCAACTGGCTGGAAGGCGACTTGCTGGTCGTCCTGCTGGGCGGCGTCGTAAGTCGTGTCTTCGGAGTCTAGGGAGGCGGTCTGCCCGTCGCTTACGTTGCCTTCTTCGACGTTGAGGGCAGTATTGTCCTGACGTTGGTTTCTGTTCTCGAGTTGCGCGAGGATGGTGTCCAGAGCTTTGTTTGCAGACGGGTTGTTGGCCATGCTGGTGATTAGCGAAGGAATTGATTTGGTTTATCGTTGAAGAAAAAACGGGGAAGCAGTGGTTCCCACAGACTGCGCCACTGATCGTATCTGGATCAGACAATTACACAGTGGCCAGTAATATCGTATGGACTTCAACTCTGATGATGATGATACGGTGGGGGGGGTGGGTGTACTTGTAAGGTACTCCGACGTTCAAGTAAGAAAAAGGGAGTAAGTAAGTACAGAAAAGCAGGTGTGAGTTTAGAATGTAATGTAACCTGACCCTCTCAAGTGAGAGGGTATTTATAGAGAGCCCCCACCGCGGGGCCAACGATTACTTGCACTGGGCTGGATTGCAAGGCCCAATCCAAGTAACTGCCAAGGCTTACGTGGCATAGTGAATACCAGCACGTGGTCTTCGCCCTGGTGTAACGGTCCCTAAATCTCTGGAAGTAGGGCAGACCGATTCCTTCGGGAGTAGGAAGTTACAAGAGAACGTGTCCTCGCGGGGGAGGAGCACGTGGGTGTCGAGGAGAGGTGCGTCCACGGGCTATATGCCTCTGCTCGAGACTCTTTACCCCGCGTGTCCGACGTCCAAGGGGATTGGTACGTGCCCGACACGAAGGCGACTTTGGGCCTCGTTGGGCCTTCGCTGGTCATTGGGCTTGGGCCTGCCCGACAGTAGGGTAGGCGCTGACCCAGTCCAAAACACTTCTTTTAAAGCAAAGAATATTGTTTCCACCTCTAGACCGTTAGAACTTCTTCACATTGATCTTTTTGGACCAGTGAAAACTGCCTCTACCAATGGTAAGAAATACGGACTAGTCATCGTTGATGATTACAGTCGTTGGACATGGGTGAAATTCTTAAAGCACAAGGATGAGTCACATTCTGTGTTTGCTTCCTTCTGCGCTCAAGTACAAAATGAGAAAAATTGCAAAATCATCAAAGTTAGATGTGATCATGGTGGAGAATTTGAAAACAAAGACTTTGAAAACCTTTTTGATTCACATGGGATATGCCATGATTTCTCTTGTCCTAGAACTCCACAACAAAATGGAGTTGTAGAAAGAAAGAATAGAACTTTACAAGAAATGGCTCGCACCATGATCCAAGAAACTGACATGGCAAAGCACTTCTGGGCAGAAGCAATTAACACGGCATGTTATATTCAAAATAGAATCTCTATTAGACCTATCTTGAATAAAACTCCTTATGAATTGTGGAAAAATATAATTCCCAATATTTCCTACTTTCATCCGTTTGGATGTACTTGTTTTATATTAAACACTAAAGAGAATCTTAGCAAGTTTGATTCCAAAGCACATAAGTGTCTGCTGTTAGGATACTCTGAACGCTCAAAAGGCTACAAAGTTTATAACATAGAATCACAGATTGTGGAAGAATCAATTCATATCAGATTCGATGACAAGCCTGAATCTGAAAAGTCAGAGCTAGTTGAAAAACTTGCAGATTTGGAAATTAGCTTCTCAGAACCTAAAGAAAAGGCAGATGAAGTTAAAGACCAGCAAGATCCTACGTCGGATACCACTGATGTAACTCAGAATACTCCATATCAAAACAAAAGAAGAATGTCTACTTCTCATCCTGAGGAACTAATTCTAGGTAGCAACGATGCTCCAATCAGAACCAGATCAGCCTTCAGACCATTAGAAGAAACACTCTTGGGACTGGTGTCGTTAATCAAACCAGCTACAGTTGAAGAAGCTCTTATGGACAAGGACTGGGTTCTGGCTATGGAAGAAGAACTGAATCAATTCTCAAAGAATGACGTTTGGGATCTAGTTCCAAAATCTAAGAATGTTCATGTTATTGGAACCAAGTGGGTATTCAAGAACAAGCTAAATGAGAAGGGAGAAGTTGTCAGAAACAAGGCACGACTTGTCGCTCAAGGATACAGTCAACAAGAAGGAATTGATTACAACGAAACCTTTGCTCCGGTAGCCAGACTTGAAGCAATACAGTTATTAATTTCCTTTTTAGTAAATCATAACATCACCCTATATCAGATGGATGTTAAGAGTGCATTCTTAAATGGTTATATATATCAGAAGAAGTCTATGTCAAACAACCTCCTGGTTTTGAAAATTCAGAAAAATCAGATTTTGTTTTTAAACTCAAAAAGTCACTCCATGGTTTAAAACAAGCTCCCAGGGCTTGGTACGATAGATTGAGCAAATTTATTTTAGAAAACAATTTCACCAAAGGAAAGGTTGACACAACTCTCTTTTGTAAAACATATAAGAATGATGATATCATTATTGGTTCTGCTAACCCCTCTTTATGTGAAGAATTTTCATAGTTAATGTAAGCAGAATTTGAAATGAGTCTGATGGGTGAGTTAAGGTACTTCCTGGGAATTCAAATCGATCAGAAACAAAAAGCCACTTACATTCATCAAAGTAATTACACGAAGGAACTTCTGATGAAATTCAACATGATGGATTGTAATACAGCTAAAACACCAATGCATCCAACATGTATAATGGGAAAAGGAGAAACAGGAGTTAAGGTTTGTCAGAAGCTCTATCGTGGTATGATAGGCTCTCTCTTATATCTAACTGCTTCTAGACCTGATATATTATTCAGTGTACATTTATGTGCTAGATTCCAATCAGATCCAAGAGAATCTCATTTAACTGCTGTTAAACGAATTCTAAGGTATCTGAAAGGAACAACTAACCTTGGCTTGATGTATGAGAAAACATCAGAGTACACTCTTTCTGGTTACTGTGATGCAGACTATGCTGGAGACAGATTGGAAAGAAAAAGTACATCTGGAAACAGTCAGTTCCTAGGAAATAACTTAATCTCATGGTCAAGTAAGAGGCAATCTCCAATTGCTCTCTCTACAGCAGAAGCTGAATACATCTCCGCCTCTCTATGCAGTACACAAATGCTTTGGATGAAAAATCAGCTGGAAGATTATCAGATATATGAGAGTAACATTCCTATCTTCTGTGATAATACTGCGGCTATTTGTTTAAGTAAAAATCCAATTTTACATTCTGGGGCTAAACACATTGAAATAAAACACCATTTTATCAGAGACTATGTTCAGAAGGGAACCTTATGCTTAAAATTTATTGATACAGACCATCAATGGGCTGATATTTTTACAAAACCCTTAGCTGAAGATAGATTTCAAATTATTTTAAAACATCTGAAAATGGAGTACTGTTCAGAATGAGATTATTTCAGAACCAAATGTGTTTAGTCAGAGGAAATAAGTATTTTTAAAATCATCAGAATCACTTCTGTGAGATGTGTCTCAGTTCTGATAAATTTTTCTTCTAAGTCAGTTCTGACGTGTCATTTGATTAGCAAATAAATACTGCATGTGATTAGATTATATCTAATTCACTATATTTATTCAAATCAAATGAACAGTAATTTTCTTGAGATTGACTCAAAACTTTCTTACATTTATTCACTTTTCCCCTGTACGGTGTCTATCTCCTTAAATTTTCAAAAACCATTCCTATTCCCACTCTCACTCAAAAAGAAACTCTAAAACCCTAAATCTCTATCTCTCTCTCCCTCGAACAACCTCAATCCCTATTTTCATCCTCTCCGATCTTAACTATCATCATGATGAATCACTTTCAACGAGAAACTGTCAATTTCTTCAAAGAAATTGAAGCATCCTTGAATCCCTCGAAAGGGTCGTCATCCTCGTCAGTAACGTCGTCCATTACTTCAACAATGTCTACAGCAACTGTGACAGTTATTCCTTCTTCATCACAGTCTTCTAAGATAGACAAAGATCATGTAACTCAAAGAGAAGTCACAATTACCTGTAATCTTGAGAATCTACTTGTACTTAAGGAACTGCATGTAGATTTCGAGAATCTTGCCGAAAATGGATTTAATCTGATCAATGATGTAGAAGCTCAAGGTTGGAATAATTTCTTTGACAGGATTAAAGGTCCAGTTTTTGAAGCACTCGTAAAAGATTTTTGGAGACAAGCTGATTGTGATAAACTTCATGTCGTCTCTTATGTCTTGAGAAGAAAAATTGTCATCATCGAGAAATCAATTGCTAAACTCTATAAACTGGAATTTCTGAAAAACAAGAGAGTCTATGGAAGGGTCAATAAATCCCCGTTTATGAAAAAGGTTATCAACCCAACCATTTACACCAACTATTAACCAAAGAAAACAGTGTGCAGGAGAGAAGACTTGCATATAAATCTAAAAATCTCGCACAAGATCATTCTTGGTTGCATCAATCCAAGACCTTCATCATATGCTGCAGATTATTTCAATGCAAATCAGAAGTATATGCTATATTATTTGCTCACCAAGGAAAGGATGTGCTTACCCTCCATCTTATTTTACTATATAAGAGATATGGTGAAGAAGACAAGAACAACAGGTGAACATAAAAGTGATATACCTAAGTATATTCCTTTTGGAAGAATGCTTTCAGACATATTCTATGAAAGTGGTATAGTGGACACTCTGGTTACAGAAGTTCAACACACAGAAGATCTGACTACAACACTTGGAGAATCAGTCAATGCCACAACACTTAAGCACATGAGAATAATTAATAAAGTAAGAGTGGAACCTTTTTCTATCCCTGAGGACTTAATCAAACGCAGGATCACAATGCCAGATTATCCTGCCTATTATAGAAGCGACATCATTGAAGAAGTTTCTGCATTTGTAGATGCAATGAAGGCACAAGGATATGATGTATCTGAGGTCAAGAATGAAGAAGTTGAACTTGACAAAGAAGAGTGGGAGAAAACTAAAGAAGCTGATGAATCAGCTCCTGAACCAACTTTTGCAGAGTCCCTCAGAAGAAAAAGAAAGCTAGCTACTGTTAATTCTGAGCCCCAGAAAAGGAAGAAGAATAAATCAAAATTCTTCAAGACTACTACTCTAACCTTTGCATTAGAGAAAAATAGTAAGTCTGATTCTGCTCTATCTGATTCTAGAGTTGAATTAGTTTCTATTCCATCTTCACAACAAACTATCTCCATTCCCACTTCACATCCACCTGTCAGTTTCAAGCCACCATCCTGCTCAAATCCACCACCACCAATCTCTACTCCTATAACTCCACAAATTTCCTCTCCCTCAATCAGTACAGCTGTAGCAATTCCTACATACACATCAACAACTATCACCTCAATCATCCAACCAGAGATACCTTTCTCACCAATGTCGTATGCTTTTCATCAGAAAAACATTACTGAATCCTCAATTCAACATTCTGATCCTCCATCTCCAATTTTTGAACCTCTTATGGTTTCAGTTACTCCAGAAGTTACATCTTCTGCTGATCAACAAATAAATGAACATGCTCCTTCTGAGATCGTCTCATCTCAGCAAGTACCACCTGAAACAAATTCTGCCAAGCCTGACCTTGCTTTGGTCATCTATACTGAACCATCTCCAACATCTTTTGAAGAATGCACAAGTCAATTTTATGACAAGGCATTAAGGAAGTTTGCAAACCTAAGAGCAGAATTTAGCAAGAGTAACAAGCCTATGGAGCTTGAAAGCTCTTGTCAAATATTCTAGAAATGGTTGGATATTGAACTGGCAAGAATTGTAAGCTTCTCAGACGCAACCATCACTGCTGGAATTCAACGGGCAAAGGAAAGAGCAGAAGCTGAAGAACGGATCAGGGTACTTAAGTTCTTGGCTGCAAAGCAGAAAGAAGTTGAAGAAAAGGCTGCTGAGGAAGCAAGACTTCTTGCAGAAAAAGCTGCTGAAGAAGCCAGAATAACACAAGAAGATGAAGCCATGGAAAAAGCCAAGCAAGATGCTGCCGTTGTTTCTACATCTGATCCTACTGTAAAGCGTTTGGAAAACGTAATTGGAGAAATCAGAGAAGAACAACAGAAATTCAGAGAAAACTTTGAGGAACAAAAGACTGTCAATGCTAATCTTCAGGGCATGCTTCAGAAGTTATGGGATAAGATGTCCTCTGGAAGCGCCTAATCTTTAAGACTTTAGATATTTGTTTTTCACCCTTTTACCACTATTCTTTTTGATCTATGACAAAAAGGGGGAGAAGTAATATGAATGTGATATTTTGATTCCATAGTCAATCTCTGAAAAACAACGTTGTTAACATGCTAACAGATAAACTGTTATTTATATTATAGTGTTTTTCTTTTTTAGGAATTCTGATCTAAATCAAGATTCATTAAGAAAATCAGAACTCTGCTGAAAAGAGAATCAAGACTAAGAGCTCAGGACCTATTAAAGTCAGGGGGAGCCCAAGCACAGAAATTCATCAAGTCTAAGACTCAGGGGGAGCACTTCAAATGAAGGATAAGCTATCTTTAGAATCTGTTATTTTTTTCCTGCATTATATATATCAAAATTGTGTCATCAAAATACAGAGTTTTGTCATCATAAAAAAGGGGGAGATTGTGAGAACAAGATTTGGTTCTGCAATATTATCTCTAAGTTTTGATGATATCAAATGAGTATTTCTGTATGAACAATTTTGTACAACTAATGTTTGTTATTTGTGAGAATTTAACAAACAGGTTATGCTTCCATAAATTGGCGCGAACACAATGCTTAAAGGAAAATACTCCGCCTATACTCTTGAAAAGCAGAACTCATTTTAAGATAATAAGAAGCTCACAAGACTCTGATACAAAAGGAAAAGAGAACGAGTTCTGAAGATCTGTAGACAAAGGTTCTGATTGAACGAAGTCCAGATGCTGAAGACTTAAGCTCTCTGATCAAGGTTCTGAAGACCAAATCAAGTCTCTACTCAAGCTTCAACCAGATAATATCATAAGCCTCTGAAGATATGAAGACAACGCATCAAGCGAACAAGGTTCTGAAGACCAAGTGCTGAAGACTCTGAAGACGCTGCTCTGAGGATTCAAAGACTTGAAAATCTCAAGAACCAAGTGATGTTTTCCCTTCTTACTCATGCTCATAAAAAGCCTCTGAAGTTGAGAAGCCAAGAAGAGAAAGGTACATAGTACAACTGTACCTCAATACAAAGCGAAAATATCTTGGTAACAGTGCAACGGTACAATCAAAGATATTCTGACAAAAACAGGACGCGCAGCACGCAAAAGTTTTTATCTGTCCTCACGCTTCTAGCCGCCAGCCTAGTTAGCTATCATGATTACACTTCAACGGCTCTTTCTACACGGCTATAAAAGAAGCAAAAGACTTGAAGAAAGATACACACGAATGCTACTGCAATACTCTTTCTAACTGAAATCTTTCTTAAGTCATTCTGGTCGAAACGTGTTTACATTTTCAGCTTGTATAGAAGCACTTATCTGTAAACAAAATTTATTCAAACTTAGGTTTGTGTTCCTTGAGAAAGACCGTGTGGTTGTATTTCTTGAGAAGTCTAGGACGTGTAGTCTTAGAGGTTGTTCCTTGAGTAAGACCTGTGAGGTTGTATTACTTGAGAAGTCTAAAACTTGAGAGTTTTAGAGGTTGTGTTAGTCACCAACATTTTGGCTAGTGCATTATACTGATTCGATTGAATAGTGGATTAAGACCTCGTTGAGAGAGGCAAAATCACCTTGGCGGGTGGACTAGATTAACTTGAGTGTTTCTCAAGTGAACTAGTATAATCATAACGTGTTCATCTCTTTGTTCTCAACATAGGTCATTATTGTTAAAAGAAAGAGTCTTATAAAAGGATTTTATTTTAAAGGAACAATTTTTATTTTGAAAAACCAATTCAAACCCCCCTTTCTTGCATTTTTCACACCTTCACTCTAGTCTTCGGCTGTTCTTGCTTCGAAGCAGACTTCTTTGGGTAAAAACCCCACTGGCCATGACAGGCTTTATCCTCGCGCCTTTGTTTGGCCTTTCGAACTCCTTCGAGATTTTGCACTGCCTTCATGTCAAATACAACGCTACATCTGGGACACAACATGACTTCAGACCTCTTCTTTTGACACCTGTGTATAAAATCAATTAGATTTTCCTCCTCTTTTGGGAAGGCTAACTTGTTGTATTCTTCTTATCGACATTCATCATCAACCTCCATAGGCGTGTCTTGAGAAATCTCCACCATGTTGATTTCCATTATGACATCCTCAGTAATATCAAGCTTACATAATTCCATCTGAAGGCCCTCATCAGCCTTGTCCATCTGAACGAAACCGTCAGCGGTTTCTTTGCTTACCATCATCCATTGGGAATCCTCAGTGATTCCTTCGTTGGCGTCTTCAGTAACCCCTATGTCGACACCATCAGTAGTGTCATTGGTGAAACTTTCGACAGCCTCGCTAGCAAAACTCTTTATGAATTCTGGGTCGAGACCTTCAGTAATCCTGACCATGACTACTCCATTATTGAAATCGTCAGCGATTTCGACCATATTGACATTGTTGTTGAGGCCTTCATCAACCTCGATCATGTTAACCTCCGTTGGCTCTACATAGTGAGCATCAGCCACTGGTAAGGGATCTGAATCGATCTTCATCTGGTTTTTGGACTTCTCACCGAATTTGAGCCTCCCTTCTTGGATTGCATTTTGAACAAGATCCCTGAAAAGAAAACATTGAGAAGTCTTATGGCCCAAGAAATTATAGTATTTACAAAATCCTCTCTTTTTTCTTTGCTCTAAAGGAGGCATTTTAGCACCAGGAGGCACTATCATTTGACCATCCTTAACTAACAAATCAAAAATTTCGTCACATTTAGTAACGTCGAAAGTGTATGTTTTCTTGGGGAATTTATCATTCTTTTCTGGTTCGACAGAATTTTTCCCATTCGAAGGGGTCAACAGCTTACAAGAATAAGGTATGCCTTGTTTCAATTCACCAAGATCAATCTCGCCTTCGTCAAAACTTACTAGCTCATTATAATATTTTTCATCTTCGTCATTAACTTCGATGTAGGCCCCCCTTTTATTCTTATTCGCCCTATCCTTTTCTTCCTTTAGGCGTTCTAGTTGTGGAACTCTATCAGCCAATTGAGCCATATCTCTTAAATATTGGGTATCTAATTTCTTCCTAATGGAATAATCGAGGCCTCCAACGACCATTTCGACTAATTCATGTTCCGACACTTGTGTAAAGCACCTAGCCTTGAGCAGTCGGAATCTATTCAAGTAGTCATTTATTGGCTCAGTGAATTTTCGTTTTATACTAGCCAATTCCTTCAGACTAATCTTCGTTTGTCCAATATAGAACTGCTCATGGAATAACCGTTCCAACTGGGTCCAATTGTGGATCGAATCTGGTGGCAAAGTTGTGAACCACGTGAAGTCATTCTTCGTCATAGAACTTGGGAAGTATTTTATCCTAAGATTCTCATTATTCGCAATTTCTCCAGCCTCTATCACGTATCTAGCCACGTGTTTGACGGTGGACTCAGTGGTGTCCCTAGAAAACTTAGTGAACTTAGGGACTTTCGTTCTAGGGGGTAACTCCGACTGGAGAATGTATTATGACAATGGAGATGTATAATTTGGCCTTCGAAGGCCAAAGTTTACCCCATTTTGGACCATAATCCTTTCGACCATGGCTGCCAAATTGTAATCTGCTGCCACCTCATGACATCGAACTTGTTGTATAACGTTGTCAGCGTCTTGGTTTCTATTCACCAAAAACATCCTTGGTTGTTCTCCTACAGGAATTTGTGGTCGATTCCTAGGGGGTTCGACTATTCCCTGGTTCGCTAAATTCGCCTGAGGTATGTTTCCTGGATTTTGCTAGTTCTGGTTAATAGTGAGGTCCTCTTCGAACACCGCCCCTTGGTTTCCTGCGATATACTCTCTCTGAGGGTGTCGAGGAAGATTAGGTACACCAAAGAAATCTGCAAGGCGCGTCATCTACGCAACCATTTGCTAATTAGTCTGGGTGGTATTTTGAATTAGAGGCTGAAAGATTTCTCCTATAGTTTGGGACATCATTTGGACCATTTGGTGGTTACTTTCATCCATTTGTTATCTTAAATAGGCTGCAGTAGTATTCGTCAAGCCCGACATTTGGGTTGAATATCCTATTCCTAAGGATTGGTTATTTCGGCCCATGTAACCCCAGATCCTGACCCTTGTAAAGGTGAAGTTACTATGGGTTCTGTAAATACTTGAGGAGCATTCTGTAAGTTGACCATCATCGAAGTTGGCATCCCATAAGGCAGGTCTCGACTAGGCAGAGGCATAGAAAATCCAGGGGAAAAAATGGTTGGAAGTTAGCATTTCCCACTAGCGGGGGAGTCATTGGTGGACCCCTTGATCCAACAAAACTCAGAATGAGCCGAGTATAAGCGTTCGAATGCGTTGGGGTCGAACTTGCTATAGATGGTATGGCTTCAGATACAGGCGCAGAAACCGTGGGTCCTCCAGTCGAAGACCCTGGGATTGGTTCTGCATTGATACCAGACGTAGTTTGAGGATTCGAACTATTTGGCTGATTAGTACTTGCCATTTTCCTCGTATATCTCCTCTTTGGTCTATCTTCGTTTGTGGTGGCTACTTTACCACTTCTTAATAGCATACAATGTAGTTTTCAATAGAGAAGAGATAATCAGGAATGCATAATTTAAAATTTCTTTTAAAAACACAAGAAATTCATTTAGCACTTGTCCTACTGGGCGTGCCAATTTGTTTATTGGGAAAAATAGTAAACAACCTTTGGTCTATCAATTTTATAAAAAAAAAGAGTAACTTGCAGGATCGACCAAATTAAATCCTAAGACATGTGCTAAAACAATTTAAAAAGATAAGGAAATAACACTGGACATTTCGACTACGTTTATATTTGAAAACACAGGCATTTCGACAAGACTTGAAAGGAAGATAATACGAAGAAATAATTAAAAGGACATTGGAAAGTAACTTAACAAAGTAAATGAGAAAATGTAAACTTCTGAATAAAAATTAATTGGATTGCATTGAATAAGAAAAATGGTGCTACATAACACGTGCATTTCTTCAGCAACTCGTTTCTCTCTACACACGGATACTTTGAGCGATTTGAGAAATTTGTACCACTTTAACACACCCAAACCCTAATGCTAAGACTTTCTATTTATAATGGTGAAAAATAACTACCCACTAACGACCTATTAATTAGGGCAAAACACATGGCATCGTGCATGTCTTCATTCTTCAAATGCTCAACACGTGTTCTTTCTCTCAAATGGATAAGGACAAAGTTCCCTCCATTATTTAAATTTGAATCTCCAAATCGAACGACGCTCATTAACCTTCTATCAAAGAGCATCTCCAAACTCTTAGAAATATTTCTAAGTCCCTAAACCATATCTTCTATGCACAAAGGTACTTTTCGACTAGACTTTTTGGCAACGACATTTCTGTCAAAGTCTCCTGGAACTTCAGAAATCCCATATCGTAGAATAAAACTCTTAATCCAACATCAGGCGTCGAAATTAGGAGCTAACACATGTATGGTCTTTAAAAATAACTTTTATTTCTTCCAAAATAGAATTTATACGCACGTTTAATGAAAATAATATCCTACAAATTTATTTTTCAATAATAGAAGTGATATATAGTCTAATGATATATGATAAAGATATTGATTAAAAAAATGTTAATTCTATAGAATAGACACAAAGTAAATTGACTACATGCTTTTATTTTACATACTTTATGATATACTATTTTTTTTTTTACATTCTGCTCAATTTGTACTATTGTAAATTGACTCTTATGAGGTGAAAAAATACCCTACTAAAATTAGAAATTGCCCTTCAAATTTGAGAGATGTATCTCCATACGCACCATTTGCATCACTGAATGAAGCACCAAATGAGTGTCATCCTATATTAAGACAAAATTTTATTCCGAAGATGCATCCGAGCATATCTATTTAATTTATTGATTATTGAGTATCCCATTGGAGTTTCCAAAAATATATTTATGTAGTTTTCAAGCAAGAATTTGAAAACATGTCACCTTTGCATGTCGACATTTCCGAAAATTCATTTCCGGAAATATTAAACGTGATTTTAATAAAACAGCCACCTGCATGGTCGTATCCCATACCCATTTTTGTTCAAAACTCTTTCCAAAAATCATTCCATCCTCAATTAATATTTTCACTCCAAACCTTCATTCTTGTGTTTCATCACATTAAAAGGAGAAAAATAAGTTGGAATTCAAGGTAAAGATCATTTATTTCAAGCCTCATTGCTCACATTAATCTTTTTTTTTTGTTGCTCGAAAAACTTACGTTTAATCCGAAAGAAATGTATTTCCAGATTTTGTATGAATTCCTTTAGAAATGCATTTTCGGAGCATGTCTTTTTTTCATTTGCCCCAAATATGTTTTCAATTTCATATGCTTTTTAACATTTCGTGTTATTTTTTTTCCTTAGATATGGTGCACCCCGATGTTTTCCACAAACCTATTGTGTCTCTGGATGCCAAACATGTTATTGTGAAGTAGGCAGATGTTGTCAATCAATTTACAAATGGATAAGACTTTGACTTTCGTGATCAGATGCTTCACTGGATTCAAAAGAAGCAGGTAGGGTTTGGTGTTGTAATCAGAAGGTCTGATAATAGTTCGGATAGAAGAGGTGCATTTGTGACAATGACATGCGAAAGAAGTGAGAAGTATGGAACCCCTCTCTAGAATTTCAAACAAGACGACCCTGATTCAAGAAAATGTAAGTGCCCCTTTGAGTTGCGTGGTTATCTTTTGTCAAATAAAAAATGGAGATTTAATGCGATATGTGGTTTACATAACCACGACATGTGTGAAAAGTTAGTCGGTCATCCAATTGCATGTTGATTCATGTCAGAAGAGAAGGAATGGATTTCAGACACGACATTCAATATGGTGCAACCGAAAAACATACTTGCAACTTTGAAACGTAAAAGACATGGAAATATCGCAAATATAAGTCAAGTATACAATATTCAACACTAAAATATCAAGGCGCTGAGGGGGGTAGAAGTGAAATGCAACAACTCTTAAATTTTGGATGATAACAATTATGAATCTAGGTACCAAACTTGCGAGGATGGAATAAGCGTTAGAGATATATTTTGGACTCATCCTGATTCCATCAAGTTGTTCAACATGTTTCCTATTGTGTTCATCGTAGATTCAAAGTATAAGACCAATAAGTACATGCTTCTACTATTGGAAATTATTGGTGTTACCTCTACTGAGAAAACTTCTTTCATCGACTTTACATTTTTAGAGAGTGAATTATGGAAATACATATATGGAAATACATATATGGAAGAATATATCAGGGTGGTACTGGAGATGCATTTCTAGAACATCCCCAAGTAAAAGATAGAATTTCAAAGGTCCATATTTGTCTACAACTACTATAAGTTGTAAGAACAAGATTTGGTTCTACATCTGGCCATTAAGTTTTGATGATAACTACACATGTTATCTAAGAGAACAATTTTGTATAATATGGTTTCTGTCTAGTGTATGGCTATTGTCAATATGATTCTTACTCTGATAAAGAGGCGTGTGACGTCATCAGACTCCATTATCAACATTCTAGAAGAAAACATAAGTGTGTGTATAAGTTAAAGTCAAGATTCATGAATGTTTCTAATACAACGGTTCTAATGAACGTTTGTTAGGGATATTCTAATTGAGACTTTATGAGAAAGGTTTACAAGACTTTCTAATGTGATGTACTTCAAATTTTACAAGTTCTGAAGATTCTGAAGACCTGGTTCAGGTGAACAAAGCTCTAAAGATTCTGAAGACATAATTTATGAAGATCAAGTTCTAAAGAGTTTCTGAAGACAAGGTTCTGATTAGACGAAGTGCTAAAGACTCTGAAGACAAAGAACATGCTCAATGAAATCTGAAGACTCTGAAGACAAGGTTCTGAAGGATCAAATTCTGAAGACTCTGAAGATAATGCTTCTAAAAGAATGAGTGCTGAAGATTCTCAAGATAGATCCTGCTGAACAAAGATCTTGGAATTCTAAAGACTGGGTTTCTTAAGACTACACAAAGAATGACTCTTCTACAACACGCTTCATAAAATTAATATCTGAAGCCTCTGAAGATACTAGAAGACTGAAGATCAGAATGGTTTTAAGCTGAATATAATAGTATTAAAACTCTGTATTCTCTACCTCGAAAAGGTGGCACAAGAGCAGCTTTTTGTACAATGATGTTGACCATTCCTTCATGTGAACGTTGGGATATTGCTGTTGGAATATGTTTCCAAGAATACCCCTCAACGGATCTATTATCTCCTGCTCTATAAATGGAAGACTTGGAAGCTTGAATAAATGTTGCTCATGGCTAGAAGCTAGATGCTTGTCGCTGAAGCAGCTGTTGATCAGAAGAGAGAAAGATAAAAAGATTGTTGGTTATTGTTCATATAAAGGATTATTCAAAAGAGAAAACAAATCAACATGTAGCAAGCAAAGATGAAGCTGCTACTACAAGTGTGAACAAACAAGGATTATGCTAACACCATATGAAACTACTTAAGTGAGACATTATAAGTGAAGCATAGTAGCTTAGTTAAACTTGATGGTTGAATTGGAAAAACATTATATGCTTAAGAAAGGAGTACAAGATGCTGCAAGCTGAAGTGTAAATGAAGAATGCTCAATGGAGAAGAAGCTGAAGCAGAATGATGAAGAATGCACAACGATGCAACATGCTAAAGCCATGTGAAACTCATCAAGTGAAACATCAATAACTGAAGCATAGTAACTTAGTTGATCTTAATAGTTAAGTTGGAAGAAGCATTAACTACTCAGAAAGGAGTACAGAAGCTTAAAGCTCATGATAAGAAGCCGCAATGCTCATAAGAAAGCTTTTAAGCAAATACATAACTAGGGAGCTTTATAATATCTTAGAGATTTATTTTTAGATAGTTTTTGTATTAGATAGAAAGGAGTTGTTGCTCACATCTTTTCAGAAACACTTAGGTGTTTATGTACTTCAATTGTGTAATCAGCTTGTAAGAAGCATATATAATGCACACAAAAATCCTTGAAAAAGGTAATGTTCCTTGAGCGGTCGAATGATGACCAAATGCTTGAGAGGACCAAGTTGTGGTTGAGCGACTTGGAGGTTGATTCCTTGAGCGGTCGAGTGAAGACTAGAATGCTTGAGAAGACTAAGCGTGTTTCTAACAGTTTAGTGGATGATTCCTTGAAAGGCGAATGAATGCCAGGATTCTCTTGAAGGCAATGGAGGGTATCCATTGTGGTTGTAATCATGTTGATGATTCGTGGATTAAGTCCTTATGATAAGGCAAAATCACCTTGAGGGGTGGAATGGAGTAACTTCGTTAACAGTGAACCAGGATAAAATAATTGTGTTCATTTATTTTATTTACATGTTAACACAATTGGTTTACTTTTCTTAAATGGGGACGAAATGTGAAACCCAATTCAAAGCCCCTTTCTTGTGTTTCTCAACCTTCAATTGGTATCAGAGCTCCGGTTCTGTTATTGATGTTTATCAAACACTTAACCGTGTCAGATAAAGATCCGGATGAGCTTTAAGAAATGCTCTGGTTAAAAACTACCATCTACAGTTCAGTCTCATACAATGATGAAAAGATTGAGCACTGAAATGAGAAACCATAAAGGTTCATTCTGGATTATGTCACTAATTCTTAAGAGCTGGTTGCTATTGAAAATATAACCCTCTCTTATGATGCTTGCAAGAAGAATGAAAGCGAGCTAAAGAATCAGCTGGAAGAAGGATTATTGACTCATCAGATAATTTGAAGAATCTGATGAATGCTATTCTTAGAATACATTAGATGAGAACTACGTATCTTCTCAAGGTGATGCTTAGACAAGGCTTTAGAAGGATCAACAAGAATCATCAGAAAGCGAGAAATCTTGTTTGATGAAAGTTATTCTTTCTGTGTATGGGATGTTTTCAACAATCAGATTCGGTCTACCATTGACTTTCTCAGGATTGCTCATTAGGAACTCTTTCATGTGAAGGAGAGAAAATGCTTGAGTCATGATTTTGAGGTATGAACACTTCAAGGGGAAGTATGCTGAAGATGTTAGAAATCTTGTTATTAAGATTTTAAATCATAACTGCAGAATTTAAGATTCTGAATGATGATTTCTTAGTTAGGATTCTTGAAGAAGATGATTAGAAGCTTGCTATTTGAATAAAAACTAATGGCAACTGATCAAGCCTGGAAATTAGCATTGGAGCTTATTATCAGGATTCTGACTGTCTGCACAGAATGAAGCATCTACTCTGGATAGCTTTGTCGATTTCTGAAATGATAAAAAAGATTATCAAGCTGTCAGAAGTTTGGAAGAACAACACATGCAAGATCAAGTTTCTGAGTTCTTGACATATGTGTGTTCATAAGGAAAATTGGTGTATCATAAGACAAGCAAGTTGTTAGCTTGAGAAAGATATCTCAGTTGAACAAGCTTAAGTTTGTCAGAATGTTATTCAAAGTTCTTTTCAGAAGCTTCAGATACATGAATGTATTCTTTTGTACTCACGACTTTCTGGACTCATGCGACTGAGTGAAAGTATGAGCTTAAGAAGCTATCTGATAAAAAGAAGATTCAGATGTTCTAGTTCTTCACAATCAGATACAAATGATTGAAGAATAGAACAATCTTGAAAAGAAATGGATAAAATCATGATATATGAGAAATCATCGTGACAAAGCATTTCTAAGAAGCAGCTAGCATGATTATTCATAACAGAATATGATTCGAATCTATTCTGATGCATATTGATTAGATTGCTCTGAATATCCAAAGGCTACTGAAGTACCTTCATCAGAAATCAAATCAAGTCAGATTTGATGATAAGCTTGAAAGTCAGAAACTAAAGCTTAGTGGAAGAATACAAAGATAGAAACTATCTTCTCTATGATGAAGGAAATGGAGCTACCTAAGAAGTATCAGATCAGAAGATGCTTAATCAGAAGTCATCAAAGTTCACACTTTCTAAGAAAGGAAAGACAAACTTTCTGATGAATTGTTTATGATTCATAAAGATCAAATCAATAAGAAGAAGATTATCATTCAAACCTTCAAGGGAAATAAAATTTAGTTTGATGATATCTGCATCTGGTGAAGATCAGCATCTATTCAATGATTGAACTCTGTTGATGCAAGAAGATTCCAACAAGTCTCTTTAGCACATAAATGCTCAATGATTTATGTTTAAGCTAAGAAACTTTTGGCAATCTCGAAATAAGCCTTCTTGAAGAAGTTGATTTCTGATCTCTCTTGAAAATAGAAAATGGACAATCTCAAAAGAACTTGGTTCTTCTCCAATGATCAAAGATGAAACCAACGTCAGAAGAGATGTTCTCACCCTTTAGAATGGAAGCCATGAAGATAAACATGTCTCTGCACAACGTTAAAGATTCCTAAGAAGATTGCAGCAGAAAGAAGACAAACGATAGAAGAAGAAGAAAATGATTCTAGTGGTCTAGCTAGAAGTGATGTCAACAAGTCATCGACCGCAAAAGCTGAACGCTTGGTGATTCTGAAGAAGTCTCAACATCAGAAGCTGGAATCTACAAAAGTATTGAGTAATTTATTTCTAACCTTTACTATTTATTTTTGGTTTAAGAATCCATTCTTATATCTTAGAAAATCAAATCTTTATAAAAATATATCCTGAGTAATAAAATCGTGTGGACGGTTGAGATCTTTGTAACCATTGGAAACTGAGAAGTTAACCCTCTCAACACGTTGTCAAGTATGTGAAGAGGTTATACCTCGATTTAAGACATTTTCCCTTTTTGCAATCCATGTTCAGTAATTATTACCCTAAATGACTAGAGTGTCTTGAGATTATATGCTAAAACTGACTTTACTTCTATCCATGTCTAAACAGTTCCATTTCTCAATATTTATAATCATCATAATTCTCTCTATTTATTTTTACATCACATCACATTACACACTTACGCTACATCTTGTTAACACCTTTATCCCTCTAACCTATTTGTTCTTTCAACCCTAAAACTGTGTGTGTTTTCAAATGGAAATCTTAACTATGGAACAACTATTGGATCTCCAAAAATAGCGATTGGAAAATCACTTGGACGATGATCCAAAAGTCAAATTGGCTCTACCTACTGAACTTCTATCAGTCATTTCTAAACATAATGTAGACTTCGGAGATCTCACCGTACATGGTTTTGACTTCTGAAACGCTTAACGTTCAAGGATGGAATACATACTTTGATATTCTTAAAGGACCAACCTATCCAGAACTGGTCAAAGAATTCTGGGAGAACACCTATGTTTTGAATAACATTATGGTGTGCTCAAATATTAAAGGTCATAGTATCAACATTCAGTTGGATGACATTTCAAAACTTCTCTCTCATGACAACATTAGACTTCAATGTCACAACAAAAGGGAAGCTATACTGAGCAACAGTTTGAGTTTTTCTGAGCAGATTCGATTGATTCCTCATACCATATTCAAAGATGGTAAGGATTCCAACTTGACCTCAAAACTGTATGATAATCTAAAAGTCTGGATTTATATCATCCATGGAAACATTTATCATACACCCAGGGAAAATCCAACAAAATTTGATCTTGATCTAAAGTACATGTTGTTCTATCTGACCAAAAGAAAGAATATCAATCTACCATCCTTTCTCTTCAACTATTTACGTGAATCTGTTTTTCGATCAAAGAAAATGCTACCAACCCAAAGAACCTGGATTCCTTATGGAAGGCTAATCTCTGCTCTTCTCATTGACAAAAATATCATAGAAGTGATAAACCCTCCGGTAACACCAGAAATTGTTTATGGAAAATACTTTCACGACGTAGATTTCACTACAAGAAATTTACCATATACCAACAGACACCTTTAGTAACTGTAAAATAAGTGTTGGTATAGATAGCATTTAGAAACTAAAATTACAAGCCAACCGTTGGTATAGGATATGAAATAAAAGGCGCTCAATTTAAATAAAAGGTGCTCAATTTTCACCAAAGATGACCAATTTCTTTTTATAATAACAAATAAAAAATTTAAACAAAATAAAATTTTATAACACTTCGATCTCTCAATGGCTCAAAAAATTTCTTCAAAAACCCTCGTTCTCAACATTTCTCTTCACACAAAAACCCTTCAATCGCTCAATCTTCCTCTTCTGATTCACTATCGCTATCACTATAATCCCTATTCTTTCTTCGCTTCTGATCTTACTCTTCTTCTTATTCTGATTCAGATTCACCATGGCTTCGCAATTTATTAGAAGAACTTTTGCTTCTCTTCCTCAAACATGGATTATACGATTCACTACCATCAGATTCATCAGATGCTGATGCAGATTTAGATTTTTCTTTCGGTTTAACCTCCTCCTTATTGGTTTTTCCATCATATTTATCAAAAATTTCTTCACTTTTGTAAACATCCTCAAGATCTTCGTTCTCGCGTCACGGAGGACTCGGGGTAACATTCCAAAACAGTGCTTCAGCGACTTTCTCACCTTTTTCCTCTTCAACCTTTATATTCTTTTTAATCCATCCCTTCAATTCATCATCGAATTCAGACTCTGAGCGCTTAAAATCGCTGCGGTCGTGGTTCAGATAGGAGCCGCTGCGGTCCCCAAGATTCTTTGGAAGAGCGTTGATTTTGGATTTCCATTATCATGTCTAGGATTTTGGTTTTTGGGTGAAATTGAATAGCGGCGGTCTGTGTGATTGTTGTATGAATCGTAGCTAGGGCTATGACGGTAACTGTGAAGATCTTTGGAGACATCGGTGTTATGAGTGCAACGATCTTCAATTTTTCGTTTGGCATGCTCTCGGGGATCCTCGAACAAGTTTGCTTTCAATTACTCCGAATTGATACGCGCTTTCATTATATTATATCTACCTAAACGACACTGCATTTTTGTTAGCTTGTTCTACTCGATTCTAGCTACCCTGGTGGTTTGGAAGCTTATATCAATAACGCTAAACGACTCTTGGCTGATTCCAAAGCTGGAAATAATCCTTTTGATGGCTTCGCACCATCCGTGTAAGTCGCAATTATTCTTTTTAACATTGCGCATTTGAATTATATTTATATATGTTTTTGTATTGTATACTGGTGCTATTGAATTTGAATTTTGGATATGTGCATAATTTGAATTTTGGATATGTGCATGTATGACCGTGGAATGTTGGATAATATGTAAGACTGCTTAGTAATGATTTTGCATGTTCCAACTAGTGAGACGTTGGAATTTGGTGATGAGAGCTTCAATAAATATGAGGAAGCAGCTGTGGAGAGGTGTGCTTTGATCACTCCTAATACTTATTTGTTCGACCCCTTCCTTCAATTCCCTAAATTCTTAAGAAGGCATGCTCTAGTAATTTTACCAAATCATAGGCTGGGGAATATTTATGTGTTTAATTTTGTAGGATTTACTTTTGTTCATGAAACTTTTGGAGGCTGAATTGCTTTCACGAATATGGTTGTTGTAGTTTAATTTTAACCGTTTGGTCTCATGAAATGTATTTGTATATATGCATTTGAGCTGCTATTGACATATTGTGTGAACTCAAAATTTCTCTAAATTAGACAATTCGAGTTTTATTTAGTTCTGAGCTACTTTGGCGTTTTTATAAAGTTTTGTTTTCTTGACTAAGTTTACCTGTTGAGTTTAGAGCCATGTTATGCCACATTCCATGATGAAGAATGGGGTGTTCCAGTACATGATGACAAGTAAGTTTTTATACACTAAAAATTGTCATGTTATGTTGGGTGGAAAAAGAATGTATCTTCCATTAAATTCTGTTTGTGACATGTAGGAAAATGTTTGAGGTTCTTGTTCTTTCGAGTGACCACTCTCAACTCGCTTGGCCAACCATTCTAAGCAAGAGACACACTTTTAGGTATTATCGATGTAGAGTTTCTGAATTTCTTTTTATTTCTTTAAAATTATTGTCAATTCTTTTGCTATAATGTTTGCTGGTTGGCGGCTACCTCATATGTAGCCTATTTTCTTCTTTAACTTTGTTCATATTAGTATTGTTAACAAAGTTATTAACAAGGAAGTTTTTTTCTAACTTTGATCTAGTTGCTGTCTCGAAATTAAATGAGAAGAAGACATTGGCACCTGGAACCACTGCAAGTTCCTTACTCTCCGACTTGATATTGCATGGAGTAATTGAGAATGCAAGCCAAATATCAAAGGTATATTAGTTTTCTCATGACTTTTGCTACCTTCATTATGCAATATGTCCTTCCGGTTTAGATCATAATTACTTGTTAATTTATGGGTTAGATCATAATTACATGTTAATTTCTGGGTTTGATCATAATTACTTGTTAATTTATGGGCTTTTTGGGATAAATCGGGTACTACTCACAAACTTGTTAATATATCTTGACCATATCGAATTATGATTACTATTTTTTAATTTCTCATATTTCTATAAATGTGTTGTATTGTATCAGTTTCATGTTATGTTTTCAGGATTCTTATAAATTAGGTGTTGGTGAGCACAATTACAATGTGCCATATCTGGATATAATAACAAAAGGAGTTTGAATTGGAGCTTACATTCTTTAATTGAGTGATTTTTGTAACTAACAATAATTTTTTTTCGTAGATTTGAAGAAGGAGTTGATCAGTTTCGGTTAGATGTTGCTCAAAATCCAAATGATACTAAAGAGTCCATATGGTGCTTTCTATGTGAATCTCAACTGTATGGAGTGAATGAAGCAAGGAATCGGTATCTTGAGGCATGTCATTGATTCTGATACTGGGAAGTTATTATAATGAAAAAAGGACATGACAATATTTGACAAATTGTTCACCTTCTTGATGAATTTAGGTTAGAATACGCCCAAAGCTAGCTAGTCATGACGGAAACATATAACATGTTTAAAGATGGCGGGGATCCGGAAAAGGCGAGCTCAATAATTCCTTTGAAAATTTCATCATCAAAAAATGCTGACAATTTTAATTCATTTTCTTTTAGGGAGAGGTTATTCATGGCAATTGCAACCATGGCTACTGTATCCGGTGCAACTACTCATTTATACTACACATTAAATAGGAAATTACAGTCTCAAAGTGCAATTGATGATGATGAAGATAGTGGTAGTGATGCTTTTTATGTTGATATTTTGAATTTAGATAGTTTGGAAGAGACAGATTATCGAAGTCTATGCACTGATGAAGAAATTCTCGAAGTCCATGCACTGATGAAGATGGAAGAGAGGAACATTAGAAACTGCTTTTATCTTAGATTTTTGTGTTTTTTTGTTATCGTGGCATCTATTTTAGTGGTTGTTATTATAAAATTGACATTATTTTGTTATTTTGATATGTTTGTAAGACTTGATATTTTGACAATATAATTGAAATTTACTTTGATGTTACTATAAATTTTGTGTGGGGTATATAGAAAATATTGTAAAAATTTGATTATTAAAAAATATTAATTATAGTAAAGAAATATATATATATATATATATATATATATATATATATATATATATACCATAGGTTAATTTTGTTCTATACCAACATAAATATGTGGTGGGGTAAAGTTATTAAATAATGTAATTAATCGTTGGTATAACTCTGAAATTTTCTCCAACGCTTGAAAATTGTCGTTGGTATAAGTTATTGGGACGGAAATTTACCGTTGGTATATGAAATTATAGTTGACGGAAGCAAATGTCCGTTGGTATAGGTTTTTTGACATTTACCAACGGTTTTTGGACCTTTACCAACGGATTTTTGCCGTTGGTAAATGGCAAATTTTTTGTAGTGTTTGGAAAATTTGGGTCTAGAAAGGACATTTGTAGTGCCCAATCCAGAAACAAGTTCAAGTAGAAAAAGGAAGAGAGCAGTTGGTGAAGACAGTAAAGAAAAAGAAGTAACTGAAGAAGTTGTCATTAAAAAGGATTTTGCAAAAACCTCCTTAAATCAAGCAACTCAATCAGATGAGCCACATTCCTCTGAAGTTAATTTGTTCTCTCAAGTTTTAAATACCTTAATAGATGTGCAGAAAGAACAGGAGATACTCAATGCTAAAATTGATGAGCAAGGAGAGGTCACCAAAAGTATTCTGGATATGGTCACTTAGTTGTATCAAAGAACCCTTTCAACCCCCAAACCTTAGGCACTTTAGGATTTCCTTGTTTTATGTTTTATTTTGCTCTTTCAATGATATTGTTTTGCATACCATTATCTTTATGAATATTAATGAAATTTTCTTTGTCAATTTCGTTTCTACACCTTTTTTATTTATGATAAAGGGGGAGAAAGTGATATATGATTTTGATATCCAATCTAAAGAACCTCATCCCAAATATAATTGAATATGTTTTACTTCTAACCATATGTTTAAGAATTGATCAGGAACTTCACAAAAGTTTACTGTATGTTAGAACAGTTTATCAGAAGACAGAAGTTAAGACATATCAAAAGCTATGATATATCAGAATACATTATTTTTATTTGATAAGATATCTTAAGATATGTTATATCAGAAGACACGTACAAGAAAAGAAGACATGTACAAGAAATAAGAATACCAAACAAGCTTGATCTAATAATATATCCAGTATTGACCACTAAGTTATCAGAAACAAGAAATGTCCATGAATTTCGTGCTGATACACAAAACTTGTCAGAAGTTGTTAAGTTTCTGAAAGGATGATTCAATTGGTATCTAAAATTCAATGGTATCCAAACCTCATATGGTATCTAAACTCCAGTGTTGAAAGACTATGAATTCTTTGGAGATGAAATCAAGTCTTGATCATAAAAGAAAATATTTGGTTTATGAACCATAAAATAACTTAAGGATATGTGCACCTGTTGGTAATCTGTGCTAAAATATTGAAGATTTGATTGTGATACATGATGCGTGGCATCTAAGATAGTACCTACCAGTTTCTGATATATAATGCAAGACATAAAGTCTGACAAGGAAAATTAGGTTCTGATACGTCTACATTATTCTGATAGTAAGCTTGGTTCTGAGATAAAGACCATTCAGTTCTAGTCAGATTCTGATGAGACATTACTGAGAAGTAATCCTTCTCTTTTGGACATGATTCTAATTCAAAATCTTTTTATGAGTCTTGGGATCAAGGGGAGACTCTGAACAAGCATAAATGAATTTTAAGAGTAACAGAATCAGGGGGAGCCTGTTAAGCTTATCTCTGACTCTATGGATTTATAGTGATTACCCTATACGAATTGCTCTATCAAAATGCATTGTTTGTCATCATAAAAAAGGGGGAGATTGTAAGAACAAGATTTGGTTATACATCTGGCAATTAAGTTTTGATGATAACTGCACTTGTTATCTAAGAGAACAATTCTGTATGATATGATTTTTGTCTAGTGTGTGGCTGTTGTCAATATGATTATGACTCTGATAAGAAGGCGTGTGACGTCATCAGACTCCATTATTAACACTCTGGATGAAAACATATGTGTGTGTACAAGTTAAAGTCAAGATTCATGAATGTTTCTAATACAACGGTTCTAGTGAACGTTTGTTATGGACATTCTAATTGAGACTTTATGAGAAAGGTCTACAAGACTTTCTAATGTGATGCGCTGCTAATGTTACAAGTTCTGAAGATTCTGAAGACGTGGTTCAGGTGAACAAAGCTCTAAAGATTCTGAAGACATGATTTATGAAGATCAAGTTCCGAAAAGCTTCTGAAGACAAGGTTTTGATTAGACGAAGTGCTAAAGACTCTGAAGACAAAGAACGTGCTCAATGAAATCTAAAGACTCTAAAGACAAGGTTCTGAAGGAACATATTCTGAAGACTCTGAAGATAATGCTTCTAAAAGAACGAGTGTTGAAGATTCTCAAGATAGATTCTGCTGAACAAAGATCTTGGAATTCTGAAGGATGGGTTTCTAAAGACTACACAAAGAATGACTCTTCTACAACACGCTTCATCAAGTTAATATCTGAAGCCTCTGAAGATACTAGAAGACTGAAGATCAAAATGGTTTTAAGCTGAATATAATAGTATTAAAACTCTGTATCCTCTACCTCAAAAAGGTGACGCAGGACCAGCTTTTTGTACAATTATGTTAGTCATTCTTTCATGTGAACATTGGGATATTGTTGTTGGAATATGTTTCCAAGAATACCCCTCAACAGATCTATTCTCTCCTGCTCTATAAGTTGAAGACTTGGAAGCTTAAAGAAATGTTGCTCATGGCTAGAAGTTAGATACTTGTCACTGAAGCAGCCGTTGATCACAAGAGAGAAAGATAAAAAGATTGTTGGTTGTTGTTCATACAAATGATTATTCAACATAGCAAACAAATTAACATGTAGTAAGCAAAGATGAAGTTGCTACTACAAGTGTGCACAAAGGAAAATTATGCTAACACCATATGAAACTACTCAAGTGAGACATTATAAGTGAAGCATAATAGCTTAGTTAAACTTGATGGTTGAATTGGAAAAAGCATTATATGCTCAAGAAAGGAGTACAAGATGCTGCAAGCTGAAGCTTAAATGAAGAATGCTTAATGGAGAAGAAGCTGAAGCATAATGATGAAGAATGCACAACGATGCAACATGCTAAAGCCATGTGAAACTCATCAAGTGAAACATCAATAAGTGAAGCATAGTAACTTAGTTGATCTTGATAGTTAAGCTGGAAGAAGCATTAACTACTCAAAAAGGAGTATAGAAGCTTAAAGCTCATGATAAGAAGCCGCAATGCTCATAAGAAAGCTTTTAAGCAAATACAGAACTAGGGAGCTTTATAATCTCTTAGAGATTTATTTTTAGATAGTTTCTGTATTAGATAGCAAGGAGTTGTTACTCACATCTTGCTAGAAACACTTAGGTGATTATGTACTTCAATTGTATAATCAGTTTGTAAAAAATATATATAGTGCACACAAAAATCCTTGAAAAAGGTAATGTTCCTTGAGTGGTCGAATGATGACCAAAATGCTTGAGAGGGCAAGTCGTGGTTGAGCGACTTGAAGGTTGATTCCTTGAGCCGTCGAGTGAAGATCAGAATGCTTGAGAAGACTAAGCGTGTTTCTAACAGCTTAGTGGATGATTCCTTGAGAGATGAATGAATGCCAGGATTCTCAAGATGGCAATGAAGGGTATCCATTATTGGTTGTAATCATGTTGATGATTAGTGGATTAAGTCCTTGTGATAGGGACCAAACACCTTGAGGGGTGGACTGGAGTAACTTCGTTAACAGTGAACCAGGATAACATAATTGTGTTCATTTATTTTATTTACATGTTAAAGCAAATGGTTTTATTTGCGCAAATGGGGACGAAATATGAAACCCAATTCAAACCCCCTTTCTTGTGTTTCTCAACCTTCATAAGTAAGGGCTCTTGTCTCATGTTTCATACAAAAATATATTACACCAGCATCAACATCAATTGACATGTCACATATGTCTACTTCAAGATGCATAACCATCATTTGAATTTGAGTTCAATGAGTACATCCCTCTTGCAGATCTGAAATACATACTATAAATTCTCCTACCATACTTCGACAATCAAAAAATTGTGAAGTTCGAGTACCGTTCATCGTCGATTGACAAAGAATGGAAAATTGAGTTCATCAATGTTGAGCTGAAGTCAGGTGCAATTTTAATGGCTATGTGGAAAAAAAATTCTGTTTAGAAACAAAAGTTCCGATTGAGGTAGATGTGAAAATTTTGAGATCAGTAAAAAATATTATGAAGATGTTGAAACGTCCACCTAGATATTGAAATGTAATGTTTGGTTTATGTTAACATCACCTATGTAATACTGATTTTATATTATCAGTGCTATTTTTTTGTCAAACTGCATCTTTCTGATTCTTTGTAAACTTTCTGCTTCAGTATGCTCCGGAAATACAACTCCGTAAGGCTTAGAGAGATGCATTTCTATAAACAAAGTACACACAATATTGGGGCGTGATTCAAAATCATCATTGCTTGTGTGTGTTTGGGGTGCATTCGGAGATGCATATCTGACATCTGGGGGTATTATTATATTTTCACGAGGGTGTGATAGTAATCCATAAGATGCATTAAGTATATCCCATTATTTAACACATAGATGAGTGTTTGAATAAGTAGGATGTGTGTTGGACCATCCTAGCATTGGAGACGATTCAGGTCCGTACATAACATGTGCCTTTTTTTCATAAGTAACACATAAGGTGTAATGAGTAATGACCCTCAATTTTTGCTGTCAAATAAACCTCCCCAACTACAACTTCTCGCACGCCTAACACTTTGGCCATATTCATTTTTTATGTTACCTCCCCAACCCCAACTTCTTTCACCCCACGAACTTGTCCATTTCCATTGTCTTTTCCACTTTCGTTGTCTTTTTTACTTTCTTCATCTATTTCACTTCGACGATCTTTTCCACTTCCATCTTTTATACATTCTTCTTGCACTTCTTTGCCCTTTCCACCTTTCTCTCCTCCATCACCATTTCTTGTTCTTCCCATGACTTTCTAGCCTCCCTAACCATCCCAATTTTTGTTTTAGATTCTTCTATTGCACCAACTACAAATTAACAAATACGTTATATTAATATAATAAAATAATAAGGTAGTAGCGCTTACAAATGATATACATACTTTGGGTTTCATCTTTAAATGACTCAATTGTAATAAAAATGATAAGAATTTGTGCACAAAAAAAGTAAAGAAAGATAAAATATTATTGAAGAACTAAAATATTGTAGTTAAACATGAACTTGAACCATTAGAAGCTATTTATAAATCATCATACAAAATATATAAAAGAATCGTAAAAAAGAGTTTGATTTAATAATATATATTGTACAATAAATAAAAAATATCATTTAGCTAATTGTGAGAACAATTAGTCATCCATCTATTTAGTCATTCAAATATTAAATTGGGAGATGCTTCTTAAATGAGGTAAGAAAGTTTTTCACATAATGACACTTAGAATGTGATAAAAGATGTTTGATAAATAGTTCTAGTTATTTGAAGAACCAAAATAGTTCTTTTCAAGAAAGAATATATAAATCATACCAAATGATCCATTACATGCTATATTTTTAAGAATGTGATTTCATATATCTATTTATTTTCATAATTATATCTTAAATGGTATAAAAACTGATCATTGACATATAAGAAAATTACATTATTTCTACAAATTATTTAAACATAGTGAAAATATAACAAATAAGGATTTGAAAGTCAAGGAAAGAATCTATTAGAGTATCCTCCTGTCAACCTAACCATACTCTAATATTCTCAAATTTGACTTAGTAAAACCAAACCTTTTAAGAATAAGTAATTGTATTGTTAGAATAATTAAATATATAATACAAATGATTGTGCAAGGATACAAAGATTTAACTCCGAACAAAAGATAAAAAGATTGAGGTTCAAAATACAATGATAAAGTTTTAAACCTAAAGGATAAATAATTTGATCTCATTCATTATTACTAAGAACATTTCTTTCTTTTTTTTTTTTTTTTTTTTTTTTTAAGATTTCATTTAGAAATTTCTTGATGTTTTGTATGACTGCACATAGTAAGAGTTTTTAGTATTTTGCAAGAGTTGTTTATTAAGTGATGTCAAGTGCTATTCATACTTCATAAAATTGATAAAGATTCCTTCTGAAAAACATATGTATTGATGGTTTATACGAAACCCTAATAATCATTAAAGTTGTAGTATCAACTTTAATGATACTACGTTTGTATTATAATTGAATTGTATTATTAAAATTAAAATTAGAATGAATTAATTAATGATGTGTTGATAAAATAAAAATACATTTATTTTAAAGTAAATTTGTTTTACAAAAGAAACACTTTTCTCTTCTCTCTTATGAGTGTAGGAATTAACTTAAAATCTATGGGAATTCTTCTTCAATCTTGATCTCAAGATTGTCAACAATTGAGAAAAAACAGCAAGAAAAGAAACGAAAGAAGAAATATTTGGAGGAGAAAATGAACAATTCTGCAGAGAACTCTCTGCCCACAAACTGTGGAAATTCTATTATTTCACTTGCTACTGCAAGTGTGAATACAAGCTTTTTCAATTCTAAGCACCTTCAAAAAGTAAGGGTTTCTCCCTATTTATAGATTTAGGTTAGCTTGCACCCCAAGGCAATGCCCAAAACTATAAAAGCCCAAAATAGTTAACATTACTAAAACAGACCTAAGTCGAAAATCTGTGTGAAGGAACCTCATTCGACACTTCGACACACTATTACAACTCGACTGCTCCTTGTTTCTGTCGAGCTAAGCTGCTTCGACACAAGGAATTACAACTCAACACACCACCTAATTCATTGTGTCTAAGCTGTCTACATTCATCATTGCTCTTAGTCTTTTGAAAACTTCGACTTGCACTCCCTTCGTCATGATATCTGCAATCTGATTCTCAGTTCTGCAGTGTTCCAAATTCATCCTCCCTTCTGCTACCTGCTCTCAAAGATAATGGAATCTCATTTCGATGTGCTTGCTTCGACCGTGAGCTATTGGATTCTTCGCCAAGTTGATAGCTGACATGTTGACGATCTTCATGGTAATTGCTCCATGACTCTTCCCTGTAATCTCTTCGACCAAGTTCACCATCCAGGTTGCTTGACATGCACAAAGAGAAGCAGCTATATATTCTGTTTCGCATGATGACAATGCCACTACTAGCTCCTTTCTCGAACTCCAACCAATTGGTGCACCACCTAACATAAACACATATCCAGCTGTGGATTTTCTATCCTCAACATCACTACACCATCTGGAGTCGGTGTATCCCACTAACTTGCATTCTTTCCCTTCATCAGCTGCAGGAAACAAAATTCCGTAGTTGAGAGTCCCTTTCAGATACCTCAGTATCCTCTTCGTCACTGTTAGGTGTGATACCTTTTGCTTCTGCATGAATCTACTTACCATACCCACACTGTATGCTAAGTCAGGCCTTGTGTGACAAAGATATCTAAGTGACCCAATAAGTCTTCTGTATTGGGTTGGGTCGACATCATCTTCATCTGAATCCTTCGACAGTTGCAGTCTGGTCTCAGCTGGAGTCGAAGTTGGGTTGCAATCTTGCATCTCAAATCTCTTGAGTATTTCTCCTGCATATCTTCTTTGGTGCATCATCAAACCTCTACTAGTCTAGTAGAATTCGATGCGAAGGAAATATGAGAGATTTCCTAAGTCTGACATTTTAAACTCCTCACTTAGGTCATGTTTGAAATCTTCGTTCTCCTTCTTGCAACTCCATGTTATCAACAAATCATCGACATAGAGGCATAGTATAAGCAATTCATTATTGCTTCTCCTTACATACACTCCATGCTCAATGGTACACTTCACAAATTCCTTCTCCCTTAAGAAGCTGTCGATTTTCTTATTCCAAGCTCTTGGAGCTTGCTTAAGTCCATACAGGGCTTTATGCAGCCTGTACACCTTTCCTTCTTCGCCTCGTTTTACATACCCAGCTGGTTGTGCGACATAGATTTCTTCATCTAAGGGGCCATTGGAATGCACACTTCACGTCCATCTGACATGTGTGCCAATTGTTCATATTTGCTAGACCAATAACCAACATGATTGTTTCGATCCTAGAAACAGGTGCGAACACTTCATCAAAGTCAATTCCTTCCTTCTGTAGAAATCCTTTCGCCACAAGTCTCGCCTTGTGTCAAGTTACTTCTCCTCTAGGATTCACCTTCACCTTGTAAACCCACTTCACATCAATTGCCTTCTTGTCTTGAGGCAATTCAACAAGTGACCAGGTGTTGTTGACTTCGATGGACTCTAACTCCTCATTCATTGCTTTCACCCACTTCAAATATTTCAATGCCTCAGCTACATTGACTGGTTAGACATCTGCGTAGAAACCATAATGTACCAAATCACACTCTTCATCAACCACATCATCTGATGTAATTACACATTCTTGCAACCTTGTAGGTATGTGTCTTGTTTGTCGAGGCCTGCTTGGACCTGCTTCATCTATGACTGGTTCCTGTCGAACTTCTCTTTCGACTTCAGTGGCTGGTTCTTCACAAGAGATTATCACTGAATCCTTCTTGGCATTCTCAGTCCAATCCCATTCTTTAAGCTCATCTATGATCACGTCCCTGCTGATCACTACCTGCTTATTCACTGGGTCGAACAGCTTGTAACCTCCAGTCGAATGATATCTGATCAAGATCATCTGATTCGACTTGTCATCAAGTTTCCTTATCAACTGATCTGGCACATGTCTATGTGCTATAGATCCAAACACCTTCAAGTGATTGAGGCTAGGCTTGACACCAGACTAACATTCTTCTGGTGTGATTTCTTCAAGCTTCTTCGTCGGACATCTGTTCAAAATATATGTTGCTGTCGAAACCGCTTCTCCCCATAATTCTTTGGGTAAATACTTTCCATTCACCATACTTCTCACCATGTTCATGATGGTTCTATTCTTTCATTCTGCAACTCCATTTTGCTGTGGAGTGTAGGGTGGCACCACCTCATGCACAATCCCTTCTTTTTCACATAATGCATCGAACTCTTTCGAAACATACTCTCCACCACCATCAGTCCTCAGAATTTTCAACTTTCGACCGCTCTGTCTTTCGACCATAGATTTGAATCTGGAAAATACCTCGATCACATCACTTTTCTTCTTGATGAGGTAAGTCCATAACTTTCGACTATAATCATCTATGAACGTGACAAAGTATCTGTTGCCACCAATCTAATCCACCTGGATTGGACCTCATACATCAGAGTATATGACTTCCAGAATTGCCTTCGACTTCCTTCCTGCATCCTTGCTGAAGATATTCTTGTGTTATTTCGACTGAACACACTCTTCACAGACTTCACTTGGAATGTCGATTTCTGGTAATCCTGAAACCATATTTCTTCTCTTTAGCTCTCTGATGTCATTAAAGTTGAGATGGCCTAGTCGAAAATGCCATAACCACTCATCTCTGCTGGCTGCAGTTGCTAGGCATTTATGCTCCATCACCTTGAGTTCAATCTTGAAGGTCATATTCTGAGACATTGGAGCCTTCAAGATCAATCTACCACCTGCATCGAGGACTCTCATCATCTTGTCTTCGACAACTACCTTGTAGTTCTTTTTGACAAGCTGCCCTATACTGAGCAAATTACTCTTCATGCCTGGTATGTACAACACATTGGAAATTGTTGACCTCTTGCCATCTTTCCTCATAATCAGAACATCACAAATACCTTCAGCTGCTAGAGTGTTGTCATTTGCAAACTTCACCATGTTCTTCGACGAGGGATTCATGTTGATAAACTAATTTTTCCTTCCAGTCATGTGTGATGAACATCTTGAGTCCAAGTACCACTGATCTTGGAATCTTTCTTCATCTCTTGTTGTGACCATCAACAACGTCTCTTCTTCTTCATGTTTCGTCATCTTTCCACCAGTTTCTTGATTTTTCCTCTTTTCTGGACAGTCACTAACATAGTGGCTATACTTCTGACAATTGAAACATTGAATGTGACTTTTTTTCGGCTTTCGACCGCCAACTCTTCCTCTACTTGCAGCACCACCTCTTTGGTTGCCTTAGTTCCAGGGTTTTCTCTGATTGTTGTAGCCTCCTCTACCTTTGTTGCCATTCACGTTTCTTTTGCCTTTCCTTTCCTTTTCTGACTGCGCCTACAAAGCCATATCACTCTTCGACTTTCCTGCAGCTCTTTCAGCCATCCTTTGTTCATGAGACTCAAGCATCCCTTGAAGCTCTTCCTTCATCAATACTGATAAGTCTTTCGACTCTTCTATGGCTACTACCACGTGGTCGAACTTTAGAGCCAATGGCCTCAAGATCTTTGCAATAGCTGATCTTGATGTCAACACCTCTCCACATACCTTGATTTGATTCACCAGCTTTGTAACTCTAGTGAAGAAATCTGTTATACTTTCGTTGTCTTCCATCTGAAGCAACTCATAGGTTTTCTTGTGAGTTTGTAACGTCACCTCTTTCACCTTCTATGCTCCTCCAAACGACTTTTCAAGAATCTCCCACACTTCCTTCGCTGACTCTACATCGCTAACTTTTTCAAAGTTATCTGGATCAATACACTGATGGATTATAAAGAGAGCTTTATAATCTTTCTTCTTCAACTCTTTGTGTGCAGCCTTTTCTTGACCCGTCGCATTCTCTGCAAGCGGCGTTACTCCTTCCTTCACAAGATCCTAAAGATTTTGATAATAGAAAACCACCTTGACCTGCTTGCACCAATTCTCATAATTGTCTTTCTTGAGAATCGGAAGACTCGCCGGAAAGTGTCCGTTCGGATAGTTCATCGCCATCACGATTTTCCTTCCTTGAATTGCAACCGGAGCTCTAGATACCAGATGTTGGAATTAACTCAAAACCTATGGGAATTCCTCTTCAATCTTGATCTCAAGATTGTCAACAAACCCACAAACACGCAATGGCAATGAAAAGATTGAGAAAGAACAGCAAGAAAAGAAACGAAAGAAGAAATATTTGGAGGAGAAAATGAACAATTATGCAGAGAACTCTCTGCCCACAAACTGTGGAAATTCTGCTATTTCACTTGCTACTACAACTGTGAATACAAGCTTTTTCAATTTAAGCTCCTTACAAAAATAAGGGTTTCTCCCTATTTATAGATTTAGGTTAGCTGGCACCCCAAGCCAAGACCCAAAACTATAAAAGCCCAAAATAGTTAACATTACTAAAACAGGCCTAAGTCGAAATTCTATGTGAAGGAACCTCCTTCGATACTTTGACACACTATTACAACTCGACTGCTCCTTGTTTCTGTCAAGCTAAGCTGCTTCGACACAAGGAATTACAACTCAACAATGAGAGATACTTATATTACGCTACCATTCTCTCGTGTTAAATTATCCATTTTTCTCCATTGTTATGCAAAATATATCACATTCTTCTTCCTTGATAGATACTCATAATACACTATACATCACTTTTGTGTTAAAATACACACTTATTTCCCCTATAATATAAAATATGTTACATTTTTTTAGTCTAGCAGTCTAATTGCCAGAATTTTACCTACTTTTTAAAGGTGAATAAATAGGATGTCGCGATATTGAGCTCGCACTAATGCAATCACATACCTCTTAAATGTGAATAACTTATACATTCACATCCATTCTTCGATATAACATATTAAAAAAATTGCACTCTCCTCGCTTAAAAGATAAATAAGTTAAATTATCCACTCTTTTTGGATTAATTAATATATATTTCTATCCTTTTAGAAGCTACTCTTCAATATTTCGATAAGTATTTTAGTCTAATTTAATATATTCAAATTTTTATAAAAAAAATCCTTCTAAAACTACTCAAGTCATGGCCAACGCGATTTTTTCAAGTGTGATGTTTTTTTAATATGTGAATTAAAACAGAGTACAAAGATACTATAATCCAAATATACAAGTGAAAATGATCTCAAATTAGAAAAAATAATTAAGGAGACAAACAACAATAACATTGACATTCCAATGGAAGAACTTATATCCATGAGATGAATTAATCAATCCAAGAGAAAATTTAAAATTTTTTATAAGCAAAATGGATTAAAGAAGACCATTTCTTAATACACCACCCTAGTTTCTTATACACCACGTGAAATTATTTTTTCGCCCCCCAGTTTCGGATGTGCACATCCGGACGCACTGTTTTTTTAAAAAACGTTGCCTTTTTCCGGATGTGCAAATCCGGAATGACAATTTACGCGTATTTCGGATGTGCACATCAGAAAAAAAGGTATATTTATTTTAAAAAATAATAATAATATGTAATTTAACAGAGTAACGATCATCCAACAATCGTGACAAACATGACCTCTGTAAGCATAAGTTATATATCCAAAAAAGGCACTGTGAATATCCGAACTCCCAAATCTATCCTCGAAGATTGTAGGACAAATCAAGATCAACAGTAAAACATTACTTCTTTGACGTTATCCAAGATAAATGACACCAAAGTCGACACAAAGTTGGTGGTACTCCTATTACCACTTGCAGAACCAATGGACTGACTTTGGGTCACAAGATACAGAGGAATTGTTTCTTCTCAGGTTCATTGCGAGGAGATAATTCAAGATCTCTTTAAAATAACAGTGGATCCTTAGAAGGAAAATTGACCCGCTGGAATGATAAGATAATTTTGTTAGATTTGTGTATTCCTCATGATAGGATAATTCAGGGAGTGACGTGTGGCTTTCTATAAATCAACTGGGTTTAAGCCTAAAAGGATTATATTTTACAGGTTCGCGTTGGTTTTTTCTAAATGATACATACTGATGTCTATTGATGTATATGTATATATTATAACTTGTATATTAATGATATAGTTCCTCCTGCTTATTATGCACACATGCTAGCTTTCCGCCCTCGATACTACATAAGTGAAGTCGAAAATTCTGATTCTGGTTCTGCAAGTGGTAATAGGAGTACCACCAACTTTGTGTCGACTCTGCTGCCATTTATCTTGGATAACGTAAAAGAAGTAATGTTTTACTGTTGATCTTGATTTGTCCTAGAATCTTTATATAATCATTTTAGGCTTAAACCTAGTTGATTTATAGAAAGCCACACGCCACTCCCTGAAAACCAAAATGGTAAATAATAATGAGTTATTTATGCATTCAAACACTTTTCTTGTATCGTGTAAGTTAGTAAGTAGTCGCATTCTTAACCTTTCACCTTTCACTCTGTAATGCATGTTTACTTCATTTACATTGACTGAAGATCTTCATCACGCTATCAAGAATCTCTCCGCTGAACTTTATGCTAAAGATGTTCATTTTCGCATGGAGCTTATTCAAGTACATTTACCCTAGAGTTTGTTATAACTTCTGATGACATTACTGCTACTGGTGCACCAACCACATTACTTATTTTCAATAACGAAAATGGTTTATCTCCGAAAAATATTGAGTCCATCTGTAGTGTTGGAGGATCAACAAAGAAAGATAACAGGAGCAGTGGTTACACTGAAGAGAAAGGTACATTCTCAAATTTGATATGTTTTTAATCTCATTCTCATTAGAATGTATATTAACTTGCGATACGAAGAACAAAGTTTTCTATTGCAGAGATACGAAGAACAAAGTTTTCTATTGGAGAGATACGAAGAACAAAGTTTTCTGTTGAAGAGATACGAAGAACAAAGTTTTCTAGAGTTGTATTTACAGTTGACAAATCTCAAGGTATTATTTTTCCAGTATTGAAAAAGTTTGAGACTGGAGACTGCTCTTGGTTAAGTGCGGGTGCGGATGATGTCACTTTAGAACTTAAAGCACCTCTACTTGAAAGTGTTTACATAAGACAAAATTCTAAGTCACTGACTCGCGAGCGACGTCTCTGCAAATGTTGAGCCTGTTTCTCTAATTTTTATCTTATTTAGACTTTGTTTTATTACAAATCATTAGGGAATATTGGAATTCAACCATGAGCTTCTTAACTCTGCTGCTGTGCCAGATTGTTTGACATCCACTCTCCAAGTTGTGAAATTTGGAAATGTCAGTGGAGACGAGCATGAGCTTATATTAGCTAAATATTTAATGGAAAATGGTACAGTGCTTGAGAGGATGAGTTTCTCCTTTACTAATTTAACAAACAACAAATACAGTAGCCTTCGAACTAATCTCTTATCGCTCCCCTCATTCGAATGTATATTAACTTGCGATGATATATTAACGTATGCGACCAACCGACAAAACCGGTTTTAAAAAAAAATAAAGTTATGTTATTTTCTGGATCTGCCGTTTCAGAATTAAAAAAAATAAAGCTATTCTATGTTTCCGGATTTGAACATCCGGAAAATATCAGCATTTTTAAAAAAAATGGTGCATCCGGATGTGCACATCCAGAATCAGGGGGCAAAAACGAAATTTCACGTGGTGTATAAGAAACTAGGGTGGTGTATTAAGAAATGGTCTTAAAGAAACGGCACAAAAGGTGCAAAACTCGATTACAACCAACAAAAACACGGAACAAACTGATAGAAAAAATGGAAAGCCAAAACAAACAAGGAAAAATAAAACCAACCCCACTAACCCCAATCTCCCAAAGATGGATTCACACACCACTCCGTCCAAGAAAGCGAACAAACTAAGGCTTTATTGACCACGAGCGAATCCCACGCAAACCCTTGATCATCCCCAAACCATCAAACTTGACCAACGAACCTCCGTCGAAAACAATGGAATTCCTACAAAACCAAATCGTCTAACAAATAACAAGGCCAAACAACCACCCAAGTTCCGCCTTAAACTTCGATTTAATCGCCGCCTTAAGCATCTGGATCCGATTAATAGGACTCATCGAATAAGATGCACAACTTAAATACAAAATAATGAGATTCTTGATGTTGATAAACTTTGAATCTATGATAAACATATTTTCCATATTGCATCTAATAAATTTAATATGCAAATGAAAATTTACATTACTCATACACTCTTTGAATCTCTTGATTTATTGTTAGTTACTTCATCAAGTTTCTAAAGACATACAAGCTATAATATTCTTCTAAAATTGCATTTCAAGTATATCTATCATTATAAGTCTCCTTAATGTTGGTATATATTTCTAAATTACTAGGGCAGTTTTGAGAAGAATATCTCTTTCTCTTGAGTTAAGAGTGTGTTGTTTCTATAGTACTAAAAATTAATTTTGAAAATTATTAACTTTTTCTTAAAAGTTAGATGAAGCTAAAATGTTTTTTTAAGTAACTACCTAAAATAGTTTATGTTTTGATTTGCTAATGTAAAAGTGAGTTGAAAATTAAATTCGAGTGTAAAATATCATGCCTGGTCTTCAAAAATTACTTTTATTTCTTCAAAAATGCAAATTATATGCACGTTTAATGGAAATAATATCTTACCAATTTATTTTTCAATAATAGAAGTGATATATAGTCTAATGATATTTGGTAAAGACATTGATTTAAAAAAAAATGTTCATTCTATAGAATGGACTCGAAGTAAATTGACTACATGCTTTTATTTTACATACTATATTGTTTTTTTTTTCTTTCTTTCGGCTCAATTTGCACTAACCTCATCTACTTGTCTATATTATGAGAAATATTAATCCTATCCTTTTGAGGTGAAAAAATATCATATAAAAATATGAAATTATCCTTTAGAATCCAAAAATGTATCCCTGACGTTTCCTTCGCATCACTGAATGACATATCATACGAGTGTCACCCCATTTTAAAACAAAATTTTATTCCGGATATCATACCCTAAATTTTGACCACAATATTTCACATCATTGTGAAAATCATCACCACAATATGGATGTATCTTCATACCTCATTGATCCTCTTAAAGATTGTTGAGCATTCACCTCAATCAAGAATTAAGGTTTTGAGCCCTCTCAGAGCATCCAGGCAAAAGATCAATCAAGAATTGACACGATCTTCAACTTGTCCAACCTCTTAAACATCCATGAAGGATCAAGAGGTATCTCACATCAAGAATCAAGCATAAGAATGCAACATTTCAGGCTGATCAAGCCTCAATATCACCAGTGTCACCAAATTAGGGTTTTGGTCGACCAAGGCCTCCAGAGGGAATTTTTCATCTGGGCATGAGCCAATCCTTCAAAAAATGATTCAAGAAGCTCAAAGGGACCTCATGGATCCATTCATAAGTTCAAAATAGCCTCAGGGGATGCATTAATAAAAAATCAGGAATTAGGGTTTCTTGACCTAATTCACCCCTAAGTTGAAATTTGAAGCAAGACATGAGCCAAGACCTCAAGAAATGCTTTGAAGACCTCCAATATCTTATATTGATCCTCTCACAAGTTTAAATTGACACAAAGAACTTCATTCATGAGCAATGTAGAGATGCAAATTCATCTGGACCACCAATTAGGGTTTATGATAAAAAGTCAACTATGCCTTTGACTTTTGACCAAGACATGATCTCAAACCTTGGGACATGATTCAATGCACTCTAAAACACCTATGGAATCCACCCATTAGGTTCAATTTAGCCCAAGGACTTTATTTCATCAAGGATCACAAAATTTGAAATTCATCTGATAAAAAGTCAACTATGCCCAAAACCAAGTTTGACTTTTGAGATTTTTTGACAAACAAGACTTCTTCAAGTAAAAAACAATGTAAACTCATGGTTTGGATCATCATCCATCAAGAAAAATCAAGAAAAGTGAGGTTACTTGCAAAAGGGGCAACCTTAAGAAACTTAAAATTTCACTAAGTTATGGAAAAACGTGATTTTTACCCAACTTTACAAGACCATAACTTGTGATCCAAGCAACCTTTTTCTTCCATCCAAAGCTCAAATGAAAGCTCTCATTACATACTACAAGATTGTCAACTACACCATATTCCAAATCTTCATGGATTATGAGTTATGGATTGATCAAAATCACAAAAATTAAGAAATGAACATTTTTTAAACACTTAAAATAATTTGAGACAGAATATGTCTCATGTTTTGTCCAACTTTGGAGGCATTTTCCATCATGATCCAAGATGAATCAAGACCAAAGTTAAACATCAAAGTTGAAGTATGATATATGGGCTTTCCAAAAAGTACAAGAACTCATTCTAATTCAACTTGAGCAAGAAGTTACAAGCCTTGCCACATGACATAAAATTCTGGTTTTTCAAGACAACATGGTTGCATGACTTGTGCCACACGATTTTCTCATTCAAATTTTGTCACTTTTCCAACTTTGTCGTCTTCCAAAAGCACAAAACTCCTGACATGAACCTTGAATTTCAATTTTGGAAAGGTTACATTAATGCAATGCATTGAGGTGTCATGGACCAAGCCATATCAATCCAAACCAGTCAAGATTCAGTCCAAAGCTCTGAGTGTTCAAACCTGCAGAAATTGAATTGAGTCAAGCTAGAGGAGACTTGGAACTTTGAAACATCCAAGTCAATGGCTACATAGCTATACATAGTGATCAGCCTCCATTCACTATTCCTTGCAAAACAAACGTCCTCTACTATAAATAGAGGTCATTTGTGACTGATTAACACACACCAAAACATCTCCATTTATGTCTTCCTCCAATTCACTCTTCAAAACCAGAAAATGCTTCTTTAGCAAGTAACCTGCAAATTTTTCAATAGAGAGCCATTCCACCACAACCAATGATCCTAACACCACACATATATCATATAGAAGCTATCCAAACACTTCTCCATCATCTGTAGCACCAGGATCAACAACCTCAAAATCCAACTTGGACCAAATTGCAGTTGGGGTGCCATAACAAGATCCAAGTGTTTTCAATCCATTTCAAGCTTCTCAACACACTACAGAAGGTCCATCGAAGCTGTTCAAATCATCACACAACTTCTGTAACACCTCTACATCAAAATTCGAATTCCTCTTGCACAAGTAAGCCTGAAGCTCTCAAACTCTATACTCCAAGCATCATAAATTTATTTTCAAGTTATCAACATGTTTCTGGTAGTTCATAGAGTGATAACCCTCAATCAATTGCATGTTATCTTTCGTGTGTAAGATTTCACTATGGTTTTTGCAAAAACTAGGGTTTTTGTGTTCATACGAAATATCTCACTCCACACTTAAAATAAATGAAATTAAATGGTACCATCGTGTTCCTTGTTCAAAATCGAGCAGGTTTGATGTTTATTTCGTTTGATTTTATTGCGTATTGAGTGAGATTGAGAGGGTTTTGTAAATCTGGAAAAAAACAGAGTGGCACGAGCAAGAACAAGTGTTCTTGGTGCCTTTTTTCAAAATTTGAATTTTTAAATATTTTGATATTTTTCAATTAATTTCAAAAATTCATATCTCTCTCATTTTTAACCTTTTTCAAATGATTTTTTAAACATAAATCATTTATACATTTTAATATTTAATTCCACAAAAAAATAAAAAAAATATTTTATATTTGATATATTTTTGAATTTTTCAAAGAATTTCTTTTTAATTGTTTTAAACATTTTTTAAATAAATTCCTTCTCTTGATTTTTCAAAATCAATCGAGTTCAAATCATATTGTGAATTAAAACATATATTTTCAAACATTTTTCAAAGTTCACAACATGTTTTTGAATATATTTGATATTTTATATCATTTTTTTTTAATTTTTCTTTGAAAAAATGTATTTTTAATTAAAATTAAGGTTTTCCCTTGATCTTAAATTTTCAAACTTCATTTAAAACAAAACTTGGGCCTCTAATAGAGTGTAAGACCCAACCCCTTTTGTAAATAAATAATTCATGGGCTTCTGTCATAGTATAAGTCCCGGTGCGATTTTCAAAATAACGGCGCGTTCATTATTTTTCATCTGGGCCTCTCCTTGAGTATAAGCCCCCCTTTTCTTCTTTTAAAACACATTTTTGGCCTCTAATAGAGTGTAATACCCAAACCCCTTTGTACATAAATAAATTTTGGGCCTCTGCTATAGTATAAGTCCCACAACGTCTTTTGGTATCGCAGTGCGATCACTGTTTTCAAATAAGTCATTTGGGCCTCTCCTTGAGTATAAGCCCCAATATTTTGTACATAAACTTTATTTTAAACAATAAACAACTTCCATGGGCCTCTCCTTGAGTTGTAAGCCCCATACCTCTATTTTCAAAATCATCTGTCTGTTTTTTAAACTGGTACTAAGAGGAGCATTATTCTCGGTGAAACTGCTCTTTGAGTTATAAGCCCTAGACATTCTTTTCAATTTATTCAAAACAACAACTTTCTTTTTAATTCAAATTCAAATTCAAAGTTTTCTCAAAACTTTCTTCAATTTCTCAAAACCCTAATCATACAGTTAAAATCATACAACCAATCACAATACACTTGGGCCTCTTCTCAGAGTGTAAGACCCAACATCTTTTCAATTCAATGTATATTTGTTTATATACTTATGAATTCACTTATTTGTATATACTTGTGCATATATGTCTAGAGTTTCCCCAGTAGTTAGGTCTATACTTAGGTCAAACCAAAGGTTACTTCTAACTTAGTCAAAACTAGTTCCCTCATAGGAAACTTCCCCTAATACAGTCTGCCTCCTCTTAGGCTTTATTCAATATGGAACAGAGAAAAGCATTATTCCCGGTGAGACTTTCCTCAAATACTGTAAAAACTTAGAAACATACACAAGAAATTCATTTCCCCAGAGAGGATTAATTCCTGGTGAAACCTCTTTTGAATTTATTCAAACATTAGAACTGTTCAACAAAGAAATGACTTATTCCCGATGAAGCCTCTTTTGAAATTTTCTTAGGCTTGGACCCACAGGTTTCTTAGAAGCATCCCCAGCCTCCTTTTGGGCTTAGTACAAGGACTACCAGGCTTCTTAAAAGTTCCCCTAGCCTCCTCTTGGGCTTAGTACAAGGACCCCAAAGGCTTCCTAAAAGCATAGGATAGAATTTAGTCATCTCTACTAGTTCAGTCCCCAGGAAAGTCAAAACCCTAGAACATCTAGTCAGTCAAGGGTTGATCTTCATCTCTTGAACCCACAACCTCCTCTTGGGCATCATACAAAGACCTCTCTTTCCAACCAGAGTCTACCTCTCCTTAAGAGACTTGGACAGTCTCAGCCTCCTCTTGAGCTTCAATCAAGTAGACTTTGAAAGTATCACCCTCATAGCCTCCTCTTGGGCTTAGTACAAGGACCCTCAGACTTCCTAAAAGCATAGGGTAGACCCTGATCATCTTTACCAATACATCAATTCCCAAAAGAGTTAAAACCTCTAAGGTTTTCAAACTCACCCTTAAACCCTCTGACCCCTAACAAAGCTTAACTTTCACCTTAAACATCACAGACAGGGTCAAGTTACCATCAATAAATCCTCAGAAGGATCAAAGCCTCATGGCATTTGATAATTTAACTCTTCCCTGATTCCTCAGCAAGAGTTAGCTTCCCTTTGAATTCCCCAATACAATTCAGACCTTCTCTTGGATTTCAATAATCCTTAGCAGAAGTCAACCTCCTCTTAGGCTTAACATAATGATTTAACTAGCCAACCTCAATCTTGGGCTTTGTACAAGACAAATATCATACTCCCTAGTTGAGTTAGTCTTCTTTAAAGCCATACTCAAACTTTTCAGCTTCATCATCTTGGGCTTCAAACAAGATACTCAAATAAAGCCCTCCCCAGTGGAGTCAGTTTCCTTTAGCTTCAACCTTGGGCTTTGAACAAGGCATAAAAAAACAGCATCCCCACAGATGAGATCATAAGTCCTCTCTGTAGGAAGATACCTCTTCTATGCATCACATATCAAAACAAACAATCAAAACCTTTTTCCAGATAATTGATGTAAGTGGCACACTTGTTGATTCAACATCCAAGCTGGAGTCCTTCCCTTATCCTGGCTAAAACTTCTGTTTCATCTACCTGCTGTAAGTGGCAAGCCTCTGGATTCTACACATCCAAGCTAATGTCCCTCTCTTAGCATGAAAGATTCATAAAGGAAAAAGTGTCATTGCTCTACACTGAGTTAAAGCTTCTTCCTTCATGACACTCTCTTATAAAGGAAATTATGGCATTGCTGGATACCATATCCTAGTTAAAAGTAATTTCCCTTATAACCAATTACTCAAATTTGTGATAAATAGGTGAGAAATTTCCCTTTAGAGATGACAAATTCTCTCTCTCATTCACCCTTTTAGCTTCAATGTTGGGCTTTAAACAAGACACAAATACTCTGATAGCTTCAATCTTAGGCTTAGAACAAGACACCATACTTTACTCCCATAGAAATATGAGGAACTACGATTGCTCTGATTTCCCAAATCTCTTTACGGGAATACGTAGGCATAAGATTGCGAAATCTTAATATAACACCCATATATAACAACATACATCAAAGCATATACATTATACATGAATCCAAGTTTTGGTACTGAAATACCATAAGTTCCTAGTTAACACATTGTATACATTGCATGCCCTAAATACAAAATACTAAATCTTTGGCATAATATATATACAAGATGTTCCAATGCACTAAGAACTAGATCAAAACAATGATCTCAAAATAAATCTCCACAACGGAAGCCATACCATCCCAAAAAGCCAAGATATGTAAGGAAAATCAAATGACTTTATCCTTACCCTTCGCGGAACCTGAAGCACCTGTAATATAATCAACAACATGGGGTGAGATATTAAATCTCAGTGAGTTCCCTATCTTATAGATTCTCTCAGCTTTACAAGGTTCTATCACCCTAGCTCAAGTCAAAAGGGAAGGGAAGTGACCTTGAGTTCATAATCTCACACTATATGGAAACATGTTATGAGTCCGTTAACTCAAAATTATCACTATTGATAACCTCGTCAAGACATCCCCTTTCTCCCGTCCTCTTCTACGTCTAGAAGTCGGAACGAGTCATGGACCCTCGTAGACTACTCGGCATACGAGATGGATTCAGAACTAAGGGACACATTATCACCTTAATTTGTCACTTCACACGGCCATAAACCGTCACAAGTCTCTTTACCATATATGTTCCATTCATACTATAACATTGGGAATCAAACCTACCAAGTAATCATGCATTCGTTCCAGAGGAGCTCGTTACTCATGGATGACACATAATAGGATAATGGTTACGATTTCGTGATTTCACATACAACCATAATTGTTTTCAATAATTCTAGGCCACATTTGCCTTTAGGCCTCATTTGCCTTTTCCCAATTCTTATTTAGTTTACACATGTTCCATACTAGTGTCTTATTCTTTCTATACCATTCGGTATTAGACACACGCCTCGGCCTCATATGCGCGAGCATCGTCATTAGACTATTTATCAATTTCCTAGCCCATTACTAGGTTCTAATATAGGTTCATAGTAAGGTTTCCTCACTCTTCCTATTTCATATTTTAACGTGCATACTCTCTCAATCATGCTTAACAACAATAGATTAGACAAAGCATACTCCCATTTGTATAATAGAATTATATATAATAATTCAATCATAAGTTATGCAACTCTTGGGTTTTCCTTAGATTATTTAATCGGGTAACAAAACCGATATTTTTCATTTTCATTGTGTAGAATATTTCCACAACTTTCCATCGATACCAAGAATGCTTCGATCGGAATCACAGTTCAAAAGTTATAAATTTTCAAAAACAATATTTTTCATCAACTTACAGTGGTAATAGGTTACCCAAAATGAGTAACCGGTTACTCAACTGTACTGTTCAAAACAGAAGCTAAATGAGAGTTAGAGGCACATTTCGTAATCAGTTACCCTAATTGGCTAATCGGTTACTCACTTCAAATTTTGCGCAGATTATCATTTTTCTCACAGGATCATCGGTTACTCTAATAGGGTAATCGATTACTCTATTACAGAACAGAAAAATACTGGTTTTTCATGTTCCAAAATCATCCAAATTCACTCAAAACTCATAGGAACAATTATCCACTTATCATACAACATAAGCACACCTGTATTGGTCATATTATGCAATCTATTTCATGTTTTAACCATAGAAACAACATTAATCCAAATCCACCATTTTCATTCAAAGTTCTAACCTAAGTTTCTACACTTAGAGTGTGTTTGGATGAGGAATTTAAGAATTTTTAGGGAATTTAAAATTCTAAGTAATTCAAATGATTCAATTGAAATTCATTCATTTTTAAATTCTTTTGTTTTGATGAAGTATTAAAATGATTCAATGTAAAAAAATTGGGATCATTTTCATAATTTTTAAAGCTTTTGGATCAAATTTAAAATATGAAAAATAGGGACCTATTTGTAATTTTTGAAAATTTTGAAGGACCAATTTGTAAAATTTGAAAATTATTAGGGACAAATTTGCAATTTTTTTGAAAAATTTGAGGGTGAATTTGAAATTTTCATAAAATATGAGGACCATCTTGCAAAATTTGAAAAATTAATAATAAAAAATTTAACATTCATATTATATAGAGTTAAGAAGTAATTTGAAATTCTTTACTTTTTGGTGTCATTTAAATTCCTTAAATTTAACATGAATAAAATACTCCATAAATTTACATCATTTTAAAAATTCTCCATATTTTTTATCCAAACAATTGATTTTAATCAAGTCATTTTAAATTCCCTCAAAAAATTACTTTCCCTCATTAATATCCTTCATCCAAACACACTCTTAGGGTTCTAACTAGAACTCACCAACAACAAGATGAAGGAGGTGAAGAAGATGTTGGGTTGATTTGATGAAGAAGAGATGATGATCCAAGTTGTTCTTCAACTTCTAGGTTTTTCTCTTTATCTCTCATCTTGCTCCTCCTTCTCTCTACTCTTACTATCTTTACAAAAGTGAGGGAAAGGAAATGATATGTAGAGATATCATAAAGTTAGTAACACTAACTCAAAAGTCCAAACATCTCTAAAACACCAATTGATAAAACCTTAGAGTCAGATAATATTAATTTGATTTGCTCTGAGCTCATCGGATGCTCAAAATATCTCTACAGATAATTTCTCAGAGTACACCGGAACCCAGTTGATCAAAACTAATATTATCCAGAGAGAATACTAATACGGAGTATTACATCCTCCCCTCCTTAAATAGAAATTCATCCTCGAATTTAAATATTACCTGAAAAGATGAGGGTAAGCATCTCGCATCACCCGGATGCGTCTCATCCCACTGAACTTTCACAAGAGGGATCTCTTTATTCCTTAGTACCTTAGTTTCTCTTCCAGTGATACGACTTGGTTTAGGTTCAAACGTTAAATCTGCTTCTATCTCAATTGTATCTGGTAGAATTCGCTGAAGAGGATCTGGAATAAACTTCCTGAGTTGAGATACATGAAAAACATCATGCATTTCTGACAGAGAAGGCGGTAAGGCTAATCTGTAAGCTACTTCGCCAATCCTTTCTAGAACTTAATACGGTCCCACATATCTCGGACTTAACTTCCGCGACTTAAACGGTCCTTTCAATCTCAATCTCAGAGTAACCTTCAAAAACACATGGTCACCTTCACCAAACTCTAAAGGTCTCCTACGGTTATCCGCATAACTCTTCTGACGGTCTTGTGCTTGTTTGACTTTGTCACGGATCATTCTAATCTTTTCTGTGGTCTCTTGAATAATCTCGGGTCCCAAAATTCTATCTTTGCCAACTTCCACCCCAACACAAAGGCGTCGTACATTTCCTCCCATATAATGCCTCATAAGGAGCCATACCAATACTTGCATGATAACTATTGTTGTATGAAAACTCAATCAACGGAAAAAGTTCTATCCAATTTCCCCCACTTCCAAGTACACAAGCCCTTAACATATCTTCCATTATTTGTATCGCCCGTTCCGTCTGACCATCCGTTTGAGGATGATTCGATGTACTCAAACACAATTTTGTTTCCATAGCTTGTTGAAAAGCTCTCCAAAATCTTGAAGTAAATTTTGGATCTCTATCCGAAACAATATTAGAGGGAATACCATGCAACCTCACAATTTCCGAGATGAACAACCTTGCAAGAAGACTTTCCTTGTAAGTAGTCTTTATGGCTAAGAAATGCGCAAATTTCGTCAACCGATCCACAATCACCTAAATAGAATCATAACCACCTTGTGCACGGGGTAATCCAACTGCAAAGTCCATAGAAATACTATCCCACTTCCACACCGGAATTTACAAAGGTTGTAATAAGCCACCCGGTCTTTGGTGTTTAATCTTTACTTGTTGGCATACCGCACACTCCGATACATACACAACAATATCTCTTTTCATACCGGACCACCAATAGTCCCTCTTTAAGTCTTGATACATTTTCTAAGAACCAGGATGTATAGTAAAAGCACTCTTATGTGCTTCCTCCAAAATTCTTCTTTTCAACACCACATCATCCGGAACACAAATCCTTTGGTTAAACAAAATGATTCCGTCGGTAGCCTGCACGAAACCCGGTTGAACTAACACTTCTTGCAACTTCTCATCCAACCTTTGCCCTTATTGAATTTCCTCTCTAAGAGTAGAATTAACATTCAAGTTTCCCATAATCACACCATTAGGAGTCCAAACAAATTGAAGATTAAGATCTCAAAACTTTTCCAATAAAGTATACTCTAACATCATCAACTCGGCATTATGCAACACTTTTCGGCTTAATGCATCAGCCACTTTATTCGCTTTACTCGGATGGTATTTTAGTTCTAAGTCATAATCCTTCAAATACTCCAACCATCTCCTTTAACGCATGTTCAACTCTTTCTGGTCAAATAGATATTTTAAACTCTTGTGGTCGCTGAACATCTCAAACCGTACCCCATCCAAATAATGGCGCCACACTTTCAATGTAAAAACAACCGCCGCCAATTCCAAATCATGAGTTGGATAATTCTTCTCATGAACCTTTAATTGTCGAGAAGCATAAGCCACCATGTGACTATCTTGCATCAAGACCCCTCCTAATCCCTTCTTTGATGCATCACAAAATACCTCATATAACTTGCTAGGATCAGGAATGATCAAAACAGGAGCAGTCGTCAATCTTTCCTTCAAACTCATAAAACTTTGTTCACAAGCTGAATCCCACTCATAAGGACAATCCTTTCGAGTAAGTTTAGTCATTGGTAAAGCCAATTGAGAAAAGCCTTTGATAAACCTTCTGTAATAACCTGCAAGTCCCAAGAAACTTCTAACTTCTGAAACATTCTTCGGTTTCTCCTAATTAATCATCGCTTCAACTTTTGATGGATCTACCGCCACACCTCCCTGAGATATGACATGACCAAGGAAACTAACCTCCGACATCCAAAACTCACACTTGCTCAACTTGGCAAAAAGTTGTCCTCTTGTAAGATCGATGAAACGATTCTTAAATGCTCTTCGTGCTCTTGAGAAGTACGAGAGTAAATAAGAATGTCATCAATGAAGATCACTACAAAGTGGTCCAAGTAAGCTTGAAATATCTGATTCATATAATCCATAAAAACTGCCGGAGCATTCGTCACACCGAAAGGCATTACTAAGAATTCATAATGGCCATAACGGGTTCTAAACGCGATCTTTGATACATCCGAACTCTTCACATGGATCTGATGATAACCCGATCGTAAATCAATCTTCGAGAACACGCAAGCTCCTTTCAATTGATCTAACAGGTCGTCTGTCCTGGGTAATGGGTATTTGTTCTTGATGGTGACTTTATTTAACTGTCAGTAATCAATACATAACCGCATTCCACCATCCTTCTTCTTTACTAACAACATTGGAGCTCCCCAGGGCGAAACACTGGGTTGAACAAAATGCTTAGCCATTAACTCATCCAATTGACCCTTTAATTCCATTAACTCAAGTGGTGCCATCCAATACGGAGAAACGGATATAGGAGCCGTTCTTGGTATCAGGTCAATAGAGAATTCCACTTCCCTTTTCGGAGGAAGAGAAGTGACATCCTCGGGGAAAACTTCAGAAAACTCATAGACTACAGGAATACTTAGAACTTGAAGCTCGCTACTCTCCTCCTTAGTGAGAACCAATAGAACAAATTTTTCCTTCTCAAACAAGAAATTTATCATTTCAACCGTACCTTCTAAAATAGTAGTTAACACATCTTTCGGAGTAGCTTCAACAGATGGGATGATGATTAGCTTTTCTTCACAACCAATAAACACCGAATTAGCAGAAAGCCAATCCATTCCCAAAACAACGTCTACTTTATTAAGTGGCAAACAAATAAGATCAATCTGAAAAACTCTTCCATCCACAGATAAAACACAATTTTCACACATTAAAGGTGTTTCAACCATCTCATCCATGGTCGGAATATCTTGCAACCCAAGTCGCCTCACATATTACATTGACACAAAAGAGTGTGTTACTCCACAATCAAATAATACAAAACAAGGATTTCCATTTACAAAACACGTACTAGCAATCAAAGAGTTATCGCCCTTCGCTTTCTTCGCATCCAAGGTATAAACTTGACCGGTACTCCTTTCTTGTGTTTGATTCCTACTCTGAGGATAATCTTTCGCCATATGACCCACTTTGTGACAAGATGACACTCCACTCCTTCGAAGCGACATCTACCAAAATACATCTTACCACAAGTACGACACACAGGAGGCGCACTTGATCTAGACTCCTGAACTTGTTTCCCTTTGAAGGCTTGCTGCCTAGGCCTAAACTGTTGGTTTGATCTCCCACGATCATTCTGATTCGACCTACACGAATCTCCTTCTGTCTGAACTTTCTTCAAACTATTCTCAGCCACATAACATTGCCTCAACAACTCAGTGTAAGTAGTGAACTCTCTTTGAGACACACTATGAGAAATCTCAGCTTTCAAACCAAAAAGAAATTGGTCAATCTTCCACCTTTCATCCGGAGCATACACGGCTGCCTAGAATAAGCAACCATGATCTCAAACTTCTCAGCATAAACAGCCACGGTCAAAGTACCTTGTCTCAACTGTTAGAAATCGAACTCTTTCTGGGTCCTCAAAGAACTAGGGAAATAATTCTCCATAAAAGTAACCTTAAATTGCTCCCAATCCTTAGGCACCTCTTGGATAGCCATTAAGGCTGAAGCACTCTCCCACCATCTCATAGCAGGACCTTTCAATGAGTGAGAAGCAAACACCACTTTGTTCTCCTCACTACACTGAACTATTATAAAGATTCACTCCATACCAACCACCAATTCATGGGCATTTACAGGATCTAATCCGCCATGAAATTCTGGAGGGTTCATGCAGATGAAATTCCTAAAACTCCTACCTACAGCATCTGGAACAACCACTGGAGGATGAAGACCCCCTTCATTTGTTGTACCATCTGCTGCATGAACTGGTTCTGCTACTGCTGCATCTGTTGCAAAAACTGGGGCCATGGGACATACTCATCGTCGCCTAGCGGATTCGTCCCAACAGGAGTAGTTCTGGGTCTACCACGATTGCTTTTGCGTCCGTCAGCCATGTTCCTAAAGGTCATACAGATATGATTAAGTTGATCAGGCTCAATGCCATAAATATAACACTTAAGACCAATGGCGACATAACGCATATGAACGGAAAGAAACACTTATATTATTTCATGGCTAGGTCGAGGATACGACCTGCTCTGATACCAACTATAACACTCATATATAACAACATACATCAAAGCATATACATTATACATGAATCCAAGTTTTGGTACTGAAATACCATAAGTTCCTAGTTAACACATTGTATACATTTCATGCCCTAAATACAAAATACTAAAATCTTTGGCATAATATATATACAAGATGTTCCAATACACTAAGACCTAGATCAAAACAATGATCTCAAAATAAATCTCCACAACGTAAGGAAAATCAAACGACTTTATCCTTACCCTTCACGGAACCTGAAGCACTTGTAATATAATCAACAACATGGGGTGAGATATTAAATCTCAGTGAGTTCCATATCTTATAGATTCTCTCGGCTTTACAAGGTTCTATCGCCCTTTCTCAAGTCAAAAGGGAAGGGAAGTGACCTTGAGTTCATAATCTCACACTATATGGAAACATGTTATGAGTCCGTTAACTCAAAATTATCACTATCGATAATCTCGTCAAGGCATCCCCTTTCTCCCGTCCTCTTCTACGTCTAGAAGTCGGAACGAGTCATGGTCCCTTGTAGATTACTTGGCATACGAGATGGATTCGGAACTAAGGGACACATTATCACCTTAATTCGTCACTTCACACGGCCATAAACCGTCACAAGTCTCTTTACCATATAGGTTCCTTTCGTACTATAACATTGGGAATCAAACTGTCATACCCCAAATTTGTCCTACCTGTGATTAGTTTTCATCTATACATCTATCTACTAACTAATATTCAAAATTCAAAAAATATGTTGTTCCTGCTCAAGGTTTAGCTTGGGCGAGTCGGGCTTCAGGCTAGTTTGTCAGGTCTGGTATATATGTAGTGTGAATTGAAGTACAATGGTCATTGATTTAATCTGTCAGTCGGAGAAAGGTTTGTTGCAAGATCAAGGCCAGGGTTTGTAGTAGTTCAGACGGTGTACGCTCCAATTAGGGTCGGTGTGTCAAGTTAAGATGGTTGTACACGAATCAAGTTATCAGGGTGTGTGTAAGGTAGATATCATCATCAATAAGAGTTTTGTGTCGTGCATTGAGGTTCAAGACATATTCATTAAGGGCATTTCATTCTCAAGATTGATTCTTCTTTTCGGTTTTATCAAGAATTGATTCAAGGCTTTAATTTCAAGTGTTGTGCAAATCCAGTTCCGTTACCCTTTTTCTGATTCATTTCCATATTCATTTAAAAAAAACTCATTTTATAATTCATCATTATCCATATATCCATTTTAAGTTCTTCTTCTAAATATCCATTTTAAAAAGTCCATTTTCTAGACCCATTTTATTTAGCCATTTCTATTAAATCCTTTCAATGTCATTTTTTTAATTACCTCTCATTATCCATATTGTTTTTCCATAACTCAAAAAAATCCTTCAAAATCCAAAAGCCAATAAAGCCCATTTACAAATTATAAACCCATGATACATTTTCATTCACAATAATTGTATAAAGAAAAGTTTTTTAAAAAAGAAAAAAGAGCTACACGACAGATACATGGCCCACTTCAAGATTTCACATGAATATCAGCTACATTAGCCAAGTTACTAAACACATCCAAGTCGTGAGGCATGCTACCACACCATCCCAAATTACAAAGCTCTGTGCACCTGCTATACTTGCACAACCACCACAATAGCTTACACACCAAGTCAAAACCTACAAAACTGCATCCTGCATACCGTACTTCTACTGCTACCATTGCTACACAAAATAGTACCTCTTCTGCAGCAAGCCATATACCACTCTTCACGCATCAAAAACACAGGAACAAAAAATTACACAAGTTGCTACAAGTGAAAACAAAACCGTACCAAATTCGCCAGACCACCAACACCACATACAAAAGCCTAAATCGTAATGAATCATAACCCAAACTCTGTAGCTTCAAAATACAACTTGCAAGCCTTTATACAAGCCACGCTGCCCCGCTCCAAAACCAACAACAACGACACTTCAACACCTCTGCGAACCGTACACCAAGCAGCAACCCATCTGCAAAACAAGACAAGGGAAACGTGACAAAAAATCCAGCAAATACAACAAGGTTCTATTTCACTAGAAAGGCAAAACACTCACCAAATCACTTTGATTCCTCTGCTCCATTCCAGATTCATCAATACCATCAGACTAAACGCTAATTCTACATTACATAAATGAGACTCATCCGTTCAGAAAGGGGGGGGGGATACAGATAACTTGTGACGGTTTTAAAAGGACCGATTCCTTTTCTTCTTCCCACACAGAGAACAACAACAAATAACACAATCTTCATTATTCATTCCTTTCCAGAACTCATCAATAAATAACAATAGCTCAAGAATCTTCCCTTTTGGAAATTCTATGATCCACGATCCAAGACTGCCATAACCGTAGCAACATCCGTTCGCATAACACCCAACCATCTGATCTCTTTCCCTCTGTCAAAACTTCCACACCAACACAAATTCTCTCCATTCACAACACCACAATAATCCCTAGTCATTCATCATCATCAGTTTCAAACCACATTCTCCTCCATAAAACCTCACTTTCTTGCAATCTGAAACTGACAACAACAACCCATAAGTCACAGAAAGAAGAAAAAAAAGAAAAAAAGAAGTTGATGTCCAAGGCTTTCCAAGTCAGCTTTACAACCAAAACTAGAAGCAAAAACTGGATAAAAAGCTTTAGTTACATAGGCCAACGAGGGGAGCTACAACATTGGAGGTGAAATTCCAATTTCCAAACCATCGGATATACAACAACAACAATAAAACCTTCCTCGCCACCATAGCTTCCTTCTTCACCACATCTTCTTAAACCGACACACAACTACCGACCGCCTTTATTTCACTCACCGCCAACACACTCAACCAAGACCCCAATGATTCACGAACCAAAACCGGCCACCACTCTTTTCAACAAACCAAACTTGTAGCGCCATCGGAAAACAACCATAACAACTCAACCTGATTTTGTCGCAAATCCGCCGTGAGAGCGAGAGATTCAGAGACGAAGAAATTGATGCAGATAAGGCACCGCCGCAGAGAGAATGGAGGGAGATCCGCTGCGAGAAACAAAGCATCACGACCTGAGAATAGAGAGGAAAAGGTCGGGATCGCAAGACGGAGATTGGAGAAAGAGAGGAAAGTAGAAAAAGTCATGGTTGAGAAGAAGAGGAAAACGTGATTTCACATTAGGTATAATCTGCCCCATTTCTTTTTTTATTTATTATTATTATTATTATTTTTTATTCCACTATGAATTTGGTTAAATCTCTTCGGGTCTTCTCTTTGGGCCCTTGTTTTTACAAATCCGATCTGTTCTTTTAGTTTTTTAGTAATTAGTTTTCTTATGATAAATGGTATAATTATTTTGTCTTGATTAGTAAGTTTAATATTAGTTTAGAAATATTAATTAGGTTTTTATTTGAAAACTTTTCCTTTTACTCATGTTTTGTTGAACTCTATTTCTTTGTGTTTTGATAGAATTGATAAATATTATGTTTTTTATTTATATAAAAAATATCAAAAAAATATTTTCTTAATTTGATTGTGAATTAATCTTTTCAATTTTGATTTCGTTTAGAATTTAATTGTTTAGGTTTCATTCGTTTAGATTTTTAATTCCTGTTAATCGATTATTCTGCCTATGTCATTGCTTATATCTTGCGCTCATGCTATAATAATGTAGTATTGATCTTTTCTTTCTCGAACTATTTTCAAAATAATTTCTCGATTCAAGGCCAAGCACACTTGATCCATATATCAAGTCCATTTACCCCTCTTGTAATTCGAGCGCTTTTGCCTCGCAATCGACCTTACCTTAAACCATATGACCTCATTTCCATTAGTTCTCAAACCATTTTGCACCCAAATCTGAACCTCGATCCAACATCGAGCATTTTTCAAATAAAATTAATACATTTAATCATACTTAAACACTTTTCTTAAAAGGAGAAAAGGGAGTAGAATGGAATCTTCAATTCTTCTCCTCAATTATTTGGGCCCGAGGAATCTTTCTTAAGTTCAAGCAATTGTCTTCTTTAAAAGACTCATAACGCGATTACATATCAAACCCTTTTTACAATAAATCAAATCAAATCTTCTTTTCTAAACACTTGGATGAAAAAGAGAGAGAGTCGGTTCTTCGACTAGCTTTCCCAATTACTTAGACCCGAGGAATCTTTCTTAAGTTCAAGTAATTGTCATCTATTTAACATACTCTAACCATATTAAAACTCTTTCATATTAAGGGCGAAAAAGAGAGAGAGCCGGTTCTTCGACTCGCTTTCCCGATTACTTGGGCCTGAGGAATCTTTCTTAAGTTCGATTAATCGTCACCCAATCAAAATACGAACACATTAATCCAACTCCTCGCCGCCGTGCGATTAAAACTCTTTTCATAAAGAACATTGTTTAGTCCATTCTTCCGCGCATATAAACTAGTGCTTCAGCCTCCCCTAGCGAGCAGACAAGCTAACGTTTAGCAGTTAGAATGCGAATTAAACAGTCGTTCGTTTAAAAAACACCAACTAACCGTAGTCCCACGAACTACGAATGCTCTGACTTTCCCATTGCACGAGGGAATACGTAGGCCCAAGGGTTCTAATCCTTGCCGGGCACACTAATAAAAAACCACCCCTTTCCCCTTAGAAAACAATATCTACCTTAGAAGAAAACAAACAAACCAAGCTAGCATTTCTCCCGAATCGAATCAAGAGGTTCCCGTTGAGTACAACGGACGTAGAGGGTGCTAATACCTTCCCTCTTGCGTAACCGACTCTCGAACCTAGAATTTGGATGCGATGACCATTTTCTTATCCCTTTAAAGGTTTTATCGATATTTTCCTATTCCTTCCTAGGAATGAATAAAGTTCGGTGGCAACTCTGTTTCGAACAGTTTTTTCCGCGTCCATCGTGAGGATCGTATTTTTCGAGGTACGACAGATGGCGGCTCTGCTGGGGAATCGTGCATTGCCCTATGCTAGAGAGAGTCAAGCCTAACTTGACTCAGTTCTTGAGTGTTAGATTCGCTTGTTTGTTTATCTTCTCTTATTGTTTGATTGCTTGCTTGCTTGTTTGATTATTATCTACTTGCTTGCTTATTGTTATTATATCCTATTATTATTTCTTATGACACTGTGGGGGTCCTCTGATCATTGGTGCTTTGTGAGAAGGCTCTACACCTGAGTCTGAGTATAACCCTAGGATTAGGATGGTGGTTGTGTAGTGGAGTCCCTCGAGGAATCTTTCTCGTTGGGACGAAGCGAAGGCCCCGCTTAGAGTTGATTCTCTTGGGATGTTATTGTCGTGGTGAATCTTTGCCATGGCAATAATGTTTTCGAGCTTGAATACATAACTCTAAGGACCTTTAACCCATTTATCCATGGTGGTTGGTAGTGTTAACTCTTTGTGGGTTAATGCGAACGCCCCAATCAGATGAGATCCCTTGAACGTATCGTTATCTTGACAATGATATTTTCAACCTCGATCTAAGATTCTGAGAACCCTATTTAGAACCCTTGTGTCGATGGTTGTGTAGTGGACGCCTCAGAGGAATCTTTCTCGTGGGGAAGATACGAAGACCTCACCTAGAGTTGATTATTTCGAGAATATTATAGTCGGACAAATCTATGTCGTGGCTATAATGTTTTTGAAATATATCCATAACTCTAGGCACCTACCCGTTTAGAGCCTACATATGGGGGGTCTTGTGATCAAAGATATCTTGCGTCTAACTCCTTCCTCAGAATCAGATTTTGTTTTGATCCTGGAACCCTGCATTGCATACTCATGACATTAGCATATCATTTTCCGACAAACTCATCCGATCCTCTGTCCATTTCCTGCCAGCTGATTTCCCGACGCTCATACTGAACCTGTGGTAATCGCAAAACATTTAAAGCAAGTTCAAGCGGAGATAAGAGGAGCATTGACAATTTGAAAGTTGTGATGGCTATGTCAGAGGATAGCTTTCAACATATTGGGATGAAGGATTTTGACCCCTTATCAGGTTTTGCTGTATCGACTAACCCTTTGTATGATCCTCTACTTGGTGATCATCCTCCACGAGTGAACATCCCTGCTCAATCTCAGATGATGTCGCTGACTGATTCCATGGAGAAAAGGTTTTGTGCCCTCGAAGAGAAAGTTCAAGCTATGAAAGCGTGTGATACTTCTGGGCTCGATGCTATTGATATGTGCTTAGTGCCAGACTTGGTAATTCCTCCAAAATTCAAAGTACCCAATTTCAAGAAGTACGTTGGTCTCAATTGCCCGAAGCGTCATTTGGTGATGTTCTGCCGAAGGATGACTTCTCATGTCCGCGACGACAAGTTGATGATTTATTGTTTCCAAGACAGTTTAAGTAGTGCATCGTTGAATTGGTACATGGATTTAGAAAGAAGCTGTATCCAATCATGGAAAGACTTATCCAATGCTTTCCTAAAGCAATATGAGTACAATTTGGACATGGTTCCCAGTCACATGCAGCTGCAAAGCCTAACTCAGAAGAGCGGTGAATCCATTAAGGATTATGCACAACGATGGAGAGAGTTGGCAGCCAGGGTGCAACCACCACTCTTGGACAAGGAATTGATTGACATGTTCTTGGAAAGTTTGCATGCCACCTAGCTTGAAAGAATGACTGGAAGTTCATTCTCAAGTTTCTCTGACCTTATAATAGTAGGAGAACACATCGAGAGTTACCTCAAAGCTAAACAGGTCCAAGACGTCTCGAGTAATCAAGCTGGTGAGACTGAATCCTTCAGCAATCCCCAAGAGGAAGAGGATAATGAAATTGATGCAGTCCTAGCAAATGTTGAGTATTCTCATAGTACACCAGCAAGACTTTATGGCCCTTCAGCTTCTCTGCAGTTATCATTGTCAGCGCCATATCATCCTTATGGGCGACCTGTCAATCCTAGGGCGTCATACCAGAAACCTATGATTTCTCCTCGTGCAAATCAACGAGCCCGTGGTCGAGGATATCAGAATCATCATCGGCCTCGAAACAACTTGGAAAGAAGGACTGCTCATCTTCACCTAGTATCTATGTCGTACAGTCAGCTTTTGCCGCATCTGGTCCGAAACTCACTGGTAGAGCCCAAAGCTATCAAGCCATTGCCAAAACCATACCCGCCTGGATACGATCCCAATGCACATTGTGGATATCATGCTGGATCAATGGGGCATTCAACTAAGGATTGTAAAGTTTTTCAAGCCAAGGTGCAACAGTTGATTGACAAAAAGCACATATTATTTCCAGAAGGAAACTTGGTTGTGCACGTCAGCTTCTCGCCCAAATGAGTTCCAAGACTTCAAAAGGCATCCCCTAAAAGCCAGTGGTTCAGACTGGAAGACTTCCTCAGATACTGGCAACCATTGGCCATTTATCATCTGCATTTGTAATTTCTTTATGTTAAGTGCTACTTTTTTTTTTAATATTGTTGTTGTGAATGGTAATATTAATGATGTTATCACGCATTTTCTGAATTAATCATGTCGCATTCGCTAATTTTTCTCACATAAAAAAACAAAAAAATTCATCCATATACCTCTCGTCCACTTTCTTCACCAAATTGTTGTTTTAGCAAAGATTGGAGGGAGGATGATGAAAACAAGATACCCATAATTGCTGATGGTATGCTTTCGGATGGAATCCTGCCAAGGATGTACAGGCATTGTTTCAAATCCCCAAACACTGGAGAGATAAAAAGTTAGTCCCTAGTTAACCACTTCGAGCCTAGAAGTAGGAGTTTCTTTCATATTTAAAAACCCTTACACCCAACCTGGGGCAGGGTAGTGTTCAGTTAACCTGTTTGCGCACTCAGTTCACCAAAAGCAAAATCCGAAAACATGATGGTTGTTCATCAATTACCCATGACTTGGCAGTCACAATCCTCTGACAAAAAAAAAAAAAAACAAAAGCCTGCTAAGTCGAGCACCTCAAAGGAGACTTAGACAAAAATCAAGGCAACCCTGATGGACTAGAAAAGCAAAGCCAGTCCATGCAAAAGATAGGGATAAAAAAAAAGAGTTCCTCGAATCCTCAACAAAAACAAAATAAGATTCAATGACACCATATCAAAAACCAAAAGGTCGCTGACATCCATCAAAAATAAAATAAAGGTGACTGCCATTTCAAGCATACCTTGAACCGTCAACCCTTTTGAATACAAACATGTGCAGATTTAACTGAACATAGGACTGGAGAACATCACGAAGAAGGGGTGGGTACAAAACAGATCTTGGGCCTTATATCCTTTTTTTCTATAACCGTGAGCCAGACCACATTACAACCCTCAAAAGACCTAATTGAGGCGGGGTTTATTCTGAAAGCATACTACAGCAAGGTTGCGTAAACTGACTCCTACAAATTTGCTAATCACTTGTTTTGGTGTCATATTCTTGCTATATCTTTCATACATCAGCTAAATCAACATTATCACATCATTCCAATAATGACTGATTTTCAAAACTTGCATGAGCATCGCATTAAAATTACCATTTGTGAACGAACAATTTTGACTGCAAGCCAGTGTTTGACATCAAGGAAGTTCCAACAAGGAGCAATCAAAGAGAGCTAGATCATTCATCAAAGTTTATTTGAACTAACAACACCTCATAACCCTATGGAACAGGGACATTGACATCTAATGATTATGGAATCAGTCAGTTTAACGCAAGTCCCCGAAGCATTAGTTAATTATGGGGCAAATAAGTCAAAAATCAGTTGATCAGAAGTGGATCATTGCAAGACTCTACCAACCAGGGGCAGCCCACCCAGAGGTTCTTTTGATTAAAGGAAAACCCCTCCAATGTTCAATCAACACAAGTTAAGTCGCTCCAACGCTCATTCTGGGGCAAGCTACCTCAAGGGTACTTTGAAGCCAAATACTTTAAGAGTCATTCAATGAAGGAAGAATCCTTTCATGACTTGGAATTCTAGGGCAAGCCATCTCGAGTTCATCTCATGGTATAACTGCTTCCAACTTCATTTCAAGGACAAATCCTTTCATGACTTGGAATTCTGGGGCAAGCCATCTTGAGTTCATCTCATGGTACATCTGCTTCTGAATTTTCCTTTCAAGGACAAATCCTTTCATGGCTTGGAATTCTGGGGCAAGCCATCTCGAGTTCATCTCATGGTACAACTGCTTCCAACTTCCTTTCAAAGACGAAGCCTTTCACAATTTGGAATTCTGGGGCAAGCCATCTCGAGATCATCTCATGGTACAACTGCTTCCAATTTCCTGTCAAGGAAAAATTCTTCATAGGCCCAGACTGGGGCAAGAGGAGCCACACAGGGGCAAATATCTCCGTTGCTTTCAATCTGCTCAAGCGAACACCGTCAAATGACCCTTTTAGTTCAAGATGAGTGTCGGGGAATCATGCGTATCATACCTCAAGCCTAACCTTCCAACAAGGTTTACCGCAAGACTTGACACAAAAGTCCAACTTAGCTTGGCGACCCAAAAGTCCAACTTAGCTTGGCGACCCAAAAGTCCAACTTAGCTTGGCAATCCAAAGTCCAGTTCTTGTCTGGCAAATCTTTTAAAGCCTGGTTCTCGTCTGGCAATCCATTTTAAGGCCCAGTTCTCATCTGGCAAGTTATTTTAAGGTCCAGTTCTCGTCCGGCAAATATTTTAAAGCCTAGTTCTCGTCTGGCAAACATTTTTAAAGCCCAGTTCTCGTCTGGCAAACATTTTTAAGGCTTAGTTCTCGTCTGGCAAATATTTTAAGGCCCAGTTCTCGTCTGGAAAATCTTTTAAGGCACAGTTCTCGTCTGGCGAATACCCTTTTCTCACCAATTCTCGTTTGGTAGGCTATCCAAAAGTCAGTTCTCGTCTGACAAACAAAATTTAAACACCAGTTCTCGTCTGGTAATCTATCCTCCAATCCAGTTTTAGTCTGGAAATTTACCCCAAAGTCCAGTCTTCATTGGCAATCAGTAAAAGTCCACCGTCATTGGCATCCTCAAACACCAAAATAACCAAAGTCCAATTTCAATTGGCAATTACCAAAACCAATCCCTGGTGATACCCTCGACAAGGAAACTTATCCCCAACACGCGCGATCATTTGCATCGTCATATGCATGACATCCAAGCATAACGTCATAATCATATCAATCATTAGCATATCTTGTGCATTCACACGTGCATTAGATTTCCCAGTAGTTGCATCTTAGTATGTGTTTCAGTGCATCACGTAATGTATAGCATATCCATCCCCAGTATCATAGCATAACAGGATCCAGGATCAGTTGGCAGGCATCTTGGCTAGTCCTCCATCAAAGTCGGCAGTATTCTTCTAAAAGAGGAGTTGATACCCTGCACGTGCTCTTAGAATTCTATTCCCCAGCAAGTCATTCTTCAGCCATGTAGTTGATAATGACAATCCCCATCAGCTGTTGCTATTCTTACTCCCCAAGCAGAGGTTATCCCAGAAAGTTTCTTGTGAGTCTCCCCTGTAGAGCCAGCACATTTCCTCCGACAGGAATCTTGCTCAACTATTCTCCTAGAAAATTTGTTCAGAGATACTGCTTTGGTATCATCGAGGAACCTTAATGGATAAGGGATTGCTTCGACGACCCAGAGAATCATCTACTTCCAAAGATACTGCTTTGATATCATCGAGGAACCTTAATGGACAAGGGACTGCTTCGACGACCCAGAGAATCGTCTGCTTTCAGAGATACTGCTTTGGTATCATCGAGGAACCTTAATGCATAAGGGACTGCTTCGACCACCCAAAGGACCTCAAGTTATTTTGTTCAGTTTGAACCCCGCTACTTCATTCTGTCAACTCTTACTCCATGGCACTTTACCTTTTGTCGGACAAATTTTGGGGTCTTCTTGTATCTAATTGACTTCTACCCTTAAAATAAACGCTATACAACAATTCATTCTCTAGGTTTAAGCCAATTAGATAGGGGCATCTGTCATACCCCAAATTTGTCCTACCTGTGATTAGTTTTCATCTATACATCCATCCACTAACTAATATTCAAAAATTCAAAAAATATGTTGTTCCTGCTCAAGGTTTTGCTTGGGCGAGTCGGGCTTCAGGCTAGTTTGTCAGGTCTGGTATATATGTAGTGTGAACTGAAGTACAATGGTCGTTGATTTAATCTGTCAGTCGGAGAAAGGTTTGTTGCAAGATCAAGGCCAGGGTTTGTAGCAGTTCAGACGGTGTACGCTCCAATTAGGGTCGGTGTGTCAAGTTAAGATGGTTGTGCACGGATCAAGTTATCAGGGTGTGTGTAAGGTAGATATCATCATCAATTAGAGTTTTGTGTCGTGCATTGAGGTTCAAGACATATTCATTAAGGGCATTTCATTCTCAAGATTGATTCTTCTTTTCGGTTTTATCAAGAATTGATTCAAGGCTTTAATTTCAAGTGTTGTGCAAATCCAGTTCCGTTACCCTTTTTTCTGATTCATTTCCATATTCATTTAAAAAAAAACTCATTTTATAATTCATCATTATCCATATATCCATTTTAAGTTCTTCTTCTAAATATCCATTTCAAAAAGTCCATTTTCTAGACCCATTTTATTTAGCCATTTCTATTAAATCCATTCAATGTCATTTTTTTAATTACCTCTCATTATCCATATTGTTTTTCCATAACTCAAAAAAATCCTTCAAAATCCAAAAGCCAATAAAGCCCATTTACAAATTATAAACCCATGATACATTTTCATTCACAATAATTGTATAAAGAAAAGTTTTTTAAAAAAGAAAAAAGAGCTACACGACAGATACATGGCCCACTTCAAGATTTCACATGAATAACAGCTACAAGTCGTGAGGCATGCTACCACACCATCCCAAATTACAAAGCTCTGTGCACCTGCTATACTTGCACAACCACCACAATAGCTTACACACCAAGTCAAAACCTACAAAACTGCATCCTGCAGACCGTACTTCTACTGCTACCATTGCTACACAAAATAGTACCTCTTCTGCAGCAAGCCATATACCACTCTTCACGCATCAAAAACACAGGAACGAAAAATTACACAAGTTGCTACAAGTGAAAACAAAACCGTACCAAATTCGCCTGACCATCAACACCACATACAAAAGCCTAAATCGTAATGCATCATAATCCAAACTCTGTAGCTTCAAAATACAACTCGCAAGCCTTTATACAAGTCACACTGCCACGCTCCAAAACTAACAACAACGACACTTCAACACCTCTGTGAACCGTACACCAAGCAGCAACCCATCTGCAAAACAAGACAAGGGAAACATGACAAAAAATCCAGCAAATACAACAAGGTCCTATTTCACTAGAAAGGCAAAACACTCACCAAATCACTTTGATTCCTCTGCTCCATTCCAGATTCATCAATACCATCAGACTAAACCCTAATTCTACATTACATAAATGGGACTCATCAGTTCAGAAAGGGGGGGTGGATACAGATAACTTGTGACGATTTTAAAAAGGACCGATTCATTTTCTTCTTCCCACACAGATAACAACAACGAATAACACAATATTCATTATTCATTCCTGTCCAGAACTCATCAATAAATAACAATAGCTCAAGAATCTTCCCTTTTGGAAATTCTATGATCCACGATCCAACACTGCCATAACCGTAGCAACATCCGTTTGCATAACACCCAACCATCTGATCTCTTTCTCTCTGTCAAAACTTCCACACCAGCACAAATCCTCTCCATTCACAACACCACAATAATCCCTATTCAATCATCGTCATCAGTTTCAAACCATATTCTCCTAAACAAAACCTCACTTTCTTGCAATCTGAAACTGACAACAACAACCCATAAGTCACAGAAAGAACAAAAAAAAAAAAGAAGTTGATGTCCAAGGCTTTCCAAGTCAGCTTTACAACCTAAACTAGAAGCAAAAACTGGATAAAAAGCTTTAGTTACATAGGCCAACGAGGGGAGCTACGACATTGGAGGTGAAATTCCAATTTCCAAACCATCGGATATACAACAACAACAATAAAACCTTCCTCACCACCATAGCTTCCTTCTTCACCACATCTTCTTAAACCGACAGACAACCATCGACCGCCTTTATTTCACTCACGGCCAACACACTCAACCAAGACCCCAACGATTCACGAACCAAAACCGGCCACCACTCTTTTCAACAAACCAAACTTGTAGCGCCATCGGAAAACAACCATAACAACTCAACCTGATTTCGCCGCAAATCCACCGTGAGAGCGAGAGATTCAGAGACGAAGAGATTGATGCAGATAAGGTACCGCCGCAGAGAGAACAGAGGGAGATCCGCTACGAGAAACAAAGCATCACGACCTGAGAACAGAGAGGAAAAGGTCGAGATCGCAAGACGGAGATTGGAGAAAGAGAGGAAAGTAGAAAAAGTCATGGTTGAGAAGAAGAGGAAAACGTGATTTCTCATTAGGTATAATCTGCCCCATTTCTTTTTTTATTTATTACTATTATTATTATTTTTTATTCCACTATGAATTTGGTTAAATCTCTTTGGGTCTTCTCTTTGGGCCCTTGTTTTTACAAATCCGATTTAGTTTTTTAGTAATTAGTTTTCTTATGATAAATGTTATAATTATTTTGTCTTGATTAGTAAGTTTAATATTAGTTTAGAAATATTAATTAGGTTTGTATTTGAAAACTTTTCCTTTTACTCATGTTTTGTTGAACTCTATTTCTTTGTGTTTTGATAGAATTGATAAATATTATGTTTTTTAATTAGATAAAAAATCTCAAAAAAATATTTTCTTAATTAGATTGTGAATTAATCTTTTCAATTTTGATTTTGTTTAGAATTTAATTGTTTAGGTTTCATTCGTTTAGATTTTTAATTCCTGTTAATCAATTATTCTGCCTATGTCATTGCTTATATCTTGCGCTCATGCTATAATAATGTAGTACTGATCTTTTCTTTCTCGAACTATTTTCAAAATAATTTCTCGATTCAAGGCCAAGCAAACTTGATTCATATATCAAGTCCATTTACCCCCCTTGTAATTCGAGCGCTTTTGCCTCGCAATCGACCTTACCTTAAACCATAGGACCTCATTTTCATTAGTTCTCAAACCATTTCGCACGCAAATCCGAACCTGGATCCAATATCGAGCATTTTTCAAATCAAATTAATACATTTAATCATACTTAAACACTTTTCTTAAAAGGAGAAATGAGAGTAGAATGGAATCTTCGATTCTTCTCCTCAATTATTTGGGCCCGAGGAATCTTTCTTAAGTTCAAGCAATTGTCTTCTTTAAAAGACTCATAACGCGATTACATATCAAACCATTTTTACAATAAATCAAATCAAATCTTCTTTTCCTAAACACTTGGATGAAAAAGAGAGAGAGTCGGTTCTTCGACTAGCTTTCCCGATTACTTGGACCCGAGGAATCTTTCTTAAGTTTAAGTAATTGTCATCTATTTAACATACTCTAACCATATTAGAACTCTTTCATATTAAGGGCGAAAAAGAGAGAGAGCCGGTTCTTTGACTCGCTTTCCCGATTACTTGGGCCCGAGGAATCTTTCTTAAGTTCGAGTAATCATCACCCAATCAAAATACGAACACATTAATCCAACTCCTCGCCGCCGTGCGATTAAAACTCTTTTCATAAAGAACATTATTTAGTCCATTCTTCCGCGCATATAAACTAGTGCTTCAGCCTCCCCTAGCGAGCAGACAAGCCAACGTTTAGTAGTTAGAATGCGAATTAAACACTCGTTCGTTTAAAAAACATCAACTAACCGTAGTCCCATGAACTACGAATGCTGTGACTTTCCCATTGCACGAGGGAATGCGTAGGCCCAAGGGTTCTAATCCTTGCCGAGCACACTAATAAAAAACCACCCATTTCCCCTTAGAAAACAATATCTACCTTAGAAGAAAACAAACAAACCAAGCTAGTATTTCTCCCGAATCGAATAAAGAGGTTCCCGTTGAGTACAACGGACGTAGAGGCTGCTAATACCTTCCCTCTTGCGTAACCGACTCCCGAACCTAGAATTTGGTTGCGATGACCATTTTCTTATCCCTTTAAAGGTTTTATCGATATTTTCCTATTCCTTCCTAGGAATGAATAAAGTTCGGTGGCGACTCTGTTTCGAACAGTTTTTTCCGCGTCCATCGCGAGGATCGTATTTTTCGAGGTACGACACAAACCTACCAAGTAATCGTGCATTCGTTACAGAAGAGCTCGTTACTCATGGATGACACATAATAGGATAATGGTTACGATTTTGTGATTTCACATACAACCATAATTGTATTAAATAATTCTAGGCCACATTTGCCTTTTCCCAATTCTTATCTTAGTTTACACATGTTCCATACTAGTGTCTTATTCTTTCTATACCATTCGGTATTGGACACACTCCTCGGCCTCATATGCGCGAGCATCGTCATTAGACTATTTATCAATTTCCTAGCCCATTACTAGGTTCTAATATAGGTTCATAGTGAGGTTTCCTCACTCTTCCTATTTCATATTTTAACATGCATACTCTCTCAATCATGCTTAACAACAATAGATTAGACAAAGCATACTATCATTTGTATAATAGAATTACATATAATAATTCAATCATAAGTTATGCAACTCTTGGGTTTTCCTTTGATTATTTAATCAGGTAACAAAACCGATATTTTTCACTTTCATTGTGTAGAATATTTCCACAGCTTTCCATCGATACCAAGAACGCTTCGATCGGAATCACGGTTCAAAAGTTATGAATTTTCAAAAAGAATGTTTTTCATCAACTTACAGTGATAATCGGTTACCCAAAATGAGTAACCGGTTACTCAACTGTACTGTTCAAAACAGAAGCTAAATGATAGTTAGAGGCATATTTCGTAATCGGTTACCCTAATTGGGTAATCAGTTACCTAGTTCAAATTTTGCGCAGATTATCATTTTTCTCATAGGGTAATCGGTTACTCTAATAGGGTAATCGGTTACTCTGTTACAAAACAGAAAAATACTGGTTTTTCATGTTCCAAAATCATCCAATTTCACTCAAAACTCATAGAAACTCATAGGAACAATTATCCACTTATCATACAACATAATCACACCTGGATTGATCATATTATGCAATGTATTTCATGTTTTAACCATAGAAACAACATTAATCCAAATCCACCATTTTCATTCAAAGTTCTAACCTAAGTTTCTACACTTAGGGTTCTAACTAGAACTCACCAACAACAAGATGAAGGAGATGAAGAAGATATTGGGTTGATTTGATGAAGAAGAGATGATGATCCAAGTTGTTCTTCAACTTCTAGGTTTTTCTCTCTATCTCTTCGCTTGCTCCTCCTTCTCTCTACTCTTACTATCTTTGCAAAAGTGAGGGAAAGGAAATGATATGTAGAGATATCATAAAGTTAGTAACACTAACTCAAAAGTCCAAACATCTCTAAAGCACCAATTGATAAAACCTTAGAGTCAGATAATATTAATATGATTTTCTCTGAGCTCATCGGATGCTCAAAATATATCTGCAGATAATTTCTCAGAGTACACCGGAACCCAGTTGATCAAAACTAATATTATCTAGAGAGAATACTAATACGGAGTATTACACTTAGCGAGCACACAAATCAAAACTCTTAGGTCCAGTACCTTCCAAAAACAATAGAAAACTCGAAAACAACAAAAATATTCTCTTAACCCTCCCAAGGGAGAAACTTTTCCAATCCATAGCAGATAAACACAAGAAAGTATTTCAAACAGTAGAAATACATGCAAAAGAAGTTTCTTATAGATTAATATAGATACTCTGGGTGTTAATAGCTTCCATTTGTATAACCAGACCCCGATCTCTTAGCATTTGTTAAAGAAAATACTTGCGTGCAGGGTTAGTTTAAGATATCTTCCCCTTCCTTTCAAGCTTTATAGGATAAATACAGAAATCAGAAAGTAGCACCAACTATGCGGCAGGTGGTCACGTCACCAAAAAATCTACGCTACACGAAGATGCATCTCCGGACATATCCATTTAATTTATTGATTATTGGGCATCTCAATGGAGTTTCCAAAAATACATTTCAGGTGTTTTCAAGCGAGAATTTAAAAACATGTCACCTTTGCATGTCAATAATTTTCGGAGATTCATTTTCGGAAATATCAAATGTGATTTTAATAAAACAACCACTTGTATGATCAGACCTTCAAAATCCTTTCCAAAAACCCTTCCATTCTCTATCAATATTTTCATTTCAAACCTTCATTCTTGTGTTTCATCACATCAAAAACAACAAAAGAAGCTGGAATTCAAGGTAATGATCATTTATTTCAAGTATCATTACTCACGTTAATCTTATTTTGTCGCTCAGAAAACTTAAGTTTAATCCAGAAATTTATTTTCGGATTCTGTATTTCATTTGATCCAATATGTTTTCAATTTTATCTGTTTTTGAACATTTTATGTTATTGTTTTCATTAGATATGCTTCACCCCGATGTTTTACCCAAACCTATTCTGTCTCCGGATGCCAAACGTGTTGTTGTGAAAGAGGTAGATGTTGGCAACCAATTTGTAATTGGACAAGAGTTTGAATTTCGTGATCACATACTTCATGATATATTACTTTTTTACTTTTCATTCCGCCCCATTTGCACTAACCTCAACTACTTGTCTATATTATTTAGGGAAATATTAACCCATCCTATGAGGTGGAAAACCACCTCATGAAAATTTAAAATTGTCTTTCAGATTTTGGAGATGTATCTTCGTACGCACCCCTTGCATCACTGAATGACACACCAAATGAGTGTCACCCCATTTTAAAACAAAATTTTATTCCATAGATACATCTTCGAGTATATCCATTTAATTTATTGATTATTGAGCATCCCAGTTAATTTTTTGGAAATACATTTCCAGAGTTTTCAAGCAGGAATTTGAAAACCTGCCACCTTTGCATTTCAGTAATTTCTAGAGATGCATTTTTTGAAATATCAAACATGCTTTTAATAAAATAGCCACCTGCATGAGCAGACCCCATACACATTTTTGTTCAAAACCCTTTCCAAAAACCCTACCATTCTCAATCAAGATTTTCACTCCAAACCTTCATTCTTGTGTTTCATCACATCAAAAGGAACAAAATAAACTGGAACTCAAGGTAAAGATAGTTTATTTCAAGCCGCATTACTCTCATTAATCTTGTTTAGTTGTTGAAAAATGTTAAGTTTAATCCTGAAATGTATTTTCGGACTTTGTATGAATTCCTCTAGAAATGCACTTACAAAGTATGTTTCTTTTCATTTTTCCCAATGTGTTTTCAATTTTCATATGTTTTTGAACATTTTGTGTGGTGCACTCTGATGTTTTCCCCAAACCTATTGTGTATATGGATGTCAAACATATTGTTGTGAAGGAGGTAGATATTGGCAACCAATTTGTAAATGGACAAGTATTTTCAAAGGAGCTGGCATTAGCAAACCACATCCTTCATCGTCTTTACTAAAAATACCATTCATTGAAGAGATGCTGATTTTTATGCATAAATACATTGAATGGATCGTCAATGTTCAGGGCGACGGTAACTGCAGTTTTTGAGTTGCTTCTGCTTTGCTCGGTAAAGGAGAAGAGGATCACACACTTATCCTCCGTCAACTTATCCTAGAGTTGAAGGGCCATAAAGAATCATACACAGTTCTATGCAGGAAAATAAAATTTTTCAATTCAATTTATGAATCTCTTGTTCCTTGCATTAATGGACCGGCACTAAAGGATAAATGGATGTACTTCCCTAAAATGGGTCATCTCATAGCAAGTGTGTATGATAGAGTGTGTATTGATCTTACAAGATAAGGTTTCTCAGAAAAAAAATTCCATTGCGCATTGCACCACCTCAAAATCAAATGATTGTATTATGTGTGTTGGGTGGATTTCAAATCTGTGGCACTCCGTTCAAGTTTATTTAAGATCGTGATGACCTATACCACTTATAGTACCAAAGTGGACATCTCTTTCAATAACAAAATTCGAGAATTGGCCAGAACATTTTGTGGAAAGGATGCAAGAGTTCACTACATTGATTGAGATTGAAAGAGAATCAAATAAACAAAAGTCAAACGGGGGTACGACCCATAGATTTAGATTTAGCAGACGAAAAATGTTTCATTTCAATTTTGTTTTTCTTCATCAATGTATTTCTATGTAATCTTGTATTAATATTGATGATTTCTAATATACATTTTCAAATATTTCAAGAAAGTTTGAAGTTTGCCAAAAAAAATTCTGCACTTAATATAGGTTTTGTTTTTGTCTAGAACAAAATTTCATTTTGTTCTGAGTGGTTCCAAAAATACATCTCCGTAATAACACAACAAAGTGGTACCAGAGATGCATTTCTGGAACATCCCCTAGTACAAGATAGAATTTTAGAGGTCTATATTTTTCTACAACTACTATGAGTATAAGCTTTTGTCTCATGTTTCATACCAAAACATAGTACTCCATAATGAACATCAATTGACATGTCACATGTCTATTTCAATGGCGAAAATCCCTCAATTGAATTTAAGTTCAATGAGTACACCCTTCTTATAGATTTATACATACTGCAAAATTTCCTATCATATTCCGAATTTCAAAAAATTATGAAGATCGAGTATCGTTCACAGATGATTGAAAATGAAGGGAAGATTGAGTTCATCAGCTTTGAGCTGAAGATAGGTGTAAATTTAATGGCTATGTGGAATACTCTTTCTTTCTGTATAGAAACAAAAGTTCTGATCGAGGTGGATGCGACGATTTCGAGTTTGGTCAAAGATATTAAAATTCCACCAGAATATTGAAATGTAATGTTATTATTTATGTTAACGTCACCTATGTAATGCTGATTTTATGTTATCAATGCTAATTTTATTTTGTCAAAATGCATCAATCTAATTCTCTATATGCTTTCTGATTCAATATGCTTCAGAAACACAACTCCGTAAGGCTTACAGAGATGCATTTTCGAGAACAAAATATACACAACGCTGGGGCATGATTGAAAATCAATGTTGTATGTGTGTGTTTGGGGTGCGTTCGAAGATGCATCTACGAAATTTGCGGGTATTATTGTATTTTCATAAGGGTGTTCTAGTAATCCATAGGATTAATTACGTATTTTTCACTATTTTATATGTGAAAGAGTGTTTGAATAACAAGGATGTGTGTTGGACCATCCAAGCATTGGAGGGGATTCAGATCCATAAACAACATGTACCTTTTTTTTCATGAGTAACACATCAGGTGTATTGAGTAATGTCCCTCAATATTTTGTGCCAAATAAACCTCCCCAACCCCAACTTCCCGCACGTCCACCACTTTGTCCATATCCATTTTCTTTGTTACCTCCCCAACCCCAACTTCCTGCACCCCCGCGACTTTGTCCATTTCCATTGTCTTTTCCATTTTCATTGTCCTTTTCACTTTCTTCATCTGTTTCACTTCCACCAACTTTTCCACTTCCATCTTTTTTACCTTCTTCTTGCACTTCTTCGCACTTTCGACTTTCTTTCTCTCCTCCATCACCATTTCTTGTTCTTCCCATAACTTTCCAGCCTCCCCAACCAACTATCCCAATTTTTGTTTTAGGTTCTTCCATTGCACCAACTACAAATTAACAAATATGCTTTATTAAATATAATAAAATAAAAAGGTAGTAACGCTTACGAATGATATACATACTTTGTTTCTTATCTTTAAAGGATTCACTTGTAATAAAAATGATAAGAATTTGTGCACAAAGAAAGTAAAGTAAGATAAAATGTTTAGGTTTAGTCATTGGGAACTAAAGTATTATAGTTAAACATGAACTTGGATCATTAGAAGCTATTTATAGATTATCATACAAGATACATAAAAGAAGAGTAAAAAAGATTTTAGTTTGATAATACATATTGTAAAATAATTAAAGTAAAAATATATTATTTGGCTAATTATGAGAACAATTAGTCATCCATCTATATAGTCATCCAAGATTTAAATTTGGAGATGCTTCTTAAATGAGGTTAAAAGGTTTTTCACATAATAACATCTAAAATATGATAAAGATGTTTGATAATTTCTTTAATTTAAAATATAGTTCTAGTAATTTGAAGAACCCCAATAGTCCTTTTCAAGAAAAAATATATAAATCATACCAAATGATCCATTACATGTTGTATTTTTAAGAATATGATTACATATATCTATTTATTGTGCAAACAAAATTTTAAGATCTATGTGTAGGAAATGACAACCAAAATTTACAAGCATAAAAGAATCAAATGATCTTAATAATTTTGATATCTCAATAGAGTTTGGAAATCTGACCAACATGAGAATGAACAAAAATGGCACGCTGCAAGCGAAGTAAGCTCGAAAAAGAAAGAGAATTTCAAATAAGAGAAGAAATATCTTTCCTTGAAAGCTTCTTCGTCAAAGACAAAGAAAGTCAAGGATGTAAGTGATAGTTCTGACGAAGACTCTTCCATAGAAAAAGAGACGAGGTTATTCGTCAACCAGTACAATCAATATATGTAGAATCATAAGCTCAAGCGTTCCAAAAAATATTTGATAAATTTCAAGAAGACTCATCCGCACAAAAAGGAACATAAGAAATTGGAATAAGATGTCACATGATTTGTGTAACAACCTATCCCAAAATACTCTTAATTAAAATAAAAACATGCAATAAACATACTTAACCAACAAGGGTGTCACACATCTCGCTCATATAATCATGTTTTCCAAAAAAATTTTATAACAATGCAGTGTAAATCAACTTCAAACATGCTTTATAATATCTCAACAAAATAAAACACTTGATTAATTAGATTAAACCAACTAGTCAAAAAACATCGAATAAAACGTCTTAACCCAGTGTTACAGATCAAAGCACCGACAAAACTAAACAACACAGAAAACAACAAATAAATGAAGGTGCATCAATTCCTTCCTCCAGGTCAACAACACATATTCACACATACTCATCAACAGTGCAAAATTATTAAAACATTATCTCATTACTACTCACCAACAAAGTAATTCACATTATTACTTATGCAAGACCACCACCAAGGTAAGGCAACAAATATTTAAGGAAACTCTAGCCTTATCAAAACAACTATAAACATTTCAGATTACTCAAACTCAACTCAATAATTTTATAATAAATTACACAACAACTCAAGAGCAACTCTAAAAACACTAATGTAACGAATCAGACTCTTAAACCATTAAAAGGTAATGAAAAGTAACTAAACTCAAAATCGTTAAAAAGTTACTAATTGGACAGCAAATCAGACGTCGGAGCGGCGATCGCCCGAAACGCAACCTCCCGCGGCCAACCCACCGCCACCCCGCAACCAACACACAGTGTGCCCTCGCATCTGCCACGTGGCCTAAATTCTGACATCCTCCACTGCCCCTCATCGCGGCTCTTAAATTTTGGTGGCCCATCGCTCGACTCCCAAACTCTGGCGGCTCCCGAATTCCTATGAGACCCTCGTCATCGCGCAGCTCCTGAATTCCGCTACAACCTCCGCCGTTGCGTGAATCCCTTGATTTTTTGGTCACCACCAATCGGCGGCGCCCCCTCTTGAATTTTAATTTTTATTTCCAGATTTTTTTATTTTATTTTTGAATTTTTTTTGAGAAAAAGTGTTTTTTTTCAGGAAAATAAGTCATTCGGGATATTTTTATGACTTTTATAGCTATCGCTAAAAAACCAACACATATCAGACTCCAAACAAATATATACCATGATCCAATTATTACTAAGATCATTCGCCCCAAAGGGAACAACCACTGATTATCATACAAAAACAAGGTAATGCAAAAAGCACAAAAATAAATAGTTATTTCTAACCTCAGACAAGGTGTTCAAGAACAGGGCAGTAAAATTCAAGGCAAACTCTTTTTGTCCACAAACATACAAACATAAATCATAGATAGAAAATTAAGGAGAAAAATATAAGAGGGTTAAGATCCCTCACTACCCTACTGCCTAAACACTCATATGTAAAACGTTCCCCTACATCGAAATTTCTTGATCGTTGAACTTTCTTGCCCTTGGGATCTAGCTCTCTCTTCCTTCCTATGATTGTTCAATGTTTTTTGCCCCTTTTCCCAAAGTCCCATGATCTGCCTATTTTCCACCTTTTTCACATACAGTGCCAAAGTCCCAACACTTAATCTATTTATTTAACATAAAATTTCCAATTACTTCCTTCACCCCAAACTCTCCTCACATCCTCATTACACCCTATTTTCCATTTTATTTCTATTATTCAAATAAATACTTAATACTTAAAATAATTATTTTATTTTAATTCAAATAAAATTCTCTAATCATCGCCACACCTCATCGAATACTCAATTCACCATTCACTATCTAATTTAAACAAAATAAATAAATTTTCTTCAAACTCTAAAATATTTCTAATACGTAATTAAATGAACTAAACTACTAATAAATCAAATAAACCACACATATCACTCAAATAAATAGAATAAATTAATATAAATTCAATAAAATAAATAAATAAATAAAATTGGGGTGTTACAACTCTCACCCACTTAAAATATTTCAGCCCTAAAAAGTTACCTGACTCAAACAGCTCTAGATAAGACTCTCTCATCCAGCTCTCCAACACTCACGACATGTTACCGCCAGCAGGTCCTCTCCACACTACCTACACCGAAGAGATCTATTTACCCCTCATATGCTTCACATATCGATCCTCTATCCGCACGGGTGATGCCTCAGCAATCAAGTTATCTCTCACTTGCAAGTCATTCATTTGAATCACATGAGACAGATCAGGAACATACTTTCGAAACGAAGACACATGAAAAATGTCGTCATGGTTCGAAAGAGACGGTGGTAAGGCAACTTGATAAATAACAACTCTAAATTTTTGGAGAATCCGATAAAGACCAATGAAACATGGAGTAAGCTTCTGAGACTTCAGCACACGACAAACACCAATCACTGGAGTGACTCTAAAAAACACATGGTCGTACTCTTGAAACTCAAGAGTCTTTCTTCGCTTATCATGATAACTTTTTTGTCTACTCAGCGATGCTTTCAGCTTTTAATGAATCATCTTGACCTTCTCAGTAGTTTGCTAAACAATCTCTTGCCCAAGCACAACACCTTCACCAGATTCATACCAACACAAAGCTGTCCTACACCTCATACCATACAAAGCCTCGAAAGGTGCCACTCCAATACTAGAATGGTAATTGTTATTATAAGTAAACTTAATCAATGACAAGAAACCGTCCCAAGCACCTTCTTACTCTAGGACACAAGCTCTCACCAAATCCTCCAAATATTGAATAGTCCTCTCAGTCTCAACGTTCGTCAGCAGATGGTAGACATAACTCTATTTCAACTTGGTTACCAAGGCCTCCTTCAAACTCTACCAAAACCTCGACGTGAAACTCGGGTCTCTATAAGAAACATTACTCGACGGAATACCATGCAGCTTCACGACCATACTGATGTAGATCTCAACCAACTTCTTTGATGGAAAACTAATCCTTAACGGAATAAAATGATCCGACTTAAGAAGCTTATCCACAACAACTCAAATCGCATCATTCCTCTTCGGGGTCTTCAAAAAACCTGTCACAAAATCCATAAAAATGCTATCCCACTTCCATTCAGAAATACTCAATGATCGCATCTGTCCCGAAGACATCTGATACTCAATCTTTGACTTCTGACAAGTCAAATAAGCGTAAACAGACTTTTCGACCTCCTTCTTCATACCTGTCCACCAAAATATTTTCTTCAGATCTTGGTACATCTTAGTCACTCCGAGATGAATACTCAGACCGCTTATGTGGCTCTCTTATACAATCATCTTCTTAAGTTATGGCACATCCGACACACAAACTCTGTCTCAAAATTTCAAGATCCCATTCTCTTCAACTTTAAACTCCACTTCTTTACCTTTGTTAACTAACACTCGATGATCAACCAATTTCACATCCATCTTGTGACCTTCTCAAATTTCATTAAGAAAATTGTTTGTTAACTTCAGCATTCCCAACTTCACACTAACTTGATTCATGTCACACACCAAGATGAGATCTCAAAACTGCTCGATCAAATCGAATTCTCTAACCAACAATGCCGACATATGCAAGGAATTCTTGCTTAGCGCATCTGCTACCACATTAGCCTTGCTAGAATGATAATCCATCTCGAAATTGAATTCCTTCAAGAATTCCATCCATATTCTCTGCCTCATATTCAATTCTTTTTTATAAAAAAATGTATTTCAAACTTTTTTGGTCGCTGAACACTTCAAACCTTGAACCAAAAAGATAATGTCTCCACACCTTCAACACAAAGACTAAAACTGCTAACTCTAAGTTTTGGGTAGGATAATTCCTCTTATAAATTCTGAGTTGCCTCAAAGCATATGCTACACCCTGCCACTTATAAAGAAGCATACCGCCTAAACCCATCTTGGAAGCATCACAATACACAACAAAGGATTCCTTCGCATGTGGTAAGATAAAAATTGGTGTCGTCGTTAACCTCTTCTTAAGCTCTTGAAAAACCTCCTTGTACTTGACATCCCACATGTAAGCTTGACCCTTTCGAGTCAACTGAGTTAAAGGCAATGTTAACTTTGAAAAGCCTTTAATAAATCATCTGTAGTAACCAGCCAAACCTAGAAAACTTCTGATCTTTGTAATAGATTTAAGAGCCTCCCACTATAACACCGTGTCTACGTAAGACATATCAAGTGTTATGCCACCACTGGATATCACATGGCCAAGAAAAATCACTTTTCGCAACCAAAACTCACACTTAGACAACTTGGCATACAACTTCTTCTCCCGCAATACCTATAACATAACTCGCAGATATCCCACATGCTCTTCATCTGATTTAGAATACACTAGGATGTCGTCTATGAACACCACAACAAACTCGTCCAAGTAAGGATGAAAGATCCTATTCATATAATCCATAAACACACTTGGGGCATTAGACACACCAAACAACATTAATGAGCACTCATAGTGGCCATATTAAGTCCTAAATGATGTCTTAGGAATATCCTCAACCTTCACTCAAATCTAATGATAGCCCGATCTCAAATCAGTCTTGCTGAACACATAGGTACCAACCAAGTGATCCATAAGGTCATCGATTCTGGGAAGAGGGTACTTGGTCTTGATAGTCACCTTATTCAGCCATCGATAATCAACAAATAACCTCATGATACCATATTTCTTATTCACCAACAACACTGGTGCTTCCCACAGTGATACATTTGGTATCACAAATTTCTTTTTCAGGAGCTTAATCAAGTCAACAACAATGCGGCTACAATCCTTCGATTATCCCAAACACACACTTGTTGAACCGAATATTCCCACACACGATTCACCGTATCGCACTACTCCCTTGCAAGGAAACCACCTTGTACCAAGGCTTTCACTCGGTCGAATCAGTGTTGACGTGATATTGTCCAAAACCTTCAAATCACACCAATCTTGAAGGAAACCCCCACCTTGGTTTTCTTATTTGAAAAACACAAAGATCCCAAACCAATATTCTCGGTTACACCAACCTAATTCGACATTATCAACCCTAATCTAGATGGTCACCCAATCGAAAAATGAGTATGCGTAGTTCAATTGTGTGTGTGTATGTGTGTGCATAAAAGAGAGGTTGAAGATGATGAGAATACTTTGTAATCTGGTTTCGTATAAGTAATTCACTAGTACCTTGCTAGATAAATGGTGCATGTAAGAGTGTGTGTGTGTGTGTATGTGTGTGTGTCTATATATATATATATGTATATATGTGTGTGTGTGTGTGTGTGTGTGTGTGTGCGGAAATAGGTAAAAAGGATGCAAGAAAAATAAGATGCAAAGTGAAATTTTAAGTTTTGGAAGACTACAGATCGGCCTATGAAAGTAATAGGTCTGCCTGTCAAGGTCTTCAGGTCGACTTGAATGATGCGACCTATGGACAGAATCCCCAGGCTTGATTCTGGGAGCATGGGAGCCGATCTTTAGTCGTATGTGCCGGCCTGTACTGAAGCAAAAGCTTCTACAGGTCGGCCTAAACACGTATAGGTCAGCCTGTGCAGTTTTGTTGACACACAAGCTTGGTTTTTAATGTGAATGGTATGCATCCTAAGGCTAATAATGATCAATGCACATCTAAACTTAATTTGATACCGCCTAATATACAAAAACATTATGTTATACTACTATGTTTGACATCATTCAAAACCCGGTTTGCGTGACACATATTACACCAGAATAAACATCAATTGGCATGGCACATATGTTTACTTCAACGATGTGAAGCCCTCAATTGAATTTAAGTTCAATGAGTACACCCTTCTTGCAAATCTAAAATACATACTGTATAATCCCCTACCATACTCCGACAATCGAAAAAATTTTAAAGCTCGAGTACAGTTCACCGTCGATTAACAAAGAATGGAAGATTGAGTTCAGCAACGTTGAGTTGAAGATGGGTGCAAATTTATTGGCTATATGGAGTAATTTTTTCCGTTTATAAACAAAAGTTTCGATTGAGGTGATTGCGAAAATTTTGAGATTAGTCAAAGATATTATGAAGATGTTGAAACGTCCACCTAGATATTGAAATGTAATGTTTGATTTATGTTAACATCACCTATGTAATGCTAATTTTATGTTATCAATGCTATTTGTTTTTGTCAAACTGCATCTTTCTGATTCTTCGTAAACTTTCTGCTTTAGTATGCTCCAGAAATACAACTCTATAAGGCTTACGGAGATGCATTTCTAGAAACAAAATATACAAAATGCTAGGGCATGATTCAAAATCAACATTACTTGTGTGTGTTTGGGGTGCATCCGGAGATACATCTATGGAATCTGGGGGTATTATTGTATTTTCACGAGGGTGTGATAGTAATTCATAAGATGCATTAAGTATATCCCATTATTTAACATGTAGAAGAGTGTTTGAATGACTAGGATGTGTGTTGGACCATCCAAGCATTTGAGAGGATTCAGGTTCATACACAACCCCAACCCCAACTTCCTGCACGCCTAACACTTTGTCTATATTCATTTTTTGTGTTACCTCCCCAACCCCAACTTCCTTCACCCCCGCGAATTTGTCTATTTCCATTGCCTTTTCCACTTTCATTGTCGTTTTTATTTTCTTCATCTATTTCACTTCCACCGTCTTTTCCACCTCCATCTTTTATACCTTCTTCTTGCACTTATTTTCCCTTTCCACCTTCTTTCTCTCCTCTATCATCATTTCTTGTTCTTCCCATGACTTTTCAACCTCCCCAACCAACTATTTCAATTTTTTTTAGATTCTTCTATTGCACCAACTACAAATTAACAAATACATTTTATTAAATATAATAAAATAATAAGATAATAGCACTTACAAATGATATACATACTTTGGTTCTCATCTATAAATGACTCAATTGTAATAAAAATGATAAGAATTTGTGTAAAAAAAAATAAAGGAAGATAAAATGTTTAGTTTTAGTCATTGAAAAACTAAAATATTATAGTCAAACATGAACTCGAAGCATTAGAAACTGTTTATAGATCAGAAACTGTTTATAGATCATCATTTAAGATATATAAAACAATCGTAAAAAAGAGTTTGATTTGATGTACATATGTACAATAAAAAAATTATTTGGCTAATTGTGAGAACAATTAGGCATCCATCTATTTAGTCATTCAAATATTAAATTGGGAGATGCTTCTTAAATGAGGTAAGAAAGTTTTTCACATAATGACATCTAGAACGTGACAAAGATGTTTGATAATTTCTTTACTTTAAAATATAGTTCTAGTTATTTGAAGAACCACAAAAGTTCTTTTCAAGAAAGAATATATAAATCATATAAAATGATCCATTACATGCTATATTTTTATGAATATGATTATATATATATATATATATACTACAAAATATGTTGTCATTTGCGACGTGATTCCCACGTCGCAACCTATAAAAACACGTCACTACTAGTTTTTTGCGACGTGAGCTTCTACGTCGCAGGAGAGAGCGTGGCAACCCTGTTGCGACGTGGTAAACATGTCACTAATTTGTGACGTGATAATCACGTCGCAAAAAAGTTGATAGAAATTCCTTCAGAAAGAGTCAGAGCAGGTGTGCAGAGGTGGGTCAGAAAATGCAGAAAGTTATTTGCGACGTGATTTCCACGTCACAAATTATTGACATGAAAATCACATGGCAAAATGTTTTTTTTTATTTGTACGTTTTGTTTTGCGACGTGATTTTCACGTTACTAATTTGTGAAATGTAAATCACGTCGCAAATGATGTATTTTTCTTATTTAAAAATTATTTTCTGTTGTATTTAAATAATTTTTGATTATTATTAAATATAACTTCTATTTTATTTAAATATAACTTTTTGTTTTAAAAAAATTATATTATTTAAATATAATTTTCTGTTTTATATAATTTATGTTTTATTTAATTAAATATTATAATTTATATTACTAAATTCAATATTATAAATAAAATTTATAAAAATAAAACGAAATATTTTTAAATATATAAATTAACAAACTTAATATAATAAAATTAATAAACTAAAATTTAAATTTAATATTTCTAAATATAAAATATAATTATAAATTCATTAGTACACAAATTAAAAAGTAAAAAGAAAATAAAAATAAAACTAAATAATTGGATCATTCGGGTCAGAATAGTCGGTAAAGTCAACATCATTTTGGTTGTTATTATTCCTCGATTGACCACCATCGTTGCGATTTCCACCATATGCTTGCATAAATTGCCGCATTTGCTCCTCCATATCAGCCTGCCTCTTCGCCATTGCCTCCATTGCTTCCGTTTGGGCCTTCGTTGTCGCCTCCATTTGGGCCTTCAATGCCGCCTCACGTTCCTCTGACTCGCGTCTAGCCAATTGTCTTACCGTTTCTAACTGCTGCGGTGTCAAATTTGTTTGACGTGACCCTCCTTCACCGTCCATAGCTCTTTGATACAGAGTTCTATCCCCACTCTTCAAGGTGCCCGCCAAATTTCCACCACCAAAAAAGCACCCGTTATCCCCCTTTCCCCCAATAGCTTGACTCCAAATATAGAAATCCACATCTGGATGAACCGGTTGTCCTGGAGGAGGAGTATACTGGGGATTATGGGTCAGAAATTCTGCCATCAAGACCTGATAATCGTTCTACACATACAATTAAAAAAATCAAGTTAATATAAGTTAAATTAAATTAAATTAAATTAAATAAAAATAAAAAATAAAAAAATATAGCCATGTGATTTTAACGCCACAACTTATCAGTTGCCACGTGATTTTAACGCCACAAGTTATCAGTTGCCACATGATTCTAACGCCACAACATCTCACTTGCCACGTGAAAATCACGTCACTAAGTTGCTAATAAATTAAAAAAAATATAAACAACATAAATTTACTTACCAAAGCATTTTGTGTACGCTCGTCAACAAAATCCCCCGATTTCTTTGTCCGAGTTTGGGTAACCAGCTCAATCATCAGTGGTTGTCTCCCCAGACGCTTAGCCTAAATAATATAAACTTAACTTAAATTAATAATATATGTTATAAATCAAAATATGACTTTAAAAAGTGGTAATAATTACCATGCGTCGAGAATGCTCAGCAGTATTAATACTTCCAACAGCATTAAGGCAACCCCCTTTTTCTGATGCCCTCATCTTCTTTGCATTTTCAGATTTAGCCTTAAATTCATCTGTTTCCCAATACTTAAGAAGGTCATCAAAAATTTCTTTGCCTATCCATTTGGGACGGGTGCCCAACAGTAGAAAATGCTCTCTAACACGTCGTAGCATGTCAGAAAGTCGTCTTGAACTCCTGCCAAAATATTTTTTTTTTACTTTTTCATGGTTCAGTGGATCCCAAACACATTTCGCCTGCAATGTTGTATGACATTAAAATAAATAGTTAGATAAATTATAACAATAATAAAAAATTCATTTAAATAACAATAACTTAACAAATAAATTAATGATACCTGAAATTGCTTAAACCATTCGTCTTTGTCCTTAACTTCTCCAAAAGTCTTATACAATTTCTTATAATTCTGCTGAATTATATAACTTATAACATTGGCAGCAGTCCGACTCGGCCCGAAACTAAACAACAATAATTGAATTAGCATTAATTATATAAATTTATATTTAAAATGGAAATGTGTACTTATAAATAAAAATCAATAAATAAGAAACTTACGAGTTTCCTTTAGGCCAAATCCAAAATCTCCCATCAATGGTATGAATCTCACTCGGATCATCATCCCCTCGAAGATCTCTCCCATCTATCTTATCATCGTCCACACCAATATCGCCATCACCCAACTCTGCATGATCATCGGATGTAGGTACATGTGTGGGATGTGGGGTGCGACCAGTCTGTGTGGGCCGTGAAGAGGTGGATCCTTCAGTCTGCTGGACGGATGGGGGCATCTGTGTAGGAAGTGGGGTGTTGGATCCTCCAGTCTGCTGGACGAATGAAGGCATCTGCGTGGGTAGTGGAAAACTGTATCCTCCACTCTGTTGGAAGGATGAGGGCACCTGACTCTGCTGGAATGGAAAACCAGGTGGCCTAACAAAAGATGGGGCCCCAGATGGGCTAATAAAAGACGGACTCCCAGATGGGAACTGAAGAGGATACTGAGAGGAGAGTAATGGCGTAAAAGGCTGAGTACTATCCATGGACATAGGATGAACCTGACTCTGCGGGGGAGGACATATGGCAGAGTGAGGTGACTGGCATACTACTACCCTTGTATGCTTGGACTTCTTACCACTATCCTTGGGTGGCATTTTACCTATTTATAGAGAATACACAGTTAATATATATTCATTATTAACTCATTCAATAGATGGTTCATTAAGTAAAATTACAAGAAACATTTCTCATTAATACATATTCACTATTCTAATACATATTCATTAACTTATTCAATAGATGGTTCATTACGTAAAATTACAAAACACATTTCTCATTTAATACATATTCACTATTCTAAATCGTCATGCTCGTCATCCATATCATCCTCGTCATCTGATGTGATATTGTCCTCGGATCCAGAATCTTCATGATCTTCATCCTCATCAACTTGATGCCCCTCAACCATTGTATCAGACAAACTTGTAGTGTGTTCATTTGGAATCACATCATTAATTTCTTCAACTTCATCAACTTGGTAAGCAAGATCTTCCACTAGATCGTTAGTTTCAATATGACCCAATGGTTTTGTTTTTATTACAACACAACACCCTCGTTTACGCGGCACAAATGAAGGATAAGGAACATAATAAACTTGCCTAACAATATTTGACATTATGAAAGGGTCATACTCTTTGTACCTCCGGTCCATTTGAATCTCAACAATACCATATGTCTTATCTATTTTTGTGCCTCTAGTTGGATCATACCATTCATAATAAAACAAGACAACTTTATTTTCCGAGTCCAAGTAGTTGTATACTAACTCGTAGATATGTTTAACAAAACCATAGAAGTCATCTTCACTACCATCTATAACTCCTTTCACAAATACGCCACTGTTTATGGTATTTTTCCCTTCAGTCCATTCCTGAGTGTGAAATTTATATCCGTTCACGAAGTATGTGTGCCATTTATTTGCGCTTTGACGAGGGCCATTAGACAAGTTTCTCAAATGGAGTATTTCTGTAGTCAGTGCAACAACCCTATACAACTTCTCCTTGAACCATGTTGGAAATTGGGCATGAATGACACCAGATGTTGCTTGTACACCGGTACTATGAAAATAGGCGTTGTTAAATTCCCTAAAAAAAACACACAATAAGTTTCAAGGTAATAAGTTTTATATTCACACTGTAAAGAAAATTAAAAAGTTGGGTCATACTTACTCAAGATATGGTTTAACTTCAACACAGTTGATCAAGACATGAACATGTGCGGATTGCATTTCTTGTTGGGTCAACCAATGCTCACCCTTCTTTCAAGAGGGACGACCTGGAAGCCCAAAGACTGATAAGGTGTACTAACTTCTTTCGATAACATTTACAGGATTCCTTATGATTCTTGGAGTTAACATCAAGTGCTTGAAATAGTGACTGCAAAAATGTGAAGTTTCTCGATGCAAGTAATGTGCACATATTGATCCTTCAACTCTAGCTTTATTTTTCACTGATCGCTTTGAATCACCCATGAACCTTTCAAATGGATACATCCACCTATATTGAACAGGTCCTCCTAGATAAGCTTCATATGCAAGATGCATAGGTAGATGTTCCATGGAGTCAAAAAAGCCAGGTGGAAATACTTGTTCCAACTTACAGAGAATGACTGGAATATTTTGGTCCAACTTAATGATGTCATCCACTCTTAAAGCTGACGCACAAATATCTCTAAAAAATTGACTAATTTCAGTTAGTGGATTAAGAATATGTTTGGGTAGAGAACCAAACGCAATTGGTAGCAATTGTTCCATAAAAACATGGCAATCATGACTTTTCATACCATGCAACTTCCCAGTGTTAGCGTCGGCACACCTTTCTAAATTTGAATAATACCCGTCAGGAATTCTCAAACCTTTTAACCATCCGCAAACCGCTTTAGCTTCTTGGGGGGTCAGACTGAAACAAGCCTTGGGTTTAAATAATTTTCCATTTGGTTGAGGCTTTAATTCCAACTCTTTCCGATTACACCAAATTTCCATGTCTTGTCTAGCCTTCACATTATCTTTTGTTCTATCTTTAACATCCATCACTATGTTAAATACATTATCAAAAAAATTCTTCTCAATATGCATAACATCAAGATTATGGCGCAACAAATTATCTTTCCAATACGGGAGGTCCCAAAATATACTTCTTTTTGTCCAATTGTGTGTGACCCCATATCCTTCAATTCTACAGGCTTTGCCAGTATCTGTAAACTTTGGAAGTTCACAAACTTGGTTCCATATAACAACTGGTGACAATCGAGGTGGAGGCAGATCTGTTACCCGTTCGTCTTTTTTGAAATTTGTCTTGTTTTTTCTAAAGGGATGATTTGATGGTAAGAATCTGCGGTGACAGTCAAACCACGAGCTTTTCCCCCCTTTATCCAATGTAAACGCCTTGGTGCATTCCATGCAATGCGAATAACCCATTCTGCCATGCGTACCCCAACCAGACAACATGCCATATGCTGGAAAGTCGTTAATGGTCCACATAAAGGCAACTCACATTAAAAAGTTTTGTTTACGGGATATATCATAAGTCCATTCTCCATTAATCCACAACCTCTTCAAATCATCAATTAAAGGTTGTAAGTACACATCAATTCCGGCTTTTGGACTCGACGGTCCTGGAATGACACACGTCAAAAACATGTATGGTTTTGTCATGCACATCTCAGGAGGGAGATTGTAAGGGGTTACAATGATTGGCCAACAAGAATACGCACTTCCAGACGCTTGGACATATGGAGCAAAACCATCAGAGCATAATCCAAGCCTGACATTCCTAGGTTCCGCGGCAAAATCGGGATGTACCTCATCAAAGTGCTTCTATGCATGGCCGTCAGATGGGTGTCACATAATGCCTGGGCTTGTTTTGTTTGTATGATGCCATGTCATTTGACTTGCACTGTGCATTGAAGAAAACATTCTTTTTAACCTTGGTATTATCGGAATATAAAACATGGACTTTACTGCTACACGCTTTTGCTTACTGTTAATGGCTCTACTGCGAACTTTATATCTTGGACTCTGACAAAACTTACATTCCTCAAACGATCCATCTTGAGTACCAAACTCATTCTCATAAAACAACATGCAACCATTAATGTAACAATCAATCTTTCTTACTCTTAAACCCAACTTTGACACCAACTTCTTTGCATCATAGAAACTCGCAGGCAAGTTGTCTTTCGTTGCAGTTGAGTCCAACATCATTTTTACGAAGTGCTCCAAACACTGATCAGGAACATTCCAATTTGACTTGGCGGCCAATAATCTCACACACATTGATAGCTTTGAGTCTGACGACCCCTCAAACAACGGAGTATTCATCTCATTCAACAACTGATAAAATCTCTGCGCTTCCTCATTCGGCAACTCTTCCCCGTCAAAATCTTCTGGTTGATCATGGGTCACGTTAACACCAAAAGCATCCTCAACCATGTCACCGATCAGATTAAAGTTTTCCTCAAATTCCATAGGCGGTTCCATAGGCGGTCGACTACTTGAAGCATGCGTGTTGCTAGTCTCTGGTACGTTACTCGGCAGTGTTTCACCATTATACGTCCAAACCCAATAATTTTCAATGAAACCTCTTCTATGCAAATGACGTGTTATTTCCTCTGGGTCACTAATTATATATCTACACCCACATTTAAGACAAGGACACCTAACTCCTCCTTCGCTTCGACAACATTCCTGAGCAAATGTCCACGTGATAAAACCATTAACTCCTTCTATAAAATTGGGTTTAAGTGCGCGCCTTCCTGGATATAGTCTATCGTACATCCAACTACGATAATACCGATAATATTCCATTTACTGCAAATTTATATAATCAATACCTTTTTAATTAGAAATATTAAATTAATCAACTTAATAATTGTCCTAAACATATTGTTCTTGTTCTTACTACTAAAAATATACTATATATATACTATTTAACATTTTAACATACTATATTAATGTTTTATATAATATACTATAATGTTTTATAACATACTATAATGTTTTTATATATAATATTTTTTAACATACTATATAATACTTTTTATTATAAAACTGTTTTCATTAACATTCTATTTAATACTTTTTAACAATACTACATAAAACAGTTTTTATAAAACACTATAATAATAATAATTATAAAACAGTTTTTTATATATATGTTTTTACATAAAATAGTTTTTTTACTATACTTCATAAAACACTATAATATATAATAATTATAAAACAATTTTTATATAATGCTTTTTGTTTATAAAAAGGTTTTTTATGTATATGTTTTTACTCAAACAATTTTTTATAAATGTATATAAAAAATATATTAACAATAAAATTGTTTTTTATAAAACATTTTTATATATGTATATATGTTTTTAATCACTACATAAAATACAATATTTTTTATAACATATTAAATATATTAAATATATTTTCTTTTTTTATAATTAATTTTTTTAAATATATAACTTTTCAAAATATTCTTTTAACCTAAAATATAAACATATTAAATATATTTTCATTTTTTATATATATAAATATATAAAATAATTCTGTTTTTATTAAATGTTATTATATATTATAAATTATTCTGTTTTTATAACATTTATAACTTAATAAAAATTTCAGAAAAAAAAATTATATATAATACTTTTTTATTATATAACCGTTTTTATTAACATTCTATTTAATACTTTTTAACAATACTACATAAAACAGATTTTATAAAACACTATAATAATAATAAATATAAAACAGTTTTTTATATATATGTTTTTACATAAAATAGTTTTTTTACTATACATCATAAAACAATATAATATATAATAATTATAAAACAATTTTTATATAATATTTTTTTTGTTTATAATAAAGTTTTTTATGTATATGTTTTTACTCATAAAACAGTTTTTATATATAATATATTAAAACATTTATAACTTATATTATATATTTTTGTTTATAAAACAGTTTTTATGTATAATGTTTTTATATATTAAAACAGTTTTTATGTATATGTTTTTGTTTATAAAACAGTTTTTTTATGTATTATGTTTTTCATAAAACAGTTTTTATATATTGTATATTATTCTGTTTTTATAACATTTATAACTTAATAAAAATTTCAGAAAAAAAATTATATATAATATGTTAAAATAGAATTTATATATAATTTTTTGGAAAACAGAATTTATATATAATTTATATATAATATGTTAAAACAGAATTTATATATGTTAAAACAGAATTTATATATAGTATATTTATATTTTCGTTTTTTATATATATAAATATATAAAATAATTCTGAAAATATTTTCTAACAGAATAAATTTTTCTAACAGAATAAATATTTTTGTTTTATATATAAAATATTTTTTAACAGAATAAATTTTGAAAATAACATATATATACTAACCTAAATAAATTGTTTATAAATTATAACAAATAAATTCTGAAAATAACCAAAATAAATTATAACAAAATTTGTTTCTAACATATATACTATTAACCTAAAATAAACAAATTTCTGAAAATACTTCAAATATAAAAAATAAATTGCAAAATATACCTCTTCTTCAATCTCCTTCAATCTTCTAGTCCAACCTTTTTTTCACTCTTCAATCTTCAATCTTCTTGAATCTTGAATCTTCAATCTTCTTCTATTCAATATCATAAAAAAAAATTAATAATAACCAAAAAATATGATAAGAGAGGAAGAATAAAATCAAATAGCATACCTTTTAAATTGTGGAAGTGCTTGAAGAAGAAGAGATGAAGAATGTTGCAGCGAAGAAATAGGGAGAAATATGGTCTGCGAAGAAGAAGAGGCAAAATGAAAATAATGGTCTTACTTAAAAAAATGGGTCTGAGGGAGAGGAAACAAAAGCAATTAATTATATAAGCCAATTAGCGACGTGAAAATCACGTTGCAACTTTGCCACGTGATAATCACGTCGCAACCAGCCAACGGTCATAAATTATATACCCACTACCTGCATTCAGTCAGAATGAAAATTTTAATTTTCCCTCTAAAAAAGTTGCGACGTGATATTCACGTCGCAAATTTTTTTTTAAAATTTTCAACATTCCCAACATCTGCACGCTACAGGCTTTTGATTTTAAAAAATTAATTTATTTGTTGCGGCGTGGTTTTCACGTCGCAAATAATATTTTTAAATTTTAAATTTTGACATTCCATGTGCTAACGTTACATTTTTTATTTTATTATAAAATAATGTAGCGACGCGATTATCACGCCGCAACCGACTTTTTTTTTCCACGTGATAATCACGTCACAACTTCACGTGGCTATAGACTGATATTGAAATGTCCACCTAGATATTGAAATGTAATGTTTGATTTATGTTAACATCACCTATGTAATGCTAATTTTATGTTATCAATGCTATTTGTTTTTGTCAAACTACATCTTTCTGATTCTTCGTAAACTTTCTGCTTTAGTATGCCCCAGAAATACAACTCTATAAGGCTTACGGAGATGCATTTCTAGAAACAAAATATACAAAATGCTAGGGCATGATTCAAAATCAGCATTACTGGTGTGTGTTTGGGGTGCATCCGGAGACACATCTATGGAATCTGGGGGTATTATTGTATTTTCACGAGGGTGTGATAGTAATTCATAAGATGCATTAAGTATATCCCATTATTTAACATGTAGAAGAGTGTTTGAATGACTAGGATGTGTGTTGGACCATCCAAGCATTTGAGAGGATTCAGGTTCATACACAACCCCAACCCCAACTTCCTGCACGCCTAACACTTTGTCTATATTCATTTTTTGTGTTACCTCCCCAACCCCAACTTCCTTCACCCCCGCGAATTTGTCTATTTCCATTGCCTTTTCCACTTTCATTGTCGTTTTTATTTTCTTCATCTATTTCACTTCCACCGTCTTTTCCACCTCCATCTTTTATACCTTCTTCTTGCACTTATTTTCCCTTTCCACCTTCTTTCTCTCCTCTATCATCATTTCTTGTTCTTCCCATGACTTTTCAACCTCCCCAACCAACTATTTCAATTTTTTTTAGATTCTTCTATTGCACCAACTACAAATTAACAAATACATTTTATTAAATATAATAAAATAATAAGATAATAGCACTTGCAAATGATATACATACTTTGGTTCTCATCTATAAATGACTCAATTGTAATAAAAATGATAAGAATTTGTGTAAAAAAAATAAAGGAAGATAAAATGTTTAGTTTTAGTCATTGAAAAACTAAAATATTATAGTCAAACATGAACTCGAAGCATTAGAAACTGTTTATAGATTAGAAGCTGTTTATAGATCATCATATAAGATATATAAAACAATCGTAAAAAAGAGTTTGATTTGATGTACATATGTACAATAAAAAAATTATTTGGCTAATTGTGAGAACAATTAGGCATCCATCTATTTAGTCATTCAAATATTAAATTGGGAGATGCTTCTTAAATGAGGTAAGAAAGTTTTTCACATAATGACATCTAGAATGTGACAAAGATGTTTGATAATTTCTTTACTTTAAAATATAGTTCTAGTTATTTGAAGAACCACAAAAGTTCTTTTCAAGAAAGAATATATAAATCATATCAAATGATCCATTACATGCTATATTTTTATGAATATGATTTTATATATATATATATATATATATATATATATATATATATATATATATATATATATATGTTGTCATTTTCGACGTGATTCCCACGTCGCAACCCATAAAAACACGTCACTACTAGTTTTTTGCGTGAGCTTCTACGTCGCAGGAAAGAGCGTGGCAACCCTGTTGCGACGTGATAAACATGTCACTAATTTGTGACGTGATAATCACGTCGCAAAAAAGTTGATAGAAATCCCTTCAGAAAGAGACAGAGCAGGTGTGTAGAGGTGTGTCAGAAAATGCAGAAAGTTATTTGCGACGTGATTTCCACGTCACAAATTAGTGACATGAAAATCACGTGGCAAAATGTTTTTTTTTATTTGTACGTTTTGTTTATATATATAGGGTTTAATGGATATGCACTGACAATGTAAAATAGTTTTACACTGTCATCTAATAAAACATATTATTTTGCCATGTCATTTAAATTTTTTTAAAATTACAGTCTAACTTGGCGGAATTCATGGTCGTGATTGGTTGACAGTGTAAAAAAATTTTACACTGTCAGTGCATCACCCATTTTCTCATATATATATATATATCTTAAAGGGAATAAAAACTTATCGTTGGCATATAAGAAAATTACATTATTTCTACAAACTATTTAAACATAGTGAAAATATAACAAATAAGGATTTGAAAGTCATGAAAAGAATCTATTAGAGTATGCTCCTGTTAACCTAACCATATTCTAATATTCTCAAGTTTGACTTAGTAAAACCAAACCTTTTAAGAATAAGTCATTGTATTATTAGAATAATTTAATATATAATACAAATGGTTGTGCAAGGATACAAAGATTTAACTCCGAACAAAAGATAAAAAGATTGAGGTTCAAAATACAATGATAAAGTTTTAAACCTAAAGGATAAATAATTTAATCTCATTCATTGTTACTAAGGACTTTTCTCTTTTTTTAAAGATTTTATTTTGAAATTTGATGATGTTTTGTATAAGTGCACATAGTAAGAGTTCTTAGTCTTTTGCAAGAGTTATTTCTTAAGTGATGTCAAGTGCTATTCATACTTCATAAAATTGATAAAGATTCCTTTTGAAAAACATGTGTATTGATGGTTTGTACGAAACCCTAGTATCATTAAAGTTATACTATAATTGAATTGTATCATTAAAAACTCGTCACCTTTGCATGGAAATAATTTCTAGAGATGCATATTCGAAAATATCAAACGTGATTTTAATAAACATCCACCTACATTATCAAACCCCATACCTATTTTTGTTCAAAACCCTTTCCAAAAATCTGTTTATTCTCAATCAATATTTTCACTCCAAACCTTCATTCTTGTTATTCATCACATCAAAAGAAACAAAAGAAGCTAGAATTCAATGTAAAGATCATTTATGTCAAAATACAAATGGTTGTGCAAGGATACAAAGATTTAACTCCGAACAAAAGATAAAAAGATTGAGGTTCAAAATACAATGATAAAGTTTTAAACCTAAAGGATAAATAATTTAATCTCATTCATTGTTACTAAGGACTTTTCTCTTTTTTTAAAGATTTTATTTTGAAATTTGATGATGTTTTGTATAAGTGCACATAGTAAGAGTTCTTAGTCTTTTGCAAGAGTTATTTCTTAAGTGATGTCAAGTGCTATTCATACTTCATAAAATTGATAAAGATTCCTTTTGAAAAACATGTGTATTGATGGTTTGTACGAAACCCTAGTATCATTAAAGTTATACTATAATTGAATTGTATCATTAAAAACTCGTCACCTTTGCATGGAAATAATTTCTAGAGATGCATATTCGAAAATATCAAACGTGATTTTAATAAACATCCACCTACATTATCAAACCCCATACCTATTTTTGTTCAAAACCCTTTCCAAAAATCTGTTTATTCTCAATCAATATTTTCACTCCAAACCTTCATTCTTGTTATTCATCACATCAAAAGAAACAAAAGAAGCTAGAATTCAATGTAAAGATCATTTATGTCAAGCACCATTGCTCACATTAATTTTGTTTTGTTGCTGAATAAACTTACGTTTAATCCAAAAATGTATTTCTGATGTTGAAGCAATGTCTGAGACATGGGTACTGGTAAACAATTTATAGTGCAGAGTCAAGGGAGGTGCCCTTTTCATTACATGATCTGTGGAGGCTAGGATGCTTGGGTACTGATTCAGAATCATCCCACAAATAAGTGAAGGAAAACATATAGGAAGTTTCACTACAGTTGATGTAGATTGCTTCAAAATTTGATTGAAGATGTGAGTTCCAAAGTCGAACCTTCTTCCTTTGCCAATCATATAGATGAATCTACCTAGACTAGCAGAGATGGTTGAAGTATGATTGGTGGGCACCCAGTTGATGGTACCAATTCTATGCAGAATTGCATACTTCACACTCAGTTTCCCGGCTGAAAGCTTCCCATTGCTAGGCCACTATTTCATAGTGTTGCCAGTGAGCTCTTGACAAACTTGTTCATCAGTGTCTCCACATTCAGACTGATACTCTTCAGATCTTTCAAGAAACCTATTAATCATTGTGGGAGAAAATGTCACAGCATTTCCTCTAACATACACTATCATGTTGGTTGCATCATTACAGTGGTCAGGAATGTTTACCACAAATTCCTTTACCAGCTTTTCATAACAATTTCCAAGATTGGTGATTGTCCTTGTTAGCCCAGAGTCATTGATCAGTTTCATCACTTCATGGCACTCTAATGCATCCTTCACTAGTTCCCTTTCCAATGCTACTCTTCTTTGGTACACATATGGCCATCTGTGTACATACTCAGGAGCATGGAAGGAGATATTATCCAAGGGGGCTTTGGGAATACTGACATTCTTCTTCTTCACCCCAGAAGCCTTTGGAAGTATGATGTCCTGATCATCATCTGTGACAACATAGTCTGACTCAGTGTCAGACTTAGCCTTTCTTTTCTTGGATACAATTGCAACCTTGCTCCAAGGTTTCTGATGTCCAACTACAGATTTAATGTTTCTTCTGATATTATTGTTTTCAGTATCCACATTTTTCCTTTTTCTTGTCTTCAATCTCTTGATCACATTAGTAATGATCTCATCATCAGAATATGAATCATCAATGTTGATTACCTTGTCAGTCACCTCTTTGTCAACATTCTCTAGTCTCTGTTCAAGTGATTCCTCTAGAGATAAGGGTGTTCCATTATCTTGTCCATCATTTTTCTGACTGGTTTCAACACAGGTGTGGTGATTCTCTTTTGACATTATATTACCATCTCCTTCATTATTATTTCTAACACCTTCTTGTTCCTCAATAGGAGCGAATGTGATTGTCATATCCCCATCAGTATTCAGTTTACTTCTTATATTTAATTGTTCAGCTACGATTTTCCTTATTCTCTTATCCGTTTCAACAATTTCTTTCTTATTTCAAGGATCAAGAGGGGCATTACTAGATTCAAAAGTATTATCTGTAAGGAGATTTCTAGCACTTTGTGCATGGAGTTTCTCAGGCTTGCATGGCACCATAGAGAGGGGAACAACATTGATCACATCTCCAGTAGACACCTTCCCCGATTTTTCCCTAACAGCGGAAGATGTAGAGGTCTCCTTCACTCCTTCTCTAGTTGAGGATTGTTGTTGAGACATCATAGAAGGAACAAGATTGGATTTTTCTTTGCACCGGAAGAATGAGGTTATAGGTTGAGGGTGGTTTAAGTTGATTTGAAATTATCGTTTTTGAAACCCTCCTTTCGTTTGTTGAAAACAATCACCTGCTTGACCAGTATCCTTACAGGTTATCATGGGAGAATGTCACAACATTTTGTGAGACATTTTACCTTGTTGGCATCTGCGTCATTCCTGTGTACTGAAAGCTGCTGAATGTGGTAGCAGGGTAATCACTTTCTATAGTTGGGTCAATAGTGGCCATAAATGCACATCTTCTTTCTTCCAGATCATTTATCGTAGAGGCCTTATGAAGCAGATCCTGAATCCTTGAGATGGTCTTTCTGTGTGTCATCTTGGTTAACCTACCAACTTCCCACTTATCAATATTTAGTTCTGAGGGGAATTTCTAATATTTCTTGATTGTCATTGAGGATCACTCTGTCAGTAATGAGGTCCATACATAGCAATTATTTTTTGATCTGACACCCTTCATGAGTACTTTATTTTTATCATTTACAACCAAACATTCAGATTTTGTAAAGTTAACCTTCAGGCCTTGATCATAAAGTTGACTAATACTAATTAGATTAGCAGTTAGTCCTTCGATATACAAAACATTGTCAAGTCTAGGATTTCCTGCTTGAACCATTCTCCCAACTCCTTTAATCTTTCCTTTGGATCCATCTCCAAGAGTGACATAGTTGGAGGATTGAGGCTCTATATTCACCTGATAGTTCTTTACACCAGTCATGTGTCGTGAACATCCACTATCAAAGTACCACTTCTCTTCAGTGTATTTCTTTAGAGTGGAATGAGCCATCAGAGCCATAAACTTATTCTTGGAACTCCTTTTCTTTCCAACAATCCTACCCTTGGGATATCCATGTAGCTTGTAACAATAACGTTTAATATGGCCATACTTGCCACAATAATGACACTTCCAGTCTTGTTTCCTCTGGTGTCGGTAATGATGTTGTGACATTCTGTTAGACATCTTTTGTCTTCCTTCAAGATTGTATTCAGGATCTCTCTTCTTGCTTTGATTATTGTATCCCAGTTCCTGTAGTATCTTGTCAGATCTGCTGTTGATCATTCCAACATTATCAGGTTTAGATTTGAGCAGAGCAATTTCCTCTTGAAGATCAGATATGATGCCAATATGCTTCAATCTTTCAACCTCAAGGAGCATGATAATCTTATGTTGATATTCTCCTAGATGACAGATTTCTGTACTTCTTGTTTACAACTCCCTATAAGAGTTGACTAGAGCATCATGAGAAAGATCTGCAATGTCTGATCCTACATTAGTATCAAACACTCCTTTGAGTTCAGAAACCTGCTTCGGTGATTCTTCATCACTAGCAGAATCATCTTTAGACCAAGATATATGGAGGCCTTTCTTTTTTTTCTTGAGGAATGTAAGACACTCTGATTTAATGTGTCCAAATCCCTCACATTCAAGACATCTGGTCCCCTTTTCTTTGCCAATTCTCTCTTTATAATATGAATTCCTTCCATAATTGTTCCTTTTTAAGTTGCTGGGCATCTGAGTCTTGGCACTAATTTTTTACTCTCCCTCAATTTTTTCCAGTAATTGACTGTACTATTTTCCCAGAAACACAATTGCCTTAGACATCTCTATCTTGGAGTTTGTCTTGCCTTCAACAGACACCAAGGCTAAGCTTTTTTTATTCTCGGTCCTTTCATTTAGTGCCATTTCAAAAGTTTGACGAGATTCCAGAAACCCATCAACTCTCATAGTAGCTATATCCTGAGCTTCCTCTATAGCAGTCACCTTCATGTCAAATCTCTTGGGAAGAGACCTTAAAATTTTATGGACCAACTTGGCTTCAGGAATTTTCTCTCCAAGGTCACTAGATGTGTTGGCAATATCAACAATGTTCATGTGAAAGTCATGTATACTTTCATCTTCTCTCAACCTCAAGTTCTCAAACTTAGTGGTGAGAAGCTGAAGTCTTGAAGATTTAACTCGAGAGGTACCTTCATGAGCAGTCTTCAAGATTTCCCAAGCATCCTTTGCAACAGTGCAATTCTTGATGAGTCTGAAGATGTTCTTGTCCACCCCATTGAACAAGGCATTCAAGGATTTGGAATTTCCTTGAGCAAGCTTATCATCTTCATCATCCCAGTCTTCCTCAGGTTTCAGCTCATCAGTGAGCTTCCCATCTTTGTATTTGATCTTTGGTAGATCCCACCCTTTAACCACAGACTTCCAAGCTTTACCATCCATGGACTTGATAAACACCACCATGCGCACTTTCCAATATTCATAATTGGAACCATCAAGTATGGGTTGTCTATTTAGAATTCCTCCTTCTTTATCCATCAAAACCGAAAGTATCGTCCATGAATCTCACCCAGATACAGAGCAGGATGTCTGCTCTGATACAAATTGAAATTCTGGTTAAGCAGATAACTAAGATGTCAGACAGGATGTCGTGACACTTGATCTCTGCTTCTCACAAGGATTAAGGAAGAACAGAAACAAACAACAGAAAAAAACAACACACAAAAATTGTTAATTCAGTTCGGTGATCAACAACACCTACGTCTAGGGGCTACTAAGCCAGGAATGAAATCAACTAAGTAGAATTGGTTCTAAGTTAAACTCCAACGTTTACAACTTAGCACCTAGAAACTACCCTTCCTAGATTTCTATCTAAGACACTCCTAGGTATGAGACCCTTCTCAATTCCTTTTCAACCACAACAGTGACTGAAAATTACAACTCAATTAATTGTCCTACTCAGGTATTCACGTAATACAAGAGAGGCTCATAAAAGTACAAACCCTAGTACTCTATAATAGTTGTAAAACTTCCACATATTCTAGGTCAAATCCGTCCTATTTATATAGCAAAACAGAATTGGATTTGGGCTTCAAGAACGCAGCAATTCTGCTCCACAGAATCTGCGACCTATTCTTTTCTTCAATCCCGGGTTTCCAAAAATGTCTCCTTACATGGAAACCGCATATTCCTTTTAGAATCAGAATCTCTGATTCCTCAATCTCAGATGCCACCTGGGATTAAATCATATTCCAATCACACCTGGAACATAAATACAGTTATTCCAAAACTGTAACAGACAAAGATTTCGAATCCACCTGATACGACATCTTGTCTAACACCTTAACTTGCAGTTAGTTCACCATGTCAGGACATCTTGTCCAACATCTTTCTGCTAAGTTAGTTTTACCAAAATTGATGCCAACCTCAAGGGCTTGGACTCATCACAGGATATCAAAGTCAGTCCGAGAATGCATATTGTTGCGGTGAAAATCGGATAACAAGCCATTAATTAACTTGCATCAAATTTCTTTTACAACCAACTTTGATTTATCCAAAGGAAAGGTTCAAGATCGAGAAAAACCTAAAGGGGGGGAGATCTAAGGTTTGGAGGTTGGTTATATTAAGGGAAGGTATTAGCACCCTTAATATCTATAGTACTCTACAGGAACCTCTTGTTTAGTTTGTGTTATGTTTTGTTTGCTTGTAAAGGATCTGTGCTAAAGGTAAAGGTAAAGACCTAAGGTATATACACTAAGTATACTCGACAAGGTATTGCACCTTGAGCCTACGTATCCTCGGGAATAGAATCAGAGTATGCGTAGTTCTACTAACTAAGGGTGAAAGAGGAACCATTGACTATGGCCAAAGTTCCAAGGGGAAATGAGTATGAGCCCATTTAAGAGTTTAAGAAACTCTCTAAGTGTAAGTTGTAAGGGGAAGATGAGTACTCAAGGTGATGAGTCTCACAAAGAGTCCAAGAATTCTATCTTGATTCTAAGTTATAAGGTTGAATGGCTATGAGGCCAAAGTGATAGGATGGCTATGAGGCCGAGGTAAGGTGGCTATGAGGCCAAGGTGATATTGAGCTATCTATGACTATGAGGTCAATAGAGAGACTTTGACTATGAGGTCAAGGTTGAAGAGATTGGCTTATGAGGCCACGGTTGAAAAGATTGGCTATGAGGCCAAAGGTGGTAAGATGGCTATGAGGCCAATATGAGATGAGCTCTCTATGACAATGAGGTCAAGAGAGACTTTTGACTATGAGGTAAAAAATGGGGTTATTCCATGACTTTGAGGTCGAGGTTGATGATATTTGTCCCATGACTATGAGGTCGAGGGAGAAGGGGATGCCTAAGACTATGAGGTCAAAAGCTTGCCTATGACTATGAGGTCAAGGCTAAATATCCCATGACTATGAGGCCAACGAAGAGGTAATGAGCTCTCTATGACTTTGAGGTCAATAGAGAGACTTTTGACTATGAGGTCAAAGTTGAAGAGATGGCTATGATGCCAAGGGTAAAAGATGGCTATGAGGCCAAGGTTGAAAGATGGCCCTATGACTATGAGGTCAAAAGGGAATGGGTACCTAAGACTATGAGGTCAAGGTAAAAATGAGCTTTCTATGACTTTGAGGTCAATAGAAAAACTTTTCCTTTGGAAGGAAGGGGGATATAACATCTTATAAATAAGAGTTACAAAGAGTTGAAATATATGTTTAAGAAGTCTAACAAAACAGTGAGCATTAACATATGAAATCAAATACGATTATGACAACAACAAGGATTAATGGTCACATAAATATGACGAGTATAGTTGAGAGAAAATTATCACAGGTTGGCAAGAAATATATTTGAATTTATGCAACTTAAACAAAGACCAGAAAAATACAACCAATAATCTCATGATAAGGTTTTGTTCATAGTTTGGAAACAGTTTAATAAAATTCACAACTTCCAGTATATTTCCAAGGGAGCTCTCTTTAAAATGGTAGTCACATAAGGCAGAGGCAACGTTTTTACTGTTTAACAAAAAAAAAATATTTGAAATGAACAACATTAAGTCTTGTTCAAAGTTAAGAAGCATTGTTAAAAAAACAAAAGTTACTGAATATTAAAAGAAACTTTCTTTTTGTTTATTTTTACATATTAAAAAAAGTTGGTTTTGTTTACAAAAAAAAAATTAAAATGAAATTGCAAGTATTTTGTTGTTTTTCTTATTATTTATAAAAAAAAAATGAAAATGAAAGGAAAAATAAAATGAAAATGAAAGTAAAAAAAGTAAAATAAAAAAATAAAAAAATAACATAGCATGGCAAAGGAGATATATCTACAATTTAACACAAAGATACTTGGATGTAATCCTAACAAGAATTTTCTTTAAGGCCAGGGAGCAGTGTAAAAAAATTTTAATAAGTTACAGAATATTTAAAAGAAACGTTTTTTTGTTTGTTTTACATTAAAAAAAAATGGTTTCGTTTAATAACAGGAAGGATTAAAATGAAATTGTAAATATTTTTATTGCTTTTCTTTTTTTATTTAATATAAAAAAGAATAAAATAAGAGAAAAGAAAAAAAAAAAATAGAATAGCATGGCGGAAGCCATGCATCCATGGTGGCTTGGGCCACCCTTTTTTCTTTTCTTTATTATTAAAACAGAGGTGGCTTGCGCCACCCTGTTGCTTTTTTCTTTCTTTTTTTTTTAATCAAAGGTGGCTTGCGCCATCCAGTAAAAGTGGCGTGCGCCACTACTTTTTCTTTTATTTTTATTTTTATTAATGTGTGGCGAACGCCACTCTTTTAACGTGGCGAGTTTCACTCTTGTTCTTCTTCAGTTTTTTTTATTTTTTCTATCAGTTTTCTTACGAATCCTTTTTACAATATTTCATAGAAAAAAATAAACAACAATCAACACAACATTATGGCTCCCAGTATTCATCACAAACTCAAATATAAAATATATTTACCACAGAAAAAAAGAAACAACTATGATAACATCATGCTTTAAACATGATAATAGTATAAAAAATGGAACAGAGCATGATACCTAGTGGAGAAGGTCCACTGCCTCTTCATTGGTACAGGTTCTGGAAAATGATGAACGAGCTCTTCCTCTCTCCAAAATCGAACTGGTACTGAGCTTCTCCGGAAAGAACAAGTTACTGAGGGTTGTGGTATTGAGTGTTTGGGTGTTGGAAGTGTTTACAGAGTGATGAAAATGGTGAGTTTCTTGCAAGTTTGAGGGTGGCTTGCAAGATTGAGGAAGTAGAGAAATTTTGAGAGAGTTTCTGAGTATTCTTCGTGTTGTTTCTGTATGTCTACTTTGATGGAAATGAACTCCTTTTATAGGCAAACAAAGTGGTTCAAACACAGTGGGTAAAAGCATTATCCATTGGGAAAGAATTAGGGTTTGCAAGGACTGTTGGGTAAGGAATTAGGGTTTGGCAAGGATGTTTCAAACTTGGTCGTTCAAAAATCTCAGGGAAAAGCAGGAAGTAGCTTTGGCATTTTCCTACATCCATGTTTCACTGCATGTATCCTGTTTCTTGTGTCATTGCATGTGAGCTCAAATGGGCAAACATTAGGGGACAAGTAAGAGGTAAAAAGCACGGTAATTTTTGAAACATATAATTACTCATGCTAGTACAAATATGAGAAATGAGTAAAAGGAAAAAATAAAAATAAAATTAACACAGTAGAATTAATTGAATTGGGCTTAAGTGAAAGAAAAATGAAATTTCTATATTTAAATGACTTTTTTGCAAGAGAAAGGAATAAGTGAGAGTTAAATAGATAAAGTAAGAATAAAATCTAAATTTAAAAGTAGACTTAAATAAAATTAAAATTAAATGTAAACTAAAATTGATAAAAAAATAAATTAAAACTTAACAAAAATGTAGACTAAACTAAAATATTAATTAACTAATTTATTTCTAAATGATTCAAAGCAACTATACATTTTCTTTTTTTTAGAAGAATTCAAAATACCTGTGGAATAATAAAAATCGGCTAAAATGCATCGATGAAAAAACTTAGCTAAAAATGCAAAGATGGAAAATTAAAAGAGACGATATACAAATGAAACAAAGAATCTGAGGGTAAAATTTGGGGTGCAACAGTTGCCCCTATTTAAATAGCTTTACCAGATGACACGAGGAATGGAAATCCTCGGGGCATCAAGGTGAAAGGTATTTAAATATAGAAAACCGAAAATTTTGCCCTTAGATGGAATGCAGATGCTAGGGACGAACAACAGACATGCAAATGCTAACATGCCATGAACTCTAGATAGTGCAAAAATGCAGACAGACAAGACCCTAAGGATAGATAGCAAACAACCACGGGTGAGCATCACTGGGGAAGCATGAAGGTTAGTATCCATGAGTAAAACTCACTAGGGACACAGACTAACCAAAAAAAGGATTCACTGGGGAGACTTTGATGAAACACTGGGGAATAAAGACACATTCCTTCTGGGCATGAAACCAAAAAGAAGGCATGATCTCCACTGGGGATCAGTTTGAAACAAGGATAGACACTCGCTAAAAGATTTTCTGGGCATTTCTTATACTGAAGAGTTCAAACGGGATCTTCAAGGTCAAAGGTGGAATAAGGCTATGGCTATGAGGTCAAAGCTTACTTATGACTATGAGGTCAAAGGTGAAATAAGGGCTATGACTATGAGGTCAAAGCTTACCTATGACTATGAAGTCAAAGGTGAAATAAGGCTATGACTATGAGGTCAGAGCTTACCTATGACTATGAGGTCAAAGGTGAAATAAGGTTATGACTATGAGGTCAGAGCTTACCTATGACTATGAGGTCAAAGGTGGAATAAGGCTATGACTATGAGGTCAAAGCTTACCTATGACTATGAGGTCAAAGGTGAAATAAGGCTATAACTATGAGGTCAGAGCTTACCTATGACTATGAGGTCAAAGGTGGAATAAGGCTATGACTATGAGGTCAAAGCTTACCTATGACTATGAGGTCAAAGGTGAAATAAGGCTATGACTATGAGGTCAGAGCTTACCTATGACTATGAGGTCAAAGGTGGAATAAGGCTATGACTATGAGGTCAAAGCTTACCTATGACTATGAGGTCAAAGGTGAAATAAGGCTATGACTATGAGGTCAGAGCTTACCTATGACTATGAGGTCAAAGGTGAAATAAGGCTATGACTATAAGGTCAGAGCTTACCTATGACTATGAGGTTAAAGGTGGGATAAGGCTATGACTATGAGGTCAAAGCTTACCTATGACTATGAGGTCAAAGGTGGAATAAGATGGCTCTGAGGCCAAGATGATATTGATGACAAGGAATAAGACATATCCAAACGTAATGAACCTGAGCTCGGAATGCATCAACAAAGTTGATGGCAAGAAATAAAACATATCTGAAGGTATAAAACCTGAGCTCGAAAGACATCAACAACAAAGTTGATGGCATGAAATAAGACATACCCGAAGGTACTGAACCTGAGCTCGGAATGCATCAACAAACAGAGTGACAGGAAGAAGCCAAACATATCTGAAGGTACGAAACCTAAGCTCGAAACACCTCAAATAGGGATTATATCAAACAGGTTGATGCAAAGTGACTGGTTGAAGATAACACCGATGGTAACTATAAAACCAAGGATGGATAAGCCTTTCAGAAGAGATTGTCACTTATCGTTGTAGAAAAACAAACTTCTCCAGGAGATTGCTACTTGTTGTTGGTTATGAATTCCAAGGAGATGTTGATATCACAACACTGTTGGAGAAAAGATTTTGCCTTTAATGAGGATCTATAAAAGGGTCTTCTTGCAAGACAAAGTGCAAAATAAATGCACGTACAAGATGGTCTTGGAAACCATACCTGCTAGGGACCAAAGTTCAATCTAGGAACAAGCTAGAAAGAAACGATCAAACAAGAATCCGAACATTGAGGAATGAGCTCAAATGGAGATTTATCTTATCCAATTGTGGAGGAGATAACTGAACTAACCATCATCCACGAGAATCGAACTCCGTGGGGAATTCAGAAAGAATGGGCACTTTATGCTTAAGGCTGACAACTCTATTGGAGAGAACTGACAAACCCAGTCACTTGGGGATATAAACGCAAAGTGAACAAAATAGGTAAACACCAGAAAGAGAGCAAAATGCTAAGATGTTAGGCATATGAATGCTTATGCCATGCTCATGCCATGCTTATGCTTATGATGACAAAACAGACAAAAGGAAGCGAGACTGGAGATGAAATAAACATCTTGACAAGGATACCCAGCCAACCTCATCAGATTGGACCCTTGTTGGGGATGAATAAGTAGGATCAGTAGTTCTTCTTCAATATTAAGACCTTCTCTGGTAAGAAGAGTACTCCGCCTGGTATAGCGTCATGACTTCACTAGGATTGCCATCATGAGCTTGATTTTTTGGCTAGAGGGAAATCCCTGGAGAATTGTCAAGATCGATTGAAGCAGCAATTTACTGGGGAGCTGGCAAAGGACATCACAGGAATAAAGTCATTCTGTGTCATGATGATCACCATGACGAACAACGGGTCTTGCAACAGGTACTCTTCAAATCTTCTCTGCCCCAGATTACATGGTCCAAGAAGATTTTATAGAAAAATCGTCATGCAAAAATGCCTCAATATCTTCAAACTCTTAGATTCATGAATCTCGACATAACTGCCCCAGATTGACGGCGCTTGCACAACAAAGTCTTTGAGCCTGCTCTTCGGACTGTGGGAGTAACAACGGGGAAACAAACTTGTCCCATGCTAAGTAGATGCCCCAGACTAACTGCCCCTTGAGAGATTTGTCTAATCTCGACCTGACTGCTTCTAACTGGTCAGTGAGGATAAGTCATCAAAAATGATTTTACAGAAGAAATGGTATACCAGATGCTCCAATATCTTCAAACTCTTGAAGGGATTCATGGATTTTGACATATCTGCCCCAGTTTTACTGCATTTATACAACCAGGTCCCTGAACTTGTTCTTCAGACTGGTTGATCCATGAAGGAGGTGCCCCAGACCAATTGAATTTTTAGAGATTTACCGAATCTCGACCTGATTGCCCCTGATTAACGGTATTCGCGATACAAAGTCCTCAGATTGTGGTAGAAACAACTAGGGAACACTCTTGCCCCTGTTGGTAGGTCATTGGAGTCTAAATTTTTCATAAGATGACCTCAAGAAGGCTTGCCCTAATATCCTGAATTTGAAGAGTTCTGCCCCTGATTTAGTAGTTCCTGAGATGCTGGATCTATGGAGGAGATGCCCCAGACTGGGCCCTTTATCAAGTCAAATTCTCTAGCTGGCCGCATTTGTTGGGATTTCTTTGATGTTAAATTATTTTTTACAAATAAGTATTGTTCATTAAAAATTGGCAATTTCAATGTGATATTCATGCAAGCTTTTGAAATCAAGTTTTATCGATGAAACACACACGGTGGAATCATTAAATCAAAACAGAGGGGATCTAGTCATCTACAGAATGACAGATGAAATGGTGAACACACACAATAAGCAAAGATCATTAGGAGTCAGGTTAATCAACCTTGTTGTAGTATGCTTTCAAAATAACCTTACCTCAATTAGGTCTTTTAAGGGTTGTAACGTGGCCTGGTTCACAGTTTATGAAACAAAAGATAAAGGCTCAAAGTTTATTTGTACCCACCCCATCTTCGTGATGAACTCCACTCCTACACTCAGTTAACTCAAGTTATACATCCAAGTTCCCATAGGCTAGGAACTGAATTGATGATAGTTGATGATGATTCAAACACTTTTGTAGTCATTACTCCTTTGCAGCATTTGGTTATCCTTTATTTCTTGAGGTTTTGAGACTTCCTCTTATCTCCAATGAGGCTTTGAGACCTCTTCTTGTTTTTGCTGAGGTTTTGATACCTCTTCTTCTGGATTGAGGTTTTGAGACCTCTTCTTGTCTTCACTGAGGTTTTGATACCTCTTGTCTTTGTTGTTGGACAAGCCTTCTTATATAAGGCAAAGTTTGGGTTTTCCACCTTTCTTGGCTTTTGCCTTGAAAGGGACTCGGCTCATTCTTTGATTAAGGATTTCTTAACGATCCTTCCTTGTTTGTCGCTTCGGGAACAACTTGTACAACATTTATTCACTTGATTGGAGAGAGCTGACTGGCGTCTTGTATGAAGCGCTTGTGTCCGAATGCATAACCAAGTTAAACTACCCTGCCCCAAGGTTGAGATTTTAAGGGTTTTTGTGTAAGGAAAGAAAACACCTACTTCAAGGCTCGAAGGGTTAACGAGGGATTATCTTCCTTATTTCTCCATTGTTTGGGAATTGAAACAATGCCTTACATCCTCGACAAGGTTTAATCGAAAGCATACCACAGCAATTATGGATAATATTTTCATCATCCTCCCCAATCTTTGCTAAAACAAACAGTTTGATAAAGGGAGTGAAACAAGATATATATTTTACTTTTATGAAAATAAAAGTGAATGAGTGAAACAAATGGATTTAATCAAAAGGTGCACAAACATTTCATTAATCTTGCCAATTTGAAAGTACAACAACTTATAAGCAAATACAAATTCAATCATTCAAACAAAGTTCAACTAAAAATGTAAAATACATCCAGCTTTGGCGAACTGAATTCAAAAGATTTTAGTTTCCGGGCCCAAGCGCGGGAACACCTTCGCCACTAATCACTAGTTGCTTGTGATACAGAATCTTGAGAGGCCTTGCAAGTCTTTTGGCTTTTGCTTCAGAAATTGAGACATTGACATCTGATGTACCTTCTTGAGGTTGCAGTGTTCTTAGCAGGTTTAGCAGTCTTGTTTCGAACTCTTTGCATTCTTCAATGGGGTGCCCTATTGTCCCAGTGCGGAATTTACATTCAATCTCTGGATGATCTTCCTCAAAGACCAAGTCCTCGTTGTGGATCAGATTTTGCACGGTAGCTTCTAAAACCAGGCAACCATCCAAACTATGTCCTTCAGCCCCTTTATGAAAGTCACAAGTCAGACTTGCGTTGTGCCAAGGTCCTGGCACAAGATTGTAAGGTTGAGGAGTCACCAACTTGTTCTGAATTAGCAGTGGGAACAATTTGCTTAGCGGCACCGGGATAGGAGTGTAGTGAACCTTGCCTCTTTTGATAGAGCACCTCTTTTTATCTTGGTGAGGAGAAACAACAGTTGGAGGCTGAAACACCCTTTCGGTGGATACCTGATGACGGTTACATTCTGGTGCAAGACCAAAACCAAAGATTGGTTGGCGTGAAGTTTCTCCAAAGGCAGATCCTTGGTATGGGAGAACCACAGGAGATGGCAAATGTTGGTTGATTTGAATGCCTTGAGGCGTAAATGAGATCCTCTCAGAGTATAACAGTTTCTGAACCTTACTTGGGAGCACCTTACAGTCTTCAGTTGAATGCCCCTGTGCCCCAGCATGGTAGTCACATCGAGCATTGGCGTCAAAACCTGGTGGATAAGGAAATGGTACTGGCTTTAATTCCTTTGGCACTATCAATCCTCCTTTGATCAAAATTGGCAGTAATTGACCGTACGACATTGGTAGCTGAGTGAAATTTCTTTCTGGCTTTCTTGGTCTTGGTTGTGCATGCTGACGCGGCTGACAACGGTTTGGCCCTTGATACTGAGGAGGTCCTTGAGTTGGAGGATCCACAAGAGGCGATGAACTGACAACCTCTCTGGGAGTGGCATGGGGAGCGTACTCTTCTTTCTTCATCAGAGCTTGCAAAGTTTTGAGAACCCAATTCATCTGGCACTTGAGGATTCTGACTTCCTCTTTCAAATCTGCTTGGTTTTTCAGAATTTCATTCATCGTTGCCATTGGTCCAGAACGTGGGCTGGGTATCCTTCAGATACAGAGGAAAAAACGCAAGACTGAGAAATGCGAATGCGATGCACATGAAATTTACTGCAAGCCAAGTGGTTTCAAGGAACTCAAAGGCAATCTACAAACTTTTTGAAAGCTGAAGAGTTTTGCTCTAAAATCCATGGTCTCTTTTAATTTTGCAAAGGAAAGAACATCTGAGTTCTTTGAAACCAAATGGCTGTCATGATGGGATGAATGTATGCACAAACACACATATACAAATAAGAAAGGGCTTAGGTATGAAAATCACGAGCATGGATCCATGGTCTACCCATCCCAAAAGGTGTGGACTATAGGTTCATCAACTGTGGAACAGGGTTCTAAAAGTTCCCAGAGTCTACGTAAATCCTTCGGATATTATCGGCCCATGTAACTACTTACACAGGTTAATAATATTCTCAAGATAAACTCGTCTGAGTGTAGTATCGCGTGACAACTACTTAGGACTTGCTCCCTTGTAGCCACCGCACTACGTCTTAAAAGGCCGAGTGGGGTGAAGGTAACTACGGTTATCAGAATCCCTGGCTCCCAATTGAAAAAGTAATATCAATGTGACTGCTTACATCAGACATCAACAATCTCAAAGGGCCTCATCTGAGTGTGGTCATCATATGCCATAGATTGTTGGTACTACTGCCAACAACCGACTATTGATTACACCACGATCTTATCATATTTGTGCACTCAAGTCCGGGTTAGGACTTATCTCACCACTCAATAGTTCCATGCCCACAATAGATCTCAAACAAAGCATATATACAAGGGATATGTACAAATATAGCAAACAAGCATGAATAACATAAGAAAAACAAGGTGGGCTTAACCCTCAAAATAATGTTTCCCCAGTGAAGTCGCCATTTCTGTTGCGGTGAAAATCGGATAACAAGCCATTAATTAACTTGCATCACATTTCTTTTACAACCGACTTTGATTTATCCAAAGGAAAGGTTCAAGATCGAGAAAAACCTATAGGGGGGAGATCTAAGGTTCGGAGGTTGGTTATAATAAGGGAAGGTATTAGCACCCTTAATATCTATAGTACTCTACAGGAACCTCTTGTTTAGTTTGTGTTATGTTTTGTTTGCTTGTAAAGGATCTGTGCTAAAGGTAAAGGTAAAGACCTAAGGTATATACACTAAGTATACTCGACAAGGTATCGCACCTTGCGCCTACGTATCCTCGGGAATAGAATCAGAGTATGCGTAGTTCTACTAACTAAGGGTGAAAGAGGAATCATTGACTATGGCCAAAGTTCCAAGGGGAAATGAGTATGAGCCCATTTTAGAGTTTAAGAAACTCTCTAAGTCTAAGTTGTAAGGGGAAGATGAGTACTCAAGGTGATGAGTCTCACAAAGAGTCCAAGAATTCTATCTTGATTCTAAGTTATAAGGTTGAATGGCTATGAGGCCAAAGTGATAGGATGGCTATGAGGACGAGGTAAGGTGGCTATGAGGCCAAGGTGATATTGAGCTATCTATGACTATGAGGTCAATAGAGAGACTTTGACTATGAGGTCAAGGTTGAAGAGATTGGCTTATGAGGCCACGGTTGAAAAGATTGGCTATGAGGCCAAAGGTGGTAAGATGGCTATGAGGCCAATATGAGATGAGCTATCTATGACAACGAGGTCAAGAGAAAATTTTGACTATGAGATAAAAAATGGGGTTATTCCATGACTTTGAGGTCGAGGTTGATGATATTTGTCCCATGACTATGAGGTCAAGGGAGAAGGGGATGCCTAAGACTATGAGGTCAAAAGCTTGCCTATGACTATGAGGTCAAGGCTAAATATCCCATGACTATGAGGCCAAGGAAGAGGTAATGAGCTCTCTATGACTTTGAGGTCAATAGAGAGACTTTTGACTATGAGGTCAAAGTTGAAGAGATGTCTATGAGGCCAAGGGTAAAAGATGGCTATGAGGCCAAGATTGAAAGATGACCCTATGACTATGAGGTCAAAAGGGAATGGGTACCTAAGACTATGAGGTCAAGGTAAAAATGAGCTTTCTATGACTTTGAGGTCAATAGAAAAACTTTTCCTTTGGAAGGAAGGGGGATATAACATCTTATAAATAAGAGTTACAAAGAGTTGAAATATATGTTTAAGAAGTCCAACAAAACAGTGAGCATTAACATATGAAATCAAATACGATTATGACAACAACAAGGATTAATGGTCACATAAATATAACGAGTATAGTTGAGAGAATATTATCACAGGTTGGCAACAAATATATTTGAATTTATGCAACTTAAACAAAGACCAGAAAAATACAACCAACAATCTCATGATAAGGTTTTGTTCATAGTTTGGAAACAGTTTAATAAAATTCACAACTTCCAGTATATTTCCAAGGGAGCTCTCTTTAAAATGGTAGTCACATAAGGCAGAGGCAACATTTTTACAGTTTAACAAAAAAAAACATTTGAAATGAACAACATTAAGTCTTGTTCAAAGTTAAGAAGCATTGTTAAAAAAACACAAGTTACTGAATATTAAAAGAAACTTTCTTTTTGTTTATTTTTACATATTAAAAAAAGTTGGTTTTGTTTACAAAAAAAAAATTAAAATGAAATTGCAAGTATTTTGTTGTTTTTATTATTATTTATAAAAAAAAAAATGAAAATGAAAGGAAAAATAAAATGAAAATGAAAGTAAAAAATGTAAAAATAAAAAAATAAAAAAATAACATAGCATGGCAAAGGAGATATATCCACAATTTAACACAAAGATACTTGGATGTATTCCTAACAACAATTTTCTTTAAGGCCAGGGAGCATTGTAAAAAAAATTTAATAAGTTACAGAATATTTAAAAGAAACGTTTTTTTTTGCTTGTTTTACATTAAAAAAAAATGGTTTCGTTTAATAACAGAAATGATTAAAATTAAATTGTAAACATTTTTATTGCTTTTTTTTTTTTTAAATATAAAAAAAGAATAAAATAAGAGAAAAGAAAAAAAATAGAATAGCATGGCGGAAGCCATGCATCCATGGTGGCTTGGGCCACCCTTTTTTCTTTTCTTTATTATTAAAACAGAGGTGGCTTGCGCCACCCTGTTGCTTTTTTCTTTTTCCTTTTTTTTTTAATCCAAGGTGGCTTGCGCCATCCAGTAAAAGTGGCTTGCGCCACTACTTTTTCTTTTATTTTTATTTTTATTAATGTGTGGCGAACGCCACTCTTTTAACGTGGCGAGTGCCACTCTTGTTCTTCTTCAGTTTTCGTTATTTTTTCTTTCAGTTTTCTTACGAATCCTTTTTACAATATTTCGCAGAAAAAAATAAACAACAATCAACACAACATTATGGCTCCCAGTATTCATCACAAACTCAAATATAAACTATATTTACCACAGAAAAGAAGAAACAAGTATGATAACATCATGCTTTAAACATGATAACAGTATAAAAAATGGAACAGAGCATGATACCTAGTGGAGAAGGTCCACTGCCTCTTCACTGGTACAGGTTCTGGAAAATGATGAACGGGCTCTTCCTCTCTCCAAAATCGAACTGGTACTGAGCTTCTCCGAAAAGAACAAGTTACTGAGGGTTGTGGTATTGAGTGTTTTGGTGTTTGGGTGTTGGAAGTGTTTACAGAGTGATGAAAATGGTGGGTTTCTTGCAAGTTTGAGGGTGGCTTGCAAGATTGATGAAGTAGAGAAATTTTGAGAGAGTTTCTGAGTATTCTTCGTGTTGTTTCTGTATGTCTACTTTAATGGAAATGAGCTCCTTTTATAGGCAAACAAAGTGGTTTAAACACAGTGGGTAAAAGCATTATCCATTGGGAAAGAATTAGGGTTTGCAAGGACTGTTGGGTAAGGAATTAGGGTTTGGCAAGGATGTTTTAAACTTGGTCGTTCAAAAATCTCAGAGAAAAGCAGGAAGTAGCTTTGGCATTTTCCTACATCCATGTTTCACTGCATGTATCCTGTTTCTTGTATCATAGCATGTGAGCTCAAATGGGCAAACATTAGGGGACAAGTAAGAGGTAAAAAGCACGGTAATTTTTGAAACATATAATTACTCGTGCTAGTACAAAGATGAGAAAGGAGTAAAAGGAAAAAATAAAAATAAAATTAACACAGTAGAATTAATTGAATTGGGCTTAAGTGAAAGAAAAATGAAATTTCTATATTTAAATGACTTTTTTGCAAGAGAAAGGAATAAGTGAGAGTTAAATAGATAAAGTAAGAATAAAATCTAAATTTAAAAGTAGACTTAAATAAAATTAAAATTAAAAGTAAACTAAAATTGATAAAAAAATAAATTAAAACTTAACAAAAATGTAGACTAAACTAAAATATTAATTAGCTAATTTATTTCTAAATGATTCAAAGCAACTATACATTTTCTTTTTTTTTTAGAAGAATTCAAAATACCCGTGGAATAATAAAAATCGGCTAAAATGCATCGATGAAAAAACTTAGCTAAAAATGCAAAGATGGCAAATTAAAATAGACGATATGCAAATGAAACAAAGAATCTGAGGGTAAAATTTGGGGTGCAACACATATTTTCCAAATAACTCTGAAAGAGATTCATCTGTTCCTTCAGAAGCATGGAGGCCTTACTCAGAAAATCCTGAAGATATCAAACATCATCTCAATAAAGTCGCAAGAATTGAAGGACAAGAATTTATCAACTTTGCACTACCTGGAGTCAATGTCATCGAGGAAGGCAACCCCTTAGAAACTTGGGATACCTTGGGACAACCAAGCAGAAAGTTTAACTTTCTAGCCAAGTATACTGCTCCTAAAAGCTCTCGCATCATGATTGAAGACATTCAGCCCATGGGATGGGGAGATCCTCCTGATCAAGAGGAAACATGTGAAAAGACAACATAAACTTTTTCTACTAAAAACTCTACATGGGAAGAAGACTCTAGTGATCCGACTCCGCCAGAAATCAGTGTCAGTACTAAAGACAATCCCGAAAGGAAAATACCAGACTTTGTAATCCACAGAGGAGTTCGTCGCAATTGGATAGTTGTTGATGTCCCAAATGTTGTTCACATCTCAAAGTAATTGCCTCGTCTTTATTTTGACCTCTCACCGTGCCCGGGTGAAAGGATGTTTTATAGGGCATCATTTCCTGTAAATATTTCCTCTCTGCCTTACCCAAGATAGATGAGTTTTGTTTCATAGGGCTTGTGTTTCAAGAATCGACAGATCATAAATAAAGGTGTCATTCTGAATTCCCACATTTATTGTTGTTTTCGCTTTTTACTTTTTCAGAAAATGGTAATCCTAAAACACGCAAAAATAACAAACGTTTTAAAAATACACTGCACACCATTTTTTGCATTTTTGCTATCCTTTCTAAAAAGAATCATTAACCACATTATGCAGATTAATTGTTAAAACGCCCGTTGAAACATATGATCCAATGCATTCTCCCAACTTTGAGTTCCTGGTATTCGAAGATGAAGAAGAAGAGGACGGAGAAATTCCAGATGAGATCTCTTGACTACTCAAAAAGGAAGAAAAATCCATTCAACCCCATGGAGAGTCATTGGAAATAATTAATTTGGGTTCAGAAGAAGAAAGAAAAGAAGTTAAGATCGGGGCTCTGCTCAGTTCAACTGTCACAAAGATTCTGATACAGCTTCTCAAAGAATTTCCCGACGTATTTGATTGGTCCTACCAAGATATGCCAGGGTTTGATACCAACATTATAGAGCGTCATTTACCATTGAAGCCAGAATGCCCACCAGTCAAACAAAAACTGAGAAGGACTCATCCAGATATGGCCATCAAGATCAAAGAAGAAGTCCAAAAGCAGATCGATGCAGGCTTCCTTGCCACATCAGAATATCCTCAGTGGCTAGCCAAGATAGTGCCAGTTCCCAAGAAGGACGGAAAGGTCAGAATGTGTATAGACTACAGGGATTTAAACAAAGCAAGTCCAAAGGATGACTTCCCCTACCACACATTGATATGTTAGTGGATAGCACTGCCAAATTCAAAGTCTTTTCCTTCATGGACGGATTTTCAGGCTATAACCAAATCAAAATGGCTCCAGAAGACATGGAAAAAACCTCATTGATTATGCCATGGGGAATGTTTTGCTACAAAGTAACCCCGTTTGGATTAAAGAATGCAGGCGCAACTTATCAAAGGGTACTGACAACTCTATTTCATGACATGATACACAAAGAAATTGAAGTGTATGTGGACGACATGATTGCCAAGTCTAAAACAGAAGAACATATGGAAAATCTATCAAAATTATTCGAGCGTCTGAGAAAATACAAACTCCGCTTGAATCCCAATAAATGTACATTTGGTGTTCGCTCAAGAAAGCTTTTGGGATTCATCGTCAGCCAGAAAGGAATTGAAGTTGATCCTAAAAAAGTCAAGTCCATTCAAGAAATGCCTCCACCCAGAACAGAAAAGCAAGTAAGAGTATTTTTGGGATGCCTAAATTACATCTCAAGGTTCATATTTCTCATGACAGCGACATGCGCGCTGATTTTTAAGCTACTCCAAAAAGACCAAGGATGTGTATGGACAAAAGACTGCCAAAGATCTTTTGAAAGTATCAAAGAATATTTGTTGAATCCACCTATTCTGTCTCCTCCGGTGGAAGGAAGACCTCTGATCATCAACTTTACGGTCCTAGAAGATTCCATGGGCTGTGTGCTAGGTCAACAAGATGAAACAAGAAGAAAAGAATACGCCATTTACTACTTGAGCAAGAAGTTCATGAATTGTGAAACTCGATACACTATGCTCGAGAAAACTTGTTGCGCTTTAGCTTGGGCTGCTAAACATCTTCGCCAGTATATGATTTGTCATACCACTTGGTTAATCTCCAAAATGGATCCAATCAAGTATGTCTTCGAGAAGCATGCTTTAACTGGAAGAATTGCCCATTGGCAGATCTTACTATTAGAATACAACATCGAGTATCATGCTCAGAAAGCCGTCAAAGGAAGTATTCTAGCCGATCATCTGGATCACCAACCAATTGATGATAATGAATTAGTCAGATTTGACTTCCCAGACAAGGATGTGATGTACCTAAAGATGAAAGATTGTGATGAACCCTACCAGACGAAGGGCCAGAGCCAAGATCCCGATGGGGATTAATATTCGACGGAGCTGTCAACACTTATGGAAACGGAATTTGGGCAATCATTGTTACACCTCAGGGTACCCATATTCCTTTCACCGCCAGATTGGTGTTCAAATGTACAAACAATAAGGTCGAATATGAAGCTTGCATCATGGGTCTCGAAGAAGCTATCGACTTAAGGATAAAGAACTTGGACGTGTATGGAGACTCAACTTTGGTTATAAATTAGATCAAAGGAGAATGGGACACATGCCAGACTGGATTGATTCCTTACAAAGACTACGCAAGAAAGTTGTTACCTTTCTTCAACAAAGTTGAGTTTCATCATATTCCCCGTGAAGAAAACAACATGGCCGACGCACTGGCTACTCTATCCTCCATGATTACTGTAAATCGATGGAACGATGTACCCAAGATTGACATAATACGCGTTGATATACCCGCTTATATATTTACTGTTGAAGTCGTCATCAATGAAAAACCATGGTATCATGATATCAAATGTTTCCTTCAAAGACAGGAATACCCAACTGGGGCATCAAGAAAAGATAGGAAGACTCTCAGAAGACGTACTGGTAACTTCTTCCTGAACAATGATGTGCTCTACAAAAGAAACTTCGACATGGTTTTTCTCAGATGCGTGGACAAACACGAAACAAACATGCTAATGAAAGAAATCCACGAAAGATCCTTTGGCACTCATGCCAATGGACATACAATGTCAAGGAAAATTCTAAGAGCGGGATATTATTGGTTGACAATGAATCCGATTGTTCCAAGTACATAAGGAAATGTCACAAATATCAGATTTATGCCGACAAGATTCGTGTGCCACCGAATCTTCTCAAAATTATCTCTTCCCCATGGCCTTTTTTCCATATGGGGAATCGACATGATTGACATAATTGAACCCAAAGCTTCAAACGGACATCGCTTCATTTTGGTGGCTATTGATTATTTCATCAAGTAGGTTAAAGCAGCATCATACGCCAATGTGACCAGACAAGTGGTGGTCCGGTTTATAAAAAAACAACCTCATATGTCGTTATGGTGTTCCCAGCCAGATCATTACTGATAATGGATCGAACCTCAACAACAAGATGATGAAAGAATTATGTGCTGAGTTCAAGATTGAACACCATAACTCGTCTCCTACCGGCCTAAAATGAATGGAGCGGTAGAAGCAACTAACAAGAACATTAAGAAAATCATTCAGAAGATGGTCGTGACTTACAAGGATTGGCAGCACGAATTGCTCCCATTTGCTCTTCACGATTATCGCACATCCGTCCATACTTCAACAGGGGCAACCCCTTTCTCTTTGGTATATGGCATGGAAGCAGTGCTCCCCATAGAGGCTGAGATCACGTCAATGAGAGTATTAATGGAAGCCAAACTAATAGAAGCTGAATGGTGTCAAAGTAGATATGACGAACTAAATCTCATCAAAGAAAAGAGAATGACAGCTTTATGCCATGGCCAGTTATATCAACAAAGGATGAAGAAAGCTTTTGACAAAAAGGTACGACCTCGAGTATTCAGAGAAGGTGACTTCGTGCTCAAAAAGATCCAATCTTTCCTCACCGACTCCCGGGGAAAATGGACTCCAAATTATGATGGCCCATATGTTGTTAAGAAAGCCTTCTCAGGTGGTACCTTAAAACTCACAACTATGGATGGCGAGGAGTTCACTCGACTTTCAAATTTCGATGCAGCCAAGAAATACTTCTCCTAAAAACAAAACAAAAAAAAGAAGAAAAAAATAGCTCGCTAAGTTGAAAACCCGAAAGGGCGACTTAGGCAAAAAAAAAGAGCATCTCGGTCGATGAAAACCCGAAAGGGCGGTCCAAGCAAAAATTAGAGACATAAACCAAAAATAATCATCCCGATAGATTGAAAACCTGAAAAAGGCAATCTAGGCAAAAGTTAGGGATTTATGGCAAGTAATTGCATCCAAAAAGATTGGATCATCTCAGGCGAACATCATCTATCAAAGAATTTTCAAGCAAGTCACTTTCAACAGAATCTCAAGAATACTTGGAATTCAAAGTTGTTAGAAGGATAGTGGTCATTATGTTTCAATGTAGCCATTTCCCTTTAAATGACCATTTTCTAACTTTGTAATGCTCCATGGAATCACGCATTTGGCTGATTGCCATCATATTAATGAAAATTTAAGCTTCTGTGCCTTTTGGATGCAATTCTCACTTTTATTCTGCCTTGCAAAATGACATTTTATTTGATTTTCATTTTTGAAACAAAAAAAATGAATTTGCCTTGTTGCTTTTAAGATAAAGATGGAAATTTCCTTTGATTTATGAGCATAATAAGGAATAACAACAACTTCTCCAAGAGTGATTAAAACCTCGAAATGCAAAATCAAATGCTCTTACGATCAATCTCGCAAATATCCCCGAGTGGCAGATCATTACCTCAAATAAAGAAGATTGGACAACTTATTCATCCCCAGTAAGGGTCGAGTTTCATATCTTCTACCAAACGAATGATGGAATCGGGATGAAAATTTGATCCCTTCCCCTAAGTAAAGTGCTACCTCCGGGAATCAAGATAAGATCTGGTCCTTTTCCCCAAATAGGCTTTTACCATTAAAAACACCAGTGATGCCTCTATTCCCCAGAATGGCCGAGTGTTCGGTTTTGTTCATCACCAGTTTGTGTGTCGAGTCTGTTTTGTCAGCATAAGCATAACATTCGTTCATACATCATACATAACTGATTCATATTCATATTTATAATGCATAAGTTCCGTCATTCACTTTGGTTGTGTTTATCCCCAAGTGATTTCCTCTCTCCAATAGAGTTGTTAACTTTAAGCAGAAAATATACATTCTTTCTAAATTCCCCACTGAGTTTGATTCTCATGAAAGTTTCACTTCAGTTCTCCTTTCAACACTTGGATAAAATTCCCAGTTTGAGTTCATTCCTCATCTGGAAGTATCTTCTTTTGCACAGTCTCTCTGGATAGAAATCGGTCCTTGACCATTTTGATAACTTGAACCTCTAAGGGAAAAGGACATTCATTGGAACCATACTCTTCCCCAGTAAAGACACAGTTTGCTTTCCCGGATAAAGGAAAATCCCCAGTGAAAGTTTTTCAGCAAAATCTCTCGGTAGAAAGGACATCATACCTCCTAAGAAGTATCTACCAATCAATAAACAACATCTCTTTTAGAACAGTTTGTCTATCTCCATCAAAGATAAGTTTATTCCTAATTGGAATCTACACCTGACAAAACAAGTGGTAATCTCTTAAGAAGCTTCTTTTTGTCCCAGAAATTCCCAGTGGGTCGTCAAATGGCAATCTCTTCCTGAGAAGTTTGTCCCTCTTTCAACAAAGTCATCAGCACCGCAAAATAGTCTTTCATCTTATGGCATCTCTCCGAAGAAGTCTCGAAGGGAAGTATGATGAAATCTCCCCAAGCAAATGGCATCTCAACAGAGAAATTTTCAAACCTCTACATTACAGTTTGTGGCATTCCCCAGTAAGTCTCCTATCAGATCTTTGCTCATCCTATGGCATCTCTCCGAAGAAGTCTCGAAGAGAAGTATAATGAAGCTTACTTCTATCAAATGGCATCCCCTCAAATGAATTTCGGCGAGAGGTTTGATGAAACCCCTCAAAGCTTGTCTGCCTAACCCTTGTCAAGAGAAGGACTTGATAAGAAGAAACTAAGACCAGTTCCATGGCTGAAGGCCATGATCGAGGGGAAGTTTATTTCAAGAAACTAAGACCAGTTCCATGGATGAAGACCAGGATCGAGGGGAAGTTTTACCCTTTTCTAAGTAGGATTACTTAGTAAAAGAAGATGGATAAACATGTTCCAACATTGGGAATTTGTCACTGTTCAAGTTATCATGTAATCTATATACATAGTCAAAATTCTGGGTATTCTGATATTTAATCCTCTTTTACCTTGAATGTCTGAATGTCCTTATCATTCATACCTTCAGGTCTAAGAAGATTAAATAGGGGCATCTGTCATACCCTAAATTTTGACCCTAAGATTCCACATCATTTTCATATCATATGAATATACTTTAGTGCATCACTAACCCATCGCAAATACAAGATATGTGTGTTTACTTGCTTCACAGGTTAGGTAATCCCCTTAAAGCTCAAGCTGATGAATTATCAAGGGATAAGTATCATATTCAACACCACAAGTCTCTATATCATCCATTAAAATCAAGAACTTTCACTCATCAATAATCAAGTGCAAAATTGCATCATGACAAGCTCATCAAACCTCAAGACCTTCGATGCACCAAAGTTAGGGTTTTGACCTAATTCAATCCCTGGGATGACTTGGGGAGCAAGGCATTATCCAAGACCTCAAGATATGTTTCAAGGACCTCATATACATCATATTAGTCCATTCATATTATTGGATTAATTCAAAGAACTTGATTCACAAATAATGCAAGAATTCAAATCCATTTGAGCCACAAACTAGGGTTTTGATGAAAAGTCAACCATACCTTTGACTTTTGGCCAAGACATGATCTCAAACCTTAGGATATGATTCAATAAACTCAAATATACCCTTGAAGCCCATTCATAAGTTTAAAATCACCTTGGAGTATTCATTCATTGAAAATCAAGAATTAGGGTTTCTCTGTACAAAATTCATCTGATACACAAAGTCAATGTTTGACTTTTTAGGAAAATTGATCATCAAAGGCTATTATTCAAGGAAATATGATCTATATTTGCATTTAATCAAGGATTGATAAAGAAATCAAGGTTACTTGCAAAAGAAGCAGAATCTGTTTTATGTTTTGGCCAACTTAGAAGACATTCTTCACCATGATCCAAGAACATTCAAAACCAAATGCAAACATCAAAGTTAAAGTAGGATATTTCAGCTTTCCAAAAAGTACAAGGACATCCATTGATTCCATTTGAGCAAGGAGATATGACACTCACAACATGCCATGATCAAACTAACTTTTCAAGACAGTTTCCATGTTTACTTGTGTCACACGATTTTCATCTTCAAATTTTGTCACTTTACAAGCCTTGTCATCCTTCAAGATCAGAAGAAATCTTATTGAATCACATAATATCTTCAACTTTGGACTATAAGTCAAGGATCTCATCTCTTGGCATGTGAAAAACCATCATTACAAAGCCATGAATTCAATTTTGTTTTTGTGCATTTATGTGAAGCATTGAATTGGAATGAAATGAGCCACACCAATTTAGACCAGTTCAAAAACAATGAGTATTCAAACCTACAAAATGCCAATTGAGTCAAGGTTCTAGTAATGTTATGGAAGACTTTGGTACCTTAGCCTTTATGTAGGAGCTACATGGCTATATCCATTATATAATAGCATGCTCCCTCATCCAACACTATTCATCTAAAACAAATCAGTTCTCCTATAAATAGAGGTCATTTTGCATCAATTCAAATACAGAAAAACAATACCAAAGACTTGTTTTCTCATTCTCCCTCTTTACTTCAAGTTTTCAAAGTTCCAAAGACCAAACTTAGAATTTTCAAAACCAGAGCCTAAACCACTCAAACTATCATCCAAACACATCACAAATCATCCATTGGAGGTGTCCAAACCCTCATCTTCATCTCAAACCACAAAAAATCAGAAAGTCAACCATCAAAACCTCATATTTTGACTTTTCTGCATTTTTCAAGCCATTTCTTGATCCTGTCCATTTCAAAACCAAACAACACCCTAAACACTCTCTAAATAACTTCCTAAACTATTCCAACAAGAGTTTCTCAACTGTAACACCATTTGAAGGAGTTTCCATTCGACCACTTTTGACACTTTTTGCAAAAATGAGTCAGATTCTGTTCTAGAGATTTCCTTTTGATACCAAGCATTCAAGGAGCTTCTATAAGGTGTATCGGTGGTGTCCAAAGCATTGGTTTACTTCCGCAATAAGTTTCTTGCAAATTGACAAGTGAGCTTCAAGAGGTAAGCTTCCTAAGAACTTGAACTTTGAGAAATATGCTTTGCTTTGAGGTACATTGATCATGATCATATCATATATATCTTATTTGTTGTGTTTGAACTGTTTTATCATGCTATTATTGATTGTATAGAGTTATAGCATAGAACTTGCAAATTTGAATCCTTTTTGAAACCACTATCGGGTTTTAAAATGTAGGCATATTTAGAAAAATATAACACCACCATTGGATTCCTTAGGAAATTTCAAGCAAGTTTCATCTTTGTTTCATCCATTTTCATGGAGAAATGACAAAGTTACAATAGGTTTTGCAAATGGTTGAAACTTGAAAACCTTGGGCAAGAAACCAGCCATGGTGCCTTTGGCTTGGTCTGGCCTCAGGTCATGCTCAACCTTATCAATTAATGGGTGGGGGTTGATACACGGATGTATCACCACCCTAGTGGTTACACCTGCGCTCCCTTAAGTACTTATGCCTACCAAAATTAGGGTTCGAATCCCCCTCGCCCCAGTTCTTTTTATTTTTCTGATTTTCAAGTGTTCAACACATATAATATCTTGCCTTCCCTTAATTGTCAATCTGCGCGCATGGTAGAGTTGGTTAAGGTTTTGTGCTATGAGCGAGGTGTCCTGGGTTCAACACCCATGGGGACACTTTCCATTATTTTTTAGCACTTAATTTTCTCTCTTTTCTTCACATTTTCAAATGTCCATAACTTTCTCATTTTTTATCATTTTAAACCCATTATTTTCGCAAATTGTTCATGATAAAGTCTATTTCCTATTTGTGAAAAGAAATTTCCAAAAATAATGATTTTTCTCACATTTATGATTGCTTAAAGTGTGTGACTTTTTAAGGTTTTATTAAGACTTCTTTTGAAACTTTTGAATGGTTCCTTGCCTTTCCTTGTTTACAATGACTTGTTTGAACCATATACATCTTATATGAACCTTAAATGTTGTTGTGAATTTGTAGATCCTTGTCCACACTTAATTTTAATCCATTTTCAAGTGTATGTTTACATATGAATGAATGATGAACTTTCAATCATGTCATGACTTTTTGCTTGATCCTTTTCCCTAACATGTTGATTTTCTTCCATGTTTACATGACTTTGATATGTTTATGTGCCTTTGTGATTGATCATACTGTCGCTCCCGGGATTTTCATCCTAGTACAAACGCGAAATTGGCACCGAACAGAGTCTCCAGCAATGTGTATTTATCCCAAGAAAGGGAAAGGAAACACCGCATAAACCTAGAGAGAAGGAAAGAGCATGGTCTTGCGACCAAGAGAAACTGGGTTCGGGAGTCGGTTACGCGCAGGGAAGGTATTAGCACCCCCACGCGTCCATCGTGCCCGATGGGATCCACGCTTGCTTGTCTCGATCAAAGGGTGATAGAAAAGAATACTGGAAAAGGAACTGAAAGAAAGAAATGAGAAAGAATGGAAAAGGAATGAGAAACAAATGTAGGGAAAATAAAAGAATTGCTCGCATGGGCCCTACCCCACTGCCTACGTATCTCATCGGGAGCATGAGAATCAGAGCGACGTAGTTCCCCTCACTAGGGATGGATTGTTTGTGTTTTTTAGGAACAGCTAACGTTCTAGCTCAGGTGTTGCAGGCTCGCTGGTCCGAGTGCGTTACCGTCTTACAAGAGAACGAGAAGGAGCGCGTTCGTACGCTGAGAGTGAGTGAGGTGAGAAAAGAATTCCCGAAGGAAAGACGTTGTTGTTTGTTTTTGTCTTTTAGAAGTTTCTTTTTTATTTGTTTGCATATGATAGTGTATCCAAATCTTAGTCATTGGAATGTGTACATTCTCACCTTCCAAGATGGAATAGATAAGAAAGCACACTAAGAGTGAAGAAGACCCTCACACTTAGTTCCAATTATCAAGGTTCAAACACACTAGCATACTTGTATTTATTAAGTGTTTTTGTTGATTAAGAAATGAAGAAGTGTTTTTTATTATTTGTACCTTCAACAAGTATTGCATTTAAGTCCATCATACAAGATCAAATGTCTACCACATTGACCCAAGATGGGCTATATGCTACACATTCTAAGATTACAAGAGAAGACCCCTTATAATCTTTTCTTTATATGAAAGGCCTAAATGCAATAAATGCCTACCTTTATTATATGTTTTGAATTTTCTTTGAGATGAGAAGATGAAAGACTCAAGAGAGGATAAAGGTAAAATCTATGTGAACTAAGACTCAATCCTAATCAATTAATTAAGGGAGTGATCCTAAGGGTTTGTGAGGTTTAAACCTAAAGTCTAAAGAAAGAATGAATTAAACAATTCACTTCTAAATAAAAAGATGAATTGTAATTCAAAAGGGAAAGTAATGAGTTATTAAAAGAAAGCACATAAGTGCTTAACAAAACACAAAATGGAATTGTAAAAGATGAAGGGATAGAAGTTTGAATGTGGATTCCTTATCCACACTCAATTACAACTTACCAAAGCCCCTACATGGTTAGTAAACATGTATAAGAAGTATAAGAAGTAAAAGAGCATTTAATGCACCATAAAACTCAAAAGAATTAGATGAGAAATCAAATCCTATTGGTCACAACCAGAATGTGCATCATATGGAAAACAAATGATTATTATCATGCAAGTCCAAGTGGATAGGCAACAAACATCATTCATGACATTAGAACATGCTACCATAAGAAAAGGGAGAATGAAAGATGAAAAGAAATGAAGAAACATGTATAAATGGCACATGTAATCCAAGGATCAGAATTGAAATGAAGTGAAAAAATGATTCACAAACCATCTCACAAGTATTCATGAAGCAACTAAGACATGTAAGAAGTAATAGGAGAAGTAGAATTGAAATGAAAGTTCAAAAGAAAGTGCAAACACAACATGTTAAAGGTGCATAAGGTTCAAATGATAATCAACATGCAAAGATGACATATAATATGTATCAATGACCTATTATGTCACATGAATGGTTCACCAAATATGCAAATGATCATGCAAGTATGTACAAAAGAAATCATGTAAACATGCACAAAAGTTAAGATGATATGACAAGTTATTATGCTTCAAAGGTAATGCATTAAACAAAAATTAGATGACCTCATGGAAATTAAGCAAGCATGGTTTAAAGATACCCCAATCAGAAGTGAATCATATACCAAAATAACATGCAAGAAAAGTATACACATCATACAAAGCAACACAAAATGAACACCAAACATGCCATAAACTGACCTAAAAAAATCAAATAAAAATCACTTAACATACCTCAAGATGCCAATGACTCAATACAAAAAGTAGAGCATCAAAACAATTTTTAATGATCAAGAACAAAAATGCACAAAATCATGTACCACATTAAGAATGCACACAAAAGAAAATCAAAGAAAATTATGGAACAGGGGCAAAAAGGTCATAAAATCAAGAGATGAAATCATCAAAAAATTTATAAATGTCTTAATGATGTTCATGAATTTTTATGGAATTTTATGATGATGTTTGATATTTTTAAAAATTGAAAAGTAAATGTGTAGAAAATGAAGAAAATAAAATAAAATGTAAATGTGAATGGGGGTGTGAACATAGCAATTAATCAGTTCAAAATCATTGGGCTTTAAAAAAGAGGAGGTGTGAATATCAATCTAGCTTAGTCCATTAAGCGCGTATTCCACATTAACAACCATACACTCTCAGTCAACACAAGTCAAAGCAAGGATCACCATTGGATCAAGTCAGGTCAACAAACAAGTCAAAGTAAGCAAGATCAAGGCGCACACGTGAGGGAACACATTAACTAACACGCACTGCACCACACTATGTTTAAGTGAAATCAGAAATAATGCACGTGAGGTGCATGCGTGTTTTAATGCGCTGGTAGCTCCTCCACCCTTGGATTACACAAAACAGACGGCTGGTTAAATGAGAGCTAACCATAGTTTAGTGAGTTGAGTTAAATGAGTTAGCATGGTTAAACTGAGTGCACCCTAACTAACTGAGTCAAGTTAGTTAGGGGCGAGTGAGGTTGGTTGGGATGTTATGGTGATGACCTATGGTGTGTAATGGTGAGGATTAATGGAAAAGAGTGGTGGTGATGTGTTGTTCAAGGCTGTAGTAGAAACTTGCCTAGCAAGTCTTAACTCATTTCCTTTCTTATGCATGATGTAGCATGATGAAGCTAGTGTAAGGAAGGTGTTTGGTTAAAAGTGGAAAGGAATATGGACTGTATGCGTGTGGATTGAAACATGACAACAACAACAACATTCTTTTTTCTGATTTTTAGCAGCCCAAGGTTTAATGGTTTGACCAAGAATTTCTCTCTAGTTTGTGAATGAAACAAAGAGGTATTGATGCCACATGAAAGAGGAGATATCATGGAACAAGTTTGGGGTGAAAATTGAATTGAATTGAGGCTTGGAAATGGGTGAAAAGCAACTTGGAACATCAAGGTTTGGGATTGGTTTGTAGGCAAGGCAGTGGGTCACTTGACAAGGCAGCTTGGTGCATGGAATTTCAGTTTGAACACACTAACTTGAGACCACTATAACTCACTCATAACTTGATCCGTTCAAAATTTTCCCAACATCAATATTGAAGATGGCACTGCAAAGAACAACTTTGATGTTGAAAAGTTTTCCATTTGAAGCTTTTATCTTGATGAAAAATGAGTGAACATTTGGCCCACCAACTGTTTGAGAAAAGGATGTGCGCGTGACCTGAAAATCCTTGGTCATGACCTAGTTTTTGCCCTACTTTCCTCCAACTTTGATCCATCATATCTCACTCAATTTTTATCCAATGGAGATGTTCTACACATGGATTTGAAGCTTAAAGAAAGAACTTTTGTTGTGGCCGAGTGGAATTTTCATTTGGTGCTTCAATTTTAAATGGCCTTGGTTCAAACTCTGATGCAAAATGGTTCAAAATTACTATTTTTAGTAACCCTTCCTCATCCAAAAATGGCAACTTTCTACATCTTGATTTTTTTATGATTCCTTTGGAGTTTCTTGATCAAATTTTGTACATTGGACACATATATAACATGAATTTCATGATTTTGGGCTCAAAAAGTCAAGAGTTGACTTTTTCTACTGATTATTTGACTTGGCCCCCAATTTCTCTGATTTTTTATCTTTCTTCCAATTGAACCACTTCTAAAACCAATTGAGAGGCAATTTTCCACACCCATACACTTAAGGACATGTAGAATACCATGACATCAAGTTTTGTCCAAAAAATCAAAGATACCCTGATTTAATTGAAAACCCTAATTTTGGTACCCTCCTCCTAGGAGAAAAATGTGCATTCTTCAATTTCAAATTCCTCAGAGTATGATGTGCATCCTCTTAAAGGATGATGAGATATGCCACTTGAGATTGATTTTGGATCAATGAGCTATCTCTTTTGAGGGTTTTCCTTCAATTTTTGAACCTCTTGCATGTTGAAGTATGTATTGCTTCAATCTCCCATTGAATTTTACCTTCTTGAGGTTTTGGATAGTCAGTTGAGGTAGTGTGAGACATGAAAGACCTCTTGGCTTGCCTTGAGGCATCTTGACTGACCTTTTTGTGCTTTGAATGATCCCTTGATTGTCCACCTTCCACCTGATCACATGCCTTGATGGTAAGAGAGATGTTATGCTTCATTTTTCTATGTTAAATGCAATGCAATGCTAATGAGGTGGATATGATATAATAAATGATAATGCTATGCTATGATGACAAAAAGGGAGAGCAAATTTTGGGGTATTACAGCTGCCCCTATTCAAACGCTGTAGACCTGAATGCCTGAAAGCGATTGCTTTCAGACTTTCAAGGTATATAGTGATTGAATACCAAATATAACCAAAAATTTGCTCTGGGTGATGAAGAAGAAAAGGGATATAAACCCAACGAGACTGCTGGATTGAATCTTCAATGAACGTGGTTGGAGAAATCTGTCTTTTGAACGACGCCAGGCGACTACTGGCTTGCCATACTGCTGGTGGACTTTAAAAATGTCTTTTTGAATGACGCCGACGACTACTGGCTTGCCACACTGCTGGTGGACTTTAATAATGTCTTTTGTACGATGCCAGACGACTACTGGCTTGCCACACTGCTGGTGGACTTTAGCTGCTCTGCCATTCTAAACAATGGACTTTTACCAGTTCGTGCTGGATTTTTGCCAATCTGTCGTTGGACTTCAATGATTACCAAACAGGCTTTAGAATCTCAAAATTGCCATCCTCAGATGGACTTTTGCAGCTTTGCCAAATTAAACTTGGACTTTGATGCTTACCAAACCGGCTTTGGAAGCTTTGCCAAATGATCATCCCACCTGCTGGAACAACCACCTGCAATATTACCCCACATGCTGGAATAATATGAACAAACTGTATATAATGATCATCCCACTGGCTAGAACAACCATCCGCCATATTATCCCACCTGCTGGAATAATATGAACAAACTGTATATAATGATCATCCCACTGGCTGGAACAACCATCTGCCATACTATCCCACCTGCTGGAATAATATGAACAAACATATATAATGATTATCCCACTGGCTGGAACAACCATCTGCCATACTATCCCACCTGCTGGAATAATATCAACAAACTGTATATAATGATCATCCCACTGGCTGGAACAACCATCTGCCATACTATTCCACCGGCTGGAATAATATGAACAAACTGTTTGTATGCCACAAATAAATTGGACTTTGGATTGTAAATGAGCAATGCTGAGAATTACACCACTTGCTGGGTAATATCATATGCTGACCCTTTGCTGAAGAAGAGATTCTGCCGATCTCTTTAGACCTTGCTGGGGAAATTACTGCGACTCGGCTGGGGAGTATAACAACCAAGATTTAATGCTGAACTCTGTGGGGGTACTATTACCAGAGATACAATTTTGCTAGGGATCAGGGCTGCTCTGCCGGGACATGCAAATCTTGGTTGAAAGACAATCCGCTGCAACACGCTGAGAAAGAGTCCCTATAGATCTGTTAGGGAAACCCAAAGCAATTCCACGATAATCTGCTGAGGAAGAAAATTGTCGAGCTTAGGATAAATGTCACAGTGCCCTATGTTGGGCGAACTTTCCCTTTGACGACTCCGCTGGGGATAATGAGTTTACAACACACCCTGCTAGAGAAAACTGCTTTAAAGCGTCTCGTGCTGGGGAATGCCCATTGAGAGGATTTTACAGAAGACCAAGCGTCTTCAAACTCTACTGGGGATAACAGATCGGGAGTATCCTTTGCTGGGGAGATAACATGCCCCATGTTTAGGATGGTCAATAACTCCGCTGGGGGTTATTCTTTGACAAATTTCGCATGCTGAAACCCGCGGGAGAGATGATACCACCACTTGCTGATACATCCTACCAAGAGTAAATCCCACAAGGGATGTTAGTACTAGAAGTTTCGTCTCTTAAGAGGATTTTATAGAAAACCACGCGTTTTCAAACTCTTATACGAACACTCTGCCTTGAACCACCCTTCACATCGTCTGCAAGTTACCGGAGGGTTGGTACTTGTTATTGACCTGGAGCGTTTACTGCATTAATAACCATTATCAACACAGAAGAATTCCATCTTCGACCGTCGTTGCCGTCACAAAACTCGGTGGGAACTCTTGAATGGAAGAATCGACTTAATAAGATACAACAGTATCAAGTCAAAGTAAATATCTGTCAATCGTGCTGAGAGATAACTTTCGTGCTGCTTGGGTCGATCGTACTCATTTCTTGCAACAGAAAAAGAATATGCGCATGCCCCAGGATGTTGCGTGGTCTTTTGAGTCCACCATCCAAGGTTGTCCAACAAGCAAAGTAATTTTTATTGTCTTTGTGCATGTTTTTGCAAGGCCAAGATATTTTCAAACTAATGTTTTATTATCAAAAAAATCGGACGTTTTTGCGAACAAAACAATAAAATGAAAATAAAAGCTCGTGACTGAATATTCAACTTTATTGATGAAATGCCAAAATTGGCGGATTTACAATCAGAAGCAAACCCCTGAAAGAGGCGATTGCCATAAAATTGAGAAAAGAAATCTATCCTAATGATAATGCGGAAATTGGATTCCAACTGATTTCTGATTCTGTTATAGCCAGTATGTATTCCAACTCTCCTAATTATCTTTGCCTTCGGAAGCTCGTGGTCGGACCAATTCCTCCTTTGGAATTTTGCCAGTTCGTTGAAGAGTAGAGAACATACAGATCAATTCAGACTGCAGTCATTCGCTTTAATCCCTCTTTTGTGCGGACCGCCTTTTCAGGTTTTCAATCCACCGGGATACCCTTTTTTGCCTAAGTTGCCCTTTCGGGTTTTCAACTTACCGGGTGTACAATTCTTTTCAATTATATCCCTAATTTTTGCCCGAACCTTTATTCTGTTTTTGGTTCGCCGGGATGCCCTTTTTTGCCTGGATTCCTTTTTTCTTTTATCCAGCGGGTCTCTTTATACGAAGTATTTTTTAACTGCATCTGAATTAACAGGGGATGAAAAGTCTTCACCATCCATGGTTGCCAGTAATAAGGCCCCACCTGAGAAAACCTTTTTAACCACGAATGGACCTTCATAGTTAGGAGTCCATTTGCCCCTGTGATCTGTACTCGGAGGAAGTATTCTCTTGATTACCACATCCCCGACCTTGTAGACTTGAGGTCGAACTTTTTGATCGAATGCCCTCTTCATTCTGCGCTGGTATAGCTGGCCATGACATACTGCGGCTAGTCGCTTCTCCTCAATAAGGCTCAGCTGATCAAATCTGGCTCGTACCCATTCAGCTTCATCCAGTTTAACATCCATCAATACTCGGAGAGAGGGGATCTCAACTTCTACCGGCAGAACTGCCTCCATACCGTATATAAGCGAATACGGTGTTGCCCCAGTGGACGTGCGGACTGATGTTCGATACCCATGCAAAGCCAATGGTAACATCTCATGCCAATCTTTGTACGTGACAACCATCTTCTGCACAATCTTCTTGATATTTTTGTTGGCCGCTTCGACCACGCCATTCATCTTCGGGCGGTACGGAGAAGAATTGTGATGCTCGATTTTAAAGTCCCGGCATAGTTCAGCCATCATCTTATTTTTCAAATTAGAACCATTATCAGTAATGATTCTTTCGGGAACTCCATATCGACAAATGATATCTCGCTTCAAGAAACGAGTCACCACTTGCTTGGTGACATTGGCATAAGACGCTGCTTCAACCCATTTAGTGAAGTAATCAATGGCGACCAAGATGAAACGATGGTCGTTTGAAGCAGTAGGCTCAATTTTTCTGATCATATCAATGCCCCACATCGCAAATGGCCACGAAGAAGACATGATACTCAACGGATTGGGAGGAACGTGTACTTTGTCTGCATAGATCTGGCATTTGTGACACTTGCAGGCATACTTGCAGCAATCTGACTCTATCGTCAACCAATAATACCCCAATCTCAATAATTTCTTAGCCATCGCATGTCATCCGACATGGGTACCAAAGGATCCCTCGTGCACTACGATCATCAACAGGTCTGCTTCGTGTCTATCCACGCATCTGAGCAGGACCGTGTCAAAATTCCTTTTATACAGCACGCCATCTTTGTTCAAGAAGAAACTACCAGCTAGCCTTCTTAATGTCTTCTTGTCATTGGAAGATGCCCCAGGCGGGTATTCTTGATTTTTCAAGAAGCATTTGATGTCATGGTACCAAGGCTTATCGTCAGACACTGCATCAACCTCAAACACAAAAGCAGGCCTATCAAGACGAGATACATCAATCCTGGGTACAAAGTTCCAACCATGCACTTTGATCATCGAAGATATAGTGACCAAGGCATCTGCAAACTTATTCTCATCTCGGGGAACATGGTATAACTTGACAGTTGTAAAGAATGTCAGCAATCTCCTCGTATAATCTCTATACGGAATCAAATTCTGCTGATGTGTGTGCCAAGTTCCCTTTACTTGATTGATTACCAGTGCTGAATCACCAAAGATATCGAGGGTCTTGATTCGTAAATCAATAGCTTCCTTGATCCCTAGTATGCAAGCTTCATACTCTGCTTCATTGTTGGTACACCCGAAAGTTACTCGGGCAGTGAAGGGCATGTGAACACCTTCTGGCATAATGAGGACTGCACCAACTCCGCACCCATTCATATTAACTGCCCCATCAAACATCAAACTCCATTTGGATTCAGGGTCAGGCCCCTCCTCCAGAAGTGGTTCCTCGCAGTCTTTCGCTTTGAGAAACATGATGTCCTCATCAGGGAAATCAAATATCATGGGCTGGTAATCATCAACAGGCTGTTGCGCCAGATAATCTGACAGTATACTTCCTTTGATTGCTTTTTGCGAAGTAAATTGAATGTCGTACTCTGTCAGTACCATCTGCCACCTTGCAACTCTTCCTGTAAGCACTGGTTTCTCAAAAATATACTTAACCGGATCCATTTTTGAGATCAACAGGGTTTTATGTGTGAGCATGTATTACCTCAATCGCTTGGCGGCCCATGCGAGTGCACAACATGTCTTCTCAAGCATTGAATATCGCGATTCACAATCTGTAAATTTCTTGCTCAGGTAGTAGATAGCATGTTCTTTCCTACCTGTCTCGTCGTGTTGACCGAGAACACAACCCATGGATCCTTCGAGCACTGTTAAGTACATAATCAGTGGTCTCCCTTGAACTGGAGGTATCAAAATTGAAGGTTCCTGCAAATATCTTTTTATTTTATCGAAGGCATTTTGACAATCATCATTCCACCTGACCGTTTGATCTTTTCTTAGCATTTTGAAAATCGGTTCGCAAGTGGCAGTTAGGTGAGATATGAACCTCAAAATGTAGTTCAATCTCCCTAGAAAGCCGCGAACTTCTTTCTCGATTCTCGGTACAAGCATATCTTGTATAGCTTTTACCTTAGCAGGATCAACCTCTATCCCTTTTTCACTGACAATGAAACCAAGCAATTTTCTGGATCGTACGCCGAAAGTACACTTGTTAGGATTCAATCTCAACCTGAATTTCCTCAACCTCTCAAATAGCTTCTTCAAGTTGATCAGATGTTCCTCTTCTGTCTTTGATTTAGCAATCATGTCATCCACGTAGCACTCGATCTCTTTATGAATTAGATCGTGGAATAACGTCACCATTGCTCTTTGATAAGTTGCCCCTGCGTTTTTCAACCCAAAAGGCATTACTTTGTAACAGAAGGTACCCCACGGGGTAATGAATGTTGTCTTCTCCATGTCTTCAGGCGCCATCTTTATCTGATTGTACCCGGAGAATCCATCCATAAATGAGAACACTGAAAACTGAGCGGTATTATCAACCAGCACGTCAATATGAGGGAGTGGAAAGTCATCCTTAGGGCTCGCCCTGTTGAGATCTCTATAATCCAAACACATTCTAACCTTGCCATCTTTCTTCAGCACCGGTACTATGTTGGCCACCCAAGGAGGATAGTTGGTCACCGCCAGAAAACCTGCATCCAACTGTTTCTGTACTTCTTCCTTGATCTTCAAAGCCATTTCTGGTTTTGTTCTGCGCAGCTTCTGCTTGACCGGTGGACAGCCATCTTTCAATGGTAGTCTATGCACAACTATGTCTGTATCTAAACCTGGCATATCCTGATATGACCAAGCAAAGATGTCAACGTATTCACGTAGCATGACTATCAGCTCTTGCTTTACATCGGCCCGCAGACTCGCACCGATCTTGATCTCTTTCTTGCTTTCCTCTGAACCAATATTGATAACCTCAAGAGCTTCCTGGTGAGGCTGAATGGTCTTTTCTTCCTGTTTCAACAATCTAGCCAATTCTTCCGGGAGTTCATAGTCTTCATCACTTTCTTCCTCAGCTTGATAGATCGGATTGTCGAAATCATACGTGGGCATAACAGAATCATTTTCAGAGAAATCCACAGAATCCAGTCTGCATGATTGGATTTATGCTTTATTTTAGATTATTTTTTTTGCTTGAAAACAAAAGAAAAGAAAGTGCATTATCATTTTTTAATTTTCTTTGTGCAAAAATAAAATAAAGAAAGAGTAAAGGAACACAAATTTGTAAACAAAAACGTCCTTTTTATTGATGTTTGAACATTATATGAGAAAATATGGTGGCCCTACAAATGGATCCTCACACCTTGGGCAGAGGGTGGGATTTTATGCAGTATGAAAGACAAGAATTATTACTCTAATGGTGCACAACATGAATGACTTCTTCGCTAGACCAGTTCTGCAATGCTTCGCCTGGAGCCAGTGCATACACCCATCTGTCCAGGTAAGTTGAGCTCTCAGCATCATCTTCTATTGCTGAGCAGGACTGATTGGGATTGATAACTCCTCCACTGTTGAAATTGATTGGCCCACGGAATCGGGGAACTGGCGTTCAGCCCGGCTGGTATCCAATGCCAAACTTATCTTCTTTCAGAAACACGTCAATAGCTTTACCCCAACTCTGGGCATTCCCGCTTTCGACCACTTCTCTGGCCTGCTTGTACGACGCAATTGATGCACTCGGCCCACCTGGCACATTCGACACCACTGCTGCTGAAGTAGACTCTGGTAAGTTATTGATATTCAGGGCTTCAAAAGATTGGCACAAGGTTTCATGAATTTCTCCATCCATTTCCACATATTTGAAAGTGGATAGATGACTCACGAATATATCTTCCTCGTCGTAAACAGTAACCACTTGACCCTCGAACACATATTTGAGCTTCTGATGAAGTGTTGAGGTAACTGCGCCCGCTGCGTGAATCCATGGTCGGCCCAACAAACAGCTATAAGCAGGCTGAATGTCCATAACATGAAAGATCGTCTTGAATATCTGTGGACCAACCTGTATTGGTAGTTCAACCTCCCCAAACACCGATCTTTGGGATCCATCGAAAGCTCTCACAATCAGATCGCTGGGTCTCAGACCCAATCCATCTACTTCAATTTTCATCAGGGCCTTTTTGGGTAACACATTTAAGGAAGAACCTGTGTCAACCAGCACATGCGACAAAACAGCTCCTTTGCATTCAAGTGTGATGTGCAGCGCTTTGTTGTGATTGCGTCCATCTGGAGTCAAATCCCTATTCGTAAACCCCAACCCGTGACTCACATTCACATTAGAAATTACTCCCTCAAACTGATTCACTGTAATCTCTTGGGGAACGTATGCCATATTCAGAACCTTCAACAAAGCAGCCCGGTGTGCATCTGAACTCATTAACAGGGATAATATCAAAATTTTAGAGGGTGTCTGATTAAGCTGGTCAATGATCTTGTAATCGCTCTTTTTGATAACCCTCATAAATTCTTCAACATTATTATCAAAATTGACTTTAGGGTCCTCTTCCTGAGCAAGCACCTTGTCATGAACAACCTGTTTTCCTTTCGCTCTTGCAGCAACTTCTGCTTCCTTATCATTCCTTAGAGTCTGGGGAGCAAACAGTCGACCACTTCTGGTGAAACCACTCGGTCCACTGACATTCTCAACACTGGTACCAATAGCAGCCTCTGCTCTCTGTTGACTTCCTCCTTGATGAGTATCGGTTCCATATTGCCACGGAACTGCCCTATTAGACACATAAGAAGCCGATTCAGGAACCATAATTGTAACTGGTCTCGGCCTCTCGGGCACGATGATAGTAACAGGCTCCTCAACAGGCACCTGTATCTCAACTAGATTATAGTAAATGGTAACAGCAGAAACATCCTTTTCCTTCTCTACTTTATCAAACTGAAGACTTCCTTCGTCCATAAGATCCTGTAGTCCAACTTTCAACTTACTGCAGCCATTAATCTGTCTTGAATAATCCTCGCAATCAGAGGCACATCCAGGAAATACCTTTCCTTTTAACAAACGTTCTTTTACAATCAACAGCGGAGTCTTTACCAAATTAACATCAGTAATCAAATTCAACTTCTCGCCATCAAAAATAGCATTCGTGCCTGCACCTCCATGATGAGGCATTGGGTTATCACGAACATTCGGCGGCTTAGAGAAGTTAATAGCTTTTGCGTCGATCAGATCTTGAACCTTATGTTGAAAGGCCCAGCACTTTTCTATTGAGTGACCTGGCGCACCAGAATGAAATTCACATCGAACATTAGCATCGTAACCTTGAGGCACTTTTCCGGCATCTAGTGGCTTCATAGTCCGAAGTTCGACCAACTTCTCTTTGAGCAGTTGTGGTAACAAAGCAGCATATGTCATAGGCAAGGGATCAAACTTACGGTCCCTTTGTCTATTAGTCTGGAATCGGGGTCTAGCTTGCTGATCTGGAGCTTGCTGTACTGCTGGAACCGGAATGGTTACAGCATCCACCTGATGGTAAGATTGTGTCCTGCCTCGGCCCTTCCCTCTATACACAGCGCTGGACTCCCCTTCTCTTTTCCTTGGTCCATTGGCAAAGGGTTTCTTCGAACTTGAAGCAACATCTTGAATCTTACCCAATTTCAGCAGACTTTTTATTTGTTCCCCAGCAACGACGATATCGGCAAACCCCGTGGAAGGACATGCAACAAGTCTATCCAAATACGTCCCTTGAAGTGTGCTCATGAACATATCAGCCATCTCACGATCACCCAAAGGTGGTTGAACTCGAGCAACCAATTCTCTCCATCTCTGTGCGTACTGCTTAAAGCCCTCCTTGTTATCCTGAGTCATACTCTGCAATTGAGTACGATTAGGTGCCATGTCCAGATTATATTGATACTGCTTCAGAAACGCAGCGCACAAATCTTTCCAACTCCTTATATGAACCCTGTCCAGCTTAATGTACCATTCCAGGGAGGCGCCTGACAGGCTATCCTGGAAAAAATACATCCAGAGCTTTTGGTCCTCGGTGTAAGCGGCAATCTTGCGATTGTAAGCTTGCAAATGTGTTTTGGGACAGGTGCTGCCATTGTACTTATCCAGAGCAGGAAGCTTGAACTTGGGAGGAATCCTCACACCCTGCACGAGACCCATGTCTTCCACATCAATTCCCATAGGATTTTGGCTTTCAATAGCCTTGAGTCTTTCATCCAGCCCTTCATATTTCCGGTCGTCATTGTAGACACCCATGTCATTGTTGAATGCAGTGAACTGGTCTTCCTGACCATCCTCATTGTTATCAAATCCCAGATGTACCCCACCAGCAGAGATTGTGCCAACAGGAGGAGTGCGCACGTTGCGATTTGGGATTTCAGTTTCCAGCCTCTGGATAGTGGTTCTCATAGCTTCTTGTCCAATCCTCATGTTTTCTTGACCAGTCCTCAGCTCCTGCTGTCCTTGAGCAATCCCCTGCATAAGGTTCATGAACTGTTCCATCCTTCCCCTCAAATCAGCTAACTCAGTCTGAACTTGCTCCATGACTCTTGCTTGATTGCGTCTGGTAGAATATCGGTGAATCGGGGTATCAGCTATCGTGCCTGAAAACCAAATAAAGGTTAGCAGGCGCCTGCAAAAAGAAAACCTGCAATGCAAAAAATGATATGCCATGCAAATGCAAATGCCATGTTTATCATTTCCGAGGTGGCTCACACCCTGATTCCAATCTTAACCACGGAAATCTGAAGACCAGAAATCGTGATATAAAAAGACGTGTCGTGGTCATGTGCTTGTGTACAGGTATCTGATAATGACTAATTCTGAATAAAACTGCTCATCCCCATTCAACAAAGTGTTAAAATACATTCAAAAGAGATTCATCAATAACTGAAGTACAAAGGAAAGATGGATCCATTAACGACAAAATACAAGAAAACAAAGAACATCAATCTGACAATTCCACGTTCTTCAGCTTATCACTTGTGCATTTGATCTCCTCAAAGAGTATGCGAGTACGCTGATGATTTGGGTTTTCAATCATCTCTCTGATCAAAACATCCCTTTTCTCGAGAGCCTCTGTTAAGGAACTCATGTGCAGCATCAAAGCTTCGTCATCGCACACTCCTTTGTGTCTTTTTATGCCAGCTTGCGTCTTGAGTATCTCCTTCTCTATCATGACTTCTTCAAGCTCTTTCTTGGTATTCTTCAGCTCTCTTCTGGCTTCTTCTAACTGTTTTTGACTTTTACCGAGACTTTCCCGATACCTTCTCCTCTGCTCATGTGCCTTCTTAAGCTCTTCGTCTTTAATCTGCAACTGTTCCCGTAACTCAGCATTCTCGAGCCTGGCCTCATCCCAAGCTTGCTGAGACTTAGATAACTTCTCTTTGTTCTGCGCTAAGGCCTGTTTAGTTTTCTTATGGGCTTGAGTGGCATCATCAGCACCTCTGCTAATTTTCTGAAAATGTTGCGCTCTTTCGGTAAAATCCCTTTCTTTTGCTGCTAGGACTCTTTCAGCATCTTGGGCATTCCATTCCAGCTCTTTGTTGGCATGTAGAGCATTCTGAAGACAGCTACTCAACTCGGAATTCTCTCCTTGAAGCTTTTTCACCAAGGCTTGCAACTTGTCAACTTCTTCCACAGTAGCAGTGCTTCTTGCTTTCTCATTCTCCGGATACAAAAGGGGTGCCTTACCAAAAGGCAAGAGAAAATCTTCAACTCTTTTCTTCACCCACTCTTCATATGCTGGATAAACCCGGTTGTTAGGCTTGCCTAGAGCAACTTTCCCCTTTTTCAGTATGCTACCCTAGCTTTCAGAAGCTTTCAGTGCTGCTTCCCAACCATCTGATGTATGAAAATAAAGGGACTCCTCTACATCTCTCTTAATAGGCGGACCCGTCAGGGCATACCCAAATTGCCGAATGGCCAAAGAAGGATTGTAGTTAATTCCACCCATTCTTCCTATCAGTGGAACATTAGGGAACTTACCACAGCTGTGGATAATATTCTTGCCAATTAACCCATGATCTACCCATATGATGTCCTTGGCCACTAATCCCATTAAACGCTGTTTCCACTCTAGAGAATCTTTGGAATCCACAAAAGCCCCTGATTGTGGTAAGCGGCCTGCAAACCACTTATAGAACAAAGGTGCACAGCAACGAATTATCCCTCCTCTTTTCTTTTCATTTCAGTTGTACAAAGAGTAGTGAAGATCTCCCAGTAGTGTTGGTACTGGATTCTTTATCATGAATATCCGTATGGCGTCCGTATCAATGAAATCCGGCTCGTTGGGAAACAACACAATGCCGTATATACAAAGGGCTAGCAAAGCATTAAAAACAACCCAATTCTCGCCTTTAACTGCTTCCTGAGCCTTCTTAATCAGATATTCCAACTTGTAACCACGAGTCTTTCCTTTGTTGGAGACATTGGCTTCTAGCTCTGATTTGCTCAAATAAAGAGCACCAGCCACTTTTCCAAAGTCAAGATCACCCACAGACCCAAAGAAAGGAGGCTCCTCCTTGATAGCGATCCCCAACATGTTGGAATATTCCTCCAAAGTAGGAACCAACACATAGTCTGGAAATACAAAACACCTCAGAGGCGGATCATAGAACTGCATCAATGTATGGAGACCTCTGGCTTCATAATCACTGACATTACAGACCACAGATAAAATCCACCCATGTTTCTCTTCAAAAGCTTCTCGTACTGTAGGGCTCGCCATTCCCTTCAGCATAATAATAGGGCCCAAATTAGGCGTAAGGAACTTATAGCTGATGATATTCTTCCTCTCTTTAGTGTTCATCTTTGCGGGGACCTGATGACTAGAATCAAGGGTAAAATATGCACCTGGAAATGAATAAACATGTATGTTAGGATATGATAATGCAATGCAAAGGGCAAGGTGATCAGGTAATCAGGTGTCTGTGCTGGACCGTGCGCGGTGTCAGTGTAGCTCTGAGAACAATATAGAACCATAGATAAAAACCATCTGAATACAATAGGATGAAACTTCCTTGTGTGCCACGATGATAGAAAACCGGGTATGTAGGAGGTTATGGTTTCCTGCAAACCTGTAAATAACCCGCCCTTCTCACATGTGGGTACTAGGATGTTCAGTATCCCGGGCTCTCAGGTCGAGAAATGATGATACGTTCACCATTTCTGGTTTGGCATCATCATCAATCGAGGAGGCCTCAACCGATTCTCCAAAACGAAAGGTCCTCAGCTTCTGGCACTGAGGTCGAGAAGCAATAGTACATTCATCCCTCGGGGTACAGTACTATCGCCAATCGAGGAGTGCCTCCACTGATTCTCTTTCAAAAAAGACAACCTATAACAAGTTCCCAGCATTGGGTCCTCGGATTGAGAATGTGCAATGGGTTTGCCACAGAATGTGGTCTGCCACTATCACATCTCGAGAGGAGTGCCGCAACTGGGTCCTCGGGAATGGTCACCAGAGTCGACAATTCCTCAAGAGAATAACTACTGGCCTGCATAACATGCAGTAGCAGAAAACTCCTGATAGAACCTCGTCTGGTTGTGGGTCTCAAGAACAACAATACGTGGCCACCACCACGCAAGCGTCATGACTATCCACTCTAAAACCTATGTGTGCACTCAAGCCTGGGTAGTGGGCTTATCTCTCAGAACACCCATCCCGCCAAACAGGAAACAACAGCACAGTCCAGTATACTGATGATATGTAATGCAGTAAATGCGATAAATACAGTAAAGTAAGTAAAGCAGCAATATAGTAAATAGCAATACAAATACAACAGTAAATACAGCAAAAAAGCACCACGGTAAACACCCAATGAAAGAAAAACAAACAAGCGCTAGGATTGACTCGCTAAGGAAACCAGAGATTCTGGGTTCGATCCCCAGCAGAGTCGCCAGCTGTCGCTCCCGGGATTTTCATCCTAGTACAAACGCGAAAGTGGCACCGAACAGAGTCGCCAGCAATGTGTATTTATCCCAAGAGAGGGAAAGGAAACACCGCATAAACCTGGAGAGAAGGAAAGAGCATGGTCTTGCGACCAAGAGAAACTGGGTTCGGGAGTCGGTTACGCGCAGGGAAGGTATTAGCACCCCCACGCGTCCATCGTACCCGATGGGATCCACGCTTACTTGTATCGATCAAAGGGTGATAGAAAAGAATACTGGAAAAGGAACTGAAAGAAAGAAATTAGAAAGAATGGAAAAGGAATGAGAAACAAATGTAGGGAAAATAAAAGAAGTGCTCGCATGGGCCCTACCCCACTGCCTACGTATCTCATCGGGAGCATGAGAATCAGAGCGACGTAGTTCCCCTCACTAGGGATGGATTGTTTGTGTTTTTTAGGAACGGCTAACGTTCTAGCTCAGGTGTTACAGGCTCGCTGGTCCGAGTGCGTTACCGTCTTGCAAGAGAAAGAGAAGGAGCGCGTTCGTACGCTGAGAGTGAGTGAGGTGAGAAAAGAATTCCCGAAGGAAAGACGTTGTTGTTTGTTTTTGTCTTTTAGAAGTTTCTTTTTTATTTGTTTGCATATGATAGTGTATCCAAATCTTAGTCATTGGAATGTGTACATTCTCACCTTCCAAGATGGAATAGATAAGAAAGCACACTAAGAGTGAAGAAGACCCTCACACTTAGTTCCAATTATCAAGGTTCAAACACACTAGCATACTTGTATTTATTAAGTGTTTTTGTTGATTAAGAAATGAAGAAGTGTTTTTTATTATTTGTACCTTCAACAAGTATTGCATTTAAGTCCATCATACAAGATCAAATGTCTAACATATTGACCCAAGATGGGCTATATGCTACACAATCTAAGATTACAAGAGAAGACCCCTGATAATCTTTTCTTTATATGAAAGGCCTAAATGCAATAAATGCCTACCTTTATTATATGTTTTGAATTTTCTTTGAGATGAGAAGATGAAAGACTCAAGAGAGGATAAAGGTAAAATCTATGTGAACTAAGACTCAATCCTAATCAATTAATTAAGGGAGTGATCCTAAGGGTTTGTGAGGTTTAAGCCTAAAGTCTAAAGAAAGAATGAATTAAACAATTCACTTCTAAATTAGAAGATGAATTGTAATTCAAAAGGGAAAGTAATGAGTTATTAAAAGAAAGAACATAAGTGCTTAACAAAACACAAAATGGAATTGTAAAAGATGAAGGGATAGAAGTTTGAATGTGGATTCCTTATCCACACTCAATTACAACTTACCAAAGCCCCTACATGGTTAGTAAACATGTATAAGAAGTATAAGAAGTAAAAGAGCATTTAATGCACCATAAAACTCAAAAGAATTAGATGAGAAATCAAATCCTATTGGTCACAACCAGAATGTGCATCATATGGAAAACAAATGATTATTATCATGCAAGTCCAAGTGGATAGGCAACAAACATCATCCATGACATTAGAACATGCTACCATAAGAAAAGGGAGAATGAAAGATGAAAAGAAATGAAGAAACATGTATAAATGGCACATGTAATCCAAGGATCAGAATTGAAATGAAGTGAAAAAATGATTCACAAACCATCTCACAAGTATTCATGAAGCAACTAAGACATGTAAGAAGTAATAGGAGAAGTAGAATTGAAATGAAAGTTCAAAAGAAAGTGCAAACACAACATGTTAAAGGTGCATAAGGTTCAAATGATAATCAACATGCAAAGATGACATATAATATGTATCAATGACCTATTATGTCACATGAATGGTTCACCAAATATGCAAATGATCATGCAAGTATGTACAAAAGAAATCATGTAAACATGCACAAAAGTTAAGATGATATGACAAGTTATTATGCTTCAAAGGTAATGCATTAAACAAAAATTAGATGACCTCATGGAAATTAAGCAAGCATGGTTTAAAGATACCCCAATCAGAAGTGAATCATATACCAAAATAACATGCAAGAAATCAAGGCAAAAAGGCTTTATACAATGCACTTAGGTCAAGTATACACATCATACAAAGCAACACAAAATGAACACCAAACATGCCATAAACTGACCTAAAAAAATCAAATAAAAATCACTTAACATACCTCAAGATGCCAATGACTCAATACAAAAAGGAGAGCATCAAAACAATTTTTAATGATCAAGAACAAAAATGCACAAAATCATGTACCACATTAAGAATGCACACAAAAGAAAATCAAAGAAAATTGTGGAACAGGGGCAAAATCGTCATAAAATCAAGAGATGAAATAATAAAAAAATTTATAAATGTCTTAATGATGTTCATGAATTTTTATGGAATTTTATGATGAAGTTTGATATTTTTAAAAATTGAAAAGTAAATGTGTAGAAAATGAAGAAAATAAAATGTAAATGTAAATGTGAATGGGGGTGTGAACATAGCAATTAATCAGTTCAAAATCATTGGGCTTTAAAAAAGAGGAGGTGTGAATATCAATCTAGCTCAGTTCATTAAGCGCGCATTCCACATTAACAACCATACACTCTCATTCAACACAAGTCAAAGCAAGGATCACCATTGGATCAAGTCAGGTCAACAAACAAGTCAAAGTAAGCAAGATCAAGGCGCACACGTGAGGGAACACATTAACTAACACGCACTGCACCACACTATGTTTAAGTGAAATCATAAATAATGCATGTGAGGTGCATGCGTGTTTTAATGCGCTGGCACCTCCTCCACCCTTGGATTACACAAAACAGACGGCTGACATTAAAACTGAACATAAAACCCTAAAATGAGATCACCGGCCGGAGAGGGACCTCCGGTCACCTTCTCCGGCGAGAACCACCACCTGCAACTTTCACACCACCACAGAAATGCACGATATGCATACCAAAATGAAGCTGAAGTTGAGTAGGTCATGAATACACATTTATTTTTCACATAGCAATCACACACATGGAGAAACGAAGAGATGAAATCATGCCCTAACTTTTCAAACTATGCCTTTAGAAGGCCTATCAACTAGCCGGAGTAAGAAGAGCTTCTATCAAGCTCATATTAACAAAAACAAGTCAAAATTAAGGAGAATCGAACGGAAAAAGGTTGAGTGATAAAACCTGAAAATATGGAGAAATTGGAGATGCTGAGAAAACCAGAGATTCTTGATTCCTCTTTGAGCTTCACTTGGCCAAATAAAGGCTTTCAAACTCTGAAGAATGATGATGGAGATGGATTTGCAGTGTGCTTACTTCAATAATCCAAAACTGCTTCAAGTTCAGATGATTGAAGATGAAACTTGCAGGTGGAATTAGAAGAGAATGATGAACTCGTGCAATGGAGAGAGATTTGATGAAAAAGAGTTAGAGAATCAGAGAGAAAAGTAGAGAGTGTTTTGGAGTGAAATGAGAAGAATGGAGTTGGAAATGAAATTAGAGTGTGAGTTTTCTATTTATAATGAGAGCTAACCATAGTTTAGTGAGTTGAGTTAAATGAGTTAGCATGGTTAAACTGAGTGCACCCTAACTAACTGAGTCAAGTTAGTTAGGGGCGAGTGAGGTTGGTTGGGATGTTATGGTGATGACCTATGGTGTGTTATGGTGAAGATTAATGGAAAAGAGTGGTGGTGATGTGTTGTTCAAGGCTGTAGTAGAAACTTGCCTGGCAAGTCTTAACTCATTTCCTTTCTTATGCATGATGTAGCATGATGAAGCTAGTGTAAGGAAGGTGTTTGGTTAAAAGTGGAAAGGAATATGGACTGTATGCGTGTGGATTGAAACATGACAACAACAACAACATTCTTTTTTCTGATTTTTAGCAGCCCAAGGTTTAATGGTTTGACCAAGAATTTCTCTCTAGTTTGTGAATGAAACAAAGAGGTATTGATGCCACATGAAAGAGGAGATATCATGGAACAAGTTTGGGGTGAAAATTGAATTGAATTGAGGCTTGGAAATGGGTGAAAAGCAACTTGGAACATCAAGGTTTGGGATTGGTTTGTAGGCAAGGCAGTGGGTCGCTTGACAAGGCAGCTTGGTGCATGGAATTTCAGTTTGAACACACTAACTTGAGACCACTATAACTCACTCATAACTTGATCCGTTCAAAATTTTCCCAACATCAATATTGAAGATGGCACTGCAAAGAACAACTTTGATGTTGAAAAGTTTTCCATTTGAAGCTTTTATCTTGATGAAAAATGAGTGAACATTTGGCCCACCAACTGTTTGAGAAAAGGATGTGCGCGAGACATGAAAATCCTTGGTCATGACCTAGTTTTTGCCCTACTTTCCTCCAACTTTGATCCATCATATCTCACTCAATTTTTATCCAATGGAGATGTTCTACACATGGATTTGAAGCTTAAAGAAAGAACTTTTGTTGTGGCCGAGTGGAATTTTCATTTGGTGCTTCAATTTTAAATGGCCTTGGTTCAAACTCTGATGCAAAATGGTTCAAAATTACTATTTTTAGTAACCCTTCCTCATCCAAAAATGGCAACTTTCTACATCTTGATTTTTTTATGATTCCTTTGGAGTTTCTTGATCAAATTTTGTACATTGGACACATATATAACATGAATTTCATGATTTTGGGCTCAAAAAGTCAAGAGTTGACTTTTTCTACTGATTATTTGACTTGGCCCCCAATTTCTCTGATTTTTTATCTTTCTTCCAATTGAACCACTTCTAAAACCAATTGAGAGGCAATTTTCCACACCCATACACTTAAGGACATGTAGAATACCATGACATCAAGTTTTGTCCAAAAAATCAAAGATACCCTGAATTAATTGAAAACCCTAATTTTGGTACCCTCCTCCTAGGAGAAAAATGTGCATTCTTCAATTTCAAATTCCTCAGAGTATGATGTGCATCCTCTTAAAGGATGATGAGATATGCCACTTGAGATTGATTTTGGATCAATGAGCTATCTCTTTTGAGGGTTTTCCTTCAATTTTTGAACCTCTTGCATGTTGAAGTATGTATTGCTTCAATCTCCCATTGAATTTCACCTTCTTGAGGTTTTGGATAGTCAGTTGAGGTAGTGTGAGACATGAAAGACCTCTTGGCTTGCCTTGAGGCATCTTGACTGACCTTTTTGTGCTTTGAATGATCCCTTGATTGTCCACCTTCCACCTGATCACATGCCTTGATGGTAAGAGAGATGCTATGCTTCATTTTTCTATGTTAAATGCAATGCAATGCTAATGAGGTGGATATGATATGATAAATGATAATGCTATGCTATGATGACAAAAAGGGAGAGAAAATTTTGGGGTATTACACATACCATGTCTATATGCTCCTAAAACATTTGAACTTTGCCTTGAAAATGTTTTTATATACATGTTCATCTGTATGAACTTTGTGGTGTTTCCACTTTATCCAAACCCATGTTTAAAACCTAACATGAATGATTGATTGTTATCAACTTATCTTAACATGTTCAACTGGTATCCTTGCCTCAGTGTTCAAGTATTTCTTTCATAATCTTTCACCATGATAGATACATCTCTTTAAAAATACACATCATCTTTCAAAATCATCTCCTGCTTTCAAATAAAAGCTCATGGGCCTCTGTTAGAGTGTAAGACCCATCATATTTTCATTTCAAATTTCAACACCTTTGGGCCTCTGTTGGAGTGTAAGACCCATCACATTTTCATTTCAAATTTCAACACCTTTGGGCCTCTGTTAGAGTGTAAGACCCATCACATTTTCAATTCTATTTTCAAACACTATGGGCCTCTATTAGAGTGTAAGACCCATTATATTTTCAAATACAAACACTACGGGCCTCTATTAGAGTGTAAGTTCATCCCCTCTTCCTCAAAAATTTCTTCAATTTCTCAAAAGATTTTCATCTATCCAAACCTCAATCTTCAACTCCCATCAGCCCTAGTGGCATCACAATTCCAAACTCATGGGCCTCTGTCAAGACTTAAGACCCATTAAATTTTGGGCCTCTGTCAAGAGTGTAAGACCCAACACCTTTTTGAATAGAATAAAACACACAAATAACACATTCAAAAAAACCCTAAAGATACCAAATCTTCCATGAATTCAAACATCTCATATCTATACTTGTTAATCTTCAATAATATTTATTGATATTTAGTTAAGTTTCTCTTGACATTTATATCATCCTTAGTTTAGACATAGGTCAAACAATAGGATCCCTTCAATCATAACTTAGTTCAAACAACTAGCATCATGGCCTCCTCTTGGGCTTCATCCAAGCATCTTAGCCTCCTCTTAGGCTTCATACAAGGAGACTTAGGAAGTCTTACCCAATCCCCCAGCCTCCTCTTGGGCTTCATCCAAGCATCATAGCTTCCTCTCGGGCTTCATAACAAGGACCCTCAGGCTTCTTAAAAGCATAAATAAAATCTTTTAGCCTCACCATCCTGGGCTTTGTACATGATACAATAAATTCTTTTAGCCTCATTCATCCTAGGCTTTGTACAGGATACAAATAAAATCCCCAAAAGAGTCCGTCAAATCCTCAGTAATGGGTCAGTCTCTTCAAACTTCCTCAACAATCATTAGCCTTCTCTCAGGCTTTCATACAAATTTCTTCTGTCAATCAGCCTCAATCTTGGACTTTATACAAGACTGATAAAACTCCCCAGTTGAGTCAATCTTTTTTAGCTTCATATCTTAGGCTTCAATCAAGATACTTAAATGAATCCATCTCCTCACAGATGAGACCTTGAGTCATCTCTATAGGAAGATATCTTTTTCTAATCCTTACAATTCAAATCAAATAATCAGAACCTTTTTCTAGATAATTGATGTAAGTGGCACTCTTGTTGATTCAAAATCCAAGTTGGAGTCCCTCCTTTATCATGGTCCAAAAACTTTTCTTTCATCTAATTGATATAAGTGGCACACTTGTCGATTCTATATCCAAGTTAAGGTCCATCTTTTAGTATGTAAAGAATTCATAAAGGGAAAAGTGACATTGCTTAACACAATAAATTTAAAGCTCTTTCCCTTATGATATCATTCTCAAATGATTTTAGTGAATATGTGAGATATCTCCCTTAAAGATGACAATTTGTCAAAATCTTTCAATTCTTTTTCCTCTCACAAGTTAGGAGGAACTAAAAACGCTCTGATTTCCCAATTCTCTTTTTGGGAATACGTAGGCATAAGATTGCAAGATCTTAGCGAGCACACTAATAAAAAACCTTAGGTCTAATTACCTTCTAAAAACAATAGAAAACCATAAAAACAACAAAAACATTTCCTCAAATTTCACAAAGGAGAAACTTTCCCAATTTAGCAGCAAACAGATTTAAGCAACCAAGTAATCCAACAGTAGAAATATATACAATAAAGGTTCATATAGATTACTATAGATACTCAGGGTGTTAATAGCTTCCTTCAGTATAACCAATCCCTGATTCTAGATCTCTTAGAATTTGTAAGAAAAACATTTGCGAGCAGGGTTAGTTTAAGGTATCTTCCCCTTCCTTTTAAGCATCATAGGATAAATATTAGAAATCAGAAAGTAGTATTAAATACGGTAGTGGTCGCGTCACAAAACCGGAGCTACACTATAAAGGAGGTAGATCTTGGTAACCAATTTGTAAATGGACAAGTGTTTTCAAAGGAGATCGCATTAGCAAACATTGAAGAGATGTCGATTTTTATGCAGAAATACATTGAATGGATCACTAATGTCCAGGGTGACGGTAACTACAGTTTTCAAGCTATTTGTACTTTGCTCGGTAAAGGAGAAAAGGATCACACACTTGTCCGCCATCAACTTATCCAAGAGTTGAGGGGCTATAAAGAATCTTACACACGACTATATGGGAAAAAAAGAAAATTTTGATGTAATTTATGAATCTCTTGTTCCTTGCATTAGTGGACTGGCACTGGAGGATAAATGGACATGCTTCCCTAATATGGGTCATCTCGTAGCAAATATGTGTATAGAGTGTGTGTTAATCTTAAAAGATACGGTTTCTCAAAAACTTTTTTTCCACTGCGCGCCATCCCACCTCAAAATCCAAATGATTGTATTATGTGTGTTGGGTGGATTTCAAATCTGCGTCACTTTGTTCAAGTTTATTTAAAACCGTAATGCCCTGTCCCACTTATATCACCAGGGGGACAACTCTTTCGGAACAAAAGTCGAGACTTGGTCAGAAAATTTTGTGAAAAAGATGCAAGAGTTCACTAAATAGAGCAAGATTGAAAGAGAATAAAAAACAAAAGTCAATGGGAGGGGTACCACTCAAGATATAGATTTAGCCGACGACGAATGTTTCAGTTCATTTTTGTTTTTCTTCATCAATGTATTGTATGTAATCTTGTATCAATATTAAAGATGTCTAATATATACATTTTCAAATATTTAAATACATTTTGAAGTTTACAAAAAAGATTCTGCATTTAATATAGTTTTTATTTCGTTCTGAAACAAAATATCATTTTGTTCTGAGTGGTTTCGAAAATACATCTCCAGAATAACAGAATAGGGTGGTACCAAAGATGCATTTCCGGAATATCCCCTAGTACAAGATAGAATTTCAGAGGTCTATATTTATCTACAACTACTATAATTATGGGCTCTTGTCTCATGCTTCATAAAAAAACATATTACACCATAATGAACATCAATTAGCATGTCACATATGTCTAGTTCAACGACGTGAAGCCCTCCATTGAATTTAAGTTCAATGAGTACACCCCTCTTGAAAATCTGAAGTACAGAATGCAGAATCTCCTACCATACTCTGAAAGTCTAAAAATTGTGAAGCTTGAGTACCATTCAACGCCGATTGACAACAAAATGAAGATTGAGTTCAACTACTTTGAGCAGAAGATGGGTGCATATTTAATGGTTATAAAGAATACTTTTTTCCGTTTAGAAACAAAATTTTTGATTGAGGTGGATGCGACGATTTTCAGATTGGTTGAAGATATTATGATGATGTTGAAAAGTCCACCAGAATATTGAAATGTAATATTTGATTTATGTTAACATCACCTATGTAATGCTAATTTTATGTTAGCAATGCTAATTTTATTTTGTTAAACTGCATCTTTCAAATTCTCTATATGTTTTCTGATTCAGTATGCTTCAAAAATACAAATCCGTAAGGCCTACTGAGATGCATTTCCGGGAACAAAATATACACAACGTTGGGGCGTGATTAAAAATTAATATTGCTTGTGTGTATTTGGGGTGCGTCCGGGGATGCTTCTTCGGAATCTGGTGGTATTATTGCATTTTCATAAGGGTGTGCTAGTAGTACATAAGATTCATTAAGTATTTCTCATTATTTAATATGTAGAAGGGTGTTTGAATAACAAGGATGTATGTTGGACCAGCCAAGCATTGGAGAGGATTCAGGTCCATACACAACACATACCTTTTTTCATGAGTAACACATCAGGTGTAATGAGTAAACTCCCTCAATTTTTGGTTCCAAATAAGCCTCCCCAACCGCAACTTCCCGCATGCCCACCACTTTGTCCATATCCATTTTTTGTTACCTCCCCAAACCCCAACTTCCTGCACCCCCGCAAATTTTTCCATTTCCATTGTCTTTTCCACTTTCATTATCTTTGTAACTTTCTTCATCTATTTCACTTCCACCGTGATTTCTACCTCCATCTTTTTTACCTTCTTCTTGCACTTCTTCTCCCTTTCCACCTTGTTTCCCTCCTCCATCATCATTTCTTGTTCTTTTCATGACTTTCCAGCCTCCCCGACCAACTATCCCAATTTTTGTTTTAGATTCTTCTATTGCACCAATTGCAAATTAACAAATACACAATATTAAATATAATAAAATAAAAAGGTAGTAGCACTTACGAACGATATACGTACTTTGTTTCTTATCTTTAAACGATTGAATTGTAATAAGAATGATAAGAATTTGTGCACAAAGAAAGTAAAGGAAGATAAAATGTTTAGTTTTAGTCATCGAGGAACTGAAATTTTATAGTTAAACATGACCTCAGATCTTTATAAGCTATTTATACATCATCATACAAGATATATAAAAGAAGAGTAAAAAAGAGTTTAGTTTGATAATACATATTGTACAATAAATAAAGTAAATATATATCATTTGGCTAATTGTAAGAATAATTAGTCATCCATCTATATAGTTATTCAAGTGTTAAATTGGGAGATGTTTCTTAAATGAGGTAAGAAGGTTTTTAAAATAATAACATCTAAAATGTGATAAAGATGTTTGATAATTTCTTTAATCTAAAATATAGTTCTAGTTATTTGAATAACCACAATAGTCCTTTTCAAGAAAAATATATAAACCATACCAAATGATCCATTACATGTTATATTTTTAAGAGTATGATTTCATATGGGCAGGGAATGACAACCAAAGTTTACAACCATCAAAGAATAAAATGATCTTAATAATTTGGATATTACAATACACTTTGAAAAGCTAACAAACATGAGAATGAACAAAAATGGCTCGCTGCAAGCGGAGTAATCTCGAAAAAGAAAGAGAAGGTCAAATAAGAGAAGCAAGATCTTTCCTTGAAACCTTCTTCATCAAAGACCAAGAGAGTCAAGGGTGTAAGTGATAGTTATGACGAAGAAACTTCCATAGAAGAAGAGATGGGATTATTCGTTAAACACTACAATCAATATATATAGAAACATAAGCTCAAACATTATGACAAAAAATTGAGAAATTTCAAGAAGAATCATCCACACAAAAAGGAACATAGGATTTTATTTTTTTGTTGATTTTTTTATTATTTATTTTATTCTCCTTTTTATTTGTTGCATAATTTTAGTAAATTATGGTTTTAATATCATTTGGGTTAGGCCCTAGTTATTTCCCATGTTTGGCATGCTATCTCTACACTTTTGCTAGCTGTCACCCTATAATCATATTCACACCCTCTCTGGTTTTTATTTTATTTTATTTTTACTTAGCTTAGTTTATATTTGGTTATTTTTATTAGTTTTTTTTATCAATTCCAAAATCAAATATAAAATACAAAATACTACCTTTATTTCAGTTGATATAATCACTTATTTTTTTGTCATTTAAAACCATAATACATATTCCTTTTTCACTTAAATTCAAAAATACAAAAAAAATAAATAAAGCATTTCTTGTAAATAACTGATTATGTTGCTCAAAATCATCAAATTTATTTTTAGTAATCAAATCAAATTAACATTTTTGAAAATAAATGGATAGGTGGAGGCACATCCACCATGTCCCTGAGTATTGGTTGATTAGCGCTCGCCGCATCAGTCTATTACTTAAAATTCAAAACAGTCTAAAAGCAATCCAAATTCATCAAACTTTCTTTTTGTGCCCATGTGGACTTACTCCAAAATTTTTCATAAAAAGGATAGGTTAAGTCTTTTCAACACGAAAATACAAACGAGCATTTAAGCCTCCATCGTGAGAGCATACAAGCCAATGTTTCAACGCAAGAACTAAAGGTGGGAAAATACACAAGAAGGGGGGTTGAATTGTGTATGGCAAAAATAGCAGATCTGTTTCTCGCTTCCTCTAATGTTCAGAAGAGACATATGATTCTGAATAGACGTTCAGAATCATATCACGAATGCAGCGAACTGAAGCCAAACACAAAGTAAACAGCACGCGAACACAACAGATTTATACTGGTTCCTCTCCCAACTGAGAGTAGTCCAGTCCCCTTGCTTGGAAATAGATTTTTAATATAATCAATGCTTGAGTACACTTGCTTATGTATTTAAATATAAGATTTTCTACAACACTGACTTACAGTCTGAACCTTCTGTTTAACCAGATCCTGATTAAAACAATCTTTTGCTTAAAGCTCGTGTATAAGACTTCACCTACTCAATTAGCTCCTGATTGAGGCTTCTCTTGCTTAGACCACCTGCCTAAGACTTTTCCTTGCTTAGAGCTCGTGTCTAAGACTTTATCTTGCTTAAAGCTCATGTCTAAGACTTTACCTTGCTTAGAGCTCGTGTCTAAGACTTTACCTTTCTTAGAGCTCGTGTCTAAGATTTTACCCTGCTTAGAGCTCATGTCTAAGAGTTCTTTACTCAGACCTCCTGTCCAAGTCCTTGCCTTTGCTTAAAGCTCATGTCTAAGACTTCTTTGCTCAGACCTCCTATCCAAGACTTTGCTTTGCTTAAGAACACCATATTCAAAAGAAAGGGGAACAAGGTGTATCAGCTTCAGAGAGATGATTCTCTCAAAGATGTTAAGTACTTAAGGATTTCCTTAATATTTAGTATTTTTTAGGACATCCTTAAGTCTTATTACATTTTACAACAGTAATAGAGAGTTCTGCATATACACAAGTGGTGATCACTGTTCATCTTTTCTTCTTCAATCAGACAGAGGTGATGAACACCTCTATCCTTTAGTCACTTCTTCTTTCTCTCTTGTTCAAGTTTTTTTGTAGAACTTATGACTTCTTAAATAGTAGTTTTCCGGGAACTAGCTGTTGAAGGATGAATGATCAGAAGGTACTTTAATCTCTTTTTCGGTACGGGAAGTGAACTCTTTAACCAATGAATCTTCAGAGGAAACCTGTACTTATAGAGCCGTTTGGAGAGATTATCCATAAAGTATGTCAACACTTCTTGAGCTTTGTGATTGTAGACTGTAGCTGCAAAGTTGATTGGACATGGTTGTACTTTTCTTTGGTATGGGTAATCATGAATTTTGCCACAGATTTTGAATGCCTTAGCAGAGACTAATTTCAATTCTGAGAGTAGAATCAACGAGATGCTTCGTCAGATGCTGAGATAATCAGTATCAGAATCCATTCCAGAAAATAGGTTGGTAATAAGTTCTTATTTGTAACATTCGTTCCTTCTTAACAGAGTCTGAGTAAGATTCTTTAGGTATTATGACTTGCACACATAATGAAATATTAAATAACACCATTGTTCTTTTAATATTGTTGTTATCATCAAAACCAAAGTGGAAATCATCAAGAGCAAATCTTGCTTTAACAATCTCCCCCTTGTTGATGATGACAAACAAGAGTATTTAAAGAACAATGTTTGGGCTATTTTAAATTTTCTTAGATACCAACAGAGCACGAGATGTGTAAGCTCCCCCTGAGTTCAATTTCTAAGAAATTTTAAAATATCTTTAGTTTTCTTAGCAATAGCGTGGTACTAGGTTTGTAAGATCCTCCTGAGTCTAGTAGTCCAAAGTTAAGTTCTAAGAACTTATCCTAAGTTCTACTTTTCAAGAAAACTTTAACTTTAACTTTCTTGACACTTATCAGAAAAGAGGAAATATGTAAACTCCCCCTTATATCAATGTAAGAAAAGTTAAAGTTATTTAATCAGATAATATAACCAAAACTAAAAAGAACAAAAGCATTTTAAATACTTCAATATGTCTCCCCCTTTTGTCACATAAAAAGGGTAGGTACTACAAAGGCAGAGATGTAGTTAGAGCTTCCAGACGGTCAAAAGTACTTTATAGGGCTTAAAGCAGTCAGAACCAAGTAAAAACAATTTCCAAGAGGGTCAAAGATAATTGGTACAGGAAGGTACATGACTACTCAAAACACACTATAAAAGTAGATCTTAAGTGCTCATCCAGTTCATCAGAAATAATTTCACGCAAGAGTTAGCTATGAAAAAGGAAACTCATAGCTACATGCCACTCAGAAACAAGCAGCATGGTTATGTAGGAGAAAAGAATTTAATAAAGAAGGTTGAAACAACAAAAGACAGAAGTTTGACCATAAGGGAACATTATGCATGACATCTTGCAAATGCAGCAAAGGAAAGTTACAAACTGAAGAAAGAAAATTGTATTCAAACCTGATTGGCTACCTACAGAGATCGGATTTCTGAATCAAAGAAGCATAAGATGCTTCTGAAGATTCTTCAGCTTAAGATGAGGAAGTAGATCAATACTGGAGAGAATACTCAAGCAACACAGAGAGAGATAATTGAAGAAATAAAGTAGGATAGAATTATACCAGTTTCTTGTAAAATCAAGTCTCTGCAAATGTAATTTATTTAATGAATTTTTTTTTAATCAGTTCAAAACTTAACTTCACCAGCAAGAGCAAATCTTATAGTACTTTCAGAGATATTAAAGAGGCATAACAGACATAAATAGAATAATCATAAGAGCACAGTCATAGGAATTCATAAAACAATAAATAATAATTAAAAATAAGTTCAAACAACAAGTTTTAACTAAACACAGAAACACAGAAAATATGTAAGTAGGTTCTAAATCCTAGGCCTAAGGTTTCTTCAATAATTCCATGATAGCCTTCAAGCCAGAACCAAATTCTTCTTGGTTTTTAACCAAAGATTTGAACTTAGCATCCACTAAGAGTTGATTGGTAGTCATCTGATTTCTCATATCCTCTTGTCATTCAGCAACTGTAATTACTTTATCTTCAAGAATCTTTAGTTGCTTTTGACTAGACACACCAACTTCCTTAGAAGAGAAATCTCTAAGCTCTTCAATGATCTGATTAACAGTTCTTCTAAATCTTTCCCATTTGTCATTGAATGCTATAGAGTCAGTGGTTGAAAATCCTTCTTCCACAAGCGCTTTTACTTCATCAAACAATCCAGTCTTGAACACTTCTAACCGAGAAAGTATGTGATTGGGTAAACGTTGATGATTAGTCATATGATGAGATGTGGTTTTCTGTTTTTCAGGAATAAATTCATCTGTGGTATCATTTTCTGGGCATGAATCGATGGAGATTTGTGTTGTTCAGATATTTGGTGGTTTTGAGGTGAGGCAATGGTTTGGTCATTGTTTTCAAAGGGTTGCTCATATACATCATGTTTAGGAATATCAGAGTGAAGGTCCTGGGCATGATGATCTGAGATGGTTTTGGTGGAACTGCTAGAAGGTGAGGCAATGTTGAGGGGCTTAGCATCAAAACCACTCCCTGTTTCATCAGGAATTGATAAAAGAAGGATCCGTTTGAATTTAAACATCAATATCTTGGATAGTTTTGTTGAGAGATTCTTTGATTTATTTTGGTGTTGTTGTAGAGGTTTTCAGTAGGGAGAAGTCATTGTTTAGAGGAATAATGGACAGTGTAGAGGTTTGATTGGATTCAAGGGGTGAGGGTGTAGGAGACTTTCTTAGTAAAGTGTTTAGATTGGAATTAATTTGACGTTCAGCCTTAGTACTTGATCCAGTGGCAGGTGAGATGAATTCATCTTTCGCATTTATGTCACTACTATAGTCATTTGGATTCTTATTCACAGGACTTCTGAAGTCTTCTTTCTCTTTAGGAGATTCTTCTACATCACCTGCTTCATAGTTAACATCTTTGCTTTCTCCAGCCCTATTTTCAATAGTGACAGTCTTCTTGCAGCTATTTAGGAATTTTTGAGTTAACTGGATAACTTCGGGTGAGTTAACAACATATTCCAGTTTACTTCTGAGCTGCTTTCTTAAAATTTCCTCATGTGATTCTTTAAACTCATTGGCTTCCTTGGTACGATTCTTTTTAATCATTTTTTCTATTATGAGTGCAAAATAGGAATTGATGACAACAGTGAAGAAATTTCCAGCCTGTACCAAGACCTGAGCCCTCTTTGCTTCCCTTTCTTTTTCCTCTAATTGACTTAAGCTGGACAATTTCCTTTTCTTGGATGCAGTAGTTTCCTTATCTGAGTTATAGTCTGATCCTTCTCCTCTTGACTTGTCAACTTCTTGTTGTAGATTTTCTTTTGTTTTAAGATGTTCCTCTGTTTTCTAAACAAATCTTTCTTCCTCCTCTTCATCATCATAGGTGATTATCATTCCTTTTCTCTTTCTTTTTGAGTTATACACGTCCTGAGATCTATCGGGAAGTTGATTAATATGTTCCTGAGTAATGACTGCTCCACATTCCTTCTTAGCTTTTTGTATAAGCATTCTGATGACTTCAGGAGGATCTTCCTTGGTTATAGTAGGAAAGTTATTCAGAAACATCTTATTATTTTGTTTTCTGATTCTGATAGGATTATTAATTATTATAATGTCCTTCTTCAGTTTATCTTTCATGTGATCCAGAACAGATATAGATAATACGCTTCCATACACTTCATCCAGATCCTGAGTGGCTTTATATTCAGCCAATAGGTTGATCAGTTTGCCTTGATAGAATAGTTCAAAAAGTAACCTTGAATAGGTACTATTCTTTTGAGTTTCTTGGAGGTGTCTTTGATAGATTTGCACAAATGATGAAAGATGTAACCTGAAAAAATTTAATTTTTATTTAGTTATAAAAAACCAGAGAAACAGCTCGTGATCCCAGGAAATTTGATCAGAACTTTCTTCTCAAGGAATTAAATAGCCAATAAGAATTTTGAATAGTAGTTTATTCTCCAGATATATGTTCTTCACTTTACCGAAGTCGCTTTTCTTTTTGAACAAAACATTCTTAATTTATTTATCATAAGTTCCTCCATCCTTTCTGTTGTGAATCCACAACCCTTTGTTTTCAGCTCTAATTAACTTAGCAATGTGTTCTTGAGTAATGGTAACATCTAGACCCATTACAACAGATCTAATTTCTATGTACTTGAACTCCTTTAAACCCATTTCAGTTTTGGTTTTTCCTTTCAATTTCTTGTTGTTTGCTATAGCAATTCTTTCTTCACTTTGAGTAGAGAACTCATCATATACTTCAGCTCTGACCCAAAAATCCTTAACCAGTGATGGATAAGTAGGTTCATTTAACATTTTGAAGTAGTTCATCCAACCTTGAGACTCGAAGTAATTTTTCAGGCTACAACCGTTTGCAGAAAAGCTCTTGAAATCGATAATTTGCTCAATAAGAAGCTTAAGATCATTCTGATTTAGAGAAGAAGCCTTTGGTTTGATCTTAAGGCTTTGCGTGGAACCAATGTTTAGAGGATTTTTAGACGAAGATTCCATAGGAAGGGTAAAGGGTTTTTCTAGGGTTTTTCAGTTAGGGCACAAGGGAAGAGTGAAAGAGGTTGTGTGTGTTGAGAGAGTGTTGAAATAGATAAAAGACATTAATGACAATTAAGCACATAGGAAAAAAGAAAAATTTAATTCTTTTCAAATTCAAGTAATAAGCGTAAGGAGAACAATTTATACTTACGTAAAGTACGATACAGGTGTCATGACAAATTCATCCAAAATTAAGAAAGAACACATCCAACATAGCACTATTTTTCGTAAGAATCTGAATTAGCAAAATTTTCAGAGATCATCTTGGAACAAGACTTTTCTTTATCAAGAATTTTAACAAAGAGAATTTCTGATAAATGTTTAGATTAAGATTCTTAAGAAAAAAACTTTCTATAAGAGTGCTAGGAAGAAATATAATTATACAGAGAGAACAAATATGCAAGACACAGGTTCTGAAAGATCTGGGAGAGAATTTATCAGAATAGAAATACAGACACACAAAAAGATAAAAAGATAAATTAAAACTTATCTGGATAGATCTCTAATCCTGGAACTGAAGTTAGTTTTGTCGAGGAGCTTTTGATAGGTCCAGTAGCCAGTAAGTTGAACCCAGGGTCTTTACGTAGCATCATTTAATCTTGAGACCCATTGTTCAGGTAGATAACTAAGTTCAACAAATCCCCTTGAACTCATACTGAAATGAAAAGTACATTCTCCCACAAGATCTTTGTCTGCACCACTGTGAAGTGTTATGCACAGACCAAGCTCTGATGCCAATTAAAGGTGGGAAAATACACAAGAGGGGGGTTGAATTGGGTGTGTCAAAAATAGTAGACATGTTTCTCAATTCTTCCAATGTTTAGAAGAGAGATATGATTCTGAATAGACGTTCAGAATCAGATCACAAATGCAGCAGAACTGAAGCCAGACAGAAAGTAAACAGCACACAAACACAACAAATTTATATTGGTTCCTCTCCCAACTGAGAGTACTCCAGTCCCCTTACTTAGCAAGAGATTTTTACTATACTCAATGCTTGAGTACACTTGCTTATATATTTAAACATAAGACTTTTTACAACACTAACATATAGTCTGAACCAATTCTGTTTAACCAGATCCTGATTAAAATAATCTTTTGCTTAGAGCTCGTGTCTAAGACTCCACCTGCTCAATCAGCTCGTGATTGAGGCTTCTCTTGCTTAGACCACCTACCTAAGACTTTTCCTTCCTTAGAGATCGTGTCCAAGACTTTACCTTGCTTAGAGCTCATGTCTAAGACTTTACCTTTCTTAGAGCTCATGTCTAAGAATTTACCTTGCTTAGAGCTCATGTCTAAGACTTTACCTTGCTCAGACCTCCTGTCCAAGAATTTTCTTTTGCTTAGAGCTCATGTCTAAGACTTCTTTGCTCAGATCTCCTGTCCAAGACTTTGCCTTAGTTTAAGAACACCATATTCAAAAGAAAGGGGAACAAGGTGTATCAGCTTCAGAGAGATGATTCTCTCAAAGATTTTAAGTACTTAAGTATTTCCTTGATATTTAGTATTTTTAGGAAATCCTTAAGTCTTATTACATTTTACAACAGTAACAGAGAGTTATGCATATACACAAGTAGTGATTACTGTTCATCTTTTCTTCTTCAATCAGACAGAGGTGATGAACACCTTTATCCGTTAGTCGCTTCTTCTTTCATTCTTGTTCAAGTTTTTTTGTAGAACTTCCGACTTCTTAAATAGTAGTTTTCTGGGAACTAGCCTTTGAAGGATGAATGATCAGAAGGTACTTTGATCTCTTTTTCGATATGGGTGATGAAATTTTTAATCGCTGAATCTTCAGAGGAAACGTGTACTTATAGAGCCTTTGGGAGAGATTATCCATAAAGTATGTCAACACTTCTTGAGCCTTGTGATTGTAGACTGTAGCTGCAGAGCTTATTGGACATGGTTGTACTTTTTCTTTGGTACGGGTAATCATGAATTTTAACACAGATTCTGAATGCCTTATCAGAGGCTAATTTCAATTCTGAGAGTAAAATCAACAAGATGCTTCGTCAGATGCTGAAATAATCAGCATCAGAATCCTTTGCAGAAAATAGCTTGGTAATAAGTTCTTCTTTGTAACAGTCGTTCCTTCTTAACAGAGTCTGAGTAAGATTCTTGAGGTATTATGACCTGTACACATAATGAAATATTAAATAACACCATTGTTCTTTTAATACTGTTGTTATCATCAAAACCAAAGTGGAAATCATCAAGAGAAAATGTTGCTTTAACAAGAACTACTTAAACCTCATCCTATAAAATCAACTTAAAAACACTATTTTTAAGGAACTACGATGCTCTGACTTTCTCACTGCACTTTGAGAATACGTAGGCACAAGGTTTTAAAACCTTGGCGAGTACACTAATTAGATAACTTTTTTTTCAATGCAAATAATTTATCTTTTTGTAAATATCTTTTAATAGAATAAAGTAAAATAAAACAAACATGCCTTAACAAGCCCTTAAACTTAGAACTATAAGAGGTTCTCGTTGAGTAAAACAGATGTGAGGGGTGTTAATACTTTCCCCTCGCATAACCGACTCCTGAACCCATATTTGATTGTGATGTCCATATTATCTTTTTTTTCCTTATGGTTTTATCGTTATTTTCCTTTTTCTTAGGAATAAATAAAATTCGGCGGCGACTCTGCTAGTCACCCGCGTGCGTGTGATGCGCTTTGCGAGGTCGCATTTTTCAAGATGAAACACTCATTATAACATCCAAACACATCATATCATAAATTTAACAGCATATAACAATCTCATCACAATTTGACATGCTATATCGCACAAATTAAATAATGAATCATAACAATTGGACACACAATTCATTCATCATTTCCATCATTTCATGTTGTTGCAGTGAGAATCGGATATCAAGCTATTGATTAACCTGAAGCACAAATCTTTGTATATTCACCACCGAGCTTTGATTTATCCAAGGGAAATGGTAAAGATCATATAAAACCCTAAGTTTGCAATGTAACAACAATGATAAGAGATTGTGGGGTTCGAGGGTTGGTTATACCTAGGGAAGGTGTTAGAATCCTAAGCATCTATAGTACTCTATTGGAACCTCTTGCTAATATTTGTGTTATTGTTTGCTATTGTTTTTGTGTTTGGGTTTTGTGGGTGAGGATAGGAACCTAAGGGTTTACTCACTGAATATGCTTGCCAAAACTCGAGCTCTTGTGCCTACATATCCTTACAAGGATAGAATCAGAGCATTTGTAGTTCACCTTACTAAAGATGAATGAACACTTGATTATGATCAAGGTTCAAAAGGGGACATAAGTGTTATGGTCTAAACACTTACTTGACTTAACAAAGTCAAAAGAGTTTTAAGTTCTATCCTAAGTTTAAGTTGTAAGACTTAATGACTCTAACAAGGTCAAAGGGGATTGGGTATTGCTAAACTACTTATGACATTAAGTCAATGGCGTATTCTTTCCCTTGGATTAAGGAACAAGAGGCAACTTAAGGATGGATGCTAACATGCTAACATCACTTGGGGGAATAACTTGACAAAGTTAAAAGAGGTATGAAAAAATGGATGAGATGAACAAGTATGATATTCAAACATGATATCAATTGTAAGTAATCAAAGGTAAAATTCAAACATGATGTTAATGGTAACATGACAAAGATAAAACACATGGTTACAACCAAAACATAAGGGTAAATGTGACAACATTAAAAAAAAAGACTTGACAAAGTCATAAAGCACAAGCTAACAACCAAGCATATTCAAAGTTTAAAGAAGTTTTAAGATAACATGGTGACAACCAAGGTAAGTATATTCAAACAAAGATGTTACAACATCTTAAGCAAACATGAGATATAGTTCTAACAAGACTAAATCATGAATGACAAGTTTAAGTTCATAATTAGGGTAAGCATGCATTAGGGTTTACTAACACCACTTAATCATGAATTCAAATATGGGTAAGTTATTACAATACTTAACCATGGATGGAAACAAGGTTCAAGTTAACATGTAAAAGAAAACAAGGTTCAAGTTGAACCTGTAAAAGTTATAACAACACTTAAACATGGATGAAAGTTCAAAGATGAAGTAAGGCATATATAAGTCATGATAACAATCAAAGTTCAAAGCATACAGGTATAAGTAAAGACATCACTTAATCATGAATACAATTTAAGACAAGTAAAGGTAACAACCAAGTCAAAGAGACATGTTTATGACAATAACATGTGGATGAAGGTGCAAACATATAATGGATGACATGTGAGCAAGCTTAAAGATGACAAGTTAAAGTTTAAACATCATGTGAACAAGTTAGGACATTACTTGAACATTTAAGCATGGATACAAGTTGAGCATGTTAAGACAGGTAGGTAACAACCACACATACATGTTATGAGTTCAAACATGGTCTTAAACAAGTAAGAAACACCACAAAGGTTTAAGCATACAAGCATGCATTTAATGGCACATTCAAGGTAAAATTCAAGTGTTTAAAACACACACAAACATGGTATGATCAACACAAAGACATATGTACATATCAAAGTCATATAAACATGGAAGGAAGTCACATGTTAAGGACAAAATAATCAAGCAAAAGCTCATGGTATGAACAAAGTTTCAACATACATTAACATGTGAACATACACTTGAAAAATGAATCAAATTCAAATAATAACAAGGATGTACAATTTTACAATTTCATTTAAGGTTCATAAAAGATTTATATGGTTCAAACAAGTCATTGTAATCAAGGAAAGGCAAGGAACCATTCAAAAGAATAAAAAAGAAACTTAAGAAAACCTAAAATATCGCACACTTTAAACATACATAAGTGCATCAAAAATAAATATTTTTGGTATTTTCTTTTAACAAACAGAAAATATACATCAACATGAGAAATTAGCAAAAAGAATGGCTCAAAAAGCCAGTAAAAAGATGAAGTTATAACCAAATGAATTTGTGAAGAAAATGAAGGAAATAAGTGTTAAAAAAAGAAATGGCCTCCATGGGTCTTGAACCCATGCCAGTATGCTTTCCATCCAAAACTCTAGCCAAATAAACCATGCGCGCTATGTGATAATTGTAGCACCCCAAAATTTGCCCTCCTTACTTCAGTACTAACTGGCTTATGTTTCACTTCATTTTTGCATTATCATGTGTGCATATCATTGGTTCTTAGCATGGGATCAAGGTGCCTGAGGCAGTTCAAGAGGAGAAGATGTTCTTCGAGGAAGAGTCCTTATATTGTCCAAGAGATCTCAAGTGGATCACTCTCTCCTAACCAGTGCAGAAATTAGGGTTTTGAGATTTTTGGGTTTATTGCTCCAATGGGCAAGCTTCTTTGGTTTTTATCATCACCAAATGGCATATCTTATCTTTTTTAGAGAGGATACACATCCTGTTAAGAGGAATTTGGATTTGGAGACTGTGATATTTTCCTCCTAGACTGAGGGTACCAAAATTAGGGTTTGCTATAAAGTCAGTTTATTTCTGATTTTTTGGGCAAGACTTGATTCCATGGTATTCCTTGGGTCCCTAAGTATCTAGGAGTGGAAGATTGTCCATCATTTTGGTTCACGAGAAGTTCAATTGGCCAATGGATTGGGAATCAGGAGAATTGGGGAAAAGTCAACAGTGAGAGGGGAAGTCAACTGTGAAATTTTGAGGTTCTCTTCAAGGTTTTCAAGGTCTCACATCCTCACATGGTCTTCAAGGGTCAAGCTTCATACCATTCATCAAAAATCAAGGGTTGGTACAAAAGTTACTAAATATGGAAATGACCTATAATTTGAAAGTTTCCATTTTGGGCAAGTTCTTACACTACTTTCAACTTGACTTTTCATCATCAAAGAAGCTTCAATTGAATTTTCCTCAAACATGAAAGTTGAAGATCTTTTTCTCCCCTTTCCAACAAGTACTAGATGGTCTCCATATCATTTGTGAAACTCAAGTTATGATCAAAAGAAGGCAAAGTGGGTTTTAGGGTTTCCTTATGGTTCCATTTTCACAATTTTTGCATTTTGGGACATAGTGACCTATAATTGATTCCTTTGTTTCAAGCCACATTCTAACATCAAAGAACAATCCATAAGGATCATTTTTGGCCTTTGAATCAAGTGGATCCATGGTTTATTCATCACTTATTTTCCATTATGCAAAAATTGCAAAATCTTTGAAAACTCATGAACCAAGGCATCTCAAGGCCCAAATCCAATTCAGGTGTGATTAGCAATTGAAACTTAAGTCATCCATCATGAAAGGCTTGGGTGTGCATGCATGGAGGAGCGTGTATTTCACATTATGCAAATTTGTCAAATGGCCCAAAACTCATTAACCAAGGAGTGATTAAGACCTAAATGATCAGATGTGGAATAACCCTAGATATTTAAGTAAAAAATCATAGACTCATGGGGGAACACATGTGATTTTGAGGAGAACAAAAGTTTCAACCCTAAAACTTCAATCATTTGAATCTCATCATCCACAAAGGCTTTGGGCAAAATTCTTTCACAATCTTCATCCTTGGAATCCATAGAGCACAAACCACCCATCGTTGGAAGCTAAAAGCAAGGATACGGATTGCTTGATCTCAGGTTAGGGATAATTTGGATGCTCTTAAAACTCCTCTTTTTGATGCGCATAATGATGTGTGATGTTCACTGATAATCCTGATGTAATTTGTTTTGAGTTTGGACGTTTATATTATTTGTATGGTGAGTTTGAACTTTTTGAACCCTAACTTGTTTCGTTCGAATCTCTTTATGTGATGGTTGCTTGTGAAAAATAATTGGATATTGTTGATCCTCGTTAAATTCTTGTCTGAATGGTGTATTCGTTCACGTGTTCTGGGAATTTTTTTTGTTGCAGGTGGTCGGAGAAGACGACCGGAACCCTAGTTCCGGCGTCTGGTGCAGTCTCCGGCGAGGTTAAGGTTTGGAGGTAGGTGATGAAATCCTGACCGTCCAATTGCTTGATCCCACTGTCCATATTGTGCCACATCATTTTAAAATTTGTTTTATTTTATGTAGTTATGTGTTTACCATCCCACGATTACTATTGTGAACCTCTAATCACAGCCACTCATCATGCCAACTTTCTATTTTGTTGACTGATTCTGATGTGTTTGATTAATCGTGTGGTTGTATGTTTGACAACACATTAAAATGTGCATGTTCCTAGTGTAGCGAGTGATTTTTGGATGTGGTTGCGAAGCACGATCGCTCTGGTACTACAACTCGATTCATTTTTTATCATATTAAAGCTGATGAAGGAAGGGAAATAGATGTCTCCAACTAACCCTGCTTGCATACTGAGATTAAGCAGTCAAAACTGTTGGTTTACATATGCTACAAAGATTTGGTGTTTCTCCTAAGTTTATTTTGTTGACGAGGGGTGCTTTAGGCTATCGGTTGAGATGTTAGGACGGATATATATGAAAGTATGGGATTTTGGGTTTTTGTTTAGTGTGCTCGCTAAGATTTTTCTTTCAATCTTATACCTATGTATTCCCGTTTACCGAAACAGGGAAACCAGAGCGTTCGTAGTTCCTCCTATTCTATGGGAGGAAATGGGTGTTTTGGTGTCTTGTTCAAAGCCCAAGACGTGAAGCGAAAGGTGATATGTATCTTGTTCAAAGCCCAAGATGTGAAGCTGAAGGGTTTATTTGTTATGACTGTTTATAAAGGAGGATAACTTTAACCGGGATGTGTGAATCCGACAATGCCATAATTTCCTTTATAGGAGATTTCAACCTGAAGGAGAAGACTTTAACTCAGTGTAGAGTAATGCCATCTTTCCTTAGGAATTTCTCATGCTAAAAGAGGGACAGTGGCATGGATGTAGATGATCCAGAGGCTTGCCGCTTACAGCGATTAGATGGAGGGGAATGAGTTATTGATGTTTTTGTACTGTGAACGAGGCACAGCTTTGATGCTAAAAAGTTGATTGGATCAACCAATTGTTTTCTTATACAAAGCCTAAGAGGAGGCTGTTATGTGTCTCGTACAAAGCCCGAGAGAGAGGCTAAAAGGTTTTGACTCAACGAGGGAATCTTTTGGTATCTCGTATAAAGCCCGAGATGGAGGCTATTTGACTCAACAAGAGAGTTTTTTGTATCTCGTACGAAGCCCGAGATGGAGGCTAAAAGTTTGTTTGGCTCAATAAGAACCTTTTTGTATCTCGTATAAAGCCCGAGATGGAGGCGAAAGGGTGATTGACTCAACGAGGGAGTCTCTTATGTGTCTCGTACAAAGCCCGAGAGAGAGGTTGAATGTTGTTTGACCCCGCTCGGGAGAATCATTGTACAAAGCCCAAGAGGGAGGCTAGTATCACTGAAGAAGGATCATTATACAAAGCCTAAGAGGAGGCTGTGGCGACTGTTCAGTTAAGTGACAGGTCCAGTAGACTGATTTTTAAAGAGAAAATCAGTTCTTATATGAGCAATGATGTACTCAGGGATTTGATTCGAGGATCCGGGTTATTCCTGTTCTTTAAGGAAGCGGGAAATTTGAAGGGTATTGAGACTGTCCGAGTCTACGGGTTTTCTTCCTATTTAACGAAGGGGTCACTTGAGAATGTCTTTGAGACTCAAGGAGATTAGACTGTCCAAGTCTAGAGTGTCATCTTTTGTACTATGCTTTGAAAAATAGTAGTAGACTCTTTGAAAGGACTGTTCTATGCAGATGACTAAGTTCTGTTCCTATACCTCTAGGAGGTCGTCGGGACAATTTGTACGAAGCCCAAGAGGAGGATGGAAACTTTTAAGAAGCCGACGGGTCCTTGTACGATGCCCAAGAGGAGGCTATCATTCCCGTAGGAAGAGATCATTATATGAAGCCTATGAGGAGGCTGTGAATACTTCTAAGAAGCCGTAGGGTCCTTGTATTAACCCCAAGAGGAGGCGCGGTTTCTTTTAGGAAGCCTGTGGGTCCTTTTACGATGCCCAAGAGGAGGCCGATGCTTTTAAGAAGCCCGTGGGTCCCCAAACCCCGAGAAATTCAAGGCAAGCTATTCACAAGGAATAGATCAAGTCAGGAAAGTTCGAGAATTTGGAAGAAACTCAAAGATGCCATTCACGGAGAATACATTCATCTCTGGGAGTAGAGTTTCTTGACAATTCCTAATGAGGACAGCCGAAGAGAAGACTGTATCTGGTGATCCTATTGGGGATCTAGTTGTCTATTTCTATGAAACAAAACGGCGTCACCTAGTTCTAGACGTAGTTGCAGGGGAAACTCTAAATATCTATACTATTATTACACAGTTGATATGAGTTTATGAAAGAAGACTTACAGCGAAACAGCCCCACAATATAGTTATATGTATATGAAAGCGGTAAATGAAAGCAATAACCACTTACTCGGTTGTAGAGCTTCCATGCTGTTTGGTTAGTTGTTCAACAAAGAAAGATTGGAAACAACAGTATATTCAAAATCAAAGGAGAAAGTGCTTTGAAAAAGAAAGATTTGGGGCTTACAGCTCAAGGAGAGGCCCAGGGTTTTATCAGTGAGCGCACTGTTTGAATTTTATACAAAGGGATTTATACAAGTGACTGAGGCCCAAAAAGTTTTCCTGTACAAAGGGATGGGTCTTACACTCTCTCAAGAGGCCCAAAAAGTTTTAAAGAAAAAGAGTGGGGCTTATAACACGAGGGTAGGCCCAGATGATTTTTCCGTTTGAAATGGCGATCGCACCGAGGTTTTCTTTTAACGCAGAGGGGCTTATACAATATCTGAGGCCCAAAGTAATTTTGGTTAAAAGGGGGTTGGGTCTTACACTCTATTAGAGGCCCAAAAAATTTTAAATGGGTCTTATAGCTCGAGGAGAGGCCCAAAAGGTTATTTTTCAAAAGGCGACGATCGCGCCGTTTGTTTTTGACGGTATCAGGACTTACACAATACACTGAGGCCCAAAAATGATTTGGTCAAAAAAAGGATTGGGTCTTACACTCTATTAGAGGCCCAAAGTGTTTGAAAAAGTTTGATGAGGGTTGAATTAATCCAAAAACCCTAATTTGTTTTCAAAAATGTGTTTTAATTGAATAAAAATTCAATTAAAATGATCAAAATTGTTTAACATAGGAAAAACAAATTGTGATCTTGGATTAATGCTTCAAAAATTAAGTATTGACCTACAAAATAATTAGAAAGCATTAAAAGTTGCAAAATCAAGGTGGAAAAAATATTTTAAATGTCAAAAACAATTAAAACATTAATTCTTTGCAAAAATATCAATTATATAAAATAAATAATATTTTTGGGATTTTTTGGGAAAATAAAATATTTTAACATTTTTGTGAATTATTAAAAAAAGAATCAACTCAAAATCATTAAAACTCAGAGAGAAATTAATTTTTGAATCAATTAAATAAAATCACAAAATTCAAATATTTGAATTTATGAAAAATGGCGCCAAGAACAGCTGAAGAACACGCGCGTGTTTCAGCTTGGCCCAGATTTGCATTTTGTTTCCAATCTCACTGAATACTTAATCATATCATATAATCCACATACCAATCAACTCGTTTCAACCTCACGATCATGTCTATGGTGTTTAATTTCATTTAAATTAAACATATAACAAGAAATCATGAAAAATCCTCAAGAACCCTAATTTCTGCATGAAGGCTAGGATTTTTGATACACGATTCAAACAAAGCAATTACTTGAGGGGAAACATTCCATGCATGATTATGAGCATTTGGCAAAAGTATTGTGCGAGGAAATATGCATAGATTGAGAGATGACCAAGTTTAGGCTTACCTCTAGGTCGTGACAGCAAGACCAAATTGATTTCTGAGTAGGACGTGTTACAGATGAATTGTGATTATCTGAACAGCTTCCCTACACCCTATGGAGTGTGTCTGAATGCTTGGACTTGACTGAGAATGGCTGGATCACTTCATGGCATCTCAACTGCACTTTGGTTAAAACCCTGAGCAATTGACTGGTGATTTTGAGAAATCAGTGTTCCAGTTGTTGTTTAAGTATTTGATCAGCTCACATATGATGTATGTGAGGTGTGTGTGTGATTGGTTTGAGTGGAATTGCTCTCTAATGAAAAACCCGATAGTGACTTGCTAAGAAAGGAATTTTTTAGAGTGAGAAGTGTTTTTTGAGAAAGGCAACTGGTGTAGGCCTTTGGTGTACTTAAACTGATAATAATTGAGCTCTATTTATAGTAGAGCAAGTTTGTTTTGGGATCCACAATGAATGGCAACTGCAGCAGGTGTTTGTTCAATGTTGGCCAATGGAAATGCAAGTCTCCTCTAGCCATTGACTAGAGGTTAGGGCACAGGGTTGTGGTTCCCTTGGTCTTGGATAAGTCTTGACTGAATTCAGTTGCAAATGGCTTAGTCCATGCCACCTTGATGCTTCCATTGAATGCTCAAATCCAAAATTGGAGTCTTGTCCCTATTTTAGCCATTCTAGGTTCAACATGCTATTTCTTGTTCCAAAGACTTTGGAGGCTTGGCTCAGTGATTGTCCCCTTTAGATTCAATACTCAGAGGTGTCCAAGTGGATAGGATCATTTGGATTTGGCTGATTTTGGCAAATCGAGCAAAAATGCAAATTCTGCCTTGCCTTGGCAGATTTCAGCAAGGCAACTTTCCAATGTCATATCTCATGACTCAAATTGAATTTGGTAATGTTCTTGGTCATTTTGAAAAGCCCTTACATGATACAACAACTGTTTGAACATATTTGGTTTTGATATCTTTTGAATCCAAGTGAAAAATCCCCCTACATTTGGTAAAAAGTAGGGTAAAATCTGACTTAGTGAAATTTTCACTAAGTGTTGGAACAAAGTGACTTTTCTTGATTTTGATCACTCCATAACTCAAAATCCACAATGAATTGGAATTAGGTCTAGTTGATGTTTTTGTAGAAGTAAATGAGATCTACAAATCAAGCATTGGATGGGAGAAAATGGCTTTGTGGTTTAGGAGTTATGACCCTCCAAAGTTGGTACCCTAGCCACTTTATTTTTAACTTAGAAAATTTTCTAAGTTTTTTATGGTTACCCCTTTTACAAGTTATCCAACTTTTCTTGATTTATCTTGATGAATGATGATTCTAATCATACATTAACATCATTTTAGGGTTAAAAATCCATTTTGGTGAAAAATCTCAAAAAGTTAAAGTTGACTTTTGTGCACAGTTGACTTTTTATCAGATGAATTCCAAACTGTGCAATTCTTCAGGAAATCACGTCCTTGACCTAAATCAAACTTGATGGACATGTTCCATGGGTGTCATAGGGTATATTGATGCATGTCATAGGGCTTGGGAGCATGTCCTGGTCAAAAGTCAAAGTTACAGTTGACTTTTTCCTTAAAACCCTAACTGTGGTGCAGATGCAATTGAGACTTGTTGCTCAAACCTCTTGGATTAATCCATTGTTCCAAATGGATCAATATAGTTCATTAGAGACCCTCAAACCCTCTCTTGAGGTCTTGGCTCATGATTTGCCCTAAAAGTCAACTTAGGGGTGAATTAGGTCAAGAAACCCTAATTCCTGATTTTTGATGAATGCATCCCCTGAGGCAAAATTGACTTGATGATTGGGTCCATGAGGTTCCATGGAGTATATTAGGTTAGGTTTTGGATCCTTGGCTTGTGCCCAGATGAAAAATTTCCATCTGGAGGCCCTGGTCGACCAAAACCCCTAATTTGGTGACATTATCGATCATGAGACTTGATCCACCTAGAAGGGAGCAGCCTTGTGCTTGATCCTTGAAGTGGGAGTCCTTTTGATCCATTATGGATATTTTAGAGGTTAGAAAAGTTGAAGATCATGTCATTCCTTGATTGATCCTTTGTCTAAGCACTCAGAGAGGGCTTGAAACCCTAATTTTGATTGTAGTGAATGCTAACCTATCTTTGGGGAGACTGATGAAGTATGATGGCCCATCCATATTGTGATGATGATTTGCACAATGATGGGAAATCTAAGTGGTCAAAATTTGGGGTATGACAGATGCCCCTATTTAATCTTCTTGGACACGAAGGTGTGAATGACGAAGGTATTCGGGCATTCGGGGTGCAAGAGGATTAAATATCGGAATACCCGAAATTTTGATGGTGGTTATGAATGGTAGCTTACGCATTCATCTTCTTTAGCTAAGCAATGATGCTTAGAAAAGGTAAACTTCCCCTCAATCTTGGTCTTCAGCCAAGGAACTGGTCTTAGTTTCTAAAATAAACTTCCCCTCGATCCTGGTTTCCTACCAAGGAACTGGTCTTAGTTTCTGATGTAAACTTTCCCTCGATCCTGGTTTCCTACCCAGGAACTGGTCTTAGTTTCTTTCGTAAACTTCCCCTCGATCCTGGTTTCCTACCGAGGAACTGGTCTTAGTTTCTGATGTAAACTTCCCCTCGATCCTGGTTTCCTACCGAGGAACTGGTCTTAGTTTCTTTCGTCAATAAACTTTACTGACAAGGGACGCTATTCGTAGCGGCTTTCCCTCAAACTTCTCGCCGAATTTTCCTGGGGAGATGCCATTTGAGTGGAAAAGTTTTGTGTCAGACTCGCTGGGAGGACCCAGTCATCTGAGTTATAGAGGTGTACAAACTTCTCTGTTGGAGATGCCATGTGTTGACTCTACTTGGGGAATGCGAGTCCCTTGAGAGACTGCATTCGCTTGGGGTATTTACATCATATTTTTCTCGGAGATCTTCTCAGAGAAATGCCGTATGATGTGATCCAATTTGAGGTGCCAATGACCTTTTCATCAGTGGGTTTTTCGGAGAAAAACTGCCGTACTGCCGAATCTCCGATTTAGGAGGCTTTCTCTCGGGATTTTCTTTACTTGGGAAAACAAGGATATCATCTTCAATGGCGAAGAGTGATGCTAACTGAGGGCTCTCTGGTCTTTCAGAGGTTCAAGTTATCAAAGTGGTCGAGGACCCCACCTCAATCTAGAAATAAAACTGGTGGAGAGAGAATGTTCAGACGTAACACTTCCTGACGAGGAAAGGGCTGACAACTTGATTGAGAGGACGTTTATCACTAGGGGACAAGGCCGACTAGAGTGATAGCGATGCAATATGAAATGTGAATGCAAATCAATAATGCATGATGTATGTATGTTTATGCTGACAAAACTGACGCGACATACAAACTGACAGGTGAACATGACTGGATACTCGGCCATCGCGGGGCGAAGAAGTACCGTTGGTTCAGAATAGCAATTCCACCTTGCTTAGGAGAGATAGTCCCTGTTGAGAGCTATGTTGGTCGAGCTTAGGAGATGAGAACTCGGCCGAGGCGTGTCAGACGAAACAAGGTCTCTGACACAGTTGATCCTTTCATTCAGGCGTAATGGGTTAGAATGAGTACTTTGATTCTGCGCTTTAAGGTTCGATTACTTCTGGAGAAGCGACCGATGTTCTTCTGATGTTCAATAGTCAAAAGAAATTGCCGTCTTTATTAAAAAGCAGAAAAAGTTTTAACAAGTAAATTCTTTTTTGTTTTATTTCAAGAATCGTTAATCATGTTAACAACGTCGTTCTGCGAAGCTAAAACAAATAAGAATTACAAACAAAAGCACAAGGGCTCAAATTTTATTGATAAGATGGAGATCAGCTAAACGCGTGATTCCAAAGAGTATTTACAAAGTTAGAAAATGGTAATTTTACAGGGAAAAGGGCTACGTTGAAACATGACGACCACTATCCTTCTACCAACTTTGAATTCGGGACATCCTGAGCTTCTATCGAAGATGACCTTGACTGGAAGTTTTCTGATGATGTAATTGCTGCTGCTGAGGGACTTGCCTTTGTTGAACATAGTTACTTGCCATTATCCCTAATTTTTGCCTGGATTGTACTGTGATGTTTCCAATCCACCGGGATGACTTTTTTTATTTTGTCTCTAACTTTTGCCTGGACCGCCCTTTCGGGTTTTCAATCCACCGAGGCGTTTTTTTTTAGTTTAGGCGAAGTATTTCTTGACTACATCAACATTTGTAGGGTAGGCAAATTCCTCTCCGTCCATGGTCGCAAGTCTCAAGGCGCCGCCTGAGAAAGCTTTCGTGGCCACATAGGGGCCATCATAATTCGGAGTCCATTTACCTCGCGAATCAGTGAGAAATGATTGTATCTTTTTTAGCACGAGGTCTCCTTTTCTGAAGACACGAGGTCGGACCTTTTTGTCGAACGCCTTCTTCATTCTTTACTAATACAACTGACCGTGGCATAGTGCCATTATCCGTTTCTCTTCGATCAGATTCAGTTCGTCGTGTCGACTTTGACACCATTCAGCTTCTGTAAGCTTAGCTTCCATCAATACCCGGATTGATGGGATCTCTACTTTTATGGGAAGCACTGCTTCCATGCCATATACTAGAGAAAAAGGGGTTGCCCCTGTTGAAGTGCAGACAGATGTGCGATAACCGTGAAGAGCAAAGGGTAGCATCTCGTGCCAATCTTTGTAGGTTACAACCATCTTTTGAACAATCCTCTTGATGTTCTTGTTAGCCGCTTCTACCGCTCCGTTCATCTTTGGTCGGTAGGGAGATGAGTTATGGTGTTCGATCTTGAACTCTGCGCACAATTCTTTCATCATCTTTTTATTCAAGTTAGATCCATTATCAGTAATGATCTTGCTCGGAACACCATAACGACAGATGATATTGTTTTTGATAAATCGGACCACCACTTGTCGGGTTACATTGGCGAATGACGCTGCTTCGACCCACTTGGTGAAGTAGTCAGTGGCTACCAGGATGAACCGATATCCGTTTGAAGCCTTGGGCTCAATCATGCCAATCATGTCGATTCCCCATATGGAAAATGGCCATGGGGAAGAGAGAACTTTGAGATGTGATGGCGGTACATGAATTTTGTCGGAGTATATCTGACACTTGTGACACCTCCTCATGTACTTGTAGCAATCAGATTCCATTGTCAACCAATAGTACCCTGCTCTTAGAATTTTTCTCGCCATTGTATGTCCGTTGGCATGAGTGCCAAAGGATTCTTCATGAATTTCTTTCATAAGCATGTCTGCTTCTGGTCTGTCTACGCATCGGAGCAAGACCATGTCAAAATTTCTCTTATAGAGAGTGTCCCCGCTCAGGAAGAAGTTTCCAGCCAATCTTCTGAGGGTTTTTCTGTCCTTCCTTAGTGCCCTAGGTGAGTACTCTTGTTTTTGAAGGAAGCACTTGATATCGTGATACCAAGGTTTGTCATCTATGACTGCTTCAATTGTGAAGATGTAAGCAGGCCGTTCAAGGCGCATTATGTCGATCTTAGGTAAGTCGTTCCATTGACCAACACTAATCATGGAAGAGAGAGTGGCTAATGCATCAGCCATGTGATTCTCCTCACGAGGGATATGATGAAACTCAACTCTGTTGAAGAAAGGTAGCAACCTTCTTGCGTAGTCTTTGTAAGGAATCAATCCTGATTGGTATGTGTTCCAATCTCCTTTTATCTGATTGATAACCAAGGCTGAGTCGCCATATACGTCCAAGTTTTTGATCCTTAAATCAATTGCTTCCTCGAGACCCATGATACATGCTTCGTATTCGGCCTTGTTGTTCGTACATTTGAATGTAAGTCGAGCGGTGAAAGGAATGTGGGTACCCTGAGGGGTAACAATGATTGCCCCAATTCTGTTTCCATAATGATTAACTGCTCCGTCAAAGATAAGTCCCCATTGGGAACCTGGTTCTGGCCCTTCACTGGGTAACGGTTCATCGCAATCTTTCATTTTTAGATACATGACATCTTCGTCTGGGAAGTCAAAACCGATTGATTCTTGATCGTCAATCGGTTGATGAGCCAAATGATCGGCTAAAATACTTCCCTTAACGGCTTTTTGAGCGTGGTACTCTATGTCATATTCTGATAACAACATCTGCCAACGGGCAATTCTTCCCGTGAGAGCAGGTTTTTCGAAGACGTACTTGATTGGATCCATTTCGGAGATTAACCAAGTAGTATGACGAATCATGCATTGGCGAAGACGTTTGGCTGCCCAAGCCAAAGCGCAACAAGTTTTCTCAAGCATCGTGTACCGAGTTTCGCAGTCGGTGAATTTCTTGCTCAAATAGTAAATGGCAGACTCTTTCCTTTTGGTTTCGTCTTGTTGGCCAAGTACACATCCCATTGAGTCCTCTAAGACTGTGAGCTAAATGATCAGTGGCCTTCCTTCCACTAGAGGTGATAGAATCAGAGGATTCAATAGATATTCCTTGATACTATCGAAGGCGATTTGACAATCTTCTGTCCAAATGCAATCCTGGTTCTTTTTGAGTAATTTGAAAATCGGCGCACATGTGGCGGTCCTAAGGAATATGAATCTGGAGATGTAGTTCGAACGTCCCAGGAATCCTCTGACTTGTTTTTCAGTTTTCGGAGAAGGCATTTCTTGAATGGCCTTGACCTTGTCAGGATCAACCTCAATTCCTTTCTGGCTAACGATGAACCCTAGTAGTTTCCCTGAACGGACACCGAAGATGCACTTGTTGGGATTCAAGCGGAGCTTGAATTTTCTTAGACGTTCGAACAGTTTTGACAGATGTTCAACGTGCTCACTCTTTGTTTTAGATTTTGCAATCATATCATCGACATACACCTCGATTTCTTTGTGTATCATGTCATGAAAAAGAGTAGTCATGACCCTTTGATAGGTTTCCCCGGTGTTCTTCAAACCGAACGACATCACCTTGTAACAAAAGGTACCCCATGGGGGTAATGAACGAAGTTTTCTCCGTGTCTTTCGGCGCCATTTTGATCTGGTTATAGCCCGAGAATCCATCCATGAAGGAGAAAATTTTGAACTTTGTTGTGCTGTCTACCAGCATGTCAATGTGTGGTAAAGGAAAGTCGTCCTTTGGACTAGCCTTGTTTAGATCCCTGTAGTCGACACACATTCTGACCTTTCCGTCCTTTTTGGGAATGGGTACGATGTTGACTAACCATTGAGGATATCCTGACGTGGCGAGGAAACCCGCGTCAATCTGTTTTTGCACCTCCTCTTTGATTTTGATGGCCATGTCCGGGTGAGTGCGTCTCAACCTTCGCTTTACTGCCAGACATTCCGATCTCAACGGTAAGTGATGTTTCACGATGCTGGTATCCAACCCTGGCATATCCTGATAGGACCAAGCGAATACATCAGGAAATTCTCTAAGAAGCTTTATCAAACCCTCTTTGGCAGTTGGACTGAGCAGTGCCCCAATCTGGATTTCTTTTCTCTCTTTTTCCGAACCTAAGTTTACCATTTCCAACGGCTCTTTGTGAGGTTCAATGGACCTTTCCTCTTGTCTGAGTAATCGGGAGATCTCTTCTGGAATTTCTACGTCATTTTTTTCTTCAGCCCCATATACCGGGAACTCAAAGTCGGGAGAAGGCATCGGATCGTATGTTTCAACGGGGTTTAAAACAAGCAATCTGCATGACGTGATGATTCGTGTTTAGAAGAGTTAGAGAAAATGCAAGTGTGTGCAGTGTTTTATTTTTTATTACTGCTTGTTTTTTTGAATTACTTTTTAGGATTACCATTTTCTGAAAAAGAAAAAAGAGAAAACAACAATTAATGCGGAAATTACAGAACGACGTTATTTTATTAGTGAACAAGTCGATCCTTGAAACTACAACCCTATAAAACAAAACTCTGTCGCTTTGGGCGAAGCGAAGAGGGAAAATTTACAGAAAGCGAGCTCTATCAAAACATCCGTTTCACCTGGGCAGGGTGAAAGGTTAAAGATGGCAATTACTTTGACTGATGAACGATCTTCGGAACCTCGACGGCAACCCATTGGCGGCGAACTCCTCAGTGAATCACAAAGTCTGGCACCTTCCTTGATTTGTCTTCAGAAATGAGGCTGATTTCTGGTGGAGCGGGATCATTGGAATCTGTCTCCCAAGCATAATTGTCGTAGGAGAATTCCTCTGTTGCATTTTGCATAGCATTTGTGCTCTCAGCTGTATCTCCCCATCCAGTAGGCTGGATATCTTCGAGCCTGATACGAGAGCTTTCGGGAGCGGTGTACTTGACCATATAGTCGTATTTTCCACTCGGTTGTCCCAAGGTGTCCCACACTTTTCTGGAACTGGAGGAGTCATCTCTCTCGACGACGTTGACCTCGGGAAAAGCATAGTTGATGAATTCAAGTCCTGCAAACGTTGCAAATTCATCTTCATGTTGAGTAGTTTCTGAATGACCTGAGTGTTGATCCCATGACATGGTGGGGACACAGGTATTCTGTTCAATGACGGTCAGCTGATTTTCATTGTTCGGCTGACTCTCTTGCCCCAAGTTTCCTGGGTAAGGCTGCCACATTGACAAACTATTCATTGGGCCATAGTAATTGTGGTCAAAGTTGTCTTTCATCAGAGTGTCCTCCTCTAATGAATTTGGCGGAGCACAACATCCTTCCGGATCACAATCTCCATATATCATTTCGACATCTGACCTTGTATAAATCTCGGACTCTGTGCGGGATAGCAAAATGGCGTAGGCACCTCTTCCTGAGACATATAACCGTCCTCATTAAGATAGGACTTCCATTCTTTATCAATGTCAGAGGGATCTTCCTCATTGATAGCATGTACTGCCTGAGACACCGGGTGAAGAAAACCTCCATTGTGGAAGAAGTTTTGAAGGGGATGAAGACTTTCATCGTTGGCAGCTGTCCGGGTGCAGGTTTCGAAAAAACCAAGACCCTTCTTTGTTGTATTGTCAATAGGAATGACAAGCCGTCCCCATCCTGTTGTATCGGCACTCTCGACCGCTTTGATAGCATCTTTGTATGAGGAAATCGAGGTTCCTCCTTTGGATTGATTGTCCTTGCTCACCGACAGTGCTTGGAACTGAGTTACAATAACCTCCTCGGGTTCTATGCCCGTAGATGATGACAAGTTGCTTACAAGCAAGGCTTGTTCCCCACAAACTGTGACTAGTTGATCGTTCTTGACAAACTTTAGCTTTTGGTGGAGGGTTGAAGTAACCGCTCCAGCCTGATGTATCCAAGGTCTTCCTAATAAACAACTGTACGTTGCTCGGATGTCCATGACCTGGAAAGTGACTTGGAAAGTGTGAGGACCGATAGTTATGGGAAGATCAACTTCGCCGATAACTGTTTTTCTAGATCCGTCGAACGCTTTGACGACGACCTCGCTGATTCTCATCGGAGGGCCTTTGAATGATAATTGCATCAAAGTGGACTTTGGTATAACATTCAGGGCTGACCCTGTGTCTACCAGTATGCTGGCTAAAGCATCGTCCTGGCAGTTAACTGTGATATTGAGCGCCATGTTATGACGGCGACCCTCTTCGGGTAATTCCTCATCACTAAATCCCAAATTATTGCAGGAAGTGATGTTAGAGACAATGCTATCAAACTGTCTGATTGTTACATCCTGTTCCATAAAGGCTTGCTCCAAGACTTTCTGTAGAGCCTCCCTGTGGGCTTCTGAACTGAGTAACAGTGATAATACCGAGATCTTTGAAGGAGTTTGTAACAGTTGATCGACAATGTTGTATTCACTCCTTTGGATGAGCTTCAGCATCTCATCATTATTTTTCGAAAGGTCGGGATTACTAGATTGACCGACTGGTGGATCAGGAGTTTCCGTCTGAAGTTCCTTTTCCTTGTTAGGTTCTCCAACTCCTCGGTTGAAGATTCTACCGCTCCGTGTTACACGACTGATGTCTGTAATATTCACGACGGAGGGTAATGGAATTTCCTTTCCATTTTCAACTGTCATTGCACCGTATTTGTAAGGGATAGCCTTAGCTAACTCATACGGTAACGGTCCTGGTAGATAGATAACTACAGGAGCCTTCTGATTTTTCTGACCATCATAATTAATCTCGATCCGTTCCCGGTTGGGAACTTTAGATTCGTCAAGTAGAGGGATAATGGCAAAAACATCCTTGGTCCTATGATGACCAGAGATCTTGACAACATCCTCAACTTGCTCGGCAAGGTAGTTCGGCGTCCAGTTGATGGGTCCGGAACCTGGATATGGGTGAATCTCTCCACGATCCACCTAACCCTGAAGAGCTGCTCTCACAAAGTAACACCCTTGGTTACTTTCCGAACAGACGCCGCAACGTTCATAGTTGTGTGGTGGCACCTGGCCACGCCCACTTTGAATACAATGTAACCTCACTAGGTTAGCTTCCACAAGTCGGACATCCTGACTATGACGCCGAGTAGGATTCCTGTTGCTGACACTAATTTGCTGAGTATTTTCATCCATATAAATTGGCATCCACCAGTGATTTAACAAGTGCTGAAGTGCCTCCTGGACAAGGGTACAAGGTCGATCGTTTTCGCAACCTGCTTTACAGCTTTGTAGTCATGTGATGTTAAGAATCCAAGTCGGACCTGCTCAGCATGTAACTCTACCAGGTTGGTATTCATCACGCGAATATCGAAGATTTGAACCATGTTGATTTGATAGGAATTCCTATCATGGTAGTCTTGGATCCATCCAAGATCCATCTGACGCTAGAGGGCCTCTTGTATGAAAGAGCATCCCTGTTTGTTTACCGAGCAAGTCAGACAGGAACTGTAATCGTGTTGCGGCAGATTATGATACTGGCTTTGCCTTGAGTGCATCGCCACCAAGTTGACATTCATTGCACGGATATCGTGGTTCTGAATGACGTTAGAATTCATGTAAACCATGTTAACTCCACGAACTCGGTGCTCTTGGATCCATCTGAGATCCATCTGTTCCTGTAGAGCTGCTTGCACCACAGAACATCCCTGATTATTTTTAGAGCAGACATCACACTGATGATAGTTATGAGGTGGCACATGGCCATATCCACTCTATCTATAATGTACCTTGACCAGATTAGTTTTCAACAAGAGTACATCGTGAATTTGATAGACATCGTTAGTCTCTCCTTCTATCAAATTGACTGTAGCTTTCTCGTGTTGAGGCAGGGGGTTTGTGAGAACATTTGGATTCGTATCTTTAAAAGATAAGAGCCCGCTCCTAACAAGCTTTTGCACGTCGGACTTGAAATTGAGACAAGTCTCTATGTTATGCCCTGAACCTCCTTGATGATAAGGGCAAGTTTGATCCACCTTAAACCAAAAAGGCGGATTTTCTGGTACTGTCAGAGGAGATTTTGTCTGAATGTGCCCCTTAGCCAGTAGTAATGGAAACAACTCTGCGTACGACACGGGTATAGGATCAAATCCTGGTGGCCGTGTTGTACGGTTGTTGTTGTATGGAGGACGAGCCTGCTGAAGAGGCTGTTGTGTACTTTGTTGATCAGGTTGGCTCTGCGCAACCTGAGGTTGATACGTAGGAATAGACGTAGGGTTGATAGCAGGAGTCACAGCTGCTACCGGTTGATAACGTCGCCTTTGCTTTCCGAGAGAGATATTCCCAATATCTTGCTCTTTTTTCTTAGGGAGAGCACTACCGTATTTTTTAGTACCGCTCGTCGATCCAGTGTCTTTTACCAAACGTCCTTCTCGGACAGCTTCCTCAAGACGTACGCCCATGCCAACCATTTCGGTGAAATCACTGGGCGCACTGGCAACCATTCGGTTATAGTAAAATGAGCTTAAGGTCTTTAAGAAGATCTTTGTCATATCTTTTTCCTCTAGAGGTGGACAAATTTGAGCGGCAATCTCGCGCCACCTTTGAGCGTACTCCTTAAAGGTTTCCTTGTCCTTTTGCGACATCGATCTGAGTTGATCTCTGTCGGGTGCCATGTCCAAATTGTATTTGTATTGTTGGACGAAGGCAGTGCCAAGATCTCTGAATGTGCTGATCGTGGCACGGTTTAAACCCATGTACCATTTGAGTGTGGCACCGGTTAAACTATCCTGAAAGTAGTGAATCAGTAGGTCCTGATTTTCTGTCTGAGCTGACATCCGCCGAGCGTACATCACCAGATGGCTTTGAGGGCAAGAGTTACCCTTGTACTTTTCAAAGTCGGGCACTTGAAATTTGTGCGGGACTTTCACATTTGGGACCAAGCAGAGATCTGCGGCATCCTTTCCAAATAGATCCTGACCGCGAATGGCTTGCAGTTCCTTCTGCATTTCCAAGAACTGCTCCTGGAATTCCTCCATTCTGTCAAACATAGTTTCCTTCTTACCAGAAGGTGTCTGTGGAATCTGTCCTTCCGGGATAGTGTGCACCACAGGGGGTGGTACCGTGACTATGGTAGTGAGTCTTGGCGTCTCCCGAAGTTTGTAACCTTCATGAGTCTTTAGTATGCCTCTGGCATCTTCGCTTTCCCGAAGTTTGTAACCTTCACGCCCAGCGGCTTCTGTTGTGATTCCCTGGTCTTCAGTGATTGGCGGAACATATCCTTCTGGGATATAGTTAACAGGCATGCCCCAAGGACGATCTTTCGGCATTTGATACTTAGGATCATACTTCTCCACTATGGGCGTTGAGGTGATCTCTGAGATCACAGTTCTTTGTAGCTGAGCTTCTGCCATGGATTGCATGTCGTTACGAAGCTTCCTCATATCCTCTCTTAGAGCGTCGATATCTTCTTTCAACTCTCTGTTCTCTTCCTCAAGATCATCCATCTTTTTCTGACGATTGGCTCGAGTATTATACGAATGAGATAGTTTGACTCTAGAACCGAGACACAAACGTGAGATTCGTAGGTAAGAAGAATACGCGATGTGAGAATGATGAATGTAATGATTATATTAATTGTTTAAGGTTTAATTAAAATAAACTTCGACAATTAGATTGCAAATATCAAACGGTGGGGAAACCCCTTTTTATTGAAATTCAAAGGATTACAGAAATGGAAATACAGTAGATTACAAGGTGCAGAAACAGAAACCTAAACTAATGGGTCCTGAGTCCTCTCTGAAGAGAAATCGGGTGTTGATTCTGGTATCTTCCTTTTCTTTGACCGGGGCTCTTGGGCCGTTGTTGGGTTGTCATTCCTTCGCCAGGTGAAAGGAGCGAGCAAATTCCTTTGGTCATCTTGATTCTCTACAGCATGTTGCTCCAAAATTTCAATAAGAGCATCCTTATCTTTCAGTAGTTGTTGTATTTTGATGCACTCTATGTCGAGGGTGCGGTACTTGTTCTTCCAAGACCTTCTCTCCTTTTGAACTTTGTTGAGAGTAACTTGAAGCTTTTCAGTTTCCGTCATGAAGTACATGACAGATTCCCTCGGCGGAAGAATTTCGTAACGAGGATAAGGCATTTTTAGCTTGAGAGCTCTAGTTTGTACCCAGTGGAGATAAGGCTCCACCGAGACACAGTCCGGTTTTCCTAGAGACTCTCGTCCTTTCTTATGAACGTGTTTCCAAGCGTGCACTATTTCCATCTTTAGTGCTCTGTCATTTTCTCCTTCTTTGAAGAAAAGACCTTCCAGATGAACACCCCGTGGGACGTGTCTCATCGGGTATCCAAATTGACGACGAACGAGAACTGGATGATAATTGATTTCTCCCTTAGTTCCTATAAGGGGTACGTTGGGGAAGTTTCCACAACGATTAATGATCCTAATTCCATCATAGATCCTATTACACTAATCTATATCAGAGTTGGTAAGAGACATGATCTTCTGCGACCAACGTAAGGCACTCTTACAATCCCAAAAAGCAGCAGACTTGGGCAAGTGAGAGATAAACCATTTGTAAAGCAGAGGTACACAACATGTGATCTCCCCTCCGCTGTACAAATTTCCCAAGTGTACAGAATGATACGCGTCTGCGAGCAAAGTTGGCACAGGTTTTCCAATGAGAAAAACCTTAATGGAGTTGATATTGACGAAATTATTAATGTTGGGAAACAAAAATAACCCGTAGGCGAGCAAGACAAAGATGCTTTCAAAAGCAGTCACATTTCCTATACTGGAAAAATACAGGGCTTTCTTTGTCAAGAACTGGGCTGGCAAACCTTGGATGCCACCCTTGGTAGTTAGGTGAGTCCTGACCTCAGACTCGTCCAAATGAATTGCTCTTGCAATGGTCTGATTCTTTGGAATTTCTTCCAGTCCAGAAAATGGAGCTCGATCAGTAATGTGTAGGTTAATCAGATGAGAATACTCCTCCAACATTAGTGCGAGCTGGTAATCCGGGAATGTGAAACAGTGATAAACCGGATCGTAAAACTGAATGAGCGCATCCACGATTCCCTCAATCACATGGACTCTTAATAGTGGTAGCAAACCTCCATGCTTGGCTCTGAAAGCCTCTGGGTTAGTGATCATCCTCGCTAACCTTCTCAAATCCTCTAGCTTTGGAACCTTGAAGGTGTAACTATGAGTTCTCCTTCTACCGAAATCCATTACTGCAATCCTTTCCTCTGATATTTGCAATCACAGTCTCAGTTTAATTTGAAAAACAGAGAGACTAGAAGAGAAATTTTTTGAATGTTTTAATGTTTTTTTTAAATGAATGCATGAATGCAGCACACAAAAACATAGAAAAAACATGGGGTCAAAGGGTCGTTGTCATGAAGTCAAGGCTCTACCCATCCCCAAAGGTTTATACTAAGGTGATTTTTGTACCTGTACTCATTATCATCAGCTCCTCCCAGGAAAGCAAAACAACAAGCGGATCGCCAGCGAGTTGTAGAGCAATCTTAGAGTAAGTACCATTCACCGAGAATAGATCACCAGCCTTAAATGAGGGTAGTATCGCGTAACAACTATTCCCGATAGTTTCCGCACTATAAAAGGGTTTGGCTTCTCAGCTTCTCAGACATCACAATCGGCCCATTGTCTAGGTGAGAGAATGGGTTGCATTGGTCAGCCTCCACTGAGGTTGATGGTCGACCTCGTCGCCATCACTTATCTTAAGTGTATACTCGATCTTTCCACATGCGGCATCACACGCATTCGCATTAGCAGAAAAATAAACACGTATAGCAATTAGGAAAAGCAGTATATATATTTGTCCTAATCATCCTAGACTTTTAAAAGCTAAGAATCTTAAGTTCCTGACAGAAAATGGTTTCTCGGCGGAGTCACCAATCTGTGGTTTCATTCCAAATTAACGGCGTTTTCACCTAAGATCCTAGTGACGTCAAGGTTTCCACAAAAAAGAACAAGATCCCCAAAGAGACCGACAGTATTCCCTAGCAAAGTCGCCATTTTTCTGTAGCAAGTATTTTTGGAAGTGGTTGTGAAGCACGATCGCTCTGGTACTACAACTCGATTCATTTTTTATCCTATTAAAGCTGATGAAGGAAGGGAATTAGATGTCTCCAACTAACCCTGCTTGCATACTGAGATTAAACAGTCAAAACTGTTGGTTTACAGATGCTACAAAGATTCGGGGTTTCTCCTAAGTTTATTTTGTTGACGAGGGGTGCTTTAGGCTATCGGTTGAGATGTTAGGACGAATATATATGAAAGTATGGGATTTTGGGTTTTTGTTTAGTGTGCTCGCTAAGATTTTTCTTTCAATCTTATACCTATGTATTCCCGTTTACCGAAACAGGGAAATCAGAGCGTTCGTAGTTCCTCCTATTCTATGGGAGGAAATGGGTGTTTTGGTGTCTTGTTCAAAGCCCAAGACGTGAAGCGAAAGGTGATATGTATCTTGTTCAAAGCCCAAGATGTGAAGCTGAAGGGTTTATTTGTTACGATTGTTTATAAAGGAGGATTACTTTAACCGGGATGTGTGAATCCGACAATGCCATAATTTCTTTTATAGGGGATTTCAACCTGAAGGAGAAGACTTTAACTCAGTGTAAAGTAATGTCATCTTTCCTTAGGAATTTCTCATGCTAAAAGAGGGACAGTGGCATGGATGTAGATGATCCAGAGGCTTACCGCTTACAGCGATTAGATGGAGGGGAAGGAGTTGTTGATGTTTTTATACTGTGAATGAGGCACAGCTTTGATGCTAAAAGGTTGATTGGATCAACCAGTGGTTTTCTTATACAAAGCCTAAGAGGAGGCTGTTATGTGTCTCGTACAAAGCCCGAGAGAGAGGCTAAAAGGTTTTGACTCAACGAGGGAATCTTTTGGTATCTCGTATAAAGCCCGAGATGGAGGCTATTTGACTCAACAAGAGAGTTTTTTGTATCTCGTACGAAGCCCGAGATGGAGGCTAAAAGTTTGTTTGGCTCAATAAGAACCTTTTTGTATCTCGTATAAAGCCCGAGATGGAGGCGAAAGGGTGATTGACTCAACGAGGGAGTCTCTTATGTGTCTCGTACAAAGCCCGAGAGAGAGGCTGAACGTTGTTTGACCCGGCTGGGGAGAATCATTGTACAAAGCCCAAGAGGGAGGCTAGTATCACTGAAGAAGGATCATTATATAAAGCCTAAGAGGGGGCTGTGGCGACTGTTCAGTTAAGTGACAGGTCCAGTAGACTGATTTTTAAAGAGAAAATCAGTTCTTATATGAGCAATGTTGTACTCGGGGATTTGATTCGAGGATCCGGGTTATTCCTGTTCTTTAAGGATGCGGGAAATCTGAAGGGTATTGAGACTGTCCGAGTCTACGGGTTTTCTTCCTATTTAACGAAGGGGTCACTTGAGAATGTCTTTGAGACTCAAGGAGATAAGACTGTATAAGTCTAGAGTGTCATCTTTTGTACTATGCTTTGAAAAATAGTAGTAGACTCTTTGAAAGGACTGTTCTATGCAGATGAATAAGTTCTGTTCCTATACCTCTAGGAGGTCGTCGGGACAATTTGTACGAAGCCCAAGAGGAGGCTGGAAACTTTTAAGAAGTCGACGGGTCCTTGTACGATGCCCAAGAGGAGGCTATCATTCCCGGAGGAAGAGATCATTATACGAAGCCTAAGAGGAGGCTGTGAATACTTCTAAGAAATCGTAGGGTCCTTGTACTAAGCCCAAGAGGAGGCGCGGTTTCTTTTAGGAAGCCTGTGGGTCCTTGTACGATGCCCAAGAGGAGGCCGATGCTTTTAAGAAGCCCGTGGGTCTCCAAACCCCGAGAAATTCAAGGAAAGCTATTCACAAGGAATAGATCAAATCAGGAAAGTTCGAGAATTTGAAAAAAACTCAAATATGCCATTCACGGAGAATACATTCATCTCTGGGAGTAGAGTTTCTTGATAATTCCTAACGAGGACAGCCGAAGAGAAGACTGTATCTGGTGATCCTATTGGGGATCTAGTTGTCTATTTCTACAAAACAAAACGGCGTCACCTAGTTCTAGACGTAGTTGCCGGGGAAACTCTAAATATCTATACTATTATTACACAGTTGATATGAGTTTATGAAAGAAGACTTACAGCGAAACAGCCCCACAATACAGTTATATGTATATGAAAGCGGTAAATGAAAGCAATAACCACTTACTCGGTTGTAGAGCTTCCATGCTGTTTGGTTAGTTGTTCAACAAAGAAAGATTGGAAACAACAGTATATTCAAAATCAAAGGAGAAATTTCTTTGAAAAAGAAATATTTGGGGCTTACAGCTCAAGGAGAGGCCCAGGGTTTTATCAGTGAGCGCACTGTTTGAATTTTGTACAGAGAGATTTATACAAGTGACTGAGGCCCAAAAAGTTTTCATGTACAAAGGGATGGGTCTTACACTCTCTCAAGAGGCCCAAAAATTTTTAAAGAAAAAAAGTGGGGCTTATAACACGAGGTTAGGCCCAGATGATTTTTCCGTTTGAAATGGCGATTGCACCGAGGTTTTCTTTTAACGCAGAGGGGCTTATACAATATCTGAGGCCCAAAGTGATTTTGGTTAAAAGGGGGTTGGGTCTTAAACTCTATTAGAGGCCCAAAAAGTTTTAAATGGGTCTTATAGCTCGAGGAGAGGCCCAAAAGGTTATTTTTCAAAAGGCGACGATCGCGCCGTTTGTTTTTTACGGTATCGGGACTTACACAATACACTGAGGCCCAAAAATGATTTGGTCAAAAAAAGGATTGGGTCTTACACTCTATTAAAGGCCCAAAGTGTTTGAAAAAGTTTGATGAGGGTTGAATTAATCCAAAAACCCTAATTTGTTTTCAAAAATGTGTTTTAGTTGAATAAAAATTCAATTAAAATGATCAAAATTGTTTAACATAGGAAAAACAAATTGTGATCTTGGATTAATGCTTCAAAAATTAAGTATTGACCTACAAAATAATTAGAAAGCATTAAAAGTTGCAAAATCAAGGTGGAAAAAATATTTTAAATGTCAAAAACAATTAAAACATTAATTCTTTGCAAAAATATCAATTATATAAAATAAATAATATTTTTGGGATTTTTTGGGAAAATAAAATATTTTAACATTTTTGTGAATTATTAAAAAAAGAATCAACTCAAAATCATTAAAACTCCGAGAGAAATTAATTTTTGAATCAATTAAATAAAATCACAAAATTCAAATATTTGAATTTATGAAAAATGGTGCCAAGAACGGCTGAAGAACACGCGCGTGTTTCAGCTTGGCCCAGATTTTCATTTTCTCTCCAATCTCACTGAATACTTAATCATATCATGTAATCCACATACCAATGAACTCGTTTCAACCTCACGATTATGTCTATGGTATTTAATTTCATTTAAATTAAACATATAACAAGAAATCATGAAAAATCCTCAAGAACCCTAATTTCTGCATGAAGGCTAGGATTTTTGATACACGATTCAAACAAAACAATTACTTGAGGGGAAACATTCCATGCATGATTATGACCATTTGGCAAAAGTATTGTGCCAGGAAATATGCATAGATTGAGAGATGACCAAGTTTAGGCTTACCTCTAGGTCATGATAGCAAGAGCAAATTGATTTCTGAGTAGGAGGTGTTACAGATGAATTGTGATGATCTGAACAGCTTCCCTACACCCTATGGAGTGTGTCTGAATGCTTGGACTTGACTGAGAATGGCTGGATCACTTCATGGCATCTCAACTGCACTTTGGTTAAAACCCTGACCAATTGACTGGTGATTCTGAGAAATCAGTGTTCCAGTTGTTGTTTAAGTGTTTGATCAGCTCACATATGATGTATATGAGGTGTGTGTGTGATTGGTTTGAGTGGAATTGCTCTCTAATGAAAAACCCGATAGTGACTTGCTAAGAAAGGCATTTTTTAAAGTGAGAAGTGTTTTTTGAGAAAGGCAAGTGTTGTAGGCCTTTGGTGTACTTAAACTGATCACAATTGAGCTCTATTTATAGTAGAGCAAGTTTGTTTTGGGATCCACAGTGAATGGCAACTGCAGCAGGTGTTTTTTCAATGTTGGCCAATGGAAATGTAAGTCTCCTCTAGCCATTGACTAGAGGTTAGGGCACAGGGCTGTGGTTCCCTTGGTCTTGGATAAGTCTTGACTGAATTCAGTTGCAAATGGCTCAGTCCATGCCACCTTGATGCTTCCATTGAATGCTCCAATCCAAAATTGGATTCTTGTTCCTATTTTGGCCATTCTAGGTTCAACATGCTATTTCTTGTTCCAAAGACTTTGGAGGCCTGGCTCAGTGATTGTCCCCTTTAGATTCAATACTCAGAGGTGTCCAAGTGGATAGGAGCATTTGGATTTGGCTGATTTTGGCAAATCGAGCAAAAATGCAAATTCTGCCTTGCCTTGGCAGATTTCAGCAAGGCAACTTTCCAATGTCATATCTCATGACTCAAATTGAATTTGGTAATGTTCTTGGTCATTTTGGAAAGCCCTTACATAATACAACAACTGTTTGAACATATTTGGTTTTGATCTCTTTTGAATCCAAGTGAAAAATCCCCCTACATTTGGCAAAAAGTAGGGTAAAATCCAACTTAGTGAAATTTTCACTAAGTGTTGGAACAAAGTGACTTTTCTTGATTTTGATCACTCCATAACTCAAAATCCACAATGAATTAGAATTAGGTCTAGTTGAAGTTTTTGTAGAGGGGAATGAGATCTACAAATCAAGCCTTGGATGGGAGAAAATGACTTTGTGGTTTAGGAGTTATGACCCTCCAAAGTTGGTACCCTAGCCACTTTATTTTTAACTTAGAAAATTTTCTAAGTTTTTTATGGTTACCCCTTTTACAAGTTATCCAACTTTTCTTGATTTTTCTTGATGAATGATGATTCCAATCATACATTAACATCATTTTAGGGTTAAAAATCCATTTTGGTGAAAAATGTCAAAAACTCAAAGTTGACTTTTGTGCACAGTTGACTTTTTATCAGATGAAGTCCAAACTGCGCAATTCTTCAGGAAATCATGTCCTTGACCTAAATCAAACTTGATGGACATGTTCCATGGGTGTTATAGGGTATATTGATGCATGTAATAGGGCTTGGGAGCATGTCCTGGTCAAAAGTCAAAGTTACAGTTAACTTTTTCCTTAAAACCCTAATTGTGGTGCAGATGCAATTGAGACTTGTTGCTCAAACCTCTTGGATTAATCCATTGTTCCAAATGGATCAATATAGTTCATTAGAGACCCTCAAACCCTCTATTGAGGTCTTGGCTCATGATTTTCCCTAAAAGTCAACTTAGGGGTGAATTAGGTCAAGAAACCCTAATTCCTGATTTTTGATGAATGTATCCCCTGAGGCAAAATTGACTTGATGATTGGGTCCATGAGGTTCCATGGAGTATATTAGGTTAGGTTTTGGATCCTTGGCTTGTGCCCATATGAAAAATTTCCATCTGGAGGCCCTGGTCGACCAAAACCCTAATTTCGTGACACTGTCGATCATGAGACTTGATCCACCTAGAAGGGAGCTGCCTTGTGCTTGATCCTTGAAGTGGGAGTCCTTTTGACCCATTGTGGATATTTTAGAGGTTAGACAAGTTGAAGATCATGTCATTACTTAATTGATCCTTTGTCTAAGCACTCAAAGAGGGCTTGAAACCCTAATTTTGATTGTAATGAATGCTAACCCATCTTTGGGGAGACTGATGAAGTATGATGGCCCATCCATATTATGATGATGATTTGCACAATGATAGGAAATCTAAGTGGTCAAAATTTGGGGTATGACACCTAGCACATGGGATCCTATCGTGTGCAAAGTTCTGGTGTGTGCGAGTGTGTATGTTAATTGTGGTGTGCTTTTAATCACGACCTTTGATCTTGATGACTGTGTTGATATGTGGACTTGATATGAAGCATTAGATTGATCTGAGGGTTAGTATTAGGTCAACTGGTTGACTGGTTCCATGGTGTTTCCTTTTTTATTTTTTGTTTTTCGCTGATGAGCTTTGTAGTGTGGGCTTGTTATCCACACCCCCCTTGCTTGAACCATTTCATTTCCAACATGTTTAAGTTGCTGAATACACCCCACGCGTTTCATTTTCCATTTTATTTTCATTTTTAATTTTTAAAAATAGATGATTGCATCCAAAAATTACAAAAAATTTCATGAAACATTTTTAGAGTTTTTACAAAATTTTCCCAAATTTTATTTTATTATTTTATTTTATTGTTAGCATCTGAATTAATTATTTGAATAATTTCTTTTTGAATTTATTTCATATATGCATACCATGACTTGTAGAATTTTGTTCTCATAGCATACATAACATTCTGAACTCATTCTTTTTGCATTATTTCACCAACACATTGGATTGCATTAAAATATTTTTCTCTCATTTTTAAAATCATTTCATATTGCATTTTAGTCCTTTTCTTTTGCATATTGAGTCATGTTTCTTGTCTGAACTTTGCATAATTGTTTGGGTGACCTATCTTGTGAATTTTTGCATGAGTTTTTAACATGATGTTTGTTTCTGGTTGAGCTATTTTGATAATTAATTTGGTAATTTTAGAAGATGTTTTACTAATTATGTGATTGCTCTTTGTTTGAGGTCTTCTTGTATGCACATCCTTGATCATGTCTGATTACTTGTTTGAAAAGGCACTTGTGCCATCATTTGGGTTTGCTCCTTTGACTTCAAAATTCATGTTTAGGTCATCCACATTCTGTCTTGGTTGATTTCATTTGGTTTATAATCATTTCTCTTTGGTTTGTGACTTGCTTAGGTTTATTTGTCTTATTGTCATTTATGTCTGTTTTGTACTAACCTTTTATGCAGGGGCTGAGATAAGTTATTTGAGGGTGTGGATAGTATCCATGTCCACTCTCATTCTTTCTTCCTCTCATCTTTTCTTTTCTTTAGGTTTAGGTTGTTGTCAAACCTCCCCTTAGGGCCATCTTTGCATGATAACATTAGGATAGATTTTCCCCGTAGTATTTTTCTTTTCTTTTGAGTCCCTCTTCTCATCTCTTAACATCTCTAAGATACTTAATAAGGTTAACTTGCCTTGCACACAAACCTTAAACATAGGAAATGAAGATTGAGGGGTCCCCCTTCTCTCTTCTAGAGTGTTGAGCATACGTCCCATTGGGGAGGACCATGCGATGCATTCGTTCCCGTGTCATAGACTTTGGTTCAAGGTGAGTTATAAACTAACTCAAGTCACTTCTGTCCTAAAAAATACAAACAAACTTCAAACCTTTTTATCCTTCGAGATCGTCAAACTAAAGGCTATTTTCAAAAAGGGCACGTTACTTCCCGTCTGAGTCGCAAACAGGCATCGACCCTAACTGCCGGACGTGAGCTTAACGTCGCTCATAAAAAACACCAAAAGAACTTGGTCTGAACTACGTTGACTCTGAATTCCCCATTGCACAAAGGGGGTACGTAGGCCTAGGACGACGACGTCCTACCGAGTCTGTCTTTGTTTTCCCCTCCCCCATTTTAGTACAGCCATAGATGGTAGGATAACTCACCTTTAGAATAGACAATAAGCGTGGATCCCATCTAGTACAATGGACGCGTGGGGTGATAGTACCTTCCCCTCGCGTAACCGACTCCCGAACCCAGGTTATGGTTGCGATGACCATTCCTTTCCCTCTTCCTCAGGTTTATGCGGTGTTTCCTTTCCCTCTCTTGGGATAAATTTACACGGCTGGCAACTCTATTTTTCGCGCCACTCTCGCGTTTGTACCTGGATGAAAATCCTGGGAACGACAGCTGGCGACTCTGCTGGGGAATCTGGTTGACCTATGCTGGTCCATCCCTAAGCGAGTCAATCCTAGTACTTGCTTGTCTTTGTTCTCTTTGGGTGTTTTGTTTTTGTTTTGCTTTATTTGTTGTATTTTATTTTTTTACCGCATTTTTTGCATTGCATATTATTATCAGCTGCTGCACTATTTTTCTGTTTGGCGGGTTGGGAGTTCTGAGAGGTAAGCCCAATACCCAGGCTTCAGCATACACGTAGGATTAGTGTGGCAAGTAGTGTGACTCGTGTGGCATTTGGCCAGACGTAGTACACATGAAAACTCCACATCCAGACGAGGTTCTCTTTGGTAATGTTCTATCCTGCACATTGGTGCAGATGATTGAATGTAACCTAGAAAACTGTCGACTCTGGCGACCATTCCCGAGGGCTCAGTAACGGCACTCCTCCCGAGACGTGATAATGGTAGACCAGAAATGGCAAACCCATTACACATGTCGATCCGAGGACCCAATGCTGGGAACTTGCTATAGGTTTCCTTTTGGGAAAGAATCAGTGGAAGCACTCCTCGATTGGCGATAGTAATGTACCCCGAGGGATGAATGTACTATTGCTTCTCAACCTCAGTGACGAAGCTGAGGACTTGCCATGGGATGTTTTCTTTTGAGGGGAATCAGTTGAGGCCTCCTCGATTGGTGATGATGCCAAACCAGAAATGGTGAACGTATCATCATTTCTCGACCTGAGAGCCCGTGATATTGAGGATCCTCGGCTTTCTAGAACCCACATGTGAGAGGGAAGGGTGTTTACAGGTTTGCAGGTAACCTTGACCTTCAACATACCCGGCTTTCTAATCAGCAGATTTAACAGTGTGGTACTATGGTTATTCTGGTATTCTGGGTATTTGGGCAGACCCTTGAGATTATACAGTGGTTCAGTGCAGCAGTTGTCCAGTCTGTGTGGCATCCTTGATCCTATGTGTGCATTTGCATCATCATTTTGCATCCTAACATGTTTATTCATTTGCAGGGTTGCATCCTAACTTTGATTCTGGTTTTTGAAGACTATTGAGAATGAGTACTGATAAGAGAAAGAGCATCATAGTGTACAAGTTCCCATCACTTTTTTTGGATACTGTTCACAAGATTGTGTCTATGGCAGAACCTGGGGTATTGGCAAACTTTAGAGAAGAGTATGGAAGAATTCTGAATTTTTCTCGCAACATCACTGAATACGAGTATAGGGCTTTGCACACTCTGGTGCAATTCTATGACCCTCACCTGTGTTGTTTTCTATTCACTGATTATCTCTTGGCTCTGACATTGGAGGAATTTGCTCTCATCCTGGATGTTTCTATTAAAGAAGAGGCTCCTTTCTATCCTTCTGAAGAGTTTCCTGATTTAGAAAGGGTCTCCAGGGCTTTGCATTTGGATCCATCTTTGTTGAAAAACAACGTTGCCAGTAAGGGAGGGTGTAAAGGTTTTCATGTGAAATTTTTTATATAACAGGCTGCTGTGTATGCTAAGGCTAGATGTTGGTCAGTTTTCAGCGCCATCTTGGCTATGTGTGTCTATGGAACGGTGTTGTTTCCAAATATGAAGGATTTTGTGGACATGCACGCTGTCCGGATATTTACCATGAAGAATTCGGTACCTACTTTGCTTGGAGATCTGTATTATTCAGTGCATTATAAGAATGAGAAGAGGAGGGGAGGACCCCTTTATTTTTGTGCGCTAGTCTTCTACAAATGGTTTGCTGATCGTCTTCCCACATCTGGGGCATTTGTAGATACTCAAGGAACTTTGGAGTGGTCCAAAAGATTGATGGGCTTGAGGGCAAATAATCTAATTTGGGTTAACCGTGACTTGTTGGGCCAAGATATCATGATTAGTTGTGGAGGTCTCCCAAATGTGCCACTAATAGGAAGAAAAGGGGGAATTAACTATAACCATATTCTTGCTATTAGGAAATTCGGGTATGCCTTGAAAGAGCCACCAAAAGACGAGGAGGTCCAAGAATCTTTATATCTGAGTGGGGAAATCAATCCAGAACTGTTGAAAGAAGCTGCGAATACTTGGGAAGATCGTCATAAGAAGGGGAAGATTTCTTTTGGGAAGAGCAACAACAGAACATTTCCTGCATATGAAGATTGGATTCAGAAAAGGGTAGAGATAGAGCTTTTGCCATTCTCCAAAGAACCACCATCTTACCCCTTGCTGATTGAGCCTCCTACCACAGTTGAGATAGAGAAGTTTAACAAGTTGTGGGCTGAAAAGGAAAAGCTGCGAGAAGAAAACAGTGAGCTACAAAGAGAGATTTATCAGTTGAAACATGAGGGGGGTGAAGCAGTTCATATCGCCAAGTTGAAGACAGAGCTTCTCGCTAAGGCAGAACAGGAGCTAGCTGACAAGGTCACAGCCAGACAAAGGATGAAGCAAGCTCTAGAGGGTATCAGTAAGGTTCTCGAGTCTAAGAAAGAGGAATTGGACAAGGCTTTGTTAAAAATTCACAGGTTCAATGCTCACCGAGACACTGCAATGGCTGAGAATAAGCGAAAGAAAGACGATTATTTAGCTTAGATTGATCAATTAAAGTTGAAGCTCAAGAAGAAAGACGCTGAGATCCTATCAGGGGTATTCCAGAGACAAGCCGTCGAAGGTCGACTCAATGAAGCCATAGCCTCCATAGAGGAACTAAGGATCCAAGCTGAAGTGAAGAGACCTAGAAATGAGGGTCCTAGCACGGATGATGTTTCTGGAGAAGATGCTTGGGAGTTGCATTGCCGATACTTGGAAGGGATCTTGCATAGGAGAGACGTTCTCATTCAAGAGCTAATTCAAAGACCGAAGCATCCCGACACCAAAAATTTGTTCAAGGAAATTTGAGACTAGAGCAAAAAGCATAATGGATGGGGGGATTGACACTTGTGGACTTTGATGACATGCCGTAGTTTTCCATTTTCTTTCATTATTTGGACCACTGCCAGGCTTGTTGGTTGGGATCTATGATTATTGTGTTCAGACTTGTTATCTTGGATTCGTGATTGTCGACATTTGGTTTTCTTCTGGTTTTCTTAATATATGAGCAGAAGCTCCGTTCTATCTTGTTGTTAAACTGGAATCAAGGGGTGGATCGCCCTGCGAATATTCAAACATTTTCATTTGCATTTGCATATTCATAATCATTTTGCATAATCATTTTGCATGACAGGTGTTTATCTCAGGTGTTCTTATCTTGTTTTAATCTCAGTACAGGATTGCAGATCAGCACATTCACCGGTATTCTACCAGACAAAATTAGAAGAGACTCATCGATCAGCTACAAAATGAGATGACTGAGATGCGGACTCGCATGAACCAATTCATGGATTTGATGCAAGGGGTTGCTCAAGGCCAAGAGCAGTTAAGGACTCTCGTTCAGCCACTGATTGCGAGAATTGATGAAGAGGGTGTAATTCATGGAGGACTTCATACTGGTGTTACTAGTAATAATGTTCAGAATGGCCCTCCGAGCGGAGGTATTCCTGTTACTGGTGTTGTGATCCCTCCGGGCGGAGGAGAAAATGTTATGGTTCCCACTGTAGTGGGGGGAGGTAACAATGTCGGTGCAATTCATGGTCGTCAGTATGATGATCTTCAGGAAGATGCATTCTCTGTGCCAGGTGGGGATGCTGGCCCCCAGATTGACAATGATCAGAGGTTCAGGTTAATTGAGGAACAACTGAGGGGTGTTGTAAATCAGGATGCTTTGGGTATGGATCTGGAGGATTTGGGGCTGGTTCCAGGCATTGTTATCCCGCACAAATTTCAGACTCCCACTTTCGAGAAGTACAATGGTATAACCTGCCCAAGGACTCACGTGAGGGCATACGCTAGTAAAATGGCTGTGCATGCAAAGAATGAGAAGCTGATGATGCATTGCTTCCAGGATAGCCTATCTGGAGCATCCCTGGAGTGGTATATGCAACTAGAAAGGAAAGATGTGCGTAGTTGGAGAGATCTGGCAGGGGTATTTATCAAACACTATCAATCTAACACTGATATGGCTCCGAACAGAACACAGCTACATAATCTGTCACAGAAGAACAATGAGAGTTTCAAGGAGTACGCCCAGAGGTGGCGTGAACTGGCAGCGAGGGTTCAGCCTCCCATGTTGGAACGTGAAATGATAACTATGTTTATGGCCACCTTGCAGGGTCATTACTATGAAAAGCTGGTATCGTGTATGACTGGAAAGTTTGCTGATTTGATCTTAGTAGGAGAGATGGTGGAAAGCTGAATTAAGGTGGGAAAAATATCAGGCGGCGATGGGTCCTCATCTGGAGGAAGTAAGAAGCCTTATGCTAGTGGTTACAAGAAGAAGGAGGGAGATACAAACTTTGTGTCATCATATCGTGGTAGAGATGGACCTCGTCAGAATTTCAATCAGCAGGTGGCTTCTATAACCATCCCAGCAGCACCTTAGCAGCCAGCAGTGTCTCAACAACAAAATCAGGTTCCTCGCAGACCACAGAATGCGACTAGGCGGGATAGGCATCTTGATACTCCGCCTATTCCCTACTCTCAATTATTTCAGCACTTGTTAAAGCTACAGTTAATTCAGAAGAGAATGTTGGCTCCACCTACTGGTAATCCGCCCCCCGGTTATGACACCAACGCCCACTGTGAATTCAATTATGGAGTTCCCGGACACCATACTAAGAACTGTAGAGCTTTTAAGCATCTGGTTCAAGATTTAGTGGATTCCAAAGCCATCAATTTCTCCAATGATGTTCCAAATGTGAATTAGAACCCGATGTCGAATCACGGTGAGCCGATGGTTAACGCTATTATTAAAAACTGTGAAGGCTTGAGTTTGATTTTAGATGTGAACGAAGTCCAAATCCCTTGGGTGTGGTGAAGGAAAGACTGTTGAAGGGAGGGGTATTTCCTGGCTGTGAGAAAGGTTGTGTAGGATGTGTGTCACAGCCAAGCGGTTGTGATTTATTGAAAGCAGGTATTCAGAAAATGATCAGTGCAGGGATATTACAGTTTGACAGGGATCGTAGTCAGAGTAAAGTTACTGACAGAGAGATTGATGTTGCCACAATAACAATTCCGTTCAAGACAACAACTATATCAGCGCCGGCGAGACCAGCGCCAGTCATTATCACTGTTCCTGGACCAGTCCCGTATGAGAGTACCAAGGTCATCCCATGGAACTATGGGGACGAGGTGTTCGTTGATGGTAAGAAGCAGGAATTGGTAGAGACATCAGCTGTGAATACAGGGGTTGAAAATCTTGTTGAAGCAGAGGCTATCACTAGGAGTGGTAGAGTCTTTATTCCGTCCGAGGATCAAGTTGGCAGTTCAAAGCAAGACAAAGGTAAACAGATGATGGATGAGTCTGTACAGAGGCAGGAAGCAAATAATTCTATGACAAAGCAGGTTGGGGATACTTTCCCAGAAGACGTAGAAGAGTTTATGAGGCTGATCAGGAAAAGTGATTACAAGATTGTTGATCAACTTCACCAAACTCCATCGAAGATTTCCATTCTATCCTTACTGTTGTGCTCTGAGACACACCGAAATGCATTACTGAAGGTTCTGAACATGGCTTATGTACCGCAGGAAATATCTGTCAACCAGTTAGAAGGGGTTGTGACTCATGTGAATGCTGGTAATGGTTTGGGTTTCACCGATTTAGATCTGACTCCGGCTGGGAGGAATCACAACAACGCTCTGCATATTTCAGTGGAATGTCGTGGTTCCTTAATATCGCATGTGTTAGTTGATACTGGGTCATCTTTGAATGTGTTGTCGAAGAAGGCTTTGATGAAATTGGATGCTCGTGGGTTGATTTGTACACCAAGTGACTTGGTGGTACGTGCTTTTGATGGCTCCAAGAGGTCAGTTTTTGGAGAGTTAGTTCTGCCAATTAAGGTGGGTCCAGAGATCTTTAACACCACCTTTTACATAATGGATATTCAGCCTGCCTATAGTTGTTTGTTGGGTCGCCCTTGGATCCATGGTGCTGGGACAGTAACATCTACGCTGCACCAGAAGTTGAAGTATATGGTGTGAAATTCTGGTATCAGACGTGTGATGTTAAGGTGTGATGTCACAACAACACACTCTGCTCAATGGACAGCAATAACAGTAAAATAACACCAAGAATTTTTGACCCAGTTCGGTTACAACCAACCTACTCTAGGGGCCACCAAGCCAGGGATGGAATTCACTACTTGTAGATATAATTTACAGACTCAACGACCCGTTGACAATCTCCTAAAGTTATACTCTACTAATGACTTCCTACCTAAGAAACCACTTAGGTATGAGAACACCACTCAATCCCTTACAAACACTCAAAGAACCCACTTTGAGTACCCTTGATCTTACTTCACAGCTTCGATCAATCAACCACTCTCTATTGCTTCACAGCTTCTAGAGAGGACAGAAACTCAACACCTATTCAAACCCTAGAATAGTGTAAATACAAGTGCACTAAACAAACTCTAGACACTAAGCCTCCAGCTTCTGATCTTCTGAATGTTTTCTGTACCTTTTTCCTTTGGTCTTGTGCGCTTTATATAGCTCCTTGAATTGGTCTTGGACTTACTACAATATCTCCCAGATTTGTTATTTAAAACTGAATATCTAAAACAGATTTTCTCCTAAAATCTTTTTAAATCTTCAACCTTTTAAATCTCCTACAAATCTGCAACAGATCTCCTATGCAGCAGCAAATATCTATCCCAAGATATTCGCATCCAACGAGACAGCTTGCTCTCCACAACTCCAGCTAATACGCAACCCTAACAACATCACAGCCTGCTGTTGTTAATTCTGCAGATCTGATGTTACAACATCACCTATGTGACATCAGACATCCAACTTCAGCAATTAATTACTTAACACAGCCCAGTGTTAAGACTTCAATGTTGCAACATCAGCACCTTGACATCAACATTGAACATACTTTGTTTTACCAAAATTCCAGCCAATCCAAGAACTAACAATCTCCCCCTTTGGCTAATTTTGGCTAAAACAATCTTTGCATCTTCAGAGACTTCAGCAGCGGAATAATCTTCAAAAAATTTGAAACTCCATCAGCAGCAGTTTAACAACACTCTTAGTCTTCATCACTTGATCTGCTGCAGCACCATCTTCATTATTGACAACAGCCAATCGGTGCTCCCCCTCTAAAACATGAACCAGCATCACAGTTGTTCAGTAGCTCACAATGTGCAGCACTTTTCTCCCCCTTGATGTCTGCTTGGCTGCACTCTTCAAATGTCATGATATCTTCACTAGTTCAGTCAAAACTCCCCCTCTATAACTGCATTACCACTTTTCAACTAAACACCTTTTAGCAGCATCAATTTATCTCCCCCTTAATATCTGCATCACATTAGCAGCATATGGCAATAATACTCTTGACTAACTTGGCTATTTTCTCCCCCTTTTTAGCCACAATTAGACAAACTTCACCTGGTAGTTGACTACACATTTTCAGAAACACCCCAACTGCCCACAACCCCTCTAGCAGATTCAGTCTTCATGAATGCAGATTCCCAATTTGCTTCTTAACCTTTCAAATTGGTTTGCATCTAAGGCTTTAGTGAATATGTCAGCCAGCTGGTTCTCTGTGGCTACATGCTCCAAGGTAACAATTTTTTTTTCTACCAGATCCCTTATGAAGTGATGCCTCATGTCTATGTGCTTTGTCCTACTGTGCTGTATAGGATTTTTAGATATATTAATTGCACTCAGATTATCGCAGTACAATGTCATAACATCTTGTTTAACATTGTATTCACTCAACATCTGCTTCATCCAGACCAGCTGAGAGCAACTACTTCCTGCTGCTATATACTCCGCTTCAGCAGTTGAGAGAGATACACAATTCTGCTTCTTGCTGAACTAGGAAATCAGATTGTTCCCTAGAAAGAAACACCCTCCTGAAGTGCTTTTTCTATCATCTGCACTTCCAGCCCAATCAGCATCACAGTATCCTTTTAAATCAGTCCCAGAATCATGGCTATATAGCATCCCATAGTCACTTGTGCCATTCACATATTTCAGAATCCTCTTCACTTGATTCAGGTGACTCACCTTAGGATCAGATTGATATCTAGCACACACACCAACAGCAAAGGAAATATCTGGTCTGCTTACTGTGAGATAAAGTAAACTCCCAATCATACTTCTGTACAAGCTGTGATCCACACTCACTCCATTCTCATCCTTGGATAGCTTCAAATGGGTGGGAGCAGGTGTCCTTTTTTGATTGGCTTTATCCAGGCCAAACTTCTTTACTATGCTCTTAGCATATTTGCTTTGAGAAATAAAGATAGAATCCTCCATTTGTCTGACTTGTAATCCAAGGAAGTAGCTAAGTTCTCCAACCAAACTCATTTCAAATTCTGATTGCATTTGTTGGACAAATTGTTTTACCATAGCATCTGACATCCCCCCAAATACAATGTCATCCACATAAATTTGGGCTACCATTAATTTTCCTCCTTCTTCCTTGACAAACAAATTTTTGTCAATGCCTCCTTTTCTATACCCATTAGTTACTAAGAATTCTGTCAACCTCTAATACCAGGCCCTTGGAGCTTATTTTAAGCCATACAGTGCCTTCCTCAGTTTGAACACATGATTGGGGAAGTTTGGATCAGTGAATCCTTTAGGTTAATCTACATAGACTTCTTCATTCAGATAGCCATTTAGAAAGGCACTTTTCACATCCATTTGGAACAGCTTGAATCTTAGGTTACAAGCTATACCCAAGAGTAGTCTGATGGATTCTAATCTTGCCACTGGAGCAAACGTTTCATCAAAGTCAACTCCCTCAACTTGAGTATAACCTTGTGCAACAAGTCTCGCTTTGTTTCTTGTAACCACTCCAAGCTCGTCTGACTTGTTTTTGTAGATCCACTTTGTTCCAATAACATTCACCCCTTCTGGTCTTGGCACAAGATCCCAGACTTCATTTCTTCTGAACTGCTCCAGTTCTTCTTGCATAGCATTTATCCAAAACTCATCTGTCAGAGCTTCCTTGACATTTTTTGGCTCAATTTTGGATACGAAGCACGAGCTAGCTATGATTTCTCTGGACCTAGTTCTTACTCCAGAATTTGGGTCACCTATAATAAGCTCCTTAGGACGATCCTTCTGAATTCTGATAGAAGGATCCTTCTGAGGTTGCTCAGGCTCAGTATCAGCAGCGCCTGGGGATGGATTTCTTTCTTCAACTTCAACAGCTACCTCATCAGCTGATGTTCCAACATCTTCTATGACATCCTCGCCTTCATGCTTATCTTCATCATCAATCACAACATTGATTGACTCCATCATCACTTTGGTCATGGAGTTGAAGACCCGATAAGCTCTGCTATTGATGGAGTACCCCAAAAATATCCCTTCATCACTTTTGGAATCTAATTTCCTTATCGGCTCTCTATCTGCCAGGATGTAACATCTATTACCAAACACATGGAAGTACTTGACATTAGGTTTTCTTCCCTTCCATAGTTCATATAGAGTGGATGAAGTGCCTCTTCTTAGGGTAACTCTGTTGTGAATGTAGTAGCCAGTGTTTATGGCTTCAGCCCAGAAGTGATAAGGTAGTTTCTTGGCATGAATCATTGCTCTAGCCGACTCTTGTATAGTTTTGTTCTTCCTCTCAACAACTCCATTTTGCTGAGGGGTGATAGGCGATGAAAACTCATGACTTATACCTTCAGACGAGCAAAATTCTTCAAACTTGCTATTCTCAAACTCTCTTCCATGATCACTCCTAATTTTGATGACCTTGCTCTCCTTTTCTCTTTGGAGTTTTTGACAGAGCTCTTTAAAGACATCAAACACCTCAGATTTATCTTTGATGAAATTCACCCAGGTGTATCTTGAGTAGTCATCCACAACTACATAAGAAAATTTCTTACCACCCAGACTTTCAACCTGCATGGGTCCCATCAAATCCATATGAAGGAGTTCCAATACGTTGGAGGTGGTGTCATGTTGAAGCTTTGGATGAGACATCTTTGTCTGCTTTCCTTTTTGACAGTCTCCACACACCTTTCCTTCCTCAATACTAAGTTTGGAAATCCCTCTGACTGCTTCTGAGGAGATAATTCTCTTCATTCCCTTTAGGTGAAGATGTCCCAGCTTCTGATGCCAGATTTTGACATCATCTTCTTTAGCAAGTACACACGTGGAGGAATTTGAATTTTGCGGCACCCAAAGATAACAATTGTCCTTAGATCTGGCTCCCTTCATAATGACTTCTCCTTTGTCATCTTTCACATTACATTCGGTCTTTGTGAAGTCTACTTTGAATCCTTGATCACAAAGTTGACTAATACTAATCAAATTAGCTGTTAGTCCTTTAACAAGAAGAACATTCTCCAGCTTGGGAGTACTAGCACAGTTTAGTCTTCCAATCCCCTTTATCTCTCCTTTGATCCCATCACCAAATGTAACATAGCCAGAAGACTGAGGTTTCACATCAACAAGCAGATTCTTTACTCCAGTCATGTGTCTTGAACACCCACTGTCAAAATACCAGTCATCTTTGGTAGAAACCCTCAAGGAAGTGTGAGCTATCAAGCTGGTAACTTTAGGTATCCATTTCTTCATCACCTTAGACCTAACCTCTTACTGTTTGGGTTGAGGGGCAGGATTAGGATATCTGTGAAGCTTGAAGCACGAGGACTGCATATGACCAATCCTGCCACAATAGAAGCATCTAACTCTGTCGTTTCTAAAGTGGTTAAATCTTCTCCCACTGTGATAGTGATGTGGCTGCCACCCATACTGTTGTCTTGTTATTCCATAGTTGAATTGTCTTCTCCTGTACTGATGATGCGGTCTCTTAGGTTGTCTTCTATGGTGATGAGGCTTCCTTCTTCCATAGTAATAAGGCACAACATTGTTGTATGCATAACCATACCAGTTTTCCTGATGTTGAAACCTCTGATGAGACATGTTCTGCTTGAACCTGGCAGCTTGCATACTCTGGTGATATTCGGGAGGCATATACTGACTAGCTTCTTGGGACTGTATCTTCCTCTGATGAGGACCATTCTTCTTCTCAGCATTCTGGGGCTGAGCAACCTTCTTTCGGGTAGGGCCCTGTTTTGTAGGTTGATGTTGAGACAACGGTTGAGACATCTCCCTTTTTGTTCCTGAAGTGCTGGCCACATATCCTATGCCTGATTTATCTCCAGCAGCTTTCTCTAACTGAAGAATCTTATCGAGATCAGCAGTACCACTGTTCATCATCCTAACGAATTTTGTCATCTGATCTAGTTGGGACTTAACTAGTACAACTTCGTTTTCCCCGATCAGCTTTTTCATTTTCAAGCTGAGCAATCTGTTGCTTATGATACTTGTTTTCTTGACAAATCTCAGCACTTTTCAAACACAGCTCTCGATAAGTAGAAGCTAGCTCCTCATAAGTTATTTCTTCATCACTATCATCATCAGACACAACAGTTCCTGTTAAGGCTCTAGCATGCCTTGCTGACTCACCATCACTTTCACTATCCGATTCAGACCAGGAAACTGACATGCCCTTCTTCTGCTTCTTCAAGAATCTGGGACATTCTTTCTTGACATGTCCATACCCTTCACATTCAAAGCACTGAACACCTCTATCCTGGGCAGTCTTCTCTTCACCTTTCTCTTTTGGATTGCTGATGTCATAGGAACTGTTCTTGACACTAGGCTTGTAGTTATTGTTCCATCTTTTTAACACTTTGTTGAACTGCCTTCCCAACATTGCAATGGCTTGTGACAAATCTTCCTGATATTCTTTGACTACCTTATCTTTTGCAGGAGTGGAGACCAAGGCAATACCCTTGGGCTTCTTTTCTGGTTCTTCTTCATTTAAACCAAGTTCAAAAGTCTGAAGAGATCCAATGAGCTCATCTACTCTCATCTTGCTGATGTCTTGAGCTTCTTCAATAGCAGTCACTTTCATCTTGTACCTCTTAGGTAGGGACCTAAGGATCTTCCTCACAAGTTTTTCTTCAGACATTTTCTCTGCAAGAGCACTAGATGCATTGGCCAGCTCAAGAACACTCATGTGGAAATCATGAATAGTCTCATCATCCTTCATCTTCAGGCTTTCAAATTTTGATGTTAAAATCTGAAGTCTCGACATCTTAACTCTAGATGTTCCTTCATGTGTAGCCTGCAAGATATCCCACGCTTCCTTAGCAACTTCACAAGTATTGATTAACCTGAAGATATTCTTATCCACTCCATTGAAGATTGCATTCAGAGCTTTGGAATTTCCAAGGGCAAGCTCGTCTTCCTCCTTGGTCCACTCTTCTTCAGGCTTTGGCTTAGAGGTGCCTTCTTTATCTTTACCAGCATCATCCTTCTCACATACAACAGGTGCTTTCCGCTCTTTAATAACAGCCTTCCAAGCCCTACTGTCCAAGGATTTTAAGAAGGTGGTCATCCTTGGCTTCCAATAGTCATAATTGGATCCATCCAAAATAGGGGGTCTGTTGACGAATCCTCCAACTTCTTTGTCCATCTTTACACCAGAAAGTAACTTCCATAGATCTCACCAAGAGATAGACAGGATGCCTGCTCTGATACCAATTGAAATTCTGGTATCAGACGTGTGATGTTAAGGTGTGATGTCACAACAACACACTCTGCTCAATGGACAGCAATAACAGTAAAATAACACCAAGAATTGTTGACCCAGTTCGGTTACAACCAACCTACTCTAGGGGCTACCAAGCCAGGGATGGAATTCACTACTTGTAGATATAATTTACAGACTCAACGACCCGTTGACAATCTCCTAAACTTATACTCTACTAATGACTTCCTACCTAAGAAACCACTTAGGTATGAGAACACCACTCAATCCCTTACAAACACTCAAAGAACCCACTTTGAGTACCCTTGATCTTACTTCACAGCTTCGATCAACCACTCTCTATTGCTTCACAGCTTCTAAAGAAGACAGAAACTCAACACCTATTCAAACCCTAGAATAGTGTAAATACAAGTGCACTAAACAAACTCTAGACACTAAGCCTCCAGCTTCTGATCTTCTGAATGTTTTCTGTACCATTTTCCTTTGGTCTTGTGCGCTTTATATAGCTCCTTGAATTGGTCTTGGACTTGCTACAATATCTCCCAGATTTGTTATTTAAAACTGAATATCTAAAACAGATTTTCTCCTAAAATATTTTTAAATCTTCAAACTTTTAAATCTCCTACAAATCTGCAACAGATCTCCTATGCAGCAACAAATATCTATCCCAAGATATTCGCATCCAACGAGACAGCTTGCTCTCCACAATTCCAGCTAATACGCAACCCTAACAACATCACAGCCTGCTGTTGTTAATTCTGCAGATATGATGTTACAACATCACCTATGTGACATCATACATCCAACTTCAGCGATTAATTACTTAACACAGCCCAGTGTTAAGACTTCAATGTTGCAACATCAGCACCTTGACATCAACATTGAACATACTTTGTTTTACCAAAATTCCAGCCAATCCAAGAACTAACATGGTGGATGGCCACGTTGTGACAGTTTGTGGTGAGGAAGAGATCATGGTGAGTCACCTATCGACCTTCAAGTATGTAGAGGTAGATGGTGAAATAAAGGAAACTTTGTGCCAAGCCTTTGAAGCTGTGAAAATTCCTGAGGGACCCCCAAAGGTAGCCAGTCAGCCTGAGGTGGTTGCCCAACCTGAAGTTGTCATACAACCAGAGATTCCAACGTCCTCTTTCAAAGAGGAGCGCGCTATAGTTGAAGCTGGTGGTTCTCAGAAGTGGGGCAGTGTCAATGATGTTCAAAGAAAGCAGGATACCCATGGACTAAGGTACAAGCCACCCCGACGAGCTCAAGAGCCTCCCAAGTATGCTGGTCCAATCCGGTTCACAAGTGCTGGGGTTTTCTTTAATCAGGTTAATGCTATTGAGGATGAAGGAGATAGTGACTGTGACATGGATGGGTGGATCCGTCCCTGCACCCCTGGTCAGAGTTTAGGCAACTGGTCTTCCGAGAAAGTCATCCAAGTGACGCGCCCGGAGTAATTTACTTTTGTTTTCTGTTATGTTGAATCCTACGTTCTGCCCAAGACGTAGTGATATTTATTTGTAGGGCTTGGATGTTTTATTTTCTATTTTTATCATCAATAAAGTACGTTTTTCATTCAAATATTTTGATCCATGTTTTTCTGTTTTTTACTTTTTTGCATTAACCCACATCAAAATGGCAATGTGTTTTCTTGTTTGTTGCACTCATAATAAACATAAAACATCCATCATGCAGGCTTCTTTGTTCAGATTCCACCCATCATGACTAAGCTATGGCTTGATATGACTTCGACAATCCCATCTATCAGGCCGAAGAAGAGACTGACGAAGACTGTGACTTGCCAGAAGAATTAGCCAGGCTACTAAAACAAGAGGAAAGGGTCATTCTATCTTATCAGGAGGAAGTTGAGACTGTTAATCTGGGAACCGAGGATGTTAAACGAGAAGTAAGGGTTGGGACTGCCTTGGAATACACTGTTAAAGGAAGATTGGTTGAGTTGCTTCGAGAGTATATGGATATCTTCGCCTGGTCTTACCAAGACATGCCCGGGCTTGACACTGACATTGTCGCACACCGGTTGCCGTTTAAAGAGGGTTGTACTCCATTCAAGCAAAAACTGAGAAGGACGAAACCAGATATGGCTGTCAAGATCAAGGAAGAGGTTCAGAAACAGTTGGATGCCGGATTTCTTGCTGTGACAAATTATCCTTCGTGGGTTGCTAATATCGTACCTGTACCTAAGAAGGATGGGAAGGTCAGGATGTGTGTTGATTATCGAGATTTGAATAGGGCGAGCCCGAAGGATGATTTCCCGCTCCCCCACATTGACATGTTAGTAGACAATACTGCTCAATATTTTGTGTTTTCCTTCATGGATGGCTTCTCTGGGTATAACCAAATCAAAATGGCCCCAGAGGACATGGAGAAGACTACGTTCATAACACCGTGGGGAACATTTTGCTACAAGGTAATGCCCTTTGGATTGAAGAATGCTGGGGCAACCTATCAGCGGACAATGGTGACTCTCTTTCATGATATGATTCACAAGGAGATTGAAGTTTATGTTGATGACATGATTGCGAAGTCACAGACAGAGGAAGAACACTTGGTAAACCTCCAGAAGTTGTTTGAAAGGTTGAGGAAGTTCAGACTGAGATTGAATCCGAACAAGTGCACTTTCGGCGTGAGGTCTGGTAAATTGTTGGGATTCATTGTTAGTGAAAGAGGTATCGAGGTTGATCCTGCCAAGATAAGAGCCATACAGGAGATGCTTGAGCCAAGAACGGAGAAAGAGGTTCGTGGTTTCTTGGGGAGGTTGAATTACATTGCTAGATTCATCTCTCATCTGACAGCCACGTGTGAGCCAATTTTTAAGTTGCTAAGAAAGGATCAAGAGGTCAAGTGGAATGAAAATTGTCGAGAGGCGTTTGAAAGGATAAAGACGTATTTGCAGGAACCTCCGGTCCTTATGCCACCGGTGTCCGGGAGACCGTTAACTATGTACCTTACAGTTCTTGAGAACTCAAAGGGTTGTGTACTCGGTCAACACGACGAGACAGGTAGGAAAGAGCACGCCATTTACTACCTGAGTAAGAAGTTCACTGATTGAGAATCGAGATACTCTATGTTGGAAAAGACATGTTGTGCACTCGCTTTGGCAGCCAAGCGCCTGAGGCAATATATGTTAAACCACACAACCATGTTGATTTCGAAGATGGATCCGATTAAGTACGTGTTTGAGAAGCAAGCACTTTCTGGAAGGATAGCCCGTTGGCAGATGGTTTTGACAGAATACGATATTCAGTATGTTTCCCAGAAGGCCATTAAGGGAAGTGTTCTGTCAGAATATCTTGCTGAACAGCCGGTCGAGGATTATCAGCCGATGAAGTTTGAGTTTCCAGACGAGCATGTTATGTTTCTGAAAATGAAAGATTGTGAAGAGCCTCTGCCTGATGAAGAACCTGAGATTGGGTCTCAATGGAAGATGATTTTTGATGGGGCTGTCAACTCATATGGTAATGGAATTGGGGCAATCATTACAACCCCAAAGGGTTCTCATATCCCTTTCACTGCCCGGTTAGCATTCGTGTGTAGCAACAACGAGGCGGAGTATGAAGCATGCATCATGGGGTTAGAAGAAGCAATCAATTTGAGAATTAAGAACCTCAATGTCTATGGTGATTCCGCGTTGGTAGTTAATCATATTACAGGAGAATGGGAGACTCATCAGGCAAATTTGGTGCCTTATAACAACTATGCAAGAAGGTTGTTACCTTTCTTTGACAGGGTGGATTTTCATCATGTGCCCCGAGCTGAGAATCAGATGGCTGATGCGTTGGGAACATTGGCATCCATGTATAAGGTGAACCGTTGGAATGAAACACCTTCGATTAGAATCATGCGTCTGGACAGACCAGCTTTTGTGTTTACAATTAAAGATGTGTTAGATGGCAAACCATGGTTTCATGATATTAAGGTTTTTCTGAAAAGACAGGAGTATCCAGAGGGTGCCTCCACCAAGGATAAGAAGACTCTGAGAAGGTTGGTAGGAAATTTCTTTCTGAACAAGGATGATGTGTTATATAAGAGGAACTTCGATATGGTCTTGCTATGTTGTGTTGATGAACACGAGGCAGGCTTATTGATGGAGGAAGTTCACGAGGGTTCTTTCGGTACTCATTCCAGTGGACACACCATGGCTAGAAAGTTGTTGAGGGCAGGATATTACTGGATGACTATGGAGTCTGATTGTTTCAAGTACGCCTGAAAGTGCCATAAATGCCAGATTTATACAGATAAGATGCATGTACCGCCTACACCTCTAAACGTGTTATCATCTCCTTGGCCTTTTGCAATGTGGGGCATAGATATGATTGGAAAGATTGAGCCCATTGCTTCCAATGGGCATCGTTTCATTTTAGTTGCCATTTACTATTTAACAAAGTGGGTGGAGGCAGCCTCGTACGCCAACGTCACCAAGCAAGTGGTAGCCCGGTTTATAAAGAAGGACATCATCTGTCGTTATGGGGTCCCAGAGAGAATCGTCACTGATAATGGCTCGAATTTGAACAATAAGATGATGAAGGAACTATGTCAGAGTTTCAAGATCGAGCATCACAATTATTCTCCATATCGTCCGAAGATGAATGGTGCTGTTGAGGCGGCAAATAAGAATATCAAGAAGATTGTGCAGAAGATGGTGGTAACGTATAAAGACTGGCATGAGATGCTACCTTATGCCCTACATGGTTACCGTACTTCGGTGCGTACGTCAACTGGGGCAACCCCTTTCTCATTGGTATATGGTATGGAAGCAGTTTTACCCTTAGAGGTCGAGATTCCGTCTTTGAGAATTCTGGCAGATGTGAAGCTTGATGAAGCTGAGTGGGTGCGTTCCAGGTTGGATCAGTTGAACCTTATTGAAGAAAAGAGGTTGGCAGCCATCGCACATGGTCGGTTGTATCAGAGCAGGATGAAGCACGCCTTTGACCAGAAAGTGCGTCCTCAGAGTTTTCAGACAGGTGAATTGGTTTTGAAAAGGATCATTCCTCCTCAGACAGATCACAGGGGCAAATGGACTCCAAACTACGAAGGGCCATATGTGGTAAGAAAGGTTTTCTCTGGTGGAGCCTTATTACTTTCAACTATGGATGGCGAAGATTTTACATCCCCTGTGAACGCAGACGTAGTCAAAAAATACTTCGCATAAAAGAGACCCGCTGGCCGTAAAAAGAAAGTCCAGGCAAAAAAGGGCATCCCGGCGAACCATAAAAAGGAAAAGGTTCGGGCAAAAATTAGGGATAAAATGTAAAAAAGAGACATGTAAACCCGCAAAGTTGAAAACCGGAAAAGGCAACTTTGGCAAAAATGGGTATCCCGATGGATTGAAAACCCGAAAAGGGCGATCCAGGCAAAAGTTAGAGATTTATAAGCGAAAGGCTATGGTCTGCGTTCTATCTGTGAGTACTTTCAATACCTGGAAATTTTGAAAGAAAGGAATCAGTACAGTTAGTCTCTTCAAAGGTCAAGATATTTGTGGATAAGCAAGACATATGGGTCATAGCTGAGTCGAATCATGGTGGATATCTGTTCCCGCATTGCCGACATATGTATTTTCCTTTCGCTTTTGCGCAATTACCACTTTTTAGGAATTGCTTCCAATTGTAAATGCCTATTTACAGGCCACCTTTCTCAATAAAATATTCATTTCACTCAAAGAGCTTTCCGTTGTTTGGTTTACTTTTACTGTTTTGTTTGCAAAAACGTCCGATATTTTTTATAAACACTGCATATAAAACTTCGAGCTTTACGGAGCATAACGAAAAGCAGTAGAAATTACTTAGGCATTAATGGTGATAGTCGTGTTGTGGCATATTCTATTTGTTGTTATTTGACTTGCATGGCAACAACATTGTACTCCCCCAGTAGGGTTGCTCTCCCCAGCATTGAGATTGCACCTTTCCTCAGCAGAGCAGACCTTCCCCAGCAGGAGACTTGGGAAGTATTTCCTCCGGATCAAGACGTTATTTCCCCACAGAATCAGGATGTTCACCTTTCCCATCCAGTCAGGAAGCATGCTTTCACCGACGATGTCATATTCTAATCCCCAACAAGATGAGAGTAAAGTCATTCTTCCCATCAGCAGGCTAAGTTCAGCGGTATCCCCAAGCAGGATGGTATTATGGGCTGGCATCCCCCAGCAGGTCCTAAGCCCATCTTTTATTGGCAATCCTCAGTAACAGACTTTTGGTTCCGTTATTGGCATTCATTCTCAACTCCCCCAGCAGAGGAGGAATCTCAGGTTCGGGACATGTGTAATCCCCGGTAGAGTGTATATGCTTTTAGATTTCATCCCCGGCAGAAGTTGTGGATCTAAAGAGTCGGTCAATGTGATCCTTCTCAGCAGAGTTCCTGGATTCAGAAGGCAATTTATTTTTGTCATCCCCGGTTGAATTGGTATTTTCTCTCCAGCATTTATTTTGCTGGAGGGACCCTTTTTGCATATCATAAGCATTTGCATAGCATCCTCAAATGCGTAGCATTTCCACTTCGTGTGGAGCATTACGGCAAAATTCAAACATAGGCATCCGAAGCATAAGCCAGGTTTGAGTTCTCCTACGTCGGGAAAAAAGCAGATTTCGGAGAATATCATTCGACTTTACTCCACAAGTGTTGGGTTTAGTCATTCAAAGCAATATTTGACTTCCCCTTGCAAAGTTGTTTGCCAGGAGCGTTAATCCATGATTTCATTTTTACCCCTTCGTCCAGGTGGTCCTTTGGTTTATTCCCTCAAGTGTTCTTTCAGCACCCGTCCGTGTTTGAACCTTTGTTTCAATGCCCGTCCGTATTGACATTTGGCACCCGTCCATGTTCCTTTCAGCACCCGTCCGTGTTTGAACCCTTGTTTCAATGCCCGTCCGTATTGAAATTTGGCACCCGTCCGTGTTCCTTTTAGCACCCGTCCGTGTTGACTTTTTACGCCCGTCCGTGTCCTTTCAGCACCCGTCCGTGTTTGAACCTTTCATTCTAATGCCCGTCTGTATTGACATTTGGCACCCGTCCATGTTCCTTTCAGCACCCGTCCGTGTTTGAACCTTTCATTTCAATACCCGTCTGTATTGACATTTGACGCCCGTCCGTGTTTCCTTCCATTCACCAGCGAGATCAATCCCCAGTAAATTTGCCTCTTTTACACCCGTCCGTGTACCTTTTTGATACTCATCCGTGTTGAATCCTTTTACACCATTTCGTGCATCTTTTCGATACCCGTCTGTATTGGACCTTTTTACACCCGTCCGTGTATCTTTTCGGTACCTTGTTCGTATCTGATATTGTTGACTCCTTGACACTCGTCCGTGTTTATCCCCAGCATAGTTAACACTTGTTTGTGTTTATTTCGTGACATTCCAATACATTGTTCGTGTAGTTTTCCAACACTCGTACGTGTTGTGACAAGTGCAGCATTTATTGCTTGTTCCCCAGTGGAGTCGTCCCTCCTTTGAGGATTGCAAATTTCGTGTTTCTTTTGGTATTCAATCCCCGTGAATCCTTTGAACGCATGACAGCCGTTGCTATCATACCTTCAGGACCAAGTTGATTGAATAGGGGCAGCTGTAGCACCCCAAAATTTGCCCTCCTTACTTCAGTACTAACTGGCTTATGTTTCACTTCATTTTTGCATTATCATGTGTGCATATCATTGGTTCTTAGCATGGGGCCAAGGTGCCTGAGGCAGTTCAAGAGGAGAAGATGTGCTTCAAGCAAGAGTCCTTATATTGTCCAAGAGATCTCAAGTGGATCACTCTCTCCTAACCAGTGCAGAAATTAGGGTTTTGAGATTTTTGGGTTTATTGCTCCAATGGGCAAGCTTCTTGGGTTTTTATCATCACCAAATGGCATATCTTATCTTTGTTGGAGAGGATACACATCATGTTCAGAGGAATTTGGATTTGGAAACTGTGTTATTTTCCTCCTAGACTAAGGGTACCAAAATTAGGGTTTGCTATAAAGTCAGTTTATTTCTGAGTTTTTGGGCAAGACTTGATTCCATGGTATTCCTTGGGTCCCTAAGTATCTAGGAGTGGAAGATTGTCCATCAGTTTGGTTCATGAGAAGTTCAATTGGCCAATGGATTGGGAATCAGGAGAATTGGGGAAAAGTCAACAGTGAGAGGGGAAGTCAATTGTGAAATTTTGAGGTTCTCTTCAAGGTTTTCAAGGTCTCACATCCTCACATGGTCTTCAAGGGTCAAGCTTCATACCATTCATCAAGAATCAAGGGTTGGTACAAAAGTTACTAAATATGGAAATGACCTATAATTTGAAAGTTTCCATTTTGGGCAAGTTCTTACACTACTTTCAACTTGACTTTTCATCATCAAAGAAGCTTCAATTGAATTTTCCTCAAACATGAAAGTTGAAGATATTTTTCTCCCCTTTCCAACAAGTACTAGATTGTCTCCATATCATTTGTGAAACTCAAGTTATGATCAAAAGAATGCAAAGTGGGTTTTAGGGTTTCCTTATGGTTCCATTTTCACAACTTTTGCATTTTGGGACATAGTGACCTATAATTGATTCCTTTGTTTCAAGCCACATTCTACATCAAAGAACAATCCATAAGGATCATTTTTGGCCTTTGAATCAAGTGGATCCATCGTTTATTGATCACTTATTTTCCATTATGCAAAAATTGCAAAATCTTTGAAAACTCATGAACCAAGGCATCTCAAGGCCCAAATCCAATTCAGGTGTGATTAGCAATTGAAACTTAAGTGATCCATCATGAAAGGCTTGGGTGTGCATGCATGGAGGAGGGTGTATTTCACATTATGCAAATTTATCAAATGGCCCAAAACTCATTAACCAAGGAGTGATTAAGACCTAAATGATCAGATGTGGAATAACCCTAGATATTTAAGTAAAAAATCATAGACTCATGGGGGAACACACGTGATTTTGAGGAGAACAAAAGTTTCAACCCTAAAACTTCAATCATTCGAATCTCATCATCCACAAAGGCTTTGGGCGAAATTCTTTCACAGTCTTCATCCTTGGAATCCATAGAGCACAAACCACCCATCGTTGGAAGCTAAAAACAAGGATACGGATTACTTGATCTCAGGTTAGGGATAATTTGCATGCTCTTAAAACTCCTATTTTTGATGCGCATAATGATGTGTGATGTTCACTGATAATCCTGATGTAATTTGTTTTGAGTTTGGATGTTTATATTGTTTGTATGGTGAGTTTGAACTTTTTGAACCCTAACTTGTTTCGTTCGAATCTCTTTATGTGATTGTTGCTTGTGAAAAATAATTGGATATTGTTGATCCTCGTTAAATTCTGGTCTGAATGGTGTATTCTTTCGCGTGTTCTGGGAATTTTTTTTGTTGCAGGTGGTCGGAGAAGACGACCAGAACCCTAGTTCCGGCGTCTGGTGCAGTCTCCGGCGAGGTTAGGGTTTGGAGGTAGGTGATGAAATCCTGACCGTCCAATTGCTTGATCCCACGATTACTATTGTGAACCTCTAATCACAGCCACTCATCATGCCAACTTTCTATTTTGTTGACTGATTCTGATGTGTTTGATTAATCGTGTGGCTGTATGTTTGACAACACATTAAAATGTGCATGTGCCTAGCACGTGGGATCCTATCGTGTGCTGAGTTCTGGTGTGTGCGCCTGCGTATGTTAATTGTGGTGTGCTTTTAATCACGACCTTTGATCTTGATGACTGTGTTGATATGTGGACTTGACATGAAGCATTAGATTGATCTGAGGGTTATTATTAGGTCAACTGGTTGACTGGTTCCATGGTATTTCCTTTTTTATTTTTTGTTTTTCGCTGATGGGATTTGTAGTGTGGGCTTGTTATCCACACCCTCCTTGCTTGATCCATTTCATTTCCAACATGTTTAAGTTGCTGAATACACCCTACGCATTTCATTTTCCATTTTATTTTCATTTTTAATTTTTAAAAATAGATGATTGCATCCAAAAATTACAAAAAATTTCATGAAGCATTTTTAGAGTTTTTACAAAATTTTCCCAAATTTTATTTTATTATTTTATTTTATTGTTAGCATCTAAATTAATTATTTGAATAATTTCTTTTTGAATTTATTTCATATATGCATACCATGACTTGTAGAATTTTGTTCTCATAGCATACATAACATTTTGAACTCATTCTTTTTGCATTGTTTCACCAACACATTGGATTGCATTAAAATATTTTTCTCTCATTTTTAAAATCATTTCATATTGCATTTTAGTCCTTTTCTTTTGCATATTGAGTCATGTTTCTTGTCTGAAATTTGCATAATTGTTTGGATGACCAATCTTGTGAATTTTTGCATGAGTTTTTAAAATGATGTTTGTTTCTGGTTGAGCTATTTTGATAATTAATTTGGTAATTTTAGAAGATGTTTTACTAATTATGTGATTGCTCTTTGTTTGAGGTCTTCTTGTATGCACATCCTTGATCATGTCTGATTACTTGTTTGAAAAGGCACTTGTGCCATCATTTGGGTTTGCTCCTTTGACTTCACAATTCATGTTTAGGTCATCCAAATTCTGTCTTGGTTGATTTCATTTGGTTTATAATCATTTCTCTTTGGTTTGTGACTTGCTTGGGTTCATTTGTCATATTGTCATTTATGTCTGTTTTGTACTAACCTTTTATGCAGGGGCTGAGGTAAGTTATTTGAGGGTGTGGATAGTATCCATGTCCACTCTCATTATTTCTTCCTCTCATATTTTCTTTTATTTAGGTTTAGGTTTTTGTCATACCTCCCCTTAGGGCCATCTTTGCATGATAACATTAGGATAGATTTTCCCCGTAGTATTTTTCTTTTCTTTTGAGTCCCTCTTCTCATCTCTTAACATCTCTAAGATACTTAATAAGGTCAACTTGCCTTGCACACAAGCCTTAAACATAGGAAATGAAGATTGAGGGGTCCCCCTTCTCTCTTCTAGAGTGTTGAGCATACGTCCCATTGGGAACGACCATGCGATGCATTCGTTCCCGTGTCATAGACTTTGGTTCAAGGTGAGTTATAAACTAATTCAAGTCACTTCTGTCCTAAAAAATAAAAACAAACTTCAAACCTTTTTATCCTTCGGGATCGTCAAACTAAAGGCTATTTTCAAAAAGGGCACGTTACTTCCCGTATGAGTCGCAAACAGGCATCGACCCTAACTGCCGGACGTGAGCTTAACGTCGCTCATAAAAAACACAAAAAGAACTTGGTCCGAACTATGTTGAATCTGAATTCCCCATTGCACAAAGGGGGTACGTAGGCCTAGGACGACGACGTCCTACCGAGTTTGTCTTTGTTTTCCCCTCCCCCGTTTTAGTACAGCCATAGATGGTAGGATAACTCACCCTTAGAATAGACAACAAGCGTGGATCCCATCGAGTACGATGGATGCGTGGGGTGCTAGTACCTTCCTCTCGCGTAACCGACTCCCGAACCCAGGTTATGGTTGCGATGACCATTCCTTTCCCTCTTCCTCAGGTTTATGCGGTGTTCCCTTTCCCTCTCTTGGGATAAATTTACACGGCTGACGACTCTGTTTTCCGCGCCACTCTCGCGTTTATTCCTGGATGAAAATCTTGGGAGTGACAATAATATGGTGGAATCACACTATAATATATGAAACTCACTAAAAATCTAGAAAAAATAAAATGAACTGGGGCGAAGGGGATTCGAACCCCGGTTCTATAGGTTACAAGACACAAAGGCGCGGAGGTTTAACCACTGGGGTGGTGATACATCTATTATATCACCTCCCCAAATTAAAACATAAGCCTGCAAAAGACCTAGGCCTGAACAAAAGGGCGACATGGCCATGGCTGCTCCATCATCAACCTCATTTTTTCAACCTTGCAAAAAGGAACATAACTCACTCAAAACTCCATGAAAATGGATGAAATAAAGATCAATCTTGCATAAAATTTCACAAGGAGATCAATGGTGATGTTGGTTTTGGCTAAAAGTGGGTCCATTTTAAAACATGATAGTATCATCCATAATGGCTCATTTTTGCATTTTCTAAGGCACAATCATATACAATCATGCATAGCATCAAATAATGGTTCAAACATGTCAAAAATATCATGCCAAACATGTTCATAATCAATGCACATCAAAGCACTGTGAGGGCAAGGTGCCTTAGTACTTATTTAAATGATGTCAAAATGTATATAAGCTCGTACTTTGTAATTTGGACGGTATCATCACATCTTAGCTTGCATTCATGCTTTACAATGCACAAAATATTCCAAAACCATGTGTCGATACATATAGGAGCATCTCATATATGTTTTGTGTGCATTTGATCCTGTTAGGTAACTTAGGTCTGCACAAACATAGCTTAGGTGGACCAAAATATGAGCAAAAACTCATTTTTGGAAGTTTAGGGTGTTTGAGTCGACTCAAAGCCTTGCTTAGGTCAACTTATAAAAGCTGATTTTCACTCTTTTGCACTCGGGTGTGCTCGCGTTGACCCTTTGGTCGACTCATATTGTAAGTGTTTGTATTTTTATTTTTTGAGCAAGCTTGCGTCGACGCATAGCCCAGTTCCAGTCAACGCACATCTTAATTTCTTGCATAGTTTTGCATTCGGGTGTGCTCAGGTTGACCCCCTTACTGCTTAGGTCGACCCTTCGCTGAATTGTGACTGACTTTCTGATCTGTCTTACTTCAAATTACTGTTATGTTTGTTAGTGGGTCTAGGCATCATATATATTCATGGTGTCTCATCATTTCAACATAGAACAAGAAAAGTGAAAGATATACTGAATTTTTCTCATCATCTTCATCCTCATTCTTACATTTTCTCAACAATTACACATAACAATTTTTGTTGATCTTTTGCATCATTTAGGTGATAACGTCCAAAGGTAGGATCGTGTATCTAGTTTGGGTTGAGTATTCGGTGGGTTTTGTAACACCACGATTTGTTTAATTGTATTTATTTATTTCACTTGTGTGAATTTTGTGAAATGTGTGAATTTATTGTATTTTACCTGCTAATTGAGTTAATTGACTAATTTCCCTGATAGGTAAAATATTTGCAATAATTTATAATTTCTTTTCAACTTTTATTTCCCGAAATATATTTCATCGTTGTTTATGTGTTATCGCGTTTTGAGAGCGTTTGCGAGATATTTGAGAGTAGGGGTATTTTGGTATTTTGGCTTGGTTAGATATTTTGTTTTTCATAAAAATAGAAAATAAGAGAGAAAAATAGAAAAGGGAAGGAAAAGAAGAGAAAGAAAAAGAGAAGAGAGAAAGGAAGAGAAGGGAAAAAGAGGAGAAGAGGAAAATCGAGAATTCATCCATTTCAAGCACGATTAATCGGGTAAGGGTGAGAAGTTTCAATTATATCTTGCTTGTGTATGTATATGTGTTGTTTGTGTAATTGTTTTGGTTGTTTCACCACTTTTTCTCTAATTGATAAATTGATGAATAATTGATAGAAATCAATGTTTTTGTGGTTGAAACTCGATATAAACTGCGTAGAATACTTGTTGATTATGTTGGAACATGTTTGGGTTGATATATTATGAATTGGAAGTGTTTAGTTGAGATTTGGAGAGGAAATTGGATGATTTTCGCAGAAAAAATTATATAGGAAAATTATGGGTTTTCACTGCCCATATGCGTATCAGGCAAGGCAATACGCGTATTGGGTTGGGCAATACGCGTATGGCAAGGAAGGAATATAGGAATTACGCGTATGGGAGTGGGTAATACGCGTATGGAGTGAGGCAATACGCGTATTGGAATTTTAGTGGAATTTTGGGAGAATTTGGTCTCTGCCCATACGCGTATCACTTTGGACAATACGCGTATGGATGGGCGAGTGAGCAAGGCAATACGCGTATGGCCAGTGAGAGTGCATAATTTTGTCATTTCGCGATTTCTTTCCCGATTTTGCGTTCGATGCCGTAACTTTTGATCCGTAACTCGGATTGAGACATTCTTGGTATCGTTAGAAAGCTAATGAAATGTTCTTTCTTATTAAAATGGTTTTGAGATTGTTGGCTGATTTAATTATGTCGAGAATTTGGAAATGTGTCGTTTAGTCGACTTTTACCGTTTTAATTGAGTGTATTTGATGTGTTATCATGTAATATGCTTTTGATATATAACGTATGACTTGTGTGATGTTATACGATGTGAATGCATGTGATGAAATGTTGTGATAATGGTTTATGGACTAAGGGCAAGAAAATGCATTGTGTTGTATTTGATTGTATATGCATGATTATGGATGTGTATATGTGTGCATTTGAATGTCATGAGTCATTGTATGCCAAGCATCATGATATGCATTCTTGTGATGTCGTGTGCCCTAGTGGGTGTGAGCGACGAAACGGTTCCAGAGGGAATCCGCTATAAAATTGTGTGCCTTATACAAAGAGGTGTAAGCGATGATTATGGACGATCGTGTGCCTTATACAAAGAGGTATGAGCGATCGGGTCGTATGCCTTATACAAAGAGGTGTGAGCGATCCATAAACGTCGTGTGCCTTATACAAAGAGGTGTGAGCAACGGGGAACATCGTTTGCCCGACGGGGAGTTACACTAAGTAACAAGCGATGGTTCAAATAGTTCCTGAGTGAACTAGTGATGAGATTGATGGATGGATGGTACCGCATTTGCATAGAGTCGTTGTGTCGGTCTCTTTGCATTTGCATAAATCATGAATGAATTGATTATGTGTGGAAAATCATGAATGGATTGATTATGTATGGAAAATCATGAATTGATTGATTATGTGTTGAGTTTGTGATTGGATTGGTGAATTGATGTGCATATGTGATAAATGCATTGGTTATGGATGTTATGTTTTATGTATAGACATATGTTATGCGATGTGGTGGTGTGTTTCCATATGTTATAACTTTGGTACGCCTTATGTTTGAATATGTGATTATGTTGGTATAATTGATATATGTTATGTATCTGTGGCTTGCTATATATAATGGTATGTGATGTGTGTGGTGAGATTAACTATGCATGTGAAATTTTATGTGTTTGCATATTATTATGCAATCTTGGTTTAGTTGTTATTTCTCACCCTTCTACTGTGGTTTGTTGCTCTATGAGGCAATTGCAGATTAGTGTCTTGGAGGCTTTTGTGAAGATTAGTTCTCCATCCTTTGTCGGTCTGTCTGCTCTGATACGTAACACGGGAGTCGGGGAACGCTGTAGATATATATGTATACATTTGTTGAATATATTTTGTATTATTTTTGTATGTATATTTTGATGTTGTAAAACGATTCATTTTGCAAACCAAGAAAGTTATGGATCTTTCCGCATTATTCCATAACTGAACTTTCCTTTTATATGGAAAAAGTTTCCCTTTGAGGTTATTCCAGTTTGTGTTATGTATCAAAATTTATGAGCATGGATTTTGTTTTCTTTCCTTAATTGTGGCATCCTTGTTTCTGTCGGAAAAATAAATTTTTATTTACTCTGATTTATTTATGTATTATTTATTCGCGATGGGAATTGGGGTGTTACAATTGTTGTATCAGAGCAGGTCGGTCCGTTCGGCCAAGTTGTTGAGTCAATTGGTGTGATAGTTGAATACTGTCGATGTTGTTTGTCCCTTAGTACGTGATATGTGTGTGGAACACTGTCAGTACTTTCTGGTTTTTCTAATCCTTTGTCTTCAGGTGTGAGAATGAGATAAGTGGGGGAGAAGCTGGTGCTTCTCCAAGTTGCTTCAAGTGTGGAGCATTGGCTCAGTGTGCCGTTGGTTGCAAGAGTGTAAGTGCTGTTTGGACAGTGTTGTCCTCGGTTTCGGAGGGAATGCGGAGGTAAGGTTTATGTCAACTAAGGATTTGTGCACAAGATGCAAGAAATACTATTATAGTTTGGTAAAGACGGTTTATGCCCCATCATGATTGTCGGCTGTCTATTGACAAATTGAGGAACTGATCACCCTTAATCTCTTGTTGATAGTAGACGGGAATTATGTTGGATGGAATAGACGTGTCTTTCCGGCTTTGATTGTGTGTGCAATGAGTTGTTTGGGATTTAAGAAAATGGTTACATATTGTTTTGTTGAGTCGATGAAGATTATAATATCGTAAGATGAGGTGGATTAGAGGTTTTGGTATGTCGGTCAAGTTGGGAAATCATTGAGAGAGAATGATTGGGTATTATTAAGGGCTGCTTCTTAGAGAGTAGAGATTGAACTTAATTGGACGAAGGTACGAAGGTGAATAGTTGAGGTTTATATCTGCTAAGTAAGTAGAAAACTCTTAGTATATGGGACTAAGATGTTTGTTTTGTCTGTGATGATAGTGTTCTGGAAATTAGAAGGGAGTCACAGTGATGAGCCCTCAGTTGTGCATAGTTTTCAGATGTGTTTTTGGATGGAATATTAGGGTGTTGTCTTAGAGAGCTCCAGTATTGTTAGTAACAAAAGGGATGGATGATTGGACGAAATAACAAGCGTGATGTGTATAATGGTATTGAGACTATGGAAAGTAAAACTTGGAGTTCTGGTGAGGTTTGGAGTCCTTGAAGTTTTAGGGCATTAATGGAAATTGTGAGAAAACCCTAAGTGTGGATGTAATATTTGAGAGTTCTTTTTGGTTGGTTGTTGCTACATGTTGGGATTTATGAGAATTTGGACTGCCAAGAGAAGAAATTGTGTATGGATTACTGACAGTTGAATAAGGTAACGATTGAGAATAAGTGTCCACTTTCAGGAATAGATAACTAGAATGGTTTGGTTGAGTTGGAGTGAAATCACAATTGTTTGGAATGTTTGATAAGAGTGGTGTAGTGGGTGAGTTGAGGCTTTGATCGATTTAATGTGACTGGTTATGTTTGTTATCATTGGGATATGTTGTTATTTACTCGGTTAAGCTTGTATGTGAGTAACCATTTACCCAGTGAAAAGTCTTGCAAAAGCTTTAAGAATTTATATCTTTTGGGATTTGGTTGGGCATTACAACGTACAGTGATGTTGTTTGGTGTTAGTAGTGCATCTGTAATGGTTGTGGAGTAGATGAATCATATCTTCCATACTTATTTGGATAAGTTCGTAATGGCTTTGATTGAGGATATTCGAATCTGTTATAAACTCCGAGGAAGAACATGTAGAGTGTTCGAGATTTGAATTACAAGCGTTGAAAAGAGACGAAGTTTTATGCTAAGTTATTCATGTGAGAATTTTGGTTGAAAAAGGTTAGTTTTCTTGGATATGTTATTTCGGATGAGAGTATGGTTATGGATCCATCGGAAGTAGATACAGTTCTACAGTGAGACTCCGAAGTCGGTTAAGGAGATTAGAAATTTTTGGGCTTAGTTGGTTATTACTGCAAGCTATGGAAGACTTTGCTAAGTTCGTACTTCTGCTATCTCAGATGACTTGTAAAAGTTAAGTCGTTTGCTTTGGATGTTCATTGTGAGGAAAGTTTGAGAGGGTTAAAGTAGAAGTTGTCTACGGCTCCAGTTTCGATTCTGCGTGATCCTGATAAACCGTTTGTGAGGTGTGGTGATGTGTCTTTGATGAGTTTAGTCTGTGTGTTAATGCAAGAGGGTAAAGTCGTGACTTATGCTTTACGACAATTGAGGATTCATAAAAGGATCTATACTATTTTGGATTTGGAATTGGTTGCGGTTGTATTGTGTTGGAATATTTGGAGGTATTATCTTTATGGTTCTAGGTTCGAAGTGTTTAGTAATCATAAGAGTTTAGAGTACTTATTTGGTCTGAAGGAATAGAGTATGAGACAACGAGGGTGGTTAGGATTCGGGGCGAGTTATGAATTTGGCTTGGATTATCCTTCGGGGAAAGCGAATGTTGTGCCGGAAGAGTTAAGTCGAAAGTTTTTATGCATGTCTGTTTTGATGGTCAGAGGACTAAAATTATTTGAGCAGTTTAGAGACTTGTGTCTGGTGTGTAAGATAACACAGTAGAGTGTGAGGTTGGGTATATTAAAAGTGAACAGTGATTTTTGGTGAATATGAGGAAGAGTTGGACTTTGGACGTGAGATTGGTAGTTTTGATGGTTACGAGTAATCAGAGTGCGCAGCGGAAGCGTGATGTGGCACATTTTGTATTTGAGTGTGTGACTTGTAATGTGGGAATGATGAGACCATTGGACGTTTCAGAATGGAAGTGTTAAGTGAAAGGTTTAAATATTATTCATGGGCTACTATGTAGATGGATGTTTTGGTTGTATGTTCGATTGGTGAATCGTAGCATTGTTGTAATATTGTTGTGTGACAAAGATGTTGGTATTGTGATTATGTAGAGGTTGTTGAAACGATGTAGGGTTGTGGTACTTTATGTTCTTGTTTGTGTTGTTGCCTCGTTTCCATCATGATGGTTCGAGTGCGAGTAGCTAATTCCTGTGTGTGTTCGTCACTTGGGCATTCTGTGAGTCGTGAGTTAGTCATCAAGTGCATTGTATGGGCTTTGCATCTTGTCGTTGTAGTTATCGTGTCGTTGTTGTAGTTGCTATTAGCAAGGTGGTTGGTCTGTTGTGTTATTCGTGGTGTGCCTTTTGTTGGCATGATAGTTTGTTAGTCGGATGCGAGAGTCGTATCCCGAGTTGTTCGTATCAATATATTTTCGAGGACGAAAATTACTAAGTGGGGGAGAGTTGTAACGCCCCGATTTGTTTAATTGTATTTATTTATTTCACTTATGTGAATTTTGTGAAATGGTGAATTTATTGTATTTTACCTGCTAATTGAGTTAATTGGCTAATTTCCCTGATAGGTAAAATATTTGCAATAATTTATAATTTCTTTTCAACTTTTATTTCCCGAAATATATTTCATCGTTGTTTATGTGTTATCGCGTTTTGAGAGCGTTTGCGAGATATTTGAGAGTAGGGGTATTTTGGTCTTTTGGCTTGGTTAGATATTTTGTTTTTCATAAAAATAGAAAATAAGAGAGAAAAATGGAAAGGGGGAGGAAAAGAAGAGAAAGAAAAAGAGAAGAGAGAAAGGAAGAGAAGGGAAAAAGAGGAGAAGAGGAAAATCGAGAATTCTTCCATTTCAAGCACGATTAATCGGGTAAGGGTGAGAAGTTTCAATTATATCTTGCTTGTGTATGTATATGTGTTGTTTGTGTAATTGTTTTGGTTGTTTCACCACTTTTCTCTAATTGATAAATTGATTAATAATTGATAGAAATAGATGTTTTTGCGGTTGAAACTCGATATAAACTGCGTAGAATACTTGTTGATTATGTTGGAACATGTTTGGGTTGATATATTGTGAATTGGAAGTGTTTAGTTGAGATTTGGAGAGGAAATTGGATGATTTTCGCAGGAAAAATTATGCAGTAAAATTCTGGGTTTTCGCTGCCCATACGCGTATCAAGCAAGGCAATACGCGTATTGGGTTGGGCAATACGCGTATGGCAAGGAAGGAATGTAGGCAATACGCGTATGGAGTGAGGCAATACGCGTATTGGATTTTTAGTGGAATTTTGGGAGAATTTGGTCTCTGCCCATACGCGTATCACTTTGGGAAATACGCGTATAGATGGGCGAGTGAGCAAGGCAATACGCGTATGGCTCAGGGCAATACGCGTATGGCCAGTGAGAGTGTAGAATTTTGTCATTTCGCGATTTCTTTCCCGATTTCACGTCCGATGCCGTAACTTTTGATCCGTAACTCGGATTGAGACATTCTTGGTATCGTTAGAAAGCTAATGAAATGTTCTTTCTTATTAAAATGGTTTTGAGATTGTTGGCCGATTTAATTATGTTGGGAATTTGGAAATGTGTCGTTTAGTCGACTTTTACCGTTTTAATTGAGTGTATTTGATGTGTTATCATGCAATATGCTTTTGATATATAACGTATGACTTGTGTGATGTTATACGATGTGAATGCATATGATGAAATGTTGTGATGATGGTTTGTGGCCTAAGGGCAAGAAAATGCATTGTGTTGTATTTGATTGTATATGCATGATTATGGATGTGTATATGTGTGCATTTGAATGTCATGAGTCATTGTATGCCAAGCATCATGATATGCATTCTTGTGATGTCGTGTGCCCTAGTGGGTGTGAGCAACGAAAATTTTCTAGAGGGAATCCACTATAACATCGTGTGCCTTATACAAAGAGGTGTGAGCGATGATTATGGACGATCGTGTGCCTTATACAAAGAGGTGTGAGCGATCGGGTCGTGTGCCTTATACAAAGAGGTGTGAGCGATCCATAAACGTCGTGTGCCTTATACAAAGAGGTGTGAGCGAAGGGGAACATCGTTTGCCCGACGGGGAGTTATACTAAGTAAAAAGCGATGGTTCCAATAGTTCCTAAGTGAACTAGTGATGAGATTGGTGGATGGATGGTACCGCATTTGCATAGAGTCGTTGTGTCGGTCTCTTTGCATTTGCATAAATCATGAATGGATTGATTATGTGTGGAAAATCATGAATGGATTGATTATGTGTGGAAAATCATGAATTGATTGATTATGTGTTGAGTTTGTGATTGGATTGGTGAATTGATGTGCATATGTGATAAATGCATTGGTTATGAATGATATGTTTTATGTATAGACATATGTTATAAGATGTGGTGGTGTGTTTCCATATGTTATAACTTTGGTATGCCTTATGTGTGAATATGTGATTATGTTGGTATAATTGATATATGTTATGTATCTGTGGCTTGTTATATGTAATGGTATGTGATGCGTGTGGTGAGATTAACTATGCAGTGAAATTTTATGTGTTTGCATATTATTATGCAATCTTGGTTTAGTTGTTATTTCTCACCCTTCTGTTGTGGTTTGTTGCTCTATGAGGCAATTGCAGATTAGTGTCTTGGAGGCGTTTGTGAAGATTAGTTCTCCATCCTTTCTCGGTCTGTCTGCTCTGATACGTAACACGGGAGTCGGGGAACGCTGTAGATATATATGTATACATTTGTTGAATATATTTTGTATTACTTTTCTATGTATATTTTGATGTTATAAAATGATTCATTTTGCAAACCAAGACAGTTATGGATCTTTCCGCTTTATTCCATGTTAGTTCTTGTATTGGCTGGAATTTTGGTAAAACAAAGTTGAACAATGTTAATGTCATGTGTCTGATGTCTTAACATTGAGTTATAACATTAGTGAATGTTAAGGTGTTGAAAAATTAAAGTGCTGAAGAGTGATGTCACATGCGAAGTCTTGACATCACTATACTAGAACATTAGAACATCAGGTGGTGATGTTTTAGGGCTGCGCGTTTAAGTTTGATTTGATCAGATCTGTTAGAGATTTAGTGTGCGAATATCTTGGGAGAAATATTTTCTGTTGCAATCTGATTTTGTACAGATTTGTTGCTGTGTTTAAGGGCTGAAGATTTAAAAAGATTTGAAGATAAAATATGTTTTTAAATTCAAATCAAATCATATATTTTTAGGGAGAAGATCTTGCAGCTGAATTAAAGGTGAAGATTTAAAAGATACATAATATCCTGGAAATATTATGTGGAGCTGATTTAAAGGTGTGGAAGATTAAAGATAAAATCTAGTAAAGATTGAAGATTTAATTGAAGATTTAATTGAAGATTTGATTGAAGATCTATTTAGTAGCAGAATCTTTTGCTGATTTGTTGAGATTTGAAGGCCCAAATCCAGTTGGGAAATAGGTTATAAATAGAAGCATTGTAACCTAGTTTTAGGGAGCCAGCCATCATGTAGATTATAAGGGCTGAGTTAGTTGATGAACCACCCGGTTTGTGGGATGGTCATCATGTTTATCTCGAAGCCTGTAGGTAAGAGATGTATTGTTCTTGGAGGAAGCTTTGAAGCAACTCCAAGGGGTGTCATGGAAGTGTGTCTTCTAATGTTATGTAGAGTTTGGAAATCAAGTTGTTGATGCAGTGGCGGAGATGTTGACTGCTAGACATCATTGCGATGATTGGAAGTGAGATGGAGTCTCTTATCTAGGGAGGACTTAGATAGAAGGGTCATTGGGTAGTGATTGAATTAGGTAGATTGTCAACTGGTTTGTTGAGTCTGTAATTTGATACTGCTAATAGTGGACTTCCTTCCTGGCTTGGTATGCCCCCAGACGTAGGTAGTTAGACCGAACTGGGTGAACAAACCTTGTGTTGTTTTTTTGTTACTATTATTGCCTTGTTCATACAGCAGAATGCGATGTTGTGACATTGCACGTGACATCACACGTCTGTACCAGAATTTTAATTGGTATCAGAGCAGGCATCCTGTCTGTTTCTGGATGAGATCTAGGGAAGATACTTTATGGTTCATGAACAAGGAAGATAGTCTTGCTGAGATGGTGCTTGAACTTGGTCAGTTCACATGTTGTTTGAATGGTCCCTTGAAGTGGAGGATGGACTATTCATGATAGGGTATGTCAGGCATGGTGGTGAGCTGCTTTGTAGGGTGATTTATGCTGACTTGTTGTACCTGGAGTGTGGTGTTTTGTGCAATGATTTTGCCTGAAGGTTGTTGAGGGGTTTTCTTTATCTGTGTTCCGCTGCATATGTATCTGTCAGAAAACTCCTGGTGTTTTTGTGTGAGGTCACAACACTCTGTTCCCCTCTGAAGGTGTATCACATGGTGATAATATTGACTGACTTATTAAAGTGTCCAAAGATACTTGAGGTTTGACCCAAGTCCACTCATAAAGGCATTTTCAAGTTGATGAGAGATCAGAAGGATGCAATTTATTTGAAGGATCCCAAGGTGTTTTGTGTTTCGCTGCATGGTATCTGTTGTAACCCTGGTTGTTTCTTGTGGTGAGACTTTAGGAAGGTATTTTCTTGGAAATACTTTAGAGTTTGGTCTCCTCTGCAGAAGAAGAATACAGGCATTGAAGACCAATCTGTCCAGAACATTTATTCCTTTTTTATCAATTGTCTTGATGGTGAAAGAAAAGGGTGGATCCAAAGCAAAAGAGTATCACTGTCAAATCTTTCATGCGGGAGTGAAGATCTTGATAAGTTATCTCTTAAGCTTAGTTGTGGTGACCTAATTAGGAGGATCTTCCTGGTTATGATGTCAAATGTAGATACATGTTTCTGATTTTCAAAATCATGAACTAGAGGAAGTTTCATCAAGAAAGGAGCTGAGCTTGATATGTCAATCCTAATGTCTCGACATCGCGCTACACATCAGCAGTTTATGGTAAATGCTGAGTCAAAAGACCTATGAGATTGTAGCTGTTTTGAAGGATCGCTGAAGCTGTGAAGTTGAACAATCTTTTAGATGTTGTTCATAGTGTCATAGCATTTCAGCTGGAGCTGGTTGAAAAAAAGGTAGTAATCTTGATAGCAGAAGAGAAGGAGATGATCCTTGTTTGAGCTAAACTGTCTGAGGACAATATTATAGGGAAAATGCATCCAAGAGTTTGTGTGCAGTAGTAGTGTAAATCAGCCTGTGGTCAATTGGTGTCTGCTTTAGTTGTATGGAATGAACTCTTCCAGTTTTGTGGCTTGAAGGATTGGAAGTAGCAGATTGTCTATGGTATGTTTATACTCTGGCAGAAGGATGGCAGTTATCACGCTTAAGTTAGACAAAAGGTCTGAATCTTGTGCTTATAAGAAGAAGCTTCTGGAAGAGTGTGTTATGCAAGTTACTGCAGTTTTGTTGATACGTTCTCGTGTGTTCCCTGCCAGAGATATGAGTGAATTACTATGGTTGTAGTCTCCAAATCCATAGTAGATGGTTAATGTGATTTAGACTGATGTCGGAACTGATGTTGAAACATCATTTCAGTTCTTTGCTCAGGGTGGAGTGAAAGGTCAAGACACTGACCTAACCTGGAAGGCTTTTGTGGTATGAATGGTTGTCATGATGGTTTGTCATGAAAAAGATTCAGAAGGTGCTGGAATCTGAAGAAGGGTTAAACCACAGGGATTTAAGATCAAGTGCTATTTGTGAAATTCACAAGTATTTAATTGATTATCCTTGAAAGACAAGATTAAGGATGTTCTGTCTATTATTTTAACATCTTTTCAATAGAGGTTTGGAGAATCATGGGAGGGGTTCTACATTCGCTCACAAGTCGCCTAGGTGTTGACCTGGGATTTTTGCTTAGCATCTGTTCCTAGAAAGTATTATGAATGACTTGTCCAGATGGTGGTGCTGTTGAAGAGGAAGATGGAAGACTATGAAGACATCATAATCTCGATGGTTATAGCTTGGATCAGTTTATTTCAAATCTAAGTGGTTTGGAGCATGGTGTTTGCTCTGGTTGTGAAGGTCGAGGATAAGTGGCAATTATCTCTGGCTTTCTTCTGACGGCTTTACTAAGGGAAGTGGCATTCTTTGGTATTGCTATGGGGTAGTCTTGGACTACTTATTTTCTGAAGATTCAGATGTGGTTGGTTTGAAGTCTTTGGAGTTTCTAAGTAGGATGGAGGTTTTCTACTCAAACTTGATTGTTGAATCAAGTCTATGAGAGCATGGAAATTTGTTTCTGCAAAGGGAGGAGGTTTTTCTAAGTGGCAGAAGGAAGAGCTGAATTCAACAGTTGGATATCATAATGTTTTGACAGCTAGCTTAACATAAGGATTATCAGCTGGTGATGTGGCACATCAGCTTAAGATAAAGGTGATCTACAGTAATGGAAGTTATGGATGCTTCAAAAAGATCTATCTCATACAGTATGCGGGAGCTGGGGTTTGAGAAGATGTTACATGTCTAAGAGGCTTGGTGAATCCAAGATATCTTGCTTTGGAGCAAGTAGTTCATATGACTTGAAGATCTGGTTTCATAGGTGGATCAGGATATCTTGTGGGAGTTCTGAAGAAGATTGAGATCAATCAAAAGGTGGAATTTGGTTGGTTTCATTGTGTGCATTCAAGCAGGATGCTTGAAACTGATTGCTCTTGTGCAGAAGAGTATTTAGTTGAAAATGTAAGGAGATTCTAATTCTCTTGGAGCTTTTGGCAGAAGTTCTAGGTTGAGGATAGAAGTATACCTTCTTTTGGTGGATGAGAGTTTAGTCCTCTCTGGCTTTCTGAAGCTCTCTTTGTTCAAGCTGGTGACGCAGTGTTCAGTTTGGATTACTATGCTGATAGTAAGTTCAGTAGTGGAGCATATCTAGAACCATGGTGTGTGGCAGAGGTTCTAACTTGTGTTGGGACATTATATGGTTGGATATCCTTGGTGAAGGATAATTATGCTCTGGTTCAGAAGTGTGGTGCCTACATTATGCCTAAGGAGCATCTACATAGTCATACGGGAGAATGATGAAGTAGAAGGTCTGCCTTGGATGGAGAATGTAGAGAAGACTGAAGTAGATCAGGTATTGTTTGCTTGGAAATCTGAAGATGAAAAGTATGATAGGGAATGACTGTGTTATGATCAAGGAGTTCATGGTGATCAGTCATGTGGATATTACAGAGAGAAGTTGATCAGCTTGGCAAGATGTGAGTTTTGGAGCATGAGAAGATAACAAACCAAGAGGGAATCATGTGAGTTTTGGTATTTGGATTGTTTGAGGATCAAGCATTAAGTGAATGCGTTCAGCAGGTGTGTTGAACAGAGGGTGCGCTCTTGAAGACATGAAGATGAGTCTTGTGTTTTCCATTCATTTAAGGTGTTCTTCTTGCAAATGAGCATTGGTAATCTTAGATAGGGGGAGTTGATCTTTTGTTTTGGATATTTTGTTGAAGTAGTTATCAGACAAGATGTTACTGGGAAGTTCATGGTGTTCTTGACAGTTTAGACCTGGTTCTATAGGTTTGTGTGTCAATGGATTGAATCAGAAGTATACATTTACCCCAATGTTTGTCAATTGTTGGCCAAAAAGGGGGAGAGAATGTACAGTAGTAGCTGTTGAGTCAGGATCTTGTTCTGAGTATGTTGGTCGGCAGATTCTGAGTTTGTCCAATTATGGCAAAAAAGGGGGAGAGAGTTGCCAAGGTGTGTGGTTGTGAAGCCTTTTCTGATATGGTGCAACAGCTGTGAGCTGGTTCTTGGTTTGAGGGGGAGTTTGCCCTATGCTGATGTGCAAGTGAGTTTATGCAGCTTGTTGGTTTTTGCTGCTGATGTTAGCTAAGATTGTTTTATCCAAAATTAGCCAAAGGGGGAGATTGTTAGTTCTTGTATTGGCTGGAATTTTGGTAAAACAAAGTTGAACAATGTTAATGTCATGTGTCTGATGTCTTAACATTGAGTTATAACATTAGTGAATGTTAAGGTGTTGAAAAGTTAAAGTGCTGAAGAGTGATGTCACATGCGATGTCATGACATCACTATACCAGAACATTAGAACATCAGGTGGTGATGTTTTAGGGCTGCGCGTTTAAGTTTGATTTGATCAGATCTGTTAGAGATTTAGTGTGCGAATATCTTGGGAGAAATATTTTCTGTTGCAATCTGATTTTGTACAGATTTGTTGTTGTGTTTAAGGGCTGAAGAAAACAAATATATCAAAAGGAGAGAAAAAAATACATGAATGTGATATCTTACCTAAAGTTGATGATTCACTCACCAAAGGTAACAACCATGACATTCGATTTAGTGATATCTTACCTAAAGATAAACAACCATGAATGTGACATTAGATCAAACACGTTCAAGGCACTCTCAAAACTAATTTGAAAAGAGATCCAATAATAATAGTAATAATAACAACAGTAACATCAAGTGAAGTGTGACAATGGTTTCAAAAACCTTCATATCACAGTCCTTAAGAATGTCGCAGATCTTTGATTCTGTAGAGTTAACGATCTCCTTCACTGTCGCAACAACGTTTATAGTCGTCGTCTTTCCACTGCTTTCAGATTGAAGTTGAACATCACAAAGTTGAACAAAAATATATCAAGGGTAACATACAAATAGAAAATTTAAGTAAAAGAAACACATATAAATGAGCGGGTTAAATAAGTATTAGGTCCTTGAAAATAACCCAACATTCAAGTTTGGTCCCTAGAAAAATTTTCTTCAAGGTTTGGTCCTCCTAAAGTTTTCCGTTTGTAACTGTAGTCCCTCCCGTTAGTTTCCACTAATGGTGGATGATGTGGCACGCCATGTGAAATTTTTTTGATGACGTGGCTTACATGTGGCAATGCCAACGTGGCAAAAATTGCTGACATGTATGCCATGTGGCAATAGTTTCAATTTTAATTTTTTTATATTATATCATATTTGAATCCAGAAATTGTAGCTAATTTGCAGCTACTTTCTAGCTAATTCCTAGCTAATCTCTAGCTAATTTAAACACAACATTTTTGTTGCTAATTCATAGCTAAGCTCTAGCTAATTCATAAAACCTCCAGATTCTTTTTCCATTCATACTGAACACTCACCTTACAAAATTAAGCTACAAAGCTTCTCAAATTAAGCTTTCAATGATGAATAGATTTCAAAACAGAAACTTCTTAGTTTGAATCCATACAGTCAACCAAACTTGCTAAAGAAATTTAACCGCATACTGAGCGCAAGTGCTCAGAAAGTTCAATTCATTCAAGTTTTTCTGCCTGGCTATGATTTTTGACCAGGTCCGTGTGGATACATGGAGTAATCAGAAAGTTGATAACAGTAATTTGAGTAACATATTCCAGTTTTTCCCAGTAATTCAACAAGAGTACATTTCTCTTAACTTAGTTCTCAAAATGAGCATTCAAGAATTTCTAACTATAGCTCACGACGAGAACTTATTCGTATGAGTCTAAAACTATTACACAATTAAATACAAGCTGGATCCAGGTTTTATATTTCTCTAAGTATCAAAATAAGAAAATCTGTAAAGAAAGGCGTAGCAAAACGCCAAGGCGCCATGTCCTCCATTTGAGTCGTGCCTTACAATCTTCACCACATCGAGAGGAAGTAGGAAGCTTCCATGGTTTGATACCCCTAGGAATTACATGCTGCCCACGACAATGAATGTGACGTAAGGGTTGCGCGTCTTTCACTGGTTGCTCACATTCCACAACCATCATCCAAGAATTTGATGAGCAGAACATGGAGGTACTTCAAGGAATTTGCTTATTTCAGAATCACCTACATTAAGACTTCACCTAAAAACATGTTTAAATTCTCTCTCTTTTAATACCACTTTCAGCTTCTAGCATTATTAACTAAGGTCATGTCTCTCGTGTGCATAATTGGAATTTGCAGTAAGGAAATAGTTCTCTAACCTAGCATATAATCACTTGAATTTGATTGGTGATGAGTTGCGTACTTCTCCCTAATCAATCAACTACTACAATAGAAATGAATATTGATAAGATAAGAAATCCTCCAGTCAAGGCTTAGGAGTAAAGAGATGCACATCTGTTAAATTCCATGGTTTCAAATAGTACATGAGCATAAAAGAGAATTGTATATATACCGGTTAGAATCTGGAACATACACGGGCGTGAAGATAGCCATGATCAGTTCTGGCCTATATCTTTTTTCAAGTATGTTTCAGAAAGATAAAAGTCAAGTAGCAACAACATTTGCAAATAAATCATGAAAAAACAAAGCAATTTTGAGGTATTTTAAAATTCTTGTTGTTATTAACACTTCAACACAGTTCAACCGCACACCAAACAAAGACAAACAAAAGGATACAGAGAAACCCCACCTTTTCTTTCAATATGTTCAATCTCTTTTCTTTCTTCAAAAGTTCTTCAAAAATTCCTTGTTTTGGACTGATAATGAACTACCACCGTTGCCATCTGAAAAAGCCTTGCAACAAAATCTAATAAACAAATACCACAAGGGGATGTTGTAGTATAGTTTAAAAAAATTGAACGATATATAAAAAAATTGTATTGCCAAACCTCTGATAAGATTGAGTTTAGATCTACAGCTTTTGAGTTACTGAGCGATATTCAAATTTGAACGATTGATGTTGTAGCTGTTGAGATTCGAACAATAGATGTTGAAACTTTGAGTGATTTGAGCGAGCTGCAACAGTTGAGATTCAGACGAATGATGTTGAAAAGTTTGAACGATTCAAACAATTTAGGCCGAAACTGTTGAGATTGAAATTAAAATGCAAATGAAGGATTAAGAAATCCAACCGTGTTCTCTCTCAGTTCCAATTTTCCTTGCTCTTCTTCAGCGATCTCGTGCTCCCTCCGTCTCATTCTGCGTCTCCCTCCGGCGAAATCCCTTCATCCGTCGCATTGCTGTGCGGTGTCTGTTCACCTCCGTCTCTGCTCCGCTCGTGGGTGGTGGCGATCGCGGAGGTTAAAGGGTGGTGACCGCGGCTCAGCGTTTTTCGGCCGTTGTTCCTTCTTCAGTGCGTCGAGCTCTGAGATAAGTGTTTTTTTTACTCATCTTCTTCTTCTACCGTTGATGTTGCTCTGGAAACAAATGAAATTTAGGAAAAGGTTTAGGGTTTTGAATGAATTGAAAATCTCAGAATTTTGGGATTGAATTATTTGTTTTCATTTAGAGGAAGTTTAGGGATTTAGGGATTATTTGTTTTATTAAGTTGGATGGAAGGAGAAAATAATTTCTGATGTGGCATAAGAATACACAGTTGGCAAGGGATAATTGCACATTTGGCGTGCCACATCATCCTCCGTTAGTGGAAACTAACGGGAGGGACTACAATTAGAAACGGAAAACTTTAGGAAGACCAAACCTTGAAGAAATTTTTTTAGGGACCAAACTTGAATGTTGGGTTATTTTCAAGGACCTAATACTTATTTAACCCTAAATGAGCAAGAGATTTTAATCCATCCATAAGAGTCAAAAGAAACATATATCTCCACTACGCCAAAATTATGTTTTGGCAGCACAACAAAGACAGCGTTTTTTGGCAGAAGCGCTGCTATATGTTTCGCTAAAACAAAAATTAAAAAACGAAAGAAAAAAACGCTGCTATATGGGGGGCCTAAGACAACGCTTTTGAAAAGCGTTGCTAAAGCTCTAAGGCAGGTGAACTTTAGAAAGTGTTTTATGAAAAACGCTGCTAAAGGGGTACCATAAGGCAGCGCTTTTGAAAAGTGCTGCTAAAGGGGTACAATAAGGCAGCGCTTTTGAAAAGCGCTGCTAAAGGGCTTTCGTACAACACGCTTTAGCCAGCGCTTTTGGAAAGCGTTGCTAAAGGCCTTTCAATAATCCCACATAAGAAAGTGCTTTTACCCCAAAAGCGTTGCTAAAGGAGTAACATAAGAAAGCGCTGCCTTAGGTCTTTTAAAATATTAAAATTAAAACATAATCAGATATCCCTCCATTTTCTTATGACCGTTTCTATTTCTGCAAACACCCTAACTCTCGCGACACTGTTCTTCTTCTTCTTCCTTTTTTTTGCAAACGAACGAAACTCCATCCGCCATTACTCCGTTCGTTCGTTTCTGCAAAGGGCTTTACTCCGTTCGTTCGTGGCTTTTCTCTGTTCGTGGCTTTTCCCCTGTTCGTGGCTTCCCTCCATCCACCATTGTTGAGTTTTTCTCTGAGGTTTTTACTCTTTTTTTTTCTGGTTTTCTCTCCATTAATGGAATTTGTTGCGAGATAAATATGATTTGTAGAAGTTCTGTGAGATAAATTTGTTGTATTATTAGTTGTTGATGTTAGGTTTTCATTTTTTTATTTATAGAAGTTTGTTAGTGATTAATTAGAAATGTGATTAGTTGTTGATTTTTTATTTGATTTGATATTAGTTGTATTATTAGTTGATTATTGATTTGATTTTTGATTGTTGATGTTAGTTGATAAATTTGATTTGATATTAGTTGTTGATTTTTGATTTGTAGAAAAGTGATTAATTATTAGAAGTTAATATAGTGATTATTGTGTAAAATGTGATTAATTTGTAGAAGTTAGTTTAATGATTAATTAGTAGAAGTTAGTATAGTGATTATTGTGTAAAATGTGATTAATTTGTAGAAGTTAGTTTAATGATTAATTTGTAGAATAGTAGATGTTAGTTTAATGTGTAAAATATGTAGAATAGTGATTAATTAGAAAAGTCAAGGTAGTTAAGAGTGTTGTAGAAGTTAGATTGTTGAGGTTGTTATAGGGCTATTTGTAAAGTTAAAGTGAATATTTATCGGAAAATTTTAGTGATGTAAGAATTTGGTTGTTATTGAAAATGATAATGAAATTAGTAGTTAAGTGAACTAGTGATTGAATTTATTTTGAGAGATGATTGAAATTAATTATAAAATTAATTGTTATTTTGAGAGTTGATTGAAAATGATAAATAGTGATTGAATTGTTAATTGAATTTGAATTGATGATAGAACTTTGAAGTTACTTGAACTTAAGCGTTGAAGTTGTTTTTTTGACAATGTTGAGTTGAAACTATACCATGCTATTTGATTTAATGATGATGTTTACTAAATTTGTTTCTTGAAACTTTGACTTGTTCCTCCGATATTTCTTGTTTGTCATATTACATACTAAATTTGTCTTGTTATATGTGGTATACACCATCAGTTACTAACTTACGTTCATTTGCTATAGGGGTTACTTGTGAAGAGTGAATTCGGATCGTTTTCTAGAATCTTACACTTTGTGGTTCAGTCCAGAAGTTGCTGACTTCTATATATACAGGTACGTAGTTGTTCAAGGGAAAATTGCATAACACTCCGGGAGACGTACTTCACAATAGACCGCTCCCTGCTGGATTTTTGAAGGTTTCGATTGATATTGCTTTAGAGCGGGATGCGTTACTACCTGTACCTGACGACGTTTTAGATGCAACATTGGTGGGGGACGCAATAGGGTCGTATGTTGCATGGCCGTCAAACCTCATCGTCATAGATGACTCGGTATGTTGAAAACCATTATTAACCTTTTAGTTTTCAAATGTTTTACTTGCATATAAGCTATGTTATGCTTACTTTTACCTACACTCTATTTACATGACATTGTTAGACTCGTACAAAATCCAAATCAAAAGATAAAGGGATTGTGCGGCAAACCGAGTCAGTTGCATCACAAAAAGAGGTACATTGATATATATATATATATATATATATGCATCAAAAATGTTAATTCTATGATCTGAATTCAAAAGCTTCATGATTACTAACTTTATGACTTATATGATTTTCAGATTCCTACACAAGAGGTGCAACAAGGGAGCAAGAACAAGAATCCAGTAGTAGCCAACGCAAAAAAAGCATCTATTTCTCGATTTCGGTTGTGCCTTGAAATAATTGTAGGCACAACGAATTTGATGGAAGGTGGTATCTGTGAAATACCTATGGAATCAGGTATTTTTGGGTTTCCCTATTCAGAAACAATTGCTAAAGAAGACTTTGATCAGATATTTATGCATTCTGAATTAGGCATCGGTGTTATGAATTCATACATCAGGTAATCCATCGATTTTATTTATTTAATTGATCAATTTATTTACTCATTTCAATGAATATTAGAATGTTAATTATAATAACATATTTATTATAATATGTTTTTATTTCAGGTTCTTGTATGAAAAATTGATGCTCCCGCGTAAATTGACTGAAAGATACTCCTTCTTGTCTCCCAACCGTGTCAATGCAAATTTAATCAATTGAACTACAGATGAGGTCAAAGATCACTTAGTAGGTGCATTTATGACCAACATTGATACAAAGAAGTTGTATCTTTTACCATATAATGCTGGCCACGGGTAAGATTTTCATCCTAACTTCCTTTATTATAATCTTTCGCTTTTTTACTTTGTGTATAATATTTCCATCTATACTTTTGTTTTATTTTACAGTGGACACTGGTTGTTGCTTGCGATTAATCCGATAAAAGAAACAGTCTATTATCTGGATTCACTAGAGGGTGATCAAACAAAATACCCAGAGATGAAGAAGATGATTGATACGTAAGTGATGCGATTGTTCTAAATATTCGCGTGTGTATTTCTTTATTTATGTGAGATTGTTCTAAATATTCGTTTATATTATGATAGATCCATACAAATATTCCGATCACAACGACAAGCTCGGATACCAAAGAGCAAAGCAAGCAATATTACATGGATAAGAGTGGAGGTATAATTTGTTATTATAATAGTAATGCTACTTGATAATACAAGTCATTTATGATACATATTAATACTTTTTTCTATGTGTAGTGTCCTCGGCAGCGTAATGGTATCGATTGTGGTTATTTTGTCTTGAGATTCATGAAAGAAATTATTTATTTAGAACAAATAGAGATTCCAAACATGGTATGAATTTATATATAAGTTATGATTTATTTTAAGATTTATTATCGGATATTTCATCTAATTAATTACTTTTAACTAAATCATGCATATTATGTTATATGTAGTATTTTGATGAATTCAAGTGTGCCACCTACACGAAAGACAAATTGGAAGAAATAAAGGAGGATTGGTGTCAATACATGGTTGAAATGAGAATTTGTTGAATAGTTTTAGAAATTGTGTTAGGTTTATGGAAGGTGTTGTATATATAGGCGATGGAAATGGTGTATAAGGTTTCGAATTGGTGCATGGAATTGGTGTTGTATAGTTTGTATTGAGTTATATATATGTAATGGTTATTTTGGTATTGTATATATAATGGTTTTTATGGTTTATGTGTCGAATTTTAATCGTATAAAGGCCTATTGTTGAATTATAATGGTATAAGGCCTATGTGTTGAATTATAATGGTATCAAAGGCCATGTGTTGAATGATTATGGATTCTGTTAAATTATACATGTTAAATTATACAGGTTTAATAATTGATTTACAAAAAAAGCTTTTAAAAAACACTTTTATAAAAGACAGTGTTTTCTTAAAAAAGTGTTGTCTAAAGGGGGGTCATGGCGTATACATAAGACATCGCTTTTAAAAGCGCTGCTAAAGGAGACATACGAAAGCGCTTTTCTTTGAAAAAGCGCTGCCTAATGGGGGACCTTTAGCAGCGCTTTTAAAAACGCTGCTTAAGGGGATCCTACGAAAGCGCTTTTCTTTGGAAAAGCGCTGCTATATGGGGGTCATACGAAAGCACTTTTAAAAGCGCTGCTAAAGGTGGTCCTAAGTGGGACCTAAGACAGCGCTTTTCAAAGGTAAAAAAGCGTTGTCTTTACCTTTAGCAGCGCCACCTTTGGCAGCGCTTAAAAAGCGCTGCTAAAGAAAAAAAAAACGCTGCTAAAGATCTTCTTTGGCGTAGTGCTCACAGCTCTTAGTTACCAACTTCCTTCTTCTATCAACTACAAAAAAAATTATAGTTCAGTTTTCATGAAAAAACCAAAACTATTGAAAACCCTAAACAATAATAATATTAAAAACCAACAACAGAGAAAATGGCGAGACCACCAACAGCAGGTTTGATACCGGTGGTGCTATGACTGATGTTGATTTCCCGGCGACGATGAGATTTGGGTTCCGAAGGTTGTTTGGAGGGCGAAATTTTGTTGCTATGATGTTTCAAATTGGTTGTGAGAGGGTGATATGAAGATCATTAATGTTTGGTGGTGTTGGAAACTACAACTGTGTTGGATGTCAAGTCTGAGGCTCTGCAGCATTAGAATGTGTTCACCAAAAGCAAACTTAGTCATGTTTTGGTTCGGTTGTATCATTTTCCAGTTACATATTGCGCACAAAGTGGTATAACTAAATACATTGGCATGGTTTTGTTTCAATTAACCCACAATTTAGTTGGAATTAGTTACAAATAGACACAATTTTCCCTTAATTATGTGAGTTGTCACCAATTAATCAAAGGTTAAGTTAGTATTAACCAAAACAAATGATCTTCTTATATTATATACTATATTTTTCATTTTATTCCTATTATTCAAATAAATAATTAATACTCAAAATAATTATTTTATTTTAATTCAAATAATTCTCTAATCCTCACTACACCTTAAATATTACTTAATCCACCGTCACTCTCTAATTTAAATAAAAATTATATTTTCTCCCAACTCTAAAAAAATTTCTAATATTTAATTACATTAATTAAATTACTAATAAATCAAATAAACCACACATATCACTCAAATAAATAAAATAAATTAATATAAATTAAATAAAAAAATAACTAAAGTTGGGGTTTTATACTTTGAATGTGCAAGGCCAGGTCATTATTGAGCAACATCTCCGAGTCTCAACAAGCACCATTAGAAAAAAGGATATTGACTCCTACAAGACGAAGGGCAAGCACACCAAAGGTCATAAAGCGTATATCGCTTGGGAAAAAGAACATGAGATCTCCTCTTCGTCTTTTAGTTAAAGCTTAGATGATGAATGTGCGAACTTGTGCTTAACGACACACAAGAAAAATGAAGACTCAGAGGTTTATAGTTTTGATCCTGAATTTAAACCTTCTTATAAAAAATTGTCGAAAGCGTTTAGTGAAATGCATGCAAACGCATTAAGTGATTTTAAGAAAAATTCTCTCAAAGAAAACTTATTTCAAAAATTAAAAAGGAGATTAATGATCTTAATAGTGCTTTAGATTCCTTAAAGGAAGAACATGCGTCTCTTTTTTATGAGTAGTTTAATGTTTTTGATACTTTAGCTGAAAAGGTAGTAAAAATGAATTGTGTTACTTGTGCAATTTTGAAACTTGAAAATGAAAAACTTAAAGGACAATTAGCAAAAGGCTATTTTTCTATCCACTGTTAGTTCAACTTCCCAAAGTGAAAGAGGGATTGTTTTTGAGAAAACCCCTCGATTTGCTAGACGAAATAGAAAAGTACTTAATCTAAAGGAACATGTCATTATTTTGGTGACAAAGGTCATATTAGGCCTCTTTGCCACATTAGGAATGTCAAAGTTCCTAATGATACCATAGCTTGGATACTTAAGTGTTCTTTAACTAACTCTCTAGGACTCACTAGTTGGGTACCTATAACACTTGTTTGATTATTTATAGGAATGTCTTGCCTCCGCTAAAAGGTTGTTGTTTCTAGATAGTAGATGCTAAAGACACTTGACAGGAGATGTTTCGGTGTTTATTAAGTTGGATCATAAAGAAAGCGCTCACGTCACCTATGAACAGAACGCAAGAGGTAAAACATTAGGAAAATGTGTTGTAGGAAATCCCTTCCCAGTTAACATAAAAGGTATTTTATTGGTTAAAAGGCTTAAATAGAATTTACTTAGCGTTAGTAAATTATGTTTCAAGGAGTATTCTATTGTTTTCGATACCATGAATCATTTAGTTGAACATAAGGAAAGTAAAAATATTGTGTTTAAGGGTTCTAGGATTAATAATATTTATTTACTTGACTTGGATGATGTGTCAATATATGGTACTAAATGTTTGGTCACTAAGAATTAAGAATCTTGGCTATGGCATAGACGTTAAGGACATGTACATTTTTACTTAATAAATAAGATAACATATAAGAACCTAGTTGCTGGTCTACCAAAAATAAAGTTTTCTAAAGATAAACTTTGCGATGCTTGCCAAATGGGAAAGCAAATGAGAGTGTCTTTTAAATCGAACAAGATTATTTCAACTTTAAAACCTCTTGAGCTTATTCATATAAATTTTTCTGGCCCTTCGATGATAAGAAGTTTAGGCAGTAACTATTACATGTTTGTAATTGTGGACGTCTATTATAGATTCACTTGACGCTTTTCTTAACCCATAAGGAAGAAACCTTTAAAGTTTTCCTAAGATTGCTAAATTGGGTCAAAATCTTTATAATTTGAAATTTATCACACTCTTTTGTGATCATGGTGGTGAGTTTGTAAACCATCAATTTGAAAACTTTTGTAACAAAAACGAGATTACTCATAACTTCTCATGCCCAAGAAATCCATAACAAAATGGTTTTGTTGAGTGCAAAAAACATGTTTTAGAAGAATTGGCTCGATCAATGATAAGAGAAATGAGTTTTCTTAAGTACTTTTTGGTGGATGCGATTAATAACTCATGTCATGTCTTAAACAGGGTGGTCATCCGACTAATCCTAGAATAGATACCCTATGTGTTACTTAAAGGAAAGAAACCTAATATTTCCTATTTTTGCATTTTTGGCTGCAAATGTTTTATTTTAAATAACGAAAAGGACAATCTTGGTAAGTTTGATGCTAAGCCTGATGAAGGTATATTTATAAGGTATTCATCTTTGATTAAAATAAAACGTCATTTGTTGAAGAATATATTCATGTAGCTTTTGATAACTCCTCACCCCAAAAGATGGGGAAAGATAGTTATTTTGATGTTCCAGATGAGATAATAGAAAACTTGATCAACGAAGACATTCTCAAAGAGGATCCTCCTCCATTAATAGATGAGGACATTATTGAAGATGAAGAGGAAAGAGAACAAGAAGAAGATAAACATGAGAACTCACCTCAACAACCTCAAGATTGGATTTTTGGAAAAGATCATTTGTTGGATTAAATACTTTGCAATATTTGGAAAAGTGTAAGTACATGATCTCAGGTTAACAATTTTTGCAAGTATTCTACTTTCATCTCTCAAATGGATCCTTAAACTATATTTGATGCTTTACTTGATGTAGGATGACTACTTTCTATGAAAGAAGAGATAATTCATTTTAAATGAAATGACATTTGAGACCTTGTTCCACACCAACTGATAAAACGATCATTAGCACAAGATGAGTGTTTAGGAACAAATTGGATGATAATGGTATAATCACTATAAATAAAGCTAGGATAGTAGAAAAGGGTATAGTCAGGCTGATGAAATTGACTGTGATGAGATTTATGCTCCCGTAGCTCATCTTGAAGCAATACGACTCCTTTTGGCATTCTCCTACAACCTTGATCTTAATTTGTATCAAATGGAAGCTAAATCGACTTTTCTTAACGAATTTATAAATGAAGAAGTCTATATCTCTCAACCTCTTGGTTTTGAGGACCATGTATTTTTTATTATGTTTTTAAACTTAAACCATCTATCTCTATGGTATCAAACAGGATCCTAGAGCTTGGTATAAACGCCTTAGTGGATTTTTGATGAAACAAACATTTAATCATGGTAAAGTAGAAACTAATTTGTTTATTAGATGTAAAGCAAAGCATATTCTTTTAGTTCAAATATACGATGATATTATATTTGGATCTACAGATGAATCCCTTTGCAAGGATTTTTTAAGTTTGAAGCAGGGGGAGTTCAAAATTTCTTTAATAGGAGAGCTCACCTACTTCTTAGGGTTGCAAATAAAGCGAGCCGAATATGGTATCTTCATCATCAAAATGAAGTAGTTCTTGGATATCCTAAAGAAGTTTGATATGCATAATTCGAGAAGCATTTAAACTCATATATCTTTAAATGTGCTGATAAATAAAGATGAGAATGCCGTTGAGATTGAAATTACCAAATATTGTGTGTGTATGTATGCTAGATTTCAGGCGCCGCCTAGGGAATCTCACTTTAAGACCGTAAAAACAATTTTGAGGTACCTTAATGGAACCTCGTGTCACGGTCTTTCGGTTTTCCAAAGGTAGATAATGTAGCTTAGTAGGTTTTTTTATTATGATTTTGCTGATTGTAAGTCGGATAGGAAAAACACTAGTGGTACTTGTCATTTTTCATGAAATTTATTAGTTTCTTGGCATAGTAAGAAGTAGCATAACGTTTATCTTCCTACCACTGAGGTTGAATACATACTCGCCGGTAATTATTGTGCACAACTCCTATGGCTAAAGCAACAATTATTGGGTTATGGTTTAAAACTCAATTGCATTCCGATCAAATGCAATAACACTAAAGCCACAAGCTTTACTAAGAATCATGTACTTCATTCATGTGCTAAAGACATAGGAATCCAAGGCCATTTCTTTAATAATCATGTTGAAAAGGGTGATTTTATTTTTGAATATATGGATAAGAAAAATCATTTGGCTGACAATTTTACAAAACATTTATCCACAAAACTTTTTAACAAGATATGTAGGGAGTTGAAAATCTTATATTCTTCGTGTTTTAAATTTATTTAGACTTCTATTTCATTTCATATGCTATTTATATTATATTGTAAACTATCATTTTCTCGTAGAAAGTTATACTTTAACCAACCCTATTGGTATGATTCCACAACTCTTACATCTTGTAGTATCATTTCTTTTATTTTGCTCTATATGTTTATTTGTTTACTTCTTACATGCTTCGTTTCATTCATTCATTTCAAAGTTGTTGTATGACTGTTCGTTTATGCATTTAAAATATTTTTAAGTACATATTGTAAATTATGTGTATTTGAGAATTATTTTGTTTGTTCATGCATTATTTAATATTCAATTCATATATGTTTTGATCACATATTTTGTTGTTGTGTAGTTGCATGTCCATTTGTCCATATTGTTGCATCTAGTGTGTCTATCTTTGTATATCTAATATATATCCCCTGGTGTTATATATTTTTCTTAGCTATGATTAGCTCATTTGTTTCTCTCGATTATGATTTATATTGCTGGTTATTTTGCGTTTAGGCTCATTAGCATCCATCTCTTTTTGATCATGTCAAAATGGGAGAAGTTGTAATGTGAGTCTATATTTGATTTATACGTTTTTTGTTGTTCATGCTTTTGTGCAATGTTTCCGAGGAGCACAAAAAAATTGAGGAAATCATTGATCACACTTTGCTTATGCTTAAAGTCATCTTATTTCCAATTGTAAGCTTGCAAAGCATAAAAAAGAGGGAGACTGAAGTTGCATATCTCACATACCTCAAGGGCGGAGGTTTTGATTGCTTGTCTTTTAAGCTTTTGGTTTTGTTTATTTATGTCAATGAGTTTTATCATCAATTGCACATTTCTGAATTGATTTTTAAATCCATTTTAGCATGCATAAATCAGAGTGTGTGGTTATAGCTTAAGAAATATGATCGAAGTCAATCTTTTGAGTTTTTGAATCAAGAACTATGTTTAAGAATGATTCATGTCCTGACTATAGCAGAATCTCAAAATACTTCAAAATTTTGTAAAAATTAGTTTCTCCTTGTGTGATTCAAATCACACAATTTTCTGACTCAAATATGAATCACAGATAGCTCAGGAACCATTTTGCACTTTTCATGATTTGAATCAATAGAATTCGTGATTCGAATCATATCACTCTGATTCGAACCACAAAAATGTATTATTTGAATCACACTGAACTAAAAACTTCCTATTTTCCTCTGGACCTCTGATTTGAATCACAAGTTTTTGTGACTCGATTCACATGTCTTGTGACTCGAATAACATGAATAAGTTTCATATAGCTTTTTATTCTTGATTCAAATCACTTGTTTTTCTGGTTCCAAACATACCTTTTGCTTTTGACTCGAATCATACACCATTTTTCAATCATTTTTGTGCTAGATGTCCAACATATATAAATACCATTTTCTCTCAAAACCTTCACAATGTTATAAAACACACACTTCTAATATTGATTTCAAAACTCACAACTCACTTATTCTCTCATTTTCAAAAATAGTTTTGAATCTTTCTTGAACATTAGCAAACATTTTATATCATCTTCTACCTCATTCTAATTCCATTGTCACATGGATCTAAATATGATCTTAATAGATTTGTGGTTGTTGAGGAGATAATGTAATTGGATTTAACATTTCTTTTAAGATTTCAAAGGTTTTCAAGGTGTATGGTGTAATGGTTGGTTGTGACAATCCTAGTGGATAATAATGAGGTTATTCTCTCAAGATTCAATTTGGTAGTGCTATGTGGAAGCCTTCGGACAAGGAGGTAGTTCTTTTCAATCTTCGGATATAACAACTCTCAAGATACCACTTGGATCTAGGAAACATCGTTGCAAAACGAAGACTCTAGAGTAGGATTGTTATGGCTATAAAATTCAAAAGATTTCTCGTGAATATTTCACAAAGAATTCAATTCAGATACTATGTACGAAGAAAGGGATCCAAATAGAATATTTTTATATTTTCAGCGCTATTTGGATATTGTGATTGTACTAAAAACTCATTTAATTTGTCACAAATGATATCAGAAAACCAAATTTTTTTTATGGTAAACCATAAGAGAGTGTATTAAGCTTACGGAGGACGATAGATGAGCAACTATAAATCCCAGTGTACATCTCTCTCTCTCTCTCCCTCTCTCTCTCTCTCTCTCTCTCTCTCTCTTTCTCTCTCTCTCTCTCTCTCTCTCTCTCTCTCTCTCTCTCTCTCTCTCTCTCTCTCTCTCTCTCTCTCTCTCTCTCTCTCTCTCGTTTTAATTTCATAGAAATTGCATGTTAGGTTGTTTCATAGAATTTCATTAGGTTTTTCTTGGTAGCGATTTATTTGTTAAGTGTAGGTTTTGTTATAATTGGAGTTTTAAATTTTTCTTGTTGGTGATTAAACTGAAAACTATAATTATAGAATCCACATTGTATTGATATTATACAAAATACACATCTTGTGTAGTTTTGATATACATTCAATATATTACATTGACTTGTATATTTTTGGTTGATTCTTCTATTTGATCATTGTTGTATTATTTAACGACTAAGTTGCTTTGTGTGTATACCAATCAATAAGCATAATCTCTTTGTATGCAAAAAATTTCTTCCTTCGTGCAAATCAATTTTTTTTAAACTCTGATAAAACGCTTTTCAAAGCTAAAGGTTTTAATTGGGAGGTCTATTCACCCTTCTCCTCACCCTCTAAATCGTTGTATTATTCATATTCTCGTTCAACATTGTTGTCCACCCATGAGAAGTCATTATTTTTGACCATTTCTTAACACACCACCCATGTTTCTTATACACCGCGTGAAATTTCGTTTTTGCCCCCCAGTTCCGGATGTGCACATCCGGACGCACCGTTTTAAAAAAAAATGTTGCCTTGTTCCGGATGTGCAAATCCGGAATGACAAGTTACGCGTATTCCGGATGTGCACATCCGAAAAAATGGTTGAAACTTAAAAGGTATATTAATTTTAAGAAATAATAATAATATGTATTTTAACAGAAGGTTAGAGGAACGAATATGGAAGACATCCTTTAATGATAACTTCAAAATATTTATCAAAACGCATGATGGCCACTTGTTCCGTATCCAAAAGCTGTCTAGTAGTTCTAATCCATATTTAAACAAAATAGCGGTCATCCACCTATGGTGACAAACATGACCTCTGTAACCATAAGTTATATATCCTAAAACGGCACTGTGAATATCCGAACTCCCAAATCTATCCAAGATAAATGGAAGCAGAGTCGACACAAAGTTGGTGGTACTCCTATTACCACTTGCAGAACCAGAATCAGAATTTTTGACTTCACTTATGTAGTATCGAAGGTGGTGCCTAATTGATACATGTTGATGTATATTTATGTATATGTATATATTATAACTTGTTTTAATTTTATAGTTGATTTATTTTGCATTGTTAATTTCTGCTTATCAGAGATGGAGTAAGTGAGGGTCAGTTTAGTCAGGTTTTACTTTATGAGATGGATGCGATTTGGAAGGTATGACATAGCTAAATTTAACTTTTTAGTTGTTATCATAGTGGCTAAAACCGGGGAACACTTGCTAGCTTTCCGCACTCGATACTACATAAGTGAAGTCGAAAATTCTGATTCTGGTTCTGCAAGTGGTAATAGGAGTACCACCAACTTTGTGTCGACTCTGCTTCCATTTATCTTGGAAAACGTCAATGAAGTAATGTTTTACTGTTGATCTTCATTTGTCCTACAATCTTCGAACCTAGAAAATATAATCCTTTTAGGCATAAACCCAGTTGATTTATAGAAAGCCACACACCACTCCCTGAAAACCAAAATGGTAAATAATAATGAATTATTTATGCATTCAAACACGTTTCTTGTATCGTGTAAGTTAGTAACTACTCTCATTCTTAACCTTTCTTCTCCACAAAGCTCAGTCTTTTCGGTGCTCTGTGCCCTTACAAGTAAATAATAATGCGTTTTTTTATGCATACAAACTTGTTTTTTATTCATCAACGTTTCACTCTATAATGCATGTTTACTCATTGACATCGACTGAAGATTAATGGCTACACCAAAACAACACATTGAAGAGCTACGAAGAACAAAGTTTTCTATTGGAGAGCTACGAAGAACAAAGTTTTCTATTGGAGAGATACGAAGAACAAAGTTTTCTATTGGAGAGCTACGAAGAACAAAGTTTTCCATGGGCGGGAAACCTAATCCCTTGACTCAAGATCTTCATCATGCTGTCAAGACCTCCTCCCTCCCCTCATTCGAATGTATATTAACTTGCGATGATATATTAACGTATGCGACCAACCGACAAAACCGATTTAAAAAAAAATTATGCTATTTTCCAGATCTGCAGATCAAGAATTTTAAAAAATAAAATTATACTATGTTTCCGGATGTGCACATCCGGAACACATCAGCGTTTTTTAAAAAAATGGTGCGTCCGAATGTGCACATCCGAAAGCAGGGGCAAAAACGAAATTTCACGTGGTGTATAAGAAACTTGGATAGTGTATTAAAAAATGGTCTTATTTTTTGTACGAGTCCTTAAAAATATCTCGTCTAATTTGAATTCTTTACCCAACTCTTGATGTTTGAATATTATAAAAAATGTCGATGTCAAATGTTATAAAAATATAACTTATGAATTAAATTTTAAATAATCATGTGTTTTACATGAATGATGTGCTCGCTCGTGGATATGGAGCCACCTCTAAGGATTAATCCACCATTAACCACTCAATTTCTTTTATATTAGAAATCTTTTACCTAATACTCTATCGCTTCCCATTTATTTTGTAGTCTTTTCCAAGCATCCTCTCTTGTCCATTCCAAGATGGACGTTCTTGCTTCTTCCTGTCTACATCGAAATCTTAAAAAGGTGTTTTGAGCCTTTGCTCTTGAAATTAATCTTAAACTAAAACTCGTTCTGAGGCTACAAAGCAACATTTTTCTGCAATATTTTAATAATAAACAATTTAAAATGCAGGAAAAAAAGCTAAAAAGTCAATGTATTACCATAATATTGTCCAAATTACAATTATCTAAAAGTGCACTAATTAGATATAATCAATTTAACTATTCAAAATAATCAATATTCTTAAAGAAAAAGTTATGTTGCTGTAATTTAAACTACATTTTAGAACTTAAATAAAAATCAGTGTTTGATCATATATGATAAAACTCAAAACAACTTGGAAATTTCAAAACAATGTAAGTGAGAAACACACAACAAAAGTAAAACAATACTAGCATAGGGACTTTTTAGTTGAATATATTAGACCATTTCTTAATACACCGCCCATATTTCTTATACATCACGTGACATTTCGGTTTTGTCCCCCAGTTTCGGATGTGCACATCCGGACGCACCGTTTTTTTTTAAAAACATTGTCTTTTTCTGGATGTGCAAATCCGGAATGACAATTTACATGTATTCCGGATGTGTACATCCGGAAAAATGGTATATTTATTTTAAAAAATAATAATAATATGTATTTTAACAGAGTAACGATCATCCAACAATCGTGACAAACATGACCTCTGTAACCATAAGTTATATATCCAAAAAAGGCACTGTGAATATCCGAACTCCCAAATCTATCCTCGAAGATTGTAGGACAAATCAAGATCAACAGTAAAACATTACTTTTTTGACGTTATCCAAGATAAATGACACCAGAGTCGACACAAAGTTGGTGGTACTCCTATTACCACTTGCAGAACCAATGGACTGATTTTGGGTCACAAGATACAGAGGAATTGTTTCTTCTCAGGTTCATTGCGAGGAGATAATTCAAGATCTCTTTAAAATGACAGTGGATCCTTAGAAGGGAAATCGACCCGCTGGAATGATAAGATAATTTTGTTAGATTTGTGTATTCCTCGTGATAGGATAATTCAGGGAGTGGCGTGTGACTTTCTATAAATCAACTGGGTTTAAGCCTAAAAGGATTATATTTTACAGGTTCGTGTTGGGTTTTTCTAAATGATACATACTGATGTCTATTGATGTATATGTATATATTATAACTTGTATATTAATGATACAGTTCCTCCTGCTTATTATGCACACATGCTAACTTTCCGCCCTCGATACTACATAAATGAAGTCGAAAATTCTGATTCTGGTTCTGCACGTGGTAATAGGAGTACCACCAACTTTGAGTCGACTCTGCTGCCATTTATCTTTGATAACGTCAAAGAAGTAATGTTTTACTGTTGATCTTGATTTGTCCTACAAGCTTTATATAATCCTTTTAGGCTTAAACCTAGTTGATTTATAGAAAGCTACACGTCACTCCCTAAAAACCAAAATGGTAAATAATAATGAGTTATTTATGCATTCAAACACTTTTCTTGTATCATGTAAGTTAGTAAGCACTCTCATTCTTAACCTTTCACCTTTCACTCTGTAATGCATGTTTACTTCATTTAGATTGACTGAAGATCTTCATCACGCTATCAAGAATCTCTCCGCTGAACTTTATGCTAAAGATGTTCATTTTTGCATGGAGCTTATTCAACTACATTTAACCTTTCATGATGCATTCATGATGTTAAATGATAGTTGTTTATATTCATGACCGTAAATCTGTTGTTAACTTTATCAGAATGCCGAAGACAACCATTATATTGACGGAGAGGCTCCAACCCTAGAGTTTGTTATAACTTCTGATGACATTACTGCTACTGGTGCACCAGCCACATTACTTATTTTCAATAACGAAAAGGGTTTATCTCCGAACAATATTGAGTCCATCTGTAGTGTTGGAGGACCAACAAAGAAAGATAACAAGAGCAGTGGTTACATTGGAGAGAAAGGTACACTCTCAGATTTGATATGTTTTTAATCTCATTCTCATTAGAATGCATATTAACTTGCGATACGAAGAACAAAGTTTTCTATTGCAGAGATACGAAGAACAAAGTTTTCTATTGGAGAGATACGAAGAACAAATTTTTCTGTTGAAGAGATACGAAGAACAAAGTTTTCTGTTGAAGAGATACGAAGAACAAAGTTTCTGTTGCAGAGATACAAAGAACAAAGTTTTCTATTGCAGAGATGCGGAGAACAAAGTTTTCTATTGGAGAGATACGAAGAACAAAGTTTTCTGTTGCACAGATACGAAGAACAAAGTTTTCTATTGCAGAGATACGGAGAACAAAGTTTTCTACTGGAGAGATACGAAGAACAAAGTTTTCTATTGGAGAGATACGAAGAACAAAGTTTTCTATTGGAGAGATACGAAGAACAAAGTTTTCTATTGGAGAGATACGAAGAAAAAAGTTTTCTAACCCCTTGACTTAATATCTTCATCATGCTGTCAAGACTTTCTCGCTCCCTTCATTCGAATGTATATTAACTTGCGATGATAAATTAACGTATGTAACCAACCGAAAAAACCGATTTTAAAAAAAAATAAAGTTATGCTATTTTCCGGATCTGCAAATCCGGAATTTTAAAAAATAAAGCTATACTATATTTCCAGATGTGCACATCCGGAACACATCAGCGTTTTTTATAAAAACAGTGCGTCCGGATGTGCACATCCGGAATCTGGGGGCAAAAACGAAATTTCACGTGGTGTATAAGAAACATGGGTGGTGTATTAAGAAATGGTCATATATTATCGCTTATAAAAAAAAAGAAACCAAGCTTTCAAAATGCTAGTTATGATATTCACATTCAACTCAATTCATTTATGAGTATCAATATCAGATTGGTTACTTAAAGCTACCTCCATGATAGGGTAGCCTTTTATCTTACATTTGCAAGAAGTTGATTTCACGACTCAAAATCTTAACCATCTAGTGTTACATAGAAACAATAAAACATATGCATAAAAAAATATGGTATACATGCACCAAGTGATAAATACCCTTTGAGATTTGAGTCACTTATTTATTGAGAAAAAAACAATCCATTGAAAGAAATTTACACCTCTTATATAACCTTGTACCAAAACAACAATAACTAAAACTATTTTCCTTTGTTCTACACAATCAACCACACCTGCATCAAGTAAGTTATCAATAATTGTGGCTCATGTTTTATAAATGACTATTTAGGTATGGCTAGTTAGTGAGCATCAATCTACTATATAAGAAAATCTTATGCCACCAAAAATTCCATTTTACCCTTTTGAATACGTGTCGCTCTGATAGCACCCCTTTTGGTAGCATGTATGTTGTCTTTCCAATTGCTTCCACATATTTTCATTTTTTTCGTCTGATCCTTATGCAACCTACACCTAAAAGTGGCTTCATGATTAAGCCTCCTCTGTAACAGTGTTTCTGTGCAGTTCGCATTGGGAACTGAATACAACACTGTTTCTGCTAAGCCTCCTCTACACACTTCCTCATTATCTCTCATTCTTCATTTGTCAGTATTTATTTTTTCCGTCCAAGGCTTTCACTTCGTTTCCTCTTTCACCCATTTCATTTCCTTCTGGTTTGGTCAGGTGATCATTGTTTGTAAAACGCAGCGACATGGCACGACCGTTTGAGATGATCAAGGACATCACTGATTGCAAGGAGTTGTGGAAGCTTGCTGTCAAGATACATCATAAATGGAAGGTTACCACCATCAACAAAGAGCATTTTGAGATGGTTGTTGTAGACAAGCAAGTGAGTTTAGCCATGTTTCGCGGTGTCAGTCGCATTTTATATGTTTGTCTCTTTAGTATGTGTTCTACCTCTTATTGTTGAATCTATTGATGTTTACATGCTATTAGTTTGCTGTTTACATGCTATTCTCGCGTTTTTAGGTTATACTTCACTTAATATGGTAGATATTTTATGGTTTTGTTGCCGGCGGTGGTGCTCTATGTCTCTTTGTTAACTTTTGTTTTTTTTTGTTTTTCACATTTGGGACAGACTATTAACTATATATGTTGATGTTATTCTCAGGGCCATGACATTCATGTTATTGTTCCAACCATATTTAGACAAACATTTGACTCGGCTTTGTCTGTTAATGTGACTTGCACGATGTCGAACTTTCAAGTTCAACCTAACGATTTGCTTTTCAAACTGACTGCCCACAAATATCTTTTGAATTTCACTGGTGGGACCATAGTTGGAGATATTGGAAAACATGAAATTCCTGATAAGCAACTTAACCTTGTCCCATTTTTGGACATAATCTCAGACAAATGGCCGAAAAATCTTCTGATCGGTATATTTCTTTACCATTTCCATTTGAGACTGTGTTGTTGGTTTTCCTATCTTGTACCTTAACAATGTTGCATGCCTATTTTTTAGATGTTATAGGTGTTGTCGATGAAATTGGATACTCCCAGACCCAGTTTGGCGGAAAGAAGACTCAGGTCAACTTGGTTTTGCGAGATATATGGTGTGTTTGTTTTTAATCTATCTGCTACTGAATTTGTACATCTTTTCCTACTATTGATTGTTATATATTTTGACTATTTAAATTTGCGAAAACTAGCGACAACACCCTTCATTGTACACTATGGGAGACCTATGCTTTGGATTTCTTTGATTACATTCAAAAACAAAACGATCCATCTAAACTAACTGTTATTCTCTTGATGTATGCTAAGGTTAAGGAAGAAGGTTTACAAACACCTCATTACACTTCTTTGTTTTTAAAGATTTCTATCTTTGGTTTTATACTATGAAATAACCAGTTATTATCTGTCATTTGTGTTGTAGGCAAGTATCCACTGGCTGTTACAAACACATACAACATTACCAAGATTCATATCAATGAGGATATGCCCGACATCACGACGTTTCTTCAAAAGTGACCACCTTATACTTTGATCATTTAGTATCCTTGGACTGTGTCTGTAGTTATTTCATTACAACATTATGTATTACCACTATCTCCCATATGCAGGTTACCCCCTGACTTCGTCTTTGGAAATTCTTCAGCTTTGGGAAGTCATAATCGTTCTTGGTCACAACAATCTTTTGGTTCTCAACTGACCCCGACTGAGAAGTTTATGTTGAAGGATGTCCCACTACCGTTACGTGAGATCATAACATTAAACGAGGTAACGTAACAGATATTTTGACTTTATTAGATCTTCTTGGTTTAAGTTGCATAACAATCATCTTTGCTTAACTTTACGTGTACATGATTTTCAGACCACTTTCTGCGTTACTATTTCAAAGACCGACAAGCTCATTGCATTACCTAACGGTTGGCACTACAGAGCATGCTATCAATGTCCTCAGGTGGCTATGGGTGACAACCCTCCTTTTTTTGCCGTGACGGCCACCGAACCGAGGCTGAACTCTGGAGGTGCACATCTCATTTTGTTTGTTACACGGTTGTTTCAGGCGCCGCGCTGTTTCTTATTTTTTTTGTTTACCTTTTCGTAGGTATAAAATTGAGGTTGGAGTCATACAAGACGGCTATTGTGGGAGCTTTATTTTCTGGGATCGCGAAGCTAGTGAGCTATTAAAGACATCTGCGGCCCAATTACGTGCGACCATGATAGAGGTACGATGTACCTCGGCTGTGTTGTATCGTTTCGTAATCGTAAAACACGTGTTACTAATCTAGCTTAAGCTGCTATTGAAACTGATATTTTCGTTTTAAATTGTAGGCCGGTATCACGGACCCCTGGAATTTCCACTAGCATTGGATGCAATGTTGGGCCTGAAATATGCATTCAAGGTTAAGTGGTGTCCCAGGTGGAAGAGTTGTTCTGTTGTGCAGTTTCTTAATGATGAACACCTAATTAAATAACTCGAGGCATCGCTTGGAACAGATCAGGTCAAGGGTTTCAATTCTAATGTAACTCCAATTTCACCTCTAACTTCTATTTGCCAAGTACTGATGTTGTTTTCACTTCTAATGTCAATTTGCCACCCTGGTGTTTCCTTTCAGCCACCATCTTTCCTTGCTACAAATTCTAATTCATTCCAGGTTTCTTTTTTTTTTTCCTAACCACATATTATAATAATCGGATATGATTTTATAAGATACTTTAGTCCACACTTTTGTATTCGTTTTCCGCAGGTCTTGGAGAGCGTCAACGAAGATGAACCTTTTAAAATGCTGAATCCAAACACGGTATGCAACAAAATGATTGAATATGTAACTCGGTTAATTTTTTGTCGGATACATGTAATGCACACTAATTTCTCTTATGATGATCCATATTTTTCTTGCATCCCGTAGGATGGTGAAATAACTTCTTCTCGCGTACCCGATCTCGCCACCCCTACAACTAACGTGAAGAGGATGTCTCCCGACGCTTCCAATGATTCTTCCAGAAAAAATTGTAATGATGGCGATCTCTCGTCAATTAAGGTCAAGAAGCTCATCAAACGGGGAAAAAGGAAGCGGTCTAAATGTACCTATATAAAGTTGTATACGTATTTTTTTGTCGAAGTGGTATTTCTGAACTACCGAAAAATATTGTCCCAAACCATGTAAAACAATTACACTTTTGAAATATCTTTTTTTTTCCTACTTTTGGCTCCCACCTTAAATGATGGGCTATATTTTGATGCAGTTTTTGAACAATGGATGTATGTTCAACATTATATTAATGTTAGTGGTTTGCCTTTAAACTATATATTAATGAAGAATTCATACGAGTTGTTGTTATTATTTGTGTGCAACTTTATACAATGGTCAGACCACTTGCTGGAAACCCAAAAATAATAGCTAGCAATTTTGTTGGCCAAGTGACGAAACACACGTTATAAATTGGAGCATTCCCCATGTGTTTTATACCATATTCAGGTATCACAAAAAATTAAACACACTGTATTATATTCATGTAAGTAACTACATATTGCAATTTACACACACATCCTTCTCTATAGAGAACCAAACAGATACAATTATGATTAAGTTGGTATAAAACCATTGGATAAAACCACTATTTTCTATCACGTATGTCGACGTGACTGTAATCTGGAAAATGGGTTAATCATCGTCAACCTGCAGCTTACTTTATGGGCCAACATGTCACCTCATATCTCACTCATGACTTCTTGTGTACAACATTAAGATGTCATTTTCCTTGAAACCAATGTACTTTGAATAGGTGTAAAGCCAATCCATGCCCAAAACCACATCTATTCTTTTGAGAAGGCACGACCATCCACATATATAGAATTTTTTTTTTGAGATACCATTCTAGTAACAACACTTGTCTACCGCATTGTCGTCGATGTCCTGAACATGTGCGCGACATAAGTCACCTTATCTTCCTCACTACATGGAATCACTTGAAAGATTCATTCCATGTTAGTGATCCAATCCTAAGCTAACCGAGGATTCAAACTTCCTACAAATTTGAGCGGGTTCATTGGACAGGCTGAGGTTGCGGTTTATGAGTGCCTTGCATCTGTTACATCATTTGAAACATGGACACCTGTTGTTGTTAATGCATTTAAATTTGGTGTTGCTTTTATTAACAGATCATTTGCGCCTAACTCTCTTCTTTAATACCAACTCCTGAGTTTTGATCAACATTCCGATTTTGGACTTTCCTCGGTCTCTCGCATCCTTGTGGTTGCTATGCCACATTTCTTTTATCATACATACATAAAAACCAACATTATTAGGGAAAAGCCATACGACAACGGTTGGAAAAGGGATACCACAATGTGTGACCATCCGTTGTGAGGTAAGGGGTGATTGTATGTCTGGTGCTTTCCACCACGGCCCCGAGAGCGTGATAGTAAGGCAAATTTTTTTTCCAAATTGAATGTGTCTCATCATTCATTTCCCGCTCATTAACATATAGAATATGGTTCAATGGTCTAAGTCCTTCATGACATCAATTCCTTCTATTTTAGTTTAATTTGAATAATATCAATAAATTGTTATTATTCATATTAAACTATAAGAGAAGATATTGATGTAATGAAGGAATCAGGTCATTGAACCATATTCTAAATGTTAAACAGCATGATATGAATGGTGAGACGGATGCAATTTGGAAAACATTGATTGATATAAGTTGGTTTTCAAATACAACTTAATTTTCAGATTATAAGTTTCTATGTCAATTTAAATGGAATGTATTTTCAATGAAGGGTTAGTGAAACAAACAATCTACATAGCATATAATAAACTCAACTTCATCTACATAGCATAGAAGAATTTAAAGAACAAAACATTTCAAAGTCACAAGAAGCTTCTTTCTTGTGACATAACAATGTTTTGTTCTTGTTCTGAAAACATTAATCAACAACAACAACATACAACAATATTCATCAACAAGAACAAAACATTTATCAATGTTTTTCAGAACAAGAACAAAACATTTATAAGTCACACCAAGCTTCTTTCTTGTGACTTAGCAATATTTTGTTCTTGTTTTGAAAACATTAATCAACAACAACAACATACAACAACATTTATCGAAAACACAACAACATACAACAAAATAAAAGACACAAGGTTTAAGAACGCAAGATATAATAATAAAAAACAACAACAAATCATGAAGTTCTGATAACATTAATCAACAACAACATATAACAACACAAGATATTATGTAATGTTTCAAGAACACACCTTTTTTAAAATAATCATGGATCTGGAATAAATTATGAAGTTCATCTAGTTTATGAAGCTATGAAGAAGAAGTACAAGGTGAATGAAGTTTACACAATAGTTTCATACTTCTTGTATTTTTCTTCATAGCTACACAAACCATATGTATCATAGCCAAAGTGTGCGCTTTATTAAGGTGGTGAAGACGAATCTGAAAAAATGAGAACATTCACAAAATGAAAAAATGAGAACCCATTTTTAACAAGAAACATAAACAAAATCAAAGCATAAGTTTAATGAATGAACCTCAAGTTAGCGATTGGTGAAGACGAATCTGAAGGTTGAATTATGTTTAAAGAGTGACATGGATGTTAGGGTTATGTTATGAGAGAGAAGAGTGAAATATGTTAGGGTTTTCTTTTGAGAGAAACGACTGTTACGTACTGAACGATAGATGCTTTCGCTTATATACTAAAAAATATCACTTTTGATCACGGTTAGAAAAAAAAACCGTGATGCAATTTTCCAATTTTACAATGATTGTATTGTAAAACCGTGGTTAAATAACTTTCAATTATTTATTTATTTATAAACGCAATGGTGAGAGAGTTATTAATTGTTGTTATTTTTATTCTTCATTACTGTTATTATTGTTGTTGTTATTTCTATTGGCTTGTACTATTTTTTTTGTAAAGAGGAAAGAGTATATAAAGGCAAGAGTATATAAAACAATACTAATAAATAAGTTCATTAAGAGGCCCAAAAGGGAAGAGTATATAAAACATAATTTTTTCATTACATAAGTTTGTCAAGATCGGAACAATATCCCCTTGCACTAAAGGAATCTTCATAATCTATGACTCGCTCCTCACTTCCCTCATCAGAATCATAAAAAAAATCTTCCTCGACACCTTTTTCTTCTTCGTCTTCAGCTTCTTCTTCTTCTTATTCTTCTGGGCCTTCCTCACCCTCAGTGTATCCCTGACAGCAGTCGATCCAGATGGTTGGACATCCTCAATTGACTGCTGATGTTGTTGGACTATGGTGACTTCAGTTGACGTATTTCTGTTAGCAATCTCACATGGAGAACTCATGTTGCTATAGGAAGTCAAGAAGAATAGTTTCAAGAAGTGGAAATTCATTATATGAAACTGTGCATTTATAAAAGAGGTTGAAGATGAAACATATGATGATTTAATCCTTGCAATGATTACTTCTGATGGTTGATATTCTTGAATGACTTGTGACCGTTTTGAGAAATGAAGAAAAATTTCAATCATTATTATAGTCGTGTCTCTCTTTTGGGAAGAGTGTTTCTTTCTTTTAGGAAGAGCAAAGGTTGTACATATTATATTACAACGGTTGAATATAAAAACTGTGATTAAATAATTTTCAATTTTTTATTTATTTATGAAATTAAGTGACACACGCTTTTTGTAATAGGAAAAATGGAAAAATGTAGTTGGCAGGATTCGAACCTTGTACCACTCAATTTATCACCACGGTTGTTTATATCAACCGTGATTAAATACAAAAAAAAAGCATTAGGCGCTTCCAGTTTGCGAAATTACAACGGTGGAAGGCATAATTGTAGTAGTATTATGTTACCAAAGGTGTATTTTGTAGTAGTGCAAGTTGATCAGGCTCACTATCTAAATATAATGAATGTATAAATTAGGCAGGCAATACACACTTATGAGGAAGAACAAACTAGACTATTGATGTGTCATGGCTGGGTCGAAGGACCAACCTGCTCTAATACTAACTATAACACCACTACTACGAAAAACCCATTTAACAACGGTTGGGAATGACATATAATGACGCGGGCGAGGGCGTTGTTATGTAGATTGTTGTTGTATATATGATACTTACAATGACGGCCTTGTGTAGCGTTGTAATAATGAGGAAAGTGCGCTAACTATCACAACGGTTTTACATTACACCGTTGTAATAAATATAATTGTCCTCGGTTCGATTCCCAGCAGCACAGTTTTGATATTTATTTTTTGCTGGCCAGCGCGCCAGATATTATAACGGTTTGGAAATATAACCGTCGCTAAAGTTTCAGCAAAATTAACAAATATCATCCTGCTTTTATAATTAATCCCATTTTTTTACCTGTATTATTGTTCTCTATATCTCAGCACAGCAAAAAAATACAATTCACATTTTGTGATACAGTTTTCATAATAATATTAATCGTGTCATATTCATAATATCACATATACCAGTTTACAGTTTATCAGAACAAACAACCTACATAAATAAAATATCACATATACCATATTACAGTTTACACACATTACATAACTTCACATAATTGTAACTTGGCGTATTGGTATCTTGTCTCTTGGTGTCTTGTCTCCTGGCCTGGTGTCTGGACTCAAAATACCTATGATTTCAAATAATTATACTTGTTAGTAAAAATACTTCTAAGCTATAACATACAATTAATATATTATGAATAAATAATAAATTACGTACTTGTTAATTTTCCCATATGCCTTCTTCATGATCGAGTCGTATAGCATGCACGACATCTCCATCAACTTCATCATATGAGGTAGGAACTTGTGTTGTGTGAGAAGGTGTGGACGGAATATCAAGACTTTCATCACTAAGAGGAATGTATTTTCCTTAGAGAACGATTGACCATTTCCCTGATTTGTCCGATGGATCGGAAACATAGAAAACTTGTTTTGCTTGAGAAGCCATGATGAATGGTTCTGTATTAAAAGATGCCTTGCCAAGGTCGACTCGGGTGAATCCTAAGTCATCAATGTCTACACCATTACTATTATTGGGAACCCACTTGCATTTAAATAAAGCCACTTTGAAAATAACATAATCAATCTCCCAAATCTCATCAATGACACCATAAAACGCGGTAGTTGCCAATACCGGATTCTTATCTTTCGAACTAGAGAAATACATCGATTCGGCTTCAACCATAACCCCACTATTTTGCATTGTACTACGATCATCTTTTGATTTTGTATAAAAGGTATAATGACCAATGTCGTATGCACTCCAGGTAATGACACAAAATTTTGGCCTGTACGACAACCATCTAAGTATCTCGGATGCACTAGGATCATTAGATACACTTTTATTAAACCAATCCATGAATCTTTTGTTATCCTCTATCAACAACAACTTGTCATTCATTCGGGGATATTTTTTCTTCATAAGTCTTTTGTGAGTATCTATGAAAGGTTGAACCTCATCTATATTATTCAAAATATAGAGATGTGATTGAATAACTACATCCCGAGCCATTGACCTAACATTTAGACCTTGAATACCTCTTCCGTCTGTGTCAGCATGACGAGACTTTGGAATTCCTATAGAATCTGCATCCGACAAATAGTTTATACAAAACTCAACAGCTTCTTCTGTGATGTACCTTTCAACAATCGAAGCTTCCGGTCGGTGATGATTCTTTGTATATCCTTTAAAGATCTTCATATATCGCTCTATTGGATACATCCACCTTAAATAAACTGGACCACAAATTCTGATTTCTCTTACGAGATGAACAAGTAAGTGAACCATAATGTCAAAAAATGATGGCGGAAAATACATCTCCAATTGACACAAGATTATGGCAACCTCATCTTCTAATTCATCCAATTTTTTGAAATCAAGAACTTTATTACATATGGCATTGAAGAATAAACACAATCTTGTTATAGTTACTCTCATATTTTTTGGAAGGATCCCACGGATAGCCACTGGTAGAAGTTGTTGCATCAATACATGACAATCATGAGATTTTAAACCAATTAACTTGAGATCTTTCATTGAAACAAGTTTCTTGATGTTTGATGAGTAACCTTGCAGAACTTTAATACCTTGCAAACACTCGCAGAACATCTTCTTTTCCTTTTTAGATAGAGTGTGACATGCTGGAGGCAGATAAGTTCTTTTTCCTTTCTCTACTGGAGCCAACTGTTGTCGTATACCCATCTTCTCCATATCAAGACGAGAAGTCTTACTATCTTTAGTCTTGCCCGAAATGTTTAGAAGTGTGTCAATCAAACTATCACACACATTTTTCTCCACGTGCATCACATCAAGACAATGTCTAACATCAAGACTTGACCAATATGGAAGATCAAAGAAGATGGACCTCTTTTTCCATATATTTTTCGCAACTGCCTCTTTTTCTTTTCCTCTCTTCCCACCTTTTCCTTTTTCTCTCTTCCCACCTTTTTCTTTTTCTCTCTTCCCAAGGACAACATTAATGTATTCCTGCCATTGATAAACTTCATCACCGGTTAAAGGTTTAGGAGCCTCACCAAACTCTTGCTCTCCATTAAAAGCCTTTCGCAATCTACGATAAGGATGACCCGGTTTTAGAAATTTTCGATGCCCGAGGTAAACGGTCTTTTTTCCAAACTCAAGTTGGTGATAACAAGTATCATCTTCACATATAGGACACGCTTTATGTCCTTTGACACTGTATCCCGCCAAGTTACCGTAAGCCGGAAAGTCGTTAATTATGCAAAATAACATTGCATGCATATTAAACTTTTCCCCAGAATATGTATCATCAACTTAAATGCCTTCTTCCCACAAGAGTCGTAAATCATCAATTAATGGACTAAGATAAACATCTATGTCGTTACCAGGTTGTCGTGGTCCAGAAATCATCATACTTAACAGTATATACTTACGCTTCATGCACAACCCAGGAGATAGGTTGTAAATAGTGAGAAGAACAGGCCACGAAGTACGATTATTGCTCATATTACCAAAGGGGTTCATTCCATCGGTGGCAAGCCCAAGCCTAAGATTTCTTGGCTCGACTCCAAAATCCGGAAACAACGAATCAATTTTCTTCCATTGCAAAGAATCAGCTACATGGCGAATGTTTCCATCACGAATCCTTTCATCTGCATGTCATCTAAGATTCTTTGCGTCATTCGAATTAGCAAAAAGTCTCTTTAATAGTGAAAGTATTGGCAAGTACCATAACACTTTAGCAGGAGGATGCTTCCTACTAACATTGTCATAGTGATCATTGTCATCACCATTGCTAGCCTTCTGCTTGTAACGCGACACACCACATTTCGGACATTGAAACAAGTCTTCATACTCTTTCCAGAATAATATGCAATCATTAGGGCAAGCATGTATCTTGATATACTCCAGACCCAGTGGACACAATATCTTCTTGGCCTCATAGCAATGATCCGGCAATTTGTTATCTTCTGGTAACATTTGCTGTAGCAATTCAAGTAATTCCGTGAAACTTTTATCCGACCATCCATTTTTTGCCTTCAGATTAAACAACTTTAACACCGCCGACAATCGTGTGAACTCTGTGCATCCCTTATATAAAGGGGTGTCTTTATCACTACATAAATTATCTTAAATATGAGCATTCATAAAAGAAGATTCCCCAATATCACGGAACATATCCTCTAGGTGATCTTCCATATATTCATCTTCCTCCACTCTTTGACTTTGTGACGCCCGACTTTCCTTATTATCCACCTCACCATGCCACGCCCATATTATATAATTTTGACATATACCATCACAACAAAGGTGATTGTGTATTTCTTTCTTTGTACCCTTTTTGATATTAGCGCAAACAACACAAGGACAATAAAAGATACCATCATTGCCGGGAAGATGTTTATCAGCGTATTCAAGGAATTCACAAACTCCGTTCTCATAAACCGGATCTAATCTATTGGCTTTCATCTAACTACGAACCATTACAACTTCTGAAATTTATACATGTATAATAATGTGAATGACACACCAAAATGTAATCCAAAAACTCAAGCATATGCATATACAATATGAACAAAGAAAAAATCTCATTCTGACTTGAGCATATACAATATGAACAAAGAAAGAAGGAATGAAGATGTTGAAGAGAACCTTACTTCGAAGCTGAAGAAGCAAATGAATGATGAAGACGGTCAATATTTGAGCATAAACCAAGAAAAAAGGAATGAAGATGTTGAAGAGAACCTTACTTCGAAGCTGAAGAAGCAAATGAATGAAGACGGTCAATTTATTTGAGCATAAACCAAGAAAAAAGGAATGAAGATGTTGAAGAGTACCTTATTTGAGCAATATTTGAGCTCCAAATTAATGGATACGAAGAGGGTAAATGTTAGGGCGTCTCTGGCTCACTTGTTCGATTAGGGCGTCTTATGAAAGAAATACATAATAAGTTTTGTTTTAATTTATCAGTAAACCGTTTAATCTCGGTGGAGAAACAAACCGTAGTGGAATCTTAAGTGAAATGTACTCTATTACTACGGTTGCTCATCTTAACCGTTGTAAAATAATTTACAATTTATTTTATAAATAATAGACTTAATTGACACACGCTAAATGTACTCTAAAAATGGAAAAAATGTAGTTGCAGGGAATCGAAGCTTGATACATTTCATTTATTACTACGGTTGCTCATCTTAACCGTTGTAAAATAATTTATAATTTATTTTATAAATAATGGACTTAATTGACACACGCTAAATGTACTCTAAAAAAATGGAAAAAATGTAGTTGCAGGGAATCGAAGCTTGATACATTTCATTTATTACTACGGTTGCTCATCTTAACCGTTGTAAAATAATTTACAATTTCTTTTATAAATAATGGCCTTAATTGACACACGCTAAATGTACTCTAAAAAATGGAAAAAATGTGGTTGCAGGGAATCGAAGCTTGATACATTTCATTAATTACTACGGTGGTTTCATTCAACCGTCATTAAATGACTCAGCTTTTAAAGGGGCGCAAAATTTTTAACCTATTACAACGGCATAAAAGGATGCGTTGTAAGCCTGGCGTTGTTGTTTTAGCGTTTTGTAGTAGTGCACCCAAAACTGATACGTCTAGAATAATTAAGCTTATGGAATTAATGTTGGTAACTGAACATACATTATAGTATATAATACAACATGAGTACATGAAATATCAAACAAGTACATCAATAATTTATCATGTCTAGGAAAAGACCGACAATCAATATCAAAACACACAACAGAAAAAAATAAGCAAAGCAGATCCTCCAGCTTCCTACGCCATTTTGACTTTTTATTTCCCTGACACGCACTTATCTGTAAAAAAAAAGATACTGAGGTGAGATGCTACATCATAGTGAATTCCCAATTAAACCATGAGTCTATTCGGTTCTAGGGGTTGTCTAAAACTATTATGACTCTCTAGTCCTAATACTTACGAATTCAAGTGTATTAGAGGAGAATCGATGTATCAAACCTCATACTATGTGAGAGGTTCCAACATAATAAGCTTTACGATCATTACAGGCAAGGCTTTTTGTCCAATGAACCAACCACATTACGTATCATACATGGATTGTGAGCACCACATCACGCCCTAACAAGAAGTGTGAACATCACATTACACCCCACTTAGAAGTATTTGAACACCGCATTGTGTCCTTCTCAAGAAGTTCAATTATCGTATTACTCCCCGTACGAGAGTGCGATCCCATATTATGCCCCGTCATCAGAGTAACACTGTCGCATTTCGCCCCCATCCTATAGTGTGATTTCATTATTACGCCCATCTAGAAGTGCGACAATACTTAATCGGGTAGGTACATTGACCACTAATCCCACATGCAATGTATTCTAGGGCTACCCAAAGAACTTGAAATGATGAGGTTGGTGAGATGAAAGTTAAAACCACTTGAATGACTCCTTTCTAAGCTCTTAGCTCCAAAAATGGCCACATGCACAAGGAAACTTCTGACTTTTTTCAAGCTAAAACCTCTTCTTTTTCTTCAAGTCTCTAACTTCCTCCACAATCCATTTTATCTCATCTCTCTCAAGAAGTTCTGAATTTAGGAGAGAGAAAAATGGTGAAAATTTGAAATTTTCATCTCTAAGTTTGGTTTAAATACAAACCTTAGGTTATGACATTTATACCCTTACTAACTAGGTTTATTACCAGTAATTTCATGCTCTAATTAACATTATTAATCATATTTTTACCATTAATCCTAATTGTTTTAAGGATAAACCACTTAATATAAGATTAAGACAAGGTTAAGGGATTGGGGTATACAAAACTAAAATGTAGATCTAAGTTGTAAAGAAAAAATGCATAAAAAACAAACTTATAATTTTTTATTGATGTCTACTGTAACACCCCCCAATCTATACCCCCAAGCTATTAAAGCGATAAATAAAAATTCAAAATTTCATCAGAGTATATTTAAAACATTCATGGCATAGACCGAGGGGTCACATCAATTTGAAACCAAATACATATAAATCTGCCCATAAAGATATGCAACAATCAGGTAGCAATTAACAGAGGAACTTAGTTCCTACTACCCAAAATTCGGATACAGAATAAAAGCGGAAAATCTGTACTGAAATCTCATATATATATATATATATATATATATATATATATATATATCATGAAAAGTTTGTCTGCCAAATACAATCATACATGTACAATCTCAAAAGAACATATACATATACACACAAATCACCAACGGTCTCCCTAACTACCCGGTGTCACATATCAGAGCCGACCGACAAAAGAATGAAGACCTAAGCTTCGCAAAAAGACCTCCAGCAATCTAATCTGCAATGCCTCATAGAGCATTATAAAACAGCAGAAGGGTGAGAAACACAATCATAATATAATTGCATATAATTATATAATAACACAACATCACACACGTAAAATATTCTCACCACAACGCACAACAGAATCCAAATACAACACAACACAATATATATCTCAACTCATCAATTCCAATCACGATTCCACACGAAATCAATCCATACATGAATTATGCAAATGCACAGAGACCGACACAACGACTCTATGCAATGCATATGCGGTACCATCCATCCATCATCTCAACACTAGTTCACTCAGGAATTATTGGAACCATCGCTCGTTACTTAATGTAACTCCCCGTCGGGCATACGATGTTCCCCGTCGCTTTCGGTCCTCTTTGTATAAGGCTCACGGCGTTTATGGATCGCTTTCGATCCTCTTTGTATAAGGTTCACGATCCGATCGCTCACCACCCCACACGGGCACACGATCGTCTATAATCATTGCTCACACCCCACACGGGCACACGACATTTTAGCGGTTTCCCTCTGGAATCGATTCTTCGCTCACACCCACTAGGGCACACGACATCAGAAGAATGCATATCATGATGCTTGGCATACAATGACTCATGACATTCAAATGCACACATATATGCAATCATCTCACTCAACATTAATCATGCTTTGCAATTCAAGCCCAAAACATTGCATTTATACCATACAACAGCACGCAAATCATACCATATCCATATCAACAGTACATTGCATGATACATACCAATTACACACAATTATAACGACAACAGTCGACAAAACGACACTATTCCAAATTCCTGACATAATTAAATCGGCTAACAATCTCAAAATTATTATAATAAGAAAGTACAGTTCAATAGCTACTCAACGATACCAAGAATGTTAAAAATAGATAATCGGAACACAAGTTACGGACTAAACAAGAAAAGACATAGCGAAAAAACCACATTTTGCAATCTTCCTGGCCATACGCGTATTGCCCTGAGCCATATGCGTATTGCCCTGCTCCCTCGCCCATTCCATAAGCGTATTGCCCAAGGTCGTACGCGTATGGGCAGAGACCCATTTTTCCCCAAAATTCCCATTAAAAATCCAATACGCGTAGTGTCCTCCTTCATACGCGTATTGCCCTAAAGTCTTACGTGTACTATTACGCAAATGGGCAGATGGCCGAGAAAATGAAGCTCCATATGCATATTGCCCACATTTCTTCAATGCCATACGCGTATTGCCTTGACCAATACGCGTATTGCCTTGAGTGATACGCGTATGGGCAGTGGAAAAACCAGAATTTTCTGCAGAATTTTTTCCTGCGCTTTCAAACCAAATTCAACCCAATTCTCACCTATACGCTAGAAAAATTACCAATACAATGCCTAACAACATGTATCTATCATGTATCAACAATAAGGAACACTAAAACATGATTTCAGACACATTTGGATCAATTTCTAACACTTTCAACATTTATGGGTTTTACTCTATATTTCCATTTCAATCCAATAACAACAAAAAATATACATACATAATCATACACAAGTATATAATAATCAAGTTTCGCACCCTTACCCGATTTAATCGTGTTTGGAAAGTCGGTTGTTTCGATTTCTAGATTTTCCAAGTTTTTCTCTCTTTCTCCTTCCTTTCTCTTTTCCTCTCCTTTTCCTTCTTCTCTTTTTCTTTCTCTCTATTTTTCTCTCTTTCTATTTTCTATTTTACTAACTTAAGGAAAATAAAGTGAAATGCCCAACCTACCCCTACACTCAAATATCTCGCAAACGTTCCCAAAACGCGATAAAATATCACAACATTGAAAAGTAACATATTTCCAAATAAAAGTCGAAAATAAAATAATATAATAATAAAATAATCAAAACGACTCGATTAAATAAAAATACTAAAACTGGGGCGTTACAACTCTCTCCCACTTAGAAATTTTCGTCCTCGAAAATATACCTGAGACGAACAACTCTGGATACGACTCCCGCATCCGACTCTCTAACTCCCAAGTCAAATTGCCCTCAGTAGCGCCTCCCCACGCAACTTTCACAAGTGCAATATCCTTGCCTCTCAACCGCTTCACCTCGCGATCCAAAATCCTAACGGGTAATGCCTCAACCGTAAGGTTCTCCCTTACCTCAACCTCATCCATCGGAATCACATGCGACGGATCTGGAACATACTTCCGAAGCTGTGAAACATGGAACACATCGTGCAAATTCGACAGATTCGGCGGCAACGCCACCCTATAAGCCACAGCACCCACTCTCGCGGATATCTGGTAAGGACCAATAAACTGAGAAGTAAGTTTCTTCGACTTCAATGCATGACCCACACCTGTCACCGGCGTAACTCTCAAAAATACATGATCGCCCTCTTGAAACTCAAGATCTTTTCTTCTCCGATCATGATAACTCTTTTGCCTACTTTGAGAAGCCTTCATTTTCTCACGAATAAGTTTCACCTTGTCCGTAGTCTGTTGTACCAACTCCGGTCCAACCACCATCCTCTCACCAGATTCATGCCAACACAACGGTGTTCGACATCTCCGTCCATATAACGCTTCAAACGGTGTCATTCCAATACTCGAATGGAAACTGTTATTGTACGTGAATTCAATCAATGCAAGATAACTATCCCACGCACCACCCTGTTCAAGAACACAAGCCCTCAACAAATCTTCCAACCACTGAATCGTTCTCTCGGTCTGTCCATCTGTTTGAGGATGATAAGCAGAACTCAACCTCAAAATAGATCCCAAAGCTTTTTGCAAACTTTCCCAAAATCTAGAAGTAAACCTCGGATCTCGATCCGAAACAATGCTCAACGGAACACCATGTAATTTCACAATCACACTGATATAAATCTCCGCCAACCTCTCCAAAGAAAAATTGATGTCAATCGGAATGAAATGAGCCGATTTAGTCAGTCTGTCCACAACCACCCAAATCGCGTTATGTCCCCGCTGAGTGTTCAGCAACCTTGTCACAAAATCCATCGAAATGCTATCCCATTTCCACTCAGGAATATCCAATGGCTCCAACAAACCACTAGGCCTCAAATGTTCTACTTTCGACTTCTGACACGTCAAACATGAATACACAAACTGAGCCATATCTCTCTTCAAACCCGACCACCAGAAAATTTTCTTCAATCCTGATACATCTTATTCGCTCCCGGATGTATACTCAAACTACTCCGGTGTCCTTCCTCCAAAATCATCTTTTTCAACTCCGCATCATCCGGAATACAAATTCTACTGCGGAACCTCAAAACACCATTATCATCCACTTTAAAGTCCTCATTTTCACTTTTATCCCCAACCGTCATCAAATCCAAAAATTTTGCATCCAACTTCTGTTTCTCACTAACCGTCAATAGAAAATCATTAGTAACCTTTAACATTCCAAGCCTTACGCTATCCGACGACACTTCACATACCAAACTCAAATCTCTAAACGATTCCAAAAGTTCTCACTCTTTAACTATCAAAACCGACATATGCAATGATTTCTGGCTCAACGCATTGGCTACCATGTTAGCTTTACCAGGATGGTAATTCAAGCCAAAGTCGTAGTCCTTCAAAAATTCCAACCATCTACGTTGCCTCATATTCAACTCTTTCTGATCAAACAAGTATTTCAAACTTTTATGATCACTAAAGACTTCGAATCTTGCACCGTAGAGATAATGCCTCCAAATCTTCAACACAAAAACCACAGCCGCTAATTCAAGATCATGAGTAGGATAATTTTTCTCATGAATTTTCAATTGCCTCGAAGCATAAGCCACAACCTTACCTTCTTGCATCAACACTCCACCTAAACCGATCAAAGACGCATCACAATAAACCACAAACGGCTCAGTAGGATTCGACAAGATCAAAATCGGAGCTGTCGTCAATCTTCTCTTCAGCTCATTAAAACTTTCCTCACACCGAATATCCCAAACGAACGCTTGACCTTTACAAGTCAACTGGGTCAAAGGAAGTGCTAACTTAGAAAAACCTTCAATGAACCTTCGATAATATCCGGCTAAACCCAAAAAGCTTCTAATTTCAGTAACAGATCTAGGAGCCTCCCATTGTAGAACCGTGTCTACTTTAGATGGATCCATAGCAATACCATTACTAGAAATCACATGACCAAGAAAACTCACTTCCGACAACCAGAATTCACACTTGGACAACTTGGCAAAAAGTTTCCTTTCCTTCAAAACCTGTAACACAATGCGCAAATGCTCTGCATGCTCCTCTCGAGACTTAGAATAAATCAAGATATCATCAATGAACACTACAACAAAACAATCCAAATGCTCGTGGAAAATACGATTCATGTACTCCATAAACACCCCTAGCGCATTAGAAACCCCAAACGGCATCACAGAATATTCATAATGACCGTAACGTGTCCTAAAAGTCGTCTTCTGAATATCTTCCTCTTTCACCCTTATCTGATGATACCCTGACCTCAAATCAATCTTACTAAACACACAAGCACCAACCAACTGATCCATCAGATCATCAATTCTCGGAAGAGGATACTTATTCTTAATTGTCACCTTATTCAACTGGCGATAATCAATACACAATCGCATACTTCCATCTTTCTTTTTCACCAATAAAACTGGAGCAACCCAAGGAGAAACGCTTGGTCTCACCAACCTCTTTTCTAGCAATTCATTCAACTGCTTCTTTAACTCAACCAACTCAGACGCCGACATACGATAAGGTGCCATAGAAACAGGTCTAGTACCAGGAACTAAATCTATAGAAAACTCCACGTCTCTCTCTGGCGGCAAGTCCGAAATATCCTTGGGAAACACTTCCGGAAATTCACACACAACAGGAAACACATCAAGTGAAACTTGACTATCCACAGTCAATGATGCAAACAACCCAAACAATTGAGCTTCATCCGCCAAAAGTTTCTTCAACTCCTTGGTAGATAAGAAACTCGAGTCTTCGTCTTCCTCAACAGAAGGAAATCTTAGTAACTTATGATAACAATCAATATGAACCCGATTGAATTGCAACCAATTCATTCCCAAAACCACATCTAAACCCTCCAACGGCAAACTCACTAAATCCATCTTAAAGTCTTTACCATAAATGGTCAAAGGAGAACTCAAACAAACCAAAGAAGTAGTTACTGACCCCATTGTTGGAGTATCAATAACCATCTCTCCATCCATCGAAGACAACACAAGATTCAAACGCTTCGCACACTCAGACGAAATAAACGAATGAGTCGCTCCAGTATCAATAATAGCAACTAAAGGCGTACTATTAATAAAACAAGTACCTCTGATCAAACGGCCTGCACTTGAAGTCAGAGTCCCTGCTAAGGCAAATACTTTCCCACCAGCTGGAGCTTGCTTTGGTTTTGGACACTTCGTACTAATATGACCAGGTTCACCACAGTTGAAACACTTCACCACATTCTTCCTTGTACAATCAGCTGCGACATGTCCTAAACCTCCATAATTAGAACACTTCCTCAAATCCTTCCTACATTCGGACTGACGATGTCCCACATCACCACATCTATAACATCTCAGAGGACTAGACATTCCTCCTCCACTTGACCTTCTCTCAAAATTTCCCCTTTGTTTACCCTTATCAGCTGGTGTTACATACGGACCACCACGGAACTGTTGCTTCCCTTTCCTCTCGCTCACACTCTTATAGTGAGTAGAACGAGTCTTACTATCCTCCTCATAAATCCTACAACAATCCACCAAATCATAAAACCTTTGAATCCTTTGATAACCAATTGCCTGCTTTATCTCAGGGCGCAATCCGTTCTCAAACTTTACACACTTAGAAAATTCCACAGTCGCTTCGGCATAATGTGGATAAAACTGCACAAGCTCCACAAACTTAGCAGTATAATCAACAACAGACATATTACCTTGTTTTAATTCCAAGAACTCAATTTCCTTCTTTCCTCTTACATCTTCGGGAAAATACTTCCTCAGAAACTCAATACTAAACACAGGCCACGTGATCTCTTCCTCTGCAGCTTCCAACACATGACGTGTTCTAACCCACCAATCATCAGCTTCTTCCAGTAACACGTGAGTACCCAGTCTCACCTTCTGATCCTCAGCACAATCCATCACTCGGAAGATTCTTTAAATCTCTTTAAGCCATTTCTGTGCACCATTAGGATCATATCTTCCTTTGAAGACAGGCGGTTTGTTCTTCCTGAACTCATCATTACCTGCAGCATTAGGTGCACCCTGTACAGCCCGAGCCATAGCTTGCATAGCAGCAGCTAAAGCAGCGTCATTCCTACTAGCCATATTCTGTTCATTTCCAATAACAGCAACTATGGTTAAACACACAGCTCATCCAAACACCAAGACCGACAAGGACTGACACAAACTGACACGGACTGGCTCTGATACCACTTAATGTAACACCTCCAATCTATACCCCCAAGCTATTAAAGCGATAAATAAAAATTCAAAATTTCATCAGAGTATATTTAAAACATTCATGGCATAGACCGAGGGGTCACATCAATTTGAAACCAAATACACATAAACCTGCCCATAAAGATATGCAACAATCAGGTAGCAATTAAGAGAGGAACTTAGTTCCTACTACCCAAAATTCGGATACAGAATAAAAGCGGAAAATCTGTACTGAAATCTCATATATATATATATATATATATATATATATATATATCATGAAAAGTTTGTCTGCCAAATACAATCATACATGTACAATCTCAAAAGAACATATACATATACACACAAATCACCAACGGTCTCCCTAACTACCCGATGTCACATATCAGAGTCGACCGACAAAAGAATGAAGACCTAAGCTTCGCAAAAAGACCTCCAGCAATCAAATATGCAATGCCTCATAGAGCATTATAAAATAGCAGAAGGGTGAGAAACACAATCATAATATAATTGCATATAATTATATAATAACACAACATCACACACGTAAAATATTCTCACCACAACACATAACAGAATCCAAATACAACACAACACAATATATATCTCAACTCATTAATTCCAATCACGATTCCACACGAAATCAATCCATACATGAATTATGCAAATGCACAGAGACCGACACAACGACTATATGCAATGCATATGCGGTACCATCCATCCATCATCTCAACACTAGTTCACTCAAGAACTATTGGAACCATCGCTCGTTACTTAATGTAACTCCCCGTCGGGCATACGATGTTCCCCGTCGCTTTCTGTCCTCTTTGTATAAGGCTCACGACGTTTATGGATCGCTTTCGGTCCTGTTTGTATAAGGCTCACGATCCGATCGCTCACACCCCACACGGGCACACGATCGTCTATAATCATCGCTCACACCCCACACGGGCACACGACGTTATAGCGGATTCCCTCTGGAATCGATTCGTCGCTCACACCCACTAGGGCACACGACATCACAAGAATGCATATCATGATGCTTGGCATACAATGACTCGTGACATTCAAATGCACACATATATGCAATCATCTCACTCAACATTAATCATGCTTTGTAATTCAAGCCCAAAATAATGCATCTATACCATACAATAGTACGCAAATCATACCATATCCATATCAACAGCACATTGCATGATACACACCAATTACACATAATTATAACGACAACAGTGGACAAAATGACACTATTCCAAATTCCTGACATAATTAAATCGGCTAACAATCTCAAAATTATTATAATAAGAAAGTACAGTTCAATAGCTACTCAACGATACCAAGAATGTTAAAAATGGATAATCGCAACACAAGTTACGGACTAAACAAGAAAAGACATCGCGAAAAAACCACATTTTGCAATCTTCCTGGCCCTACGCGTATTGCCCTGAGCCATACGCGTATTGCCCTGTTCCCTCGCCCATTCCATACGCGTATTGCCCAAGGTCGTACGCGTATGGGAAGAGACCCATTTTTCCCCAAAATTCCCATTAAAAATCCAATACGCGTAGTGTCCTCCTTCATACGCGTATTGCCCTAAAGTCTTACGCGTACTATTACACAAATGGGCAGATGGCCGAGAAAATGAAGCTCCATACGCGTATTGCCCACATTTCTTCAATGCCATACGCGTATTTCCTTGAGCAATACGCGTATTGCCTTGAGTGATACGCGTATGGGCAGTGGAAAAACCAGAATTTTCTGCATAATTTTTTCCTGTGTTTTTAAACCAAATTCAACCCAATTCTCACCTATACGCCAGAAAAATTACCAATACAATGCCTAACAACATGTATCTATCATGTATCAACAATAAGGAACACTAAAACATGATTTCAGACACATTTGGATCAATTTCTAACACTTTCAACATTTATGGGTTTTACTCTATATTTCCATTTCAATCCAATAACAACCAAAAACATACATACATAATCATACACAAGTATATAATAATCAAGTTTCGCACCCTTACCCGATTTAATCGTGTTTGGAAAGCCGGTTGTTTCGATTTCTAGATTTTCCAAGTTTTTCTCTCTTTCTCCTTCCTTTCTCTTTTCCTCTCCTTTTCCTTCTTCTCTTTTTCTTTCTCTCTATTTTTCTCTCTTTCTATTTTCTATTTTACTAACTTAAGGAAAATAAAGTGAAATGCCCAACCTACCCCTACACTCAAATATCTCGCAAATGTTTCCAAAACGCGATAAAATATCACAACATTGAAAAGTAACATATTTCCAAATAAAAGTCGCAAATAAAATAAAATAATAATAAAATAATCAAAACGCCTTGATTAAATAAAAATACTAAACCTGGGGCGTTACATCTACTACAACATCAATAATACTTAAATATTTAGGGTTTCTAAACATAACGTGCCTACGTCACTTTTAGAAAGACAGCATAAATTGAAATAAAAAAAAACTACTCCATGAAACTTTCTGAAAGTTCTTACAACCAAAAAATCTGAACAAACTTATATACATAAAACATAATCAAGATTTCTAGGTTTGACTCTGCTGTTGTTTTTGGCTTAAACTCCTAGCCTTAGGGCTAGGGGCCTTGGCAATAGTTTGGTTGATTTTTGGATTTCTTGTGTTTTTCTTCAATCATGGACTGGAAGACAGTGACGAGAAGGAGGTATGGAGGAAACGTTTTGAAGGTATCAATCTAGAAGGAGAGAAATGGAAAATGGACTGAAAATCAAAATCAAGAAGAAATAACTTCTTACTTTTTCACAGAATTTCCTGATCATTATAGTGCGAATGATTTAGCAAAGATTTTCATGGAGTATAGAACACTATCCGAGATCTTTATGCCTGATAAGAGAGATAAAAGGGGGAACAAATATGGTTTTGTGAGGTTTAGAAACGTAGAGGATGCAAGGATATTGGCAAAAAAATTGGACAACATTCAGATCATGGGTAGGAAAATTTTTGTTAACACACCAAGATTTAACACGGTGGAATTTGGAAGACAAACCACAAGAAAACAACATGAGGATCACAAAATAAGTCGAGTTGGACCAAAATAGGTCTGGGCTAAGATTGGACAAGGTAAATCTTACGCAGATATTGTATCAGGTAGAGAGGGAAATAGAAAAATTTACAAAACACCAAACAATAGAAGGAAGATGGAAGTAAAATCACCCTAGTCTGGACTCATGTTCAAAATGGAAGAAGAGAATTTTAAATAATTTGAATTACGTGGGAGACGTTAACCTATTAGGAAATTTGTACAATATTCAGGAAATCTTCAATATAGAGGGATTCTTTCACATTAAAGTAACACCAATAGGGGAAAACCTTTGCTTCTTGGAAGATTTAGAGGAAAACGCGGTAAGAAGCTTGATCAAAGAAGAGGAAGAATGGTTGCTGAAATGGTTTGACGACATACGACCGTGGTCACCAGCGGAAGTGGATAAAGAAAGATTAACTTGGGTTAAATGTTATGGAGTTCCATGCCATGCATGGAGGCAAGAGTTCTTCAGGTACATTTCAAGCAGAATTGGAGAATATATTCGCAGTGATATGGAAACGGAATCACACTCAAATTTTGATGTGGCCAGAATCTTGATCAAAACAAAGTATACTAGCAACCTGAATGAAGTGATTAATATTGAGATTAACTATTGAAATTCTGGTACCAGATATGTGTGATGTCACACACGATGTTACAATAACACACTCTGCACAATGGACAAAATAAACAACAGAAGAACACACTAAATTGTTAAACCAGTTCAGTTCAAACAACCTAATCTGGGGGCTACCAAGCCAGGGATGAAATTCACTACTTGTAGAATTAATTTACAGACCCAACAACCCAGTTGACAATCTCCTAAACTTAATTCCTACTAGTGACTTCCTACCTAAGAAACCACTTAGATATGAGAACACTACTCAATCCCTAAAACACTCAAAGAACAACCTCTTTGAGAAACCTTGATCCTGCTTCACAGCTTTGATCAAGTTACACAACTCTCTTTGCTTCACAGCTTTAGAGAGGACAGAACACAACTCACCAATTCACACTAGAATGGTGTATACAAAAACACGCACAAAGTAAATGTTTAACCTCCAGTTAAAGCTCTCTATCTTCTGTCTGTTTTCTGTACCTTCTTCCTTTGATCTTTGCGCTTTATATAGCAACCTGAATTGGGCTTGGACTCCTTGCAATATTTGATCTGATTTGTTATTTAAAACTGAATCTTCAAAACAGATTTTATCCCCCAAAATCTTTTTAAATCTTCACCTTTTAAATCTCCTACAAACCTGCATCAAATCTCTATGCAACAGAGAATATCTAACCCAAGATATTCGCATCCAATGAGACAACTTGCTCTCCACAATTCCAACTAAAACGCAAACCCTAACAACATCACAAACCTGATGTTATTAATTCTGCAAATCTAATGTCACAACATCGCTTGTGACATCAGACATCCAACTTAACTCTTAACACAGCCCAGTGTTAAGACTCAATGTTGTGACATCACCCATATGACATCAAACATTGAACAACCTTTGTTTTACCAAAATTCCAGCCAATCTAAGAAACTAACAATCTCCCCCTTTGGCTAATTTTGGCTAAAACAATCTCTGCACCTTCAAAGACTTCAGCAGCGGAATAAACTTGAATATTTTTTGAAACTTCAAGCAGCAGCATCTTCAATACATAAAGGCTTCACTTCACACAAAACTCTGTTGCAGCACCATCTTCAACAGCTACGTGCTCCCCCACAAAACAAGAACCAGCATACAAGCTGTTCAACAACTCTCCCCCTCAATATCTGCACTTCTGCATCACAACTAGCAGCACTCCTTGTCATTGCAGCACCTCTTGCATCTTGACTGACTCTTGAATATTTCTCCCCCTTTTTAGCCACAATTGGACAAACCTCAACAAGTAAGTCCTATGACACCCTGTACAAAACCATACTTCTTCTGTCAGCAATATCCACATTTTGAAAATCCAGACATATTCTTCATCCATCCAGTTATGAAGGCTTCACACAATCATCCACAAGATCTGAAGCACACACACAATGTCTTCCACTGAACTCTAAGTCAACTCCTCACACTTAGAATAACACACACCAAGACAAGTGTACAATCTATTCAAGGCCATGATTCAATCTTGTCTTCAGACATCTCCTCAGAAGCATGTGCGCACAATATTCAAACAATTTGCTTCATATGACTAGAACCATTCAAGGCCACACCAAAACACCAATCAATAGCCTAATGTCATAACATGCTATCTGACATTATATCCTCATAAGAGGCAACCAATATCCACAAGCTTGATCAGTATGATATCTTCACAATAAATGCACCTTTGCTGCAAAATCCATAGACAAGTACTCCCCCTGTCATGATTAACAAATGCTCTAGATGGAGATGAACATTTGAGCATATTTTCTGAGTACATGCATTTTGGTACCACTGTCCCTTTCTCCAAAGACTATCATACAATTCATCTTCACCATCCAAGGAAAACCTTCTACTTCATCATTCTCCCGTATGACTATGTAGATGCTCCTTAGATATAATGTAAGCACTAAGCTTCAGATCCAGAACAAACACATCCTTCACCAAGGATACTCTTGACACTCTTGACACCAGGGTATTACATATGCTCCACTACTGGATTTACTATCAGCAAAATAATCCAAACTCAACACTGTGTCACAAACTCCACAAATTCTCAGCTTACTTATAAGCTTTACTGAGATCCAATGTCTTCAAGAGATCACAATTCCTCTATCCTTACATCCACCAGTAGTTGTTGAAACTGGTGAAGTCTTCAAAGATAGTAGTCATGCTTTGCCAGAACAAACTACTAAACACATGACAATAATCTCCACCTCTTCTGACCAAAAATGCTAGAGCATCCAACTCCACATGTCCAATCTTAATCATCTTCCAGATATAACCACCAACAAACATGATGTTATAACATCTTTTGGGACATCAGCTTCTCATCACCATTCAATGGACTCATTGCACAAAGAAGTCCTTCAAGAAGCTCCCAATAAAACACAGTCAGAGCAACTTATTCATACACACCTGAATACCATAAGTTCCCACACCCTCTCTGAACCATATCCTAGCAAACTCAACCATTTCCAGAGTATCTATACCAAGATCCTTTTCCAGGACATACTTTCACCATTTTATGAAAAGCACAGGAATGTTATCTAGTATGGCCTTTTGAATTTTCTCAGAAGTTCTAACAACAACTGCTTCCTTCATTTGAGAGATATCCTGGACATTATCATCAGACTTATCTCTGATCTTCCTACTCCTAGATTTTGTAGTACCATCCACATAGATCTTCTGCTTATCAGTTCTCATCTTTGGAGGTGACTCAATAGCTTTCCTCTTCCTTGATTTCAGTCGTTTAGCAACCCCAGGAACCACTTTTGCAATTAGTTCATCATCACTCCTCTTTATTTTAAGGCTAGAAGTACCTTTCTTGACTTGAAATGTTTTAACATCAGCTCTAACATCTGCATCTTCCAACCTAAGGATTGTCAACCTGTGAAATTTTTCTTCTGAACTATAGGAGTCATTAGTCAGGTTGTCATCTTTCTTGGCCTCGCAAGTATTCAGCTCCCAAAACTTCTTAAGGTCACAGCTTTTGATCCTTCCATCAGCATTGTTGACTCCTTCATCTTGCTCACATAACTGACTACTCAAGTTGGCTTTTAACACATCATCCAACTTAGGAGTAACAACACCATAAGTCATTAACCCAGATTAAATTTTCACCATACTTTCACACTTGATGTCACCATCTGATGTTACAACATCAACCTTAACATCACTAGATAAGCTGTCAACTTGAGGTATCCACTGATAGCAATTATCTTTGGATCTTACTCCCTTCATCACTACCTCATTCTGCTCATCAACTACCACACATTCATCTTTGGTGTAGCTTACCTTGTAACCTTCATCACAAAGTTGACTTATGCTAATTAAATTAGCACTCAACCCTTGAACAAGGAGCACATTATCAAGAGTAAGACCATCATGATTCTTCACTCTTCCAACTCCTTCTACTACTCCTTTTTCACTATTGGCAAAAATAACATCATTTCCATGGCAAGGATTGAACTCTACCAAATGCTTCTTAGATCCAGTCATGTGCTTTAAACACCCACTGTCAAAGTACCATGCATCCATAGCAAAATGTCCATCTGATGTGTGAGCCAATAGACATGTGACCTGAGCTTTAGGAACCCATTGTTTAACAACTTTGGGCCTGACCTCCTTTAGTTTTCTTTGAGGAGCAAATTGTGGATAACCATGCAGTTTAAAACAAGAGTACTGCATATGTCCAAATCTTCCACAATAGAAGCATCTAACTCTGTCATCTCTGAATTGGTTATATCGTCTACCATTATGATGATGATGTTGCTGGTGCTGCCATCCATAGTGTTGATTTCTTCTTCTATGGTAAGGCTGTTGTCTTCTATGGTAAGGATACTGTCTTTTAAACTGTCTCTTATGGTGATGAGGCTTCCTTCTTCCATAGTAATGAGGCACAACATTATTGTATCCATATCCATATTCATACAAGTTCCCCTGATGTTGATGAAACATGTTCTGATTGAACCTAGCAGCCTTCATGCTCCTGTGATATTGAGGTGGCATATACTGACTAGCTCCCTGAGACTGCACCTTCTTCTGATGATGAGCATTCTTCCTCTCAACATTCTGAGGTTGTGGATGAGTAACCTTCTTAGGTGTAGAATCATGTCTCTTTGCTTGATGTTGAGACATTGGTTGGGACACCTCCTTCTTTGTTCCAGAAGTGCTTGCTTCTGTAGAACTCTTTTCCTCAACCACATATCCTATACCTGATTTATCTCCAACAACTTTCTCTGACTGAAGAATCTTATCAAGAGTGGTTGTACCACTGTTCATCATCCTAACAGATTTTGTCATCTGATCAAGTTGAGATTTAACTAGTACAACTTCATTTTCCAGATCAACTTTTACATTCTCAAGCTGAGCAATCTGTTGCTTGTGACACTTGTTTTCTTGACAAATCTCAGCACTTTTTAAACACAGCTCTTGATAAGTAGATGCTATCATTATCATTATCAGAAACAACAGTTCCTGTTAAGGCTCTAACATGCTTTGCTGACTCACCTTCACTTTCACTATCAGATTCAGACCAGGAAACTGTCATGCCCTTCTTCTGCTTCTTCAAGAATGTGGGACATTCTTTCTTGACATGTCCATAACCTTCACATTCAAAGCACTGAACTCCTTTATCTTGGGCAATCTTCTCTTCATCCTTCTCTTTTGACTTGCTAATGTCAGAAGAGATGTTCTTGACATTAGGCCTGGAGTTATTGTTCATTCTCTTGAATACATTATTGAACTGCCTTCCCAACATTGTAATGGCCTGAGATAGATCTTCCTGAGAATCATCATCTTTGACTTTCTTAGCTTCTGCAGGAGTGGAGACCAAAGCTATACTTTTGGGCTTCTTTTCTGGTTCTTCCTCATTCAAACTGTCATACCCCAAATTTTGACCACTAAACTTTCCCATCATTGTGCAAATCATCAGCACAATATGGATGGACCATCATACCTCATTAGTCTCCCCAAAGGTGGGTGAGCATTCACTACAAACAGTATTTAGGGTTTCAAGCCCTCGCAGAGCTCTTAGACAAAGGATCAATCAAGGAATGACATGATCTTCAACTTGTCTAGCCTCTCAAATATCCACAATGGATCAAGAGGGCTCCCACTTCAAGGATTAAGCACAAGTTTGCTCCCTTCTAGGTGGATCAAGCCTCAGGATCGCCAGTGTCACCAAATTAGGGTTTGGTCGACTAGGGCCTCCAGATGGAAACTTTCATCTGGACACAAGCCAAAGATCCAAAACACAACCTAATGTACTCCATGGAACATCATAAACCTCATCATCAAGTCAATTTAGCCTCAGGGGATGCATACATAAAAAATCAGGAATTAGGGTTTCTTGACCTAATTCACCCCTAAGTTGACTTTTGGGACAAATCATGAGCCAAGACCTCAAGACATGATTTGAGGGTCTCCAACATACCACGTTGATCCATTTGCAACAATGGATTGACCCAAGAAGCTTGAGCAACAAGTTTCAATTTCATCTGAACCACAGTTAAGGTTTCGCGGGAAAAGCCAACTGTAGCTTTGACTTTTGACCAGGACATGCTCCCAAGTCGTGGGACACGATTAAATACACCCTATAACACCCATGGAACATGTCCATCAATTTTTATTTAGGTCAAGGACATGATTTCCTAAAGGATCGCACAGTTTGGAATTCATCTGATAAAAAGTCAACTGTGCACAAAAGTCAAACTTTGACTTTTTGAGATTTTTCATAAAAATGGTTTTTTAACCCTAAAATGATGTTAATGTGTGATTGGAATCATCATTCATCAAGAAAAATCAAAGAAAGTGGGATAACTTGTAAAAGGGGTAACCATAAAAACTTAGAAAATTTTCTAAGTTATGAAAAAAAGTGGCAAGGGTACCAACTTTGGAGGATCATAACTCCTAAACCACAAAGCCATTTTTCCCCATCCAAAGCTTGATTTGTAGCCCTCATTACCCTCTACAAAAACTTCAACTAGACCTAAGTCTAATTCATTAAGGATTTTGAGTTATGATTGGATCAAAATGGCTAAAAACTTAAAATTGACATTTTTCAGCACTTAGCCAAAATCTGCCTTGTAATTTCAGCACAATGTCCCAACTTCAAGGCTATTTTTCTCCATGATCCAAGTTGAACCAGGTCTAGGGCCAAACATCAAAGTTGAAGTACGTCATCTAAGCTTTCCGAAAAGTCCTAGAACGTCCATGTAGCATACTCGAGCAGGGAGTTATGGATCTTACAAAAGGCCTTGCTGAAGCTGAATTTTTCAGGGGCAGATTTGCACATTTTGTGTGCCACACGAATTTTCAAGCCTTGTCATCAGTTTGGACACATCTAAGGATCAAAGAAAAGCATGCCAAAGCCTAGAAATCCCTAAAAGAGGGACAAAACTCCAATTTTGGTTTGGAGCATTTAATGGATACTTAGAGGTGGCATGTACTGAGCCATTCTCATCTGAAATCAGTCAAGACTTATCCAAGACCAAGGGAACCATCAGCCTGTGCCCTAACCTCTAGTCAATGGCTAGAGGAGACTTGCATTTCCATTGGCCAACATGGAACAAACACCTGCTGCAGTTTCCATTCACTGTGGATCCCAAAACAAACTTGCTCCACTATAAATAGAGTTAATTTGTGCTCAGTTTGAGTACACCAAAGCCATCAAACAGATGCTTTCCTCAAATTCTCTCTTTCACTCCAAAATGCCTTCTTTAGTAAGGAAATTCTGAGTTTTTGAGCTAGAGAGCAATTCCACTTAAACTAATCACACACACACCTCATATATATCATATGTAAGCTGTGCAAACCATCAAAAGTGACCTGTAATCACAACATCACAAAGTCACCTCTCAAAACCTCAAAATGGCACTTTTTTGCATTTTTCAAGCCATGTCTTGATTCAGTCACTTTCCAAACCAGATGAAACCTCAAACACACTCTAAATATCATCCTTGAACTGTCCCAAATGGTGCCACACATCTGGAACACCATTTGAGAGAGTTGGCATTTTGGCCGTTTTTTACCATTTCGCGAGAAAGTGCACAAACTTGCTCCAGAGGTTTCCAGTCGATTCCAACCATCCTAAAAGCTTCTAAGAGGTCATTTGAGGTTGTCCAAAGCATCAAATCATTTCTGGAACAAAGCACTTGGAAGGTTGCCCAAAATCTCCAAAAAAGAGGTAAAATTCACAACTTGAATTCTTTGAATCATGCTTTCCTTTGTTGTCCACATACATGCATCATATTGAACAATTCTTGAGGCAAAAATGTAGTCCTTAATGTGTATGTTGTGATCCTCCCACTGTTTGCATTTTGACATGTTTTTATGTGGAATTTTGGTTATTTCAAAACCATGTTCAGTTCTGTCTTTTTTTTCATTGGTGTGTTCTATACATTACGTTTTAGTTTGCATGAGTAACACCATTGGATTCCTTGCGAAAAATCGGTCAAGATAGGTTTTTACGGATTTCAATTCCGATGAAAATTGAGAGAGTTACGCGCGTTGGAAATTTTACGCGAAACGAAGTCGAATTAACGATAGCGGTTCTTTTTTTTTCGCTTTGTACAGTGAGTTTCCGAATGCGTGAATAATACCATTGGATTCCTTGCGAAAAATCAGTCAAGATAGGTTTTTACAGATTTCAATTCCGATGAAAATTGAGAGAGTTACGCGCGTTGGAAATTTTACGCGAAACGGCGTCGAAAACAACGTGCAGTTTTGGTTTTTTAATTTCTGCGTTTTGTGTGTCAATTTTGCGTGTGCGTGAGTGATACCATTGGATTCCTTGTGAAAAATCGGTCAAGATAGGCTCTTGCGGATCTTGATTCGGTTAAAAATCGAAAGAGTTACGCGTTTTGGAAATTCGACGCGGAACGATGTTTTTACAACGTAGCAGCTCTGGTTTTTTTATCGCTGTGTTTTGTACGTTGAGTTACGGCGTACGTGTGTGATACCATTGGATTCCTTACGAAAAATCGGTCAGGATAGCCTCTTGCGGATCTTGATTCGGTTAAAAATCGAGAGAGTTACGCGTGTTGGAAATTCAACGCGGAACGATGTTTTTAATCGATAGCAATTTTTGTTTTTTAATTTCTGCGTTTTGTGTGTCGATTTTCCGTGCACGTGAGTAATACCGTTGGATTCCTTGCAAAAAATCGGTCAAGATAGGCTCTTGCGGATCTTGATTCGGTTAAAAATCGAGAGAGTTACGCGTGTTGGAAATTCTACGCGGAACGATGTTTTCAAAACGATAGTAGTTTTTTCTGCGTTTTGTACGTCGATTTTCCGTGTGCGTGAGTAATACCATCGGATTCCTTGCAAAAAATCGGTCAGGATAGGCTCTTCCGGATCTTAATTCCGATAAAAATTGAGAGAGTTATGAGTGTTTGAAATTTGATAAAAACGTGTTGAAAATTAAAGTTTCGGTACTCGTTTTTACCCCAAAAGAAATGTCGGAGATGATATTTTGATATCTTTCCTCTTTTTCTTACTTTTTATTTTCAAAACTCAACCAATTTTTTTTACATAGCAAAAAATCATCATTTTCCAATTCATATCCCATAATATTTTAATCCACAAAAAATTAAAAAAAAGTATTATTTTTAATATATTTAAAAATAGTGTTTTATATTGTTTTAAATGCTTTTAAAATGATTTATTTTTTTTCTTGATTTTTAAAACCAAAATGATTTTAAATATTTATGTTGATAAAATATTTTTTTTCATAAACTTTAATCATTATTTAATGATTTTATTTGATATTTTTATCATTTTTTACTTAATTTTTCTTGAAAAAATGCCTAAAAAATGAAATTGGGGTTTTATTTGATTTTCACCCTAACAAATCTTTTTTAAACTCTTTGGGCCTCTATTAGAGTGTAAGACCCAATCCCCTTTTAACCAAAACATTTTTGGGTCTCACTTATTGTATAAGTCCCTCTGCGTTAAAAGAAAACTTTGGCGCGATCGCCATTTTCAAATGAAAATCAACTGGGCTTCTCTTTGAGCTGTAAGTCCCATTTCTTTTTATTTTTTAACACTCGGGCCTCTATTAGAGTGTAAGAACCAACCCTTTTTTAGCGAAACAATTTTGGGCCTCAGCTATTGTATAAGTCCCGATACGTTAAAATTCTCGGCGCGATCGCCATTTTCAAACTGAAAATATTTTGGGCCTCTCCCTGAGTTGTAAGCCCCATATTTTGTACAAAAATACACTTTGGGCCTCTAATAGAGTGTAAGACCCAACCCCTCTTTTTTATATTTTCTCATTTTTCATATTATTTTTTAATAATTTGGAAAATTAATAACTCCCTCAATTTTGATAATTTTTTATTGGTTCTTTTTCTGAAAAATCACAAAAATAGTAAAATATTTTATTCTACAAAAAAAATCAAATTTATATTATTTATTTAATATAGTTGGTATTTTTGTGAATAAATTCATTTTTAATTGTTTTTTAAGCATTTTAAAAGTGAATATTCATCTTGAAAATAAAGACTATGGGCCTCCCCTCGTGTTGTAAGCCCCGTTTCTTTTCTTTAAACTCTTTGGGCCTCTAATAGAGTGTAAGACCCAATCCCTTTGTAAATGCCAAAATTTTGGGCATCAGTCACTTGTATAAGTCCCACGGTGTTTACAAAACCTCGGCGCGACCGTCGCCCTTTTTAAAATTAACCATTGGGCCTACCCTCGAGTAGTAAGACCCATTTCTTTTCTTAAAACTCACTTGGGCCTCTTGAGAGAGTGTAAGACCCATCCCTTTGTACAGAAAACCTTTCTTGGGCCTCAGTCACTTGTATAAGTTCCTTTGTACAAATTCAACAGTGCGCTCACTGATAAAACCCTGGGCCTCTCCTTGAGCTGTAAGCCCCAAATCTTTCTTTTTCAAAGCACCTTATCCTTTGATTTTGAATATACTGTTGTTTTCAATCTTTTTTTGTTGAACAACTAACCAAACAGCATGGAAGCTCTACAACCGAGTAAGTGTTTACCCGCTTTCATTTACCGATTTCATATGTATATAACTGTATTGTGGGGCTGTTTCACTGTAAGTCTCTTTTCAGAAACTCATATATATATATAACTGTATTGTGGGGTTGTTTCGCTGTAAGTCTTCTTTCATAAACTCATATCAACTGTGTAATAATAGTATTGATATTTAGAGTTTCCCCGGCAACTACGTTTAGAACTAGGTGACGCCGTTTCGTTTATTCATAGAAATAGACAACTAGATCCCCAATAGGATCACCAGATACAGTCTTCTCTTCGGCTGTCCTCATTAGGAATTGTCAAGAAACTCTACTCCCAGAGATGAATGTATTCTCCGTGAATGGCATCTTTGAGTTTCTTCCAAATTCTCGAACTTTCCTGACTTGATCTATTCCTTGTGAATAGCTTGCCTTGAATTTATCGGGGTTTGGGGACCCATCGGCTTCTTAAAAGCATCGGCCTCCTCTTGGGCATCGTACAAGGACCCACAGGCTTCCTAAAAAGCAACCCCGCCTCCTCTTGGGCTTCGTACAAGGACCCTACGGCTTCTTAGAAGTATTCACAGCCTCCTCTTAGGCTTCGTATAATGATCTCTTCCTCTGGGAATGATAGCCTCCTCTTGGGCTTAGTACAAGGACCCGTCGGCTTCTTAAAAGATTTCAGCCTCCTCTTGGGCTTCGTACAAATTGTCCCGACGACCTCCTAGAGGTATAGGAACAAAACCTAGTCATCCTCATAGAACAGTCCTTTCGTAGAGTCTACTACTGTTTCTCAAAGCATAGTACAAAAGATAAAACTCTAGACACGGACAGTCTAACTTCCTTGAGTCTCAAAGACATTCTCAAGTGACCCCTTCGTTAAATAGGAAGGAAACCCGCAGACTCGGACAGTCTCAATACCCTTTGGATTTCCCGTTTTCTCAAAGAGAAGGAAATATCCCTGATCCTCAAATCAAATCCCTGAGTACAGTGTTGCTTATATAAGAACTGATTTTCTCTATAAAATCAGTATACTGGACCTGTCACTTAACTGAAACAGTTACCATAGCCTCCTCTTGGGCTTTGTTCAATGATTCTTCCCAGCGAAGCAAATGTTTAGCCTCTATCTCGGGCTTCGTACGAGATACCAAAATTCTCCCCAGCGGAGTCAAACAACGTCTAGCCTCTCTCTCGGGCTTTGTACGAGACACATAAGAGACTCCCTCGTTGAGTCAATCACCCATTTCGCCTCCATCTCGGGCTTCGTACGAGATACAAAGACTCCCTCGTTGAGTTAAACCTTTAGCCTCCATCTCGGGCTTCGTACGAGATACAAAAACACTCTCTTGTTGAGTCAATCACCTTTTAGCCTCCATCTCGGGCTTCGTACGAGATACAAAAACACTCTCTTGTTGAGTATAAAAGACTCTCTTGTTGAGTCAAACCTTTTAGCCTCTCTCTCGGGCTTTGTACGAGACACATAAGAGACTTCCTCGTTAAGTCAATAACCCATTTTAGCCTCTCTCTCGGGCTTTATACGAGATACCAAAAGACTCCATCGTCGGGTCAAAACCTTTTCGCCTCTCTCTCGGCCTTTGTACGAGATACAAATAGCCTCCTCTTAGGCTTTGTATAAGAAAACCACTGGTCGATCCAATCAACCTTTTAGCATCAAAGTTGTGCCTCGTTCACAGTACGCAAACATCAATAACTCATTTCCCTTCGTCTAATCGCTGTAAGCGGCAAGCCTCTGGATCATCTACATCCATGCCACTGTCCCTCTTTTAGCATGAGAAATTCCTAAGGAAAGATAGCATTGCTCTACACTGAGTTAAAGTCTTCTCCTTCAGGTTAAAATCCCCTATAAAGGAAATTATGGCATTACTAGGATCCGCGTATCCTGGTTAAAGTAATCCTCCTTTATAAACCAGTCACCCAACAGTTGGGACAGACAAACCCTTCTTTAGAGATGACAAATTCTCTCTAAAGTCGAGGTCCTTCAGCTTCACGTCTTGGGCTTTGAACAAGACACAAATAGACTTTTCAGCTTCACATCTTGGGCTTTGAACAAGATACAAACCACCTTTCGCTTCACGTCTTGGGCTTTGAACAAGACACCAAAAACACCCATTTCCTCCCATAGAATAGGAGGAACTACGAACGCTCTGATTTCCCTGTTTCGGTAAACGGGAATACGTAGGCATAAGATCGAAAGAAAAGATCTTAGCGAGCGCAATCAACAAAAAACCAAAATCCCATACTCTCACATACCTATCAAAAAGCATCAGTCCTAACATCCTAATCCTTGTTCCCCGCCAGAAACCTTCTGCCCAGATAAAAAGAAAGAAAACAGTATTGGCGAAAATACAAATAACCAGTACAAAGGCCCCCCCACATTGATAGCATTCGTAACCTAACAGACCGTTGTTTAAACTCAGTATGCAAAGCAGGGTTAATTGGAGACAGCTATTTCCCTTCCTTATTCAGCTCACAATAGGATAAAAATGAATCGACCTGTAGTCAAAGCTCAAACCGCAGAGAGCGACCAGCGCTTAAGAACCGCGTCCAAAATCGCTCGCTACAGAAAAATGGCACCCACCGTGGGGCAGATTCTTTCTTTCTTACAATTTAAACCTTGGGTAAGTCATTTTCATGGCGGTGGCCGCCAACAGAAAAATGGCGCCCACCGTGGGGCCCTTCTTTCTTTCCTTTTGTTTTCCTTGTGTAGAAACTACAGAGTGGTAACTCAGCCGGGGAGCCATTTCTGTCAGGAACTTAGGATTCATAGCTTTAAAGGTCTAGGATGTTTAAGACAAATATATATACTGCTTTTCCTAATTGAATATGTGTTTATTTTTCTGCTACTGGGAATGCGTGTGATGCCGCATGTGGAAAGAATGAGTATACACTTAAGATAAGTGATGGCGACGGGGTCGACCATCAACCTCAGTGGAGGCTGACCAACGCAACCCATTCACTCTCTTAGCCAATGGGCCGGTTGTTAAGTCTGAGAAGCTGAGGAGCCAAACCCTTTCGTAGTGCGGAAACTATCGGAAATAGTTGTTACGCGATACTACCCTCATTTGAGGCTGGTGATCTATTCTCGGTGAATGGCACTTACTCTAAGATTGCACTACAACTCGCTGGCGATCCGCTTGTTATTTTTCTTTCCTGGGAGGAGCTGATGATAATGAGTACAGGTACAAAAATCACCCTAGTATAAACCTTTGGGGATGGGTAGAGCCTTAACTTCATGACAACGACCCTTTGACCCCATGTTTTTTCTATGTTTTTGTGTACTGCATTCATGCATTCATTTAATAAAACATTAAAACATTCAAAAAACTTCTCTTCTAGTCTCTCTGTTTTTCAAAATAAACTAAAACTGTGATTGCAAATATCAGAGAAAAGGATTACGCTAATGGATTTCGGTAGAAGGAGAACTCATACGTACACCTTCAAGGTTCCAAAACTAGAGGATTTGAGAAGGTTAGCAAGGATGATCACTAACCCTGAGGCTTTCAGAGCCAAGTACGGAGGTCTGCTACCACTATTAAGAGTCCATGTGATTGAGGGAATCATGGATGCGCTCATTCAGTTCTACGATCTGGTTTATCACTGTTTCACATTCCCGGATTACCAGCTAGCGCCAATGCTGGAGGAGTATTCTCACCTGATCGATCTACACATCACTGATCAAGCTCTATTTTCTATACTGGAAGAAATTCCAAAGAATCAGATCATTGCAAGAGCAATTCATTTGGACGAGTCTGAGGTCAGGACTCACATGACCACTAAGGGTGGCATCCAAGGTTTGCCAGCCCAGTTCTTGACAAAGAAAGCCCTGTGTTTTTCCAGTATAGGAAACGTGACTGCTTTTGAAAGCATCTTTGTCTTGCTCACCTACGGGTTATTTTTGTTTCCCAACATCAATAACTTCGTCGATATCAATGCCATTAAGGTTTTTCTCATTAGAAACCCTATGCCAACTTTGCTCGCAGATGCGTATCATTCTGTACACTTGGGAAATTTGTACAGTGGAGGGGAGATCACATGATGTGTACCTCTGCTTTATAAATGGTTTATTTCCCACTTGCCCAAGTCTGCTACTTTTTGGGATTGCAAGAGTGCCTTACGTTGGTCGCAGAAGATCATGTCTCTTACCAACTCTGATATAGATTGGTACAATAGGATTTATGAGGGAATCAGGATCATTGACCGTTGTGGAAACTTCCCCAACGTACCCCTCATAGGAACTAAAGGAGGAATCAACTACCATCCGGTATTGGTTCGCCGTCAATTTGGATACCCGATGAGACACATCCCACTGGGTGTTCTTCTGGAAGGTCTTTTCTTCAAGGAAGGAGAAAGTGACAGAGCACTAAAGATGGAAATAGTGCACGCTTGGAAACATGTTCATAAGAAAGGACGAGAGTCTCTGGGAAAACCGGATTGTGTCTCGGTGGAGCCTTATCTCCACTGGGTACAAACTAGAGCTCTCAAGCTAAAGATGCCTTATCCTCGTTACGGAATTCTTCCGCCGAGGGAATATGTCATGTACTTCATGACGGAAACTGAAAAGTTTCAGGTTACTCTCAACAAAGTTCAACGGGAGAGAAGGTCTTGGAAGAACAAGTACCGCACCCTCGACGTAGAGTGCATCAAAATACAGCAATTACTGAAAGAGAAGGGCGCTCTGATTGAAATTTTGGAGCAACATGCTGTAGAGAATCAAGATGACCAAAGGAATTTGCTCACTCATATCACTTGGAAAAATAATGACAACCCGACAACGGCCCAAGAGTCCCGGTCAAAGAAAAGGAAGATATCAGAATCAGCACCCGATTTCTCTTCAAAGAGGACTCTGGACCCATTAGCTTAGGTTTCTGTTTCCGCATCTTGTAATCTACTGTATTTCCATTTCTGTAATCCTTTGGAATTCAATAAAAAGGGGTTTCCCCACTGTTTGATATTTGCAATCTAATTGTCGAAGTTTATTTTGATTAAACCAAAAAAACAATTAATATAATCATTGCATTCATCATTCTCACATCGCGTTTTCTTCTTACCTACGAATCTCACGTTTGTGTCTCGGTTCTAGAGTCAAACTGTCTCATTCGTACAATACTCGGGCCAATCGTCAGAAAAAGATGGATGATCTTGAGGAAGAGAACAGAGAGTTGAAGGAAGAGATCGACGCTCTGAGAGAAGATATGAGAAAGCTTCGTAACGACATGCAAGCCATGGCAGAAGCTCAGCTACAAAGAACTGTGATCTCAGAGATCACCTCAATGCCCATAGTGGAGAAGAATGATCCTAGGTATCAGATACCGAAAGATCGTCCTTGGGGCATGCCTGTCGCTCCCGAAAGGATTCGCATCCAACGGTACAAACGCGAGAGTGGCGCAAAAGAACACAGAGTCGCCAGCAAAGTGTATTTATCCCAAGAGAGGGAAAGGAAACACTGCGTAAACCTGAAAGAAGGGAAAGAACATGGTCACGCGACCAAGAGAGCGGGTACGGGAGTCGGTTACGCGAAGGGAAGGTGTTAGCACCCAACACGTCCATCGTACTCGATGGGATCCACGCTTGTTGTTTGCATCAAAGGGTGTCGTCATCTGGAACTCCACTGCTACTGGACCGGAGAAGAAAACGAGAACGGAAAGAACGGAGAAACGAAGAAGAAAAGAAAAAGAAGTGACTCGATAGGACGGTATCGTTGTCCTAGGCCTACGTACTCCCTCAGTGCAATGGGAAAGTCAGAGTCAACGTAGTTCGGACGGGAACTGTGGGGGAAGGTTGCTCGCCAAGACAATCGCTGTCTTGTGCCTACGTATCCTCAATCGGACGAGAGAGAGGAATCAGAGCTGACGTAGTTCGTGGGTACGACCACGGGTAGGTACGTGTTTTTTACGTGAGCGACGAGCTCTTTCACGAAAAAAAGAAATTTGAAACCCAACAATCCCGGAGGATAAAAAGATTTGAATTGGTTTGGTGTTTTTTAGACAGAAGTGTTTTGAGTTAGTTCGTAACTTACATTGCACCAAAGTCTACCATGCGGGAACGAGTGAGTCGCATAATCGCCCCCGAATGAGACGTATGCTAAACACCCTAGAAGAGGAGAGGAGACCCCTCGTTCTTCACTTCCTACACTTAAGGCTCGAGCGCAATATACGTTATATTTTATTAAGTGTGTTCAAGAAGTTTGAGATGAGAAGAGAAGCGACACAAAAGGAAACTCTACAGGGAAACTAAGAGTCCTAATGTTATCATGCATGGATGTCCTACGGTTAGTGAGGTTTAGGAGAGACGACTGCCTAACCTAATGCTAATCCTACTCCAAGCTTAATCAAAAATTAAGTTGGACTAGGTAGCTCTAAAGGGAGAGAATCCAAAACTTAAACAAGTCTTGTGACTCGAGGGATGAAAAGAGTGGAAGAGAAGGAGGAGAAATAGAAGTGAAACACAAGTGGCCTAAGCTCACTTCAAACACAAGTATGAAAGTTAAAAGGTAAATGAAGAAAGTAAAATGTGGAAGCATATCCATATTCAACAACTTACCATTTGCCCCTGAAAATGTTAGAAGTATTCACATATGACAAAATGAAACTCAAACAAGCATAAGGCAATAAAGAAACAAGTTCTAAGGTAAATCAAACATCAAGTTCAGAACCTAATGGTCCTACTGACCTCTAATATTAGTCATGCACAATTAGTCAAAAAGAAAAGGGAGAAGTCAATCAAGTACCATTCAAGTCATTAAAGAAGGAGTGAGATGAAAAAAAGTGATCATGTAAAGCAACCAAGTCAAAATTTCACAAAGTAAACCAAGTCCAGAAGTGACACAATCCTAAATATGTGCCTAAACATGATCTTCAAACAACATTCAAGTCACACAAACACTTTCACAATCAATTAGGAAGCAAAGAAGAAGTGAAGTGAAGTGAAGTGAAACATGATTCATACTTGTGAAACAAATGACTTAAAGTGAAAGGCAAACATCAAACATGCAAAGATGAGATTCAAATATCACAACCAGAAGTCAATTAACATGCTATCAATCCTTCAACAAGACCTAAAATTGTGGCACAAGTGCCTTCATGATCAAGCAAACCAAACATGAAGCATATATTCACAAATTGGACAAGTTAAAGCTCATGCTTCAAAGAAATAACAACCATGCCTCAAAAATTATGTCATTCAGTATTCAAGCATCTCAAACATGTATAATTGACATATCAAATCCACAAGCAATGAATCAGAACCAAAGTCAATCAACAATTAGGTCAAAGCATCAATAGGATTTCATACATTCATGCTCAAAGCAACACATCAAAAGTCATCCAAAAAGGACCTAAAAAACATACCAAAAATCTCAAACATACTTCAACATGTTATGAACACAACCCAAAAAGAATCAGGATCAAATCACTTTCCAAATGAGAGAAATAAAAAATGCAACATGAAGTATGCAATATGAAGTGCAAAATGAGAAAAATACTTTGGAAAATTAATATTTAATGCAATTTTAATGCAAAAATAATAAAATAAAATGTGAAAAATTAGTTTTAATAATGAGGAGGAATGATGAATTATGGACATGTAACCCACGGGTTCATTCAATTCTTGGCTCAAAATGATGCTAAATGAGGTACATTGGAGTGTGGTGAGGTGAACTGAACAATTAGAAGCCATATTGGTGAGTTAAAATGCAACTTGCAAGTTATGTCAAAATGGTATGCATGGTAGAACACCAAATGCCCTCTAACTTCAAATGCCCATAACTCTTGATCCAAAAATGATATGATCATGATCCACCACTCTTTGGAAAGAGGAGAAAGAGATCTACAACTTTGGTGTTGGGCAAAAATTCGTTTGAAGCATTTTTGATCATGAAAAGTTTGGTTAAAGTTGGTTGAAAATATGCCAAAAATAGTAACTTGAAATTACAAGTCACTTTCCCAATTTAGCAACTTTTTACCAAAGCTTGATTCTTGCAAATTGTGATCATGAAAGCCTTCCATAGACCAAATAAAGGTCTCTTGACTTGATTACCATGATGGGGACCTCTCAAAACCTTAGTTTGACTTTTCAGTTGACCAGTTTGACTGATTACTTCATCTGTAAGCTACTGAATCATCTGAGGTCTTCCATAGTGAATTTTTGGCTCAAAATCCATCCTTAGACTTGTTTTGACATATGGAGAACCTTGGTGAAAGGTTTGAATCAACTCCTTGAGCTTAGGACCCTTAACCATGAAACCCTAGTTTTGGTCATCAGTGTAAGGACACCAACCCTTGATATAACCACTTGGAGAATCCCTCATTGAAATACCCTTGGGCCACCATATAAGGATGTGAGGAGCTTATGGAGCTCATAAGAAGCTTTTGCCCTTGAGTTGAACCAAATACCTTGATCCCATGCTAAGAACCAAATGCTATGCACAATGCAAATGCAAGAAATGAAAAGAAACCTAAGCCAGTTATCTAAAAACAACAAGGCAAATTTTGAGGTGTTACAGCTGCCCCTATTCAATCAACTTGATCCTGAAGGTATGATAGTGACGGCTATCATGCGTTCCAAGGGTTCATGGAGATTGAATACAAAAAAGAAACCTAAAATTTGCAATCCTCAAAGGAGGGACGACTCCATTGGGGAACAAACAATAAATGCTGCACTGTCACAACACATACGAGTGTTGGCAACTAAAACTGTATTGAAAAGTCCTGAAATAAACACAAACGAGTGTTAGTTATGCTGGGGATGAACATGGACGGGTGTCAAATGTCAATGCGAACGGGCATTGAAACAAAAGTTCAAACACGGACGAGCGCCGAAAGAACACGTACGGGTGCCAAAGGGATTCAATACAGACGAGTATTGAAAGAGGTACACGGACGGGTATAAAAGATTTCAATAAGGATGGGTATTGAAAAAGATACACTGACGGGTGTAAAAGATTTCAATACGGACGGGTATTGAAAAAGATACACGGACGGGTGTAAAAGATTTCAATACGGACGGGTATTGAAAAAGGGTACACGGACGGGTGTGAAGAAGGTTCAAGATGACCTCTCTGGGGATTGAAAAAGGTACACGGACGGGCGTAAAAGGATCCAATACGGACGGGTATCGAAAAGGATACACGGACGGGTGTAAAAGGTTTCAATACGGACGGGTATTGAAAAGGATACACGGACGGGTGTAAAAGGTTTCAATACGGACGAGTATTGAAAAGGGTGTAAAGCAACTTTATCGGGAATTAAACTCGCTGGGGGAATGGAAGGCAACACGGACGAGTGTCATCAGAAGGTCAATGTGGATGGGTATTGAAATCAAATGTTCAAACACGGACGGGTGCTGAAAGAAACACGGACGAGTGTCTGTCATTAAAAACTTCGAGGGGGGAAAAACCGAAGGACCACCTGGACGAAGGGGTACAAATAAAATTAAGGATAAACAATCCTGGCAATACATTCTGCCGGGGAACTGTCAAATATTGCCTAACCCAACACCTGTGGAGTAAAGATATCTTCCTGAAATTCGGCTTTCCTGACGAAGGAAAACTCAAACCTGGCTTACGCTTCGGATGCATATGTTTGAATTTTGCCGTAATGCTCCACCTGAAGTGGGAATGCTACGCATTTGGGAGGATGCCATGCAAAATAAATGCTTATGCAATGCAAGAGAAAAGTCTCAGCAAAATAAATGCTGAAGACCAGAAGCAACTCCGCTGGAGATGGCAAACTAAATTGCCACCAAACCAAAGAAATCTTGTTGAGAAAAACTTCTCCCTGCTAGGGAAGATCATAATCACCCATTCTGCCGGAGATGGACGAATCTCCGAGAGAATACCTGCTCTGTTGAGGAATATCAAGATCAACAACTCTGCTGGAGATGGACGAAGCTCCGAGAGGATACCCACTTAGCTAGGGAGGGATATGAATACTGAAGATGGAAATTCCACCGTTGGGGACGACCAACTATTTCAGAACTCGGCTTCGGCGCCTGCCACAAACGATTGGCCTTAAGACCCGCTGGGGATACCACTCAGCACCAAACTCTGATTGGGGAAATGAGCTTAATCTGCTGCCAGGGAAGTAACTTTACCCTCACCCTGCCGGGTACTAGATCAAACCATTGTTGACGAAACTATACTTTCTGACTAACCGAGGAAAGTAGACATCAGGACCCTGTGGGGATAATAACATCTTCGTCCACAAACTTCCTGTTGGAGGTACGGCAACATTCACCTCAAAGCAATCAACTTCTGAGTACTTGCTGGGGAAAAACAATCCAAACACGACTCCGGCTGGGTATACAATCCTCTGTACTTTGCTGAGGAAGACGATCCTCAACGACTCCGCTTGGGAGAGAAAGTAATTGTCAACATTCACCTGCTAGGGGATAGCACAAGCTTCCTGACTAGCTGGGGAATAAATAACTGCCCCAGCTCCGTGGGGAGACATCACTTGCTCTTATATCCTGCTAAGGAGGACGATCCTTAACGATTCCGCTTAGGGAATTACTCCTTTATACTCTGGTGGGGAAGAGTAATAATCTGCTGAGGACGATCAGACTTCAAAGTTGAGGAGAGCTCTACTCTACTGGGGAAAGTACACCTGTCATCCTGCAAAACCAACAAAAGTCTACGTGCAAGAATGAATACATTGATTATCCACATGGTGACTGTCGCCTAAGCAATTGCCACTGTTTTTCCATCTTGTGTCATAAAACTCAACGTTTTAGCATGTAATGTTTTTATCAAAGATATCGGACATTTTCACAAACAAAACAGGTAAAACAGAAAACAAAAGCTCTTTAGCTGAAATGCAAACTTTATTGAATGAATTGGCCTGTAAATGGGCATTTACATCTGGAAGCAATTCCTGAAAAGAGGTAATTGCGCAAAAAAGCAAAAGAAAATACAAATGTCGGCAATGTGGGGAACAGACATCCACCATGACTCGACTCAGCTATAACCCATATGACTTGTTCATCCGCATATACTTTGGCTTTCGAAGACGACTAACTGGGCTGATTCCTTTCCTCAGAATTTTCCAAGTGTGAACGGTGATCACAGATCGGACGCGGATCGTAGTCTTTGCTCTAAAATCCCTAACTTTTGCCTGGATCGCCCTTTTCGGGTTTTCAATCCACCGGGATACCCATTTTTGCCAAGGTTGCCTTTTCAGGTTTTCAACCTTGCGGGTTTATTCTTTTTCTTTTTATCCCTAATTTTTGCCCGAACCTTTTCTTTTTATGGTTCACCAGGATGCCCCATTTTTGCCTGAACCTTCTTTTTATGCTCAGCGGGTCTCTTTTATGCAAAGTATTTTTTGACTACATCCGCGTTCACAGGGGACGTAAAATCTTCGCCATCCATAGTTGAGAGTAATAAGGCTCCACCAGAGAAAACCTGTCTTACTACATATGGCCCTTCGTAATTCGGAGTCCACTTGCCCCTGTGATCTGTTTGGGGAGGAGTGATCCTTTTCAGAACTAATTCACCAGCTTGAAAACACCGAGGACGCACCTTCTGATCAAAGGCTTTCTTCATCCTGCTCTAATACAACCGGCCATGCGCAATGGCTTTCAATCTCTTCTCTTCAATGAGGTTCAATTCATTCAGCCGGGAACTCACCCACTCAGCTTCATCCAGCTTTACATCTGTCAGAATTCTCAAAGAAGGAATCTCAACTTCTAATGGCAAGACTGCTTCCATGCCATATACCAGTGAGAAAGGAGTTGCCCCAGTCGAGGTGCGCACCGAAGTACGATATCCATGCAAAGCGTAGGGCAACATCTCATGCCAGTCTTTGTATGTCACTACCATCTTCTGCACAATCTTCTTTATGTTCTTATTAGCCGCTTCAACAGCTCCATTCATCTTCGGACGATAGGGAGAGGAATTGTGATGTTTGATTTTAAAGCTCTGGCATAGCTCCTTCATCATCTTGTTATTCAGATTTGAACCATTATCAGTAATGATTCTCTCCGGGACTCCATACCGGCAGATGATGTCCTTCTTAATAAACCGGGCTACCACTTGTTTGGTGACGTTGGCATACGATGCTGCTTCCACCCACTTCGTGAAATAATCGATAGCAACCAGGATAAAACGATGTCCATTTGAAGCAGTTGGCTCGATCTTCCCAATCATGTCAATACCCCACATAGCAAAAGGCCAAGGTGACGATAAAACATTCAGAGGAGTAGGCGGTACGTGCACCTTATCAGCATAAATCTGGCATTTATGACATTTCCGGGCGTATTTAAAACAGTCAGACTCCATAGTCATCCAATAATACCCCGCTCTCAACAATTTTCTGGCCATAGTATGCCCATTGGCATGAGTACCGAAGGAACCTTCGTGAACCTCTTCCATTAACAAGCCTGCCTCGTGTTCATCAACACAACGTAGCAAGACCATGTCAAAGTTTCTCTTGTACAACACATCATCCTTGTTCAAAAAGAAGTTTCCTGATAACCTCCTCAATGTCTTTTTATCTTTGGAAGATGCCCCAGCTGGGTATTCCTGACTCTTCAAGAAGACTTTAATGTCATGATACCAAGGCTTGCCATCTGATACCCCTTCAACTGCAAATACAAAAGCAGGTCTATCCAAGCGCATGATTCTGATTGAGGGAGCTTCATTCCAAAGATTCACTTTATACATTGATGACAAAGTTGCCAACGCATCAGCCATCTGATTCTCTATCCGGGGAATGTGATGGAAGTCTACTCTGTCAAAGAAAGGTAACAATCTTCTGGCATAATTGTTATATGGAACGAGATTTACTTGACGAGTCTCCCATTCTCCTGTAATCTGATTCACCACCAACGCAGAATCACCATAAACATCGAGGTTCTTGATTCTCAAATCAATTGCCTCTTCTAACCCCATGATGCATGCTTCATACTCCGCCTTATTGTTGGTGCATATGAACGCTAATCGGGTAGTAAAGGGTATATGAGAACCCTGTGGAGTCGTAATGATTGCCCCGATTCCGTTGCCATATGAATTAACAGCCCCATCAAAAACCATCTTCCATTGAGATCCAATCTCAGGTCCTTCATCAGGCAAAGGCTCTTCACAATCCTTCATCTTCAGATACATGATATGTTCATCTGGAAATTCGAACTTCATCGGTTGATAATCCTCAATTGGCTGTTCAGCGAGATATTCTGACAAAACACTTCCCTTAATGGCCTTTTGGGAAACATACTGAATATCATATTCTGTCAGAACCATCTTCCAACGGGCTATTCTACCAGAAAGTGCTTGCTTCTCAAACACATACTTAATTGGATCCATCTTCGAAATCAAAAGGGTTGTATGGTTTAACATATACTGCCTCAAACGCTTAGCGGCCCAAGCAAGTGCACAACATGTTTTCTCCAGCATCGAGTATCTTGACTCGCAATCAGTAAACTTCTTACTCAGGTAATAGATGGCGTGCTCTTTTTTACCTGACTCGTCTTGTTGACCGAGCACACAACCCATTGAATTCTCAAGAACCGTGAGATACATAATCAAGGGCCTTCCTGGTACTGGCGGCATAAGGACCGGAGGTTCCTGCAAGTATTCTTTAATCTTTTCAAATGCCTTTTGACAATTTTCATTCCACCTGACCGCTTGATCTTTTCTAAGCAGCTTGAAGATTGGTTCACACGTGGCTGTGAGATGCGAGATGAACCTAGCAATGTAATTCAATCTCCCCAAGAAACCACGAACCTCTTTTTCTATTTTCGGCACAGGCATTTCTTGTATGGCTTTTACCTTTGCAGGATCAACCTCAATACCTTTTTCACTAACAATAAACCCCAGCAATTTTCCTGATCTCACCCCGAAGGTGCATTTGTTTGGATTCAACCTCAGCCTGAATTTCCTTAACCTTTCAAATAACTTCTGAAGATTCACCAGATGTTCTTCTTCTGTCTGTGACTTCGCAATCATGTCATCAACATAGACTTCAATCTCTTTGTGAATCATATCATGAAAGAGAGTCACCATCGCCCGCTGGTAAGTTGCCCCTGCATTTTTCAATCCAAAGGGCATCACTTTGTAGCAGAAAGTTCCCCACGGTGTTATGAACGTTGTTTTCTCCATGTCCTCTGGGGCCATCTTGATTTGGTTATACCCAGAGAAGCCATCCATGAAGGAAAACACAGAATACTGAGCAGTATTGTCAACTAACACGTCAATGTGAGGGAGCGGGAAATCATCCTTTGGGTTGGCTCTATTCAAATCCCTGTAATCAACACACATCCTGACCTTTCCATCCTTCTTAGGTACGGGCACGATGTTAGCAACCCATGGAGGATAATTTGTTACGGCAAGAAATCCGGCGTCTAGCTGTTTCTGAACCTCTTCCTTGATTTTGACAGACATCTCCGGTTTAGTTCTTCTCAACTTTTGCTTGACCGGAGCACAACCTTCTTTGAGTGGTAGCCGGTGTACAACAATATCAGTATCCAGCCCGGGCATGTCTTGGTAAGACCAGGCGAAGATGTCCACATACTCACGGAGCATTTCAATCAATCTTCCCTTGACACTGTCTTCCAATGCAGCCCCTACTCTTACTTCCTTTCTAGCGTCCTCGGTTCCCAGATTCACAATCTCGATTTCCTCCTGATGAGGTTGGATGACTCTCTCCTCTTGCTTCAACAATCTGGCCAACTCTTCGGGCAGTTCACACTCTTCGTCAGCCTCTTCTTCAGCCTGATAAATTGGATTGTCAAAGTCATACCGAGCTATAGCTGAGTCATGATCGGTGTCACCTGGACAAAGAGACCTGCAATGATTTATGAGGTATGTTTTATTATGATGCAACAAAAGAAACACATTGCCATTTTGATGTGGGTTTTTTAATGCATAAAAATAAAAACAGAAAGACAGAGATCAAAATATTTGAGTGTGAAAAGTCCTTTATTGATGATAAAGCAAAACATGCAGCAGTTAAAAGCCCTACAAATAGAATCACTACGTCTTGGGCAGAACGTAGGACCAAAATAGGAAAACAAAGCAATTACTCGAAGCCTGTCACTTGAATGACTTTCTCGGAAGACCAGTTGTGTAGACTTTCCCCTGGGACACAAGGACGGATCCAGCTATCCATGTCACAATCACTGTCTCCTTCTTCATCAATAGCATTAACTCTGTCGAAGAAAACTCCAGCGCTAGTGAACCGGACAGGGCCATAGAATTTTGGGGGATCCTCATCTCTTTTGGGTGGCTTATATCCCAATCCATAAGTATCCTTCTTTTTCTGGACTTCAACCACCTGGCCCCACCTCTGTGAGCTACCCGCTTCAACCACAGCTTTGGCGTCTTTTAACGAAGACATGGAACCCTCAGGTTGATTTGCCACTACGGGCTGCACTACAGCTCCAGACTGAACAACTTCTTCAGAAACTTTCACCTTCTCAAATCCCTGGCACAACGTCTCGTGGATTTCCCCATCCACTTCCACGTATTTGAAGGTTGACAATTGACTGATCATTATGTCTTCTTCTCCGCATACTGTCACTACGTGACCATCAACCATATACTTCAGCTTTTGATGTAAAGTGGAAGTTACAGCACCTGCCCCATGGATCCAAGGACGACCCAATAAACAGCTGTACGCTGGCTGAATATCCATAATGTAAAACGTTGCATTAAAGATTTCCGGTCCAACCTTGATCGGAAGCACAATCTCGCCAAAAATAGACCTCTTCGAGCCATCAAAAGCTCGCACCACCAAGTCACTTGGTGTACAAATCAAACCGCGAGTATCTAACTTCATTAACGCTTTCTTGGGCAATACATTCAACGATGAACCAGTATCAACCAAGACATGTGACATCAACGAGCCACGGCATTCGATCGAAATATGCAGGGCATTGTTATGATTCCTGCCAGCAGAAGTCAAGTCAAGATCTGTAAAACCCAGGCCGTTACCCGCATTCACGTGCGCTACAACCCCTTCCAGCTGATTAACAGAAATCTCTTGAGGAACGTATGCTGCATTCAAAACCTTCAAAAGAGCATTCATGTGAGCCTCAGAACACAAGAGCAGAGACAGAATAGAGATCTTGGACGGGGTCTGATGTAACTGGTCCACGATCTTATAATCACTTTTTCGGATGAGCCTCATGAACTCCTCTACATTTTCCGAAAAAGCATCATCAACCGGTTTCACTGTAGAATCCACAATCACTGGGGTCTGAACAGAACCATCCATCGCCTGTTTTCCTCTATCCTGCCTAGAGGTACTGGGTTGATCGTTAACCGGAGGGAGCACTCTACCACTTCTGGTTATGGCATCAGTCTCAACTTTAACCCCTGAACTAGAACCCACTGGTGAAGTGTTCATTAGCTCTTGCTTTTGCCCATTGACAAACACCTCTGCACCATAATTCCACAGAATAGCCTTAGAACTTTCGTACGGAATGGGTCCAGCCCTCGTGATAATGACTGGAGGTGGCCTTGCTGGACCAGAAATAGTAATTGTTTTGAACGGGATAGTGATAGTGGCAACCTTCTCACTAACAACCTCCTCTAGCTGATTACCTCTGTCAAACTGTAAACAGCCCTCATCAATCAGATTCTGAATACCCCTCTTCAACGAATCACAACCATTAGCCTTTATCAAACAATCTGAGCAATTCTCACCACAGCCCGGATAGACATCACCTTTCAATAACCTGTTCTTAACCACCACCAATGGAGTCTTTAGTTCCTCCACATCCACAATCAAATTCAAAGTTTCACAGTCCTCAATTATAGCATTCACCCTTGGCCCATTGTGATTAGGCATCGGGTTTTGAATAACATTGGGTCCGTCATTCGAGAAATTGATGGCTTTAGAGTCCACAAGGTCCTGCACCTTGTGCTGAAATGCCCTGCACTTCTCCACTGTGTGCCCAGGAGCACCAGAATGAAAATCACAGTGTGCGTTAGCATCGTAGCCTCGTGGGAGTTCCCCTGTTGGTGGAGCCAGGGTACGAAGCTCAACTAGACGCAACTGTAGTAAATGTTGCAACAACTGTGCATATGACATTGGGGGTTGATCAAAATGCCTCTCTGCATTCCTCTGTCTGTTCTGATACTGACCCTGCTGCCTATTCTGATTAGCATTACCCCTTTGCTGCTGTGGCGGTGGTAACGTTGCTGGAATGGTTACTGATGCTACCTGTTGATTGTTAAACTGGCGCTGTTTCCCTTTTCCCCTGTGGGATGATACAGCGTTGATCTCTCCTTTCTTCTTATAATTATCAAACGGCTTTTTTCCCTGTCCGGAAGACGATCCATCACCGCTAGAAACCTTCCTAGCCTTAATTACGACCTCTATCTTCTACCCAATAGCAATCACATCTGCAAACTTGCCTAGAGAACAAGGCAAAAGCTTCTCATAGTAGTGCTTAGGCAGTGTGTCCATGAACATATCTAGCATCTCTTTCTCTAGCATTGGTGGCTGCACCCTAGCTGCCAATTCACGCCACCTTTGCGCGTATTCTTTGAAACTCTCATCATTCTTCTGGGACATGCTCAACAGCTGAGTTCTGTTGGGAGCCATGTCCGTGTTGTACTGATAATGCTTGATGAAAGCTGCAGCTAGCTCTCTCCAGGTACGAACATCTCTGCTTTCTAGCCCCATGTACCATTCCAAAGACGCGCCAGACAGGCTGTCTTGGAAGAAGTGCATCATTAACTTTTCATCCTTAGCGTGAGCAGCCATCTTCCGGGTATAGGCCTTCACATGAGTCCTTGGGCAGGTAGAGCCATTGTACTTTTCTAGCATAGGAATCTGAATCTTGTGTGGAATAACAACATCAGGGACCAACCCTAGGTCGTCCAAATCAATCCCCAAATCATCCTGTTTCACTACTCCTTTCAACTGAGCTTCGATTAAACGGATTCTTTCATCACTGACTACAGGAAGGGCAGCATCTAAACTCCTGACCGAGAACACATCGTCCTGTTGATCATCAAAATGATGGCCATGGATAGCCCGAACAGTACTTCCCTCTCCAACCACTGTAGGGATTCTGCCCTGTCCACCAGCACCAACTCCGCCCGGAGGGATATTACGGTTAATAATACCACCGTGTAGGATACCATTTTCGTCGACCTGCGCCACTAACGGCTGAACCAGAGTTCTAAACTCGTTCTGACTTTGCACCACACCCTGCATCATTTCCATGAACTGGTCGATGCGAGCTTGCATAGCGGCCATATCTGCCTGAACTTTGTCCATCACTCTGTTTTGATTGAGCCGAGTAGAATAACGATGAGTTGGTTGATCAATCCTGACTGAAAGAAAGAGAGAGCATAAGAAAACCAGAGAAACCAAGATAACCTGCAATGCAAAAATGATTATGATTATGCAAATGCAAATGCAAACATGTTTGTATATTTGCAGGGTGATCCACCCCTTGATTCCAGTTTAAAGGTGAAATAGGATGAAACTGCTGCTCATATAAATCAGAATGAATCACTGTCAGAAATTACAACCCAAGGTACCAAAAATAGCCTGAAACAAAATAAGCAGAGGTCCCAGCCAACAATTCTGGTGGTGACCCAAAATACAAAGAAAGAACAAAATACAAACTACTGAGTAAAGTTCCCTTCAAGGGTCTTGCGCCGTATGAGGGCCACTGCCTGAGCTAGAGCACTCCCACTTAGACCTTTTCACTCCTGCTTGTATTTTCAGCTCTTCCATGGTTGCTATGGCTTCTTTGAGCCGTTCCTCAACTGCGTGTCTTCGGAACGTCCCTGACAAGATCTCCTCGTCCTTCTTCCTGAGCTTCACCTTCAGACTCTCAATCTGCTCCAAATGCTTATCCTCTTTCTACTTGTTGGCCGTGATTACAGTATCTCGGTAAGCATTGAACCTTTGAATCTTCGCCCAAGCCCTGGCTAAGTCATCCTTCTTGGATTTGAGAGTCTTGCAAACGCCTTTTAGAGCTTGTCCTACCCTTTTCCTAGGTGCTATCTCTTCAACCAGCTCCTTTTCTTTCTCAGTGAGACGTTCTGTCTTCAGCTTGGCAATATGAACAGCCTCACCTCGCTCATGTTTTAACTGGTAGATTTCCTTTTGCAACTCACGGTTCTCCTCTCGAATCTTCTCCTTTTCAGCCCATAATTGATTGTACTTCTCCATCTCAATCATGGTTGGGGGTTCAATCAGCAAAGGGTAAGAAGGAGGTTCCCTGCAGAATGGCAAAGGTACACTTTCTACTCTGCTCTGAACCCAGTCTTCATACGCACGAAAAGCTTTGTTGTTACACTTTCCAAAAGAAGTCTTTCCTTTCTTATGGCGATCTCTCCAAGCGTTTGCAGCTTCTTTCAACACCTCCAGATTGGCTTCCTCACCCAAAAATAGAGACTCTTGCACATCTTGGCCTTTTGGCGGCTCCTTTAAAGCATACCCAAATTGCCTAATAGCAAGAATGGGGTTGTAGTTAATTCCCCCCTTCCTTCCTATTAAAGGTACGTTTGGGTAACCTCCACAACTAACCAGGATTTCTCGGCCCAACAAATCACGATTGATCCAAACTAAGTTGTCGGCCCTTAACCCCATTAACCTCTTTGCCCAATCTAAAGTTCCTTTAGTGTCTTCGAATGCCCCAGATTTGGGAAGACGATCAGCAAACCACTTATAGAAAATTGAAGCACAACAATAAAGAGGTCCGCCTCTCCTTTTCTCATTCTTATAGTGCATCGAATAATACAGATCCCCAAGCAAGGTAGGTACCGGATTCTTCGTGGTGAATATGCGGACATCATGTGCATCTACAAAATCTTTCACATTAGGGAATAACGCCGTTCCATAAACACACATAGCCAGAATTGCATTGAACACTGACCAACACTTAGCCTTAGCACAAGTAGCAGCCTGTTCGATCAAAAACTTCGTGTGAAAACCCTGATAACCCCCTTTACTAGCAATATTTTTCTTCAACAGTGACTGATCCAAACGTAAAGTAGCAGCAACCCTTTCCAAATCAGGAAACTCCTTAGAAGGATAGAAGGGAGCTCCCTCTTTGACCGAAACATCCAAAATAAGAGCAAATTCTTCCAACGTTGGAGCCAAAAGATAATCAGCAAATAGAAAACACCGGAGTTGAGGGTCGTAGAACTGTGCCAGAGTGTGCAGGGCCCTGAACTCATAATTGGTAACATTCCGGGCGAAACTCAGAATCCTCCCATATTCTCCTCTGAACTCTGCCAATGCCTCAGGTTTTGCCATAGCCGAGATCTTGTGAACAGCGCCTAGATGAAGCTCCGGGAACTTGTACGAGATGATGTTCTTTCTTTCTTCAGTGCTAATACTCATCATGGACAGTCTTCAGACAACCGGAATCAAAGTTAGGATGCAACCCTACAAATGAACAAACATGTCAGAATGCAAAAAGATGATGCAAAATGCAAGCATGGGATCAAGGTATCCAAAATGCTCAAACTGCTGCTGTTCTGCTGACTGAATAAGACCCAGAAAACCAGAAACCCAAAAATCTAGAATAACAGCCCAATCAAACTTCCAGAATGCCAGGATAATAATAGTGCACTGGTGAGAAACCTAGAAACCAGGTAGGTTGAAGGTCTCGGTTACCTGTAAACCTGCAAACACCCCTCCCCTCTCACATGTGGGTGCTAGGATGTTCAGTATCCCGAGCTCTCAGGTCTAGAAAGGATGATACGTTCACCATTTCTGGTTTGGCATCATCCTCAAAAGAGGAGGCCTCAACCGATTCTCCAAAACAAAAGATCCTCAGCTTCAGAGGTTTGAGAAGCAATAACACATTCAGCCCGAAGGATACAATGCTATCGCCAATCAAAGAGGTCGTCCGCTGATTCACTACAAAAGGGAAATCCTATAGCAAGTTCCCAGCATTGGGTCCTCGGATCGAGAATATGCAATGGGTTTGCCACAGAAAGTGGGCTGCCACTGTCACATCTCGGGAGGAGTGCCGCAACTGAGTCCTCGGGAATGGTCGCCAGAGTCGACAGTTTTCCAAATCATATTCCATCATCTGCCCCAAATGGACAGGACAGAATATTATCAAGAAAACCTCGTCTGGATGTGGAGTTTTCATGTATACTTCGTCTGGCCAAATGCCAAACAAGTCACACTACTTTCCACGCTAATCATAGGTGTATGCTCAAGCCTTGGTATTGGGCTTTTCTCTCATGAATCCAACCCACCCTGCAAACAGAAAATCCAGCAGCAGAACAGCACGACAATATCCAGTATGACAGTAATAAATGAAATGCAATAAAAGCTATAAAAACAGTAAAGCATTAAAGTAAAAGTACAGTAAATAGCAATACAGTAATATACAACAAAGCAAAGCACCATAGAAACACCCAACAAAAACAAACAGACAAGCGCTAGGATCGACTCGCTAAAGGGGAAGGACCAGCGTAGGTCAACCAGAGTCCCCAGTGGAGTCGCCAGCTGTCGCTCCCGAAAGGATTCGCATCCAACGGTACAAACGCGAGAGTGGCGCAAAAGAACACAGAGTCGCCAGCAAAGTGTATTTATCCCAAGAGAGGGAAAGGAAACACTGCGTAAACCTGAAAGAAGGGAAAGAACATGGTCACGCGACCAAGAGAGCGGGTACGGGAGTCGGTTACGCGAAGGGAAGGTGTTAGCACCCAACACGTCCATCGTACTCGATGGGATCCACGCTTGTTGTTTGCATCAAAGGGTGTCGTCATCTGGAACTCCACTGCTACTGGACCGGAGAAGAAAACGAGAACGGAAAGAACGGAGAAACGAAGAAGAAAAGAAAAAGAAGTGACTCGATAGGACGGTATCGTTGTCCTAGGCCTACGTACTCCCTCAGTGCAATGGGAAAGTCAGAGTCAACGTAGTTCGGACGGGAACTGTGGGGGAAGGTTGCTCGCCAAGACAATCGCTGTCTTGTGCCTACGTATCCTCAATCGGACGAGAGAGAGGAATCAGAGCTGACGTAGTTCGTGGGTACGACCACGGGTAGGTAAGTGTTTTTTACGTGAGCGACGAGCTCTTTCACGAAAAAAAGAAATTTGAAACCCAACAATCCCGGAGGATAAAAAGATTTGAATTGGTTTGGTGTTTTTTAGACAGAAGTGTTTTGAGTTAGTTCGTAACTTACATTGCACCAAAGTCTACCATGCGGGAACGAGTGAGTCGCATAATCGCCCCCGAATGAGACGTATGCTAAACACCCTAGAAGAGGAGAGGAGACCCCTCGTTCTTCACTTCCTACACTTAAGGCTCGAGCGCAATATACGTTATATTTTATTAAGTGTGTTCAAGAAGTTTGAGATGAGAAGAGAAGCGACACAAAAGGAAACTCTACAGGGAAACTAAGAGTCCTAATGTTATCATGCATGGATGTCCTACGGTTAGTGAGGTTTAGGAGAGACGACTGCCTAACCTAATGTTAATCCTACTCCAAGCTTAATCAAAAATTAAGTTGGACTAGGTAGCTCTAAAGGGAGAGAATCCAAAACTTAAACAAGTCTTGTGACTCGAGGGATGAAAAGAGTGGAAGAGAAGGAGGAGAAAGAGAAGTGAAACACAAGTGGCCTAAGCTCACTTCAAACACAAGTATGAAAGTTAAAAGGTAAATGAAGAAAGTAAAATGTGGAAGCATATCCATATTCAACAACTTACCATTTGCCCCTGAAAATGTTAGAAGTATTCACATATGACAAAATGAAACTCAAACAAGCATAAGGCAATAAAGAAACAAGTTCTAAGGTAAATCAAACATCAAGTTCAGAACCTAATGGTCCTACTGACCTCTAATATTAGTCATGCACAATTAGTCAAAAAGAAAAGGGAGAAGTCAATCAAGTACCATTCAAGTCATTAAAGAAGGAGTGAGATGAAAAAAAGTGATCATGTAAAGCAACCAAGTCAAAATTTCACAAAGTAAACCAAGTCCAGAAGTGACACAATCCTAAATATGTGCCTAAACATGATCTTCAAACAACATTCAAGTCACACAAACACTTTCACAATCAATTAGGAAGCAAAGAAGAAGTGAAGTGAAGTGAAGTGAAACATGATTCATACTTGTGAAACAAATGACTTAAAGTGAAAGGCAAACATCAAACATGCAAAGATGAGATTCAAATATCACAACCAGAAGTCAATTAACATGCTATCAATCCTTCAACAAGACCTAAAATTGTGGCACAAGTGCCTTCATGATCAAGCAAACCAAACATGAAGCATATATTCACAAATTGGACAAGTTAAAGCTCATGCTTCAAAGAAATAACAACCATGCCTCAAAAATTATGTCATTCAGTATTCAAGCATCTCAAACATGTATAATTGACATATCAAATCCACAAGCAATGAATCAGAACCAAAGTCAATCAACAATTAGGTCAAAGCATCAATAGGATTTCATACATTCATGCTCAAAGCAACACATCAAAAGTCATCCAAAAAGGACCTAAAAAACATACCAAAAATCTCAAACATACTTCAACATGTTATGAACACAACCCAAAAAGAATCAGGATCAAATCACTTTCCAAATGAGAGAAATAAAAAATGCAACATGAAGTATGCAATATGAAGTGCAAAATGAGAAAAATACTTTGGAAAATTAATATTTAATGCAATTTTAATGCAAAAATAATAAAATAAAATGTGAAAAATTAGTTTTAATAATGAGGAGGAATGATGAATTATGGACATGTAACCCACGGGTTCATTCAATTCTTGGCTCAAAATGATGCTAAATGAGGTACATTGGAGTGTGGTGAGGTGAACTAAACAATTAGAAGCCATATTGGTGAGTTAAAATGCAACTTGCAAGTTATGTCAAAATGGTATGCATGGTAGAACACCAAATGCCCTCTAACTTCAAATGCCCATAACTCTTGATCCAAAAATGATATGATCATGATCCACCACTCTTTGGAAAGAGGAGAAAGAGATCTACAACTTTGGTGTTGGGCAAAAATTCGTTTGAAGCATTTTTGATCATGAAAAGTTTGGTTAAAGTTGGTTGAAAATATGCCAAAAATAGTAACTTGAAATTACAAGTCACTTTCCCAATTTAGCAACTTTTTACCAAAGCTTGATTCTTGCAAATTGTGATCATGAAAGCCTTCCATAGACCAAATAAAGGTCTCTTGACTTGATTACCATGATGGGGACCTCTCAAAACCTTAGTTTGACTTTTCAGTTGACCAGTTTGACTGATTACTTCATCTGTAAGCTACTGAATCATCTGAGGTCTTCCATAGTGAATTTTTGGCTCAAAATCCATCCTTAGACTTGTTTTGACATATGGAGAACCTTGGTGAAAGGTTTGAATCAACTCCTTGAGCTTAGGACCCTTAACCATGAAACCCTAGTTTTGGTCATCAGTGTAAGGACACCAACCCTTGATATAACCACTTGGAGAATCCCTCATTGAAATACCCTTGGGCCACCATATAAGGATGTGAGGAGCTTATGGAGCTCATAAGAAGCTTTTGCCCTTGAGTTGAACCAAATACCTTGATCCCATGCTAAGAACCAAATGCTATGCACAATGCAAATGCAAGAAATGAAAAGAAACCTAAGCCAGTTATCTAAAAACAACAAGGCAAATTTTGAGGTGTTACAATGCCTATTAACTATATCCCGGGAGGATAAGTTCCGCCGATCACTGAAGATCAGAGAATCTCAACAGAAGCCTCTGGGCCTGAAGGTTACAAACTTCGGGAAAGCGAAGATGCCAGGGGCATACCAATAACTCCTGAAGGTTACAAACTTCGGGAAACGCCAAGACTCACTGCCGTAGTCACGGTACCACCCCCCGTTGTGCACACTGTCCCGGAAGGACAGATTCCACCGATACCTTCTGGTAAGAAGGAAACTATGTTCGATAGAATGGATGAATTCCAGGAACAGTTCTTGGAAATGAAGAAGGAGCTGCAAGCCATTCGCAGTCAGGATCTATTCGGAAAGGACGCCGCAGACCTCTGCTTGGTCCCCAATGTGAAAGTCCCGCACAAATTCCAAGTGCCCGACTTTGAAAAATACAAGGGTAACTCTTGCCCTCAGAGCCATCTGGTGATGTACGCGCGGCGGATGTCAGCTCAGACGGAGAATCAGGGCCTACTGATTCACTACTTCCAGGATAGTTTAACCAGTGCCGCACTCAAATGGTACATGGGTTTAAACTGTGCTACGATTAGCACATTCAGAGATCTTGGCACTGCCTTCGTCCAACAATACAAATACAATTTGGACATGGCACCCGACAGAGATCAACTCAGATCAATGTCACAAAAGGACAAGGAAACCTTTAAGGAGTATGCTCAAAGGTGGCGTGAAATTGCCGCTCAAATTTGTCCACCTCTTGAGGAAAAAGAGATGACAAAGATCTTCTTAAAGACCTTAAGCTCATTTTACTATGACCGAATGGTTGCCAGTGCGCCCAATGATTTCACCGAGATGGTCGGTATGGGCGTACGTCTTGAGGAAGCCGTCCAAGAAGGACGTTTGGTAAAAGACACTGGATCGACGAGCGGTACTAAAAAATACGGTAGTGCTCTCCCTAAGAAAAAAGAGCAAGATATTGGGAATATCTCTCTCGAAAAGCAAAGGCGACGTTATCAACCGGTAGCAGCTGTGACTTCTGCTATCAACCCTACGCCTATTCCTACATATCAACCTCAGGTTGCGCAGAGCCAACCTGATCAGCAAAGGACACAACAACCTCTTCAGCAGGCTTGTCCTCCATACAATAACAATCGTACAACACGACCATCAGGGTTTGATCCTATACCCATGTTGTACGCAGAATTATTTCTGTTACTACTGGCTAAGGGGCACATCCAGACTAAGTCTCCTCTTACAGTACCGGAAAATCCGCCTTTTTGGTTTAAGATGGATCAAACTTGCCCTTATCATCAAGGAGGTTTAGGGCATAACATAGAGACTTGCCTCAATTTCAAGTCCGACGTACAAAAGCTTGTTAGGAGCGGGCTCTTATCTTTCAAAGATACGAATCCCAACATTCTCATGAACCCGCTGCCTCAACATGAGAAAGCTGCAGTCAATCTGATTGAGAAAGAGACTAACAATGTCTATCAAATTTAGGATGTACTCTTGTTGAAGACCAATCTGGTCAAGATACATTGTAGACAGAGTGGATATGGCCATGTGCCACCTCATAACTATCACCAGTGTGATATCTGCTCTAAAGATAACCAAGGATGTTCTGTGGTGCAAGCAGCCCTACAGGAACAAATGGATCTCGGATGGATCCAAGAGCACCGAGTTCGTGGAGTTAACATGGTCTACACGAATTCTAACGTCATTCAGAACCACGACATCCGTGCGATGAATGTCAACTTGGTGACGATGCACTCAAGGCAAATTCAGTATCAACAGGGATGCTCTTTCATACAAGAGGCCCTCCAGCGTCAGGTGGATCTTGGATGGATCCAAGACTACCATGATAGGAACCCTTATCAGATCAATATGATTCAAATCTTTGATATTCGTCTGATGAATACCATCCTGGTAGAGTTACATGCTGAGCAGGTCCGACTCGGATTCTTAATATCACATGACTATCAAAGCTGTAAAGTGGGTTACGAAAACGATCGAGGTTGTACCCTTGTCCAGGAGGCACTTCAGCACTTGTTAAATCACTGGTGGATGCCAATTTATATGGATGAAGATACTCAGCAAATTAGTATCAGTAACAGGAATCCTACTCGTCGTCAAAATCAGGATGTCCGATCTGTGGAAGCTAACCTAGTGAGGTTACATTGTATTCAAAGTGGGCGTGGCCAGGTGCCACCACATAATTACGATCATTGTAGCGTCTGTTCGGAAAGTAACCAAGGGTGTTACCTTGTGAGAGCAGCTCTTCAGGGTCAGGTGGATCGTGGAGAGATTCGCCCATATCCAGGTTCTGGACCCATCAACTGGACGCCGAATTACCTTGCCGATCAAGTCGAGGATGTTGTCATGATCTCTGGTCGTCACCATACCAGGGATGTTTTTTCCATCATCCCTCTACTTGACGAATCTAAGGTTCCCAACCGGGAACGGATCGAGATTACTTATGATAGTCAGAAAAATAAGAAGGCTCCCATAGTCATCTATTTACCGGGACCACTACCGTATGAATCAACTAAGGCTACAACAATTGAGAATGGAAAGGAAATTCCATTACCCTCCGTTGTGAATATTGCAGACATCAGTCGTGTAACACGGAGTGGTAGAATCTTCAACCGAGGGGTTGGGGAAGTTAACAAAGAAAAGGAACTTCAGACAGAAGCTCCTGATCCACCAATCGGTCAATCCAGTAATCCCGACCTTTCAAAAAACAATGATAAGATGTTGAAGCTCATCCAAAGGAGTGAATACAACATTGTCGATCAACTGTTACAGACTCCTTCAAAGATCTCGGTATTATCACTGTTACTCAGTTCAAAAGCCCACAGGGAGGCTCTACAGAAAGTCTTGGAGCAAGCCTTTGTGGAACAGGATGTAACAATCAGACAGTTCGATAGCATTGTCTCTAACATCACTTCCTGCAACAATTGGGGATTTAGTGATGAGGAATTACCCGAAGAGGGTCGCCGTCATAACATGGCGCTCAATATCACAGTTAACTGCCAGAACGATGCTTTAGCCAGCGTACTGGTAGACACAGGGTCAGCCCTGAATTTTATTCCGAAGTCCACTTTGATGCAATATCATTCAAAGGCCCTCCGATGAGAATCAGCGAGGTCGTCGTCAAAGCGTTCGACGGAACCAGAAAAACAGTTATCGGCGAAGTTGATCTTCCCATAACTATCGGTCCTTACACTTTCCAAGTCACTTTCCAGGTCATGGACATCCGGGCAACATACAGTTGTTTATTAGGAAGACCTTGGATACATCAGGTTGGGGCGGTCACTTCGACCCTCCACCAAAAGCTAAAGTTCATCCAGAACGGCCAACTCATCACAGTCTGTGGAGAACAGGCCTTGCTCGTGAGTAACTTATCATCATCTACTTGTGTGGAACCCGAGGAGGTTATTGGAACTCAGTTCCAAGCACTATCGGTGAGCAAGAACGATCGATCTAAAGGAGGAACATTGATTTCCTTATACAAAGATGCTATCAAAGCGGTCGAGAGTACCGATACTACAGGATGGGGACAACTTGTCATTCCCACCGACAATAAAACAAAGAAGGGTCTTGGTTTTTCTGCAACCTGTACCCAGACAGCTGCCAACGATGAAAGTCTTCATCCCCTTCAAAACTTATTCCACAGTGGAGGTTTCCTTCACCCAGTCCCTCAAGCAGTCCATGCTATCAATGAGGAAGATCCCTCTGACACAGAGGAAGAGTGGAAGTCATATCTTAACAAGGACGGTTATATGTCTCAGGACAAAACGCAAACTCCTTTTTGCTTTCCTACAGAGAGTCCGAGATTTATACCACGATCAGACGTCGAAATGATATACGGGGATTGTGATCCGGAAGGATGCCGTGCTCCGCCAAATTCTTTAGAGGAAGACACTCTGATGAAAGATAATTTTGACTACACCTACTATGGCCCAATGGATGGTCTGCCAATGTGGCAGCCTTACCCAGGAAACTTGGGGCAAGAGAGTCAGCCGAACAATGAAAATCAGCTGACCATCATTGAACAGAATACCTGTGTCCCCACCATGTCATGGGATCAACACTCAGGTCATTTGGAAACTACTCAACATGAAGATGAATTTGCAATGTTCGCAAGACTTGAATTCATCAACTATGTTGTTCTCGAGGTCAACGTCATCGAGAGGGATGACTCCTCCAGTTCAAAAAAAGTGTGGGATACCTTGGGACAACCGAGTGGAAAATACGACTTTATGGTCAAGTACACTGCTCCCGAAAGCTCTCGTATCAGACTCGAAGATATCCAGGAAACTGGATAGGCAGGTACAGCTGAGAGCACCAATGCTATACAAAATGCAACAGAGGAATTCTCCTACGACAACTCTGACTGGGAGACAGATTCCAATGATCCTGCTCCACCAGAAATCAGCGTCATTTCTGAAGACAAATCAAGGAAGGTGCCAGACTTTGTGATTCACCGAGGAGTTTGCCACCAATGGGTTGCCGTCGAGGTTCCAAAGATCGTTCATCAGTCAAAGTAATTGCCATCTTTAACCTTTCACCCTGCCCAGGTGAAATGGATGTTTTGATAGGGCTCGCTTTCTGTAAATTTCCCTCTTCGCTTTGCCCAAAGCGACAGAGTTTTGTTTTATAGGGCTGTAGTTTCAAGAGTTGACTTGTTCATAAATAAAATAACGTCGTTCTGTAATTTCCGCATTAATTGCTGTTTTCTCTTTTTGCTTTTTCAGAAAATGGTAATCCTAAAAAAAATTTAAAAATAAAAACAAGCAGTAAAATAAATACACTGCACACACTCTTGCATTCTCTCTATCTCTTCTAAACATAAATCATCACGTCATGCAGATTACTTGTTTTAAACCCCGTTGAAACATACGATCCAATGCCTTCTCCCGACTTTGAATTCCCGGTATTCGAGGTTGAAGAAGAAAATGACAACAAAATTCCATAAGAGATCTCCCGACTACTCAGACAAGAGGAAAGGTCCATTGAACCTCACAAAGAACCGTTGGAAACGGTAAACTTGGGTTCAGAGCAAGAGAGAAAAGAAATCAGGATTGGGGCACTGCTCAGTCCAACTGCCAAAGAGAGTTTGATAAAGCTTCTCAAAGAATTCCCCGATGTATTCACTTGGTCTTATCAGGATATGCCAGGGTTGGATACCAGCATCGTGGAACATCACTTACCGTTAAGATCAGAATGTCCGTCAGTAAAGCAAAGGTTGAGACGGACTCATCCGGACATGGCCATCAAAATCAAGGAGGAAGTACGGAAACAGATTGACGCGGGTTTCCTCGCCACATCAGAATATCCTCAATGGTTAGCCAACATCGTACCCGTTCCCAAAAAGGACGGAAAGGTCAGAATGTGTGTTGATTACAGAGATCTGAACAAGGCAAGTCCAAAGGACGACTTTCCTTTACCACACATTGACATACTGGTTGACAGTACAACAAAGTTCAAAGTTTTCTCCTTCATGGATGGATTCTCGGGCTATAATCAAATCAAAATGGCGCCGAAAGACATGGAGAAAACTTCGTTCATTACCCCATGGGGTACCTTTTGTTACAAGGTAATGTCGTTCGGTTTGAAGAACGCCGGGGCAACCTATCAAAGGGCCATGACTACTCTGTTTCATGACATGATACATAAAGAAATCGAGGTATATGTCGATGATATGATTGCCAAATCAAAAACAGAGAGTAAGCACGTTGAACATCTGTCAAAATTGTTCGAACATCTATGAAAATTCAAACTCTGCTTGAATCCCAACAAGTGCACCTTCGGTGTCTGTTCAGGGAAACTACTAGGGTTCATCGTCAGCCAGAAAGGAATTGAAGTTGATCCTGACAAGGTCAAGGCCATTCAAGAAATGCCTTCTCCGAAAACTGAAAAACAAGTTAGAGGATTCCTGGGACGTTTGAACTACATCTCCAGATTCATATTCCTCATGACCGCGACATGCGCGCCGATCTTCAAGCTACTTAAAAAGAACCAAGATTGCGTTTGGTCAGAAGATTGCCAAACCGCCTTCGACAGTATCAAGGAATATCTGTTGAATCCTCCAATTCTATCACCTTCAGTGGAAGGAAGACCACTGATCATTTACCTCACAGTCCTAGAGGACTCGATGGGATGTGTACTTGGCCAACAAGACGAAACCAAACGGAAAGAGTCTGCCATTTACTATTTGAGCAAGAAATTCACCGACTGCGAGACTCTGTACACAATGCTCGAGAAAACTTGTTGTGCTTTGGCTTGGGCAGCCAAACGTCTTCGCCAGTACATGATTCGTCATACTACTTGGTTGGTCTCCGAAATGGATCCAAAATACGTTTTCAAAAAGCCTGCTCTCACGGGAAGAATTGCCCGTTGGCAGATGCTGATATCAGAATATGACATAGAGTACCACGCTCAGAAAGCCGTTAAGGGAAGTATTTTAGCCGATCATTTGGCTCATCAACCGATTGACGATCAAGAATCAATCGGGTTTGACTTCCCAGACGAAGATGTCATGTATCTAAAGATGAAAGACTGCGATGAACCGCTACCCAGCGAAGGGCCAGAACCAGGTTCCCAGTGGGGACTTATCTTTGACGGAGCTGTTAATCATTATGGAAACGGAATTGGGGCAATCATTGTAACCCCTCAGGGTACCCACATTCCTCTCACTGCTCGACTTACGTTCAAGTGTACAAACAACGAGGCCGAATACGAAGCTTGTATTATGGGTCTCGAAGAAGCGATTGATTTAAGGATCAAAAACTTGGACGTATATGGCGACTTAGCCCTGGTTATCAATCAGATAAAAGGAGATTAGAACACATACGAATCAAGATTGATTCCTTACAAAGACTATGCAAGAAGGTTGTTACCTTTCTTCAACAGAGTCGACTTTCATCACATCCCTCGTGATGAGAATCACAAGGCTGATGCATTAGCCACTCTCTCTTCCATGATTAGTGTAGGTCAATGGAATGACATACCTAAGATCGACATCATGCGCCTTGAACGGCCCGCTTACATCTTCACGATTGAAGCGGTCATAGACGACAGACCTTGGTATCACGATATCAAATGCTTTCTTCAGAAACAAGAGTACCCATCTGGGGCACTCAGAAAAGACAGAAAGACCCTCAGAAGGCTAGCAGGCAGCTTCTTCCTGAGCGGTGACACTCTCTATAAGAGAAATTTTGACATGGTCTTGCTCCGATGTGTCGACAAACCAGAAGCAGACATGCTTATGAAAGAAATTCATGAAGGATCCTTTGGCACTCATGCCAACGGACACACAATGGTGAGAAAAATTCTGAGAGCAGGGTATTACTGGTTGACCATGGAATCCGACTGCTACAAGTACATGAGGAGGTGTCACAAGTGTCAGATATACTCCGAAAAAATTCATGTACCGCCATCACATCTCAAAATTCTTTCTTCCCCGTGGCCTTTTTCCATATGGGGAATCGACATGATTGGTATGATTAAGCCCAAGGCTTCAAACGGACATCGGTTCATCCTTGTAGCCATTGATTATTTCACCAAGTGGGTCGAAACAGCGTCATACGCCAATGTAACCCGACAAGTGGTGGTCCGATTTATCAAAAACAATATCATCTGCCGTTATGGTGTTCCAAGCGAGATCATTACTGATAATGGATCTAACTTGAACAATAAGATGATGAAAGAGTTGTGTGCAGAGTTCAAGATCGAACACCATAACTCATCTCCCTACCGACCCAAGATGAACAGAGCGGTAGAAGCGGCTAACAAGAACATCAAGAGGATCGTTCAAAAGATGGTTATAACCTATAAAGATTGGCACGAGATGCTACCCTTTGCTCTTCACGGTTATCGAACATCTGTTCGCACTTCTACAGGGGCAACCCATTTCTCTCTAGTATATGGCATGGAGGCAGTGCTCCCCATAGAAGTAGAGATCCCGTCAATCCGAGTATTGATGGAAACGAAGCTTTTAGAAGCTGAATGGTGTCAAAGTCGACACGACGAACTGAACCTGATCGAAGAGAAGCGAATCACGGCACTATGCCACGGTCAGTTGTATCAACAGAGAATGAAGAGGGCATTCGACAAAAAGGTCCGACCTCGTGTCTTCAGAAAAGAAGACCTCGTGCTCAAGAAGATACAATCATTTCTCACTGATTCTCGGGGCAAGTGGACCCCAAATTATGATGGCCCCTATGTGGTCACGAAAGCTTTCTCAGGCGGTGCCTTGAGACTTGCAACCATGGACAGAGAGGAATTTGCCTACCCCACGAATGTTGATGTAGTCAAGAAATACTTCGCCTGAAAAAAAAAACTAAAAAAAAAAAAAAAACACGTCTCGGTGGATTAAAAACCCGAAAGGGCGGTCCAGGAAAAAGTTAGAGACATGAAAAAAATCATCCCGGTGGATTGGAAACATCATAGTGTAATCCAGGCAAAAATTAGGGATAATGGCAAGTAACTATATTCAACAGAGGCAAGTCCCTCAGCAGCAGCAGTTACATCGTCCATCAGAGGAAAACTCCAGTCAAGGTCATCTTCGACAGAAGCTCAGGATGTCTCGAATTCAAAGTTGGTAGAAGGATAGTGGTCGTTATGTTTCAACGTAGCCTTTTTCCCTGTAAATTACCATTTTCAAACTTTGTAAATACTCTTTGGAATCACGCGTTTGGCTGATTTCCATCTTATCAATAAAATTTGAGCCCTTGTGCTTTTGTTTGTAATTCTTATTTATTTTAGCTTTACAGAACGACGTTGTTAACATGATTAACGATTCTTGAAATAAAACAAAATGAATTTACTTGTTAAAACTTTTTCTGCTTTTTAATAAAGATGGCAATTTCTTTTGACTGTTGAACATCGAAAGAACATCAATCGCGTCTCCAAAGGTGTTCGAACCTCAAAGTGCAGAATCAAAGTACTCCTTCTAGACCAGTACGCCTGAATGAAGGATCAACAATGTCAGAGACCATGTTTCGTCTGACATCCTCGACCGAGTTCTCATCTCCTAAGCCCGACCAGCGTCGCCCCCAACAGGGACCGTTTCTCCTAAGCAAGGCAGAATTGCTATCTGGAACCAGCGATATTTCTACATGCCCCACTGTGGCCGAGTATCCAGTCGTGTTCATCCCTTAGTCTGTATGTTGCGTCAGTTTTGTCCGCATATACATACATACATCATGCATTTTTTATTTGCATTCACATTCATATTGCATCACTATCACTCTATTCGTTCTTATCCCCTAGTGATAAGTCCTCTCAATTGAGTTGTCAGACCTTTCCTCGTTAGGAAGTGAATCATCTAAGCAATCTCTCTCCTGTTTATCTCTGGATTAGAGACGGTCCTTGACCACTTTGATAACTTGAACCTCTGAGAAACAAGAAAACTTTCAACAAATATCACTCTTCACCATTGAAGATGATATCCTTGCTTTCCTGGATTAAGGAAAATCCCCAGAGAAAGCCTCTTAATCAGAGATTCGGCGGTACGGCAGTTTTTCTCCAAAAAAACCACTGAGGAAAAGGTCATTGGCACCTCAAAATTGGATCCCATCATATGGCATTTCTCCGGAAAGATCCCGAGAAAAGTATGATGTAAGACCCCAAACGAAAACAGTCTCTCAAGAGACTCGCTTTCCCTAGTAAAATCGACAAATGGCGTCTCCAAAACAGAGAAGTTTGTGTACCTCTACAATTCAGACGAATGGGTTCCCCAGCAAGTCTGACATCAAAACTATTTCCACTCAAATGGCATCTCCCCAGGAAAATTCGGCGAGAAGTTTGAAGGAAAACCGCTACTAATAGCGTTCCTTGTCAAGAAAGTTTATTGACAAAAGAAACTGAGACCAGTTCCTTGGTAGGAAACCAGGATCGAGGGGAAGTTTATTTCAGCAACTAAGACCAGGTCCTTGGTAGGAAACCAGGATCGAGGGGAAGTTTATATCTGAAACCGAGACCAGATCCTTGGTAGGAAACCAGGATCGAGGGGAAGTTTACTTTAGAAACTAAGACCAGTTCCTTGGTAGGAAACCAGGATCGAGGGGAAGTTTATATCAGAAACCGAGACCAGATCCTTGGTAGGATACCAGGATCGAGGGGAAGTTTACAAAAGAAACTAAGACCAGTTCCTTGGTAGGAAACCAGGAACGAGGGGAAGTTTATTTCCAAAGAAAACTGAGACCAGCTCCTTGGCTGAAGACCAGGATCGAGGGGAAGTTTACCTTTTCTAAGCATCTTCGCTTAGCTAAAGAAGATGAATGCGTAAGCTACTATTCATAACCACCATCAAAATTTCGGGTATTCCGATATTTAATCCTCTTGCACCCCGAATGCCCGAATACCTTCGTCATTCATACCTTCGGGTCCAAGAAGATTAAATAGGGGCATCTGTCATACCCCAAATTTTGACCACTAAGATTTCCCATCATTGTGCAAATCATCAGCACAATATGGATGGACCATCATACCTCATTAGTCTCCCCAAAGGTGGGTGAGCATTCACTACAAACAGGATTTAGGGTTTCAAGCCCTCGCAGAGCTCTTAGACAAAGGATCAATCAAGGAATGACATGATCTTCAACTTGTCTATCCTCTCAAATATCCACAATGGATAAAGAGGACTCCCACTTTAAGGATTAAGCACAAGTTTACTCCCTTCTAGGTGGATCAAGCCTCAGGATCGCTAGTGTCACCAAATTAGGGTTTGGTCGACTAGGGCCTCCAGATGGAAACTTTCATCTGGACACAAGCCAAAGATCCAAAACACAACCTAATGTACTCCATGGAACATCATAAACCCCATCATCAAGTCAATTTAGCCTCAGGGGATGCATACATCAAAAATCAGAAATTAGGGTTTCTTGACCTAATTCACCCCTAAGTTGACTTTTGGGACAAATCATGAGCCAAGACCTCAAGACATGATTTGAGGGTCTCCAACATACCACGTTGATCCATTTGCAACAATGGATTGACCCAAGAAGCTTGAGCAACAAGTTTCAATTTCATCTGAACCACAGTTAGGGTTTCGCGGGAAAAGTCAACTGTAGCTTTGACTTTTGACCAGGACATGCTCCCAAGCCGTGGGACACGATTAAATACACCCTATAACACCCATGGAACATGTCCATCAATTTTGATTTAGGTCAAGGACATGATTTCCTAAAGGATCGCACAGTTTAGAATTCATCTGATAAAAAGTCAACTGTGCACAAAAGTCAAACTTTGACTTTTTGAGATTTTTCATAAAAATGGTTTTTTAACCCTAAAATGATGTTAATGTGTGATTGGAATCATCATTCATCAAGGAAAATGAAAGAAAGTGGGATAACTTGTAAAAGGGGTAACCATAAAAACTTAGAAATTTTTCTAAGTTATGAAAAAAAGTGGCAAGGGTACCAACTTTGGAGGATCATAACTCCTAAACCACAAAGCCATTTTTCCCCATCCAAAGCTTGATTTGTAGCCCTCATTACCCTCTACAAAAACTTCAACTAGACCTAAGTCCAATTCATTAAGGATTTTGAGTTATGCTTGGATCAAAATGGCTAAAAACTTAAAATTGACATTTTTCAGCACTTAGCCAAAATCTGCCTTGTAATTTCAGCACAATGTCCCAACTTCAAGGCTGTTTTTCTCCATGATCCAAGTTGAACCAGGTCTAGGGCCAAACATCAAAGTTGAAGTACGTCATCTAAGCTTTCCGAAAAGTCCTAGAACGTCCATGTAGCATACTCGAGCAGGGAGTTATGGATCTTACAAAAGGCCTTGCTGAAGCTGAATTTTTCAGGGGCAGATTTGCACATTTTGTGTGCCACACGAATTTTCAAGCCTTGTCATCAGTTTGGACACATCTAAGGATCAAATCCAAGTGGGATGATCTGATCCATGAACCTTCCAAGTCCAAGGAACAAAGAAAAGCATGCCAAAGCCTATAAATCCCTAAAAGAGGGACAAAACTCCAATTTTGGTTTGGAGAATTTAATGTATACTTAGAGGTGGCATGTACTGAGCCATTCTCATCTAAAATCAGTCAAGACTTATCCAAGACCAAGGGAACCAGCAGCCTGTGCCCTAACCTCTAGTCAATGGCTAGGGGAGACTTGCATTTCCATTGGCCAACATGGAACAAACACCTGCTGCAGTTGCCATTCACTGTGGATCCCAAAACAAACTTGCTCCACTATAAATAGAGCTCATTTGTGCTCAGTTTGAGTATACCAAAGCCATCAAACAGATGCTTTTCTCAAATTCTCTCTTTCACTCCAAAATGCCTTCTTTAGTAAGGAAATTCTGAGTTTTTGAGCTAGAGAGCAATTCCACTTAAACTAATCACACATACACCTCATATATATCATATGTAAGCTGTGCAAACCATCAAAAGTGACATGTAATCACAACATCACAAAGTCACCTCTCAAAACCTCAAAATGGCACTTTTTTGCATTTTTCAAGCCATGTCTTGATTCAGTCACTTTCCAAACCAGATGAAACCTCAAACACACTCTAAATATCATCCTTGAACTGTCCCAAATGGTGCCACACATCTGGAACACCATTTGAGAGAGTTGGCATTTTGGCCGTTTTTGACCATTTCACGAGAAAGTGTACAAACTTGCTCCAGAGGTTTCCAGCCGATTCCAATCATCCTAAAAGCTTCTAAGAGGTCATTTGAGGTTGTCCAAAGCATTAAATCATTTCTGGAATAAAGCACTTGGAAAGTTGCCCAAAATCTCCAAAAAAGAGGTAAAATTTGCAACTTGAATTCTTTGAATCATGCTTTCCTTTGTTGTCCACATACATGCATCATATTGAACAATTCTTGAGGCAAAAATGTAGTCATTAATGTGTATGTTGTGATCCTCCCACTGTTTGCATTTTGACATGTTTTTATGTGGAATTTTGGTTATTTCAAAACCATGTTCAGTTCTGTCTTTTTTTTCATTGGTGTGTTCTATACATTAAGTTTTAGTTTCCATGAGTAATACCATTGGATTCCTTGTGAAAAATTGGTCAAGATAGGTTTTTACGGATTTCAATTCCGATGAAAATTGAGAGAGTTACGCGCGTTGAAAATTTTACGCAAAATGACGTCGAATTAACGATAGCGGTTCTGTTTTTTTCGCTTTGTACAGTGAGTTTCCGAGTGCGTGAATAATACCATTGGATTCCTTGCGAAAAATCGGTCAAGATAGGTTTTTACGGATTTCAATTCCGATGAAAATTGAGAGAGTTAAGCGCGTTGGAAATTTTACGCGAAACGGCGTCGAAAACAACGTGCAGTTTTGGTTTTTTAATTTCTGCGTTTTGTGTGTCAATTTTCCGTGTGCGTGAGTGATACCATTGGATTCCTTGTGAAAAATTGGTCAAGATAGGCTCTTGCGGATCTTGATTCGGTTAAAAATCGAGAGAGTTACGTGTTTTGGAAATTCGACGCGGAACGATGTTTTTACAACGTAGCAGCTCTGGTTTTTTTATCGATGTGTTTTGTACGTTGAATTTTGGCGTGCGTGTGTGACACCATTGGATTCTTTACGAAAAATTGGTCAGGATAGCCTCTTGCGGATCTTGATTCTGTTAAAAATCGAGAGAGTTACGCGTGTTGGAAATTCAACGCGGAACGATGTTTTTAATCGATAGCAGTTTTTGTTTTTTAATTTCTGCGTTTTGTGTGTCGATTTTCCGTGTGCGTGAGTAATACCGTTGGATTCCTTGCGAAAAATCGGTCAGGATAGACTCTTGCGGATCTTGATTCGGTTAAAAATCGAGAGAGTTACGCGTGTTGGAAATTCTACGCGGAACGATGTTTTCAAAACGATAGCAGTTTTCTCTGCATTTTGTACGTCGATTTTCCGTGTGCGTGAGTAATACCATCGGATTCCTTGTGAAAAATCGGTCAGGATAGGCTCTTCTGGATCTTAATTCCGATAAAAATTGAGAGAGTTATGAGGGTTTGAAATTTGATAAAAACGTGTTGAAAATTAAAGTTTCGGTACTCGTTTTTACCCCAAAAGAAATGTCGGAGATGATATTTTGATATCTTTCCTCTTTTTCTTACTTTCTATTTTCAAAACTCAACCAATTTTTTTTACATAGCAAAAAATCATCATTTTCCAATTCATACCCCATAATATTTTAATCCACAAAAAATAAAAAATAAAAAGTATTATTTTTAATATATTTAAAAATAGTGTTTTATATTGTTTTAAATGCTTTTAAAATGATTTCTTTTTTTTCTTGATTTTTAAAACCAAAATGATTTTAAATATTTATGTTGATAAAATATTTTTTTTCATAAACTTTAATCATTATTTAATGATTTTACTTGATATTTTTATCATTTTTTACTTAATTTTTCTTGAAAAAATGCCTAAAAAATGAAATTGGGGTTTTATTTGATTTTCACCCTAACAAATCTTTTTTAAACTCTTTGGGCCTCTATTAGAGTGTAAGACCCAATCCCCTTTTAACCAAAACAATTTTGGGTCTCACTTATTGTATAAGTCCCTCTGCGTTAAAAGAAAACTTCGGCGCGATCGCCATTTTCAAATGAAAATCAACTGGGCTTCTCTTTGAGCTGTAAGTCTCATTTCTTTTCATTTTTTAACACTCGGGCCTCTATTAGAGTGTAAGACCCAACCCTTTTTTAACGAAACAATTTTGGGCCTCAGCTATTGTATAAGTCCCAATACGTTTAAAATCTCGGCGCGATCGCCATTTTCAAATTGAAAATATTTTGGGCCTCTCCCTGAGTTGTAAGCCCCATCTTTTGTACAAAAATACACTTTGGGCCTCTAATAGAGTGTAAGACCCAACCCCTCTTTTTTATATTTTCTCATTTTTCATATTATTTTTTAATGATTTGGAAAATTAATAACTCCCTCAATTTTGATTATTTTTTATTGGTTCTTTTTCTGAAAAATCACAAAAATAGTAAAATATTTTATTCTACAAAAAAAATAAAATTTATATTATTTATTTAATATAGTTGGTATTTTTGTGAATAAATTCATTTTTAATTATTTTTTAAGCATTTTAAAAGTGAATATTCATCTTGAAAATAAAGACTATGGGCCTCCCCTCGTGTTGTAAGCCCCATTTCTTTTCTTTAAACTCTTTGGGCCTCTAATAGAGTGTAAGACCCAATCCCTTTGTAAATTCCAAAATTTTGGGCATCAGTCACTTGTATAAGTCCCACGGTGTTTACAAAACCTCGGCGCGACCGTCGCCCTTTTTAAAATTAACCATTGGGCCTACCCTCGAGTAGTAAGACCCATTTCTTTTCTTAAAACTCATTTGGGCCTCTTGAGAGAGTGTAAGACCCATCCCTTTGTACAGAAAACCTTTCTTGGGCCTCAGTCACTTGTATAAGTCCCTCTGTACAAATTCAACAGTGCGCTCACTGATAAAACCCTGGGCCTCTCCTTGAGCTGTAAGCCCCAAATATTTCTTTTTCAAAGCACCTTATCCTTTGATTTTGAATATACTGTTGTTTTCAATCTTTTTTTGTTGAACAACTAACCAAACAACATGGAAGCTCTACAACCGAGTAAGTGTTTACCCGCTTTCATTTACCGCTTTCATATGTATATAACTGTATTGTGGGGCTATTTCACTGTAAGTCTCCTTTCACAAACTCATATATATATAACTGTATTGTGGGGTTGTTTCGTTGTAAGTCTTCTTTCATAAACTCATATCAACTGTGTAATAATAGTATAGATATTTAGAGTTTCCCCGGCAACTACGTCTAGAACTAGGTGACGCCGTTTCGTTTATTCATAGAAATAGACAACTAGATCCCCAATAGGATCACCAGATACAGTCTTCTCTTCGGCTGTCCTCATTAGGAATTGTCAAGAAACTCTACTCCCAAAGATGAATGTATTCTCCGTGAATGGCATCTTTGAGTTTCTTCTAAATTCTCAAACTTTCCTGACTTGATCTATTCCTTGTGAATAGCTTGCCTTGAATTTATCAGGGTTTGGGGACCCATCGGCTTCTTAAAAGCATCGGCCTCCTCTTGGGCATCGTACAAGGACCCACAGGCTTCCTAAAAAGCAACCCCGCCTCCTCTTGGGCTTCGTACAAGGACCCTACGGCTTCTTAGAAGTATTCACAGCCTCCTCTTAGGCTTCGTATAATGATCTCTTCCTCCGGGAATGATAGCCTCCTCTTGGGCTTAGTACAAGGACCCGTCGGCTTCTTAAAAGATTCCAGCCTCCTCTTGGGCTTCGTACAAATTGTCCCGACGACCTCCTAGAGGTATAGGAACAAAACCTAGTCATCCTCATAGAACAGTCCTTTCGTAGAGTCTACTACTATTTCTCAAAGCATAGTACAAAAGATAAAACTATAGACACGGACAGTCTAACTTTCTTGAGTCTCAAAGACATTCTCAAGTGACCCCTTCGTTAAATAGGAAGGAAACCCGCAGACTCAGACAGTCTCAATACCCTTTGGATTTCCCGTTTCCTCAAAGAGAAGGAAATATCCCTGATCCTCAAATCAAATCCCTGAGTACAGTGTTGCTCATATAAGAACTGATTTTCGCTTTAAAATCAGTATACTGGACCTGTCACTTAACTGAAACAGTTACCATAGCCTCCTCTTGGGCTTTGTTCAATGATTCTTCCCAGCGAAGCAAACGTTTAGCCTCCATCTCGGGCTTCGTACGAGATACCAAAATTCTCCCCAGCAGAGTCAAACAACGTCTAGCCTCTCTCTCGGGCTTTGTACGAGACACATAAGAGACTCCCTCGTTGAGTCAATCACCCATTTCGCCTCCATTTCGGGCTTTGTACGAGATACAAAGACTCCCTCGTTGATTCAAACCTTTAGCCTCCATCTCGGGCTTCGTACGAGATACAAAAACACTCTCTTGTTGAGTCAATCACCTTTTAGCCTCCATCTTGGGCTTCGTACGAGATACAAAAACACTCTCTTGTTGAGTATAAAAGACTCTCTTGTTGAGTCAAACCTTTTAGCCTCTCTCTCGGGCTTTGTACGAGACACATAAGAGACTCCCTCGTTGAGTCAATAACCCCTTTTAGCCTCTCTCTCGGGCTTTATACGAGATACCAAAAGACTCCATCGTCGGGTCAAAACCTTTTCGCCTCTCTCTCGGGCTTTGTACAAGATTCAAATAGCCTCCTCTTAGGCTTTGTATAAGAAAACCACTAGTTGATCCAATCAACCTTTTAGCATCAAAGTTGTGCCTCGTTCACAGTACGCAAACATCAACAACTCTTTTCCCTTCGTCTAATCGCTGTAAGCGGCAAGCCTCTGGATCATCTACATCCATGCCACTGTCCCTCTTTTAGCATGAGAAATTCCTAAGGAAAGATAGCATTGCTCTACACTGAGTTAAAGTCTTCTCCTTCAGGTTAAAATCCCCTATAAAGGAAATTATGGCATTACTAGGATCCGCGTATCCTGGTTAAAGTAATCCTCCTTTATAAACCAGTCACCCAACTGTTGGGACAGACAAACCCTTCTTTAGAGATGACAAATTCTCTCTAAAGTCGAGGTCCTTCAGCTTCACGTCTTGGGCTTTGAACAAGACACAAATAGACTTTTCAGCTTCACATCTTGGGCTTTAAACAAGATACAAACCACCTTTCTCTTCACGTCTTGGGCTTTGAACAAGACACCAAAAACACCCATTTCCTCCCATAGAATAGGAGGAACTACGAACGCACTAATTTCCCTGTTTCGGTAAACGGGAATACGTAGGCATAAGATCGAAAGAAAAGATCTTAGCGAGCGCAATCAACAAAAAACCAAAATCCCATACTCTCACATACCTATCAAAAAGCATCAGTCCTAACATCCTAATCCTTGTTCCCCGCCAGAAACCTTCTGCCCAGATAAAAAGAAAGAAAACAGTATTGGCGAAAATACAAATAACCAGTACAAAGGCCCCCCCACATTGATAGCATTCGTAACCTAACAGACCGCTGTTTAAACTTAGTATGCAAAGCAGGGTTAATTGGAGACATCTATTTCCCTTCCTTATTCAGCTCACAATAGGATAAAAAATGAATCGACCTGTAGTCAAAGCTCAAACCGCAGAGAGCGACCAGCGCTTAAGAACCGCGTCCAAAATTGCTCGCTACACAAACCAAGCTCAAAAGTTTGAAGAGATCCAATGAGCTCATCCACCCTCATTTGGTCGATGTCATGTGATTCTTCAATGGCAGTTACCTTCATCTTGTACTTCTTAGGAAGGGACCTAAGGATCTTCCTTACAAGCTTTTCTTCTGACATCTTTTCACCAAGAGAACTAGATGCATTTGCCAGCTCAAGAACACTCATATGGAAGTCATGGATAGTCTCATCTTCCTTCATCTTCAGACTTTCAAACTTTGATGTCAAAAGTTGAAGTCTTGACATCTTAACTCTAGATGTTCCTTCATGAGTAGCCTTCAAAATATCCCATGCAACCTTAGCAGCTTCACATGAGTTGATCAGCCTAAATATGTTCTTGTCAACTCCATTGAAGATAGCATTCAGGGCTTTAGAGTTACCAAGGGCAAGCTCATCTTCTTCCTTGGTCCATTCTTCTTCAGGCTTCAGCTTTGAGGTGCCTTCTTTATCTTTTCCAGCGTCATCTTTTTCACATACAACAGGTGCTTTCCACTCTTTAACTATTGCCTTCCATGCCCTGCTGTGCAAGGATTTCAAGAAAGTAATAATCCTTGGCTTCCAATACTCAAAATTGGATCCATCCAAAATAGGGGGTCTGTTGACAAATCCTCCAACTTCTTTGTCCATCTTTACACCAGAAAGTAACTTCCCTAGATCTCACCCAGAGACAGACAGGATGCTTGCTCTGATACCAATTAAAATTCTGGTACAAGATATGTGTGATGTCACACACGATGTTACAACAACACACTCTGCACAATGGATAAAATAAACAACAGAAGAACACACCAAATTGTTAACCCAGTTCAGTTCAAACAACCTAATCCGGGGGCTACCAAGCCAGGGTTGAAATTCACTACTTGTAGAATTAATTTACAGACTCAACAACCCAGTTGACAATCACCTAAACTTAATTCCTACTAGTGACTTCCTACCTAAGAAACCACTTAGATATGAGAACATTACTCAATCCCTAAAACACTCAAAGAACAACCTCTTTGAGAAACCTTCACAGCTCTGATCAAGTTACACAACTCTCTTTGCTTCACAGCTTTAGAGAGGACAGAACACAACTCATCAATTCACACTAGAATGGTGTATACAAAAACACGCACAAAGACAATGTTTAACCTTCAGTTAAAGCTCTCTATCTTCTGTCTGTTTTCTGTACCTTCTTCCTTTGATCTATGCGCTTTATATAGCCACCTGAATTGGGCTTGGACTCCTTGCAATATTTGATCTGATTTGTTATTTAAAACTGAATCTTCAAAACAAATTTTATCCCCCAAAATCTTTTTAAATCTTCACCTTTTAAATCTCCTACAAACCTGCATCAAATCTCTATGCAACAGAGAATATCTAACCCAAGATATTCGCATCCAATGAGACAACTTGCTCTCCACAATTCCAGCTAAAACGCAAACCCTAACAACATCACAAACCTGATGTTATTAATTCTGCAGATCTAATGTCACAACATCGCTTGTGACATCAAACATCCAACTTAACTCTTAACACAACCCAGTCTTAAGACTCAATGTTGTGATATCACCCATATGACATCAAACATTGAACAACCTTTGTTTTACCAAATTTCCAGCCAATCCAAGAAACTAACAACTATGTACTATTTAGCATTAAACTGGTCGAAGATCTACATGGTCCAAAAAGAATTGTTTTTACTGATAATATGGAGGTCCGAGATGATACAGAGGAAACTTACGTTGAGGACACGGAGGAAGAGTCCGATGATCAAGAAGAAGACATGAAAGATGGCGATAATGGAGGTATGCCTGGGGAAAAAGATGATCTAAACACCAGAGAAGGAGGGACTGAAGACGGAAGGGAAGCAAGGCACATGGCAGACCTAGGGAAGACAACTTACTTAGAATTTGTGGCAGAGCAGGGAGCCGCCCACACTTTCTTTGTAGACATGCAAAATAAACAAAAGCAGGCAAAAAATCTTTCTCTTGGAAGTAGTAGAGGGTCTGGTCACAAAGAGACTACTACGGGAAATGATTACCTAGGTAGTCGGATGGGACTCAACGAGGTGGTTAATTCAATTTCAATTCAAAACACTTGGGAAGGTGAAAATACACGTGGGGCAAAAAAACACTAAGGAGTTAGAAGTAATTGCTAATTCAAATGACAATAGTTTGGGTTTGGGCCAAGAGTTGGGTCCACTTAACTTAAATAATACGAGGCCCAATCATAACTTGGAGACGGTGGAAAAAATCAATTTGGTGACGGTGGAGAAAACAAGTGGGCCTCACATTCCAATACCTGTCAGAAAAAAGAAGTCACTAACAGAAATTTATGAGAATGTGCAAATTGCATACGCACCTTCATATTACTCTGCTTTGATCCATTCGGCACTCTCACCGAAACAGACAAATTCTTTGATTGTGCACAAAGCTGATCATATATCTAATGGCTCTCAACAAGAAGACAGTGGTTCAAGATACTCAGGGGGTTCAGTCCTTTGTTGTGATTCTATATCAGACAAGGATGTAGAAACGAGAAATGAAAGGTTGAAAAGAAAATTAGAGGATGTTCCAGTAAAGGTTTGGGAGACTCTGAAGAGTATAGGTCTTGAAGGAGAAGAAGATGACGAAGTCCTTGAAGGAATTATCATAAATATGGAAAAGAGAGATAGAGCTAGATTTGAAAAACTGAAGGAGGTAAGATCAAGAAAGTTATGAATATTACATCATATAATGTTCGTGGATGTAACTCTTCCATTAAAATTAGAAGAGTTCAAAACCTAGTCAAGAAGGAGAAAATTGAGTTCCTGCTGATACAAGAAACAAAGAGAAAGACAACAAATGAAAGCTTTGTGAGAAGTATATGGGGAGGAGAAGAATTCGAATGGTCTGCTACAACATCTAGAGGACAATCTGGAGGTATGCTAATGATCTGGAATAAGAATTCCTTTAATTCTGTATTCAGTTTTTTTGGTCCTAGTTTTCTTGGTGTTTTTGGTAATTGTAGGAAGAGGCACATATACATTGTCAATGTATATTCATCTTGTTCCTTGAACGAAAAAAGAAAATTGTGGAAAGATTTGTTAAAATTAAAATCCAAATTCCCAAGAGCTGATTGGATCTTGGGGGTGATTTTAATGCTATAAAATCAAAGGCTGAGAGGAAAGGAAGAGGATTATACAATCTCACTAAAATGGAGGAGTTTGGATCATTCATTGAAGACATGGAGCTAGTGGATCTCCCGGTAATAGGAAATAGATATACTTGGTTCAATTCAAACGGTTTATGCAAGAGTAGATTGAACCCCTTCCTTATATCTGAAGAATCATGTAGAGTATGGAAGATTGTTAATCAAAAAGTGGGGAGTAGGGAAATATCAGATCATAGACCAGTTTCTCTTGTGATCAACAATTGGAACTGGGGGCCTAAGCCATTTAAAACTATTAACGCATGGTTTGAACATCCAGACTTTTTGAAGTTTGTAAAAGAGGTTTGGGAGGGTTGTATAGTTACTGGCTGTCCAAGTAGCATTTTGTTTCAAAAATTCAGAATACTCAAATCAAGGTTAAAATGGTGGAACAGAAACATATTTGGATTCATTGACTTGAAGGTTGAAGAAGGAATAAAGAAGATTAACAACTTGGAAGGGGAGATGGCAGACATGATTTCTAATGTGGCTGAGGATATTCTACTAGACAGAAGTGCTACTATGGAAGGGGTTTGGAACAATTTACATCTTAAAGAAAATATACTTCACCAGAAATCAAGATCTAGATGGCTTTTGGAAGGAGATAATAATTCAAGATACTTTCACTCCATGATTAATTCTAGAAGAAGGGTCAATACGATTTCAGCTATGAATATTGGACTCTCTTTGGAAGATAAACCCGAAGAAGTCAAACAAGCCATTTATGATCAATTTTCAAAGAAGTACAAGAACATCTCAGTAGGTAACGTTAGTATAGATTTGAGTGAACTGAAAAAACTTACAGTGGAGAAAAATACAAGGCTGGTAGTACCTTTTTCTAATGAAGACATACTAGAGGCAATAAATTCATGTGACGGCAACAAGAGTCCTGGACCAGACGGGTTGAATCTGAAGTTTATCAAGAATTCTTGGGATATTATCGGTGGAGACATAACAAACTGTATCTTTGAATTCTATAAGAAGAGATGTTTATCAAAACCTTTTTGCTCATCTTTCTTTACCTTGATCCCAAAGGTTGAAAACCCACAATCATTGATTAAGTTTAGACCAATAGCCTTAATTGGTTGCATCCACAAAATTATATCAAAAATCCTTGCATCAAGATTAAACAGAGTGTTGGGAAAACTAATTTCTCCAAACCAAACAGCTTTCATCAATGGTAGACAATTACTCGACGGAGTTCTTTTGGCGAATGAGATTTATGATCATGTAGTGAAAAGAAAGAAAAAAGGCTTCATGTTCAAAGTGGATTTCTCTCAAGCTTATGATTGTGTTAGATTGGATTTTCTCTTTAAGGTACTTGATGCAATGCATTTTGATTCAAAGTGGCAAAAATAGATCAAAGGTCTAATATGTCAAAGTTATGGATCGGTTCTCGTGAATGGTAGTTCTTCTAAGGATTTTAAGATAGGCAGGGGACTTCTACAAGGTGATCCATTTTCCCCTCTTCTCTTTGTTATGGTAACTGAATGTTTGGCTGTATTAGTGAGGCAAGCAGAACACAAAAATATGTTGACTGGTTTAAAGATTGGAGAAGATACAACTATCAGCTGCTCCAATTTGCTGATGATACTCTATTTTTTGTGATGATTCATGGTCTAACATGTGGGCTTTAAAGGCCATATTAGGAGGAATTGAAATATTATCAGGACTAAAGGTCAATTTCTGCAAAAGTAGTTTAGTCGGGATAGGACAAGACAAGCATAGAGTTGAGGCAGCTTCAATCTTTCTTGCTTGCAAAGTTGGAGCTGTCCCTTTCAAATTCTTGGGACTGGCTGTAGGAGGAAGGCACAACTCCATTTCTTTTTGGAAACTAGTTATAACAACAATCAAATCTCGGCTAGCTTCATGGAGAGGAAGACTTTTGTCGATTGGTGGTCGGGTAACGTTGATTAATTCAGTCATAGCCAATATGCCAATTCATTATCTCTCTTTCTATATAGCCCCAGTCAAAATTCTGAAGGAAATCAAATCAATTCAGAGGAAGTTTTTATGGGTTGGAGAATGTGAGAAAAACTGCATCTCATGGGTTAAATGGGCTCAAGTATGCAAAGATAGGAACTCGGGTGGTTTGGGCATCAAAGATGTCTCCATTTTTAACAGGGCTTTAATCACTAAATGGGTGTGGAGAGTTACAACTGAATCTGAAGCCCTTTGGAGTGACATATTAAAGGAAAAATATGGTGAAGATCTTCAATGCTGCTTCCTTAAATTTCCAGGCAAGAAACCAGATATTGGTCTAGGTGGTGGTACGACATAAACCGTCTGGCAGCCCCTTCTAACGTCCAAGGAATAAGCAAGATGATATCTTGGAAGATATGAAATGGTGGTAAGATCCTCTTTTGGCATTCTCGTGGGTTAAGTGGAACTCCTTTAAAAAATCTATTCCCTGTTTTGTTTGAATCATCACCAAAGCAAGATATTGTCATCAAGGATTGTGGAGTTTGGTCTGATAACAGATGGTCGTAGGATTTACATGGAAAGCAAGTAATTTTGGTGGAAGAAGGTGATGTGTTTGTAACAAAACTATATCAGCTGTTAAACGAGGTGGTCTTCAGTGTAAATGAGGAAGATTCGATCATCTGTCCCAGAGATAATGAGAACAAATATAGCGTGAAACAAGGATATGCGATATTGTCTAAGAACATGGAAGAAGCATAATTAGACAGTAAAACGAAGGAGGCTCTGGATATGTTATGGAAAGTTGGAATTCCTTTAAAGACTAAGATATTTGGCTGGAGATTAATTTTAAACAGGTTACCGACACGCGACAATCTTAATAGTAGAGGTATCATCATTGATCATCATCAAATGGTTTGTGTGTTTTGTTTTCAGGTCATAGAAGATACAACTCATATCTTTTTTAACTGTCCTAAAACGAAACAAATATGGAGGGAGATTGAGAATTGGTTAGGAGTACATTATAATGTAGGAACAAATTGCACTGAAACATTTCTGCATTTGGCAAACTATCATGGTCTGTGTAAGCCGTCATGTTTCTTTTGGCTTGTCTCCTGTTGGAGTATTTGGAGGTATAGAAATCAAGTCATTTTCAACGATTACGTCGCAGTGCCTAAGGAAATGTTTTTGGGGATTGTACAAACATCGTGGAGGTGGAGGTCCTTAAACATTACCAAAAAACCTTTTGGCAATTTTTACGATTGGTTTAAGATGCCACTTGATTTTTATAGCTGAAATATTCCCTGTCTCTCTTTTGGTTTTCGGTTTTTTTCTAATGTCTGTTAGAAATAGAAGGGGTTGAATGCCATGGAGCATGTGGACCTGTTAGGTAACATGACATTTTCCTTTTGCAACTGGCTGGAGTATTCTTGAGTATGTTTTACTGGGGGGAGTTTATTTTTTCTCTTTCGCTAGAAACAGACAGTTTTTACCTGGGATTACATTTGGTCTGGTTTTTTCTAGTTTGTATGGGTTTGTAGCCTGTATTATGCAAATTCTGTAAACTGTTATTTGGCTTATGGCCTTATATATATTATTCAGATTATTAAAAAAAAGCATAAATTGAAATAATAAAGTAGATAGAATTGTTGATGCACCCCCATTTTTTTAAAAATTGATAACGATCGCTAAGTTATGTAAGGTTTTTTTGTCTCTTTTCTAGGCTTACAATTAGACTTTAAAATTATCTTCCTAACACTCTGACTTCAATTGTGATTGCAAGTGAACGACAGAATTGATCCTTCGAATTAATTATTTATAGAGTGAATTTTAAATTAAAAAAAAAACTAGACATAAAATATGTTGTAGTGGGCCTTCTCCACATATTAGTGTTTTCCTTACCATTTTTGTGGTCCATTATAAGAGATATGGGCCACATTATTGCAATTCAAATATAATGAGCGGATATCTATCATTCAACTATGATGGAGTAACTTTACATAATTAAAACAGCAAGACACTCGAGTACTTTCCTTTAAAAAGATATAAAATGTTACAATCAAACATCTTATATCTAACGAAGAAAATCAAGTCATGATGATGTTCTAAGATTGGAGGACAGGACCCACATACGCCGTTCAATCATACAAACTTTAAGGTCAAAGCAATTACAAAGAATTTTTGAAGAAATAATATTGGAACCATAAAGTGTTTATGTCTTGTAGTGGATTTTGTTTTTGGTTTTTATTGGGTTGGTGTATATATTATTTGTGCATGGCCTAAGATAATCATGATAGTATTTCCAAAAAATTAAAATAAGAACGATGCTTTCTATATTAACTACGAAAGAATATGCTATAAAATGGAAATGATTTAAGATTCAGAAGTAAGATAATTTTAAAAATTCAAGTAGGATAATTGGATGACAGTACTTAATCCTATCATAAGACATATACGTCACTTTGATTTTCCATATGATGATTTGAATTGGATTTTGTATATAATGACTACACGTAATGAAATCTCAGTTGCAACAACTTATTACTCCCTCCGTCTCATAAAAAGTGTCATATTTGAGCAATGCGCGGTTCTTAAGAAAATGATTAGATGTGTTGGTTGTAGTGAAAAAGTTAATGTCATTTACTAAAATACCCCTATTAAATGTAGTTGATAAAGTAGTTGAAAAAAGTGAAATTTAATGAATAGGGGTATAGTAGTGGAAAAATAATAATAATTACAACATTGGTAATGTAAATGGACAATTATTTTGAGACAAAAAAAAGTGCAAATGAGACACTTTTTATGAGACGGAGGGAGTAATAAAATGAAAGAAATAAAATAGAGGATGTTATATTCAAGAAAGACGGACGAGTGTTTTGGAATAGTTAAAGGTTCAATAAAATCGATCCAATTCACAAGCTCAACTCAATCAAATGTGCTCATTCAACTAGCGAATATGTAAACCTCTGCACAAAAACTTGCACTAAAGCAGGACATCATCTTCATCTCAACATTTGATGACTATTCAATGGCCTTCTTCATCTCACGTCACATCAATGGGTGACGTTTCTGACGGTCACTCCTATATAAACATGAATTTGAATCATACTCAGATATTCATTTACTTATTATATATTTACAACTTCCATCTCTTTAATTGATTGACTTAAACATTGGAGTGTTTACATTACATCTCTATAGTAGTCATCTTCAACCTACCACCAATTTCTATTCCGATATAAAATACTTGGTGTATCATTAACTTGAATAAAATGTAGAATATAACTCTTTATTTACAAGTGTTTCATCTAAACAAAATGTGTATATATCTATTCTTAGCTATAATTTTTTTATCCACACCTCTTTATTTTTCTTAGTTACGGACAATTTATATCTTTTGAATACATGTCTTACATCCCAAAACCTCCAACTTACCTACTAACAAAATTATTACTTTGTTATCCGTCGTCCCTTCTCTTGGTGAGATAGTAGAGAAGTAATCATGTGCCTACTGTAGGAATGTTTGTGCTCACTTGTATGATCAGATATCGAATCGTTATATTTATATAATGATGTGTTGTTGTTTTGGTGAAGTAACATGAATGAATGCCTATGAAGTTAGATTTATTGAGTTGTTGTTGTTTATTAGTGTCCTAACATTGACTGATTATTGCGAATGATGAACGATGTGATGCATAAATGGTGAGGTATGTATGGTGATCCTTTTGGTGAACTTTTTGGTGGTAATGCATGTTGTCGAGAGTCATGCATTATGGTGTACGGAATTTGGTCTAGTTTTGGTGTGTTCGGGTTCTATGGTGGGGATCAGAAGCGAGTAACTGGTTCTATATGGGAACTGGTGAAGCGTTACCTATGGTAATGGTAATGATTTCGTGTGCTCTGGTCCCATGGTGGAGATTGGGAGCGAGATGAACCTGAGTGTTCATGAATAGTACTGCATGTATATTGAGTCAGTTGTGAAGTACATTTTCATACATGATTGCATATGTAGTTGATTGTTCGTGATGTTGTTGATTGGATGTGAATATATACATGTTGTTGTGAAGGGTGTGAGATTATGTGGTTGTTGATTGTGTAATTGAATGTGAGCTTGTTTTATGTTCTCTACCTTATCATTCTTTACACTGTTTATATTGGTTTGTTGTTTATCACCCCCTTTACTTTCATGTTGTCCACCATGGACATCTTGGAGATACTCAGGAGTAGAGTCTGCAGCTGTAAATAGAAGTTAGCTCTGAAGTTACCTCGATTAGTTTCATCGTTGTTTTAAAAGTCTTGCCCTGATCCTGTAACATCGGGGTTGGGAACGTTTGTTTGTTTATTATGTTTTGTTGGAGTTTAATTGTTTGTATTCAGTTTATGTTGAAGTTGTTAAAGAGTGGAATATGATAACTCTATATATTTTAAAACCATTTATCATAATTTGAAGATTGAGACTAAAAGTCTAAGTTGCAATGTTTTTATTATTTGAAATAAGATTGATACCTGCAACGATACCCTAAGTGAAGGTGAACGTGTGATGACAGGCATTGTATGATGTTGGTATTTCCGCTGCATGTTTGTTAAATGTTTGATTTGTTAAAGATTTTGTTGTTGGTGACACCTTAGATTATCGTGTAAAGCTTAATATATAAGTATCAAGGTTTAGGGTGTTACATAGTGGTATCAAAGCAGGCCGGTACAACCGCGCAGGTTTTTCTAGTGTTTATTGTTTCCTGGTATGTGACATGTGTGTGAAACATTGTCAGTACTCTTTTGTTTTTCTAACCGCTTGTTGGCAGGAGCGAGATTGAAACAAGTGGAGGAGAAGCTTATGCTTCTCTGAGATGTTTCAGGTGCGGAGTATTGGTGCATATTGTTGGACAAGTCAGTGTCATTTCCAAAGTTGGATTAAAGTAACAAGTTTTTTGTGTCTACTAAGCAAGTGGATGATTTCGTTAAGGACGAAGCTGAAGTGTTTATGATATTAGCTTCCATGAAGGCTGAAAGCAAAGCTGTGATTAGCGAGCTACCTAAAATGTGCAAATTTCATGAAGTATTTCCAAACGATATCAGTGATTTGCCGCCAGAGCGTGAAGTTGAGTTTGCTATAGACTTAGTACCTGGTATTAGTTTGGTGTTTATGGATCCTTACAGAATGTTTGCTTTAGAGTTGAGTGAATTGAAAAAGAAACTAGAAGGTCTGCTTGAAAAGAAGTTTGTTGGTCCGAGTGTTTCGTCGTGGGATGCGCCAGTGTTGTTAGTAAAGAAGAAAGATGTTAGTATGAGGTTATGTGTTGACTATCGACAACTGAATAAGGTGATTATAAAGAACAAGTATCCATTTCCGAAGATAGATTATTTGATGGATCATTTGCTAGGTGCTTGTGTGTTTAATAAGATAGATTTGCGTTCAGGTTATCATCAGATTCGTGTGAAGCCAGAAGATATTCCGAAGACTGCTTTCCAAATGAGGTATGGTTATTACAAGTATTCAGTAATTTCGTTTTGGGTGTCTAATGCGCATGGAGTGTTCATGGAGTACATGAATAGGATATTTCATCCGTATTTAGCTCAGTTTGTGGTTTTGTTCATCGACGACATATTGATATATTCGAAGTCTAATGAAGAGAATGTAGAATATATGAGAGTTTTATTGCAGACATTGACAGAGAACCAGTTGTACATGAAGTTGTCCAAGTGCAAATTCTGGATGCGAGAAGTGAGTTTCCTTAGTCATGTGATTTTTAGTGGTGGTATAATGGTTTATCCATCGAAGATAGAGGTTGTGTTGCAGTGGGAGACTCTGAAGTCTGTTACTCAAATTAAAAGTTTTCTTAGGTTAGCTAGTTACTACAGGAAGTTCATTGAAGGTTTTTCGAAGTTAGCATTACCTTTGACTCAGTTGACTCGAAAGGGTTAAGCCTATGTGTGGTATGTGCACTAAGAAGAGAGCTTCCAAGAACTCAAGAAGAAAGTGACATTTGCTCCAGTTTTAATTTTTCCAAATCCAAGTGAGTCCTCTATTGGGTAGTGTGATGCTTCAAAGATTGGTCTAGGAGGTGTGTTGATGCAGAATGGTCAAGTGGTAGCTTACGCTTCTTGATAGTTGAGAGTTCATAAAAGGAATTATCATACGCATGATCTTGTGTTAGCAGTTATAGTGTTCGCGTTGAAGATTTGGAGACATTGTATGTTTGGCTCCAGATTCGAAGTGTTCAATGATCGCAAGAGTTTGAAGTATTTATTTGATCAGAAGAACTTGAATATGAGGCAACGAATATGGCTTAAGTTTCTGAAAGACTATGATTTTGGCTTGAGTTACCATCCGGGTAAAGCTAACGTTGTAGTTGATGCATTGAGTAGGAATTTATTGCATATTTCCATGTTAATGGTTCGAGAGTTATAATTGATCGAGCAGTTTAGAGACATGATTTTGGTATGTGAAGAGAGTCCTAATAGTGTAAAGTTTAATATGTTGAAGTTGATATGTTGTATCCTTGAAGAGATAAGAGAGGGTCAGAAGGTCGATGTGGGATTGGTTGACCAACTTGTGTTAATCAACCAAGGTAAGGGTGGTGACTTCAGAATTGATGTGAACATTGTGATGAGGTTCAGAGATAGAGTTTGTGTACCATATGTACTTGAGCTTAAGAAACGTATTCTTGAGGAGGGTCATAGAAGTGGCTTGAGTATCCATCCCGGTGTGACTAAAATGTATCAAGACTTGAATAGATTGTTTTGGTGGCCAGGAATGAAGAAGGAAATAGTTGAGTTTGTGTATGCTTGTTTGACTTGTCAGAAGTCAAAGATTGAGCATCAGAAGTTGTTGGGTCTGATGCAACCGCTGAGTATTCCTGAGTGGAAGTGGGATAGCATTTCCATGGATTTTGTTACAAGTTTGTAGAGGACGACGAACAAATGTGATTCCATTAGGGAGATTATTGATAAATTAACTAAATAGGATAATTTCATACCGATTAAGATCAATTATCCTTTGTAGAAGTTAGCAGGGTTGTATATTGAGAAGATTGTTAGTTTGCATGGTATTTCGTCGAGCATTATGTCAGATAGAGATCTGAGGTTCACATCGAGGTTTTGGCAGAGTTTGCAAGAGGCGTTGGGTACTAAGCTGAAGTTGAGTTTTGCTTATCATTCGTAAATAGATAGGCAAATGGAGAGGACTATCCAATCCTTGGAGGATCTATTGAGGGCTTGTGTGATAAAATAAGGAGGTGCTTGGGATAGCTATTTGTCACTGATTCAGTTCACTTACTATAACAGTTTCCATTCGAGTATTGAGATGGCCCTGTTTGAGGCGTTGTATGGTAGGAGGTGTATGACACCTCTGTGTTGGTATGAATCTGGAGAGAGTGCGGTGATTAGACTTGAGATTGTGCAACAAACTTTTGAGATGATCAAGATTATCCAAGAGAAGATGAAATCTTTACAGATTCGCGAAAAGAGTTACCATGATAAGAGGAGGAAAGCACTTGAGTTCCAAGAGGGAGACAATGTGTTTTTGAGAGTTACTCCAGTAACCTATGTTGGCCGAGCTTTGAAGTCTTGAAAGCTTACACTATATTTTATTGGCCCATACTAGATCTTGCAGAGGATAGGAGAGGTGGCCTATCTGATTGCCTTGTCACTGCCGTTTTCTAATCTTCAGGATGTGTTTCATGTATCTCAGTTGAGGAGATATATTCTGGATATGTCTCATACGATCCAAGTGGATGATATACAAGTGAGAGAGAACCTGACTGTTGAAGCATCGCCCATGCAGATACAGAATCGGGAAGTAAAGCAGCTGCGTGATTAGGAGATTACCTTGGTGAAGGTATTATGGGGAGTTGGAGAGTCAGATGAGTGAGTTGTATCTGACTCTATTTCCTTCAGGTAATTTTTTGGGGAAACAATTTTTCTAAGTGGGGGAGAGTTGTAACACCTCAAATTCGATTAATTAATTTAATTGAGTTGTTTAGAATTTTATTTGATTAATTGGTGTTTTAATTATATGTTGTGTGGTTGTGGGGATAAGTATCCTTGAGGTAGAGGTATAGAGAGAGTAAGAGCTTGACATAGTTGTTTAGATTAATTAGAATTTTAATTAATTATTAGAATAAATAGTATTTTATTTGAATTAATTAAATAAAATAGAGAAATGATATAATTGGGCCAATATGGAGAATTTGGAGAAATAGAGGGGAGCATGGAGTTAGGGCAATAGTGTGAATTAAGAAAATTGAGGGTTAATGAGTTAATTAGAAAGAAAACCCTAAGATATACTTGAAGTAGGAGAGTTTGGAGAGTTTTACGTAAAACAAAATTTTGTGGTGATAAGAGGCTAAGGCTAGGGCTAAAGGAAGACTCCATTATTAGAGCTTGAAGTTGCATCTTGCTTGAAAATCCAAGGTAGGGGAAAAAGGGATATCAATTAGGTGTATTGTATGATGTGGTAGAGAAGAGAGGCCCTTAATCTCATTAGGGTTCCATGATTTTGTTTTATGAATTGTTGTTATGTTAGCAATTTAGAAATTGACGATTTGTTGGGTTTATGCATATGATTTTGTGACTGAAATTATACTTGAATCATCATGATTATACATCTACCATTAATGAATGTAGGAGTGATTGTTTTGATGCATTGTTGGTAGTGTTTAATTGATGAAATTAGATGCTAATTGATAAAAGTGTTATGAAATTAAAGTATGAATTTGATCTACAACGTTAGAAATTTGAAATAAGCTATTTGGGTATGTTTGGGCATGTTTGGATAGGGTTTTAGAAGGGATTTAAACGCCTAAAATTGAGTATTTTCGTCACGGGTTCTGTGGTAATTGATTGCCACTTAATGGTAATCGATTACCAGCTTAAAAATTAAGTTTTTTTTTGGGATTTTTCGGGTCGGTAATCGATTACCACATATTGGTAATCGATTATCGCAAGCCGCCAGGGAAATTTTTTTTGAGGTAAAACTAAAAATATCGTAACTTGAGATCTTTGATTCCTTTTGAGACGCGGTTCGAAGCTTCGGAAAGATAAAGTGAAATAATATCAAATGGTAATGTTTTTAGCAGCTGAAATTATGGGGATGACCTGAATAATTAACAAAAATTATATGTGTAATTACCCGATAATTTACGACATAACTTTTTGTCCATAGGTCCAAATGACACGCCGGTTGAAAGCTAACGCTTAGTGTTGCATCATGGTAGTGCTTGATGATATAGTTGAGAGATTTTCATGTGCCTATTGTAAGGATGCTTGTGCGGACTTGTATGGTCGGTTAGAGAATCGTAATGTTTATACGATGATGTGTTGATGTTTTGGTGAAGTAACATGAATGAATGCCTATGAAGTTGTATTTATTGAGTTCCTGCTGTTTGTTGTTGTTTATTGATGTCGTAACATTGATTAATTTTTGCGCATGATGAATGATGTGGTGCATAAATGATGATTCTTTTGGTGAACTTTTTGGTGGTATTGCATGTTGTCGAGAGTCATGCATTATGGTGTAAGGACTTCGGTCCAGTTTTGGAGTGCTCTAGTCTTATGGCGGGGATCGGGAGCGAGTAGTCGATTCTATATGGGAACTGGTGAAGTGTTACCTGTAGTGATGATAACAATTTGGTGTGCCCTAGTCCTATGGTGGTGATTAGGAGAGAGATAAACCTGAGTGTTCGTGAATGGTGCCGCATACATAATGAGTCAATTATAGAGTACATTTACTTACATGATTGCATATGTAGTTCATTGTTCATGATGTTTTTTATTGGATGTGAATATGTACATGTAGTTGTGAAGGGTGTGAGACTATGTGGTTGTTGATTGTGTGTTTGTTATATGTTCTCTACCTTAGCATTCTTTACACTATTTATATTGGTTTGTTGTTTCTCACCCCCTTAGCTTTCATGTTGTCCACCATGGACATCTTGCAGATACTCAGGAGTAGAATCTTCTGCTATAAATGGAAGTTATATCTAGAGTTACTTCGTTTAGTTTCATCGTTGTTTTAGAAGTCTCGCTCAGATCCTGTAACATCAAGGTTGGGAACGTTTGTTTGTTTATTATGTTTTGTTGGAGTTGTTAAAGAGTGGAATATGATAACTCTTTATTTTTGAAAACCATTTATCATAATTTGAAGACTTAGATTAAAAGTATAAGTTGCAATGCTTTTCTTATTTGAAATAAGATCGATATCGCCACAATGATACCCTAAGTGAAGGTGATCATGCGATGACAGGTGTTGTATGACATTTCTATTTCCGTTGCATGTTTGTTAAATGTTTGATTTGTTAAAGATTTCGTCGTTGGTGATACCTTAGGTTATCGTGTAACACTTAATATATAAGTATCACGGTTTAGGGTGTTACATTGACAACTAGTTCTCTCCAATCTGTGAGGCAACAAATGGATGAAAGTAACCATAACATGGTTAACATGCTTACACAAAAAATGGTAATGTGTTTAACCCTTTGATTCTAAAAAACTAACCATAGTTACCTGCAATTGGCGCACCAAATGGGTCAAATTACTGATTTCTTTGGTGCTCCTCAAGCACCTATCCATCAATAGCCTAATAACCAAATTCCACAATAGGTTATACTTGTCAAACAACCCGTACCAAGGGTAGTCGAATGCAATGCGTGCCAAAATGACCATGAATTAGTATTGGTGCATAAAAACTAAGATGAAAACCAAGTAGTTAGGAATGTCCAACAAAATAATTTTAGGGGGAAAAATAATATACCTAATGTGGTCAAACAAATCCTAGACCATAATGGCCTTAATGTTGGCTTGCATAGTCCAAATTTTGTTTCTGCATGATTTGAGCATGTGTTGCAAACTGAACTTCCTAGGGGTTAGAAAATCCTCAAATTCACTAAGTTTACATGAGACACTAATGAGTCTACTATCGAGCACGTCGCTCGATATCAGTCAGAGGTAGAGGATCTAGCCACTAATGGATATTTAAAAATGAAATATTTCCCAAATTCTTTGACCAAGAATGCCTTCATGTGGTTCACAACATTTCCCCCATATTCTATATGTAATTGAAGTCTCTTGGAAAGGGTGTTCGATGAAAACGAGTTAGTTGAACTGGCTGCCAAAGGTCTCAACTATTCCATTGGGAAGAAATTAGATACCCAATACTTAAGGGACATAGCCCAACTAGCAGACATAGTTCGACAAGTCGAACGTTTGAAAGCTGAGAAGACTAGGTCAAATAAATATCACAAAAAATAAAAAGTCGCCTATGTTGAGTTGAATGAAAATGATCAAGAATCTGAAATAAGTTGTGAATGTGTCCAAGAAAATGAGGTTAATTTGGCTGAACAAAAGTCAATGCCTCCATAAGTTTATAAGGTTTTAAAACCTTCAAACGGGAAAAATCTGGTAGAACAGAGTAAAAATGAGAAGTTTGTTACAAAAACATATACATCTGGTGTAACTAAGTGTGACAAACAATTTTACCTGTTAATTTCCTATGGTCAAATCGTAGTCCCAAAGGGGCTAAAGATGCCATCATTAGAACAAAGAAAGAAAAAAGGCTTTTTGTAAATTTCATAGTTTTCTGGATCATAAACTTCTCAATGTGTTGTTTTCAAGGATATGGTGCAAAACACTCTGAAAGATGAAAGGCTAAAGTTTTCTAACAAACTGAAGCCTCAAATGGAAAGAGACTCAGACCCCTCGAAGGTTGAAGAAGCCCTTTTTCATTAAACATGTGGAATTTATGATGTTCGACACTGTTGAAGGCCTTGACACCAAGGTGGACAAAGTCATTATGCTCAAATACACTGAGGAGATGAAAGTAGTTTACCCCAAAGTTGAAGAAAAACTGCTTGACTTCCTAAATAGGTTTAAGATTAAAGGCTCATAGGTGATGTTTTGTCCATGCTGCAGTGCAGTATTCGACAAAGAAGCTGCCAAAGAACTATAGAAGGTCGTGCCTCAGCAACCAAGACAGGTTGGTAGAGATGGAAGAAAGAGCAAATTTGTCTTTGAAAAAACAGAAGTCCCTCATAAAACACATCAGAACAGGAATTACGTCTCACCTACCAACTTTTCCCTAAGTGAGTGGGTCAGGCCTGCAAAAACACAAACATAAATCGACGAAAGTGGAGATCGATTAAAGTGAGTGCAAGATCATCGTACCATGATAGCTCACAAGTATCAAAGAAGTATTCCTATACTTCCAAAAACTATCTGGGAAAAACCATATGACTAGGACCTAATGAAGAAGGAACCAGCGCAAGAAAAGACTTCCTTTGAGGCTGAAAGATCGAGTAAAAGTGACAGTTGTTAAGCCATTACTGAACTTCAGACGGAGAAAAGGTCTGTGAAGTGAAGATTGTTTCCTCCTTTTCCACCTAAGGAAAAAATCCAAGTAGAAAGAGGCCATACATGACGAATACGAAGACATGGCGATAGACAACTTTGAGTCTGGTTCTGAAGAAGAATCAGACATAATATGTAATATAATCTCTATGTTACCCATAGAGTTCGATTAGATCACAAAGGTGACTGAAGAAAAGGATAGTTGATTGGCTGAAGAATTAGCAAACCATAAACCTTTGTGTTACTATGTGATGAATATCAGTGTAATAGATGAAGAAAATACCACATTCAAACCTGATTATGGAATGCACCAACACCTAAAACCCTTTTTCATATGGGAAAAGGTAAAAAATGTAGGGATTGATAAAGTCTTGGTCGATGGGGGCGACAGTCAACCTAATGCCACACTCTTAATTGAAAAAGATTGGCAAATATGACACTGATCTAATACCCCACAATATAGTTCTCTCAAACTATGAAGCAAAAACTAGCAAATCCCTAAGAATCATACTTGTGGACATTGTTGTGGGAACCACCACAAGACCAACACTATTTGTGGTTATTCCGACCAAGCCAAATTATAATTTATTGTTGGGTCGAGAATAGATCCATGGTGTATGAGTGGTCCCTTCGACCATGCACCAGAGGATTTAAATTTGGAGACCTAATAGGGTTGTTGAAAATATTTGAGTAGATTATATTTTTTTTAACTATGGTTAATCATGTCGACAAGAGAAACTTTGACAGAGAATTGACCAACATTGCGCAATGCACACCTGTAGGGATGGCATTTTCTCTGGAGAGAGATGTATTTCACTCTATGAAATTACATCCAACAAATGGGTTCATGTGGGAGTATGAAACCATGGGAAAAGGTTTGACCAACACTATTGGATGGTCAATAGAAGATAATGATGACTGAGTCAGACGCACTGGCTCGAATTTTGGCCGACATAGCCAAAAACATAATAAAGGCAACTTTAGAAGTCGGTTTCTAACAAAGAGTGGTTTTTGAAGACAATCATATTGAAAAGAATAAGATAAAGGTATAGAAATTTTACTTGTGATGTGTCCCTTGCATGGTCAGACCTTTCCTCGTCATTGGTTGTTGCTATGAGTTTTTTCTTCGATTCATTTGGATTAATGGGTTTGGCTTAAATAGTTTGACATAAGTGAGTAAAGGAGAAAATAAAGGAAAATTCAAAACTTAGAGTCTTGTATGTCACCTATTGAGATGGGGACAAGACTTTAACATGTTTAATATCAACATGAAGATGACATCTATAATTGTCCATGTGATACTTAGTCGAAACTACCCTATGATAAGATTTTTTAGTTCATTATTTAAAGCTCATAAACACCAACATGGGATCCAATCTAGAAGTGATGGATGAAAAGCTAAGCCAAATTCACAAGTTGGAAATGGCGGAAGTTTAGAAAAATAATATTTTAAAGCAAAGTTACACGTATCTTTTACATAGGGGTGAATTTTCAAGTTTGGAAGTTTTTCAGTAACTTTATATTTTAAAGTAACGGCTACGTCATAGATGGTTTAACTAAGATCACAATGATTATATATAGTTTCAAAATAACGCTAGAAATATTGAATTTCTTTGATGTGTGTACCTCTACTTTTATTTGTCTGGTTCATTAGAAACGAAACGACATTTGTTAGGTGTTAAAGCATAATTAAAAGGTGTGTTAAGCCACGGTAGTAAGAAAGCCACTATTCTTCAAATTCTTTGGTACATTGGAAAGAAGGCGAGCATTCAAAAGGATTCATATGCAGGACTTTTTTGGTATAAAATTTTAAACAATCTTGGTACCATTCTTCACTTGGATTATCAGTGGCCAAGAAGAAGACTAACTCTTCTTTAGCAAAAAAGGATTTTGGTAATAATTGGATGAAGCCAAATTGACTTGTTACCAAATATGGTTGATAGGCAGCCACCTCAAAACCTGTTTTGACATAAGAGATTCTAGTCGACGAGATGGAGGGCTTAAAAAATTCCATCCAATTGTCGTGGATCCTCTTTGGTCCTCATGTGAAAATCTTGTGAGTTCCATCCTGAATCAGTCTGGTCTATAACTTCGACTAATAAAAGGTGCCATAGTCGAGGTAATTGCTTTTCAATTGTAGAACATGAAGAAGTATTTCTTGAAGAATTCTTTCAACAGATATTTGTCATCATCTAGCATGACCATGGCAAGCCTTAGGCCTTTGACTCTACTTTCTAGATCATGTGAGACGTTAGCACTGAGGGAGGGTTCAAAGGTGGCATTAAGGCACAGTTACAAAAGCTAGAGGGAGCCATAAATCAGAATCATCAGGATCTTCCCTTGCCTTGAGTTCATGAGAGGAAGTCCCCAAGGATTGATACAGGTTGCCCAAAATTAATTTGCTCATGCAAACATTTCCCCTCTCATGAAGTTGAGTAGACAGAGGAAGAAACTTTTTGGCTACTTGAAGGGAACTGAAGCAAAAAAAAAAAGGTGAGATAGCCAGAGGGTAAAGAAGTTTATATGTTCCTAGGCACTTACGTTATCAGTAGAGGCATGATGGTCTTTGATGAAAGCACTAAAACTAGTGTGGGAGAAGGTGAAGTTAGGTTTAGTATTGTTTTTCAGAGTGGGGTCGAAGATTTCCCTAGTTGGTCGAATGCCAACAATTGTTGTTATCTAAAATTACGTGGGAGTAACCATCCCCCATGATTGATGAAACGTGTTGGTCGAGGTTTCCTAGGGGAAAATAGCAACGATCAACATGTAAGGGTTGTACCTAGGGCTGACTCTTGAGGGTTATATCAAATCAAAGATACCTTGGTCATTCCATGTTCTTTCTTTCTTTTGTTAAACCTTATCCAACCAACTAACATAAGAAGCATTGTTGATTAAGGGATTTGAAAGGAATACACAATCTCTCACAAACTTGAAACCAAAAGGTTTCTCCTCAAACACAAGGGGTTTTCACGATGAGAAACAAGGAAAAAAGTTCTTTAAGTTCCATGGTTTCTTATTTTGTTTGGATAGAGGACTCATGAAAGCATGAACAATACCTACAATAGAGTAAGGGATTAGTACCTGAGAAAACTAGATATCAGCTTTCTCTTCTTACATTGGAGGTTTTGGACGTAAGTGTGTCCATCTTTGAAAATGAGGACTTTGAGTTTGCCAGTAAGAGGAACTCGTGGTTGGTGTTTAGTGAGGGAATTGGAAGCCATTGGTTTGATTTATAGTTTCAGAGAGAAGAAGATGATGAAGACACAGAGGTTGAAAGCATTTAGGGTTTTGGAAGCTTGAAAATTTGGGAAATGGGAAATTTAGATAGTGAAGACGCTTTTATAATGAGAAAAAAAATTGTTCTGGACTGGGCCAGCGCCTGCCCATTGGTCGGGCAGGCCCAACCCAATGATCTGAGGTGGCCCAACAAGGCCCACGTTTATCTAGTGTCGAGCACGTTCAGACCTCCACCTCGTCGGCCACTTGTTGGCCATGTATCGTCGAGCAGAGGTTTCGAGTGTTAGGGAACACGTCTCTCCCGTACCCCACGTGCTCCTCCCTGCGAGGACATGTCATCTTGTAACCTCCTACCTCCGAAAGAGTCGGTATGCCCACCTTCCGGAGATCTCGGGACCGTTACCCCAGGGCGAAGACCACGTGCTGGTTTTCCCTACGCAACGTAAGCCCTGGCGGTCACCTGTATTGGGCCTTGCAATCCAGCCCAGTGTAAGTGACCGTTGGCCCCGTACTGGGGGCAGCCTATAAATACCCTTTCACTTGAGAGGGTCAGGTTACGCAATATTCTCTAACTCACCCTTTTCTTTTCTGTACTTGCTTACTCCCTTTTCCTGACTTTGGCATCAGAGTACCTTGCAGGTACACCCCCCATCCACCGTTTCACCATCACCGGAGTTGTTGATCTCACGACGTCACTGGCTACTGGTTTCTTTCTGATCAGGTAAGATCAGTGGCGCCGTTTGTGGGAATGCTTGCTTCCTCGTTTTCCCCATCGTAAAACCAAAGAAACCTCTACTTTTTCTGACAACCATGGCTAGTAACCAGCCTGGGAACAAGACTTCGGACACCGCCTTTGTGCAGTACGAAAATAGAGACCACCGTGAGGACAACACGGCCGTCCACGTCAAAGAAGGCGACGTAAGGGATAGACAGATTGCCTCCCCTTTCTCTGGCGACGCATCGTACGACGCCGCCCAACAGGAAAACCCTCTGGTTGTCTACCAGCCGATCGCCGCGCCACCAGTGTTGATCTGGGCACGGTGGTCCTGTTCGCTTTGATCAACCAGACCAACCAATTGATCACCCAGTAGAACGTGAGGATTGAAGCCCTCGAGAGGGGGCGACCACGATGCTCTTCCCCGCGAAGACATCGTCACCCACCATCTATCCGCCAGCCCCCTTCCCCGCGAAGGACACCCCTGGCGGACTCTCGCAGCCCTTCCCTGCAACCTGCGGGCCACCGACTGCGCCTGGAACAAACCCAGCCTGTGGTCGCCCAGAAGCGCCCTCGCTCCCCTCCGTAGAACAAGCCACAGCGCTCCCTGACCAAGAAGAGGAGCAAAGCTGGCGGCAAAAAGCTGAAGAACCGTTCTAGGAACTCCCCTCGACGACATGGACCTGGTCGAGGCCATCACTCCCCATCACAGTCACCAATCAGAAGTGATGAGGACGACCAGAGGACCCCTCTGTCCAGGGAGATTATGGACACCCCTATCCCTGTAGGGATGGAAAAGCCTCCACCCCTGGGGACCTACGAAGGCACCACCAACCCCGACGACCATGTCGAGAGCTTCGAGGCCATGCTCGACTATAGGAATGTCCGGGGGGCTATTAAGTGCAGGCTTTTCCCGACCACCCTCAGGAAAGGTGCCATGACTTGGTACAAAAGCCTTGCACCAGAATCCACACGTCCTGGAAGAAACTCTAGGGATGTTTCTCCAAATATTTCACTGCGTCTCGCCGCCATCCAAAGACGTTGGCCTCGTTGAAAGGCATCTTCCAAGGGAGGAACTAGTCCCTCAGAGACTACATTGATAGATTCAACCGAGAAGTTGTCGAGGTCCACATAACCGACGACATGAAGAAGTTCCTGATCATGCGGGGACTACGTCTCGGGACCGAGTTTGCCAAGTCTGTGGGCATCCACAGACCCCATAACTTGGAAGACCTCCTCCGCCGAGCTCAATCGTACATCAAGTTCGAGGAGTCGGAGGCCGCCTAAATCGCCCTCGACTCACGACGTCGGGATGGCCCCCGCGGCCATCGAGATGAAGATTCTCCTGCCCCCGGCGTAGGGGGGAGAAAAGACGCGATGGCCATCCCAGGGACTCCCGCGAATCGCGGGGGCCAGCTGGCTGGTTTACAGAATACACGCCGCTCAATGCTCCCCGCGAGCGAATCCTCTCCGAGTGCGCCAACTCAGAGTTTCAAAAAGGGGGTGTCTGGTTTCCAAAGCCGACACCCCCCAAGTCAAACACGGACAAGTCCAAGTACTGCAGGTTCCACCAGAGCCACGGACATGTCACAGAAGATTGCATCCACCTCAAGGATGCAATAGAGATCCTAATCAAGGAAGGGCATCTAAAGCAGTACACCAAGAGGAACGACGCTCCTCGGTCAAATTACTGAGACACTCAAAGCGTTGAGGAGCTGGAATCCGCGACCTCGGCGAAGACCACCACTTTCGAGAAGGCGCAAGGGAGATCAAACCCCCATCACCTTCTACCTCGAGGAGCTGCCAGGTGGAGCGCCCAACGCCACCATCCCCCTCTTAATCCGGGCACAGATGGAAAATTTTGACGTCCGCAGGATCTTGGTCGACCAAGGGAGCTCGGTGGACATAATGTACGCCCACCTCTTCGAGACCCTCCACCTCGACGAGAAGCATCTGACCCCTTACGTGGGCTCGGATCTACAAGGATTCAACGGCACCACCACCAGACCGTGGGGCTATGTTGAACTGATGGTCACTTTCGAGAGCGAGGACACTGCCCGATAAGTCAAGACCTGCTTCCTGGTGGTCGAATGCCCGTCCCTCTACAATTGCATCCTGAAGAGGACCACTCTGGCCGAACTCACGGCAATACCATCTACAGTCCATCTGAAGATGAAGTACTACACGGCCAGAGGGCAGGTCGTCACTATGCACGGGGACATTGAAGCGGCCAGGAGGTGCTTCGACGTTGCAAACAAGGGCCTAAGTTCCATCAACACCAAACCCAAGGCTGGAGCGAAGCCATCCCCGGACGCAGTGCAGAAGCCGCTCCCGTGCGTCAACGCGGTCGACCTCGACAGCAGGTTCCTCGGCGAGCAGGAAGAAGGCGGAGCAGCTGACCATGACCTCCCAGCCGAAGGCAACGAGCAGCCTTTCCACTCAACGCGCCCCATCTCAGACAGAGACTCCGAGCTCGTCGTCCTCGAAGACGATCCAGACCAGAGCGTAAAGATTGGCACCGGACTCCCCGACCTGGCAAAGAAGCATCTCAAGGCATGTCTCAGGGAAAACGCTGATCTGTTCACATGGAGCGCATCCAAGATGATTGGCCTCGATCCAGAGGTGGCCTGCCATCAGCTCACCGTAGATCCGGCTGCTAGGGCCATAGTACAACGTAGGCATAGGAAGTCTCTCGAAAAAGTGGAGGCTGCTGAAAAAGCTGTAAAAGACCTCTTAGAGGCAAATTTCATTTCGGAGGCCAGGTACACAACCTCGCTGTCCACCGTTGTACTTGTCAAAAAGAATAATGGAAATATAGGATGTGTGTTGACTATACCGACCTTAACCGGACATGCCCGAAAGATTCTTATCCTTTGCCTAACATCGACCAGCTGGTCGACAATTCTGCAGGTTTCAAACTATTATCCTTCATGGACGCCTACTCGGGGTACAACCAAATCCCCATGGCTAAGACCGACAAGCAGCACACTGCCTTCATGACCGAATCGGGCAATTACTACTACAACGTAATGCCCTTCGGCCAGAAGAAAGTCGGCGCGACCTACCAACAGATTATGAACAAAGTCTTCCGAGGAGAGATCGGCGACATGCTTGAGGTCTACATGGACGACATGATCGTCAAATCCGCGGAAGAAGTCGACCACGCCGCCCATCTCAAGAAAGTCCTCGACACGGCGAGGAGATGCAGGATGAGGTTCAACCCCGACAAATGCATCTTCGGCGTTCGGGAGGGCAAGTTCTTCAGTTTCTACCTCACAGAGCGGGGAATCGAGGCAAACCGTGACAAGTGTAGAGCTTTCTCCGAGATTCCGACCCCGAACTCGAAGAAGTCGATACAATCGCTAAATGGGATGCTAACCGCGCTTTCCCGCTTCGTCGCCAAATCTGCACAGTACGCACTCCCGTTTTTCAAGCTTCTATGACAGAAAGCCACGTTCGAATGGACCGAGGAATGTGAGCAAGTGCTCCTCCACCTCAAACAAGTCCTATCACAACCCCTGGTTCTCTCCTGACCAGAGAACGGGGAGACGCTATTCTTGTACCTCGCCATCACGAGCGAAGCCGTCAGCGCTGTTCTTATCCGGGAAACCCCTGACGGGCAGAATTCGATTTACTTCACCAGCAAGGCTCTCCAATGCCCCGAGCTCAAGTATTGTCTGATCGATAAAGTCGCCCTGGCCCTCGTCGCCGCGTCCAGAAGGCTACGACACTACTTATTAGCACACACGGTCATGGTAAGGACCGAGCAGCCCATAAAACAACTCCTCGGTCGACCAGACATGGCGGGGATGATGCTCAGATGGTCGTTCGAACTTGCCGAGTTTGACATCCAATACGAGGGAAGAAATGCCCTAAAGGCTCAGGTGCTGGCCGACTTTGTGGCAGAAATGACCCTCCCGAAATCTTCGATCAGCGGATCCCAAAGATGGACGATCTATGTTGACGGGGCATCCAACTCGAAGGGTAGCGGGGCGGGCATAATCCTCGAAAACGAGGAAGGCATCCTGATCGAAGTTTCCCTCACATTGTCTTTCCCGACGTCGAACAAGCAGGCTGAATACGAGGCTTTCCTCGTCGGGCTACGGTTGGATGAGGACCTCGGTGCCAAAGAAGTCAAAATTTTCACCGACTCCCAGCTCGTGGCCTCCAAGGTCCGAGGAGAGTATCAAGACAAGAACGACAACCTCATCGAGTACTTGACCTTGGTGAAGGAAAAGATGAAGAACTTCACCTCAGTAGAAGTATCTCATATCCCGCGCGAGCACAACACTCAAGCAGATGTCTTGTCCAAGCTGGCGAGCACGAAAAAGAAGGGCGGGAACAAATATGTTATACAAGAGGTACTTTCGCGCCCAAGCATCGATAAACTCGTCCCTGCGACTGACTTGAACGCCATCGGGGACAGCAACTGCTGGATGACCCCGGTATACGAGTATCTCACCACTGGCAAGCTGCCTGACGATCCCAAGGAGGCCGAGGTTTAAGCGACGAACGTGCTCATACACAATTGTCGAAGACAAACTATACCGACGTGGCTTTTCGATCCCCCTCCTCAGGTGCATCGAAGAGACCAAGGTCCTTGGTATACTCCACGAAATCCACAAGGGGATTAATGTACAACACCCGGCGGACGGTCCTTAGCTCGTAAGGCATTGTGAGCAGGATACTACTGGCCCACCATGCAACAGGACGTCAAGGAGCACGTCAATAAGTGCGACAGATGCCAATGACACGGGGACATGCACCTGGCCCCACCCAGCGAGCTTAAAACATTGTCGTCCCCGTGGCTATTCGTGTGGTGGGGAATGGATATCCTCGGGCCCTTCGTCGTGGGGTCATACCAAAATAAGTACCTGATCATCGGCGTGGACTATTTCACGAAGTAGATCGAGGCGGAAGCCCTAGCCAAAATCACGACTCACAACATACTACATTTCTACAAGAGGAATATACTCGCCCAGTTCGGCGTGCCCTAGGCGATTGTCACCAACAACGAGAGACACAGTTCACCGACAAGAACTTCCAAGACTTCGTCACCAAGCTGGGCACGAAGCAGCACTTCACGTCGGTCGAGCACCCTCAAACGAACGGGCAAGCTGAAGCTGCAAACAGAGTGATCCTGCGAGGACTGAAACGCCGACTAGGCGATGCTAAGCAAAGGTGGGTCGAGGAGCTGCACAGCGTCCTCTGGGCCTATCGGACAACCCCATATTCCACGACCGGTGAGACCCCCTTCCACTTAACCTACAGAACAGAAGCGGCGATCCCCGCGGAAATAAGGGAACCCTTGAGGAGAATCGAATCTCCCCTCGAAGGGGGGACAAACGATGAGACCTTAAGGGAGGAGCTCGACTTTGTCGAGGAGATAAGGTCCGACGCGTCCCTCCGAGAAGCCTCACTTAAACAGAAAATAACTCTATGTTATAACAACAAAATTATTAAACGTGATTTTCAAGTAGGCACCCTCGTCCTACGAAGGAATCAGAAAGATTCGTGAGAAGGCAAACTCGTCGCGAACTAGGAAGGTCCCTACTACGTCCGCGCGAAAACGGGGACAGGAGCCTACTACCTCGAAAATCTACACGGGGAGGAACTTGCTCGACCATGGAATGCTGAGAAGCTTAAACAATACTACAGTTAAACACTGCCCGCGACACAGCCACATCGCGATTACGGGGGCGCACTAAGGTACAAACGCGACTCCCCTCCACGAAACAAGAAGATCAAGGGCCGCGTTGTGTGTGCGCGAGGACCCTTGATCCGACGAGGATACCTCGACCGAGCTTCGTCGTCGTTGTACCAGTCAGGTAGAACACCCAGCTCACGATGGGAAGTTCACGCCACGAGACTTGGACCTCGACTGAATTCCTAGCCTCGTTAAAGGTTGGAATACATCTCCGACCACTCGACAAGTTCCCCACACAGTCGAGGACCAACAAAGTCGAGTAAACCCCCAAATTACTTAGACAAATTACTTAGGCAAAAAGCAACAAATATATCAAATATGAAAATATCACACACACAGATAAGCAAAAACAAAGCATTAAATCGGGCAGAAGCCCATTGTGCGAATAGTACAAAAATGTCAAAAGGCCCCTGGCACGCAGGCCAGGCAAAGGTGTTGGTGCGGAATAGGGCAAGCAACAAAAGTTTTGGAAGTATTTTTCTGGGAATTATCGTGTCCACAGAGATCGGTGCTACTAAACTGCCATTCGACAATTTAATTGTTAATGAGTTTGGGTTTAAATGGTTTAAAGCGTAAATGCGGAAAAGTAAATAAGAACATAAGAAAATTCATTCATCAGAGAGAAAAGACTTATCAAGCATGTATATATTCCACTCGTCACAGACTTAAACTTATCGACCAGTTTCACTCAACCTACAATACTCCTCAATATCACCTGGTATCGCTCACAATAGTGTTCATCTCTGACACACCGAGCTGAGAAATAACCGTATCACTCTCTTCGTCACTCTCGCGCATGAAGCCTCGAAATACGGAAGGCATTTAAGTTCCGACACCCATACGGATTGTTAGCCCTAAATCTATCTCTAGCATCCAGAAACTAACAGATAATTATCCTTAATCGAAGTTTGTGACATTTATCTCTAACACGACCCAAACCCCGAGCATTTAAGCAAAAATCAAGAACAATCACCAACAGAGATTTGTAAAGCAAATTAAATATAACGCCATGGGCGACAAATGTACAAAAGATCAAAGTAAAAACATATACAAACCCAACAAAGAAGAAAGACATGAAGAAAATCAGAAATGAACCAAGCACTTCACGGATTGTCAGAGCCGATCGATGAGAAATCCACCCCGGATCATCCAAATGCAAGCTTCCATGATGTTTTCTAAGCAAATCCAATGAAGAAATGAAGTTTGATGGAGTGGGAGAAAAAAATACCCAAACCATCCCCTAAAAAATCTGTTATTCCACTATTTATGGACTGTTAAAGTCGCATACCGTGCTAAGCGCGCTATGGGCGCTAAGCGCGCCCTCAAAATTGTTAAACCGCCTTAAAAGCGTGCTAAGCGGGCTCGGAGCGCGCTAAGCAGGCCCGGAGTGCGCTACTCACTGGAATTTGCTCCTTCCGTGGGCTAGGAGCGCGCTATGCACGCTCGTTGCATGCTTGAAAATCCAAAGCTTGTTTTCTTCATAACTTTTGAACCGTAATTCCGTTTTTCGCCCGGTTCGAAGCGTTGGAAAGCTTATTCAATGCTCTATACAACAATGGCAAAATCCTACTGCTTGAATACCTATAAAAATGAGATAAAATAAATTAAACTCAATGATATTTACACGAATCGCAATATATACACTAAAATGCAAACTATACGCATTTATAAACAAAACAGGGTTTATTCGTATGATATTTAACAAAAAGCAACGATAAGTGCAACAAAAATCATATACAAAAATAGGTACATTTTGCACTTATCAAACTCTCCCCAACTTACATAATTGTTTGTCCTCAAACAAAGCCAACATCAAAAGGAACAAAAGCGAAATCCAAGAAATCACGCAACAACAAGTTTTTACAAACAAAAACAAATGCAATGGTTCAATCGAAAATGGTAACACAAAGTAAATACTTACCACTAAACTAAGACGATAACATAGTCACAAAACAAATGCAAAATACAAAAATCATGCCAAACATCCTAAAACAACACAAGTTCCAATGTGAATCACACCTAGCAAAAACATTCATCGGTAGATGAAAAACATAAAATGAGGTACTTTCACTCACACAACAATCTTGCAAACAAAAGATTAAATTATGCATCCAACAAAAAATTCACATTGAACATACAAAGGCAAGAATCACAAGGACTTTTCAAGGTTGTAATGTGGCCGGGTAAACAAACAAGGGGCGATTTCTAAAGGTAATTGAAACAAAAACTTGCCTAAACCTAAGGGAGTGATCAACTCACCAAGATCCAAACACAAAATTTCAACCAACTTCCTCCACAAACCCAAGTGTTACACAACAACACTACTTATTTAGCACAATTATTGAAACTCTTTTTGTTTCCTTTTTCAAGGATTTTCTTTTTCTCCTTTTTTTGTTCTTTCCTTTTCTTTGTCACTTTTTTTTTCTTTTTTCTTTTCTTTTTCAATCCTCATAGAATCCAACCAATGAGTACACAATCATTCTCTCCCCAACTTGAATTGAACCACATCATCATGTGAATACTCCCTACTTTCTAAGGCAAGGAAAAAATCCATACAACAACACAAAGTTGAGGTCCAAGAAAAAACAAAATCCATAAAAAATAAGTGAACTAAATACTCATAGACAAGCATTAAGTTCAAATAAAAACATGGATCAAAAAGCTCAAAGGGGTTACAAATTCTCACACACTCACAAGGTGAATTGACTATTTGGCTAGGGTGGTTGTGCTCAAAATGAAACAAATGCCTTGATCCTTTTCATGCATTCATATACACAACATAAACAACAGATTCAACATAATAAAATACATTTAGAACAAGAATGTTGGAACTCCGAGCATATATGAACAATGGAAGGCTTCCTCACAAAAAGGTTGGGAACTAAAGTGATTCACATACGAACAAGTATATAAAAGAATGAATGGCATAGAAGTTGTAAAAAGCCTAAGTATCATGAATATGCTAAAGTCAAGAAAGCGATAAACACATACCTTGAACGTGTACAAAACTTTAAACACTATCATTACCACGCATTCGCAAGTTGAAACGATCAAAATCAGAAAAATCACCGAATGCGACTTCAAGCAATCGGACCAAAATTTGAGTCTAAACAACAACAAAAGAATTAGTTAAATTACTAATAATTACTAATATATAAGGCCTTGGTGGAAGTGGGGAGAAGGGGAAGCCAAGTGAACAATTAAAAGAATTCACTCGCTCAGCACAGCAGAGCGCGCTACACCAGAACCAGAAAAATCAGTACAGCAACAGGGTTCTGGTGTAGGCCTCCACTTAACACCTACACAATCTCATATATAAAATCTCATAATGACAAAGTAATAACGGAACAAAAAATGATAAAACATGCTTGTTTTACGTCGTAAGCTCGACGCCTATTATTTATACACACTTCTCCAAGTTTCCTCTTTACACGGTTAGTGTTCACCGACGACGAGACCTAACCAAACACTTAGCAAACGTGAAGAGAAACAAACATATACACTAAATTTACAAGTATGCAAAACATTAAAATTCAAAAATATTGTAAACATATACAAGTATCAATATATACAAGTGAAAATAGACAATATATATATCTACAAAACTCAAAAACAAAGAAACTATCGCAATGCGATCCAATAAAAACACCAATCCCCGACAACGGCGCCATGTTGTTGGTACGAAATAAGGCAAGCAACAAAAGTTTTGGAAGTATTTTTTCGGGAATTATCGTGCCCACAGAGATCGGTGCTACTGAACTGCCATTCGACAATTTAATTATTAATGAGTTTGGGTTTAAATGGTTTAAAGCGTAAATGCGGAAAAGTAAATAAGAACATAAGAAAATTCATTCATCAGAGAGAAAAGACTTATCAAGCATGTATATATTCCACTCGTCACAAACTTAAACTTATCGACCAGTTGCACTCAACCTACAATACTCCTCAATATCAGCCGATATCTCTCACAATAGTGTTCATCTCTGACACACCGAGCTGAGAAACAACCGTATCACTCTCTTCGTCACTCTCGCGCACGAAGCCTCGAAATACGGAAGACATTTAAGTTCCGACACCCATACGGATTGTTAGCCCTAAATCTATCTCTAGCATCTAGAAACTAACAGATAATTATCCTTAATCGAAGTTTGTGACGTTTATCTCTAACACGACCTAAACCCCGAGCATTTAAGCAAAAATCAAGAACAATCACCAACACAGATTTGTAAAGCAAATTAAATATAACGCCATGGGCGAAAAATGTACATAAGATCAAAGTAAAAACATATACAAACCCAACAAAGAAGAAATTACAAAGAGAAGAGAGAAGAGGAACCAAACATTTCTTGGTTTGTCAACACCAATCGACGAGAGATTCGACTCCGGATCATCCAAATGCAAGCTTCCATGATGTTTTCTAAGCAAATCTAATGAAGAAATGAAGTTTTATGGAGTGGGAGCAAAAAATACCCAAACCATCCCTTAAAAAATCTGTTTTTCCACTATTTATGGACTGTTAAAGTCGCAGACCGCGCTAAGCGCGCCCTAAAAAATTATTAAACCGCCTTAAAAGCGCGCTGAGCGCGCTACTCTCTAGAATTTGCTCCTTCCATGGGCTAGGAGCGCGCTAAGTGCGCTCGTAGCGTGCTTAAAAATCCAAAGCTTGTTTTCTTCATAACTTTTGAACCGTAATTCCGTTTTTCGCCCGGTTCAAAGCGTTGGAAAGCTTATTCAATGATCTATACAACAATGGCATAATCCCACTGCTTGAATACCTACAAAAATGAGATAAAATCAATTAAACTCAATGATATTTACACAAATCGTAATATATACACTAAAATGTAAACTATACGCATTTATAAACAAAACAGGGTTTATTCGTATGATATTTAACAAAAAGTAACGATAAGTGCAACAAAAATCATATACAAAAATATGTACATTTTGTACTTATCAAAAGGCACTACAAAAAATGGGTCACAGGCCCTTTAGTGACGAGGTTGGGGTTCATAATTCTGAGCTGCTTCACGGCATTATTAAAGCCTACCTCGGCAGCCACGAGGACATCTTGCTCGGTCTGCCTGAGCTTCACAATCAATTCTGCCCGAGAGGTTAATAGCATGTCGTCCTCAGTTTCCTCTTCAGTAGGACGGACAACTTGCTCCAACTCGGCGATCCTCGCTAAGAGATCCTTCCTCTCAGCATCGACCTTCTTCAGCTTCTCCTCCAACTGCCTCTAAAGCTCGACCTAGGTTTCGTTCTGTTTTTTGCACTCTGACAGGTCCTTGCCCACCTTCTCCATCTCAGCTGCGATCGACGTGAAGCTCTCCTGTAGCTTGGCTAGCTCAACTATCGGGCAGGTCTCGTCGTTCAGGACCAGGGCGACAGCACAAACCCGCATCACCGCGAACACGTCTTCCACCAAAGCCTTTCTCCAAGAAGCTCGGTCAACGCCTAAGATGGTCTGAGCCTCAGGTGCACCAACACACAGGGAATTGGTCCCCGAAAAGAAATTCGGCCTCAAGTGACAAGGCGGGAGCACTAACTTCACAGCGGGAGGGCTCTCAGTCTCGGTAAGATCGACGTTCACATGCTTGATGAGTAGCTGTATTTTTGGAAACCCTTGTGTGACAGGAGATTGGCTACCCTGGGGAGAGCTGGAAGAGTCCCCGGTTGCCGGGGTGGGGCCTGGGCATTGTGACCGGATCTACTCGACCTGCCCTTTTCCACCCTTCTTCGAAACTCGAGTAGCTGCCAACTTCTTGATACGCTCCTCCACGCTCGACATGGTGCCTGCAAAAGAAAATAGAGATACATCAATAAGTCGAAGAGCAAAATGCACGGGAGGATCTAATCAAAGAGGCATCCATCACCTAACAACTTAAAGGCATCCTCGTCGGAAAATATCTCGAGGAGGTCCCTCATATTAATCAATCAGGCTTGCTCCAGGGGCGTCCCGTCGTCGCCGCGGATAGGCTTCCCGTCCGATGTCATGAGCTGTGCAGGGGAGAAATCGACGACGAATTTGACTATCTCCTCGTGAGCCAGACGATCCCCTTCGCACAGTCTTCCAGGACTGAATATATAACTATCCGTGCCCCTCTTGAAGTGCTCCTCCGTCTAGTATAGGGGAAACTTCGCTTTGAGGACCTCTTCCTGCTGCTCGTCTATCTCTCAGTGCACCCGTCTGTACACTGACTCCACGGCCTCGAACGAGACAGGCTTCACGATGTAGTACCGGGACTTGAAGTGGTGAACAGAGTCCATGTAAGTTTAGAACAACCTGCTCACCTGCTTGAAAGACACCCAATCATGTCTTCCATCAATTATCTGTCTCTGCAAGTGGAATATACGGAAGAACAGAGGTAGGGTTGCCCCGATGCGGAGATACTGACTGACGAGCTCGAAGATGCGAATGAAGGCGAGGGCGTTGGGGTGGAGTTGTGACGGTGCCAGGCGCAACCAAATGAACATTTCTCGCTGAAAATCGGTGAAGGGCAGGCGCCACTCCGCCTCGTCGAACATGAACTCGTACAAGGGAAATCTCATCCCCCTGTACGTCGAGCAGATGCGGTGGTGCTGCAGAGGTCTATACACCATCCAGGTCTTTGAAGAGCCCTCATGGCGATGCTCGACAGTGGCGAAGATATCATCCTGGTCACCTACGACAAACTGGGATTTGATGCTCAGAGGCTCCTCGCTAGCCCAATCCTCGGGTGGCCGTCCCTCGACACCGGTGATCGGCGTCATCGGGGAGTCAGGCGGGTCGTCAATATCTATCGATCCCACGGCCACAACCTCCATTTACCTGAAAAGCAGAAGGAACTGGTGAATTCGATAATCCAGATCAAATTCACCCCTCCACCGATGATCAAGTGAAAGGGACTAAGAAAGGAAACGAGGAACTACGCGGGCGAACCCCTCTGCCCAGGAGCGTCGGGGACGCGCATCTATCTCGTTCATCCAACGTCCTCGGAACGTCATGCGAGCGTCCCCGGGACCGTCCTCAAGTCCCTAGTTCCTTCATCCTATGTCCCCGGGGTATTCATCCCACGTCCTCAGGACCTTCCTCAGGTCCCCGGGACATTCATCCCATCTCCCCCGCGAGATTCATCAAAAACATAAAGAAGTTCCGTCGTTTTCTCCGGAAACTCCGTGACCTCCCCGAGAACTTCATCAGTTCACCGGAGGGCCACCGTAAAAAACATAAACGGAAAGAAAAAGATCAGAAACTTACTTGAAAACAGCGGTTGGAAGAGTCCGGTACGGCGGCGTATGGTGGTGAGACGGCGGCAGAAGGTGAGAGAAACCTAGAGAGAAAGGGAGGGAAACTCTGAGCAAGAGAGAGCGAAACGTGCAAATGGCACGGGCTGGCTCCTATTTATAAAGCCCTCACGGGACTCGAGGCGCCCTTAGGCACTCGAGTACCCTAGCCCTAGCCTAGCCGCTCTAGGTAATAATGACGGGTGATGCGTGGCACATGGATTCCCGCGTATGTCTCTTTGTTTGCTTTGGTGCTCGAGTCCACAACTTCTCGTCTCCCCGCAACGCCGCCCCACAGCAACATACGAAGTTCGAGCAGGCTTCAAAATTCCTGCCTGTTTAGCATCCCTTGCTCATGGCCCTTGATTACTACGAGCCCGTTATAGCGGGGATACTGCCCCATTTAACGAGTCTCCCCGACAAAGGATTATCCGCTGATATCAGACAACCACTTTCAACCCGGTCCTTCGAGCACGCCTATTGTGTCCTCGACATGGGGGCTGACCCTTAAGTCATTACTCCGACAGTTAGGAGCAATGACTTGGGGGGCTCCTATTCTGGACTGGGCCAGCGCCTGCCCATTGGTCGGGCACGCCCAACCCAATGATCTGTGTAACACCCTTCTATACCCCAAAACAATAATCAGATACTTTACTTAGTAAACATAACCACAAGGGTGTCACACACATCAAAACACATAACCTGCTCCGTAACACGTGTTACCACTGAAATACATTCAAATGCACATATTTATACCTGGGATGTTACACGACATCCAACACATCTGATTTGTACTTGGGATGTTACACGACATCCAACACATCTGATTTTGGTCAAGTACTTGTATAATAAGGCATTCAGTACATGTCCTCACATGTTCACCCAAAATTTATGGTATCATCGCAGTGGAATCACTGATAAAGATGCAACAATAGCATTGTAACTCAAGACATTAAGTCTCATGAATTTCAACTTATAGAATAATACAAAGAGTACGACAATCAACTCAAAATAACTTAAAAATCTCAACAACACAAAAAGTTTGTAACGTCGACAACAATGACACAAAAATCAGATCAAACATTTATCCCGACCCGATGTTACATGATCAGAGCAAGGAACCACTAAATAAAAGCGATAAACTACGGAAGTTACTTCAAGAGCTATCCTTCCACTTACTTCAATCAAAGCTACTCCTGAGTATCTGCACGATGCCCATGTAAAGGCAACATTCAAACAGAAGGGGTGAGAATACGATTCAATATTAACGATAAAAGACAATCGAAAGTAGATTAATCTAATAACATCACACACCAAATACAACAACATATGCATAACGAGTATCCTCATACACACAACATAACATCAAAATAATCACCAAATGCAACACAAATGCATATGTACTCGACAACTGACTCAACATGCATGTGGTACCAAATTATGAACACTCAGGTTCATTTCACTCCACGATCCACACCATAGGATCGATTCCCTCTTGGAACCGGAGCACACCAAAATCGCTACCATCACCATAGGCAACGCTTCACTAATTCCGCAATAGAATTAGCTACTCGCACTTGATCCCCACCATAGGATAAAGGCTCACCAAAACTGGACCGAAGTTCGTACACCATGATGCATGAATTCACAATAACATGCAATATCACCAAAAGTATCATCAAATTAATCACCAAAATAATCACCAAAAATTATCATTCAAGAATATAATCAAAATCATCATCCAAAATTATAACTCGAGAGAGTTCCCAAGGAACTCTAAAAAAAATCTACATCAATTCTCACAACTCTGAAACAACTCTAAAGTATTCAAAAATGCTCTACTGACAACTCTTATTTATAAAAATAACTCTTATGGACTCAATCGGTAATTTTAACAACTCTATGGAAACTCCAACAAATTGAAAATAATTTAAGTTAGCCAAATAACCTAATTGTTTGTATCTAACTTAGAACTAAAAAATATAATAATATTAATCATTATTATTTTTACTATTATTAATATTATAATCTTCTAATTTGAAACATTATATATATAGTGACTAAAGTTATTAGTTTATGTATATATATATATATATATATATATATATATATATATATATATATATATATATATATATATATATATATATACGGTTAATATATATGTAAGTAACATGCCTAGTATACTTACCTTAGAAATCTAAGTGTCAGGCTTGCCAAATGATTAGAACGTGATTCCATTATTGTACCATACAGTATAGATATATGTATCTTAAAATCAAAGACATTGCTTATGTCTAATTGGGTGACTCGATACAATATATATTTATCTACTAATGGACCTATATATAATTGTGAATGACGGTAAAAGTGACAAACAATATGCATACGATAAGCATGTCATATATACAGTGACCGCACCAAAATATATAATGGAAATTGACAATTTATACATACCACCATACGAATATCTGTTCAGAATCATATGCATTAAATCACACAAATTTAACATTGATAAAATTAGCACAAAACAATTTCTCCAAAAAAATACAGAATTCATTAAAATCATCATCCTATTGAAGGTTAAGAGAACTTTTCTACCCTTTCATGATACCCCTATTATTTAACCAAATGCTCACCCTTACCTTAAATTTCCAGAAAAAACTCTAAACTCTTCAACAATAGTGGTTTTTCCTCTCTAAGCTTTGCCCTTTTCAATTGCTCTTGTTGCCTCTTTTCTCCCAAAATACGTACTCACACTCTCCGGTTCTCCAAAACCCTATTTTATTCCAACATATATTTCCTTATAATTAGGCTATTCCACTTTTACCCTCAACTTATCCTTATTTTCCTCATAATATTTTTATTTATCTTAATATTTATTCTAATAAATCAATTTTCCACCTAACTCTATTATTTCCCTTATTTTTCTACAACATCTTATTTTCTAACTAAATCTCACCATTTTATTTTATTCGACTTAATTAGTTAATTCACATAAAAATATTATCTAGTCTAATAATTAATTAAAACACCAATTAATTAAATAGAAATTTAAATAATTCAAATTAAATTAATTAATTAAATTCGGGGTGTTACAATCTGAGGTGGCCCAACAAGGCCCACGTTTATCCAGTGTCGAGCACGTTCAGACCTCCACCTCGTCGGGCACGTGTTGGCCATGTATCGTCGAGCAGAGGTTTCGAGTGTTGGGGAACACGTCTCTCCTCGAACCCCACGTGCTCCTCCCCACGAGGACACGTCATCTTGTAACCTTCCACCTCCGAAAGAGTCGGTCTGCCCACCTTCCGGAGATCTCGAGACTAATACCCTAGGGCGAAGACCACGTGCTGGCCTTCCCAACGCCACGTAAGCCCTGACAGTCACCTGTATTGGGCCTTACAATCCAGCCCAGTGTAAGGACCGTTGGCCCCGCGCTAGGGGAAGCCTATAAATACCCTCTCACTTGAGAGGGTCAGGTTACGCAATATTCTCTAACTCACCCTTTGCTTTTCTGTACTTGCTTACTCCTTTTTTCTGACTTTGGCATCAGAGTACCTTGCAGGTACACCCCCCACCCCGCCGTTTCACCATCACCGGAGTTGCTGATCTCACGACGTCGCTGGCCAATGGTTTCTTTCTGATCAGGTAAAATAAAAAACATTTTAGTGTCTCCACTAAAGTTGGACAAGTGAAGCTAAAAATTTTGGATTTTTAAAAAATCAATTAAATGATTTTTATTATGAAATTGATTTGGTGGCTCACAATGTCTTGAAAATGGAGTAATGATGGCTATGTGCACGCATGTACACTGACGTGACAATTTGGTGAAAAGTGGTCATGATGACCATGACGTAGGCAGACTACCTTGAGCAATGTCGATCAGTTACAAAACATACCACCTTTCTTCCATCTTTTGTACACGATTGAAAGTGGCAGTTTTTGGGGGGGCTTTGTTAGCCTGCAAATTTTTGCTAAAGAATTCAACAAAGAATGGTAATGATCAGGTTTGAAAATGCTAAGTGTCAAGAGTCTCAAACATGGATTTGACATATTAATCATGTCGGCTAAAGATTTTTCGACTAACTTATTAGATGGTCTGAGACATTGTATTTTAACGCCCATGAAGCCTGGTTTGGAAGAGTCTTAGGAACAAACCCACAAGATTAGGATCACTCTTTCTCTTCAAAACATGTCCAGAATTTGGGAAAAGGTTTGCACAAATCAACACTTTGACAAGTGTCGATTTCGACACATCCATTAGATGTTGGGGACTTAGTTTTTTTTAGTCTAGAAGACATCCAAACTAGGGATGTTTTGAAACACTATAGGAGTTAACCAGAGACTCTCGACAGAGGCAGTTAGGGGATTCAAAGGCAGTTATCAGCGTGAGAGTTGGTTTGTAGTAGTTTAAACATTGAAGACACATGGAAGCAAACTAGAAGACTAGAGTCCATGTAAAGGGATACTTCTCGAGTTCTGTGTAGGTAATCGTTGTCGACGTGTAAAATTATATTAGTATATAAGTTGATCTAATTGTTGTGATCAAGGGTCGCAATCTTTATTTATTCTCTATAGAGTTAAAGTATCCAAGTCACATTGAGAAACAATTTGTGAGAAAATGTGAGTTTGCGTCCTTTCTTTAAATTCTATAAGTCTTTTCAATTGAAGCATTTACTTTTGTAACATTTATTATGCTTTTTGTCTATTGTCTTTTTCGAAAGAAATTCTACATTTTTTAATTAGAGTTTATGTTTAGTTTGTCAATGTTCAAACATCTAAGGTCCAATCACAAGCACTTTTCATTGTATTTTTCTGCACAAAATTTTCTTAGAATTTGTTCGAGTTTAATCCATTAAGTGAATTAAAACTTGTGATTGGTTACTAAAATGACTAGAAAACAGTTACACTCTAATGATCCTAACTTAATAAAATAAAAATTAAAGCACATAACATGAGAGTTTACATAAGCTTTAGTTCCTTTGATGTATTCTTAGCAATTGATTCTCTTGCACCAAATATTGGAGCCTTCTCACTTTTTTATTTACTTCATTTTTCTTCCTTGATGGTGCTCATGATAGTTTTTTTATTCCCTTTGTCATAATCAAAACTTATTGTACATTTTAATCACATAGACATACATTCTCCCTTTTTTGATAATTGACAAAGCATCTCTTATAAAGGTGACTTAGAAGAGAGGTTAAGAAGGAACATATTGAAATATACTCTCCTTGTGAGTATACTTCTCCCTCTTTGGCATTATCAAAAAACGGGGAAACAATAGGAACTAATTCATATATAAATAAAGATATGAGTTACATGATAAGAATGAAAAATAAGAACATATAAGCACATTTAAACAGGACATAAGACCATATTTTCCCCACAAAGCAACAACATCGAGCTTTGAGACCAATTTAATGAGTGAAAGTTTTTCCTTATCTTATTTATCTTTGTTGATATGTATAAGGATTCCTTCTCCTTTTAAGATATTTCCTATGTTATTTGTCAAGATGGTGATCTTTCAAGGTTGTCCATTTATTTGGGCTTCTTCTTCCTTATCTTTGATATAATCTTTTAAGACATTTTTTCTTAGAATACGAGCAGAAATAAATAATTCTACCTCTATTACTAAATGAGTTTGTTTCATCAAAACTAACATGTATGAGTTCTTGTTTAGCCGTGGTCTTTTTATAATTTTGAAAAAATTTTAATGCAAAAAATTAGTTTTCGAATTTTAATAACCTTGCATATAAAATAATTAAATCATACTATGTTGCTTTTGTGACACAATTAATACTAAGTAAATTGTGTTATAAATTTTCAACAGTCAAAATATCTCAAATCTAGGATTGGGTCTCTTACAAATAGTCCCAGATCCAAAAATTGTACCTTTATTGTTACCATAAGATGCAAAGTTTCCTTTATTAGGAGTGAAAGATAATATATTTTTATCTTCGGTCATATGATTTTAACAACCATGATCAAAATTCAATTTTGAGTTATTAGCACATCTACATTACAACTTAACTTTTTGACCTTTGGTAACCAAATATTTTTGGATCCTCTTGCGCTAGTGGAATACAAATTATTTCTAGGAGTGTAATATGAGTCATGATCAGTATTTTCTTATGGAAATGAAATGAATAAGAAATATTTTTCGTGTTACTTTCATGGTTATTTCTAATGAAATAAGATTGGGCAATAGGACAATTTTTACCACAATAATTACATTTAGGCATAATACATTTAGAGGTCCTATTTGCATGGCAAATATTACTAAAACTCTTCGAATTTTTTTGGCTCATAACCTAGATCAGGTTTATTATATGTTGCTCTTTGATTATCTAGAATTAGATTCAAGTTATCTATCCCTTGATAAACTTATCAAGTGTGTTATGGAAGTCATCAATTTGATTTTCTAAAAGGTTGCATTTTTTACACTTGATATAATCACCAGGTTTTATAAAAGGTTGCATTTTTTGCACTTGCTTATTTCTAAGACTATTTACTTTCTCCAACAGGTTTTTATTTTCATTTTCAAGAGAAGAAATAGTTGACTTAGATATAGAAACAGTGATTTTTTTTTTTATTTACTTGACTCATTGTCTAAAATTTTACAAGTGAGGAAGAGCTCATTATAAGTAAATTCATAAGTCAAATTATTTACCTCATTTTTTCATGGTAATATTATGAAACATAAGTGGATTTCCCCCTCTTTTCCAAATTCATCGGATAAGTCCATGTCATTTTAATCTCATGTAATATAAGCTCTTTATGGTCCTTTTTTAGGTCTTTTATATCTTATAGATTGTATTTGATTCTGCAGATATTTTAGGTTTATGTGATCTTTCTTTTCGTATTGAAATCATGTTAGCATGAAGGTTGATATTTCTTCACTTTTCTTTCGAAATTTTGGAGGATGCTTTTCCTGTCTCAAAAATTCTTTGAATTTTCGAAAAATGAGATACATGTCTTCCTCACTTTCACTTTGACTGCATTCATCTTCTAACTCCATCTCGTTGACATTTGTAGCTTTTAGTGCAAGATTTTTTTTCTTATCACCTTCTTCAACTTCAGCAAGACTGTTTAGCTAAATCTCATGTTACTTCACTTATCGAGCAAAGTAGCCAAATCCCTAGAAAATAAATCTTTATATCCATATATCGCAATGAATTTAGGTTGCCAGTTGCGATTTAGACATCTAATGACTTTGTTAATTAAATCTTCATATGTTTTTTTATTTATACATATGACTTATTAATCATGTTTAAGACTTTGTCTTGCCTTAATTTCATGTTATATAAAGTTCACATTGTTATGATACACTTAGTTTCTATTTATCAGACATGAATTTATTTTGTAATTTTAAAAGTATTCGGAATCAACTATGTATATTCCAGTAAAAGTTCTAAATAAATTTACTTGGGATGTTATATTTGATAAAAAAATTCTCATAGTTCTTAAGTGATTAACAATGTGAATAAGTCACTTTTCCATGTCATAAATATTTTATTCGGGTTTCATTTTAATGAATGCATACTCATGGTCAATGTTTTCATTCTAACCCTTTTTATCTCTGTTGTACCTTCATGAGTAACTTGAAGGGTGTTCCAATTTTTTGTGTGGAATCTTAATGTGAAACACGAACAAAACACATTCATACCTAAAGCAATAATGATGATGTTTTTTTGCTTTCAAATTGTTCTGCACCTTTTCCTTATTCTGTTTTATCCAAATTTCTCTAGGTTTGTTTTGCATAAAAACTTCAACTAAATTTATGTAAACAAAAGGAAAATTCTTTAACCGCAACCCATTTATCCCAATTCACCCCTTCTCCATTACAGGGCGTTATTTAGTGAATTGTTTGAGGTTATTCCTACCTCCTAAGAAGAGTAGTCTTATAACAGAAATTAAATTCTAATGTGACTTGATGACCAAGTGACTTCAAACATGCGAGAATGGGCGTGGGGGTGGGGTGAATTATGTTATTTAGTTTTTGAAAACTTTTCAAAAAATGATTGATTTTAAAGTTGATTTATTTTAAGAAGTGAGTAGAATAAAAGATTAAGTATTGGGTAATAAAAACCATACAATAAAGAGATATAGATGGAAAGATCATATTAGGATTTATGTTGGTTCGACCTTAAATCCTAATGTTGTTCTATTCGATTATACCAAGCAAAAAATGACATATTTGATGGATTTGTTTCCTAATCAATTAGATAACTTCCTTAATCAATTATTGAGCAATTTTTGCCCCATAATCGATTATTAATGATCCATAATCGATTATATGCAAAATTTTCATTGTATAATCAATTAGGCAACATAATAATCGATTATACGTTGGCCAAAATAAATTTTAGGAAGGTTTTGAAAATTGAAGAAGTTTTGCAAATTATTTTAAGTGAGTGTGTGCATTGCATAAAGTAAAGTTCCTTTGATGTTGTTCTTAGCGATTGATTCTCTTGCGCTAAACATCGGAAGCTTCTCACTTTTTAAGTTACTTCAATATTTTTCTTCCTTGAAAATGTTCATGATAGTTTTTCTTTATTCCCTTATCATCATCAAAACCTATTATACTTATTAAGCACATAGAGCCACAACTATGAGTTTTTCTTGCACGTTAGTTTGTAGATTAATTAACTTGAGATTGTTTAGTGTGATTATCTTTGTTCTTTGTCCACATATAGTTGTTGTTTTGATTAAATTATTTATTTCTGAATAAGTGGTGCCCAATGTGTAAAAAAGTCTAAATTTATATGTGATCACCATGAATTCTAAATGAAATATCGAGAAGTTTTCTGGAGAAATTTTTTTTGGATTGTGGAATATGAATATGCAAGAGATCTATATTCAACAATAGTGAATGGAAATATTGAAATGTGAGACATTGATGTCATTAAGCCTAATACAAGAAAAGAAGATAAAAAAATGTGGATAAGGGCATGAATGTCGTTATATTGTGCCTCAGAGATAAATTTTTTAGGGAAGTCATACGGGAGAAGAACATGGATAAAATATGAGTCAAACTTGAATCATTGTATATGACTAAACTCTTGAGTCATATGTTATGTCTGAAACAACACCTCTAATTATTTCATATGGTAGAGAACAAATCCATTGTGGAGTAATTAATGGAATTTCTCAAAATTACTGATAAATTGCAAAACATTGAGGGGGGAAATTGATAGTAAGGACACAACTCTCCTCTTGTTGAGCTTATTAACCAAATAATTTGAGAACTACAAAGATGACCTTATTTATGGTAAGGAATACAATATCATCTTGAAGGAGGTTCAACTGAATACAAGAATCAAAGATTTAATCAAGATGAAAGAGTTGAAGATTTATAATAGTGGTAAAGGCTTGAATGTTTCAAAAGGGGGGATGAGAATAAGGGAAACCAAAAGGAGAAGAAATTTAGGTCTAAGTTCAAATACAAGGGATTTGACAAGTCAAAACACATGTGCTTTATTTTTCATAAAATGGGTCACTTCAAAAAGGATTATCACAAAAGAAGGAGCAAAGATAGTCACATTTAGATAATCATTTTCTCGAATGATGATGGTTAAGGGAGTGTTTTTGTGCTAGTAGTAAATAGTTTAGAGATGAAAAAGAGTTGGACTCATTATGCTCTTATTGTTAGAAGTAACCCAAAACTTTGAGTAATTTTGAACTAATTTTGATGAACAAGATTCAATCAACCTGATCGAAATCCCTTGTTCTTCACTTGAGTGAATCAATCACACCTTGATTGCAAGAATGATTCTGCACAGCAATTGTTAATGGAAGAAAAAGAAAGATAATTGAATAAGAAATAAGATTAAGGTTTAACAAAATAAGGGAAGAGGAGAATGATTTCTGCAAAGTAACTCTCTGCTCTCAAACTGAGAAAAAAATATTATTCAACTGTGCAGCTGCACTTTCTGTTGTGTGTTACAATATTATTCTTTATTCTTCTTACTCAAAATAAGGGTTACCCCCTTTATTTATAATTGAGCTACCTTGTTCCCTAAGGTAAAACCCAAATTTACAAAATCCCAAAATTTCTATTTTGGTCTAAGACAAAATCCCGTGTCAAGCAACCTGCTTCGACACTTCGATATCTAACACAACTCGACACACACACACACACAATAGGATAATTTCGACACATCCTTGTTTCTGTCGAGCTAGACTTGCTTTAACACAAGGAATTACAATCTCAACACACCACCTAATTCACTGTGTCTAAGCGATCTATATTCATCATAGACCTTAGCTTCTTGAACACTTCATCTTGCACTCCTTTCGTCATGATATCTGCAATATGATTCTCAATTCTGCAGTTTTCTAAGTTCATCTTCCCTTCTGCCACCTGCTCTCGAAGATAATGGAACCTCATTTCGACTTGCTTGCTTCGCCCACGTGCAATCGGATTCTTCTCCAGGTTGATAGCTGGCATGATGTCGACCGTCATGGTAATTGCTACACGACTCCTCGCTGTAATCTCTTCAACCAGGTTCATCATCCACTTTGGTTGACATGCACAAAGAGAAGTAGCTATGTATTCTGCTTTGCACAACGAGAATGCCACTACTGGCTCCTTTCTCGAACTCCAAGCAACTGGTGCACCTCCTAGCATAAACACATAGCCAGCTGTGGATTTTCTATCCTCGGCATCACTACACCAACTTGAGTCGGTGTATCTCACTAACTTGTGTTCTTTACCTTCATCATCTGCAGGAAATAAAATGTCGTAGTCGAGAGTTCCTTTCAGATACCTTAGTATCCTCTTCGTCACTTCTAGGTGTGATATCTTTGGCTTTTGCATGAATCTACTTACCATACCTACACTGTATGCTAAGCCAGGCCTTGTGTGACAAAGGTATCTTAGTGACCCAATAAGTCTTCTATATTGGGTTGGGTCGACATCATCTTCATCTGAATCTTTTGACAGTTGCAGTCTTAGCTCAGCTGGAGTCGAAGTTGGGTTGCAATCTTGCATCTCAAATCTCTTGAGTATTTCACCTGCATATCTTCTTTGATGCATCATCAAACCTTAACTTCTCTTGTAGAATTCGATACCAAGGAATTATGAGAGATTTCCCAATTCTGACATTTCAAACTCCTCACTTAGGTCATGTTTGATGTCTTCGATCTCCTTCTTGCAACTTCCTGTTATCAACAGGTCATTGACATAGAGACATAGTATAAGCAATTCACTATTGCTTCTCCTTACATATGCTCTATGCTCAATTGTGCACTTCACAAATTTCTTCTCCCTTAGAAATCTATCTATCTTCTTATTCCAAGCTCTTGGAGTTTGCTTAAGTCCATACAGGGTTTTATGCAGCCTGTACACCTTTCTTTCTTCGCATTGTTTCACAAACCCAGCTCGTTGTGCGACATAAACTTTTTCATCTAAGGGGTCATTCAGGAATGAACATTTCACATCCATCTGACATATGTACCAATTGTTCATGTTTGCTAAACCAATAACCAACCTGATTGTTTCGATCCTAGCAACAGGTGAAAAAACTTTGTCGAAGTCGATTCCTTCCTTCTGGAGAAATCCTTTTGCTACAAGTCTTGCCTTGTGTCGAGTTACTTCTCCTTTGGGATTCAACTTCACCCTGTATACCCACTTCATATCGATTGCCTTCTTGCCTTGAGAAAATTCGACAAGTGACCAAGTGTTGTTGACTTTGATGGACTCTAGTTCCTCATTCATTTCTTTCACCCACTTCGAATCTTTCAATGCCTCATCTGAATTGACTAGTTCGAAATCTGAGTAGAAAGCATAATGTACCAACTCACCTTCATCGTCGACCATATCATTTGATGTAATCACACATTCTTGCAACCTTGCATGCATGTGTCTTGTTTGTTGAGGTCTGCTTGGGCCTGATTCACCTATGACTTATTCTTGCTGAACTTCTTTTTGACTTCACTAGCTGGTTCTTCACACAAGATTCTCACTGAATCCTTTTTAACATTCTTAGTCCAATCCCATTCCTTAAGCTCATCTATGATCACGTCCCTGTTGATCACTACTTGCTTGTTCACTGGATCGAACAACTTGTATCCTTCAGTCAAATGATATCCTATCAAAATCATTTGACTCGACTTGTCATCAAGTTTTCTTCTCAACTGATCTGGAACATGTCTATGTGCTATAGATCCAAACACCTTCAAATGACTTAGGCTAAGTTTGACACGAGACCAACATTCTTCTATCGTGATTCCTTCTAGCTTCTTCGTCGGACATCTATTCAAGATGTATGTTGCAGTCGACATAGGTTCTCCCCATAATTCTTTGGGTAGATGTTTGCCTTTCAACATACTTCTTGCCATATTCATTATGGTTCTATTCTTCCTTTCTGCAGTTCCATTCTACTATGGAGTGTAGGGTGGCACCACCTCATGCACTATCCCTTCATTCTCACATAATGCAGCGAAATATTTCGACACATACTCTCCACCACCATCAGTCCTCAAAATCTTTAGCTTTCGACCAATTATCTTTTGACCATCGATTTAAATTTGGCAAATACCTCAATCATTTCACTTTTCTTCTTGATCAGGTAAGTCCATAGTTTTCGACTGAAATCATCTATGAACGTGACAAAGTATTTGTTACCTCCAATCGAATCCACCTGGATAGGACCATATATATCATAGTATATGACTTCAAGAATTGCCTTTGACTTGCTTTCTGCATCCTTGTTGAAGTTGTTCTTGTGCTGCTTCGCCTGAACACATTCTTCACACACTTCACTTGGAATGTCGATTTCTGGTAATCTTGAAACCATATTTCTTCTCTTCAAATCTATGATGTCTTTGAAATTGATATGGCCAAGTCTATAATGCCATATCCATTCATCTCTGTTGACTGCAGTTGCAAGGCACTTATGCTCCATCACATTAAGTTCAATCTTCAAGGTTCTATTCCGAGACATTGGTGCCTTCAAGATTAACCTACCACCTGAGTCGAGAACTCTCATCATCTTGTCTTCGATCGACACCTTGTAGTTTTTTTCGACCAGCTGCCCTATGCTGAGAAAATTAATCTTCATGCCTAGTATGTACAATACATTGGAAATCACCGACTTCTTGCCATCTTTCCTCATAATCAGAACATCACAAATACCTTCAGCTGCTAGAGTATTGTCATTTGCAAATTTCACCATGTTCTTCATTGAGGGCTTTATGTTGACAAATCAATCTTTTCTACCAGTCATGTGTGATAAGCATCCTGAGTCCAAGTATCATTGGTCCTGGAATATTTCTTAATCTCTTGTTGTGACTATCAACAACATCTCTTCTTCTTCACGTTTCTCCGGCTTTGCATCAGATTCTTGATTCTTCTTCTTTTCTGGACAATCACTAAAATAGTTACTATACTTCTGACAATTGTAACACTGAATGTGACTTTTGTCGGGTTTTCGACCACCACCCTTCCTCTAGCTGCAGCACCACCTCTTTGGTTGCCTTGGTTCTAGGGTTTTCTATGATTCGACCAGTTTCCTTCTTGATGATTTCGACCAGTCGAATTGTTGTAGCCTCATATTCCTTTGTTGTCATTCCAACTTCCTTTGCCTTTCTTTTCTTTTTCTAATTACGTCTTTAAAGCCACATCGCTCTTCGACTTTCCTGCAGCTCTTTAAGCAATCCTTTGTTCATGAGATTCAAGAGTTCCTTGAAGCTCTTCCTTTGTCAATGTTGACAAATCTTTTTACTCTTCTATGGCTACTATCACGTGGTTGAATTTTGGAGCAAATGACCTCAAGATCTTTGTAACAAATGATCTTGATGTTAACACTTCTCCACATACTTTAATTTGATTCACCAATTTAGTAACCCAAGTGAAGAAATCAGTTATGCTTTGACTTTCTTCCATCTGAAGCAATTCATATGTCCTTTTGTATGTTTGTAACCTCACCTCTTTCACCTTTTTTGCGCCTCCAAACGATTTCTCCAGAATTTCCCATGCTTCTTTCGCTGATTCTACATCACTAACCTTTTCAAAATTATCTGGATCAACACATTGATGAATTATAAAGAGAGCTTTATAAATTTTCTTCTGCAATTCTTTGTATGCAACCTTTTCTTGATTTGTCGCATTTTCTGCAAGCGGTGTTACTCATTCCTTCACAAGATCCCAAACATCTTGATAACAGAAAACCACCTTCATCTGCTTGCACCAATTCTCATAATTATTGTTCTTGAGAATCAGAAGACTCGCCAGAAAATGCTCGTTTGGATGATTCATTGCCATTGTGATTTTCTTCCCACGAATCGCTCAACCATTGCTCTAGATACCAGATGTTGAAATTAACCCAAAACTTTGAGTAATTCCGAACCAATCTTGATGAACAAAATTCAATCAACCGATTGAAATCCCTTGTTCTTCACTCTTCACTCAAGTGAAACAATCACACCTTGATTGTAAGAATGATTCTGCGCAACAATTGTTAGTGGAAGAAGAAGAAATATAATTGAATAAGAAAGAAGATTAGGGTTTAACAAAATAAGGGAAGAGGAGAATGATTTCTGTAGAGTAACTCTCTGCTCTCAAATTGAGAAAAAAATATATTATTCAACTGTGCAACTGCACTTTTTGTTGTGTGTTACAATATTATTCTCTATTCTTCTTACTCAAAATAGGGGTTACTCCCTCTATTTATAATTGAGCTACCTTCCTCCATAAGGTAAAGCCCAAAATTACAAAAGCCCAAAATTTTTATTTTGGTTTAAGTCGAAATCATGTGTTAAACAACCCGCTTCGACACTTCAACATCTAACACAACTCGACACACACACACGAGGCTAATTTTAACACATCCTTATTTCTGTCGAGCTACACTTGCTTCGACACAAGGAATTACAATCTCAACACTTATCACATGTGTTTAAGACAAGAATACATTAATACTTTGGAGCTAAAAGATGGTAAAATTATTTGACTCGATAAAAAGACTTCCATGGTTCATGTTGTTATATCAGTTCAACTCAAGATATTTGACAAATGTGTGTTCCTTATATGCAACGTGTGGTATGTTCTCAAACTTTAGCAACACTTGTTGTCTATAAGCATGTTGGATAATTTAGGTTATTTCGTTATAATTGAATATGACATGTTGACAATTTTGTATGATGCATTGATAATTGCTAAAAGGGCTAAAATGTAAAATTTGTATATTTTGGATGTCTCCATTATTATTGATAATACATCTTTAATTAGTCAAGACTTTTATGATAAAACAAAACTATTAAATTTGAGATTATTGCATGTTAGTGTAAATGAATACTTGAATTATATAAACAAGGTTTGTGAGATACTAGTACTGAGAAAGTGAGTAACCTAGGATGGTATGATCATTACATATTAGGCAAACAACATGCTTGAGTATATTCACTCAAATCTTTGGAGTTCAAAAAAAGTGAAAATTTTTTGGAGTAATTTATATTTTCGCACTATGATTGTTGACCTTTAGACAAGGAAATTACATGTTGAAGGCTACATATTTCCAGCTCACTCTTCCACAAAACATGTATTTGGGGTGACAATTAGATCTATTAAGACAAAATCCATCTAATCTATCTACTAAAAAATTCATTCAATATATTCACCACATAAAAAGTAAGTTAATTGATTGAATTAAATTCATTCATTTATATGTATGGATTGATCCAATCCATCCAACATATTTTAATGATTCAATAGATTATTTTTATCTCCGTTATATTTATTTTTTTTAAAATGGATTTTTTTTTTAAATGTTTTTTTTTCAAAAATAAAACGAGTTATCTTTCGAAAATTAAAAAAAATTTGATTTTTTGGAAAATACAAAAAGTCGATTTTTTCAAAAATATAAAAAATCAAAATTTTTCAAAAATACAAAAAAAAAACTGATTTTTTTCGAAAAAAAAATCAAATATACAAAAAATCAATATTTTCTCGAAAATACAAAAATTCAATTTTTTTTCAGAAAATACAAAAATATATTTTTTCAAAAATACAAAAAAAATAATTTTTTTTCGTAAACAAATCGATTTTTTCACAAATATATTAAAAAAAATTTCAAAAATATCAAAAATCTATTTTTTTTCAAAAAATCTGATTTTTTTGAAAATATAAAAAATTGATGGTTTCCAAAAATAAAAAAAAAATTGATTTTTTCCAAAAATTATAAAAAAAACTGATTTTTTTCAAAAATAAAAAAAATCAATTATTTTAAAAAATATAATGTTTGATTTTTTTTGAAAATATAAAAAAATTATTTTTTCAAAAATAAAAAAAAATGTTTTTTAAAATTAAAAAAAAAACAATTTTTTGGATGGATGGATATCCATCCACTAAAAATATGTTAATGGATAGATTGAATGAGTTTTTTTCTTAATAGATGAATTGGATTTGATAATTTTAAGAAAATTTTAGTGGATTGTTAATGGATTAATTGATTGTTTTGATCCATCCAGTAATAATTCAATTCATATATATTTAATCCATCTATTTTGCTACTCCTAACACATATCATGTAAAAAAATCTGCATGTGTCTAAACATTGAGCATAATCCGAATTAAAATAATTTCTCACCTCAAATTTACTATTTTCATGTTTGACATGTCTCAACGGTTGAAATTATATTAACACGCACACATAGAAGAGAAAAGGAGAAAGTGAAATGAAAGTTGATAATAAAGATGCTCATTTATACACTATTAATTGAGCTTATAATCACTAACTGGGAGTAAATTAATTTAACTTAGTTATTTGTACGATTAGTAACTTAACAAACTTAACAACTTAGTTACTTATAACACAAGTAACTCACTAAAATCCTAAATTTGAATTACAGTTCAACACTCTCAATTTAAAATCTATACACTTTAGATTGAACATACTTCTTATCTCTTTGGATTTTTCAATGTTGAGTGGCTTGGTTAGAATATTTCTTGTCTGATCATATGTTATTGTGCAATATGTTAAAGTAATTTTATCCATGCGTATTTGATTTTTGAAAAGTGAAATTTGGTTTCAATATGTTTGCTCCTTTCATGAGCTATAAGATTCTTTACAAAGTTAATTGATTATTTGTTGTTTACCATTAGTTCTACTTCTTCTTTGTCTATTTTTATTTCATATTCATCACAAGAAGACAAGACTGCCACTATTAGTTTCTTGGAACACCATGAAATTTGAGAATTAAACAGTCAACTTATTCTATTGTACTTCTTCTTTCCACTTTGTCTCCACACCAATCTAAAACACAAAAACCAATCAACTTACCCTTCTGGCAATCAGGTTTTAAAAATAAGATGTCATGATATATTGTGCGTTAAAATATTTCACAATCCTCTCTTGATTGGTTGCTTATGTGACCGTTTAGGAGGATGCATAAATATAAATATGCTCACCTCACCTACATTGTCATATATATCATGTATGAAATTACAAACATATCTCAAACATCTCACTATTTAAAGGTATAGAGAGTTATCTCTTTTTAAAGTATTTGAGATTTTCCTCACATACCACAAAATGACCAAAGATTAGAGACAAAGGGAGTATATGGTTACATGATCTTGTTGAGTCATAACATTTTTAAAAACAACAAAAACAATACACATAATTTGAATAAGTATTCTAAAAAAACTTCAACTTATGCATTAATTTATACACAAAATCCTATACTTCTCTATGAACCATAAATCAGACTTTTTTATATTTTTAGTTAAATAAGTTGATACTAATTAGCAGGTGGAAAAGTGGAAGGTAAAAAAATGGGAGTAAAAACTTGTGCATATATCCTCCATCAAACCAGAAGCATAACTATATTCAGATAGTATATCACTTTGTATAAAAATGAAATTAGCTTTCTTCCAATCAAATGAGCAAGTGTTGGATGACCTACATTATCATATTTATAGTATGTGTAAGTGTTATAAACTCTGAGATACCGGGTTCGATTTAGTGTGTAGTATTTTTGAGTATTGTAAACTCTGAGATACCGATTTCGATTTTTACTCATAACAAGATGGTGATCATGATTGTAAAGAGTGCACAAAAAAGAAAGGTAAGAAACGGTCAACAAAAGAGAATTGAAAAGCATGAAAAACAAACGCATTCTATAATGAAAATTAGCAGTTACACAAAAGATACCTATTACTACCATTTTACATCTTGTCACCCCCCACCACTAACCAAAGTTAGTCATATGATCAATCCATTAAGTAGTTAACAATTTGGATATTTTTAGGCAAACATGAACCCATAAACCCTCTATCCCATTTTCTATCCTCTTTACCACCCCAACAAAGTGTAAAAACTATACCATCTTTACCCCCACCATTAACTCTTTCTAAGCTTGTTTGAAAAATCTCTTTTAGCCATTTCTCAAACATGTTGTTAGTAAAACCCTCACACCCAACACCAATTTCCTCTATCACCTTATCTTGTACACTAAACTTTACATTCCCATAAACCTCCTTAAATGACATTTTTATCCTAGACATAAACATCTCTGTCGTTTCCTTGTTCTTACTCGGAGTTTGATTCAACTCGAACAAATTCTCAATTGAATCAAGTGAGCCATTTGAGATCAAATGCTCTCCTAATGTTTCTCTTGTCAAATCACTTGAAATTGGACTATTTTCTCCCTCATGAACATTATCATCATTATCATCATCTTCTTCTTCATCAGCCTTCATGTTCAAGTCAAGAGTATTGTTGAAACATGATTGTCTTGAAAATGAAAATTCTATCTTTTTATTCCCTTCATTTTCTTCAATCCTGGGATACTTACTCTTGCTAAACAAATCAAGTTCAGCCCTTCTTTTAAAACTCAAACAAGGCGATGATGACGAAGACGATGATAACTCCAAAGTCGGGTTTTTTTCAGTTTCACTAATCTGCAAAACCAACTTCATCACAGAATCCTTGTAATCTTCACTTACCACATTGCATCCATTGGTCAATATGAATATCTTTTGGCCTAAAGTTCCAAACTTTCCAATCCCAAATTCATCTTCAACCAATTTCCTCAAAAGGGTATCAGCAAAATCAGCATTTTCAACCAAAAGAACAAACTTTTCATGGCTTCTCATTAGCCCAACAACTATTTCAGAAAAGGGTGTTTCTGAATTCTCTCTTTTCAACATATCCAATTGGAATAACATATCAGCTGATCCACAAACAGATTCTGCAATTGCAAGTGCCAACCTTTTCTTCCCAACAGAATCATTCCCCTGCAAAAACAACCAAGTAGCACATTCCTTCGTCGATTTCGGATCAACCAAAGCTTCTGCTATAAAACTAACTGCTTCATATTGCCATGGAACATTCTCCTGCAACACTTTACAAATATGATCTATTTGTAAATTTTCGCCTTTTTTAACCTCCGAACCATTGAATGTTGAGTTTCCGAGCGCAAGAGCTGTCGTTACTTCTTTAGTTTCTTCCATAATACCCTTAAGAGAATCCAAGCTTGTTGCTGCCATTTGGTTTTTCTGTGTTTTTTCATCATTGAAATTGAACTCAATGGTGGATGATTGTTGTTGGCGCCGGAATCGAGGTATAATGTTCGAGCTATAAGCTGGTTTGGTTACAGAATCAGCAAAAGATATTGAACTTGATGAATCTGGCAAGATAGTGCTACCTTGGTTTGGCCAATAAGGGTATGATGAATTATAAGGATAGATCTTTGCATTTGAATTGTAAAGGTTGTTCCAATGGTTTTGAGGTTGTTTGTTCTGGTGGAGACATTGGCACAAATTGTTCCACTTTTTCTTCAACTGGGTTATCTCATCCTGAAAAATAATTGAATTGTTCTTTAGCCACTTTTTCTTGAATTGTGCAAAATGAGAAGAAAAAAAAGCTAATATTTTGCTACCTTATGATGATGCACTTCTGTGCTATGAGACTGAAGCCATGAAGGTAAGAGATTCTTCTGAGGTCGTTTGAACAATTGAGCTTCTTTTTCGTAACTCGAAGCACATTCTTCGCAACAATTCAGCTTATCATGTTCCTCCTTGTTACTAAAGAGTTTTGATTCCATCATAAGAGATGGGTTTTGAGTTATGCTCATTTTTGAATCAAGCACACTGCAAATTGAGTAACAAACTCTAATTAGTATCCAATATTAAACAAACACACTATCGCGTTTTGAATGTATCCGCAAACACAACACTGAAACGTTTATAATTGTAAAATAATTCGATATAACCAACCACATATGTCAGTGTCAGACATTGTCATATGTCAGACTTCGAACATTGATGCATATCATACATCAGACACGCTTTTAATTGAAGTTCAAGTAAAAATTACCAATTCTTATATATTTTTTTAGTCATGTCTATTCTAATAACTAAGATTCTAAACAGGTCTAATACTACGACCACAACCAGTATCGTAACACCTTATCCGACCGAAACCGCGAAAGTTTTTATGCAACTCCAACGCGACCGCGACCTTTATTTAAAATCTTGCTTATAACCTAATTATCACATTATTAAACATAATACCATCTAGAATGTTACTATAAGACACATTTTGAGAGAATGAAACATTGGAAACATAACCATATTTGCATGTAAATGTTTCTACTTTATGGTTTTGCTTTTGATAAAGCATAGTACCTTGTACAAAACATCATGTGAATCCGTAATGTCTAAAGAGGTTTTGTTTACATACTGACAAAACAAAGTGAAGCAGAAAGGCACTGCTTCACGTCTACCTTACCTTACCAACCAACCATGCTTTTTTACAGTGCTTCTGCCATAAACCGTACATACTTACCAACAAATTCCAAAACAAATCAACCAGGCAAAACATGATTAATTAAGCTAAAAACAGATTAACTAACTAATCAATTATTTACCTTGAAGAGTGAAGACTCAAACCAAGTCCACCAGATGGAACAGGAACAGCTTGAAGACACCATTGATTCTCAAGATTTGGTATCCTCATTTGACATCTCATGTATGTTTGATAACTAGCTGTTGCAATAAGCCAAATCTTGTTGTTTCCATTTTCACCAAACAACTTTCCTATTTCATTCACAATATAATCACTTAAATTATCATCGCCATCACCATCATCGTCATCACATTCAACTATCCACTTCAAATCTCCAACATAAAAAACACCTCCACCACCACCTAATGCAACACATTCACTAACCTTCCTCTTCAACACTCTTACAACATTCATCTCAGCTTCTTCCCTTTTCAAACCAGAAACCGAAGCAAGACTATTAAACTTCACAAAATGAGATTTTTTCATCTCATCAGGAACTTCACCTCTCTCGAATCTCTCCATCAACTCGCCAACTAGTCCTTCGGTTAACGCGACAGTATCGCCGATTATCACAGTGTTTCTCTTCTTCCTCAAAAGAGCATCAAAAACAAGGTTAACATTAACATCATCTCTAGGATTATTATTATTATTAAACACTTGTGGTTTCTTCTGAGGAGAAAAAAGAACTGATCCATAACCATAACCGTAACCATAACCATAAGAACTCAAGAAATGGTTGTTATGACTAAGAGAAGGTGAAGAAGACTGAAAAACAGAAAGGCTAGAATTTGAAGAGCTTTTTTGTGTTAAGTTGTTTTTAACAGAAACACTTTGAAAACCAGCTTCTCTCATAACCCTACTAACAGAAGGGTCATCAAGAATAGAAAGAATAAGCTGATCAAGCTCAACCTTCACACTCAAAAGAGGTTGCTGCTGATTTTGCTCAATACACCCCCTTCTTTGATGAGCTTGAGCACGTTTAAGAGCAGCAATAAGAGCATTAGAGAGAGAAGGAACATGTTGATGAGGCTGAAGCAAAGGAGAAGAGTGGCTAGTAGTTGTTATAGTTGGAAGCCTGTTGAGAGCAACATTGAAACAAAGTTCAAGAGCTCTACATTGTAGAGGATGGTTATTTTGTTGCTGTGATTTGAGACATGCGGTTCTTAAGGAAGAAGAAGATAAACTCAACAATGTAGCAGCAACATGAAGAGGTGTGATTTGTGCATGGCCTCTTCTACGTGCTAAGCCTAAAGAGTGCTTCAAGATTGAAGCAGCCTCGGCTGTAAGTGTCTCTTGCAATGTATAAGCTCCTGAGCGCATTACTTTGCTAATTACACCCCCCTCTCCACCCCGAAACTTGAGATTTTCTTCACTACCACACTTGTTTTTTATGTTCACTCTATGCTTTTTTTCCTCTCTCCACCACCACCACCCTACAAAGATGAAGATTTTCCTCTTGAAAATGGAGGAAAATGGTTTGAAAGATGAGAGAAAGAGAGAGAAAGTGTTGAAGTTTTGAAATATATTCAAGACTAGGACTCACCTCTTCTTTATACATCTTTTTAGATGATTATTTTTTGTTTTTTAATTTATTTATTTTAACTTTTGCTTTTGATTAATTCTCTTTAGGTTATAGTTTAAAGAAGCAGCTTTTTGTTAGCTTTTTATTTCCACTTCATTATTCTCATTCTCTCTCTCTCTCTCTCTTTTATTCTAGTTTGAATTAAGTTTATTGATATAGGAACAGGAAATCATTTCATACCAACTTTTTTTTTCAAAAGGTAGTGCTATACCAATCTAAATATGCATGATGTAATAATATATTCTTTTATTGTACAAAAAAAATAATATATTATTTTATGTCTAATCGAATTTAATTTTAAATTTTAAATTTTTTTATAAAAAAAGCAGTGAATTTGTTTACATTAATAATAAATATAAATAAATGGTGGTGGTATATATTTTATAAATAATAAAAGTATTTTTTTGTTTGATCAATTATGTCTTACAAATTAAAAAAATATATTTTATTAATTTATCTATAATAATATATATAATAATATATAGGCTTAATGACACTTTTGGTCCCTATGTTTTGGCCAATTCACAAAATTGGTCTCTATGGTTTAAAATTGAACGAATTAGTCCCTATGGTTTAATATTTTGTGCAGTTTTAGTCCCCCATCCCAATTTTGATCCAACTGTTCGTGCACTGTTCATGTACGGTCATGTACTGTTCATGTACGGACATGCATTGTTCATGTACGGTCATGCACTGGTCATGTACGTTTTTAGATCAAATTTGGGATGGAGGACCAAATTGTTTAAAAAAAACAGAGGGGCCAAAATTGTGAAAACCCCAAAATAGGAAACCAAAAGTGTCATTAAGCCTAATATATAAAGAAAATATTTTATTTTGTTGTAGCCTATTTTCTACTATTTTTACTATTATTTTATTGTATAATGTAAATTCCATTAAAATCACTAGTATTAATTTTCACATAACTTTTTACTATTAACTTTCACATATTTTTTCAAAATTATATATAAATAGAAAATATCACTTATATTTTTAATGTTGCCCATTAAAAAAACCGACAAATGGGTGCTTGGACACTAGTCATTAGAATGAGAATGTTATTTTTTTTCCTATAACCATTTCACTCTTTTGGACCTTAATTATTAAAATAATAACAAAAATTATAATACACATTTTTATGGAATTTGATAAATATAAATTATGGTTGTTTATTTTTTTTTACCAAAAGAAATAATAATGTTTTTTAGATAAGCCTGAAATAATAATAATAATAATAATAATAATAATAATAATAATAATAATAATAATAATAATAATAATAATAATAATAATAATAATAATAATAATAATAATAATAATAATAATAGTAAAGAAGTGGAACTTTTGATTAATTTATAAGATGAGATAGTTAATAAGTATGATGATGTTTGTTAAGAAAAAATTAGAGAGTAAAATAATAGTCACCTCACAATTCAAAATTATAAGTTGAAGTCATAAAGCTTCACTCCTTACACATCACTATTTGAAATAGGCAGACAAACCCATCAGAAATTCAAAAAAATTGTACTAAAGCAGGAAAAATGGAAAGAAAATTTTGTCTTTGTGATTGTCTCATAATTAAAAAAATTAATCTCAACTATTACCATTGCACGTACAAAATATCCAATTAACAAAAAAAAATACATATATAAAATTAGAAAACTTACCTCTAATTACCTCTAATTACGACAAATTCAATTTGTATTAATAAGAGAAATTATAAAATTGTAAAATTGATCATTTCGAATTAATAGATCTAAAGTGAGATATCGAATTAAAAAAACATGATAAGAATTAAAGAAAAAACACATAAACTCTCTCTCCACGCCAATCCTCGTAGAGAGACAAGACAGCATATTATTCCCCAAGTACCCAAAAAGCAATTCTCTGTCTCCTATCCTTCATAGCATTATTGCCTCTCTTTATTTTCACTGCAATCAACTTTTCTATTAATCTCATCTAATTTCCAACAATCCATTTTTAAAAACCTTTTGTGTTGCCAAATAAAGGAAACACAACTGATATATACTGTTCTAATCCACACTCTTTTCTGTTCCCACTTCATTTATACTTAACTCATCCCAATTTTGTTTTTTCTTCTTTCGCACAAAACATTTTCTGTATCACATTAATTATCAACTTTCACTCTTTTTACTTTTTGACTACCTACTTTTCTATCATGTTTTTCACCTCTCAACTTTACTTACCCTCTCTCTCTTTATATATATATATATATATATATATATATATATATATATATATATATGTTAAATTGTAATTCTTAGTGTTTAAGTGTGTCGAAGTCGAAGCCAAGAGTGTCGAAGTCGAAGTGCTGAAGCAGTGTGTCAAAACAGTTTGTTTCACACAAATTTGTTTTGATAAGATTTGATATGATTTAGATTATATTTGTTTTAGTTCAAATAGATATTTTGGCCTTTAAAGTTTTGCGCATTTGTAAATCTAAATCTATAAATAGGGAGAAAGATAATTATGAGAATTGGTGCAAGCAGATCAAGGTGGTTTTCTGTTATCAAGATCTTTGGGATCTTGTGAAGGAAGGAGTAACACCGCTTGGGGAGAACGCGACGGATCAAGAAAAGGCTGCACACAAAGAATTGAAGAAGAAAGATTATAAAGCGCTATTTATAATCCATCAATGTGTTGATCCAGATAACTTTGAAAAAGTTAGCGATGCAGAATCAGCAAATGAAGCATGGGCGATTCTTGAAAAGTCGTTTGGAGGCGCGGAAAAAGTGAAAGAGGTGAGGTTACAAACTCACAAGAGAACCTATGAGTTGCTTCAGATGGAAGACAACGAAAGTATTACAGATTTCTTCACCAGAGTTACAAAGTTGGTGAATAAAATCAAGGTATGTGGAGAGGTGTTGACATCAAGATCAGTTGTTGCAAAGATCTTGAGGTCATTGGCTCCAAAATTCGACCACGTGGTAGTAGCCATAGAAGAGTCGAAAGATTTGTCAGTATTGACGAAGGAATAGCTTCAAGGGACGCTTGAGTTTCATGAACAAAGAATGGCTGAAAGAGCTGCAGGAAAGTCGAAAAGTGATATGGCTTTGCAGGTGCAGTTAGAAAAGGAAAGGAAAGGCAAAGGAAACGTGAATGGAAACAAAGGTAGAGGGGGCTACAATTTGACTCAGAAGAAACCCTGGAACCAAGGCAACCAAAGAGGTGGTGCTGCATGTAGAGGAAGAGGTGGTGGTCGAAAGCCAGACAAAATTCACATTCAATGTTTCAATTGTTAGAAGTATGGTCACTATGTTAGTGATTGTCCAGAAAAGAAGAGAAATCAAGATGATGCAAATCTGGCGAAACATGAAGAAGAAGAGACGTTGCTGATGGTCACAACAAAAGATGAAGAAAGATTCCAAGATCAGTGGTACTTGGACCCAGGATGCTCATCACACATGATTGGAAGGAAAGATTGGTTTGTCAACATGAAGCCCTCATCGAAGAACACTGTGAAGTTTGCAAATGACAACACTCTAGCAGCTGAAGGTGTTGGTGATGTTCTGATTATAAGGAAAGATGGCAAAAGGTCAACAATTTCCAATGTGTTGTACATACCAGGCATGAAGAGTAATTTGCTCAGTATAGGGCAGCTTGTCGAAAAGAACTACAAGGTAGTTGTCGAAGACAAGATGATGAGAGTTCTCGGCGCAGGTGGTAGGTTGATCTTGAAGGCTCCGATGTCTCAGAATAGAACCTTCAAGATTGAACTCAAGGTGATGGAGCACAAGTGTCTAGCAACAGCAGCCAGCAGAGATGAGTGGTTTTGGCATTTTCGACTAGGCAATCTCAACTTCAATGACATCAGAGAGCTAAAGAGAAGAAATATGATTTCCGGATTACCAGAAATCGACATTCCAAGTGAAGTCTGTGAGGAGTGTGTTCAGTCGAAACAACACAAGAATAGCTTCAGCAACGATGCAGGAAGGAAGTCGAAGGCAATTCTGGAAGTCATATACTCTGATGTATGTGGTCCAATCCAGGTGGATTTGATTAGTGGCAACAGATATTTTGTCACGTTTATAGATGATTTCAGTCGAAAGTTATGGACTTACCTCATCAAGAAAAAAAGTGATGTGATTGAGGTATTTTCCAGATTCAAATCCATGGTCGAAAGACAAAGTGGTCGAAAGTTGAAAATTCTGAGGACAGATGGTAGTGGAGAGTATGTGTCGAAAGAGTTCAATGCATTATGTGAAAAGGAAGGGATTGTGCATGAGGTGGTGCCACCCTATACACCACAATAAAATGGAGTTGCAGAACGAAAGAACAGAACCATCATGAACATGTTGAGAAGTATGTTTAATGGAAATCATCTACCCAAAGAATTATGGGGAGAAGCGGTTTCGACAACAACATATATTTTGAACAGATGTCCGACGAAGAAGCTTGAAGGAATCACACCAGAAGAATGTTGGTCTGGTGTCAAGCCTAGCCTCAGTCACTTAAAAGTTTTTGGATCTATAGCACATAGACATGTGCCAGATCAGTTGAGAAGGAAGCTTGATGACAAGTCGAATCAGATGATCTTGATAGGATATCATTCGACTGGAGGTTACAAGCTGTTCGACCTAGTGAATAAGCAGGTAGTGATCAGCAAGGACGTGATCATAGATGAGCTTAAAGAATGGGATTGGACTGAGAATGCCAAGAAGGATTCAGTGAGAATCTCTTGTGAAGAACCAGCCACTGAAGTCGAAACAGAAGTTCGACAGGAACTAGTTGCAGATGAAGCAGGTTCAAGCAGACCTCGACGAACAAGACACATGCCTGCAAGGTTGCAAGAGTGTGTAGTTACATCAGATGATGTGGTCGATGAAGAGGGTGAGTTGGTACATTATGCTTTCTACGCAGATGTCGAACCAGTTAATGCAGCTGAGGCATTGAAAGATTCGAAGTGGGTGAAAGCAATGAATGAAGAGTTAGAGTCCATCGAAGTCAACAACACCTGGTCACTTGTCGAATTGCCTCAAGGCAAGAAGGCAATTGATGTGAAGTGGGTTTACAAGGTGAAGGTGAATCCTAGAGGAGAAGTAACTCGACACAAGGCGAGACTTGTGGCGAAAGGATTTCTACAGAAGGAAGGAATCGACTTCGATGAAGTGTTCGCACCTGTTGCTAGAATCGAAACAACCAGGTTGGTTGCAATTGGCACACATGTCAGATGGATGTGAAGTGTGCGTTCCTTAATGGTCCCCTAGATAAAGAGGTTTATGTCGCACAACCAGCTGGGTATGTGAAACGAGGCGAAGAAGGAAAGGTGTACAGGCTGCATAAAGCCCTATATGGACTTAAGCAAGCTCCGAGAGCTTGGAATAAGAAAATCGACAGCTTCTTAAGGGAGAAGGAATTTGTGAAGTGTACGACAGTGCATGGACTGTATGTAAGGAGAAGCAATAATAAATTGCTTATACTATGCCTCTATGAAGATGATTTGTTGATAACAGGGAGTTGCAAGAAGGAGATCGAAGATTTCAAACATGACCTGAGTGAGGAGTTTGAAATGTCAGACTTGGGAAATCTCTCATATTTCCTTGGCATCGAATTCTACAAGACTAGTAGAGGTTTGATGATGCACCAAAGAAGATATGCAGGCGAAATACTCAAGAGATTTAAGATGCAAGATTGCAACCCAACTTCGACTCCAGCTGAGACCAGACTGCAACTGTCGAAGGATTCAGAGGAAGATATGTCGACCCAACCCAATACAGAAGGCTTATTGGGTCACTTAGATACCTTTGTCACACAAGGCCTGACTTAGCATACAGTGTGGGTATGGTAAGTAGATTCATGCAGAAGCCAAAGGTATCACACCTAACAGCGACGAAGAGGATACTGAGGTATCTGAAATAGACTCTCGACTACGGCATTTTATTTCCTGCAGCTGATGAAGGGAAAGAATGCAAGTTAGTGGGATACACCGACTCTAGTTGGTGTAGTGATGTTGAGGATAGAAAATCCACAGCTGGATACGTGTTTATGTTAGGTGGTGCACCAGTTGCTTGGAGTTCGAGAAAGGAACCAGTAGTGGCATTGTCATCATGCGAAGCAGAATATATAGCTGCTTCTCTTTGTGCATGTCAAGCAACCTGGATGGTGAACTTGGTCGAAGAGATTACAGGGAAGAATCATGGAGCAATTACCATGAAGATAGACAGCATGTCAGCTATCAACTTGGCGAAGAATCCAATAGCTCACGGTCGAAGCAAGCACATCGAAATGAGGTTCCATTATCTTCAAAGGCAGGTAGCAGAAGGGAAGATGAATCTGGAACACTGCAGAACTGTGAATCAGATTGCAGATATCATGACGAAGGGAGTGCAGGTCGAAGCCTTCAGAAGACTAAGAGTCATGATGAATGTAGAAAGCTTAGACACAATGAATTAGGTGGTGTGTTAAATTGTAATTCCTAGTGTCTAAGTGTGTCGAAGTCAAAGCCAAGAGTGTCGAAGTCGAAGTGCTGAAGCAGTGTGTCGAAACAGTTTGTTTCACACAGATTTGTTTTGATAAGATTTGATATGATTTATATTAGATTTGATTTAGTTCAAATAGATATTTTGGACCTTTAGAGTTTTTGGCCTTTGTAAATCTAAATCTATAAATAGGGAGAATCCCTTGTATTTTGTAGTAGAGCATTCACAGTTGCAGATTAGCAAGTGAATAAAACTCAGAAATCCCACTGTTAGTGGGTAACATTTTTCTCCAAATATTTCTCCTCTCTCATTTCTTTCTTGTTGTTTGTTCTTCATCTTCATCATTGTCATTACGTGTTTGTGGTTCGTTATCAATCTAGAGATCAAGATTGTAGACGAATTACCATAAGCTGTGGTTGAATTCCAACAATATATATATATATATATATATATATATATATATATATATATATATATATATATATATATATATATATATATATATATATATATATATATATATATATATATATATATATATATATAATATTGCATTTCACAAAATTTGGACAAATATGATGAATATTATTTAATATGATTCTTAATGCACTTATACAAGTAATTTAAATTAACCTGATTGTAAATTGATACCGTTGTAGAGAGATAATGTTGCGGCTACATTTTTATTTACTAACAACAATTTAAAAATATAATTTAGGAATAATTATATTATGGGTCATTTAAATTATTTGTTTGTAATAGGTTAATTTTAAAGTTTATTTTTGTAATAATTTAATCCTTTGAGTTTATAAATGTGTATACTGTTACCCTTTTTTAAATTTTTGATAAAACCAATCACACAAAATATTTAAAGAAACACCAAACCAGCATCCTAAATATATAAAATAACATTCAAAGTAAAATCTTAATTCAACATATTTGTTAATATAAATGACCAAATTGTTACAAAAAAAAATTTAAGAGCCAACCTGTTACAAATAAATAATTTAAAGGATCTCTGGTGTAATTATACTTATAATTTATATAAGAATTTTAATAGAAAATAATATTTTAGAGAAATGTTCTCTCTTCTTTTTAAAAAATCTTCTCCATAATTTTTAGGTTTGATGATAACCGTCTTCCACCTTTATGGTGGCTTTTATCTCCCTCTTATATGGTGGTCATCGCTTCCTCTATGAAAGGTAGTATCTCGTTCATTCAACCTCACTCTCGTGCTTTTATTAGAACTAACTCACTCATCAGATGCCCTTCATTTTAACCGTAAACTACCAAGCCGTCTCTCTCTTATGATGCAGTTGCCACTGGAGTCACCGACACTAAAAAATAGAAAGTTTGTTAAGGTGGTTCTTAGAATCTCAAACTTAACATTGATGTGTGTATCTCTCCTCTTTGTATCTGATCACACAACATTGGTGTTGGCAATGTTTCGCCCACCCCAAAGCCACTAAGGACTCCCACGGAGATTATAGTTTATTACTGTATCAGATCTATTTATTTATGTTCTTGTGTCGTCTATTTTATGCTTTTGGTTTTTGATAAAAAATGTCAAAAGAATTTTATGTTTAATGTCTTTGATGTTTATATATATTTTATTATTGGAGATATTGCTAGACTATATATGGATTATGTCCTATGTTATATTTCTCAATATTTATAAATAAATTTAATTTATATAAATTTTTTATTTTTGCTTTCTATATTCCTCTTTATTTTGGGATTTGATATGAAAGATTTACTTTATCCACACCATTTTATTCTTATCGATACGAATGAAAGGTAGCTAGTGTCTCTTTACCATAGCACACATATATAAATTTAACTTGCATCATGCTATAAGCTGCACAATAAAAAAAATAGTGAACAAATCTACTAAGTTATCTTAGTTGGTGATTGTGCAAAATTGAATGCACGATATTTTATTTATTTATATTTAAAATATGAAATTTTGGCAATTAATTTATTATATATATATATATATATATATATATATATATATATATATATATATATATATATATATATAGAGGCTAACCTAAAATTAGGATTAATCCAGATAATTCATATTTTTCTGTTAACTTTCTTGAACTGTATTGAGTTTCTGATGGTACTCATAGAGTACAATTTATTATTGTAAAGTTTTTAAACGAAAAATAGTAACGATAATTGAGAAAGCGGTATTTGAAATAACTTTGACCAGTTAAATAATAAGGAAGCATATGGGTCCTCACGTAGTCACATTAATCTGATCCTTGCAAAGATTCGAAGAATGATGAAAAATTAATCATTGTAAACTTTACCTTTAATTTTACTATTTTTTTAATAACAAAATGGAATATTTAAAAAAGACTTTAAAGGTAGGTTGGAGAACTTGATCTTGGATGCATATGGAGGTGGACAATCGTTCAAGTTTGGTCGGTCGGTTCAAATTTGTTCAGCCGTATGCGTATGTATAGCGTAGATTTCGATGCTAGTATTACTCTTTTCTTGGATTAAGGTGTATATTAAGGATTAATATAGGGGAAAAGTGATTATTATTCTAAATTATTTAATTTCTTGTTAGTTTTAAGAAAGAAAGCGCTAAAGTTTCAGGTCGACTAAAAATATAAAAAATATTAAATTTATAAGAGAGATGATTTATTTTTATCATTTTAAAATTTTAAATAAATATATGATATTAAAGTCTTTTAAATCCTGAGCATACAATCTTTTAATCTTGAATTATTCCTTATTCACCTGAGCATTAAAAGGCCAAAAGAATATGCTAGTTAAAATATATACCAAAGATTTTTTTTTATTAAAGTGTGTAAATCATACAATTTTCATTGTGATTACTACCATGGAAATATAATTGATAGGTTGTTATTATTAGGAACTTACGGAGAATTTTTCTATGGTTGGATTTGTGGAATAACAAAGAATAATGTGAAAGTACATAAAATTAATAAAAAGTGAAATTTATAGTGATTATCCTCTCCTTACAAAAATAACTCACAACTACACAACAATATTTATTGAATTTTTTTTATGAAGGAAATAAGGTTAGATTATGAAGGAAATTTCATTTGATTCAAATTTATTTATAATTGTGAGGATAAATTCATAACAGATGATGAGATATCTATAACAATAGATAAAGATAAATGGATATATCATCGTCTATCAATTTAATTTTGATAATTTGTCAATTTTGTGTGTATACTTATTTGATGTATTATATATTTGTAATTTATAAATTATGTGTATATGCATCATTGTTTTTCATGCATGCTTATAATTAGTTTGAATTCATTTGTATTTGTTTGCTTTGGTTATAATTAGTATTGTATCTTTGAGAACCTCTCCATTCAATGTTTTAGTAAGTTGTATGAAATTGTTTTATCTTTTAGCGTAACAATCTGATTTATATCAATGTGTTAAATATGGCTTAAATAACAAGTTAGAATGCTTGAATCAATGTTATAGAGATGCTTATCTGAATCATACATATTGTGACTCGAATCATGAACTCATTTGAAAGTTAGGAACTACCACTATCTCTCTGGATTTGACTCATGAGAGTGTGATTCGAATCACAACTCTCCTTGACTCAAATCATGGAGCATACTTGATTCGAATCATGGCTTCATTCCCTTACTTTATAAACTTTGATTCAATTTGTTGTTTCTTTGATTCAAATAATTACTTCATCATTTGATGAAATCTCATTGTTTTCATTGGTTTTCAAGTTTGTGTATCCTATAACACCAAATCCCATATCTCTCATTTTCTTATCTATGATATATAGAGAGTGTGTCCAAAAACCAAACACTACTTATGAAAAGTGTGTGGTTACATAAAAAAATTCTCTTGTAACACCTACTAGAACAAAAAATCAAGAGAGGAAAGTTGATCAATCAGAGATAGAATTTATCAATCTTTGAACATTCACCAATAACTAAAAAAGACTCATTTTTGCCAAGAACCTTGAAAGAACAAAAGTGTGTGTTCTTCATTCGCCAACACATATCTCCTTGTTGATACCTTGTGATTAACCTCTTAGAATGTGGATCTTGTGATAATCAATTGTGTGTTTGAGATTATTCAAATATTATTCATCATCTTCAACCTTTGTCAAGAACCATTATTTTGGGTCTCAAACTTTAAAGATTGAGTGTGAGAGGTAGACTAAAGGTACATTAGAGAATCTAATATTTTTCTTTGAAGTTATATGTTGTGAAAAACGATATCTTTAAGCAAAGTATAAAACGGTTTCTTGATGATCAAGAACCAAACAAGGGTTAACGGAAAACTAAGAAAGAAAACACAAGAAGAAGAAAAAGGAACAACAAGGATTGGGCAAATATAAATTCTGTTTACTATTCACTTTCTCATTAAAGTCACAAATGATTACAAGTGAATATCACAATTTGCCACACTCAATAAACTGAGTGTACTAGCCTATTTATAGACTAACTAGGTAACTTGCAGCCCAAGAAACCTAAACAATTGGATCCTTAACACAAGGCCCAATTCGACAGAATAAAATATTTTGACACTACAAACTGGAACAGACTTTGACTACAATTTGTAACAATCAGGCATCAACATGTGAACAAGCTTCGACTACATGTTTGCTTCCTGTCGAAATACACATGAAAGCTTCTCCTTCGACACAGTATGAGTTCGACCCAAATCTCACAAATCTCCACCTTGGATCTAACTCAGCAACAAGAGAATCAACTAGCTTTCATCATGCAGCTTTATCAACTGCTTACAATGGAAGAACTTGCAACTTGGCAACGTCTTGGTGATCATATCAGCAGCATTGTCTTCAGTCGAAACCTTCAGCACCTGGACTTCACCACGCTCGATTATCTCTCTGACGAAGTGCAGCCTCACATCGATGTGCTTAGTTCGCTCATGATAGGCTGAATTCTTCGACAGGTGTATTGCACTTTGACTATCACATTTAACACAGATACTTCGATCTTGGAGTTTTAGCTCCTTTGCAAAACCTTCAAGCCACAATGCTTCCTTCACAGCTTCAGTGAGGGTAATATATTCAGCTTCAGTGGTTGATAAGGCAACAACCTTCTGAAGCGTCGCTTTCCAACTGATTGTTGTGTCAAACATTGTGAAAACATATCCAGAAATATACTTTCTGGAATCCATACAACCTGCATAATCAGAGTCGACAAATCCTTCAATTTCGACTATGCTATCACCACCAGAGGCTCCACCATAAATCAAGACTCTTTTCAGAGACCCATTTATGTACCTGAGAATCCACTTTACAGCTTGCCAGTGCGCCTTTCCAAGATTGGCCATATACCGGCTCATAAGGCTCACTCCATATGTTATGTCTGGCCTCGTACAGACCATAGCATACATCAAAGAACCCACTACACTAGCATATGGAATGCTATTCATATAGATTCTTTCAGCTTCAGTACTCGGACTTTGAGTAGTACTAAGCTTAAACTGAGGATTTGTAGGTGTCACAACAGGCTTCGAATTCGACATACCAAACTTGTCGAGAAGCTTTCGTAGGTATGTCTCCTGAGATAAGCACAACTTCGACTGCTTTCTATCTCTCCAGATGTCAATCCCAAGAATCCTGGCTGCAGCTCCCAGATCCTTCATTTCGAACTCCTTACTGAGTTCAGCCTTCGCCTTCGTTACATCCTCAACACTGTTGCTAGCTATGAGGATATCATCCACATACAACAACAACATAACAAGCGAGTTTCCAGGTCGAAATCTGAAGTAAACATAGTGATCGAACTAACTTCTAGTGAAACCAATGTGTGCCATGAACGTGTCGAATCTCCTATTCCACTGTTGAGGAGATTGTTTCAGGCCATACAAAGACCTATTCAGCTTGCACACATAATCTTCTTTACCCTTTTCTGCATACCCTTTAGGTTGACGCATCAGCATCGTTTCATCTAGATCACCATACAGAAATGCTGTCTTCACATCCATTTGCTCAAGTTCCAAGTTGAACTTTGCCACCATGGCCAACAACATTCGAATGGATCTATGCTTTACAACAGGTGAGAACACATCATTGAAGTCGACTTCTTCGTTCTGAGTGAACCCCCTAGCAACCAGCCTCGCCTTAAAGCGCTTCGACATCACTCCTTTGATTCCTTCCTTGACCTTGAAAATCCACTTACAACTGACTAACCTTGCTCCTGCAGATTTCTCAATCAGCTCCCAAGTGTTATTATCATGAAGAGATTTCATCTCATCATTCATGGCTTTTCGCCATTCAGTCTTGTCTTGACTCCTTATAGCTTCCTTGTAATCTCTAGGTTCTTCGTCAAGTACCTCACTTGCAGAGATTAAGGTAAAATCTATAAGATCTACATAACCAAGTCTCTGAGGTGGCTTGATGACTCTTCTCGACCTATCTCTTGCCAGTAGGTAGTCATCGACAGTTTCCTCAGCCTCTTCAGCATCTTGCTCTTCGACTTCATCAGGGCTATGCACTTCAGCATCACTATGCTCCACCTCAACAGGCATCTCTACCTGTTCCACCTCCTCTTCAGAGAGTTCTGCACTTCGACCAACATCACCAGTTTTCTTGAAAGCCATTTTGACCTCATTGAAAACTACATCACGACTTGTGATACATCTTCTGTGACCTGGTTCTAGGCACCACAACCTATAACCCTTGACTCCCTCAGGATATCCAAGGAACATGCATCTCAGAGCTCTAGGTTCGACCTTGTCTTGCCTAATGTAGGCATAGGCTAAACAGCCAAATACTCTCAATTTGTCGAGATCTGGTGGATGACCCGACCAAACTTCTTTAGGTGTCTTCATTCCCAGCGCAGTCGAGGGACATCTATTTATCAGATAAGCTGTTGTCGAAATAGCCTCCGCCCAAAACACCTTCTTCAATCCAGCACTAACCAACATGCATCTAACCCTTTCAAGGATTGTTCGATTGAATCTCTTAGCTAAGCCATTTTGTTGAGGAGTACCTGCTACAGTCTTATGCCTTACAATCCCAGACTCAACACAGTAACTGTTGAACGCTTCGTTGCAGAACTCAAGGCCATTGTCGATTCTCAACCTCTTAACCTTTCTGCCAGTTTGAGTTTCGACTAGAACCTTCCAACTTTTGAAATTCTCAAAAGTTTCATCCTTCTTCTTCTGAATGAATACCCATAATCAAGGGATCCATGTGTTCTTTGCTTGCCTTTGTTAAACTTCTCCCTACAGGATTTACCAAATACACAAGATTCACAAAACTCCAGCTTTTCGACTTTGTCACCTCCTAGCAGGTTCTGCTTCCCCAATTCGACCAGGCCTCTTTCGCTGACATGGCCCAATCTCATGTGCCATAATTCTGACTTCGACACAGGTTTCGTGGATACAACATTTGTCAAACCACATACAACCTCAGCCTCAAGGGTATACAAGCCTTGGTTTTTCACGCCTCTCAAGACTTTCTTCGACCCTTTCATGACTTTCAGGATACCTTGCTCTCCTTTGAAAACATATCTCTTTCTGTCGAATTCACCAAGAGAAATTAAATTTCTCTTAAGATCAGGTACATACCTAACCCCAGTCAATAGCCTTATTGACTCATCATGGAACTTGAATCTAACATATCCAATACATGCAATCTTGCAAGCTTTATTGTTCCCCAGCAGCACTGACCCACCATCTAGATCACACAATTCTTCAAACACATTCTTGTTTGGAGTCATATGCCAAGTACATCCAGAATCCATAATCCACTCTTCGCAAGAGTTACTGCTCGACACCACAAGGACATCAGATGATTCATAACCATCTTGCACTATAGCTGCATTCCCATTGTCCTTACCTCCATGATTATTCAGGTGCTCAGGGCACACCTTTCTTGTGTGACTCTCTTTCTTACAATGATAACATTTGATACTAGACATTTCACCACCATAAGACTTCTATTGAACCTTACCTTTCTTCTTGTCAAACCTACCATCTTTCTTTGACAATTGTCCTTTCACGGACAACCCTTCACCAAATGATGATGGTTTCTGCTCCTTTCTTTCATTCAAATCCTTCGAATACAATGCTGCTTGAACTTCTTCAAAGGTCAGGGACTCTCTTCCATACAAGAGGGTTTCTTTGAAGTGAGCATGCGTTCTTGGCAAAACACATAACAACAACAATGCTTGATCTCCGTCATCGATCTTCACATCAATATTTTCAAGATCAAGAATCAGCTTGTTGAACATATCCAACTGCTCAGCCAAAGCTTTGTCTTCACTCATCTTGAATGAATACAAAGCTTGCTTCAGGTACAAACGATTTACCAACGATTTGGTCATGTACAAGCTTTCAAGCTTTACCCATAATCCTGACGTCGTCGTCTATTTTGATACCTGTCGGAGAACCTTATCACCAAGGCTCAACAATATTGCGTTGTGTGTTTTCTCGATCATTGTCGTATTTTCTCTTTCCGTCAACGAAGCATCCATGGCTGCCTGTCCCTTCAACGCTTCCAAACAACCCTGCTGCACCAGTAGGGCTTTCATCTTCAAATGCCACAGACCGAAATCGTTCACTCCGGTGAACTTTTCAATCTCATACTTTGTTGAAGACATCTTCTCCACGCTTACCGCACCCGTTTGTTGTGAAAATTGATATCTTTAAGCAAAGTATAAAACGGTTTCTTGATGATCAAGAACCAAACAAGGGTTAACGGAAAACCAAGAAAGAAAACACGAGAAGAAGAAGAAGAAGGAACAACAAGGATTGGGCAAATATAAATTCTGTTTACTATTCACTTTCTCATTAAAGTCACAAATGATTACAAGTGAATATCATAATTTGCCACACTCAACAAACTGAGTGTACTAGCCTATTTATAGACTAACTAGGTAACTTGCAACCCAAGAAACCTAAATAATTGGATCCTTAACACAAGGCCTAATTCGACAGAATAAAATATTTTGACACTACAAACTAGAACAGACTTCAACTACAATTTGTAACAATCAGGCATCAGCATGTGAACAAGCTTCGACTGCATGCTTGCCTCCTGTCGAAATACACATGAAAGCTTCTCCTTCGGCACAGCATGAGTTCGACCCAAATCTCACATTATATATTATGTATCAGGTGGAAGAATTGTTTCTTAGCCATGAGTTTTGGTTGTGTGTTATTCATCAAGAGAAAAGAGTTTCACTATACTTCATAGAAGGCTTTGGTGTAACCATATGAAGGTTGTCGCAAAACAAATTTGGAAGTCGTCTAATTATTCTAAGCTAATGGCAATTGGTCAGACAAGTCTTCGTCGGATCAAAGGAAAGGATACTGTAAAAATGGAGCTTAGAGCAAGTTATTATGGATAGCTAAATTATTTGATCAAGATCATTGAGGATCTTGAATGTAGCAGTTGAGTATCCACATCAACGGAAAGAATTGTCATTTGAATTGTGTGTAGATTAATGTAGTGTGGCTATTAGTGTTCAAATTGATGATAGTTTGTTATATAAAATACTTGCACTTTAACTTTTGAAATAGTGGACGATCTGTTTATTTCCTAATGAGTTTAAACCATTAAAGATTGGAGTAGATGTCTACAAGGAAGATAGAATTTAACCGGTATATATAGGTTAGAATTTAACCGGTATATACAAGGAAGATAGAATTTAAACCATCTCTCTTTAATTTTTTGATTTCGTTTGTAATAGTTGCATCATAACATCGTTTGTATGTTAATTTAGGTTAGATCATATTTATAGTTATTTTTGTGTAAGCATAGGTATGTGTTGCATCAAATCTATTGAATTGTCTTCGATTCATTTATGATTAAAAACATATGTTTATGTTGGGATATTAAATTACTTAGATCAAGCAACTTGATTCATCGATTTTGATTATGTCCTTGAAAGGATCATTAGTATCTTTAAAATATCTTGATTAAAAATCATTTTGATGAGCTTATAAGCTTCCATCTTATTTTATTTTTGCTTTCACTCATAAATATATAATTTTATTTCAAATATATTTTAAAATCATTTTAAAAGGGATCATCTATTCAACTCCTATAGACCATTTCTTATTCATATCCCCAACCTAACATACTTCAGACTAACCTATATTTTTTCATATTCATTTTTTAACTATTACTCTAAAATCAATCAAGTACCAATTACATTCACTAAATGATAAGTGTTCAACTATGACTCTACAAGTGTCATTATCCTATGTCTATATAGAAATTTTTTTAGATAGAAACAACCATAACACGTAGTTATACACACAACCAAGCATACTTTTTTTATTAACTAAAAACTAAAATAAAATTTTCTCACTTATTCATATCACAACAACCTCTATGATTCCAATTAAAAATAAATAAATTTAAAATCTTCTCTATTTTTTATTGGATGTTTCTAAGAATATGGATTTAAAGTTATTTCCATGCAAGTATTTCTTGTCCATATATTAAAATTGTAGAAAACTCTCTCCTTCACGCAACCAATTCTCTCTCTCTCTCTCTCTCTCTCTCTCTCTCTCTCTCTATATATATATATATATATATATATATATATATATATATATATATATATATATATATATATATATAATTTTACAAACCTTTAATAGATAATGGAATGGATTTGAGAAAATGCAAGAGGCTTGCATGCATTGAATTATAAATATGCTTGCTTTTTCATATATAGTCATTTACAATCTTCAATCTTTGTTACTTTCCAATAGTATAGCGAGCTAGGTGGTAATTGTGTGTTGCCTTAGATCTCTATTGTCTAATGTTTGTTTTCAATAGTGTTGTTGGTTTAGTGGTAATTGTTAAGTGTTGACTTTTTATTTTTTTTATAATCATCATAATATATTAAAGGGGATACTAGGGATACCCCAACCCAACAAGATTACAACAAAAGGAAAGCACCCATTAGGGTGTCAAACAAAAACCAATACAAAGCAACACCATTCTCATATATCCTCATTCTACAAAAAAATCAATAGAATTTTTACACCACTCATGATAATTACACCTAATCTTGTTCTTGGAAGTTAAAGCCAACCACCACCACGTGGAATGGATAATTCTTTGAACCTCTTCTTTTGGGACCGCTATAACATTATTAAAAATCATCTGGTTTCTAGTCCACAACAAACACTAGCATGTTGCCATCCAAATTAAACAAGCAGTGGATTTTGACAAATTTCCAACCAAATTTAAGAACCAAGCCAACATATGATTACGACAACTCAACACGTTTGGTATGGATATTCCAATCAAAGACTCTACCTCATTCCAAACCAAATTAGTTTTTGGACAAGACAAAAACAGATGTTCTAAGTCTTCATCAACACGTAAACAGAATACGCATACCTTATCATGTGAACTTGAAATTACTCCTCTAGCATCAAGGTTGGCACGCGTAGGCAGCCGATTTAACAAAAATCTCCAACCAAAAACTTAAACTTTTAGAGGAATACTCGTCTGCCATAGGATGTCCAGCGCCATCTTTAAGTTTGGTTCCAAATCAATGTACCCAGCAGCCTGAATAAGTTGGTCGTAGCACAATTTCACAGTAAACAATTTTAGTGCACCCCTAGGCCAACCAACAACATCCTCTCTCCCAACAGTATGCCTGACCTCTTCCAGTAGTGCCTTTAATTCACGAATGTCCTCTCCCATGTAACTATGATGCTCCATGAAAAGTCTATCAACATCCCACAACCATTGATCATTATGCCACCTGCCTAATTCTTTAACAGCAGCCTGCTTAAACACAGAATTTTGGAACAAATTTGGAAATAAACTCTTCAAGGATGTTGCACCCAACTAAGGAGAATTTTAGAAGGAATAAAACTCCACCATCACCCAACTTCCAAGACAATTATTTTATGAAACTTTCATCTTGAATAGAATCTCCAATCAACATGATATCCTTCCACCAAAGTGATTCATGGCTAGAAACTTTATGACCGACTTTTTAAAGGATTTTTTTCCTCAAGTTACCATACATAACATCAAGAATTCCTGACCAAAGTGCATTAGGCTCATGAATGAACCTCCACAACCACTTAGGAAGCAACGCTATATTAAAGACACCGACATCTTTGATTCCCAAACCGCCCACATCCTTGGGCTTGCACACCATAAATCAACTCACCCAAAACATACTCCTTTTTTCAATTGTCCCAGCCCACAAAAATTTCTGCTGAATTGAGACAATTTCCTTTATCACCTTAGTCGACACTTTGAAGAAATATAGGTGGTGAATTGGCATATTTGTAAGTACGAAATTAAATAACGTCACCCTACCTCCAATGGATAGGCCAAGAAACTTAAAGGGAAGTTGTTCGGCCTTGCACGCAAGAAATTAGAAGGCTGCCCTCAAGAAATCATCATCAACCCCAACATCATACAAGCAACTTTTCCAGGAGTTCACTTGCAAACCAGAAATTAGTTTGAAGGCTCAAAGTATGGACTTTGGGCCCTATAAGTTTGACCAAGAATTATCACACGCGATTATAGTGTCGTCCACAAATTGTAGTAAACTAATAGAATTCTCGTCATTCAATTGAAACCCTCTCAGTAAATTCCTGTTAGTAGCCCTCTTGACCAAGTAAGCCAAACATTCCACCACTAGAGCAAACAATTAGGGAGACAAGGGATCACCTTGTCTAAGTCCTCTATTAGCTTCAAAGTCCTTAGTCGTACTCCTATTGACTAACACTGACAGAAAGCTACTAAAAACTGCTCCTTTAATCCAATTCAACCATTTATCGCCAAAATTCATCGCCATCATTACCTTTTCAAAAAATCCCTAATCAACGCAATCATAGGCTTGAGCAAAATTCACTTTAAAAAGTAGACAAAGTTTCTTCTTCCTTTTAGCATAATCGATTAATTCATTTGCGACAACAACTCCATCTACTATTTGTCTCCCCGGGATAAAAGCGGTTTGAGATGCCGAAACAAGATTACCAATAACCAGGCTCAATCTTATAGCCAACAATTTGGATACCACCTGGTAAATACAGCCTATTAAACTAATAGGTATGAATTCATCTAATCTATGCAGATTATCCCTTTCTGGTATCAACACAATATAGGAGGAACAAAAAGCTTTAGGCAGGATTGCAAATTGATGAATTTCCTGAATACAATTGACCACGTCAATACCAACCACCCTCCAACACTTCTTAAGAAACGCAAAATTAAAGTCGTCCGGACCAGGGCTTTTATTCTCGTCACAGCCATTAATAGCATCCAGAATTTCCTCAAGAGTAAAAGGTTCTTGCAACCTTTCCCTATCAGCAAGACATAGCTTAGGGAGGTCAGAAAAATCTAAGACAGGCCTAAGAACATTAGATCAATGAAACCTGTTAGCAAAGTGATATTTGATTGCATGCTTAATCGAACCAACATCATCAGAAACAGCAGGACCAAGGTTCAACGAAGAAAAGAAATTATGTCTCATCTTAGATTTTAGCATGGAGTGAAAAAATCTATTGTTTAAATCTCCATCATTCACCCACTTCAATCTAGACTTTTGGTTAATAATAATTTCTTTAAGATGAAGCTTATTCCATATTTCCATTTGTGTGTCGCTCTTCCTCTTCAAATCTTCCTCAGAAACATCACCAACATTGTCTGCCATTGTTGCCTCAATTTCATTAAGTATATTCACTTCATCCTCAACCTTCAAATATACCCAACCGAAGACTTGATTATTCCACCACCTTAATTTCTCCCTTAGGCCCTTTAGTTTTACCACGAGAATGTTGTTTGCACTACCTGTCACTTGAATAGAATTCCAAAATTCTTTGACAAAGTTGATGAAGTCCGGATGTTCGAACCAACAATTAAAGCTCTTAAATTGATTTGGCCCCCAATCGACATTGTTTAAATAGAGCCAAACAAGTATGTGATTTGAGACATCTCTATCCCTCACCTGTTGAGCTACCGCCTTCCACTTCCTTATCAATAGATCTGAGAGAAGAATTCTATCGAGTCTATTCTAGCAGGTACCACCAGAATTAAACCAAGTGATGCAATTTCCAACAGCACGCTAGTCTACGAGCTCCAGAGCATCAATAAAGTAGGAAAAATCTTCAATTTCTGCTCAGGATGACCTACCATTTCCCTTTCTCTCCATCGATGCCTTAACTACATTAAAGTCACCTGCAATCAACCATTCGCCCTTTGGGAGTTTTTTTTTCAATCCCACCAACTCAGCCCAAAGAATTCTCTTATCAATAAGATTACATGATGAATAAACATTAACTATATAGCAGAAGGTGTCTCTCCATTCATCGCAGATGCCTAAATATCCTTTCCCCTTGAAGCTTTAAAGAGGACATAATGCACTCTTATTCTAGATTAAAAGTATTCCCCCAGATTGGCCTAACGCAGTTAAAGCAGGCCATTCAAAATCATCCACTACTACGAAAAACCCATGTAACAACGGTTAGGAGTGACATATAATGACGCGGGGCGAAGGCGTTGTTATGTAGATTGTCGTTGTAAGTTAGTTGTTTCTACAACGGGCTGGAAACCGTTATTGAAAGGCAGGGCGCGAGCCATATATCACAACGGTTATGATAATTAACCGTTGTGAAACATACACTTAGGTACTGGGTTCGAAACCCATCAGCAGCGAAATTATATAAAATATAAATTACTTATGATATCGGTTATAATAGATAACCGTTGTTGTAAGTACCCTAAGTTTATTATATTAAATGTAGATTGCTTGTTTTCCAAACACCTCACTAAATAAATATACATGGATTCAATTTGATGAGGATGTCTATAATCTGCAAATTAAACTGTTCTTGAAAACCAACTTAAACAAACCAATGTTATTTTCTGATTGCATTCGTCTCATCGTGCATTTCACGCTCTTTTACATATATTGTGGTTTATTGATCTGACTCCTTCGATAAATCGCTATCTTCGATTATAGTTAAATTTCCATAAGATCAACAAGACATTGGATAATCTGCCTCATCTTTGATTTAACTATAATGGAAGATGGCGATGCATCTAAGGAGCCAAATCATTATACCATAATCTATATATAAAAGAACGTGAGATGAATGACGAGAGGCATGCAATCAGAAAACAACATTGGTTTGTTTAAGTTGGTTTTCAAATACAACTTAATTTGCAGATTATAAGTATCTATGTCAAATTAAATGAATGTATTTTAAGTGAGGGTTAGTGAAACAAACAATCTACATAGAATATAATAAACTCAAATAACATTCTATACCAGATTCAGATATTATAAACTGATATAATATGCTTGCTTCCACCAGCATCATCACCCTGTATCATCCCCTTAACCTGAAAGGAAACAAAGCAAACTTCAAAAATGAGCATCCTCAGTTGAAAACAAACCCTAAAACCATAATCCAGTGAAGAGTAAAGAGAGGAACAGGAATAACGTACCTTTTAATGAAACTAATCGCGGAACAGGAATCAATTATGATGTTGAACTAGTTTGGGAAGCAATGAGAAAGAAATATAAGAAGGAAGAAGCTTACACAAAAGCTTCATACTTCTTATATTTCTTTTCATTGTTTCTAAAACTAGATAAAGTTTGCTTACAGTGTTGATTCTTCATTTACTAACATCTTGTTCCTGAAGCTATGAAGAAAAAGTACAAGGTGGTTGAAGTTTCTATCATAGCTTCATGCTTCTTGTACTTTTTTCCATAGCTACGCAAACATTATGAAGTTTCCAAAGCATGGTCTTTATTAAGGTAGTGAAAACGAATCTGAAAAAATGAGAACAATCAACAAAAATAACAATCCACAAATGAGATAATGGGAAATATCTAACAATAGATAGAAGGATAAGAATACCTTAATGTATGAAGCACAAGATTCACGCCTAATGGTGAAAACGAAGAGAAAAAAATGGGTTCTAGGGTTTCACTTTGAAGGCAACGGCGTTACTGTCAATTAAGTGAAAGTTATTTCGCTTATATATGGGTAAACTATTTCACAACGGTTAACAATAACAACCGTATAGATAGGTATTTATTTATTATAAATATATCACTACGGTTAACCAGAATAACCATAGTGATAACCCTTTTATCTGTGAATTTTAAAATAAATAAAAATCGTATAGATAGGTATTTATTTATTATAAATATATCACTACGGTTAACCAGAAGAACCGTAGTGATAACCCTTTTATTTGTGAATTTTAAAATAAATAAAAAAGAAAAGGTGCGTCTTAACTTCTAACTTAATGCATTTGCAGTTTAAACATCAACAATGTAATTCACAATGCATCTACAGTTTAAACATCAACAATGTAATTCATAATGCATCTGCAGTTTAAACATCAACAATGTAATTCAAACCCTAATTCAACTATTACATTTCATAACAAAGTAAACATTAAACATAAAGGAAACAAGAAAACATAACATCTTGATATTTCCAGAAAATATCTCTGATTTCAGTTTGTTCTTCAAATTCTTGTTCTTTTTCTTTAAATCCTCATACATAACCTTCAGATAGCCCACAGCTTCCAACTCTGACTTCATAATGCTCTCATTGTCATTTCCATCTCTTTCTCCCACGTCTTCATCCCATATGAGCAAATTACATGTTTCATCGCTCATCCAAAATGGACATCTCCAAAAAAGCCTTCCTTTATTTTGTCCCTTCTTGCATTGATACGAAACCATACGACCATCACAACCACAAAAATTTCCAGATCGAGATTTTACACTGGAAGAAGACGTAGAAACAACTTTGGATGATTTTGTCTTCAAATGTGACATTGCAACACCTTAAAGTAGAACACTTTCTTGTTGTTGTTGTTGTCTTCTTCCCGACAATGGTGACGGCGTTGGTGTTAGGGTTGTTTCGTCTTGTTTCTTTTTTCAATGGATAAATTGATATATACTTGGTGTTTAAAATACATAAAAAGAAGCTTCAGTTTGTAACAACGGTTTTAAGAAAAATTCGTCGTGATATCCTTATTATTTTTTAGTTAAATATTAATAAAACTTAAAAAGGGAGCATTTACGTCAAAGGGATAAACTATTTGAGGGCGATGAGGTTCGAACCCATGATAGCTAGATTGTATCACCACGGTTTTCATAACAACCGTTATTATACCCTTGAGATTTCTAATTAAAATAATGCGTGCGCATCCAGTATGCACTATAAGAACGGTGTATAGGATGCCGTTGTAAACCTGGCGTTGTTGTTTGGGCGTTTTGTAGTAGTGATCGTTTCCCCATAAACTCCTCACTAACTTGTCATCCACCACCTAAATTTTCGTTTCCTGTAACAAGCAAAAATTTGCCTTGCCCTTAACAATCATTTAACACGCACGTCTTCTCTTTATGGAAGAGCCGCACCCACGAGTGTTGAAAGTTATAAGGTTCATGGAACCCTAATTTCAGCCGCCCTCTTATCCTAAATTTTTTTCCTATCTCTTAATTTCATCTCTCTAACAATCCTTTCAAAAACTTCGTCATCTTCATCCCCTTCAATCCTCGGTTCTTTAATATATTTCCAAACTTTTGCCGGAACATCCTTTAATGATTTTCTGATCCTTGAATTCCCTTGATCAACATTGGCATCACTGATAGAGTCACAACACAGAATTGACCCCCCTGAGTACCTAGAAGACGCTTCATCCACCATGCTAGAGCTATGCACAATACCATCAGAATCAGGACCTCTATTAGGGGATTTTTTTTTAGTGAATCAAGGTTGAGAAATAAGATCGACAGAAAGGGATCTTAATGCTATCGTAAATGTCATTTAGTAGTTTTTTCTTCTAATTTTTTAACCCAAAAGAAAGTACGGCAGGCCCACAAGGAGAACAAGAAATCGAGTCTGATAAATCCTCGTCCAAGCCCATTAGTGATAAAGTTTTATTATCCTGCACTTTGAAAACAATCTTAGATAGCTCCAAACTTCCAACCCCACCCCCATTAGCCACTTGTCCCATCCGAGTACATCCCTTTACAGTAGCATTAATTACTGTGTGATCCCCCATGTTGTTATCAATGCTTCTGACATTTTTACATCCTCCAAAAACCCCTCATTTTCACCAACATTCTGAACAACAGTGCAATCATCTGCCTTGTCTTCAACAAGTGTCCCCACGTGATCTAGCGAACTGACTTTATCCACTGAACCTTCCTTTAAAAGATCCATAGGACCTTCACTTTCTTAATCTCCACCCAAACTACCTTGAAATTTGTGATCCCTTTTTTCACCACCTTCCTCCTCACCGGTGCTGTTAGAGCCACCGTCACTGTCGTCAAAGTCGTCGTTTTCTGAATCACTATTCGAATCTGCCACTGAATCCATAACTATTCTTTTAGGGCCATGAAAGTCTTCCACCAACTTGATTCCATAGATCCTACCATTAATCTCAACGTTAAAAGATTCATTAAGATTAGTGGAGTATTTGGTCTTAATTAAGAATCTAGCAACATCCAAATTTTTATGTTTTCTGTTTCTTGATCATAGCAAACGAAAGCACCCACACATATTAAATTGAAAAATGCAGGGCACCACACATGACAAGGCAAACCGAAGTATTTCATCCATGTAAGTCTCTCGTTGTCAATATCATCAGGTGTCCACTGATGGATATCCCAAAACCATTGAGCTATCCACGCTTCCTCTTCCTGGATTAGTGTCTTAAATGCACCCTCATCATCTTCCTCAAGCAAACAAATATTAGCACCTAGAGGTGTGACCTTAATCTGAAAAAAGCCTTCAACATTAAGCGCTTCCAAAATGTTGTATGTTGATCCCTCTTTCTTCACCATACCCACAAACAACTTCTCGAAGCTAGCAATCTCATTCTTTCCTACGTTGAACATAAGGTGAGCGAACTTAGGCTTTTCCACCGTTGTTTTTTTCCACTTATAAGCATGACTTTCCACTTTGATACCACCATTTGTAGGTTATAAGCTCGACACCACCTGGGCATAAGATTTTCCAAGTAACCGACCATTCCCATTTAAGTACACTGGCTTATCCCTTCCACCCTGATACTTTCCTTCCATGTTTCTGTTATGCTCACCCTTCACTTCCCCTCCACGCTTAAATCTAGGGACGTTTACAAAAAGTTTTCTACCCTGAATAATAATGCTGTCAAGCTTTGCCGCCATGATCTTTTCCTCCATCACGTTTTTGAAGCGAACGAAGCAATAACGTTTCCTCCTCTTGTCCCTTCTGGCTAGAATAAAGACCTCCATCACAATGTCATGTTCTTTGAACAACTCAGCCATATCCTTTGCCCTATAAGATTGCGGAAATTCAGTGAAGAAGAAAGATGATTCCACCGTATTTTTGCCTATCCTCTCAATCCATACCAAATTTCTGGTGATGATTCCACCGATTATCCTCCGCTTTACCTCCTCCCAGTCACCCATATTGTTTATCAATCTAGAGTTTAACAAAAACTTCAACAAAATCTTGTTGATTAAGTCCCTAATCTTAGGAATTTAAACCATTTCAACAACGCTTTGTTCTTAGTTTTCTCCTTGAAACATCCTTAAGACTTTGAAATTGTCAAAGCCATGAAATAGTGTTTTGAAATTTTAAAGATTGTTGTAGAACCAAGTTGAGCAATTGGTCTTGCTGATGTTCTATCAAAAACTTTTCAAAAAAATCTTTTTAGTGCAAACAGAAAAATTTGCCAAATCTTTTTTAGTGGAATTCGAAGTATGTTCTAAATTATTTTTTCAATCTCTATTTTCTCTCTATATATTTCATTGGCAGACCAATTCTCTCATTCACTTGCAAACAATCAATCCCTCCCTCTCTTACTTTTACGAGTCCTTGTATTTCACTTATCACTTAACAAGCACAAATTAACTTATAGTGTGAAATCATTATGTTTGTTTCCAATAATATTAATGGCTCGTTGGTAATGGTTAGATGTGGTAGTAAAAGTGTACCATATTTTTTTTCTCTTCTTTCTTATTTCCAAAAACTAAAAAGTAAAAAGTAAAAATTTGGGTTTTTTTTATTAAACTCTCAACTAGATAATAGTTGTTAAAATGATTTTATAAAATTAAACTATCATACAAATTTTATTATTTTCAAAATTTAAAAACTAAAAAACAGTTTTATAAAACCAAATTAAACACACATACTCTCTGTGCTACTCAATTTTAGTAAAATAATTTCCATGACTAAAAATGACAACAACTTCAAAAAAAAAATACAACTCTAAAAATATTATCCAACGAATTCTATCCATCTCTGAACATAAGTATCCAATTATATTCTAATCAAGTACTTATATGTTGGATTTATTATTTGAAATGCATTATTTAAGATTTTCTATTATGGTATATTTGGACATGTTCATGTAATTTGAATGCAATTTTTACATTAACTACCGGGTGTTTATATTTCCGCACAATATCACCATGATGCTTACTATATAAATAGTATTTACATTGTTCCAAATACATATCTCTAAATAATTATTTTCAAGTTATTTAAAACTATTATTAACTTTACAATAGACGAAGTATTTGAGCAAATTATATAATTAATTTTGTTACAAAATATAATTTGTTTATACTACACTAAAAAGAAACATTAGATTAATTATCGAACTATGTTGATAGGATTTTGCAAACAAACTATGTTTTTCAATTTTTAAAAGTCCTCTATGTTTCATTTCTAACTTCACAAGGACACTTTAATTTTTGCAACACTTTATCTTGTGTTTTGTTGTTATAATCTCTCCAATTATAATGATTAATTTTATATTGAATTAAAAAATGATGAAAAAATTCTCTTTTTCAAAAAACATGTCTAGACAACAAAGTGTATAATTTTTATGCTTAGACATTAAATCTTTAAATTTGAATTTTTATATTTGAAATTATAAAATTCAATGTTTTATCTCCTATTTATAAATTGCATCACTTGAAGTCAAAACTTTTTTTTTATATTTAAACAAATAATAAATTAGATTTGAGAAGACCGAAAATGATATATATATATATATATATATATATATATATATATATATATATATATATGTTTTTTTTGCTTTTATTTATGTCATAACAAGTCATATTATATGCTACAATAACATTTTGAATGCATTATGCCTTTTGATATGACTTTTGTGAGTTTTTTCTTTAAAGTCAAGGGTTTGTTGATAAAGTAATGAATGAATAATTCATTCAAATTTTTTTACAAGGTAAAAATACTATATAACGCTAATTATTATTAATTCAATATTTTTCTTTAAAAACTTATTTCAATTATTAGCTTATATTTTTTTTTTTTGCATTTTCAAAAAAGTTGCAAGAAAAAAATCTTTTAAAGAAGATTTCATTTTAGGATTTTCTTTTGTAAAGGACGAGTAAATGAAGAGGATGAGCTGAAAGAGGAAATAATATTTAATATTATATATGTTTGATTTAATTTTTTTAAAATTAGGTAGATAGAATGCAATAAAATCATTAATAATTTCTTTTTGTTTTTAATTGTTGACATAATATTTCACTATGTTTTCTTTGTTTAATAATTGAAAATTGAAGGGCAAACAGTTATAGTTATTGTCAACTTCAATTTATTTGATGTAGACGCTAAAATAAAATTTATTTTATGCAACATTTAATTTTTTTTTCTTTTAATTATTGTTAAATGTGCGTAAAAATATATCATTGCTCATTCTAATTTGATGATTTCTCTTGTATTAAACTGCTCATTTATTTGGAATTCATATTCATTTTTAAAATTCGTATGTTTATTTTATTAATGTATATTTAACCTACTATACGCACCAATTTTATTTATGAGAAAAATGACTCACATTCATGTTTTTTTACATGTAAGCATATCGTATATGTTGTATGATAATAAAATATTAATAATTAAAGGGTTAAATAAGTATTAAGTCCCTGAAAATAACCCAACATTCAAGTTTGGTCCCTATAAATATTTTTTTCAAAGTTTGGTCCCCTAATGTTTTCCGTTTTTAACTGTAGTCCCTCCCGTTAGTTTTCACTAACGGAGGCTGACATGACGTGCCATGTGTGCTAACATTCCTTGCCAACTGTGTTTTATTTCATTGACCAGACAGGGACCAAACTTGAATGTTGGATTATTTTCAGGGACCTAATACTTATTTAACCCTTTATTTTAATTTGTTATTTTCATGATTTATTAATTAACAATCTCATATATATATATATATATATATATATATATATATATATATATATATATATATATATATATATATATATATATATATATAATACTAATTTTTTCTTTTGTTTAACCAATATATTACTAATAACATTAATAGTAGGAATTTAATTCTAAACAATATTATTTTTAACAATACTAATTCATATATAAGAAAATAATTCTTATGAATTCTCATATTTAAATCACATAAATCAATGAGCAGCTTTAAAATTAAACCATAAAGTTTAAATTTAATCTGATCATTAAGTGAACGGAAGATTTGATAATTAACTTTAATACTGATAATATTTAAAAATTAAAATCTTCATAGCACTCATTGTTAACTTTGGTTTTTAAAGAAGAAGACATAAACTATTACTTTTTGTTCATATATAACTAATTCTAATTTACCATAAATTAAAAATGATAATGGTGAGAAAAGTGCAAGCTCATTCTTACTCTACAGTAAGGGACAGCAAGGGATTATTCCATTTCTTGAGGTGCTGCACTACAACAACTGCTAGAAACTATTTAACCCTTTATTCCACTGCTTCAAAATCTGCATATATGATATAAGATACACAAATATAGAATTTAAGCACTGTGAATGAAAATGTGAAGAAATAAGTTAAATATAGAATTCGTAGCTCCTCTTGTTAATTGTTGAATGCAACTTGTCTTGCTCATGTGATGATTGTGTGTGATGCTATAGGTTAGGTTAGCTTGAGAAACTGTTATGGTTGATATGTCTGAGACTTGAATAGAATAGTCAATGAAGTGAATTCTTGGATTGGTTACTTGAATTGGTTAATTGATACAGTGGCAGGTTTCGCAAGAAAGCTAAAATAATTCACAAGAATTATTTTCTTATATATGAATTAGTATTGTTAAAAATAATATTGTTTAGAATTAAATTCCTAGTATTAATGTTATTAGTAATATATTGGATAAACAAAAGAAAAAATTAGTATTATATATATATATATATATATATATATATATATATATATATATATATATATAAGCACTGTGTTTCAATCGCCATGTCATCTTAATTGTTTTAGCTTTCTTGTGAAACCTGCCCCTGTATCAATTAACCAATTCAAGTAACCAATCCAAGAATTCACTTCATTGACTATTCTATTCAAGCCTCAGACATATCAACCATAACAGTTTCTCAAGCTAACCTAACCTATAGCATCACACACAATCATCACATGAGCAAGACAAGTTGCATTCAACAATTAACAAGAGGAGCTATGAATTCTATATTTAACTTATTTCTTCACATTTTCATTCACAGTGCTTAAATTCTATATTTGTGTATCTTATATCATATATGCAGATTTTGAAGCAGTAGAATAAAGGGTTAAATAATTTTTAGCAGTTGCTGTAGCGCAGCACCTCAAGAAATGGAATAAACCCTTGTTGTCCCTTACTGTAGAGTAAGAATGAGCTTGCACTTTTCTCGCCATTATCATTTTTAATTTATGGCAAATTAGAATTAGTTATATATGAACAAAAAGTAATAGTTTATGTCTTCTTCTTTAATAACCAAAGTTAACAATGAGTGCTATGAAGATTTTAATTTTTAAATATTATCAGTATTTAAGTTAATTATCAAATCTTCCGTTCAATTAATGATCAAATTAAATTTAGACTTTATGGTTTAATTTTAAAGTTGCTCATTGATTTATGTGAATTAAATATGAGAATTCATAAGAATTATTTTCTTATATATGAATTAGTATTGTTAAAAATAATATTGTTTAGAATTAAATTCCTAGTATTAATGTTATTAGTAATATATTGGTTAAACAAAAGAAAAAAATTAGTATTATATATATATATATATATATATATATATATATATATATATATATGAGATTGTTAATTGATAAATCATGAAAATAACAAATTAAAATAAAGGGTTAAATAGAATAAAGGGTTAAATAAGTATTAGGTCCCTGAAAATAATCCAACATTCAAGTTTGGTCCCTGTCTGGTCAATGAAATAAAACACAGTTGGCAAGGAATGTTAGCAGAAACATGGCACGCCATGTCATCCTCCGTTAGTGAAAGCTAACGGGAGGGATTACAGTTGGAAACGGAAAACATTAGGGGGGCCAAACCTTGAAGAAAATATTTATAGGAACCAAACTTGAATGTTGGGTTATTTTCAGGGACATAATACTTATTTAACCCATAATTAAATAACTTGAGAATGAAAAAACATAGTGACTGATATGTTCGTCAAATTGATTATTATCTTTTTAAATACTTTTGAGATAAAGAGTGTTATCGTGTTCATAGTTTGATCAATATGATTTGTAATGTTCTTGGAGTTTTTTTTTTTACTTCTTGCCTTAATTTTATGAGTAAATTATCAAAAAAGGTTTTATAAACATATCTCAAACATGTCTCTGACTATGTTATTATTTAAAATTAGTTATAGTTTGCGTCAAATATTTCTCAATTATGCCATTATTCTTCATCATAAATTTTTTTAAGGAGAAAATTATAATATTTTATTAATCAGAATGTGTTCAATACAATATAGTATTTCTATCAAATTTGGAAACTAGAAAGATATGAGGCCGTCTTATCTAGATTATGATCAATCTTATTTGTCTGTCTCATAATAAACTCCTCATTAGAGTTGTTAAAATACGTAGAAAAAATTCTCTATAATTACTAATAATTTCACCAAATTCAATGTAATCTCTTTTGAAGGAATGAAAGGCGACCACAACTATGTTAGTATATAATTAAAAAATCACGGATCCCGTATTAAGATCATGAACCCAATTGAGATCTAAAAGTAAATCAAGAGCTTCGCCCACTCACACATTGAAAATAGGAGAGAACCACTCAGTTTTAGCTAGTACAAACTCTTCATTAAGGGTGTTTGCAGTGCAGTTTGGATAATTTTAACTCTAAAAGTCATCTGAATTGTAAGAGAAAAAACATGTGGTTCGGTTTAGCTTCGTTGACTTTTAGAAATAAAAATGAATCAAACCAAACTAATGCAGTTTGGGTCAGTTCGCTTGGTCCGATTTATTGAGTCATACATACACATATAGAGGACAACATAATTTTGTGTGTTTTGTCATTCATACATTACCAAATAACAATAAAACTCGTCATATTTGGACAACAAATTCTCATTTAATATACAAAAACTAGATTCGCCAAAAGAGAAATAAAAAACATAAACATTATAATAAAACAATATCAAAAACATTATAATGAAATAGAAAAAACAGAGGAGAAGAGAGATTTGAGAAAATGAAAAGAAATAATAGAAGAAATGAGATTTTAGACAAGAAGAGACGCAATAAAAATGAAATTGAAAGAGAAAACAATAGCATAAAAATGAGAAGATGAAAAAGAAAGAATATAAAAGAGGAGTGATTAGAGGAGAAAAGTCGAGATGTACCTAGTGATGAAGATGATAATAAGGTGCAATATTGTTAGGACAGATTTGAGAAAGTTGAAATTGAAACCCTAAGTGAGAGGAAATGGAAATCGCTCGTAATTGTAAGGTTAAGGCATAATAGGTTTGGGTTTGGGTTGGATGTGAGTTAAGTGAATTTTGGGGGTTAACATAATGTGGTTTAGTTTTGTTTGGTTTTCAACATACAAATTGTTAACTGAATCGAACTTTGTGGTTCTATTAAAAATGAATCAAATACATCTAAACCAAATGCGCTTCTAGATTTAGTTTGGTTAGGTTAGCGGTTTTCTATTAGGTCGGTTAAGTTTTGAACACCCATACTTTCCATATCATATTTTTAACTTTTGGCGGTGCTTGAATTTTCCGAATGTGGTGCCAAGTACTAGATTTCCTAAGGATATTTGTATCAATAAGCTCACGAGGACATAATTTGTAGGCATTTCTAACTGAATAATTCCCATTAGTCTCTGGTTTCCAAGCCATCATATCTTTTTTAACTGAGTCAAATAGTGGTGTATTGTGAATTTTGTTGGCATTAATCAAATAAAAAATGTGTTAACTATCTAAAAAATTACACCTCTTATTATACAGACATAGCAAATCAGCCACACAAAATTGATTGAGTATTAAGGTGATGAGGTGTATGGAGAAGAATATATTTGTCACTAGGCCACTTCTCATTAAAACGAAGTGTATTTGAACCATTTTCTATGCACCATCTGCTTCCCTCTTTTAAAATAAAATTTTCACTACAAATGCAACGCCACACTAAACTAAGATTATGCCCTAACTTTAAAGTGAAAAAATCGGTATGCAAAAAGTAGCATGCTTTGAATAAATAAGAAATAAGAGTGTTGCGCTCTGTGAGTATATGTCATCCCTGTTTACCAAGACGAGCAAGATTGAAAATAATAAGAATTTTAAAGCTCATACCTCCATTGCTCTTAGGCATATGAAGTTTGTCCCATGACAACCAATGTAACCACTTTGTCTGAGATCCTGACTTACTCCAATAGAAAGAATTCATCATTTTCTCAAACTCATCAATCAAGGAGGAAGATAACATAAAAATGCCCATGAAGTAAGTTGGAATATACTGAAGCACCGATTTCATAAGAACTTCTCGACCCACCTTTGAGAGACATATGCTACTCTGAGAGTTTATCTTTTTCCAAATTCTTTCTTTGATGAAGCTAAGAACTTCCTTCTTACTCTTACTAATCATGGATGATAGTGCCAAGTACTTTCCTATACCAAGGACAATTTGAACATCAAGAATGCTACTGTTGGCTTCTTTATTTTGTTGGGTAGTATTTTGACTGTAGAAAAACTCATACTTATGATAGTTGATGGTTTGTCTAGAGGTTGTCTTATATGTTTCACAAATATTTCTCATGGTCGTGACTTCATGTCTAATGGCCCTAAAAAAAATAAAAAACAGTAATTTGAAAATAATAAGTGGGATATAATGGGTGCACCACAATAAATTTTCACTCCATGAATTTCTCATCTAGCATCTTCTTTCTGAATGAGAGTTGACAACTCTTATACCCAAACAAAAAAATCATGAGAGATAGGGTCTCTTTGTCCCAAGCCTCTTCCAGGTGTTATGGGTCCCACAATACTATAATTGACGATAATAGAAAAATCAACTGATTCAACGCACAACATGATCTAAGAAATCTACTAACTAGAAAATCCCATTTTTGTCATCACTACACGAATGTAATCCCAATCAATACGGTCATACGCCTTATAATATCAAGCGTGAAATAAACATCACCACTTTCACTATGATTTTAGATTTCATGTAATGAATCATCTTAATCGAGGTCAAGGCATTATCCAGAAGAGATCTATATGGTATAAAGTTTATTGATTAAAAAATATACACTTACTCAGAACAAGTTTAAATCTATTAGTAATTACTTCGGAAACCAATTTGTAAATCACATTACACAGAGCAATAAGATTCTAATATCTCATAATATTTTTTTATCACATTTTGGAATAAGAGAAATGTTTGTCAAATTATGAGTGGAGGGGAAGATACATATATCTAACCAATCACAACAACCTAGAAAAAAAATTGTCCGCACAATTACCAAAAGTTTTGATAAAAACTAGAATTAAAGCCATCAGGCCCCAGACATTTATTAGGCTTCATGGAAAATATTGTTATACAAAATTCATCGATAAAGAAATGAGTGTTATAATTAAATCAATTCAATATACATGCTCAACATACAATGACATATATTTTATGCGGAATCAAAATAGTCATACAAACATGTATAAAATTATACGATCGATAAATTGAATTTAGGAATACTTGGATCCATTGAGAAAAATCCCTTTGACAGAAATCCTAAACACGGAAGTTGATGGGTTTTGTGGTTCTTCCTTAATCGGTACTCCTTATGCCTCGAATTATCTTTAGATGGGGAGAAGAGATAATTTGTTTGTGTACGATATATTGGGGACAATAACCTATATATAGTGTGATGGCCAATTAGGGTTCCCATTATTCCCAAATGGGCCATCTTGACATCAACTCATATTTGAGTCAATACCCAATTATTTAATCAATTAATTAAATGATTCTTACATAAAATCTAAATAGCCTTTTAACATTATTTGATCACATAATTTATTTAAGGCACTTTATTTGATAAAATAGTTAATATAATTAAATAAATATATTTGGCCACACAATTATTGGAATACTAATATAATATTAAATTATTAAATTATTCCCACAATCTCTCACTTGGTCAATATATCTTAATAATTATATCATAATTCTTTAGGCGCGCATCTGGATTCTATTTATCTTTAGATTTTAACTTTACAATCTGGTACACCTCACACATCAATAAAGGGACCATCGCGGTTGTCGTCACTAACGTATAACGTGATGGAACCCCGACGACCACCACATCAACATACTTGATGACATAGATCGATATGGACGAGTGGCATAAAAATTTCATGCAATGTGATCTCTGAATCATGTATATTTCCAACTAGTCCTACTGGAGTCTTTAGTCAGATCAACCTGAAGTTCCTTAGGTGCAATTCAAAATTACAATATTTGCACATAACAAAACCTTGATATTGTTATAACAATGGTACCTCATAAGTTTTTTTTATTCCTGCAGAAAATTAAACATAACATAAAGTTTGTACCAAAAATAAAACTAAAGCATAAAACATAGAAAATTAAGGAAAAAACTCCCACTAATCTAAGGCAATCTGAAAACCAAGACCCATATGAGCAACATGCCCATGAAAAGCCTTAGGTGCTAAACCTTTGGTTAGTGGATCAGCTAGCATTAAGTATGTCCCTATATGTTCTATCAAAATTTGTTTCTCCTGAACTCTTTCTTTCACAACAAGATACTTGATATCGATAAATTTTGATTTTGTAGAACTCATATTATTGTTGGATTAGAGCACAGTTGCACTATTATCACAATAAACCTTTAAGGGCCTTTCAATGCTCCCAATGATGTGTAGACTTGTGACAAAGTTCCGCTGCTAAATTGCATGATTTGATGCCTCAAAGCGAGCCACAAACTCTGCTGCCATGGTGGAAGGAGCCACTAAATTCTATTTGGAAGACTTCTAGGAGACGGCTCCTCTAGCCAAGAGAAAGATGTAACTAGATGTGGAACATCTGCTATCCGGGCATCTGGAAAAATCTGAGTCATAATACCCAATGATTTCCAAGTTATCTGACTTCCGATAAGTGAGCACAAAGTCTCTTGTTCTCTTCAGGTAACGCATTACACGCTTTACTGCTATCCACAGGGTTGCTTAGATATCTACCAAGAACTCCTACAATGAATGCTAAGTTGGGGCAGGTGCAAACTCGAGCATACATAAGAATTCCCACAACTGAAGAATATGGAACCTTATGCATATCTCCCTTTTCAAGATTTGTAGTGGGGCACAGTTTGAGACAGAACTCGTCTCCTTTAGCAACGGGTGTGTCTCCTGGTTTACTATCTTTCATGGAGAATCTATCCAGAACTGTATCAATATAGCTTCTTTGTGACAATCCTAAAATACCTCGAGAACAGTCTCTAAGTATTTGAATTCCTAAGACAAATAAGGCGTCCCCAAGATCTTTCATCTCAAATTTATTTGTGAGAAATCTCTTGGTTTCGTGCAATAAGCCTATATTGTTGCTTTCTAAAAGGATATCATCTACATATAGTACCAAGAAAACTTATTTACTCCCACTGAGCTTTTGGTATACACATTTATCAACCGGATTAGCCTCAAAACCAAATGAGGATATTACTTGATGAAATTTGTGATACCATTGACGAGAATCCTGTTTAAAACCATAAATGGATTTCTTGAGTTTGAAAACCATAGACTTTGGGTCTCCTGACACAAAGTTTTCTGGTTTCACCATATATATTGTCTCTTAAATGTTTCCATTTAGAAACACGGTCTTTACATCCATCTGATGCAACTCTAAATCTAAATGGGCTACCAATGCCATCATGATCCTAAGAGAGTCCTTCGAAGAAACTAGAGAGAAAGTCTTTTTATAATAAATTCCGTCCTTTTGAGTAAAGCCTTTTGCAACAAGACGAGCTTTATATCTCTCAATGTTACCCTTTGAATCCCTTTTGGTTTTAAATATCCATTTACAACCAATGGGTTTCATTCCTTCAGGTAATTTAACGAGATCCTAAACATCATTGTCAGCCATCGACTTCATCTCATCCTTCATGGCATCAACCCACTTATGAGAGTTTAGACTCTGCATAACTTGACTAAAGTTGATAAGATCTTCCTCAGTCAAACCAATGACATCCTCACATTCCTGAAGAAATACAACATAATCATCTAAAATTGCACTCTTCCTCTCTCTAGTGGTCTTCTTAATGATGGCTTTTAAGGTTGTTGAGTTTGAACTATAGGTGGTGCTTGAGGAAGAAACCCAGTATTGTCTTGTTCTTGAGGGATGTTAGGAATAACTTCATTGTTTATTTCAGGATCTATTTCTAGAACAAAGATAGGTACAAAGACTTGATCATTGCGAGAAATAACTTCTTCATCGAAGATCACACTCCTTATGCTTTCTTCCCTTCCAAACTCTACATCCTCAAGGAATCTAGCATTTCCAGTTTCAAAAATTGTTCTAGTGATGGGATTGTAAAACTTGTACGCGTAAGAGCATTCAACGTATAAAATAAAATAACAGTTAACTGTCTTTACATCCAACTTACCTTTATGAGGCTTATAAGGCCTCACTTCAGCTAGACAACCCCAAATGTGCAGGTGTCTAATGCTGGTCTTTTTCCCAGTCCAGAGCTAATAAGGGGTCTTAGATACTACTTTACTAGGTACTCTATTAAGGATATTAACTGTATTAAGTGCCAAATTGTGCATATTTTAGATAGTATTTTATGGCCCTTTTTAATGGTTTCCTTGATATTTTAGTAGTAAATCTATTAGTTTTAGTGTAAATATGCAAGTTTCTGATGTTCTTTGACAGGCCTTCTTGCTTATATTTGATGATAAGAACAATTGGTGAAGGAAAGAAGGCCTAAAAGTTGATTTTCGAGGAGTTCATGTCGGTAACTCACGCTAAGCGAGCTTTTCAGCGTGGTATCAGCGCGCATTTTTTGCCAGAGGCAGTAGCGCGGGAAGGACCGCGCTTAGCACGCTTTAAGGCGGTTTAAGTGTATTTTAGGTGAGATCGTGCTTAGCGCGATCTGAGCGCGCTTAGCGCGGTTGTAACAAATTTTATTTTATCTAATTTTAATTTATCTCATTTTTGTAGGTATTCAAGCAAGGATATTTTGTCATTTTTGTATAGAGCATTGAATAAGCTTTCCATCGCTTCCGACCATGCGTCAATCAAAGTTAAGGTTCGAAAGTTATGAAGAAAATAAGAATTATAGTTTTGCTGATGGCGCTAAGCGCCATCATAGCGCGCTTAGCACGGTTCGCGTCTTTTTAGCCTCTATTTAAGTCACTTTTTCAGCATTTTTTAGGGCATGGTTTGGGTATTTTTTGCTCCCACTCCATCAAACTTCATTTTTTGATAGTTTAGAGCTTAGAAAAACATCAATGGAGGTTGCAACTCGACGATTGGGGGTGGATGATTCTTGGATTGTGATTGACACCGCGAGAGATTTTGATTCCTCTTCCCTCTTCCCTTTGTAGTTTCCATTTGTTGTGAGTTTGTGTGTAAGTTTACCTTGATTATATGTATATTTATTGCTCATGGTGTTGTATAAAACTCATTTTACAAATTAATGTTGATGATTGCTTTCTTTATTTGGGTTTGAGTTGCGATAGACATATCCTCTTTGAATCAGGATTTAGGATGAACATCTATTAGGTTCTAGATTCTAGAGATAGATTTAGGCTTAATATTCATTTGGATATCGGAACTTAATGCTTCTGTGTTGTTTGTGTTGCGCTGAGAGATCGTCGACGCGAGTAATACGGTCGTTGTCTCATTTTGCGTTAGACATAACCTTTGTTGTGAGTGATACATGATAATGTTGACGAGTGATTTCGGTTGCTTACAACTGGGTAGTAAGTTTAAGTATTTGATAAGGTAGATGAAATGTAAACCCGAGAGTTCTCTACTCTCCAAACAATGAATTCTTTTTCTGTTCATAAGTTTTATTTCCCACATTTAATTTAAACCCATTTAAAACCCAAACTCAATAACATTTAAATTGTCGAACGGCAGTTCAATAGCACCGATCTCTGTGGACACGATAAAATGACGCCGTTTCCGGGGATTGGTGTTTTTTAGATCGCATTGCGATCGTTTCAATGTTTTGGAGCTTTGTACATAATTGTTTATATTGTATATATGCTTGTATAGATACTTGTTTTGCTTTTATTTTCCATTGTGTTTGTTCAAGTGTTGTATACATTTTGTTCCCGTAACGTTTGTTCAAGTGTTTGGTTAGGACACTTGCTTTTGGTTTGCGCGGTGAGGTATCACCATGGTGTGAAGGGAGTAAGTTACTAGCTAAGCACAATAAAGGTGTTGAGCTTACGACGTAAAACAAGCATGTTTTATCGTTTTTTGTTTCGTTATTACTTTTTCATTCTAGCTTAGGTAGTGTGGTGAACATTCATTAAACAAGTTGTACTCGGATTGTTCGTAAAATTCTCAAATCTTCACTTTACAACTTGTTTAATTCATTTTCACCCGGTCTTTTAGTATGTTTATATTAATAATTCTTGAGTTTGTACAGTTTTATGTCTAGTAGTATAGTTAATATAAAGTGTCAATGGATGGAGTTAATGAGAGAAAGAACCAATTTTGAAAAGCAAAATTTTCCTGCCCGCGCTTAGCGCGCCTTGTTTTACAAAGAAAAATCTCTCATTTTCCATCCACTTTCACCAATTTTGGTCTTTGTGTTTAGTTAGATTTAATTCAATTTTGTTAGGTTGTTAGAATAAAATTTTGTGTTTGCTCTCAAGTTTGTTTTGATTAGCTTGAGGATGCATTTTGTGATTTTCCAAGTTTGATCGTTTCAACTTTCGAATGTATGATGTTGATATTGTTAAGTTTTGTACACATCCAAGGTATGTGTTTATCACTTTCTAGACTTTAGCATATTCATGATACTTAGGATTTTTACAAACTTCCATGTCGTTCATTCTTTTGTATACTTGTTCTTGATGTGAATCACTTTAGTTCCCACCCTTTTTTGTGAGGTAGCTTTCAATTGTTCATATATGCACGGAGTACCAACATTCTTGTTCTAACTGGATTTTATTATGCTTAATCTTTTGTTTGTGTTGATTGTATGAAAGCATGAAAATGATCAAGACGCTTGTTTCATTTTGAGCACAACTACCTAGCCAAATAGTCATTCACCTTGTGAGTGTTTGATCATTCATAACCCCTTTGTACCTTTCTATCATTATCCATGTTGTTTGAACTTAATGCTTGTCTATGAGTATTGAATTCACTTTTTGTATGGATTTTGATTGATTGTTTTTTCTTGAACCCAAAACTTTGTGTTGTTGTTTGAATTTTTACTTTGCCTTAGAAAGTATAGAGTATTCACATGATGATGTGGTTGAATTCAAGTTGGGGAGATAGTGATTATTTACTCGTTGGTGGGTTTTATGAGGTTGAAAAAGAAAAGAAAAAAATATTAAAAAAAGAAAGAAAAAGAAAATCCTTGAGAAAGGAAACAAAAAGACTTCAAATAATTTTACTAAATAAGTATTGTGTTTTGTGTAACACTTGGGATTATGGAAGAAGTTGATTGGAATTTTGTGTTTGAGCCTTTGTGAATTGATCACTCCCTTAGGTTTAAGAAAGTTTGTGTTTCAATTACCTTTATAAATTGCCCCTTGTTTGTTTACCCGACCACGCTACAACTTTGAAAACCCTAGTGATTCTTGCTTTTATGTTTTCAACATGATTGTTGGATGATTGCATAATTTAGTCTTTAGTTTGCAAGATTGTTGTGTGAGTGAAAAGTATCTCATTTTGTATTTTTCATCTACCGATGATTGTTTTTGCTAGGTGTGATTCATGATTGAACTCGTGTTGTTTTGGAATATTTGGCATGATTTTTGTATGTAGCGTTTGTTTCTTGGTTATGTTATCGTTGTAGTTTAGTGGTAAGTTTTGCTTTGCATGTACGTTTTTGTGTTGAACCATACATTAGTTTTTGTTTTTCGAAACTTGTTGACTTGTGATTGCTTGGTTGTTACTTTTGTTTCTTTGAGTAGTTTGATTCTTGTTTGAGGACAAACAAGTTTAAGTTGGGGTGAGTTGTTAAGTGTCAAATTGTGCATATTTTAGATAGTATTTTGTGGCCCTATTCAATGGTTTCCTTGATATTTTAGTAGTAAATCTATTAGTTTTAGTGTAAATATGCAAGTTTCTGATTTTATTGTAAATATTATGAATAATGATCATTTTGATGTTCATTGACAAGTCTTCTTGCTTATATTTGATGATAGGAACAATTGGTGAAGGAAAGAAGACCTAAAAGTTGATTTTCGAGGAGTTCGTGTCGGTAACTCGTGCTAAGCGAGCTTTTCAGCGCGGTATCACTGCGCATTTTCTGCTAGAGGAAGTAGCTAAGATTCTTGACCACGCTTAGCGCTGGCAGGACCGTGCTTAGCGCGCTTTAAGGCGGTTTAACTGTATTTTAGGTGAGATCGCGCTTAGCGCGGTTGCAACAAATTTTGTTTTTTCTAATTTTAATTTATCTCATTTTTGTAGGTATTCAAGCAAGGATATTTTGTCATTGTTGTATAGAGCATTGAATAAGCTTTCCATCGCTTTCGACCGTGTGTCAATCGAAGTTACGGTTCGAAAGTTATGAAGAAAATAAGAATAATGGTTTTGCTGATGGCGCTAAGCGCCCTCATAGAGCACTTAGCGCGATTCGCATCTTTTCAGCCCTTATTTAAGTTACTTTTCAGCATTTTTTAGGGCATGGTTTGGGTATTTTTTTTCTCCCACTCCATCAAATTTCATTTTTTGATAGTTTAGAGCTTAGAAAAGCATCAATGGAGGTTGCAACTCAACGATTAGGGGTGGATGATTCTTGGATTGTGATTGACACCGCGAGGGATTTTGATTCCTCTTCTCTTATCCCTTTGTAGTTTCTATTTGTTGTGACTTTGTATGTAAGTTTACCTTGATTATATGTATATTTATTGCTCATGGTGTTGTATAAAACTCATTTTACAAATTAATGTTGATGATTGCTTTCTTTATTTGGGTTTGAGTTGCGGTAGACATATCCTCTTTGAATCCGGATTTAGGATGAACATCTATTAGGTTCTAGATTCTAGAGATAGATTTAGGCTTAATATTCACTTGGGTATTGGAACTTGATGCTTTTGTGTTGTTTGTGTTGCGCTGAGAGATCGCCGGCGCGAGTAATACGGTCATTGTCTCACTTTAAGTTAGACATAACCTTTGTTGTGAGCGATATGTGATAATGTTGACGAGTGATTTAGGTTGCGTACAACTGGGTAGTAATTTTAAGTATATGATAGGGTAGATGAAATGTAAACCCGAGAGTTCTCTACTCTCCAAAGAATGAATTCTTTTTCTATTCATAAGTTTTATTTCCCGCATTTAATTTAAACTCATTTTAAACCCAAACTCAATAACATTTAAATTGTCGAACGACATTTCAATAGCACCGATCTCTGTGGACACGATAAATTCTCGAAAAAATACTTCAAAAAACTTTTGTTGCTTGCCGCTTTACCGCTTCAACAAACTGCGATCTTTAATGCTTCTCCCTAAAATAACTCTGGAAGAGAAGAATGGCTAATCATACTTCTTACCATGTCCTTAAGAGTCAGATTCCTTTGTTCTGCAACTCCATTCATGTTGGGTTTTCCCGACATTGTGTATTGCGAAATATTCCACACTCATCGAGGAAAAGTGCAAAGGGCCCTGGACGTTGGTCCCCTAATCCATCATACCGATCATAGTATTCACCACCACAGTCGGATTTGATAGCTTTTATTTTCTTTCCAAGTTGAAGTTCAACTTCAGCTTTGAATGATTTGAACACGTCAAAGATTGAGGTTTCTCATGAATCAAGTACAGGTAACCATACCTCGAGTAATCATCAATGAACGTAATAAAATACCATTGTCCATTCCAAGAACCTATACGGAAAGGACCACATATATATCGGTATGAATTAGTTCTAAGACATCCTTATCTCTTTTAGCATGTAAATTCCTTTTGTTTGTCTGCTTACCCTTGATATATTGAATGCAGACTTGAAAGTTCGACAAATCAAGGGATCTAAGAATACCGTCCGACATAAGCCCCTGAATTCTTTGTTTAGATATATGGCATAATCGCTTATTCCATAAAGTGGCGGAATTCTCATTTAATTTTCATTTTGTACCATGTGACTATATTTGCATTATTTTGTTATAAGGACATTCAATGTCAAACTTATAAAGATTATCATTTAAAGAACCATAACCAACAACATTTGAATCATATGAGAGGCTAAATTTATTATTTCCAAACGAACAAGTATAACCTGATTTGTCCAAAATAGAAATAGAAATTAAATTTCGTCTAATAGACAGTGCAACAAAAGTCTCAATCAAATCCAAATTAAAACTGGTCTTTAATAATAATCTAAAAGTCCTTATAGCCTCTATTGAAACTTTATTTCCATCTCCCACATAGATGAATCTTCAGCATCACTTGGCGGTCGGCTCCACAGGCAACCCTGCATGGACATACTAATGTGAGTAGTAACACCATAATCTACCCATCAAGTATCCTTAAGTACAGAAACTAAATTAATTTCAGAATAAACAAAGAAAATCACCCTTCTTTTCACGCCATGTGGCATACTTGAAACACTCTTTCTTCATGTGTCCAACCTTTTTTGCAAAAGAAGCAGGTCGTCTCCTTAGGTTGTTCCTTTGCCTTCTTATTTTGAGAAAAATTTCTCGCAAGTTTCTTCCTTTTATTCTGAGAACAGGTAGCCAAGTGAGCACTTTTAGTCTTCTCTCTCTTTAGCCTCTCTTCCTCTTGCATACAGTGAGATATGAGCTCATTGAGAGACCATTTGTCCTTCTGAGTATTTTAACTCACTTTGAATTGCCCAAAGTGTGCCGGGAGAGAGATCAAAACCAAGTGCACTATTAAATCCTCAGGAAGTTCTAACTTCAATGCCTTGAGTTTTCATGTGAGATTAGACATCTCTATGATGTAGTCCCTTATGTTCTCTTTGCCTTTATAAACAATTGAAATTAGTTTGGACAAGGTACTACTTGTCTCAGCCTTATAATTTTTAGCAAATAATTGCTCCACTGTTTCGAGGAACTTCTTGGCACTTTCACTCTCAGCAATTGAGCCCCTAATCATTTCAGGTATGGATCTTTTGATCATCATAAGGCACATTCGGTTAGATCGCTCCCATTTTTCTATTTTAGTTTCATTCGGATTCTCAACAGTGGCGGTGGGATGCTCCTCCCTCAAAGATAAGCCTAAATCCATGCATCCAAGAATGATTTCCACAAATTCTTTCCAAGACTTAAAGTTCATCCCTCTCAGCATAGGGATAGAGTTAATCTGAGCAACAAAATTTGGAGCGGTAGTCACGGCAACTGGATCCATTGAAAAGAACAATAAACATACAATAAAATTAGTAGGCATTCCAAATAACCATATAAACATGCACAATATTCTTTATATGTAAATTTAATGAGACCCAAAACAAGTAACCAAAAACACCATCAATTCCCAATCCTTGATTGTAAGAATTAACTGTAAGCGGTACGCTCACGTAATGATCAAACATTAGTAATAAGTTATCTCAAATAATGGATGCCTTTGACATCAATCATTAGCCACATGAATAAACTTGATAATTACTACATATATACCATCACATGTATGCAAATTTTCGGCCAAACGGTATCTTCCTTTTGCCCGACCATAACAGTTCGAATGAAAAATTACACACTACATCTTTTGTAATGCTAATTGAATAAATTTAAATAACAGAGGTTACTTTTGTAACTTGTTGTTTCAACTAATCAAATCAAAGTCACTAGACATTTTTAATTTAATAAATTAAATGGGAAGGTCTTTAAAATTTACATAAACATTACCTGCAAATGTAATGTCAAAATTGTATGTTTACTGATTCCTTAATAACTTTTGTTTATATCATGTACATATCTGTATAATAAATCGGTTGTACTCGAAGGGTGTTAAAAAAATTCAAATTAAATTAACACAATAAAAAAAAATTCTTAATAAAATAAAATTAACATTTAAATTTTTTCACACTTAAAAATTAAAATAGAATCCATAAAATAAAAAAGTTGAAACAAATTAAGCATAAAATTGATATATATATATATGTAATAGTAGCAATTACTAAACATCAAACTATTAAGTATTGTTCCGTAATATCAAAGTAGCTCTCTCTTGGAATATTAACAACACTATATGGATTCTAGTGTTACGGCAATGATGATAGGAAGAAAAAAATTCTCACATATCAATTTCTATTAGCAACAACAAAACATAAACTAATATCAATGGATACCAAACAATATTTATAGGAAAGAGAAAAGTATTGTTACGACAATGTTGCGGTGCGGTACAAACAAATTATCCAGAATCAGAGAATCAAATAACATATATGCTACGACACTTTGATATATTCATATTTTAATTAGGCTTAAAAAAACCCATCTAATCGGCTCTGAAACCAATTGTTATATTTAAATTAATTCAATATACATGCTCAACATACAATGACATATATTTTATGCGAAATCAAAATAGTCATACAAACATGTATAAAATTATAGGATAGTGTTGTGGTGAGAATTGGATATCAAGCTATTGATTAAACTTGAATCACAAATCTTTAAAGATTCACCACCGAGATTTGACTTATCCAAGGGTAAGGGTAAAGACCGTAAGAAAACCCTTAGTTTGCAATGTTACAACAATGTTAAGAGATTGTGGGGTTCGGAGGATGGTTATATCTTGGGAAGGTGTTAGCATCCTAAGCATCTATAGTCCTCTATAGGAACCTCTTGCTAGTATTTGTGTTATTGTTTGCCATTGTTTTGTGTTTGAGTTTTATGGGTGAGGATAGGAACCTAAGGGTTTAATCACTAAGTATGCTCGCCAAAACTTTGCGGTCTTGTGCTTACATATCCTTACAAGGATGAAATCAGAGCATTTGTACTTCACCTCACTAAGGATGAATGAACACTTTGATTGTGATCAAGATTCAAAGGGGGAGGTAAGTGTTAAGGTCTTAACACTTACTTGACTTGACAAAGTCATAAGAGTTGTAGATTCTAACTTAAGTCTAACTTGAAAGCTTAGTAACTCTAACAGGGTCAAGGGGGATGGGTATTGCTAAGCTACCTATGACATTGAGTCAATAGAGAGTCTTTCCCTTGGATTAAGAAAGAAGAGGCAATTAAGGATGGAAGCTAACAAGCTAGCATCACTTGGGGGAATAACTTAACAAAGTTAAAGAGTATGAAAAGATGGATGAGATGAATAAGTATGATTCAAACATGATATCAATGCAAGCATTCAAAGTAACATTCAAACATGATGTTTATTGACAAAGATAAAGCACATCGTTACAACCAAAGCATAAGGATAAATGTGACAACATTTAAAGCAAAGACTTGACAAAGTCATAAAGGAAACAAGATAACAACCAAGCACATTCAAAGTTTGAAAAAATTCAAAGCATCATGGTGACAACCAAGATAAACAAAGATGTTACAACATCTAAACATTCATGAAGTATAGTTCTAACAAGACTAAAGCATCATGGATAACAAGTTAGGTTCAAAATTAAGGAAATCATGCATTAGGGTTTACTAACACCACTTAATCACGAATACAAAACAAGTATGACTAAGTTATAACAACACTTAATCATGAATACAATTTAAACATTTCAAACATGGATAGTTATTACAATACTTAAGCATGGTAAGATTCAAGGTTCAAGTTAACATGTAAAAGTTATAACAATACTTTAAACATGGATGGAAACAAAGTTCAAAATTGACATGTATAAGTTAAAACATCACTTATCATGGATGAAACAAAGTTGACATGTATAAGTTACAACATCACTTAACATGGAGAAAGTTCAAAAATGAAGTAAAGCATTCAAAGTAAACATATATAAGTTAAAACATCACTTAATCATGAATACAATTTAAGACAAGAAGAGGTAACAACCAAGCACACTTGAGCAAAAAAAATATGTTTATGATGATTACATGTGGATGAAGATGCAAACATACAATGGATGACATGTGACCGTACTTAAAAATGACAAGTTAAAGCTCAAAAATCATGTGAACAAGTTAAAATATTACTTGAACATTTAAGCATGGATTCAATATGAACATGTTAAAACAAATTGGTAACAACCAAACATACATTTTATGAGTTCAATCATGATCTTAAACAAGGTAGGAACATCACAAAGGTTCATACAAACAAACATATATACAAAGGCATTTTCAAGACAAAATTCAAATATTTAAGAACACGTAAACATGGTATAATCAACACAAAGGAACACATGCACATTAAGGTCATGTAAACATGGAAGGAACATCGCATGTTAAGGTAAAATAGTCAAGCAAAAGCTCAATGGTATAGACAAAGTTCAACATACACTTTTAACATGTAAACATGCATAAAAAAGACATCAAGCTCAAGTAAAAAACACAATGTACAAGTTCAAAATGTCATACAAATCTTACACAAGATGTATATGGTTCATACAAGGCAGCATGTACAAAGGAAATCAAGGAATCATTCAAAAGATTCAAGATAAACCTTAAGAAACCCTAAAAATATCACACACTTTGAACATGCCTAAGTGCCACAAAAATAATTATTTTTGGAAATTAAATTTCACAAACAGAAAATAGACATCATCATGAGAAAATAGCAAAAAGAATGGTTCAAAAAGCCATTAAAATAAAGAAGTTATCATCATTTGAAATTGCAAATAAAATAAAATAAAATAGGTACTAAAAAAGGGAAATGGCCTCCATGAGTGTTGCACCCAGACCAACTCCCTCACAGTTCAAAACCAAGACCAACCAGCCAACGCGTGCATGGTGATTAAGGATGGATTCACAAGATAATATATGTAACTCACATTAACATCCAGAAAAAAATAAAAGAACTAGGGCGAGGGGGATTCGAACCCTAGTTCTGATGGTCATAAAGTACTAAGGCGCGTAGTTTTAACCACTGGGGTGGTGATACATCCATTATATCACCTCCCCTCATTAAATCAAGTACTAAATCATGCCCTAAGCCCAGACCTACAAGGGCACCATAGCTGGCTGGCCAAGAAACTCAAGTTTTCTACCACTTGCAAAACCAATCATAACTTTCTCTATACTTAATGAAATTCAAAAATGCAAAGACCAATCTTGCTTGAAATTTCATGATGAATGCAGTGATGGTTTGGTTTTTCCTAAAAGTGATTATATTTCAAAACATGATAGCATGAACTAAAAAGCTACATTCTTGCATTTTCTATACCATAGTCTCATAGAATCATGCTAAGCAGCAAACAATGGTTCAAACATGTCACAAACAACATAACAATCATGTTCATAATCAACACATATCAAAGTAATGCATATTTCATAAAGTTCCAAGTTTGAGGGAACTTACCTCTTGGAGCAAATTTGAAACTTCCAAGATGGTTGCTACTTAAATGATGTGATACTTTGGACACCTCCAATATACCTCCAAGAAGCTTTTTGAATGCTTGGAACCAAAGGAAAACCATTAGAACAGAAAATGTCTCATTCTTGCAAAATGGTCAAAAGTGACCAAAGTGGAACTTCAACCAAATGGAGTTACAGTTGAAAAAACATGTTTGGAACAACTTAGGGATGTTTTATAGGGTGTGTTTGAAGTGTTGGAGTGCTTGGAAATGATCAGAATCAAGACTTGGCTTGAAAAATGCAAAAAGTCAAAGAAACGAGGGATTGATGGTTGACTTTCTGGTTTAGCAGGTTTGGGGTGAAGATGAAGGTTTGGACACCTTCAAAGGGTGATTTTTGATGTGTTTGGATGGTTGGATTAGTGGTTTGGTGTTTGGAAAAGACAGATTACAAGTTTGTGCAAGATTGGTGTTTCTTGGCACAAAATGAAGAAATGGCAAGTTTCTGGTTTGAGGGATTTTTGAGAGAGTAATGTTGAGGTTTTTTTGTGTGTTAGAGGCTTGGAATGAGCCTCTATTTATAGGTAAAGAGTGAAGCTTGAAGCTATGCAGAATTGCAATGGCATAGTTCACTTGGTTTGGTTGAATTTCAAAGATAGTTTCATGAAATGTGGAGTTCCAAGATGAGGTACAAAGCTTTCCTAAAGTTGTTGAGATATCAGAAACTTTGCTTATGTCCAAAGGAAAATTTTTGTGCAGATAAAACCATTTAAAAGCTCAAGGAGAGTTGACATTATGATAAAGGTGCCTTTATGGAAATGGAAGTCTTGCCTTTGTGCCAAAAATGGAATGATCTTTTGAACAAAGTCCTAATCACTTGGATAATGCTCCATTCTTTTGAGTAAACTTCTGATTATGGCTAGATTTACAAGTTTCAAGACCTGTAATAAGAGATTATGTAGATTGGATTTGAATTTGCAACTTGCATCTTGGTGAAAATGGCCAAAACTTCAAGTATGGAGGGCCAATTTCCCTTCGTTGAAACTCCTAGCTCAAACATGATATGGAGGAGTTCTTTTACTTTTTGAAAAGCCCCAAACATTATTTACAACTTTCAGGTTTGATTAATTTCTTGAATCCCTAGGGATCATGGTGAAAACTGGCTCCAAATATTGGTAGTTTTGATGAACAAAAAACTGCATTTGAAAAATTTCTAAGTGTGGGAAGATTTTTCACAACTTGATGGCTCCATAACTCAAAATCTAACAACTTTTTGGAGATGGACTCAAATTGACAAAGTTGTAGTATGTTGTGAGGGCTTCAATTTGATCTTTAGAACACAAAAAATGGTGGTCTAGATTGAAAGTTATGACCTTTCAAAGTTGGCACAAAATTAGGGTTTTTCTTCCATACTTAGGAAAATGTCAAATCTTTAACTTTTGCCCCTTTTGCAAGAAACCTCTCAATTCTTGATTTTTCATGCTCAAACTCATTGATCAAACATGTTTTCATGAAATTTAGCTTGAGGACTTCAATTTTGACCAAAAATCCCAAAATTCAAAAAGTTGATTTTGCAGTTAAAAGCTTGTGTATCAGATGAATTCAACTATGTGATCTTTCATGATCTTGCATTCTTGAACCTTTAAAAAATCATGTATGGAATCCAAGGATGTATTTGAGTGTCTTGAATCATGTCCCAAGGCTTGGGATCATTCTTTGATCAAAAGTCAAAGGCATAGTTGACTTTTCCTGACAAAACCCTAATTTGGGGTCAGATGAAATTGGGCTTCCACAACCTTGTAATAAGAACAATTTGCACATGATTCTTGATGAAGAAAGGTTTCTTGAGTGTATATACACTTGGTAGGTTGATGATCAATCCAAAACATTGACTGATCATGTGAAAATTCTCTTGTTTCTCTTGGTGCAAAACCCTAATTCAGATGAAACAAAACAAGAAACAACTTGAACAAAGTTAGGGTTAACAATGCAATGTTATGATGCTCCTATAATGATGATGGAATTTAGGGTCAAAATTTAGGGTATGACAGATAGATAAATTTATTTTAAGAATACCTGGATCCATTGAGAAAAATCTCTTTGACGGTAATCATAAATCCAGAAGTTGATGGCTTTTATGGTTCTTCCTCAACCGGTACTCTTTATGCCTCGAGTTCTCTTTAGATGGGGATAAGAGATAATTTGCTTGTGTGCGGTATATTAGGGACCATAGCTTATATATAATGTGATGGCCAATTGGGGTTCCCATTATTCCCAAATGGGTCATCCTGACATCCACTCATATTTGAGTCCATACCCAATTATTTAATCAATTAATTAATTAAATAATTCCTAAATAAAATCTAAATAGTCTTTTAACATTATTTGATCACATAATTTATTTAAGGCACTTTATTTGATAAAATAGCTAATATAATTAAATAAATATATTTGCCCGCACAATTATTGGAATACTAATATAATATTAAATTATTAACATATTCCAACAAGGAGACGTAAGCTTGGTATTATCTTCAAAAGAGATGGACTACTTGATGACATCAATCATGGCTTAATGGCAACATTACACAAACCAGACTTGTCAATTTGTGAAATAACTGTGATTGGTTCTGAAATAATTGCAAATACAACTAATGGAAACATTACACAAACTAGATCTGTCAGTTTGTATAAAAGAGCGGTAATATGATTCACTTTACGACGTGGAGTAGTCATTGCATGAAAGCATTTAGTATTAAGATCATCTTCTCGAAACCATTGAACTTTAGTTCGTTGACACCAAAAAGTTTCTTCTCTAACTAACAAATGAGTCATGTTTCTTCAAGGCATTAAAGTAAGGGTTAATGAAGTTTTTGGTCCTCATAAATATTTCAATTTCACTTTTAGTTCCTCTAAAAATTTTCTTCAAAGAATGGTCCTCATAAAATTTTTAATTTTAACTTTTGGTCCCTCCTGCCAATTAGCGACGGTTTTTACAACTTAGAGACAGAATTAGCGATGGTTTTAGCAACGATTTTTTATTTAGCGACGGAAATGACGACAGTTTTAGCGACGATTTTAGCAGGAGGGACAAAAAGTTAAAATTAAAAATTTTATGAGGACCATTCTTTGAAGGAAATTTTTGGAGGGACTAAAAGTGAAATATGAGATATTTAGGAGGACCAAAAACTTCATTAACCTTTAAAATAATTAACATTATCTGAGTCTACATAACTTTTGATTTGGTCAAATATTTTTCTACATTTATCAATGTTTTTTTGAGATGGTTAAAATGATTTTTATGCCACCTAGATAAGTCTTCAATACATTAATCAGTTTTCCCATCATATGTTGTTAGCCATAAGAACCCAAACAATCACAAAGAAAGTCATGAAACTCGGGCTCATTAGCCAGACATTTTCAAATTTAAATTTAGATTGTGTTCTATGGTGAACATGTGACTCCATACACAAGAGGAGGGGGGTTTGAAAAATGACAGTTTAAAGCAAAATTGTTTTCCAAATCAGAGTTTAAAAACATTTTCACAAAAAAGTTTCAATATTGCAACAAAAAATCAGTGTAAAGAAAATATGTGGAAAATAAAGAGATAACGAAAAAGAGATGACACCATAATTTATAGAGGTTCAGTATAAATAAAGTGACTTAATCCTCTCCCCAAGACTTGATGTTGAGAGTACTCAATAATGCTTATGAGCTTTTAGTAGGTTAAACTCATGAACCCCCTTATACAAGGAAAATGAAGTTTCATGTTAACTTCAAACCAAACAACGAACAATGGATTAAGCGGTTAGTCTTCCTTCCAAACACGAACATAAGCTTTGAGCGGATAGACCCAAAGGTAAATCGATATTTTATACGGACTTATCACGAAAAAATATGAAATTTTGAATTGGCTATCCTCTGAACCAAACCGGGGTTTTACACGGGGTGGCCAAGAACCGAATCAAGATTTTACACTAGGCTGATCTTGTACCATGTAGAGCTTTTACACCGGGCTGAGCTCAAGAACCGAAGAGAATATTTTTCATTGGTTATCTTCAAGAAACCAGAAGGAGAGTTTTTCCATATGTGGTACTACTCACAAACCAAACATCAACTTAATACTAAATCCCCCAAACAAAGATTTTAATGGGTTTAACTTTGAAAAAAAAATACTTCCTAAGAAGATATATTCACTCAAAAGAAAATAAACCTTGGTGAATTTATAAATTTATCCCTTTCTAAAGCAAGTTTCCTCACTTAAACACAAAGTCTTTCTCAAAGCGCTATGGTTGAATTAAAGTGAGAATGTGACAATGATCGGAGATCGGAGCCAGTAATTTATCTAGCCTTGCATTAGGAAATTTATGAAATCAAGTTTGAGAAGTTAAAACTCTGTCTAACTTTTTCTTTGCCATACGTTTAATACCTAGGCTTCTTGACCAATCTTTTTCTCCATTCTTCTTCTCTAATATTTTTAGTTTTTTATACCATTTATTTATGTCACAATTATTTAACCCTAAGTGCGTTTACCTTTTAGAATAATAAGAACCTTAATTTATAGTTTTTTTTTGGTTCATGTGTATGCATATACAAGGATAAACGTATTTGATATAAATAGAGGAAAAACAATGAACCATTTGATAGTTAGTGATCAAATATAGGAATTGAAAACACTCCTAATGGGCTGAATTTAATCGCTGGTGGTGGGAAACCCAAGAAAAATAAACTTATTAAAGACATATACCAGAATATTAGAATTCCATTCTCACCAGCTTATTACTCTCACCTTGTCCACTCTGCCAAAGGGAACAAAGCTAACAATTCCACTCAAGATCCCATTGGAGATGAGGGACGTAATGTGGTGCTGAAGGACTCAAATTCGAATTATTCGGGAGGATCAATCTTGTGTTGTGAATCAATCAACGATTCGGACATAAATTAGGGAAACTCGAGAATTAAAAAGGCACTTGATGGCGTGCCTAGCAGGGTGTGGCATATGACTAAAAAAATGGGTGTGGAGGGGGAAGAAGATGATGAGTATTTTGAGGAAGTGATAAGGAAAATGGAGAATCGTGATAGAAAGGCATATTCTGAATCGAAGGAGGCTGCAATCTTGATTCAATGAATGTTATAACTTTTAATGTCCGTGGGAGTGGTAACACAATGAAGCAGAGGAGAATCAAAGACATTTTGAGGAAAGGTAGGGCTGAGATTTGCTTTATTCAGGAGACAAATGTATGTTGATGACTGAGAATCTTGTCCATAATATTTGGAGAAGTGGATACTATGAATGGTCGGCTTCAAATGTAAGAAGTCAATCGGGTGGGTTGGCTATTATTTGGAAGAAGAATTGTTGTGTCCCTGTATTTAGTTTCAATGGAAGTGGTTATCTGGGATTGCTGGTCATACACCAAGGTTTGTTCATTTACCTTGTCAATGTATATTCCTCCTGCAATCTGGCTGAGAAATGTAAACTGTGGTCTACTCTTATTGAGTTGAAATCTAAATATCAAGACGGGGAATGGTTATTGGGGGGGGGGGGGGGGAGATTTTAACACCATAAAATCAACTGAAGAAAAAAGAGGCAGGTGTACCAAGTCTGTCATGGAAATGGAAAATTTTAGGTCATTCATTGAGATCATGGAAGTTGTGGACTTGGCGGCAGTAGGAAACAAGTTTACGTGGTTTAACGCGAATGATTTGAGGTGTAATAGATTGGACCGATTTCTTGTTTCAGAATATCTCATTTATAAGTGGAATTTGACTTCTCAAGAGGTGGGTGATAGAGACATCTCTGATCATAGGCCTGTTTGGATCAGTGCTAACTATACTAATTGGGGTCCCAAGCCGTTTAAGACTTTCAAATCTTGGTTTGTGCATCCTGATTTTATGAATTTTGTAAACGATGAATGAAAGTGTTTGGTTTTCTCTAGTTCGGCTGCTTTCATCTTATCTGAAAAGCTCAAAGCTCTTATAGGGAGATTAAGGTGGTGGAACAAAAATATTTTTAGATGGATTGAGTTTAGGGTTGACAAGGCTATTGAAAAACTTAATTTATTGGAACAAGATCTTGAATCTGCAGCTGATCTCAATATTGAAGAGTGTACTATTAACAGAGGTGAGGCTCAAAGGGAAATTTGGAACAACCTATTGCTCAAAGAAATATTTCTTAAGCAAAAATCTAGAGTTAAATGGATAAGAGAAGGGGAGGGTAATACAAAGTATTTTCACTCTTTGTTTAGGTCCAGATGCAGACTTAATGCAATTTATGTGCTCCAAACGGACTCTGCTTCAATTTCTGGTGTAAAACCTATTAAAGATGTTGTAGTTAAATACTTCTCAGATAGATTTTCTTGTAAGGTTGCTAAGAGGCCTGAGATGAATTTAACTGGCTTGCCTTCCATTTCTCCGGTAGATAAAGCTAATCTTGAAGCTTCGTTTTCAGTTGAAGAGATACGCAGTGTGGTTTTTGATGAGGACGGGAACAAAAGTCCTGGCCCAGATGGTTTTAACTTGGACTTTATTAAATCGTGTTGGGAGATTCTTGGCCAGGACGTGGTGAACTGTGTCATGGAATTCCATGACACTGCTAAACTTCCTAAAACATTGTCCTCTTCTTTTATTGCGTTGATCCCAAAAGCTTTAAATCCGGATAAGCTTGACGAGTTTCGACCTATTTGCCTCATTGGATCCATATACAAGATTATTACAAAACTTTTAGCCTCAAGGTTGAAGAAAGTCATTGGTAAAGTGGTTTATTCATCCCAGACATCATTTATCCCTAACAGACAGATGTTGGATGGGGTCGTCGTGGCTAACGAAATTGTTGATTTTGCGAAGAGAAACAAAAGGTGGTGTCTGCTGTTTAAAATTGATTTTTCTAAAGCGTACGATTGCATTGATTGAAGCTTCCTCGTTAAGATGCTTGAGGCAATGGGATTTGGTGAAACTTGGATCCGTTGGCTTATTGACACTGTCTTTTCAAACTTCATGTCCATATTGATAAATGGTGGGACTAAATCAGATTTTAAAGTTACGCGGGGTTTACGAGGGTGATCCATTATCACCTTTTCTTTTTGCCATAGTGGTATAAGGTTTGTATTCATGGCAAAAAGGGCGGAAGCAGGGGGTTTGTACTCTAGATTCAACCTGGAAGGAGAAATCTCAATCAATCTGTTGCAGTTCGCCGACGACACTATTCTTATTTGTGACGGTTCATGGAATAATATTTGGGGTATCAAGGCTTTGTTAAAGGGTTTTGAATTGATATCTGGACTTCAGATCAACACATGGAAGAGTAGATTATATGGTATTGGCGTTGATGAAGCTTTCATGGTGGTTGCTTCCCAATTTCTTGCCTGCAAGAAAGGTTGCATTCCTTTCAGATTTCTGGGATTGACAATTGGTGGCAACCATAGAAGGATTGAGTTCTGGAATTAGGTTATTTCGTGTATAAGAGCTAGATTATCGACTTGGAAGGGCAAAACGTCATCTATCGGAGGTAGAATTTCTCTATTAAATTATGTTCTGGTGAATCTGCCAATTCATCACCTAGCTTTCTTCAAAGCGCCAAGGAAGGTTATCAAAACAATTAGAGTGATTCAACATAAATTTTTCTGGGCTGGTTTGTCAGATAAGACTGCAATTTCGTGGGTTAGCTGGAAGAAATGTTGTTTTCCCAAAGAATGTGGAGGACTCGGTATTAAGGATGTCGGCATTTTTAACGAGGCGTTGATTTCTAAATGGTTGTGGAGAATTCTCTGTGATAATAATGCTATTTGGAGCGGTATCTTAAACCTGAGATATGGAAAGATTGCTTGCAGGCTGTTCTCAAAAGAAGTTGAAAAGTATCCATTTGTGGAATCGTTATGGTGGAAAGATCTGATGCATCTTAATGACTCGAGTTCTGGTGTGTTGTTGGCGGATTCTATTTCCTGCAGAGGCGACAATGGGCTATCAATCTTGTTCTGGTATTCTAATTGGGTGGGAAATAGGCCATTGAGGTGGATATTTCTAAATCTTTTCGAAGTTATGAGAAACAAATGAGCTACGATAGCTGACTGGGGGGTGTGGGCTGATCATTCTTGGAGATGGGATTTGTCCACGGAGTCGGTAGAGCTGGACGACTTAGCTTCCAACAAAATGCGAGAACTCGATATGATGTTGAAGGAGGTGGAGCTGTTAAGGGAAGGGCAGACTAGTTTATTTGGTCGTTTGATGCTTCAAGGCAATTCACAGTTAATTCTTTTTATAACAGGTTGTTGGCTTCTGAGACTGGTATGCAGAATTTCTGCCCCATTGCTGATCTGTTGAATCTTATGTGGAAATCTCTCATCCCCCTTAAATACAAGATCTTTGGCTGGAGGATTTTGTTAGATACATTGCCAACTAAATATAACCTGTTAAGTAGAAATGTCCTCTCAAGTGCTCACGATGTAGTTTGTTTTTTTTTGTTTCCGTCACGTCGAAGTTGCCGACCATTTGTTTATCAATTGTCCGTTTGCTTGTGAGGTGTGGAGAAAAGTGTTGGAGTGGTTGGCCTTGCCTAATTTGGGGGCGACTTCGGTGATCGAACACGTGCGTGAATGGGAAGGCCTACTCCGTATGAAGTGTCAAGAGGAAACAATATTTACAATTTGGCTTGCGACAACTTGGAATATTTGGATTTTGAGGAACCAAATTGTCTTTGATGACGCTATTGGCAACCCAGTGGATGCATTGAATATAATCGTTGTGTTATCTTGGTCGTGGTTGGTGCTTAGATCGCATAGATCTTTTTGTTGTAATTTATATGAGTGGCATAAATGCCCACTAGATTTCATGTAATTTTGCAGTGGATGTTGGAGGTGTTTGTAATCTTTGGGTTGGTGCACCCCTAGTGCTCCTTTATTAATATACTTCTCTTGCCTATAAAAAAAAGAATTGAATTTATGAATGTATTGGTGATCATGTTCATACGTGTAAGGACTAATTTGAGAATAAGTGGTCAAATGCAAAGTTTAAATTGTTGAATGTATTTATGATGTTGATCATACATGTAGGACTTATTTGATAGGATTCGAATAATGTTAGGACTAATTTCAATCAAATAACTTCATACATGTATGTATGAACAATACCATAAATACATTCATCAATTTAGTCTTTGTATTTAATCATTTAGTATCTATCTTAATTCAAATTCTATAAAGGCCATACATAAATGAACAACACCCATGATACATTCATCATTTTAGTCCTTGTATTTGACAACTAATTATCAATAGATTTTCGTCTTTACTCAATTTATATAAAATAAATCACTACTTGTATGAGTGGAGGCTTGGGTCTTGAGAGTGTACTATTCTCAAGGTCTCAGGTTCGAATCCTACTAGGTGCAATCAACTCTTGTGTGGGTCAGTCCATACAGAGCTTTGTGTATATATATATATATATATATATATATATATATATATATATATATATATATATATATATATATATATATATAAAGTTTTGTCTATTGTTTTAGATATATGTTTAAATTTATATGATTATTATTAATTTATTATCACAATTACATCATATTTTAAACATTATTTTATATGTAATAACTTCTAACCATTCCGAAATTAAAGACAAAAAATAGATATGGTTAAGGACCTGTTTGTTTTGCTTTTTTTTTAAAATGATTTTTATAGTGTAAAAAAATTTTGTGGAAAAAAAATTTACAAAAAAACTTTTCATAAAAGCGTCAAATGAAAATTTAGTTTGAATAGTTATTCTTAAAATGTTATTTTAGATATATCAACATTTTATCGAAAAAAATTTTGGATATCATAATTTTAAAAAAATCACTTAATTTTGAAGCTATTTCAAATAGCTTTTCATAAAAATCATTTTTGAAATACAACTTTTTTCAAAAATTAAGATTTCGACTATATTTTGATCTTTAATAATGTATGTTTATGTTGTATGATATCAAAATTAGTCTTACAATTTAGAAAAAAAATAATATAGAGAAATTTGTAATATTTTAAAAAACGGTTTTACAAAATCAATTTTTGAAAATACAAAAAAAAATCTATTTTTTAAAGTTAAAACAACCATACCTAAATCATGAGTTTAAAAATGTATTTTAATTTTCTTTGTCCAATTACCACGGACCTCCAATTTAACCACCTTATTAAGCCTCTTGACAGTCATACCCAAATTTTCATTAATCAAGTAGATTGATTCATTCTTGAGTTCACTTATAATACAGGGAAAAAATTTCAAATACTTCTGCCTTTTCTCATGTTTTATATTCTCACGCAACAAAATATTGTTGTTAGACACGAAGTTCTCAATCTTCATAACATCTTGAGAATCATGATAAATGTTGTTTTTGTTAAACATCAGAGAAGGAATAAGAGGAAGATATGGCCGTTATAAATAAATTAAAAAATCTAATGTGTGACAGTTTGATGTAAATGAAAACATATCAAATTAATTTTCAAAAAGATATTTTTTTACTTGTGATGCACTTGAATATAAAACAATTAAGTGTCAATAAGTTTTTTTTTCATCATACATACTGTCTATAAAATAATGTTTACTTAAATATAAAACAATTAAGTATTTTTACTTTTGACAATATTACATGTATTTAAAAAATATGAATGTATGTATTTAGAAATATGACATTTTGAGCATATCGTATTCTATTGTGCTCCTTCCGCCTCAAATCATATAACATTTGGATTATTTTATGGAAGTGGCAAAAATGCACCATGGTTGCCTGACGAGTAGCTAGAAAGTTAGCTCGCCTTCAATTCGTCAAAGCTTGCCCGACGAAGTTGATAGAAAACCGCTAGCCTCGAGCTCCCCAAAGCTCACCCGACGAAGCTGATAGAAAACAGCTCGCTTCGAGCTTGCCCGACGAAGGCGACAAAATCTGCAGAAATGCAGTACAGGTTTGATGGAAAGAAAGGGTTTTTTTTTCCATTTAACCCACTCATGATTTTTCCACAACAAGAACATAAACTTACAATCACATCCATATTCACATTGGACTATAATAAGCATGAACAACAACAAAATCATAGAATTCTCATGGGTAATGGAAGAAAATATATCAATAAACCAATATCATCAATTTCTATCTTATGATCTACAATCTCTAACTTCTACAACTTAGTGTTTCTACCTAGAACCACCTTAAAATTGTGAGAAAGAAATGTTGGATGATGAAGATGAAATGAGGTTGCTGAACTGATGAGGCTGAGCTCCGAATTTCTTCTTCTTCCACTAGGTTTCCTTCTTTCTTTCTATCTTTCCTTTCCAAATCTTTCCTACTAAGTTGAAAGAATGATACATAAAAGTATCATGTAGGAGAAAAAGTTGGTAAATGTGTGGCATATGTGGTCATGAAGTGTTCACAAAACTTGTGGTGAAAAGTTGATGAAATAAGTAGCAACATAAATAATAAGTGGTACAATACTATTTGTTCTACTAGAGCAACTGACTCATTATTAATGTTATCAAAATGACTCTTTTGTACCAATTAATAAACGGCCAATCTTAAATAATATTAATTAAGTCAATCTGAGCTCACCAGTTACTCTAATTATCCCAACTTATAACTTTCAAAGCATATAGGAACTCAGTTGGTCTCAACTGATATGATTTAGAGTATTTAAGGAAACACGAGGTATTACATGGTCTTCAATGGGTAATATAATCCTTTGTTTACGCTTGCTCACCTGAGAATCCTACCAGTGAGTCTTGGAATCGTCGAAATTCTTACGAAGTTTTTGAAAAGCGTCACACTAAATGATATCTACAAAGCTTTATTGATCAATCAATATTCTCTTAATCTCATAGCCATCACACCCTACGGTTCTGACCATAGGGTCGTTTTCATACAGATGGATGCCTATTGTTCTTATCGAAGAAGGTGATCTCAAATTCTAGGGTCCCTTCTCGCCAGAGCCAAGGCTCATGGGAGAGCCCTCGATGGTTAGAATTGGGCGTGCACACCTTTTATTGGAAGAGCTAGTCTTCCCGCCTCTAGTGAACCCCCATTTTATGGTGTTATGGTTGTGGTGTACAAGTGTGTCTTTCTTGCTTGCTTGCCTGTCGTGGGTCTGGGACTCCCAGAGGCATCTTGCCCCTAAGAGTTGGATCCGCTCTGGGTTTGGGTGGAATCGCCTTGGACATATTCGTTCAAATGTCTCTTTTGAATGAGGAGCTATATTTCTTTTATTAGTTAGTAGCAGTCTACTGCGTGGTGCCATTTTACCTTGTGAAACTTACTCCACCTGATGGGCTCAGGCCCCATGATGTCAGACTTGAGGGCTAACGGAAGAGGAATGTTTTGCATATGGAGGATCTCATGTCTTATTTTCTCCCTACAAAGTTTCTGTAGGCTTCTTGCTTCATTTAAAGGTTAATTGTCTCTGAAAGGCAATGCATAATGATTCTTGTGTAACTGCTACGAGTTATCAAAGTTTCCAAATGTATGCGCCTTATCATCTATGGATTTTTTTGGCATTGCTTTATTTTCCTTGTATATATAATTCTGCACACATCACTACATCCGCCAAGGAAGATGTTGGCCTATGGGATATTGATTCATTAAAATGTCTAGCTCTTAATACATTTGTGTATTCTCTGACAAACATCTTATGTTTGGGGTGGTATCCCTTGATAGTCATCTCGTTAAAGAGGGCGAGATATTCCCTAAAATATTCACCAAGGATTTGTCAAATGTTGAATAGGCTATGGTATACATCTTTATATGCCTGCTCTCCATAACTTGATGGACCAATTTCTTTACTAGGTCCTGGTAGCTGGTGATAGAGGGTCGTGGTAGGCTCATGTACCATTTAATTATTCATTTTTGAAGGTGCTAGAGAGAAGTTTTCATTTCAAAGAATTAGAGGCTCCATTGATTGCCATTTATATGTTAATGTATGCAATATGTTCTCAGGGCCGCTGCATCCATCAAACTTGGCCAGTGATGGTGGCTTGAAATTAATTGGCACTGGTGTCCCTAATATTTCATTAGATAGAGGTTGGGTGTCTATAACTTCAGTATCCTCGAAAGGGTAAGCCTCTTGTTGGCTCTCTTGGATGTGAAGAATGTTGTTCTCCAATGTATGATTCTAGTAACATAGGTCATCCATGGCGGCACACATTTATGCCAATGCGTCCTTCTCATCGGTATTGTTGTTGGCCGGAGTTGCTACCTTTTGTTCATTATATTGGATTAAGGGGTTCAAGATGTGAATAAAAATTGACCTGTCTAATGGAATGGTGACCCATGTTAATTTTACAAGGGCTTCATGGTGGGTGCCAACTGTACTTGCTAAAAGTACAATGACTGACAATCCCTAAATGTGTATGATTGTATGGGGGAGGGTTTATGGTTGTTGTGGTGTTAGAGCAAGCTCACACATGTGAAAAATTTTGTATAAGGAAATTGCTGAGTAAATTGAATGTCCCATTTCAACCTTATAGTTGAGGTATTTATAGGAACTTCTTGGATCTGAATCTTAGTACCTTAGAAAGAGGTTATAATATTCTCCTCTCTGAGCAATTATTTTCTCTATTATCTTTGAAAAAAACACTTTCTTCTTTGATTGTCCTTCTCGTGCTGTTAATGGGTAAGGACACGTCATTCCCCACATTTTCATAAATTGGTGATTGATCGAAAAAATAGCAAGTGTACTGTTTTTGCCGATTATAGCTAAAATAAGGGGGTTTATTCCCAAAATCGATCTCGAGGACTGCGTAGGAATATAAGTTCTAATAATAATTCAATTAAACAAAAAGTAATTGGGGGTTTGGTAATTGTTTTTATAATTAAAATTTTGCAATAAGAAAATAAAGCAGAGTAATAAAACTGAGTTTTGAATAGATATGAGAAGCATGCTAGGGTACAGTGTATGAATTTCCTTGTAACAACCTTAATCCTTATTTGAGACACATGGCTTAGATTTATCAATTTCTTGACTGTAAGTTGTTTACTCCTAAGTCCTTAGTGAGAAAATCTTTGATTTCATAACCTAATTACTATGTCCATAGGTAATTACGTTTGAAATCGCAAGCATTATATATAATGTCAACAATGTTCCAAGTGCAACAGGGTATTCCCTAGTCCTAGGTAATATCTACTGATGCGTTATCGTACAAAAGCGTTAACAATGGTTTGTCTGACCTAAGGTTAACCGTAAATCAAATTCTATTTGTCCGATAGAAAAAGCATTAAGAACGTTGAACGATAAAAATGATAATGAAAATAAGCACTTATGTCATTGAACCAAGAAAATCAAGATTATTACAACAGCAATTCAGGGACACCTCCCTAGCATTGGGGGGTTTAGCAACTCAAAGTATTCAAAGAAAAAACAATAATAAGATTAAACATTACAAGGAGTGTGCTTACTTTGATCTTCAATTGCTCCGGCGCATGAAAATCTTTAGTTTCCAAATTCTCTTGATCGCTGCAATCTTGATTGTAATATTTTTTTTCTAGTCAAAAATCCCTTTTTCCTTCTCAAAAAGCATCTAAAATACTCCCAGGTCTAACAAAGCAGTAGGGAAATACCCAAAATACCTTCATGGACCACAAAGGTAAAAAACCCAAGAAAATTAGAAGGTGACACAACGCAGCCAACACGGGACGTGTCAGCTGACACGGGCGGCCGTGTTGGCTCCCTGGCTCTCTGATAAAAAGGTTTCATGCCCCAGACTTGCTGACACGGGCACCCGTGTCAGCCCACTGTCTACAAAAAATCTCTTCTCTTGGTTTCCTCCTAACACGGGTCGTGTTAGGTGACACCGTGTTTGCCTAGAAAATTTGCAAACAACCGCTGATCTCCTAATTTATGAAAAAATTAGTTTACTCGCAGGACCGATCAAACAAGTCCTAGGACAATGTGCTTTTAACAATCTTGACAATTTGTGTTAAAATAAAACCTTTTGTTTACTGGATTTATCATGGTTTCCATCAACTAATGTTTTTTGATTAAAAATAATAAGAACTTTGTTTCTTGGAAGAAATGGCGAAATGTAAGTAAATTGCAAGAATAAAAGTGCAAGAGTGAAAAGGAATCGTAAATGAATAACTTAAGATTTCATTAAAATGCAAGGAATAAAAACTGGTGTTTCTCAAACGTACATTTTCTCAGTAACTACTCTTTTCTCTCACACGGTTACTTTGAGTATTCTTGAGTAACTTGTACAAATTTTGAACACACACGGAAATCTACACGCTAAGACTCCCTATTTATATGCAATCGAAATAACTATCAATAACAACTATTTCTCCTAACGATGACACATGGCATTCTGCATGCCTTTTCGCCCTGGATGTGCTCCACGCGTCTGGTTTTCAAAACGAGTCTCCCTCCTAAATTCGAATTTCAAATATCCGTCGAAAATGGCCCTATCACCCATCTGTCGAAGTACTTTTAATACTTAGAAAAATCTCCAAATCTGCTTCTCCAATTAACATTGATCTTCAACTGGCCATCTTCAAAAACAATCTCATGTCGAAATATCCTGGCAAATCTTCAAAACTCACTTTCTGAATAAAATCTAGGTGTCGAAATTAGCAGCTTACAAATTGCCCCCCAAGAAAATGCATTTTAGACAAAGGAAGAAAAGCATTTTTTGCCAATAGAATTCGACACCTTCAATAATTCGACATATGACTGTTCATATGACTAGACATTTGTAACGTCAGAGTCATCATTGCACTTTTCCTAAAATGTCTCTTCAGCCCACGTTTTAAGATTTTTCATCATCACTACCCTAGTCCCTAGCGGATCATGGGTAAAAAATTTAACTGCCACCGCCTGAACCATCCACTCATAACTGCCACGTGTCCCACACTTTTTCCACTATCTTTCCATTAAATGGACAAAATTCTGAATTTCAACCGCTTCAGTCTCTTTTCCTCCTATAAATAGGTTGAAAAAAATTCTTTTTTTCATTTTTTACGCACTCTCTCTTTAGGCAAGAACTCTCTTCAACGCATCTTCATCTTCTCCATTTTCTTTGCATTTTCTTTTGCATCACCCATGGCTTCTTCCGCAGCTCCTCAAATCACGAACAAAGATTCCAAAAATTCTAAAAACTTACCACCTGTCCACAAGATCCTTGGGCCAAAGGTGGTGGGGAACCAATAGTATGTACCAGAGCCTCCAAATGAAGAGGAGAAATGACGTATTTACCAGTCTCAGGTACTAATTCCCATTTTAATTTCTAGTAAATCTCACGCAATACTAGGACCTTTACCTGATTTATCTTTAGATCCTGTAAAAGTGAGAGAATTCTTTCCAACTTACCACCGTTACAAACCCATAGCTAACGGGGTTAGGCCTAGAACTGATAAGGAGAAAATCATAGACAAAAAATCCAAAGTTGATGGCCAAGGATCCCCTTCTGAGGAAGTCATAAACTTAGAGTACATGAACAACTTTAGAATTTTTAGGTCTTGTCCTTTGTCGAAAGACCCATCTGATTATCTGGCTTGGCTAAAGAAAATAGAGGCAGTCAAAGCCGATACTTGGAAATCTATGGGCATTTTCGACCTCATCCAGTTGTCGAAAGTAGGACCAGGATATTGCCCCTCCATGCTGTTAGCTTCCCTTTACTTTTGGGACAGTACCTATAACAATTTCCACCTTCCTTGTGGAATGGTCACCCCCACTCTTTTCGACGTAGCTTCCAAAACTGGCCTTAGCCCACTAGGAGTGGATTACGATCCCACCCTACTATGTGACGACTCCATAGGCTTCGACACAAATAAGGCCACCTTCACAACCTATATTACCAATTACCATGACAAAGAAACTAAAGAAGTCTCTGATCAAGAGCATGTAGCCTTCTTAGCCCTCTGGCTGTCGAGATGCGTTTTCTGCTCTAGATTTCTTCAAGTGGCGAAACGTTATATTACCATGGCAAATCAGCTCCATGATGGACATCAACTGTGCCTAAGTGAGATGATCTTGGCGAATTTGTACGAATCTCTTGGCGAAGGGGTTACTTTCTTGAAGAACATCAAGGACAAAGGGAGTATTCTGTTTTCAGGACCATTTTGGCTCTTACATTTGTGGCTCAACACCACATTTGAAGCTTCCTTACCCAACAAACAAACTGTGGACGAACTTGCTCTGAAGGACAGATGAGTTGAAGGAACCAGACTGGCGCAGTTAACACCCAATGATGAAGGTCTGAGCCTCCAACAAACTTTTACTGGGTATGTAATGATGTTTTGCCAAACGCCATAACTTCACTCCCAATATGGCTCCTTTCGCTGATAGAAAAATTGGACCAGCGTGGTTCACCAGGAAACTACCGTTTGAGTCGAAAGCTCTAGAAGATGAATTCCTTAATGTCTGGGAATCTTTTCTTACCCATAGACTTCTAGTTTCTAGACTCAATCCTTCAAAGCTGAAAATCTCCCTTGTCAATTACCAACCCAATCTGGTCTCTCGACAGTTTCGGTTAATACAAATAAAACCAAAACCCCTATTCTCAAGGAAAGGTTCTTTGATTCACTACAACATGACCCACACCGAAGATGAGTGTTCTGAACTATTGAAGAAGAACTCCAACTTGGTCGAAATCCAACCGGTGCCCTTTAGACCCAGCTTCCTTTGTTCCCAATAATTTGACGAATGGTGGAGGGATTATTATGGTTCTCAATTTTTCGACGTGCCTTCTTTCCCCATCCAACTGACCAGAGCTTTCGCCCTTGTGCAGGATAAAACGAAGAAAGGTACTTCAAGACACATCAAATAAATTCAAGCATTCCAGAAATACTTTGAAACTGCCTACAGGCCCAACGAACTTAGTCGAACCATAAGCGAAGCAGGCTTTACTTTAAAATAAAAGTTTATCAGCAAATTGGATGAGTTAAAACTACCCTCATACGTTCGACCAAAACAACGTTATGAGATAGCTTTTAACCTTTATCCACCAAAATTTCCTCCCCTACCATCTGCTGAATTTGGTGTGGCTTTTAGTCCTCCATTTCCAGATTGGTTCACTTGTGGGGATTCCATGAAACTTCTTCGCCAGGAATATCAAAAACGTGCTAAGCGAGTGGTTCCAACTAAGTATACCTTGGACAATTTCAAAGGCCACCTTCATATTGGCATAGAACACGTTCGCGTGGAAACTCCTATATATGAAGGTGTGGAATGGGAAGATACTCGACACCACTTCTTTTCATTTGCACATATATGTATCTTTCGACTTGTGCTTAACTTCTTCCCTTTTTCTTAGCCGTAAAAATTTCTGCCAAGAAATCAGCTGCCGTCGAAGCATCAAATGCAGAGGACACGGAAGCTCCAAAATATACTACCCAGAAACCTATGGCGAAGGTATGATTTTGCCTTGTTTTTTTTATCAATATTACTTTACTATTATTTTCTGAAATACTAATGAAATCTTTTGCTATTTTTCAGGGCAGTCGAAGACCTCCTTCAACGCCAAAGAAAAGAAAGGAAAAAGAACCTGAAGCTACTGCCATTGAATCTGGTGACGAATCACCTGATCAAGTCAAACCTTCAAGAAAAAAGAAGAGACCAAAGAAGCCTCAACAACAAAAAACCCCTGCTTCCCGGATATTGGAGAGAACTCCTCACAAAACTCCTGTCGAGCAAGTGACCACATGTCCAGCAAAAAGTGAGAGTTCTAGTCCTAAGACTGAAATTTCCCAGGTAGGTTTTCTCTTCAAATTTGACAGTTAAAGGCATTTTTCTCATGATGAATTTGCTGACTTCTTTATCCTCCAGGTCCTTGTCGACATCCATGGACATCTCATTGTTCAAGTTCTTCCCAAAACTAGCAGCGATCCCACTTATAAGCCCACAAGTGCCTCAAAACCTTCTCCTAAATATTCGACTAAGGAATCAGCCACTGAAGTGAATCAGCCCACCTCTGTCTCTAAAAAACCTCAAGATGTAATTGTAGAAGAAACTGGTCCTAAGGATGATAACTTAGTTGACGGTGGTGGAGATACTGCGATGCCTACTGCAGTGCTCACAACAGCGAATGATCTTGAAGATAATTCCCCCATCAACTTAAAGGATGCTGACGAAGATAAAGATGGGGAGGTCGAAATGGATGATGAAGAGGGAGAAAGGAGTAAAGGCGAAAAGGGAACCACTCCAAAGACTGCTGCTGATGAAGAGAAAGAAAGCGATAAGCAAAACCCTGTTGATCATCCCAGAGCTGGTTCAGCCAACACAACTTCGACCAGCCTTTCTCATGAAGAACTTGAGAATCTGAAGGTGCAAAGACAACTGGAGTATCTGAAGGCCATGCTCAGTACCCGTTACAACTTTGCTGACACCACCACAAGTAGTTCGACTACTTCAGGGACCATTTCAGGCGCAAAATCCATGGACGAAGTGATGGCCCAGATTCGGCAGAAAATCCTCAATATTGATTTGTTTCAACTTCTAGAGAAGGATTCATCTGCCCACTTTGAACTGAAAAAAAATCTTGAAATAAATCAACGTCCTAGAGGCTCCCCCTGAAGTGACTGATGTTGTCGTGGACTTAACTACTCTTATTGACCTTGTAGCAGCAGATTTTAATCGTCTCAGAGACTATTCGAAAAAGGTTGAGAACAAGTCGGAGACGGAACTTGCTGAATGAGATGCTGCTACAAGTTCTACCAACAAGGTAACTGAACTGGAAAAGGCTTCTGAACAAAATCAAAAATAGATTGCCAGCTGCGACGAAAACAACCTCAAATGGGAGAAACAAATTGCTGTTCTTCAACACAAAATTTCTCAAGCTCAGAAAGCAAAGAAGAACTCTAACAAGTCAATCAAGATGAAATAGCCAAAGAGATTGAAGTTTGAGTGCATCATGTTGAACGGGCTCAGAAGTTAGGCAAGGAGATTGAAGAGATTTCGACCAGCAAGGCCCTCTGCGAGCGCCGACTTTAAATTCAATGATCCTAGTTTGACAAGTTGAAGAAATCTTTCCCTGTTTGATTTTGTAATGTTGCTTGGTCCTTTGAGGCCCATTTCTTTTGTAATGACATTTAAGCCATTTGTTTGGAAAATTTTACCAATTTAGTTATTCTTTTTCGTAAGATTATTCGATTTCTATTTTAACTTCCTGCAATATGGGTTTATATTTTTTCAAATATTTCCCATTTATTTTCAGTATTCTCTTATCTTTATCTAATTCTTCGACTTCATACGTGCCATTGGAAAACACATTGGTGATTTGAAAAGGCCCTTCCCACTTAGGGGACCATTTTCCCATAAGTCTATCTTTTCGATCCATGGGAAGAATCACTTTCCACACAAGGTCACTAATCGAAAAGGCTTTACCTTTTACTCTTTTATTATAGGATTTCTCCACCATTTCCTTTTTCCTTTTCAATAAATCTAACGCGTTTAATCTCTCTTCGTCTAACTAGTTCATCTATCATCATATTCCAATATGTATCTGATGGAATTTCATGATGTATTTGAACTCTTTTTGACTGCAAGTATATCTCAACAGGTAAGACCGCATCATAGCTATACGTTAGTCGAAAGGGTGTAGCATTTGTAGCTTCCTTAGGAGAGGTTCGACACGCCCATAGAATTTGGTCCAAAGTTTTGTGCCAATTCATTGGTTTTGTTCCGACGTGCTTCTTTATCAAACCAATTATAACCTTGTTTGCTGCTTTGACCTGTCTGTTGGCTTGAGCGTAGTAAGGTGTTGATGTGATAAGTTTGAACCCCATTTCCTTCGCGAATGCTTGCATCTTTTTACCCGTGAAAACAAATCCTTGATCCATCGTTATTGTTTCTGGGATGCCAAACCTGTAAATGATGTGTTTTCGAATGAATTTGATTACTGCTTCGTGATCCACACTCACTAAAGGTATGAATTCAATCCATTTTGTAAAATAATCGATCCCAACCAAAATAAACTTCTGGCTTTTCGAAGAGGCCGGTCGAATTTCTCCAATCAAATCCAAAGCCCAACCTCTAAAAGGCCAAGGCTTTATTATAGAATGTAACTCAATTGCAGGAACATGTGGTATCCCTGCGTGTATCTGGCACTCTTGGCATCCTTTCGCGAATTCGACGCAATCTTTTAACATAGTTGGCCAATACATTCCCTGTCGGAATAATAACCACTTCATCTTATGGCCTGCTTGATGCACATCACATGCCCCGCTGTGTACATTCGACAAAGCTATGTATGCCTCAGATTCACCTAAACACTTAAGTAATATCCCTTTCGGAGTTTTCTTAAATAGTTCATTCCCCAAAATCACATAACTCAAAGCTCGATACCTGATTTTTTTGTTCGATTGATCCTGTTGGATTTTGCAGGTATTATATTATGGGCTTCCTCCAATCTCCAGTCATTGAATTATCTATGTTAAAAATTTCAAAATTTTCTTCGTCAGCGTATCCCAGCTTTATCGTCTCCAAATCTGATGGGGATAATCTAGCTGATACGACTCTTCCTCTAACTTCAATGACTTTCTGCAACTTTTCCTTCGACACTTTGTATCCAGAAGCTATCTGTGCTAAATCATTTGCTTCCTGATTTTCTATTCGAGGGATATGTCGAATCGTAACCATATCTAATCTTTTCAAGAGTCGATTAACTATCACAAAGTACATGATTAAATTCTGCTTAACACACTTGTACTCTTTTGTTATTTGCTTTATGACTAACTCAGAGTCGCCCATTATTTCGACCCGAGTTTCCCCCAATTCCAACAAAATTTCAAGTCCTGCTATCAAAGCCTCATATTCTGCCTCATTATTTGAACAAAGGCCTTCGACTTTGTACTTAAATTTTGTTGGAATTTTGTTAGGAGAAATAATAAGAACTCCTATTCCAGTTCCATTTTTATGGCTAGAACCGTCGAAGTACAACTTCCATGGTTCTATTTCTATGTAGTCAAAGGACTTTTCATTTATGGCGTGGTCGACTATGAAATCAGCCACCACTTGTCCTTTGACAGTCTTTAAAGGTAGATATGTCAAAGAATATTCAGTTAATGCTAATGCCCACTTTCCAATTCGACTGTGCAAGATTGGTTTAGATAACATATATTTTATAACATCGAAATGAGAAGAAACGTAAACATCAACTGGCTTTATATAGTGCTTCAATTTCATACATGAAAAGTATAAACATAAACACAACTTTTTAATTACACTATATCTAGTTTCCGCATCGTTCAAGACCCTACTGAGGTAGTAAATGGCTCTTTCGACACCATTCTCGTCCTCTTGAGCCAACATGCTCCCTAATGTCTTGTCCGACGCGGATATGTACAGCCTCATACTCCTACATCTACAAGGTGACATTAAAATTGGAGGATGCGTCAGGTATTCCTTGATCTTGTCGAAGGCATCCTGCTGCTCTTGCCCCCATTCGAAGTCTTCCTTCTTCAGTCGAAGTAGAGGGAAAAAGGCTTGCGTCTTCCCACTGAGGTTAGAGATGAACCTTCTGAGAAAGTTTATCTTGCCAAGTAGAGACCACAATTCCTTCTTTGTAAATGGCGCTTTCGCCTCCATTATTGCCTTGGCCTTGTTTTGGTTAATTTCGACCCCTTTCTTGTGGACCACAAAGTCTAGGAACTCCCGCCTGCACACAAAATGCACATTTGAGAGGATTCATCTTCAGACCAAACTTCCTCATCCGTTCAAAGGACTGTCGAAGGTGGTCTATATGAATTTTTCCTGAAACATACTTAATAACAATATCGTCAATATAAATCTGCATAAAATCTTCAATGAAATCGTGAAAAATCGAATTCATCGCTCGCTGGCACGTTGCCCCAATATTTTTTAAACAAAAAGGCATTACCACCCATTCGTAGGTGCCTAAGGCTCCAGGGAATCGAAACACCGTTTTAGGAACATCCTCCTCAGCAATAAAAATTTGGTTATAACCAGAGTACCCATCAAGCATACTGAGGTACTCATGGCCTGCTGCAGAATCGACGAACATTTCCGCCACTGGCATAGGATATTCGTCCTTTGGGGTAGCAGAATTCAAATCTCGAAAATAAATACATACCCTTAATTTGCCATTTTTCTTTATTACAGGCACTATGTTAGCGATCCATTTGACATACCTGGTTGGACGGATGAACTCGCATCTGAGGAGTCTTTTGACTTCTTCTTTAATCTTCGAGAGGATTTCTGGGGCGAATTTCCTTGGAGTTTGCTTAACAGGTTTCCTCCCAGGTTTTATTGGCAACCTTAATTCGACTAGACTTCTATCCAGCCCGGGCATTTCGTCGTAGTCCCATGCGAAACAATCCTTGAATTCCTTCAGCAACTGAAATATTTCGACCTTGAGTTGAGGGCTCACTTTCGCACTGATATAGGTTGGTCTTTTCTCTTCCCCTGATCCCAAGTCGATTTCTTCGAGTGGATCTTGTGCCGTCATCTTGATGTTTGCTGCTAATGGATCCTTCTCAAAGCCCAATGGCTCATCATCATAAATTGCGTCGAGCCTCTGGTTTTGCAAATCTCCTAGATCTTTATCTAGTGGATCCATATTAAAATCCTTTCCAAGACCTTGTTGATCTGCTTCAATTTGGTTGGCTTCGAAAACCATATACTTTACTTCGGCCTCTAAGGTCGCTTTAAGTTTATTATCGGCTATATAAGCTGCAATCTTTTCGAGAACTAGTGATTCACTCATTGTCACTGAATTCGCTACCCCAGCCAGTTGGCCGGATGTGTGAGGTTCCAAAAATGTAGTCTTCTTCGCCAACTACCTCTCTATCCCACTAAAACCCGTGGGTGGGATGAAGGTTTAGTGAGCAGAAAGCGTTTTCCGTTGGCGTCATGTCGAAGGTGGCTGGGCTACAGGGAGCTATGTGAGCCAGATTCCTGTCGAAGCTTCGCCTATCCACCTGGTTTACTTCAGCAAGAAAGTAACTATGGTCAGCCACTATATTTTCAATAATCCCGTCTGCACGCCAAATTGTTATCCGTTGATGCATTGACGAAGGGACGACACCAATGCCGTGTATCCACTCCCTGCCTAAGAGAAGGTTATAATTTGCTTTCGACGCTATCACCATAAACATTGTCGGCCTCGTGATGGTTCCGATTGTTAGATCAACCTGTATCACACCCATAGTGGTTCCTACTTTCCCCTCATAATTCGACAACACCATGTTATGAGGTTTGGTGTCGGAATAATCTTTTCCAATTTTCTTAAGCTTATAATGCGGCATCAAATTGACAGCCGCTCCTCTATCGACCAAAATTTTATTCACCCCTATATTACCCACTTTTCCTTTTATAAATAGGGGTTTCAAGTGGTTCCTCATTGAGTCATCTGGTCTTTCGAAAAATGTGTTCTGTTCTCCAACGCATCCATTGTTCATGATATAATAGCAAACGGGCCCGTGTCTGGCCGTTTCGACCTCCAAAGCTTCCTCTTCCTCTTCGACTTCCATTATTTGATCATAATCCCTAGGGAGCACTGAAACGACGTTACATGTTACATCGAATGATGCCTCTGACTCTGAGTTAAAATCGTCTGTCATTTCATCATCCTTGGTTACTTCCTCCTTTGATGCTGCTTGTACTGGAGCAATATGTGGCTTCTCGACCTTCACTTCTTCCTTCTGAGTCGAAGTTTGAACATTGTTGCTGGTCTCTGGCTTGGCTTTCCCTGCAGCCTCATTCTCAGCCTTCTTTCGACGTTGGTACCTCCTCCATTGTGACTTCGTGATAGGATTCTTGCCCTTATAATTCTCAGAAGGGTAAGTCACCTTTTTTGACTTTTGGAATTCTTTCCTATATGACATAGAAGATCCTCGTTGCACTTCGAAATCCTTCCATTTCCCTTGTCCTTCGGCTTGTCGGATTGGATTCACCCATCTGTCGTCTAGGGCATTATTTGTATGTTTGAATGTGTTAGGGTATCTCCCCCCTAACCTCTACCTGCTTTGGTCCCCTTTTCTGGGGTCGAATCTTTCTCCAGAAGGTCTCCAATTTCCCCTTCTTTTTGCTCTCTCCGCTCCTTCTAAGTTTTGTGCAGCCTTTTTGTCGAAGACGACACTGCAACTAGGGCAAAACATTACCTCAGATTTTTTTTCCTCTGGCACCTATGTATGAAATCTGCCAGATTCTATTCCTCCTTGGGATATGCTAGTTTATGGTACTCTTCACGTCGACGTTCTTCGTCAACTTACATTCACATGTTCTGAGCCACTTCGACCATGTTTACATTGGTAGCTGTCTCTGTGTCCATGCTTAATTTATTCAGCTTCAAACTGAGGCCTTCATTGACCTCATGTTCCTTCTTCATACAATTGAAGTCCTCATAGATTTTCTTCGTTAGCACCTTTGGAAGTGAACTCCTGGTAACCTGCGGGCTGAAAAATCCGATAGCTTTGTTTTTTGGATCCTCCATGGTCCTTCGGAGAATACCAACATTAGCTTGTTTGTAAGAAACTTCAGTAGTTCCTTTGTTAATTTGGGCAAAACCTTCAGTGGTCTCATTGTTGACTTTGGCGAAACCTTCAGTAGTTTCATTGTTGACTTTGGCGAAACCTTCAGTAGTTTCGTTGTTGGCTTCCTCAGTGGCCTCAGCAATATAGTTCTCAATGATCTTTGCGTCAAGGTCTTCGGTAACCCTAACGTCACAGTCTGGTTTATGAAGTCAGTTGTAACTTCGACCATATCACCTTTGTTGGCGGGATCCTCAGCAACCTCCACCATATTCACGTTGTTGTCAAAGCCATCAGTAGCCTCAATCATGTTCACATTGTCGTCGGAGCCTTCAGTAACCTTGACCATGTTCATTGTGGATGGCTCTGCATAGTGGGCCTCCACCACTTGCAAAGAGTTTGAATCCACCTTCGCCTGGGATTTCGACTTATCGCCGAACTTGAGTCTTCCATCTCTGATTGCATTATGCACGAGATCCCTGAAAAGGAAACATTGAGATGTTTTATGACCCAAAAAATTATGGTACTTGGAAAAACCTCTCTTTTTTTGCTGTTCTAAAGGAGGCACTATCATTTGGCCATCTTTGACTAACAAATCAAATATTTCGTCACACTTTGTGACGTCGAACGTATAATTTCTTTTGGGGAATTTGTCATTCTTTTTCGATTCGACTGGGTCTTTCCCATTCGACGGAGTCAAGACTTTACACGCATATGGTGGCCCCTGTTTTAGTTCTGCCACATCAACCTCTTTTTCGTCGAAATTTTATGATCCATCTTCGTCATCATCCTCGCAAACTCCAACATATGCTACCCTTTCTTTCTTATTTTTACTAGCCCTAGCTTTTTTGGCTTTTAATCGTTCGACCTGTCTAACCCTATCAGCCAATTGGGCCATGTCTCTTAAGTACTGGGTATTTAATTTCTTTCTGATTGAATAGTCAAGGCCACTAGCGGCCATTTTGACTAACTCATGTTCAGGCACTTGTGTGAAACACCTTGCCTTGAGCAACCTAAACCTATTCAAATAATCATCAATTGGCTCTGAGAACTTTCTCTTGACGCTAGCCAATTCTTTCAGACTTATCTTCGTCTGTCCTATGTAGAATTGTTCATGGAATAATCTCTATAACTGGGTCCAAGTATGTATCGAATTCGCAGGCAATATGGTGAACCAAGTAAAAGCATTCTTCGTTAGGAAACTAGGGAAATATTTTATTCTCAAATTCTCATTGTGCGCTATTTCGCCTGCTTCAATTAAGTACCGCGCCACATGTTCCACCGTCGATTCACTGGTATCCCCTGAAAATTTTGTGAACTTGGGAACTTTCCATCTATGGGGTAATTCTTGCTGCAAAATATATTCCGACAAAGGGGAGGTATAACTGGGCCTTTGTAATCCCACATTCATCCCATTTCGCGCCATAATCCTTTCGACTATGGCAGCCAAATTGTTCTCTGCCGGCATATCATTACAACGCATTTGTTGTATAATATTGTCAGCATTTTGGTTTCGGTTTACTAGCAACACTCTTGGTTCTTGTTGAACAGGAATTTCGACCCCGGGTGGTTCGACTGCCCCTATTTGGTTCAACACTTCCGCCTGAGGGATATTTGGTTGCCTTTGATTTATGGTAGGTTCTTTTTCGACGGCTACCCTTGGGTTCTGAACTACCTACTCCCTTGGGGGAGGTTGGGGGACACCAAAGAAATCAGCAATGCGCGTCATCTGTGCTGCCAACTGTTGATTCGTTTGTGTCGTGTTTTGGATCAAAGGGTTAAATATAACCCCCATCTGTTGGGCTAACATTTGGACCATATCATGGTTGCTTTCATCCATTTGTTGCCTAATTACTTGTGCGGAATTATTGGTAATGTTTGGCATATAAGTTTGATATCCCGCTCCTAAAGGCTGGCTAATTCTACCCATATGGTTCACACCAGACCCGGACCCTTGCAAAGGCGAAGTCACATTCATCGTTGGATCCGTAAACGCTGATGGGGCATTATGTAAACTTGCCATTACTGAAGTTGGCATTCCATATGGTTGTTCTCGATTTAGAGGCATCGAAAAACCAGATATAAAGGGTCTGTACATACTCCCTGAAGGGGGAGGAGTCATTTGAGGCATTTGGGGTCCCATAGTTGAAAAACTAGGCACACTCTGAGGAATTGAATGCGCAGGTGTCGAACCCGCTGTTGATGGCATAGCCTCTGATACTAATATTGAGGCCGTATTGCCCTCAGTCGATGGATTAGGGGGTGATACTTCATTATTCGTAGAATTCTGATTGTTTGGCGGATTTGGATTCGCCATTCTGCGTACTCGTCTTCTTCTGGGTCTTTCTTCGTTATTTATGGCTATCTTACCACTCCTTAGTCTCATGCAACGAAGCGAAGAAAGTTTCGTACGAGTAAAAATGTAAAATAAAGGTTTTCAATTGTTAATAGCACAAGGTCCCACTGGACGTGCCAATTTGTTTGCCTGGAAAATTTGCAAACAACCGTTGATCTCCTAATTTATGAAAAAAGTTAGTTTACTCACAGGACCGATCAAACAAGTCCTAGGACAATGTGCTTTTAACAATCTTGACAATTTGTGTTAAAACAAAACCTTTTGTTTACTGGATTTATCATGGTTTCCATCAACTAATGTTTTTCGACTAAAAATAATAAGAACTTTGTTTCTTGGAAGAAATGGCGAAATGTAAGTAAATTGCAAGAATAAAAGTGCAAGAATGAAAAGGAATCGTAAATGAATAACTTAAGATTTCATTAAAATACAAGGAATAAAAACTGGTGTTTCTCAAACGTACATTTTCTCAGTAACTACTCTTTTCTCTCACACGGTTACTTTGAGTATTCTTGAGTAACTTGTACAAATTTTGAACACACACGGAAATCTACACGATAAGACTCCCTATTTATATACAATCGAAATAATGTCAATAACAACTATTTCTCCTAACGATGACACATGGCATTCTGCATGCCTTTTCGCCCTGGATGTGCTCCACGCGTCTGGTTTTCATAACGAGTCTCCCTCCTAAATTCGAATTTCAAATATCCGTCAAAAATGACCCTATCACCCATCTGTCGAAGTACTTTTAATACTTAGAAAAAATCTCCAAATCTACTTCTCCAATTAATATTGATCTTCAACTGACCCCATAAGGTCTCTTCACAGAATGATCAGCAGATTGAAGTGTCATCCTAGTATCATGCACCGTACCTATCTCCAATTTTTTGTAGATGGATAAAGGCATGAGACTCACACTTGCTCCAAAATCAATAAGAGCTTTTTTGAATGACCTATCCCTAATGGTGCAAGGGATGGGATGTTGGCATCAGTATCAATGGTTTGTTTTTTTTGAGATGATGTCCTTCATGAACTTGGCATAAGTAGGCATTTGCTCAAGTGCCTCCAAGAATGGGATGTTGATTTTAAGCTTCTTGAACATCTCTAATAATTTTTCATGAACAGGGCGCTCCATTACAGATTTATTTGTATGACTGGTGCCAACATCATCTTTGTATTTCATGGTGTTTCGAACATCAATTTTCAATTCCTCATCATAGACTTTCAACGTCATAGTACCCTCCTCTATGTCTATCAAACACCTTGTAATCACTAAAAAGGGTATCCCAAGAATGAGAGGAATCTCCTCATCTTTCGGCATCACTAAAATCACAAAATCCACCAGGAACACAAATTTATCAATCTTCACAAGAACATCCTCAACGATCCCATAAGGTCTCTTCACAGAATGATCAGCATATTGAAGTGTCATCCTAGTATCATGCACCGTTCCTATCTCCAATTTTTTGTAGATGGATAAAGGCATGAGACTCACACTTGCTCCAAAATCAATAAGAGTTTTTTTGAATGACCTATCCCTAATGGTGCAGTCGCAACATAATGTGCAGTAAAGTGCGCTCCATTACAAATCTCACAATTAACTGCTTGGACAAGTTAAACTTGGGCTACTTGTTGTGAACTGACATTCATTGCTTTAGCCTTCTTTCTACCTCAACAGTAATTTGATCTTCCATCTTCACTACTTGGCCAGCCAGCTTTAGATCAATTATCCCTTCTGGTTTACTCACACTATGATCATACAGTTCCAGATGCTCGTTTGCTGCTATGGCTTTTATAATCTTTTTAATTCCAATGGCTGTTGTAAAGTTTGATGAGCCATCGGCCACTGTATCAATAAGTTGTTTGGTCTTCATCCTTAAACCATTCACAAACATCTGCATCTGTTCAGTTGCATCCATGTTGTGAGTAGGGCATGCTACCAATAACCTCTTGAACCTTTTGTACGCATCCCCAAGTGATTCTCCTTCCTTCTGTTTAAAATTCATAATGTCATATCTTTTGCGAATGTAAACAGAAGCAGGAAAATACTCATTTAGGAATGTCGTCTCCATCTCTTGCCAAGTAGTTATACTTCCCGCGGTAGGGAGTAAAACCACTCTTCTGCATCTTCTGCTAAGGTGAATGGATACATCCTTAGCTTCTTCGCCTCTTCAGAATGCCCCTCGATATTCAAAGTGGTGCTCATTGTAAGAAACCGTTGAAAATGTTTGTTTGCATCTTCATTTATTTTTCCTGTGAACGGTCTTTTCTCGAGCTGTCGGATCGTAGTCGGGTGCAACTGAAAGTGTCCTACGTTGACCGGTTGATTCAATATGGTCAACCGCCCAGTTGGAGCATTTTCTCCTCCATAGTCACCCAGAAGTCTCTCTGCTGGTGGATTTTTAGCCATGATTACAATCTCTGGGTGTGTCTCTGTATCTGTATCGGCGCCTGAGTCAGTATTTTTAGAATGGACAGAAACTTATTCCTCTTTTTCCTGTTCTGAAATTACCGGTCTTGAACCTGACGCTGCCAGTCTTTCTCGTTTAGATTTTCGGAGTCTAGCGTGCAACGATCGTTCTGGTTCTGCGTAAAAAAGAAATTCAGCTGAGGGCTTTCCTCGCATACACAGATTAGACAATTATTAGTAATAATAAAAAATTATAAAAATAGCAGAAAATAAAATTTTGGTCGCTGAGCAACAAAATTTCAATTGAACTAAAATTAAAAACTTATATTTTGGCAGTCCCCGGCAACGGCGCCAAAAACTTGATCGGAAAAATAGCAAGTGTACTATTTTTGCCGATTGTAGTTAAAATAAGGGGGTTTATCCCCAGAATCGATCTCGAGGACTGCGTAGGAATATAACTTCTAATACTAATTCAATTAAACAAAAAGTAATTGGGGGTTTGGTAATTATTTTTATAATTAAAATTTTGCAATAAGAAAATAAAGCAGAGTAATAAAACTGAGTTTTGAACAGATATGAGAAGCATGCTAGGGTACAGTGTATGAATTGCCTTGCAACAACCTTAATCCTTATTTAAGAGACATGGCTTAGATTTATCAATTTCTTGGCTGTAAGTTGTTTACTCCTAAGTCCTTAGTGAGAAAAACTTTAATTTCATAACCTAATTACTATGTCCATAGGTAATTACGTTTGAAATCAAGCATTATATATAATGTCAACAGTGTTCCAAGTGCAACAGGGTATTCCTAGTCCTAGGTAATATCTACTAATGCGTTATCGTACAAAAGCGTTAACAATGATTTGTCCGACCTAAGGTTAACCGTAAATCAAATTCTATTTGTCCGATAGAAAAAGCATTAAGAACGTTGAACGATAAAAATGATAATGAAAATAAGCACTTATGTCATTGAACCAAGAAAACCAAGATCATTACAACATCAATTCAGGGACACCTCCCTAGCATTGGGGGGTTTAGCAACTCAAAGTATTCAAAGAAAAAACAATAATAAGATTAAACATTACAAGGAGTGTGCTTACTTTGATCTTCAATTGCTCCGGCGCATGAAAATCTCCAGTTCCCAAATTCTCTTGATCGCTCCAATCTTGATCGTAATATTCTTTTCTAGTAAAAAAATCCCCTTTTCCTTCTCAAAAGCATATAAAATACTCCCAAGTCCAACAAAGCAGTAGGGAAATATCCAAAATACCCTCACGGATCACAAAGGTTAAAAACTCAAGAAAATTAGAAGGTGACACGACGCAGCCAACATGGGCCGTGACAGCTGACACGGACGGTCGTGTTGGCCCCTGGCTCTCTGATAAAAAGGTTTCATGCCTTAGACTTGCTGACACGGACACCCGTGTCAGCCCACTGCCACTTTACAAAAAATCTCTTCTCTTGGTTTCCTCCTGGCACGGCCCGTGTCAGCTGACACGGGTAGCCGTGTCAGGCCACTGTTTCTCTTCCAAAAATTCTTCTGAATTCTCGGAACTTCCATTTTCTTTGCATGAGTCCTTTGGCCTTTTCCGTATAGACCTGAAATCATCAAAACTAACAAAACAACGCATAAAATGCAACAAAATTGAAATAAAACTAGAAATCATAAATTGCGAGAATGAAATAAGAAAAGTAAAATTCACTCAAAAAACAATAAGACTAAACAAAATATTACCGATTCATGGATAAAATGCCGAATAAGTGACGGAAACATAATAGAAATGGTGACCGATCAATGATTGATTCAATCAAAAGACAAATGATTCGTATAAACAGACTCACATTGTGATACATAAACAACTTCGAACCCTAATTTACACTATGTTTATTATCCACTGCTCCCTGATAAATTTCATGTCACCTCCTATGATTTTTTTTACAAACATACCAATACAAACACTGAATTTTCAAAGCTTTAAAAAAATTTGGCAATGTGCATTGCAAGAGATAGAGCCCTTAAAGATACAAATATATATTAGTGCATTTTTAGGGGCCAAAGACCAACGATAATAATTATTTTAAAAGTACTTGTCTTCCACACCCTATTCTTAAGTTTGGTCATTGATCATCCTATGTTCTCTTTTCATTCAGTGGTTTATCTTTTACTTTACTATTTCCTCTCATCTCTCTCCCTCATATTTGTTTTTCCATTATTGTCTTTTTCGTCTCTCTATATTGCTAGCCCACTTGTTTGATTTTTTTATAATTTGAACTAGAGCCACCATTAAGGCTCCCACAAGAGTGCCAAGCTAATACTAGCACCAGAGTTATTGTCGAAACTAAAATTGCTACAAGTGTGATTTCAATTAAAATCACAACCATGATATAAAACCTAATAATAATAATTATTGAACATATTACTTATTAAAACATTCCCTTTCAAAGTATATAATGTCTCTTGTCGTTTACACATCCCTCATGATTGAAAGCTTCACAAATTCATGATGAGTCTCCTTAGAGTGAAAAGATAAAAAGCTATAACACTTATCTATGTCATAATGTGTGATCAAGTGGGGGCACTAATATTTGTTCTTTGATCACTCTTTTTATCTTTTTCTCATGATTAAAAAAATTTAATATATCTAAGTAGATAATTACTTGCTCATTTTGGGGTCATCACATGGCCATTCTTTAAGAAAAGGATGAGGTTTTGATTAGAAGGAAGAGTGCCCCCAAAATCATTGGAACATTATATGGAAAGTAGTGAAGACAAAATAGAGTTCTCTACTTAGAAGAAAAGGATCACTTTGTGTATTAAATGTGAATGTGTAAAGTTTTCTCAATGTGACAAAAAATTAATCTTGATATAACTTTGAACTTGATTAAATGATTTGGTTTGCAAATTCCCTATCAAATTTTCAACAAAGCAGGAAAGTGAAAACTTGATGTTTTTCATTAGACTAATTAAAAAGGCAATTAATTTTAAAACGTTTTTACCATGTAAGACAAACATTAAGTCATCTACATTTAATTTAAAAGGCATAATAGTTCACAAATTCAAGTATGTGAAAGAAAAGGAGTGGGAGCATAATTCACATTTTTTCAAAAAGGGAAAAATAAAAAGTAACACTTTTGTGTATGGAATTTCTATCTTAATCTTATTGACACAAACCACGAGCATATTCCAACAAATCTGTGTACGGTGCAAAATCAAATTGCAAAATATAAAAAAAAAATATGGTTGATTGTGAACATTAAATCATTGATTAGCTCAAACAAACTCGAATTTTTAAAAATCGGCAAATGAAGCCAACCATTAACACAAAAACAAATCCACTAACAAACAATCCTTTGCAAAAAAGACAACAAACAATAATGATTATTTCAAACTAAAAAGTCCAAAGTCAATATAATAGATAGACTCGAAAAATTTTACATAAAAAAACATGCACGTAATTTTAAATTACAGTTGCTATAAAGATTATGTTAACACTATCAACCATAACCGTGATCACATCAGATATAAAAATTCCCATCTGAATCGCAACTACAACTACAATTTAATTAAATTAAAACTATGCATGCTCATATTATACTTGATCAAAAGCTAGTATTTGAAGATAACAGTTGTTGACCACCAAAACCTAAAACATTTGATCATAAAAAATTGGTAATTCTTCATTCTCTATTACATTAATTAATACATCATGGATGATCTTTAGATTTCCATAGTCAAAGGATGAAATCTGATGAAAAAGAAAAACTGAGAAGCTCAAATATCAAGATAAGATGGGATAATAAGCATGCATGGTTTGATTTTCTATTATTTTAAATATATTATGTCAGTCCACAACTAAGACTAAACCTAGAATGACAAGAGATTATTAAAGTTGAATTTTATTAGTACAAACAATATATTATGGGGACGTAGTTTGTTGAATGGAGCAAAAGTGTATGATACTGTATCTTCAAAATACATGCGCGTGAGAATAAGAATAAGATCTATACGCATTATGTGGTAATCAGTTTAATTCTGAAAAAGTGAAAAATACACACATCTTATAATGTTAATGCGACACGTTTATAAATGAATAATGAAACTTTTTAATTTTGTTTCCTTTTTTTCTTCTTGTTGCACCTCTTGTGCAGCTGCTTATTATTCAATTTCATTGCCTTCTGAAAAAAAAAATTCCATAAAAGAGAAGGAAGTGAACTTAGCTATAACCGAAATCTTATCCTACATTAAAAAAAAGTTAGGGATGATCAATTAGTCTTATCTTACCGGATTAATAATACAAATAAAAGTAGAAAAAAAACACAAAAAAATTGGTCACATAGTTCAGTTAAATTGCTTACATATGTGACTATAGAACAATTATACTTTCATCTTATTGTTTTGTTATGAATTACATAACTTCTGATTTTAGTGGTACAAATATATATAGGAATACTAATGATTCGGATTACAATAATACATATGAACCAAACTTGACATTACCTATATGTCAAACTCAATAATCTTCACACTATCAAACTCCTGTGAAAATTAATTGCATAATGTCATATCCTAGCAACTAGGGGTGTAAAGTTTTTCCTTAATACTGATAAACATGTAAAAATCTAAATAGATATCACCCTGACTATTATAATGCAACTGAACTTCATCTTGTTTAACACCAAACTTTTTTTATTAATCTTGTAACCCACAATGCTTCCTTGACAGTTCCAGCTACTATCATGTATTCTGCTTCAGTTAAAAACATATCTATTATAGATTAAAGTGATGATTTCTAGCATATAGTCCCCCATCCCACCCCTGGCAAGAGTAGACATACCTTGTTATAAACCTCGGTGATTTCTTAATACACCACCCAAGTTTTTTATGTACCACGTGAATTTTATTTTTGCTCACAGATTCCGGACATGCACATCCGGACGCACCAAATTTTTAAAAAACACTGATATGTTCCGGATGTGCACATCCAGAAGAATTCCTGATTTGCAAATCCGAAAAAAAACAAAAGAATTCCATAAAATCATTTACTTCTAAATATAATTAAATCCAATCTAATTAATATCCAATATAATTAAAATTAATATCATTTTTTCAATATAATTAAATCCAATATAATTAAAATCTATAATAATTAAAATGAATATGATATTTAATATGATTAATTTTTTTCAATATAATTAATATGATTAATATGGTATTTAATTCTAAATTATTTTTTTATATTGAAAAAATTAATTTAATTATATTGGATTTAAAATTATATGGTATTTACTTCTAAAATTGGATTTAATTATATTGGTATTTAAAATTATATGGTATTTACTTCTAAATTATATGGTATTTACTTCTAAATTATAATTAAAATTATATGGTATTTACTTCTAAAATTAATTTAATTATATTGGATTTAATTATATTGAAAAAATCATATTAATTTTAATCATATTAATTTTAATTATATTGGATTTAATTAAATTGGATTTAATTATATTGAAAAAATCATATTACGTTTAATTATGTTGGATTTTAATTATATTGGATTTAATTATATTTAGAAGTAAATGATTTTATGGAATTTTTTTGATTTTTTTTCGGATTTACAGATCAGGAATTCTTTCGGATGTGCACATCCGGAAAAAACTGAAAAATTTTAAAATAATGGTGCGTCCGAATGTGCACATCCGAAAATTAAGAGCAAAAACAGAAATTCGGTGGTGCCTAAAAAATATGGGTGGTGTGATAAGAAACCACCTAAACCTCATATCATCCATATCACATGCATAGTCATAATCCATATATCTCACAATTGATAGAACACCATGCTCCATACTAAACATGATACCACGATCTATCGTACTCTTCAAGTACCCCTTGTACTCGTTTGGTGTTAATGAATTTGCTTTTTGCTTTTAAAAAAAAAAATCTTAAAATCCACTTAACTGCTTTTCAATATTACTTCCCTGATTCGAACATGAATTTGCACACTTAACTAACTACTTATGTCAAATATAATCTAGTGTAAACCATACATCAAACAACCAACTCCATTGGCATAATAGCCAAACTCAATAAATTGTAATCCACAAATCCTAACTTTACATGTAAACTTTGATATTGTCAGATTGTATGTCATTATTAGAATTTAAATTTTGATAATCAAAATTATATGTGCCAGTTTTTAGTTTTTATTACCATTTGTTTTTAAATTAAAAAAACATATTAAATAATTGTAAACACTTTTCCATATATGTACACACATAATCTCTTGTGCTATAGTGAAGTGATTAACACTAATATGGTATAAGTGTGAGTGCGTTGGTTTAAACCCATCACATTTCTATCTTGTCCTTTTTATTTGTGTATATATTTGTTATCACGCCATATCATTTTAGGCACCTTGATAAACATACACTCTCTTTTTTTATATACTATATTTGTTGAATATCCCATTAATAATGTATAAAAATATAATTATTTTAATTAAATAAATAATTATTTCAATATACATTGCAAAATATTACTAATTTATATAGTTAAATTAACTACAATTTTGAATGTGATCAATTGAAATAATTATATGTTGAACTAATATATTATTTTTTGGGTTGGAAAGTGGAATGATTTAGCAGTGTGTATGACAAACAAGTGATCATGTAGCAAAAAGGCTGATATACGGAGGATATTAATGCATTAGTCATTCATATATAAACTACTGTACAACATGACCTTCAACTTTCTAAGTGGGAATGTGAGAAAAAGAGAAGAGAATGTTAGGTGGGTCCCATCCCACAAAACAAAGACCAATTTTTAAAATAATTTTCAACAATTTCCAAGTCACACCTCACTGAAAAAAAGTAAAAATAGGAAATTTTTGGGGGAGAGTAAAGATGGCTAGCGTGCTACTTTATACAATAAATGTCCCCAGAAACACATACTATGCTTTTCTCTCTTGTTTATTCAGTCCTTTGCTTTTCCCTATTACAGTTTTTTCTCACTCTTTTTTACGTACTAGTACTCACACTCACATATCATTCCAAACCAAACCCCTTTTTTTCTTGGGGAATGTACCTTTTAATCCCCACTTATTTTAGGTTATTAATTGAGTAATCAAAATTATCATACATCATCAAGAGTGACTTACGATTCTTTGCTTCGGAATGTTTTTACACATGTAAAATGTGTTGATGGTTTTGCATTACATGGTGTTTTTGGTATGTTAGTTGTAGTAATTAAATCAAGAGTATTAGAATAATAATTTATATTTTATTTTACAAACTTGGTGACCAAGCTTGTTAGAGGGTATTTTAGTATTGTATTGTTGCTTTTGTAGCCCTAGTTTTAACTTATAAATAGACTAGTGGTAGTGAGTATTCTTAGTAATCCTTTTGTAATCCTTGTAGCCGTCATTCTCTATAATATATTCTTCTCTTTTCACCATTATTTCACCTTGTACACCAACAATTGATATCTAGAGCTCCGGTTAGGATCAACGGGAAACACGGGAAACACGAGTGAAACGTGAGGATTCTTGTGTGATTGAATTTTGGTTCTTGATTTGTGTTGAATCTAGAACGAAATTCTGATCAGAATCATAATTTTTTGTGATTTTGTGGGTTGGGAAACACTGTGTGTGATAAGTTCTGAGTGTACTGTACAAGGTTGAAGGTTGATACCTACTTATAATGTGCTTTTCTGAGGATTTGAGCGTGTAGAGTAAGCAAGCTTTAAATGAAGATTATGTTGCTCAAAAATCAAATCCAAATTATCCTTTTTTGAGTCTCCTAATTGATTAGATTATGGCTCTAATCGATTAAAGTTTCCAACATCTTAGGATTTTGTAAGATCTTCATAAATGTTGAGATTTAGTTTTCTTGAGGCATACGTTAAGTTTGAATCTGATATGAATTTAATTGTTTCGTGCTTTTCTAATTAATTACCAACTTGTGCTAATCGATTAGGCTTGCGCATTTTTTCCTTCTTGGTGCAACTCGGGCCTTATGTTGAATTTTCTCGTTTTAGTACCACCCATTGTCATTGTTTGCACCCCTTATCTTTAAAAACACTTTAACGAAACTCATCTTTATGGGTTATAAGCATTACAAATTTAATGAGTAAAATATAAGAAATATTATTTTAAGGTTTTAATCAGATTTCCCTGATTATTTCAATCTTAAACTAATTTTATCTCTTTTATCAAGAAATTTTGATAAACAATTCCCAAAAGGGCAAACACCAAATGGTGTATCCTTCTCTACACATCATTGTATGCGAAAGTTGGTAAAGCCACAAAATAAATATGTCCATTACAAACATATTTATTCAAACTGATCACTATGGATCATATACTTTGAGATTTCACTTAAAGGAAATGCTTTGATCACAACTATGGGCATTTTCCATCATCGTTCATCTTCAATATCAAAGATTTTATAAAATATATATATATATATATATATATATATATATATATATATACTTTGAAGGTATGTTGTTGCTTTGCACTGATTTTAATAATAATCGTTAGTAATTGCACGTAGCAAAGCCTACCTTCAAAACACTAAGATTTCACCTTTGGTGCTCATATCTTCTTGGGCACAGGTACAGTAGTCACACAAGATCTAAGGACCACCTTTAGATCCTTTCAATTAAAACAAAAAGATTCTAAATAATCTATTCTCTTACTGCGTGTGTGTGTGTGTGTGTATATATATATATATATATATGTGTGTGTGTGTGTGTGTGTTTGTGTGTTTGTGTATGGGTGCGTGCACATGTGTGTTTGTGTGTGTGCGCGCGCGCGCGTGCGTGCGTGTGTGTTTGTGTGTGTGTGTGTGTGTGTGTGTGTGTGTGTGTGATGCTTCTTTCTAGTTTATCCTTTTTACACTTACGCTTATTTATTTTTAAATAGAATCTTTGACTAGATTACAATTAGTTGAAACATTTTTTCCCTCAGGTGAACTTTCTTAAGGTTTCTTCTAGGTCGGCTACTTCTTTTATTATATAGCTTAGATTTTCTAGGCTTAGTTATCTTTATTTTTGAAGGAGTTTATGACCTTCTCAAGGTATCTTAAGACCTAGTGTGTACTATCTTCATATTCTTCTACTAAGGATTACTCATTTTAAACAACTGTGTATAGGAAGGTTTGATACATGGAATAATGTCTTCCTCGTAGCATGTCTTTAAGCATATTTCATCATCTTTGTTGAAAGATGATTCTTTTAGATTTCTCCCCGAGGTTTGTTCTTCCTCCTCCTCTTGTTCGTTTTAGTATTTGAAGAAATTTATTCATCTTCTTTGTCTTTCTTTGAACAAGAGGGTCCTTTATTTGATGTTGAATCTTCCGAAGATTGTTCAACTACTGAGTACGTTCTTTCTAAGAATTGTGTATGAGTCGCATGATAAGAGTAAGTGAGGATGATGATTCTTGAGTTTGGATTTCCTCATCTTTGAGTAGTTGAATTGGTTCGGTCATATTCTCTACAGTTTCCTTCTTTATTGATTCTTCTTAAAATTCATGAAGGTTCCTATCTATTGATTTAAGAGTTAGATTAAACTTTAAATTCTTAATTCTAAGATATTTGTTTGTAACATAGTTTCCAACAAACTTTCCAATACTTGTATATTTAAAAGAGCTTCCAAGATTATCTTCTTTGCCTCGTATGTTCATCTTCTCTTTTTTTATACTTGGAGGATCTTCATATATCAGTTTAAGAGCATCTCACATTTCCTTGGTGGTTTTCCAAAGATAAACATAGTGAAAAATTCTATTATTTAAAAGACATGACTCTTTTAGTTTTGGAAAATATTTCAATTTTTCTTTTTTCTTCTTTGGTCCAAAGAAAATAGGGTTTATCTACTATTTCACCATTCACTTGATGATTAGGGATAAACGAACTTTTTGTTTCCCTTAACTCATAGTTTATGTTTCAAAGAGAAATTCTACCTAGTTTACAAAACTAAAAAATGTTGCTATTTTTCAAAAAGTGGCAGTGTTTTTAAAAAATCTCTTGTCAGGAATCATCTTCCTCCTAAGAAGATTAGTCCTTAAATAAGAGTTAGGCTCTGATGCTACTTGTTAGACTTGAGACTTCACACACAATAGGGGGTAGACTGTTTGGTTTTGAAAAACTTTGTGAAATAAAATCAGAGTTTAAAACTATTTAAAAATTTAGTAGCGGAAATAAATTATGGAAATAAAAGAGTTAAGGGAAAAGAGAAACACCAAGAATTATAGAGGTTTGGTCAAAACAAATGGACCTACTCCTCTCCCGAAGAATTGATCTTTAGAGATTACATTAAACATTTAGAACTTTTAGTAGGAAAGACTCACGAACCCCCTTATATAAGAAAATGGTAATTGATCTTTAATCACAATATACAAAAAATGGATGTGTGCGTTTGCGTCTTTTCTTCATAGTCGTCTTAAGAGTGAAGCGGCCAATCTTCCTTCCCAAACGCTGGATTTAAGCAGTTAGTCTTCTCTCCACAAACACGGACCTTGGAGTGGTTAGGCTTTATGTTCCATAACCTTTGAGCTCAATACCTTGGTTTTAACCGAGCTAATAAAAAACTTGTGAGATTTTAACATCGGGCTGATCTCGAACCTATCTAGGTTTTAATATTGGGCTGACCAAGAACCTAGGATATTTTATCATAGGCTAATCTCTAACCTAAATTGGGACTGACATACCCAATCTCAAAGAAAAGGTTTTTACGAGTTTAGCTTAAACCCAAACAAATCCTTAATTAGACAATATTCAAACAAGGTATACACAAAAGGTTCCCTTTTTGAATTTTACAATGTGAGTGCATTTTTTCGTTTAGATGTGCATTGAATGATGTCAAAACTAGGAGAAACTTTAGTGTTTTTGTTCATTGGACGATATCAACTGATTCTAGGTGTGCATTGTGCATTTTAGTATTAGGAAAGGATCCATGCATCAATAAAGGACTTTTATGCATCAAAATTGAGTTTTTATGTGAAAAACACTGCATAGGTCGACACATATGACTTCAGATCGACCTATAGAAGTTTTCTCTTCAGCATAAGTCGACAGATATCATACTTAGGTCGACACTCATGCCTCAATATTGAAGCGTGTAGCCACTGTCTATGTGTCTCTTCTTGAAGGTCGATCTAAGACCTTTATAGGTCGACACATTGCTTTCATAGGTCGACCTATTGACATAAAGTCTTGAATTTTTGCATTCTTTTTCATTTCCTTTTGCACGCCCTTTGCTTCATACTTGCATACATATATATACTTCATACATGCATCATTTCTAGTATGGTTCTAGAGTAAAACCTACATGAAACCAGGATTTCAAAGCATACTCATCATCTTTAACCTCTCTTCTATGCTTACACATAATCAAACTACACATAATCATTTTTTGATTGGGTGACCATCTAGATTAGGGTTGATAACATCCAATTAGGTTATTGTACCGAGAATACTGGGTTGAGTTCTTCGAGGCTTTCAAATAATAAAACCAAGATGGGGTTTTCCTTCAAGATCATTGAGGATTTGAAGGTTTTTGAAAAAATTACGTAATTCGGATCCGATCGAGTGAAAGCCTTGAGACAAGGTGTGCCTTGTAAGGGAGTAGCGTGAGAAAAAGGATCATGTTAGTAAATCTTGGGTTTCAACAAGTGCGGGCTTGGGATTAATTCAGTTGGGTGAAAGCCTTGGGATAAGGGGTGCCTTGCAAGAAAATAGCAAGAGAAGGTGAATTGAAGCAGTATTATTGGTGAATTGATTAATCTTTGATCAAGGGTTTTGGAGGTGGTAGAATCAACAACAAACGTAGGGTTAAAGTTCTTCATCTCGTGTATATATACTTTTTGCAAAGTAAGTTTAATTGCAATTATCACAATTCAAATTGGAATTGAGGGCAAACGTACCCATAGCGAGGCCGATAGGGGAGTTGCCTAAACAAATCTTTCTCTCTCTCTCTCTCTCTCTCTCTCTCTCTCTCCATCTCCCTCTCTTTCTCTCTCTCTCTCTCTCTCTCTCTCTCTCTCTCTATCTATCTATCTATCTATCTATCTATCTATCTATCTATCTATCTATCTATCTCTCTATTTATCTATCTATCTATCCATCTATCTATCTATCTATCAATCAATCAATCAATCAATCAATCAATCTATCTATCTATCTATCTATCTATCTATCTATCTATCTATCTATCTATCTATCTATCTCTCTCTCTCTCTCTCTCTCTCTCTCTCTCTCTTAATTTTGTGTTTTCAAATTGTTGAATTCGTTGTTGTTTGATCAATTCATTTGGGAATTATTTTTTATTACATTTTGAAATAGGTTTTGTTGATATAATCATGATCCGTTTGATTGTGGTTGGTTTTTAAGATCAACAAAACAAAGTAAATTTCCAAACAATATTGATTGCACACAAAGTGTTTGATAAATTGCCTTATTGTGCTTTTGTGTATTTTGATCATTAGGAATAAGCTCTACGTGTAGCTTTGCATTCAATTGTTTGTGATTGATTGCTGTTGGACAATTTGTGTTCATTATCATACGTTTGAGTACCTTTATGCATATCCTGGCTTTTCGATAAAGGTTTGGTTAGATGATTCGATTCAGGTTTTTTCCGTTGTGGCATAAAACTTTTGAAAACTTTTTTTGCCAAAAGTTTGATTTTTAATTTTTGATCTATTCACCCCCTATAGATCAAAGCCTATTGTCTAACAAGTGGCATCAAGAGCTCCAGTTAATTCTGTGCTTAAGATTTTCTTTTTAGAAGAATGGATACCGAACCTAAGAGAGCGTACAACAGAGCACCAATTTTCACCGGCGAAAAGTATGGCTATTGGAAAGATTGTATGCGTATTCATGTCAACTCTATTGACAAGGGTATATGGGACGCCATAAAAATGGTCCATATGAAATTACTGTGACCAATCCTAAGGGTGTTACCGTGCCTAAATCAGAAGCACAATGGAATGATAATGATTGGATATTGTGGTCACATGATTGGAAGGTGAAAAATATTCTCACATCCGCTTTAGGTGTTGAGGAGTATTATCCTGTTTCTCATTGTGAGACCGCCAAAGATATATGGGACGAATTATAAGTTTTCCATGAGGGTACTAATGAGGTCAAACAAGCTAGGAACAACACATTAAATCAAGAGTTTGAGCTATTTCGCATGGAGCATGGTGAAACCATTGCGGACATGCAAAAATGATTCACTCATCTTATCAATCAATTGAACCCGCTAGGTAAGCCTATTTATAATGATATTGCTACTAACAAAGTGTTAAGATGTTTAAATAGGGAATGGCAACCCAAAGTCACCGCTATCAAAGAGGCGAATGATCTTAAAGTACTTGATCTCACGAATTTGTTTGGAAAATTGAAAGAACGTGAGCAAGAACTCTCTTGATTGGACAAACACAAAAAAGATTACGAAAAATAGGTGAAGAAGGAGAAAGATAAAGACAAGGAAGTAGAGAAGAAGTCAATTGCTCTAAAGACTTCAAGCTCAAAGTTCTCACATAATGAGCAAGGTGATTATGAAACTAAAGATGACGAAGATTCCGATGAAGAAGATATAGGGTTGTTTATCAAAAGGTTTAATAGATACATGAGGACACATGGGGATAAATACTCCGACAATAACCATAGAAAATCTAGAAGGCTATCTAAATCCTCCAAGGAAGATGAGAATAAGAAGGATAAGTCATGAAGTACATGCTACAATTGTGGAAAATCGGGCCACTATAGGTCGGAGTCTCCTACAATCAAGAAAGACAAAGAAAAAGGCCATGATAAGAGATCTAGCAAGTCTAGAAGAGCTTATTCCGCTTGGGAGAGCGAAAGTGATTCTTCAAGTGATGAAACCTCTAATTCAAGTGTTGAGTCGGCCAAACTTTGCTACATGGAAAACAAAAAGAAGAAAAAAGTTGTAAGTCACTCTAAACTTACAACTTCTCATGACTTAGCTTTTTCTTAATTACAAATTTACAAAGACAAGCCATAGATCCTTCAAAATATTAGCTTCAAACAAAAGAATAATTTCTCACTTAGAAGCTAAAATTATGGAAAATGAAAAGAATATGGAAGCTCTAAGTAAGTCTATGATATATATTCTAAAAGATAAGAGTGAGGATGACAAACCTTCATGGTTTAGTCGTGAAACTTGTCATATTTGGCAAAAAGAGTCAAGGACTCTTAAATCCAAGTTGGATAAAGTTTTGCAAACTAAGGTTACTTTTGCCATAGATACTTCTAAATATGACATGCCTTCTCATAATCCTTGTAGAAGGTATAGCTTTTCAATGGTTGCCTAAATGCAACCGTGGTTTTATTAATCCTCAAGGACCCAATGAAGATTGGGTACCTAGCACTAGTTGTTAATCATGCAGGAAAAATGTCTTGGCTCTATGAAGAGAGTATGTGATCTCGTTTATGGAGGCTTAAAGAAAAATAAGGGTGACATCTCCTTATTCCTTTGACTATGTGGTAGGAAAGGTGGATTGTGTTACCAAGAATGTTAAGTTTTAGTGTTTTGTTTAATTTGTAAAAGTGTGTTGATTATTACTAATATTTTCTTTCCAATAAGTGTCATAAAGGTATTATGTTTAGTGATGTAGGTCTATCTTCAACAAGACATACTAAAGTGCATCAAATTGGGATTGATAAAATTAAGATGATGAAACATGAGGTGGAGCAGGATAATCATCATGATTGAACAAGAGTGAAAGTCCAACAACAAGGATGATCATCAAGTCAATTATGTCTTGGATGTATTATTAATCACACTTTCAAGTACTTGTACAAAGAGAAAAGTGGTAAGAGATTTTTTGTTTTTGTTTGTGGCACGATTTTCATTCATTCCAAATTTCTTTCGAGAGTTCTTTGTGGAATGCAAGTGCATCCTCTGTCATTTGTACGGTAAGGCAATACTGTTTCAACCCTTTTCTTGTTTTGTAAGTAAGTATTTCTTTTACCTGTTTATTTCTCGAAGGTATATGATGTATTATGTGTATGATATTAGTTATGTGATTTCACTTCCAAAAATTTTAAATGCGGCCATGGTGTGTGTGCATTTTACATGTTTATAGTGGATCAATTCTAAATGTCTTCATATTTGATCTATATCTTGTTGTAGCGGTAAAAATCATTAATGTAAGCTATTGATTAACTCAACTCAAGGAAAACAGAGTCACCACCGCGCCTTTATTTATTCCACAAAGGAAAAGGAAAAAAGAGCGAATAAAATCTAAAGAGTTCTAAAACAACAAGAACAAACAGAGAATGGGTAAGGGGGGTTGGTTACGCAATGGTAAGATGTTAGCACCCAAAACTTCTATAGTACTCTATAGGAACCCTTTGAAATATCTACCGCTTTTTGGTCTGAAAATGGTTTGCTTGAAAAAGAGATTGGGGAGATGAGAAGAGAATTTTTTTTTAATATTTTTGTGTTTGGAGAGACTTATCGCCTCATGCATACGTACCCACGAAGTGCAATGTAGGATCAAAACCTCGTAGTTCGTGGTACAAATAACAAAAATTTGTTTGTTTTTGGTTGATTTTAATTGTAAAGACAAGTCATCATTTCCAAGCGAATAATTCTGCTTAAAGAAATGAATCATGTATAAACTTATGAAAAAGTTTTAAAAGAAAAAGGTGCACAAAGCACAAAAAGAGTTTGATGAGTTTTGTATTTTTATGTCTTTTTTGAAATGGTCAAAATATGATTAATATTGATTGACATTTATTAAAGAAAATGAAGTTAAAAAATCACTTGACCAAAGTCAAGGTTTTATAATGAAAGCGGTTTTAAGTTTGAAAATAAGAAAGTTTTGAAAAAGAGAGGAGATTTTGAAAATTGAAGAAGGGGTGGAGAAGAAGTGACTATCTTAGTGCATAAAATAAAAGCTAAGGTAAGAAAGATCTAACCACATGGAGGCACTCTTCAAAGCATACTAAGACAAGAATTTCATCCTCTTGAGCCAATAAGCAAGCCAAATAAAATCTAGGATACCAAACTCCATAATGGTCCAAAGCACAAGGGAGAGAGTCCTAAGTCTAAGTCCATAAGTCCATAATCATGAGCATAGGTCCTCCAATGCAAAGGATAGTGGCCATAGTCCAACAATTGAAAGAACATCATCAACTTTCTTCAGAGACACAGAAGCAAATGCACTATTGTTGCGCATCACTCCACTAACATCAGCATAAAGGCGTTCCATTCACAAATGTGCTTCCTTCCTTGAAGGTCAACACCTCATTGTCAATCATCTCTTGAACCTTTTCCTGGAAAACCTTGCACTCCTCAATTGGATGCCCCATTACTCCATCATGAAATTCACAACTGGTATTTGGGTTGTACCAAGGAGGGCGAGACTTCATGGCTCTGGTTTTTTTGGGTGTCATCACCGAGTTTCGGGTAAAATAAGACCACAATTAACTGTAAGTCATTGGAATTGAATCAAACTGACGAGTCTCTCTTTCTGAATTATTCAGAGGTCTCTGCTGCTTCTGAAACTGATTCTGATATTGGTGATAAGGTACCGGAACTAGAGCTTGCAGAATCTGAGGAGAATCATGAATTGCATCAACTTCAACATTTTCTTCCACTTGGGAATCACCACTAGCTCGGTCATTCAAACTATCTTGGATTCTTCCACTTTTGAATGTGTTCTCGATGTTTATTCCGACTTCAACAATTTTGGAGAACTCCAGAGGCACAATGCCTACCATCCTGACATAATAAGAGTCTGACAACATTCTTAGAAACATTTTGGACAATTCCTTCTCTAAGAGTGGTGGATGAACTTGGGCTGCTAACTCTTTCCACCTTTGTGCATACTCTCTGAAGGATTCACTGTCCTTCTGACTCATACACATCAATTGATCGCTGTCTGGAGCCATGTCCAAATTGTAATTGTACTGTTTCACAAAAGCGTCAGCTAGTTCATCCCAAGAATGAATATGGTTCCTTTCTAGCTTCATATACCACATCAAGGATCCCCCATATAAACTTTCTTGAAAGCAGTGAATCATCAACTTATCGTTGTCGACATGAGTGGCCATCTTTCGATAGAACATTGTCAAATGGTACCTTGGACAGCTAACACCCTTGTATATTTCAAAGACAGGCATTTTGAACTTCGGAGGAATAACCACATCCTGAATCAGGCACAAGTCATGAGCCTTAAAACTAGATGCATTGGGTCTTGTCAACATTTTCAATTCCTCACTGAGATCACGAAGCCCTTCTTTCATTTCCACAACTTTAAGATCAATCATTCTGTCATAGGGTGGACATTCTGAGGATTTGGCATATACCTCGAAAATCGAGAATCTTTTTCAACAACTTGACCAACCAGATCATTTTGCATAGGTCGGGATCGATTAGGAACATCAATTTGTGGAACATCGTCGTCCAGAGGAGAATCATACATCGGATTGGTCATTATTGTAAAGCCTGACATGAGATCATCATCTTTTGTTCTCTCCATGTTCCTTCAGTAACTACCTCAAACTTGGTACGAATGCCAGAAAATGAGCTGAATCCTCTTCTTTCTCTGATTAGCCCGAGTATTATACTGGTGGGACAACTTGGCTGAATGAAGACCAAAGGGAAACAATAAGACACCTGGAAAAGGCAAGAAACAATGCAAAATGATGCGAATGCTAATGTAAAATGCAAATGTTTCATTCAACTTTCAAGGATCTTTAAAATAAAGCAATTGCAAGCATCGTGATAACACTTTTTTGAAATACTGATAACCATCTCATTTTATTGAATATTATCTGCGATGTCTGCAAAAGGAAAATCTCTAAGATCCTTGAAAATTGACTGAAACAGAATGTCCATGAATGCATGAGTGCATGTATGCAGCAACCACAAACAAAATCACACAAAGCACACAAGTTCAAGGTTCCGAGTCATGAGCATGGAGCCAAGGGTTAAGAACCTCACATAATGGTGTGTACTAGGGTTTATATCCACCTGCCGAACAAGGTTCTAAAGAAGTTCCCAGAGTCTACAACCCATCTTTCAGATATTATCGATTTCCCAACTTTCTTGGTAGTCAATAATATTCTCAAGAGAGTCTCGTCTGAGTGTGGTATCGCGTAACAACTGATTCAAGTCTACACCTAAATAGCCACCGCACCACGTCCTAATAAGGCCAAGACGGGTTAAGGGTTCTAAAGTCCTTAGCTTCGGGTCCTCGGATCAAGAAGCATAACGGGTTTGCCATTTCTGGTCTGCCATTATTGCCTCTTGGGAGGAGTTCCTCTACTGAGTTCTCGGGAAATGATCACCAGAGTCGACAGCTCTCTAGATCAACACCCCGAAATGCGCAAGACGTGCATGTCAGAATATCTCCCAAGAAAACCTCGTATGGATTTGAATTTCGTGAACACCAAATGTACCAAGATGGCACGTAGGTCCCACTACTTTCCACTCTAGTCCTAGGTGTATACTCAAGCCTGGGTATTGGGCTTATCTCACCACACAGATCACCAAGCAACCTGACAGAACAATCAATAACAAACAAATCAGATAAAAAGCGATAAATAAATGAAAGTAGGCTAAACCCCTCAAGGGATAAAATCCCCAGCAGAGTCGCCACTTTTCTGTAGCGGTAAAAATCATGAGTGTAAGCCATTGATTAACTCAACTCAAGGAAAACAGAGTCGCCACCGCGCCTTTATTTATTCCACAAAGGAAAAGGAAAAAAGAGCGAATAAAACCTAAAGAGTTCTAAAACAACAAAAACAAACAGAGAATGGGTAAGGGGGGTTGGTTACGCAATGGGAAGGTGTTAGCACCCAAAACGTCTATAGTACTCTATAGGAACCCTTTGAAATATCAACCGCTTTTTGGTCTAAAAATGGTTTGCTTGAAAAAGAGATTGGGGAGATGAGTAGAGAAATATTTTTTAAGATTTTTGTGTTTGGAGAGACTTACCGCCTCATGCCTATGTACCCACGAAGTGCAATGTAGGATCAAAACCTCGTAGTTCATGGTATAAATAACAAAAATTTGTTTGTTTTGGTTGATTTTAATTGTAAAAACAAGTCATTATTTCCAAGCGAATAATTCCTCTTAAAGAAATGAATCATGTCTAAACTTATGAAAAAGTTTTAAAAAATGATTAATATTGATTGACATTTATTAAAGAAAATGAAGTTAAAAAATCACTTAACCAAAGTCAAGGTTTTATTATGAAAGCGGTTTTAAGTTTGAAAACAAGAAAGTTTTGAAAAAGAGAGGAGATTTTGAAAATTGAAGAAGGGGTGGAGAAGAAGTGACTATCCTAGTGCATAAAATAAAAGCTAGGGTAAGAAAGATCTAACCACATGGAGGCACTCTTCAAATCATACTAAGATAATAATTTCATCCTCTTGAGCCAATAAGCAAGCCAAATAAAGTCTAGGATACCAAACTCCATAATGGTCCAAAGCACAAGGGAGAGAGTCCTAAGTCTAAGTCCATAAGTCCATAATCAAGAGCATAGGTCCTCCAATGCAAAGGATAGTGGCCATAGTCCAACAATTAAGAGCACAAGTCTTTTAGTGGTTTAATCCTTTATTAATGTTTTTGAGTCCGAATGGACAAAAGAAAAACAAAGCACAAGATAATATGGTCCAAGTGGACAAAAGAAAAATGACATAAACATAAACGTGATATGATAAAATGGCATAAAGCATAAAAAATAAATAGAGATAGGGAGCGAGAAGGAAACATAAAGAAGTTAGAAGTTAGTGATTAGTAGCACAAGGCTCTAGTGCCATAAGCCTTCACCGATTATTCCGTTTCGCGTTTTGAACTATAGTGATTAAACAATGTACTTAGGTCAAGGTTGATGAAGACTTGTTAGAAGATTGATAGAATCAAAGCCTCTACAACAACATGCTTCAAAGATTTTGAACCTAATTCAAAAGATTAACCAACATTGGGTTGACGCGACCAATAAAGGTCCGGACCACGAAAGTTCAAATTCCGAATTGGATAAAGAGGGACAAATGTTGCGCTATGTTAAGCAATCGCCGAGTAATTTACGGAGTAATTACCCTACAATGAGGCCGGTCAATAGCTCTTTGTGCTAATGCATGCTAGATAAACGATATGTAGATCGTCATCCGAAAGCAATACCGCATGAAAAGAAAATAAGGTAGCGATCTAGTCTTCATCAAAATTCAACAAAGGAATTCCATGATCCATAAGACTTTCATCGATCAAAAGAAAAGAGAAATAGATGAAGAGAAAGCCAAATTAAATCACACAATTATGCGATCTAAGGCTAAGAACAAAGGGAAGGGGTTAGGAATGAAGAAACAACGAAAACAGTCCCTAAAATAGGTGAAAAACACCATTCTGTCTCTGTGTGAATCTATTGCACAGCAGTAAAATCAGCAATTCTTAGGCAAAAAATATACTGTGCAATCGATTGCACAGAAATGTAAATCGATTGCACACTGACAGGCAGCACTAAAATTTTTGAAAAATTCAGCATCCATGATCCAATAATTTCTTCAAACACCTCATGGCCATGGATGAAAATTAGCACGAAAATTCAAGTAAAACAACAGCAAATAACACCAATGGATCACAAATTGCAAGATCCAAATATCAAGCAACAAGAATTATTAAAGGACCACATTGTGGAAGATGAATAAAGAACAATAATGGTGGAAAATGAGATTACCACTCCAAATCTGAAAATTGCTTCAAATTACTCCAAGATCTATATTCCAAAGCCTTGATCTACTATAACTGATGAACAAAAACAAGAATGGATGAAGGTTTAGCTCAAAGTTGAACAAGATTCAATGTGAATTCTTGTTAACTTTCAAAGGAAGAAATGTGAGCTTTGGTGAATTTTGTGGTTGAGGAGAGAAATTGCATGAGGTTTGTTGGCTATCAAAAGCTTGTAGAGAAATTTTAGCAAGGTGAATTTGGCTCTCAAAAGCTTGTAGAATGAATGAAATGAGGCCTCTATTTATAGAATTTAGGCTTGGAAAATTTGGTGGTTTGGAATTTGGTTTGGAAATGAAAATTAGGCTTGGAATTTGAATTTGGAGGGAAATTATCAAAAGAGAGGTGATTAGCGAAGGTACATGGTGGGGAATGATCAAAATGATGTAGGGGAATTAAAATGAGGTGATCTAGAATATTCCACATGTGATTAATGGTCAAGATTGGTGCCAAATGCTTCAAAACTTGAAAAACGCTGATTTTAGCCAATTATGTCTTCGTTCAGTCGATTGCACTGTAGCGCAAATAGACTGCACTGCTAAAAATTTCAAAATCTAGGAAAAAAATGTAGGGTACAATCGATTGGATCATTAGTGCAATCGATTGCACAGTTGAAAATCTTCAAAAATGCCATTCTTACTATATTATGCTGGATCTTGGCTCGATTCTCTTGTTTGTCAAAGAAGGCATGGAAATAAACACATGAACCTTGGAGTCTCTTGAATAAAAATCAATTAAATCTTGGAAACTCTTGATCCATAGATTTTGAATTGTTTGCAGATTAACTTTGACTTTGTTCAGATAAAATTCATTCGAGCTGAGGGACTGTTTGATATCCTTGATTCCCTTCCTGAAAAAGTTAGTGAAGACAAAAACAAACATATTTTTGGATTTTGATTAAAGGTTAGTAAACATAAACAAATTAATCAATAAAACAACAAGCAAACACACACAAACTCAAAGATCCCTGCAAGGCACAATCCTACAAAAGTGGGGACGAATGTGTGATCTTGTTTGTGGTATGAGATGCAAATGATATGTGGGATCTTAGGGGTAAAAATTAGGGTATTACACTTGTACCATTTCATGCCTACATTTACATGTTTGCATGTTATTAGCTAACAAAACATTAAATAATATCATATGCACGTGTCTCTCATCAATTAGTCATGCATGAGTCATATAAAGTCCTCCACAATCATATAAAATTCACAAGTGTTAAGTTTTCCAAGTTTTGGGATATCATGTGTCGACACGAAAGTCGTATAGGTCAACACATAAAATTAAAATATTGAATTTGTCAAGTCCATCAGTATGCGTTGACACATGTAATGGATAGGTCGACACATAAAACATTTTTTTTTAATTCCTGGGATTTGGCTTCAGTATGTGCCGACCTGAGACCTTAATAGGTCGACACATGTGCTCACAGGTCAACTCGTAAGTACAGAATTGAGTCATTTATCTCCATTTTCTTCACTCACATGCACCAAAACTCTTAACTTCCTAAACTTCATCTTGACCTTTAAAGTGATTCATTCTACATTAAATCCTTCTTGCTTCATACATCTCACATCATTAACATTCTCATTTTTCATCAAATCATTGGTGTTTTTCATCAATTTCTCTCATTCCTCTTTCTAAACCCCATTTCACCAAAATTCATCAAACATCTGAATTTTTCACTTGTTTGTGGTCCATATTTCTTTCTTTGTGTATTTCTGTGTTTATTTATCTCAGTTGAGTGTGTGGGCATCCATAAATCTCTCATACTCATTCACTTTTCATTCAAACATTTCATCAAAAACTTGGTGCGCATAATTCATTTCAAAATTTCCATGGCTCTAAAGGCCAAAGGTGAAAAGCTACTACCTCTACTATTGCTGCTGAGAATCCAATTACATTGGTGTCAAAGAAGTATGTCAAAGATTTTGAGTTAAAGCATCAAACTTGGCTTGTGGTGAAACAATATATGTGGAAGCCAGTTACAGTTGGTTGTTTGGATATATCAGATGTTGTTAAGTTGGTTGAGCATGAAGGTGAGAAAAATACACAAGAAGGGGGGGGGGGGGTGGGTTGAATTGTGTTTTACAAAAAATAGATTTACTTCTGAACCAGAGTTCAGATTCTAAAAATTAAGTTCAGAATCTGATAAGGTGCGGCTGAAATAAAGACAAAAGTGAAGTAAAAATAGCAAAGAACACACAATAGTTATCCTAGTTCCTCACCCAACTGAGAGTACTCCAGTCCCCTTACCAAGCAAGAGATTTTCCACTAAAATCAACCGGATTACACTTGCTTATACACACTTGTATAAGAATTTTATTTTTGCTCAGACCACTTGTCCAAGACTTTCCTTGCTTTGAGCTCATGTCTAAGACTTCACTCTACTTAATCAGCTCTTGACCGAGACTTCTTTTGCTTAGACCGCCTGCCTAAGACTTCACCTTACTTAGAGCTCGTGTCTAAGACTTTCCCTTGCTTAACCAGCCTCTAATTAAGACTTTCTTTTGCTTAGAGCTCGTGTCTAAGATTTTTACCTTGCTCAAGCCTACAATAAGATACTTTAATCTAAACAGATAGTTTAGAGAAGGAATAACTTATAATAACACTTGATAAAATATCAGAGGTGTTCAAATAATACAGCACACTATTACAAAGATTCTTAATCAACGCAAGAGTAAAAACTCTTAACAGACTCAGCTTTCTGAAAGTAGTGCGTGTGTTTCTTAGTTGTATTTGCAGCGTTATTTCTTGGAGATCTTCAAATTTTCAGCTCCTTTTTATAGCCAAGGAAAATAAAGACGTTGGAGATCTTTAACGGCTATAAACAAAACCAAATCTACTAGTACATCTTCTTTTCCAATAAAGCAAGTGTTGGAACTTACAGTCACAAGAGTATCCATGAAACAAGGCCTTTGTCCAAAGGATACAACTTTAATTCAAGTACAACACAACCTGTAGAAGATAATGTCAATAAATCTTAAGTTCTGTGTTAGCAAAACTGATATGACATTACTCAGCATCAGAGGCAGCATAACACGCTTCTGAGTTAAAGTGTACTAGCAACTACTTTTCTGATCAGACGTCCTTGAGAGAGCGTGACTATAACCGAACCAAAGCCATTTCAGTGTCACAACTAGTTCCATCAGGTAAATATAATTCTAAACACACAAACTGGCTAGTTAGAGATCCTAATTGTTTTATCAAATACTTTGTTATCATCAAAACCTTGAAGGATTCATGGCATGAACCAAACTTGTTTCAACAGAGCATCAACAGATTGGATATTTCCTAAAGCTTGCTCAGGATTATAATGAGGATTTTATTCGCTTTTTCTACTCAGGGCTACTTGACATGCAAGGCTTTTGCTTCAAGTTTTCGATAGGTAACAAGATTTATCATTTTACTAATGAATCGTGAAAGTCATTATTTGGTATTATGGTTGTTGATACTGATGAGGAGGATGTAGTCAACCCTTTGGTGATGGATACCCACACTCATATGCATTTCGAGTGGACTACTCATTTGAATAATATACTTAAGGCTTCTAGATCAGATGATCACCATGATAACTTAGTTGTTATCCAATTGATTATGGTCCCTAGGATCCTATTGTGGTTGGTCTCTCATGTCTTGTATCCAAAGAAAGGCGGGTATTCATGAGTTAACTATGTTGAAGTCCATCTTGTTTACATTCTCTTGTACAAGATTCAAATAAATTGGGCAAATTATTTTGTTTACCGGATGTTTGCTATCAAAGAATGTAGCAAAGGAACATCTTTTTGTTATGTATCTATGATTTTCAAAATCGTCAACTATTTCAACATAGGTGTGCCTAATCTATTGTTTATATCTCCTGGGCTTGTTCAAGAGTTTTCCAAATGCACCTTAACTAATATGGGTTATTTTTTGGATGAATAGCATAAAGTGTATTACTTTCGGATAGGCAAACATGGGAGGAAAATATACAACATTGATGACCGGTTTGAGTTTGCTGATATAGCTTCCGAGCCACATGTGATTGGTGATGAACATATGCAAGATGTCGATCATGAAAAGGGTCAAATGGGTGATGAATATGGAGATCAATTTTCCATTATAACTATGCTTCAGAATATGCAAATCAAGCAAGATAAGTGCTATAAGGAGAAGTGTTAGAAGAGAGACATCTTTGAAGCAACTCAAGTGGAACTACTTCGTCCTTCGCAAGAGCACATGAAGTCTCAAGATGCCAACTTTGAGGCTTTTGCCTCATTTGTGACTGAGAGGATGGTTTCTCTAAAAGATGAAATTGATGCCAATCATGCTGCTACCATTGCAAAGGTTAATCATATGATTGGTGCCCATAATGAAGACCACCATCATTATGCCAAATTTTATCTAGAGATGTGTGATTTTCTGGATCATCAATTTGGCAATGATGGTCAAGGTTAGCTTCATGGAATAAGCCCTAGAGGTTGCGGAAGACACTGAAGTACTGAGTTTTGGAATCGTCTATGTTAAATGTCTTAGGAATTCTTCTGTCATGCATTTAGTTGTTTCAGTCCTCATGCATTTTAAGTTTTTTTTTTTTGGTTTGTTTTTGTTTGTGGTTTATGTGTTGCTAATATTACTTAACTGTTTGAATTTAAGACAAGCTTGTACTATGGTCGTTGTGTTAAATGGTTATGGTTATTGTTTAAAGATATTGAGTTTATGAATCTTATGTGTTTTCGTATATGATGAATATATATGAGTGCACATCTTATCTTTTCAAATTGCCTCTATATAGTATATTGTATATGTGTAATGTGTATCTATGTGATACTACTAATAGTTTTCTTGTCTCTTTTTGATGTCGTCAAAGGGGGAGAAGAATATGAAGATATGTTGCACACATTCAGGGGGAGCTTTTCATGTTTCAAGAAACGCAGTCGTCTCAAATTTCGAGTTTTGCCATCATCAAAAAAAGGGTAGTATGTGAGTCCATCTTTCCATTTAGATATGTTTTGAATGATGTCAAAACTAGGAGAAACTTTATTGTTTTTGTACATTAGAAGGTATCAACCGATTCTAGGGATGCATTATGCATTTTAGTAATATCAAAGGATCCATGAATCAAGAGAGGACTTTTATGCATCAAAATTGAGTTTTTGTATGAAAAACACTTCATAGGTCGGCACATATGACTTCATGTCGACCTATAGAAGTTTTCTCTTCAGCATAGGTCGACAAATGACATACTTAGGTCGACACCGATGCCTCAATATTGAAGCCTTTATAGGTCGACACATTGCTTTCATAGGTCAACCTATTGACATAAAGTCTTGAATATTTTTTATTCTTTTCATTTCCTTTTGCTCGCCCTTTGCTTCATACTTGCATACATATATATATATACTTGATACATGCTTCATTTCTAGTAAGGTTCTAGAGTAAAACCTACATAAAACTAGGATTTCAAAGCATACTCATCATCTTTAACCTCTCTTCTATGCATACACATAGTCAAACTACACATAATCATTTTTTGATTGGGTGACCATCTAGATTATATGAGTGTTTTGTGTTTTGAGTGATGTCAAAACTAGGAAAGTGTAGCGTTATGTATATTGGATGGTATCCTCCCATTCTAGGTGTGCATCTTGGCATTAGGAACCAATTAAATGAGTTTGAAAAGGAGTCAACATCATATTTGCATTGAAAAACATGTTTTTGGGCATTTAAATCACTTCAGGCCGACCTATGCATGACCAAGCTGATGTGAAGACAAGCTTCTCCATGGTTAACAATTGTTTTGATGAAGACAAATCTCTTAGTAGCAAGCATTATGTTCAAGACATAGTATTCAAGAAATTCACATTTCATGAAGGTATAATGACAATTCTAATCAAATACTAAAGTCTTAGATGCTCAATCAAACAAACATCATTGCATACTGTAGCGCGATTTTTGTGGTTTCGAATCACTATCGCTTTGGTACTACAGTTCGATTCATTTTTTATCCTGTTGAGCTGATTAAGGAAGGGAAATAGATGTCTCCAATTAACCCTGTTTGCAAACTGAGGTTAAACAGTCAAAACTGTTGGTTTACAGATGCTATCAAAATAGGGGGGTTCGTTTGTTAAGGTTATTTGCTTAAAAACAAGATCTAGACTAGAGAGTAGGTTTCTGTGTTAGGTCTGATGCTTTTGATGGATATATGAAGGTACTGGATTTTGAGTTTTTGATTAGTATGCTCGCTAAGATTTTTGCAATCTTATGCCTACGTATTCCCGAAACATGGAAATCAGAGCGATCGTAGTTCCTCCTATTCTATGGGAGGAAAAAGGTTGTTTTGGTGTCTTGTTCAAAGCCCAAGACATGAAGCTAAATGATGGTTTGTATCTTGTTCGAAGCCCAAGATGTGAAGCTAAAGGGTTTAGGATGAGAGGGAATTTGTCATCTCTAAAGAGGAGTTGTTGATGTTTGTATGCTGTGAGCAAGGCACAACTTTGATGCTAAAAGGTTGATTGACTCAACCGGGGTATTGACTCCATTGGGGAGAATGTATCTTGTATAAAGCCCAAGATGGAGGATGAAAGGGTTTGACTCAATAAGAGAGTACTTTTATCTGTCCTGTATAAAGCCCGAGACAGAGGCTAAAAAGAAAACTTGACTCAACAAGAGAGTCTTGAACAGGTGATTGACTCAACAAGAGACTCTTTTATACTCAACAAGAGAGTGTTTTGCTGTCTCGTGCGAAGCCCAAGATAGAGGCTAAAAGGAGATTGAGTTAACAAAAGAGTCTTTTATACTCAACAAGAGAGTGTTTTTCTGTCTCGTACGAAGCCCGAGATAGAGGCTAAAAAGAGATCGACTCAACAAGAGAGCCTTTTATACTCAACAAGAGAGTGTTCTGTTGTCTCGTACGAAGCCCGAGATAGGGGCTAAAAAGAGATCGACTCAACAAGAGAGCCTTTTATACACAACAAGAGAGTGGGTTTTTATATGTCTTGTACCAAGCCCAAGACGGAGGCTAAAAGGGAGACTGACTCAACAAGAGAGCCTGAAAATGTTAACTCCGCAGGGGGAGAGTCATTTGTACAAAGCCCAAGAGGAGCCTATCTTACTATGGAGGATTAAATCCATAGGCAGACGCAAGGGTGGGGAACACTCATGAGAGAGACCGGGTTTCAGAGTGATTCGTGTTTCTTCCTATGTTTGAAAGGAACTTGAGAATGTCTTTGAGACTCAAGGGGGTTTAGACTGTCCAAGTCTAGAGTTTTATCTATTATACAATGCCCAAGAGGAAGCACATGCATTAAGGGATGAGTATCAACCCTAAAGTGGCCGGAGTTTTGACGCTGGAAAGACTGCTCTAGCAAAGGATGACTAAGTTTTGTCTTATACCTTTAAGAGATCATCAAGGTCCTTGTATTAAGCCCAAGAGAAGGCATGATAACTTCTAAGAAGCCGAAGGCTCCTTGTACAACGCCCAAGAGGAGGCGGGGATGCTTTTAGGAAGCCTGTGGGTCCCCAAACCAGGAGAAGTTCAAGAAATGCAATTCACAGAGAAGAGATCATTCCAGGAAAGTTTGAGAATTTGGAAGAAACTCAAGAGATGCTATTCACGGAGAATAGATCAACTCTGGGGAGTAGAGTTTCTTTGACAATTTCTAAGAGTGACAGTCTGAGAAAAGGTTCACCAAGAATACTGCCTTTCTCTTTGTTCCATATTGTTTAACCCCAAGAGAAGGGAAGACTGTATCTGGAATCCTATGGGGGATCTAGTTTTGACTGTATTTAAGAGTGACCAAACGGGCTTTACCTAGTGCTAGACGTAGTTGTTGGGGAAAACTCTAAATAGCTATACTAGTATTATACAGTTGATATTCGACAAGTATATAAAAGGATGTGAAAGGAGACTTACAATGAAACAGCCCCACAATACATTTATATACGTATGAAAGCGATAAATGAATGCGGATGAACACTTACCCATTGTTTAGCTTCCATGCTGTTTGGTTAGTTGTTCAACAAAGAAAGTTTTGATAACAACAGATATTTGAATTCAAAATCAAAGGAGAAATTGCTTTGAAAAGATTGTTGGGGCTTACAGCTCGAGGAGAGGCCCAAGTTTTAACGATGATCGCATCGTTGTTTTGAAAACTGTACCGAGGGACTTATACAATGTGTGAGGCCCAAAATGTTTTTATGTACAAGGGGATGGGTCTTACACTCTATTAGAGGCCCAAAGTGTTTTTGTACAAATGATGGGGCTTACGACTTAAGGAGAGGCCCAGTTGGTTTCGTTATATAGACGACGATCGCGCCGTACTTTTGAAAATATACAGAGGGACTTATACAGTGTGTGAGGCCCTAAATGGTTTTTTTTACAAAAGGATTGGGTCTTACACTCTACCAAGAGGACTAAGGATTATTTTAAGAAAAGAAATGGGCCTTATAACACGAGGGTAGGCCCAGATGATTTTTGACCTGGCGATCACGCCGAGGTTTTTCTTTTAACACAGAGGGACTTATATAATATCTGAGGCCCAAAATTGTTTTGGTTAAAAGGGGATTGGGTCTTACACTCTATTATAGGCCCAAAAGTGTATTTTTGAAAAGGCATGGGACTTATAGCTCGAAGAGAAGCCCAATTGGTTTTGTTAAAAAAGGCGACGATCGCGCCGTTGTTTTTGAAAATACAGTGGGACTTATAGAATGACTGAGGCCCAAAAAGTGGTGTATTTACAAAGGGGATGGGTCTTACACTCTAATAGAGGCCCAAAGATGTTTGAAAATGCTTGATGAGGGTGGAATCAATCAAAACCGTAATTTCATCATTTTTAAAAGTAAATTCTCAAAGAAAATCAATTAAAAATGATAAAACACCAAATAAGCTTGAATAAACAACTTGAGATTTTTGGTTAAGGTTTGAAAAATGAGGTTTTAATCACAAGATGAATTAAAACTCATTTGGTTTTGATTTTCAAAATAAATATTCACTTTTAAATGTTTAAAAACAATTAAAAATGAATTTATTCACAAAAATACCAATTATATTAAATAAATAATATAAATTTGATTTTTTTGTGGAATAAAATATTTCAACATTTTTGTAATTAAAATTGGGAGAGTTATTAATTTTTCAAATCATTAAAAATAATATGAAAAATAATAAAAAAAAGTGAAAAAACCATTAAAAAGGGGTCTGGGGCGAGGGGGATTCGAACCCCAGACCTCTTGTGTGTAGTGTGCGCGCCTTACCACTGGGGTGGTGATACATCCGTGTATCAAACCCCAGCCACAAATATACAAGGCTTGCCTTGTTCTTGGGCTGGCCAAGGCAAGACTTTTGGTCAGAAACGTGAAGGCCATAACTTCCTCATTTCTCATTGGATGGAGAAAAAATTTATATGCATCTGGCCTAGAATTTTCCAAGGAATCCAATGGTGGTGTTGGTTTTTTCAGAAAATCAATCCTCCTCAAAACCCGACAGTGGTTTTGAAATAGGCCATAATGTGCATTTTCTGAGCTATCTCTTGGTACATCCATGAATTACATGATAAATTGGTGCAAGTACAACACATATAACATGTATAAGAGATGCATGATCAGTGGATTTCAAAGCAAGGCATATTTCAGAGAGTTCAAGTTGAGATGCTTACCTCTTTAGGAGCTTTTTGGGCAATCTGTCAAGTGCCTTGTTCCAAAAATGTTTTGATGCTTTGAACACTCTCAAATGATCCATTAGAAGCTTTTAGGATGATTGGAATCAACTGGAAACCTCAGGAATGGAAATTGGCCCTTTCTTGCAAAAGAGGCAAAAGTGGCCAAAATAGCAACTCTCTCAAATGGTGTTCCAGATGTGTGGAACCATTTGGGACAGTACAAGGATGATATTTGGAGTGTGTTTGAGGTTTTATCTGGTTTTAAAAGTGACTAAATCAAGACATGGCTTGAAAAATGCAAAAAGGCCCTATTTTGAGGTTTTGAGAGGGGACTTTGTGATTTTTGTGTTACAGGTCACTTGTGAGATTTTTGACAGCTTAGATATGACATATTGGATGTGTTTGGATCATGAGCTGTGATGAAATTGCTCTCTAACTCAAAAAATCAGAGTTATCTTGCTAAAGAAGGCATTTTTGCCTAGAGAAAGAGATTTTGAGGAAAGCAAGTGTTGTAGTGCTTTGGTGTACTTAAACTGAGCATAAAATGAGCTCTATTTATAGTAGATCAAGTTTGTCTTGGCTGCAATAGTGAATGGCAACTGCAGTAGAGGTTTGGCCAATTGTAGCATTTTGGAATCTCAAGTCTCCTCTAGCCATTGACTAGAGGTTAGAGCACAAACTGCTGGTTCCCTTGGTTCAGATCTTATCCTTGACTCATTCAGTTGGAAATGGCTCAGTTCATACCACCTTGGTGCATCCATTGAATGCTCCAAAACAAAATTGGAGTCTTGTCCCCTCTTTAGGGTTTTTTAGGTTTGGCATGCTATTTTTAGTTCCGAGGACTTGGGAGGCTTATGGACAGTGTTTGTCCCTCCTTGGTTCCTCCCTGAGGTGTTCAGATGGATAAGCATGCTTGTCATTTGCACAAATTTCTCAAATCGAGCAAAATGCACAAATCTTCCTTGTTATGACAGTTGCAGCAAGGCATATTGCCACTGTCATAACTCTTAGCTCAAATGGAATTTCTTGGAGTTCTTGGCCATTTTGGAAAGCTCTTATATGATACAACACAAGTGTGATTATAGTTTGTCTTGATAATTTTTGGATCCAAGTGAAAAATCCCCTTACTTTTGGAAGAAAAGAAAGACAAATTTTGACTTAGTGAAAATTTCACTAAGTGTTGGAAAAAGTGACATTTCATGTTTTCAGCCATTTTGATCATTCCATAACTTAAAATCCACGAGGAATTGGAGTGAGGTGTAGTTGAAGCTTTTAAATTATGCCATGAGAGCTACAAATCCATCTTTGGATCAGCCAAAATGGTTACTTGGATCTCACGTTATGATCCTTGGAAGTTGGCACCCTAGCCACTTTGTTCCATAACTTAGAAAATTTCTAAGTTTTTATGGTTACCCCTTTTACAAGTTATCCCATTTTCTTTGGTTTTTCTTGATAAATGTTGATTTAAATCACACATTAACATCATTTTAGGGTTAAGGAACCATAATTGATCAAAAATTCAAAAAGTCAAACTTTGACTTTTGGGCACAGTTGACTTTTTATCAGATGAATTCCAAACTGTGTGATCCTCTATGAAATCAAGTCCTTGACCTAAATAAAACTTGATGGATTGATTTCATAGGTGTTATAGGGTGTATTGAATCATGTCCCAAGATTTGGGAGCATGCCCGGGTCAAAAGTCAAAGGCACAGTTGACTTTTCTCGTGAAACCCTAACTGTGGTTCTGATGAACTTGAAACTTGGGAATCAAGCCTCTTGGATCAATCCATTGTTGCAAATGGATCAATGTGGTGTATTAGGGACCCTCAAATCATGTCTTGAGGTCTTGGCTCATGTTTTGTCCCAAAAGTCAACTTAGGGATGAATTAGGTCAAGAAACCCTAATTCCTGATTTTTTTAGTGAATGCATCCCCTGAGGTTAAATTGACTTGATGGTTGGGTCCATAAGGTCCCATGGAGCATTTTGGGTTATACTTTGAAGAATTGGCTCATGCCCAAAGGAAGATGTCCATATGGAGGCCCTGGTCGACCAAAACCCTAATTTGGTGACACTGGCGATCTTAAGGCTTAATCCACCTGGAATACTGCAACCTTGTGCCTGATTCTTGCTGTGGGAGTCCTCTTGATCCATTGTGGATGTTTGAGATGTTAGACAAGTTGAAAATCACGCCATTCCTTGATTGATCCTTTGTCTAAGAGCTCTGAGAGGGCTAGAAACCCTAAGTCTGATTGTAGTGGATGCTTACCCATCTTTGGGGAGACTAATGAGGTATGATGGCCCATCCATATTATGATGATGACTTGCACCATGATGGGAAATCTTAGTGGTCAAAATTTGGGGTATGACAGATGCCCCTATTTAATCTTCTTGGACCCGAAGGTGTGAATGGAGAAGGTATTCGGGCATTCGGGGTGCAAGAGGATTAAATATCGGAATACCTGAAATTTTGATGGTGGTTAGGAATGGTAGTTCACGCATCCTTCTTCTTTTGCTTAGCAATGATGCTTAGAAAAGGTAAAAACTTCCCCTCGATCCTGGTTTCCTACCAGGGAACTAGTCTAAGTTTCTAAAATAAACTTCCCCTCGATCTTGGTTTCCTACCAAGGATCTGGTCTAAGTTTCTGATATAAACTTCCCCTCGATCCTGGTTTCCTACTAAGGATCTGGTCTCAGTTTCTGATAGAAACTTCCCCTCGATCATGGTTTCCTACCAAGGATTTGGTCTCAGTTTCTGATATAAACTTCCCTTCGATCCTGGTTTCCTGCCAAGGATCTGGTCTAAGTTTCTGAAATAAACTTCCCCTCGATCCTGGTTTCCTACCAAGGAACTAGTCTCAATTTCTTTTGTCAATAAACTTTCTTGATAAGGGACGTTATTCGTAGAGGTTTTCCTCAAACTTCTCGCCAAATTTTTCTGAGGAAATGCCATTTGATAGAAAAATGTTGATGTCAGAGTTGCTGGGGAACCCAGTCGTATGAGTTGTAGAGGTGTACAAACTTCTCTGTTGGAGACACCATTTGTCGACTCTATCGGGGAAAACGAGTTTCTTGAGAGACTGTTTCTGATGGGGGTATTACATCATACTTTTCTCGGGATCTTCTCGGAGAAATGCCATATGATGTGATCCAATTTTGAGGTGTTGATGACCTTTTTGTCAGCGGATTTTTCAGAGAAAAACTGCTGTATTGCCGAATCTCTGATTAAGAGGCTTTCTCTGGGGATTTTCCTTAATCCGGGAAAGCGAAGCTCGATTACTTCGCTTCTGTACTTTGAAGCTCGATTACTTCAGGAGAAGTGATCGATGTTCTTTCGATGTTCAACAGTCAAAAGAAATTGCCATCTTTATTTTAAAAGCAGAAAAATTTGGCAAGTAAATTCATTTTTGTTTTATTTCAAGAATCGTTAATCATGTTAAAACGTCATTCTGTAAAGCTAAAACAAATAAGAATTGCAACCAAAAGCACTAGGGCTCAAATTTTATTGATAGGATGGAAATCAGCTAAGCGCATGATTCCATAGAGTATTTACAAAGTTAGAAAATGGTAATTTAAGGGAAAAGGGCTACATTGAATCATAACGACCACTATCCTTCTACCAACTTTGAATTCTGGACATCCTGACCTTCTGTCGAAGATGACCCTGACTGGGGTTTTCTGATGGATGGCATCACTGCTGCTGAGGGATTTGCCCTTTCGTTGAACGTAGTTACTTGCCATTAATCCCTAATTTTTGCCTGGATTGTACTTTGAGATTTCCAATCCACTGGGATGATTTTTGATCATGTCTCTAATTTTTGCCTGGACTGCCCTCACGGGTTTAGAATCCACCGAGATGTTTTTTTTATTTAGGCGAAGTATTTTGTGACTACATCAACATTCGTGGGATAGGAAAATTCCTCTCCATCCATGGCTGCGAGTCTCAGGGCTCCGCTTGAGAAGGCTTTCTTGATCACATAGGGGCCGTCATAATTCGGAGTCCATTTTCCCCGGGAATCAGTGAGAAATGATTGTATCTTTTTGAGCACAAGGTCTCCTTTTCTGAAGACGCGAGGTCGGACCTTTTTGTCAAACGTCTTCTTCATTCTTTGCTGATACAACTGACCATGGCATAGAGCCGTTATTTGTTTTTCTTCGATCAGATTCAGTTCGTCGTGTCAACTTTGACACCACTCAGCCTCTGTTAGCTTAGCTTCCATCAATACCCGGATTGATGGGATCTCTACTTTTATGGGAAACACTGCTTCCATGCCATATACTAGAGAGAAAGGGGTTGCCCCTGTTGAAGTGCGGACAGATGTGCGATAACTGTGAAGAGCATATTGTAGCATATCGTGCCAGTCTTTGTAGGTTACAACCATCTTTTGAACAATCCTCTTGATGTTCTTGTAGCCGCTTCTACCGCTCCGTTCATCTTAGGTCGGTAGGGAGATGAGTTATGGTGTTCGATCTTGAACTCAGCACACAACTCTTTCATCATCTTATTGTTCAAGTTAGATCCATTATCCGTAATGATCTGGCTCATAACACCATAACGGCAGATGATAATCCTTTTGATAAATCGGACCACCACTTGTCGGGTTACATTAGCGTACGATGTTGCTTCGACCCACTTAGTGAAATAGTCAATGGCTACCAGGATGAACCGATGTCCGTTCGAAGCCTTGGGTTTGATCACGCCAATAATTTCGATTCCCCATATGGAAAAAAGGCCATGTAACACTTCCTCATGTACTTGTAGCAATCGGATACCATTGTCAACCAATAGTACCCTGCTCTTAAAATTTTTCTCGCCATTGTGTGTCCGTTGGCATGGGTGCCAAAGGATCCTTCGTGAATTTCTTTTATCAGCCTGTTCGCTTCTGGTCTGTCTACACATTAGAGCAAGACCATGTCAAAATTTCTCTTATAGAGTGTATCACCGCTAAGGAAGAAGCTACCTGCTAGCCTTCTGAGGGTCTTTCTGTCTTTTCTTAATGCCCCAGGTGGGTACTCTTGTTTCTGAAGGAAACATTTGATATCGTGATACCAAGGTTTATCGTCTATGACTGCTTCGATCGTGAAGATGTAGGCGGGCCTCTCAAGGCGCATTATGTCGATCTTAGGTAGGCCGTTCCATTGACCTACACTAATCATGGAAGAGAGAGTGGCTAATGCATCAGCCATGTGATTCTCTTCACGAGGGATATAATGAAACTCGATTCTGTTGAAGAAGGGTAGCAACCTTCTTGCATAATCTTTGTAAGGAATCAGTCTTGATTGGTATGTGTTCCAATCTCCTTTGATCTGATTGATAACCAGGGCTGAGTCGCCATAAACATCCAAGTTTTTGATCCTTAAGTCGATCGCTTCTTCGAGACCTATGATACATGCTTCGTATTCGGCCTCGTTGTTTATGCACTTGAATGTCAGTCGTGCGGTGAAAGGAATGTGGGTACCCTGAGGTGTTATGATGATTGCCCCAATTCTGTTTCGATAATGATTGACAGCTTCGTCAAAGATTAGTCCCCATTGGGAACTTGGTTCTGGCCCTTACTGGGTAGTGGTTCATCGCAATATTTCATTTTTAAGTACCTGACATCTTCGTCTGGGAAATCAAACCCGACTAATTCCTCGTCGTCAATCAGTTGATAAGCCAAATGATCGGCTAAAATACTCCCCTTAACGGCTTTTTGAGCGTGGTACTCTATGTCATATTCTGATAACAACATCTTCCAACAGGCAATCCTTCCCGTGAGAGCAGGTTTTTCAAAGACATACTTGATTGGATCCATTTCTGAGATTAACCAAGTAATGTGACGAATCATATACTGGCAAAGACGTTTGGCTGCCCAAGCCAGAGCACAACAAGTTTTCTCAAGCATAGTGTACTGAGTTTCACACTCAGTGAATTTCTTGCTCAAATAATGAATGGCAAACTCTTTCCTTTTTGTTTCATCTTGTTGGCCAAGTACACAACCCATTGAGTCTTCCAAGACTGTTAAATAGATGATCAGTGGTCTTCCCTCCACTGGAGGTGATAAAATCGGTGGGTTCAACAGGTATTCCTTAATACTGTCGATGGCGGTTTGGCAGTCCTCCGTTCAAACACAATCCTGGTTCTTTTTGAGTAATTTGAAGATTGGCGCGCATGTCACAGTCAAGAGGAATATGAATCTGGAAATGTAGTTCAAACGTCTCGGGAATCCTCTGACTTGTTTTTCAGTTTTCGGAGAAGGCATTTCTTGAATGGCCTTGACCTTGTCAGGATCAACCTCAATTCCCTTCTGGATGACGATGAACCCTAAAATTTTCCTTGATCGGACACCAAATGTGCACTTGTTGGGATTCAAGCGGAGTTTACACTTTCTCAATCGCTCGAATAGTTTTGACAGGTGGGTCACATGCTCCTCTTCTGTCTTAGATTTGGCAATCATATCATCGACATACACCTCGATCTCTTGGTGTATCATGTCATGAAACAGAGTAGTCATGGCCCGTTGATAGGTTGCCTCGGCGTTCTTCAAACCGAACGACATTACCTTGTAACAAAAGGTACCCCATGGGGTAATGAACAAAGTTTTCTCCATGTCTTTCGATGCCATTTTGATTTGATTATAGCCCGAGAATCCATCCATGAAGGAGAAGACTTTGAATTTTGCTGTACCATCTACCAGCATGTCAATGTGTGGTAAAGGAAAGTCGTCATTTGGACTAGCCTTGTTTAGATCTCTGTAATCCACACACATTCTAACTTTTTCGTCCTTTTTTGGAATAGGTACTATGTTGGCTAACCATTGAGGATACTCTGATGTAGCGAGGAAACCCGCGTCAACCTGCTTCTGTACTTCCTCTTTGATTTTGATGGCCATATCCGGATGAGTCCGTCTCAACCTTTGTTTTACTGGCGGACATTCTGATCTTAACGGTAGATGATGTTCCACGATGCTGGTATCCAACCTTGGTATGTCCTGATAGGACCAAGCAAACACATCGGGGAATTCTTTGAGAAGCTTTGTTAAACTCTCTTTAGCAGTTGGACTGAGCATTGCCCCAATCCTGACTTCTTTTCTCTCTTTTTCTGAACCTAAGTTGACCGTTTCCAATGACTCCTTGTGAGGTTCAATGGACCTTTCCTCTTGCCTGAGTAATCGGGAGATCTCTTCTGGAATTTCGTCGTCGCCTTCTTCTTCGGCCCCAAATACCGGGAATTCAAAGTTGGGAGAAGGCATCGGATCGTATGTTTCAATGGTGTTTAAAACAAGCAATCTGCATGACGTGATGATTTGTTTTTAGAAGAGATAGAGAGAATGCAAGAGTGTGTGCAGTGTATTTTCTTTAGAAAACTGCTTGTTTTTATTATTTGAATTGTTTTTTAGGATTACCATTTTCTAAAAAAGAAAAAAGAGAAAACAACAATAAATGTGGAAATTACAAAACGACATTATTTTATTTATGAACGAGTCGATTCTTGAAACTACAGCCCTATAAAACAAAACTCAGTCGCTTTGGGCGTAGCGAAGAGGGATATTTACAGAAAGTAAGCCCTATCAAAACAGCCGCTTCACCTGGGCAGGGTGAAAGGTTAAAGACGGCAATTACTTTGACTTATGAACAATCTTCGGAACATCGGCATCAACCCATTGGCGGCGAACTCCTCGGTGAATCATAAAGTCCGGTACCTTCCTTGATTTGTCTTCAGAAATAACACTGATTTCTGGTGAAGCAGGATCATGGGAATCTGTCTCCCAGGAAGAGTTGTCGTTGGAGGATTCCTCTGTTGTATTTTGCAAAGTATTTGTGCTCTCAGGAGAATCTCCCCATCCAGTTGGCTGGATGTCTTCGAGCCTGATACGAGAGCTCTCAGGAGCGGTGTACTTGACCAAGTAGTCGAACTTGCCACGCGGTTGTCCTAAGGTGTCCCACACTTCTGTGGAACTGGAGGAGTCATCCTTCCGGATCACAATCTCCGTATATCATTCTGACATCTGACCTGGGTATAAATCTCGGACTCTGTGCGGGATAGCAAAATGGCGTAGGCACCTCTTCCTGAGAGATATAACCGTCCTCGTTAAGATAAGACTTCCACTCTTCATCTGTATAAGAGGAGTCACCCTCGTTGATAGTATGAACTTCTTGAGATATTGGGTGAAGGAAACCTCCACTGCGAAAGAAGTCCTGAATGAGATGAAAACTTTCATTGCTAGCAGCTGTTTGGGTACAGGTTGAGGAAAAACCAAGACCCTTCTTTGTTTTGTTATCAGTAGGAATGATAAGATGTCCCCATCCTTTGGTATTGTTACTTTTGATCACTTCGAGAACATATCTGTATGAGGAAATCGAGGTTCCTTTCTCTGACTGATTTTCATTGCTCACCGAAAGTGCCTGGAACTGCATTCCAACAACCTCCTCGGGTTCTACACAAGTGGATAATGCAAGGTTACTCATGATCAAGGCTTGTTCTCCACAGACCGTGACGAGTTGATCGTTCTTGACGAACTTCAGTTTCTGGTGCAGTGTTGAAGTGACTGCCCCAGCCTGGTGTATTCAAGGTCTTCCTAATAAACAGCTGTATGTTGCTCGGATGTCTATGACCTGGAAAGTGATTAGGAAAGTGTGAGGACCAATAGTTATGGGAAGGTCGACTTCGCCGATAACTGCTTTCCGAGATCCATCAAACGCTTTGACGACGACCTCACTGCCCCTCATCGGGGATCCTTTGAATCATAGCTGCACTAAAGTGGACTTCGGCATGACATTTAGAGCCGATCCTGTGTCTACCAGTACGCTGGCTAAAGCATCGTCTTTGCAGTTGACTGTAATATTGAGCGCCATGTTGTGACTTTTGCCTTCTTCTGGCAAGTCCTCATCACTGAACCCCAAATTATTGCAAGAAGTGATGTTAGAGACGATGCTATCGAACTGTTTTATTGTTACATCATGTTCCACGAAGACCTGCTCTAAGACTTTCTGTAGAGCTTCTCCGTGAGCCTTAGAACTGAGTAAAAGAGACAACACAGAGATTTTTGAAGGAGTTTGTAATAGCTGATCGACAATGTTGTATTCACTCCTTTGGACGAGCTTCAGCATCTCATCATTATTCTTTGAAAGGTCGAGATCACTGGACTGACCGACCGGTTGATCGGGAACTTCTGTTTAAGGTTCCTTTTCTCTGTTAGGTTCTCCAACTCCTCAGTTGAAGATTCGACCGCTCCGTGTTACTCGACTTATGTCTACAATATTCACGACGGAGGGTAACGAAATTTCCTTTCCATTCTCAATTATTGTTGCATCGTACTTGTAAGGGATCGCCTTATCGGACTTGTACGGCACTGGTCCCGGTAGATAGATAACTATAGGAGCCTTCTGATTTTTCTGACTGTCGTAAGTAACTTCAATCAGTTCCTGGTTAAGAACCTTTGATTCGTCAAGTAGAGGGATGATGGCACAAACATCTTTGATCCTCTCAGGATTAGAGATTACAACAACATCTTTGATCTGATCAGCAAAATAGTCTGGCGTCCAGTTAATGGACCTCAAAACTGAATATTGTTGAATCTCTTTGTGGTCCAATTGACTCTGAAGGGCTGCCCGTACGAGGTAGCATCCTTGATTATTTTTTGAGCAGACTCTACAGCGCTCGTAGTTATGTGGTGGCACCTGGCCACATCCGCTTTGAATGCGGTGTAACCTTACTAGATCTGTTTCCATTGATCGAACATCCTGACTTTGATGCCTAGTAGGGTTCCCATTAACCACACTGATTTGTTACGTGTCTTCGTCCATATAGATCGGAAGCCACCAGTGGTTTAACAAGTGTTGCAAAGTTCTTTGAACAAGAGCACATCCCTGGTCACTCTCACAACATCCTTTATAGTTCTGATAATTATGCGAAGTCAGAAAACCGAGCTGGACTTGTGCAGCGTGTAACTCCACCAAGCTGGTTTTCATCAAGCGAATATTGAAGATTTGAATCATATTCACTTGATACTGGTTTTTATCATGGTAGTCCTGGATCCATCCAAGATCCATCTGACGCTGGAGGGCCTCTTGTACAAAAGAGCATCCCTGTTTGTTATCCGAGCAAGTCAGATAGGAATTGTAATCGTACCGCGGAAGATTATGATACTGGCTTTGCCTTGAGTGCATTGCCACCAGGCTGGCATTCATCGCACGGATGTCGTGGCTCTGAATGATGTTGGAATTCGTATAATTCACGTTGACCCCATGAACTCGATGCTCTTGGATCCACCCGAGATCCAATTGTTCCTGTAGAGCTGATTGCACCACATAACATCCTTGATTGTCTTTAGAGCAGCTATCACACTGATGATAATTGTGAGGTGGTATATGGCCATACCCGCTCTGTCTGTGATGCATCTTGACTAGATTGGTCCTCAATAAAAGTACATCATGAATTTGATAGCTGTTGTTGGACTCTCCCTCTATCAAATTGACTGCAGCTTTCTCGTGTTAAGGCAACGGGTTCGTGAGAACATTCGGATTCGTATCTTTGAAAGATAAGACCCCGCTCCTAACAAGCTTTTGTACGTCAGATTTGAAAGTGAGAGAGTTTTCTATGTTATGCCCTGATCCTCCTTGATGGTAAGGACAAGTCTGATTTGCTTTGAACCAAAAGGCGCATTTTCCGGTATTGTAAGAAGAGACCTGGTTTGGACATGCCCCTTGACCAGTAATAGTGGAAACAATTCTGCGTACAACATTGGTATAGGGTCAAACCCTGGTGGTCCTGTTGTACAGTTGTTGTTGTACGGAGGATGAGCCTGCTGAAGAGGCTGTTGTGTCCTTTGCTAATATTGTTGTTTATTTGGTTGGCTTTGAGCAACCTGAGGTTGATACGTAGGAACAGGCGCAGGGTTGATAGCAGGAGTTATAGCTGCTACTGGTTGGTAACATCGCCTTTTCTTTTCTAGAGAGAAATTCCCAATATCCTGCTCTTTTTTCTTAGAGAGAGCACTACCGTATCCTTTTGTATTACTCGATGATCCAGCGCCTTTAACAAAACGTCCTTCTCAGACGGCTTCCTCAAGACGAACTCCCATGCACACCATCTCGGTGAATTCACTGGGCGTACTGGCAACCATTCTGTTGTAGTAAAATGAGCTTAAGGTTTTCAAGAAGATCTTTGTCATCTCTTTTTCCTCGAGAGGTGGACAAATCTGAGCGGCGATTTCATGCCATCTTTGAGCGTACTCCTTAAAGGTTTCCTTATCCTTTTGTGACATCGATCTGAGTTGATCTATGTCCGGTGCCATGTCCAGGTTATACTTATACTGCTAAACGAAAGCAGCGCCATGATCCCTAAAAGTGTCGATCTTAGTGCAGTTTAAACCTATGAACCATTTGAGTGCGACACCGGTTAAACTATCCTGAAAGTAGTGAATCAGTAGCTCCTGGTTCTTTGTTTGAGTTGACATCCGCCGAGCGTACATCACCGAATGGCTTTGAGGGCAAGAGTTACCCTTGTACTTTTCAAATTCGGGCACTTTGAATTTGGGCGGAACTTTCACATTGGGGACCAAACAAAGGTCTGCGACGTCTTTTCCAAATATATTCTGACCGTGAATGGCCTGCAGTTCTTTCTGCATCTACATGAACTGTTCTTGGAACTCATTCATTCTATCGAACATACCTTCGTTTCCACAAGAAGGTATCTGTGGAATCTGTCTTTCTGGGACAGTGTGTACCACAGGCGGTAATACAGTCATTAGGGCAGAGACTCTAGGTGCCTCCCGAAGTTTGTAACCTTCAGGAGTTGTTGTCATGCCCATGGCATCTTCGCTTTCTTGAAGTTTGTAACCTTCAGGCCCAGCAGCTCCTGCTACAATTTCGGGATCCTCCATGATCGGCGAAATATATCCTTCCAGGATATAGTTGAGTGGCATGCCCCAGGGACGATCTTTTGGCATTTTATACCTAGGATCATACTTCTCCACTATGGGCATTGATGTGATCTCTGAGATCACAGTCCTTTGTTGTTGCATCTGAGCTTCTGCTAGAGCTTGCATGTCATTATGAAGCTTTCTCAGATCTTCTTTCAGAGTGTCGATCTCTTCTCTTAACTCTCTGTTCTCTTCCTCGAGATCATCCATCTTTTTCTGTCGATTGGCCCGAGTATTGTACGAATGAGACACTTTGACTCTAGAATCGAGACACTAACGTGAGATTCGTAGGGAAGAAAAATGCGTTTATGGGAGAATGATGAATGATATGCAATGATTATATTAATTAACTTTTTATTTAATCAAAATAAACTTCGACAATAGGATTGCAAATATCAAACAGTGGGGAAGACCCCATTTTATTGAATTCAAGGATTGTGAAAATGGAAATACAGTAGATTACAAAGTGATGAAAAGGAAATGTCTAAGCTAATGGATCCTGAGTCCTCTCTGAAGAGAGCTCGGGTGCTGGTTCTGGTGCTTTCCTTTGACCGGGGCTTTTGGGCCGTTGCCGGGTTGTCATTCATTTGCCAAGTGAAAGGAGCGAGCAAATTTCTTTGGTCATCCTGATTCTCTACAGCATGTTGCTCTAATATCTCAATTAGAGCATATTTATCTTTTAACAGTTGTTGTATTTTCTTAAACTCCACATTGAAAATGCGGTACTTGTTCCTCCAAGACCTCTTCTCTTACTGAACTTTGTTAAGAGTAACTTGAAGTTTTTCCGTATTAGACATAAAGTAAAGGACGGGGACCCTTAATGGAAGAACTTCCTGATGAGGGTAAGGCATCCTCAGCTTGAGAGCTCTAGTTTGTACCCTGTGGAGATAAGGCTCCACCGAGACGCAATCTGGTTTTCCTAGAGACTCTCTTCCTTTTTTATGAACGTGCTTCCAAGCATGCACTATTTCTGTCTTTAGTGCCCAGTCGTTTTCTCCTTTCTTGAAGAAAAGACCTTCCAGATGAGCATTACGTAGGACATGACTCATTAGGTATCCAAATTGACGAAGAACTAACACCAGATGATAATTGATTCCCCCCTTAGTTCCTATAAGGGGTACGTTTGGGAAGTTTCCACAACGGTCAATGATCCTGATCCCGTCATAGATTCGATTGTACCAATCGATGTCAGAGTTGGTAAATGACATGATTCGCTTCGACCAACGTAAATTATTCTTTTGATCCCAAAATGCAGCAGACTTGGGTAAGTGGGAAATGAACCATTTGTATAGCAGGGGTACACAGCATGTTATCATTCCTCCGTTGTACAAATTCCTTAAGTGTACAGAATGATACGCATCTGCGAGTAAGGTCGGTACAGGGTTTCATATCAGACATATCTTACTGGCATTGATATCTACAAAGTTATCGATGTTGGGAAACAAAAATAACCCGTAGGTGAGCAAACCAAAGATGCTCTCGAAAGCGGCCACATTCCCTATACTAGCAAAGTACAGGGCTTTCTTTATCAAAAACTGGGCTGGCAAACCCGGGATATCACCCTTAATGATCATGTGAGTCCTGACCTCTGACTCGTCCAAATAAATTGCCCTTGTAATGGTTTGATCTTTTGGAATTTCTTCCAGTCCAGAAAAGGGAGCTTGATCAGTGATATGTAAATCGGTCAGGTGAGAATACTCCTCCAGTGTTGGTGCTAGCTGATAATCAGGGAATGTGAAACTGTGATAGACCGGATCGTAGAACTGAATGAGTGTAGACATGATTCCTTCAATTACATGGACCCTTAATAGGGACAACAGTCCTCCATACTTGGCTCTGAAAGCCTTAGGGTTGGTGATCATCCTCGCCAAACCTCTTAAATCCTCTAACTTTGGAACCTTGAAGTTGTATTTGTGAGTTTTTCTTCTGCCGAAATTCATAATGCAATCCCTCTCTCTAACATTTGCAAACATTGTCTTAGTATAATTTGATAAAGAGGGACTAGAAGAGAAATTTTTCTTTGTTTAAATGTTTTTTAAATGAATGTATAAATGCAGCACACAAAAACATAGAAAAAACATGGGGTCAAAGGGTCGGTGTCATGAAGTCAAGGCTCTACCCATCCCCAAAGGTTTATATTGGTGATTTTTTGTACCTGTATGTAAAATCATTGACCCCTCTTGGGATAACAACAACAAGCGGATCGCCAGCGAGCTGATGTGTCTTAGAGTGATCTCAAATGAGGGTAGTATGGCGTGATAACTATTCCCGATAGCTTCCGCACTACAAAATGGTTTCAGTCTACTAAAAACCTCAGCTTTTCAGATAACCCAGTCGACCACACTACTTTCAGCAACCGAAGTCGTATAGGCAATGTATCTGCAAAGGGAGTCTCCCCTGAGTTTGATGGTCGACCGGGGACTCTTAACTGGGATTCACTCCCCGTAAGATTACCCGTATAATGCCATCACCTATCTTAGGTGTATACTCAATCTTTTCACATGCGGCATCACACGCATTCCCATTAGCAAAAAAATAAACACAGATATCAATTAGGAAAAGCAGTATATATATTTGTCTTAATATCCTAGACCTCTAGTCCTATGATCCTAACAGAAAATGACTCCCCAGCAGAGTCGTCATTTCCGTAGTGTTTAGTGAATTTAAGGCCTCCACCTTAAAAGAGTCTAGAAAGAATGCCTCCCACTGTGGTCGCCACTTTTCTGTAGCGCGATTTTTGTGGTTTCGAATCACTATCGCTTTGGTACTACAGTTCGATTCATTTTTTATCCTGTTGAGTTGATTTAACCCTGCTTGCAAACTGAGGTTAAACAGTCAAAACTGTTGGTTTACAGATGCTATCAAAATAGGGGGTTCGTTTGTTAAGGTTATTTGCTTAAAAATAGGATCTAGACTAGTGAGTAGGTTTCTGTGCTAGGTCTGATGCTTTTGATGGATATATGAAGGTACTGGATTTTGAGTTTTTTATTAGTATGCTCGCTAAGATTTTTGCAATCTTATGCCTACGTATTCCCGAAATAGGGAAATCAGAGCGATCATAGTTCCTCATATTCTATGGGAGGAAAAAGGTTGTTTTGGTGTCTTGTTCAAAGCCCAAGACATGAAGCTAAAGGATGGTTTGTATCTTGTTCGAAGCCCAAGATGTGAAGCTAAAGGGTTTAGGATGAGAGGGAATTTGTCATCTCTAAAGAGGAGTTGTTGATGTTTGTATGCTGTGAGCAAGGCACAACTTTGATGCTAAAAGGTTGATTGACTCAACCGGGGTATTAACTCCGTTGGGGAGAATGTATCTTGTATAAAGCCCAAGATGGAGGCTGAAAGGGTTTGACTCAACAAGAGAGTACTTTTATCTGTCCAGTATAAAGCCCAAGACGGAGGCTAAAAAGGAAAGTTGACTCAATAAGAGAGTCTTGAACAGGTGATTGACTCAACAAGAGAGTCTTTTATACTCAACAAGAGAGTATTTTGTTGTCTCGTACGAAGCCCGAGATAGAGGCTAAAAGGAGATTGACTCAACAAGAGAGTCTTTTATACTCAACAAGAGAATGTTTTTCTGTCTCATACAAAGACCGAGATAGAGGCTAAAAAGAGATCGACTAAACAAGAGAGCCTTTTATACTCAACAAGAGAGTGTTCTGTTGTCTCGTACGAAGCCCGAGATAGAGGCTAAAATGAGATCGACTCAACAAGAGAACCTTTAATACTTAATAAGAGAGTGGGTTTTTATATGTCTTATACCAAGCCCAAGACGGAGGCTAAAAGGGAGTCTGACTCAACAAGAGAGTCTGAAAAGGTTAACTCCGCAGGGGGATAGTCATTAGTACAAAGCCCAAGAGGAGGCTATCTTACTGCGGAGGATTAGATCCATAGGCAGGCCCAAGGGTGGGGAACTCTCATGTGAAAGACCGGGTTACAGAGTGATTTGTGTTTCTTCCTATGTTTGAAAGGAACTTGAGAATTTCTTTGAGACTCAAGGGGGTTTAGATTGTCCAAGTCTAGAGTTTTATCTATTGTATAATGCCCAAGAGGAGGCACGGGCATTAAGGGATGAGTATCAACCCTAAAGTGGCCTGAGTTTTGACGCTGGAAAGACTGCTCTAGCAAAGGATGACTAAGTTCTGTCTTATACCTTTAAGAGGTCGTCAAGGTCCTTGTATTAAGCCCAAGAGAAGACATGATAACTTCTAAGAAGCCGAAGGCTCCTTGTACAACGCCCAAGAGGAGGCGGGGATGCTTTTAGGAAGCCTGTGGGTCCCCAAACCAAGAGAAGTTCAAGAAATGCAATTCACAGAGAAGGTATCATTCCAGAAAAGTTTGAGAATTTGGAAGAAACTCAAGAGATGCTATTCACGGAGAATAGATAAACTCTGGGGAGTAGAGTTTCTTTGACAATTTCTAAGAGTGGCAGTCTGAGAAAAGGTTCACCGAGAATACTGCCTTTCTCTTTGTTCCATATTGTTTAACCCCAAGAGAAGGGACGACTGTATCTGGAATCCTATGGGGGATCTAGTTTTGAGTGTATTTAAGAGTGACCAAACGGGCTTTACCTAGTGCTAGACGTAGTTGTCGGGGAAAACTCTAAATAGCTATACTAGTATTATACAGTTGATATTTAACAAGTATATAAAAGGATGTGAAAGGAGACTTACAGCGAAACAACCCCACAATACATTTATATACGTATGAAAGCGATAAATGAAAGCGGATAAACACTTACCCGTTGTAGAGCTTCCATGTTGTTTGGTTAGTTGTTCAACAAAGAAAGTTTTGATAACAACAAATATTTGAATTCAAAATCAAAGGAGAAAGTGCTTTGAAAAGATTGTTGGGGCTTACAGCTCGAGGAGAGGCCCAAGTTTTAACGATGATCGCATCGTTGTTTTGAAAACTGTACCGAGGGACTTATACAATATGTGAGGCCCAAAAAGTTTTTATGTACAAGGGGATGGGTCTTACACTCTATTAGAGGCCCAAAGTGTTTTTGTACAAATGATGGGGCTTACGACTTAAGGAGAGGCCCAGTTGGTTTTCGTTATATAGACGACGTTCGCGCCGTACTTTTGAAAATATACAGAGGGACTTATACAGTGTGTGAGGCCCTAAATGGTTTTTTTAACAAAAGGATTGGGTCTTACACTCTACCAAGAGGACTAAGGATTATTTTAAGAAAAGAAATGGGCCTTATAACACAAGGGTAGGCCCAGATGATTTTTGAACTGGCGATCACGCCGAGGTTTTTCTTTTAACACAGAGGGACTTATACAATATCTGAGGCCCAAAATTGTTTTGGTTAAAAGGGGATTGGGTCTTACACTCTATTATAGGCCCAAAAGTGTATTTTTGAAAAGGCATGGGACTTATAGCTCGAAGAGAAGCCCAATTGGTTTTGTTAAAAAAGGCGACGATCGCGCCGTTGTTTTTGAAAATACAGTGGGACTTATAGAATGACTGAGGCCCAAAAAGTGGTGTATTTACAAAGGGGATGGGTCTTACACTCTAATAGAGGCCCAAAGATGTTTGAAAATGCTTGATGAGGGTGGAATCAATCAAAACCGTAATTTCATCATTTTTAAAAGTAAATTCTCAAAGAAAATCAATTAAAAATGATAAAACACCAAATAAGCTTGAATACACAACTTGAAATTTTTGGTTAAGGTTTGAAAAATGAGGTTTTAATCACAAGATGAATTAAAACTCATTTGGTTTTGATTTTCAAAATAAATATTCACTTTTAAATGTTTAAAAACAATTAAAAATGAATTTATTCACAAAAATACCAATTATATTAAATAAATAATATAAATTTGATTTTTTTGTGGAATAAAATATTTCAACATTTTTGTGATTTTTTGCAAAAAGAACCAATAAAAAATAACTAAAATTGGGGGAGTTATTAATTTTTCAAATCATTAAAAATAATATGAAAAATAATAAAAAAAAAAGTGAAAAAACCATTAAAAAGGGGTCTGGGGCGAGGGGGATTCGAACCCCAGACCTCTTGTGTGCAGTGTGCGCGACTTACCACTGGGGTGGTGATATATCCGTGTATTAAACCCCAGCCAAAAATATACAAGGCTTGCCTTGTTCTTGGCCTGGCCAAGGCAAGGCAAGGCAAGGCTTTTGGTCAGAAACGTGAAGGCCATAACTTCTTCATTTCTACATGGATGGAGACAAAATTTACATGCATCTGGCCTAGAATTTCTCAAGGAATCCAATAGTGGTGGTGGTTTCTCCAGAAAATCAATCCTCCTCAAAACTCGACAGTGGTTTTGAAATAGGCCATAATGTGCATTTTCTGAGCTACCTCTTGGTACAAGCATGAATTACATGATAAATTGGTGCAAACACAACACATATAACATGTATAAGAGATGCATGATCAGTGGACTTCAAAGCAAGGCATATTTCAGAGAGTTCAAGTTGAGATGCTTACATCTTTATGAGCTTTTTGGGCAATCTGTCAAGTGCCTTGTTCCAAAAATGTTTTGATGCTTTGAACACTCTCAAATGATCCCTTAGAAGCTTTTAGGATGATTGGAATCAACTGGAAACCTCAGGAATGGAAATTGGCCATTTCTTGCAAAAGGGCCAAAAGTGGCCAAAATAGCAACTCTCTCAAATGGTGTTCCAGATGTGTGGAACCATTTGGGACAGTTTAAGGATGATATTTGGAGTGTGTTTGAGGTTTTATCTGGTTTTAAAAGTGATTAAATCAAGTCATGGCTTGAAAAATGCAAAAAGGCCCTATTTTGAGGTTTTGAGAGGGGACTTTATGACATATTGGGTGTGTTTGGATCATGACCTGTGATGAAATTGCTCTCTAACTCAAAAACTCAGAGTTACCTTGCTAAAGAAAGCATTTTTGCCTAGAGAAAGAGATTTTGAGGAAAGCAAGTGTTGTAGGGCTTTGGTGTACTTAAACTGAGCACAAATGAGCTCTACTTATAGTAGAGCAAGTTTGTTTTGGCTGCAATAGTGAATGGCAACTGCAGCAGAGGTTTGGCCAATTGTAGCATTTTGGAATCTCAAGTCTCCTCTAGCCATTGACTAGAGGTTAGAGCATAGGCTGCTAGTTCCCTTGGTTCAGATCTTATCCTTGACTCATTCAGTTAGAAATGGCTCAGTTCATGCCACCTTGGTGCATCCATTGAATGCGCCAAAACAAAATTGGAATCTTGTCCCCTCTTTAGGGTTTTTTAGGTTTGGCATGCTATTTTTAGTTCCAAGGACTTGGGAGGCTTATGGATCAGTGTTTGTCCCTCCTTGGTTCCTCCCTGAGGTGTTTAGATGGATAAGCATGCTTTTCATTTGCACAAATTGCTTAAATCGAGCAAAATGCACAAATCTGCCTTGTTATGACAGTTGCAGCAAGGCATATTGCCACTGTCATATCTCTTAGCTCAAATGGAATTTTATGGAGTTCTTGGCTATTTTGGAAAGCTCTTATATGATACAACACACGTGTGATCATAGTTTGTCTTGATACTTTTTGGATCCAAGTGAAAAATCCCCCTACTTTTGGAAAAAAAGTAAGACAAATTTTGACTTAGTGAAAATTTGACTAAGGGTTGGAAAAAGTGACATTTCATGTTTTCAGCCATTTTGATCATTCCATAACTTAAAATCCATGAGGAATTGGAGTGAGGTGTAGTTGAAGCTTTTAAAGTATACCATGAGAGCTACAAGTCCATCTTTGGATCAAGTAAAATGGTTGCTTGGATCTCAAGTTATTATCCTTGAAAGTTGGCACCCTAGCCACTTTGTTCCATAACTTAGAAAATTTCTAAGTTTTTATGGTTACCCCTTTTATAAGTTATCCCACTTTCTTTGGTTTTTCTTGATTATTGTTGATTCAAATCACACATTAACATCATTTTAGGGTTAAGGAACCATAATTGATCAAAAAATCAAAAAGTCAAACTTTGACTTTTGGGCACAGTTGACTTTTTATCAGATGAATTCCAAACTGTGCGATCCTCTATGAAATCAAGTCCTTGACCGAAATAAAACTTGATGGATTAATTTCATAGGTGTTATAGGGTGTATTGAATCATGTCCCAAGGTTTGGGAGCATGCCCGGGTCAAAAGTCAAAGACACAGTTGACTTTTCTCGTGAAACCCTAACTGTGGTTCTGATGAACTTGAAACTTTGGAATCAAGCCTCTTGGATCAATCCATTTTTGCAAATAGATCAATGTGGTGTATTAGAGACCCTCAAATCATGTCTTGAGGTCTTGGCTCATGTTTTGTCCCAAAAGTCAACTTAAGGGTGAATTAGGTCAAGAAACCCTAATTCCTGATTTTTTTAGTGAATGCATCTCCTGAGGTTAAATTGACTTGATGGTTGGGTCCATAAGGTCCCATGGAGCATTTTGGGGTATGCTTTTAAGCATTGGCTCATGCCTAGAGGAAGGTTTCCATCTGGAGGCCCTGGTCGACCAAAACCCTAATGCACCTGGAATGCTACAACCTTGTGCCTGATTCTTGCTGTGGGAGTCCTCTTGATCCATTGTGGATGTTTGAAAGGTTAGACAAGTTGATGATCATGTCATTCCTTGATTGATCCTTTGTCTAAGAGCTCTGAGAGGGCTAGAAACTCTAAGTCTGATTGTAGTAGATGCTCACCCATCTTTGGGGAGACTAATGAGGTATGATGACCCATCCATATTATGATGATGACTTGCACCATGATGGGAAATCTTAGTGGTCAAAATTTGGGGTATGACACATACTTTTTTAATGATCATGACTTGTTTAAAATAATCATTTTTCACTTTTTCACTGATTCAAATCGATTTGCATGTAGGTTCAATCGATTTGCACTTGTTGTTTGCTGATTTTTTTACACTTTTTCACTGTGCAATCGATTTGAACTTTGGTTCAATCGATTGCATGCTGTTGTTTTTTGAAATTTTGATACGTTAAGCCATGTACAATCGATTTGCACATAGGTTCAATCGATTTGCACATAGGTGCAATCGATTTGCACCTGAACAGAATTGAAAAATCATCAATTTTCATAACACCTCTTCATGCCTCTCTTCATGGAACCTTTTCATTATGGATTGGCATTTGTTCATGATATTTTTACAGTCTTTACCATGTTTCCTAAGGGTGTTATGTGCATATAAATACATGAAATTTTAAATCTTGTTTTCACCTCTTTCAATCAAACTTTCAAATTCTCACATATTCACATATCAAGTTTTTAAACCTTCATTCAAAAACTTTTCTGCATACTTTCATATCATTCAAACCAGAAAATTCTTGAGCAATCTAAACACTTTATTATTTGTGAATTATTGTTGTTGAAAGAGAAGATCAATATTGTGATTGATATATTGAAGAATCAAAGTTTCAACTACTTACTCAAAAATTCAAAACTATTGTAAAATCCTAAGTTCCAAGTTTTGGTTGAATTTTGGTGCTGACTATAAGGAGAAGGATTGTTTCTCTTATAGGGTGTGTTGTAATCCTTGTTATCCGGATTGTGGATACAAGAGGTCCATTGTAAGAGATTTATTCTTGGTTGGACTTTAAACTTGTAAAATCCAAGAGGATTGTTCTTGGTGGTGTGTTAGAGTCTAGTATAGAAAGACTAGGTAGTCTTGTCTAAGATCTAACATTTTAGTGAAATCTCTTTCATGTTGAAAGGGGACTGGACTACTCTCGGGATGTGAGGGGAACCAGTGTACTTCTCGGTGTTCTTTACTTTCCGTATTTTACCGCATTTCATCACTTAGAATTTTTAGGAAAGTAAAACTCAAGATCATCGAAAAACCGGAAATTTTAATTAAGGAACCTAATTCACCCCCTCTTAGGTATAATCCTACTTACAATTGGCATCAGAGCAGGTTATTGTTAACCTGTTCCTAATGATCCAGCATGGCTTCCGCAAGCACAAACCCAGTTTTCAAAGACGGTGGAAGTAGTAACAAGCCCCCAGTTTTCTTTGGAGAGTATTATGATTTTTGGAAGATTAGTATGAAGGCACATCTTAAAGCACAAGGAGAAGGTATATGGGAAGCCATTGAGAATGGTCCGCATAATCCTGTTAATGTGGTCAATGGTGTTGGTACTGCAAAATTAAAAAGTACATATGATGAAGAAGACAAGAGAAAAATTCTAAATGAAAAGAAAGCTATCAATCTTCTTCAAAGTGCTTTAAGTATTGATGAGTTCTTTCGTGTATGTCAATGTAAATCGGCTAAAGAAATATGGGATACATTGGTAGAAACACATGAAGGTACGGCTGAAGTAAAAAGATCTAGACTAAACACTTTAAGTCAAGAATATGAAATGTTCCGAATGCGGCCCGGGGAATCCATTGTCGCATTACAAAAGAGATTTGTTCATTTGACTAATCACTTAATGGCACTTGGTAAAACATTCTCAAATGATGAATTAAATCTCAAAATTCTAAGATCATTAACTCGAGAATGACAACCAAAAGTAACGGCAATATCGGAAACGAAAAGCCTCTCTACGATGACTTCCACATCACTATTTGGTAAACTCCAAGAACATGAATTAGAACTTGGACAACTTGAAAAACATGAACTCCAAGACAAGAAATCCAAGGGTATTGCTTTAAAAGTAGACGTAAAAAGTAAACAAAATGATGATTCATCGGAGGAAGACGAAAATTTCATGCTGCTAGTAAAAAGACTCGGTAAATTTTTTGGTAACAAAGACAAGTCTTTTTATGCTAAAAGAAAGAAACACTTCAAGAAAAAGGAGGCTGCCACTTCGTCTCAAGATATTACATGTTATGAATGTGGAAAGCAAGGTCACATAAAGCCCGAATGTCCAGAACTTGCAAAGAAAGGAAGTTTCAAAGGCAAGAAGGATTCAAAGAAAAAAAAAGCATACATTGCATGGGAAGACAACGAGATTAGTTCACCATCCGACTCGGAGAGCGGTGAAAGCGCAAATTTGGCACTTATGGCTACACACAACTCTGATGATGAAAATGATGAGGTGAGTACTAAATTTTATTTTTATGATAATGATGCACAAGAAGCTATAAATGAACTCTTAAATGAATGTAAGGTCTTGTGTAAAACAATTTCTTCACAAAAGAAACAGATAACATCTTTAGAAGAAAAAGTCGATGTTATGGAAAAAGAGTCAAAAGGTGAAAACAAAAGAAAACTAGTGAAGAAAAACAAGAGTTGGTATGTAAAAATTGTGAATCACTTTCATTCCAAATTGTTCAATTAAAAAGAGTCCTAGAAAGATATGAGAAAGGACAAATTGGATTAGAAACGGTTCTTAGTCAACAAAGATATTCAAATGATAAAAGTGGACTTGGTTACTCAAAATTTTCTAAACCAAGTTCTAATAAAACAATCTTTGTTAAGGCTAGTGACCAAACTTCTAAAGAGAAAGTGAACAATCCTAGGAATGTGCATCCTTATCCTAAAAGGAAAATAACTCCTACAAAGAAAAGAGTTCCTAAAAAGAAATCTTATGTTCCTAGATATAAAAGCAATTTTGTTCCTACTTGTTTTTATTGTGGTATTATTGTCCATACACCTAATGCTTGCTATGTAAGAAACTTTAGTGTTGCAAGTGGGCATTATGTGTGGGTAAAGAAAGGTACTAATTATGAAGGAACCAAGGCTATTTGGGTACCTAACAAAACTTAATTTGTTTTGTAGGTTTGCTTGAAGACCACTTCAAATCTATGGTATCTTGATAGTGGTTGTTCGAAGCATATGACCGAAGATATAAACAAAATTTCAAATCTAGTACTTAAGGCCAAGGATTATGTTACTTATGGAGATAACAATAAAGGAAAGATTCTTGGCGTAGGCAATGTTGGTGCACCACCTTTCACAACAATTGAAGATGTGCTTTATGTTGAAGGCTTAAAGCATAACCTTCTTAGCATAAGCCAACTTTGTGACAAAGGATTCAAAATCAATTTCACCAAAGATGAATGTTTGATAGAAGACGAAGTCACTAATGAGGTAATGCTTAAAGGTAAAAGAATTAACAATATTTTTATGATTTCCCTTGATGACGTTTCTTTGAAGGTTAAATGTCTTATGGAAAACAATAATGATTCATGGCTATGGCACGAAAGGATTGCTCACATTCATATGGAGCATTTGAATAAATTAATCAAACATGATTTAGTTATTGGTTTACCAAAGATAAAATATGTCAAAGATAAGTTGTGTGATGCATGTCAAAAAGGGAAACAAACCAAGTCAACTTTCAAATCTAAAGATGTGGTGTCCACTTCAAGGCCACTACAATTGTTGCATATGGACTTATTTGGTCCTTCAAGAATAAGAAGCTTCGGAGGTAATGTATATGCTTTAGTTATTGTTGATAATTTCTCTAGATATACTTGGACATTCTTTTTAGTGCAGAAAAGTGATGCATTCAAGGCGTTCAAGAAGTATGCAAAGCAAATTCAAAATGAGAAGTCACTTTCAATTGCCTCCATAAGAAGCGACCATGGTGGAGAATTTCAAAATGCTTATTTCGAAGAATTTTGCGAAGAACATGGAATCTCTCACAACTTCTCGGCACCAAGAACCTCCCAACAAAATGGTGTTGTAGAAAGGAAGAATAGGTCATTGGTGGAACTTGCAAGAACAATGCTTAGCGACTCAAATCTTCCAAATATTTTTGGGCGGATGCGGTAAGGACGACATGTTTTGTAAGTAATCGTGTTAACATTAGACCTATCCTTAAGAAGACCCCTTATGAACTTTTCAAAGGGAGGAAACCAAACATTGCTTACTTTCACATTTTTGGATGCAAGTGTTTTGTCTTGAATAATGACAAAGACAATCTTGGTAAGTTCGATGAAAAATTGGATGAAGGTATATTTCTTGGCAATTCACTTTCAAGTAAAGCATATAGAATTTATAATAAAAGAACTTTAACTATTGAAGAATTTATGCATGTTAAGTTTGATGAATCTAACCCCTCCAAGGAGGATAATGTTATGTGTGATGATGATGATGATTCCATAGAAGCTTCTCAAGAAGACTCCTCCAAAGTCAACAATGAGAATCAAGTAGATCATCAAGAATCTGTCCAAGAAGAGTCTATAGTCGACGATCTACCAAAAGAATGGAGGACACATAGAGATCACCCTATTGACAAGATTATTGGAGACATATCTCAAGGAGTATCTACTCGGTTAAATCTTAAATATGCTTGTCTCAATATGGAATTTGTTTCTCAAATAGAACCATCTAAAGTACAAGATGTCTTAGATGATGATCAATGGATTCTAGCCATGCAAGAAGAATTAAATCAGTTCGAAAGAAATGAAGTATGGGATTTAGTTCCAAGACCAAAAGGAAAGCATATTATTGGCACTAAATGGATATTCAAAAATAAGCTAGATGAGAATGGTATTATTATAAGGAACAAAGCAAGATTAGTAGCACAAGGCTATAATCAAGAAGAAGGAATAGATTTTGAGGAAACATTTGCACCGATTGCAAGACTATAAGCAATTAGATTATTGTTAGCATATGCTTGTTCTTTGAATTTTCAGTTGTATCAAATGGAAGTTAAAAGCGCATTTCTAAATGGATACATACTTGAAGAAGTTTATGTAAATCAACCTCCAGGTTTTGAAGATTTCGAACATCCTAATCATGTTTACAAACTCAAAAAGGTCTTGTATGGATTGAAGCAAGCACCAAGAGCTTGGTATGATAGGTTAAGTAATTTTCTTTGCGAACACAGTTTCGAAAAAGGTAAATTTGATACTACTTTGTTTATTAAAAGAACTAACCATCATACTATCTTAGTGCAAATTTATGTAGACGACATCATTTTTGGATCTACAAATGAATCCTTATGTGAAGAATTCTCAAAAATCATGCAAGGAGAATTTGAAATGTCCATGATGGGAAAGTTGAACTACTTTCTTGGATTGCATATCAAACAAACAAAGAATGGTATATTTATCAATCAATCCAAATATTGCAAAGAGCTTCTTAAAAGATTTGACATGGATACTTGCAAAGAGATAGCAACTCCAATGGGATCCGGCACATATCTTGATCATGACGAATCCAGAATTCCAATTAATATAACTAAATATCGAGGTATGATCGACTCTTTATTATATCTAACCGCTAGTCGACCTAGTATTATGTTTAGCGTATGTTTATGTGCATGATTTCAAGCTTGTCCAAAGGAATCTCATCTCACAACGGTGAAAAGGATAATGAAGTATCTTAAAGGAACATCCAATGTCGACCTATGGTATCCTAAAGGTAGTATATGTAGTCTTGTTGGTTTTTCTGACGCAGATTATGCAAGATGTAAGACGGACAGAAAAAGCACAAGCGGAACTTGTCACATTTTTGGAAATGCCTTAGTCTCTTGGTCATGCAAAAAGCAAGCAAGTGTGGCTTTTAGCACTGCAGAAGCAGAGTATATCGCAGCCGGTAGCTGTTGTTCACAAATACTTTGGGGGAAGCAACAACTTCATGACTATGGTGTGAATCTAGGATGCATATCTCTCAAATGCGACAACACGAGTGCAATCAATATATCAAAAAATCCAATCATGCATTCAAGGACCAAGCATATTGATATTAGACATCATTTTCTAAGGGATCACGTGTTAAAAGGAGACATTGAAATAATGTTTATCGATACTCAAAATCAACTCGCGGATATTTTCACAAAGCCGCTTGCAAAGGAATCTTTTTTCAAGATTCGAAGGGAACTTGGAATTCTGGACGAAAAAGACACGTAGAACGTTCATTATATGTTATGTTCCATCATTATAAAAGGTGCACAAAAGTCATTATTTTCTTACATATTTTATGCCAGTTATTTCATTGCATTTCTGCTTCTACTCCTTTCTTATATATGTTTATTTTATGTTATATGTTTTAAAATATGTTGGAAATGTGGTTTGATACATTTTTTTCATGAGTTTTAGCAATTTTCACTAAAAGCAATCGATTGCACCCTTGCTTCAATCCATTGCTCACTGTAAAAATGTATTTTTTTTACGTTTTACCTCACTCAAATCGATTGCACAGTCACTCCAATCGATTTCTCACTGTAAGTTTTGTTTTCTTTAATTTTTTTAACCTTGTCCAATCGATTACTTACCCATGCAAATCGATTACACTCTAGTGCAAATAGATTTGCACCTGAAGCTTTGTAAAAAATTGATTTTTTTTTCTTCTTGGGTTTGATCCATTCAAATGTCATTCATTATCCATCATTTCCAATCACTTTTTTACACCAACTTTTCCGTTTTGATTCTCCCTAACCTAACCTATGAGATTCCTTTTTTGACCCAAATTTATTCACATTTATTACCCTATTCATTTCTCATAACAACTCACCTTTACTTTTCTCACCAAACTCCCACAAAAGACTTTGTTCCAACTTTCAAAATCAGAATTTATCACTCCCCACATAGTTATTTTTGTTTTCCTATAAACCATCTCACAAAAATATCAAAAACTTCATCTTTTTAGTTCATCTTCTCCATCTTTCATCCACCCTCACCCATGGCTTCAAGATTGAAAAGGAAGGCCTCTGCTGCAGAAAAAGGAAAGGGAAAGGCTTCCTCATCCTCCAACACTCCTCCTCTTTACCAAGACCTCACAAATGAGAAAATTGAGAGGTATGAGAATTTCTTTCAAAGGAAGATTGTCCAAACTCCAAAATATGGTGATCTCTCTACTTTTCCTAAAAGATGTTTTAATTTTCAAGATACTCTAGAATCCTTGAAATTAGGCTCAGTCATAGCTTCCTCTGAACCTTATTATCCAGACATGGTTAGGATGCTCTACTGTAATATGGCTATAGAAAATGAAAAATTTGCTACCTCTGTTTTAGGCAAGAAAATTGTTTTGAACTCAAAACTCCTTGGAAAAATTTTAGAGATTCCTTATTCCGGTAGTCTCTTATATGATCCGGAGGATGAAGTTTGGAATGGCTATAAGAAGAAAGAATTTTACTACAATTTTGGTAGGATGTCAGAAACAGAATTTTATGCGCATCAAGTAAGATCACTAGGCGGAGTTGAACCATATCGAGGATTGTGGTCGGCTGGAGTTTTTTACCTTGATGATCACTTGCTTCACTATTTTTTTTTGCATATGTTTTGTTTCCAAGGAACGGTAACCATTGTACCATTACGGATGTGGAGATGTAAGTTTTGTTTGCCATCAATGTCATACCCCGAATTTTGACCACTAAGATTTCCCATCATTGTGCAAATCATCATCACAATATGGATGAACCATCATACCTCATCAGTCTCCCCAAAGATGGGTGAGCATCCACTACAATCAAATTAGGGTTTCAAGCCCTCTCAGAGCTTTTAGACAAAGGATCAATCAAGGAATGACATGATCTTCAACTTGTCTAACCTCCCAAACATCCACAAAGGATTAAGAGGACTCCCACTTCAAGGATTAAGCACAAGGCTGCTCCCTTCCAGGTGGATCAAGCCTCAAGATCGCCAGTGTCACCAAATTAGGGGTTGGTCGACCAGGGCCTCCAAATGAAAATTTTCCTCTGGGCATGAGCCAAAGCTTCAAAGCATATCCTAAAATACTCCATGGAACCTTATGGGCCCAAGCATCAAGTCAATTTGACCTCAAGGGATGCATACATCAAAAATCGGGAATTAGGGTTTCTTGACCTAATTCACCCCTAAGTTGACTTTTGGGAGAAATCATGAGCCAAGACCTCAAGAGAGGATTTGAGGGTCTCCAACATACCACATTGATCCATTTGTAACAATGGATTAATCCAGGAAGTTTGAGCAGCAAGTCTCAATTTCATCAGTACCACAGTTAGGGTTTTAAGGAAAAAGTCAACTGTAGCTTTGACTTTTGACCAGGACATGCTCCCAAATCCTATGACATGATTCAATATACACTATAACACCCATGGAACATGTACATCAAGTTTGATTTAGGTCAAGGACATGATTTCCTAAAGGATCGCACAGTTTGGAATTCATCTGACAAAAAGTCAACTGTGCACAAAAGTCAACTTTGACTTTTTGAGATTTTTCACAAAAATGGTTTTTTAACCCTAAAATGATGTTAATGTATGATTTGAATCATCATTCATCAAGAAAAATCAAGAAAAGTGGGATAACTTGTAAAAGGGGTAACCATAAAAACTTAGAAAAGTTTCTAAGTTATGAACAAAGTGGTAAGGGTACCAACTTTGGAGGATCATAACTCCTAAACCACAAGGCAATTTTTCCCCATCCAAAGCTAGATTTGTAGATCTCATTACCCTCTACAAAAGCTTAAACATGACCTCCCTCCAAATTCCTCATGGATTTTGAGTTATGGAATGATCAAAATCACAAAAAGTGAAAATGTCACTTTTTTCCAACACTTAGTGAAATTTTCACTAAGTCAGAATCTGCCTTCACTTTTTTCCAAATGTAGGGGCATTTTTCACTTGGATTCAAAAGGTATAAAAACCAAATATGATCAAACAGTTGTTTTATCATATGAGGGCTTTCCAAAATGGCCAAAAACATCACCAAATTCCACTTGGGCCATGAGATATGACAATGGCAATATGCCTTGCTGAAAACTGCCAAGGCTAGGCAGAATTTTGCATTTTTGCTCGATTTGGAAAAATCAAATAATTCCAAGCCTTGTCATCACTTTGGACACATCTGAGGATCAAATCTAAAAGGGACAAACACTGAGCCAAGCCTCCAAAGTCCTTGGAACAAGAAGTAGCATGCCAAACCTAGAATTGCCTAAAAGAGGGACAAGACTCCAATTTTGGATTGGAACATTCAATGCATACACCAAGTTGGCATGGACTGAGCCATTTGCAACTGAATTCAGTCAAGACTTATCCAAGACCAAGGGAACCACAACCCTGTGCCCTAACCTCTAGTTAATGGCTAGAGGAGACTTGGATTCCAAAGTGTAACCATTGGCCAAACCTCTGCTGCAGTTGCCATTCAGTATTGATCCCAAAACAAACTTGCTCTACTATAAATAGAGCTCATTTGTGCTAAGTTTGAGTACACCAAAGCCATCAAATAGATGCTTTCCTCAAAATCCCTCTCTTTAGGCCAAAATGCCTTCTTTAGCAAGGTAACTCTGAGTTTTTGAGTTAGAGAGCATTTCCATCACAACTCATGATCCTAACACCTCATAAACATCATATGTAGGTGATCCAAACTATCAAAAGTGACCTGTAACACCAAAATCACAAAGTCACCTCTCAAAACCTCAAAATAGGCCTTTTGTGCATTTTTCAAGGCATGTCTTGATTCAGTCACTTTCCAAAGCAGATAAAACCTCAAACACACTCCAAATAACATCCTTGAACTGTCACAAATGGTTCCCCCCATCTGGAACACCATTTGAGAGAGTTGTTATTTTGGTCATTTTAACCCCTTTTGCAAGTAAGGGCCAGTTTGTGTTTTTGCAGGTTCCAGCTGATTCCAACCATACTAAAAGCTTCTAAGGGATCATTTGAGAGTGTCCAAAGCATCAAACCATTTCTGGAACAAGAAGTTTGGCAGATTGCACAGAAAACTCCAAAAGCTTAAAAAGAGGTAAGCATCATGACTTGAACTTTCCAAAATATGCATTGCTTTGAAGTCCACTGATCATACACACCTCATACATGTTATATATGTTGTGTTTGAACCAATTCATCATGTAATTCATGCCTGTATCAAAGTGTAGCATAGAAAATGCAATTATAGGCCTTTTTCAAAACCACTATCGGGTTTTGAGGAGGGAATATGATCTGAAAAAAATACCACCACCATTGGATTCCTTGTGAAATTCTAGGCCAAATGCATATAAATTTTGTCCCCAACCATTGAGAAATGAGAAAGTTATGGACCTTCCCGTTTCTTGGCAAAACTTGCCTTGCCTTGCCTTGACCAGGCCTAGAAAACAAGGCATGCCTTGTATATTTGTGGTTTCACTTCAAGCAATGGATGTATCACCACCCCAGTGGTAAGGCGCGCGCCCTATAACCTTGAGGTCGTGGGTTCAAACCCCACCCATGCCATTTTGTGTTTTCTCACATTTTTGCTATTTTTTCCAATATTTTCATGTTTTATTAATTAATTGGAAAATTAATAACTCCTTCAATTTTAATTATTTTTGATTGGTTCTTTTTGCAAAAAATCACAAAAATATTGAAATATTTTATTCCAAAAAAAAAAATTAAGTTTATATTATTTATTTAATATAATTAGTATTTTTGTGAATAAATTCCTTTTTAATGTTTTTAAACATTTTTGGACCTCGAAAAGTGAATTAAGAGTACTTTTCAAGGTCCAAAATTACTCTGCTAGGGTTTGGGAACCATGGGCAAAAGGGGTGTCGGTCGGCCAAAACTAGCGGTGGCGGCACGCCGGAAAGGGGTGGAAAGGACCATCGTAACAAAAGCGAATGTAGTAGATGTAATTCCTGAGGTTATTCATGAGGCGGAAGACGAGTCATGTAGCCATGAGATGGAAGACGAGTCTAGGAGTCATGAGGTGGAAGACAAGCATAGGAGTCCTCCTTCGCAACAGATTTCAGCGGCAAACTTACCACCTGCTGGAGGAGAAAGAGGAATAGAGGAGGAAATCAGTACAAAACCAGAGAAGCAGCATGAGGAGCGACAAAAACCTTGGGTGGAAATTATCCAAGGGAATCGAAATCTGAACAGAGGTATGAATGTTGAGTTTATTGCTCCTAATGTGGTGAATGGAAATGTTGAAGTTACGATTGATAAGGCTGATATAGAAGACGAATTAGGGTTCTGGGAAAACGCTATGATTTTGTTTGCTCTTGGGGATTCATTGTCGATGAATGCGGTGAATAAGTTCATGGAGAAATCTTGAAATTTCCTCTCCCTCCCGGACCTGTTCTATAACGATGAAGGGTACTTCATTGTGCGGTTTAAAAATCATGAGGACAGAGAAAATGTCATGTCGCAAGGCCCATACTTCATCTATGGCAAGCCGGTGTTCATCAGACAATGGAGCCCAGAGTTTGAGATGAAAGAAGATCTACTTAGGGTGCTGCCATTGTGGATTACTCTGCCCAACCTCCCTTTACACTTGTGCGGGGAAAAAAGCTTATCCAAAATAGCCAGTGCACTTGGGAAACCAATCACCACAAATAAGTGTACAACTAAGAAACTCAGAATATCCTATGCGCGTGTGTTGGTGGAGGTAGACATTACGCAAAAGCCTAGAGAGGTGATAAGTATAAAAAATCCTAAAGGCAAGATGCTTGAACAGAGGGTTGAGTATGAATGGATGCCTATCTATTGCCAGAAATGTTTGAAGATAGGGCATAATTGTGAGCAGAAGAAACAACCTGTCAAACAAAAAATATGGTAACCTATCACAAGCAAAGGTACTGTTAGAGAGCCTCCTAAAGAAGAACCAAGTTGTATCAATAAAGTGAAGGAGATTGAAAAAGTTGAAGAAAAAAAGTTAGAACAAGAAGTGGAAGCTCAAGATGAGAATTGGACAGAGGTTACTAGAGACAAAGGGAAAAGATTAGTGGTTCAAACTCCTAGAAGCTCATTTGTTGCCTACCAAAACTCGTTCACTCCCCTTAGGATTGGAGATTGTTCTATGGGGAACCAGAATGTGGGCCAATGATTGTAACTTGGAATGTTAGAGGTATCAATAAAGTGGCAAGGCATAGGGAGGTATGTGCCTATGTGTCTTCCTTTGAAGTCCCTATTGTTACTTTACTAGAGACTTGGGTTAAGATGAATAAAGCTGTGAATATTAGAAAGAGCTTTGGAAATAAGTGGTTGTTTGTAGACAATTATCTGAATCAAGGTAATGGTAGAATTTGGATTTTGTGGGATCAGAACTTGGTGGGCATCAAAGTGTTACAAACCAATGAACAATTCATGCACATGGAGGTTTATGGATTGGATAAAACTCTTCAGTATGTTGTTACAGTGGTGTATACTTTCAATCAGTTGGAGGAGAGGAAAATCTTGTGGAAAGTGATTGAAGAGCTGGGTAGCAATATGACTAGCCCTTGGATTGTTATGGGGGATATGAATAATATGCTGACTTCTCAAGATAGAATAGGAGGAAATCCTGTCACAAGAGCATAATTCAGAGATCTGGAAGATATGATGAATGTGGTTGGGCTTAGTGAAGTGGAGTCCAAAGGTAGTCATTACACTTGGAGTAACAAGCATACTCATGGGGTGATATATTCTAGAATTGATAGGGTGATGGCTAATACTATATGGTTTCAGAAGTTTCAGGATCACTTTGTGGAGAACCTAGCTCCTAACATCTCTGATCATTCCCCTGTTAAGATTAGTAAGCTGAACTAAGGTAGTAGGAGTAGGTCTATGTTCAAGTTTATTAATTGTACTGCTCAAGAGCCTAATTTGTTGCAATGTGTTGCCAATAGCTGCGGTGTTGAGGTGCAGGGAAGGCCTATGTACAGACTGTGGATAAATCTTAAGAGACTGCAGCCAGTCCTTAAGCAGTTGAATAGGAAGTACTCTGATATCCAAATGCAAGTTATTCAAGCTAGACAAGAGTTAAGTCAGGTGCAGGAGAAGCTTCAGAATGATATGTTTGACTTGGACACTTTAGATCAAGTGAAGACAAATACTGAGAAGCTAGTTAACTTGAGTCAGATTGAAGAATCCATAATGAGGCAAAAATCCAAAATCAAGTGGTTACAAATGGGGGATTATAATACTGCTTATTTTCATGCCTATGTCAAGGACAGAAACAAACAAAAAGCCCTGAACAACTTGGAATCTTTGACTGGTGAGACTCTAAGTAGACCTGAGGAGATTGAGATGGAGATTCTTGGTTTTTACAAAAATCTGGTTGGAACCCAAGCAACGACCCTCAAGTGTATTGATATACCTACTGTTAGAAGTGGTAATACTCTTTCCATGGAAGAGGCTCAGTACTTGATTAGACCTGTTGATGAGAATGAGATTTGGAAAGCTCTGTGTAGTATTGGTAATTCTAAGGCTCCTGGATTGGATGGGTACAATGCATATTTTTTCAAGGCTGCATGGCAGGTTGTGAAGAATGATGTTATAGATGCTACCTTGGAATTTTTTCAAGAAAATCAATTATATAGAGCCTTTAATTGTTCTCTAATTACTCTGATTCCAAAGTCTCCTGCATCCAAGACAGTTAAGGACTTAAGGCCTATTTCGTGTTGTAGTACCATCTATAAAATAATATCTAAGATTCTTACTCATAGGCTGGGGAGGGTGTTAGGCAAGATAATTGATGACACTCAATCTGCTTTTGTGTATGGCAGGAATATTCAAGATAATATTATTCTGGCCCAAGAGCAGGTGCGTGGTTACAACAGGAAGAATATTTCCCCCAAGTGTTTGATTCAAATGGATATTCAGAAAGCGTTTGATACGGTGGAATGGAATTCTCTGGCTCAAATAATGACTGAATTGGGAGTTCCTCAAATCTTTTCTAATTGGATTATGACTTGTGTGACTTCAGTCTTGTACAGGTTTTCTATTAATGGTGCCCCTTCTAAGTTTTTGATTGCAAAGAGAGGGTTGAGACAGGGAGACCCTATCTCCCCCCTTCTGTTTGTAATTATTATGGAATATCTGCATAGGCTTCTCCAAAATTTGTGTAAGAATCCTAATTTTAACTTCCACCCAAAATGTGAAAAGCTCAAGATTATTGATCTTTGTTTTGCTGACGATATTTTTCTTTTTGTGAGAGGGGATGTTGGTTCTATCCAGTTGACGATGAGCAAAGTGATGGAGTTTGCAGAAGCAACAGGTCTTCATATGAGTCTCCCCAAGAGTTTCATTTATCTGGGGGGTGTTGATTCGGATACCAGAAATCACTTGCAGCAGGTCACGGGTTTCAGCATTGGAGACCTTCCATTCAAATATCTGGGGGTCCCACTTGACAGTAGGAAGCTGTCTATTTCCAGGTGCCAGCCCCTGATTGAGAAGATGACTGTGAGGTTGAGACACTGGTGTAGCAAATTGTTATCGTATGCAGGGCGTATTCAACTTGTTAAAAGTGTCTTACATGCCATAACTAGTTATTGGATGCAGGTTTTCTTATTGCCTAAGAAAGTGATCAGACACATTGAAAGTTTATACAGGTAATTTATCTGGACTGGCAAGATTGATGGTAATAGGAAAGCAATGGTGGCCTGGGACCATGTTTGTGATACTGTAGCCGCTGGTGGTTGGAACGTTACTGCTCTTAGTGAGTGGAATATAGCAGCTATAGGAAAGCTTCTTTGGAACCTTTATGAGAAGAAATATCGTTTGTGGATTTAATGGATCCATGTGTACTATATGAAAACAGGTAATGTTGATAACTATCATCCTCCTATACATAGTTCCGGGTTTATGAAATCTCTGTTTAAACATCGTGATGTGATTATATGTACTAGAGCTTGGCAGGATTTTCATCTGAGGAGTAAGTACATTACAGGGAAGATGTATAGGGAGTTGAGAGGGGAAAAACCAAGAGTGGATTGGAGGATAATTATTTATGGAAATGTTGCTAGGCCTAGGGCAGTTTTTTGTATGTGGCTGGTGTGTCTAAATCAGCTACCAACCAAAGATCGGTTAAGGAACCATGGCATACATAATGATGGTGAGTGTGTTTTATGCAAAGATCCTGAAACTAGAGCTCACCTGTTCTTTGAATGTGAGAAGACGAAGAGGTTGTGGAACATTGTTTTGAATAGGTGTGGCTGGAATCATTTACCTGATAAGTGGGAGTTAGAAATTCAATGGGTGTTGCAACATTCTAAAGGCAAAGGAAGTAAGTCGAAGATTCTGAAGATTGCTTTTGCTGAAGTGATATACCATGTTTGGTATGTTAGAAATAGAATTGTTTTCCAAAATGGGGACATAAATGAGTTGAATAGTGACTATGTGTTTGAGTTGATTATTGGTAAGGCTAGCTTAAATAGGAAGCTTAAAGCTTATTGTAATAGAATCTAGTTGACTTTGTGGTTGCTTTGTTCTTGTGTGCCTGGATCATTTGATCGGCGTCTTTGTCGTGTTTTTTGGTAATAATATTATCCTTATTCCAAAACAAAAACATTTTAAAAGTGAATATTTACTTTGAAAATCAAAATCAAGTGAGTTTTAATTCATCTTGTGATTAATCCCTCATTTTTCAAACCTTAAACAAAAATCACAAATGGTTTATTCAAACTTATTCGGTATTTTATTTGATTTTCTTTAAATATTTACTTTTAAAGAATAACAAATTAGGGTTTCTTTGATTTTCACCCTTATCAAACAATTTCAAACACCTTTGGGCCTCTAATAGAGTGTAAGACCCAATCCTTTGTAAATACAAACCTATTTTTGGGCCTCACTTATTGTATAAGCCCCGTTGTATTTCAAAAAGATCGATGCGATCATCGTCCGTTGAAAAACAAACCCTGGGCCTCTCCTCGAGTTATAAGACCCATTCAAAATCATTGGGCCTCTATTAGAGTGTAAGACCCAACTCCCTTTGAAAACCAAACCATTTTGGGCCTCAATGCATTGTATAAGACCCACCGTTTTTTAAAAATCCCGGCGCGATCGCCATTTTCAAACAAATGACCCTGAGCCTCTCCTTGAGCTGTAAGCCCCACCACTTGTACAACAATAAATCTCTTGGGCCTCTATTAGAATGTATGACCCAATCCCCTTTTAACCAAAACTTTTTGGGCCTCAGACATTGTATAAGTCCCCCTGCGTTAAACGAAAACCTCGGCGCGATCGCCAATAAAAAAATCAATCATCTGGGCCTACCCTCGTGTTGTAAGCCCCATTCTTTTTCTTTAAACACTTGGGCCTCTTGAGAGAGTGTAAGACCCATCCCCTTGTACAGAAAACCTTTCTTGGGCCTCAGTCACTTGTATAAGTCCCTCTGTACAAAACGACAGTGCGATCACTGATAAACCTTGGGCCTCTCCTTGAGCTGTAAGCCCCAACATCTTTTCAAAATACTTTCTCCTTTAATTTTGAATATATTGTTGTTTTCAATCTTTCTTTGTTGAACAACTAACCAAATAGCATGGAAGCTCTACAACCGAGTAAGTGTTTATATGCTTTCTTTATCCGCTTTCATATACATATAACTGTATTGTGGGGCTGTTTCGTTGCAAGTCTTCTTTCATAAACTCATATCAAACTGTGAAATACTAGTATAGATATTTAGAGTTTCCCCGGCAACTACGTCTAGCACTAAGCCCTGTTGGTGACTCTTAAATACAGTCAAAACTAGATCCCCCATAAGATTACCAGATACAGTCTTCCCTCCTCTTGGGGTTAAACAATATGGAGATGTGAAAGGCAGATTCTTTTTGAACCCTTTCTCAGACTGTCACCCTTAGAAATTATCAAAGAAACTCTACTCCCTAGAGATGATTTTTTCTCCGTGAATGGCATCTCTTGAGTTTCTTCCAAATTCTCATACTTTCCTGGCTTTATCTATTCTCGGTGAATGACATGTCTTGAACTTCTCGGGGTTTGGGGACCCACAGGCTTCTTAAAAGCATCCCCGCCTCCTCTTTGGTGTTGTACAAGGACCCTACGGCTTCTTAGAAGTATTCACAGCCTCCTCTTAGGCTTCGTATAAGGATTCTTCCTTCGGGAAGAGAGCCTCCTCTTGGGCTTCGTACAAATTGTCCCTCGGCTTCTTAAAAGTTTCCAGCCTCCTCTTGGGCTTCGTACTAATTGTCCCAACGACCTCCTAGAGGTATAGGAACAGAAATTAGTCATCTTAATAGAACAGTCTTTCAAAGAGTCTAGATCTTTCTACCGTGAACGTACTACTACTGTTTCTTTAAGCATAGTACAAAAGATAAAACTCTAGACTTGGACAGTCTAATCTCCTTGAGTTTCAAAGGCATTCTCAAGTAGAGAAAAACACCAATAGACTCGGACAGTATCCAATACCCTCTGGATTCCCCATTTCCTTAAAGAACAGGAAATAACCCTGATCCTCTGATCAATCCCAAAGTATAACCTTACCTTTAATCAGTCTCTTTATAAGAACAGATTTTCTCTTTTAACCAACCTAATGGACCTATCACTCAACTGAAACAACAATCCTTTTAGCCTCTATCTCGGGCTTCGTACGAGATACAAAAAGACTCTCTTGTTGAGTCAATCTCCCTTTAGCCTCTATCTCGGGCTTCGTACGAGATACAAAAAGACTCTCTTGTTGAGTCAAATCCTTTTAGCCTCTATCTCGGGCTTCGTACGAGATACAAAAACACTCTCTTGTTGAGTATAAAAGGCTCTCTTGTTGAGTCAACCTTTAGCCTCCGTCTTGGGCTTCGTACAAGACACATCTAAAAGCACTCTCTTGTTGAATCAAACCCTTTAAGCCTATCTCTCGGGCTTCGTACGAGACACAAAAGCATCCTCTTGTTGGGTCAATAGCCTCCTCTTAGGGTTTGTATAAGAAAAACCCCGGTTGAGTCAATCAGCCTTTTAGCATCAAAACTGTGCCTCGTTCACAGGATACAAACATCAACAACTCCTTTCATCTAATCGCTGCAAGCGGCAAGCCTCTGGATTATTTAAATCCACGCCACTGTCCCTCTTTTAGCATGAGAAATTCCTAAGGAAAGATAACATTGCTCTACACTGAGTTAAAGTCTTCTCCTTCAGGTTAAAACCCCCTATAAAGGAAATTATGGCATTGCTAGGATAACATCCAAGTTGATTGGGCTCGGTTAATTTTAAATCACATGTTGGCTCATACCCAAAAGTCGAAAGCTTTACCATATGCTTGGTTCATAACTCGTATTTTGCAACATTTCAAGGTTGAGTTTGATGGTTTTGATTATTTTTTAGTGGATACAAATACTCATAAGATCACAATAAGAAATGTGGATAATCGGATGGGTGTGTATTATGATTCGGAGTCTCAAACTATCTCCTATATTGGTGATGATGATGAAGAAAATGAAGCAAATGGGCAAAATCATGAAAGTGATGAAGATGTTCCTCCTTCGTTTGGTATGGATGGTCTGTCTAACCAAGCTCTTTTTGACTACATGACAACACAATTTGCTAATCTTAACTTAACCATCCATGAGAATTGGACTTCCGCGAACAATCAAATTGCTCAAAACCATGAGAATACCACCAACCAAATCAATAAGGTCCAAACCGACATTAACCAACAATTTTCATACCTTTACTCACATCTCCATATTCCTCCTTATGATCCTGACAACCCGGCTGCCCCCATTCCGTTAGTTACACCTATCCAACATCATTCTCCATATCAAGGTCCTAACTTCTTCAACCTTAACACCAACAATGATATGGATCACACTTAATATGTTTTTTTAGTTTTATGTCTATTAGATTTAAAGTTATGGTGTTTTTAGTAATGTTGTCTTTCATTTTGGAGTTTATGTTGAAATTATTTAATGTTATGTAAGGTACTTAGTACCACAACTTTCTTGTCTTGTTTATGTTCCATTTGTATGTGTGTTTCATTATTCCATAACTTTGATGTTTTCAAGTAATGCTTGTATGGTTTACAACTTGTTTCATTTTTACTCTTTTATTTTTTAAAAAGTATTATCTTTCACCCATCTTTCCCTTCTTTTTGATAATGTCAAAGGGGGAGAAAGGTGTTATGCTTGAATGCTTGTGTATTTCCTAGTTTTTAAGATTTTAAAAAGGTACAAAAAAATTAAAAGGCTCCTTCAAGATGATCAAATCAAACTATTTCTAAGCTTCACATCTTAAGGGGGAGCTATGCATCTTAGGGGGAGAAATTTTTTCGGAAATTACAAAGCATCAAAGGAGATTGTTTGTCATCATCAAAAGGGGGAGAATGTGAAGACAAGCTTTTCTATGGTTAACAATTGTTTTGATGAAGACAAATCTCTTACTAGCAAGCATTATGTTCAAGACGTAGTATTCAAGAAATTCACATTTCATGAACAAACATCATTGCATACTTTTTTAATGATCATGACTTGTTTAAAATAATCATTTTTCACTTTTTCACTGATGCAAATCGATTTACATGTAGGTTCAATCGATTTGCACTTGTTGTTTGCTGATTTTTTCACACTTTTTCTCTGTGCAATCGATTTGTACTTTGGTTCAATCGATTGCATGCTATTGTTTTTTTGAAATTTTGATACGTTAAGCCATGTGCAATCGATTTTCACATAGGTGCAATCGATTTGCACCTGAACAGAATTGAAAAATCATCAACTTTCATAACACCTCTTCATGCCTCTCTTCATGGAACCTTTTCATTATGCATTGGCATTTGTTCATGGTATTTTTACAGTCTTTACCATGTTTCCTAAGGGTGTTATGTGCATATAAATACATGAAATTTCAAATCTTGTTTTCACCTCTTTCAATCAAATTTTCAAATTCTCACATATTCACATATCAAGATTTTAAACCTTCATTCAAGAACTTTTCTGCATACTTTCATATCATTCAAACCAGAAAATTCTTGAGCAATCTAAACACTTTATTATTTGTGAATTATTGTTGTTGAAAGAGAAGATCAATCTTGTGATTGATATATTGAAGAATCAAAGTTTCAACTACCTACTCAAAAATTCAAAACTATTGTAAAATCCTAAGTTCCACGTTTTGGTTGAATTTAGGTGCTGACTATAAGGAGAAGGATTGTTTCTCTTATAGGGTGTGTTGTAATCCTTGTTATCCGGATTGTGGATACAAGAGGTTCATTGTAAGAGATTTATTATTGGCTGGACTTTAAACTTGTAAAATCCAAGAGGATTGCTCTTGGTGGTGTGTTAGAGTCTAATATAGAAAGACTAGGTAGTCTTGTCTAAGATCTAACATTTTAGTGAAATCTCTTTCATGTTGAAAGGGGACTGAACTACTCTCGGGCTGTGAGGGGAACCAGTATACTTCTCGGTGTTCTTTACTTTCCGCATTTTACCGCATTTCATCACTTAGAAATTTTAGGAAAGTAAAACTCAAGATCATCGAAAAACTGGAAATTTTAATTAAGGAACCTAATTCACCCCCCCCCCCCCTCTTAGGTATAATCCTACTTACAACTGACCTATACGAGTCTCAGCTTCAGTATAGGCCAGCACATAGACCCTTCAGGTCGGCTCCTCTAGATCAGTATTAAAGCATGTATGCTCTGCCCACAGGTCATCTCACAGGCCGAGCTGACAACCTTCACAGGCCGACCTGAACAACCTGCATAGGCCGACCCATTGCATTCATAGGTCGACCTATACGTTTTTCCCATCCAAAAAATTCAAGTTTGCTCCAACTTTTTGCATTCCTTTTTCCCATTTCTTCACATACATATATATACTCATACATGCATCTTCTTCTATGTAAAATTCCTAATGAATAAAACCTAAACGAAACCAGATTACAAAGTTGCCCATCATCTTCATCCCTTCTTCTATGCATAGACACAACTGAACTTACACATAATAATTTTTCGATTGGGTGGCCATCTAGATTAAGGTTGATAACTTCCCATTAGGTTTGGTGTAACTGATAATATTGGGTTGGGAACTTTGTGTGTTTCAATTAAGAAAACCAAGGTGGGGAACTGATAATATTGGGTTGATAACTTCCCATTAGCAATATCTCAATTCAATTTTGAATTAAGGGCAGACGTACCCATAGCGAGGCTGATTGGGGAACTACCTAAAAAAATCTTGGTCTCGCTCTCTCTCACTCACTCCCTCACTCTCTCTCTCTCTCTCTCTCTCTCTCTCTCTCTCTCTCTCTTCTCTATCTATCTCTATCTCTATCTCTATCTATCTATCTATCTATCTATCTATCTATCTATCTATCACTTTTATTGTTGATTTTGCAATTTATCGACTTCACCATTGTTTGATCAATTCGATTGGAAATTGTTTTCTATTATCTTTTAAAAGTGTCCTTGTTTATATAATCATAATCACTTTGATTGTGATTGGATTTTAACATCAACAAAACAAATTAAATTTCCAATTGCTATCGATTGCACACCAAGTGTTCGATAAGTTGTTTGTGCGTATTTTAATAGTGTTTTGGTTCATTGGATATACGAGTTACGATTAGCATTGCATTTAATTGATTCGTAGCTTGATTGTTGTTGAACATTTATGTTCATTATCATTCTGTTTGGTTTTTGATACGTATATTGCTTTTCGATAGTAGGTTCAGTTAGATGATTCGATCCGGGTCTTTTTCTGATGTGCCATATTTTTGAAAATAGATTTTTGCCAAAAGCTTTGGTTGTAAAATTTGTTATATGTTCACCCCCCTCTAGATCGAAGCCTATTGTCTAACAAGTGGCACCAAGAGATCTAGTTTGTTTCATTTTTGAGATACATTTCTTAGAAGAATGTCTACCGAACCTAAGGGTGCGTACAATAGAGCAGCAATTTTCATCGGCAAAAATCATGGCTATTGGAAAGCAGTTATGCGTATGCATGTCAACTCCGATGACAGAGGTATTTGGGATACAATCCAAAATGGTCTAAATGAAATAACTATGACCAATGAGGAATGTTTCACAATACCAAAACCGGAAGCACAATGGGATGATAATGATTAGAAATTGGGGTCACATGATTTGAAAGCAAAAAACATTCTCAGTTCCTCCTTGAGAGTTAATGAGTTTTATCACGTTTCTCATTGTGAGACTAACAAAGCTATGTGGGATGCATTAGAGATTTCACATGAGGTTACTAATGATGTCAAATAAGCCAGGATCAACACATCAAATCAAGAGTTTGAGCTGTTCCATATTGAGCATGGTGAAACCATTACGGATATACGGAAAAGGTTCTTACATCTTATAAATCGATTAAATGCACTAGGTAATCCTGTTTCCAATGAACTTGCTACTAACAAAATTTTGAGGTGTTTAAGTAGGGAATGGAAACCGAAGGTCACCGCCATTAAATAGGTAAATGATCTTAAGTTGCTTGATCTTACGACATTGTTTGGAAAGTTGGAAGAGCATGAGCAAGAGCCGACTTGCTTAGCGAAATACGAGAAGGAATACGAAAAGTGATCGAAGAGTGAAAAAGGGAAATACAAAGAAGAATGGAAGAAGTCTATAGCTCTAAAGACTTCTAGCTCAAGGCATTCATATTGTGAGCATTGTGGTAGTGAGAGTGATGATGAAAAGAACTCTTATGAGGAAGATGTGGGGTTGTTCGTAAGGAGATACCAATGGGATATAAGGAAGAATGGTGTTATAAATTTTGACAGGAACATAGCCAAGCTTAGAAGGTTGACAAGTTCATCCAAGGATGATGAAGATAGAAAAAGCAAGATTAGAAGGTCTTGCTATCATTGTGGTGAAATCGGTCATTATAGACCGAAATGTCCCATGAGAATAAATGATAAAGAAAGGAGCCATTAAAAATATTCTACAAAGTCTAGAAAAGCTCATTCTGCTTGGGAAAATGCTAGTGACTCCTCTAGTGATGAAAGTACAACTTCAAGTGTGGAATCGGCTTGAATTTTTCTCATGGCTAAAGGGAAGAAAAATAAGAATGTAAGTTCCTCTAAACTTCAATCCACTAATGATTTATCCTATTTTCAATTACAAGAGGCCTTTGAAAATCTACATAGAAAAGCCTTAAGAGCTTTTGACAAGTTAGCTTCACATGAAAAAGTGATTTTAAATTTGGAAGCTAAAGTGTTAGAATTCGAAAGGAAGTTTGAAGCTATTAAGAAATCTATGATAGAAATTCAAAGTGACAAGAAAGAGGACATAAAATCCCCTAGGTTTGGTTGTGAGTATTATCATAATAGACAAGAGGAAGCCATATCTCTTCAAGTCAAATTAGATGATGCCTTGAAACTTAAGATTGTGTTTGCTATTGATCCTTCTAAGGTTGAAAAGCCTTTGAATCATTCTAAAAAGAAACATAGACATATGCATAAGGATCCTAACAGCAAGGACATGCCTCATAAAAACCTATCTAGTCATTATTGTTGCAAAAAGGGACACACCATTGAAAAGTGAAAATTTAGGAAGTTATTTGTTTCTAAAGAAGTTGTTCAATGGTTGCCTAAGAGCAACTATGATCTCACTCACGCTCAAGGACCCAATGAAAATTGGGTACCTATTGCCTTTGTTTAAAATTTCAGGTTGAATGTCTTGAATCTACCGAAAAGATGTGGTATCTTGATAGTGGATGTTCAAGGCATATGACGAGTGACATATCTCTTTTCATTGACTTCATGCCAAAGAGGAAGGGATTCATCACATATGGAGATAACAACAAAGGTGTTATACTTGGAAAAGGCAGTGTAGGTAATCCCTCATCTACTACTATTTCTGATGTTATGCTAATTGATGGCCTTAAACATAATCTTCTAAGCATAAGACAAATTTGGGACAAGGGTTTCAAAGTTACCTTTACAAAATCTTGTTGCTTGTTTGTGCATGATGAAAAGAAGGAACATATGTTTAAAGGCTTGAGGGTAAATAATACTTATATGCTAAGCCTAGATGATGTATCCATAGGAGGTGCTTAGTGTCTAGCCACCATGAGTGAAAATTCTTGGTTGTGGCATAGACGCCTAACTCATCTTAACTTTGACCTATTGAATAAAGTATCCTCAAAGGATTTGGTAATTGATCTACCTAAAATAAAGTTCACTAAAGGCCACCTTTGTGAAGCTTGTCAAATGGGGAAACAAAAGAGAATATCTTTTAAATCTAAAAACCTTGTTTCTACCTCGAGACATCTTGAGTTCCTTCACATGGACCTTTTTGGTCCTTCTAGGGACAAAAGCATACGTGGTAATTACTATGGCTTTGTTATTGTAGATGATTACTCGAGATTTTGTTGGGTCTTGTTCTTGTCAAGTAAATATGAGACCTATCCATCTTTTAAGAAATTTGCTAGATTATTTCAAAACAAAATGAATTTGAAAATCATTTCCATTTTAAGTGATAATGGAGAAGAGTTTCAAAATCACCTCTTTGAAAAGTATTGTGACAAACATGGCATTGAGCATAACTTTTCCACTCCTAGAACTCCACAACAAAATGGCATTGTGGAATGTAAAAATAAAATCCTTGAGGAGCTAGCGAGGACTATGGTTAATGAATGTAATTTGCCTAAGTATTTTTGGGTGGACGCTAATAACACGGCTTGCTATGTCATGAATACGATACTTATACGTCCTATTCTAGTAAGACCTCCCATGAACTACTTAGAGGTAGAAAACCTAATGCTTCTCACTTACAAGTCTTCGGATGTAAATGTTATGTTTTGAACAATAATAGAGATAATCTTGGAAAATTCGATGCAAAAGCCGATGAGGGTATCTTCCTCAGATACTCACAATCTAGTAAGGCGTATATGGTGTATAACAAGAGATTGCTTATAGTTGAGGAGTTTTTACATGTTACCTTTGACGAGTCCCATCCAAAAGATGTTGGGAAAGGTAATGTTTTTCATGATGTAGGTGTGTCTTTTCAAGATATTCTCAATGGAACAAAACAAGGGATTGATCAACCTAATGCGGTGGATGATGAGAAGAAAGAAGATGACAATGATGAAGAGGGAAAGGAAGAAAGTCTAGCTACAACAGAAGGTCTACCTTTGAATTGGAAGACATCAAAGGATCACCCTATTGACAACATACTTGGAGACATCACAAAGGGAGTAACTACTCGCTCTAAGATAAGTAAATTTATGTTATCACTTTGCGTTTGCATCTCAAGTAGAGCCTAAAACTGCTAAAGATGCATTGCTTGATGAGAATTGGCTTATGGCCATGCAAGATGAACTAAATCAATTTAAAAGAAACGACGTTTGGGACCTTGTCCCTCGTCCTAAAGATCATTAAGTAATTGGCATCCGATGGGTTTTTAGGAACAAACTTGACGAAAATGGGGTGATGGCCTGCAATAAGGCTCGGTTAGTGGCGCAAGGCTATAACCAAGAGGAGAACATTGATTATGAGGAAACTTATACTCAAGTGGATCGACATGAGGCTATACATCTTTTGCTAGCCTATGCTTGCGCTAAGAATTTCAAGTTATATCAAATGGACATGAAAAGTGTGTTTCAAAATGGCTTTATTAATTAAAACGTGTATGTAGCTCAACCCCCCAGTTTTGAAAGTCATGAGTATCCAAACTATGTGTACAAGCTCAAAAGAGCTTTGTATGGTCTCAAACAAGCCTCCAGGGCTTGGTATGAGCGACTAAGCAAAATTTTAATTGACCAAGGATACTCAAGGGGAAAAGTAGATACTACTCTATTCATTAAGTGCCAAGGGAAGTGCACCTTTCTAGTTCACATTTACATTGATGATATTATATTTGGATCAACTAATATGCAACTTGTAGAAGAGTTCTCTAAGCTTATGCAGGGAGAGTTTGAGATGAGCCTCACGGGGGAGTTGAATTACTTCCTTGGGCTTCAAATGAAGTATTACAAAGGTGTGCACTGGTGTGTCAAATGAAGTATTACAAAGAATTGCAAAAGCACTTTGGCATGTAAGATTCAAAGTCGATCAATACACCTATGGCCGCAAATGGTAATTTGGAAAAGGACTTAAATGGTAAGGATGTAGATGTGAAGGAATATAGAGGTATGGTCGACTCTCTTCTATATTTTACCGCATCTAGGCCAGATATCATGTTTAGCGTATGTATATGTGCCCATTATCAATCGGCTCATAAGGAATCTCACTTAAAAGTCGTAAAGTGTATTCTTAGGTATCTTCACGATACTTCTTAATATGGGCTTTGGTATTCTAAAAGAAGCGATTGCAACTAGGTTAGATACATCGACTCCAATTTATTTGGTTGCAAATCGGATAAGAAAAGCACTAGTGGAACTTGCCACATGTTTTCAAATGCCTTAGTAAGTTGGCATAGCAAGAAACAAGTTTATGTTGCGTTGTCAACCGCCCAGGCGGAATATGTTGCGGTCGGTAGTTATTGTGCCCAAATATTGTGGCTCAAGAAACAATTACTTAATTTTGATATAAACTTGCAATGTATTCCTATTATGAGCGAGAACACTAGCGCAATCAATCTAACCAAGAATTCGGTGCTACATTCACGCACTAAGCATATTGAGATTCACCATATTTTTGCAACGTGATCATGTAGAAAAATGTAATACCCCATATTTTATTTTGCCTTGGATAATATTAGGTCTGATCAACTGGGTTCCGGTGTACTCTGAGAAATTATCAGTAATGATAATTTGAGTAACTGATGAACTCAGAGCAGATCAAATTAATATTATCTGACTCTGAGGTGCTAGCATTTGGTGTTATAGAAATATATTGGACATTTAAGTTAGTATTACTAAATAAATGATATCTCTACATATCATTTCATTTCCTTTCCTCTTCATTTTGGAACAAAGATAGAAAGAAGTAGAGAGAAGGAAGAGCAAGAAGAGTGAAAGAGAAAGAAAACCTAGAAGAAGAGCAAAGAGCATAGATCATCATCTCTTCTTCATCAAATCATCCCAACATCTTCATCATCATCTTGTCTAGAGGTGGGTTATAGATAGAACTTAAGTTTTAGAAATATTGGAAATAGTATAGTTTAGGTTAGAAATGTTGGGTTGTGAATGATAATATGAAATCGATGTTTCTAACGCTTAAAATGTGGAAATAGTCGGGTAATGTAGTCGGGTTGTGTGTATATTGAACCTAATATGCTTGCTTTGATGTTCCTATGAGTTTTGATGGGTTTCCCATTGAATTTTATGCTGAAAATAATAGGTTTTTGGTTTCTGGTTCAGTGGTAACCGGTTACTCATTTTAGGGTAACCGGTTACGTGCAGGAAAACTGAAGTGAGTAACCGGTTACCCAATTGTGCTTCTAAACGTGAATTCAGTTCTGTTTTGGAAATTTGGCTTGAGTAACCGGTTACTCATTCTGAGGTAACCGGTTACCACTGTTAGTTGATGAAAAATACTTTTTTGAAAATTCATAACTTTTGAACCGTGATTCCGATCGAAGCATTCTTGGTATCGATGGAAAGCTGTGGAAAAATTCTACACAATGAAAGTGAAAAATATCAGTTTTGTTACCCGATTAAATAATCAGAGGAAAACCCAAGAATGTATTAATTTTATGATTTGAACTACTATATGCAATTTTCCCATACTATTGTATTGTGTTACAATTAACCCCTTATAGTGAAAAGAATTGAGTGATAACATGTTTAAAATATGGAATAGGAAGAGTGAGGAACCTTACCATGAATCTATATCAGAACCTAGTAAGGTGACTAGGAATTGATAGATAATCTAGATGGCGATGCTCGTGCATGCGATGTATAAAGGTGCATCCGTGCCAAGTAATGGTCCAGAAGAGAGTGAAACACTAGTATGGAACATGAGTGAACCTTGTGTTGGTGAAAAGGCGAAAGGGCCTTAAGGAAAATGTGGCCTTGTGATTGTCGAATACAATCACGTTTGTGTGTAAGATCACGTAATCATAACCGTTTCCCTTGAGTTGCTGTTTCATGAACTTGGAGCTCCTCTGAAATGTACGCATGACTACTTGGTAGGTTTGATTCCCGTGTGCAGTACGAATGGCGCCCGTGGGGTGTATGCTTGTGAAGGTTAATGGCCCGTGTGAAGTGACGGTTCATAACGCTTAATGGCCCGTAGAACCCGAATCCATTCGTATGTCAAGTAGGTTACAAGGATCCATGACCCGGGTCGACTTCTAGGTGTAGAAGCGGACGGGAAAAGGGGGTGCCTTGGTAAGGTTACCGATTAGTGATATTTTGAGTTGGTGAACTCATGAACATGTTTCCATATAGTATGAGATTGTGAACTCAAGGTCACTTCTCTTCCCATTGACTTGAGTTAGGATTGATAGAACCTTGTAAAGCCGAGAGAATCTATAAGATAGTGAACTCACTGAGATTTAAAATCTCACCCTATGTTGTTGATTATATTAAAGGTACTACAGGTTCCGCGAAGGGTAAGGATAAAGTCGTTTGATTTTCCTTACACGTCTTGACTTTTGGGATGACATGGCTTCTGTTGTGGAGATTTATTTTGAGATCATTGTTTTGATCTAGTTCTTAGTGCATTGGAACATCTTGTATATATTTTATGCCAAAGATTTTAGTATTTTGTATTTAGGGCATGCAATGTATACAATGTGTTGTCGCTCCCGAAAGATTCGCATCCAACGGTACAAACGCGAGAGTGGCGCGGAAAACAGAGTCGCCAGCAATGTGTATTTATCCCAAGAGAGGGAAAGGAAACACTGCATAAACCTGAGGGGAAGGAAAAGGGCATGGTCTTGCGACCAAGAGATCTGGGTTCGGGAGTCGGTTACGCGTGAGGAAGGTATTAGCACCCCCACGCGTCCATCGTACCCGATGGGATCCACGCTTGCTTGTCTCGATCAAAGGGTGTCGTCAACTGGAACTTCGCTGATGCTGGAAAGGAAAAGGGACTGCTAGCCGAAGAGAAGGAAAAGGAAGGGAGAGGGAAAGAGAAACAAATGTAGGGAAAATAAAATAAGTGCTCGCATGGGCCCTACCCCACTGCCTACGTATCTCATCAGGAGCATGAGAATCAGAGCGACGTAGTTCCCCTCACTAGGGGTGGATTGTGTTTTTTAGGGAACGACTTACGTTCTAGCTCAGGTGTTGCAGCTTGCTGTATGGAGACTTAGGCGTTACCGTCTTGCAAGAGAACGAGTAGGAGCACGCTCGTGCGCTGAGAGCGAGTGAGATGAGAAGAGAATTCCCGAAGGAAAGACGTTAGTGTTTGTTTGAAGTTTTTTAGACAGAAGTGTTTTTTTTTTAAGTTAGCTTGTAACTTGTATTGCTCCAAAGTCTAGGGCACAGGGACGAATACTCAACGAATCGTCCCAAGACAGGACGCTCGCTAAGCACTCTAGAAAAATGAGAGGAAGCCCCTCATTTCTCATTCTCCAAGCTTAAGGCTTGTGCGCAATACACTTTATCTTCATTAAGTGTTTTAAAGAAGTTTTGAGATGAGAAGAGAGAAGACACAAAGGAAACTCTAAAGGGAAAACTAAGAGTCTTAATGTTATCATGCATGGATGTCCTATGGTTAGTGAGGCTTAGGAAGAAACACTACCTAAAACCTAATGCTAATCCTACTCCAAGCTTAATCAAAAATTAAGTTGGACTAGGTAGCTCTAAGGGGAAAAGAATCCAAGAGTTGAACAAGTCTTGAGATTCATGGGATGAGAAAGAGTGAAAGAGAAGAAAAGAGAAAAAGAAGAAAAGAAATGAGATACAATAAATGGCAGCAAGCATATCATATCATAAATGTTCAACTCAAATCAATCAACATGTTTCAAAGATCAATGCAAAACCATTCAAGTAAGCATACAAAGATAAACATGAAAGGATGCAAGCATACTTGAATTAAATGTACAATTAAACACACATGGATTTCATATCAAAGTGAAATGAAGGAGGCAAGATGAAATTGAAACAAGACCATAACTCACATCATATTATCATCAACAAATCACAAGTGCAAAAGAGATTCACATTATGCAATATTATGCACCAAAGAAGTTACAAAGCAAAGGGGATGATATGCATCACATAATTCAAACCATGATGATCAAGTGAGATGAAAATCGAGTAATGAATCCAAAGGGCAGTAGCATACATATTATCATCATGCCAAAATCAAACTCAAGTCATACAAGATTAATCATCAAGCAACACATTCAAAACATGTATCAAAATTGAGAAAGACATTCACTTATCATTCATGCAAGCAAGCAAAGAAGTGTGAGGCATAAAGTGAAATGGAAATCACATAATGAACCCTAAATCAAAAGGACCAGAACCTCAAGCATATCATGCAAGTCAAACAAAAGGTTTCATACATGAGTGAATTCACACAAAGAAGCCATCACAAGATTAGGTTGAACATATCACAAGATTCAAGTCCAAACATCATTAACTTGTAAAATCAAGAACAAATTGAAAAAAGATCAAATGAGGATGATTCCAAAGCCACAAGTAAGCTCAAACAGAACATGATCATACCATAAAAACATCTCAAGCATCACTCCATAACAAGTAAGCAAATGCACTCAAACTAGCTCATGTATCAAAGTATACCTCAAGCAAAACTTGCATCACAAGTAAAAATCAATAAAAAAAAGCAAATTGGCTCAATAAAATCCCAAAAAATAATCAAATGGAAGTTAACTCAGTCAAGTAACATATACAAAAAGATTGGATCAAAAAGAGTTAAAGACCTTGTCAAAAGGTGAACCACAAGTCAAGATGTGCAAAGAAGTGTCAAGATATAGTCATGCATAATTCACTTAAGCACAAATAATCAAACATGCATCATATGACATTTAACAATTATGAAATTTAAACTCAAGTGGTATAGATCATAATACAATCACATGTTAAAATATCTCCAAAAAATTCACAAGTTAAACCATTCAAACAAATAAGCAAGGATCAAGTGAGAAACATGTAATAACATGCAAAAGAGAGGGACTAAAATGCAATATGGAAAAGTTTTAAAAATGAAACAAATTTTTTTTTATGCAATTCAGAATGTCATCTAACAAATGCAAAAGGAATGGATTGAAAATATTTTATAGATGATGAGAAAGAAATTTCACAAGTTGGAGTGTGCAAGTGAAACAATTAAAAAAAGAAAATTAGGAAATTAATTAAATCAAATGCCAAAAATAAAATAAAATGAGAAAATAAAATTTGGAAAAATTTGATAAAACTAAAAAGAGGTTTCATGATTTTTTTTATGATTTTTGAATGCATAAAAATAGATTTTAGAAATTAAAATGCAAATGCAAACAAATAATAAAAATAAAAAAGAAATGAAAGAAGCATGGGGGGTGCCATCAGCAATGCAAAAACGTTAGAAATAAGATGGGCTTAAACTAGGGGGTGCAAAAAGCAAGAATGCCAAGCCTAGTCCAATAGCGTAAGTCAAAGGGAACAATGGAATCAGTCAAAATACAGATTAAATATTAGCCAAAGGATCAATCCAACGCTTAAAAACATATCAAGCACAGTCCACACGATCAAAAGGCAATTAAAACCAACAGTCCAGATCAAAAGGCAATTAAAACCAACGGTCCAGATCAAAAGGCATACCACAGTCCTAAACACATGCGCGCACGCAAACACTCAGCTCACCATACACCTCCCACGTGATTGGCACATGTATCATTTAATGTGTTGTCACAATCTCCACCATAAGATTCATCAGACGCGTACAATTAAATCACACAATCAAATGTTAATTAAAAACAATGGTTAGGAAGTGAGGTACACACTAACACGCGTAGGATGACATATATGTGATCATTAAATTAAAAACAAAATAAAATAACACGTGGCAGCAAGAGTGACGTTAGATCTAAGGAATGGACGGACGGATTGCTTCTTTTTCCTTAAAATCACCTCGCCGGACTGAAACAAGGCCAGCCGCCGGAGCTTGGGCTCCGGCCACCCTCTCCGGTGAGCTGTGGTCAGAAATTCTCCAGAAAATGCGTATGGGTACACCATCTTGACCAGAAAAACGCAAGGATCTCAAATATCCAGTCCATTTCAACAAACAGTCAACTAATAGTGCAAATCGAAGAGAATAAAATATGGATCCAAAGCTTTAAACTCACAATACACACAAACTACACGTCCAAACTTCAAATAAAATAGAACAGGATAATCAGTGAACATCATAGATCATAATGCATACAAGAAAACCGAGTTCTGTGAGTATGAAAAATTCACCAACCTGAACCTTGTAGAACTTGAAAACCTCCAAGAAATCCCTCCAAAAACTGCAGATCCACTCCTTGGAACCTCTAGATGCAAAATAAATGCAACTAGAGCTTGAAATCGTGCTAGATCTTGAGATTTAAGTTTGAACCCTCTTGAATGGCACTTGGTGAAATCCTCAGTATGAGCTCAAAATAGCAGTTGATTCTTGCTCTATTCTCTTCACTGATCAAGAATATGAACAGAAAACTCAAAGAAGCTCCAAGGAGAGTGAGATTTAATGAGAGGAAGTGTGAGAGAAAAAAACCAAAAATGTGCAAATGAGAGTCTCTACCCTAGTTGTGAGGGTATGAGTAAGCATATATACTCTCCATTAGTTCACTGATTAGGATTAAGAAGTGATTAGAACCTTGGTTAATGAGATTTGGGTGAAATTGCAAAAATGCATTTTGCACCACCACCACCAATTCACACGTGTAAACCCTCTTGTACTCAGCATAATTCACCTCCAATTTACTCATGTATTACCCCTGAATTGAATTTGGGCCTTGCACTTTCTTGGTTTGTAAGTTTTGAATCAATTTGCATTTTTGAATAATGTGAAAATGATGAGAAATATAGCATGGAATGAATTGATTCAAAGGCCATAAATGATCTTATTGACTTGTATTTTGATATTGTAATGTGACATGAAGCAATTGGGAACATTACAAGTCCATTTGTGCCAAAATGCAAAAGTTGGAAAATTTGACATATAAGAAATCCATGAAATACACCTTGCATTGTTTTGGCCATAACTAGAGTTCCATAAATGATATGGAAATGTTATAGTACTTTTTGGAAATGGGAGAGAAAGATCTTCAACTTTCATGTTGAAGGAAAATTCATTTGGAGCTTCCTTGATGATGAAAAGTCAAGTTGAATATGGTAGAAAAATTGCCAAAAATGGAAAGTTTGTATTATAGGTCATTTTCCAAATTTAGTAACTTTTGCACAAACTCTTGATTTTTGATGAATGGTGTGAAACTTGACATTTGAAGACCATATGAGGATGTGAGACTTTGAAAACCATGAAAACACCCTCAAAATTCTACAGTTGACTTTCTCCTTTACAGTTGACTTTTCCTCATTTCACCAGCAACTGATCCACTGAACAGTCTTCACCCTGAACCATCAACCAAATCTCCATCCATGAACACTTGTGAGCATATGGAAACCATAAAAACATGCTTGAACCCCCAAAGTCTTCAAGAAACTCTCTTGAAACCAAAAACCCTAATTGGTCTCTCTGGTTAGGAGGGAGAGATCGACTTGCAATCTTTTGCCATGTTGATCTTAAGAATATATGATGAACCCCATGAGCCACCTTGAAGCTTGAGACTTGAGAATATGGACCAAGCCTTGATCCCATGTCTTATACTGAATGCCATGCTATGCAATCTATGACCTACTATGGAATGCAAATGAGTAAAGCATAGACTAATTTGTTGAGAAAACATGAATGTAAATTTTGAGGTATTACAGCTGCCCCTATTCAATCAAATGTGAATCTGAATGGATGAAAGCAACAGCTATCAGGAATTCAAGATAAATAGGGATTGAATATAAAATTAACCGAGAAAATTTGCACTGTGTTAGAGAAAATGCTGTAAAGGTAAGGAAGAAAAGTTGGTGAAGAAGACCTTGGAACCATTGGACCCCATAGGAAACCTGTCGGGAACAGGTGAACAACCTGTCGGGAACTGGTACAATACCTGTCGGGAACTGGTGAAATACCTGTCAGGAACTGGTGAGCTTGGACCTATTTTTCCTATCGGGAATGGGCAAGTTTACCTGTCGGGAACTGGCAAGGTTCAAACCAAAGGGAGCTGTCGGGGACGGCTACAATTTATAACCAAGGCTTACCTATCGGGAATGGGTAACGGGGCCTGTCGGGAACTGACATGGTTAAAACTCAAAGGAGCGGTCGGGAACGGCTGCAGTTTATAACCAAGGCTTACCTATCAGGAATGGGTAACGGGGCCTGTCGGGAACCGGCATGGTTAAAACTCAAAGGAGCGGTCGGGAACGGCTGCAGTTTATAACCAAGGCTTACCTATCGGGAATGGGTAACGGGGCCTGTCGGGAACCGACATGGTTAAAACTCAAAGGAGCGGTCGGGAACGGCTGCAGTTATAACCAAGGCTTACCTATCGGGAATGGGTAACGGGGCCTGTCGAGAACCGGCATGGTTAAAACTCAAAGGAGCGGTCGGGAACGGCTGCAGTTTATAACTAAGGCTTACCTATCGGGAATGGGTAACGGGGCCTATCGGGAACTGACATGGTTAAAACTCAAAGGAAGCAGTCGGGAACGGCTGCAGTTTATAACCAAGGCTTACCTATCGGGAATGGGTAACGGGGCCTGTCGGGAACCGGCATGGTTAAAACTCAAAGGAGCGGTCGGGAACGGCTGCAGGAATCCTATCGGGAATGGTTCCAAGAAACTTGCAAGTTGAGAGATATGACTCTGTGGGGATAAAAATGATGAAACCCTTTATATCGTTTCGCAATGTCTGTCGGGGAATGAACTAGGCATTCTTTCTGGCTTTGTCAATGATGTAAGGAGCAAAGTTCTAGACTCTCGCACGAGTTATCAAAACTGGCCTATGCTTCACATGCATATGTTTGAATTTTGTCGTAATGCTCCATACGAATGGAATGCTATGCATTTTGAGGATGCTATGCACACTATATGCAAAATGCAAAGAGGTCCTCAGCAAAATAAATGCTGAGGAAAGGAAGGCAACTCCGTCGGGGATAACAAGCTGGATTGACCTCACGGTCGCAAACCGTACTGGGGAAGACAAATTGTCCTGACCTCCTGATCTGGGCACTGACCTGACAAACCTGTTAAGGCTACTGTAGGAAATGATAACTTTGCTAGGGAGGCATCATCTGAACCAGTCTGCTTGGGGAATAACTATAACCATAGAACTCCGCTGGGGATTAATGAGCTTACAACAAACTTTGCTGGGGAGATGTCCCTTGAGAGGATTTTACAGAAGACCGCGCCTCTTCAAAATCTACTGGGGAATTAAGCTTACAACAAACTCTGCTGGGGAGAATCACTTCAAAGTGTCTCATGCCAGGGAATGTTTCTTAAGAGAATTTTATAGAAGATCCGACATCTTCCAACTCTTAAACTAATACCTAGACTTGAGCTAGGATGCAGTAGTTGGGAGGCCATTCTGTTGGGGATAATAGATCTGGAATACCTTCTGCTGGGGAATTTCATGATGCTCCATGCTTGGGATGATCAACCACTTGCTTTTGCCCCAAGATACAAGTCTGATCTGGGGAAAACGTCCCAAGAGGATTTTACAGAAGATCTGACATCTTCTAACTCCTAGACACTCACTGAGTCTTGAACATCAGCTGCAAGGTGTGTGAAGCAACTCTACTGGGGAGTTTACAACCGTTATCAACACAGAGAAGCTTGTAGCTATTGGAAGTACTGAATAGGATACAATATTACCCTTTTGACAACGCTGCTGGGGATCATGAAGCTCTGTAAGTACGCTGGGGATGACTACCTCCAAGAATAGCCTTCCTGCCGAGAAGCTGTCTTTGCTTGGGGAGGAACGATCATTTGTGCTTTGTAATGGATTTGGGCTTGAAGACGTCTTACATCTTTGCATAGCTATCCCGTGAAATCTCCATACATGCAAACAAAAGAATGCACACATATGCCCCAGAATAATACGAGGTTCGGCAGTATTCAACCAAGCACACGCGTCATCTAAAGCAGTTTTAAATGTTTTCTCCATTATGCACATTATTGTAGAACCCTCAAGATTTTCGCATGCAAATGTTTATAAAAAATTTGGACGTTTGTGTAAGCAAAGCAAATATAAAAACAAAACAACAGATAGAAATATTCTGAATAACGACAATTTTATTGATTGAAGAGCCTGAAAAGGCATTTACATCAAGAAGCAATTCCTAGAAAGAGGTAATTTCCAAAATAGAAAAGAAACTGTCCTTATAGCAATGTGAAAATGGAACTTCAATGAGTTTCAACCCTGCTATGGTTCATATATCTTCAAGATTCTCCAACTGCTTTGCCTTCAAAGGGGGACGATTAAACTGATTCCTGACCTTCGGAGTGCTTACTGATTGAGACGAGGCAATACAGATTACTCAGATCGCAGTTTTTGCTGCATCTCTCTTTTGCCTGGATCGCCCTTTACGAGTTTTCAATCCACCGAGATACCCTTTTTTGCCTAAGTTGCCCTTGCGGGTTTTCAACTTACCGGGTGTACTTCTTTTTTATTTTATCCCGAATTTTTTCCCGAACCTCTTTTTTTTTTTGGTTTGCCGGGATGCCCCTTTTTGCCTGGACTCTCTTTTTACTGTCCAGTGGGTCTCTTTATGCGAAGTATTTTTTAACTGCGTCTGAGTTCACAGGGGACAAAAAATCCTCACCGTCCATTGTTGTAAGCATCAAGGCTCCGCCCGAGAAAACCTTCTTAACAACATATGGACCTTCATAATTAGGCGTCCATTTGCCCCTGTGATCTGTATTCGGAGGAAGAATCATTTTCAATACCAAGTCGCCCGTGTGGTAGGTCTGAGGGCGCACTTTCTGATCAAATGCTCGTTTCATTCTTCTCTGATACAGTTGTCCATGACAAACTGCAGCCAATCATCTTTCTTCGATGAGACTCAACTCGTTGAACCTCGCTCGAACCCATTCAGCCTCGTCAAGTTTAACGTCCATCATGACCCTTAAAGAAGGGATTTCCACTTCAACCGGTAGCACTACCTCCATACCATATACAAGCGAAAACGGGGTTGCCCCAGTAGATGTACGAACCGAAGTACGGTACCCATGTAAAGCAAAGGGCAACATTTCATGCCAATCCTTATCTGTCACCACCATCTTTTGCACAATCTTCTTAATATTTTTGTTGGATACCTCGACGGCACCATTCATCTTCGGACGGTAAGGAGAAGAATTGTGGTGTTCAATTTTGAAGCTCTGTCATAGCTCTTTCATCATCTTGTTGTTGAGATTAGAACCATTATCAGTAATGATCCTTTCAGGCACCCCATATCTGCAGATAATCTCCTTCTTAATGAATCGGGCTACCACTTGCCTGGTAACATTTGCAAAAGAGGCCGCTTCTACCCACTTGGTAAAGTAATCAATAGCCACCAGAATGAGTCGATGTCCGTTAGAAGCTGTAGGCTCAATCTTCCCTATCATATCAATGCCCCACATAGCAAAGGGCCACGGAGAACTCATCACATTCAGAGGGTTTAGTGGCACATGTACCATATCAGCATAGATTTGGCATTTGTGGCATTTTCGAGCGTACTTAAAGCAATTAGCCTCCATAGTTAACCAATAATACCCTGCTCGTAATAATTTCTTTGCCATAGCATGCCCACCAGCATGGGTACCGAAAGATCCTTCATGTACTTCCTGTATTAACAGGTCTGCTTCCTGTCTATACACACATCTGAGCAAGACCATGTCAAAGTTTCGCTTGTACAACACATCCCCATTCAAAAAGAAGCTTCCTGCCAACCTCCTCAGAGTCTTTTTGTCATTGTTGGATGCCCCAGCTGGATACTCTTGACTCTCTAAGAAACACTTAATATCAAAATACCAGGGTTTATCATCAGTCGTAGTATCAGCGGCAAACACATGAGCGGGTCTGTCTAGTCTCATCACATCAATCTTTGGGATATGGTTCCACCAATTCACTTGAATCATGGAAGACAACGTAGCTAAAGCATCAGCCATCTGATTCTCGTCACGAGGTATATAATACAATTTTACTGTTGTAAAGAAGGTCAACAGTCTTCTCGCGTAGTCTCTGTAAGGAATCAAGTTCTGCTGGTTGGTATGCCAATCTCCATTGATCTGGTTGATCACTAGAGCGGAATCACCAAATATCTCAAGAGTCTTGATCCTCAAATCAATGGCTTCTTCAATACCCATGATACAAGCCTCATATTCCGCTTCGTTGTTGGTGACATTAAAAGTTAACCTGGCAGTGAAAGGTATGTGTGATCCTTTCGGAGTAATACGAACTGCCCCAACACCACTCCCATTCATGTTAACGGCCCCATCAAACATCAGTTTCCATTTGTCATCAGGATCCGGTCCTTCATCAACCGGAGGCTCTTCACAATCTTTAGCCTTGAGAAACATAATGTCTTCATCAGGAAAATCAAACCTCATTGGCTGGTAATCATCAATAGGCGACTCGGCGAGATAATCAGACAACACATTCCCTTTGATAGCCTTCTGGGAAGTGTATTGTATATCATATTCAGTCAAAACCATCTGCCACCGAGCGACCCTTCCATTAAGAGATGGATTTTCAAAGATGTACTTGATTGGATCCATTTTTGAAATCAGTAGGGTTGTATGAGTCAGCATGTATTGCCTCAATCGCTTAGCAGCCCATGCTAGTGCACAACATGTCTTCTCAAGCATCGAGTACCTGGACTCACAATCAATGAATTTTTTGCTCAGGTCGTATATAGCATGCTCTTTCCTACCTGTCTCGTCGTGTTGACCGAGAACGCAACCCATTGATCCATCACGTACAGTGAGATACATAATCAGTGGCCTCCCGGGAACTGGAGGCATGAGAATCGGAGGATTTTGCAAGTATTCTTTTATTTTATCGAAGGCCTTTTGACAATCACCGTTCCACCGGATTGATTGATCTTTCCTCAATAATTTGAATATTGGCTCACAGGTTGTAGTAAGATGAGATATAAATCTTGCAATATAATTCAACCTTCCCAAAAACCCACGAACTTGTTTTTCAGTTCTCGGCTCCGGCATTTCTTGAATGGCTTTTACCTTTGTTGGATCCACCTCGATTCCCTTTTCACTGACAATGAAGCCCAGAAGCATCCCAGATCTTACCCCGAAAGTACATTTATCAGGTTCAGCCTCAGTCTGAAATGTCTCAACCGCTCAAACAACTTTTTCAAATTTATCAAATGCTTTTCTTCCGTTTGTGACTTGGCAATCATATCATCCACATAAACTTCAATTTCTTTGTGAATCATATCGTGGAAGGGCATTACCATGGCACGCTGATATGTAGCCCCAACATTCTTTAAACCAAACGACATCACCTTATAACAGAATGTGCCCCAAGGGGTAATAAATGTAGTTTTCTCCATATCCTCGGGCGCCATCTTAATTTAGTTGTATCCGGAAAACCCATCCATGAAAGAAAACACAGAGAATTGAGCCATATTGTCCACCAGCACGTCAATGTGTGGTAGCGAAAAATCATCTTTTGGACTCGCCCTGTTCAAATCTCGATAATCCACACACATTCTAACTTTGCCATCCTTCTTCGGCACATGCACAATATTAGCGACCCACGGCGGATAATTAGTAACAGCTAGAAACCCCGCATCCAACTGCTTTTGCACCTCCTCTTTAATCTTGAAGGCCATTTCAGGTTTGGTTCTCCGAAGCTTCTGCTTGACAGGGAAACAACCCTCTTTCAGCGGCAATTTGTGCACCACGATGTTTGTATCCAACCCCGGCATATCTTGGTAAGACCAGGCGAAGATGTCGACATACTCTTGCAACATTTCATTCAGCTCTTTCTTTACATTCTCAGCCAGGCTTGCCCCTACTTTAACCTCTTTCCTTACCTCTTCAGTACCAAAATTGACAATTTCTACTTCTTCCTGATGAGGCTGAATGGCTCTTTCTTCCTGTTTCAATAATCTAGCCAACTCCTCTGGCAGTTCATAGTCTTCCTCGTCCCCCTCTTTGACTTGGTATATTGGATTATCGAAGTCATAATAAACCATAGCAGAGTCGTCATCAGTGAGATCCAGAGAACTACTTCTGCATGAATGATAATTCATGCCTTTAGAAACTGCTCTTTGAAAGGAAAAAGGAAAATGCAAGAAAACTGTGAAGAAAACACTGCCATTTTTATTTAAATGATAAAAAAATAAAAGAGAGACAGGGAACACAATTTGAATACAAAACGTCCTTTTATTAATGATAAAAACTTGTATGAAAACAAAATGGGGGCCCTACAATGAAGTCACTATGCCTTGGGCGGAGCATAGGACTTTTGCATGCTTAATGAAAGAAAACAAAGAAAATTACTTATTTGGCAGAGTAACTTGGATGAGATCCTCCGAAAACCAATTGTTCAGCTTCACTCCTGGGGCACATGGACGCACCCAGTTGTCCAGGTCACAGTCACTATCTTCACCGTCTTCAATTGCTGCACAGGTATGGCTTGGATATATGACCCCTCCGCTTGAGAAGAAAACTGGCCCTTGGCGCTCTTGACCCTGTAGTGGAACCTGAGCAGGTTTGTAACCAATTCCATTCTTATCATCCTTGAAAGGTATCTCAACCATTTGTCCTCAACCTTCGGTATAACCAGACTGCACCACCTCCAAAGCCTGCTTATATGAAGTCATAGAGGTTCCCACTCTTGCCTCACCAGACGGAGACAGAGAATCTTTAACCATATTCATAGTTTTAAATGCCTGACAGAGAGTTTCGTGGATTTCTCCGTCCATCTCCACGTACTTGAAGGATGACAGATGGCTAACAAAAATATCTTCTTCTCCGCATACCGTAACAACTTGACCATCAACTACAAACTTTATCTTCTGATGCAAGGTTGAAGATACGGCCCCAGCAGCGTGGATCCAGGGACGACCCAATAGACAACTATCGGCCGATTGGATGTCCATCACATAAAACACTGTATTGAACACCTGGGGTCCTATCTGGACAGGCAGCTCTATCTCTCCAAACACTGATCTCTTTGAACCATCAAACGCTTTCACCACTAGATCACAAGGTCTGAGCATCACCCCTTCCACATCCAACTTGGCTAATGCTTTCTTAGGCAACACATTGAGGGATGAGCCAGTGTCCACCAATACATGAGATAACATAGCACCTTCACCTTCTGGCGTTAAGTCAAAATCTGTGAACCCAGACCGTTTCCAGCACTAACATTGGAGATCACACTTTCAAGCTGGTTCACTGATATTTCTTGCGGTACGTACGCCATATTCAAAATTTTGAGCAGAGCATTCCGATGGGCTTCGGAACATAGCAACAATGACAATATGGAAATCTTAGAAGGAGTTTGATGTAGATGGTCAACGATCTTATAATCGCTCTTTCTGATTATTCTCATGAATTCCTCAACATCTTTCTCAAATGACTTGTCAGATTCTGCCCCTGGCACTGGTTCAGCCCCTGGCGTTGATTCATCGTTCAGAACCCGCTTCCCTTTGGCCCTTTCTAATGCTTCAGTATTGTCTTTCCTGAGTGTCTGAGGAGCGAAAAGCCTTCCGCTGCGAGTAAAACCACCCACTCCTCCAACATTTCCGATACTTGAACCACTTTCTTTAGGAGTCTGCACCTCCTGTCTCTGTCCTTGACTATTAGTCCCATAGTACCATGGGATAGCAACCTTGTTCTCATTTGGGACATAGCTGGGAACAGTTATAGTTATAGGAGCTACTCGTTCAGGTGCAGATATCTGTACAGGAGCAGGCACCGGAATTTCCACAGGATCAAAGTAGATTGTAATAGTAGAAACTTCATCATCATTCTTTTTCAACTGATCAAATTGTAAACATCCTTCATCTATCATACTCTGAAGGCCAGTTCTTAGCTTTACACAACCATTATCAGCAGTCAAGCAATCTTCACAACTCTCTAAACAACCAGGAAATACAGCCCCTTTCAGCAAGCGTTCCTTCACAACTTTCAACGGAGTCCTGACATCATTAATGTTCCTTACCAAATTCAGCCCTCTATCTTCTTCAATGACATGCACCCCCGGTCCACCATGCGGGGGCATGGGATTTTGAATTACATTAGGTCTCGGAGCAAAATTAATAGCTTTTAAATCAACAAGGTCTTGCACCACATGTTTGAAAGCCTTGCAGTTTTCCACATTGTGTCCTGGCGCATTGGAGTGAAACTCACACTTTTCATTTGCATCATATCCAGCGGGTAACCTGCCCACTGGGGGAGCCCAAGTCCTCAACTGTACCAAATTCAAACGAAGTAAATTCTGTAGCATCTGTGAACAGGTCATAGGGAAAACATCAAAATGTCTGTCATTCATTCTCTTTCTTGGGTGATACTGCCTCTGAGCTGCAGGTTGAGCCTCATTACCCGGAGTTGGAATAGTTATAGATGCTGCATGGTGATGTGCACCCTGTTGTCCTCTACGTCTCCCTCCTTGTGAATACACAACATTAGCGTCACCTTCACGCTTTCTGTTGTTGTTGCCAAAAAACTTCTTCGCAGGAGCTGAACTTGTACCACTTCCGTCCTAAATCTTCCCCATCTTTAACAAACTCTCAACTCTCTCTCCAGCAATTACTATGTCAGCAAATCCAGTAGATGGACAAGCGGCCAGCCTATCAAGATACGGACCTTGCAAAGTATTCATGAACATATCATCCATTTCTCTATCTGCCAACGGAGGTTGCACCTAAGCAGCAAGTTCACGCCACCTCTGGGCGTACTGCTTAAAACCTTCCTTGGGGTCCTGTGTCATGCTTTGTAACTGAGTGCGATTCGGTGCCATGTCGATGTTATATTGGTATTGCTTTAAGGAAGCCAAGCACAACTCTTTCCAGCTTCTGACGCGGGCCCTGTCCAATTTTATGTACCATTCCAGTGAGGCTCCAGACAAGCTGTCTTGGAAAAAATACATCCATAACTTCTGATCATCAGAATAAGCTGCTATCTTCCGGTTGTAGGCCTTGAGATGAGTTTTGGGACAAGTGCTACCGTTGTACTTGTCGAAAGTAGGTGGTTTAAACTTCGGGGGAATCTTGACACCCTGTACCAGTCCCATATCCTCGACATCAATTCCCAAAGGATTTTGACTTTCTATAGCTTTCACCCTCTCAGCCAATCCCTCGTATTTCCTTTTATCATGGTAGAATCCCATATCAGCATTAAGTACAGAAAACTGGTCATCTTGACGATCTTCCACCAGCCCAGTGTTGCCAGGAGCAAAACCCACATTAACTCCAACCGGAGGAGGAGTAACCACAGGAGGATTGACCACAGGAGGGTTGACCACAGGAGGGTCGACCCTAGGGGGATCAACGTGATTACCAGTAGGAATCTCAGTCTCCAACCTCTGGATGGTAGCTTTCATGTCTTCTTGCCCTGCTCTCAGGTCCTGCTTCCCCTGAGCAACCCCTTGCATCAGATTCATAAATTGTTCCATACGTGCCCTCAACTTAGCCAGCTCTGTCTGCATCTGATCCATAGCTCTAGCCTGGTTTCGTCTGGTTGTGTACCGGTGAATGGGAGATTCAGCTATTGTGCCTCAGACCAAATAAAGGTTAGAGAGCTCCTGCAACAAGTACCTGCTATGCAAAAATGAAGTGCAATGCAAATGCCATGTTCGAATATTTCCAAGGAATCACTCAATATTTTTCAGAAGAACCACAAGGAATAAATGGAAATGCTCAACAGAGAGCCTCAACAATGATATCCTTAGAAATACAAGAACATGTATGCAAGAATGATGATGCAAATGCAACAGACATGAGATCAAGGTATCCACACAAACTGACAGCATTGTGCTGCTGAATGGATAAGTTCAAAGGTCTGCTCTAAAGAGAATACCAGAATACCAGAATATCCATAATACCAGAATACCAGAACATCGAACCACTGAGATAACCAGAAAACCAGGTAAATAACTATACACTGTCGAGAAATCCAGAAAACCGGGTAGGTTGAAGGTTTCGGTTACCTGCAGACCTGCAAACACCCATCCCTCTCACATGTGGGTACTAAGAAAGGCGAGGATCCTCAATATCCCGGGCTCTCAGGTCGAGAAATGATGATACGTTCACCATTTCTGGTTTGGCATCATCATCAATCGAGGAGGCCTCAACTGATTCCCCTAAAAAATAAGGTCATCCTATGCGAGTCCCTCAGCATTGGGTCCTCGGATCGAGAATGTGCAATGGGTTTGCCACGGAACGTGGTCTGCCACTGTCACATCTCGGGAGGAGAGGCGCAACTGAGGTATCGGAGAAACGGTCACCAGAGTCGACAGCTCTCTAGATCAACACCCTAACATGCACAAGACACACACGTCAGAATGCGTCCCAAGATAGCCTCGTCTAGTTGTGAATTTCGTGAACACACAAACGTACCAAGCGGGCACGTAGGTCTCACTACTATCCACTCTAGTCCTAGGGTGTACTCAAGCCTGGGTATTGGGCTTATCTCTCAGAACAACCAAACCTGCCAAACAGAAAACCAACCAGCACAGCACAGCAATATCCAGTATGACAGTAATAAAATTAAATGTAATGCAATAAAAGCTGTAAAACAGTAATATACAACATAATAAAACAACAATGCAGTAATATACAGTAAAATAAAGCACCACAAAATAAACACCCAACGAAAATAGACAAACAAGCGCTATGATCGACTCGCTAAAGGGGATGGACCAGCAAGAGGTCAACCAGAGTCCCCAACAGAATCGCCAGTTGTCGCTCCCGAAAGATTCGCATTCAACGGTACAAACGCGAGAGTGGCGCGGAAAACAGAGTCGCCAACAATGTGTATTTATCCCAAGAGAGGGAAAGGAAACACTGCATAAACCTGAGGGGAAGGAAAAGGGCATGGTCTTGCGACCAAGAGATCGGGGTTCGGGAGTCGGTTACGCGTGAGGAAGGTATTAGCACCCCCACGCGTCCATCGTACCCGATGGGATCCACGCTTGCTTATCTCGATCAAAGGGTGTCGTCAACTGGAACTTCGCTACTGCTGGAAAGGAAAAGGGACTGCTAGCCGGAGAGAAGGAAAAGGAAGGGAGAGGGAAAGAGAAACAAATGTAGGGAAAATAAAAGAAGTGCTCGCATGGGCCCTACCCCACTGCCTACGTATCTCATCAGGAGCATGAGAATCAGAGCGACATAGTTCCCCTCACTAGGGGTGGATTGTGTTTTTTAGGGAACGGCATATGTTCTAGCTCAGGTGTTGCAGCTCGTTGTATGGAGACTTAGGCGTTACCGTCTTGCAAGAGAACGAGTAGGAGCACCCTCGTGCACTGAGAGCGAGTGAGATGAGAAGAGAATTCCCGAAGGAAAGACGTTAGTGTTTGTTTGAATTTTTTTAGACAGAAGTGTTTTTTTTAAGTTAGCTTGTAACTTGTATTGCTCCAAAGTCTAGGGCACAGGGACGAATACTCAACGAATCGTCCCAAGACAGGACGCTCGCTAAGCACTCTAGAAAAATGAGAGGAAGCCCCTCATTTCTCATTCCCCAAGCTTAAGGCTCGTGCGCAATACACTTTATCTTCATTAAGTGTTTTAAAGAAGTTTTGAGATGAGAAGAGAGAAGACACAAAAGAAACTCTACAGGGAAAACTAAGAGTCCTAATGTTATCATGCATGGATGTCCTATGGTTAGTGAGGCTTAGGAAGAAACACTACCTAAAACCTAATGCTAATCCTACTCCAAGCTTAATCAAAAATTAAGTTGGACTAGGTAGCTCTAAGGGGAAAAGAATCCAAGAGTTGAACAAGTCTTGAGATTCATGGGATGAGAAAGAGTGAAAGAGAAGAAAAGAGAAAAAGAAGAAAAGAAATGAGATACAATAAATGGCAGCAAGCATATCATATCATAAATGTTCAACTCAAATCAATCAACATGTTTCAAAGATCAATGCAAAACCATTCAAGTAAGCATACAAAGATAAACATGAAAGGATGCAAGCATACTTGAATTAAATGTACAATTAAACACACATGGATTTCATATCAAAGTGAAATGAAGGAGGCAAGATGAAAATGAAACAAGACCAGAACTCACATCATATTATCATCAACAATTCACAAGTGCAAAAGATATTCACATTATGCAATATTATGCACCAAAGAAGTTACAAAGCAAAGGGGATGATATGCATCACATAATTCAAACCATGATGATCAAGTGAGATGAAAATCGAGTAATGAATCCAAAGGGCAGTAGCATACACATTATCATCATTCCAAAATCAAACTCAAGTCATACAAGATTAATCATCAAGCAACACATTCAAAACATGTATCAAAATTGAGAAAGACATTCACTTATCATTCATGCAAGCAAGCAAAGAAGTGTGAGGCATAAAGTGAAATGGAAATCACATAATGAACCCTAAATCAAAAGGACCAGAACCTCAAGCATATCATGCAAGTCAAACAAAAGGTTTCATACATGAGTGAATTCACACAAAGAAGCCATCACAAGATTAGGTTGAACATATCACAAGATTCAAGTCCAAACATCATTAACTTGTAAAATCAAGAACAAATTGAAAAAAGATAAAATGAGGATGATTCCAAAGCCACAAGTAAGCTCAAACAGAACATGATCAAACCATAAAAACATCTCAAGCATCACTCCATCAAAAGTAAGCAAAGGCACTCAAACTAGCTCATGTATCAAAGTATACCTCAAGCAAACTTGTATCACAAGTAAAAATCAATAAAAAAAAAAGCAAAGTGGCTCAATAAAATCCCAAAAAATAATCAAATGGAATTTAACTCAGTCAAGTAACATATGCAAAAAGATTGGATCAAAAAGAGTTAAAGAGCTTGTCAAAAGGTGAACCACAAGTCAAGATGTGCAAAGAAGTGTCAAGATATAGTCATGCATAATTCACTTAAGCACAAATAATCAAACATGCATCATATGACATTTAAAAATTATGAAATTTAAACACAAGTGGTATAGATCAGAATACAATAACATGTTAAAATATCTCCAAAAAATTCACAAGTTAAACCATTCAAACAAATAAGCAAGGATCAAGTGAGAAACATGTAATAACATGCAAAAGAGAGGGACCAAAATGCAATATGGAAAAGTTTTAAAAATGAAACAAAAATGTTTTTAGGCAATTCAGAATGTCATCTAACAAATACAAAAATAATGGATTGAAAATGTTTTATAGATGATGAGAAAGAAATTTCACAAGTTGGAGTGTGAAAGTGAAATAATTAAAAAAAAGAAAATTAGGCAATTAATTAAATCAGATGCCAAAAATAAAATAAAATGAGAAAATAAAATATGGAAAAATTTGATAAAACTAAAAAGAGGTTTCATGATTTTTTTTATGATTTTTGAATGCATAAAAAAAGATTTTAGAAATTAAAATGCAAATGCAAACAAATAATAAAAATAAAAAAGAAATGAAAGAAGCATGGGGGGTGCCATCAGCAATGCAAACACGTTAGAAATAAGATGGGCTTAAACTAGGGGGTGCAAAAAGCAAGAATGCAAAGCCCAGTCCAATAGCGTAAGTCAAAGGGAACAATGGAATCAGTCAAAATACAGATTAAATATTAGCCAAAGGATCAATCCAACGCTTAAAAACATATCAAGCACAATCCACACGATCAAAAGGCAATTAAAACCAACAGTCCAGATCAAAAGGCATACCACAGTCCTAAACACATGCGCACATGCAAACACTCAGCTCACCATACACCTCCCACGTGATTGGCACATGTATCATTTAATGTGTTGCCACAATCTCCACCATAAAATTCATCAGACGCGTACAATTAAATCACACAATCAAATGTTAATTAAAAACAATGGTTAGGAAGTGAGGTACACACTAACACGCGTAGGATGGCATACATGTGATCATTAAATTAAAAACAAAATAAAATAACACGTGGCAGCAAGAGTGACGTTAGATCTAAGGAATGGACGGACGGATTGCTTCTTCTTCCTTAAAATCACCTCGCCGGACTGAAACAAGGCCAGCCACCGGAGCTAGGGCTCCGGCCACCCTCTTCGGTGAGCTGTGGTCAGAAATTCTCCATAAAATGCGCATGGGTACACCATCTTGACCAGAAAAACGCAAGGATCTCAAATATCCAGTCCATTTCAACAAACAGTCAACCAATAGTGCAAATCGAAGAGAATAAAATATGGATCCAAAATTTTAAACTCACAATACACACAAACTACACGTCCGAACTTCAAATAAAATAGATCAGGATAATCAGTGAACATCATAGATCATAATGCATACAAGAAAACTGAGTTCTGTGAGTATGAAAAATTCACCAACCTGAACCTTGTAGAACTTGAAAACCTCCAAGAAATCCCTCCAAAAACTGCAGATCCACTCCTTGGAACCTCTAGATGCAAAATAAATGCAACTAGAGCTTGAAATCGTGCTAGATCTTGAGATTTAAGTTTGAACCCTCTTGAATGGCACTTGGTGAAATCCTCAGTATGAGCTCAAAATAGCAGTTGATTCTTGCTCTATTCTCTTCACTGATCAAGAATATGAAGAGAAAACTCAAAGAAGCTCCAAGGAGAGTGAGATTCAATGAGAGGAAGTGTGAGAGCAAAAAACCAAAACTGTGCAAATGAGAGTCTCTACCCTAGCTGTGAGGGTATGAGTAAGCATATATACTCTCCATTAGTTCACTGATTAGGATTAAGAAGTGATTAGAACCTTGGTTAATGAGATTTGGGTGAAATTGCAAAAATGCATTTTGCACCACCACCACCAATTCACACGTGTAAACCCTCTTGTACTCAGCATAATTCACCTCCAATTTACTCATGTATTACCTATGAATTGAATTTGGGCCTTGCACTTTCTTGGTTTGTAAGTTTTGAATCAATTTGCATTTTTGAATAATGTGAAAATGATGAGAAATATGGCATGGAATGAATTGATTCAAAGGCCACAAATGATCTTCTTGACTTGTATTTTGATATTGTAATGTGACATGAAGCAATTGGGAACATTACAAGTCCATTTGTGCCAAAATGTAAAAGGTGGAAAATTTGACATATAAGAAATCCATGAAATACACCTTGCATTGTTTTGGCCATAACTAGAGTTCCACAAATGATATGGAAATGTTCTAGTCCTTTTTGGAAATGGGAGAGAAATATATTCAACTTTCATGTTGAAGGAAAATTCATTTGGAGCTTCCTTGATGATGAAAATTAAAGTTGAATGTGGTAGAAAAATTGCCAAAAATGGAAAGTTTGTATTATAGGTCATTTTCCAAATTTAGTAACTTTTGCACAAACTCTTGATTTTTGATGAATGGTGGGAAACTTGACATTTGAAGACCATATGAGGATGTGAGACTTTGAAAACCATGAAAAGACCCTCAAAATTCCACAGTTGACTTTCTCCTTTACAATTGACTTTTCCTCATTTCACCAGCAACTGATCCACTGAACAGTCTTCACCCTGAACCATCAACCAAATCTCCATCCATGAACACTTGTGAGCATATGGAAACCATAAAAACATACTTGAACCCCCAAAGTATTCAAGAAACTCTCTTGAAACCAAAAACCCTAATTGGTCTCTCTGGTTAGGAGGGAGAGATCCACTTGCAATCTTTTGCCATGCTTGATCTTAAGAAGATATGATGAACCCCATGAGCCACCTTGAAGATTGAGACTTGAGAATATGGACCAAGCCTTGATCCCATGCCTTATACTGAATGCCATGCTATTCAATCTATGACCTACTATGGAATGCAAATGAGTAAAGGATAGACCAATTTGTTGAGAAAGCATGAAGGTAAATTTTGAGGTATTACATGTGTTAACTAGGAACTTATGGTATTTCAGTACCAAAAACTTTGATTCATGTATAATATATATGTTTGATGTATGTTGTTATCTGTGGGTGTTACAAAAAAGGTGATGTTGTATTCGAGCATGTTGATAGTAAAAATCAACTTGCGGATATTTTTCACAAAACCACTTGCGACCAAACCAATTTTCAACATCTGAAGGGAATTGGAGATACTCAATATATCTAATCTTACCTAACATATCATTTTATTGCATACACTTTATATACTCTTACTCTAACCTTCACTGGGAGTTTCATCTCATAAGAGTGCATGATTCATCAATCTACATGAGAGGTAACATTGTTCCTTTTTTGTTCTCTTGCTTAGTGAGTTTTCTTGTTGAGACGAATCCGCCAGGCGGCGAGGAATATGTCCCATGGCCCCAGTTTCTACAACAGATGCAGCAGCAGCAGAACCAATTCTTGCAATAGATGGTACAACAGATGAATGGGGTCTTCATCCTCCAGTAGTTGTTCCAGATGCTGTAGGTGGAAGTTTTCGTGATTTCATCTGCAAGAATCCTCCAAAATTTCATGGCGGATTAGATCCTATGAAAGCTCATAAATGAGTGGCTGGTATGGAGAGAATCTTTCTGATAGTTCAGTGTAGCGAAGAGAACAAAGTGGTGTTTGCTTCTCACTCGTTGAAAGGTCCTGCTATGAGATGGTGGGAGAGCGCTTCAGCTTTGATGACTATCCAAGATGTGCCTAAGGTCTGGGAGCAATTTAAGATTACTTTTATGGAGAATTATTTCCCTAGTTCTTTGAGGACCCAAAAAGAGTTCGATTTCCAACAGTTGAGGCAAGGTACTTTGACTGTGGCTGCTTATGCTGAGAAGTTTGAGATCATGGCTGCTTACTCTAGGCAGGTCGTGTATACTCCGGATGAAAGGTGGAAGATTGACCAATTCCTTTTTGGTTTGAAAGCTGATATTTCTCATAGTGTATCTCAAAGAGAGTTCACTACTTATGCTGAGTTGCTAAGGCAATGTTATGTGGCTGAGAACAGTTTGAAGAAAGTTCAAGCAGAGAGGGATTCGAGTAGGTCGAATCAGAATGATCGTGGAAGATCGAACCAACAATTTAGGCCTAGACAACAAGCTTTTAAAGGGAAGCAAGTTCAAAATTCTAGGACTAGTGCACCTCCCGTGTGTCGTACTTATGGTAGGAATCATCATGGTAGGTGTGGTATCGAAAGTGTGAGGTGTTATCAGTGTCAGAAAGTGGGTCATTTGGCGAGGGATTGTCCTCAAAATAGGAATCAGATGCAAGGAAAAAGTACCGGACCAGTTTATACGTTAGATGCAAAGAAGATAAAGGGTGATAACTCTTTGATTGCTGGTACGTGTTTTGTTAATGGGCATCCTTGTTTTGTATTATTTGATTGTGGAGCAACACACTCTTTTGTGTCAATGCAATGTATGAAGCGACTTGGGTTGCAAGCTATTCCATTGTCTCCACCCATGGTGGTTACTACTGCCATGGATGAGATGGTTGAAACACCTTTGATGTGTGAAAACTGTGTTTTATCTGTGGATGAGGGAGTTTTTCAGATTGATCATATTTGTTTGCTGCTTAAGAAAGTAGATGTTGTTTTGGGAATGGATTGCCTTTCTGCTAATTCAGTATTTATTGGTTGTGACGAAAAGCTAATCATCATTCCATCTGTCGAAGCTACCCCTAAAGATGTGCTAATGACTATTTTAGAAGGTACGGTTGGAATGATAAATTTCTTGTTTGAGAAGGAAAAATCTGTTCTTTTGGTTCTCACTAAGGAGGGGAGTAGCGACCTTTAAGTTTTGAGTATTCCTATTGTCTTTGAGTTTTCCAAAGTTTTCCCCGAGGATATCACTTCTCTTCCTCCGGAGAGGGAAGTGGAATTCTCTATTGACCTGATACCGGGAACGGCTCCTATATCCGTTTCTCTATTGAGCAAATAGATGTGAAAACGACTTTCTTTCATGGTGATTTGGAGGAAGAGATCTACATGAAACAACCAGATGGTTTTAAAATTAAAGGTAAAGAAGATCATGTGTGTAGATTGAGAAAGAGTTTATATGGGTTGAAGAAAGCACCAAGGTAGTGGTACAAGAAGTTCGAGTCTGTTATGTGTGATCAAGGATACCGGAAGACAACTTTAGATCATTGCGTCTTTGTTAGAGAATTTTATAACGACGACTTCATTATCCTGTTGTTATATGTTGATGATATGCATATTTTAGGGAAAAGTATTTCTAACATTAACATGTTAAAGAAGTAATTGAGAGAGTGATTTGCCATGAAAGACATGGGAGAAGCTAAACAGATTCTTGACATTAGAATCATGTGTGACAGAAAAGAGAAGAAACTTTAGACGTCATAAGAAAATTATATCAAAAAAGTGCTGCAAAGATTCAAAATGGAAAGTTCTAAGGCGGTAAGCACTCCTCTCGCTACTCATTTCAAGTTGACTTCTAATCAAAGTCCTTTAAGTGAAGATGAAGCATTTGATATGAAACGTGTTCCTAATGTGTCTGTTGTGGGTAGTTTGATGTATGCAATGGTGTGTACAAGACCAGATATAACACATGTTGTTGGTACAGTCAGTAGATTTTTGTCAAATCCAGGCGAAGATCATTGGAGACATTGATTTCAGAAATTCCACTTCGGGCTACATGATTAAATTTGATGGGGGAGCTGTTGCTTGGCAGTCCAGATTGCAAAAAAGTGTAGCACTATCTACTACAGAGGCTGAGTTTATTTCAATTATTGAAGCATGCAAAGAGTTACTATGGTTGAAGAAATTTTTGCATGAGCTTGGTTTTGTTCAGGACAAATATGTGTTATTTGTTGATAGTCAAAGCGCTATTCATCTTGGTAAGAATCCAACTTTTCATAATAGGCCCAAACACATTGATGTGAGATATCATTGGAGTTAGCTAAAGTTCATACAAATGATAATGGTTCTGATATGATGACTAAAACATTACCAAGAGGGAAATTTGAAGCTTGTTGTGATATCACCAGTTTGGCAATTTCCTCCACATAGTTGTGAGGGGGAGATTTGTTGGGTTTGGACTCCCTTCCTATGTGGAGAAAGACCTAAATATGATTATCCCATTTGTCTCACTTATTTAAGTGGAGAGGATCAATTTAGGGTTGAGAGAGATAAAGGGAAAATAAGGATTCAAAAAAGAGAAAAGAGGAGAGAAACTCATTCCCGTTTTTCTGCAACCATTCTCACTAAATCGAAGATCCCCAATTTGTTAACCGTTGGATCGAGCTCAAATTTGGAGGGAAGGTTCGTAACACATATATCTAACTTTTAACCATTCTGAATTTCAAAATAACTTCTAAGGTGAAAGTTATTTGCTTTGAACTGAAGCTGCACATTTGGGAATATTTTTCAGCTTTTTGATTCTTATTTGTAAGCTAGTTTTCTTTATGATTTGTGGTTGTTAGCACTAATTTGTGAATCACTTTAAGACTCTATTGTACTCTTAATTAATTATAATGGAGTCATTTCTTAGGTATAGAAGACTCGTGGTTTTTACTCTCATATTGAGGGGTTTTCCATGTTAAAAATATCAGTGTTCTTTTATGCCTTTTTTTGTTCGATTTGTCATCTTGTATTTGTTATTGACCCTCAAGGTTCCTACAAGTTTGGGGAGTTTCAAATCCGTTGCGTATTCATCTATTATTGTGTTTTAATTTCCTATCATTAACATCATCAAACCCTCAACTTAAGCAAAAAAAAAACTTGTAACATTGAAACCAAAATCTAAAATTAAAAGAAAAACTAACACCAACAACAATAGCAACAACGTGAATGAATATAAAGAATTACAGAGATGACGAAGTTAATACACCTGTGTTGCTTCGTATTTCTTCTCACAGTTGAATCAATAGATCTGGAAGTAGATCGGAAAAATCATAAAGATCTGAAACTTGTAAAGGTGATGACAAGAAATATAAAATTTATAGAAAAACATAAAATTGAAACTTAAGATTGTTAAGAAAAAAACCCTTACTGAAATTCTTCACGTTGAGAGAAAATCATCGAAACATTTCGAAAATCCTGAAAACCATCTAAACACAGAAAAGCAACACCGAAAGCCATGAATGGTCTGATATCTACGAAAAAATAAAAATGGATTCAGTAATCAAACGTGCAAAACATAGATGCAAAAGATAATAAGAAGAATATTGATAGAAAAAGAAGAAGAGGTGAAGAAGTAAAAGAGAGAAGAAGGATTTAAGAGAACAGACATGTAGAAGATGAAGAGAAAAGTGAGAGATTAAACATAAACATAAAAATCAAAATTTTGGGGAAAAGGGTTACAATACTAAATTCATCACCGACAAGATTCAAAACTCTTCCACGAAAGTTATGCATATCTGATTTACACCTCCAAGGAAACAGAATCATCTTCAAAATAAAGAAATTACACAATTTTGATTAAATTGGTTTAAAAAAATTAAGTTTGAGAGATGAATAAGTGAGAGATGCTACAAATGGGGTTTTGCAGAAGAAATTTTTTTTATTGAGATTGAGAGATGAAACAGATGAGATTTGATCGATGAGAGAAATGAGAGAAATCAAATGAAATGTAAAATGGTTGAAGTTGGAAATGAACGAAGAAGTTCATCGATAAAGAAAAGAAAAGAAAAGATATTAATAAGAAAATAATGAGATATCAGTGAGTAGACATGTTTGATTTCAAAGTAGAAAGTGTGATGGAAGAAAGTAAAAGAAAAGATTTGGAAAAAAGTAAAAATCTGCTATGAAGATTTTCCGAGACAGAGTCATGCGTGACAAAAGTAAATTGAATGGAAGATGTTTGAAAAACAAACTGCCACGTGGAGGATGAAAAAACATGCAACGTGGAGGGCTGTATGAGAAGAGGGGGCAAATGAGTCTTTTTATAGACACTTAATCTTCTTATATGATAGATATGTATTTGCCTCATCATAATTGGTCATTTTGGCTTCGTCACTATATAAAGGACTTGGAGCTTCAATTTTAGCATACCACTTTTTTAAAATCAAAAATCACATTTCAAACTCAGTTCATTATTTTTCTTAAAATCTTGTTTTAGTTCTTAGTTTAAGCTTCAATTTTGTTCTTCGTCATTATAAATTTTCCGCAACATTTCTATTTTAATACAAGTCTATTTTATCGAATTTAATATTTAATTTATTTTATTTATTCACATTTCTTTATCAGCGTTCTTTTATCCATATTATTTTCTTTAATTATATTTTTTTAACTACTTGTTAAAATCATCCCCATTTTTGAATAGTCTTTTATCTTGTGATAACGAAGACTCTGATGACGGATCTTATATGAATTATTTGTAAAATTATGTTATTAATGGATAAAATATGATTAATTTAGCCTTAATATCATTAACTCTTATGATTACATTTTCACACCACATTAGATAATTGGACAAAGTAGTGAAAGTTGAAGTCAATTAACTGAACTATAAGACATAAATGGATGAAGTAACGAAAATGAAAGTAAAGATATGTCTTATTGAATTTTCAATCTTGTAAATATCTAGATACATAAAATTGGAATGATCAGAGTATGTAGCAAAGTAGAAGTCGGATTGGCCGAGCTCTAATACTAGACATGATATCTTCTTAAGATATTTTTTTTTAAAACAAAAGAGGATACTTGCCTTTCATGGCTCATTGGCTATACTAGACATTGAGATATGTATAATTTAGGAACATTAAAAGATAAATCTAGTCCCGATATTTAAAAAAAATACGGTGTTCCTTTGGATTGACCGCATTATGAAAAACAACATGGAAGTTCTTCGAGCTGATTGGTGTAGAAGGGACACATGTGGAACTTGACGTTCCAACATGTGTGTTGTAACATCTGGTCTCTTACAAAAGACAAATATTATTGTAGTTTGGCTAAAGCTTATGTTCGATCCAATACCCACTCTACAATAGAAGATTTGCAAGTAATGGAGAATAGTTGATTTGGATGTTCTGGCACAACATGTGGAACACGATGTTCCAAAATGTGTGTTGTTTGACATCTGGCCTTGACAATACGCCATATGGTTGTTGTTTGATGCATAAATTCTGATTATGTTTTAATAAGATTTGTTGCAGTTTGTTGAGCAATGTATGGTTGATTTGTTTCAGATTTAAATGGAGATTTAAATTTGAATTTGAAAGTAACAAACCATATCTTTTGAAAAGATTTATGGGGAAGATCATATCCAACATAATCTCTATTATTCTGGATGAAAATAACTAAGAGTTTCATGAAGAAAACGCCCATAATGCCTTGATATATAAGGAGACTCAATTATCATGTTGAAGAAAGAGCTTTGTACACTAGAGTAAAGTTTGTATGTGTAGGTTTTGTGAGTCTTGTATTCCAAGCTAATTCCCTAATTAGGATTAGTGCTGAATCTTTGTGTACACCACTACGTTTCAGTAACTTGGTATTGTTGGTTGGACTTAGTCGAGTTCTAACATTCAACATTATTCACAGAGTTGTAAACACTAATCACGGGTTGTGTGATTGAGAAGATAGTGAATAGGTTATCGTATTTAGAGGGAGTCCTTAAATAGAAAATCACTAGGATTAGGAAGAGGCTTTGAACATCCTAGGTTTTTTTTTTTGGTTTTTGTAAGACTAAGTGTACTAATTTGAAATAGTGAATTTCCTTTCTTGGGTAGAATGCCCTTTAGGCATAGGTGTGGTTTCACTAAACTATGTTACCAATCTCCTGTGTTTTTATAGCTTTCTGCAATGATTTATTATTGTTGTTAAAATTGTATTTTAATCTGGTTTAAGAAGTTGGGTAAGTTGTCCCAACATCTGGTCCATCATCTATCTCCTGAGGAACAAAATTCCAATTAGCATCAGAGCAGGTACCCTATTCTATTTAGGTTAGCTCCAGGGAATAGATTTTCTTTTCAGATGGACTACACTAAGGATGGAGGTTCTGTCAATAAACCACTTATTTTGGATGACACCAATTATGACTATTGGAAAGCAAAAATGGTTGCATTTTCTTAAATCCATTGACAACAAAACCTGGAAAGATTTGGTTAAATGTTAGAAACATCTTGTGATCACTTCTCAAGATGGTACAACAAGCTTGAAGCATGAAGCAGATTGGTCCAAAGCTGAAGGTGGTGAATCTCTTGGTAATGATAAAGCCTTGAATATTATATTCAAGGGTGTTGACAAGAATATGTTCAGACTATCAAAACTTGTACTAAAGTAAAAAAAAAAAGCTTAGGAGATTCTTAAGACTTCTCATGAAGATTTAAATTTGAATTTGAAAGTAATAAACCATATCTTTTGGAGAGATTTATGGAGAAGGTCATATCCAATAAAATCTCTACTAGTCTAGATGAAAATAAACCAGAGTTCCATGAAGAAAAGTCCCATAATGCATTTCTATATAAGGAGACTTAATTCTCATGTTGAAGAGAAAGAGCTTTGTACACTAGAGTAAAGTCTTTTTGTCTAGGTTTTGTGAGTCATGTATTCCACGCTATTTACCTAATTAGGATTAGTGTTAAATCTTTGTGTACACAACTATGTTTCAGTAACTTGGCATTGTTGGTTTGTCATAGTTGATTTGTAACATTCAATATTTTTCACAGAGTTGTAAACACTAATCAAGAGTTGAGTGATTGAGAAGAAACTGAGTATGTTCTTATATTTAGCGGGAGTCCTTAAATAGAAAATCAATAGGATTAGGAAGAGGCTTTGAACAACATTGGGTTTTTGGTTCTTGTAAGACTAAGTGTACTAATTCAGAATAGTGAATTTCATTTCTTGGGTAGAGTGCCCCCCCGCACATATGTGTGGTTTCACTAAACTATGTTACTAATCTCTTGTGTTTTTATAGCTCTATGCATTGATTTATTATTGTTGTTAAAATTGTATTTTAATCTGGTTTAAGAAGTTGGACAAGTTGTCCTAACATCTGGTCCAACATCTATCTCCCGAGGAACAAAATTTCAATTAGCATCAGAGCAGGTGCCCTATTCTATTTGGGTGAGCTCCATGGAAGAGAGTTCTTTTCAGATGGACTACACTAAGGATGAAGGGTCTATCAATAGACCACTTATTTTGGATGACACCAATTATGATTATTGGAAAGCAAAAATGGTTATTTTTCTTAAATCCATTGACAACAAAACTTTGAAAGATTTGGTTAAATGTTAGAAACATCTTATGATCACTTCTCATTATGGTTCAACAAGCTTGAAGCCTGATGTTGATTGGTCCAAAGTTGAAGATGATGAAGCTCGTGGTAATGATAAAGCCTTGAATGATATATTCAATGGTGTTTACAAGAACATGTTCAAGCTATCAACACTTGTTCTAAAGCAAAAAAAAAAACTTAAGAGATTCTAAAGACTGCTCATGAAGATTTAAATTTGAATTTAAAATTAACAAACCATATCTTTTGCAGAGGTTTATGGAGAAGGTCATATCCAACCAAATCTCTATTATTCTGGACGAAAATAAATCAGAGTTCCATGAAGAAAAGGCCCATAATGCATTTCTATATAAGTAGACTCAATTCTCATGTTGAAGAGAAAGCTTTCTACACTAGAGTAAAGTCTCGTGTCTAGGTTTTGTGAGTCTTGTATTCCACACTAATTCCCTAATTAAGATTAGTGTTAAATCTTTGTGTATACAACTATGTTTCAGTAACTTGGTATTGTTGGTTTGTCATAGTTAAGTTGTAACATTCAATATTATTCACATAGTTGTAAACAATAATCACGGGTTGTGTGATTGAGAAGAAACTGAGTATGTTCTCATATTTGGGGGGAGTCCTTAAATAGAAAATCACTAGGACTAGGAAGAGGCTTTGAACAACCTATGGTTTTTGGTTCTTGTAAGACTAAATGTACTAATTCGGAATAGTGAATTTCATTTCTTGGGTAGAGTGCCCCCCAGACATAGGTGTGGTTCCCCCAACCTTTGTTACCAATATCTTGTGTTTTTATAACTTTCTGAATTGAGTTATTATTGTTGTTAAAATATTATTTTAATCTGGTTTAAGAAGTTGGATAAGTTGTCCCAACATCTAGTCCAACATCTGTCTTCTGAGGAACAAAATTTCAATTAGCATCAGAGCAGGTACCCTATTCTATTTGGGTGAGGTCCAGGGAAGAGATTTTCTTTTCAGATGGACTACACCAAGGATGCAGGGTCTGTCAATAGGCCACTTATTTTGGATGGCACCAATTATGACTATTGGAAAGCAAAAATGGTTGCTTCTGTAAAATCCGTTGACAACAAAACTTGGAAAGATTTGGTTAAATGTTAGATATATCTTGTGATCACTTCTCAAGATGGTTCAATAAGCTTGAAGCTTGAAGATGATTAGTCCAAAGCTCAAGATGATGAAGATTTTATTAATGATAAAGACTTGAATATTATATTAAATGGTGCTGACAAGAATTTGTTCAGACTATCAACAGTTGTACTGAAGCAAAAAAAGCTTAGGAGGTTCTCAAGACTGCTCATGAAGGCATATCTGAGGTTAGGATGTCAAGGCTGCAGCTCCTCAGAACCAAGTTTGAAAATCTGAGAATGATAGAAGATGAATCCATATCTAATTTTAACATTCTTCTGTGTGACATAGCCAACAATTCTTTTGCTTTTCGAGAAAAGATGTCAGAATAAAAGCTGGTTATAAGTTTTTTGAGAGCTTTATCTCAGTAGTTTGACATGAAAGTAACAACTATTGAAGAAGCCTAAGACTTCATCATCTTGAAGATTGATGAACTCCTTGGTTCCCTTCAAACCTTTAAAGTTTCTATAATTGGAAGATTGGAAAAGAAGAACAAAGGTGCATATTTTATATCTAATACTTAGGTGAAAGAAGATCAAGGTGATAAGAATGTCGGAGAAAGTTTTTAAAAGGCTATAGCCCTTATTGGGAGAAAGTTTAATAGTGATTTGAAAAAGATGGACATAATCTCGAGAACAAATGTCCCAGACAAGGGGTCAGACATCAGTCCCCTGAACAAGAGCAAATATGATTTCAAAGATGATAAAGGAAAATGAGCTCAATGTTCAGAATGTGAAAGGTTTGGTCACATTAAAGTTGAATTTCCTACTTTTCAAAAGAAATAGTAAAATGGATTATCTATCAGTTGGTCTAAATTTGATGATAAAACTGAAGGAGAAATAACTAATAAAATGATGCATTTTACTGGGAAACGTGAATCTTGCAATGAGGCTGGTGATGAAGAAATGTTAGTGAAAAACTTGCTAAAATTTGTAGGGAGCTACTCACTGAATGGAAGGAATATTGCTTGAGATAAGAGATACAAAAGAAGATAATAAGTTTTATACTCCGTGAAAAAGAGAAGCATGACTCAACCATTACAGGTCTGGAAGAAGAAGTCACATTGTTAAAGTCTAAACTTGAAAATATGTCAGAATATGTACATATGAATAATAATAGTTCAGATATGTTGAATGATGTCTTGGAAGGGAATATGAAGTTCGTAGGGTTTACTACAGTTCCATGAACAAAAAGATCAAAGTCCCACCTATGAAGAAGATTGGGATTCAGATGGTGAACCACACGTCTCAGCATCGTGCTCGACATGTGTACCCTCAACACAGGGGTTACAAGAACTCTGCAAAGAGATGTCATCACTGTGGTAGATGTGGTCATATAAGGCCCTTTTTCGATAAACTCTATTGATATCCTCAATATTCTAGTCATCCAAAGTCTAAAGGAAAGAAAGGGAAGAAAACTCATGCTAAGAAAGTGTGGAAACCCAAGGAAACTGTTAAATGTCACTTAGCTCATGTTCTTGTTAGAGTTTCTTCTAGAAAGGATTAGTATTTTGATAATGGATGATGACAACATATGACTGGTGAAATGATCTATATTGAAGAGTTAAAGCTATATTCTAATATTTATGTCACATTTGGTGACGGGACTAGAGGAGGAATCAAGGGGATAGACAAGCTGGTAGTCCAAATTTACCATGTCTTGATGATGTACTACTAGTAGAAGGATTAACAGCTAACTTAATCAGCATAAGTCAATTATGTGATCAAGGTTTGAATGTTAGCTATAACATGTCAAAATATATTGTCTCTAGAAAGGATCAAGTGGTGTTAATGAAAGGTTCAAGATCCAAAGACAACTGTTATATGTAGATTTCTTAGCCCTCGTCCAAGGTTAAGAGCATGAAGGAGGTTATATTTGAAGATGGTGTCAAGCGTTGGAAAAACTCAAGATTGAAGAAGTTAAAATTCATGACGTATGTTAAGTTGAAAACCAAACCAAGCTGTTAGATAAGATCTCTCAACATCTTACTCGTGTCTCAGAACTATAACTTATGGGTTTTACGAGACTCGTGAAATGAGTTGTCATTGAAGGGAAGGGTAATGGTCAGGTCGAAGGTCCACCCAACAATGTAAAATCTATAGTGGTTCAGAATAAGAAGACAAAAAGATTAGTGATTATGGTATAATTCATCCTATTTGGGTTCCTTCTAATAATTATGGCATTTTGATTATTCAAAAACATGATCACGTGTTTAGTGAAATGTCATATAATATATTGGAACATAATGTTCAAAAAATGCAGTCTGGAGTTTAAATGAGTATTGTAGGAAGTTTTACTTACTATCTTGGTCTACAAGTTAAGCTACTAAGAGATATTTTTACTAAAGCCTTAGATAATGCTCAGGTTAAAAAGCTAAGGGGGTGTTTTTGGTATTTGGAAGTGTGAAATCTTATAACAAATAATGCATAAGAGGCTTGCAAGAAGAAAAGTTTATGGAAAGAGAATTCATGTGAATGTTCCTGCTGCCCCCATGGATAATGTGTCATTCCATTCTAAAGTCAATGTTTAGAATTGGAAGTGTGTCTTCCAAAGAAGAATTGCTTGTGAAAGAAAGTTAAATAAAGAAGCTTTTGATTGGAAAGATATCATGGAGTTGATAAGAGTTATTGGTCCTTGCTATGAAAAACTAGTCAAAGAATTCATTATGAGCGTTATTGCTGAGTGTAATGTTGAAGGTTGCAAGGAGTATATGAAAGTGTATGATAGAGGAAAGTGTGTAGATGAAAAATCTTAGGAGGACCATTCTTTGAAGGAAATATTTTGAGGGACTAAAAATAAAGCTTAAGATATTTTAGAGAACCACAAACATATTTAACCCTAAAATAAAAGTTTTAAGTGTGTGAGAATTTGATAACATGTAAAATAGTTGTTTTTAGCTTTATATTTCTAGGTAAATTTGTTGCTCTAAGTCTAATTTTATACGTTTTTTATAATATTTTGTGCAAAACTGATTTTCATGTCAAAAAGAGGGAGCATGTGCATATTGAGTCCATAAATCAAACAAATGGAAATCTTAGGATGGATTTCTTGATTTTTGAAGCAAATAAGAGTCCAAACTTCCGGAAAGTTGTGAAGGTTCATTGAAAAATATTGTTTGAATGTGATGGAAAACACATGCTTGTCACTGGGATCGTAAGAAATGAAGAACCCCAAAAGTTAAACAAAAACAAGCATTTTGTTAGGAAATAAGGTCATCTCGTGTTGGGAAACATGGATGTGTTGGTGACGCGTGCCTTCGCACGTAATATTCGATAACACGCATTTGTTTACATTTAAAATTTGAAAAAAATAGGATTAATAAAAATGAGTAAATATAAAAAATATATTTTATATTAAAAAAGGTAGAATCAATACCCGCGGGCATCGGTTGGTGACACGTATCTGTTTTAAACAAAAAATTAAAATAACAAAGACAAAATTATTTTACCAAGAAAGTTTTTTATTTTTAAAAGAAGAACATATATTTTTTTTTATATTTGGAGCATACATATAATTTTTTTCATATATACAAATATTTGGATCAACCGTGCAATGCCCTGTATAATATATATCTAGAATAATACAATACAGGCATTTTATTTGGTACTGACACCATCATAAGTGCCTAATGGCGTAATTCACATACTTGACCAATTCTAAAACATAAATAGAAAATATGGCTCAAGATATGGAAACTAGCCAAAACAATAAAAGCTAAGAGCATTATACAATATTCCTCATTGTACAAGAAAATAATACACAGCGGAAATAAGCTCAACTAAGCTTCTCTTGAAACATCCAAGCATAGCTCCACTTGTATATCAAATCTGCAAATACCTCCTGAAATAATCAACAATAGTGGGGTGAGATACATCAAATCTCAGTGAGTTCCCTATCTTATGGATTCTCTCGGCTTTACAGGGTTCTAACAATCCTAACTCAAGTCAAGGGGAAGGGAAATGACCTTGAGTTCACAATCTCACACTATATGGAAACAGTTCATGAGTTCATCAACTCAAAATATCACTAATCGATAACCTCACCAAGGCATCCCCTTTTCCCGCCCGCTTCTACGTCTAGAAGTCGACCCGAGTCATAGATCCTTGTAGTTACTTGACATACGAAATGGATTCGGAAATAAGGGACATATTATCACCTTAAATCGTCACTTCACATGGTCCGTACACCGTCACAAGTCTCTTTACCCGTAGGCTCCATTCGTACTCACACGCGGGAATCAAACCTGCCAAGTAATTGTGCATACGTTTCAGAGGAGGAGCTCGAGACTCATGAAACTACACCTCAGGGAAAACGATTACGCTTACGTGATTTCATATACAACCATAATTGTATTCAACATTGCTAGGCCACATTAGCCTTTAGGCCTCTTTTACCTTTAACGATAAAACAAAACAATTACACATGTTCCATACTAGTGTTTCACTCTCTCCTAGACCAATACTCATCACAGATGCACCTTTCTACATCAAGTGCCCGAGCATCGCCATCTAGGTTATCCACTCCAGGCCAGAACTCGTCAATGAATGCACGAGCGTCGCCATCCAGAGTTTATCTATCACAATTCTATTCACAACCTAAAATTATAACAATCTTAACTATGCCATTTATTTTGGGGTAAAGTTTCCTCACTCTTCCTAATTCATATTTTAAACTTGCATATTCTCTCAATCATGTTTAACAACAATTTTAGGCTAAGCATATTACAATTGCACATTTTAGAATTACATATAATAATTCAATCAAAAGTTATACAAAGCTTAATACAATTGTATAATAGAATCACATATAATGATTCAATCACAAGTCACATAACTCTTGGTTTCCCTCCGATCATTTAATCGGGTATCGAAAATCAGTACTTTTCACTTTTATCCCGTAGGACATTTCCTGCAGCTTTCCAACGGCTATCACTATGCCTCGATTGGATTTACGATCCAAAAGATATGGAATTTCAACATATTATATAACATTAATTCATTCATTTGGAAAACTCCCAGGAGCGCCCCCTAAATAATATTTCCCACTAAATAATTAATCCCACATCATACCCCTAAATAATAAATCCCACATCATAGCTTTCCAACGGTACCAAGAACGTCTCGATCCGAGTTACGGATCAAAAGTTATGAATTTTTAAAGAAAATAAATTATTTGGAAAACTCCCAGGAGCGTCCAGCGCTACACTTTTCGCCCGGCGGTGCCCCTTTGCCTCTGCTTCGTCCAGCGAAACAGGGGCATAAATCCCATCTCTAAACTCAAAAGTTATAGACGTGTACCACGCTGCGCCTCTTGGCCATCGCCCAGCGGAGCAGCGGCGCAAACTCCTGCGTCGCCCGGCGCTCAAAGCGCCGGCCGGCGGTGCGCACCAGAAGCAGAATTTTCTACTGCGTTTCTTAGGGTTCCAAGGCCCCAAAATTCATCTTTTCCAACCCAAAACATTTCCAAACAGCAAAAACAAGTTTCATCAATGATCATATGCATATTACGACTATACTATGTAATTTATATTGATTTTCATCCGTTAGATTTCATATTCTCTCAAATATAACCTAAGTTCAAACTTATATTTCTAGAACTTAAAGTGTCTAACTAGAACCCACCTGATAATCGAAGAGGGGGTTGAAGAAGACGATGAATCGATAAAGAGATGATGAAGATCCAAGCTCTTCCTTCTTTTCCATTTTCCTCTTTCTCTTCTTTCTCCCACTTTCTTATTTACAAACTTCTTCTTCTTCTTTTCCTTTTCTAACAAATATATATATATATATATATAATATAATCCAACAGGGTAAAATATCTCCAATTGATATTTTGTCGTCTCAACCCAATTGATCAATTATTAGAGTTACCATAAAATTACTTTCTCGGATTAATAAATATTAATCCGTCTCTTTAATAAAATAATTGATCTCTTCAGAGTTCTCCAGTTGCTCTATTGATCCGAATTAACAATACTTAAAGTATTTAGAGGATTCAATTAATCCAATTTACCAAATATAGAGCACATAGATGAAGGTGTGAAAAACTAAAGAAAGGGGGGGGGGGGGGGGGGTTGAATTGGTTTTTCAAAATAAAATTGTTTCTTTTATTAAAAATTACTTTTGTTAGACTCTTTCTTTTATCAATAAAAACTCTTTTGAATTATGACACAATGACACGTTATGTTTATACTAGTTCACTTGAGAAACACTCAAGCTATTCTAGTCCACCCGCCAAGGTGATTTTGCCTCTCTCAACGAGGTCTTAATCCACTATTCAATCAAATTAGTACAATCCACGAGGCAAACCGTTGGTGACTAACACAACCTCTAAAACTCACAAGTTTTAGACTTCTCAAGTAATACAACCTCATAGGTCTTACTCAAGGAACAACCTCTAAGACACACGACTTAGACTTCTCAAGAAATATAACCACACGGTCTTTCTCAAGGAACACAAACCTAAGTTTGAATAAAATTCCGTTTACAAATAAGTGCTTCTATACAAGCTGATAATGTAAACAAGTTTTCGACCAGAATGACTTATGAAAGATTTCAGATAGAAAGAGTATTGCAATGGCGTTCGTGTGTATCTTTCTTCAAGTCTTTTGCTTCCTTTTATAGCCGTGTAGAAAGAGCCGTTGAAATGTAATCATGATAGCTTAACTAGGCTGACGGCTAGAAGCGTGAGGATAGATAAAAACTTTTGTGTGCTGCATGTCCTATTTTTGTCAGAATATCTTTATTTGTACCATTGCACTGTTACCAAGATATTTTCACTTGAATTAAGGTGCAGCTGTACTATGTAGCTTTGTCTTCTTGGCTTCTCAACTTCAGAGGCTTTTTACGAGCATGAGTAAGAAGGGAAAACTTAGCTAGGTTCTTGAGATTCTCAAGTCTTCGAATCTTTAGAGTCTTTAGTACTTGGTTTTCAGAACCTCGATCGCTTGGAGCGTTATCTTCATATCTTCAGAGGCTTCTGATAGTATTTGGTTGAAGCATGAGTAGAGACTTGATTTAGGTCTTCAGAACCTTGATTCAGAGAGCTTAGGACTTTAGCATCTGGACTTCGTTCGATCAGAACCTATGTCTTTAGATCTTCAGAACCCGTTCTCTTTTCCTTTTATATCAGAGTGTGTAGGCGGAGTATTTTACTTTAAGCATTGTGTTCGCGCCAATTTACGGAAGCATAACCTGTTTGTTACATTCTCACAAATAACAAACATTAGCTGTACAAAATTGTTCATACAAAAATACTCATTTGGTATTGATCGTACCTGGATCAGACAGTTTGAAGATGGCCAACGACGTCTGGAATTGTTGCTGCTTTAATGATGATGAATGACGGTGCAGGGGTGTACCTGCAGGGCACTCTGATGCTTAAGTCAGTGAGGGCACAACAAATACAGAGAAAGTGAGTGAGAGTAAGAAGTTAACTCTCCTGACCCTCTCAAGTGAGAGGGTATTTATAGGAGACCCCCAGCGCGTGGCCAACGGTTACTTGCAACGGGTGGGACCAGCGTGTGACCCGTTCCAAGTAACTGCTAGGGCTTACGTGTAGTAATAATGACCAGCTCATGGTCAACACCCTAGTGTAACCGTCCCTTTAATGCCATTAGTAGATGGTTACATGAAATGTATCTGTGTAGATAAGATCGTTAGTAGACTCCTCGGGGGAGAGTTTACAATGTCGAGGAAATATGGTGGCCGTGGTCTGGACATGACCTAACGGAGGAGAACCATGCTTGTCGAGGACCTATGAGTCAACGAGATTAGGGGTATTCTCGCGGGGAGAAGTTAATCTGTCGAGGAGGTCCATTTCATCAGGGTGTGATGTCTTCCTTTCCTGTTTGTCCTCGGATGCTCGACACTGTCAAGGTGCCAGGTGCCCGACATACCTTTGGCCTCGCGTAGGACAGTCATGTGTCCTTCTCTAGGACTTTATTGGGCTTCTTCACGTTGTATGGATTGGGCCTGTTTAATTGTAGGAAACCACGGCCCAGTCCAGAAGAGGAGCCCCCCTAAGTCGTTGCTTTGAGGTATCAGAGTAATGACTTGAGGGTCAATAATCGTGTCGGGGAAATGTCAAGGGATGGTCCGAGGAGGATATCAGCATAGTCGAAATTTCCATGATTATCATGACGTCGGGCATTGATATCTTGCGGGCAATTATCATGAGGCGGGCACTGATAGCTTGCGGGCAACGAAGAGTAGCATCTGGTTGAAATGTTGGGGAGATGAGAAGTTTTCGTTTTGAAACGATGGGATGACGAAAGGACACGCGTGGATTTTTGACCGGTGCAAGTGTGCCACGTGTCACTTGTCATCATTGCATAGGGTGGCTGCCTAGGGTAGAGTACTCGAGTGTCCCAGGCTTCTCGAGTTTCGTGATTTTTCTATAAATACTCTCTCTTCCCTTCATTTCTCATTTTTCGCTCTTTCGTTCAAGAATCGTTTCCTCTTCCTTCTCCATTTTCTCATCCTCCGTTCGCCACCATCAACCACCGCAATTCCGCCGTGAACCGCCGTGCTACGCCGTGCCGGAACCCTATTTCACCATATACAAGGTATTTTCTTCGAAACTGTTGGTTTTTCTGGCATTTCCTTTAAGTTTAACTTGCTTGAAATCGTTTCTCTGTTGAACTGATGAAGTTCTCATGAGAAATGCAAGGATTCCTGGCGAATACGGCAGGGATCTTTGGCTGTTTTAAGAGAAAGAGTGTATGAATTTTTCTCTGTTTCCGTTTCTGTTGAATAAAATCGAGGAACTGGATGAATATTCCGGGGATTTGTAGAAAATTTCCGGGGAGCGTGATGAACATCGCGGGGACTTGATAACGTTTTGGGTCCCCAACAATTACTCTCTTTCGTCGATTTCACGCAAAAAAAGGGGCAAGATTTTCCGGGGAAACGAAGAGTTTCCCGGGGACATCCGTTATTCCTCTCCGACCGGCTAGTTTGGTAAGACTCGTCGAATTCACCTGTTCCCTTCTGCTTTTCAGGTTGATGGACAGATTGACTACTGAAGTGGCCGTAGGTGAATTTGAAGAGGATAACCTACCTGAAATTCCGATGGCCCATATGGCTTTTAGACAAGAGTGTCTGCTTGAGGACTGGGTGTGTGAGGAGGCCCTCACTATGTCGTCCGTCTTCACATTCCCCGACGAAGATGGGTTTTGTACTGTCAAGCATAGGTTGCTCGGTTCTGAGCAGTCCTGGAAGGTGTACCGCCCCAACGAGGACCATCGTATATGTACACCTTACATGGGAATGCGTTTCCCAGTGTATGAGTTTATGTTTCAGGAGGTAGGGTGGAGGCTCCCCTTCCCAGACATTCAAGAGGGGGTCTTCAAATGGTTAAAATTGGCTCCATCGCAAATTCACCCGAACTCATTGGCCTTCCTCCAGGCTTTTGAGCTCGTTTGCAAACACTTGGACATTCGGGCAACAGTGTCCCTTTTCTTCTGAATTTTTCATCTGCAGCGGTCTTCAACCGATGGTCGACACGGCTGGGTGTCGTTCAAACAAAACAAAGCTTTATTTCACACCTACTTGGACTCTGTTCGAGATTTCAAGTGGCGTTACTATTTTGTGAAGCCGGTCACTCCCGAGGCCATTAATTCGATATATGAAAGGGTGACTCAAGAAGTGGATGGGCTGTCTACAGAAATGATGGTGCCAAAATTCCCCCTCTTCTGGACAGAAGAGCATTACAAAGAGGGGGTAGACAAATATAAAGTAAGACATAATAAGCTCAATGTCGAGGATCGTGAGGCTTATGACAAGATAGTCGAGTACGTGAAGAGTTTGAATAAAACCCCAAGCGTACCCGAGGACGGAGACACCTCGATAGGTGGTAATGAGTAGGTGACGAAGACCCGTCGCCTGATTAATACTCGTGTTCTGCTAGAGACTTTCTCCGATGAGGAGGCTGTCGAGCTCTTAGGTGGTGCAAAGACCCTCGACTTAGATTTCTCTCATGTTCGTGTATCTTGTTTTACTAATATATTTCTTTCTTTTTGTAGGGAAAATGGTCAAAGCTGCAGAAAGATACTCGAGGCTAAAGGCAAAAAGGGCTAGGGAAGAACAATCTCGTCCAACCGAACAAAGTACCCCTCAGCATATCTCTTCTACGACAGTGCCTGAGAGTACTCCTTCTACTGTAGTGCCCGAGGGTTTCGAGCAATCTCATGTTGTGTTAACTGTAACTGTGACCTCTGAGAATCAGTCCCCGGGGGTCCAAAGGTCATTTAAGCGGGCAAAGACTATGGGTTCGACCATTGATGACGTGGAAGGTAGTCCCCCTCCTCCTCCTGCAAGCTTCGAGATTCCTCCGTGTTAGCTCCAGCGTCGCTACTTCTCCGAGGTTATTTATCCTCGTGTCGCCCCTGCTGAAGCCCAGGCTTTGTTGGGGAGTGCTTCGGAAGTGAGAAGGAAAATAATTATCGAGGATATGTCTGCCATCATGCGGATCTATTCGGCTGCCCTTGTTCTGAATGACGAGAGTTGCTCTGCTGCTGAGCTTTCTCGACTGAAAGAAAGACTTCAGATTTTGGAGGCTGAATTGCTCGGCGTGCAGAAAGACTTAAAGGACTGCAGGGAGCTGAACAGAAAACAAAGCGAGCAACGAGAACAGTCGGAGAAGAAGTTGAAGGAAGCTGAGGATGCGGCGAAGGACCACCTTGCTCTGGTCACTGCGTTGGAAGGGGAAGAGCAGCGTCTCAAGGACAGGATAGCTGAACTGGAAGAGGCTGTTCGGCCAGCCGAAAATGAAACTGAGGAGGACAAACTATTAACCTCTCAAGCAGCCCTGATAGCCAAGTTCAGGGAAGTCGAGAAGGATCTTCGGTTGGCTGAAGATGATGCTCTAGAGTTTGCAGATGTCGGGTTCCAGAATGCTGTGGCGCAGCTTAAACTCCTGAATCCGGACCTTGTAACCAATGGAGCTGATTCCAAGTTTGAGGTGGTCGACGACAAGATTGTGTTGCCCGAACAAATAGTAAATGCTGACGGGGGAAACGGGGAGCAGGACAATCCCGAGGCAGCTGATGCTGCTGCGGAGTGATAGTGTAGTCAGTTTGGCCTGCGTGACAATTTTTTGTATTGACTGGCCTGCGTGCCATACTTGCTGATTTGCCCGGCCTAAGAGCCAGGGCTTTATGTAATATTTTTACAATGGGCTTGCCCGACTTAGTATTTCCATTTTGCCTCTTTATCTATTCTGTGTGTGGTATTTTACTTATTTTTATCTAAGTTATTTTGAAATTGCTGGATATTTGGGAGTTTGCTCGACTCTAGTGATCCTCGACTGCGAAGAGAGCTGGTCGAGCAGTCAGGGGTTGTACCCCGACCTTCAATGAAGCTAAGAGGTCGATCGAGGTCATAGTTTCATGGCGTGAACTTCCCATCGCGAGCTGGGTGTTTTGCCTACAAGGTACGTCGACGACGGAGCTCGATAGAGTACTCCTCGTCGGGTCAAAAGTTCAACGCACACACAACATGACTTTTGACCTTCGTTAGAATATAGAGGTGTCGTGCCTGTACCATGGCACGCTCCCTGTAACGGCAACTTTTGTATAGTTACATGCAGTGTTCAACAGTAATATTGTTTAAGCTTCTCAGCATTCCATGGTCGAGCAAGTTGTTCACCTTGGAGGTTTTCGAGGTAATAACACCTGTCCCCGTCTTTGCAATGATGCGGTAGGGGCCCTCCCAGTTTGCGGCCAACTTTCCTTCACGTGAATTTTTCTGATTCCTTCGTAAGACAAGACTGCCTACTTGGAAATCTCGTTTGATGACTTTGTCATTATAACGCAAAGTTATTTTTTGTTTTAAAGAGGCTTCTCAGAGGGATGCACCCGTCCTTATTTCTTCGACCAGGTCAAGTTCCTCGCGAAGGGCTTCATTGTTCGCTTCTTTGTCAATAGGAGCTTCTGTCCTTCTCGAAGGTTCCCTGATTTCCACGGGAATTACTGCCTCGGTTCCATATGTTAACCGGAACGGGGTCTCCCCGGTCGTGGAATGAGGGGTAGTTCGATATGCCCAGAGAACGCTATGTAACTCCTTGACCCACCGTTGTTTGGCTTCGCCGAGTCGTCGTTTGAGTCCTCGGAGTATTACTCTGTTTGCTGCTTCAGCTTGCCCGTTGGTTTGTGGGTGTTCGACCGACGTAAAATGTTGTTTCGTACCCAGTTTGGTAACGAAGTCTTGGAAGTTTCCGTCGGTGAACTGCGTCCCGTTGTCTTTGACAATGGCCTGAGGCACGCCGAATCGGGCGAGTATATTTCTCTTGTAGAAACGTAATATATTGAAATCAGTGATCTTGGCTAATTCTTCCGCCTCGATCCACTTTGTGAAGTAATCTACCCCGATGATGAGGTATTTATTTTGGTACGATCCTACGACGAAAGGTCCGAGGATATCCATTCCCCACCACGCAAAGGGCCACGGGGATGACAATGATTTAAGCTCAATTGGAGGAGCGAGGAGCATGTCCCCGTGCCTCTGACAACGGTCGCACTTTTTGACGTGTTCCTTTGCGTCTTGTTGCATAGTGGTCCAGTAATATCCTGCTCTGAGAGCTTTTCGAGCCAAAGATCTTCCGCGTAGATGTTGTGCGTTGATTCCTTCATGTATTTCCTGGAGAATCTCTGAAACTTTACTTTCCTCGACCCACCGGAGTAGAGGGATGGAGAACCCTCGACGATATAGTTTACCTTCGACTATGGTGTATGCACATGCCCGCCTCTTAACTATCCTAGCTTCTTTAGGATCGTCGGGCAGTATGCCCGTCATCAGGTATTCATAAATTGGAGTCATCCAACAGTTCGCGTCCCCGATAATGTTCACCTCTGTGGTCGAGGTAGGTTTGTTGATGCTCGGATGGGCCAGTATCTCTTGGATCACTGATTTGTTCCCTCCTTTCTTCTTGGGGCTCGCTAGCTTGGAGAGCACGTCTGCTCGAGCTTTATGCTCGCGCGGGATGTGAGCCACCTCCGCGGAGACAAATTTCTGCAACTTTTCTTGTACCAAGGTTAGGTATTCAATGAGACTATCATTTTTGGCCTAAAATTCTCCTCGAACTTGTGATGCTACGAGCTGAGAGTCTGTAAAGATTTTGACTTCTTTTGCGCCGAGGTCTTCTGCAAGTCGAAGTCCTGCGAGGAATGCCTCATACTCAGCTTGGTTATTTGATGTTTTGAAAGATAGCTCTAGTGAGACTTCTATCAGGACGACTTCCTCGTTTTCAAGGATAATGCCTGCCCCGCTGCCCTTTGCACTGGAGGCTCCGTCGACGTAAATTGTCCATTTTTGGGAGCCATTGGTCAAGGATTCGGGGACTGTCATTTCTGCTACGAAGTCGGCTAGTACCCGAGCTTTCAAGGCTTTTCTTCCTTCGTATCGAACGTCAAATTCGGATAGGTCGAGAGACCACCGGAGCATTCTCCCTGCCATATCTGGCCGACTGAGGAGCTGTCTGATAGGCTGCTCAGTTCTTACCACAATTGTGTGGGCCAGGAAGTAATGGCGTAGTCTTCTGGCTGCAGTTACGAGGGCCAAGGCGACTTTTTCAATCTGTTGATATCTGAGCTCGGGACCCTGAAGAGCTTTGCTCGTGAAATAAATCGGTTTCTGTCCGTCGGGGGTCTCCCGTATGAGGACAGCACTTACCGTTTCGCCGGTGATGGCCAGGTACAAGAAAAGTGTTTCCCCGTTATCTGGTCGGGACAAGACCGGGGGTTGTGATAAGATTTGTTTTAGATGGAGGAGGGCTTGTTCGCATTCTTTTCTCCATTCAAATGTTGCTTTTTGTCGAAGAAGTCTGAAAAATGGGAGTGCGTATTGGGCAGATTTAGCGACAAAACGAGAGAGGGCAGTTAGCATCTTGTTAAGTGACTGTATCGACTTCTTTGACTTCGGAGTAGGAATCTCGGAAAAGGCCTTACATTTGTCGGGATTCGCTTCAATTCCTCTCTCCTTAAGGTAAAAGCCAAGGAATTTCCCTGCTCAAACACCGAAAGTGCACTTGTCGGGGTTGAATCTCATGCGACATTTCCTCGCCGTGTCGAACACCTTTTTAAGATGAGTAGCGTGGTCGACTTTGTCTGCGGATTTGACGATCATGTCATCCATATAGACTTCGAGCATGTCACCAATTTCTGCTCAGAAGACCTTGTTCATCATTCGTTGGTAGGTGGCGCCAGCATTCTTCAGGCCAAAGGGCATTACATTATAATAATAATTACCCGACTCAGTCATAAAAGCTGTATGCTTTTTGTCGGCCTCATCCATGGGAATTTGGCTATATCCCGAATAAGCGTCCATGAAAGACAACAGTTTAAATCCTGCAGAGTTGTCGACCAGTCGGCCGATGTTAGGCAATGGGTAAGAGTCTTTCGGGCATGCCCGATTAAGATCCGTGTAATCAATGCACATCCTCCATTTTCCATTAGATTTTTTAACAAGTACAACATTGGACAACCAAGTGGTGTACTTGGCCTCCGAAATAAAATTTGCCTCTAGGAGGTCTTTTACAGCTTTTTCAGCAGCCTCCATTTTTACTGGAGACTGCCTACGCCTACGTTGAGCTATAGCCTTAGCATTTGGATCTATAGTCAGCTGGTGACAAGCCACTTGAGGATCTAGTCCGGGCATCTCCGAAGCGCTCCAAGCGAACAAATCTGCATTCTCTCAGAGACATGCCTTCAGCTGCCTCCTCGCCAGGTCGGGGAGTCCATGGCCGATCTTCACAGTTCGCTCTGGGTCGTCCCCAAGAGGGATCAACTCGAAATCTCCATCTGGGATGGGGCGTGTTGGGTAGAGAGGCTTCCCATTGACTTTAACTGGGAGGTCTTTGCCTGCAACTTCTTCCTGTTCCCCGGTGAACCTGCTATCAAGGTCGACCGCGCTGACCGGCGGTAGTGGAACCTGTGCGACATCTGAAGTTGCTCTTCTGGGGTGGATGCCACCGACAACACTTAGACCTTTGATCGCTGCATCGAAACATCTTCTAGCTGCTTCAATATCCCCGTGGAGGGTTAGCACACGTCCTCGTGTCGTATAATACTTCATTTTTAGGTGGACAGTGGATGGTACAGCTGTTATTTCAGCCAAAGTGGTCCTTCCCAAGATGCAGTTGTAGAGGGAAGGGTAGTCGACCACTAGGAAACGTGTCTTCGCCTGTCGAGCTGTTTCACCTGCTCCGAATGTGACCAATAATTCTACATAACCTCGAGGTCTAGTAGACGCGCCGTTGAAGCCTTGTAGATCAGATCCCATATATGGGGACAGGTGATGCTTCGTCAGCTGGAGAGTGTCGAAGAGGTGAGTGTACATGATGTCCACCGAGCTTCCCTGATCGACCAAAATCTGATGCACGTCAAAGTTGGCCATTTGTGCCCGAATTAGGAGGGGTATATTAGCATTCGGGGATCCACCTGGTAATTCCTCGAGATAGAAACTTATAGGGCATGATTTTCCACGAGATAAGCTGAGAGTTGGGTCTCGAGGAGCGGATGTCCTTAGTTCGTCGAACTTCCTTTTTATTGAACCGACGGTCACTCGTTCAGGGTCTCCGCCCGATATAACTAGGGTTTGGGGGAAATTTTCCCAGGTACTGCGAACACTTACTAGTTCTTCCGTCGGGAAGCTCTTCCATATGTTTCGAACAGCTTCGGCATCGCTAACATTTCCTTGGAAACCGAAGTCTTCAGGTCGTGTGATGCTTAAGGTAACCTGCAGTTTTCCAGTGTCCGGATGGTTTGACTCCTCGGTATTTAGAGCTTCTTGGCCGGTGGGACGAGGAGCCTCGTCTTGTTTGGCGTACTTTTTCAGGTAGCCTTCTTTAATCAACGTTTCGATTGCGTCCTTAAGGTGGATGTAATCCTCAGTAATATGCCCGTGACTGCGATGGAACCGGCAGTACTTGGACTTACCAGTATTTGGTTTGGGAAACGGATTCCCCCTTTCACGAACTCCGAATTTGCACATTCACTAAAAATGCGTGCACGGGACACGATTAGTGGAGTGTAATCTTTGAAAAGACCGGTAGGTCCCCGAGATTCGCGGGACTCTTTATTTCGATTTTCTTTTTTTCTCTCCCCGCCTCGCTTAGGTGGAGGGGAATCTTTTCTTCTCCTATCCCATCCTCACCTAGGTGTAGGGGAGTCTTCCCTGTTCCGGCCGCGGGGACCTTCTCTGCTTCTTAAATCAAGGGCGATCTGGGCTGGTTCTGCTTCCTCGAACTCAATGTGTGATTGAGCTCGTTCGAGGAAACCTTCGAAGCTGCGAGGACAGTGTAATCCGACAGATTCTGCGAACTTGGAACCAACCCACAGTCCTTTGATGATGAGATATAATTTGATATGGTCGGTCGTATGGACCTCGACCGCTTCTTTGTTGAATCTCTCTATGTAGCTTCTGAGAGATTCTTTCTTTTCTTGGAAGATGGCCTCCAAGGAGGATATAGTTTTTGGATGTCTTCGAGAAGCTGTAAAATGCTTCCTGAAATGTTCCCTCAGAGCTTTCCACGACGCTATTGATTCAGGTGCCAGGTTTTTATACCAAGCCATGGCTCCTTTCCTAAGAGCCGTAGGGAATAATCGACATTTGATAGCGCCGGAGACGTTTCTAAAGTCGAGAAGAGCCTCGAAGCTCTCGACATGGTCGTCCGGATCAGATGTTCCGTCGTAAGTCCCCAAGGATGGAGGTCTCTCCAAGCCTTTAGGAATAGGAGCTTCCATTATTTGTCTGGATAAAGGAGTCTGGTAGTCTTCGTCATCGCTGCCTCCCGGGGATACAGAAGGAGAATTATGACCACGAACATAGTGACGTCTCGGGGAGTTTTCCTTATGACGGCCTCTTGGCTCCTCGACATCAGGCTTACTCTTCTTAGTCTTCAAGGGACGAGTGGGCCCTTTTGGTGGCGGGGAGCGATGACGCTTCTGTGGATGCTCGGTCTGGTTACGCTCCAAACGTGTCCTGCGACCTCTATTTACTGGGGAGGGGCTGCGAGATTCCACTAGAGATTGTGAATGTCCGGGATAAGGAGGTGGTCGGTGTCTTCGCGGGGAAGTTCGACCATGGCCTTTTTCTAGCTTCTCGATCCGTAAGCTTTGGTTGAAGATCATTTGATTGGTCTGATTGACCAACGCAAACAAGGCAGCAGTGTTTGGATCTGCATTTGGTGGTGGCTCCACAGGATGGTAGGTGGGCTGGAAGATTGCTTCCTATCCGTCTTGTTGAGCAGTCTCGTATTCTACCTCATCGGAAGATGGGGAGGCGGTGACTCCATTTCTGACATCACTCTCCACGACAGGCTGAAGAGCATTGTTGTCGCCATGGGTGTTACCACCAAGTTGTGTGATGACATTATCTATAGCTTGATTCGCTGACGGGTTGGCCATTGCTGGTAGTGAATGAGGAAAGTTTGGTTTATCGCGAGGAAAACGGGGAAACTTATGAAAGTTCCCACAGACGGCGCCACTGATCGTACCTGGATCAGACAGTTTAAAGATGGCCAACGACGTCTGGAATTGTTGCTGCTTTAATGATGATGAAAGACGGTGGGGGGGGGGGGGCGGGGGTGTACCTGCAGGGCACTCCGATGCTTAAGTCAGTGAGGGCACAACAAATACAGAGAAAGTGAGTGAGAGTAAGAAGTTAACTCTCCTGTCCCTCTCAAGTGAGAGGGTATTTATAGGAGACCCCCAGCGCGTGGCCAACGGTTACTTGCAACGGGTGGGACCAGCGTGTGACCCGTTCCAAGTAATTGCTAGGGCTTACGTGTAGTAATAATGACCAGCTCGTGGTCAACACCCTAGTGTAACCGTCCCTTTAATGCCATTAGTAGACGGTTACATGAAACGTATCTGTGTAGATATGATCGTTAGTAGACTCCTCGGGGGAGAGTTTACAATGTCGAGGAAATATGGTGGTCGTGGTCTGGACATGACCTAACGGAGGAGAACCATGCTTGTCGAGGACCTATGAGTCAACGAGATTAGGGGTATTCTCGCGGGGAGAAGTTAATCTATCGAGGAGGTCCATTTCATCAGGGTGTGATGTCTTCCTTTCCTGTTTGTCCTCGGATGCTCGACACTGTCAAGGTGCCAGGTGCCCGACATACCTTTGGCCTCGCGTAGGGCAGTCATGTGTCCTTCTCTAGGACTTTATTGTGCTTCTTCACGTTGTATGGATTGGGCCTGTTTGATTGTAGGAAACCACGGCCCATTCTAGAACAGGTATCATCAAAACTTAGAGATATAATTGCAGAACCAAATCTTGTTCTCACAATCTCCCCGTTTTTGATGATGACAAAACTATGTATTTTGATGACACAATTTTGATATATATATATATATATATATATATATACATATATATATATATATATATATATATATAGTGCAGGAGAATAACAGATTCTAAAGATAACTTATCCTTCATATGAGTGCTCCCCTTGAGTCTTAGACTTGATAAATTTTGTGCTTGGGCTCCCCCTGACTTTAATAAGTCAAGAGATCTTAGTCTTGATTTGGATCAGAATTCCTGCACAAAGGAAAAACACTCTAATAGAAGCAGCAGTTTATCTGTTAGCATGTAAACCGCGTTGTTTTTCAGAGATTGACTATTGAATCAAAATATATCACATTTATATTACTTCTCCCCCTTTTAGTCATTGATCAAAAAGATTAGTGGTGCAAGGGTGAAAAACAAAGATCTAATGACTTAAGGACAACAAAGACATATGAATTAGGTGCTTCCAAAGGACATCTTGTCCCATATCTTCTGAAGCATGCCCTAAAGATTAGCATTGACAGTCCTTTGTTCCTCAAGGTTATTTTTGAACTTTTATTGTTCTTCTTTGATTTCTCCAATTGCGTCTTCCAAACGCTTTATAGCCGGATCAGATGTAGAAACAACTGCAGCAGCTTGCCTGGCCTTTTCCATGGCTTCAGCTTCTTGTGTTATTCTGGTTTCTTCAGCAGCTTTTTCTGCAAGAAGTCTTGCTTCCTCAGCAGCCTTTTCTTCAACTTCTTTCTGCTTTGCAACCAGGAACTTTAGTATCCTGATCCGCTCTTCAGCTTCTGCTCTCTCCTTTGCCCGTTGAATTCCATTTGTGATGGTTGCATCTGAGAAGCTTACAATTCTTGCAAGCTCACTGCTCAACCATTTCTGGAAGTTTTGACAAGACCTTTCAAGTTCCAAAGGCTTGGTACTTGTGTTAAGTTCTGCTCTTAGGTTCACAAACTTCCTTAATGCCTTGTTATAAAATTGGCTTGCGCATTCTTCAAAAGATGTTGGAGGTGTTTCAGTATAGACGACTAAGCCAAGGTCAGGCTTGGCAGAATTCGTTTCAGGTGGTGTTTGCTGAGATGGAACGATCTCAGTAGGAGCATGTTTACTGATTTGTTGATCAGCAAGAGATGTCACTTCTGGAGTTTCTGAGACCATGAGAGATTCGAGGGTGATGATCTCTAGAGATTCAGAATATGGAAGTGAAGTATCAGAGTGTTGAGTCAAGGAATCAGTGGTTTGATGAGAAGTGTAAGACATTGGTGAGACATGCACGTCTGATTGGATGATTGAGGTGGTTGTTGATGGAGTGTATGTAGGAATTTCTAACGATTGGATTGATGAAAGGGAGATTTGTGGAATAGAGATGGATGATGGCGGTATTGAAAAAGATGGAGGTTCGAAACTGACTTGTGGATGTGAAGTGGAAATGGAGATAGGTTGTTGTGAAGATGAGGTAGAAACTGATTCAACTCTAGAGACAGATGGATCAGAAATTGACTTACTTGTTTTCGTTAAAGTAAAGGTTAGAGTAGTAGTTTTGGAGATTTCTAATTTGTCATTCTTCTTTCTTTTCTGGGGCTCAGAAATAACATTAGCTTGCTTTCTTTTCCTTCTGAAGGATTCTGTAAGAGTTAGTTCAGGAGCAGATTCATCAGCCTCTTTAGTTTGCTCTTCTTCTTCTTTGTTAAGTTCGATTTCTTCCTCCTTGACTTCAGATACATCATATCCTCGTGCTTTCAGTGCATCTATAGATGCAGCAATTTCTTCAATGAGGTTGCTTCTATAATAGGCAGGATAGTCTGCAACTGCGATCCTGCGTTTGAATATGCCCTCAGAGACAGAAAAAGGTTTCACTCACACTTTATTAATTATTCTCATATGCTTGAGTGTTGTGGCATTGACTGACTCTCCAAGATTTGCTGTCAGATCTTCCGTGTGTTGAACTTCTGTAACCAGAGTGTCCACTATACCGCTTTCATAGAATATGTCTGAAAGCATTCTTCCAAAAGGAATGTACTTGGGTATATCACTTTTTGGTTCCCCTGTTGTTCTTGTTTTCTTCACCATATCTCTCAAATGATAAAATAAGATGGAGGGTAAGCACATCCTTTCCTTGGTGAACAAATAATATAGCATATATATCTGGTTAGCATTGAAATAATCTGCAGCATATGATGAGGGTCTTGGATTGATGCAACCAAGAATGATCTTGTGCCAGATTTTTAGATGTATATGCAGGTCTTCTCTCCTGTATTCTGTTTTATTTTCTTGATGGTTGGTGAAGATAGTTGGGTTGATTACCTTTTTCACAAACAGAGATTTATTGACCTTTCTATAGATTCTTTTATTCTTCAGAAATTCCAGTTTGTAAAGTTCAGCAATTGATTTTTCTGTGATGACAATTTTTTTTCCCAAGACATAGGAGACGACATGGAGTTTATCACAGATAGCTTGTCTCCAAAAATCCTTGACGAGTGCTTCAAGAACTGGACCTTTAAACCTATCAAAAAAGTTGCTCCAACCTTGAGCTTTCACATCATCGATCAAATTAAATCCATTTTCAGCAAGATTTTCGAAGTCTACATGTAGTTCCTTGAGTACAAGTATATTCTGAAGAGTATATGTGACTGAGGCTTCTCGTTGAGTTACATGATTCTTATCTATCTTAGAAGATTGTGAAGAAGATGGTGTGACTGTCATAATTGCTGTAGACATTGTTGAAATAATAGACGACACTACTGACGATGATGATGACCCTTTGGAGGGATTCAAAGATGCTTCTGTTTCTTTGAAGAAATTGGCAGTTTCTTGTTGAATGTGATTCATTTGGATCGGTGAGAATGAGAACAAGGATTGATTTGGTTTGAAAGAGATAGAAAAGGAAAAGCGATTAGGGTTTTAGGGTTTCCGTTTGAGTGAAAGAGGGAATAGGAATGGTTTTAGAAAAATTGAAGAGATAGACACTGTTAGTTCTTGTATTGGCTGGAATTTTGGTAAAACAATGGTGTTGTTAATGATGTCATATGTCTGATGTCTTAACATGAGTTCTTAACATTGAGTTGATGTTAAGTTCAGAAGGGTTGCAATTTTGTATGCTGATGTTAAACCTGATGTCTTGACATCAGTTTTCAGAACATCAGAACATCAGTCTGATGTGTTTTGTTAGGGCTGCATCTGTTTAAGTGTGTCTTGAGAAGATCTGGTGGAGAGATTGCAGGCGAATATCATGGGACAAATATATTCTTTTGCAATCTTATATTGAGCAGATATTGTTACTATATTCATGCAAAAAGATATGGAGAATAATTAGATTTAATTGAGGATTTAATTGAAGATTTAATTGAAGATCTATTTAGTAGCAAAATCTTTTGCAGATTTGTAGCAGCTGATTTGTTGTGATTTGAAGGCCCAAATCCAGTTGGGAAATAGGTTATAAATAGAAGCATTGTAACCTAGTTTTGGTAAGCCAGCCATCATGTAAACTATAAGGGCTATGTTGTTTGATGAACCACCCGGTTTGTGGGATGGTCATCATGTTTATCTCTAAGCCTGTAGGTAAGAGATGTGTTGGTCTTAGAGGAAGCTGTTAAGCAACTCTAAGCATTGTTCTTAGTCATGAGGGTCATGTCTAGGTATTGTTATAGGAGTGTGTCTTCTATTTTTATGTGTTTGGAGAGTTGTTGGAAATCAAACTGTTGATGCAGTAACTGAGATGTTAACTGCTGGACATCATTGCAATGATTGGAAGTGAGATGGAGTCTCTTACCTAGGGAGAACTTAGATAGAAGGGTCATTGGGTAGGGATTAAGTGAGTAGATTGTCAACTGGTATTGTTGAGTCTGTTATTTAATACTGCTAATAGTGGACTTCCTTCCTGGCTTGGTATGCTTCCAGATGTAGGTTGTTAGACCGAACTGGGTGAACAAATTCTGTGTGCACTTTTCTTTTTAGCAACTTATTTAATTGTCTATAATTACCTTGCTGTTTATGTCAGACCAGATGTCTCGACATCATGTAGGACATCTGGGATCTGTTATACCAGAATTTCAATTGGTAACAGAGCAGACATCCTGTCTGTTTCTGGATGAGATCTAGGGAAGATACTTTCTGGTTCATGAGCAAGGAAGATAGTTTTGCTGAGTTATGGACTTGATCAGTTCATATAGTTGTTTGTTTGATCCCTTGAAGTGAAGGATGGACTATTCATGACAGGGTATGTATTGGACCTGTCTGTTGTTATCAGGTGTGGTGGAGAACTGCTGTTGTGAGTTTGATTTATTTTCAATTTTTTTTGGCACTTGGATTATGGTGATGGTGTGCAAGGATTATTGAGTAGTGCCTGAAGAGTGTTGAGGAGTTGTTGTGTGTTCCGCTGCATGGTATCTGATGTAACCCTGGTTGTTTCTTGTGTCTCTGGTGGTGAGACTTTAGGAAGGTATTTTCTTGGAAAGACTTTAGAGTTTGGTCTCCTCAGCAGAAGAAGAATATATTTCAAATCAGGTATTGAAGACCAATCTATCCAGAACACTGATTCCTTCCGTCTCAATTTTCTTGATGATGAAAGAAGAGGGTGGAGCCAAAGCAAAAGAGTATCACTGTCAAATCTTTCATGCGGGAGTGAAGATCTTGATAAGTTATCTCTTAATCGTTTTTATGGTGTCCAATGTAGTTCTGGTATATCTGAAGATGAATTCTCTTGTGAAGATACATGTTTCTGATTTTCAAAATCATGAACTGGAGGAAGTTTCATCAAGAAAGAAGCTGAGCTTGATATGTCAATCCTAATGTCTCGACATCGCGCTACACATCAGCAGTTTATGGTAAATGCTGAGTCAAAGTCCTATTAGATTGTAGCTGTTTTGAAGGATCACTAAATTTGTGAAGTTGAACAATTTTTGAGATGCTGTTCATAATGTCATAGCATCTCAGCTGGAGCTGGTTGAAGAAAAGGTAGTAATCTTGATAGCAGAAGAGAAGGAGATGATCCATGTGTTGGTTCTTGGATTGGCTAGAATTTTGGTAAAACAAAGTTGTCCAATGTTGATGTCACATGGGTGATGTCTTAACATTGAGTCTTAACATTGGATAATAATAAGTGCTTAAGTTGGATGTCTGATGTCACATGCGATGTTGTGACATCAGGTCTGCAGAAGATTAATAACATCAGGTTTAGTGATGTTGTTAGGGTTTGCGTTTTAGCTGGATATTGGGAGAGTTGTTAGTCTCATTGGATGCGGATATCTTGGGATAAATATTTTCTGTTGCAAACAGATTTGATGCAGATTTGTAGGAGTGTTTAAAGGCTGAAGATTTAAGAAGATTTTGAGAGAGAAAATCTGTCGAAGATTCAGTTTTAAATAACAAATCAGGTCAGATATTGTAGCAGGATCCAAGTCCAATTCAGATGGCTATATAAAGCGCATCAACCAAAGGAAGAAAACACAGAAAGTAGACAGAAGATAGAGAGCTTTGACTGGAGGTTAAGCATTGTCTTTGTACGAGTATTATGTTAACCATTCAAGTGTGAATTGGTGAGTGTAATCTGTCCTTTCTAGAGCTGTGAAGCAAGAGAGTTTTGTAACTTGATCAAAGCTGTGAAGCAGGATCAAGGTGTTTCTCAACGTGTTTGATCTTTGAGAGGTTTTAGGGATTGAGTAGTGTTCTCATACCTAAGCGGGCTCTTAGGTAGAAAGTTCATTAGTAGAAATTAAGTTTAGGAAATTGTCAACTAGGTTGTTGAGTCTGTAATACCAATTGAAATTCACTACTGGTAGAATTAATTTACAGACTCAACAACCTAGTTGACAATCTCCTAAACATAATTTCTACTAATGAACTTTCTACCTAAGAGCCCTCTTAGGTATGAGAACAATACTCAAACCCTAAAACCTCTCAAAGATCAAACACTTTGAGAAACACCTTGATCCTGCTTCACAGCTTTGATCAAGTTACAAAACTCTCTTGCTTCACAGCTCTAGAGAGGACAGATTACACTCACCAATTCACACTTGAATGGTTAACACAATACTCGTACAAAGACAATGCTTAACCTCCAGTCAAAGCTCTCTATCTTCTGTCTACTTTCTGTGTTTTCTTCCTTTGGTTGATGCGCTTTATATAGCCATCTGAATTGGGCTTGGATCCTGCTACAATATCTGACTTAATTTGTTATTTAAAACTGAATCTTAGACAGATTTTCTCTCTCAAAATCTTCTTAAATCTTTAGCCTTTAAACACTCCTACAAATCTGCATCAAATCTGTTTGTAACAGAAAATATCTATCCCCAGATATCCGCATCCAATGAGACTAACAACTCTCCCAATATCCAGCTAAAACGCAAACCCTAACACATCACTAAACCTGATGTTATTAATCTTCTGCAGACTTGATGTCACAACATCGCATGTGACATCAGACATCCAACTTAAGCACTTATTATTATCCAATGTTAAGACTCAATGTTAAGACATCACCCATGTGATATCAACATTGCACAACTTTGTTTTACCAAAATTCTAGCCAATCCAAGAACCAACAATCTCCCCCTTTGGCTAATTTTGGCTAAAACAATCTCTGCAACATCAGATACTTCAGCAGCGGATAAAAATTAGTATAAAACTCCTAGCAGCACTTCTTCAAATAGCTTCAAAATGCTTTCAGCATGCTGCACACACTCCAATACTCTGCTACATACTTCAGCACTAACTAGTAGCAGCATTTCTTCAAACAGTTGCACAGACTTCAAACACTAATCAGCAGCATAGGGCAAGCTCCCCCTCAAAACAAGAATCAACGTACCAGTAACTGTTCAACAACTCCCCCCCTTAATATCTGCATTTCAGCATCACACTAGATGCACTCCTTAGCATTGCAACATGACTAATTCTTCTTCTTGGCATTGCAACACCTTGACTAACTCTTGGCGAACTAGGTTTTAGCTGGATATTGGGAGAGCTGTTAGTCTCATTGGATGCGGATATCTTGGGATAGATATTTTCTGTTGCAAACAGATTTGATGCAGATTTGTAGGAGTGTTTAAAGGCTGAAGATTTAAGAAGATTTTGAGAGAGAAAATCTGTCGAAGATTCAGTTTTAAATAACAAATCAGGTCAGATATTGTAGCAGGATCCAAGCCCAATTCAGATGGCTATATAAAGCGCATCAACCAAAGGAAGAAAACACAGAAAGTAGACAGAAGATAGAGAGCTTTGACTGGAGGTTAAGCATTGTCTTTGTACGAGTATTGTGTTAACCATTCAAGTGTGAATTGGTGAGTGTAATCTGTCCTCTCTAGAGCTGTGAAGAAAGAGAGTTTTGTAACTTGATCAAAGCTGTGAAGCAGGATCAAGGTGTTTCTCAAAGTGTTTGATCTTTGAGAGGTTTTAGGGATTGAGTAGTGTTCTCATACCTAAGCGGGCTCTTAGGTAGAAAGTTCATTAGTAGAAATTAAGTTTAGGAGATTGTCAACTAGGTTGTTGAGTCTGTAAATTAATTCTACAAGTAGTGAATTTCATCCCTGGCTTGGTAGCCCCCAGATTAAGTTGTTGAACTGAACTGGGTAAACAATTCTGTGTGTTTCTCTTGTTGTTTGTTATTGTCCATAGCAAAGTGTGTTGTTGTGACATTAAGTGTGACATCACATATCTGGTACCAGAATTTCACCCTGTTTAAGCTAAAATGTCTGAGGACAATTTTATAGGGAAAATGCATCCAAGAGTTTGTGTGCAGTAGCAGTGTAAATCAGCCTGTGGTCAATTGGTGTATGCGTGAGCTCTTTCAATTTTGTGGCTTGAAGGATTGGAAGTAGCAGATTGTCTATGGTATGTTATCACTCTTAAGTTAGACAAGAGGTCTGAACCTTGTGCTTATAAGAAGAAGCTTCTGGAAGAGTGTGTTATGCAAGTTACTGCAGTTTTGTTGGTCTGATCTTGGAAGTTGATCAGATGTTGATATGTTCTCGTGTGTTCGCTGCAAGAAATATGTGTGGATTACTATGTTTGTAGTCTCCAAATCCTAGTAGATGTTTAATGTGATTTAGAATGATGTCGAAACTGATGTTGAAACATCACTTCAGTTCTTTGCTCAGAGTGGAGTGAAAGATCAAGACACTGACCTAACCTGGAAGGTTTTTGTGGTATAAATGGTTGTCATAATGGTTGTCATGAAGAAGATTCAGAAGATGCTAGAATCTGAAGAAGGATTAAACCACAGGGATTTATGATCAATTGCTATTTGTGATATTCACAAGTATTTAATTGATTATCCTTGAAAGACAAGATTAAGGATGTTCTGTCAATTGTTTTAACATCTTTTCATCATAGGTTTGGAGAATCATGGGAGGGGTTCTACATTCGCTCACAAGTCGCCTAGGTGTTGACCTGGGATTATAGCTTAGCATCTGTTCCTAGAAAGTATTGTGAATGACTTGTCCAGATGGTGGTGCTGTTGAAGATGAAGACGGAAGAATATGTAGACATCATAATCTTGTTAGTTACAGCTTGGATCAGTTTATTTCTAATCTAAGTGGTTTGGAGCATGGTGTTTGCTCTGGTTGTGAAGGTCGAGGATAAGTGGCAGTTATCTCTGGATTTCTACTGACAGCTCTACTAAGGGAAGTGACATTCTTTAGTATTGCTATAGGGTAGTCTTGGACTACTTATTTTCTGAAGATTCAGATGTGGTAGGTTTAAAGTCTTTGGAGTTTCTAAGTAGGATGGAGGTTGTCTACTCAAACTTGATTGTTGAATCAAGTCTATGAGAGCATGGAAATCTGGTTCTGCAAAGGGAGGAGGTTCTTCTGAGTGGCAGAAGGAATAGCTGAATTCAACAGTTGGATGTCATAATGTTTTGACATCTAGCTTAACATCAGAAGTCTCAGCTGGTGATGTGGCACATCAGCTTATAATAGGGTGATCTACAGGAATGAACAATAGGATGTTTCAAAAAGATCGTTCTCATGGCAGTTTCCGGGAGCTGCAGGGAGGAGGAGATGTTACATGACCATGGCTTAGGGAGTCTAAGTGTGTTTGCTATTGAGCAATTGGAACATGTGACTTGAAGATCAATTTTCCTTAGTGGATCAGGATATCTTTGTGAGAGTTCTGACAAACGTGGAAAAGGTCATAATGTGGCATTTGGTTGTTTTCATATGAGGATTCATGAATGAGGTGATCAAACTGTGGCATTTGGTTGATCTCAGAAGTGGATTCGAAGAATCAAGATAATCAGAGTGTGGCAGCTGGTTATTATTGAGGATTGTCTTGGAACAAGTTACTCTTGGGGAGAAGGGTGATGAGTTGAAGACTCAAGGAGATTATTCTTCTTGAAGGTGGATGAGAGTTTATTTCTCTGGTTCTTTGGATTACTATGCTAGAGTAAGTCCAGTTGGTGGAGCATATCAAGAATCACGGTGTTGATGTTTTGGTGTGTGGAAGATGTTCTAACTTGTGATAGGACATTATCTGGGATGATTACCTACATTGTATCTAAAGAGAATCTACCTAATCATACAGGAGAATGATGAAGTAGAAGGTCTGCTTTGGAAGGAGAATGTAGAGAAGACTGAAGTAGATCAGGTATTGATTGCTTGAAAATCTGAATGTGGATATTCATCAATTGATCCAAATGTCAAAAATAGATTATTGGATGTGTATCGCTAAAGACAGAAGAAAAGCATATGAAGGGGACATAGCCCTATTATCAAGTCATGCTAGAGAGTAGTTGATCAGCCTGGCAAGATGTGGAGTTTTGGAGCATGTGAAGATAACAAACCAAGAGGGAATCATGTGAGTATAATAATTTGCAGTCTGAACTCTTTGCTTCAGAGAGGGTGTGCGAGCTCATAGTATTCAGGTGTGTATGTTAACCTGAATAAGCTGCTCTGACTGTGTTTTATTGGGAGCTTCTTGAAGGACTTCTATACGAAATAAGTCATCTGAATGGTAATGAGAAGCTGATGTCCCCAAAAGATGTTGTTAAATGGTGATGTTGTAACATCATGATTACTGATGGTTATATTTGGAAGATGATTGAGAGTGTGCGTGTGGAGTTGGATGCTCAAGCATTTGTGTCAGAAGAGATGTTTCTGACTATGTGAATTAGAATGTGGAGATTCTGGTCTTGTTTTTAGTAGATTGTTCTGGCAAAGCATGACTACTAATTTTGAAGACTTCACTAGTATCAACAACTACTGGTGGATGTAATGGTAGAGGGATTGTGATGTGATCTGATCAGAACATTTTTTTTAGAGAGTTGCTCCTTCTTCTGCTACAAGTATCTCTTGAAGAGATTAGATCTTAGTAAAGCGGAGAATTTGTGGAGTCTGTGAGCAGTGTCAAACAAGTCAGGATACTTGGTTGTGTTCTCCAAAAGTGAAAGTACAGTATGTGAATGTGCTCAGCAAGTGTGCTCAAATGTTCATCTCCATCTAGAGAATTAGTTAACCATGACAGGGGGAGTACTTGTCTATGGATTCTGCAGCAAAGGTGCATATATTGTGAAGCTTGCATGCTGATCAAGCTTGTGGAGATTGGTTGCCTCTTATGAGGAGAGAATGTCAGATAACATGTTATGACATTTGGCTATTGGATGGCATGTTGGTGTGGACATGAATGGTTCTAGCCATGTGAAGCTAATTGTTTGTATCATGTGCACACATGCTTTTGAAGAGAAGTCTAAAGACAATTTTATGCAGTTTTGGAAAAACTTTGTGAGGGTCTTTGTTGATGGGAGATGTCACAATTGTCTTGATGTGTGTTATCAATTCTAAGTAAGAGGAGTTTACTTAGAGTTCAGTGGAAGGCATTGTGAGTGTGCTTCAGAACTTGTGGATGATTGTGTGAAGCATTCCTGACTGGATGGATGAAGACTGTGTCTGGATTTTCCAAATGCTATGATGTACTGGTCAAGGAGCATCAGTTGTGAAATATAAGGGGAGAACTTCTGTCTGTACTAGTGTGGTACTTGGATTGTTTGAGGATTAAGCATTTTGTGAATGCGTTCAGCAGGTGTGTTGAACAGAGGGTGCGCTCTTGAAGACATGAAGATGAGTCTTATGTTTTCCATTCATTTAAGGTGTTCTTCTTGCAAAGGAGCACTAGTTATCTTAGATAGGGAGAGTTGATCTTTTGTTGAAGAAGTTGTTTATCCAGATTGTAATGTCAGACAAGATGTCGTGACATTGTGTTACTGGTGAAGTTCATGGTGTACTTGACAGTTTAGACCTGGTTCTATAGATTTGTGTGTCAATGGATTGAATCAGAAGTATACATTTACACCAATGTTTGTCAATTTTTGGCCAAAAAGGGGGAGAGAATGTACAGTAGTAGCTGTTGAGTCTGGATTTTGTTCTGAGTATGTTGGTTGGCAGATTTAGAGCTTGTCCAATTGTGTCTAAAAAGGGGGAGAGTTAGCCTAGATGTTGCCTAGTTGTCTGTTGTGGTTCTAGGCTTGAAGGGGAGTGTGTAGTTTGTGCAGCTGTTTTGATGGTTGCAGTTTTGAGGGGGAGTTGCTGCTGCTAGTTGTGTGATGATGTTAGTTTGTATGGTATTTTTCCGCGGCTGGTATCTCTGGTGTAGGCTGAGATTGTTTTAGCCAAAATTAGCCAAAGGGGGAGATTGTTAGTTCTTGTATTGGCTGGAATTTTGGTAAAACAATGGTGTTGTTAATGATGTCATATGTCTGATGTCTTAACATGAGTTCTTAACATTGAGTTGATGTTAAGTTCAGAAGGGTTGCAGTTTTGTATGCTGATGCTAAACCTGATGTCTTGACATCAGTTTTCAGAACATCAGAACATCAGTCTGATGTGTTTTTTTAGGGCTGCATCTGTTTAAGTGTGTCTTGAGAAGATCTGGTGGAGAGATTGCAGGCGAATATCATGGGACAAATATATTCTGTTGCAATCTTATATTGAGCAGATATTGTTACTATATTCATGCAAAAAGATATGGAGAATAATTAGATTTAATTGAAGATTTAATTGAAGATTTAATTGAAGATTTGTCTGAAGATCTATTTAGTAGCAGAATCTTTTGCAGATTTGTAGCAGCTGATTTGTTGTGATTTGAAGGCCCAAATCCAATTGGGAAATAGGTTATAAATAGAAGCATTGTAACCTAGTTTTGGTAAGCCAGCCATCATGTAAACTATAAGGGCTGTGTTGTTTGATGAACCACCCGGTTTGTGGGATGGTCATCATGTTTATCTCTAAGCCTGTAGGTAAGAGATGTATTGATCTTAGAGGAAGCTGTTAAGCAACTCTAAGCATTGTTCTTAGTCATGAGGGTCATGTCTAGGTATTGTTATAGGAGTGTGTCTTCTATTTTTATGTGTTTGAGAAGTTGTTGGAAATCAAGCTGTTGATGCAGTAACTGAGATGTTGACTGCTAGACATCATTGCAATGATTGGAAGTGAGATGGAGTCTCTTACATAGGGAGAACTTAGGTAGAAGGGTCATTGGGTAGGGATTAAGTGAGTAGATTGTCAACTAGTATTGTTGAGTCTGTTATTTAATACTGCTAATAGTGGACTTCTTTCCTGGCTTGGTATGCCCCTAGATGTAGGTTGTTAGACCGAACTGGGTGAACAAATTCTGTGTGCACTTTTCTTTTCAGCAACTTATTTAATTTTCTATAATTGCCTTGGTGTTTATGTCAGACCAGATGTCTCGACATCATGTAAGACATCTGGGATCTATTATACCAGAATTTCAGACACGACAGGGGATAAGTGAATAAATGTAATTAAGTTTTGAGTCAATCCCAAGAAAATTACTGTTCGTTTGATTTGGATAAATATAGTGTATTAGATGTAATCTAATCACATGCAAAGAATCATTTTCTAATTAAGTGACGCGTCTGAACTGACTCAGAAGAGAAATTAATCAGAACTGAGATACTTCTCACAAAAGTGATTCTGATGATTTAAAAATACTTATTTCTTCTGACTAACACATTTGGTTCTGAAATAACCTTATTCTGAGCAGTACACCATTTTCAGATGTTTTAAAATATTTAGAAATCTATCTTCAGCTAAGGGTTTTGTAAAAATATCAGGCCATTGATGGTCTGTATCAATAAGTTTTAAGCATAAGATTCCCTTCTGAACATAGTCTTTGATAAAATGATGTTTTATTTCAATGTGTTTAGCCCTAGAATGTAGAATTGGATTTTTACTTAAAAAAATAGCAGCAGTATTATCGCAGAAAATAGGAATGTTACTCTCATATATCTGATAGTCTTCCAGCTGATTTTTCATCCAAAGCATTTGTGTACTGCATAGAGAAGTGGAGATGTATTCAGCTTCTGCTGTAGAGAGAGCAATTGTAGATTTCCTCTTACTTGACCATGAGATTAGATTGTTCCCCAGGAATTGACAGTTTCCAGATGTGCTCTTTCTTTCCAATCTGTCTCCAGTATAATCTGCATCACAGTAACCAGAAAGAGTATACTCTGGTGTTTTCTCATACATCAAGCCCAGGTTAGCAGTACCTTTCAGATACCTTAGAATTCGTTTAACTGCCGTCAAATGAGATTCTCTTGGATTTAATTGGAATCTAGCACATAAATGTACACTGAATAATATATCAGGTCTAGAAGTAGTTAGATATAAGAGAGAGCCTATCATACCACGATAAAGCTTCTGACAAATCTTAACTTCTGTTTCTTCTTTTCTCATGACACATGTTGGATGCATTGGTGTTTTAGCTGTATTACAGTCCATTATGTTGAATTTCTTCAGAAGTTCTTTTGTGTACTTGCTTTGATGAATGTAAGTGGCTTCTGATTTCTGATCTATTTGAATTCCCAAGAAGTACCTTCACTCACCCATCAGACTCATTTCGAATTCGGCTTGCATTAACTTTGAAAATTCTTCAAATAAAGAGGAGTTAGCAGAACCAAAAATAATATCATCAACATAGATTTGAACTATAAGAATATCATTCTTATACGTTTTACAGAAGAGAGTTGTGTCAACCTTTCCTCTGGTGAACTGATTTTCTAAAAGAAATTTGCTTAATCTATCATACCAAGCTCTGGGAGCTTGCTTTAAGCCATAGAGAGACTTTTTGAGTTTAAAGACATAATTTGATTTTTCTGAATTTTCAAAACCAGGAGGTTGTTTGACATAGACTTCTTCTGATATATAATCATTTAAGAATGCACTCTTAACATCCATCTGATATAGGGTGATGTTATGGTTTACTGAGAATGAAATTAATAACCTTATTGCTTCAAGTCTGGCGGCTGGAGTAAAGGTTTCGTTGTAATCAATTCCTTCTTGTTGACTATATCCTTGAGCAACAAGTCGTGCTTTGTTTCTGACAACTTCGCCTTTCTCATTTAACTTGTTCCTGAATACCCACTTGGTTCCAATAACATGAATATTCTTAGGTTTTGGAACTAGATCCCAAACATCATTCTTTGCGAATTGATTCAGTTCTTCTTCCATAGCCAGAACCCAATCTTTGTCCATAAGAGCTTCTTCAACTGTAGTTGGTTCGATCAATGACACCAGTCCTAAGAGTGTTTCTTCTGATGGTCTGAAAGCTGATCTGGTTCTGATTGGAGCATCCTTGCTACCCAGAATTAGTTCCTTAGGGTGAGAAGTAGACATTCATCTTTTCTTTTGTTGTGGAGTATTCGGAGTTATATCAGTGGTATCAGATGTAGGATCTTGTTGGTCTTTGACTTCATCTGCTTTTTCTTTAGGTTCTGAGAAGCTAATTTCTAAACCTGCAAGCTTTTCAACTAGCTCTGACTTTTCAGAGTCAAACCTGTCATTGAATCTAACATGGATTGATTCTTCCACAATCCGTGATTCTAAGTTATAAACTCTGTATCCTTTTGAGCGTTCAGAGTATCCTAACAGAAGACACTTCTGTGCTTTGGAATCAAACTTGCCAAGATTCTCTTTATTATTTAGCATAAAACAAGTACATCCAAATGGATGAAAATAGGAAATATTGGGAATTTTATTCTTCCACAACTCATAAGGATTTTTATTCAAGATAGGTCTAATAGAGATTCTATTTTGAATATAACACGCATTGTTGATTGCTTCTGCCCAAAAATGCTTAGCCATGTTAGTTTCTTGGATCATGGTGCGAGCCATTTCTTGTAAAGTTCTATTCTTTCTCTCTACAACTCCTTTTTGTTATGGAGTTCTAGGACAAGAAAAGTCATGGGATATCCCATGTGAATCAAAAAGGTTTTCAAAGTCCTTGTTTTCAAATTCTCCACCATGATCACTTCTGACTTTGATGATTTTCCAATTTTTCTCATTTTGTACTTGGATGCAGAAGGAAGCAAACGCAGAATGTGACTCATCCTTGTGTTTTAAGAATTTCACCCATGTCCAACGACTGTAATCATCAACGATGACTAGTCCGTATTTCTTACCATTGATCGAAGCAGTTTTCACTGGTCCAAAAATATCAATGTGAATAAGTTCTAACGGTCTGGAGGTGGAAACAATACTTTTTGCTTTAAAGGAGGTTTTTGAAAACTTGCCTTTCTGACATGCTTCACAAAGAGCATCTGAAGAGTACTTCATATTTGGCAAGCCTCTGACAAGACCAAGTTTGTTCAGCTGAGAAACTCTTCTTAAGCTAACATGACCAAGGCGTCTGTGCCAGACCCATTGCTCTTCATTTACAGAAAGAATACATTTTACATTTTGGTGTTTTAAATCTGATAATTTAATTTTGTAAGTATTATTCTTCCTCTTTTCGTTGAACTGGACAAATCCATCCTTTTGACTTACAGCTTTACAGGATGTTTGATTAAAGATAACGTCATAACCATTGTCACTAAGCTGACTGATTGACAATAGATTATGCATAAGACCTTCAACTAACAGAACATTATTAATAGAGAGAAGCTTACCATTTCCAATAGTTCCGGAGCCAATGATTCTTCCTTTCTGATTTCCTCCGAAACCGACGACACCTCCGGGTTTAAGTTTCAGATCTTGTAACATATACCTTTCTCCCGTCATATGTCGCAAGCATCCACTGTCCAGGTACCATGATTGGTGTTTCAATGGTGCCATTAAGGATGTCTGCAACATAAATTATCTTATTCTTAGGTACCCATTTTATAGGTCCTTTCACATTAGCCTTTCCAGAGGTTCTGACACCTTTTGACTTCCTTATATTGGAATAATAGTGTGGAACTTGTGCATAATGTTTAAGTTTAGGAGTTTTCTTCAGTGTTTGTGTTTGTGTAGTGATCGGTTTTGAACCTTTTTGTTCAGAACATTTTAAAATAGTGCCAGAGGGTCCAAAATGTTTGGACAGAGGTATTATCTTGATACTTTTGGTCTCATCATATGGTTGTGATGGTCCTAAATATCCTAGACCTCTGTTACCATTTCTGCTGACTCCATATATCATTGAAGCCATTTCTCTTCTATCTATGCTTTTAGCAAGAAAGCGTTGGAAAGCTCTATCATACTTGACTACTTCATTAGTATTGGTTTTGTCAGAGATGATTTCTTCTTCTAACCTAGAGATTTTAGTTTTTAATGCAGTATTTGAATTTTCTAGAGAAAGTAGTTTTTCATTTAATTCAAGAATGGTTTGTTTGCTTTTAGTAAGATCTTCTGAAGGAATCACAAGAGACTTTTTCAGGGTTTTGTGTTTTCTTCGAAGAGTTTGATATCTTTCCATAAGTTCATATAATCCTATTTCAAGTTCAGAGCGAGATAGGGAAGAAAGTACCTCTCTTTCATCGTCGGAATCTGAAGGTTCTCCTTCTGATAGAATGTCATTTGATTTAGCCATGAGTGCTACGTTGGCACGTTCTTCATCAGAATCATCTTCGGACTCTGAATCATCCCAAGTTGTCATAAGACCCTTTTTAGCTTTCTTAGGTCTTTCATCTTTCTTAACCTTTGGACAGTCATTTTTTATATGTCCAAGTTCCTTGCATTCAAAGCACGTAACATCTCTTCCATAAGTTCTCTTTTGACTATATGTTGATTCAGATCTTCTTCTTGGTCCTCTGAACTTATTTCTTCTGTATTTCCATAGTTGACTATTTTTTCTTGATATGAGAGATATGTCATCTTCGTCTGATTCTTCTTCTGATTCTTCCACTTCCTCCTCTGCTTGATACGCCTTTTTCTTCTCAGGTTTAGCTTTTAGAGCAATGGATTTGCTTTTCTTTTAGGGTTCATCTTCTTGGAGCTCTATTTCATGACTTCTTAAAGAACTGATTAGTTCCTCAAGACTTATACTATTCAGATCCTTTGTTAGTTTCAAGGCGGTCACCATGGGTCTCCATTTGATAGGTAGACTTCTGATAATTTTCTTGACATGGTCTGCAGTAGAATAGCCTTTGTACAGAACTCTGAGTCCTGCAACAAGCATCTGAAATCTTGAGAACATGATTTCCACAGTTTCGTCATCTTCCATCTTGAAGACCTCATATTTTTGAACTAGTGCAAGAGCCTTTGTCTCCTTGACTTGAGCATTGCCTTCATGAGTCATACGAAGTTTCTTTGTTTGTAATTTTCTCATATTCTGTATAAGAAATTGCATTTAACAGAATCGTTCTTGCTCTGTGATGATTTTTGTAGGTTTTCTTCTGTGCATCAGTAAATGCACTTCTATCAATCTTTTTACCTGCAGTATCTACAGGGTGACTGTAGCCATCGACTACCAGATCCCATAGATCTAAGTCAAAAGACAAAAAGTAACCTTCAATTCTATCTTTCCAATAGTCAAATTTTTCTCCATCAAAGATAGTAGGTTTTGCACTATAAGAATCTCTTTCATTTACAATAACACTTGTCTCAGCATTTGGTATAGACATTGTTTTTCACATTTGGATCGGTACTGAACATTGTTAAGTGCTTGATAAAAATGCAATCTTTTTATCACCTCAGAACCGGAGCTCTGATGCCAATTGAAGGTGTGAAAAACTCAAGAAAGGGGGGTTTGAATTGGTTTTTAAAAATAAAATTGTTTCTTTTTGTCGCGGTGAAAATTGGATACCATAGTTATTAATGAACTAGGATCACATTTATTTCGACACCGACTTTGATTTTTCCAAATGAAAGGTTCAAGGTCAAAAACCTAAAGGGGGGATATCTAAGGTCGGGGGTTGGTTACGCCTAGGGAAGGTATGAGCATCCTAAACGTCCGTAGTACTCTACGGGAACCTTTCGTTTTATTATGTTATTATTATTTTTTATATTTCGCTTGCTAAGGGTACTATGCTAAAGGTTGAACCCTAGGGGTTAGTATCTAAGTATACTCGATAAGGCATCGCACCTTACGCCTACGTATCCTCGGGTGTAGAATCAGAGTACGCGTAGTTCTAAGAAGAGGAACTTCTTGACGGGGTCAAGGTTCCAAGAGGGACGTAAAGTTTTGGGCAAAACCTTACATAGAGTACGATGACTCTAAAGTTGTAGGATGGTCCAAAAGGGGTAGGTTTGTAAATGTTCATGGAGGACATTTACTCGGAGTATAAAAACTCCGCTCCTAAAGCTAAGGTTTTAAGTGTCCACAACGAGACATGGAGTATGAAAACTCCGAATTTAAGGCCAAGGGACCTAAGAGTTAGTCTTATGACGGTTTAGTCAATATTAGTGACCTTCCTTTGGATTAAAAGGGGGATATAACCAATATAAATAATTTATAAAAAAAAATAACAGGAAGTTAAGATATAATAATTCATGCAATCATATTATAAAATAATGAGCATAAGATCATGATTGAAACTTCAACATGCAAGGCAAACAGTCAATATTCAAACAAGACATTCAAATCATGCATCATATAAGTATTCGCGGAATCAACGAGATTTAAGCATGCATTTAGAAAATTAGAGACGAATACGGTATAAGAGGTTATAAGCTTATTATAATTGGGAAAAGAAAACATGATATAAATCAAAGGATTATTATTTATTATTATTTTTTAATTGATAAGAGGATTAATTCTGAATGACCTTATAAAAAAAATCGTATTAAACATTTATTAAAAAAATGTGCCAGAAAAAGATTTATTATAAAAACCACATATTTTTCTTTGATGATATATTTATATGAAAAGCTGCGTTATTATTAAAATTAAAGTTGTTTTACAAAAACCAAATTAGCTTGTTATATAAAAAGTAAAATGTTAAGTTAAAACAGAAACAAAAAAAATAAAATATTTTATTATGATAACAAAAACAAATTGTATTTTTATTTTATGACTAATATCAGATTACATTTTATTATTTTTTTTAACGAATTAACTTTATAACAAAAACAAATTGTTTTACCCTTTTGTAAAAAGCAGATTAACTGATCACTTTTAAAAGATTAATTGATTAAAAAGGTGCCTAACGAGGGTGCACGGTATGGTCGTGAGGCATATACACATGATCAGAGAAACGTGTTAAAACCAAATGAATAAGAAAATAAACACAAAAATTGCCCCTCTCTCTTTCTCGTTCACTCGCAACTCTCCTTCTCTCTGGTTCCATGCAAAGGGTGCCGCCACGCCGGAAATCGCCTACGGCGGCGGCTGAGATTCAAACAACAAAAAAACAATAAGTTCGCCCACTCCCCTATTCAATACCCTAAATCGGTTTTCCCCCCAAATCGGAAGCCCTAACGACATAAGCAAACAACGAACGATGGAAATCAAACAGATACAGTCGTAATATTCATGGATAGACGACAATTCATGCATGTTCATGGTGAGAGCGAAATTTAAAAGAGAGTGATTTTAGGGTTACCTATCGGAGACCCTCCGATGGGGCTTCAACGGCGGCGCGTGAGCTGAAGACGAACCCTAGTGATGCTCCAGGTGATATCCCCCCTTCGTGTATGTTTATTGCGTGTTTCTGAGTCCGTTGGGCGATGATGAATGCTCTTGGTGCTCTGAGCCTCGGTGTACCACTGTGTATCCTGGGTTTCTTTTGGTGATGAACTTTGCTGAGTATCTTGGTGTATGGATACTTACGATTATCGTTGGTTTTTTCGATTTCTTTTTCTCTGTGTGTTTTCTGCCAAGAACTCGTCCTTTTTATAGGCCGATGAAGAATTAGGGGTCTTGAATGCTAATTGATAGTGTGGTAAATTACTTGATCCGATTTGGTTGGATTTGGAAAGGTTTTTGAACTGAAATTGAATTTGTGGATATTCTGATACGATTTGGTTTGCTGATTTGGAAAGTTTTTTTGAATTCGAAATTTGAATTCTTCTGATGCCTGTTGCTGACTGTTTTCCAACGTGTCTTTAGTAAATGGTTTTGGAAAGTTTGAATTAATTTGATACGATTTGATCAGAAATATTTGAAAAGAGAATCTCTGTTTTGGGTGTGATTCTTGCAATCGAATGGTTTGAAAACTTAGATTTAATCCCAATTGGAAAGAATTGAAGCTGGCGGCGTCTTTACGATGTTGCCCTCAATTCAATATGATGAAAAAAACTGATTCTCCAAAATAACTCTGAGGCCAAATACGACTATTTGAAATCAGTTTGAGTGAATTTGAAAACTTGCCAATATTGTGATTGATCTTGTGATTCTGAACTAACAAATCTCTTTTGATTTGTCACGTAGGGAGCTACTTGAGAATAGCAGAATTGCTGGTTGTTAACTTAGAAACAGAATTGGAATAGGCTTAACGCGTCCACACCTGGAGATCCGCACTTGTTGGAAGCCTATGATACAAGTATGTTGTGATTGCTTCAGGACTTGATGATATTGATGTAAGGCCTTTCAAATTAAGTCAATCACTTGACTTACATCCCCTGTGACCAAATTATGATTCTACTCTGATGTTGATGATTGTTTGCAGGTTAGTGTTGCAGTGCTGTTTGTGAATGGAAGCTCTTGCTGGTGAAACTCTACTTAACGACTGAATTTTGGTGCTGATATCTTATCACAAACATGTTTGCGAAAGGTAGCCTCTTCAACTGTTAATTGCTGTAAATATGCAGTTTTAAACATTCTGCTACTCCGAATAAAACGTAGACCATTGATGACGTCTACACGTTATAATTGTCTTGAATCCATCCTTTTACTTTTTGTGTTGACAGAACTTGGACGTATGTAAAGGCTTGTGGAATCTCTAAGAAAGCGTAGGGAAGCTGCTACGGATGTGTTACATACCAGGTGTCCACCTCTTACCATAATTCTATACGCAAGGTACTTTTATTGATCTTCCTTTGATCTCGTTTTCGTCTTGAAGCTGTTATGAGCAGGGACTGCAAGTCAAGGGATATGGCGCGAAACTTGATTCGTAAAGTGCTTGATCGTACCATTATTGCCGTCTGTTGAAAACGGGGTCTCTTTTGTCATCTTGAGAAAGAAAACCGGAGATCTTTGCTTTGAATGTTGACTCTCCTTTGTAATGTTGTGTCGAACTCCAATATGGAAGAACTTAATTAAACCATGGCAGCTAGTTGTAGTTTTGGTCTCTACGCGATCATAGCTTTATGATGAATCAGTATGGTGGATTGTCTTAATTTTGTATCTCTGTCTTCCCTTATCACTCAATACTCATACTTAATAAGGTTCGGAAGGTTCAAAGCTTCGCGAGGATATGGACTAGGACCCATCTTGGCGTAACTGCTGCTACGGTAATTCAAGTGATCTAGGCATTATGCCTGGATTAAAAGGTAACCAATTCATCCCTTTTGAAATGATATCACATTTTTGCGTATTGACTTTTTTTTTTGCTCTTGCGGAAGAACACTTTGATACCACTAATATTGTCTGAATCTATCTTGTTATCTGTAGTGATCAATGAAAATGCGGTCTAACCATTATGGATAAACAATTCTGCAGCAGCCCGGGTCACGAGTGAACTCCTTTTGGTTGATAGTTATTAAAATCAGCAGGCGCTCTTCGAAGTGACGACAAGCTTCCGAATGCGAATTGGCAAACAGAATAGGTTCTGAAGGTAATTGGTTTGTAACTATTCCAATCGAGTTTTGAACGAAAGCTGCTCTAAGTTAAACTGAAGGTTTTAGTAGTTGGTTTTAATTATGTATCGTGTTGATTTCTGGATTGTTTGGACAGGTGGATGCTGTTTCTGAACTTTGCTTACGTTCCAACGCTACTTTATATTAGGCCCACTGATTACGTCAATAAATTTGGTGTATAGCGGGTAGCAGGGGATCATGGTTGGGTCATGAAGAGGGGCGATGAATGCGAACCAGTTTTCTAAAAGGAAGCGCGGCCATGGTTACTTGAAGGTGAGATTGATGAATCATTGAAGTAGTATTGAAAATTTGTTTTGTATATTGTTCAGGCGTAGTTTTGCGGTGATTCTGATACACCCGGTTCTGTTATAGCGTACTGATAAGTTCCAATCTCTTTTTCCAGGTACAAATCTCATCGTAGTTTTGGAGTTTATGGCGTAGATCCTGCACGGCCGTACTCCAAAGTCGCATTTGAAGTAGGCTTCTCGAAAGTGTCGCCCATGACGGTGTCTATGAGTTACTTGGGGTTTATAGCAAGTGAGCAGAAACTATGGGAGTCCTGTGGAGTAATGTCGTTGGATCTACATCACGACAGTTGTGTTGGCTGTCTTGGTAACTGTCATTTTAGTCTGTTCATGAAGGCTTTGAATTGTAATTGTAAACAATTTTCAAGTCCATGTTTTTTCTTGTAATTAATTCGGCAAATAGCAGTGTGATAGGAGTACAACTCTTAAGAAACTCTCGAATGGTGTATAATGTTATGGCTTATGATAAAGAAGTTTGAATCAAAACCCATGCCCTTACATTTTGTACTTTTAGTACACAGTACCTTGTGACCCTAGTCACACGTAGGCAAACTCCTTGAATTTGATTGAAATTCTTGTGATAGCCCATGGCCTTTGAACTTGAGTAATTGAATTCCGAATGAGCGGTGAACATGATATCTTTGATTTTAAGTAAGGTGCGAAAAGAGGGGAGCCTTGAACACCATTATTGAAAAATTATGACATTAAGGCCTTGAATCAATACTTGCTTCTCATAAAAACTTCTTTTGAGATCACAGCTTGAGCAAGCACCTGGAAACAATGAAAACCCTTAGCAGTGGCCAAATCTTGTCCAAGACAACATCACTTTCAACCAAGTCTGGGATACCAAGGTCCAAATCATAATACATTATAGTCCAACCAACCCAAGTTGGAAATCAATGCACCAATCTTCACGAACAAACTTACAAAGACACCGTTAAAGTCCAACCAACCCAAGTTGGAAATCAATGCACCGATCTTCACGAACAAACTTACAAAGACACCGTATCAATTCTTAGGCTCCTTAGTTTCATGAAGGAACCGGCCGAGTCAGCTTTAGGAGATTCAAACAGGTAGGAAACCCCAGAGTTCTTGAATCAGAACGGTTATGTCCCAAAACGTTGATGATGGGAATAAGTATCATCTGTACTTGAGAGTATTGCACCTGCATAGACTGGTTAGTCACCCAAAACACGCACACAAAGACCGCATGACCTAAAGATGCTAAGCAAAAAGAATGGGGATCTTAGGGTCAAAAATTTGGGTGCGACAGATGCCCCTATTTAAGTTTCTCTTATTCAGAGATATGGAGATTAAAATCTTCGTCTCGACGAGATAGGAGAGACTTAAATACAAACATGCACAAAATTTTTGGCCCTAAGATGCCGCCAAATGCACATGATATGGTATGAAATGATATGAAATGCAAGACAAGGATCCTGTGAGGAATAATTTCACAGGGGATAACTAATATTAAGACACAAAGAAAGAAAGGCCCAACGAGGACGACTCAGGGAGATACGACTCCCCGGGGAAGGATCTAACTCTACTGGGGGAAGAGAGACTACCAACTGATAATCACAGGGTAGCTTAACCACAAGGCAAAAAACTTTAAAAGAGGGATAACTTACTACCAATAGCTTGTAGCTTAAGCAAAGGTATCTAGTTGCAATGAAGGGGCGTATATTACCTACTATCCCACACGATAGCCTAAGCAGAGGTAATAAACTGGGGAAGACAGATCACCTACTGCCAACTTGTGGCAGCCTGAGCAAAGGCATCCGACCAAAAAAGGTGTGTCACCTACTATCAAACATATGATAGCCTAAGCCAGGTAAACACAAGAAGGAAAGATGACCTACTACCACCACGGTAGCCTAAGCGAGGCATCTGACCAAAATACAAACGTATTACCTACTATCACACGATAGCCTAAGCAGAGGTAATAGATTGAAGAAGAAGGATCACCTACTGCCAATCTGTGGCAGCCTGAGCAAAGGCGTCCGACCAAAAGGTGTGTTACCTACTATCAAACATATGATAGCCTAAGCCAGGTAAACACAAGAAGGAAAGATGACCTACTACCACCACGGTAGCCTAAGTGAGGTATCTGACCCAAAATACAGACGTATTACCTACTATCCCATGATAGCCTAAGCCAGGTAATAGACTGGAAAAGAAGGATCACCTACTGCCAACTTGTGGCAGCCTGAGCAAAGGCGTCCAACCAGAAGGTGTGTTACCTACTATCAAGCATATGATAGCCTAAGCCAGGTAAACACAAGAAGGAAAGATGACCTACTACCACCACGGTAGCCTAAGCGAGGCATCTAACCCAAAATGCAGACGTATTACCTACTATCCCATGATAGCCTAAGCCAGGTAATAGACTGGAGTAAGCTTCAACGATCAAGATGATGATTCAGCTTCTTGAAATGTTCCGCTTAGGAAGAGTAAATACTTTCCCATGCCCCACTGTTGTATGCCACGGGCAAGTCTTGAAAATAAGTGTTGCGGGATTGCCCGCCTCAAACAAAGTCTTGAATTTCCTATGCTCTTCGAAGATATATCATCTGGTGGGAGTAACTTGAATAGTGGATTCACTGGAGATAACCATTGTAGAGCAATATTGTTGTAGTTGAGATTTTAGTGAAGTAAATAGAATTCTTGCAACGGGAGTTCTCAAATAAAGAGAATGCCTGCAAAGTCTTCAGTAAGTTTCTCTGACGAATTTCCGAGGAGATAACATTTGTCGGAGAATAAATGTAAAATCTTGATAACTTGCTGGGGATAGACAAACTGTCCTGGGGAGACTGCCATTTGTCGTAGAAATCTTGATAACCAAACTGCTCAAATGAAGAGCTGTTACTTGTAATCATTGTTGGAGAAATCAATTATGTCTTCCATAGAGATCTTCGAGTAAACTCTTCTTGGAGAGACAAGGTGCAAAGTAAATGCACGCATAATCCGGATTCAAATCTCAGAAATATCCAAAATTGTGATTGTCAGGGACCAAAGTTCAACCCAGGAAATAACTGGAAAGAAACAGTCAAACAAGGACTCCATCCATTGAGAATTGAACTCAACGGGTTTATCTTTATCCAAAAATGGAAAAGAAAGCTAAAGCAACCATCTTCCACGAGGATCGAACTCAGTGGGGAATTGGAAAGGGTGTGCTCTTTCTGCCTAGGGCTGACGACTCTACTTGGAGGGAGCAGACAAACCCAGTCACTTGGGTATAACCGCGGCCAAAGTGATAGAACAAAACAAACAACACAAAATGCAAGATGCCAAAATGCCACATGCCATGAATCTACATGCAAGGATGCCATGCTATGCTTATGCTTATACTGACAAAACGACAACGAGAAGCAAACGGGAGATGAAAACAAGCATCTCGATACGAATACTCGACCAATCTCGGCAATAGAAGCATCACTGGGGATGAATGGAAAGCCAAAAATGGAAACAAATCCCACTTCAAAGCTTCAAACTTTCTCTGGGGAAAATAGAGCGTTCCACTTGGGATGAGCATCGTGACTTCACTTAGGATTGTCAAGATGAACCTTGAATTTTGTTGGGAATGAGAAAGATTCACTGGGAACAAATCAAACTCATGATCTAAAGGACTACATGGGGATTAAATAAATATCCACTGCGAACTGACGTAGTCTGAATGAAAGTTGTAAATAAATATCCGCTTCACCGTAGAAATCTGGATTAATAGTGGTTGAAAAATGTCGGAGGTAGAACTTTGAGAGGATGAAATAAATATATGCCTTCGTTGGTGAAGATTGAGATAGTCTGATGAGGAGTGAAATAAACACTCGCTTCGCTGGGGGAGGTCGAAACCGAAGAAGTTCACCGGGGATAGTCGTGATTACCTGGAGTGAAACTTACTGGGGGAGTTACCACATTACCTGGGATAAATACCTTTTGAGCCATGGCTTATGGAGACTGTCAAAATCCCTTTTGGTGTCCATAAATCAAAGTAATCCGCCCACGAGACAATTTGAAATTTATTATCAAAAGATAAAAAAATCATTTTGCAAGATAAAACAATTTGCCAATAAATGATAAAAATCGCAACTTTATTTCATAAAATGGTGATCAGCAAATTGCGTGATTCCATATGTTATTTCAATGTCGGAAAGTGGTAATAAAAGAAATTACATAAAAAACAAAACAATGCTATTTCTTAAATGAACTTGAGTTCCCCGTGTTCTAGGCCTCTCGAAGGTCTTGACTTTAGTTGTTGCACTAAGCTTCGACGAACCGAACTGAGTCAACTTCTCTTTGCCTCTAAGTGTAGTATTTCTTGATTGCATCTATGTTCACGGGACGAGTGATCTCTTCTCCATCCATGGTGGTTAACATCACAGCGCCTCCCGAAAAGACTTTCTTGACGACATATGGACCATCATAGTTAGGAGCCCATTTTCCTCTAGAATCGGTAAGGAAAGATTGAATCTTCTTAAGCACAAGATCTCCCTCTTTGATCTCGCGAGGTCGAACCTTCTTATCAAAAGCCTTCTTCATCTTCTGCTGGTATAGTTGTTCGCGACATAAGGTCGTCAACCTCTTTTCTTCAATCAGATTCAACTGGTCATATCTGCTTTGACACCATTCAGCCTCTGAGAGTTTTGCTTCCATCAGGACTCTCATAGAAGGGATCTCAACTTCTACGGGGAGCACAGCTTCCGTACCATAAACAAGCGAAAAGGGTGTTGCCCCTGTTGATGTGCGTACCGAGGTACGATATCCGTGTAGAGCAAATGGGAGCATCTCATGCCAGTCCTTATAAGTGACCACCATCTTCTGAATAATCTTCTTTATATTCTTGTTTGCTGCTTCGACCGCCCCATTCATCTTCGGTCGATACGGAGAAGAGTTGTGATGCTCAATCTTGAATTCCTCACACAATTCCTTCATCATCTTGTTATTCAGATTTGACCCATTATCAGTGATGATTTTATTCGGCACACCGTATCTGCAGATAAGCTGGTTCCTGATGAATCTAACGACCACCTGTCTAGTAACATTTGCATATGAAGCGGCTTCAACCCATTTGGTGAAGTAATCAATCGCGACCAAGATAAAGCGGTGTCCATTAGACGCTTTCGGTTCTATCATACCGATCATATCAATGCCCCACATGGAGAAAGGCCATGGAGACGAGATGACATTCAGGAGAGTCGGTGGTACATGAATCTTATCAGCGTAGATTTGACACTTGTGGCACTTCTTAGCAAATTTGTAACAATCAGCTTCCATTGTTATCCAATAATAGCCCGCTCTCAAGAGTTTCTTTGACATAGCATGTCCGTTAGCATGGGTACCAAAAGATCCTTCATGAATTTCAGTCATTAACATATCCGCTTCTCGCCTGTCAACACACCTCAGCAGGACCATGTCGAAATTCCTCTTGTAAAGCACATCATTGTTCAAGAAAAAGTTACCAGCCAGTCTTCTTAAAGTCTTCTTATCTTTGTTAGATGCCCCAGGCGGGTATTCTTGCTTTCGGAGAAACAACTCAATATCATAGTACCAGGGTTTTTCATCAATAACTTCTTCTACTGAGAACACATAAGCAGGCCTATCAAGGCGTATAACATTAATCTTAGGACAGTCGTTCCAGCGGTTCACCACAATCATAGAAGCCAGAGTTTCCAATGCATCTGCCATCCTATTCTCGGTACGAGGAATGTGGTGGAACTCAACTCTGTTGAAGAAAGGAAGTAGTCTCCTCGCATAATCTCTGTATGGAACCAAATTGTCTTGTTGAGTCACCCATTCTCCCGTGATTTGGTATATTACCACAGTAGAATCGCCGTATACATCCAGGTTCTTGATTCTCAAATCCATCGCCTCTTCAAGGCCCATGATGTATGCTTCATACTCGGCCTCATTATTCGTACATGGAAAAGAAAATCTTGAAGTGAAGGGATATGAGATCCATGAGGAGTCACAATAATTGCCCCAATCCCTTTACCGTAGCTGTTGACAGCACCGTCAAAAATCAAACCCCACTGAGAATCTAGTTCAGGCCCTTCATCTGGTAATGGTTCTTCACAGTCCTTCATTTTCAGATACATCACGTTCTCATCAGGGAAATCGTCTTCCACGGACTGGTGGTCTTCAATAGGTTGATGAGCTAGGTGATCTGCTAAAACACTTCCTTTAATTGCCTTCTGAGTGTGGTATTCGATATCGTATTCGGATAACAGCATCTGCCATCTGGCAATCCTTCCCGTCAGGGCTAGTTTCTCAAAAATGTACTTGATGGGATCCATTTTAGAGATCAGCCAAGTGGTATGATTTAGCATGTATTGGCGCAAACGGCGAGCCGCCTATGCTAAGGCACAACAGGTCTTCTCTAGCATTGAATATCTAGATTCATAGTCGGTGAACTTCTTACTGAGATAATAAATGGCATGGTCTTGCTTTCCTGACTCATCCTGTTGATCGAGCACACATCCCATGGAATCTTCTAAAACCGTCAGATACATGATCAAAGGTCTTCCCCTAACCGGAGGAATCAAAATAGGAGGCTCCAAGAGATACTCTTTAATACTATCAAATGCTTTCTGACATTGTTCAGTCCAAACATAACCTTGTTCTTTTCTGAGAAGCTTGAAAATAGGTCCACAAGTGGCAGTCATATTAGAGATAAACCGAGAGATGTAGTTCAAACGCCCCAGGAAACCTCTGACCTGCTTTTTCGTAGTCGGAGCTGGCATTTCTCGAATAGCTTTAACCTTATCTGGATCCACTTCGATTCCCTTTTGGCTAACAATGAAACCCAGCAGCTTTCCTGAGCGGACACCAAAGGTGCACTTGTTAGGATTCAAACGTAGTTGATACTTCCTCAAGCGCTGAAACAACTTCAACAGATGTTCGACATGGTCTTCTTCAGTCTTGGACTTGGCTATCATGTCGTCTACATAAACTTCAATCTCTTTATGCATCATATCATGGAAAAGTGTAGTCATAGCCCTCTGCTATGTTGCGCCAACATTCTTCAAACCGAACGGCATAACTCTGTAACAAAATGTGCCCCAGGGTGTGATGAATGATGTCTTTTCCATGTCTTCGGGAGCCATCTTGATTTGATTGTAACCTGAAAATCCGTCCATAAAAGATAAAATCTTATACTTTGTAGTGCTATCCACCAGCATGTCGATATGAGGCAGAGGGAAATCATCCTTCGGACTAGCTTTGTTCAAATCTCTGTAGTCGACACATATGTGAACTTTACCATCCTTCTTCGGCACAGGCACGACATTGGCTAACCACTGCAGATACTCAGATGTAACGAGAAAACCTGCATCGATCTGCTTCTGTACCTCTTCTTTAATCTTCAAGGCCATATCAGGGCGAGTCCTTCTGAGCTTCTGCTTGACCAGCGGACATGCTGGCTTCAAAGGTAAACGATGCTCCACTATAGCAGTGTCAAGATCAGGCATATCTTGGTAAGACCAAGCGAACACATCAACATATTCCTTAAGTAGTTCAATCAACCTTTCTTTCACACTAGACATGAGTAAAGCTCCAATCTTCACCTCTTTACGGTATTCTTCTGTACCCAAATTAATAACCTCCACTGGCTCTTTGTGAGGCTGAATAGCTTTGTCTTCATTCTCAAGTAGTCGGGATATTTCCTCAGGGATCTCTTCCTCCTCTTCTTCGGCTTCGAACACAGGAAATTCAAAGTTCGGAGAAGGCATTGGGCCATTGTTTTTTATGTTTAAACCATGCAATAATCTACGCATGTGATGTGATTTTATTTTAGATTTTGCAAGTGAAAGTGTGTGCACGAACGTGCAAAGTGATTTTAAAGTTGTGATTACCATTTTCCTTAAAGTAATAATAAATGGAAACAGAAAATAGGAAAGCAAAATGATAATTTTATTGATGATAGCAAATTTCAAATAAAGGCCCCGACACAAAATCACCTTTGCCTTGGGCAGAGCAAAGGGAATTATGAAAAGTAAAGCCCACATACAAATGCTATCGCCTTGGGCAGAGCGAATAACTAAGACAAATGAAACAACAAAACAATTACTTTGATAAAGGGATCACAACAGGAACATTAACAGCACTCCAATTCCGGGCCATTGCCCCATGCATCACAAAATTAGGCTGATCTTCGACAGATTCATCTTCAAGAATGGCACTGGCTTCATACTCAGATCCTTGGGCTTCTGGTTGAGGAGGAAAGAGAGGAATGAAAGCATCTTCAGAATCATCTTCCATAATGTTCACCTCTGGCGAATGGATAGTCCCTCCGCTATGAAACACATTCTTGATAGGGAGAATAATCATATTCCTTGCGGGAGTCTTCTCAGCATTATTACCTTTGAAACCCAAACCTTTCTTGTTCTTATTTTCGGGCAACTCCAATACCTGCCCCTACTTCCCTTGAGAGCCACTTTCTATAACCCTTAGCGCGTCCTTGAAAGATGTCATAGTAACTCTGTCATTCTTGGTGTTGTTATCAGCAATCGAAAGGGCTTGAAATTGAGTCCCCACTTCTTCTTCCGCCTCAACATAAGAAAAGGAAGAGAGTTGGCTCACCACTAAAGCTCTTTCTCCACAAACTGTGACTAACTGTCCGTCACAAACATACTTCAACTTCTGGTGTAGGGTAGATGTAACCGCTCCGGCCTCATGTATCCATGGCCTGCCTAATAAACAGCTGTAGGCGGCATGAATGTCCATGACCTGAAATGTGATCTGAAAAACACTGAGCCCAATAGTCATGGGTAAATCCACTTCCCCAATTACGGTCTTCCTCGAACCATCGAAAGCTTTAACAATAACACCGCTCGGCCTCATTGGTGGTCCTTGATAAGTCAGCCTTGCGAGGGTTGTCCTTGGCATCACATTCAATGAAGAACCAGTATCAACCAAAACTCCAGATAACATGTCATTCATGCAGTTTATTGAAATGTGCAGAGCCAGATTATGCTTCTTCCCTTCTTCAGGTAACTCCTCTTCGCAGAATCCCAGATTGTTGCACGCAGTAATGTTACCCACTATTCCACTGAACTGCTCTATAGTTGCATCATGGTCAATGTATGCCTGCTCAAGTACTCCTTGCAACGCCTGCCTATGGGCCTCGGAGCTCATCAGCAATTGTAACACAGATATTTTGGATGGTGTTTGTAGCAGCTGATCCACCACCTTGTATTCACTTCTCTTGATCATTTTCAGGACCTCGTCAGATTTGTCTACAGAATTATTACCACTGGACTGCCCCAAAGTTGCATTCTCTACAACTGGCTGCTCAAAAGGGACCTCTTTATCTTTTGGTGCCGAGAAAACTCGGCCACTCCTTGTAACTCGGCTAACATCAGCAATGTTGACTACAGATGGCAAATTAGGTAAAGGCACCTCCTTACCATTTTCAAACATAGTAGCGTTATACCTGTAGGGAATAGCCTTGCTGGAAGTATAAGGAACTGGACCAGGTACATTAATAACCAGAGGATTAGCAACAGTCTTCCGGCTATCATAAGTAAACTCAATTCATTCCAGATCTTTGATGTGGGGAACTATCACAAACACTCCTTCATCCTCATCTGTAAGACACTCTTGGATCATGTTCACATTGGCCGCTCCATGCTGTGGTAAAGGATTATTCTGCACATTTGGGTTTGAATCTTTGAAAGTCAGGATTCCACTCTTGACTAATCTCTAAACATCGGCTTTCAATCCATAACAATTCTCAATATTATGGCCTGGAGCGCCCTGGTGATATGGACAGAACTGGTCAGCCCTGTACCAGTAAGGAAGGTCCTTAGGCACTGCTGGTGGGGACTTAGTCTGGATATGGCCTTTTTACAACAATGCTGGAAAGAATTCTGCATATAACATAGGGATCGGATCAAAATTTGGTTTCCTGACCACACGATTGGGGCTGTTGAAGGGCTGTCGGGCTTGTTGAGGAGAAGACTGATTTTGTTGACGATATTGTTGTTGTGGTGAAGCAGGTGGAGTTTGAGGTGATGGTTGATAAGGTTGTGCAAACTGTGGTTGGTAAGCTGGAGCATTGATAACTGGGGTCACAGCAGCGACCTGCGGGTGTTGGTGATATCTTCCTTTCGACCGCCCTTGGTGCACAACACTTACTTCTTGTTCTTTCTTTTTCCCAAAATTATTTCCATACTTCTTGGCATTGCTGGAAGCACTTCCTTCTCTCACCAGTCTTCCTTCACGGACACCTTCTTCCAAACGCATCCCCATATTCACCATTTCAGTAAAATCACTAGGGGCGCTTGCTACCATCCTCTCATAGAAAAACGGGCTCAGTGTTTTCAAAAAAATTCTAGTCATCTCTTTCTCCTCCAGAGGTGGAGTAACTTGAGCAGCAAGTTCACGCCAGCGCTGGGCGTACTCCTTAAAATTCTCTCTTTCCTTCTGGGCCATGGCTCTCAACTGGTCTCTATCTGGAGCCATGTCGACATTATATTTATATTTCTTGATGAAAAGCTCACAGAGGTCATTAAAACTGTGGACCTTTGAACTATCTAGCCCCATGTACCACTTGAGGGCTGCCCCAGTCAAACTATCTTGGAAGTAATGTATCAATAGGGGATCATCCTCCTTATGAGCAGACATTTTCCGGGCATACATAACTATGTGACTATGTGGGAAAGAATTTCCTTTATACTTTTCCAGATCAGGGAGCTTGAACTTTGGAGGAATCTTAACATTAGGAACCAAGCATAGCTCAGAGGCACTCTTTCCGAACAACTCTTTCCCACGAAGGGCCTTGATTTCTTTCTTCATTTCTAGAAACTGGTCCTGGAAATCATCCATTCGCTCTTCCATTCCAACACTCTCACTAGGTTCAGCATGAAACACAGGTTCTTCCAGATGAAAAGGAGTAGCATTTACCACAGGTGGTGGCACAGTCATTACAGCAGTCATGGCAGTAACCTGAGAAACAGGTGGGCGGTAGCCAGCCGGAGTAAAGTGAGGAGGCATACCCCACGGATAACCAGGAGGCATAGAATACTGAACTTCATTTGTAGTGGGCACCACTGGGATCGGTGCTGATATTATCTCAGAGATAACAGTGTTGTGTGATGTCGTACCATGTGATGGCTGATTCTGAACAGCCATCAAAGCTTCCATCATCCCATTGATCTTCTCTAGACTTTCCTTTAGGGTTGAAACTTCTTCCTGGAGTGCTCTGTTTTCCTGCTCGAGTTGATCCATTCTTATCTTACAGCCGGCTCGAGTATTGTATCGATGATTCAGCTTGTCCTCTGAAAGGAGACACAGATAAGAACCTGGAATGCAAGGAAATGCAAATGCAGATGCAAATGATGCGACATGATGCAACACAAACTTCAAGGGACTCAAAAGTGTGTTTTAAACATCGTAATTGGAAATTTATTTTATTAAAATTTTAAACTTTGTCACAAACCATACACCCTCAGGGCTTTGTTACAATAAACAGAACAAAATACAAAAAGGGAACTAGGGCTTCGATCCACTGGATGATGCTCCCTTTCTTTCACTGAGTTCTTCCATCAACTTGTCAATTCTTTCCTGCAATGTGTACTTGTCTAGTGTCAACTTCTCCACTTCTGCTTTCAGCCTTGAAACTTCGTCTGATTCCACTACAGGAGGCTTGGGCCGAGGATACGGCATTGTCAAAACGAGGGCTCGTTTGCGTGACCACTCCAGGTAAGACTCTGTAACTGTGCAATCGGGGTTTGTTGTTGCAGTCATCCCTTGTCTGTTGATTCGACGCCAAGCAAAAAGAATCTGAATCTTCAGCTGAAGGTCTTCTCCCTCATAGAGGAAAATTCTTTTTAGGTTCTCTGGATCGGGTATCTCATTCATCGGATGTCCAAGCTGGCGACGGGCGAGAACAGGGTTGTAACTGGTGCATCCCTTTGTGCTAAGAAGAGGTACATTGGAAAAATCTCCACAACTGTGAATCATGGGAATTCCTTCGTACATTGGATCGTGCCAAACAATGTCCAGGTGAGTAAGAGCCATGAGTTTAACAGGCCATTCAGAACCGTCTTTCACATCCCAAAAGGCCGCGAACCTCGGTAGGTGCGAAATAAACCACCTATTAAGGTTAGCAGTGCAGCAAACAATCTGACCTTCTCCTTTCAGAATCTTTGAATGAATCGAATGGTATGCATCGGCCAACAGTGTTGGAACAGGATTCTTGAGCATGAAGATCCTGATTGCGTGGACATCGATGAAATTCTCAACATTTGGAAACAAGAATAAACCATAAACCAGCAATGCGAAAAGATTCTCGAAAGCCTTGGTACTTCCTTTGTCGGCGAATTCTCGAGCTTTCTCGAATAAGAATTGAGCAGGCAAACCGTCGATCCCCCCTCTGAACGTCATGTGAGTCTGGATCTCTAACAGCTTGATGCGAGCCACTCTTGCGATGTCTTCTTGACTGAGTCTTCCTTCTCCACCGTAGATCGGAGGTGAGTCTTTGACGGGAACTCCTAATAAAGCGGAATACTCCTCCAATGTGGGCATCAACTGGAAATCTTGAAAGATGAAGCAGTGGTAGATTACATGGTAGAGTTGAACCAGCGTCTCCAATAGACCAGCAGCTACTTGTACCTGCAATAAAGAGAGAATTTCCCCATGCTTTGCAGCGAAAACCTCTGGATCCTTTATCCGACCTCCTAGTTCCCTTACTTGTTCCACATTAAAGACCCTGAAGGTGTATGGCAAAGTTCCTTTCCTTCCAAAATCCATTTCACGATATCTAAAAACAACAATCTTTGAGTTCTTTGAAGTAAAAGAAAGGAAAGAAAGAATGCAAATGAGATGATATGCAAAAGTTTCATGGAACTTGACAATTTATAACCATTATAGGATATCAGAAAAAACGCATTTTATTAATCATAAAAGTCGGTTACAAAAGAAATTAATGTATGGAATACCGAAAGACGAAATTGCTAATTAAATAAAATTCATTACAATGATTCAGCACACTTTTCAAAAACCATAACGGAATAGTTAAATAAAAACTAAGAAAGATCTAAGGAGATTCTCCTAAAAGCCTTGTCTTGAGCTTCTTGTTTTCCTCTTCCATCTTCTTGTTTTCTTCTTCTATCTTGCTCTTCTCCAAGACAAGCTTGTCAACTATTAACTTCCAAGGTGTTGATTGAGGTTTAGGATGAGGTAACTCTTGTTGTGCTTTCCTCTTTTTGAATGAAGTGAATTCTTCCTCTTTCACCTTGAGTTGCTGTTGAAGTTCGGCATTCTCTTCCAAAGCTATGTGGTACTTGTTCTTCCAAGCCTCTTCCATTTGTTGAGATTTTTCTAAAGCAATTTTCAACTTGTCAGCATCAGATGTAAAGTATAAGACCGGTTTTTCTTTTAGAACCATTGGATCTTGACGACGATAAGGCATCTTCAACTCAACGGCCCTTCTTCGAACCCATTGGAGATAAGGTTCCAGAGAGACGCAATCAGGCATCCCTAAATTATGCAAATCCTTCTTAATCTTCTGATCCCAAGCACTTAAAACTTGTTCCCTTAAATCCTTACTCAAATTTTCATCTTTGAAATAAATGTTTTCCACTCGGGCGCTGTCAGGCTTGTCTCTTAGAGGGAACCCTAGTTGTCTTCGTGCCAAAACTGGATTGTAGCTAATTAACCCTTCAATGCTGAGGAGGGGTACATTGCCGAAATTTCCACATCTGTCTATAATAACCACCTTATCAGATAAGTAATTATTCCACTCGATGTCAGAATGAGTGAGAGACATTATCTTTTGTGACCACCACCCCTTCTTGAGATTCCAAAAGTCACGTGCTTTAGGCAGGTGCGAAATAAACCACCTGCACAACAGAGGAACACAACAAGTAATCATTCCTTTTCCACGAGCATTCCTCGTATGAACGGAATAATAAGCTTCAGCTAATAAGGTCGGAACTGGATTCTTCTTCAAGAAAATTTTAATGGCGTTGAGGTCCACGAAATTTTTGAAACTTGGGAATAAAAGAACACCATATACCAGTAAGGCAAAAATTGCTTCGAAAGCCTCCTTATTTTGATGGTCAAAATAATATCGGGCTTTGGTGACCAAAAACTCTGCAGTAAAACCGGAAGTTTTCCCTTTTGCAATCATATTAGCTTTAATGTCAGCTTCATCCAAATGTGTATGCTTAGCGATTTCCTCTTCATCAGGTTTATTCGTGAAGACAGGAAAGGGATAATTGTCGCGAATAGGTAACCCAATTATCTGAGAGTACTCTTCAAGTGTAGGTACCAGCTGATAATCTGGGAAAGTGAAACAATGATACAGTGGGTCATAGAACTGGAGTAATGTAGAAAGCAGCGTTTGATCTACACTTGTATTCAACACATATAAAAGTTTCCCATGCTTTCTTCGAAAATTTTCCTCATTTGTTATCAAAGGTCCCAACCTCTTTAGATCATCCAAGTCAGGAATTTGAAAAGTGTACTTCTTGGTATTCCTTCTTTCGGTATCCATAGTATCCCTATAAAGTTCATAAATATAGTCAAGTCCCATGAATCTTTATGACATGATGCTTATGAATGTATGCAACACAAAGCACACTCAAGCAAAACAAACAAGCAAAGAGTCCTAGGTTTAAAAGGTCATAGCATGGAGTCAAGGTCTACCCATCCCATAGGAGTGTACTATAGTTTCAGATGTACCTGCCGAACGGGTTCTACAAAGTTCCCAGAGTCTACAATCCATCTTTCGGATATTATCAATTTTCCAAATCACTTGGTGGTCAATAATATCCTCAAGAGAATCTCGTCTGAGTGTAGTATCGTGTAGCAACTATCGCGGAAATAGACTCCCGCATAGTCCCCGCACTACCTAAGAGGCCAAGTTGGGTTAAAGGTAACTACGGTCCCCAGTCCCGAGGGCCTTTAGATCGAAACCATACTGTCTTCACGAATGAACTCGTTGGACAAATATTTTATTCGAGAGGGCCTAGACTGAGTGGTGAAGTCTCAATTTACTTTTTCAGGAATCGACTCCCTCAAAGCATCATTGAAGTCTCACCGTTTTCCTATCTTAATGTCACTCTAGTCCGGGTGTAGGACTTTGTCTCACCACATTAAGTTCCCAAACCTGCACAAAAAAAGGAAAACCAAGCAAGCAAATAATAATAATAACATAAATAAACGAGTTAGGGGAAACCCTCAAAAACATTATAACTTCCCCAGTGAAGTCGCCATTTCTGTCGTGGTGAAAATTGGATACCATAGTTATTAATGAACTAGGATCACATTTATTTCGACACCGACTTTGATTTTTCTGAATGAAAGGTTCAAGGTCAAAAACCTAAAGGGGGGAGATCTAAGGTTCGGGGGTTGGTTACGCCTAGGGAAGGTATGAGCATTCTAAACGTCTGTAGTACTCTACGGGAACCTTTTGTTTTATTATGTTATTATTATTTTTTATATTTCGCTTGCTAAGGGTACTATTCTAAAGGTTGAACCCTAGGGGTTAGTATCTAAGTATACTCGATAAGGCATCGTACCTTACGCCTACGTATCCTCGGGTGTAGAATCAGAGTACGCGTAGTTCTAAGAAGATGATCTTCTTGACGGGGTCAAGGTTCCAAGAGGGACGTAAAGTTTTGGGCAAAACCTTACATAGAGTACGATGACTCTAAAGTTGTAGGATGGTCCAAAAGGGGTAGGTTTGTAAATGTTCATGGAGGACATTTACTCGGAGTATAAAAACTCTGCTCCTAAAGCTAAGGTTTTAAGTGTCCACAACGAGACATGGAGTATGAAAACTCCGAATTTAAGGCCAAGGGACCTAAGAGTTAGTCTTATGACGGTTTAGTCAATATTAGTGACCTTCCTTTGGATTAAAAGGGGGATATAACCAATATAAATAATTTATAAAAAAAAATAACAGCAAGTTAAGATATAATAATTCATGCAATCATATTATAAAATAATGAGCATAAGATCATGATTGAAACTTCAACATGCAAGGCAAACAGTCAATATTCAAACAAGACATTCAAATCATGCATCATATAAGTATTCGCGGAATCAACGAGATTTAAGCATGCATTTAGAAAATTAGAGACGAATATGGTATAAGAGGTTATAAGCTTATTATAATTGGGAAAAGAAAACATGATATAAATCAAAGGATTATTATTTATTATTATTTTTTAATTGATAAGAGGATTAATTCTGAATGACCTTATAAAAAAAATCGTATTAAACATTTATTAAAAAAAATGTGCCAGAAAAAGATTTATTATAAAAACCACATATTTTTCTTTGATGATATATTTATATGAAAAGCTGCGTTATTATTAAAATTAAAGTTGTTTTACAAAAACCAAATTAACTTGTTATATAAAAAGTAAAATGTTAAGTTAAAATAGAAACAGAAAAAACAAAATATTTTATTATGATAACAAAAACAAATTGTATTTTTATTTTATGACTAATATCAGATTACATTTTATTATTTTTTTTAACGAATTAACTTTATAACAAAAACAAATTGTTTTACCCTTTTGTAAAAAGCAGATTAACTGATCACTTTTAAAAGATTAATTGATTAAAAAGGTGCCTAGCGAGGGTGCACGGTATGGTCGTGAGGCATATACACATGATCAGAGAAACGTGTTAAAACCAAATGAATAAGAAAAGAAACACAAAAATTGCCCCTCTCTCTTTCTCGTTCACTCGCAACTCTCCTTCTCTCTGGTTCCATGCAAAGGGTGCCGCCGCGCCGGAAATCGCCTACGGTGGCGGCTGAGATTCAAACAACAAAAAAAACAATAAGTTCGCCCACTCCCCTATTCAATACCCTAAATCGGTTTTCCCCCCAAATCGGAAGCCCTAACGACATAAGCAAACAACGAACGATGGAAATCAAACAGATACAGTCATAATATTCATGGATAGACGACAATTCATGCATGTTCATGGTGAGAGCGAAATTTAAAAGAGAGTGATTTTAGGGTTACCTATCAGAGACCCTCCGATGGGGCTTCAACGGCGGCGCGTGAGCTGAAGACGAACCCTAGTGATGCTCTAGGTGATATCCTCCCTTCGTGTATGTTTATTGCGTGTTTCTGAGTCTGTTGGGCGATGATGAATGCTCTTGGTGTTCTGAGCCTCGGTTGTACCACTGTGTATCCTGGGTTTCTTTTGGTGATGAACTTTGCTGAGTATCTTGGTGTATGGATACTTACGATTATCGTTGGTTTTTTCGATTTCTTTTTCTCTGTGTGTTTTCTGCCAAGAACTCGTCCTTTTTATAGGCCGATGAAGAATTAGGGGTCTTGAATGCTAATTGATAGTGTGGTAAATTACTTGATCCGATTTGGTTGGATTTGGAAAGGTTTTTGAACTGAAATTGAATTTGTGGATATTCTGATACGATTTGGTTTGCTGATTTGGAAAGTTTTTTTGAATTTGAAATTTGAATTCTTCTGATGCCTGTTGCTGACTGTTTTCCAACGTGTCTTTAGTAAATGGTTTTGGAAAGTTTGAATTAATTTGATACGATTTGATCAGAAATATTTGAAAAGAGAATCTCTGTTTTGGGTGTGATTCTTGCAATCGAATGGTTTGAAAACTTAGATTTAATCCCAATTGGAAAGAATTGAAGCTGGCGGCGTCTTTACGATGTTGCCCTCAATTCAATATGATGAAAAAAACTGATTCTCCAAAATAACTCTGAGGCCAAATACGACTATTTGAAATCAGTTTGAGTGAATTTGAAAACTTGCCAATATCGTGATTGATCTTGTGATTCTGAACTAACAAATCTCTTTTGATTTGTCACGTAGGGAGCTACTTGAGAATAGCAGAATTTCTGGTTGTTAACTTAGAAACAGAATTGGAATAGGCTTAACGCGTCCACCCCTGGAGATCCGCACTTGTTGGAAGCCTATGATACATGTATGCTGTGATTGCTTCAGGACTTGATGATATTGATGTAAGGCCTTTCAAATTAAGTCAATCACTTGACTTACATCCCCTGTGACCAAATTATGATTCTACTCTGATGTTGATGATTGTTTGCAGGTTAGTGTTGCAGTGCTGTTTGTGAATGGAAGCTCTTGCTGGTGAAACTCTACTTAACGACTGAATTTTGGTGCTGATATCTTATCACAAACATGTTTGCGAAAGGTAGCCTCTTCAACTGTTAATTGCTGTAAATATGAAATTTTAAACATTCTGCTACTCCGAATAAAACTTAGACCATTGATGACGTCTACACGTTATAATTGTCTTGAATCCATCCTTTTACTTTTTGTGTTGACAGAACTTGGACGTATGTAAAGGCTTGTGGAATCTCTAAGAAAGCGTAGGGAAGTTGCTACGGATGTGTTACATACCAGGTGTCCACCTCTTACCATAATTCTATACGCAAGGTACTTTTATTGATCTTCCTTTGATCTCGTTTTCGTCTTAAAGCTGTTATGAGCAGGGACTGCAAGTCAAGGGATATGGCGCGAAACTTGATTCGTAAAGTGCTTGATCGTACCATTATTGCAGTCTGTTGAAAAGGGGGTCTCTTTTGTCTTCTTGAGAAAGAAAACCGGAGATCTTTGCTTTGAATGTTGACTCTCCTTTGTAATGTTGTGTCGAACTCCAATATGGAAGAACTTAATTAAACCATGGCAGCTAGTTGTAGTTTTGGTCTCTACGCGATCATAGCTTTATGATGAATCAGTATGGTGGATTCTCTTAATTTTGTATCTCTGTCTTCCCTTATCACTCAATACTCATACTTAATAAGGTTCGGAAGGTTCAAAGCTTCGCGAGGATATGGACTAGGACCCATCTTGGCGTAACTGCTGCTACAGTAATTCAAGTGATCTAGGCATTATGCCTGGATTAAAAGGTAACCAATTCATCCCTTTTGAAATGATATCACATTTTTGCGTATTGACTTTTTTTTTGCTCTTGCTGAAGAACACTTTGATACCACTAATATTGTCTGAATCTATCTTGTTATCTGTAGTGATCAATGAAAATGCGGTCTAACCATTATGGATAAACGATTCTGCAGCAGCTCGGGTCTCGAGTGAACTCCTTTTGGTTGATAGTTATTGAAATCAGCAGCCGCTTTTCGAAGTGACGGCAAGCTTCCGAATGCGAATTGGCAAACAGAACAGGTTCTGAAGGTAATTGGTTTGTAACTATTCTAATCGAGTTTTGAACGAAAGCTGCTCTAAGTTAAACTGAAGGTTTTAGTAGTTGGTTTTAAGTATGTATCATGTTGATTTCTGGATTGTTTGGACAAGTGGATGCTGTTTCTGAACTTTGCTTACGTTCCAACGCTCTACTTTATATTAGGCCCACTGATTACGTCAATAAATTTGGTGTATAGCGGGTAGCAGGGGATCATGGTTGGGTCATGAAGAGGAGCGACGAATGCGAACCAGTTTTGTAAAAGGAAGCGCGGCCATGGTTACTTGAAGGTGAGATTGATGAATCGTTGAAGTAGTATTGAAAATTTGTTTTGTATATTGTTCAGGCGTAGTTTTGCGGTGATTCTGATACACCCGGTTCTGTTATAGCATACTGATAAGTTCCAATCTCTTTTTCCAGGTACAAATCTCATCGTAGTTTTGGAGTTTATGGCGTAGATCCTGCACGGCCGTACTCCAAAGTCGCATTTGAAGTAGGCTTCTCGAAAGTGTCACCCATGACGGTGTCTATGAGTTACTTGGGGTTTATAGCAAGTGAGCAGAAACTATGGGAGTCCTGTGGAGTAATGTCGTTGGATCTACATCACGACAGTTGTGTTGGCTGTCTTGGTAACTGTCATTTTAGTCTGTTCACGAAGGCTTTGAATTGTAATTGTAAACAATTTTCAAGTCCATGTTTTTTCTTGTAATTAATTCGGCAAATAGCAGTGTGATAGGAGTACAACTCTTAAGAAACTCTCGAATGGTGTATAATGTTATGGCTTATGATAAAGAAGTTTGAATCAAAACCCATGCCCTTACATTTTGTACTTTTAGTACACAGTACCTTGTGACCCTAGTCACACATAGGCAAACTCCTTGAATTTGATTGAAATTCTTGTGATAGCCCATGGCCTTTGAACTTGAGTAATTGAATTCCGAATGAGCGGTGAACATGATATCTTTGATTTTAAGTAAGGTGCGAAAAGAGGGGAGCCTTGAACACCATTATTGATAAATTATGACATTAAGGCCTTGAATCAATACTTGTTTCTCATAAAAACTTCTTTTGAGATCACAGCTTGAGCAAGCATCTGGAAACAATGAAAACCCTTAGCAGTGGCCAAATCTTGTCCAAGACAACATCACTTTCAACCAAGTCTGAGATACCAAGGTCCAAATCATAATATGTTAAAGTCCAACCAGCCCAAGTTGGAAATCAATGCACCAATCTTCACGAACAAACTTACAAAGACACCGTTAAAGTCTAACCAACCCAAGTTGGAAATCAATGCACCGATCTTCACGAACAAACTTACAAAGACACCGTATCAATTCTTAGGCTCCTTAGTTTCATGAAGGAACCGGCCGAGTCAGCTTTAGGAGATTCAAACAGGTAGGAAACCCCAGAGTTCTTGAATCAGAACGGTTATGTCCCAAAACGTTGATGATGGGAATAAGTATCATTTGTACTTGAGAGTATTGCACCTGCATAGACTGGTTAGTCACCCAAAACACGCACACAAAGACCGCATGACCTAAAGATGCTATGCAAAAAGAATGGGGATCTTAGGGTCAAAAATTTGGGTGCGACACTTTTATTAAAACTTACTTTTGTTAGACTCTTTCTTTTATCAATAAAATCTCTTTTGAATCACGACACAATGAAACGTTATGTTTATACTAGTTCACTTAAGAAACACTCAAGCTAGTCTAGTCCACCCGCCAAAGTGTTTTTGCCTCTCTCAACGAGGTCTTAATCCACTATTCAATCAAATCAGTACAATGCACATGCCAAACCACTAGTGACTAACAAAACCTCTAAAACTCATAAGTTTTAGACTTCTCAAGTAATACAACCACACAGGTCTTACTCAAGGAACAACCTCTAAGACACACGACTTAGACTTCTCAAGAAATACAACCACACGGTCTTTCTCAAGGAACACAAACCTAAGTTTGAATAAAATTCCGTTTACAAATAAGTGCTTCTATACAAGCTGATAACGTAAACAAGTTTTCAACCAGAATGACTTAAGAAAGATTTCAGATAGAAAGAGTATTGCAATTGCGTTCGTGTGTATCTTTCTTCAAGTCTTTTGCTTCCTTTTATAGCCGTGTAGAAAGAGCCGTTGAAATGTAATCATGATAGCTTAACTAGGCTGACGACTAGAAGCGTGAGGACAGATAAAAACTTTTGCGTGCTGCGTGTCCTGTTTTTCTCAGAATATCTTTAATTGTACCATTGCACTGTTACCAAGATATTTTCACTTGAATTAAGGTGCAGTTGTACTATGTAGCTTTGTCTTCTTGGCTTCTCAACTTCAGAGGCTTTTTACGAGCATGAGTAAGAAGGGAAAACTTAGCTAGGTTCTTGAGATTCTCAAGTCTTTGAATCTTCAGAGTCTTTAGTACTTGGTTTTCAGAACCTCGATCGCTTGGTGCGATATCTTCATATCTTCATAGGCTTCTGATAGTATTTGGTTGAAGCATGAGTAGAGACTTAATTTAGGTCTTCAGAACCTTGATTCAGAGAGCTTAGGACTTTAGCATCTGGACTTCGTTTGATCAGAACCTATGTCTTCAGATCTTCAGAACCCGTTCTCTTTTCCTTTTATATCAGAGTGTGTAGGTGGAGTATTTTACTTTAAGCATTGTGTTCGCACCAATTTACGGAAGCATAACCTGTTTTTTACATTCTCACAAATAACAAACAATAGTTGTACAAAATTGTTCATACAAAAATACTCATTTGGTATCATCAAAACTTAGAGATAAAATTGCAGAACCAAATCTTACTTTGATACCACTCAATAGGATCAAGCACTTACCACTACGCTAAAAGCAATTGCTTATAGTGAAGGCGCAACTTTATTTTCTTATAGTATAGAGACCTCTAGAGTCTGCGCCTGTTAAGCGCTATGGGTTGGGATGTTAAGCCCAATGAATCAGAAGGGTGACACTGGATTAATAAATCCAATAATCTCCCCCCAGTGTCAGCCGGGGGATTCGAACCCATGATCTGGCTCTAATACCACTCAATAGGATCAAGCACTTACCACTGCGCTAAAAGCAATTGCTTATAGTGAAGGCGCAAATTTATTTCCTTATTGTATAGAGACCTCTAGACTCTGCGTCTGTCAAGCACTATGGGTTGGGATGTTAAGCCCAATGAATCCGAAGGGTGACACTGGATTAATAAATCCAACAATAGATACTCATCTGATATCCAACTGAGCATTTAGATAATATGGGGTATTACACTCTCCCCCCCTTAAATTGAAATTCGCCCTCGAATTTCCTCTTCTCGACAATAACCACAACTTGTATCATTGTCTTAGTTCCACACTCAACTTTACTTCCGTTCAAATTCTGACGTATTCAAATTCCAACTTGATTTCATAGACCCAAAATCCGTATTTCCACAAATTATCAAACTTCGGTTCCTTAGTCATACTCTTGTTCTAATATCGAGTTAACTTGACACCATCATAAGTGCCTAATGGCGTAATTCACATACTTGACCAATTCTAAAACATAAATACAAACTATGGCTCAAGATATGGAAACTAGCCAAAACAATAAAAACTAAGAGCATTATACAATATTCCTCATTGTACAAGAAAATAATACACTGCGGAAATAAGCTCAACTAAGCTTCTCTTGAAACATCCAAGCATAGCTCCACTTGTAAATCAAACCTGCAAATACCTCCTGAAATAATCAACAATAGTGGGGTAAGATACATCAAATCTCAGTGAGTTCCCTATCTTATGGATTCTCTTGGCTTTATAGGGTTCTAACAATCCTAACTCAATCAAGGGGAAGGGAAATGACCTTGAGTTCACAATCTCACACTATATGGAAACATGTTCATGAATTCATCAACTCAAAATATCACTAATCGATAACCTCACCAAGGCATCCCCTTTTCCCGTCCGCTTCTACGTCTAGAAGTCGACCCGAGTCATGGATCCTTGTAGTTACTTGACATACGAAACGGATTCAGAAATAAGGGACATATTATCACCTTAAATCGTCACTTCACACGGCCCGTACACCGTCACAAGTCTCTTTACCCGTAGGCTCCATTCGTACTCACACGCGGGAATCAAACCTGCTAAGTAATTGTGCATACGTTTCAGAGGAGGAGCTCGAGACTCATGAAACTACACCTCAGGGAAAACGGTTATAATTATGTGATTTCATATACAACCATAACTTTATTCATCAATGCTAGGCCACATTAGCCTTTAGGCCTCTCATGCCTTTAACGATAAAACATAACAATTACACATGTTCCATACTAGTGTTTCACTCTCTCCTAGACCAATACTCGTCACGGATGCACCTTTCTACATCAAGTGCCCGAGCATCGCCATCTAGGTTATCCACTCCAGGCTAGAACTCGTCAATGAATGCACGAGCGTCGCCATCCAGAGTTTATTTATCACAATTCTATTCACAGCCTAGAATTATAACAATCTTAACTATGCCATTTATTTTGGGGTAAAGTTTCCTCACTCTTCCTAATTCATATTTTAAACATGCATATTCTCTCAATCATGTTTAACAACAATTTTAGGCATAGCATATTACAATTGCACACTTTAGAATTACATATAATAATTCAATCAAAAGTTATACAAAGCATAATACAATTGTATAATAGAATCACATATAATGATTCAATCGGAAGTCACATAACTCTTGGTTTCCCTCCGATCATTTAATCGGGTATCGAAAATCAGTACTTTTCACTTTTATCCCGTAGGATATTTCCCGCAGCTTTCCAACGGCTATCACTATGCCTCGATCGAATTTACGATCCAAAAGATATGGAATTTCAACATATCATATAACATTAATTCATTCATTTCCCACTAAATAATAAATCCCACATCATACCCTTAATTTTCAGTTTTTATTTGGTAGAGCATTGTCATAGCTTTCCAACGGTACCAAGAACGTCTCGATCCGAGTTACGGATCAAAAGTTATGAATTTTTAAAGAAAATAAATTATTTGGAAAACTCCCAGGAGCGCCTGGCGCTACACTTTTCGCCCGGCGGTGCCCCTTCGCCTCTGCTTCACCCAGCGAAAGATGGGCGTAAATCCCATCTCTAAACTCAAAAGTTACAGAAGTGTACCACGCTGCGCCTCTTGGCCATCGCCCGGAGGGGCAGCGGCGCAAATTCCTGCGTCGCCCGGCGCTCAAAGCGCCGTCCGGTGGTGCACACCAGAAGCAGAATTTTCTGCTGCGTTTCTTATGGTTCCAAGGCCCCAAAATTCATCTTTTCCAACCCAAAACATTTCCAAACAGCAAAAACAAGTTTCATCAATGATCATATGCATATTACGACTGTACTACGTAATTTATATCGATTTTCATCTGTTAGATTTCATTTTCTCTCAAATCTAACCAAAGTTCAAACTTATATTTCTAGAACTTAGAGTGTCTAACTAGAACCCACCTGATAATCGAAGAGGAGGTTGAAGAAGACGATGAATCGATGAAGAGACGATGAAGATCCAAGCTCTTCCTTCTTTTCCATTTTCCTCTTTCTCTTCTTTCTCCCACTTTCTTATTTACTAACTTCTTCTTCTTTTCCTTTTCTAACATATATATATATATATATATATTTTTTTTTTTTTTTATTTATATATATATATATATATATATACCAAAATTATACAATATAATCCAACAGGGTAAAATATCTCCAATTGATATTTTGTCGTCTCAACCCAATTGATCAATTATTAGAGTTACCATAAAATTACTTTCTCGGATTAATAAATATTAATCCGTCTCTTTAATAAAATAATTCATCTCTTCAGAGTTCTCCAGTTGCTCTATTGATCCGAATTAACAATACTTAAAGTATTTAGAGGATTCCATTAATCCAATTTATCAAAGATAGAGCACATAGATACTCATCTGATATCCAACTGAGCATTTAGATTGTAATACCCCGTATTTAATTACTCCGGATAATATTATAATGTGATCGACTAAGCCCAGTGTACTCTGAGAAATTATTTGACAAAATAATTAGAATAAATGTGAAACTTAGAATAAATCCAATTAATATTATCTGACTCTGAGGTATTTTACTAATTTGGACTTAAGAGACTTTTTGGACATTTAGTAGTATTATTTATTAATGATAGTTTACTATATGTTTCCTTTTCCTCCCATTTTCCAAACAAAAGAAAAAGATAGTAAGAGAAGTGAAGGAAAAGGAAAGAAAGAAGAAAGAAAGGAAAGGAAGGAGAAAAAAGTGGAGAAGAGGAAAATTTGAAGAAAAGTTCAAGAACTTCAAGAATCATCATCAATCCTTCATCAAATCATCTCATCTCATTCATCTTCAACTTCTAATCCAGGTGGGTTCTAGATAGAAACCTTTATGTAGAATTTCTTGAGGTTTTTGGGGTTGTGTTAGGTTTGGGAGAAAAATGGGATTTTGTGGAAAATCGAGGAATCTAGTGGTTGAAATGAGTTATAAATTGCGTAGTATAATCTATACTGGTGTGGAATCATTTACCGATAATCGTTATAAATGTTTGGATCGGTTTATGTTATTTGGAATGTTAGGGTTTTAGTAGAAATTATGTGATAAATGTTGAAAATCATATTGTATGAAGTTTATCGGTTAAACTGTAATAGAACCGTGATATTATACCTCGATGGGCTGTTGAGTATGTTGTGGAGATATTGTTGCAGGTTGGGTAAAGCTGTGTTAAGAGTTTTATTTTTCTGGAAATCGCAGAGCCTGCTCAGGGCGCAGTAGCCCGCTCAGCGTCCTCAAGAAAATCTGCAACCTCTCAAGTCAGGGAGAACCGCGCTCAGCGCGGTCAGGGGCGCGCTCAGCGCGCAGACCTGGGAATTGAAATTTTTTCCTTTAGCGAGGAAATTCATAACTTTCGGCTCGTTTATCGGTTTCGATCATTCTTTATATCGACGTAAAGCCGAGGAAATATTCAAATACGAAATATGTAGAGTGAGAATTATTACCGTAAACAATGTCGAAAAGTGTAAAATGACATAATGACAATGATCGTGCATACGGTGCCGAGGCGTGTGTCAGATACTAATGTCATAGAATGAATAAACACTAGTATGGAACATGTGTGTTAACCTTTGTGGTTGTGATAAGGCGTTATGGCCTTGTGATCGTCGAATACGATCACGTTCGTGTGTGAGATCACGTAATCATAACCGGTTATCTTGTGAGTGTGTTTCATGGGTCTCAAGCTCCTCTGAAACATGTGCACAACTACTTGGCAGGTTTGATTCCCGCGTGCAGTACGAATGGCGCTCTGGGAGCGTATGCTTGTGACGGTTAATGGCCCGTGTGAAGTGACGGTTCATAACGGTTAATGGCCCGTAGAACCTGAATCCATTCGTATGTCAAGTAGGTTACCAGGATCCATGACTCGGGTCGACTTCTAGACGTAGAAGCGGACGGGAATAGGGGATGCCTTGGTGTGGTTACCGATTAATGGTATTGTGAGTTGATGAAATCATGACATGTTTCCATATAGTGTGTGTGTACTCAAAGTCTTTTCTCTTCCCTTTCGACTTGAGTTAGGTGTGATAGAACCTTGTAGAGCCGAGAGGACATTTAAGATAGGGAACTCACTGAGATTTATGTATCTCACCCCACTGTTGTTGTTTACATCACAGGTACTACAGGTTCGGCGAAGGGTAAGGACAAAGTGGTTTGACTTTTCCTTACGGATCGTAGCTTTTGAGATGGCATGGCTTCCGCTATGGCGTTTTATTTTGAGATCATTGTATTGATCTAGTTCTTATTGCATTTTGGAACATCTTGTATATGTTATGCCGTAGACTTTAGAACTTTGTATTTAGGGCATTTAATGTATATAATGTGTTAACTAGGAACTTATGGTATTTTAGTACCAAATACTTGGATTCATGTATGATATATATGCTTTGATGTATGTTGTTATATATGGGTGTTACAGTTGGTATCAAAGCAGGTTGTATCCTCGACCTAGCCATGAAATAGTATAAGTATTTCTTTCCGTTTCGTATGCGTTGTGTCGCCATTAGTCTTACGTGTTATATTTATGGTATTGAGCCTGATCAACTTAATCCTATATGTATGACATTTAGGAACATGGCCGACGGGCGCAGAAACAACCGTGGGAGACCAAGAACTACTCCAGCAGGGACAAATCCGTCGGGGGACGAAGGGAATGCCCCTTTGTATCAATTCATGCAATAGATGCAGCAACAACAAAATCAGTTTATGCAATAAATGGTACAGCAAGTGGCTGGTGGCTTGCATCCTCCAGTGGTTGTGCCTAAAGCTGCAGGGGGAACCTTTAGGGATTTCATTCATATGAATTCTCCGGAGTTTCAGGGAGGGTTAGATCTAGTAAAGGCTCATGAATGGATATCCGGCATAGAGCGGATTTTCTTAATAGTTCAATGTAGTGAAGAAAACAAGGTGGTATTCGCTTCTCACTTGTTAAAGGGTCTTTCCATGAGGTGGTGGGAAAGCGCTTCAGCCGTAATGACAATTCAAGAGGTACCGAAAGTATGGGAGCAGTTTAAGATAACTTTTATGGAGAAGTATTTTCCAAGTTCCTTAAGGTCTCAGAAGGAATTCGAGTTTCAGCAGCTGAGGCAAGGTAACTTGATCGTGGCTTCTTATGCAGAAAAGTTCGAGGTTATGGCTGCTTATTCTAGGCAGGCCATGTATGCTCCTGGTGAGAGGTGGAAGATTGATCAGTTTCTTTTTCGTTTGAGTGCTGAAATTTCACATAGCGTGTCTTAAAGGGAATTCACTAACTATGCTGAGTTGTTACGACAGTGTTATGTGGCGGAGCATAGTTTAAAGAAAGTGCAAGCAGAAGGAGAGTTGAGTAGGGTGAGTCAAAGTGATCGTGGGAGATCGAATCAACCATTTAGGCCAAGGCAACAATCTTTCAAAGGGAAGCAAGTTCAGAGTTCTAGGACTAGTGCACCTCCTGTCAGTCATATTTGCGGAAGGAATCATCAGGGAAGGTGTGGTATCGAAGGTGTGAGGTGTTATCAGTGTCAGAAAGTGGGCCACTTGGCGAGGGATTGTCCTCAAAGGAGGAATCAGACGCAAGAGAAGAATACCGAGCGAGTGTATACCTTGGATGCGAGGAAAGCAAAGGGTGATAACTCTTTGATTGCTGGTACGTGTTTTGTGAATGGAAATCCTTGCTTTGTTTTATTTGATTGTGGAGCTACACACTCTTTTGTATCGATGCAATGTGTAAAGCGGCTTGGGTTGCAAGCGGTTTCATTGTCTCCACCCATGGTGGTTACTACTGCCATGGATGAGATGGTTGAAACACCTTTAATGTGTGAAAATTGTGTTTTATCTGTGGATGGAAGAGTTTTCCAGATTGATCTGATTTGTTTACCGCTTAAGAAAGTGGATGTTGTTCTGGGAATGGATTGGCTTTTAGCTAATTCGGTATTTATCGGGTGTGAAGAAAAACTAATCATTATTCCATCTACCGAGGCCACTCCGAAGGATGTGTTAACTACTATTTTAGAAGGTACGGTTGGAATGATTAATTTCTTGTTTGAGGGGGAAAATCTGTTCTTTTGCTTCTTACTAAGGAGGAGGGTAATAACCGTCAAGTTTTGAGTATTCCGGTAGTTTGTGACTTTCCGGGAGTTTTCCCCGAGGATATCACTTCTCTTCCTCCGGAGCGGGAAGTGGAATTCTCTATTGACCTGATACCGGGAACGACTCCAATATCCGTTTCTCCGTATCGGATGGCACCACTTGAATTGAGAGAATTAAAGGATCAATTGGAAGAGTTGTTTGCTAAGCATTTTGTTCGACCCAGTGTTTCGCCCTGGGGAGCTCCAGTGTTGTTGGTAAAGAAACAGGATGGTGGAATGCAGTTGTGTATTGATTATCGTCAGCTGAATAAGGTCACCATCAAGAATAAATACACATTACCAAGGATAGACGATCTGTTAGATCAATTGAAAGGAGCCTGTGAGTTCTCGAAGATTGATTTACGGTCGGGTTATCATCAGATTCAGGTGAAGAGTTCGGATGTACCAAAGACTTCGTTTAGAACCCGTTATGGTCATTATGAATTTTTGGTGATGCCTTTCGGTGTGACGAATGCTCCGGCAGTTTTCATGGATTATATGAATCGGATATTTCAACCCTACTTGGACCAATTTGTGGTGATTTTCATTGATGACATTCTTATCTATTCTCGTGATCCTCAAGAGCACGGAGAACACCTAAGAATCGTTTTATCCATCTTACAAGAAAGACAACTTTTTGCCAAGCTAGGTAAGTGTGAATTTTGGATGTCGGAAGTAAATTTTCTTGGTCACGTCATATCTCAGGGAGGAGTAGCGGTTGATCCATCAAAATTTGAAGCCGTGATAAATTGGGAGAGACCGAAGAATGTGTCTGAAGTTAGAAGCTTCTTGGGACTAGCAGGTTATTATAGGAGGTTTATTAAGGGCTTTTCCCAACTAGTGTTGCCGATGACAAGACTTACTCAGAAGGATTGTTCTTATGAATGGGATTCGGCTTTTGAGCAAAGTTTTATGAATTTGAAGGAAAGATTGACGACCGCTCCTGTTTTGGTTATTCCTGATCCTAGCAAGTCGTATGAGGTATATTGTGATGCATCGAAGAAGGGGTTAGGCGGTGTGTTAATGCAAGATGGGCATGTGGTAGCATATGCGTCTCGACAGTTGAAAGTCCATGAGCAGAACTATCCAACGCATGATTTAGAATTGGCAGCAGTTGTTTTTACTTTGAAAGTGTGGCGTCACTATTTGTATGGTGTACATTTTGAGATGTTTAGCAACCACAAGAGCTTAAAGTACCTCTTTGATCAGAAGGAGTTGAACATGCGTCAAAGGAGGTGGATGGAATATTTGAAAGATTATGACTTGGAGTTAAAATACCATCCGGGTAAAGCAAATAAGGTGGCGGATGCATTGAGTAGGAAAGTGTTGCATAATGCCGAGTTGATGATACTAGAGTATACTTTATTGGAAAAATTTTGAAATCTAAATCTTCAATTTGTTTGGACCCCCAACGGTGTGATTATGGGGAACTTGAATATCAATTCTACTCTTAGGGAAGAAATCCAACAAGAGCAAGGGTTAGACGTGAAGTTACAAGAAGTGTTATTGCAACCGGGTTTTGTGCGAGCTACCGACGGAATTATTTTATTTAACCAAAGGATTTAAGTTCCGGATAACACGGAGTTAAAAAGGAGGATTTTGGAAGAAGCGCATAAGGGTGCTTTTACTATACATCCGGGATCTTCAAAGATGTATCAAGATTTGAAGAGGGTCTATTGGTGGTCCGGGATGAAAAGAGATATTGCGGTGTATGTATCGGAATGTGCAGTGTGCCAACAAGTGAAGATCGAGCACCAAAGACCGGGTGGCTTGTTGCAACCTTTAGAAATTCCGGTATGGAAATGGAATAGTATCTCGATGGACTTCGCTGTTGGGCTACCCCGTACTCAGGGTGGTTATGATTCGATTTGGGTAATTGTGGATCGGTTGACGAAATCCGCACATTTCTTAGCTGTGAAGACTACCTACAAGGCGAGTCATCTCGCAAAATTGTTCATTTCGGAGATAGTGAGATTGCATGGTATTCCCACTAGTATCGTTTCGGATAGAGATCCAAAGTTCACTTCGAGATTTTGGAGAGCTTTTCAACAAGCCATGGGAACGAAGTTGTGTTTGAGTACGTCGAATCATCCGCAAACGGATGGTCAGACGAAACGGACGATACAAACAATGGAGGACATGTTGAGAGCTTGCGTACTTGAAAGTGGAGGAAATTGGATAGAACTTTTGCCATTGATTGAGTTCTCTTATAATAACAGTTATCATGCAAGTATTGGTATGGCGCCTTATGAGGCATTGTATGGAAGAAAGTGTAGGACACCTTTGTGTTGGGCAAAAGTTGGTGAGGATAGAATGTTGGGACCCAAGATTATTCACGAAACTACGGAGAAGATTAGGATGATCCGTAATAAGGTCAAGCAAGCACAAGATCATCAGAAGAGTTATGTGGATAACCGAAGAAGACCTTTAGAGTTTGAAGAAGGCGATCACGTGTTTTTGAAAGTTACTCCGAGATTGCGGTTGAAAGGACCGTTTCGGTCGCGGAAATTAAGTCCAAGATACGTGGGACCGTATCAGATTTTGGAAAGAATTGGTGAAGTAGCTTACAGATTAGCCTTACCGCCCTCTCTGTCAGAGATGCACGACGTTTTTCATGTGTCTCAGCTTCGAAAATTTGTCCCAGATCCTCTTCAGCCAATTTTACCAGATACAATTGAAATAGAAGTTGATTTGACGTTTGAGCCTCAACCAAGTCGTATCACAGGAAGAGAAACTAAAGTGTTAAGGAACAAAGAGATTCCTCTTGTCAAGGTACAGTGGGATGAGACGCATCCGGGTGATGCAACTTGGGAATTGGAATCCGAGATGCGAGAAGTTTATCCTCATCTTTTCAGGTAATTGTTTTTAATTCGAGGGCGAATTTCTATTTAAGGGGGGGGACGGAGGATGTAATACCCCGTATTTCATTACTCCGGATAATATTATAATGTGATCGACTAAGCCCAGTGTACTCTGAGAAATTATTTGACAAAATAATTAGAATAACTGTGGAACTTAGAATAAATCCAATTAATATTATCTGACTCTGAGGTATTTTACTAATTTGGACTTAAGAGACATTTTGGACATTTAGTAGTATTATTTATTAATGATAGTTTACTATATTTTTCCTTTTCCTCCCATTTTCCAAACAAAAGAAAAAGATAGTAAGAGAAGAGAAGGAAAAGGAAAGAAAGAAGAAAGAAAGGAAAGGAAGAAGAAAAAAGTGGAGAAGAGGAAAATTTGAAGAAAAGTTCAAAAACTTCAAGAATCATCATCAATCCTTCATCAAATCATCTCATCTCCTTCATCTTCAACTTCTAATCCAGGTGGGTTCTAGATAGAAACCTTAGTGTAGAATTTCTTGAGGTTTTTGGGGTTGTGTTAGGTTTGGGAGAAAAATGGGAGATCACGTAACTGGTTATCTTGTGAGTGCGTTTCATGGGTCTCGAGCTCCTCTGAAACATGTGCACAACTACTTGGCAGGTTTGATTCCCGCGTGCAGTACGAATGGCGCTCTGGGAGCGTATGCTTGTGATGGTTAATGGCCCGTGTGAAGTGACGGTTCATAACGGTTAATGGCCCGTAGAACCCGAATCCATTCGTATGTCAAGTAGGTTACCAGGATCCATGACTCGGGTCGACTTCTAGACGTAGAAGCGGACGGGAGCAGGGGATGCCTTGGTGTGGTTACCGATTAATGGTATTGTGAGTTGATGAACTCATGACATGTTTCCATATAGTGCGTGTGTACTCAAAGTCTTTTCCCTTCCCTTTCGACTTGAGTTAGGTGTGATAGAACCTTGTAGAGCCGAGAGGACATTTAAGATAGGGAACTCATTGAGATTGATGTATCTCACCCCACTGTTGTTGTTTACATCACAGGTACTACAGGTTCGGCGAAGGGTAAGGACAAAGTGGTTTGACTTTTCCTTACGGATCGTAGCTTTTGAGATGGCATGGCTTCCGCTATGGCGTTTTATTTTGAGATCATTGTATTGATCTAGTTCTTAGTGCATTTTGGAACATCTTGTATATGTTATGCCGTAGACTTTAGAACTTTGTATTTAGGGCATTTAATGTATATAATGTGTTAACTAGGAACTTATGGTATTTCAGTACCAAATACTTGGATTCATGTATGATATATATGCTTTGATGTATGTTGTTATATATGGGTGTTACATAGATAATATGAGATATTACAAACCGTATATATTCTGGTATGTAAATATTAATTTTGTTTTGATATTTTTTATAAAAATATTTATGCAATGATTTAGTTTTATAAATATCAAATAATAACATAGTTTTTGTAAATATTATTTTAATTGTATAAATAAATATTTGTAACATAAATAAATACATCATGCCCGTGTTTAGATTCATACATTATTTTAAACGTATTTACCTTTATTTTCTTTAATTGAACCATACTTGTAAAAATCCTCGCGTTCACAAGGATTCTGGTCTGGATACTCGTGCATTCGCACGAGTACTGATGAGTTATGCACATTTGTTTTAAAAATTTAATAAGAATGGATAGTGATCCGGAGTATTCGAACAGGTCCACATAAGCTGGTCGTCAGATGGCAAGGTGCTGGTCATACGCTGGCCGACAGATGGGCGAGGTGTTCAGAATATTGATGAGGAGAGGAGGGGGTGTACCTACAAGGCACTCCGACGCTCAAGTAAGAAAGGGTCAGAGAAAAGGGGCAAGTACAAAGCGTATTCTTAGGGTGAAAAATAGGATACCTGACCCTCTCAAGCGAGAGGGTTTATATAGAGACCCCAGCGCGTGGCCAACGGTCCTATTTTCGGGGCGAAATAACCGTTTTCCCCAAAGAATAGGTAACTGCCCAAACTAGCCGTTATGTCGGCCAGGGGGCCAAAACTAGTCGTTATGTCGGGCATAGGCGTAGTCCCGGGCACCTGTCCTTTGCTGTCCGGGCAACGAGGAAGCCGTGCGTAACAGGCGTAAATGCCGGGGAGGAACGCTGCATTCCTTGCCCGGTTGGAGGGGCAGAAAGGTCACTTTTGCCCCTCTGTGGATTGGGCTTAGGCAATTTGGGCCGCTCTGGAGCAGAGACGGATTGAGCCAATTCTAGCCATTGGTCCAGTCCAGACCAGGAGCCCCCCAAGTCGTTGCTCTCGAGTATGGGAGTGATGACTTAAGGACTGCTCGTTGCTCCGGGGAGCTCGCGCGGAGTCGTCGCTTGGAGACGAGGATGATTGTCTCAAGGTGCTTGTGGCTCTTCGTGTCCGTGATATTCGTGGTCGAGACACTCTCGCCCGGTATTCGGGGAGATAAAGCGTCAGACAGAATGGGAAACGTTGGGTTGCCACGTGTGCATCGAGCTCTGCGTAGCAGTTAATAGGTAATGATGGCTAGTAGGCGGTCATAATTGCCTACGGGCGCGTGTGTGCACGTGCCCCTTAGTATAAAAGGGGGGAGATTGTCCCATTTTGCACTTTTTCTTTCTGAGTTCTCTTTGCCCCTTCTGCATTCTTGCCCGTCGCCGTCTTCAGAGCATCCGACCACCGTGCCATGCCTCGAGCAGTCCCTTTTTTCTACTCAAATCAAGTAAGTTTTTTGATTTCCAGCTTGTTTTACTTTCTTTTGCTGTTAGTGGTAGATTGCATGCGGCTAGGGTTAGCTTTAGGTGACGAAATAGGTCGGTTTTCGGCGAGTGTTGGTGGTGGACGGTGGTTCTGCGCTTCTGCTACTTCTAACACCTCGCCGGAGTAGGTAGTGCGTTTGGTGAGCGTGGTGGTCCACGTCGTGGTCGCGAGTCATGACCACCGTGTCTGATTATCTTCTGATGGACCGGCGAATATCCCGGTGGAATGTTTCTAGATTCCGGTGGAGCTTTGCGGTTTCCGGTGGAGCCTCAAACGGAATCTGGGCACGAGTGCGGGGAGGCTCTTCGTAGGGAGGTGGTATGTCTCGGGCATCTCCTCGCGGGGAGGTTTTTTCGTTTGATGTTAGGGCTTAGGCCGGGGACATTGTCCTTAGCCTTCTGCGCGCCCTTTCACTTGACTTAGCGGTGGAAGGGTGGATTTGATTTCCTGTCAAATTCACTGTCTTTCTCTGCTTTTTCAGGTGATCGTAATGGCGATGGAGCCAGAGAGAGAAGTTATCCCAGTCATATCCGAGGAGGAAACTGTCTCCGAGGAGAATAGCAGCGCAACGACTTCGAGTTCTGCGTCTTCGAGCTCGACGGCATCGAGCTCCTCGAGCGAAGTTGAAGAGGAAGAGGATTTGGATGTCATGGAGGAAGATGTTGAAGGGTTCTGCCCGAAGGAGTGGGAGGTGGCCGAGCCTTCCGAACATATTTCCACGTTCGCCAGATCTGTGGCGGACGCCTTTATAGAGGTGGGCCCACCGGGGGATTGAAGAGTGCATTTTCCCACTGTGGACGAGCGGGTCTGCTCAGAGTTCGGGGACCGCTTCACGATGTACGAGTACGCTTTCAAGGAGTTGGGGCTGAGGTTGCCCTTCACTGACTTCCAGCGGTCGGTATTTGAGCATCTCAAGCTGGCTCCCTCGCAACTCCACCCCAATTCACTGGCCTTTATACGGGCGTTTGAGTTAGTGTGCTAGCATCTCACACTGGGAACCACTCTCCCTCTGTTTTTTGCTGTTTTCAATCTTCAACGGCAGCTGGCGGGGAAGAAGTATGGATGGGTTTCCTTGAAGCAGCCCAAGAAGTTATTTAAGCCGTTCTCGGAGTCAATCCTAACGTTCAAGGGATGGTACTTCATCGTTGAGCCAGTGTCTGAAGCTGCCCAGGACAACACGTATGTCTGGGAGATAGAGGTCGATGAGAACGGAGAGGAGCTACTCAATGAGGAGGGGAAGTATATCGGGGAGAGGTTGTACAAGTTACCAATCCGCTGGACACCTGGCCATTTCTCCAAGAAGCCCAGTGCTTACATCTTCGAGCCGAGCGCGCTATGCGAGTAGGATGCCGTGTCTTATGAGACGCTGGTGAAGTGGGTCAACTCCTTCAGTCTTGCGAGCTGCTGGACGAGCAAGGGTAACCCTATCTTCGAGGAGGATGGTAGCCAGAGGGTTGAGCGCAGGTTTATCAATGTGAAGGCACTGCTGGAGTGCAAGACTCCCGCGGATGCCGAGAAGCTGCTCGGTAGTCATAGTTACTTAGATTTTGTTTGTGTTACCTTTTTTTTTCCACGTCGCTAACGTGTTCGTTTCATTTGTGTAGGTGAGATTCCTCAAGCTCGCGATCGCGTGGTGAGGAATGCCCTGGCGAGGAACAAAGTTGGAGCGGCTCCCCCTAAGACTCGTCCTGTTGGTGCCCGTGCTCCTCCTCTTGTCTAAGTTGCCATGGGGACCTCTTCTTCTCCTTCTCCTGCTCCACGGGGATCTCCACTGCATTTGACCGGGCGGGCGAAGCGGCCACGGACGTCAGATGCTGTGGACCTGACCCAGGCGCCTGAGAAGGGGAAGTTTGAGCTCCCCCCGTGCATCCTTGATAGGAGATTTTTTGAAGGCAACACCCTGATCGTTCCTCGGGTAGAATATCTTAGCTTGGAGAGCATGGACCGATCGAGCAAGAGGGCGTTGGTAGCCCAAGACGCTTCTGCCCTCGTGAGGATGCTGGAGATGGCGGCCGTTTACGCGGAAGGGGACTCTGCGCGGGAGGCTGAACTCACTGCTGCCCGAGCTTCCGAGGCGACTCTGAAGGAGGAAGTCAAGAGTTCTCGTGAGGCTCGGAAGAAGGCCGAAGAGGAGACGGCCAAGCTGAAAGAGGATGTCACCAAGCTGACGACGGAGAAAAAGGCTGCCGAGGAATTGAACAAAGAGTTGCTGGCGGCCAGCGCCCCGGGTGTCGACGAACCGGATGAGATAAGAGTGTTGAAGACTAGGGCTGACCTGGTTGCCAGCATTGTGCAGGCCGAGGATGACGGTATCGTCGTGGCAATGGAGTCCTTCGACAGCGCCGTGGCCCAGTTGCAGGTGGTGAACCCTGGGCTGGAGATTTCGACCGAGGGTATCCACTATCTTGCGTGTGTGGAAGATGGTCGCATCGTCTTGCCTGCAGGCCTTGTTCTAGATACCCCTGAGGTTCAGCCCGAGGACCAGCCCGAAGAAGAGCAGAGACCTGAGCCGGCGTCAACCGAGCAAGCGGATGAATGAGGAGTTTTGTTGTTTTGACGTTGTTGTATCTTGTCCGGCCTGCGCGCCGTTGAGTTGTCTGTAATCTTATTTGATTTTGGGGGGGGGGGGGCGTGGCCCCCTTTTTTATGTAATACGCACAATCTTTGGCCCTTGTGGCCTTTTTTATTTAATGCCCGGTTTATGTTATTCATACGATTTTTGTTCATATTGCTGTACTTTACATTAGTTGTGCATGTATGACTGCCCGTCGGAGGGTGTGTCTGTTAACGGAGTTTTCTTTTGAAAGATAGCTCGTTGTGTGTGAAATCGCCAGTGCGGAGAACTGGTCGAGTAGCCGGGGAAGGTCCTGGCGAGGTTGCGGATCTCAGGTCGCGATTGAGGCCTGAGGTCGCGGCGTGAACGTCCCATCGCGAGCTGGGGTTCTGCCAATCATGGTACTTAGGCGAAGCCGATGCTCGGTTGAGGACCGCCGAGGAGCAGAGCTCCAGCTCATTTACTTGAGCGGGATTCTACTTTGTACGTATGCGTCGTTTGTACCTGGACGAGCATGATGACCGTTAGGTGGTCCTTTGATGCGAGGAAGCCTATAGTTACTTTAGCTGTAGTATTGCTTATGTTTTTCAGCATTCCATGGTCGAGGGATTGCATCCCCGTTGAGGTTTTCGAGGAAGTATGCACCATTCCCCGTTTTGGTACGAACTCTGTACGGCCCTTCCCAGTTGGCTGCTAGTTTGCCTTAGCGAGAGTCCTTGTGGTTTCTTCGCAGGACAAGGCTGCCGACATCGAACTCTCGTCGTAAGACTTTGGTGTTGTGCCTGATTGCTATTTTTTGTTTAAGAGATGCTTCGCGGAGGGCTGCTCCTGTTCGGATTTCCTCGACAAGGTCGAGCTCCTCTCTTATCGCTTCGTTATTCATTTCCTCGTCTAGAGGTGATTCGGTCCTCCTGGACGGTACGTGAATTTCGATAGGTGAAACAGCCTTCGTGCCATATGCTAAGCGGAAAGGTGTTTCCTCGGTGGTGGACTGAGGAGTGGTGCGGTACGCCCATAAGACGCTGTAGAGCTCCTCGACCCAGGCTTTCTTTGTTTCATCCAGTCTTCGCTTGAGGCCACGCAAAATGACACGATTGGCCGCTTCTGCCTGCCCATTGGTCTGGGGATGTTCTACAGAAGCGAAATGTTGCTTTGTTCCGAGATGGGCGACAAAGTCTTGGAACTTCTTGTCCGTGAATTGCGTTCCATTGTCCGTGACAATTGCTTGGGGAATCCCAAAACGGACAAGGATATTCCGCTTGTAAAAGCACAGAATGTTAAGTGCTCTTATCTTTGCTAAGGCTTCTGCTTCTATCCATTTTGTGAAATAGTCTACGCCCACTATCAGGTATTTGTTTTGGCTGGACCCCGTCACGAAGGGTCCTAGGATATCTAGGCCCCACCAGGCGAATGGCCACGGGGAGGTCATGCATTTTAGCTCGTTAGGTGGGGCTAGGTGCATATCCCCGTGCCGTTGGCATTTGTCGCATCTCTTCACATGCTCCTTGGCATCGTGCTGCATGGTTGGCCAATAATACCCTGCCCGGAGGGCCTTGCAGGCAAGGGACCTCCCTCCTAGGTGCTGGGCATTAATGCCTTCGTGGATTTCTCGTAACACGTGGGGGACGACTTCCTCCTCTATGCATTTGAGTAGTGGGATGGAGAAGCCTCGTCGATAGAGTTTGTTTTCGAGGATGACGTACGAGCAAGCTCTTCGTCTGATGGTGCTGGCTTCCTTGGGGTCATCCGGGAGTTCGTCACTGGTGAGGTAGTTGTACACGGGCATCATCCAGCAGTCGCTGTCTCCAATTGGGTGCACGTGTAGGGTCGAGGATCCCTTATCGATGTTGGACCGGGGAAGTATTTCTTGGATGACTGACCTGTTTCCGCCTTTTCTCTTAGTGCTTGCTAGTTTGGACAGGACGTCTGCTCGCACGTTATGTTCGCGTGGAACATGTCTTACTTCTACTGCTCTGAACTTCGACATTTTTCCCTTGACTAGGGTTAGGTATTCAGAGAGGCTATCATTTTTGGTCTGATACTCTCTTGATACCTGGTGGGCTACGAGCTGCGAGTCCGTGCAGATGATGATTTCTTCAGCCCCTAGGTCTTCGGCTAGGCGCAAACCGGCGAGGAAGGCTTCATACTCGGCCTGGTTGTTCGACGTGGGAAAGGACAATGTGAGAGAAGCCTCGACTATGGTCCCTTCATCGTTCTCCAAAATTACTCCTGCCCCGCTGCCGGTCGAGCTGGATACTCTGTCCACGTAGACGGTCCATCTGTTTGCTATGTGGGACGAGGAGTCTGAGAAGGTTACTTCCGCTACGAAATCGGCCAGGGCCTGAGCTTTAAGAGCTTTTCTGCTTTCATACTGGACGTCGAATTCGGACAGTTCCAGTGACCATTTGAGCATCCGCCCGGCCATGTCTGGTCGTCCCAGTAATTGCTTGATGGGCTGATCCGTCCTTACCACAATCGTGTGGGCCAAGAAATAGTGTCTCAGTCGTCTGGCAGCGTTGACGAGGGCCATTGCTACCTTCTCTATCTACTGATATCGCAACTCCGCGTCCTGCAACGCTTTGCTCGTGAAATATACTGGCTTTTGCCCGCCAGGACTCTCGCGAATGAGAACGGCGCTAACGGCCTCGGCAGTTACGGCGAGGTATAGGAACAAGACTTCCCCGGTGTCTGGCCGTGATAATATGGGCGATTTCGACAGAGCTTGCTTCAAGTGAAGGAGGGATGCTTCGCATTCCTCGGTCCATTCAAATGCTGCTTCTTTTCGTAAGAGCTTGAAGAAAGGAAGGACGTGTTGGGCGGACTTTGCGACGAAGCGGGACAACGAAGTAAGTACCCCCGTTGAGGGACTGGATGTTCTTCTTAGACGTGGGCGTTGGGAACTCAGAGAATGCCCGACACTTATCGGGGTTAGCTTCTATTCCTCGTTCCGTTAGGTAGAAGCCAAGGAATTTACCTGCCCGTACACCGAACGTGCACTTTTCTGGGTTAAAACGCATTTGATACTTTCTTGCTTGCTCGAAAATTTTGCGAAGATGGGCGACATGATCTAGTTCCTCGTGGGACTTGACAATCATGTCGTCCATGTATACTTCGAGCATGTCGCCTATTTGTCCTTGGAAGACATTGTTCATCATTCGTTGGTATGTGGCGCCGACGTTCTTCAGCTCGAAGGGCATTACGTTATAGTAATAGTTGCCCGATTCGGTCATGAAGGCCGTGTAAGTTTTATCGCTCGCGGCCATTGGGATTTGGTTGTAGCCCGAGTAGGCGTCGAGGAACGATAAAAGCTTAAAACCTGCTGAGTTATCTACGAGCTTATCTATGTTGGGGAGGGGGTAGGCGTCCTTTGGACAGGCCTTATTAACATCGGTATAATCAACACACATCCTCCATTTGCCATTATTTTTTCTTACAAGTACAACATTTGAGAGCCATGTAGTGTATTTGGCCTCAGAAATAAACCTAGCTTCTAGAAGGTCTTTGACAGCTTTCTCCGCGGCTTCCATCTTCTCCGGGGACTGTTTCCTTCTGCGCTGGGCAACGACTTTGATGGCCGGATCAATTGTAAGTTGGTGGCAAGCGACGGAGGGGCCCAATCCTGGCATTTCAGCAGCGCTCCATGCGAACAAGTCTGCGTTCTCCCGGAGGCACGCTTTTAGTTGTCTCCTGGCCAGGTCGGGGAGGTCTGCCCCGATCTTTACTCCCCGTTGGGGGTCTTCTCCGAACGGAACAATCTCAAAGTTGCCATCTGGGACAGGGCGTAGGAGATGGCCGCCGTTGTCGGACTGTCTGCCCGAAGTTGTTGGGTCCTTGGCTGATCTTCCTCGCTGAAACGGCTGTCAGAGTCGATAGATTCGACCTGGGGGAGCGGTTTTGGCTGCTCGGAGCTGCTGGGCAGAGGGGGATGACCAGAAGTCCTCGGTCTTGCTGAGATGGTGCTTAGTCCTTTTGATGTTGCTTCAAAGCATCTACGGGCAGCTTCGATATCGCCGTGGAGGGTGGCGACCATCCCTTCAGAAGTGTAGTACTTCATCTTGAGATGTACGGTGGAAGGCACTGCAATCAACTCTGCCAGGGTTGGCCTTCCAAAAATGCACTGGTATAGTGACGGGCATTCAATTACCAGAAACTGTGCTTTAATTGCTCGGGTTGTATTTCCTGAACCGAAGGTTACGATATGCTCTACGTAACCCCGGGGTCTTGTCACTGCTCCGTTGAATCCCTGCAGGTCGGATCCAACGTATGGAGTGAGGTGAGAGTCGTCCAGCTGCAGCGTTTCGAACAGGTGGTTGTATATTATGTCAACTGAGCTGCCCTGGTCCACGAGTATTCTGCGAACGTCGAAGTTCTCCATCCTTTCCCGGATAAGCAGCGGGATGCTTGAGTTCGGTGCCCCTCCGAGGAGCTCCTCCTTGTAGAAGGAAATAGGAGCGGATCCTTTAAGAGTGGTGTCCAGGGTGGTGACTTCATTGGAGCTTTTGTTGATCAGTTGATCGAATCTCCTCTTGACTGAACCGACCGTGATTTTGTTGAATCCACCACCAGAAATGACCATGGCCGACGGGAAGGCCTCCCACGGGCTGCGAGTAGCGAGGTACGTGGAGACGGGCAGACCCTCAGGGATGTGGAAGTCCTCTAGCGAGTTATGGACATAGCGACCTGTACGTTGGTGTCATCGGAGGGCGGAGTCTCTTCTGCAACCTTTTTGCCTTCCTGGGTTTCTTGTCGGGGAGCGTCTTTCTTTTTCGCGAACTGCTTCAGGTGGCCGTCGTGAATAAGGATCTCTATTGCATCTCTGAGGTGGATGCATTCTTCCGTCATATGACCGTGGCTCTTGTGGAAGCGGCAATACTTGGATTTGTCTACACCCGGCCTGGCCGGCAGTTGTTTGGGGAAATGGACTCCCGCCTGCTTGAATTCTGAGTTGGCGCATTCGGACAAGATTTTCTCCCTCAAGGTAGTGAGGGGGGTATAGTCATGGAACCGCCCAGAAGGTCCCTTCTGTTCGCGTGCATCGCGAGGCCGATCGTCGCGTCTTTTATCTCCTCGACGGGATGTCGAGGGTTCTTCAGCTCTGGATGACCGGGCACCTTCTTGGTTTTGAGAGGCCCGGACAGAGTGGGCAGCGACCTTTTCCTCGTATTGTATATGCGACTGGGCTTGGAGGAGAAGGGCGTTAAGGTTCCTCGGTGGATCGAGGCCGATGGCTTTCGCGAAGTTTGAGCCAGGACGTAATCCCTGCTCGAGCAGGAATTTCTTCATCTCGTCGGTCGTTGGCACTTGGACGGCCTCCTTGTTGAACCGTTCAATGTAGGCCCGAAGAGGCTCATCTCTTCCCTGTACGACAGCTCTGAGGGACGCCTCGGTCTTTGGATGGCGTCGCGATGCAGTAAAGTGACGGGAGAAAATCCTCCCCAACTGCCTCCAAGATGTAATGGATTCTTCTGGTAGCTACTTGTACCATGTCATTGCTCCCTTCCGGAGCTTGGTCGGGAACAGGCGGCATTTGATGGCTCCTCGTACCCCTCTGTAGTCCAAAAGAGCATCTATGTTTTCTATGTGCTCGTCTGGGTCAGTGGTTCCATTGTAAGTCCCTAGAGACGGAGGCTTCTTTAGTCCTTTAGGAAGACGGGTGGCCAGGATCCTGCGGGACAACGGGCCGCGAGGCTCGTCGTCGCTGTCTGAACTTGGAGTTGATGGTGACCGTTGTCTGCGTTCGCAGCGGCGGTCTCGGCGAGGTGACGGGGAACGTAGACGGTCACGAGGTCTGACTGGAGAATGCCTATTCTGCCTCGTTCTCTTGTGTCTTGGTGATCGATCTCGCGGGGAGATCTGGTCGCGCTTGCGAACGTGTTGTGAGTCAGGCTCATGCTTCTTCACACAGTCTTCCCTGCGCCTAGGGGGCGGGCTTCTTGATTTCCGGTGTTTACTCTTCGGAGGAGAGGATCTTGGAAGAGATGCTTCCTCGAGAGCTCCTATTCTCTCTCCTTGCTGTAAGATAAGGAGGTTTGTGTGGTTGACAGCCTCCAGAAGAGCTGCAACGGCCAGGTCGGCGCTGGGGGGGCCAGGAACTGGTCGTTCACCCCGACGGTAGTTGTTTGCCTCCTTGCTCGGTGGGAGGAGGAGTTGGAGACGCAGTAGCCTCGTCTCGAAGGAAACGGGGATCAGAAAGTAACAAAGAACTGCCGTCAACGTCCATCATGTTGACGGGAACGAGAACTGTGTCGTCAGCACCTTTTGCGGAGTTCTGAGCGGCCATATGTGGGCGGATCAAAGAGAAAATGTTTTGATCTTTTAGTTTTCGAGGAGGAAAGAAAGAAGGGGAGAACAAGGAGTTCCCACAGACGGCGCCACTGATCCGGAGTATTCGAACAGGTCCACGTAAGCTGGTCGTCAGATGGCAAGGTGCTCGGTCATACGCTGGCTGTCAGATGGGCGAGGTGTTCGGAATGTTGATGAGGAGAGAAGGGGGTGTACCTGCAAGGCACTCCGACGCTCAAGTAAGAAAGGGTCAGAGAAAAGGGGCAAGTACAAAGCGTATTCTTAGGGTGAAAAATAGGATACCTGACCCTCTCAAGCGAGAGGGTTTATATAGAGCCCCCAGCGCGTGGCCAACAGTCCTATTTTCGAGGCGAAATAACCGTTTTCCCCAAAGAATAGGTAACTGCCCAAACTAGCTGTTATGTCGGGCAGGGTGCCAAAAACTGGCCGTTATGTCGGGCATAGGCGTAGTCCCGGGCACCTGTCCTTTGCTGTCCGGGCAGCGAGGAAGCCGTGCGTAACGGGCGTAAATGCGGGGGAGGAACGCTGCATTCCTTGCCCGGTTGGAGGGGCAGAAAGGTCACTTTTGCCCCTCTGTGGATTGGGCTTAGGCAATTTGGGCCGCTCTGGAGCAGAGGCGGATTGGGCCAATTCTAGCCATTGGTCCAGTCCAGAACAGATAGAAATAAAAACAAATATATCAAGAAAGACAAAATTATTTATCTAAGGAATTTTATTATTTTTAAAAGAAAAACAAATTTTTATTTATTTTTGGATCATAAATATAGTATTTTCATATATACAAATATTTGGATCAACCGTATATTTTTTCGTATGTAAATATGAATTTAGTTTTAACATTATTTAAAAAAATATTTTAATGAATAAAAAACCTGCTCTTATTTATAGAATTATTTGGATCACCAATACAAATTTTTTGTAATATATAAAAATAAAGTTCAATATAAAGTATTTAAATTTTTCCCGTGTATAAAAATATTCGTCTTATTTGCTTTACTATCAATGATTTCATTTTTCCTGTTTCAATAATTCATTTATTCCTGTAGATATATATTTTCTCTTACAATATCCTAATTTATGTAAGTATTATTACAAATATCTCTTTCGTGGGATACTCATAAAGATCATAATTAAGTAACAAAATTTTAAATGATTAACAATTTTAAAAAATAAATTTAAATTAATTTCAAGTATTGATTTTTGACTAGTTTCTAGAATAAAATGTTAAATTTATCAATATTTTTCATAAATATTTAATACATAATGAAATGTATTTAATGATAGCTATGCAATGGATATGAACAATACATTTTAAATTTTTTTTTAAAAATTATGTATTAAGAATTAACTTGACTATTTATTTATAATGTATTAAATTGACTATTTAATATTTTTAATGATTAAGATAATTATTTAATTTGTGTTAAATTATAAACTAAAAATAAATAAAAAATATTACAACCAATAGTGAACTTTTTTCCATTGTTATCAATTATCTATCTATTAAAATCAACTACCACCAAACTACCTAAATTGTCCTTTCTTTTACATTAATCTACACTACACAAAGGTTTAAAAAGTTATCTATCTATTAAAATCAACTACCACCAAACTACCTAAATTGTCCTTTCTTTTACATTAATCTACACTACAAAAAGGTTTAAAAAGTAATTGACTATTGTCTCAATTTATTTTTCCAATATATTCTACCACAAAGTGAAACATGGCCTCATTCCAATAATTCATTTTTAAATTTCAACTTTCTTCATTTTCATTCTCTTCTTTAATTCAAATTTCAAATCTCTTTCACATTTCCCCCCACATTTACTCACTTTCATTTTTAATTTATTAATACTTCATTTTCTTTTTTCCTTTTTATTTTTTTCTAAGTATCAACTATTTTTCTATTAAAATTAACTACTGTCAAACAATTTAAATTGCTATTTTTCTATACATTAATTTACACTAATAAAAGATAAAAAAAGTAAATAACTACTAACACATGACCCATTCAAATCATTATAATTATAGTATATGATTATCATATTAAATATTTATTGGTGGATAAATGTATACAATTTGACATTTAATTTTGTTTTTACGACAAATTTAATCAATTCTATTTATTTATTATTATTAAAAATATTCATTAATCTATTTTGAAATTTAAATAAAATTAAGAATTTATTTTATGACATTAGTTAATACTCAATAGTCAGACGCACAACTAACTTTCCATCTCACAAATCACTATCAGAAAAATATTTATTTTATTTTAATTAATATTTTTCATTATTTGAGATTAAAAAAATTCTTATTTTAAAAAAATATCTCTTTTTCTCACAGCTATTATCAGCAAAATAGGAATTTTTTTTAATATAACTTATTTTTTAAAAAAAAATACTAAATAAACCAATTTTTCAAAAAAAATTCCAAAATGGCATGGTTTGGATAGGGGCTATAAGGGTGGCGCCATTTGGGATGGCGCCTCAGTTAGAGGCCAGAAGCCATTCCAAATGGCGCCTCAGGCCAAAAAAAATTTGAAAAAAATCAACTGAGATGCGCCATCTCCCAGACTGATGAATTTGCAGGCCTATAGTCTGCATCTACTATTCATTCACATGCCTCTAGACTGATGAATTTGCAGGCCTATAGTCTGCATCTACTATTCATTCACATGCCTCTAGACTGATGAATGTGTAGTCCTATACACTGCATATACTGTTCATTCGCATGCCTCTGCTCCATTATTTTTGTTTCAGGCCACTGTTGACGTGACTACACATACATGTGACTCCCCCTTTACACCATTATAAAAACCCATTCACATTTACAATTTTCATCTCATCCCAAACTACTCTCACTTCTTCGTCTCTTATTTTCTGAAACCTTTGCATCCCAAACCTTTGCATCTCACGACCAGTTACGAAAATGGCTTTACTCACGATGGGAAGCAACCACCGAGGAACGCCGGAAAACATTGAAGACTTTGAAAGTTTTCCTGTAGTATTTTGTTTTACAATATTAAACCTTGATGTCTTTTATTCTGTTAGTAATTTTGCTTGTTTTTTTTGTTCAGGAGGTTTCAAGGTTCCGTTGTCGTGGGCACGCATACTTCCCTCACGACCTTATCACTGAACCATATCTAACAGGATGTGGATTTGGAGATGTGATAAAAATCCCATCATACCATGTAGACCCAAAGTTCATTCTGGCCTTGCTAGAAAGATGGAGGCCGGAGACCCACACCTTTCACCTTCCTTTTGGTGAATGCACGGCCACCCTACAAGACGTGTATATGTTACTGGGCCTCCGCATAGATGGCATGGCCGTCAACGGCCCCGTAAATATAAATAGCCAATTTTGCTTCGACTTGTTGGGCACCCCCCTTGAGATTGAAGAAGCTGAGCCTTCACCCGACGGTAGGTGTAGGGGGCAAGGTATTAACTTAAAACGCCTTAGGGAATACCATCACTCCATCGTATTAGACGAGGATTCCCTCCCCTTACACATAATACAAAAAACTAGATGTTATTTGTTGCTATTGTTCGGTCGTTTTTTGTTTCCAGAGAGCACTGGAAACACTGTAAATATTATGTATCTCCCGTTGTTGACTAACATTAACAGTGTGCACGAATATAGTTGGGGTTCAGCTGTCCTGGCACATCTGTATAGTGCACTTTGCAAAAATGCCAAAAAAAATGCGTGTACATTTTATGGTTGCGCCTATCTCCTTCAGGCGTGGGGTTGGTCGAGAATGCCAACACTAGCTCCAATAAACCGGAACCCATTCACATTTCCATACGCATTAAGGTAAGACTATATGCATCCATGCGCCTATACTGATATGTTCAAGTGTAACGAATTTATTTTGTAACTACATTTTCAGGTGGGCAGTTTCGAAAATGAGCTACGATAGAAACCCCCGGAACGCCATAACAGTCTACCGCAACCTGCTAGACCACATTGGCCCTGACGACGTATACTTCCCTACAACTTTTGTAACATTTCATCCATAGATATTTCTAACATTTTGAATACTTACTCATTAAACTATTTTTTCTTGTAGTTTGTCTGGAGGCCTTACGACGATCTCAACCACCAGCCCAACGCAAATGATGTTGCTGTGTGGACTTCGAAAACACCAATAATTCGGTTCACAACTGTTAAGATGCACCAAAGCGACCGAGTGAAACTATAATTCGGTATGCATCAGGACATTTCGGTGGATCCTACCAACTTAGGAAAGTGGAACCTACGTAGAGTCGACACGCAGTGGAAGGATGGTGTGTGGACCAACTTTGCAGCAGCGTTGTGTCACCAGTGGGAGATGCGCCACCAGCTCGTCTTAACAGACCCCATTATACAACCTGCTCGGCCAACGGAACTATATATGAGCTGGTTTAGGTCTGTTACCACACCACAATCTTTCCTCTCTCAGCCGACGTATCTAGTTGACCCCCGCCAACGTGCGTCTTCCTCCCAGCAATATGCCCAACATCATTCACCAACCTCTCCACCACAACAACAAAACCCTTACTATAGCCCTGACGAGTCATTCGAACCTACCGAAGCCCACCAAAACCCCCCACAAATGAGTCCCCCACAAATGAACCCCCCACAAATGATGACCCCATCTTCCTACCACTCAGAACCACAATCATCATACACCCAACAAACTCCCCCCCTTTTCAACTATCAAACCCCACATCAACCACTACATCAATACCAACACCCATCAATGCATCATTTTGGCCAACCATACCGTATGGAACCAACCCAACCCCCTCATAAAAATTACATGAACATGGGCATGCAGCTGGATTACGGAAGTGCTGTCGGCGGCAACCCCCCGACTATTGGGGACAGATGCTGCAAAATTTGTCTCATGCTCCAGGGCCATCGTCTGATGCGCCGGGGCCATCTGAACAAACACAGAGACCAGCCACGCCTCAACAACCTCGTGGTGCTAGACACAGACGTCAAACAAGAGCCCCTGATTGTGGGACCGGTGATCGATTAAATAGGCACAATCATTAATTTTCTTTTTGTATCCAACTATTGTATTATTGTACTAAATATTAAAAAAAAAATTAATGTTGTTTTTTTTTTTATTATCCATTATTAAAATAAAATAAATTAAAAAAAAAAGGGACACCTGAGGCGCCTCCCTTAAAAAAATTTGAAAAAATTTAGGGCATTTAATTTGGCCTGAGGCGCCATTTGGAATGGCTTCTGGCCTCTAACTGAGGCGCCATCCCAAATGGCGCCACCCTTATAACCCCTATCCAAACCATGCCATTTTGGATTTTTTTTTAAAAAACTGGTTTATTTAGTTTTTTTTTTGAAAAAATAAGTTATATTAAAAAAAAAATCGCAAAATAGCTATTTTATTTTAATTAACATTTATCTTTATTTGAAGCACAAAATTGTTATTTTCAAATGTCAAAATTTCTATTTTTCTTATGGGTTAATATCATCAAAATAACTATTTTATTTTAATTAACAATGGCCTTTATTTGAGTCACAAAATTCTTATTTTTAAGTATCAAAATTGAGTTTATATTATCATTATTCATTTTAAAATTAAATAAGTCATTTCAAATTTACATGTATACCTAAATAGAATCTATATTGTATTAAATAAATTTACCCGTGCAGGCGCACTGATATTTTGCTAGTTCCATATAGAATCAATACCCCCGCGGGCACCGGTTGGTGACGCGTATTTGTTTTAAAATATAAAATTAAAATAAAAAAGAAGACAAAATTATTTTACCAAGAAATTTTTTTATTTTTAAAAGAAGAACATATTATTATTTATATTTGGAGCTTAAATATAGTTTTTTCATATATACAAATATTTGGACTAACTATATATTTTTTCGGTATGTAAATATTAATTTTGTTTTGATATTTTTTATAAAAATATTTATGCAATGATTTAGTTATAAAAATATCAAATAATAACATATTATTTGTAAATATTATTTTAATTGTATAAATAAATATTAGTAACATAAATAAATACATTTTTCCCGTGTTTGGATTCATACATTATTTTACATATATTTACCTTTATTTTCTTTAATTGTACCATAATTGTAATAACATGTGCATTCGCACGGATTCTGGTCTGAATACTCGTGCATTTTCACGGGTACTGATGAGTTATGCGCATTTATTTTCAAAATGTAATAAGAAAGGATAGAAAGAAAAACAAATCTCCAAGAAAGTTTATTATTTTTAAAAGAAAAACAAATTTTTATTTATTATTGGATCATAGATATAGTATTTTCATATATACAAATATTTGGATCAAACGTATATTTTCCCCTGTGTAAATATGAATTTTGTTTTGACATTATTTATAAAAATGTTTTGATGAATAAAAAACTTATTCTCATTTATAAAAGTATTTGAATCACCAATACACTTTTTCTCATATATAAAAATAAAGTTCAATATAAAGTATTTAAATTTTTTCCGTGTATAAAAATATTTGTCTCATATGTTTTACTATATTATCATTGACTTCATTTTCTCCGTTTCAGTAATTCACTTATTCCTGTAGATATATATTTTCTCTTACAATATCATAATTTATTTAAGTATTATTACAAAATATCTCTTTCGTGAGATACCCATAAAGATCATAATTAAGTAACAAAATTTTAAATAATTAACGATTTTTGAAAAAAAATTTAAAAATTTCAAGTATTGATACCAACAATAGAAAGACAAAATTATTTAACCAACAAAATTTATTATTTTTAAAAGAAAAATATATTTTTATTAATATTTGTAGCATAAATATAGTTTTTTCATATATACAAATATTTGGATCAACCGTATATTTTATCGTATGTAAATATTAATTTTGTTTTGATATTATTTATAAAAATATTTATGCAATCATTTAGTTTTATAAATATCAACTAATAATATAGTATTTATAAATTGCATTTTAATTGTATAAATAAATAGTAGTAACATAAATAAACACAATTTGCCCGTGTTTGGGTAAAGATATGTGCTGGTCTGATTGGATGTTGTTCTTGTCAAGCTTTTATTTTCGATCCTGAAGCTTATTGTTTTGTTTATGGCTTATTCTATGTCCTTTGTCTCTTTTGAGGCAAAGAGGGGAAGAAAAAAAGGGCACATTTCTTTGATAATGTTTGTCTCTTGAGTATTAGTTGAAGTGCAATCTTGAAGAAATGGTTAAATTCGTGCTTTGCCTAAAATATAGCCAAAGGGGGAGATTGTCGTTTCTTTGGTTGACTTATTTTTATAGGAAAAATGGAAAACAAGATGTCTAAAACATGTTGTGGGACATTTTGGTGCGCAGACAACTAGTACTGCATTTGGTTGGAAACAACATGTCTTTTGGATGTAGTTTGTTAATCCAAATCAGTTTGGAAAAATATTTGGATTTGGAATATTGGATATGATTTGTAGGAAGACTTCTTTGCTCTGAGTTATTTAGTAGTATTCCTATAATTTTCTCTCTTTTCCTGAATTTGCCAAATTATGGTAAAAAGGGTGATAAATGGTGTATGTAGCGGAATGGCTAACTTGACTACTGACTTTGTGGTGCATGGAGTTCAACATATGCTACTGACTATGCTTTATACTATTTGGTACGAATTGTTGTGATTGGGACTAACTGCTGATGACAGATCTAATCCTGATATGACTGTGTGCAGATATGCTGAAGCAACTGGTCTGACATCTGAACCTCAACATTGACTGTGTGCAGATTTATCTAAGTGTTAGTAGTAGCTTCTGATCTCCAATCTACTAACTACTAACCAATGTGTACATGCATGACAAACTCATCTTCAATGATTGCATTTCTATTATTTTGAAGCATTGTGTGTAGCAAACTCATGATATTTTATGTGTATGTGTGTAACTACCTCATAATTTATGAATTATGCTCTAGTTTGTATTGCTTCTACTGTTGCTACTGTAAGTTCTAATGCATCTTTCATTACGGATATTGTTTGGTCTAAGTAAGGGATGTCCTTGTTACTCAATTGTGTTTTGCTTGAAGAATTATTTTGCCACAATTTTTTCAAGGGGGGGATTGTTGTTCCTTTTGATTGACTACATTATGCAAAACAACGTGGAACACGATATTCCAACATGTGTATTGCAACATCTGGTCTCTTACAACAAACATATGTCATTGCATATTAGTTAAGACTTATGTTCTATCCAAGACTCACTATACAATAGAAGATATGCAAGTAATGGATAAGAGTTGATTTGGATGTTCTGGCGTAACATGTGGAACACGATGTTCCAGCATGTGTGTTGCTCTACATCTAGCCTTCACAGAAGGCCATATGGGTGTTGTTTGATGCACAAATTCTGATTACGTTTTAATTAGGTTTTTTCCAGTTTGTTGTGCAATGTATGGTTGATTTGTTTCAGATTTAAATGGAGATTTAAATTTGAATTTGAAAGTAACAAATCATATCTTTTGGAGAGATTTATGGAGAAGATCATATCTAACATAGTTTTTATTATTCTGGACGAAAATAACTCAGAGATCTATGAAGAAAAAAGTCTAGAACGTATTGCTATATAAGGATGGCCAATTCTCCTGTTGAAGCGAGGGTTTTGTACACAAGAGGAAAGTCTCTGTGTCTAGGTTTTGTGAGTCTTGCATTCCATGCTAATGCCCTAATTAGGATTAGTGTTGAATATTTGTGTACACCATTATGTTTTAATAACTTGGCATAGTTGGTTTATCTTAGTTGAGCTGTAACATTCATCATTATTTACAGAGTTGTAAACACTAATCATGGGTTGAGTGATTGATAAAAAAGTGAGTAAATTCTCATATTTAGAGGGAGTCCTTAAATATAAAGTCAATAGGATTAGGAAGAGGCTTTTAATAACATAGGATTTGTTGGTTCATGTAAGACTAAGTGTACTAATTCGAAGTAATGAATTTTCTTTCTTGGGTAGAGTGCCCCCAAATGTATATTTGGTTTCATTGAATTGAGTTACCAATCTCTTGTATTTTTAACAACTTTCTGCATTGATTTATTATAGTTGCTAAAATTGTATTTTAATTTAGTTTAAGAAGTTGGAGAAGTTGTTCAACATCTATCTTCTCATGAACAGAATTTTAAAATGTTTATCCATAATATTAAGGATACAAAAAACATTATATGATATATCTTTACAATAAACCGAAGTTTCAAGGTTTTAACAATAATTTTTCTTACAAATTGAAACAATTTAATCTTTTTACCAATTCTGTTAATCACTACTAGTACCTAATTAAAAACCAGTACTCATCAAGTTTACGTTGGGTCGATATCGTTATTACCACAATGTCACAGAAAGGAAAAGACAGCGTTTTTTTGGCTTTTAACAACGCTTAAAAACGCTACCTAAGGTGGCGCTGCTAAAGGTAAAGACAGCGCTTTTGTTTTATGCAAAAGCGCTGCCTTATGTAGGCCTTTAGCAGCGCTTTTTCTGGAAAAGCGCTTTCTAAAGTAGGCCTTTAGCAGCGCTTTTTCTGGAAAAGTGCTGTCTAAAGTGGGCCTTTAGCAGCGCTTTCTCTGGCCTTTTATGCTTTCTATTGACATCTTTAGGCAGCGCTTTTTCAGGAAAAAGCTCTTTCTATTGTCCCCCTTTAGACAGCGCTTTTTAAAGCGCTGTCTAATGTATTTTTTATTTCACTTTAAGGCAGCGCTTTTAATGGAAAGCGCTTTCTATTGTGAACTATAGACAACGCTTTTTCTGAAAAGCGTTGTCTTTTCTTCATGTAAATTGTGCTTTTTAAAAGCACTTTTTTAAAAATCAGAATTTAGGAAGCGTTTTTTATTTTGTTTCATGTTTTATATAGTTGATTCATGTATATATTTGTATATAAAAATCAGAGTAGAGGCAAAAGAAATATATTGATTCATGTATTATAAAAAATGCTACACGGGAAAGGGACACATCATTACCTCTTTAAGAGCCAGTATTATCTCGGTGAGGAAAACTTCTGGCCTGATCTTCAAATCATCCTATTGGCAGTACATAAGTTCAGATTCTTAATGTTATACTATAATATTACGACAACATATCTGATACACTGCAACAAAAGTGTGGTGACAAACACGGAAACAATAAACCAACTTAGGATACCTTAGACTTTGAGTCATGGACTGTTAAGAAGTAAAGGAACTGGACTTTGGCTGTCTCTGACTTCAAGACATGGAGAATCAAGAAGTAAATGCAATCAAGTCTTTGACTTTTGGCAGAGAAATGGCAAGGAAAATTTCCAAACATAAGCTCAAGCAGATACTCAAGCTTTGATGAAACAATACTATCCGAGCTCTGTCAATAATAATCCAACGAGAAAAGAGTAAGCATAAATGCTCCACGAAAATATTGCACGTCAACAACTTTGATGATCACTTAACTGATAAATAAAAACCAATATAAGAAGCAAACCTAGGACAACACCCTTGACTAAACATTTTATAGCCAAAAAGTTCCAACATGAATATTTTATTGAGATAAATATTTTCAAACTGCTATATATGTTAATCAGGAAATCAAATAATATAAAGTAGACAAATACCCTGAGAATGATCGAAAAAACTTTGTATGCCTTCTTCTGCATTACACTAACACCCTGCAAATAATAATCACAATAACCATCATCTTAACTTGACTATTTAAAAAAGAAGAAGTTTCATAAATTCCTTGCAAAGAGAAGTACATGTATCAGACAAACCTGCAATGCTGGCTTGTTTTATCAAGTATCATCACTATTTTAAGCAAAATTGTGAAAATTAATATACCTCCACTCTGATCCATGTAATGTTGTTTGCTTTAGACCGTGATACTCGAGCTTATCTTTGTGATCGGATTAATAGCAACCAACAAACCAGTGACCACTGTGAAAAAAACAAAAGTTTAGATGTAAATTTTCTACGCAAAAGATACAAAGATTAGAATGAAATTAGAATGAAAATCTAACCCGTTGCCAGTATTATACGGGCGGAAGACATGAAATAGAATCTGTTTGACAATTGATTCCCGCGCATCAATTTTTCATACAAGAACCTTAAATAAAAGCATAATAAACATTAGACTATTTTCATTGAAATGTGTAAATAAATTGTTCAACTTATTAAATAATAGACACGAAATAGTACCTTTTGCACTAACATCTCTTTCATTTCTTGGTTGGAATATGTTCTACTCGTCTCTTAACAACACGGACGGTTGGATTGATCCAACTACCCTCATTATGATCATTTCTAATATATGACTCATTTGCTATAATATTCTCATCTTGATCATTTCTAGTAAACGATTCAATCTCAACATCAATATCGCCTTGATCTCCAATGTTTTCATCAATTACTTTGTTAGATAAAAGCACTATAGACCATTTCATACTTGTCGGATCAGTGACATAGAACACTTGTTTAGCTTGAGAGGCTAGAATAAAAGGCTCATCTTTGTACCCCACCTTATTAAGATCCACTTGCAAAAATCCTGACTTATCCATTCGTAAGACATTATTATTTTCAACCCACTTGCAACCAAATATAGGAATTTGAAACTTCTCATAATCAAACATCCAAATGCGCTCGATAACCCCAAAATATGACAGATTTGCAAATTTGGGGTTTAAGTCCTTCACACTTGAAATGTGCATTGCTTCAGCTACCACGGTGACACCACTATTTTGCATAGTACTTTTATCATCTTGTTCTTTGGTATAAAATGTGTATCCATTAATTGGGTATGCGCTATAAGAAAACACAACCAAACTTGGACCATATGCTAAACATCGCAACCTTTCTGTTATTGAAGCGGGATCTGAATAATACTTTGAATAAATATGATCCTTAAACCAAGGTATAAAACTTCGATTGTGCTCTCGTACTATCCAATTTTCATTTATATTCGGATTTAAACCTCGGAGAACATCCTTGTGCATTTCAACATACGGCTCATCCTCATTCTCATTGTGCATAACATACAAATGCACTTGATCCCGTTCGACCCTTGATACTGTCACAACTTTATTTCCAATTAACTTTTTTCCTTCTTTTTTTTCGACAATATGAGATTTGGGGAGTCCAATTGATTGAACATTGGACAGATATTCAGAACAAAACTCAATCGCTTCTTCAACAATGTATCGTTCAGCAATACAACCCTCGAGCCGACTTCGGTTTTTCACATACCCTTTTAATATTTTCATATAATGTTCAGCAGGGTACATCCATCTCATATAAGCTGGTCCACATAATTGTGTCTCTTTCACAAGATGTACAACTAGATGTTCCATTATGTCAAAAAACGAGGGAGGAAAATACATTTCAAGCTCACACAAAGGAATAACTATTTCTCTTTGTAATGTTGGTAAGATCGCAGGATCGATCACCTTACTGCAAATTGACTTGAAGAAAGAACACAATTTAGTTATCGCGCTTCTTACTTTTTCTGGCAGAATAGAACGTATACCTATTAGTAGAAAATGTTCCATTATAACATGGAAATCATGCGTCTTTAAACTCTTTAACTTGAGGTCTTTCATAGACACAAGTCTTCTAATATTTGAAGAGTATCCTTCTGGAACTTTAACTTCACTTAGAAACTTACACAATACTTTTTCTCCTTTCTAGATAGAGTATAGGCAGCAGGTGGTAGATATGTTCGACTTCCTTTCTTCAAGGATCCTAATTCAGTTCTTATCCCCATCGCTATCAAGTCCTTTCTTGCTTTAAGGCCATCCTTAGACTTTCCTTGTATATTGAGTAACGTACCAATAACACTGTCAAATACATTTTTTTCAATATGCATAACATCGAGAAAATGTCTTATATACAACGACTTCCAATATGACAATTAAAAAAAAATTGACCTCTTCTTTCACCCACTTTTAACAAGCGTATGTGCAAAAGGCTTGCCAAACTGAATACTCACATCTTTCACCTTTTCAAAAATTTGATCACCTGTCAATATAGGTGGAGCTCTACCTTGTTCTGGTGCTCCATTGAAGGCTTTTCTCCACCCACGGTAATGATGATTAGAATTTAAGAATCTACGATGACCGAGAAAGACATTCTTCTGACCAAACTCTAATCACTTCCAATCTGTTTTATCTTCACAAATAGGAGACGCACATTGACCTTTTATGCTATACCCTGATAGATTTCCGTATGCTGGAAAATCATTAATTGTGCAAAACAACATCGCCCTCAAGTTGAAACTTTCTTTCCTATATCCATCACAAACCTCCACACCGTTCTCCCACAAAGTCTTTAAATCTTCGATTAAGGGTGTCAAGTATACGTCTATGTCATTCCCTGGTTGTTTAGGCCCAGAAATTAACATAGATAACATCATGTACTTACGCTTCATACATAGCCATGGAGGTAGGTTATAAATCATAATAATCATAGGCCATGTGCTATGTGAGATATTTTGAAGACCGTGTTGGTTCATTCCATCAGTAGATAATGCTAAGCGAAGGTTTCTTGCTTCTTTTCCAAATTCAGGATAATCATTATCAAGTTTCATCCACTGTGGTGAATCTGCCGGATGTCAAAACTTTCCATAAATAATTCTTTCATCTGTATGCCAAGTCAAGTGTCTTGCATCGGTTTCACTACGAAACATGCGTCTAAATCTCAGAATTATAGGAAAATACCATAAGACTTTTGCTGGAGATAACTTTTTCTTATATCGAGATACACCGCATTTAGGTCACTCATTTAACGATGCATACTCATTTCGAAACAAAACGCAATCGTTTGGACGGGCATGTATCTTATTATAGCTCATGCCAATAGAGCACAACATCTTTTTAGCCTCATATATTCGATTGGTAAGAACATTATCCTCTAGAAGCATATCTTTCATAAGGGCTAATAACTCTGTGAAACTTTTATCCGACCATCCATTGTCCGCCTTTACGTTGTACAACTTTAATACCGCAGACAATCTTGTGAATTTAGTGCAACCATTTTACAACGGTTTCTCTGCATCGCTTACCAACCTCTCAAACATTTTGGGACAATCCTTAAGATCTTCTTCAAGTGCTTCTGCAATCTCTTCGACTCGATCACAATCGTATGTATCTGTGCAATTGTCGTTTGAAGCATAGGTCGTATTATCCCCCGATTCAACATTCCCGTTACTTTTCTCACCATGCAAATTCCAACATGTATAACTTCGATCAATTCCATGCCTCATTAAATGTGATGCCAATTGAACCGCATCAACTCGACCCCCATAACAGCAATCCAAGCAAGGACATGTCATTCGACTAGGGTCTTTGGCATGCGCAACAACAAACTTAACGAATTCTGATACCCCATTCTCGTACTCTTTTGACAATCGACTTGAAGACATCTATTTCTTATCCATGGTTTTACTAATTAAGCTAAACAAAAACAAAATAAAAACTATTTACCTGTAGGGAAGTCAACAGCTTCTGGACCCACACAGTGTAAGATTCTTGGAAACAATCAGACTTTCACTTTTCACAAGTAACCCCTATAGCAAATTCACTAAGTTAATGACGATGGTGTATGCCAAATATAACAGGACAAATTTAGTATATAATAGGACAAATAAGATATATCGGAGAAACAAGTCAAAGTCTCAAGAATCAATTAATTTCAACAATTTCATTTTCATTTTCATCACTAACATAGCAAATATAACAATTAATTTCATTATCATTTTCAATCAACAATTAGATTAAAATAAAGTAATCACTAAAAAGTATCCATCAACAATGTCATAATCATCAATTAATTTTAACAAATCATCACTAACATTCAACATCAACTTACAAAATTAACACCAATTCCTAACATAAATCCACCACAAATATCACTATTTATCATCTTCAACTATACTACAACAACAATTTCAAAATCACATTCAAATAACAACCACATCAACGCTAATTCACCAAATCGACAAGAACCACATCGACACTTTGATACTCTAACAACACTCATTTTTCTATAACACTACATTTTTCTAACAACCCTCATTTTTGTAATGGATATAATTTTCTATAATATAACAACACTCATTCAAACTACATTCAAACTAACACATTCAAACTACAAACAAAACAAAAACAAAACAAGATGCTCAAGAACAAACCCTCAAGAAAAAACAAAAGAAACTATAGCAGCGCTTTCTTATGTATTAGCTTTAGTAGCGCTTTTTCTCTAAAAGCGCTTTCTTTTTAATTGCCTATAGCAGCGCTTTCAGAAAGCGCTTTCTAATGTGTGACCTACGTAAGGCCTTTAGCAGTGCTTTTTAAAAGCGCTTTCTAAAGCGTTCCTTTAGCAGTGCTTTCCTAAAAGCGCTTTCTAAGGTGTCACATTTGTATGGCTTTTAGCAGCGCTTTTAGGAAGCGCTTTCTAAAGTAGGCCTTTAGGCAGCGCTTTTTTTCAGCGTGTTTTTTTTAACACATATAGCAGCGCTTTTGATAAAAAGCGATGTCTATGTGGTGCTGCCAAAAAGCAATTTTGACGTAGTGTACGCGATTAATCCATGCACTTGCGGTTTTGTAATCATGCATGGGTTGCAAGGCACCATATTTTCTAAATCCTTCTACCCCGTCCCTTCTCTTTACTTGAGAATGTTAAGTGGTGGAACTTGAATTTCTATTAACATGCCTTCAAGTGGTGGAACTTGAATATAATTGTCTAATTTTCATACAAAAGCTTCTGTATATGCATATACATTGGTAAGAGGGGTGGAAGATTACTGGTTGAGGGAGCTGTCTGATCACTGCCCAATTTGGTTGAGGTCTAACTGTGTCAACTGGGAGCCTAAACCTTTTAGGTTTGTTTATAGTTGGTTGAAACATCCTGGGTTCAAAGAGTTTGTTATGTCAGTTTGGAATTCTATGGATATCAAGGGGAGTGGGGACTATATTTTTAAGATGAAACTAAGTAGACTTAAAGAGAGATTGAGAAAATGGAGTTTAGAGGTTTTTGGTTGGATATATGTGAAGATTGAGGAAGAAATTAAAGACCTTAATGATCTGGATGAGGAAGTGAGTAGATTAGGTTTCTCAAACTTTGAGGATATGGTGAAGAAGAGAACTAAGACAGGTGAAGAGGTGTGGAAGAATGTTAACTCGAAGGAGGAACTTCTTAGATTAAAAGCTAGGGAATTGTGGCTAAAGGAAGGAGATAGTGACTCAAGGTACTTTCATAATGCTGTTAGGAGAAGGAGAAGAAGGAATGGCATTTGGTTCGTTTAGACCGAAAATGGATTAGTCGAAGATGAGGAAGGTGTAAAGCATGAGGTTAGAAACTACTTGGCTGATAATTTTAAAGAAGCATGTAGCACAAGACTGTTCATAGAAGATTTGCACTTGATGAGTCTTTCTGAGGAGGATAAGAGATGGCTGGATTCAGAATTCAATGAAGAAGAAATCAAGGAAGCTATATGGAGTTGCAATGGAGGTAAGAGCCCTGGGCCAGACGGATTTACTTTCTCCTTCTTTCAAGAGTGTTGGGATATTGTTAAAAAGGATGTCTTCAGGTTATTTTTTGATTTCTATAATAATCCTGTTATGACTAGGGCTGGAACAACATCATTCTTAACCTTAGTAGCTAAGGTTAAGAATCCTCAGTTTCTTGTAGGCCCATATGTTTAGTGAACTGTATGCAGAAGATTTTATCAAAATTACTTGCTTTAAGGTTGAAGAAAGTGGTTAGCACGTTGGTGTCCCCTGACCAGAGTGCTTTTGTTCAAAATAGATGTATTTTTAATGGTGTTTTGGTTGCCAACGAGGTGCTAGATTATGCTAAACGTAATAGGAAGAGTTGCATGGTCTTGAAATTAGACTTTGAAAGAGCCTATGATTGTGTATCCTGGAACTTCCTCAAATCTCTTCTTGTAAAGTTAAATTTTGGGGAGAAGTGGCTTGCTTGGATTGGTTCTTTGGTTTGTAATGGCAAGATGTCGGTTATGGTGAATGTAAGTGTTACAAGGGACTTCAAGGTTGGTAAAGGTTTGAGGCAGGGGGACCCTTTATCCCCTTTCCTATTCATTCTTGTTATGGAAGTTTTAACTAAATTGGTGAAGAAAGCTGAGAGTACAGGTTTCTACAAAGGTTTTAGTGTAGGGTCTTCTGAGCAGTATAGTATCACGCAATTTGGTGATGACATTCTTCTGTTAGGAGAGGCTAACTGGACTAACTTATGGAGCATTAAGGCTGTTTTGAGAGGTTTTGAGATGGTGACTGGTTTGAGAGTAAATTTCTTTAAGAGTAGCATAGGAGGGGTCAATGTGAGTTCTGAGTTCCTAAGTGCTGCTTCTTCCTTTCTTCACTATGGGATTCTGAAACTGCCTTGTGTCTTCCTCGGGGTGTTTATAGGAGATAGCCCTAGGAAGTGTTACTTGTGGAGAAACATTATAGAGAAAGTCAGAAACATGTTGGCTGATTGGAAGGGGAAGCAACTGTCTGTTGATGGTAGATTGGTCCTGATAAAATCTGTAATAAATGCCCTTCCCTTGTATGCTTTCACTTTCTATAAAGTCCCTTATGGAGTTTTGAAGGTTCTTCAGGGTATTCAAAACAGGTTTTTCTGGTGTGGAAGTGAGAGTAAGAAGAAGATTCATTGGGTGGATTGGAAAGAAATGTGTTTGCCTTTGGATAAAAGTGGGCTAGGCATAAAGGATCTGGATTGCTTCAACAAAGCTCTGCTTATGAAGTGGAAATGGATATTGCTGAAACTAGATGATAGTGTGTGGAAGGGCCTTATGGAGAGTAAATATGGTGAGGGGCTACCTCTGTCTGTTAGTAATTATGGAGGAGAAGTTGCTAAAAAGTCCTCTGATTCTATATGGTGGAGAGATATGAGAGTCATTAGTTATGACAGTGTTAATAATAAAGACTTGTTTGTTGAGAACATTAAGTGTTTTTTGGGTTGTGGTTTGGTCATTTCGTTTTGGCATAATAGATGGGCTACTGATGTTACCTTGAATGAGTTTTTCCCAAATCTTTTTCATTTTGCTGCTAACCATAAAGCATCAGTAGCAGGGTATGGGTTTTGGGATGAGGAAGTCTGGTATTGGAATGCGGTGTTTGTTGATATCCCTAATGGGTCTGTGATGGAAAGGGAGAAGGAAGACTTAATGGTTTTGCTGCAGACTATAAAACCAGTGAGAGATAAGGATGATGCCTTTTAGTGGGATCCGGTTAAGCTAAGTGGTGCCTCATCTTATGAAGTGTTCTCAGTAGGTCATGTTATGAGAGTTTAAGCTTGGATAAGGAGGATTCTAGATGTGGAGAGAAAACTCTATTAGCTTTGAGGAAGTTGTGGATGGTCACCATGCCGTCTAAAGTCAAAATCTTCTTGTGGCGTCTGGTTAGGGAGAGGGTAGCCACCAAGTCTCAATTAGCTAGGAGAAGGATTGCAGTTGGTGGTGGTGATTTGAAGTGTGCTCAGTGCGGTTTGGAGGAGAAAGACAGCAGTCATGTTTTCTTAAAGTGTGGTGTAGCTGATGAGGTGTAGAGAGGAATTGAACATTGGCTGGGAGTTTCATGTTTGAGGAGTAATAACTGTGTTGATTCCTTACTAGATTTCGAAGCAGTTGTTTCTGTTGTGTCTTGTAGACAGGTTGGCATTGTCATTTGGTGTGCTATAGTGTGGTACTTATGGTACAGTAGGAACCGTTTTGCCTTTGAATCCAAAAGATTGTCAGTGTTAGATATGTTGAATGCTATCAAGTATTTCAATTGGAAGTGGATTATTGAAGTTAGCTCTTTTAGAAGTCCCTTTTTATGACTGGTACACTGCTCCTCTTGTTTAATTTGTGTGAAGGGGTAGTTGATTGTTTTTGCCGTATTTTGTTGTTTTTGTTGTATGGGTTCTTACACCCCTTGTGCAATTTAGTAATATATTTCATTGCTTTTAGAAGAAAAAAACTTATGATGCTTATGTTAGTCTATATTTAATTTATTAGAATATAACTCTAAATTTACTACAAAATAAATTTATTCAATTGAATAGGGAATGTATCATTATACTTTCTTCATTTTAAAATGAGTGAAGTTTAAGATTTTTTTACACATATTAAGAAATACAAGAAAGATGTTAAAAGATATGACAATTTTTACATTTTTGATATTTATGTTTAGTATTCAATAATCTATGTCCAAGAAATACATTCTTCTTACTATGCTTCAGCCGCATCTAATTAGTATAATCTTCACATATGAGACATATGAGACATGCACACTTTCCATTGATATTGAAGTAGAATAGATTACTGTAGGCTATAAAAACGTTAAGTGCTCTAAATATTCTCTTCGTCCCAAATTATAAGACGTTGTGAGTATTTCACACGAATTAAAAAACTTAATTATTATTTTATAGAAAAGATAAATAATGTATGACTTTACAGTAATACCACTCATAATTATATATGAGAGAGAAATTAAAATAGTTGAAAGAATAAATAATAATAAATACTTGAGAGTATATTGAGAAAAATGCTATTAATATTGCATTGACAAAGTATGGTGATTTATAATTTGTGACAAATTTTTTTGACAAAGTGATTTATAATTTAGAACAGAATGAGTATATAAAGAAATATACAGGTATTATATACTTATCCACATCTCCCATATATGCTTTAAGTTTTCAATTAATGGAGACATAATTATATGTTTATATCATTTTGTGGTTGATTGGGCACAAAAATTAACATTATTAGCATTAGGGCATATCAAGTGAGAGGCATTTTTAAATGAGAGATGAGAGGAACAAACAACAACCGTTAGATCAGTACAAAATTATGATTAAACATATTCATTAATGTGGTTATTAGGTTCTCTCTCTTATTAACGTGCATTCCATCTCTCTTATTAACTTGATCTAATCGTTGTTGTTTGTTCCTCTTATCTCACATTTTAAAATCCCTCTCACTTGATATGCTCTCTTATTAGCATAGCTAAGTACTCTAAAAACTAGTCAAAATACCATGCAGGTTTATTGTATCAATAGACAATGCAAGACATAGATTTCTTGAGTTTTGGACAAAATATCGGGGTAATCATAATCATTATTCCTATTAATAAGTTTTCTTTGTATGATTGGCACACAACCCCCCTTGCCTGTGTTAAGGGGTAATGTTTTTTAGTTGTGTGGCTGTTTTGTTTTGTTGAGTGGTTGTGGTATATTTCTGGTTGTTATTTTTGCACTTCTTGTGCTGTTTATGAAAATATGGCTTATTGAAAAAAAAATGTAGGATATCAAAAAAAAAAAATTATTAGTAACCTTTTCATATGCATGTTAGATTAAGTGTTTTGCATATTATGCATTATGATACAATTATTTGAGACACATATGTATAATCATTTCGAAATAAAATACAATTATTAGAAAAATGATGTATCTTTTCCTAACTCATACCAATAAAAGATAGAAAATGAGAAAGAATAAAAACACGAGCCATGAAAGATGAGTGTTAGGCTTTTATATTTAAATTTATGTTGTCATTTCAATTTACTAACATTAATACCTTATTTCCTTTCCATATATTAAAAACAAGAGTAGTACCCAATAGCTTTCAAATAGTACTTGTAGTAGAAAGAAAACAGCAGAAGGGAGAACAAAAGTAGGGTAAAGGAAAAATGAGAAGTAAGCTTTTGTTACTGAATTCTAAGAGAGTGATTAAAGTTTGTGACCATAATGCCAAGAAAGTAAAAGAAACATAAAAAAAAGTAAAGTTATGAAAGTGCATATGTTTCTTTTCTTTCTCTTCCCATCTTTCTATATTGCATGCAAAACGATGCCAAGTTAAACCATCATTGCTGCCACTCTCTTTGGTCACTAATCCCCATAAAAATGTAGTCATTGATCACTTTTTTTTCTTTAATACAAACATATCGATACCCCTTTTGTCAAGGACACATAGATCAATAATCAAAGTGATGTTATTTAATTTGAAAAGCTGTTCATAAAATAAGAATCTAGAAAGAATGGAGATTTCTTGGTGAGGTGCACAACTATATGGTGGAATATTACTTTCCTCTTTCCATTTTGTCTCTACGTCAGTGGGTTAAAATATAAATTAAACTATCAAAAGCATTTATATTTTATTGATCGAGATATAAAAAGATGTTCAATAATTTCTTTCTATTAATTACAAAAAGACAAAAGATTACCTTTTTGAAGATGAATCTTTAGCGATTCTTGCATTAAACTAGCAAGATACCCGTGCATCCGTATGGATAAATTTATTTAATGTGGTATAAAATATATTTAGATATTAGTGTAAATTTGAAATAAAAATAAAAGAATTTGAAAAAAAAAATCACATTTAAAAATAAAAATTATCTCACAATTAAAGGCGGTTAAAATAAAATAAATATTGTCCTGATAATGACCCGTGAAATAAAAAGTTAGTGTCGAGCACAATTATTGAGTGATATTCAATTTGTTACAATATAAAATATGTTTAAAAACATATATAAATTTATAATGTGTTGTTTAATTGTAAAATGAATAATGATCATACAAACTCAATTGTATTAAATAATCATATAAAAAAGAGACCCGTGAGAAGCAGAAAGAAAAAAATTCATATTTAAAAATTTAAAAAACTTCGCTCTTAAATAAAGACAATTGTTGATTGAAATAAAATAGATACTGTCCTGATAATGATTCGTGAAATGAAAAGTTAGTTGTGTGCACTCTTATTGAATGCTATCCAATAATCAGATAAATTATGAATATTTTATATATATAATAATTAAAAAATAATTATGCTTTTATTTTAAATAAATTTTGTGTTTTAAAAATTAAACATTTTGTTGTGTTCTTCTTCGTTAAATTAAAAGAGGTTCAAAATTTGTTATCAACTATCAACTCATTAAAAATCAATTGCATAAATTCTCTCAAAATTTGTGTTCTTCATTAATTTTTTAAGCAAAGAAAATGTAGAGAAAAAATTAAAATGATAGTGAGAAAATGTAAAAAAAAAATGGGGGAAATTTAAATTTTGAATGAAGAAAAGAAAAGGAAGAGTGAGAAAGTTAAAAGTAAAAAGTAAAAAATGAATGATTTGAAATTGAACATGTGACATGATTTAATAAGGGATGAGAATGATAAAATGTGAACATTAGTTAATTACTTAAATGTCCTTTTGTTAGTGTAAAAAATTTATTATAAAAGAGTAATTTAAAGAGTTCATGCAATTGATTTTTAATGGGTTGATAGTTGATCACTATAAAACACAAATATAACACAAGTAATCCCTTCCCCGCTAATAGAGGGCCTTCTCAATCATAAACTAAGACTTTGTTGATTGCGGCACTTTAAATGTTAACCAGTTTGGCTTAAGCAATTAAGAAGAAGTCTATGGATTTAACTAATATACACATGTCAATTAGCGTAAAGAGTTTTTATGTACAATTGTTAAATCATTTTAAATATATAATTTTTATCATAGTTATCTGTAAAGTCATGCTTATAAATAGTGACAGTAAAAAAAAAAAAACCGCACGAAATGGTAAGATGTAGAATTGTTGAAACGGGTGACCTTGATGGATCTCAAATTTTAAAGGATTAGGCTAAAAAGTTCTATTATGCTCCTTTAGATTCGGTTTAGGCTTGACTCACTTTAAAATTTGATCTAAGAAATCAAACTTACACATGTCCAACCCAATCAACTCAAAAGATACATAACCCCTCAAGCATAAGTTGTGTAGGGGCGAGGTGCTTTGTGAAAACGCCAGGAGGGTACACCTTAGAAATCCAGAAGGTACATAGTCTTCCAACTGTGTGAATATATGTGCTTGTAGATACTGTAAAGGTGGTCCAAAATGGTGGCCTTTGTTGATATCAAAGCTACAATCAATAATTTGGTTTTGATGATGACAGCACTTGATATCCAATGATATCCAATGAAGTTCTTATCTATTAAAAGTAGCTCAAGCGGTCAAAGATATTCTTATTTGTATTCCTAGAAGATTTACTTTAAGCATCAATTCATTTCTTTGAAGTCAACTCTGCCATCTAAGGATGTTCAAATAAAGACTTTGGTTTCATGATTATTTGGTGGTATGGTGTCACAACTCCATGATGATAGTAATGAACTTGAAGACATCTCAAATCTCATCAAGCTGAAGATTCAAAGTTCGTGTGTGTTGTTAAAGTCAAAGATAATGATGCCAAGACTTGAAACTTCAGAGTTGTAAAAGTGTGAAAGCTCTTTTGGTCGTGTCTGTCTGAGTGACTAAAGTCTTATAAAAGTATAAAGAAAACTGTGAAGTTATTAAGGCAAAGTCAAACACACACACACATACACACACAAACACACACACACACACACACACTCTCTCTCTCTCTCTCTCTCTTCTCTCTCTCTCTCTCTCTCTCTCTCTCTCTCTCAACTTTTGTGAAGCCTCTCTTAATTTGTTATAACCACCTAAAAATATTATTAAGGTCAAATTAATTGATAAGAGAACTTTTTGATAAACTAGAAGTATTATTTACAAAGGATAATCGATTAACACTAGTGTTATAATAGAGTATTTCTATTTGTAACTCTTACAATAAATTAGAACAAGTCTCTTAATGGTGTACAACAACTTTATATCAAAATATTCTATTTTTGGGTGTAATAATTGATTAGGCTAATCGACTATGACACTTATTTCGCTCATGGATTATTTCGAAGTTGATACGACACATTTTCCTATAAATAGAGAGCTCGTCTACCATTTCAAACAACTCAGAAAATGATATTTGATTCTAATTTCTTAATCTCTCGTCGTTTACTATAAATTTATCATTTTCTCACTTGAATTTTACCTTATTCTGAAAGAGTGTCTTCTGCTTAGTGAGGATCTTTGTCATAAGTGAAACACATATTTATAATTTAACTAAGAGTGTATTATATCTTGAGTAAAGTATCTTCTTTAAGAATTTATTTAGTTGAGAGCTAAACCCTAAAAAACTATTGTTTGTTTTGGAGATTGTCTTAATAAGTCTCTATTTGGTTCCTAAGTTTTACCTGTTGCAAAAGATCTCGTTTGGTTCTTGAAGATCATCCAGTAAAATATTCACAAAGGTTTTTGAGCTCATCCTAGTGTAAAATCTATATCGGTTCAAGATCATCCTGTGTAAAATCTCATCTTAGTTTGAGATTAGCCTGTGTAAAATCTGTTGGACAAGTGACTTCAAGTACAAGAGGGGGTGGGGGAGGAGTAAATTGTGGTATTTAAAATTCGCGATTAATTTTATGATTTTCTGAAATATATTTAAAGTTGTGTTGGTAGTTTCTTTAGGATATAATATATAGTAGCGGAAATAAAAACAAGTAAATAGCAAAAATTAAAGAGGATAAAAGTTAGAAAGATTGCACCACAGATTTATCCAGGTTCAAAAAAGTTATTCCAATCGATTGGCTTAAGTCCATAATCGATTGGGTAGTTTAAAAAAAAATTTAAAAGATAATGGACAGTTTCTTAATCACTTGCCCCGGTCTTGAAAACATTTTGAAGATATAAAAATGTTAGAAAAAATACTTTTAAGTGTGTGTGTGTGTGTGTGTGTGTGTGTGTGTGTGTGTGTGTGTGTGTGTGTGTGAGTTTCCTTATAACTTAGGAGCTACTTCCTTACTTTTACAAAACTCTGGTCACTCAGACAAACACAATCGGACGAGCTTTCACACTTCCTCTCTTTCATTATTATGAGACTTCAAGATTCTTTGCCAAATGTATCAATCATTTAAGCACTTGAATCTCAAGTATCTTTTCTTGATGAGGCTTGAGATGTTTTTCTAGTTGGGACAACATCATCAGAAAGTTGAAAACTATTGCTACCGATTTCAACATCACAAGTGTTGTTGTCTTCATCGAAACTTTTGTCGTCATCAAAACTTCAGAGAGGAACTTTTAAGGATTATCAACTTTACAGTTGCAAGCATATAGATCCACATTGACCCTTTTTTTTTATGATGACAACATATCTCTCATGGAGGTAGTAAAAGATAACTAGATAGATATATAATTAAAGTAGTTAAACTCCCCCTTAATTAAGTAGAGAGTATGCTCTACTCCCCCTAAGATTATACTTCTCCCCCTTTGGCATAATCAAAAAGGTGAAAAACAAAGCATATATATCACATGGCAACAATTTGAGAAGATTATACATAAGAAAGCGCTAAAGCTAATACATAAGAAAGCGCTGCTATAGTTTCTTTATCAATTGGAGAAACTTGATAATGTATTAGCTTTAGAAACAAAACGAAATGGTCTATAGTGCTTTTATCTAACAAAGTAATTGATGAAAACATTGGAGATCAAGGTGATATTGATGTTGATATTGAATCCTTTACTAGAAATGATCAAGATGAAAATATTATAGCGAATGAATCATATACTAGAAATGATCATAATGAGGGTATTTGGATCAATCCAACCTTCTGTGTTGTTAAGAGACGGGTAGAACATATTCCAACCAAGAAAAGAAAGAGACGTTAGTGAAAAAGGTACTAGTTATAAAATTATAGCTTATATCATTCAATAATATTAATTAGTTATCATTCAATGGATTATGGATTATGGATTTTTATATTTGTCATTTAATTTTTGTTTTTTCCTTTCTTACAGGTCAAATGGCTAGTAACCAGGAAGACACACACGAGACACATGATACAAATGAAGCTCAGAATGAAGCTTCAAATGTAGAAAGTGAAATAAAACGAGGAATAACTATTATTAAGTCAATCATCCGTGCTAGAGATAAAGGGATCAAATTTGATGTACATTGGAGTGATGAGAACCAACTAATTGAGCCTAACGGTTCAATGTTGTCTTCATACATTGGTTCACTTGTCCGTCAGCACATTCCAATTACCAGTGATAATTGGAGGAATCCATTGTTGCAAGCTGGTAAAGATAAGATATGGACTGAGATACAGGTACTTACCAAATATAATTGATGTTATTAGATTTTTGTTGACGATTAAGTCTTTAATTTACTTATACTAACACACTTTATGTTTATATGTGTATGTTTTTTTGTAGAGGTCCTTTAATATTGATGAAAGTCGGAAAAAGTATTGTCTTCAATTGGCCGGAAAGAGACACATAGGGTTTCGAGCCTTATTATCAATATCTTAAGGATGAGGAAAAAATTTTTGTAGAAGCAGAACTTCCACAGTTGTATGCGGACTTGATTACACCGGAAGAATGTGGCACTTTTGTAGCCAAACGGAAAACCGAAAAATTCAATGTAATGTTATCTTGTCATGTCTATTAATTGTATTATATACTTGTTGCATTAGTTTGTTCTGATATGACTTAAACTTGTTTATCCAGGATTTGAGTGCCATTAATCGCCAAAGAGCATCAAAACCCGCGTATCCATACAGAAAAGGGCGTTTGGGATATGCACGGTTACAACAAAAATTGGTAAGTATATATTAATGCTATGATTTTATTAATTGTATTATTGTGTTATAATTGATGAACTTATTATTTAACTAAATGTGTAGTTAGAAGAGACGAAAAGTCAAGAATCATCACTTCCGGAACATGTTTTGTGGAAGGAAGCTCGTGTGGGTAAGGATGGAGTTGTTAGGGAATATGTTCAGCATGTTTATGACGAATGTGTAAGTATAACATTATGTCTTTAAGTTAATCGAAATTTTATTAAAATATAATTAATTTTTAATCCCCACTAATAATTTTTGATATGTCAATGAATTTCAGGAGACTCTATCTAAATCCTTAACCACGGGTGAGGAGAATTGCAGGAGCATTCTTAGTCGAGTACTAAATGTTCCTGAGTATTCCGGTCGGGTGAGAGGTAAAGGATTTGGTGTGACTCCATCTTCCTTGTATAATCAACCAAAGAGAAAAAATCCCAGCAACCAAGAAGTCATGCAATGATTGGAGGAACTAAAAGTGCAAGTCCATGAATTGCAAAAGGATAAAGAGAGATATGAGGCGGAAAAGCGCGGTTCCGGGTTGAAAGATACTAGTGACAAAGCTAGTATCAATTGTCAAAATAAAATTCCCGAGGTAATTAGCACATATTTATTTTAATTAAATTAACACATTTATTTTAATTGACCTTTATACACATTAACAGTTACATATTTATTATTGCTTCAGGGAATTTCATCTTGTCAGCTGTATTTGTCGTTACTGACTTATCGCATGGTTGACAAGGGAAAAGTTCATAACAAAGTGGGAGAGTTACTTCACCATAAACCGCTCCCTCATGGATATCTGAAAGTGTCGGTTGATATCGCTTTAGATACGGATGCGGTACTACCTATGCCTGACTCAGTTTCAGAGGTTACATTGCTACGAGATACAATAGGTTCGTTTGTTGCATGGCCGTTAGACCTCATTTTCATAGATGATGAGGTATGTTGAAAACCATTACGAATCTCTTAGTATTCAAATGTCAATTCTGAACCATTATGAAAATCATTCTGAACCATTACGTACATTTTTTTTACATGGTAATGTTAGACTCCTACAAAACCCGCAGCTAAGGATAAAGGGGTTTTGCGGCAAAACGAGTCTGTTTCATCACAAAGAGAGGTACATTTTAAGTGTTATTCTATTATCCCAATTCAAAAGTTTCATGATTTTCTACTTTACCTAACTAATATGATTGTTAGGTTCCTGCTCAAGCTTCACAACAGGCCAGCAAGAAAAAAGCTCCTAATAGGACCGTGCAGGCAAAAAGAGCTCCTCCTCGCTTTCAGTCGTGTCTTGAAACACTTGTGGCAACATCAGATGTGATGCATGGTGCAATTCGTCAAATAGACATGGACGAAGGTGTTTTTAGTTTTCCTCATTCCGAGATAATCGGAAGAGAGGACATGGAGCAGATTTTCAAGCATCTTGAATTAGCCATCGGTGTTATGCATTCATACATCTGGTACTCTGATCAATCTATTATTTATTTAGTTGAACATTTTACTTACACATTTCAATGAAAATAGTCTAATGTTTATTATGTTTTTATTTAAGGTGCTTGTATGAAAAATTGATGCGCGGGACGTAATTGTCAAACAGATTCTGTTTCTTGTCTTGCACCTGTGTCAATGCACCGGCAATTGGTATGAATCCACTTTCAGTAAGAGACCACTTAATTGAGAGATTTATGGCCAGCAAGACAGAAAGTTTGTTTCTTTTACCGTATAATACTGGAAACGGGTAAGATTTTCATTCTAATCTTTGTATCTTTTGCCTAGAAATTATCCATCTAAACTTTTGTTATATTTTACAGTGGACACTGGTTGTTGGTTGCCATTAATCCTACAAGAGAAGTGGTCTATTATATGAATTCATTGGATCATGATTGGTCAACATATGAGAGTATGAAGGATGTGGTTGATACATAAGTGAGATTGTTTGAAATATTCGTGTGTATTTGTATATTTAATTATTTCTGTGAGATTGTTCTAAATTTACGTTTTTCTTTTATAGAGCAATACTAGTATACCGAGCACAAAGAGAAGCTCGAGTAGCACGGGCTAAAGCAAACAGCGTTATATGGGTCAAAGTGGAGGTATATTAATTTTCACAATGTTGCTTATTAGTGATGCTACTTGATAACACAAAACAACTATATATTAATTTTTATTTGTTTGTCTATGTGTAGTGTCCTCGTCAGCGTAATGGCATAGACTGCGGGTATTTCGCTTTGAGGTTTATGAGAGAAATCCTTCAAATGGATCGATCAGGGTATGCATGGATTTATAACTTAGGATTTATTTTAATATTTATCGGATATGTCATATAATTTATTATTTTAAACTAAATAATGCATATTTTATTTTGTTATGTAGTACTTTGATGAATACGCGTGTTCTCATTACACGAAGGATAAATTGCAAGAAATTAAGGAGGAATTGTGCGAATACCTTATTGGAAAAAGAATATATAAGGTATAGGATTATGGGATTATGTGAATGTATAGTTTTGTGAATGGTTTATTTTATGGGATTGTATAGTTTTGTGAATGGTTTATGTTATTTATGTGATTTTGGATTGTAATTGTATAATTTTGTGAATGGTTAATGTAAATGACTTGAATTATAATGGAAATGGTTTATGTGGTTTATGTGATTTATGGGATTAGTGGAAATGGTTAATGAATCATACTAGAAATTGTTAATGGAAATGTGAATTATACAGGTTTATTGAAATGGCTTGAATTATACAGGTTTCTGCATAAAAAAACGGTTAAAATGGGATTTTAAAAAAAAAATCATTAAAATTATACGTATAGAAAAGACAACGCTTTCTAGAAAAAGCGCTGCCTATAGTTCACAAAAGAAAGCGCTTTTTCTAAAAAGCGCTCTCTAAAGGTATAAAAAAAATTCATTAAAATTATAGGTATATATTAGAGAGCGCTTTAAAAAGCGCTGTCTAAAGGGGGGACAAAAGAAAGCGCTTTTTTCTGTAAAAGCGCTCTCTAAAGGTATATAAAAAAATTCATTAAAATTTTATACGTATACATTAGACAGCGCTTTCAAAAGCGTTGTCTAAAGGTCCACTTTAGAGAGCGCTTTTAAAGGAAAAAGCGCTGCTAAATGCCTACTTTAGAAAGCACTTTTAAAGGTAAAGCGCTGCCTAAAGTAGGCCTTTAGCAGCGCTTTTTCATAAAAAAAAAACGCTGTCTTTACCTACGACAGCGCCACCTTAGGCAGCGCTTTTAAGCGCTGTTAAAGGCCAAAAAAAAGCGCTGTCGTAGCCCTTGTTTGGCATAGTGCTTGATTGCTCTAGTATTCAAGCTTTGACTTCTTTTTGTTGATATGTTTTTCTTCATCAAAACTATAATCAAGGACAAGAAGAACTTTTCTTAACAACATGTTTGATCCCCTTGAGGGAATCCTTGCTGCCCATTAAGGATATTATACTCTTGAATTAATCCTTGTCACTGCTCGAGGCAGCTACATGTTGGATCTTCTTGAAAAAGTCCTTGCCGCCCCTCAAGAAGCTTACATAATGGATCCTCTTCAATAATTACTTGTCTTCCCTTGAGGCGATTAAATGTTGGATCCTCTTGAAGGAGTCCTTGTTGCCTCTCGAGACAATTATATGTTAGATCCTTTTGAAGGAACCCTTGCTACCCCCTCGAGGCGATTACATGTTAAATCCTCTTGAAGGAATCCTTGCCTCCCCTTGTGGTGATTACATGTTGGATCCTTTTTAAGGAATCCTTGCTGAGTGCCCCTTTAAAGGGATGAGAAAGGTGAAGACCATCTCCAATTTACCAAGCCTTGCCTCCATATCTACCATCATGAGTAATCCTTAATTGTTACTCCTTGGAAGCTTAAGAAAATCCTTCTCCTTGATTGAGAATCTTGGAGGGAAGTTCATCAAAGATAGGGAGATCCTCGAAGCTCTTTGTGGTCTCTCTTGAAATATGATCTACCTGACGATCGACGAAAACAATGGGTGGTTGATCCCCAGCTTTCGTCTTCGCCAAGCGTTCTTTCCTCTCAGCTAACAGACCTGTTAACATTTTTCTTGTGCTAAAGATAGAGAAAAACTGGTTAAGAAAATATTTTAGGAAATATCTAAAATAGGAATGTTATCCAGTTATATATTCACTTAGATATTCGACTATATCACTATCGTTCCCTAGATCCAAGGAAATCAAGGTACACGAACACATGAACTTGAAGCCTTACAATTCTTGAACAACCTCCCACTCAAAGGGGTAAGATCATTAAAAGAGAATACAATGGGGGTCTTCGAATCACTCGCCCAAGACAATGGAAAGGGGGAGGGGGTCCTGTCTCCCTAGTCTTAAACATCGATGCATCATTATGCCCCTTGGCTCTAAATAACTTATAATTTGAATTAGGATAGGGGTTGGAGTAGGGGAGCCATTAGCTTCCTCTTCCGAACGACTAAATAAATCCACCTAACTGCTTGTAGAGGTCGGTCTGACACCGTAGAAAGATAATAATACCTCGATAGTGAGAGTGACCTCCAGCCGGTAACGCATAATTTCAAAGGCCTTGATAATACCCCAATCATTGGGCATGATTTTGGAATGGGAGACATTGGTAGTCATCAAGAGTTAGGCCTCAAACGCTGCAAAAGGGATTAAGACCTTCAAATCATAAATGACAGAAAAATGGAAATTGAAATAAGGAATGAGTGAATCATCCACGGTGGCAATGTTATCTCTCTCATTGGGAATAGGGTTCCAAGTTCACGTCTACTTATTGTACCATATTAGAAAGACCAATTTGTTGTCGTAAGGTTGTTAACCTTTCCTCGTCAAAATACAAGGATGAAAAGGCCTACACATAATGTTTTTTTATCAAATTTTCCCATGGACTCTTGATAAGAACAAGAGAAGCATAAATGTTACTATCAAAGACCCCCGGGCCCTAAACTATAATATTAAAAGTGCAACTTCTCCCTATGGATATTCCAAAAGAAAGCAAAGAACATAGTGGATGAGGAGAATCATGCCTGTAATTTCGATCAAAAACACGGAAGACACGCTTCATACCCATATAGACTTTTGGTTTTATGGATAAAGATTGAGCAGAAAAAGATAAGAGGAAAAATATGTAAGCTTTTATAAAGAATGAAGTAGAGTTGTAAGGGAAACCTACAATCGTCTGAGCTTCCTAAATGTTACAAGAAATGGGAAAGATCCTTTATATTTGGTACACATGTGGGGAGTAAGTCCAAATTTGGCTTCCCAAGAAAGATCATCATCGATCGCATTTAATGTAATGCACACTTTGTCTAATTGGCGCTTCAATCTGTCTCAACTAAATGACATTCAATTTCTCTCAATGATTGACATTATAATTCCCATAAATGAAGTGTGGGTTGTATCTTAGACACATGGGTGCATGCCCTAGGACTAACCACACATAGATGAAACATCACATTTAATGTCTTGCTTGAGGGACACGACTAAAGTCTCTCATGATGGAATAAACTAAAGTTTCAAGGGATCATCTAAAACTTTGGGAAATAAATATAGGAATAAAGCTCCGACGAGGATCCTCAGGAAGACCCAAAGGTGAAACAAGCATAAAAAAAAATTTGGCTTCTACGAGCCCTCGTGCTTGAGGGACTGTGTAGTGGTGTGTGTGTGTGTGTGTGTGTGTGTATATATATATATATATATATATATATATATATATATATATATATATATATATGTGTGTGTGTGTGTGTGTGTGTGTGTGTGTATAATACCCTGATTTAATTTTAACATGCTTAACATTTAATTATAACATATTTAAATCTAAGCATGTGAGATTAGAAATTTAATTGGAATCAAGGGCATTTTGAGAAGTTAGAACTAATGATCAATAACAAAGTTGGAATGATAATTTAGAAGTGACGGAATTTCGGTGAAATATTAGAGGAGATATATAAGCTCTTGGGGGGCTGATTTTCCATCCCAATCTCACTTCTCCTCTCACTCTACAAACCAAACTTTAGAGAGCTCTTGAAGAAGGGAAGGGAAAAATGATCAAGGAAGGAAAAAGAAGAAGCTTGCATGCAACATTGGAAAAATCTTAATCATCATCTCACTATCTGCAAACTCGCTCATCCAGGTTCTATTGTAAGGTGGGGTTCATAGGTAGATGAGTAGAATCCCTTAGAAAGGGAAATTGCATTAAGGAAAACTCGGGTTTTGTGTGATTTTATGGATTTTCATGCTATATGTATATGCTTGATGTTTGATTTATTGAAATATATGTGTTCTACTTGATCCTCATGCCCTTTGTTCTAATTATGAGTAGTTTAGAGAGAGAGAGAGTGTGTGTGTGAGTATGAAATTCTGACTTGAAACCATATATTTACTGATATGCTACCTCAACAACAGTAGGTTGGCTAAGCGAGCCTCCATAAGTGGAAAAATTGAGTTTTTTTTTTGTTTCCTCACTTAGAGACACCAGGATGGCTATGCAAGCCTTCATGAATGAGAAAAATGGGTTTCTGGGTTTCCTCGCTCAACGAGCCAAATGAATGCTGGCTAAGGAGACCTTGCTTAAAGCTCACTTATCCGTGGCTAAGCGAGACTGCTATTTTAAAGAAAAATGTGCATTCTGACTTGCCTCACTTGGTCATGGCTAAGCAAGCCTTCTGATCTAGAATTTTTTTGTAATAATGATACTACCATATTTTGGGTTCCGTAAATCGAAATGAGACACGATCAGATGTACTGGAAAGCCCATTCGTCGAATTATACCATAGTACATTAGTATAATAAATCGAGCGCATGATAGTTTTATAGTTAATTGACGTAGTGAATTTGTGTTCTAGCATACAAGGAATCCAGAACAATGTGATAGTTTCAGATTTTTAAGGAAATTATGTCGCGTGCAACACTGATTGAAGAAAATATGGTGAGTAGAGTCGTAATTAGTTAAGCATTATATATTCCAATCGGAAGGGTCGTAATTAACAATGGTACGCCATATGCTAAATCCAATCGAGCGGAGTCGTAATTATAGCTGTGATTTCCAGAAAGGTATCTCATTTCTAATGGGAAGGCGTAACGATACACTAATACTCCTACGAGTATCCATGAAATAATGACTCAATTAATACACTAATTACTTAAGAATGTGTTATATGAATAATAAAATAATGTAAGGAACTATATGAATGAAATGAGATTTTACGCTGGATTATTCCAGGTATAGTGGGTGTAAATAATGATTGATTACACCCTTAGCCCATAACGGTAACCATAGTTTCAGCTCATAATGATGTTATACGTTGGTTGTGATAGGTGGTAATCAATATAAAATTCTCTTATGTACAGATCTTGTTCATGGTATTCATGGATTATTAAAAATCTTGTAAGGAATAATTCACTAGAGTCACAAATGACTATTAGGATACCTTATGATCGAGATGACTTCTAGTATAGGAGAACTCTACAGGGATAAGTTATATCTCACCCCATGTTAATTATTTCATGTGTTCAACTCAGGAAGGAAGTAAAGGCACGATGTCTCGAAGACTCAAATTATCGAAGATGCTTATAACCTTATTTATACTATTATAATATTTAGTTGCTGAGCCTGATCAACTCACTGACTGTATAGATGATACACAAGATTATGGCAGAGCCGCCCGAAGGACGTTAAAGAGTAAAGGTGACTGGACTCAAGTAAAAGAAAGTTATGTGTGTGTCATACCCTAGTTTTTACCCCTAAGATCATACCTCAATTTGCATCATTTACATAGCATCAACCATTGTATGTGTGTGTTTTATTCATCACTAACTCTTATTAAAAATATTAAAAAATATATATGTGCTTTGCTTGCTTTACAAGTCAGGGTTTGCATCAAGGTGACAGAGCTGATGATTAGCCAAAGATTTGTGTGATCCTCAATGTCTCAAGATCCTAATTCGTGATATATGATCAAGAGTTTCCCTTTATTCACAATCAGTTGCAATATTACATCATTTCAATTTCATTAAGCTTCAAGTTCATTTGATGCACCAAATTAGGGTTTCGACCTAGGATGGCTTGCAGTTGACTTTTTCATCTGAGAATGGTCCCATACTTCAAGACATGTTTCAAGGTCATCAAGGACATCATCTTAGCCCATCCATATGATTGGATTGATTCAAGGAGCTTGATTCATTGGTAAATGAAGAATTCAAGTTCATCTGGAAAAAGTCAACTATTCATAAAAGTTAAAGTTTGACTTTTGAGTTTTTTGGTCGAACATGGACTCCATAAATCAAAGATCATGAAAATATGATGGATAATTGCATTTGATCATGATTAATTAATAAAATCAGTAAGAAATTCAAATTTGGTGAAATTAGGGTCTTATAATTTTTCTAAGTTACAAAATTTGGTGAACAAATGCCCTACTTTCCAAGACCATAACTTTTTCCTCAAGCACTCAACGGAAATAATTGATGACTCATTTTAAAGATGGTATTACATACTTCAATTTGGTTAAATAATGGACTCAAAATCATCTACCAATTGAAAGTTATTGTTGTTCAAAGTTGAGGTTATTCAAGTTGTGAAAATGTCCAACACTTAGAAATTTTTCTAAGTATAAATCAGTGAAAAGTTCAATTTTGTTAGCCATTTTTCTCATTGATCCAATTTGATTCTTTCCATGTGATCAACATCAAAGTTGTAGTATTTGATCTCATCTTTCTAATGGTGCCAAGAACATGAAATTATCTTGCTTGAGCATGAAGTTATGATTTATGCAAGAAGCCATGATAGAGCTGAATTTTCAAGGCATATTATTACTAAGTTAAAATTCTGCTACAAGTGCACGAATTCAAGGACACTTTTGGCTACTTTCTGATCATTTCAAAGCTTTTCATCAACTACAAACTTTTTCCATACCACAAGATCTTCACATTAATCTCAAATTTTGCAAGAATTGATCTTAGTTCATCATGGAAAAGTTCAATCCAAAGTGCTAACTTGAAGTGATTATGGGCATTACATGAGATTATGCTTTAATTATGTTGACTTGTTTTTGAAGTCATGTAGCTGATCTAAACACCCGACATAGTTGGTATGTGCTGCAGATTATGTGAGGCAAATGTCAATTAGGAGCTATAAAGCAAAAAGTCACCTTTTGTACCTTTAACCATTTTTATGGTTTTGATCCAAAGTTCACAAAACAAAGCTATTGTCCAATGCACAACTTCAGATCATTTCCACTATAAAAAAAGACTCTGATGCATCAGAAAACACACACCAAAACTTCTCCAAACCTCAGAATCACATTGTTCCAAAATCTTAAATTTTTCAAAATTGTCAAAATCTCAAACTTGGCATTCTCTTGTTTAAACACTCTCCACCCATTCCAACACTTCAAACACCTTCCATAAGCATCATAGAACTTGTCCAAAGCATTAAAACAAAATATGTAACACCTCTAACACCTCCATCACAACCTCAATTTTTCACACTGCACTTAGATTTGGTTAGGAAGATTCAGATCGTTTCAAGACCAACTGAGCATTGCAACACGTTCCTGGGACACCATAGAAGTTGTAGGAATCATCAAACTACTTTTGGAAGTGCTCCAAGTACAAGAACAATTTCTCACTTTTGAGGTAAACTTTCATTTCTCAAACTCATAGTTAGAGGCATCATTTTTTATCATTCTTGTTCCTAAAATACTTGTCACCATGTGATGAATGAAAACCCCAACATGTTTGCCATTTATTTTTGCTCATCATCATTTAATTTCATTTTTATTTTTTAAGGGTTTTCTGGTTTTTTCTTAAATTCGTGAGCTACACTTAAAATAAATAAAAAACTCATGGCATATTTGAAATCCTTGCGAAATTCTGATCAAGATGGAAAAAGTTGCATTTTTTTTTTAAAATGAAAAAAGTGGCATATTTGAAATCCACATTCCTTGTTTGGTTCAAAAATGAAAAAAGTTGCATTTTTTTAAAATTAAAAAGTTACAGTAACAGTAGCGATGAAAAAGATGAAGTTTTCATTTTTTAAATATTATGTTAATATATAATTATTTGATTGTGTATTATTAAATGAATTGACATTGCGCCCCAGTGGTAAGAAGTTGGTTTTATGTGTGTGTGAAGCGACAGGTCTGGGGTTTGAATCCCCCTCGCCCCAGATCTTTTGGTGTTTTTTTTGTGTTTTCACTTTGAAACTTCATATTTATTTCACTGCGTGCATTATGTAAACACCATGCAGTGCATGACCTAGTGATATTTGTTTTAAGATGCAGCTTTAAGAACCTAGGTTCAAGACCCTTTCGCAGCATCCCCCATTCTTTTTATCACCTTTTCCATTTTCTTTTTTTTTCTTTAATTATTTCTTTAATTAGTTTTAATCATTCTATTTAATTTTAAATTTTCCCCATTTTATTTTTAATACACAGAAATACCAAAAATATTTTATTATTTTATTCTACCCATTTATTTTATTTTTCATTAATATTAAATATTAATTATATTTTATTTTATTTTTTTATATTTTAAAATCAACCTTAAAATCACAAAAATATTATATTTTATTTTCCTATCTTATTTCTTCCTTTTTTTTTCTTTCACCTAAAAATATTGTCTTGCATTTTGGTTTGTTAAATCCCAAGTTCACATGTTATCCCTTTCATTTTCATTAATTGCTAAGATGTTTTCAAGTGGTTTAAACATGAATGTTTATACTTTGTGTAGGGCTTTGTTTGGTACTTAATCCATACCTTTGATCTTTGTTGATGTATAAATGTTGTCTTGTGATATGCTTGTGCTTAATGCCTCCTTTGTTTTACCTTGAATACTTTGAGTAGTTGAAATTGTTCATATTTGTTTCAAAGACATTCATGTGCTTAGAACTTATTTCTTGCCCTAATTTTCATTCTTGAGTTGATGTTTGTCCTTGTGTATGCATGCAGTGAATTGTTGTACCATGTTTGCCTTAGTTGATTCATAATTATCTTGCTTTAATTTAAGTCATAACTTGGTACTTAACTTGTCATGTTGAAGCATGCCTTGTAAATAGATGCATCCTTGTTTCTTGTTCACTTAAATGTTGTGTACCATGATCAAATGTTTGTTCATAAACCTTGTACATGTTTGTTGAATAATTTTTAGTCCTTACTTGTACCTTGTCTCATGTTTAACTTCTTCATTGAATATTGGTTTGCACTGTGAGGGCAAGGTGTTTCTCACTTGATTTCTATTTTAATGATGTTAACAATGTAGGCTAGCTTCTAGTTTGTAATTTGGTCGGTATCATCTCATTGTCATTATCATTGCATACAACAATCAATTATCATGTGTTTAAAACATATAGGAAGAGTCCTGTACATTTCCTACATGTGTATAATCATGGTATTAGTATAAGGTATGCATGACTTGTGCTTAAGTTGGTGAAAACTTGTAGAAAAATCAATTTCTAGGGATTTTCGTGACTTGCGTCGACCTAAGTTATGCATGAGTTGACTCATGCACTTGTGTCAAAGTTTGTGAATTGCTCAGGTTAGCGCACGCTGACCCTCATTGAGCCTACGGTCAACGCATGCTACTGGGATTCTTCATTCTGTATTTTAAACATCCATGTGTCGACGCATGATCTGTTTAGGTCGACGCATGCTCGTCCAACTTGCATAGATAAGTCGACGGGTTAGCGCACACCGACCCTCATTAAGCGAGCGGCCGACTCTTCGCTCGTTTGTCTCATTTTTTCTGTTTTGTTTCTATATTCATTTTGCTGCTATTTGAGTTAGTTGGTTTTTGCATTATATATATAGTTGGTTCCTCATTCTTTTTACAACTAACAAGAACAAGTGAAAGAAATACATTGAACTTTTTTCTCATCAATTTCATCTTCATCTTGCACCTTTTTCAACAAATACACATAATCATTTTTGTTGATTTTCTGCATCATAAAGTGATAACGTCCAAAGCATAGAGTTGTATCTTTGTTTGGGGTGAGTGGTTCAGTGGGTTTGTTCTTGAATAAAACCTCTAGGGTTTTTCCCTCCAAAATCAATTGGATTTGGGGGTTTTTGGATCATATATTGTGTGCATTAAATTCAGCCGAGCGAAGGTGATCGAAGAACGGAAGGTTCTGTCGATCTAGTAGCGGTTACTGGAGGATTGTGCAACAAGGTTTGAGGATCGAAATGTGTGTGGATCAGAATCAGCCGAGTGAAGGTGATTGAAGACTTGCGTGTTCTTACAATCTAGTAACGGTAAACGGAGCTTCTTCCAACAAGTTCGAGGCACTTGATTCGACTCGAATCAAGGGAAGAGAATACAAAGTATCTGCATCAACGAAGTGTTCTTGAGTGTGGGATAGCTAAGTTTTCTCTTGTAAAAACATTTGCAAACAAGTTATAGATATCTCAATTCTAATTTTTAGAATTGGGGGCAGACGTACCCTAAGCGAGGACAAAAGGGGAACTGCCTAAACAAACCTGGCGTCATTTCCTTTTCCTTATCTCATTTATACTTCAAACTGTTTACGCTTGTAATCGTTCAATCGATCGATAAAAATTCTGGTATAGTTTTGTGCAGAAAATATATTTGAAAACCATTGCACAATCTCTTTTGGATTGTGCTTAGTGAAAATTCTGCATCAACTATAATAAAAGGTTTGGCTTGGAGTTTTACGCACTCCAAGTGATCGATACATTGAACGCATACAAGGTGTTTGATATTTTGTCAAGTTTGGTTTAATTGTTGAATACTTATTGGAGATTGCACCTTGTTAAGTGCTTTTGGTAAATTGATTAATTGTTAAGTTATGATTCTAATTTTTCTCTTCGAGCCTTTCGTTCCATTTGGCTTACGTATATCCGATCCTCTCAGTAACTCGGTTCGTGTAGACGAATTATCCTCGGCCGCTTCCAGAAAATATTTTTAAAAACAAATTTTAGCGCCGAATCGCATTTATAAAGAAGTGATATATTCAACCCTCCTTCTAGATCAACTGCCTTCGTCTAACAAGTGATATCACGAGCACCAGTTAATTCTAGTGCTTCAAGTATAACTTTTTAGAAAATGGAAAATGAACCGAAAGGGGCTTATAATAGAGAACCTGTTTTTAATGGTGAGAATTATTGTTACTGGAAGGATTACATACGTGTTCACATCAATTCTATTGATAGGAAGGTATGGAGCGTTATTCAAAATGGTCCAATGGAAATAACCATGACCGATGCAAATAACGTGGTAGTACCCAAGCCTGAAGCACAATGGAATGAAGAAGATGAGAAAAAGTACAACTATGATTGGAAGGCGAGAAATATTCTGATCTCCTCATTGGGAGTTGACAAATATTATCGAGTTTCACATTGTATGAGTGCTAAAGCTATGTGGGATGCGTTACAAGTTGCCCATGAGGGTACTAACGACGTCAAGCTAGCTAGAATCAATACATTGACTTAAGAGTTCGACCTCTTTCACATGAAGCAAGGGGAAACCATTGCCGATATGCAAAATAAGTTCAATCATTTAATCAATAGACTTCATTCACTTGGTAGGCCAATATCCAATGAGGTTGCTACTAACAAAATCTTTTGACTAGGGATTGGCAACCGAAGGTGACCGCCATCAAAGAAGCCAATGACCTAATGATGTTAGACATCACAACGTTGTTTGGGAAGCTCGAAGAACATGAGCAAATGCTCATAAGCTTAGACAAATTTGAGAAAAGAGAGAAGAAGGAAAAGAACAAGACCAAGGAAGCGGAAAAAAAGTCAATAGCTCTAAAGACTTCTAGTTCAAAGTCCTCCGCCTATGAGCTGTGCGAGAGTGAATTCAGTGATGATGAGGAAGAGGATTCGAATGAAGACATGGGATTATTTATGAAGCGATATAATCGCTATATCAAGAAAAATGGAGTTCAACATTCGGAGAAAAACCTCATCAACTTTCGTAAACAATCAAAGTCTTCCAATAATGAAGACAAAAAGAGTGGAAAAACTAAGGGTTCTTGTTATAACTGTGGGAAAGTTGACCACTACAAGTCGGATTACCCTTTGTTGAAGAAGGACAAAGGTAAGGACAAAAGTCGTCACGGGAAGAAACAATCAAAACCTAGGAGAGCCTATATCGTTTGGGAAAGCGATAGTGAATCATCTAGTGCTGAAAGTTCAAGTGACGAAGGAGAATCCGTCAATCTTTGTCTTTCCGTTCACCAAAGGAAAAAGAACAAAAAGGTAAGACACTCTAAGTATGATAACTCTAATTCAATGTCTTATTCTGAACTACAACGTGCGTTTGATACTCTACACCATGAGGCCAAGGAAGCCTTCAGACGGTTAGCTTTAAATAAACAAATATTTTCTCATTCGGAGCAAAAAATCTCCAATTCCGAAAAGGAATTAGAGGCTCTTAAAAAGTCCATGGTGGTAGTAACAAAGGTAGATGTTGCAGAAGACAAGAGTATGTGGTTAAATATTGGTTGTGATACGTGTCACATTTGGCAAAAAGAGGTTAGAACTCTTAAGGCCAAGCTTGACAAAGCTCTACAACCAAATATGACTTTTGCTATTGATAAATCACACCTTAAGAAAAGCATGATTAATCCATATCAAAAATATACTTATGTGATTAGAAATCAAACTAGCAAAAGGGATTCTCATGTTAACCTCACTTGCTTATATTGTTGCAAAAGCGGTCATACCATTGCTAAGTGCCATTTTAGGAGGTTTTTGGTTCCTAAAGGAGTTTATCAATGGTTGCCTAAATGCAATCCTGTTTTCACTCACAACCAAGGATCCAATAAGAATTGGGTACATATTTCCCTTGATTGAGTATGTAGGTACAACGTCTTGAGACCACGGAAAGAAGATGGGTTCTGGATAGTGGCTGCTCAAGACATATGACAGGAGACATATCTCTTTTCATTGACTTTTTGGCGAAGAAAAAGGGGTTTGTTACCTACGGAGACAACAACAAGGTGTCGCTCCCAGGATTTTCATCCAGGTACAAACGCGAGAGTGGCGCAGAAAAACAGAGTCGCCAGCCGTGTAAATTTATCCCAAGAAAGGGAAAGGGAACACCACATAAACCTTAGGAAGGGGGAAAGGAATGGTCATCGCAACCATAACCTGGGTTCGGGAGTCAGTTACGCGAGGGGAAGGTGCTAGCACCCCATGCGTCCATCGTACTCGATGGGATCCACGCTTGTTGTCTCTAGGGCTGTACTAAGACGGAGAGGGAAAGACAAAGAGGGAAAGACAAAGACCGACTCGGTAGGACGTCAACGTCCTAGGCCTACGTACCCCTCTTGTGCAATGGGGAATTCAGAGTCAACGTAGTTCGGACCAGGTTCGTTTTGTGTTTTTTATGAGCGACGTTAAGCTCGCGTCCGGCAGTTAGGGTCGATGCCTGTTTGCGACTCAGACGGAAGGTAACGTGCCCTTTTTGAAAATATCCTTTAGTTTGAAGATCCCGAAGGACAAAAAAGTTTGAGGTTGGTTTGTGTTTTTTAGGACAGAAGTGGCTTAAGTTAGTTCCTGAGTTGCATTGCACCAAAGTCTAGGGCACAGAGGCGAATACTTAACGCATCGTCCCAAGACAGGACGCTCGCTAAGCACTCTAGAGAGATGAGAGGAAGCCCCTCATTTCTCATTCCCTACGCTTAAGGCTCGTGCACAATACACCTTATTATTATTAAGTGTTTTACAGAAATTTGAGATGAGAAGAGAGAAGACACAAGGGTGACTCTAAAGGGGGACTATGAGTCCTAAAGTTATCATGCATGGGTGACCTACGGTTAGTGAGGTTTGACGACAACCTAAATCCTAAAGGAAGAAGATGAGAGAAGGAGAGAATAGTAAAGGTGAATATGGATGCTTATCCATACCCTTAAAGAACTTACCTTAGACCCTGCATAAAAGATTAGTACAGAATATACATAAGCAAGAGAGATGAGGCGAATGAAAATCAAACAATGACAAACAACAATGATTATCATCCAAACATGAATCAAAGAAACAAAGAAACAGCCCCAAAGCAAATGGCACAAGTGCCTTTTCAAACAGATAATCATACAAAGTCAAAGATGCGCTTGCAAGAAAATCTCAAGCGAAAACAAATCAGATAATTAGAAAATGACTCCTAAAATTCCCAAATTAAACATTAAGTTTCCTCAACCAGAGGCAAACAACATATCAAAAACCCCTGCAAAAAATCAAGATATTAGTCATTCAAATAATCATACAAAATTCAGGTGAGGAAGTGGGGTTCAGTGTGCCAAAGAGAAGGACCAAGATGCAATAGGAAATAAATTTAAAAATGCAAGAAAATATTTTTATGCAATTTAGGATGTTAATGAACCAATGCAAAAAGAACGGGTCAAAAATATTTTGTAGATGAGGAGAATTAAAATAAAGAAGTTAGGTATGCAGGATATGGATGATGCTAAAAAGAAATTCACTAAACAATTAATTTAGATGATGAAAAAAAGAAAAAATAAAAATAAAAATAAAATTTGTAAAATTTTATAAAATAATAAAGGTGATGTATGAATTTTATAGGAATTTTTAAATGCAATTATGTTATTTTAATAATAAAAAAAATGAAACATAATAATTAAAATAAAATGAAATAAATGGTATGAGGTGCAGAGAGTAAAAAAACACGTTGAGATGATGGTTGGGCCAGAGGATAGGGGGTGTGAATAGTGAGCCCATGCGTTAAGTCTATCAGAAAATAAAAAAACCAGGGGGTGCGTTAAGTACAAAAAACGAACTGGAAATGATATTGGGCTGGCAGGGAGGTGGTGTTAATAGCAAGGCCCGCCCATATTTATCAGAAAAAAACAAAAATAAAATAAGGGTCCACCGTACTCGTGCCATGTGCCTAGCACATGCCTTTTTTAATTGCTGGCACAGTCTCATCCATGCGATCCATCAAACGGCCCATGTTTGGTCAACAAAAGTAAAAAGTAAACAGAATAAAAGAAATGATTGGAGGAGCATGGTAATACTCGTGGGTGAATAAACATGAGATTACAAAATAAAAATCAGAAAAAAAATAAAACAAAAAGCACATGGCGCAATCTGAACCGTTGGATTCATGGATCGGACGGTTGTGGTGTCGTCTTCCTCGCCCAAGCCCTCGCCGGACTGGTTCGCCGGCCACCACCACCGGAGCTAGGGCTCCGCCTCCCTCTCCGGTCACCTGCAACAAAATGGCACCAAAATACACGTACGAGTACACTATCCCACCCAGATTTTCACGAGGATTAAGATTATGCCATCAAAAACAACAAAAAACTAATGCATGGTGAGATACGAAGAGAAAAAAGTTAGGGCATGAAACTTTAAATGATCATTACAAGCCATATACGCATCCATATTAAAAACCAATTATATTAGGATGATCAGCAGACATAACACAACAAAATAGACATAAAAAGAGGAGTTTTGGGAGCACGAAAAAAATCATCAACCTGAGATGGCACAGCTTTAAACCTTGTTTTTGACTGCGAATGGTGGTTGGGTTGTGTCCTAGAAATCACCAGGAGGAGGTTTGTGGAAGCACTTTTGGCAAAGACCTTGTGGATCGTGAGTTTTGATGAAAGAGAGCTTTAGGGTTCAAGCTTGGATACCTCTCCAAAATCACGTGTCACTAACCCTAACCAGTGCATGGATGGGTTTATAAAGACTAGGGTTTACCTCTAAATATGAATTGGGCTTGGGCAATCCTTGGTTTTAAGAGTTTTGAATTATTTTGTAAAAATTCATTATGTGGAATACACCTCTCTCCATGCATGTTCTCTTAAAAATACCATGATGGATCACTTTCACTTGGATTGATAATTACACCCATATTGAACTTGGGCCTTGAAACTTTTTGATTCATGACTTTTGAATAATTTGGCATTTTTGAACAATAAAAAATAAGTGAAGAATAAACCATGGAATCACTTGATTAAAATGCCAAAAATGCTTCTTAGGAATTGTTTTTGGATGTTGGAACATGTCTTGAAGCAATGGAATTAATCATAGGTCCATATGTCCCAAAACCTAAAAGTTGTGAAAATGAAACCCTAAAAACCATCTTGCCTTCTTTGGACCATAACTGGAGCTTCACCAATGATATGGAGACCCACTAGTACTTGTTGGAAAGAGGAGAAAAAGATCTTAAATTTTCATTTTGGAGAGAAATTCATTTGAAGCTTTCTTGATGATGAAAAGTCAAGTTGAATGCAGTGTAGGAACTTGCCCAAAAAGGAAACTTTTATTATAGGTCACTTTCCAAATTTAGAAACTTCTGTACAAACTCCTGATTCTTGATAAATAGTATGAAACTTGACCCTTGAAGACCATATGAGGATGTGAGACCTTGAAAACCTTGGTGAGAACCTCAAAATTCTACAGTCGACTTCTTCTCTCACTGTTGACTTTTACCCAATTCACCTGATTCTCAATCTTCTGATCAATTAAGTCTCTCCTGAACCAAACTGATGGACAACCTCCCATCCCTAGATACTTGGGGACCCAAGGAATACCATGGAATCAAGTCTTGCCCAAAAAATCAGAAATAAACTGACTTTATAGCAAACCCTAGTTTTGGTACCCTCAGTCTAGGAGGAAATAACACAGTCTCCAAATCCAAATTCCTCTGAATATGATGTGTATCCTCTCCAACAAAGATAATATATGTTATTTGGTGATGATAAAAACCCAAGGAGCTTTCCCATTGGACCAATAAACCCAAGAATCTCAAAACCCTAATTTATGCACTGGTTAGGAGAGAGTGGTCCACTTGAACTCTCTTGCTTGACCCTTTGAAGAACATCTTCTCTTCCTGAACTTGCCTCAGGCACCTTGACCCCATGCTAAGAACCAATGATATGCACACATGATAATGCAAAATGCAATGCAACATAAGCCAGTTAGTAATAAAGTACGGAGGGCAAATTTTGGGGTGCAACAGCTGCCCCTATTCAATCAACTTGGTCCTGAAGGTATGATAGCACGGCTCTCAGAAATTCAGGATGCACGGAGATTGAATACCAAAGAACCCAGAAATTTGAAAACTGTGGGGAGAGAAATGACATAGTGATTGCCAGCCGAATGTGGTCCTACAACCGAAGATTTGTAGAATCAACGGACCTACAAAGATGACTCCGCCGGGGATAAGAAGGGAGATCATCAACTCGGAGATTGAGGATAATCTGGATTAAACACCAACTTTGAACGTTTGAGGAAAAGGTAGACATCAACTCTGAGGTTGAGAAAAAACATAACTTCAACTCTGAGGTTAGAAGAAGGATGTACGTCAACTCTGAAGTCAGTAAAAGGGGCGTCAACCCTGAGGTTGGACAAAAGGGAGTATTCATCAACTCTGAGGTCGAGCAAAGGTGTCCAATAACTTTGATGTTAGAGAATAAGAGGTATGACAACTCTGAGGCTGGAAGAAATGAGGTACGACAACTCTGAGGTTGGGGACGAAAGGCTTCAACTCTGAGGTTGGAGAAAAGATATACAACAACTTTGAAGTTGGTAAAGAAAAGGATATTCATCAACGCTGAGATTGGTAAAAAGGTATACGACAACTTTGAAGTTGGGGAGGAATGGGTTGTTCATCAACTCTGAGGTCGAGAAAAGATATGCAACAACTCTAAGGTTGGAGAAGAAAGGGGAATATTCATCAACTCTGAGGTCGAGAAAAGGTATACGACAACTTTGAAGTTGGGGAAGAAAGGATATTTCATTAACTCTGAGGTCGAGAGAAGGTATACGACAACTTTGAAGTTGGGGAAGAAAGGATATTTCATCAACTCTGAGGTCGAGAAAAGGTATACGACAACTTTGAAGTTGGGGAAGAAAGGATATTTCATCAACTCTGAGGTCGAGAAAAGGTATACGACAACTTTGAAGTTGGGGAAGAAAGGATATTTCATCAACTCTGAGGTCGAGAAAAGGTATACGACAACTTTGAAGTTGGGGAAGAAAGCGTCAGCTCTAAGGTTGGGATCACTGTATTGAGGGTTGATCTGGGCTTTCGCACAAGGTACCAAATCTGGCTTATGCTTCGATGCATGTTTGAATTTTTTCTATGGCGTAATGCTCCATACGAAATGGAAATGCTACGCATTTTGAGGATGCAATGCAATGATGATGATATGCAAAAGGGGTCCCTCCAGCCAAATAAATGTCGGAGAGAAAAGATCCATTCAGCTAGGGATGACAAAAATAAATTGTCCTCTGAATCCAGGAACTCTGCTGAGAAAGGTCATACTGATCGACTCTTCAGATCAACAACTTCTGCTGGGGATAGGATCCCAAAAGAACATCCACACTACCAGGGATTACACCAGTCCTTTACTGAAGGTAACATAGAACCTGAGATTCCTCCTCTGCTAGGGGGAGATGAGAATGAATGCCAATAACGGAACCGGAAGTCTGTTACTGAAGATTGCTAATATCCAATTGGGCTCAGAACCTGTTGGGGAGCCAACCCATAATACCATCCTGCTTGGGGATACTGCTGAACTTAGCCTGCTGATGGGGAGAATGACTTTACTCCCTTCTTGCTGGGGACTAGAATATGACATTGTCGGTGAGAGCACGCTTCCTGACTGGATGGGGAAGGTGAACACCCTGATTCTGTGGGGAAATAACGCCTTGATCCGGAGAAAATATTTTCCAAGTCTCCTACTGGGGAAGGTCTGCTCTGCTGAGGAAAGTTTGTCCTGCTGGGGAAGGAGAAATCTCAATGCTGGGGAGAGCCAACTGCTGGGGATGTACAATCCTGTTGCCCTGCAACCTGACTTGTCTTTATGGTCATAAGCGGCTCTTTGAACGTTTCATCTCAAGAGGATTTCACAGAAGATCGGGCGTTCGCACTACCCCAGGGTCTTCAAAATCTTGGAGAGTTTATCATATCTCGACATAACTGCTCCAGTCTTCATAATCCCTGACGTATATTACCTCAAAGGGGATCGTAATGACTTGACAATACTCTGCTTTAGCATCTTGAACCTTGAGGAGGTGTTTTCAATTAACCATTTTCAAGAGTGGGTGATCTCCCATGCTCTAGAGGTGGCCTGCCCCACTACGGGCTTTGAAGTGACTTTGCCCCTGATCCTAGAATGAATGCCCCTGAATAACTGAACTTCAGAGAGATTTCTCGACGTGACTGCCCCAGATCGGCTACACCTTAACACGACTTACTGGGGAGAGCACCCTGCTCTTTGACATGTTTGTCCTTCAGAATTCCCAAGCATCCCAACTTGGCAGGATCAAGCTTCTTGACTGACTTTCACTATGTAAGTTACCATTGATGCTTAGGCACATGTATGCAAACAGAACGAGTTATTTATGAGAATGATAATCCTAATGCAACGCTTATGTTAACCTTGAAGTTTATTGAGAATACGTCTCCAAACCCGGTGAACAAATCACTAGTTGAGATGCGACCTTGATTTTTTGAATGGCAAAACAACGCGCACATGCAATACCAACAAGTCTTATTAGCACCACTTATAGGAGTCAGGAACGCTATCCTGTTGAAGTATGCTTTCGGAATAAACCCTGTTTCAATTGGGACTTTTAAGGGTTGTAACGCGGTCTGGTTCACGGTTTCAGAAAAAAAAGGATTTATGGCTCAAAATTTATTGGTGCCCACCCCATCTTCGTGATGATCTCCAGTCCTATGTTCAGTTAATCTGACCCAAACGCTCATCTCCCAACAAGTTTATGATTTTCAAGGAACCTATGCCCCTAATGGTTTGGCACCTAAGGAGGTTTTGGAATGACAGTCACCCCTTTTTATCTTTTGTGTCTGTAATCACACGAGTTTGTTCTTGTAATGCTTTTTGCTTCTTCTTTCTTTTGCTTTTTGATCCCTAATTTTTGCCTGGACTGACTCTTTTGAGTTTTTCGATTTTTAAGTCCAGCGGGATGCCCTAACTTTTGCCTAAGTCACTTGTTTTCAAGTTTCGGCTTAGCGGGCCTTCTTCTCTTTTTTTTTTTATCCCCCCTTTGAACAAAGCGTGTGACACTGATTGTCTTACTTGCTTGAAAGGGTTGTGACTGCCTCACTCCTTAGTTGTTGATGGATAACCATTGTGGTTTCACATCTCTTGACGGTGGGATAGATGGTAATGGTTCCTCGGATGCACACTCTCCTTGAATTTTGAACGCTTGGTCAAACTAACTGACGCCTACCCTGCCCCTGGGTTAAGCATGAGGGTTTTTCGTACGAAAGAAACTCCTACTTCAAGGCTCAAAGGGTTTAACGAGGGTCTATCTCCCTTATATCTCCAGTGTTTAGGGATTTGAAACAATGACTGTACATCCTCAACAGGGTTTTATCCAAAAGCGTACCATTAGAAATTTGCGTTCTTATTTCATCATCCTCCCTCAAGAGTTCTAAACAAAGAAAATTGGTATTGCAGTGTGTATAAACATTTAAGAGTGAAAACGAATGGATTACTTCAAGAAAAACATACTCATCGTATTAATATCGTCATTAAAAACAAGCAAGTCTTATATGCATACAATGCTTTAACAAGAAATGAAAAACTACAAATGAAAATGCAGTAAAGAAGCTGAAGATTGCCATTGTTGAGGAAGCTTGATTCTGCCTGGATGTACTTGCAGACTGAGTGCTCACTTGAGAAGGGAGGATTCAATTAATGTACATATCATCTTCAGTGAATGCAATGATCTTTGAGTCTACCAGGTCTTGCACCTTGTGCTTGAACACGTTGCAGTTTTCAATTGAATGACCCAGTGTGTCTGAGTGATATTCACATCTGGCATCCAGATCATAATCAGGAGGAATAGGGTCAGGAATAGGCTTGGCATCCCTTAGTTCAACCAGAGAACTCTCAAGTAGACGGGCAAGAACATCACTGTGAGGAATAGGGAGTGGATCGAAACTTCTCGCAGGCCTTCGTGATCTTTGTTGTCTCTGTTGCTGAGGAGCATAAGGTCGCTGATTTTGAACAGACCGTTGAATAACAGGGGGAACATACACAACACTAGTTTCTCCTTCCTTTCCCTTGGAGGACCCAGCATAAGGTTTCTTACTTCCTCCAGATGAGGACCCATCACCGCCTGATATTTTCCCCGCCTTAATTCCGCTTTCTACCATCTCTCCTACCAAGATCAAATCAGCAAACTTTCCAGTCATACATGGTACCAGCTTTTCATAGTAATGACCCTGCAAGGTGGCCATATGGACCTCTTTGGACCATCTATGATTAAAAGCCTAGGTGGCAACTATTATGGTTTTGTGATAGTCGATGACTTTTCTCGGTTTTGCTGGACTATTTTCTTAGCAAACAAGAGCGATACTTTTTCGGCCTTTGAAAAATTTGCCAAGTTATCCAAAAAAAAATTAAACACGAACATTATATCAATTAGAAGTGATCATAGGGGTGAGTTCGAAAATCATCTTTTTGAAGCATTTTGTGAAAGCTATGGGATTGATCATAATTTTTCCGCACCATGTACCCCTCAACAAAACGGGGTTGTGGAACATAAAAACAGAATTTTGGAAGAATTAGGAAGGACTATGATCAATGAGAGTGGACTTCCAAAATACTTTTGGGCCGACGCCAAAAGTATGGCTTGTTACATTTTGAATAGGGTGCTCATCCGTCCTATTCTAAACAAGACACCGTATGAGCTTTTAAAAGGGAGAAATCCCAATGTATCTCACCTTCACGTTTTTGGTTGTAAATGTTTCGTGTTGAATAATGGTAAAGATACACTTGGTAAGTTTGATGCTAAGGAAGACGAGGGTATTTTTCTTGGATATTCTCAGTCAAGTAAGGCATACAGGGTCTACAATAAGAGGTTAATTACTGTTGAGGAGTCGATTCATGTTACTTTTGATGAGTCTTATCCGAAAAATGTCGGAAAAGGTAGTTTTTTTCATGGTGCAGGTGTATCTTCTGAATACATACTCAAGGACACTGATAGAGGGACTGATAAACCTGAAGCAGTGCATGTTGAGGAGGAAAAAGATCACCAACCAGTGAAGAGTGAGGAGGATCATCCGTCTAATAAAGATGACCTTCCTCCAGCTTGGAAGTCTTCTAAAGACCATGCCATCGACAATATTCTCGGTGACATCTCAAAGGGAGTAACAACTCGTTCCAAGCTAAGTAACTTCAGTTATTACTCCGCTTTCGTTTCGCAAGTTGAGCCTAAAAACTCAAAAGAGGCCTTACTCGATGAACATTGGCTTTTGTCAATGCAAGAGGAGTTAAATCAATTTAAAAGAAATGAGGTTTGGGCCTTGTCCCTCCTCCGCGAGGCCATCGAGTAATCGGCACCCGATGGGTGTTTAGGAACAAGCTCGACGAAAATGGAGTTATAACTAGAAATAAAGTGCGCATGGTTGCGGAAGGGTATAACCAAGAGGAAGGCATAGACTATGAGGAAACTTATGCGCCTGTTGCGCGACTCAAGGCTATACGCATATTGCTTGCCTATGCATGTGCTAAAAACTTAAATTATTTCAAATGGATGTTAAAAGTGCATTCCTTAACGGTTATATTAATGAAGAGGTTTATGTTGCCTAACCTCCTGGATTTGAGTCCCATGAGTATCCTGATCACGTTTACAAATTGAAACGTGCTTTGTACGGTCTCAAACAACCCCTAGGGCTTGGTATGAGCATCTTAGCAAATTTCTCCTTGATCAAGGATACTCAAGAGGAAAGGTTGACACAACCCTTTTCATTAAACGTCAAGGAAAACATCAAATTTTGGTTCAAATATATATAGACGATATTATTTTTGGGTCTACTAACATAAATTTGGTCAAAGAGTTTGCTAAGTTAATGCAGGGAGAGTTCGAGATGAGCATAATGGGGGAGTTAAACTATTTCCTCAGATTGCAAATTAAGCAACTCGATGAAAGGACATTTGTGCGCCAGACGAAGTATTGCCTTGAGTTTCTCAAGCGCTTCGACATGGCTAGCTCGAAAGCTATTGACACTCCGATGCCTACTTGTGTCAACATGAATCGAGATGTGAACGGTAAGGATGTAGAAGTAAAAAGGTATAGAGGTATGATTGGCTCTCTAATCTATCTTACCGCATCCTGACCAGATATCATGTTTAGTGTATGCATGTGTTCCAGGTATCAATCGTGTCCTAAGGAGTCTCATTTAAAAGCAGTGAAGCGCATACTTATGTATCTTTGCGGTACTCCAAAGTATGGGCTTTGGTACTCCAAGGGAAGCGATTGCTCTTTGGTTGGATATTCCGATTCCGATTTTGTCGGTTGCAAATCGGATAGGAAAATCACTAGTGGTACTTGTCACTTTTTCTCGAATTCCTTAGTGAGTTGGCATAGCAAAAAGCAAGTTTCTATTGCTTTGTCAACAGCTGAGGCAGAATACATTGCGACCGGTAGTTGTTGTTCTCAAGTTCTATGGCTTAAACAACAATTACTTGACTACAACATTAAACTTGGATGTATTCCTTTTTTGTGTGATAATACAAGTGCCATTAACTTACCCAAAAACCCGGTATTGCATTCTCGCACGAAACATATAGAAATACGCCATCATTTCCTTAGAGATCATGTAGAGAAAGGCGATGTCGCATTTGAGCATGTTGAGTCTAAGAATCAAATTGCGGATATTTTCACTAAACCGCTTGCAACGAAACCTTTCTTTCACATTCGTAGGGAACTTGGTGTTCTCGATATCTCGAATCGTATTTGATTATATGTATACGATTTGCATGCTCTATTCCTTTTACTTGTCTTTATTTCTTCTAACTAACAATAAGCGATAAGATTAAGCTATATGTGAAAGCATCCATCATCAATCGTCGGAGGTAATTTCGTTCCCTTCTTAGAAACTCCATTCTTGATCAATTATGTTTGTGAATTATTATGGCCAAAATGTGATTTAAATTGATGTTTAATTAATGATTAGATGTATTTTTTATCCTTTTTTAGTATTGGCATGTGTATAGCATTGTATTTATCTCTACTTGTTGCATAAATCTTTCAAAATTTGAATTTTTTCCATGTTTTTCTGGCTTGAGTCGACACAAACAGGGGATGGGTCGGCTCAAGATTTCCAAATTTTTAACACAATGATGCGGGTAAGCGCTCGTCGACCTTTGGTCGACGCATAGTTTTCAAAATTCTAAAAATAACCAAATTCGCTCAGTGTGTGTCGACGCATGACCTGTTTAGGTCGACGCGTCGCTGACGGATTCCGTTTTCTTTTTCTTGGGAAGGCGCACACCATATATCTTGTGTTTCAAAATCTGATCCATTAATTGTATTTGTTTCATTTTCCATTACTTGTCCTTGTGCATTGCATGTAGAGTCTCCTCATTACTCTCTTTCCTTCAAACTTCCAAACCCTAAAAACCCATAACTGCTACATTCTTCAAAACCCAAAACTTCACAATAAACAAAGGTTTTAAAAAGGGGTTCTCTCTCTACATTGGAATCAAGGGTTTTTTAATTTACTCATCTTCATCATCTAAACGCGCATTGTTCATCATCTTCTCCAAAATTTGGCACTGTTCATTTGGGTTCATAGAATTATTCATCAATGGCTTCACAAAGAGTTATAGGAAAAAGGACTACCAAAGCTTCAACATCAAAGGTTGGTTCATCGACAACACCAGTAAACGCTCTTTCATTACTATCTGATGATTTATCTTAGGTATTCAACAAAGATTTCCGAAACCGCTCTGTGATTAAGCAGTTTGTGTACTACCCATTAAGGGCGGAAGATTATCATCTCTTTGAAGTCATTGAACTCCTTAATGTTCAAAAGTTTGATGAATTTCTGGAATGTGACACCAAGTACAATGAAGACTTGGTGAAACTGTTTTACACTAGGATTTTGGACAAATTTGAAGGTACGGACTTTCAGTATACTATTGGTGGTAATAACTACTCTATGAATGCTGTTGTTTGGAACAGTCTGTTTAAGCTAGTAACTGCAGACCTTCCTGAGGTAACTGATACTGTATTTTTTGACAACTATGAGTTTAAGCCAGCCTTGAACTCAATGCTACGCGACCCTTACTCGGAAAGCAGTATGAATAGCAACCTATTTCCCAAAACGGTCACAACGGGAACGTTGAAACCAGTTGATTGTATTCTGCATTGGATTATCGCTCACATCTTAAGGTCTAAGAAAGAAGGTTATTCTCGGGTCGATCAAGCAGAACTCCATCTGATATATCTGCTGAAGAACAAAAGTCGCATTAACTGGCAGCACTACTTCACGTATCGGATGTTTGCACTCCGGGATTCTACTAGAGGTACTGCTTTATGTTATGCCTCCTGTATTCAGTGTCTCTTGAAAAAGGATGGGGTAACGGTCCAAGGTATTCCTTATGTAACCATTACCCCTGATCAAGAATTTACATATAAGACCCTGACTATGATGGGTTATTTTTGGGACTCTGACGACGAGGAGTTCAAAGTCAAGCGCCGAGCAACATACCAAGATATTCAGTATGATGTTCCAAATGAACAAATGGATGGAGCAGAGAATGTGCAGGAAGGACAAGCCAGAAACAACATGCAAACTGAGGTAAATGCGGTGGAAGAAGACAATGTTGAATGGATAGGATACTCCCCACCGCGAGATCCATATGAAAATCAGGGTTGGGGAGAATGGCAGCACACAGGATAGACCACCCTTGGGTCAGCCTATGTTCTTCCAAATTATGGCTGGCAACAACAAAATGAAGAATATCAATGGCAATAACCTGAGTATTCGATTCCTACATCTAGACAGCCACAGCAACAGAGCGATGAGGAAATCCTCGCCATGTTAAATCAAATGCAGCTGGAGCAAGAGACATTCATGACCACGCAAGAAGATAGGTTTACAGCTCTCTCAAACTAACATGAGGCTCAAAATCAAACCTTCAATAGGTTTTCTACTGGTGTCATGACTCGTTTTGATAAGTTGGATACTGCTGCCGAGGCTCAGACACGTTGTGTAACTAATGGTATGAACACACTCAACAGGGTTGTATTGGAACTGAATGAGCGGTTAGAGGAACAACCACTTCTTCCACCACCAGGCCAGCATTTCAGAGGAAGGGGCCACCAAGTTAGGGGGAGAAGACCATGAGGATTAGGACTTCTATGTTATGCATTTCATCTAATGGTTTATGTTGCATTTTATTTCTGTATTATGTAGGTCATTCATATTGTGTTAACATTTGCCTTTCTATGGAATATATTTTGAGTTTATCTTATGCTCTCTTGTATGACTAAGTTTATTTTCTTCATTAGCTTCATTATATGTGGATGAATGTTAATGAATCTTGTTTGCAAATTGATGAGTGAATCCTCAAGTATTATGATGTTTTCAATTTGACCACCTTCTGTTTCTCTTTTTAATGTTGTCAAAGAGGGAGAAGGATAAATCTCTACAAGCAGCAATTGATTTTTTAAAGACCTCACAAAGATAGGGGGAGGATTAAAATTACATACCAAGCTAAAGACGATTTTACCATCATAAAAAAGGGGGAGTATGTGAGGGCAAGGTGTTTCTCACTTGGTTTCTATTTTAAAGATGTCAACAATGTAGGCTAGCTTCTAGTTTGTAATTTGGACAGTATCATCTCATTATCGTTCGCATTGCACACAACAATCAATTATCATGTGTTTAAAACATATAAGAAGAGTCCTGTACATTTTCTACATGTGTATAATCATGGTATTAGTATAAGGTATGCATGATTTATGCCTAAGTTGGTGAAAACTTGTAGAAAAATCAATTTCAAGGGATTTTCGTGACTTGCGTCGACCTAAGTTGTGCATGAGTTGACTCATGCACTTGTGTCAAAGTTTGTGAATTGCTCGGGTTAACGCACACTGACCCTCATTGAGCCTACGGTCGATGCATGCTACTGGGATTCTTCATTCTGCATTTTAAACATCCATGCGTCGACGCATGATCTGTTTAAGTCGACGTATGCTTGTCCAACTTGCATAGATAAGTCGAAAGGTTAGCGCACGCCGACCCTCATCAAGTGAGCGGTCGACTCTTTGCTCGTTTGACTCATTTTTTCTGTTTTGTTTCTATGTTCATTTTGCTGCTATTTGAGTTAGTTGGTTTTTGCATTATATATATAGTTGGTTCCTCATTCTATTTTCAACTAACAAGAGCAAGTGAAAGAAATACATTGAACTTTTTTCTCACCAATTTCATCTTCATCTTGCACCTTTTTCAAAAAATACACTTAATCATTTTGTTGATTTTCTGCATCATGAAGTGATAACGTCCAAAGCATAGAGTTGTATCTTTGTTTGGGGTGAGTGGTTCAATGGGTTTGTTCTTGAATAAAACCTCTAGGGTTTTGCCCTCCAAGATCAATTGGATTTGGGGGTTTTTGGATCATATCTTGTGTGCATTGAATTCAGCCGGGCGAAGGTGATTGAAGAACAGAAGGTTCTGTCTATCTAGTAGTGGTAACCGGAGGATTGTGCAACAAGGTTTGACGATCGAACTGTGAGTGGATCAGAATCAGCCGAGTGAAGGTGATTGAAGACTTGTGTGTTCTTGCAATCTAGTAACGGTAAACGAAGGTTCTTCCAACAAGTACCAGGCACTTGATTTGACTCGAATCAAGGGAAGAGAATACAAAGTATTTGCATCAACGAAGTGTTCTTGAGTGTGGGATAGCTAAGTTTTCTCTTGTAAAAACATTTGCAAACAAGTTATAGATATCTCAATTCTAATTTTTAGAATTAGGGGCAGACGTACCCAAAGCGAGGACGAAAGGGGAATTTCCTAAACAAACCTGATGGCGTTTCCTTTTCCTAATCTCATTTATATTTCGAATTGTTTACACTTGTAATCGTTCAATCGATCGATAAAAATTCTGGTATAGTTTTGTGCGGAAAATGAATTTGAAAACCATTGCACAATCTCTTTTGGATTGTGCTTAGTGAAAATTCTGCATCAACTATAGTAGAAGGTTTGGCTTGGAGTTTTACGCACTCCAAGTGATCGATACATTGAACGCATACAAGTTGTTTGATATTTTGTCAAGTTTGGTTTAATTATTGAATACTCATTGGAGATTGTACCTTGTTAAGTGCTTTTGGTAAATTGATTAATTGTTAAGTTGCGATTCTAATTTTTCTCTTCGAGCCTTTCGTTCCATTTGACTTACTATATCCAATCCTCCCAGTAACTCAGTTCGTGTAGACGAATTATCCTCGGCCGCTTCCGCAAAATATTTTTAAAATCAAATTTTAGCGCCGAATCTCATTTATAAAGAAGTAATCTATTCAACCCCACCTTCTAGATCAATTGCCTTCGTCAAACATGCACTTGTATATCCGTGTTGCCTAAATCCAAGGGAAAGGATCTATTGTTGACTTGTTAGTCATTTATATGAATTTGTACATAATTGTTGCATTCCTTACTCTCCCATTATCTAAACCCTAATACAACCCTAGGGCTTTAAAACTCTTTCATCTACAAACCATTAGTCTTCCCAAGAGATAGCCATTAATCTCTTGTAACCTTTAACTCTTCCTTCAAACCTTGCCATAGAGATAGCCATTAATCTCTTGTCACTTTACAACCTTTAACATTTCATTCAAATCCTTTCATAAAGAGATAGTCATTAATCTATTCACCTTTACAATCAATCCTCACAAGCTTAGCTTTCAAGCTTTTCCCCTTTGTTGTTTTGATTCTTAGAACCCTAACAACTCGTAGTTCCACGAACTACGAACGCTCTAATCTCTCAAGTTCCTTTTGAGAATACGTACGCACAATGTCCCAATCCTTGGCGATCACCCTTTTTTCCCCTTTTCCATTATTTTTACACGTAGTTTATGAACTACGATTTCTCTGACTTCCTATTAAGGATACATAGGCATAGGATTGCGAGATCCTAGCGAGCTACCTTTTTTTTTCTTTTCTATCTTTTTTTTCTTTTCTACTTTTTTGTTTTTTCCCCTTTTCTCTTTACTTTGCCCATCTTTTACTTTTTATCAAACAATTTTAGCCAAAACACATATATTTCAAGAGGTTCCAGTAGAGTACTGCAGATACTTAGGGTGTTAGTACCTTCCCTTAGTATAACCAACTTCCGTACCTTTGATCTACCTTTTGCTTAGCTTTAGGCATTGCTTGTTGTTTTGCATGTTTACTTAGGGTTTTTTGTTCGATCTTTTCTCCCTTCCATTGGATAAAATAAAAGTTCGGTGGTGATATCTTATTTTTGCGAGCCAAGCTAATCCGATAGCTTTGGTCTCCGATATCTTATTCTTGTCTTAGATGTTGTCACATCTACCTTCATGTGTTGGTTGTCACCATGTTCATTTGACTTTGTTATATCTCATTTCATCTCATGTGATCCTTTGATTAATATCATGTTTGAATATCATCTTTGCCATGAATTGTGTATCTTTGTTTGAACATCATCTTTATCCCTCTTTTTCCACTTTAGTTGATATCATGTTTGAATGTCATCCTTTGTCATGTTTACTTTGATAACATGTTTGAATATCATTCTTGTTCATCTCATCCATCATAACCTATATACTCATATTTATTTTGACTTTGTCAAAGTCATCCCCTAGTGATGTTAGCTTGTTAGCTCTATTTCTTCTCTTTTCTTTTGTTGCCTAAATCCAAGGGAAAGATTTCTTTTGTTGACTTTATGTCATAGGTAGTACAACATTCCCTCAACTACCCCTTTTGACTTTGTTAAGTCATTAACCTTTCAACTTAGCTTTAGGTTAGAGTTTGTAAACTCATTGGCTTTGTTAAGTCATGTAAGTGTTATTGTTATAAACACTTACTTTCCCCTTTGGAACCTTGATCACTATCAAGTGTTCTTCACCCGTAGTTAGGTGAATTATGATTGCTCTGATTCCATCCTTGTTATGATACGTAGGCATAAGACAGTGAAGTCTTTGCGAGCACACTAGCAATAAACCTCCTTAGGTTCCCTATCTCATAAAACCCAAAAATAGAACATTTCCAAACATTAGCAAGCAAATTACCATAACACAAATACTTTCAAGAGGTTCCTATAGGATACTATAGATACTTAGGGCACTAATACCTCCCCTTAGAATAACCAACCCCTGAAGCTTTAGATCTCTTCGCATTGTTGTTACATTTCACAATTAGGGTTTTATTCGATCTTTTCCCTTTCCTTTGGATAAATTAAAGTTCAGTGGTGAACATTCAATGTTTTGTGATTCAAGTTAATATAATAGCTTGGTATCCGATTCTCACCGCGACAGTCCTGAAGTCGTTGTTTGGAATCAGATTGTGAATTCAAACCTACTTCCTAAGGATAAGGATTTAGACCTTGTGGACCCTATTGAAAAAGATCTGCTCTTACTTCTCAATTCAGACTTGCAGATTAATCTTCCTCAAGTTATGCTTGACTATTTGAAGATTCTTTCTTCCTTTCACAAGGGAAAGATTCTCTTCATTCCTTTTGGACGAGTTCTTTCAGAATTACTTATTCAGCAGGGAATTATCATAAGTTCAGAGGCTGATTTGTCTAAAATATGGAGAGACAAGTTTGAAACTATCTATGTAAGATTCTGATGTTAGATTTCTGCATAGTTATGCCTTGTAATTGTTAGAACCTTTGTATTAAGTTATCTTATTAATTCAAAGTTTGTTCATGTTGTTGTTCAACTTAACTGTTGATTATATTTAATTATGGTTGTTCAAGAGAATTAAAAGTAATGGGAGTAAGAACTTAATTCTTGCAACTTTTTCATTAAGGAAGGGATTACAAATTATTTAGACATTCTAGTCTGATGGATTGGCTCTAAGGTATTCCCTAGGATCATCTGACATGTCCAGATTATCTAAGTAATCTTGCCATTCTTCCTTGGAAAATTCCAAACCCTCATTTCTCAATTGATTTCTGTGTCTGGACCCAGAAGATCTTCTTCTTCTGTGTGTCTTCACAATGGATGCTGAAGAGGTGAGAGCTTCTGAAGTCATTTGCTTACTAGTAGATCCTTCAGCTACTGCTTTGCTTTCACTTGCCTGAGTTGCTGCATTTAGTATGGCTGCATTTCTGAAATCTCTCTTTGGAACCCATATATGCTTCTATTTATACATCTTGGTGTTTTAAGGATTAAGTGATTATGAAAGAAAACTTGTTATGAGTTCTTATATAGACGTGTTACATACATGGTTCCAAGTATCTGTTGTTTTAATATTGATTAAGTCATATCAATATCTTAAATGGTATATCTTGGAAATGTTATCTAACAGTCTAACCTATTATAGATTCTTTAACAACTATGAATTTTATACATGACTTGCTTAACTATTTTTTTTTGTGCCAGTTTTACTTCATTAATGTTTTTCAGTAAATCTAAAGGAAGTTATTGAGAATATTTGCATGCAATAAACAAAAATTAGTCAAAAAGATATTTTTCATTAATTGAAGCAGAGGATTACAAAACATTGATTCATAAGGAACTGCTAATGCTTAGTATAAGCGCCTATCTAAGTCATCCTGAGCCTTATGATGATAACAGTTGTCATAGCCTATGTCTAGCTCATCTTCATCAACATATTCATCTTCTGCCTCTGGGATTAGACGGTAGAACAAATTTTTGGACCGTCTTCTCTTCTTTGATCTCTTCATTATCTTTCTTGTGGGCTTCAACACAACTTCTAATTAACCTGTTCCTATAGGTTGTGTTGGAGCTGCTGACGTTGCTTCTTCAGAAGTGAGTCTTGCAGAGGGCACAGACCCAGTGGCAGATGATTCAAAAATAGTCCATTTCTGAATGTTCTGGACATCTTGTCTTGTAGAGCTCTCTGTGATCTCTATTACTACAAAAGTCTTATGACTCTCAGCCGATGCTTCCATGACTCTGATGGATGTTAATGAAAATGAATTAGGTCTAGACTGCTTTTATAATGACTTCTAAGAAACTCAAACGTCTGATTTAATCCTTCTTGATTCTTGAAATAGTAACGACCACTAAATATTTAAGGCATGAACTATACAATCTTTAATGACCCCATTTTACTTGATCGTTTTTCAATTACTTTGAAACTGATCTTGTAATGATGATCTGTGACGCATTTATGATTGTAATTCATTTCTTATTTTCCTTTTTTTAATTCTTTTTTATGTGAAAAAAAGGGGAGAAATAATGGTAAGTATTTAATTAGAACCTGAACCCATTGAGTAGTTATTCAGTTGTACATATTAGTCATTTATAATTTTGTTATTTATATTTCTGTTTTTATGGTTATCTTGCCTATGAGACACATTTTAACTTTCTTGTACATAGAACTAAGGAAGAACTTACAAATCTCAACCCTAGCCTATCAGACTCAAAAGAAGCTTACAAACCTCATATTCTGATGTTGCCAAAGGAAGTTTAAATATTATTTTTGGTTTTCTTAAATATGGAACTAAGGGGGAGCTTACAAGCCTCAACCTTGGAACTGTTTGACTCAGGGGGAGCTTACAAATCTCAAACTCTGACGTTACTAAGAAAACTGAATTACTTTTTCTTGAGAGTAGTTCCTAGTATGATGTCTACAAAACTATGCTTTGGACTATTAGACTCAGGGGGAGCTTATAAACCTCATACCCTGATATTGAAAGAAAATTATAACTGCCCAACATTGTCCTTTAAATACTTGTGTTTGTCATCATAAAAAAGGAGGAGATTGTTAGAACAAGATTTGTTCATGACATATTTTCCTTGGGTTTTAATGACAATAAAGTATTGAAAGAACAATGGTTTATTTGATGTGTGTTAGATGTGTGCAGGTTCTAATACATGTAAATATTATAGTCAAAATCTGTTCTACATTAAGCACACTTTGAGAGTTGCTGCATTGCTAGCTTCTGGTGGTAGAATCTGAAGAACACTTGTTAAGTGATGTATGAATAAGACTCTGAAGCTGAAGGTCTTAGCATCAGAAGAAGCAACATTATTGTCTCTACACTTAGTGAATGTAAATTGGATTCTGGTACCATTCTGAGTTGGTGATAAAGCTGAAGCTGTTTGTACTGCAGAAAACAAGTTGTATTGTCAAATCAGTTTGTCAGCTAGAGTCTACAGATTGCAAGGCTCAAGAAAAGCTAAGATGCTTTATGGATATTTAATCTCAACGGCTTTATTAGTACAAAATCTCTTGAAGACTAAAAGGTTAAACATGTTACACATTGGATCAAGATCTTCTAGTGTATCTATCTTCAATGGCTATAAATATGGCTGAAGGTTCAAATTGAATCTTCAACAAGGATCAACCAGAAGAAGGAGTAACAAGATTAACGATTATTAACTTATTGTATATGCAGATTTTTCTAATGTAGGTTGTAATTGTAAAATCCTTAATATTTCTTACAGATAGAATATCTTAGAAATATTAAGTGCTTTAGGTTTTTGTTATGGTGATTTACCATACCTCTGATACTTGTATCATGTACACCTTGTTCTCTATTCTGCTGAGGTTTTTCAGCTGTTTAGATAAAAGTCTTGTATCATTGGGATATAAGCAAGGAAGTCTCGAGCCAAGATGCTTGAGCCATGTAAGTTTCTTACTATGTGCTTGAGTTGTGAAAGTCTTAATCAAGTGGATTGATTGAGCATAACTCTTATATCATTAGGATACAAGCAAGGAAGTCTTGAGCCAGGATGCTTAAGCCAAGTAAGTCTCTTGCTATGTGCTTGAGCAGTGAATGTCTTGAGCCTGGGAGGCTTGAGCAGGATTGCTCGGTGGATGAAATTTGGAGCACTAAGTCTTGACCAGTGGGGTGCAAGCAGAGAGGCTCCTTTCATGTGACTTGGAGTATAAGTCTTGGGCTAGGAGCCTGAGCAAGGAAGTCTTGGACTGAGAGCCTGAGCAAGGAAGTCTTGGACAGGGAGCCTGAGCAAGGAAGTCTTAGGTTCGTGGAACCTGAGCAGGAAGTCTCAAGTGAGGAGCTTGAGCAGAAGTCTTGGACCTTGGGTCTAATAAAGTTAAAAGTCTTATGCAGAATGCATAAGCGATTGTAATCATGTTTTGATTATAGTGAAAATCTCTTGTGAAGCAAGGGGACTGGACTACTCTCAGTTAGGGGAGAAACCAGTATAAATCTTTGTGTCTTCTGCTATTATTCATTTGCTTCTGTTAACATTCCACTGCTAAGAATTAACCAGAATCTGAACATCAATTTAGATTCTGAACTCAGATCAGATGCAAACTTAGAAAACGAAAAACACAATTCAACCCCCCTTCTTGTGTACTTTTCCCACCTTCAAGTTAAATCACATTATGAATGACATGAAAACACGAGATGGATCTGCAAACTCGGGTGTATTTTGAAATGAGGAGAAAGCTTTTATTTATAGGAGAAAAATTTGGATCAAAAAGGAAAAAGATACATGGTTCTTTTAATGATCTAATAGATTAAGTAATAGGCTTAATCGATTAGAAGGTCCAAAATGACGACAACCCTAATCATCAAAAGGAAACATTACAACGATTATGCATCTTAATCACTTAGGAGTATTTTTAGTCATTTAAGAAGTCTTTTATCTTGCTTTAATAGATTTTATTAAGTCCCCAATAGATTAGACACTGTACAAATGCTTCCTAAATAATTAGGAGCACTATTCGTAAATTCCACATTCACCATGATGGTTCCTTTATAAGTTTTAAGGTGTTTTTAGCAAAAGATAAAGGTTTAAAACTATTTTCAAGTGCTAGACGAGAAAGGTTTAAATATATTTAAAATTACTCTAATTTCTTTACAATGCACTGATCACTCAGACATATACTAGACAAGTTTTCAAACTTCCTCTCTTTTTCATTCTTTGAACCTTCAAGATCCCTTGCTTGATTCATCATTTATTCAATGCTTCATATGGGACATGACTTCTTCTGATTGATGAGACTTGATAAAACATCTTGATAGGCACCATCATCATAGATTGCTTGACCAGAGATCATTATGGACTCCACTGACCATCATTTGACATTAGGTGTTATCTTTAATGAATTTGACATGATATCTTAATCTCACAAACAAAACATCTTGATCTTGATAAAACATCTTTGATAATTACTTCTTCTTGATAGATGATCATTACTTCTTCTTCTTCACATCATGTAGTTTAATACTTAGTGTTGTCATCATCAAAACCATCATAAACATCTGACTGTTGCAAATAGTTGTATATACAAGCACATAGATTCACAAAGCTCTAATACAGTCCTAAAATTTGGATAGAGTCTAAATCATCGCTACAAGATTGTCTTGCAAGATAACGATTGTCCATATTTATAAACATATATTGAAACCATATCCATTCAATGTGAATTTCTTTAACATAATTAAATAAATAGTCTGTCAAATTATTGTGTTTAAAAGATTTTTGAACAATTTGGTTTAGCTTAATTTTTTTTTATAACCAAAAGAGTATATTATGAACAAGGGATTAACAGAATCCCACGCATATACAATCACCAATATAAGTTATACACTTAATCCATCCATTCTAATGTCCTACTAAAATCAAACAAAAATTATAGAAAAACCCAAGGGAAATTGCACCACTCATAGTAAGAGCAAATTCCATGTCTTGTTTTTTATTTTCCTAACCACCACCAAGCATTTAGCACACTCCTTTGAGCCATATCTTCATTATCACCAACTTTATCATTAAAAAGAATTTGATTTCGCTCGTACCAAATGTTTCAAACTACCGTACCCCAAATGCCAACCGTATTGGTGATAGAGATGTACGGTAAAGTCAATTGTATCCATGTTCTCAAATGGTCATAACAAGAGGAGGAATTTATCAATTCAACACTAAGCCAACGATAAATAGCTCTCCACACTGTCATACCCCAAATTTTGACCACCAAGATTTCCCATCATTGTGAAAATCATCATCACAATATGGATGTACCTATATGTCTCCTCAACCTCCTCAGGAATTGTTAGGCATTCTCTACCATCAAAGTTTAGGGTTTTGAGCCCTCTCAGAGCACTTAGACAAAGGATCAATCAAGGAATGACATGATATTCAACTTGTATAACATCTCAAACCTCCATAAAGGATCAAGAGGACTCCCACATCAAGAATCAAGCACAAGGTTGCAACATTCTAAGTGGATCAAGCCTCAAGATCGCCAGTGTCACCATATTAGGGTTTTGGTCGACTAAGGCCTCCAGATGAAACTTTTCATCTGGGCATGAGCCAATGCTTTAAAGCATAAACCAAGATACTCCAAGGGATCTCATGGACCCAATCATCAAGTCAACTCAACCTCAGGGGATGCATTTACCCAAAAAAATCAAGAATTAGGGTTTCTTGACCTAATTCACCCCTAAGTTGACTTTTGGGGAAAAACATGAGCCAAGACTTCAAGACATGATTTGAGGTTCTCCAATACACTACATTGATCCATTTGCAACAATGGATTGATCCTAGAAGCTTGGCTCACAAGTTTCAATTTCATCTGGACCACAATTAGGGTTTTGAAGGAAAAGTCAATTGTACCGTTGACTTTTGACCCAGACATGCTCCCAAACCTTGGGACATGATTCAATACACCCTATAACACCTATGGAACATATCCACTAGGTTTGATTTAGGTCAAGGACTTGATTTCCCAAAGGATCGCACAGTTTGTATTTCATCCGATAAAAAGTCAATTGTGCACAAAATCAAGTTTGACTTTTTGGAATTTTTCACAATTATGGTACATTGACCCTAAAACAATGTTAATATGTGATTTGAATCATCATTCATCAAGAAAAATCAAAGAAAGTGAGCTAACTTGTAAAAGGGGTAACCATAAAAAACTTAAAATTTTCCTAAGTTATGGAACAAAGTGGCTAGGGTACCAACTTCCAAGGACCATAACTTGAGATCCAAGCAACCATTTTGGATGGACCAAAGCTGGATTTGTAGCTCTCATGGCACTCTTTAAAAGCTTCAACTACAGCTCATTCCAATTCCTCATAGATTTTAAGTTATGGAGTGATCAAAATGGCTGAAAACATGAAAATGGCATTTTTCCAACACTTAGTGAAATTTTCACTAAGTCAGAATCTGCCTTATTTTTTCCAAAATGTAGAGGCCGTTTTCATTGTAATTTAGGTTGACTCAAAACTAAAGTTGGACATTATGTTGAAATAGGATATGTCAGCTTTCCAAAATGCCCAAGAACTCCATCAAACTCCACCCGAGCTATAGGTTATGACAGCTGCAATATGCCTTGCTGCAAACTGTCTTGGCAAGGCAGATTTGTGCATTAGGGCTCGATTTGATTAATTTGTGCAAATGACAAACAAGTTTATCCATCTGCACACCTCAGGGGGAGACCAAGGAGGAACAAACACTGATCCATAAGCCTCCCAAGTCTTTAGAACTACAAGTAGGTATGCCACCCCTAAAAGGCTAAAGATTCCTCAAGACTCCAATTTTGTTTTGGAACATTCAATGGATGTTAGAGGTGGCATGTATCAGAGCAAAGATGAACACTTCAGTCAAGCCTTATCCTTGAATCAAAGAACCATAGGCCTGTGCTCTAACCTCAAGTCAATGGCTAGAGGAGACTTGAGATTCCATTTGATCACAATTGGACACAGACCTGTAACAGTTGCCATTCCCTATTCCTTGAAAAACAAACTCGCTCTACTATAAATAGAGCTTATTTGTGATCAGTTTGAGTACACCAAAGCACCCAAACTGATGCTTTCCTCAAAATCATCTCTTTCACTCCAAATTTGCCTTCTAACTCAAGTCACTATCGGGTTTTTAGTTTGAGAGCAATTCCAAACAAACCAATCACACACACACCTCAAATATAACATATAGAAGTGATCCAAACTCTCACATAACATCTGGAACACCAATTTCACAAAATCACTAGCCATCTGCACAAGCTTTTGATAGATTTACAGTTGAGGTGCCAAATCAAGTTCCAGCTCAATTCAATCCACTCCAAGCATTCAGACACACTCCATAGCACCTAGGGATGTTGTCCACATCATTGGAACCAAGCTGTAACACCTCCAACCTAGAACTCGATCACCAGCTACAAGAGGTAAGCCTTAACTTGGTCATCTCATGATTCATGCATATTTCCTCGCACAATAATTTTGCCATATGTTCATAATCATGTATAGAGTGTTTCCGCTCAATTGATTGCTTTGTATGAATCATGTATGGAATTTCTGAGCCTTCATGCAGAAATTAGGGTTCTTGAGGTTTCTCTTTGATTTCTCATTCCATGCTTAAAATAAATGAAATTAAAGACCATAGACATGATCGTGAGTTGAAAACGAGCTGATTGATATATGGATTGTGTGATTTCATCAAGTATTCAGTGAGATTGATGAGAAAATGCAAATCAACCAAAAATAGGGCACGCGGGCAAAACCAAGGTGTTCTTGGCGCCCTTTTTCAAACTTTTGAATTTTTGAATTTTTATTATTTTGTTTAATTGATTCATAATTTAATTTCTCTATGAATTTTAATAATTTTGAGTTGATTCCTTTTTTCAAAATTCACAAAAATATTAAAATATTTTATTTCACAAAAGTTTCCCAAAAATATTATTTATTTCATATAGTTCATATTTTTGCAAAGAATTAATTTTTATTTGTTTTTTAACATTTTAAAAATTTTCTTTCTCTTGATTTTCCAAACTTGAATGGCTTTTAATCATTTTGTGGATAAAAACTTGATTTTTGAGACATTGACCCAAAATCACAACTCATTTCTCACATGTTTTTAATGATTTTATTAATTTTAAATCAAAATTAATTCCATTTTTAACAAAATTTGGGTTTTGATAGATTCCACCCTCATCAATCTTTTTCAAAACATTCCTTGGGCCTCTTGATAGAGTGTAAGTCTCACCTCTTTGTAAATAAAATAATTTGGGCCTCAGGGTATTGTATAAGTCCCGATACAATTTTAGAAATTTCGACGAGATTGTCGTTTTCAAACTGTTTTCAACTGGGCCTTCCCTCATGTTGTAAGTCCTATTCCTTTTCTTTAAATATAATCTTTGGGCCTCTCCTTGAGTTGTAAGACCCAACCCCTTTGTAAATAAACCATCTTGGGCCTCAGGCGTTGTATAAGTCCCGATGCGATCTTCAAAACAACAACGCGATCACTGTTAAAACCTTGGGCCTCTCCTCGAGTATAAGCCCCAACAATCTTTTCAAAACAACTTCTCTTTTGATTTAGATTCAAATATACATGTTGTTATCAAAACTTTCTTTAATTTCTTTAAACAACTAACAATACAGCATGGAAGCTTGCTCACGTGTAAGTTTTTATCTGCTTTCATTTACTTGCTTTAATATATATAACTGTATTGTGGGAAGCTGCGCACTGTAAGTCTTCTTTCATGTCCTTTTAAATACTTGTCATATATCAACTGTATATATACCAGTATAGTTATTTAGAGTTTTCCCCGACAACTAGGTCTATAACTAGGTAAAGCCAGTTTGGTCACTCTTTAAATACAGTCAAAACTAGATCCCCCATAGGATTTCCAGATACAGTCTTGCCTTCTCTTGGGCTTAAACAATATGGAAATAAAAGAAAGGCAGTATTCTTCGTGAACCTTTTCTCAGGCTCTCACTTTAGAAATTGTCAAAGAAATTCTACTCCCCAGAGTTGATCTATTCTCGGTGAATAACATCTCTTCAGCTTCTTCAAACCTCAGAACGCTCACTAAATGATCTATTCTCGGTGAATAACATTTCTTAAACTTTTCTTGGTTTGGGACCCACAGGCTTCCTAAAAGCATCCTCGCCTCATCTTGGGCTTTGTAAAAGGACCCTTCGGCTTCTTAGAAGTTCCCATGCCTTCTCTTGGCCTTAATACAAGGACTCTGATGACCTCTTAAAGGTATAAGACATAACTTAGTCATCCTTTGCTAGAGCACTCTTTCCACTGTCATATATCGGATTTTAGGGTTGATTCTCATCCCTTAATATCCGTGCCTCCTCTTGAAGGCATCATACAAAAGATAAAACTCTTCTACACCAGTAGACTTGGACAGTCTAACCCCCTTGAGTCTCAAAGACATTCTCAAGTTCTCTGCCAACATAGGAGAAACCCCGATTACTCTGGATCAATCTCCAGCAAAGCTAAATCCCAGTCTCTCTCCCAAAAATCCCAAATCAGAACCTCAAGGCATCTGATACCTCAACTCTTCTATAATCCTCAGCAAGAGTTGATTCCCCATTTGGACCTACTTTGGGATCTCAATTATCCCCGGCAAAAGCTAGCCTCCTCTTTGGCTTTGTATAATGACATTTCCTCAGCACATATAGCCTCCTCTTGGGCTTTGTACAATGATTCTCCCCTGCAGAGCTAACCTTTTTCAGACTCTCTTGTTGAGTCAACCTTTTTTAGACTCTCTTGTTAAGTCAATCAACTTTCAGACTCTCTTGTTGAGTCAATCACCTTTTCAGACTCTCTTGTTGTGTCCATCACTGTTCAGGCTCTCTTGTTGAGTCAACTCACCTGTTCAGACTCTCTTATTGAGTCAATCTTTTTAGCCTCAATCTTGGGCTTTGTACAAGACAAATAAAAATACTCTCTTATTGAGTCAGTCTTTTTCCAGCTCCATCTTTGGCTTGGTATAAAGATTTCCAATAGCAAAAGTCAGCCTCCTCTTAGGCTTTGTACAATGATTTCTCTAGCTTATTCAGCCACAATCCTGGGCTTCGTACATGATAGATAAAAGCACTCTCTTGTTCAGTCAAACCCGTTTAGCCTCAATCTTGGGCTTTGTACAAGACATAAATCTCCATAACCTTCTCTTAAGCTTGGGACAAATATCTTCCCCATCAAAGTCAATTCCTCCTAACCTTCTTTAGGATTTGAGAAATAAGTCCCTAAACAGAGTCAAACTCATTTCAGCCTCAATCTTGGGCTTTGCACAAGACACATACAAATCTCCCCGGCGGAGCCAAAATCCCTTTTAGCCTCAATCTTGGCCTTTGTACAAGACATATACACTACTACGAAAAACCCATTTAACAACGGTTGGGAATGACATATAATGACGCGGGCAAGGGCGTTGTTATGTAGATTGTCGTTTATTTATGATACTTACAACGACGGCCTTGTAGGCGTTGTAATAAACAGGAAAGCGCGCTAACTATCACAACGGTTTTACAATACACCGTTGTAATAAATATAATTGTCCTCGGTTCGATTCACAGGAATGCAGTTTTGATATTTAATTTTTCCTGGCCAGCGCGCCAGATATTATAACGGTTATGAAATATAACCGTCGTTAAAGTTTCTGCAAAATTAACAAATATGATCCTGCTTTTATAATTAATCCCATTTTTTTACCTGTATTATTGTTCTCTATATCTCATCACAGCAGAAAAATACAATTCACATTTTGTGATAATGTTTTCATAATAATATTAATCGTATCATATTCATAATATCACATATACCAGATTACAGTTTATCCGAACAAACAACCTACATAAATAAAATATCATATATATCATATTACAGTTTACACACATTACATAACTTCACATAATTGTAACTTGGTGTATTGGTATCTTGTCTCTTGGTGTCTTGTCTCCTGGCCTGGTGTCTGGACTCAAAATACCTATGATTTCAAATAATTATACTTGTTAGTAAAAATACTTCTAAACTATAACATACAATGAATATATTATGAATAAATAATAAATTACGTACTTGTTAGTTTTCCCATATGCCTTCTTCATGATCGAGTCGTATAGCATGCACGGAATCTCCATCAACTTCATCATATGAGGTAGGAACTTGTGTTGTGTAAGAAGGTGTGGACGGAATATCAAAACTTTCATCACTGAGAGGAATGTGTTTTCCTTGGATAACGATTGACCATTTCCCTGATTTGTCCGATGGATCGGAAACATAGAAAACTTGTTTTGCATGAGAAGCTATGATGAATGGTTCTATATTAAAAGATGCCTTGCCAAGGTCGACCCGGGTGAATCCTAAGTCATCAATGTCTACACCATTACTATTATTGGGAACCCACTTGCATTTAAATAAAGCCACTTTGAAAATAACATAATCAATCTCCCAAATCTCATCAATGACACCATAAAATGCGGTAGTTGCCAATACCGGATTCTTATCTTTTGAACTAGAGAAATACATCGATTCGGCTTCAACCATAACCCCACTATTTTGCATTGTACTACGATCATCTTTTGATTTTGTATAAAAGGTATAATGACCAATGTCGTATGCACTCCATGTAATGACACAAAATTTTGGCCCGTACGACAACCATCTAAGTATCTCGGATGCACTAGGATCATTAGATACACTTTTATTAAACCAATTCATGAATCTATTGTTATGCTCTATCAACAACAACTTGTCATTTATTCGGGGATATTTTTTCTTCATAAGTCTTTTGTGAGTCTCTATGAAAGGTTGAACCTCATCTATATTATTCAATATATAGAAATGTGATTGAATAACTACATCCCGAGCCATTGACCTAACATTTAGACCTTGAATACCTCTTCCGTCTGTGTCAGCATGACGAGACTATGGAATTCCTATAGAATCTGCATCCGACAAATAGTTTGTACAAAACTCAACAGCTTCTTTTGTGATGTACCTTTCAACAATTGAAGCTTCCGATCGGTGATGATTCTTCGTATATCCTTTAAATATCTTCATATATCGCTCTATTGGATACATTCACCTTAAAAAAACTGGACCACAAATTCTGATTTCGCTTATGAGATGAACAAGTAAGTGAACCATAATGTCAAAAAATGATGGCGGAAAATACATCTCCAATTGACACAAGATTATGGTAGCCTCATCTTCTAATTCATTCAATATTTTGAAATCAAGAACTTTATTACATATGGAAATGAAGAATAAATACAGTCTCGTTATAGTTACTCACATTTTTTGGAAGGATCTCAATGATAGCCACAGGTAGAAGTTGTTGCATCAATACATGACAATCATGAGATTTTAAACCAATTAACTTGAGATCTTTCATTGATACAAGTTTCTTGATGTTTGATGAGTAACCTTCCGGAACTTTAATACCTTGCAAACACTCGCATAACATCTTTTTTTCCTTTTTAGATAGAGTGTGACATGCTGGAGGCAGATAAGTTCTTTTTCCTTTCTCTATTGGAGCCAACTGTTTTCGTATACCCATCTTCTCCATATCAAGATGGAAAGTCTTAATATCTTTAGTCTTGCCCGGAATGTTTAGAAGTGTGTCAATCAAACTATCACACACATTTTTCTCCACGTGCATCACATCAAGTCAATGTCTAACATCAAGACTTGACCAATATGGAAGATCAAAGAAGATGGACCTCTTTTTCAATATATTTTTCGCAACTGCCCCTTTTTCTTTTCCTCTCTTTCCACCTTTTTCTTTTTCTCTCTTCCCACCTTTTTCTTTTTCTCTCTTCCCAAGGACAACATTAATGTATTCCTGCCGTTGATAAACTTCATCCCCGGTTAAAGGTTTAGGAGCCTCACCAAACTCTTGCTCCCCATTAAAAGCCTTTCACAATCTACGATAAGGATGACCCAGTTTTAGAAATTTTCGATGCCCAAGGTAAACGGTCTTTTTTCCAAACTAAAGTTGGTGATAACAAGTATCATCTTCACATATAGGACACGCTTTATGTCCTTTGACACTGTATCCCGCCAAGTTACCGTAAGCCGGAAAGTCGTTAATTGTGCAAAATAACATTGCATGCATATTAAACTTTTCCCTAGAATATGCATCATCAACTTCAACGCCTTCATCCCACAAGAGTCGTAAATCATCAATTAATGGACTAAGATAAACATCTATGTCGTTACCAGGTTGTCGTGGTCCAGAAATTATCATACTTAACAATATATACTTGCGCTTCATGCACAACCAAGGAGATAGGTTGTAAATAGTGAGAAGAACATGCCACAAAGTATGATTAGTGCTCATATTACCAAAGGGGTTCATTCCATCGGTGGCAAGCCCAAGCCTAAGATTTCTTGGCTCGACTCCAAAATCCAGAAACACGAATCAATTTTCTTCCATTGTAAAGAATCAGCTACATGGCGAATGTTTCCATCACGAATCCTTTCATCTGTATGCCATCTAAGATTCTTTGCGTCATTCGAATTAGCAAAAAGTCTCTTTAATCGTGAAAGTATTGGTAAGTACCATAACACTTTAGCAGGAGGATGCTTCCTACTAACATTGTCATAGTGATCATTGTTATCACCATTGCTAGCCTTCAGCTTGTAACACGACACACCACATTTCGGACATTGAAACAAGTCTCTATACTCTTTCCAGTATAATATGCAATCATTAGGGCAAGTATGTATCTTGATATACTCCAGACCCAGTGGACAAAATATCTTCTTGGCCTCATAGCAACGATCCGGCAATTTGTTATCTTCTGGTAACATTTGCTGTAGCAATTCAAGTAATTTCGTGAAACTTTTATCCGACCATCCATTTTTTGCCTTCAGATTAAACAACTTTAACACCGCAGACAATCGTGTGAACTCTGTGCATCCCTTATATAAAGGGGTGTCTTTATCACTACATAAATTATCATAAATATGAGCATTCATAACAGAAGATTACCTAATATCACGGAACATATCCTCTAGGTGATCTTCCATATATTCATCTTCCTCCACTCTTTGACTTTGTGACGCCCGACTTTCCTTATTATCAACCTCACCATGCCACGTCCATATTATATAATTTTGACATATACCATCACAACAAAGGTGATTGTGTATTTCTTTCTTTGTACCCTTTTTTATATTAGCGCAAACAACACAAGGACAATAAAAGATATCATCATTGCCGGGAAGATGTTTATCAGCGTATTCAAGGAATTCACAAACTCCGTTCTCATAAACCGGATCTAATCTATTGGCTTTCATCCAACTACGATCCATTATAACTTCTGAAATTTATACATGTATAATAATGTGAATGACACACCAAAATCTAATCCAAAAACTCAAGCATATGCATATACAATATGAACAAAGAAAAAATCAATGAAGATGTACTCTCATAGTAAACGTAAATCATAGTAAACGTAAAGCATATGAAACATCTCATTCTGACTTGAGCATATACAATATGAATAAAGAAAAAAGGAATGAATATGTTGAAGAGAACCTTACTTCGAAGCTGAAGAAGTCAATGAATGATGAAGACGGTCAATATTTGAGCATAAACCAAGAAAAAAGGAATTAAGATGTTGAAGAGAACCTTACTTCGAAGCTGAAGAAGTAAATGAATGAAGACGGTCAATATTTGAGCATAAACCAAGAAAAAAGGAATGAAGATGTTGAAGAGTACCTTACTTCGAAGCTGAAGAAGCAAATGAATGAAGACGGTCAATATTTGAGCATAAACCAAGAAAAAAGGAATGAAGATGTTGAAGAGTGTAAAGGTTAGGGCGTCTCTGGTTCACTTGTTCGATTAGGGCGTCTTATGAAAGAAATACATAATAAGTTTTGTTTTAATTTATCAGTAAACCTTTTAATCTCTGTGGAGAAACAAACCGTAGTGGAATCTTAAGTGAAATGTATCCTAAAAAAAGGTAAAAATGTGTTGCAGGGAATCGAAGCTTGTTACATTTCATTTATTACTACGGTTGTTCATCTTAACCGTTGTAAAATAATTTACAATTTATTTTTTAAATAATGGACTTAAGTGACACACGCTAAATGTACTCTACAAAATGGAAAAAATGTAGTTGCAGGGAATCGAAGCTTGTTACATTTCATTTATTACTACGGTTGTTCATCTTAACCGTTGTAAAATAATTTACAATTTATTTTTTAAATAATGGACTTAATTGACACACGCTAAATGTACTCTAAAAAATGGAAAAAATGTAGTTGCAGGGAATCGAAGCTTGATACATTTTATTTATTACTACGGTGGTTTCATTCAACCGTCATTAAATGACTCAGCTTTTAAATGGGCGCGAAATTTTTAACCTATTACAACGGCATAAAAGGATGCGTTGTAAGCCTGGCGTTGTTGTTTTAGCGTTTTGTAGTAGTGATAGAACATTTTCCCCCGGAAAAGTCAAACTTCCAGCCTCCTCTTAGGCTTTGTATAATGATATCCCCAAAGAGTCAGTCTCTTTTATGCCCCAATCTTAGGCTTTGTACAAGACACTAATATATACACTCTCTTGTTGAGTCGGTCTTATCCAATCTCCTCTTAGGCTTTGGGTAAGGATTCCCCCAGTGGAGTCAATCAACCTCTTAGCTTCAACCTTGGGCTTTCATCAAGGCACCCAACGTCTCCCTTTAGAGATAACAAATTCTCTCTCGAACAAACCTTTTAGCTTCAATCTTGGGCTTTGAACAAGACACAAATAAACCTTTTAGCTTCAATTTTGGCTTTGAACAAGACACCAAAACATCTTTTTCCTCCCTTAGAATAGAAGGAACTACGATTGCTCTGATTTCCCTGTTTCGTTTAAACGGGAATACGTAGGCATAAGATTGTGAAATCTTAGCGAGCATACCAATCCAAAACTCTAGGTCCAGTACCTTCATATCAATCAAAACTTAGGTCAAGTACCTTACCAAAAACGCCTGAACCTCAACAAAAACTTACTCACTCACTCATATTTCCCAAGCAACTTTCCCAACCCATTAAACAGATAAACACTATCAAGTTGAAAACGAACCCTAAAGCTAATATCATGTGGATAACCACATATAGGATGGGTAACTGACAACTCCCCATTGTATAACCTGACCCCAACTCCCCGAATCTCTTTTAAGCATTTGTTCAGTTAAACATTCGCGTGCAAGGTTAGTTTTAGATAGCTTCCCTTTCCCTTCCAGCTTCATGGGATAAATAAGAAATCAGAAAGTAGCACCCCGTCCTACCATTGCGGTGAGGAAAACCCAGCGATAAGGTGGTCGCGTCACCGACTAAAATCGCTCGTAACACACACCGACTTGGATTTGGCACACTCGAAGAACATATGTTGTGCATCTTCTTCGACTAAAATACAGAATACACACACCCTTTCATGTGGATTAGAAATAATACCTCGTTTCGCCAAGTTGCTCCTCGTTGGTAATCTATCTACCATCAATCTCCAAACAAACACTTTTATACTTAGAGGGATTGTGTCCTTCCAATTTAGATACAAAGCACATTCCAACTCTACATCTCCTAACACATTTCCTAGATCAGCTAACAACTTGGAGTAGTAAGATTTAACTGTGAAATGCTTTGAAGTTGAATATGGCCAGACCATCGTATCCCCTCCTGATATCACTCCCATATAGTAAGTTCCTCAAGGCACAATCTTCCTCAATCATGACCGGATCTCCACCATAAGTATCACAATCCATATTCCAAATCCACCTGTTTTCAATCCACGCATCCATTTGTTCTACGTAGCCCAACTGCATCATTGAATTTTTTAAAAGATTTGGAAACAACAGGTGCAGCGGTTCGTCTCCATGCCATTTTGACTTCCAGAATAATGTCCTGCTACCTGATGCGTCCGCAAGTGCACTGATTTATCGAAGTAATATAAAAGATTGTCGAACCCACAGAGACCAATGTCAACCTACTGTAATCTATCGTTGCTTTATAAAGCTAAGGCTATGATTAAAATGGTACGAATGGAAATATAAACGCTAATTACTAAAGGTTTGAAAATAACGATAAAACGAGCCCAAAATATGGATTCTGTGTTCCTAAGGGACTTTTAGAATACGGGTACTAATTATGACTATATGCCTATTCTGTAGAATATACCGACTTAAAGGCTCCGCTTCACGCTCTCGCGGTCTTAACTAAAGCCATATCTCTTAATCCCAAGATTTTGCTCTCGCTCGCCCGGTAACTAAGAAACACTATTTGAAAGCCAACAATATCCTAATCAACATATAAAGCGCTCTCGCTGTTTTTAGATATGATGCCTAATTTCTACTATCCGGTCCGCTCCTCACGCTCTCGCGAATCTCGGCTCAAACCTTTATATGCTTCTCACTCTCATGACAAAGCAATGTTAAATAACTTCTCACTCTCATGACAAAGCTACTTAAATTACGCATAGAAATTATAACCAAAACGACATACAATCGTGATTTCCTACTTAATACATCTACGGAGTCCCGTCGGTAACGACGGTTCTCATACGTCGGACTCAAGACAATTTAACTAGACATGGAATTAAACATAAATAAACTGAACATGATACACACAATAAAAGACAGCATGCTTGACAATTGTAAAACGGAACAGTAGTAATAATAAAACGATAAATAAAGAACCTGTAAATTTGCGGTAAAGTAAATCGGAACGAAACTAAAAATGGAGACTTGTACTAATTTGATCCAGAAGTACAACAATGAAGAAAGTACAGATTTGCAACAATCCCTCAGTGTGAGTAATTGTTGCTTTTAACGGTAAATGTATGCCTAAGGAATCAAACTAAATTGCAACAGCGCTTCCGCGCTTTGATCCCCCTTTGGAACTGGTCTAAGAGGTATTATTTATAGAGGAAAAATACAGTTACAAGGCCTAAATTCGAATTCTGAGATGGAGGGAAAAGAAACTGCCAAAAACTGCCTGAAACTGCCAAACTGCTGCAAAAAACTGCTCCCGCCACAAATGGAGACCGTCGTATGCCTAATGGCGACCGTCATTGCTTCAAAAGGTGATTTCCCTCCTTTTTTGGGACATGGCGAACGCCTTTCTCCTCTGTAGGGAAAATGGCGAGCGTCATTCAGTTGGGGAGGCCAAAACTTGCATTTTTGCTGTTTTTCTTCATTCTTCAGCTCTGTTTTCACTCTTTTTTCCATACTTGCCGATTAAACACCTGTCGACATAAAAACAAAGGAAAACATAATAAATCAAAGCAAATAGTATGAAAGACTCGATAAAATGGTACTAAAAGTGCGCGTAATGAGTCGGAAAATACGATACGAATTCGAGTTATCACTACCATCTCCTAGCCTATGTGTTAAAGAATCAACAAAATTACCTTCATTTGCATCTGCATTAATACACGTTAGATCTTTCCACCATAAGGATTGTGGTATTGTCTTCTTGACATTTTCTTTAGCCAGTATAATTTTCACTACATCACCATATCTAGCCTTTATAATGCCTCTCCAAATAGCATCCTGGTCCGTGAGAAACTTCCATTGCCACTTGGTCCACATCTTTGATCCCTAACCCACCGTTAGCTTTTGATTTGCAAACTTATTTCCACTTTACCCAAGCTATTCCACTAGACTCTTTTGAACCACACCACAAAAACTTTCTTTGTAAAGCCACCATATTCAGTATAATTATCTTAGGGATTCTAAAGAAAGACATGTAATGTATTGGTATGTTAGATAGAACAACATTGATAAGGGTGATTCGCCCCCCATTGAAAGTAACTTAGCCTTCCATGTCGCCAATCTCCTCTTCAGGCAGTCTAAAACAGGTTGCCAAAATGAGATTCTCCTATGACAGCCACCCACATTAATGCCTAGAAATTTGAAAGGCGTATTACCAATCTTGCAGCCTAAGAACTGTTGTGCGGCTTGTATGTAAGTATCCTCTACTTCAATACCAAACAAACAACTCTTTGCAATGTTAATTGTGAGCCCAAAAATCAATTCAAACCCCTTGAGTATTGCCTTTAATGTCCAAAGGTTTGACCATGAACCGTCACATATTAGAATGGTGCCATCTGCATATTGAAGTATATTATGTGCCACCCTATCCCTAATATTGAATTGATGAGGAAATCCATTCCTAATTGCCCTGTTCACTAATAGTACCAATGATTCACCAATCATAGAAAATAGGAGCGGGGATAAAGGATCTCCCTGACGAAGCCCCTTCGATACCTTGAAATCACTCGTTGGACTCCCATTAAAGAGCACTGAAATAGAACTATTCGTGACAGTTCCTTTAATCCATCACACCCAAGTCTTACCAAATCCCATTGCCAACATCGTGTTTCTTAAAAACGACCAATCCATGAAGTCGTATGCTTTTTCGAAATCTATTTTCAACAGAACACATGTTTTATTTTCTCTCTTTGCAAAATCCAGTAATTGATTGAGAACCAACACTCCATCGAGTATTTGCCTCCCTTGAATGAATGTTGTTTGGGTAGCTGATATAAGTTTCCCCATGTGACGTTTAAGTCGTGCTGCCAAAAGTTTGGTGATGATCTTGTAAACACTTCCAATAAGAGAGACGGATCAATAGTCATTGAAAGTTGGAAGGTTATCCAACTTTGGTATCAGTGCCAAGAATGAGGAAGCAAGTATCTTGGGTAGCCTAGCAGAACCGTGGAATTCTTGAATACAATTGGTAAAATCAGAATCAATAATTTCCCAGCAATGCTTAAGGAAATCCCCAGTAAATCCGCCAGGGCCATGGCTTTTGTTTCCACCACCCTCAAATACAATCTCCTTTATTTCTTCTCTGCTAAAATTTTCCTCCAGCATACAAGTGTCTTCTTGTTATAACCTTGCAATACTAGCAAAATCAAAAGTTAGTCTGCTACCTGTATCAGCCTTAAATCTGTCTTGAAAGAATTGTCTAGCCGCTCCTTTCACCTGCTGAACCTCCTCCAATAAGTCTTAATTTATGTTGATAGAAGAGATGGCATTGATTTTGTTCATATGTCTCAGGCTAGCATGGAAATACTTTGTGTTTAGATCCCCATCAAGAATCCATTTTGCCTTTGATTTATGTCTTAGAATGCTTTCTCTTATTCTTAGGTTCTTCCAAACGTTTATTTGTGCCTGCTGTCTCACTTCTAATTCTGCCTCCGAAACCTCATCAATTGAATCTGACCATTTCTGTTCAACCTCATTGATTATAACTGCTTCACATTCAACATTCAAATATAGATAACCAAATATGTTGGTATTCCACCATTTGAGTCTATCCTTGAGAAGTTTGAATTTATTGATGAGAATTTGTGTTGTCGTTCCCTGAACTTGAAATGCGTTCCATTCCTCCTTACCAAACATTGTAAAATTTGGGTGTTCAAACCAACAGTTGAAGCTTTTGAATGGTTTGGGGCTCCAATTAACATTCCTCACCTTGAGCAAACAGGCCTGTGATCTGAGATATCTCTCTCACCCACCAATTGACAAGACGTATTCATATATTTAATAATATTACTAGGCAACAAGATTCTATCTAACATGCTACAACTTCTGCCATTAGAGTAGAACCATGTAAACCTATTACCAGATGTTGGCAAATCAGTCAAGTTCATCATCTCAATAAATGATCTGAAGTCTTCCATCTCGATCTTGCTATGTGACCTATTACTTCTACTCTCTTCAGCATACTTGATTGTGTTGAAATCACCTGCTACAACCCAATCTCCAGTTTCCCACTTGTTTTTTATGTTGATAATTTCCGTCCATGATCGTCTTTTGTCACTCAAATTGCAATATGAGTATATGTTTAGAAAATAAGTATTTCTCGGTTTCCAAACTGCTTTTATCCCCAGAAAACCCTTTCCACGAAAGTTGGCAATTAGAGTTAATAAGTCTTTTATCCAGAATGTTAATAGTCCTCATGATAAACATGTAGAATCTAACACCGACCAATCGCAATCTGGATTACCCCACATACTAAACACCATGTTGTCCTCCATACTCTTGTACTTAGTCTCTTGCAGAAAGCATATGTCGGCCTTACCTTTGTTGATATTGTTCTTGATTCTGTTGTGCTTTTCCTTGCCTCCGCATCCTCTAATATTAAAAGTCATGACATTCATGTATTCACCCCTGCTGGCTCCTGCTGACTCGTATTTATGAAGTTTCCATTATCATCTGATTCTCTGATAATTCTTATGAAAACTTCATCATCGTCCCTATTTCCAATCCCAAGCGCTTTAATTGAATCCCACAACCTATCTGGTGTTTCTTCCAACTTCTTCAGAATACGATTGTTACTATGATTTACATTTGAATCATTTATGGATTCACAACATAATATGGAGCCACCAGAATAATGAGAAACAAAATCTTCAATGAAAGAGACACTTGGGCTAATTACATTTTTCTGAGGCAGGGATAGTCAATTAGGGTTTGTTAAATTGGGATTTTCTGCCAAAATTAGGGCAGAATAATATTAAGGTGAGAAGTGGATTTTCAAGTTTTCATAAATGTCAAATACCAATTTCTTTTTTTCTTTTTTTTTTCCTGATACACGCTTTTTCTTCTGGGCTAACCATGCATAATGGGCCTCCATTTAATATTTCTCTCCCCCCAACTTTATTGATGGGCCTGGTGACCACTACCTCCACGTTTGAAACATCCTCCTTTTCCACCTTATCCAAACATTTTCCCTGGACCAATGAAGCCACGTCCATCCTGCTATTATTTTGTAACCTGATTGATTTTGATTTATTACTAGGTATCTTAGCCTGTTTCACGCTACATGTCTTGAGTAAAACTTCTTTGTTCCCTGTAACACCTCCAATCTATAACCCGAGTAATTAAAGCGATAACAAATAATCAGAGTGTAATTAAAACATTCCTGGCATAGACAGGAGCGTCACATCACGATGATGAAATATAATAACCTGCTCATATAGATATGCAACAATCAGGTAGAAACATACACAGAGGAACTCGGTTCTTAACACCCACAATTCAGATACAGAATAAAAGCGGAAAATCTGCAACTGAAATCTCATATATATAACAAAAAAAAGGTTTTCTGTCATATACAGAGTCATACATGTAAATTCCAAAAAAACATATACATATACACATAATTACATAACAATCTCCCCGACTAGCCGGTGCTACATATCAGAGCCGGCCGACAAAAGAATGAAGACATAATCTTCACAAAAAGACCTCCAGCATCTAATCTGCAATGCCTCATAGAGCATTCAAAACAGCAGAAGGGTGAGAAACACAATTATAATATAATTGCATACAATTATGTAATAATATGAAATACGCATACAAAAACATTCTCACCACAACGTATACCATAATTCAAATACAAAACAAAACAATTCATAATTCATGCATCCATTACAAAGGCATATCAATCATCAATCCCATTCACAATTCCCACATATAATCAATCCATTCATGACTTATGCAAATGCACATAGACCGACACAACGACTCTATGCATGCGGTACCATTCCATCCATCATTCTCATCATTAATTCACTCAGGAATTATTGGAATCATCGCTTGTTACTTAGTGTAACTCCCCGTCGGGCAAACGAAGTTCCTCGTCGCTTTAGGTCCTCTTTGTATATGGCACACGACGTTTATGGATCGCTTTAGGTCCTCTTTGTATAAGGCACACGATCTGATCGCTTTAGGTCCTCTTTGTATAAGGCACACGATCGTCTATAACGTCGCTTTAGGTCCTCTTTGTATAAGGCACACGACCGTTACAGCAGATTCCCTCTGGAATCGTTTCGTCGCTCACACCCCACAAGGGCACATGACATCACAAGATGTATATCATGATGCTTGGCATACAATGACTCATGACAATCAAATGCATACACATATACAACCATGTGAACCATTTCAACATCCATAATCATGCATATACAATCAAACACAACACCACGCATTTACTTGCCCTAAGGCCACAAACCATCATCACAACATTTCATCACATGCATTCACATCATATAACAGCACACAAGCCATACGTTATATATCTAAAAACATATCGCATGATAACGCATCAATCGTACACAATTACGACGATAAAAGTTGATAAAACGACACATTTCCAAATTCCTGACATAATTAAATCGGCCACCAATTTAAAAACTATTTTTATGAGAAAGAACATCTCATTAGCTTTCCATCGGTACCAAGAACGTCTCGATCCGAGTTACGGATCAAAAGGAACCGCATTGGACGCGAAATCGGGAAAGAAATCGCGAAACGGCAAAACTCTGCACCCTCGCTGGTCATACGCGTATTGCCCTGGGCCATACGCGTATTGCCCAGCTCGCTCGCCCAACCATACGCGCATGAGCAGAGACTGATTTCTCTCCAAAAATTCCACTAAAAACCCAGTACGCGTATTACCTCCCTCGTTACGCGTAATGCCTTGCCCCTTACACTTACCATTACACATTTCAGCAGAGGGCCGTGTAAAATGGGTTTCCATACGCGTAATGCCCTCATTTCTCCCTTGCCATACACGTATTGCCCTACCCAATACGCGTATTGCCTTGCCCGTTACGCGTATGGGCAGCGAAAACCCAGAATTTTTCCTGCATAATTCCTGCTACGGAAATCACTCAATTTCTCTCCAAATCTCATCTAAACATCAACATACTACCAATTGAATGCACAACAACCTATATCTATCAGGTTTCAACAATTAGGAACCTTAAATCATGATTTCCGACACAAAATTTGTATCTAATTCTCACAATCTCAACATATTAATTGTTGTAGTTCTCTATTCAATTCAACCAAACTTTAAACAAATACATACATACATAATCATACACAAGCATAGAATAACCGAGTTTCGCACCCTTACCCGATTAATCGTGCTTTGAAGTGTCGGTTGAATCGATTTCTTAAACTTCAAGTTTTTCCTCTTTTTCTTCTTCTCACTCTCTATTTCTCTTAACTTCTTTCTCTTTTTTCTCTCTCTTTCTAATCTCTAAGTTTCTAATTTTAAGAAAAACAAGTAAAATGACCAAAATACCCCTACACTCAAATATCTCGCAAACGCTCCCAAAACGCGATAAAACATAATAACGATAAACCTAACACATTTACCAAATAAAAACCAAGAATAAAATATAAAGACCAAAATAATTAAATCGACTCGATTAAATAAATCTAACAAAAACCGGGGCGTTACAACTCTCCCCCACTTAGAAATTTTCGTCCTCGAAAATATTACCTGAGACGAACAACTCCGGATACGATTCCCGCATTCGACTCTCCAACTCCCAAGTCAAATTGCCCTCAGCAGCGCCTCCCCACGCTACTTTCACAAGCGCAATATCCTTGCCTCTTAACCGCTTCAACTCGCGGTCCAAAACCCCCACCGGTAGTGCCTCAACCGTAAGGTTCTCCCTTACCTCAACCTCATCCATCGGAATCACATGCGAAGGATCCGAAACATACTTCCGAAGCTGTGAAACATGGAACACATCATGCAAATTCGAAAGATTCAGTGGCAACGCCACCCGATAAGCCACAGCACCCATTCTCGTGGATATCTGGTAAGGACCAATAAACCGAGAAGTAAGTTTCTTCGACTTCAATGCACGTCCAACACCCGTCACCGGTGTAACTCTCAAAAATACATGATCGCCTTCTCGAAACTCAAGATCTTTCCTCCTTCGATCATGATAACTCTTCTGCCTACTCTGAGAAGCCTTCATCTTCTCACGAATAAGTTTCTCCTTTTCCGTAGTTTGTTGAACTAACTCCGGTCTAACCACCGAACTCTCACCAGATTCATGCCAACACAACGGTGTTTGACATCTTCTTCCATACAACGCTTCAAAAGGTGCCATTCCAATACTCGAATGGAAACTATTGTTATACGTGAACTCCACCAACGAAAGATAACTATCCCAAGCACCACCTTGCTCAAGAACACAAGCTCTCAGCAAATCTTCCAATGACTGAATAGTTCTCTCGGTCTGACCATCCGTCTGAGGATGATAAGCAGAACTCAATCTCAACTTGGAACCTAACGCCTTTTGCAAACTTTCCCAAAATATGGAAGTAAACCTCGGATCTCGATCTGAAACAATACACAACGGAACACCATGTAGCTTCACAATCACACGGATATAAATCTCAGCCAACCTCTCCAAAGAAAACCTGATGTCAATCGGAATGAAATGCGCCGATTTAGTCAGCCTATCCACAACCACCCAAATGGCATTATGTCCCCTCTGAGTATTCGGCAACCCTGTCAAAAAATCCATAGAAATACTGTCCCATTTCCACTCGGGAATATCCAACGGTTGCAATAATCCACTAGGCTTCTGATGTTCTACCTTTGACTTCTGACACGTCAAACACGCATAAACAAACTGAGCCACATCCCTCTTCAATCCGGACCACCAAAATATCTTCTTCAAATCTTGATACATTTTATTAGCTCCCGGATGTATACTCAAACTACTCCGGTGTCCTTCCTCTAAAATCATATTTTTCAATTCCGAATCATCAAGAATACAAATTCTACCACGAAATCTCAAAACACCCTTATCATCCACTTTAAAGTCACCATTCACACCTTTAACTCCAACCGTCATCAAATCAACAAATTTCACATCCAGCCTCTGTTTCTCGCTAACGGTCAACAGAAAATCATTAGTGACCCTTAACATACTAAGCCTCACGCTGTCAGATGTCAATTCACACATCAAACTCAAATATCTAAATTCTTCCAAAAGTTCCCACTCTTTAACCATCAAAGCAGACATATGCAAAGATTTCCGGCTTAACGCATCAGCTACCACATTAGCTTCACCAGGATGGTAATTCAAGCTAAAATCGTAGTCCTTCAAAAATTCCAACCATCTCCGTTGCCTCATATTCAGCTCTTTCTGATCAAACAAGTATTTTAGACTCTTATGATCACAAAAGACTTCGAATCTTGCACCGTAGAGATAATGCCTCCAAATTTTCAACACAAAAACCACCGCCGCTAATTCCAAATCATGAGTAGGGTAATTTTTCTCATAAACCCTCAACTGTCTCGAAGCATAAGCCACCACCTTACCTTCTTGCATCAACACTCCACCAAAACCACTCAAAGACACATCGCAATACACCACAAACGGTTCACTAGGGTCCGGTAAGATCAAAATTGGAGTTGTAGTCAATCTTCTCTTCAACTCACTAAAACTCTCCTCACACTGAATATCCCAAATAAACACTTTACCTTTACAAGTCAGCTGGGTCAATGGAAGTGCTAACTTGGAAAAGCCTTCAATGAATCTTCGATAATATCCAGCTAAACCCAAAAAGCTTCTAATTTTAGTAACAGATCTAGGAGCCTCCCATTGTAGAACTGCATCTACTTTGGATGGATCCACAACAATACCATTACCTGAAATCACATGCCCAAGAAAACTCACTTCTGACAACCAGAACTCACACTTGGACAACTTGGCATAAAGTCTCTTTAAAATTTGTAATACAATACGCAAATGTTCCGCATGTTCCTCCCGAGATTTAGAATAAATCAAGATGTCGTCGATAAACACAACAACAAATTGATCCAAATGATCATGGAAAATGCGATTCAAATACTCCATAAACACTCCCGACGCATTAGAAACCCCGAACGGCATCACAGAATATTCGTAATGTCCGTATCGTGTCCTAAAAGCCGTCTTCTGAATATCTTCCTCTTTCACTCTAATCTGATGATAACCTGACCTCAAATAAATATTACTAAACACACATGCACCTACCAACTGGTCCATCAAATCATCAATTCTTGGAAGAGGATACTTATTCTTAATCGTCACCTTATTCAGCTGGCGATAATCAATACACAATCGCATACTTCCATCTTTCTTCTTCACCTATAAAACTGGAGCACTCCAAGGCGATACACTCGGCCTCACAAACCTCTTTTCTAACAATTCATCCAGCTGCTTCTTCAACTCAACCAACTCAGATGCCGACATACGATAAGGTGCCATAGACACGGGTCTAGTACCAGGAACTAGATCTATAGAAAACTCCACCTCACTCTCTCTGGCGGCACATCAGAAATATCCTCCGGAAACACCTCCAGAAAATCACACACGACAGGAAACACATCAATTGCAACTTGACTATCCACAGTCCACAATGCAAACAACCCGAATAACTGAGCTTCATCCGCCAAAAGTTTCTTCAACTCTTTGGTAGATAAGAAACTCGATTCCTCGTCTTCCTCAAGAGAAGGAAATCTTACCAACTTATGATAACAATCGATATGAACTCGATCGAACTGCAACCAATTCATTCCCAGAACCACGTCTAAATCCTCCAACGGTAGACACACCAAATCCATAGCAAAATCCTTACCATAAATGGTCAAAGGACAACTTAAACAAACCAAAGAAGTAGTTACCGACCCCATTGCTGGAGTATCGATAACCATCTCTCCACCCATCGAAGACAACAAAAGATTCAAACGTTGCGCACACTCTAACAAAATAAACGAATGAGTCGCTCCGGTATCAATGATAGCAACTACAGGCGTACTATTAATAAAACAAGTACCTCTGATCAGACGATCTGTACTAGAAGGCTGAGTTCCTGACAATGCAAATACTTTCCCTCCAGCTTGAGCTTGCTTTGGTTTCGGACACTTCGTACTAATATGACCAGGTTCACCACAGTTGAAACACTTCACCACATTCCTCTTGCAATCAGCTGCTACATGTCCTATACCTCCACAATTGGAACACTTCCTCATATCCTTTCTACATTCAAACTGACGATGTCCCAAGTCACCACACTTAAAACACCTCAGAGGATTATACATATCTCCCCCACTTGGCCTTTTATCAAAATTAGCCCTTTGCTTTCCCTTGTCAGCTGGTGACACATAAGAACCACCACGAAACGGTTGCTTTCCTTTCCTTTCGTTCACACTCTTATAATGAATAGAACGATCTTTGCTATCCTCCTCATAAATTCTACAACAATCCACCAAATCCGAAAACCTCCTAATTCTTCGATAACCAACTGCCTGTTTGATCTCGGGACGCAACCCGTTCTCAAACTTCACACATTTGGAAAACTCTGCAGTTGCTTCAACATAATATGGATAAAACTGAACAAGCTCCACAAACTTAGCAGTGTAATCAATAACAGACATGTTACCCTATTTCAACTCCAAGAAATCTATCTCTTTTTTTCCTCTAACATCTTCAGGGAAATACTTCCTCAAAAACTCACTGCTAAACATAGCCCAAGTGACCTCTTCACCTGTAGCTTCCCACACATGACGCACACTAACCCACCAATCATCAGCCTCCTCCTGCAACATGTGAGTACCCAGTCTCACCTTATGTTCCTCAGCACAGTCCATCATTCGAAAGATTCTTTCAATCTCCTTAAGCCAAATCTGAGCACCATCAGGATCATGTCTTCCTTTGAAGATAGGCGGTCTGTTCTTCCTGAACTCATCATTCCCACCAGCATTAGGTGCACCCCGCACAGCCTGAGCCATAGCTTGCATAGCAGCAGCAAGAGCAGCATCATTTCTACCAGCCATATTTTGTTCATATCCAATAACAGTAACTATGGTTAAAAAATCAGCTCACCAAAACACAAATGTCGCACAACAAACAACTTGGTCACAATGACCGACACGGACTGGCTCTGATACCACTTAATGTAACACCCCCAATCTATAACCCGAGTAATTAAAGCGATAATAAATAATCAGCGTAATTAAAAAATTCATGGAATAGACGGGAGCGTCACATCACGATGATGAAATATAATAACCTGCTCATATAGATATGCAACAATCAGGTAGCAACATAACAGAGGAACTCAGTTCCTAACACCCACAATTCAGATACAGAATAAAAGCGGAAAATCTGCAACTGAAATCTCATATATATAACAAAAAAAAGGTTGTCTGTCATATACAGAGTCATACATGTAAAATCCAAAAAAACATATACATATACACATAATCACATAACGATCTCCCCGACTACCCGGTGCTACATATCAGAGCCGACCGACAAAAGAATGAAGACATAATCTTCACAAAAAGACATCCAGCATCTAATCTGCAATGTCTCATAGAGCATTTAAAATAGTAGAAGGATGAGAAACACAATTATAATATAATTGCATACAATTATGTAATAACATGAAATACGCATACAAAAACATTCTCACCACAACGTATACCATAATTCAAATACAAAACAAAATAATTCATAATTCATGCATCCATTACAAAGGCATATCAATCATCAATCCCATTCACAATTCCCACACATAATCAATCCATTCATGACTTATGCAAATGCACAGAGACCGACACAACGACTCTATGCATGCGGTACCATTCCATCCATCATTCTCATCATTAATTCACTCAGGAATTATTGGAATCATCGCTTGTTACTTAGTGTAACTCCCCGTCGGGCAAACGACGTTCCCTGTCGCTTTAGGTCCTCTTTGTATAAGGCACACGACGTTTATGGATCGCTTTAGGTCCTCTTTGTATAAGGCACACGATCCGATCGCTTTAGGTCCTCTTTGTATAAGGCACACGATCGTCTATAACGTCGCTTTAGGTCCTCTTTGTATAAGGTACACGACCGTTACAGCAGATTCCCTCTGGAATCGTTTCGTCGCTCACACCCCACAAGGGCACATGACATCACAAGATGCATATCATGATGCTTGGCATACAATGACTCATGACAATCAAATGCATACACATATACAACCATGTGAACCATTTCAACATCCATAATCATGCATATACAATCAAACACAACACCATGCATTTACTTGCCCTAAGGCCAAAAACCACCATCACAACATTTCATCACATGCATTCACATCATATAACAGCACACAAGCCATACGTTATATATCCAAAAACATATCGCATGATAACACATCAATCGCACACAATTACGACGATAAAAGTCGACAAAATGACACATTTCCAAATTCCTGACATAATTAACTCGGCCACCAATTTAAAAACCATTTTTATAAGAAAGAACATCTCATTAGCTTTCCATCGATACCAAGAACGTCTCGATTCGAGTTACGGATCAAAAGGAACCGCATCGGACGCGAAATCGGGAAAGAAATCGCGAAACGGCAAAATTCTGCACCCTCGCTGGTCATACGCGTATTGCCATGGGCCATACGCGTATTGCCCAGCTCGCTCGCCCAACCATATGCGTATTGCCCAAAGTGCTACGCTTATGAGCAGAGACTGATTTCTCTCCAAAAATTCCACTAAAAACCAGTACGCGTATTACCTCCCTCGTTACGCGTAATGCCTTGCCCCTTACGCGTACCATTACGCATTTCAACAGAGGGCCGTGTAAAATGGGTTTCCATACACGTAATGCCCTCATTTCGCCCTTGCCATACGCGTATTGCCCTACCCAATACGCGTATTGCCTTGCTCGTTACGCGTATGGCCAGCGAAAACCCAGAATCTTTCCTGCATAATTCCTGCTACGGAAATCACTCAATTTCTCTCCAAATCTGATCTAAACATCAGCATACTACCAATTGAATGCACAACAACCTATATCTATCAGGTTTCAACAATTAGGAACCTTAAATCATGATTTCCGATACAAAAGTTGTATCCAATTCTCACAATCTCAACATATTAATTGTTGTAGTTCTTTAGTCAATTCAACCAAACTTCAAACAAATACATACATACATAATCATACACAAGCATAGAATAATCGAGTTTCGCACCCTTACCCGATTAATCGTGCTTTGAAGTGTCGGTTGAATCGATTTTTTAAACTTTAAGTTTTTCCTCTTTTTCTTCTTCTCACTCTCTATTTCTCTTAACTTCTTTCTCTTTTTTTTTCTCTCTTTCTAATCTCTAAGTTTCTAATTTTAAGAAAAACAAGTAAAATGACCAAAATACCCCTACATTCAAATATCTCGCAAACGCTCCCAAAACGCGATAAAACATAATAACGATAAACCTAACACATTTACCAAATAAAAACCAATAATAAAATAATATAAAGACCAAAATAATTAAATCGACTCGATTAAATAAATCTAACAAAAACCGGGGCGTTACATTCCCAATCTCTGCTACTACTGAACCGTCACCAACTTTCATTTTCTTTCTCAACACACTCTCAGCTACACGCCGTCCTACTGAAACGTCATCATGGGCTACTTTTTTGAACGATGTGTCTTCTTTCTCCCTACCTGAATCTTCCGGTAAATCTTCACCACCGTCTTCCATGTCTTCCTTCGCCCAATCCCCTTAACTATCCCCATCACTATCATTATAAGAGTTTTCCAACGAATGAGAAAATCTCCTGCGACTCATGGGGTTTATCCTCATAGGTCCATGTGAATCCTCCACTAATTTGATTCTATATGTAACTCCATTAATGTCAACATTGAGGACCTCACTCAGGCTAATCGTAAATTTTGTTCTAACTAAGAACCTGGATACATCCAAATTCTTCAAGTTTTGTGTTTCTTCATCAGAACGAACGCACGTTCCAATTCTGCCTGCGACAAATTTGAAGAATCTGTCACACCATGTGTGACAAGGAAGTCCATAGCACCGTATCCAGGTTAGTCTCTTGTTATCCACATCGTTTGGTGACCATGGATGAACCTCAGAGAACCAGCGAGATACCCATCTTTCTTCTTCCTTAATCAGTGTCTTTAAATCACCTACTTTTTCCTCCTCCAAGAGGCACATGTTTACACCCATGGGAATTGCTTTGATTCCAAAAAAACCTTTTATGTACAATGCATCTTGTATATTATATGTAGTCCCAGGTTCAGCCACCACCCCAACAAAGGCATTCTCAAACCTAATTAGCTCCTCTGCCTCAACCTTGAATCGTAGATGTGCAAAATAGGGATTTATGCCCATCTTAAAATCACTACGAAAATTTCTTCTTTTTCTACCTCTATGTGTATCTCTCAAAACAGCTTTCTACCCACCTACCATCTGCGCAAATGTGATGTTTTGGTTAATAGAATGGTCCTCATTTCCAGTGTATGATTACTTTTTCTGTCATTAAAGTCCCTCTTTTGTGTTGGTTGGACATGTCTCTCATTGTAAGGCCTAACATCTCCACGATTGAATCTGGGAATGTTGGCATATAACTTCCTCCCATTGATAAGAATGTTATCCAATTTCACAGCCATCAGTCTGTTATCTTCTACATTCTTGAATCAAACAAAACCAAATCTTTTCCCCCGCTTGTCTCTCATGGCAGGAATTATCACTTCTAACACAATCCCGTAACCTTTGAATATCTCGAACATGTCTTTAGCTTCAAAGTTATCTGGAAATTCAGTGAAGAAAAAAGATGTCATGGTGTCACCTGCATCCATACTCTCTTTACCACTTTTGGTGCTCCAAATGGATCTTCTTGGAAGACTTTCAAGATTGTTCCTCTTTTTGAGAACCTTCACCCACTCTGTTTGCTTCATTATTCAAATGAACTTCACGATTATATCAAAACCCAGTAAAAGCAGCTAACCGATACCAAATCAATCGCAGAAACAGAGCTAAAGAAAACTACATGTAACGAAGAAGCCGGAGAAGAATGAATCGACCTGGGGGGGGGGGGGAGTTAGTACCGTAAACTAAACCCTCCAACCCTAACTCATCTTCCCTAGCATTCCTCACCGATTTTCTGGAATAATTAAATCTTCATTTGGTGTCATTTACGGCAAGAGAAAAATTACTTGATGGAGGAGAGTGGTTGTATTATAATATTTAAAATGTTTTATAACTTTTATCACTAGACTAACTTCCTCCATATACTACTCTATCAACTCCTAATTTCATGTATTTTCTTTAAAGAGAAATATTAGTATACGTCTTATACTAAAAATATATATTACTACATATGCGATCTGACAAAAAATTATATAAAAAGAATTATATGATTAGAAATTATACAAAAGTCATAAAGTAAAACTTCTATAGAGATATTTCAAAATTATTTTTTAATTTTTCTAGCTTTTAACGGTAGGTATAATTTAAATTAATGATGAATTTTTTAACAAATTTATGTTTCATTTTATATTTTTGAAAGGTATGTTTCATTTTATTAAGGTCCTATTTTGAAAATTAGAACATTTCTAAATTATTTAAGAGAGTCTTAGTAGTGAGCATGAGTTGGCTTGGTTGTGCCATATGATCATTATTGATGAACTTGTTACAATTGTGTCTGAGATGGCCTTAATATCCGCAACACAAATCCCTCCTGTAATTTTAGCGAGTTCTCATTTTAGTCCTTGGTAAATTTTTTTTTTAAAACCCCCTCATCTTAGTTAGATTCTCTCAGAAAATCTCCCAAAAACCAAGTAGCATTGAAGATTCACTGAATATTTCAATTTTTTTCCACGTGGGCCAGTGATTTACACATTTGGCATCTCTTATTATGCTGACTGTGTAATTTATGTCTTTAGAAATTATTCCATAATTTTTTTCAAATTAAGTAATCTGTTTTATCAAATAACATAATTTTTTTCAAAACGTAAGCAGAGTGCTTCTAAAAAACAAAATTCCACACACAAACCATAACTACCAATATCTCTTGTTGAACAGTAAACATAAACATAAGCCTTAGACACAACTAGCTGAGAGGTTCAAAAAACCATACCACAATTATAACCTGTTTCAGAATTTAGAAAATGCAAACAAGGGTAGCCAGTCTTAGTTAATATCAACCCTTCATACCTCCTTCAAACCCAGTACATACACGAATTCTACGACATCAACAATTTAAAAGTAAATCTATGAAAATCCTTCACAATAACAAGCCGTTTTCAAATCAGTAACAAAAATCAAAATATAATATCTATTGAAGAGGTGAACATCGAAATCTTGCAGGAAAGAATCGCGAATCCGCAACGACGTCGTATCAAACACAAACCGAAACCCACTATGACCGCCCTTCACTTCCACATAGCTCTGCCACGATCTCCAGTCTTTCCCATTTCGCGACTAGCGCGCCACATAAACTGAGTCGGTCGCACCCACATCTCCGATCATGACCATACATCCGTAAAAAACCATCGGATCGCGCCCTGGTTGATGAGTAGATTTGATTTTGTTTTTATTGTTGAAAAGGTTCAATTTTTTGAATGCTTTGAGAAAGAAAAAGTAATAGAGTATGAAGGGAGAAGAGAGAACGAACACTAGAGAGAAAAGGAATTGAGAATTCCAATTTTCACTTTCAATTCTAATTTTGACCTTCAATTCCAATTTTTACCCCAGTAAGCAAAGAAAAAATAATAAAAAATGCCAACAGTGTAATTCTTTAGGCCACGTGGTCAAAATTTGAAAATTTAACTGAATCTTCAATGCCACTTGGAATCTGGGGGGTTGTATGAGGGAATCTAAATAAAATGAGGGGGTGTTTAAAAAATAATATTTTATAGGGGCTAAAATGAGAACTTGCTAACATTACAGGGGGGTGTTATGTATTTAACCCTTCAAATGATGTGAAATCTTTCATATTGCTACTTGTATCAATGGTCATTCATTCAAATTTTAACAACCACTAGTGGGGAGAAAATATGGACAAAGAAAGAAGTTTTCATCTCCTGATAAATTGGTACTATTTCTCTATCGTTTTGTATTACATATCTAATATATTTAAACTGCGTGACTTGTGGGATGATATAGTCTCCAATTTTCACTTCTAAATTACAAACACTTCTCCTTTTGCTGAACTTAAATTTCATATATTCCATCTTACTTCTTTTTAGGCGAAAATCACATGTTTCTAATGCTCTCATTTAAGTCCTACAAGTCTCAAACCTTTAATATAAGTCCTCATTTGACTTTCCAAGTCCTCTAGGCACTCTATCACACGACTTCTCCAAGTAATAAAAATTAAGTGCAAGTCTTTCTACCTTATGTATAAAATAAAATAATTTTTAATTAAAATTAAATTAATCACTAATTTCGAATATCACGATTCATCCCCTTCTTTTGTTTGGAGTCACTTGGTCAACAAGTTACATAAGAGTCTAACTCTTTTTTTTAAGACTTATCGTCACTATAGGAAGATATGACTTCAAGTCAGTGTTTTAAAAATCGGACCGGTCATCAAACCGGTGAGGGTACTGGGTCACTGGTTAATTGGTCGAACCGCATGACAAAACTGGATTAAACCAGATAACTCGGTTGAATAGACCGGTCTATATAACAAAACTATATAGATATAAAACTGGTCGAACCGGATGATTCAGTCGCTACAAAATATAACTAACAATTAAATTTATTTAAAATATCATATCATATGTTCACAAGTTCATTATCTAAATTCAAATTTAAAACAAAGGTATCACACATAACAAAATAGTACAAAATTATAAAGTCTAATGGCGAACAAAGTCTAATTGCAACATAATCTAATTAAATAGTTTATAACAAAATAACTCTAATGTGCACCAATTCAAAGGAGGAAAAGTTGTTTCAATGTTGGGATCTCTTTCTTCAATATTAAAATCGTCTGCAGTAAAATCAACCGCATCCGCAACAACTTCTCCGTCAATGATATCATTAGTTTGTTTTATTTTTTATTTTAATTTTTTATTTTAATTTTTTTAATTAAAATAATCAAAAAGACGTCATTTTAATTTTTTTTTTTTAAATGTAATTAAACCGTCGGTTTTTCCGGTTTACACCGATTTTTACTGTTTCACACCGGTTCAATGACATGAGCGATCTAACAACGGAACCAGACCGGTTACCTGGCCGGTTCCCGGTTCGACCAGTCTGACCGGCCGGTTCGGTCTGGTTTTTAAAACACTACTTCAAGTGATTCACTAAACAGATCCACAACCTTTAATGGAAAATGATATGCTTAGTGGAAAGAGAATATGTGAATCTTTATAGAGAACATAGATTATGATATTTGTAAGGCTGTAAAAAATGGTCATCTTGTTCTCATACGTCAATAAATGGTGTTGTGTGTAACACCCTGTTTTTCTGATTTATTTATTAAATTGAAATTTTCATGTATTTAATTATTTAACATCAATTTTTATATACCTTCGGGGGTGTTTGGATGGTTAATATTAGTATTTAATGCTTTGAGTTGGTGGTGCATAGTTCTGACTATTTAAATAAATAATAAAATTAATAACATTATAGAATAATGAGAATTTTTATTATTAAAATAATATTAGAGCTCAGAGGAGTACTTTGATGAATAGGGGAATAAATGAAGGCAAGGTGGGAGAAAAATAGGCTAGGAGAACGAGCTTTAGGGAAAACTCCATTGTTAGAGCTTGAAGGTGCATTTTGTTGGAAAATCTATGGTAAGAAAGGAGGATTACTCCTAATATGGTGTGATCACATGATTAGGTAATGGGAAGTCCTTAATCCCATTAGGTTTTTCATAACTTTTTTCCTTTGGTTGAATGAATGATGAACATGATGTAAATTCTTTAATAGCCTGAATTGTATGATGTATGATTTGAAATTCGTGTATTGTTTTGTTGTAGAATTTGTGTCTTCTTGTATATAATGTTGGTATGGATTGTTACTTCTATGTTCTTTTGAGTTTGACGAACAAATCATGTTAAATCCATGATTAAATAAGGAAAGAGCATGTGAATTGATAGATATCTGAGGTATTGTTTGTAGATAGTGTTTTCCCAATTGTTGTTGTTCGCAATTGTTGTTGTTAGATTTGGGTTATGGGAAGTGAAAATCAGAGTCCTGATTTGAACTCGAACATGAAAAACGCAGGTTCTGTTTATGCTTCAGGGTGACATGCATCATCCTAAGGACGCCCTGGTCGTCATGGTTTTGGAGGCGCTAACGGGCGTCAGCTACCTGCCCTAGTAAACCGTCATGGTCCTCAGGCCTAGTTGGTTGCGACGATCGTCATGTGGAAGATAGGTGAGGACACGTATACGATGACAGGCTCACCTTGGTGACAGGTAACCCGTCACGCTTCCAAAATGAGCGTCGTTCACTCAATTACTTGGATTTAAATGTCGATTCTGAATTTTGATGTTTGTTGTGAATAGGCTATTGTTTGGTCAATGTTTGGAGGTATATAATGATGTTTATTATGTTTTAGTGAATTAACTCACTTGTGATGTATGGAGAATATTGTTGTGCAAAATGTTGAATGTACGGTGATCATTTGTTGATATTGCATGTTGTAATGACTCATGCATCATGGTGTAGGGACTGTGATCCAAATTTGGTTTGTTCTGGTCTGTTGGTGTGGATTCAAGAGCGAGTGTCTGGTTCCAAATGGGAATTTGGTGTGCTCCGGTCCTATGGTGGGGATTCATGAGTGAGATGGACCTGTGTTGTCCATAATGGTATTGCATGCATTGTTGAGTCATAGTGTTGATTACATTGCATTCATTAATTGCATATGTATTAAATGATTATGTTGATATTGGTGATTAAGAATTCTAGGTGATGTATGCGATTAAATTATGTTGAATAATTGTTTATGTTTGTTTAGACTACCCTTCCATACTTTTGCACCATTATATATTATGAGTGTATTCTCACCCCTTTGTTATTTGTGTGGTTCTGTGCTCCTTCTTGGAGTACCGATGAGCAAATAAATGAGTATTTGTTTAGAAGCTGAAGGATGGCGTTGAGGCGGTTCTTCTTTCTTCCCCGTTTTTATACGATATTTAGATTTTGTTGCTCTGAGCTATAACACTGGGAGGGTGAATGATTTGTTTTGTTAAATGTTATTATTTGCAATGCTTTTTATGTTGAAGGCATTTTTCGTAACCATGTTTATGTTATGGGATTTATTTGGTAGTTGAGTTACTTTACTTGATTTATTTCTGCTGTGATGAGCCTATGTAAATACGAGCATGTGTTATTAGGTGTTTAAATTATTGCATGTTTTATATAACATGTGTTATGGAGAAGATTTATATTGTGTATAAGTGACATCTTATATGTGTAGTTATTTTATACTCACCTTATTCTATGATTCGTGACTTAGGGTGTTACATGCTGGTATCAGAGCAGGTTGTTCCGCCCGACCAAGTTGTTTTAATGTTGTTTATTCCCTAGTATGCGACCTGTGTATTAACATTATCAATGCGTTGTTTTGTCTAATGTCTTTTTGATGGTGTGCAGAATGACTGGAAGAAACAATCACACTATTGCGGATGCTTTAGAGTCAGTGGCTCAGGAACTGCAGGGTCAGTAGAATCATCAAGGTGCTGATGATGAGTTCTGAGGGCTAGACAAGTTTCGGAGAAACAAGCTGTAACGCCCCGTTTTGCCAATTTTATTTTATTGAGTCTTTTGATTATTTTATTATTATTTTATTTTATTTTCGACTTTTATGTGAAAATATGTTATTTTTCGTCGTGATTATATTTTATCGCGTTTCGGGAACATTTGCGGGATATTTGAGTGTAGGGGTATTTTGGGCATTTGGGTGTATTTTGTTAAGTTAGTAAAGAAAAGAAAAGTAGAAATAGAAGAAAAAGAAAAAAATAGAAAGAAAAGTAGAAAGAAGAAAAGAGAAGAAAAGAGGAGAAGAGAGAAAAGAGAGAAATTGGAGAAAAACTTGGGAAATCAAGGGAACAAGTTCTAGGAATCGATTAATCGGGTAAGGGTGCGAAACTCGATTATACTATGATTGTGTATGATTATGTATGTTTGTGTGGAAGTTTTGTTGTTTTTTTCAAATATAGGTCGAAATGAGATAAACGAGTAGAAATTGAGGTTTTCACGGTCGGAAATCGATATAAACTGTATTGTATGATCACACTGTGTGTATGAATAATCGTTGATGTTTGTTTTGCTGTTGGAATTGAATTTGGGTGAAAAATGGGATTTTTGGGGTGGATTCTCGAAGAGGGTTTTTTCTGAAAATCGCAGAGCCCGCTCAGCGCGCAGATGCTCGCTCAGCGCGCTCTTGAAAAAATGTAACCTCACCAGGCAGGAGCGAGCCCGCTCAGCGCGCTCACGGACCCGCTCAGCGCGGTCTGGGACTTCAAAATTTTATCTGTTTTCTAAAAATTCCGTAACTTTTGATCCGTAACTCGGATCAGGACGTTCTTTATACCGTTGGAAAGCTTATGAAATGTTCTATCTAATAAAAATGGGTTTTGAGAATTGTTAGCCGATTAAATTATGTCGGGAAATGTGAATAGTGTCGGTTATCGATTTTTGTCATTTTAATGGTGTGGAATTGACGTGTATTATGCCGTATGTTGTTGTTTTGTACGTGAGATGACTTATGTGTTGTTGTAATGATGCTTTGTGGCCGAAAGGCAAGAAAATGCTAAGTGTGGTATTTGATGATATATGCATGATTGTGGATGTGTGTGTGCATGCAATGTTAATGTCATGAGTCATTGTATGCCAAGCATCATGATGTGCATTGTTGAAACGTCCTGAGTGGCGGTTTGGTTCCTGATGGAATCTGCTATAACATCGTGTGCCTCGAAAATATGAGGCGCTGCCTGAGGACCTAAAGCGGTGGTTATAGACGATTGTGGGCTCCTTTGTAGACTTAAAGCAATCCTTGACGTCGTGTGCCTCGAAAATATGAGGCGATGCCTGAGGACCTAAAGCGACGGGTGAACATCGTAGGCCCGACGGGGAGTTACTTGAGATTCTCAGTAACGAGCGATGGTTCCAATAGTTCCTGAGTGAACTGATGATGAGACATGAGGCATTGGAAGTCGGTACCGCATGGCATGTGCATAGAGTCGTTGTGTCGGTCTATGTGCATTGCATAAATCATGAATTAATTGTGTGTGAATTTGTGAATGTGATTGATGATTGTATGGTATATGTGTGGTGTGTAATGGTATTTGATGCTTGAGAATTGTGCGGTATTATGTTATATGTGGTTGTGGTGAGAATGTGTTACTTGTACATTTTTGTGTTTATATATATAATTTTATTCAATCATATTATGGTTGTTTTTCTCACCCTTCTGCTGTTTTATAACGCTCTATGAGGCATTGCAGATTAGAGCTGCTGGAGGTATTCCTTTTTGTGAAGCGTTGCATCTTCATTATTTTGGTCGGTCGGCTCTGATATGTGACTCCGGGTAGTTAGGGTGGCCGCGTGCTATTATTTTGTATATCTGATGATATATTTTGGTTGTACATATGCTACCTGATGTATGACAAACTGTTTATATGTGTATATGTATATATGTTAATCAGATTTTATATTTTCCGCTTTAATTCTAATTTCTGAAAAGTGGGTGTAAGGAACAAAGTTTCCTCTGTGTGATTGCTACCCCACAGTTGCATATCATTATGGGCAGGTGTTGCATGTTATGCATATGTTTTGTTACAGTTGATGTGATTCCCCTTTCTATGCCGCGAATTCAAATATACTCTGACGAATTTTCGAATTTTCTTTTACTGCCTTAATTGCGTGATTTTGGGGGTATAGTTTGGGGGCGTCACATTAAGTGGTATCAGAGCCAGTCCGTGTCAGTTGTGTTTGTTGTGTCTGGCATATTGGGCGAGTTGTGTTGAGCAAGTCGTTGTTTAACCATAGTTTCTGTATTTGGACGAACAGAATATGGCTGGTCGTAATGATGCTGCTTTGGCTGCGGCGATGGAGGCTATGGCACGAGCTGTGCAGGGTACACCGAATGCTGCAAGAAATGATGAGTTTAGAAAGAATAAGCCGCCAGTCTTTAAAGGGAAACATGATCCGGATGGTGCGCAGTTGTGGTTGAAAGAGATTGAGAGGATTTTTAGGGTAATGGATTGTGATGACGATGATGTTAAGGTGAGGCTGGGCACTCATATGTTACACGAAGAGGCTGATGACTGGTGGGTCAGTACTCGTCAGGTGTTGGAAGCTGAGGAGGAGGAAGAAGAGATCACTTGGGAGGTGTTTAGCCGAGAGTTTCTAAGGAAGTATTTTCCCGAGGATGTCCGAGGAAAGAAGGAGATTGAGTTTTTAGAGCTAAAACAAGGTAATATGTCGGTTATTGACTATACTGCTAAGTTTGTGGAACTTGTGCAGTTTTATCCTCATTATGTGGAAGCGACTGCTGAATTTTCAAAGTGTGTAAAGTATGAAAGTGGGTTGCGTCCTGAGATAAAGCAGGCTATTGGATATCAGAGGATTCGAAGGTTTGCTGATTTGGTGGAATGTTGTAGGATTTATGATGAAGATAGTAAGGCTCGTTCTGCTCACTATAAAAGTGTAAGTGACAGAAAAGGGAAGCAACAGTTTCGTGGTGGTCCGTATGTGTCACCGGCTGATAAAGGTAAACAAAGGGGTAATTTTGATCGAAGGTCAAGTGGAGGAGGTATGTCTAATGCTCCTAGGTGTTTTAAGTGTGGTGAATTGGGTCATCGCCAGATGGAATGTAGGAAGAAAGTGGATAAGTGTTCTAATTGTGGTGGTATCGGACATGTTTTAGCTGATTGTAAAAGGAAGAATGTAGTGAAGTGTTATAATTGTGGGGAACCTGGTCACATTAGCTCGAAGTGTCCGAATCAGAAGAAAGCTCAGGCTAGTGGCAAAGTGTTTTCATTGGCGGGAACTCAGACCTCAAGTGCAGATCGTCTGATAAGAGGTACTTGCTTTATTAATAACACGCCTTTAATTGCTATTATTGATACTGGAGCGACTCATTCGTTTATTTCGTCTGAGTGCGCGGAACGTTTGAATCTTGGGTTGTCTTCGATGGATGGTGAGATGGTTATTGATACTCCAGCGATGGGGTCAGTAACTACTTCTTTGGTGAGTTTGAGTTGTCCTTTGACCATTTATGGTAAAGACTTTGCGATGGATTTGGTGCGTTTACCATTGGAAGGTTTAGATGTGGTGTTGGGAATGAATTGGTTGCAATTCAATCGGGTGCACATTGATTGTTATCATAAGCTTGTAAGGTTTCCTTCTCTTGAGGAAGATGAAGACTCGAGTTTCTTGTCTACCAAAGAGTTGAAGAAACTTTTGGCGGATGAAGCTCAGTTGTTTGGATTATTTGCATCTTTGACTGTGGATAGTCAAGTTTCTCTTGAAGTGTTTCCTGTTGTGTGCGAATTTCTTGAGGTGTTTCCTGTTGATATTTCAGATGTACTGCCAGAGAGAGAAGTTGAATTTTCTATTGATCTAGTTCCTGGTACTAGACCTGTTTCTATGGCACCTTATAGAATGTCGGCGTCTGAATTGGTGGAGTTGAAAAAGCAGTTAAATGAGTTGTTGGAAAAGAGGTTCGTGAGGCCAAGTGTTTCTCCTTGGGGTGCTCCAGTTTTGTTAGTGAAAAATAAAGATGGGAGTATGCGATTATGTATTGATTATCGCCAGTTAAACAAAGTGACGATTAAGAACAAATATCCGCTTCCAAGGATTGATGATCTGATGGATCAGTTGGTTGGTGCTTGTGTATTTAGTAAGATCGATTTGAGATCGGGGTACCATCAGATAAGAGTGAAAGAAGAGGATATTCAGAAGACGGCCTTTAGAACACGGTACGGTCATTATGAATATTCGGTGATGCCGTTCGGGGTTTCTAATGCGCCTGGTGTGTTTATGGAATACATGAATCGGATTTTCCACGAGCATTTGGATCGTTTCGTGGTGGTGTTTATTGATGATATTTTAATTTATTCTAAGTCTCGTGAGGAGCATGCAGAGCATTTGCGTATTGTTTTGCAGGTTTTGAAGGAAAGGAAGCTTTTTGCCAAATTGTCCAAGTGTGAATTCTGGTTGTCTGAGGTGAGTTTTCTTGGGCACGTAATTTCAGGTAATGGTATTGCTGTGGATCCATCTAAAGTAGAAGCAGTTCTACAATGGGAGGCTCCTAGATCCGTTACTGAAATTCGAAGCTTTTTGGGTTTGGCTGGTTATTACCGGAGGTTCATTGAAGGTTTTTCTAAGCTAGCTCTTCCTTTGACGCAGTTGACTTGTAAGGGCAAAGCATTCATTTGGGATATTCAATGTGAAGAGAGTTTTTGTGAGCTGAAGAGAAGATTGACGACAGCTCCGATTCTTATTTTACCTAATCCTAATGAACCATTTGTTGTGTATTGCGATGCTTCTTTAATTGGTTTGGGTGGTGTTCTGATGCAGGAAGGTAAAGTTGTAGCTTATGCTTCAAGGCAATTAAGAGTTCATGAGAAAAACTATCCTACTCATGATCTTGAATTAGCGGCTGTGGTTTTTGTGTTGAAGATATGGAGGCACTATCTCTATGGTGCAAGGTTCGAGGTCTTTAGTGATCATAAAAGCTTGAAATATTTATTTGATCAGAAAGAGTTGAACATGAGGCAGCGGAGATGGTTGGAATTCTTGAAAGACTACGACTTTGGCTTAAATTACCATCCTGGTAAAGCTAATGTGGTAGCCGATGCATTGAGCCGGAAATCGTTGCATATGTCCGCATTGATGGTGAAAGAGTGGGAACTTTTGGAGTCGTTTAGAGACTTGAGTTTGGTATGTGAAGTGACTGCGGTTAGTGTAAGGCTTGGAATGTTGAAGGTTGCTAATGAATTTTTGTTGTCGATAAGTGAGAAACAGAAGTTGGATTTGAAATTCGTTGATTTGATGAGGAATGAGAATGTGGATTTCAAGGTGGATAATTTTGGTGTTTTGAGATTCCGTGGTCGTATTTGTATTCCTGATGATGCAGAGTTGAAAAGAATGATTTTGGAGGAAGGACACCGGAGTAATTTAAGTATACATCCGGGTGCGAATAAGATGTACCAAGATTTGAAGAAGATTTTCTGGTGGTCTGGTTTGAAAAGAGATGTGGCTCAGTTTGTGTATGCTTGTTTGACTTGTCAGAAATCAAAAGTGGAACATTTGAGACCTAGTGGTTTGTTGCAACCGTTGGATATTCCTGAGTGGAAGTGGGATAGCATTTCGATGGATTTTGTAACGGGATTGCCGAATACGCAAAGAAATCATAATGCTATTTGGGTGATTGTTGACAGGCTGACTAAATCAGCGCATTTTATTCCGATTGACATCAATTTTTCTTTGGAACGGTTAGCTGAGATCTATATCAGTGTGGTTGTGAAATTGCATGGGATTCCATTGAGTATTGTTTCGGATCGAGATCCTAGGTTTACATCGAGATTTTGGGAAAGTTTACAGAAGGCTTTGGGTTCTAGATTGAGGTTGAGTTCGGCTTATCATCCGCAGATGGATGGTCAGACCGAAAGAACGATTCAGTCTTTGGAGGATTTGTTACGAGCGTGTGTTTTGGAACAAGGTGGTACGTGGGACAGTTATCTTGCATTGGTTGAGTTCACGTATAATAATAGTTTCCATTCTAGTATTGGAATGGCACCTTTTGAGGCTTTATATGGGCGAAGATGTAGAACGCCGTTGTGTTGGCACGAAACTGGTGAGAGTTCTGTGGTTGGACCGGAATTAGTGCAACAGACGACGGAAAAGGTAAAGTTTATTCGTGAGAAAATGAAGGCTTCTCAGGATAGACAAAAGAGTTATCATGATCGGAGACGGAAGGATCTTGAGTTTCAAGAGGGTGATCACGTATTTCTGAGAGTTACGCCGGTAACGGGTGTTGGTCGTGCTTTGAAATCTAAGAAGCTTACTTCTCGATTTATTGGTCCTTACCAGATATCTGCGAGAGTTGGTGCTGTGGCGTATCGTGTGGCGTTGCCGCCGAATCTGTCGAATTTGCATGATGTGTTTCATGTTTCACAGCTACGGAAGTATGTTTCGGACCCTTCACATGTGATTCCGATGGACGAGGTTGAGGTAAGAGATAACCTTACGATCGAGGCATTACCAGTTAGTATTTTGGATCGCGAGGTGAAGCGGTTGAGGGGTAAAGAGATTGCACTTGTGAAAGTGGCGTGGGGAGGCGCTGCTGAGGGAAATTTGACGTGGGAGTTGGAGAGTAGGATGCGGGAGTCGTATCCAGAGTTGTTTGTATCTGGTAAGATTTTCGAGGACGAAAATTTCTAAGTGGGGGAGAATTGTAACGCCCCGTTTTGCCAATTTTATTTTATTGAGTCTTTTGATTATTTTATTATTATTTTATTTTATTTTCGACTTTTATGTGAAAATATGTTATTTTTCGTCGTGATTATATTTTATCGCGTTTCGGGAACATTTGCGGGATATTTGAGTGTAGGGGTATTTTGGGCATTTGGGTGTATTTTGTTAAGTTAGTAAAGAAAAGAAAAGTAGAAATAGAAGAAAAAGAAAAAAAATAGAAAGAAAAGTAGAAAGAAGAAAAGAGAAGAAAAGAGGAGAAGAGAGAAAAGAGAGAAATTGGAGAAAAGCTTGGGAAATCAAGAGAACAAGTTCTAGGAATCGATTAATCGGGTAAGGGTGCGAAACTCGATTATACTATAATTGTGTATGATTATGTATGTTTGTGTGGAAGTTTTGTTGTTTTTTTCAAATATAGGTCGAAATGAGATAAACGAGTAGAAATTGAGGTTTTCACGGTCGGAAATCGTTATAAACTGTATTGTATGATCACACTATGTGTATGAATAATCGTTGATGTTTGTTTTGCTGTTGGAATTGAATTTGGGTGAAAAATGGGATTTTTGGGGTGGATTCTCGAAGAGGGTTTTTTCTGAAAATCGCAGAGCCCGCTCAGCGCGCAGATGCCCGCTCAGCGCGCTCTTGAAAAAATGTAACCTCACCAGGCAGGAGCGAGCCCGCTCAGCGCGCTCACGGACCCGCTCAGCGCGGTCTGGGACTTCAAAATTTTATCTGTTTTCTAAAAATTCCGTAACTTTTGATCCGTAACTCGGATCAGGACGTTCTTTATACCGTTGGAAAGCTTATGAAATGTTCTATCTAATAAAAATGGGTTTTGAGAATTGTTAGCCGATTAAATTATGTCGGGAAATGTGAATAGTGTCGGTTATCGATTTTTGTCATTTTAATGGTGTGGAATTGACGTGTATTATGCCGTATGTTGTTGTTTTGTACGTGAGATGACTTATGTGTTGTTGTAATGATGCTTTGTGGCCGAAAGGCAAGAAAATTCTAAGTGTGGTATTTGATGATATATGCATGATTGTGGATGTGTGTGTGCATGCAATGTTAATGTCATGAGTCATTGTATGCCAAGCATCATGATGTGCATTGTTGAAACGTCCTGAGTGGCGGTTTGGTTCCTGATGGAATCTGCTATAACATCGTGTGCCTCGAAAATATGAGGCGCTGCCTGAGGACCTAAAGCGGTGGTTATAGACGATTGTGGGCTCCTTTGGAGACTTAAAGCAATCCTTGACGTCGTGTGCCTCGAAAATATGAGGCGATGCCTGAGGACCTAAAGCGACGAGTGAACATCGTAGGCCCGACGGGGAGTTACTTGAGATTCTCAGTAACGAGCGATGGTTCCAATAGTTCCTGAGTGAACTGATGATGAGACATGAGGCATTGGAAGTCGGTACCGCATGGCATGTGCATAGAGTCGTTGTGTCGGTCTATGTACATTGCATAAATCATGAATTAATTGTGTGTGAATTTGTGAATGTGATTGATGATTGTATGGTATATGTGTGGTGTGTAATGGTATTTGATGCTTAAGAATTGTGCGGTATTATGTTATATGTGGTTGTGGTGAGAATGTGTTACTTGTACATTTTTGTGTTTATATATATAATTTTATTCAATCATATTATGGTTGTTTTTCTCACCCTTCTGCTGTTTTATAACGCTCTATGAGGCGTTGCAGATTAGAGCTGCTGGAGGTATTCCTTTTTGTGAAGCGTTGCATCTTCATTATTTTGGTCGGTCGGCTCTGATATGTGACTCCGGGTAGTTAGGGTGGCCGCGTGCTATTATTTTGTATATCTGATGATATATTTTGGTTGTACATATGCTACCTGATGTATGACAAACTGTTTATATGTGTATATGTATATATGTTAATCAGATTTTAGATTTTCCGCTTTAATTCTAATTTCTGAAAAGTGGGTGTAAGGAACAAAGTTTCCTCTGTGTGATTGCTACCCCACGGTTGCATATCATTATGGGCAGGTGTTGCATGTTATGCATATGTTTTGTTACAGTTGATGTGATTCCCCTTTCTATGCCGCAAATTCAAATATACTCTGACGAATTTTCGAATTTTCTTTTACCGCCTTAATTGCGTGATTTTGGGGGTATAGTTTGGGGGCGTCACACAAGCCGCCGACTTTCAAGGGCATATATGGTCCGGAGGATGCGCATGCGTGGCTCAAAGAAATTGAAAAGATTTTCCAAGTGATGGCTTGCATGAAAGTTCAAAAGGCGCACTTCGGTACTCACATGTTGTCTGAAGAGGTTTAAGACTGGTGGGATAATGTGCGTCAGAGACTGGAGGCTGTTGGTACTGAGGTTACTTGGGTTGCGTTTCGAGTTCATTTTCTACAGAAGTACTTTCTTGAGGATGTGCGAAGTAAGAAACATATTAAGTTTCTCAAGCTAAAGCAGGAAAATATGATCGTTGTTGAGTACATTGCTAGGTTCGAAGAGCTAGTGAATTTTTTCCACACTACAATGGTGTTGGTGTTGAGGGATCGAAGTGCATAAAGTTTAAAAGTGGAATGCGTCTTGAGATCAAGCAGGGTATCAGTTATCATGAGATTCTTCGATTTCCTATGCTAGTGAATAAGTGTAAGATATATGATGAGGACAATAGGGCTCGTTCTGCTCACTATAAGAGCATTAGTGAGAGAAAAGGGAAGAGTCAGCATCGTGGGAAGCCGTATAGTGCTCCAGCAGACAAAGGGAAGCAGAGAGCTTTAGATTATAGAAATCCAAGTGTGGGAGAGACTCCCACTTCTATCAAGTGTTTCAAGTGTGGTGAGTTGGGCCACCATGATAATGGTGCAAAATAACATTTTGAGGTGCTTCAAATATGGAAAGACGGGTCATTGTATTGCATATTGCAAAAGTGTTAGGCTGAATTATTATAACTGTGACAAACAAGGTCACATCATTACCAATTGTCAGATAGCAAAGAAGGTTCAGTCTGGAGAGAAATTATTGCTTTGACTGGTTTAAAGACTACTAGCTCAGACAGATTGATTCGAGGTACATGTTTTATTAATAATATTCTGCTGATTGCTATTATTGACACATGTGTAACACATTCATTTGTTTCGCTGGATTGTGTTGAGAGGTTAGGTTTGAAATTGTCTTATATGGTTAGGAGTATGATTGTTGATACCCCAGTTATAGGTTCGGTAACCACTTCGTAGGTTTGTCTAAATTGTCCGCTTACTATTTTCAGTAAGAATTTTGGGATGCATTTAGTATGTACGCCTTTGAGAAATATCGATGTTATCCTTAGAATAAACTGGTTCGAGTTCAACCGTGTTCATATCAACTGTTATGACATCACGGTGTCATTTCCAGAGTTTGATGCAAGTGATGAGTTATTTTTGTTTACTAAATAAGTGGATGAGTTCGTGAAGGATGAGGCTGAAGTGTTTATGACGGTAGATTCTATGAAGGCTGAAAGTAAAGCTGTGATTGGTGAGTTACCTGTGGTGTCGAGTTTCCATAAGTGTTTCCAAACAATATCAGTTATTTTCCGCCGGAGTGCGAAGTCAAATTTTCTATAGACTTAGTACCCGATACTAGTCCTGTGTCGATCGCTCCTTACAAGATATATGATTCGGAGGTGAAGAAGTAGTTGGAAGAGCTGATTGATAAGAAGTTTGTTCGGACTAGTGTTTCGCCGTGGGAAGCGTTGGTGTTGTTGGTGAAGAAGAAAAATGGTAGCATGAGACTATGACTATCGACAGTTGAATAATGTACCTATCAAGAACAAGTATCCACTTTTGAGGATTGGTGATTTGATGGATTTGTTAGTTAGTGCTTGTGTGTGTGGGAAGATTGATTTGCGTTCGGGTTATCATAAGATTTGTGTGAAGTCATAAGATATTGTGAAGACTGCATTCAAAATGAGGTATGGTCATTCTGAGTATTTAGTGATGTCGTTTGGAGTTTCTAATGCACCTCGAGTGATCATGGAGTACATAAATAGAGTATTCCATCCGTATTTAGATCAATTTGTGGTTGTGTTCATCGACGACATCTTGATATATTCCAAGTATGATGAAGAGCATGCGGAGCATCTGAGAGTTGTATTGCAGACCTTGAAAGAGAAGAAGTTGTATTCGAGGTTGTCCAAGTGCGAGTACTGGTTGCGAGAAGTAATTTTCCTTGGTCACGTGATTTCTAGTGGTGGTATTATCGTTGATCCATCAAAGATAGATGTTGTGTTGCAGTGGGAGACTCTGAAGTCTGTTACCGAGATCAGAAGTTTTTTGGTTTGGCTGATTACTACAGGAAGTCTATTGAGGGTTTTTCCAAAGTTAGTATTTCCTTTGATTCAGTTGACTTGAAAGGATCAAACGTATGTTTGTGATGTGCATTATGATGAGATTTTTCAAGAAATCAAGAAGAAGTTAACGTATGCTCCAATTTTGATTTTGTCGGATCCAAATGAGTTTTTGTGGTGTATTGTAATGCTTTTAAGATGGTTCTAGGTGGCGTGTTGATGTAGAATGGTTATGTTATGCCTTATGCTTCAAGACATTTGATAGTTCATGAAAGGAATTATCCTATGCATGATCTAAATTTGGCAGTAGTGGTATTCATGTTAAAAATTTGGAGGCATTATCTATTTGGCTCCAGATTCGAGGTGTTCAGTGATAACAAGAGTTTGAAGTATATATTCGATTAGAAGGAGTTGAATGTGAGGCAGAGGAGATGAATCGAATTTCTGAAGGATTGTGATTTTGGCTTGAGTTACCATCCAGGTAAAGCCAATGTTGTAGTCGATACGTTGAGTTAGAATTCGTTACATATGTCGACGCTGATGGTTTGAGAAATGGAATTGATCGAGCAATTCAAAGACATGAGTTTGGGATGTGAAAAAACTCATAATAGTGTGAAGTTGGGTATGTTAAAATTGACCAGCGGTATCCTTGAAGAGATCAGAGAAGGTCAGAAAATTGATGTGGGACTGGTTGACCGACTAGTGTTAATCAATCAAGGTAAGAGAGGTGATTTCAGAATTGATGAGATTGGTGTGTTGAGGTTCAGAGACAAGGTTTGTGTGCCAGATGTACCAGAACTTAAGAAGAGTATTCTTGAGGAAGGTCATGGAAGTGGTTTAAGTATTCATTCCGGTGCCACTAAGATGTATCAAGACTTAAATAAAATGTATTGGTGGTCAGGAATGAAGAAGGAAGTAGCTGATTTTGTTTATGTTTGTTTGACTTGTCAGAAGTCGAAGATTGAGTATTATAAGTCGTTGGGTCTGATGCAACTGTTGAGTATTCCTGAGTGGAAGTGGAATAGCATTTCCATGGATTTTGTGACATGTTTTCCAAAGATGACGAAGGGATGTGATTCCATTTGGTTTATTGTTGATAGACTGACTACATTGGCTCATTTCATACCGATTAGAATAATTTATTTTTTGTAGAAGTTAACCGAGTTGTATATTGATAAAATTGTTAGCCTGCATGGTATTCCGTCGAGCATTATGTCAGATAGAGATCGGAGATTTAAGTCGAGGTTTTGGCAGGTTTGCAAGAAGCGTTAGGTACTAAGTTGAAGTTGAGTTCTGCTTATCATCCGCAAACAGACGGTCAAATAAAGAGAACCATCCAATCTTTTAAGGATATGTTTAGGGCTTATAACACTACTACAAAACGGTAAAACAACAACGCCAGGTTTACAACGGCATCCTATACACCGTTCTTATAGTGCATACTGGATGCGCGCACATTATTTTAATTAGAAATCTCAAGGGTATAATAACGGTTTTTATGAAAACCGTGGTGATACAATCTAGCTATCATGGGTTCGAACCTCATCGCCCTCAAATAGTTTATCCCTTTGATGTAAATGCTCCCTTTTTAAGTTTTATTAATATTTAACTAAAAAATAATAAGGATATCACGACGGATATTTATCAAACCCATTGTTACAAATTGAAGCTTCTTTTTATGTATTTTAAACACCAAGTATATATATATCAATTTATCCATTGAAACAACCCTAACACCAACGTCGTCACCATTGTCGGGAAGAAGACAACAACAACAACAAAGTGTTCTACTTTAAGGTGTTGCAATGTCACATTTGAAGACAAAATCATCCAAAGGTGTTTCTACGTCTTGTTCCAGTGTAAAATCTCGCTCTGGAAATTTTTGTGGTTGTGATGGTCGTATGGTTTCGTATCAATGCAAGAAGGGACAAAATTAAGGAAGGCTTTTTTGGAGATGTCCATTTTGGAGGAGCGATGAAACATGTAATTTGTTCATATGGGATGAAGACGTGGGAGAAAGAGATGGAAATGACGATGAGAGCATTATGAAGTCAGAGTTGGAAGCTGTGGGCTATCTGAAGGTTATGTATGAGGATTTAAAGAAAAAGAACAAGAATTTGAAGAACAAACTGAAATCAGAGATATTTTCTGGAAATATCAAGATGTTATGTTTTTTTGTCTCCTTTATGTTTAATATTTACTTTGTTATGAAATGTAATAGTTGAATTAGGGTTCGAATTACATTGTTGATATTTAAACTACAGATGCATTGTGAATTACATTGTTGATGTTTAAACTGCATATGCATTAAGTTAGAAGTTAAGGCGTACCTTTTCTTTTTTATTAATTTTAAAATCCATAAATAAAAGGGTTATCACTATGGTTCTTCTAGTTAACCGTAGTGATATATTTATAATAAATAAATACCTATGTATACGGTTTTTATTTATTTTAAAATTCAAATATAAAAGGGTTATCACTACGGTTATTCTGGTAAACCGTAGTGATATATTTATAATAAATAAATACATATCTATACGGTTGTTATTGTTAACCATTGTGAAATAGTTTACCCATATATAAGCGTAATAACTTTCACTTAATTGACAGTAACGCCTTGCCTTCAAAGTGAAACCCTAGAACCCATTTTTTCTCTTCGTTTTCACCATTAGTCGTGAATCTTGTGCTTCATACATTAAGGTATTCTTCTTCTTCCATCTACTGTTAGATATTTCCCATTATCTCGTTTGTTGCATGTTGTTTTTGTTGATTGTTCTCATTTTTTTAGATTCTTTTTTAACACCTTAACAAAGACCATGCTTTTGAAACTTCGTAATGTTTGTGTTGCTATGGAAAAATGTATAAGAAGCATGAAGCTATGATGGAAACTTCATCCACCTTGTATTTTTTTTCATAGCATCACGAACAAGATGTTAGTAAATGAAGAAACAACAGTGTAAGCAAACTTTATCTAGTTTTAGAAGCAATGAAAAGAAGTGTAAGAAGTATGAAGCTTTTGTGTAAGCTTCTTCCTCCTTATATTTCTTTTTCATGGCTTCCCAAACTAGTTCAACATCATAATTGATTCCTGTTCCGTGATTAGTTTCATTAAAAGGTGCATTATTCCCGTTCCTCTCTTTACTCATCACTGGATTATGGTTTTAGGGTTTGTTTTCAACTGAGGATGCTCATTTTTGAAGTTTGCTTTGTTTCCTTTCAGGTTAAGGGGATGATACAGGGTGATGATGTTGGTGGAAGCAAGCGTATTATATCAGTTTATAATTTCTGGATCTGGTATAGAATGTTGTTTGAGTTTATCATATTCTATTTACATTGTTTGTTTAACTAACCCTCACTTAAAGTTTGCTGGTGGTAGCAAGCGTATTATATGAGTTTATAATATCTGGATCTGGTATAGAATTTTGTTTGAGTTTATTATATTCTATGTAGATTGTTTGTTTCACTATCCCTCACTTAAAATACATTCAGTTAATTTGACATAGATACTTATAATCTGCAAATTAAGTTGTATTTGAAAACCAACTTAAACAAACCAATGTTGTTTTCTGATTGCATGCTGTAACACCCCTTCTATACCCCGTACAAAAGCCGGAATAAACTAATCTTATAAATAAAACATCAGAGCAAAGAATAATTTATCATGATATAGCCAGAGATGCCACACCAACGTGAACTAAAAACAACCTGCTCATAAAGATATATAACACCTGGATAGTTTTTATAAACAAAGGAACTCCGTTCCAAAATATCAGCATTCAGTTACAGAATTAAAGCGGAACATCCATAACTGATGTCATCACAAAATATAAGTATGTCATATACATATTCATACAAGGCCACTATATACAAGCTAAAAGAAACATCTACACTCGAACCCCGACTACCCGTGTTACATATCAGAGCCGACGGAACGACAAAAAGACGAAGACACTAATCTTCGCAAAAGACCTCCAGCGTCTAATCTGCAATGCCATTACAGCATTAAACCACAGCAGAAGGGTGAGAAACAGGATTATAATATAATTGCATATCATTATATAACACTTAGCAAAATATGCACAATTATTCTCACCACACAAATACGATACTTGTAAACAACACAAGACATATTAAACCCATTTCACACATCAATCACATAAGCATATACATTAACACAATGCATAACAAATCCTTCTCAAAATTCAACACATAAACATTCATGTAATGAATTATGCAAATACACAGAGACCGACACAACGACTCTACGCATGCGGTACCAATCCAACCTTGTAATTCATTAGTCCCCCAGGAACTCTTGGAATCATCGCTCGTTACATAGAGTAACTCCCCGTCGGGCCTACGATGTTCCCCGTCGCTATAAACCATTATTTCAGGGCGTACGACGTTTATGGATTGCTTTCGACCACTATTTCAAGGCGCACAATCCGATTGCCATAGTCCACTATTTCAGGGCGCACAATCATTTGTGATTAATCGCTTCTACCATTATTTCAGGGCGTAAGACGATAAAACTGATTCATTTATGAATCTTCCAATGCAAGAATGCATATCATGATACTTGACACATTAATGACTCATGCCAACATCAAATGCTCATGCATTAACAATAATCATGTATTTCAAGTACATATAAAGTAATGCACACAATTGCCCAAAATGGCCACAAACACCAATATACCATTCCACAACATCAAATTCCCATCAAAGAATCATCACACAAGCCATCTCATAACATATCATAATATGTCTTACAATATTGAAAAATAACTCAAAATTCCATTATTCGGTTTTCCGAAAAAGTCGGCTAAAAGTCGGCCAAAAATAATATTTTCTATCATCATCAAAAAGTACTCATCGACAGCTTCGATTCGGTATAAAGAACTCTTAAATACGATAAACGGTTAACAAGATATGAATATTTCAAAATAATGCGAAAACGTAAACCGGACGCCCGACACTACGAAACGGTTCGTAAAAACTGTACCGATTGGACCAAGTTCAGACTCCAAAACTATTTTTCCTAGAAAGAACATCTCGTTAGCTTTCCAACGCTTCAAACGGGGGTCAAAACCGACTTACGGTTCAAGAGATATGAATTTCCGAAGTTTCCCCGACAAACCAGAATTTTATGGTTCAGCACAGTATGTATCGATACATAGGCTTATGTATCGACGCATAGAGGCCACATGTATCGATACATAGCACGCATGTGTCGACACATGCTGTAGTGAAAATGCTGTTTTCCCAAATTTCCACAGTATGTATCGATGCATAAGGGTTATGTATCGATACATAAACCATTTCGTATCGATACATAGCTGTTATGTATCGATTCATAGCCCTGTTTTTCTCAAAAATCAGATTTTCTCAAAATACATCTTTGCTGCCATTTTTTCAAAATGCCCGGAAACTCGACTAAATCGAACATTTTCATCGAAACAAACATATACGCTCCACCACCAAATACATAAGAACAATTTAGAACACATAAATGAAATTTCTACGACGTTCGATTTTTCGATTAAATTTCAACCTTTCAAAAACCAGAATTTTCAAACATCACCAAATCGAATAAAAAGCACGCTTTACGACGACCTAACCTTACTCGATACAACTACGTAATTTATTTCGAATTCTAACCGTGAAAACATCGATTTTTATCGATTTCCTACAATTCGACCTAAACGGAAACAACAACGGAAACATACCGAAAACTAACCGAAACATAACCAAACTTCATGAAACTTTAAACAGCAGCTCACATACATATAACCAACCAACACGTGTATTTATACGACTTTTCGACCGTAAAAACATCGGTTTCTATCGATTTCGTCAAAAATAGCAACCTAACCACATAATTCTCTACACATTCAAACAATTCAAGAACAAACATATATAATCATACTCAATCAATATAATAACCGAGTTTCACACCCTTACCCGATTTAATCGTGTTCTAGAAAGTCGGGAGATTGGTTTCTTCCTTCACAAGTTTTCCTCTCTTTTCTTCTTTCTTTTCTCTTTTCTTCTTCTCTCTTTTTCTTCTCTTTTGGAAATTCTTACTAACTTTTCTAAACTTATACTAACTATTTTCTTTTATATTTTCTTAACTTAAAAATTCTAAACATTTCTAATAAATATCTAAACTAACTATTATTAACTAACACTATTAATTATGAAATATGTCATATACCCTCTATTTCAATTTTCCCCGCAAACTCTCAAAAACGGTAAAAATACACAATGTGCAAAAATAACATATATTCACACCAATTAGCAATTAACATAAATATTGCTCAATTAAAAATAAAGACTCGACCAATTAACACCAAAAAGCACGGGAAAAGGAAATATTAAAAACGGACCGTTACAACTCTCCCCCACTTTAGAAATTTTCGTCCTCGAAAATATTACCTGATTCAAACAACTCCGGATACGACTCCCGCATCCGACTTTCCAATTCCCATGTCAAATTACCCTCAGCAGCACCTCCCCACGCCACTTTCACAAGTGCAATCTCCTTGCCTCTTAACCTTTTCAACTCGCGATCTAAAATCCTCACCGGTAAAACCTCAACCGTAAGATTATCTCTTACCTCAACCTCATCCATCGGAATCACATGAGACGGATCTGGAACATACTTCCGTAGCTGTGAAACATGGAAAACATCATGTAGATTCGAAAGATTCGGTGGCAATGCTATCCTGTAAGCCACTGCACCAACTCTTTCGGATATCTGATATGGACCAATAAAACGTGAAGTAAGCTTCCTCGACTTCAAAGCACGTCCAACACCAGTCACCGGCGAAACCCTCAAAAACACATGATTACCCGCTTGAAACTCAAGATCTCTTTTCCTTTTATCATGATAACTCTTTTGCCTACTCTGAGAAGCTTTCATCTTCTCCCGAATAAGTTTCACCTTTTCCGTCGTTTGTTGAACTAACTCAGGTCCAACTACTGCACTTTCACCAGATTCATGCCAACACAAAGGTGTTCGACATCTTCTTCCATAAAGTGCCTCAAAAGGTGCCATTCCGATACTAGAATGGAAACTGTTATTATACGTAAACTCGATCAATGAAAGAAAACTGTCCCAAACTCTACCTTGCTCAAGAACACAAGATCTCAGTAAATCTTCCAATGACTGAATTGTTCTCTCCGTCTGACCATCAGTCTGCGGATGATAAGCAGAACTCAATCTCAGCTTAGAACCTAACGCCTTTTGCAAACTTTCCCAAAATCTGGAAGTAAACCTCGGATCACGATCAGAAACAATACTCAACGGGACGCCATGTAACTTCACAACCACACTGATATAAATCTCAGCCAAACGCTCCATAGAATAACTGATATCAATCGGAATGAAATGCGCCGATTTAGTCAGTCTATCCACGATCACCCAAATAGCATTATGCCCACTCGGAGAATTAGGCAAACCCGTCACAAAATCCATCGATATACTATCCCATTTCCACTCCGGAATATCCAACGGTTGCATTAATCCTGCAGGCCTCTGATGTTCCACTTTCGACTTCTGACAAGTCAAACACGCATAAACAAACTGAGCCACATCTCGTTTCAAACCAGACCACCAAAATATTTTCTTCAAATCTTGGTACATCTTATTAGCACCAGGATGTATACTCATACTACTCCGGTGTCCTTCCTCAAGAATCATCTTTTTCAACTCTGCATCATCCGGTATACAAATTCTACCACGGAATCTCAAAATACCCTGATCATCCACTTTAAAGTCACCGTTCACTTCTTGATTTCCAACTAGCAACAAATCAACAAGTTTCAAGTCCAACTTCTGTTTCTCTATAACAGACAACAGAAAATCATTAGTGATCTTTAACATACCAAGCTTCACACTCTCATGTGAAAGCTCACAAACCAAACTCAAGTCTCGAAATTGTTCCAGAAGTTCCCACTCTTTCACCATCAAAGCAGATATACGCAAAGATTTCCGACTCAAAGCATCAGCTACCACATTAGCCTTACCAGGATGGTAATTCAAGCTAAAGTCATAGTCCTTCAGAAGTTCCAACCATCTCCGTTGCCTCATATTTAACTCTTTCTGATCAAACAAGTATTTTAAACTTTTATGATCACTAAAGACTTCGAATCTAGCACCGTAGAGATAATGCCTCCAAATCTTTAATACAAAAACCATCGCAGCTAATTCCAAATCATGAGTAGGATAATTCTTCTCATGAACTCGTAACTGCCTCGAAGCATAAGCAACCACCTTACCATCTTGCATCAAAACACCACCTAAACCAATTAGAGATGCATCACAATACACAACGAACGATTCATTAGGATTCGGTAAGATCAAAATCGGAGCTGTAGTTAATCTCTTCTTCAGCTCGTTGAAACTCTCTTCACATCGAATATCCCAAATAAACGCCTTACCCTTACAAGTCAGTTGGGTCAACGGAAGTGCCAACTTGGAAAAACCTTCGATAAACCTTCGGTAATATCCAGCTAAACCCAGAAAACTTCGAATTTCAGTAACAGATCTAGGAGCCTCCCATTGTAGAACAACCTCTACTTTGGATGGATCCACAGCAATACCATTACCTGAAATCACATGCCCAAGAAAACTCACTTCTGACAACCAGAACTCACACTTGGACAACTTAGCAAAAAGTCTCTTCTCCTTCAGAATCTGCAACACAATTCGCAAATGCTCCGCATGTTCTTCCTGAGACTTAGAATAAATCAAAATGTCATCAATAAAAACAACAACAAAGTGATCTAAATGCTCATGGAATATACGATTCATATACTCCATAAATACACCCGGCGCATTAGAAACCCCGAACGGCATCACAGAAAACTCGTAATGTCCGTATCGTGTCCTAAAGGCCGTCTTCTGAATATCCTCCTCTTTAACCCGAATCTGATGGTATCCTGACCTCAAATCAATCTTACTAAACACACTTGCACCCACTAGTTGATCCATAAAGTCATCGATCCTTGGAAGTGGATACTTGTTCTTAATCGTCACTTTATTCAACTGCCGATAATCGATACACAAACGCATACTTCCATCTTTCTTTTTGACCAACAAAACAGGAGCACCCCAAGGTGATACACTAGGCCTTACAAACCTCTTTTCCAACAACTCATTCAATTGTCTTTTCAACTCCACCAACTCAGATGCTGACATCCGATATGGTGCCATAGATACAGGTCTAGTACCAGGAACTAGGTCTATAGAAAACTCCACCTCTCTTTCTGGCGGCACATCTGAAAAATCATCCGGAAACACCTCCTGAAAATCACACACAACAGGAAAACTTCCAATTGCAACTTGATTCTCCACAGACAACGATGCAAACAATCCAAACAACTGAGCTTCCTCCGCCAAAAGTTTCTTCAACTCTTTGGTAGATAAGAAACCAGATTCCCTTTCTTCTTCAAGAGAAGGAAATCTCACCCGCTTAAGATAACAATCAAGATGAACACGATTGAACTCTAACCAGTTCATTCCCAGAATCACATCCAAACCCTTCAATGGCAAACATACCAAGTCCATCACAAAATCTCTACCAAAAATTATCAAAGGACAACTTAAACAAACGAAAGAAGTAGTTACCGACCCCGAAGCTGGAGTATCGATAACCATCTCTCCACCCATCTTAGACAACACCAAATTCAAACGTTTCGCACAATCAATCGAAATAAACGAATGAGTCGCTCCAGTATCAATAATAGCAATTAAAAGATTACTATTAATAAAACAAGTACCTCTGATCAAACGATCTGCATTAGTAGGCTGAGCTCCCGCCAATGCAAATACTTTCCCTCTAGGTTGAGCTTGCTTCGGTTTCGTGCACCTCGTACTAACATGGCCAACTTCCCCACAATTATAACATGTAACCCCATTCTTCCTCCTACAATCAGCAGCCACATGACCCTTCAAACCACAATTAGCACACTTATCCACATTATTCATATTCCTCTTACATTCCGATATACGATGACCTAAACCACCACAATTGTAACATTTCACAGCAGAATTCATTCCTCCACCACTAGGCTTCCTATCAAAAGTAAACTTCTGTTTCCCTTTATCAACAGGGGTAGCATAAGGCCTACCTCTGAACTGCCCCTTTCCTTTCTTATCATTCAGATTCTTGTAATGAGTAGCACGCGCTTTGCTATCCTCATCAAAAATCCGACTCTTGTTCACCAACACTGAAAACTGTCTTATCTCCTGATAACCGATACCTTGCTTGATTTCTGGCCTCAAGCCATTCACAAATTTCAGACACTTAGACCTCTCCGAACCAGCCGTATTATAATTGGGACAAAACTTCACCAGTTCTTCAAACTTAGCAGCATAATCCGCAACAGAGGAATTATCCTGCTTCAGTTCAAGAAATTCAATTTCCTTTTTACCTCTCTCATCTTCCGGAAAATACTTTTCAAGAAAAGCATCTTTGAACACAGCCCATGTAACCATTATCTCATCCTCCTCAAACCTCTGAGAAGCATTCGCCCACCAGTCCTCAGCCTCCTTTTCCAACATATGAGTACCAAACTGCACCTTCTGATCCTCGGAACACCTAATGAAACGGAAGATCTTCTCAATCTTCTTCAGCCAAATCTGTGCTCCCTCAGGATCATGAGTACCCTTGAAGCTCGGTGGATTATTCTTCTGAAACTTATCCATACTACGCGACTCCTCGTCCGCCGCAGCATTCGGCAAATTCTGCATCGCTTGCGCCATAGCTTGCATGGCCGCAGTCATAGCAACATCACGCCTTCCCGCCATAATCTGAACATTCCCAATGATAGCAAATTATGGTTAAACAACCACTCAACAGAGTGCAACAGTCCAACAACAACACAAAGACACGGTCGGACAGACCAAACAGACACTAGCTCTGATACCACTTAATGTAACACCCCTTCTATACCCCGTACAAAAGCCGGAATAAACTAATCTTATAAATAAAACATCAGAGCAAAGAATAATTTATCATGATATAGCCAGAGATGCCACACCAACGTGAACTAAAAACAACCTGCTCATAAAGATATATAACACCTGGATAGTTTTTATAAACAAAGGAACTCCGTTCCAAAATATCAGCATTCAGTTACAGAATTAAAGCGGAACATCCATAACTGATGTCATCACAAAATATAAGTATGTCATATACATATTCATACAAGGCCACTATATACAAGCTAAAAGAAACATCTACACTCGAACCCCGACTACCCGTGTTACATATCAGAGCCGACGGAACGACAAAAAGACGAAGACACTAATCTTCGCAAAAGACCTCCAGCGTCTAATCTGCAATGCCATTACAGCATTAAACCACAGCAGAAGGGTGAGAAACAGGATTATAATATAATTGCATATCATTATATAACACTTAGCAAAATATGCACAATTATTCTCACCACACAAATACGATACTTGTAAACAACACAAGACATATTAAACCCATTTCACACATCAATCACATAAGCATATACATTAACACAATGCATAACAAATCCTTCTCAAAATTCAACACATAAACATTCATGTAATGAATTATGCAAATACACAGAGACCGACACAACAACTCTACGCATGCGGTACCAATCCAACCTTGTAATTCATTAGTCCCCCAGGAACTCTTGGAATCATCGCTCGTTACATAGAGTAACTCCCCGTCGGGCCTACGATGTTCCCCGTCGCTATAAACCATTATTTCAGGGCGTACGACGTTTATGGATTGCTTTCGACCACTATTTCAAGGCGCACAATCCGATTGCCATAGTCCACTATTTCAGGGCGCACAATCATTTGTGATTAATCGCTTCTACCATTATTTCAGGGCGTAAGACGATAAAACTGATTCATTTATGAATCTTCCAATGCAAGAATGCATATCATGATACTTGACACATTAATGACTCATGCCAACATCAAATGCTCATGCATTAACAATAATCATGTATTTCAAGTACATATAAAGTAATGCACACAATTGCCCAAAATGGCCACAAACACCAATATACCATTCCACAACATCAAATTCCCATCAAAGAATCATCACACAAGCCATCTCATAACATATCATAATATGTCTTACAATATTGAAAAATAACTCAAAATTCCATTATTCGGTTTTCCGAAAAAGTCGGCTAAAAGTCGGCCAAAAATAATATTTTCTATCATCATCAAAAAGTACTCATCGACAGCTTCGATTCGGTATAAAGAACTCTTAAATACGATAAACGGTTAACAAGATATGAATATTTCAAAATAATGCGAAAACGTAAACCGGACGCCCGACACTACGAAACGGTTCGTAAAAACTGTACCGATTGGACCAAGTTCAGACCCCAAAACTATTTTTCCTAGAAAGAACATCTCGTTAGCTTTCCAACGCTTCAAACGGGGGTCAAAACCGACTTACGGTTCAAGAGATATGAATTTCCGAAGTTTCCCCGACAAACCAGAATTTTATGGTTCAGCACAGTATGTATCGATACATAGGCTTATGTATCGACGCATAGAGGCCACATGTATCGATACATAGCACGCATGTGTCGACACATGCTGTAGTGAAAATGCTGTTTTCCCCAAATTTCCACAGTATGTATCGATGCATAAGGGTTATGTATCGATACATAAACCATTTCGTATCGATACATAGCTGTTATGTATCGATTCATAGCCCTGTTTTTCTCAAAAATCAGATTTTCTCAAAATACATCTTTGCTGCCATTTTTTCAAAATGCCCGGAAACTCGACTAAATCGAACATTTTCATCGAAACAAACATATACGCTCCACCACCAAATACATAAGAACAATTTAGAACACATAAACGAAATTTCTACGACGTTCGATTTTTCGATTAAATTTCAACCTTTCAAAAACCAGAATTTTCAAACATCACCAAATCGAATAAAAAGCACGCTTTACGACGACCTAACCTTACTCGATACAACTACGTAATTTATTTCGAATTCTAACCATGAAAACATCGATTTTTATCGATTTCCTACAATTCGACCTAAACGGAAACAACAACGGAAACATACCGAAAACTAACCGAAACATAACCAAACTTCATGAAACTTTAAACAGCAGCTGCACATACATATAACCAACCAACACGTGTATTTATACGACTTTTCGACCGTAAAAACATCGGTTTCTATCGATTTCGTCAAAAATAGCAACCTAACCACATAATTCTCTACACATTCAAACAATTCAAGAACAAACATATATAATCATACTCAATCAATATAATAACCGAGTTTCACACCCTTACCCGATTTAATCGTGTTCTAGAAAGTCGGGAGATTGGTTTCTTCCTTCACAAGTTTTCCTCTCTTTTCTTCTTTCTTTTCTCTTTTCTTCTTCTCTCTTTTTCTTCTCTTTTGGAAATTCTTACTAACTTTTCTAAACTTATACTAACTATTTTCTTTTATATTTTCTTAACTTAAAAATTCTAAACATTTCTAATAAATATCTAAACTAACTATTATTAACTAACACTATTAATTATGAAATATGTCATATACCCTCTATTTCAATTTTCCCCGCAAACTCTCAAAAACGGTAAAAATACACAATGTGCAAAAATAACATATATTCACACCAATTAGCAATTAACATAAATATTGCTCAATTAAAAATAAAGACTCGACCAATTAACACCAAAAAGCACGGGAAAATGAAATATTAAAAACGGACCGTTACACATGCCTCCCATCATTTATCTCACGTTCTTTTATATATTGATTATGGTATAATGATCTCGCTCCTTAGATGCATCGCCATCTTCCAATATAGTTAAATCAAAGATGAGGCAAATTATCCAATGTCTTGTTTATCTTATGGAAATTTAACTATAATCGAAGATAGCGATATATCGAAGGAGTCAGATCAATAAATCACAATATATGTAAAATAGCGTGAAATGCACGATGAGACGAATGCAATCAGAAAACAACATTGGTTTGTTTAAGTTGGTTTTCAAGAACAGTTTAATTTGCCGATTATAGACATCTTCATCAAATTTAATCCATGCATATTTATTTAGTGAGGTGTTTGGAAAACAAGCAATCTACATTTAATATAATAAACTTAGGGTACTTACAACAACGGTTATATATTGTAACCGATATCATAAGTAATTTATGTTTTATATAAATTCGCTACTGATGGGTTTCGAACCCAGAACTTAAGTGTATGTATCGCAACGGTTTATTATCATAACCGTTGTGATATATGGCGCACGTCCTGCCTTTCAACAACGGTTTCCAGACCGTTGTAGAAACAGCGAACTTAGAACGACAATCTACATAACAATGCCTTCGCCCGCGTCATTATATGTCATTCCCAACCGTTGTTAAATGTGTTTTTCGTAGTAGTGTAAGGTAAACAAGGAGGTGCTTAGGATACCTACTTGTCGTTGATTAAGTTTATTATAATAACTGTTTCCATTCAAGTATTGGGATGGCTCAGTTTGAGGCGTTATATGGTAGGAGGGTAGGACACCTTTGTTGGTATGAATCATGTGAGAGTGAAGTGCTTGGACCTGAGATTATGCAGCAAACCTTAGAGAAGATCGAGATGATCCAAGAGAAGATGAAAATTCTGTAGATTCACCAGAAGAGTTACCATGATAAGAGGAGGAAAACACTTGAGTTCCAAGAGGGAGATCATGTTTTTTTGCGAGTTGCGCCGGTAACTAGGGCCAGTCGAGCTTTGAAGTCTCAAAAGCTAACACCACATTTTGTTGGTCCATATCAGATCTTAGAGGACATGAGAGGTGGCCTATCAGATTGGCTTGCCAACGTGGTTTGCTAATCTTCATGATGTGTTTCATGTGTCTCAATTGAGGAGATACATTCAAGATTTGTCTCATGTGATCCACGTAGAAGATGTGTAGGTGAGAGAGAACCTGACTGTTAAGGCATCACCCATACAGATAGAGGATCGAGAAGTGAAGCAGTTGCGTGGTAATAACAATGCCTTGGTGAAGGTAGTGTGAGGAGGACCAGCTGGTGGGAGTGGGACTTGGGAGATGGAGAGCTAGATAAGGGATTTGTATCCAACTCTGTTTTCTTCAGGTAATTTTCGAGGGCGGAAATTAATTAAGTAAAGGAGATATGTAACACTCTATTTTTATGATTTATTAATTAAATAAAATTTTTTCTGTATTTAATTCTTTAAAATCAATTTTTATATGCCTTTGGGGGTGTTTGGATGATTAATATTAGTATTTGATGCTTTGGGTTGGTGGTGCATAGTTCTAACTATTTAAATAAATAATAGAATTAATACTATTGGATAATAGTGAGAATTATTTTTATTAAAATAATATTAGACCTAAGAGGGGTATTTTGGTGAATAGAGGAATAAGTGAAGGCAGCGTGGGAAGTCACTAATTGAGGGATATTAGATTTCTAATAAGAAGGAGTTAGTAAGGGTTTGAGATTAGTACGTGAAAAAAAGATAATTGGGAAAAGAAGAGGCTAGGAGAAAGAGCTTAAGAGGAAACCCCATTGTTAGAGCTTGAAGGTGCATTTTGCTTGAAATCTAAAGTAAGAGGGGGGATTACTCCTAATATGGTGTGGGTTGCATGATTAGGTAGAGGGAAGTCCTTAATCCCATTAGGTTTTTCATAACGTTTTCTCTTTAGTTGAATGAATGATGAACATGATGTAAATTTTGTAATGGCATGAATGGTGTGATGTATGATGTGAAATTCATTTATTGTTTTGTTATAGAATTTGTTTGTTCTTGTTGATAATGTTGGTACAGATTGTTGCTTCTATGTTGTTGTGAGATTGATGAACACATACCAAATCCATGATTAATTAAGGAAAAATATGTTAATTGATAGAGAGATAGATGAGGTATTGTTGGTAGACAATATTTTCCCAATTGTTGTTGTTCGATTTGGGGTTTGGAAAGTGAAAATCGAAGTTCTGATTTGAAATCCAACATAAAAAACACAGGTTCTGTTTCTTTTTCAGGGTTACGGGCGTCACCCTAATGACGCCCTGGTCGTCATGGTTTTGGAGGTGCTGACTGACATCATCTGCCTAACGAGTAAACTGTCTTGGACCTCGGGAATAGTTGGTTGAGAAAGTCGTCATGTGGATTATAGGTGAGGTGACGTGTACAGTGACGGGCGTCACCTTGGTGATAGGCAACCCGTCACGCTTTCAGAATAAGCGTTGTTTGCTTAGTTACTTGGATTTTAATGCCGGATCTAATTTTGGTGTGCTCTGGTCCGATGGTGTGGATACAGGAGTGAGTCACCGGTTCCATATGGGAATCGGTGAAGCGTTACTTATTATAATAGTAGTGATTTTGATGTGCTTTGGTCCTATGGTGGGGATTCAAGAGCAAGATGGACTTGTGTTGTCCATAATGGTACCACATGCATTGTTGAGTCGTGTTGTTGATTACATTGCATTCATTAATTGCATATGTATTGAATGTTTATGTTGATATTGGTGATTGAGAATGCTTTGTGACATATGTGATTTAATTGTGTTGAATACTTGTTGATGTTTATTTAGACTACCCTTGCCTTATTTTCCACCATTATATATTATGAGCGTATTCTAACCCCTTTGTTATCTGTGTGGTTCGTTGCTCCTTCTTGGAGTACATGCAAGCATTAAATGAGTAGCTTCTTAGAAGCTGAAGGATGACATTTAAGTTGTTCTTCTTTATTTCCCGTTTTTATACGATATTTAGATTTCGTTGCTCTGATATATCACACTGGGTGGGTGAACGATTTGTTTTGTTAATTGTCATTATTTGCGATGTTGTTGATGTTGAAGGAATTTACCGTAACCATGTTTATGTTATGAGATTTATTTGGTAGTTAAGTTACTTTAATTGATTTATTTCTGCTGTGATGAGCCTATGTAAAGACAAGCATGTGTTGTCAGGTGTTTAAATCATTGCATTTTTTATAGAACCCATGTTACGGAGCAGGTTTATGTAGTGTGTGAGTGACACCCTATGTGTGTTGTTGTTTTATATTCGCCTTATTTCACGATTTGGGGTTTATGGTAGTATATTATGGAAAACAAAGATGAAGTTGTTTGGACCAAAATAGAAAGTGAAAAAATATAGCGTAGTTTGAAAGGTGACATTATCATCACCGTCGCTCTTGGTCGTGATGATTTTTTGGCTTTTTGTCACTACAAAACTGCAAAAAAAAAAAATGTGAGACACCCTCCACGTTACCCATAAAGGAACAAATGAGGTAAAAAAAGGGAAAAGATAAACACATTAAACTATGAGTACAAACTCTTTAGAATGAAAATTGACAAAAACATTTATGAAATGCAAAAAAGATTCATTCACATTATGAGGCACATGAGAACACGAGATGGAGTTGCAAACTCTGGTGTGTTTTGAATGAGGAGAAGCCCTTTATTTATAGGAGAAAATTTTGGCTCAAAAAGGAAAAGATTCATGGGCCTTTTAATGATCTAATTGGTAAGTACTATGCTTAATCGATTAGAAGGTTCAAAATAACGGCAATCCTAATCCCAAAAAGGAAACCCTACAACAATTATGCATCTTAATAACTTAGGAGTATTTTTAATCATTTAAGAAGTATTTTGTCTTTCTCTAATTGATTGGATTAAATCCTCAATCGATTACGCAGTGTAAAAATGCTTCCTAAATGATTAGGATCATACTTCGTAAATCCCACATGCACCATGATGGTTTCTTTATAGGTTTTAAGGTGTTTTAGTAAAAGAGAGATGTTTAAGACTATTTTTAAGTACTAGACGTGAGAGGTTTAAAACTATTTTAAAATTACTCTAATATTATTAACATACATTGATCACTCAGACACAGATTTGATGAGTTTTCACACTTCCTCTCTTTTACAATATTTAAAGTTTCAAGATACCTTGTTGAATTTATCATTGATTCAATACTTCATATGTGACTTGACTTCTTCTGACTGATGAGGTTTGATAAAGCTTCTTGATAGGCACCATCATCATAAATTGCTTGACAAAAGATCATCAGAGACTCCACCGACCGCCGCTTGACATTAGGTGTTGTCTTTATTGAATTTGACTTGATATCTTGATCTCACAAACAAAACATATTTATCTTGATATAACATCTTTGATCATTACTTCTTCTTGACAGATGAAGACATTACATCATGTCGTAAGTGTTGTCATCATCAAAATCATCGTGAACATTTGACTACTACAGATAGTTGTAGCTATAAATACATAGATCCACAAAGCTTTAATACAATCTTAAAATTTGAGTTGACCCTAACTCATCTCTACAAAATTGTCTTGTAAGATAATGATTGTCCACACTTATAAACATATATTATAACACTTTCAATGTGGATCTATTTAACCAGATTAAATAAAGTCAATTAAATTAGTGTTTAAAAGATTTTTGAATAATTTGGTTTAGTTTAAATATAATATTTAAAAGGTTTTATAACTTTTATCACTAGATTAACTTCCTCCCTATATTCTGGCAAAAAAAAAAAAAAACTTCCTCCCTATACTACTCTATCAACTCCTAATAAATATTTCATGTATTTTCTTTAAAGAGAATTATTGTATACATCTTATACTAAAAATATATATTAGTACATTTGTGATCTGACAAAAATTATATAAATAAAAGAATTCTATGATTAGAAATTATACAAAAATCATAGTAGTGAGCATGACTTGGCTTGTGCAGTTTGATCTTTATTGATGAACTTGTTAGAGTTGTGTCTGAAATGGCCTTAATATCCGCAGCACATTCAAACGATGTGAAATCTTTCATATTGCTACTTGTATCAATGGTCATTTGCTCAAATACATTTTTTTTATGCAACATTTTGAATACATTTTGTATATACATAAACTGAAACGAATCAAACCTATATTGAACATGTTTTTTTCTTTCTGTTTCCGGGAATCTTGTCACAAACTTTTTGTTCTGACAGTTAAAAAAAGGAAATTGTAGCACAAAGATGGTCACGCAAGTATGCTGGTGATAATTGATGTACAAAAAGCTTTATCTGGACTCAGGACTCAGTTGAGCATAGCATAACATGATTTGTTAGGACACAGCAAGATAAAATAGAAGCAAACAAATTAAAGGCTAGTAACTATGTGTCTATATAAGGTACAAAAATAGGACAGATAACTAGGGTTCCTTTACTAGGGTGAAAATAGACCTTTCAAAAAAGACAGTGTATGTTTCTTCAGAAATAATGCATTTTTGTGTTTCTGAGTCATGCTGGGTATGGAATAGACCAATGAATATATATTGTATTCAGGGACAACATAACATAACAGTATAGTCCATGTTGTGTTCCAATTCAGCGTGCTCTTGTGCATAATTACTATTTTCTCTTTTTTGTTTTGTTTTGTTTCCATCGTTTTCCCTTGTTGGAATTAGATATGAGTCATTTGACTTGGTCTTATAGTTAAGAGTCACTAATATACTTATTTTATGTAAATCCTTTGATATATGTTTTTAAAAATTGTTTTTAATTAAGTATCAAGTACAGTCATTTTCCTTTGTGTTCTTTTTGAACGTTGAAAATGCGGAGTTGTTAACACTTAAATCTAACAATAGGAATGGTTTAGGGTGTATTTGCTTTGAGATAGAAGGAAAGGAGGATAAGGGAGGGGAACTAATATTTTTAATTAAAAGTGTCTTGTTTAAATTTTAGAAGTGAAGAGAAGAGGAGGATAGGAGAGCAAAATCTCTCAAAAGTACTTTGTTTTATCCCCAAATAGGTGGATTTGAAGGACAAGGAGGAAATATGAATTTTGATATTTAATTTTTTTTTTATATTTACTAAAATATCTTACGTTTTATTTTATTATTTTAAAATTATTCATTTTCTTTTGTTTTATTACTTTTCTTTTTTGTGATTTTTCTCGGTTGTTTTTTTATTTCTTTTAATAAGCCAAAGATATATAAAATAAAAATTAAGAAAATTCAACATATTCGAGGAACATAAACTAAACTGAGTCAAACCACGAAATCTGCTCATAAAGTTATACATATAGATCAAGTAAAAAAAAAGTGGTTTAAATTAAACTAAAGCAAACATACACGACCGACATTATCCAGCGAACCCTCCTACCAACACGAAATCAAATAGTAAAAAAAGTCTTGTGTGAGCCTTCATTTTTCAAGATAGCGAATGAACCAACAACCAACATGGACTGATTTACAAACCAACAACCTCTGGAATAAAAACTAGCAAGCAAGATAACTCTTTCGAGTCAAACAATCCAACATCAATCAGACATAATGATACAGATATCAAATCAATCTGACATCAATCACGATGAGTGTTATGGATATTAAGTAAATGCTGAAATAGAGAAGGAAAATCTTAAATCTTAGAACATGCAGATCTCAACAGATATATAGACAATCAAGGAATCAAAAGCTTATGATACCAACCCTGCACCAAATACACAAACCTGCTGTAGCGAGCGATTTTGGACGCGGTTCTTAAGCGTTGTCGCTCTTTGGGGTTTACTACAGGTCGATTCATTTTTTATCCTATTGTGAGCTGACTAAGGAAGGGAATATATGTCTCCAATTAACCCTACTTGCATACTGAGTTTAAACAGCGGTCTGTTAGGTTACGGATGCTATATGGTAATGGGGCTTTCTTTCTTCTTACTTTATTAAGGTGGAAAACTGGGACTATTCATGGGGAATTTGTCAGATTGGGTGGAGATAGGGGACTTTAGGTTTTTGGATTAGTGTGCTCGCTAAGATTTTTCTTTCAATCTTATGCCTACGTATTCCCGTTTACCGAAACAGGGAAATCAGAGCGTTCGTAGTTCCTCCTATTCTATGAGAGGAAATAGGTGTTTTAGTGTCTTGTTTGAAGCCCAAGACGTGAAGCGAAAGGTGATCTATATCTTGTTCAAAGCCCAAGATGTGAAGCTGAAGGTGGTTTGTATCTTCTTCAAAGCCCAAGATGTGAAGCTGAATGGTCTATTTGTATCTTGTTCGAAGCCCAAGATGTGAAGCTAAAAGGTGTTGTCTTTAGAGAGAATTTGTCATCTCTAAAGAGGGCCTGTTTGTCACAACTGTTTATAAAGGAGATTTACTTTAACCGGGATATGTGAATCCGGCAATGCCATAATTTCCTTTATAGGGGGTTCCAACCTGAAGGAGAAGACTTTAACTCAGTGTAGAGCAATGCTATCTTTCCTTAGGAATTTTTCATGCTAAAAGAGGGACAGTGGCATAGATGTAAATAATTCAGAGGCTTGCCGCTTACAGCGATTAGATGAAGGGGAAGGAGTTGTTGATGTTTGTGTACTGTGAACGAGGCACAATTTTGATGCTAAAAGGTTGATTGGCTCAACCTGGATTTTCTTATACAAAGCCTAAGAGGAGGCTATTGGCCCAACAAGAGGGAGTATTCATTACAAGAAAATCAGTCTATAGCCACGTGAAGTTGTGACGTGATTATCACGTGGCAAAAAAAAGTTGGTTGCAGCGTGATAATCACGTCGCTACATTATTTTATAATAAAATAAAAAATGTAACGTTAGCACATGGAATGTTAGAATTTAAAATTTAAAAATATTATTTGCGACGTGAAAACCACGCCGCAACAAATAAAATAATTTTTTAAAAACAAAAGCCTGTAGCGTGCAGATGTTAGGAATGTTGAAAATTTTAAAAAAAATTTTGCGACGTGTATATCACGTCGCAACTTTTTTAGAGGGAAAATTAAAATTTTAATTCTGACTGAATGCAGGCTTTTCAAGATAGTGGGTATATAATTTATGACCGTTGGCTGGTTGCGACGTGATTATCACGTGGCAAAGTTGCGACGTGATTTTCACGTCGCTAATGGGCTTATAAAATTAATTGCTTTCGTTTCCTCTCCCTCAGACCCTCAGACCCATTATTTCAACTCTTTTTCCTCTCCATTTTTCCTCTTCTTCGCAGACCCATTTGCCATATCTGCTTCCTCTCTTCTTCTTCAAGCACTTCCATATTTTTTGAAGGTATTGAATATTTCTTCAAGCACTTCCATCTGCTTCCTCTCTTCTTCTTCCTCTCTTGTAATTTGTTTTATCATATTTTTTGGTAATTATTAATATATTTTTTTTATGATATTGAATAGAAGAAGATTGAAGATTCAAGAGTGAAAAAAAGGTTGGACTAGAAGATTGAAGGAGATTGAAGAAGAGGTATTTTTTGCAATTTATTTTTTATATTTGAAGTATTTTCGGAATTTTGGTTATTTTAGGTTAATAGTATATATGTTAGAAACAAATTTTGTTATAATTTATTTTAGTTATTTTCAGAATTTATTTGTTATAATTTATAAACAATTTATTTAGGTTAATAGTATATATGTTATTTTCAAAATTTATTTGTTATAATTTTTAAACAATTTTTTATTCTGTTAGAAACAAATTATATATTTTGTTAGAAATTTATTCTGTTAGAAATTTATAAAACAGAATTATTTTATATATTTAAATATATAAAAAACGAAAATATAAACATATTATATATAAATTCTGTTTTAACATATATAAATTCTATTTTAACATATTATATATTAATTATATATAAATTCTATTTTCCAAAAAATTATATATAAATTCTATTTTAACATATTATATATAATTTTTTTTTCTGAAATTTTTATTAAGTTATAAATGTTATAAAAACAGAATAATATATAATATATAATAACATTTAATAAAAACAGAATTATTTTATATATTTATATATATAAAAAACGAAAATATATTTAATATGTTTATATTTTAGGTTAAAAGAATATTATGAAAAGTTATATATTTAAAAAAAGTTAATTATAAAAAAAGAAAATATATTTAATATATTTAATATGTTATAAAAAATATTGTATTTTATGTAGTGATTAAAAACATATATACATATATAAAAATGTTTTATAAAAAACAATTTTATTGTTAATATATATTTTATATACATTTATAAAAAATTGTTTGAGTAAAAACATATACATAAAAAACTTTTTTATAAACAAAAAACATTATATAAAAACTGCTTTATAATTATTATATATTAAATTGTTTTATGAAGTATAGTAAAAAAAACTATTTTATGTAAAAACATATATATAAAAAACTGTTTTATAATTATTATTATTATAGTGTTTTATAAAAATTGTTTTATGTAGTATTGTTAAAAAGTATTAAATAGAATGTTAATAAAAACAGTTTTATAATAAAAAAGTATTATATATAATTTTTTTTCTGAAATTTTTATTAAGTTATAAATGTTATAAAAACAGAATAATATATAATATATAATAACATTTAATAAAAACAGAATTATTATATATATATATATATATATATATATATATATATATATAAAGCAAAAATATATTTAATATGTGTATATTTTAGGTTAAAAGAATATTATGAAAAGTTATATATTTAAAAAAAGTTAATTATAAAAAAAGAAAATATATTTAATATATATTTAATATGTTATAAAAAATATTGTATTTTATGTAGTGATTAAAAACATATATACATATATAAAAATGTTTTATAAAAAACAATTTTATTGTTAATATATTTTTTATATACATTTATAAAAAATTGTTTGAGTAAAAACATATACATAAAAAACTTTTTTATAAACAAAAAACATTATATAAAAACTGTTTTATAATTATTATATATTATATTGTTTTATGAAGTATAATAAAAAAACTATTTTATGTAAAAACATATATATAAAAAACTGTTTTATAATTATTATTATTATAGTGTTTTATAAAAACTGTTTTATGTAGTATTGTTAAAAAGTATTAAATAGAATGTTAATAAAAACGGTTTTATAATAAACAAGTATTATATAGTATGTTAAAATATATTATATATAAAAACATTATAGTATGTTATAAAACATTATAGTATATTATATAAAACATTAATATAGTATGTTAAAATGTTAAATAGTATATATATAGTATATTTTTAGTAGTAAGAACAAGAACAATATGTTTAGGACTATTATTAAGTTGATTAATTTAATATTTCTAATTAAAAAGGTATTGATTATATAAATTTGCAGTAAATGGAATATTATCGGTATTATCGTAGTTGGATGTACGATAGACTATATCCAGGAAGGCGCGCACTTAAACCCAATTTTATAGAAGGAGTTAATGGTTTTATTACGTGGACGTTTGCTCAGGAATGTTGTCGAAGCGAAGGAGGAGTTAGGTGTCCTTGTCTTAAATGTGGATGTAGATATATAATTAGTGACCCAGAGGAAATAACACGTCATTTGCATAGAAGAGGTTTCATTGAAAATTATTGGGTTTGGACGTATAATGGTGAAACACTGCCGAGTAACGTACTAGAGACTAGCAACACGCATGCTTCAAGTAGTCGACCGCCTATGGAACCGCCTATGGAATTTGAGGAAAACTTTAATCTGATCGGTGACATGGTTGAGGATGTTTTTGGTGTTAACGTGACCCATAATCAACCAGAAGATTTTGACGGGGAAGAGTTGCCGAATGAGGAAGCGCAGAGATTTTATCAGTTGTTGAATGAGATGAATACTCCATTGTTTGAGGGGTCATCAGACTCAAAGCTATCAATGTGTGTGAGATTATTGGCCGCCAAGTCAAATTGGAATGTTCCTGATCAGTGTTTGGAGCACTTCGCAAAAATGATGTTGGACTCAACTGCAACGAAAGACAACTTGCCTGCGAGTTTCTATGATGCAAAGAAGTTAGTGTCAAAGTTGGGTTTAAGAGTAAGAAAGATTGATTGTTGCATTAATAGTTGCATGTTATTTTATGACAATGAGTTTGGTACTCAAGATGGATCGTTGGAGGAATGTAAGTTTTGTCAGAGTCCAAGATATAAGGTTCGCAGTAGAGCCATTAACAGTAAGCAAAAGCGTGTAGCAGTAAAGTCCATGTTTTATCTTCCAATAATACCAAGGTTAAAAAGAATGTTTTCTTCAATGCACAGTGCAAGTCAAATGACATGGCATCATACAAACAAAACAAGCCCAGACACTATGTGACACCCATCTGACGGCCATGCATGGAAGCACTTTGATGAGGTACATCCCAATTTTTCCGCGGAACCTAGGAATGTCAGGCTTGGATTATGCTCTGATGGTTTTGCTCCATATGTCCAAGCGTCTGGAAGTACGTATTCTTGTTGGTCAGTCATTGTAACCCCTTACAATCTCCCTCCTGAGATGTGCATGACAAAACCATACATGTTTTTGACGTGTGTCATTCCAGGACCGTCGAGTCCAAAAGCCGGAATTGATGTGTACTTACAACCTTTAATTGATGATTTGAAGAGGTTGTGGATTAATGGAGAATGGACTTATGATATATCCCGTAAACAAAACTTTTTAATGCGAGTTGCCTTGATGTGGACCATTAACGACTTTCCAGCATATGGCATGTTGTCTGGTTGGGGTACGCATGGCATAATGGGTTGTCCGCATTGCATGGAATGCACCAAGGCGTTTACATTGGATAAAGGGGGGAAAAGCTGGTGGTTTGACTGTCACCGCAGACTTACCATCAAATCATCCCTTTAGAGAAAACAAGACAAATTTCAAAAAAGACAAACGGGTAACAGATCTGCCTCTGCCTCGATTGTCACCAGTTGCTATATGGAACCAAGTTTGTGAACTTCCAAAGTTTACAGATACTGGCAAAGCCTGTAGAATTGAAGGATATGGGGTCACACACAATTGGACAAAAAGAAGTATATTTTGGGACCTCCCGTATTGGAAAGATAACTTGTTGCGCCATAATCTTAATGTTATGCATATTGAGAAGAATTTTTTTGATAATGTATTTAACACAGTGATGGATGTTAAAGATAGAACAAAAGATAATGTGAAGGCTAGACATGACATGGAAATTTGGTGTAATAGGAAAGAGTTGGAATTAAAGCCTCAACCAAATGGAAAATTATTTAAACCCAAGGCTTGTTTCAGTCTGACCCCCCAAGAAGCTAAAGCGGTTTGTAGATGGTTAAAAGGTTTGAGAATGCCCGACCGGTATTCTTCAAATTTAGCAAGGTGTGCCGACGCTAACACTAGGAAGTTGCATGGTATGAAAAGTCATGATTGCCATGTTTTTATGGAACAATTGCTACCAATTGCGTTCGGTTCTCTACCCAAACATGTGCTTAATCCACTAACTGAAATTAGTCAATTTTTTAGAGATATTTGTGCATCAGCTTTAAGAGTGGATGACATCATTAAGTTGGACCAAAATATTACAGTCATTCTCTGTAAGTTGGAACAAGTATTTCCGCCTGGTTTTTTTGACTCCATGGAACATCTACCTGTGCATCTTGCATATGAAGCTTATCTAGGAGGACCTGTTCAATATAGGTGGATGTATCCGTTTGAAAGGTTCATGGGTGATTCAAAGCGATCAGTGAAAAATAAAGCTAGAGTTGAAGGATCAATATGTGCACATTACTTGCATCGAGAAACTTCACATTTTTGCAGTCACTATTTCAAGCACTTGATGTTAACTCCAAGAATCATAAGGAATCCTGTAAATGTTATCGAAAGAAGTCAGTACACCTTATCAGTCTTTGGGCTTCCAGGTCGTCCCTCTGGAAAGAAGGGTGAGCATTGGTTGACCCAACAAGAAATGCAATCCGCACATGTTCATGTCTTGATCAACTATGTTGAAGTTAAACCATATCTTGAGTAAGTATAACCCAACTTTTTTATTTTCTTTACAGTGTGAATATAAAACTTATTACCTTGAAACTTATTGTGTGTTTTTTTTAGGGAATTTAACAACGCCTATTTTCATAGTACCGGTGTACAATCAACATCTGGTGTCATTCATGCCTAATTTCCAACATGGTTCAAGGAGAAGTTGTATAGGGTTGTTGCACCGGCTACAGAAATACTCCATTTGAGAAACTTGTCTAATGGCCCTCGTCAAAGCGCAAATAAATGGCACACATACTTCGTGAATGGATATAAATTTCACACTCAGGAATGGACTGAAGGGAAAAAGACCATAAACAGTGGCGTATTTGTGAAAGGAGTTACAGATGGTGGTGAAGATGACTTCTATGGTTTTGTTAAACATATCTACGAGTTAGTATACAACTACTTGGACTCGGAAAATAAAGTTGTCTTGTTTTATTGTGAATGGTATGATCCAACTAGAGGCACAAAAATAGATAAGACATATGGTACTGTTGAGATTCAAATGGACCGGAGGTACAAAGAGTATGACCCTTTCATAATGTCAAATATTGTTAGGCAAGTTTATTATGTTCCTTATCCTTCATTTGTGCCACGTAAACGAGAGTGTTGTGTTGTAATAAAAACAAAACCATTGGGTCATATTGAAACTGACGATCTAGTGGAAGATCTTGCTTACCAAGTTGATGAAGTTGAAGAAATTAATGATGTGATTCCAGATGAACACACTACAAGTTTGTCTGATACAATGGTTGAGGGGCATCAAGTTGATGAGGATAAAGATCATGAAGATTCTGGATCCGAGGACAATATCACATCAGATGACGAGGATGATATGGATGACGAGCATGACGATTTAGAATAGTGAATATGTATTAAATGAGAAATGTGTTTTGTAATTTTACTTAATGAACCATCTATTGAATGAGTTAATGAATATGTATTAGAATGGTGAATATGTATTAATGAGAAATGTTTCTTGTAATTTTACTTAATGAACCATCTATTGAATGAGTTAATAATGAATATATATTAACTGTGTATTCTCTATAAATAGGTAAAATGCCACCAAGGATAATGGTAAGAAGTCCAAGCATACAAGGGTAGTAGTATGCCAGTCACCTCACTCTGCCATGTGTCCTCCCCCGTAGAGTCAGGTTCATCCTATGTCCATGGATAATACTCAGCCTTTTACGCCATTACTCTCCTCTCAGTATCCTCTTCAGTTCCCATCTGGGAGTCCGTCTTTTATTAGCCCATATGGGGCCCCATCTTTTGTTAGGCCACCTAGTTTTCCATTCCAGCAGAGTCAGGTGCCCTCATCCTTCCAGCAGAGTGGAGGATACAGTTTTCCACTTCCCACGTAGATTCCTTCATTCCTCCAGCAGACTGGAGGATCCAGCACCCCACTTCCTACACAGATGCCCCCATCCATCTAGCAGACTGGAGGATCCACCTCTTCACGGCCCACACAGACTGGTCGCACCCCACATCCCACACATGTACCTGCATCCGATGATCATGCAGAGTTGGGTGATGGCGATATTGGTGTGGACGATGATGAGATAGATGGGAGAGATCTTCGAGGGGATGATGATCCGAGTGAGATTCATACCATTGATGGGAGATTTTGGATTTGGCCTGAAGGAAACTCGTAAGTTTCTTATTTATTGATTTTTATTTATAAGTACACATTTCCATTTTAAATATAAATTTATATAATTAATGCTAATTCAATTATTGTTGTTTAGTTTCGGCCCGAGTCGGACTGCTGCCAATGTTATAAGTTATATAATTCAGCAGAATTATAAGAAATTGTATAAGACTTTTGGAGAAGTTAAGGACAAAGACGAATAGTTTAAGCAATTTCAGGTATCATTAATTTATTTGTTAAGTTATTGTTATTTAAATGACTTTTTTATTATTGTTATAATTTATCTAACTATTTATTTTAATGTCATACAACATTGCAGGCGAAATGTGTTTAGGATCCCTTGAACCATGAAAAAGTAAAAAAAAAATATTTTGGCAGGAGTTCAAGACGACTTTCTGACATGCTACGACGTGTTAGAGAGCGTTTTGTACTATTGGGCATCCGTCCCAAATGGATAGGCAAAGAAATTTTTGATGATCTTCTTAAGTATTGGGAAACGGATGAATTTAAGGCTAAATCTGAAAATGCAAAGAAGATGAGGGCATCAAAAAAAGGGGGTTGCCTTAATGCTGTTGGAAGTATTAGTACTGCTGAGCATTCTCGACGCATGGTAATTATTACCACTTTTTAAAGTCATATTTTGATTTATAACATATATTATTAATTTAAATTAAGTTTATTATTTAGGCTAAGCGTTTGGGGAGACAACCACTGATGATTGAGCTGGTTACCAAACTCGGACAAAGAAATCGGGGGATTTTGTTGACGAGCGTACACAAAATGCTTTGGTAAGTAAATTTATGTTGTTTATATTTTTTTAATTTATTAGCAACTTAGTGACGTGATTTTCACGTGACAAGTGAGATGTTGTGGCGTTAGAATCATGTTGGAGTCAAGCTATTGGGGGAAAGGGGGATAACAGGTGCTTTTTTGGTGGTGGAAATTTGGTGGGCACCTTGAAGAGTAGGGATAGAACTCTGTATCAAAGAGCTATGGACGGTGAAGGAGGGTCACGTCAAACAAATTTGACACCGCAGCAGTTAGAAACGGTAAGACAATTGGCTAGACGCGAGTCAGAGGAATGTGAGGCGGCATTAAAGGCCCAAATGGAGGCGACAACGAAGGCCCAAACGGAAGCAATGGAGGCAATGGCGAAGAGGCGGGCTGATATGGAGGAGCAAATGCGGCAATTTATGCAAGCATATGGTGGAAATCGCAACGATGGTGGTCAATCGAGGAATAATAACAACCAAAATGATGTTGACTTTACCGACTATTCCGACCCGAATGATCCAATTGTTTAGTTTTATTTTTATTTTCTTTTTACTTTTTAATTTGTGTACTAATGAATTTATAATTATATTTTATATTTAGAAATATTAAATTTAAATTTTAGTTTATTAATTTTATTATATTAAGTTTATTAATTTATATATTTAAAAATATTTAGTTTTATTTTTATAAATTTGATTTATAATATTGAATTTAGTAATATAAATTATAATATTTAATTAAATAAAACAGAAATTATATAAAACAGAAAATTATATTTAAATAATATAATTTTTTTAAAACAAAAAATTATATTTAAATAAAATAGAAATTATATTTAATAATAATCAGAAATTATTTAAATACAACAGAAAATAATTTTAAAAAAAAATACATCATTTGCGACGTGATTTACATGTCACAAATTAGTGACGTGAAAACCACGTCGCAAAACAAAACGTACAAATAAAAAAAACATTTTGCCACGTGATTTTCATGTCACTAATTTGTGACGTGGAAATCACGTCGCAAATAACTTTCTGCATTTTCTTATCCACCTCTGCACACCTGCTCTGACTCTTTCTGAAGGGATTTCTATCAATTTTTTTGCGACGTGATTATCACGTGGCAACTTTGTGACATGTTTATCACGTCGCAACAGGGTTGCCACACGCTCTCCTGCGACGTAGAAGCTCACGTCGCAAAAAATGAGTAGTGACGTGTTTTCATGGTTTGCGACGTGGAAATCACGTCGCAAAAGACAACATATTTTGTAGTGTTTTGTGTGTCTCGTATGAAGCCCGAGAGAGAGGCTAAAAGGGTTGACTCAACAGGAGAATCTTTTATACTCAACAAGAGAGTGTTTTTGTATCTCGTACGAATCTCGGGATGGAGGCTAAAGATGGTGACTCACCAAGAGAATCTTTTATACTCAACAAGAGAGTGATTTTGTATCTCGTACGAAGCCCGAGATGGAGGCTAAAAGGTGATTGACTCAACAAGAGAGTGTTTTAGTATCTCGTACGAAGCCCGAGATGGAGGCTAAAAGGGAGATTGGCTCAACAAGAGAGCCTTTTATACTCAACAAGAGAGTATTTTGGTATCTCGTACGAAGCCCGAGATGGAGGCTACAAGGTTTTGACTCAACAAGAGAGTCTTTGTATCTCGTACGAAGCCCGAGATGGAGGCTACAAGGTTTGACTTAACAAGAGAGTCTTTGTATCTCGTACGAAGCCCGAGATGGAGGCTAAAAAGGTACTGTTTCAGTTGAGTGTCAGGTCCAGTATGTTGGTTCAACGAGAAAATCAGTTCTTATATAAGTAACACTGTACTCATGGATTTGATCTGAGGATCGGGATTATTTCCTGTTCTCTAAGGAAACGGGGAATCCAAAGGGTATTTGAGACTGTCCAAGTCTGCGGGTGTCTTTCTATTTTTGAAAGGGACTTGAGAATGTCTTTGAGACTCAAGGAAATTAGACTGTCCAATTCTAGAGTTTTATCTTTTGTACTATGCTTAAAGAAACAGTTGTAGTACGTTCATGGTAGAAAGATCTAGACTCTTTGAAAGACTGTTATATTAAGATGACTAATTTCTATTCCTATACCTCTAGGAGGTCGTCGGGACAATTTATATGAAGCCCAAGAGGAGGCTGGAAACTTTTAAGAAGCCGAGGGACAATTTATACAAAGCCCAAGAGGAGGCTATCATTCCCGGAGGAAGAAATCATCTATACGAAGCCTAAGAGGAGGCTGTGAATACTTCTAAGAAGCCGACGGGTCCTTGTACAACGTCCAAGAGGAGGCAGGGATGCTTTTAAGAAGCATGTGGGTCCCCAAACCCCCGAGAAGTTCAAGACAGGCTATTCACAAAGAATAGATCAAGCCAGGAAAGTTCAAGAATTTGGAAGAAACTCAAGGGATGCAATTCACGGAGAAGAGATCATCTCTGAGGAGTAGAGTTTCTTGACAATTCCTAAGGAGGACAGCCGAAGAGAAGACTGTATCTGGTGCTCCTATGGGGGATCTAGTATTGTTTATTTCTAAGAATGATCGAAACGGCTCTACCAAGTGCTAGACGTAGTTGCCGGGGAAACTCAAAATATCTATACTATTATTACACAGTTGATATGAGTTTATGAAAGAAGACTTACAGCGAAACAGCCCCACAATACAGTTATATGTATATGAAAGCGGTAAATGAAAGCATATAACACTTACTCGGTTGTAAAGCTTCCATGCAGTTTGGTTAGTTGTTCAACAAAGAAAGATTGAAAACAACAGTATATTTCAAAATCAAAGGAGAAAGTGCTTTGAAAGGAAAGATTGGGGCTTACAGCTCAAGGAGAGGTCCAGGGTTTTAGTAGTGATTGCACTGTGATATGAGTTTGTACAGTGGGACTTATACAAGTGACTGAGGCCCAAAAAGTTTTCTGTACAAGGGGAATGGGTCTTACACTCTCTCAAGAGGCCAAAAAAAAATGATTTAGAGAAAAGAAGTGGCTCTTACTACGCGAGGGTAGGCCCAGATGATTTTGTTTAAAAATGGCGATCGCGCCGAGGTTTTAGAATGTACAGAGGGACTTATACAATAAGTGAGGCCCCAAAATGGGTTATGTAAAAAAGGGGGTTGGGACTTACACTCTATTAGAGGCCCAAGTGAGTTTTAAGAAAAGAAATGGGTCTTACTACTCGAGGGTAGGCCTAATGGTTAATTTTGAAAAGGGCGACGATCGCGCCGAGGTTTTGGAAACACCGTGGGACTTATACAAGTGATTGAGGCCCAAAATTTTGGTATTTACAAAGGAATTAGGTCTTACACTCTATTAGATGCCCAAAGGTTTAAAAAATGAAAAGAAATGGGACTTATAGCTCAAGGAGAAGCCCAATGGTCTTTTTTGTTAAAAGGCGACGATCGCGCCGAACTTTGTAAATGTACAGAGGGACTTATACAATGTCTGAGGCCCAAAATATTTTATTTACAAAAGGGGTGGGACTTACACTCTATTAGAGGCCCGAAGTGTATTTTAGGAAAAGAAATGGGGCTTACAACACGAGGGGAGGCCCAGATGATTTTCAGTTTGAAAATGGCGATCGCGCCGAGATTTTTCGTATCGGGACTTATACAATATCTGAGGCCCAAAATATTTTTGTACAAAAAGGGTTGGGTCTTACACTCTATTAGAGGCCCAAAGAGTTTTGAATGGGTCTTATACCTCGAGGAGAGGCCCAAGTGTTTTTGAAAAAAGATTTGTTAGGGTGAAAATCAAAGAAACCCCAATTTCATTTTTTAAAGGCATTTTTCAAAGAAAAATCAAGTAAAAAATGATAAAAATATCAAATAAAATCATTAATCATGTTATAAACAATGCTTAAGGTTTATGAAAAAGTATTTTATCCACATGAATATTTAAAATCATTTGTTTTTAAAATTCAAGAAAAATAAATCATTTTAAAAGCATTTAAAACAATTTAAAACAATATTTTTTAATATATTAAAAATATATCAAATAATAATATTTTTTGTGATTTTTTTTGTGGATTAAAATATTATGGAGTATGAATAAGAAGTGTGTAAAAATATTATGTGAGTTTTGAAGATAAACTAAGAAAAAGAGAAAAGATGTCACAACATCACATTCGACATCTTTCATGAGTTTTGAAGATAAGAGAAAAAGGGAAGATGTCACAACATCACATTCGACATCTTAAAAACCAGAACTGCACCTTGGTTTTCAACATCTTTTTTATCAAACTTCAAACATTCATAACTCTCTCAATTTTCAACGAAATTAAAATCCGTAAGAACCTATTTTGACCAATTTTTCGCAAGGAATCCAATGGTATCACTCATACATACTGAAACTTAATGTATAACACACACAAGGCAAAAAATCAGAACTGCATGTTGATTTTAAACATCTTTGCTTATCAAACTTCAAACATTCATAACTCTCTCAATTTTTAACGAAATTGAAATCCGTAAGAACCTATCTTGACCAATTTTTCGCAAGGAATCCAATGGTATCACTCATACATATTGAAACTTAATGTACAACACACACAAGGCAAAAAACCAGATCTACACCTTAAGTTTAAAACAACATAAACTCCACATATAAACATGTTAAAGTGTAAACAGTAGAAGGATCATAACATACACATTAAGGAATACATTTTTGCTTCAAGAATTGTTCAATATGATACATGTATGTGGACATCAAAGGATAGCATGATTCAAATAATTCAAGTTGTGAATTTTACCTCTTTTTTTGGAGATTTTGTGCAACCTACCAAGTGCTTTGTTCCAGAAATGATTTGATGCTTTGGATACCCTCAAATGGCCTCTTAGAAGCTTTTAGGATGGTTGGAATTAGCTGGAACCTGCAAAAACACAAACTGGTCCTTTCTTGCAAAAGGGGTTAAAGTGGCCAAAATATCAACTCTCTCAAATGGTGTTCCAGATGTTGGGAACCATTTGGGATAGTTCAAGGGTGATATTTGGAGTGTGTTTGAGGTTTTATCTGGTTTGGAAAGTGACTGAATCAAGACATGGCTTGAAAAATGCAAAAAAGTCCAATTTTGAGGTTTTGAGAGGTGACTTTGTGATGTTGGTGTTATAGGTCACTTGTGATAGTTTGGATCACCTACATATGATGTTTATGAGGTGTTAGGATCATGAGATGTGATGGAAATGCTCTCTAACTCAAAAACTCAGAATTACCTTGCTAAAGAAGGCATTTTGGAGTGAAAGAAAGGATTTTGAGGAAAGCATCTGTTTGATGGCTTTGGTGTACTCAAACTGAGCATAAATGAGCTATATTTATAGTAGAGCAAGTTTGTTTTGGCAGCAATAGTGAATGGTGGCTGCAGCAGAGGTTTGGCAAATGTTGGCCAATGAAAATCCAAGTCTCCTCTAGCCATTGACTAGAGGTTAGGGCACGGGCTGCTGGTTCCCTAGTTGTTGGAGGAATCTTGACTGAATTCAGTTAGAGGAAGCTCAATTCATGCCACCTCTAAGCATCCATTAAATGCTCCAAACCAAAATTGGAGTCTTCTCCCTCTTTTAGGGTTTTCTAGGTTTGGCATGCTACTTGTGGAATCTTGGACTTGGGAGGCTTATGGATCAGATCATCCCCTTGGATTTGATCCTCAGATGTGTCCAAAATGATGACAAGGCTTGTAAATTCGTGTGGCACAAGAAATGTGCAAATCTGTCCTGAAACATGTCTTAAAAATCAGCTGCAGCAAGCCTTGTTGTAAAATCCATAACTTCTTGCTCAAGAATGATAAATGGCTGTTCCAGGACTCTATGGAAAGCTGAGATGACATACTTCAGCTTTAATGTTTGACCCTAGACTTGGTTCAACTTGGATCATGGAGAAAAACATCCTTGAAGTTGGGACATTCTTGCTGGAAAAATATTAATGATATCCTATGAAATGTTGGAACATCTGACATTAAGAACATTAATAATTCCAAACTTTAATCACTTGTATCTTTTAATCCACTATGATATTTTGAGTTGAAGTGAATTGCATCCTTGATGCTTGTCTTGCATGGTGACAAAGCTTGAAAATTGTGTGGCACAAGAAAAAGTGCACAAAATCTGTCCTAAAAAAATAGCTGCAGCAAGCCTTCTTGTAAAGTCCTTAACTTGCTGCTCGAGTGTGATAAATGGACGTTCTACAACTTTCTGGAAATCTGAGATAACGTACTTCAACTTTGATGTTCAAGGTTTGTGAAGATAAGACTTGTAAAGTTGTCAAAAATGATCTTGAACTTGTGTGATCAAATCTATCCTAAAAGCTGTCATGAAAATTCTGTTTTATCAATGCCTTTTGCAGAGACCATAATTTTCTGCTCGAGAATAATAAATGGGGTTTCTAGGACTTTCTGGAAAGGTGAGATGACGTACTTCAACTTTCATGCCCAGGGTTTTTCCTGAATCAACTTGGATCATGGAGAAAAACATCCTTGAAGTTGGGACATTCTTGCTGGAAAAATATTAATGATGTCCTATGAAATGTCAGAACATTGGACATTAAGAATTCCCAACTTTGATCACTTATATCTTTTAATCCTTATGATATTTTGAGTTGATTCCTTCTACAATGTTGAAGTATCAAATACCCTCTTTAAAATTAGCTCTTACGCAAAATCAATGGATGCTTGGATCAATAGTTACAACCTTGAAAAGTTGTGCACTTGAACATGATTTTAACTTAGAAAAAATTTCTAAGTTTCTTTCAATTTGATCAATTTTGCAATTTTGCATGATTTCTTGATTTAAATTTGATCAAATTAAATCATCCATCATATTTTCTTGAGTAATGGCTTGTGAAGCTCAAAGTTGACCAAAAGTCAAACTTTGACTTTCTGCGTCAGTTGACTTTGTATTAGATGAACTTGAGGCTTGATCCACTTGAAATGTTGCACTCTTGTGCTTAATTCTTGATGTGGGAGTCCTCTTGATCCTTTGTGGCTATTTGAGAGGCTAGACAAGTTGAAGATCATGTCATTCCTTGATTGATCATTTGTCTAAAGGCTCTGAGAGGGCTTGAAACCCTAAGCTTAATTGTAGTGAATGCTCAACAATTCCTTGAGGAGATTGATGAGGCACAAAGGTACATCCATATTGTGATGATGATTTAGACAATGATGGGAAATCTTAGTGGTCAAAATTTGGGGTATGACACCTGCGAACGTGGATAAACCATTTTTGTGGAAGAGACACACTAGAGAAAATGAAGGGGCTACAAGAATCAACAGAACTACCACCATGGAGAGCATCATAACCGAGTTGCAGCACCCAACAACAAGTTGGTGAATTGCTTTGCCACCAGATCTGACCAGCCAATGGAGCAGAGGAACAACCAGAAATGATAAATAACCACAGATATAGAAAGACCACCTAAAACGATTACCACATAACATATTTGACCAACCATTAAAACAGAGGAACTACCAAAATAGCTACCAGAAAAAGGACCACCTAAAAAGGTTACAAAGAGGTTGTGCCACAGCGCAAATAACACTTTAAACCGACCAAAAAGAGAGTTTACATCAACAAAGAGAAAGTTTGGATATGAGGGAGAGCAAAAAGATCATCAATTTATTTTAATTGTTATCCACCTTCAAATTATTTTCATATTTTTTTACTAAATATAATTGCACTTTTTAAAAATTTTTATTTATGTTTATTTATTTTTTCTAATTTTGTTATGTATTATATTATATTTTCTTTTGTATCAAATTTTAAACAATTTATTTTATATTTGTCTATCTCTCTCTCTTTCTCTCTCTCTCTCTCACACACACACACGCACACACACACACACACACACATATATATATATATATGGTTCATATCCTATGAGAATGTCATTTTTATGTAAAAACATGAGAATGAATCTGAATCATTAGATTTTAAAATAAATGGTGGGGATTATGTGTGGTTTTTGTTTTTCTCTCTCATCCATTATTAAAATAAATGATGGAGAGAGAAAAAAAAACTGACATATAATTTCCACAATTTATTTTAAAATCTAATGTTCAGATTCATTCTCATATTCTTACCTAAAAATGACATTCTTATATTATACGTCCCCTATATATATATATATATATATATATATATATATATATATATATATAGGGGATGTATATACAGGGCCGGCCCAATCAATTCAGAGGCCCTGATCTAATTTTAAAAAATAGGCCTAAAAAATATGAATTTATATTGAATTTTCGAAAAATCGGTATAAAATTATAAATTTTGAAAATAAAATATAATTTAACACCTATTTTTAACAAACAAATATAAAATAGATTTTAAAAATATTATGCTTTAACACCTACTTTAAACAAAACAGGTGTAAAATGTATAGTTTTATTAAAAAAAAAAAAATAGGTGGGCCCCCAAAAATTTGGGGCCCAGTGCTACAGCTCTTGCTGCGCCTGCTAAAGGTCGGCCCTGTGTGTATATATATATATAGGATGTATCATATGAGAATGTCATTTTTATGTGAGAACATGATAATGAATCTGAACCATTAGATTTTAAAATAAATGGTGAAGATTATTTGGGGTTTTTGTTTTTTTCTCTCCGCCATTATTAAAATAAATGATGGAGGAGAGAGAAAAAAACTGACACATAATCTCTACCATTTATTTTAAAATCTAATGGTTCAAATTCATTCTCATGTTCTCACATAAAAATGACATTCTCATATAATACGTTCCCTATTCATTTATTTTAATAATTGAGAAGATAGAAAGTTGATTAAGAATAAAAATTACACATGACTCACTTAAGTGATGTTTTAATCTCACTTATTTATTATAATTAAATGGTGCAGATTCAGTCACATGTTCTCAAATAAAATTATCACTCACATAGTATATATATATATATATAATATTTAGTATTAAATTATTTTATGTTGTTGTTTTGTTAGATGATTCATCACTTTTAGAAGTTGTTATCAACACTTAATTTAATTTGGGTCGGAGAGTTATAATCTGAACAAATATATTTAATTTCCTTAACATTGTGTACTAAGTTATAACTTTTCGAATCACTCAATATTAAAAATTTGGCATTTAACTATTTATGTATATTTTATTACCAAAAAATATTTATGAATTTTTTTACCTTTGTATATCATATATCTTATTTTAGATTATCACGATAAAAATATAAATTAGTAATAAAAATTTTCCCCTCCCCTTGTGAAACAAACATAATTTTAATTAAAATTTCTATATTCCCCTTCCTTCTCCTCATTTGAACCAAAGATGTATATAATTAAAAAAATTTCTCACTCCCCCTCCCCACCTATCCATTCCCTTTCCTCCATTAAAATCTCTCCCCTTGATCCCCTTCCCTCTCACTCATTTGAATCTTAATGTGTTTGAGAAATCACTATTCTTTAACCAATATATATATATATATATATATATATATATATATATATATATATATATATATATATATATATATATATATATATTAAAAATGCATTTGGACATGGTAAAAGTATCAATATATTTTATAAAAAATGTATGTTGTTCATGTTTGTTTGAATATGATATTAAATATTTGAAGGGGATTGAATAGAAAAAAGAGTCCTATATAATATTTTTTAAAATTAAAGAAACATGTGGAAATTTTTATGGTGAAAATTTATTTGAAAGCAATTTTATGCAATTTGAAGGTTTGACTGCAACGATACACACACCGATGATATAGAATTGAAAAGAAGCAATATGTTAATTAATCTTCAATATATCAAATATGCAATTTGATATATTTATGAATTTATCAGTGATTAAGAAATTTGTAATCACGATTTTACACTATAATCAACAAGAGTCCTTGATAAACTCAATCTAATCAGACTTAACTAACATACATGATAAGTGCCAAAGTATGATTATTTTATACATTAAAAAATGGTACATATTTACTTGGTATGGAAGTTTCTTGTAGAAAAATCACCCAAATATGGTTAAGATCAGGGTTATGTTAGGATAGTAAGTGTGTTGACCATTTCAATGCAAATTTTAATGGTTTGTAGGTATGTTGGCTCTAAAGGAAATATGGACACTTAAGCACAAGGAAGAACATAACTAAGCTCGCCATGCGAGACTTGGGCGAAACATCTCCCAACGAGCCAACAGCGAGGACCAGGCGAGGAGAAACAAAATCTTTCTAGAGAGAAAAATCCTCATTCTCGCCAGGCGAGCTCAAGAGAACCATCTCACCCAGTGAAGCTTTAGCAAGCATCGGGCAACATAAGACAGAAACATTCCAGAAAGAAAAAGCTTCATTCTCGCCTGGAGAAGCCACATCTCGTCCAACGAGCCATCAGAGAATACCAGGCAAAAGCCAGGAAGAAAGCACTACTACAAAAACCACATACAACAACGGTTAAAAAAATATCATTACGCGGGACCGACCAATGTTACGTAGTGTGTGGTTGTATATGTGTTACTTACAATCACGGTCGTATGACCGTTGTAGAAAACTGAAAAAGCGCGCTACCTATAATCACAGTTGTTTTAAATACCCGTTGTGAAAGGTCTGTCAACATTTTTTTGTCAAGTGTTTTGCCTGACTAAATTTATAACTTTCATCACAATACACAATATTAAATATTTTAACACAACAACATCAAGAACAACAAGATTAACAAGAATAATAAGAACAATAACAAGAAGAACAAGAACAAGAACAATAAAAATAACAACAAGAACACCAAGAACAACAAAAACAACAACAACAACAACAACAACAAGAACAACAACAACAATAACAAGAACAATAACAATAATAACAACAACAAGAACAAAAATAAGAATAACAACAAGAACAATAATAACAACAACAACAACAACAACAACAACAATAACAACATTAACAAGAACTATAAGAACAACAAGACCAATAACAAGAAAAATAACAACAACAAGAACAAAAATAAGAATAACAACAAAAACAAAAAGAACAACAAAAACAATAACAACAACAACAAGAACAATAACAACCGCAATAAAAACAACAAGAGCAACAACAATAGCAAGAACAACAACAACAACACAACGACAACAACAACAATAACAACACAACGACAACAACAACAACAACAACAACAACAACAACACAACGACAACAACAACAACAACAACAACAAAAACAACATGAACAATAATTAAAAAATAAATAAATAGAATCGTTAAACAATAAAATTTTACCTGTAGAATCGTTAAACAGGAACAAACTGTAACACGTTAGTGGAAGCAATGTTTCTGAGTTTCGTTTGTGGAAGAAATGATGTTTTCAAGATTGATTTAGTGGATGAATAATGTTTCGTAAATGGAAGAAGTTTGGAGGCAGAAGATGAAGTTTGTCTAAGTACGTCTAGGGCAAAATTGAATGAACTAAGAGCATTATATATATCTTTAAAAAAGGCGCTACCTATAACCACAGTTGATTTAAATACCTGTGGTGAAAGGTCTGTCAGCATTTTTTAAAACAAGTAAATAGCCAAAAATGTTGGTGCTGCGATTTGAACCCGTGACCATACGCCATTTTTTACCATGGGTATTAAATCAACTGTGGTTATAGGTGGTTAAATAAATTTAAAAAAATGCATGCGCCTAAATATCACACATTACAATGGTTGATTGAATATCCGTAGTAATGCGGTGTTATTATATGTGTTTTCATTAGTAGTGAAGATTACAAATTCTCAATCTCAGCATCTCGCCTGGTGAGGTTGCAGCAGGGAAGCTCGCCATGAGATCCATTTGCTCGCCAGGCAAGACAAGGGCGTTTAAGATGATAATGTGGCAAAAACTTCACATTGAAGAAACGTTGCTCGCCAAGCGAGACAACAGTTTTCCAGGAGAGATCAGTAGGGCACAAATAATATAAATAGAATCATAATCATGATCACAAAAATTCCTTGAATCGGGTCATGATCATGTTGTAAAAGCTATGTGGAAGTGGATATCTCAACGATCAATCCTTGGGGATTGGATGTAGAGCTTGTAATTTTTGGTTGACCCATGATAAAATTTGGTGTGTTCTTCTCATATATATATATATATTTACTTTTACCTCTCTTCATCTTCTAAGTATCTTATTAAAATAAACTTTAAAATTGATTAATTTTTTAAAGTTCTTTAAATGTTTTACATAACAATTCAAGTGGCATGAATAAAGTTTGGCACCCCCTTGTCTTTGAAGTCATGGCTAACAAGTGACATAAGAGTCTAAATATTGTTTTTAAGACTAATCTTCTTTGAAGGTAGTTTGAGTTCAAACACTTCTCTTAAAAAGTTACTTTGCATAAACAAAACTACACCTTTCAATGGTGAAAGTTGTCATCTATGGAAAGCAAGAATGAATATTTTTCTTAAAAATAATGACTTTGAGGTGTGGGGATGGGTTCAATTCCCACCTCCAACAAATTTTGAACATGTGGCGTATTTTTTAAAATAAACCAAAAATAAATAAATAAACGAAATACCAAGGTGACATTAAAATAATTCAAAAATAAAATTAAAAAGCCACTTGGCCTTCCACATCACTAAAAAAAAACCTGACACGTCAGCATTTTTGCTGACCGGGCGTGATGAAGGTCAAAATTGAGAGATTTTTTAAATGTTAGGGTAGTTTTTGCAAATTTTTTTTATAGGAGGAGTTTTTCGAAAAATGCCTATATAGCAGGAAGCACAATGACTATTAACCCAAAAAAGGATCCGCTCTCAATAACAATAGCAGAATGATAACATTTATATAGTATAATCGTAATTGTATGGAGAGTTTAACATATTTCAACATTCTAAACCGTTTCATAAATATTGACACTCAAAACGGCATTTCGATTAATTTTCCATTATATTATTTACTTACATATCACTGATCCATAGAGATATATAATATATATGACAGAAAATATGTTTATAATTATTGAATAAACTATTATGAAATCTTTCAAGAAATTAAGTCAATAATTTTGGCACATCATCCATAATTAGGTAACTATGATATAAATATATATTTTTTAAGCATATTTTTTAAAATAAGAACATGTTTGTACTTCGAAAATTCAAACCATTGAAATCAAAAAGAAAATTTAGAGACATTTATATGTCCTATTTATGAATTTTAATAAATATAATAGTCAGAAAATGTATATAAATCAAGCTCTGATACTTATTGAAGGATTTAATTTTATAAGAATAAGTACTGATCGTATCTGGATCAGACAGTGATGGTGGCCAGCGGCGTCTGGAACGGCAGCTCCGATGATGATGAGAGACGGCGGAGGGGGGGGGGGGGGGGGGGGTGTACCTGCAAGGTACTCCGACGCTCAAGTGAGAGAGTGTCGGAATATCAGCAAATACAGAAAGTGTGGATGGTAGGAAGAAAGTGTCTAACCTGACCCTCTCAAATGAGAGGGTATTTATAGAGAGCCCCCAGCGCGGGGCCAACGGTTACCTGCAATGGGCTGGATCAACTAGGCCCACTCCAAGTAACTGCTAGGGCTTACATGTAGTAGTGAAGACCAGCACGTGGTCTTCGCCCTAGAGTAACTGCTCCTAGATTTCCAGAAGTAGGGCAGACCGAATCTTTCGGAAGTGGGAGGTTACTTGGAACGTGTCCACGCGGGGTGGACCGTTGGGTGCTCCTCGCGGGGGAGGAGCCTCGTGTGGTCGAGGAGATGTGAATCCTGTATACTCCTCGCGAGGAGGAGCCTTATGTGTCGAGGAGAGACGATGCCCGTGGAACGGACATGGCCTCGCAGGGAGGAGCCATGTTCGTCGAGGAGTGACGTGTAGCATTCTCGCGGGGAGAAGCTAGACTGTCGAGGAGTAACCTCTCAGGCGTACCCGACACATCTTAAGTGTCCGGCGAAACTGTGGCTTGCACGTGGCAGTCACGTGTCTTGCAGAAGGTCCTTATTGGGCTTCCCCAGGCTGTATGGGTTGGGCTTGCTCGACTGTAGGGCAGCCTCGGCCCAGTCCAGAACAGGATCCCCCCAAGTCGCTGCTCTGAGGTGTCAGAGCAATGACTTAAGGGTTATTGGCGTGTCGGGGATACGCCAAGAGAAGAACCGAGGAGGCCATTCTCGTGCTCGACGTTTCCACCGTCGCACCTAAGTCGGGCATCGGACAGCTGTGTTTAGTCGTAGCGCCTGGGAGATGAGGGGTTTCAGATTCGAAACATTGGGGAGAACTGAAACGACACGCGTGGGAAGATGAGTGGCTGCATGTGTGCCACGTGTTGCCTGCCATTATTACCTAGGGAGGCTAGGACGGCTGGCTAGGGTAGTGCACTCGAGTGCCCTATGCCCCTCGAGTTCCGCGAGAACCGCTTATAAAAGCTGCTCCCCTCGTTCATTTCCCACTTTTCCGTTTCTCTCACAACAATCCCTCTCCTTCTCTCTCTACCCTCTTTAGTAGCTGTTCGCCGCCGTCAACCGCCGGAAACTCCGTGCCAGAACCCTAAACCGCCGCTTACAAGGTACTTGCTTCAAAACTGACCTTTCTCTTGCGTTTTTCTTTAACTTCAACTAGTGTATAGCATTTCCTTGGTGAACTGATGATGTTCCCACGAGAAATGAGAGGATTCCTGGCGAATACGGCGGGAATCTTTAGCTGTTGAAAGAGGGGGTGCTAAGAATTTCATCCGCTTTTGTTGAATATTTCGGGGACCAGGGATGAACATGTCGGGGACACGTTGAATGTCTCGGGGTCCCCAATAATTACTCTTTTCGTTAGCGTAAGGGGAACACGGGGGGCAGAACTTTCCGGGGAGGCGACGAGCTCCCGGGCGAGCATGTTGATCCTCGGCCGGTTATGTCGTGGAACCGAGAGAGCCTTGCCCCTTCCTCGCCTGTTCACTTGAACAGCGGTGGAGGGGTGAATTTGATATGACTCATCGAATTCACCGTTTCCTTCTGCTTTTCAGGTAAATGGACGATTTGGCTGCGAAAGTGGCCGTGGGATCATTCGAAGAAGACGACGACCAACCCGAATCTCCCATGGCTCACATGGCTTTTGCGTAGGAGCGCCCGCTCGAGGAGTGGGTGTGCGAGGAAGCACTGGAGATGTCGTCTATCTTCGTCTACAAAGACGTGGACGACGCGTTCTGCACCGTCGAGCACCGGCTCATCGGGTCTGACAAATCCTGGAAGGTTTTCCGCCCAGAGGAGCACCATCGGATATGTTCTCCTTACCGGGGAATGCGCATCCCGTTATATGAATTCATGTTCGACAAGGCGGGGTGGAGGCTGCCCTTCACGGACTTACAAAAGGGGATCTTCGCCTGGTTGAAGTTGGCCCCTTCGCAGATTCATCCGAACTCGCTGGCCTTCATCCGGGCCTTCGAGCTCGTATGTAAGTACTTAAAGATCGTTCTGACATTGTCCCTCTTCTTCCGGATATTCCACCTTCAAAGGTCGTCGACCGGTGGACGACACGGATGGGTGTCCTTCAAGCAGAGCAAAGCTCTGTTCCATACGTATTTAGATTATGTCCGGGACTTCAAGTTCCGCTACTATTTCGTGAAGCCGGTCACCCTCGGGGCTATACACTCATTGTACCGGAAAGTTACCCGGGAGGTCGACGGCGTCTCCGAGGAGGTTCTGGAGCCGCGGTTCCCCCTATACTGGACGGAGGAACACTTCAAAAGGGGGGTTGACAAATACAAGGTGAGACATAATCAGCTGGACGTCGACGACTGGGCAGCTTACGACAAGATCGTCGCTTTTGTCGAGAGCTTCAACGAGGCTCAGCATGAAACGCTGGAAGGCCAGCCTATAACGGGAGCCGACGGGCAGGTGAAGAAACAACGCCGTTTGATCAATACCCGTGTTCTGCTCGAAACCTTCTCCGACGAAGAACCAGTCGAGTTATTAGGTGGTGAAAATGTCCACGATCTTATCCTTCCTCGCGTATGTATACCTTGCCTTACTAATGTTTTCTTTTCTTTTTGCAGGAAAAATGGCCGGAGCCGAGGAGAGACTCAAAAAGCTGAAGGCGAAAAGGGCTCGGGAAGAGCAGGCCCGGGGAGAGGCATCTCGTTCAAAGGGTCAAGATGTTGCTACTTCCGGGGTCATGCCTGAGGGCGTTTCCTCGGCTGCTATGGCCGAAGGTTCTAGTCAGTCCCAACCTGCTGCCCCTGTGTCGGGGATTTCAGATAGGCGGACACCTCCTGCTGGGAGCCAGTCTCCGGGTACTCAAGGGACGCCGAAACGACAATGGGTTTCGAACGCAGAGGTCGTCGACCTGGGCAATGAAGACAGTCCCCCGCCTCCTTCCAGCTTTGATCTCCCACCATGCCATCAAAAGCCCCGCTTCTTCTCTGAAGTCATCTATCCCCGCGTCCCTCCCTCCGAAGTCCAAGCTGTGCTGGGGGCCGCCGCGGAAGCGAGGAGAAAAACAATCTTTGAAGACATGTCCACGGTCATGCGGCTTTGCTCGACTGCCATCGTCCTGAACGATGAGACTCGTCCCGCAGCCGAACTTTCTCGACTGCAAGAAAAGCTCGAGGCCTTGGATGCCGAGCTGCTCGACCTGCGCAGGGAGTTGAAGGATTGCAGGGACCTAAACAAAGAACAGAGCGAGCAGCAGCAGCAGACGGAGGCAAAGCTGAAGGAAGCCAAGGAAACGGAGAAAGGACATCTTGCTCGGATCACCGAGCTGGAGGCAGAGGAGAAGCGGCTAAAGGAGAGGGTTGCTGAGTTAGAGGATACTGTTCGGCCGGCCGAAGGCGAAACCGAAGAAGACAGACTCCTAACCACTCGAGCAGCGTTGGTGGCCCAACTCAGGAAACTCGAGCAGGATCTTCGTCTGGCCGAGGATGATGCTCTTGAAACTGCGGGCATAGGGTTCCGAAACGCAGTGGCGCAACTTCAGATCCTGAATCCCGACCTGGTGACCGATGGGGCAGATGCTGACTTCGAGGTGGTCGACGGCCGGATAGTGCCGCCCGGGCAAGGAGGAGACGCCAACGAGTGAGGTGGGCCAGACGCCGCTGAGAATGCCGCAGAGTAGGGATATAGTTTGCTTGGCCTGCGTGCCATTTTGTTGTTTTTGCCCGGCTTGTGGGCTTGCTTTATGTAATTTCCGCACAATGGTTATTTTTGCCCGATTTGTGGGCTTATATGTGTAACATTCGTACAATGGGCTTTGCCCGATTTTCATACTTCGCTGTGCCTCTTTATTAATTTTGCTTGTGTGTGATATTTTATGCATTACTTATTTTTGTCCAAGTAGTTGAGATCACTGGCGCCTTGGGCGTTTGCTCGACTCTAATGATGCTCGACTGCGAATAGAGCTTAGTCGAGTGGTCGGGGGTTGTACTCCGACCTTCGACGAGGCTAAGAAAGCGATCGATATCTTAGCTTCGTGGCGTGAACTTCCCATCGCGAGCTGGCTGTTCTGCCTATTTGGTACGTCGACGACGGAGCTCGGTTGAGGTCTCCTCGCCGGGCCAAAAAGTCTCACGCACACACTTCGAGGTTTTTGGCCGTCGTGTGTTATATAGAGGTGTCGCGCATGTACCGTTGCACGCCCCCGTGTTCACGACGTTGGGTTGTCCCGGGCAGTGTCTAACTGTAGTATTGCTTGAGCTTCTCAGTATTCCATGGTCGAGCAAGTTGTTCACCGTGGAGGTTCTCGAGGTAATAGGCACCCGTCCCTGTCTTCGCGGTGACGCGGTATGGGCCCTCCCAGTTTGCGGCCAGCTTTCCTTCGCGTGAATCTTTTTGATTTCTCCGTAGGACAAGACTGCCTACTTGGAAGTCTCGTTTGATAACTTTGTCATTATAACGCAGAGTTATTTTCTGTTTTAAAGAGGCTTCTCGGAGGGAAGCGTCGGTCCTTATCTGTTCGACAAGGTCGAGTTCCTCTCGCAGGGCTTCGTTGTTTGTTTCGTCGTCGAGGGGAGCCTCTGTCCTCCTCGAAGGTTCCCTGATCTCCACGGGAATAATCGCTTTGGTCCCGTACGTTAGGCGAAACGGGGTCTCCCCGGCCGTGGAGTGTGGGGTTGTTTGATACGCCTAGAGGACGCTGTGCAACTCCTCGACCCACCGTTGTTTGGCCTCGCCGAGTCGTCGCTTCAGTCCTCGGAGTATCACTCTGTTCGCTGCTTCGGCCTGCCCGTTGGTTTGAGGGTGTTCGACCGACGTGAAGTGTTGTTTTGTGCCCAGTTTGGCGACAAAGTTTTGGAAGTTCCTGTCGGTGAACTGTGTCCCGTTGTCCGTGATAATGGCTTAGGGCACCCCGAATCGGACGAGGATGTTTCTTTTGTAGAAACGGAGTATGTTGAAAGCAGTGATCTTGGCCAGCGCCTCGGCCTCAATCCACTTCGTGAAGTAATCCACCCCGACGATGAGGTACTTGTTTTGGTACGACCCTATGACGAAAGGTCCGAGGATATCCATTCCCCACCACGCAAATGGCCACGGGGACGACAATGACTTAAGCTCGTTTGGAGGAGCGAGGTGCATGTCTCCGTGTCTTTGGCAGCGGTCACATCTCTGAACGTGCTCCTTTGCATCATGCTGCATAGTGGGCCAATAATACCCTGCTCGGAGTGCTTTTCGGGCTAGGGATCTTCCGCCGAGGTGCTGGGCGTTGATCCCTTCGTGGATTTCTTGGAGGATCCCCGAAACTCTGGCTTCTTCGACACACCAGAGTAAGGGGATGGAGAATCCTCGACGGTATAGCTTACCTTCAACGACTGTATATGCACATGCCCGCCTCTTGACTATCCCCGCTTCTTTGGGATCGTCGGGCAGTTTGCCCATCGTCAAGTATTCGTAAACTGGGGTCATCCAGCAGTTTGCGTCCCCGATTGCGTTGACCTCTATGGTCGGTGCGGTTTTGTTTATGCTCGATTGGGCCAGTATCTCCTGGATAACTGATTTGTTCCCTCCTTTTTTCTTAGTGCTCGCAAGCTTGGAAAGCACGTCTGCTCGAGTGTTGTGCTCGCGCGGGATGTGAGTCACTTCCGCGGAGACAAATTTCTTTAACTTTTCTCGCACCAAGGTTAGGTACTCGATGAGACTATCGTTTTTGGCCTGGAACTCTCCCCGAACCTGCGATGCCACGAGCTGGGAGTCTGTAAAGATTTTGACTTCTTTTGCGCCGAGGTCTTCCGCAAGTCGAAGTCCCGCAAGGAAGGCCTCGTATTCGGCTTGGTTGTTCAATGTCTTGAAAGACAGTTCGAGGGAGACCTCTATCAGGATGCCCTGCTCGTTCTCCAGGATAATTCCCACTCCGCTTCCCTTTGCACTGGAGGCCCCGTCGACATAAATCGTCCATTTCTGGGAGCCACTGGTCGAGGATTCAGGGACGGTCATTTCCGCTACGAAGTCGGCCAGTACATGGGATTTCAGGGCTTTTCTTCCTTCGTATCGAAGGTCGAACTCGGATAGCTCGAGAGACCACCGGAACATTTTCCCCGCCATGTCTGGCCGACTGAGGAGCTGTCTGATGGGCTGCTCTGTCCTTACCACGATTGTGTGGGCTAGGAAGTAATGACGTAATCTTCTTGCTGCAGATACGAGGGCCAGGGCGACCTTTTCAATCTGTTGGTATCTGAGCTCGGGGCCCTGAAGAGCTCTGCTCGTGAAATAAATCGGTTTCTGCCCGTCGGGGGTTTCCCGTATAAGGACAGCACTCACCGCTTCGCCGGTGACGGCTAGGTATAAGAAAAGTGTTTCCCCGATATCTGGTCGGGACAAGACCGGGGGTTGTGACAAGACTTGTTTAAGATGGAGGAGGGCTTGTTCGCATTCTTCACTCCATTCAAAAGCCGCCTTCTGCCGGAGAAGCTTAAAAAAGGGGAGAGCGTACTAAGCGGATTTGGCCATGAAACGGGAAAGAGCAGTCAACATTCCGTTGAGTGACTGGATAGACTTCTTCGAGTTCGGGGTAGGGATTTCGGAGAATGTCCTGCATTTGTCGGGGTTCGCTTCGATGCCCCTCTCCGTGAGGTAGAAGCCGAGGAACTTCCCCGCGCGAACACCGAAGGTGCACTTGTCGGGGTTGAACCTCATGCGACATTTCCTCGCCGTGTCGAACACTCTCTGGAGGTGAGCGGCATGGTCGACTTCTTCCGCAGATTTGACGATCATGTCGTCCATGTAGACCTCGAGTACGTCACCGATGTCTGCCCGAAAGACCTTGTTCATCATCCGTTGGTAGGTGGCGCAAGCATTTTTCAAGCCGAATGGCATTACGTTATAGTAGTAGTTGCCCGACTCGGTCATGAAAGCGGTATGCTGCTTGTCGGTCTCGTCCATGGGGATTTGGTTGTACCCCGAATAGGCATCCATAAAGGATAGTAATTTGAATCCTGCAGAATTATCGACTAGTTGGTCGATGTTAGGTAGGGGATAAGAGTCTTTCGGGCATGCCCGATTAAGATCCGTGTAGTCAACGCACATCCTCCATTTTCCATTATTTTTCTTAACGAGTACAACATTTGAGAGCCAAGTTGTGTACTTGGCCTCAGAAATAAAGGTTGCCTCTAGGAGGTCTTTTACAGCTTTTTCAGCAGCCTCCATTTTTTCCAGAGACTGCCTACGCCTACGTTGAGCTACGACCCTAGCGGCCGGATCTATAGTTAGCTGATGACAAGCTACTTCAGGGTCCAGTCCGGGCATCTCTGCAGCACTCCAGGCAAACAAATCTGCATTTTCTTGGAGACACGCCTTCAGTTGCCTCTTCGCCAGGTCGGGGAGTCCAGAGCCAATCTTCACGCCTCGGTCTGGGTTGTCGCCCAGAGGAACCAGCTCGAAATATCCATCTGGGACGGGGCGCGTTGGGTGGAGAGGCTGCCCGTTGACTTCAACTGGGAGGTCCTCGCCTGCAGCTTCTTCCTGTTCCCCGGAAAACCTGCTGTCAAGGTCGACCGCGCTGACCGGCGGGAGTGGAGCCTGCACGACGTCTGGAGGTGTCTCGACCTGAGTCTTAGATTTGATGCCGCCAACGACACTTAGACCCCTGATTGCTGCGTCAAAACATCTTCTGGCCGCGTTGATGTCCCCGTGGAGAGTGACCACATGTCCGCGCTTCGTGTAGTATTTCATCTTCAGGTGGACCGTTGATGGTACGGCCGTTAGTTCCACCAACGTGGTCCTCCCCATTATGCAGTTGTAGAGGGACGGGCAGTCCACCACCAAGAAACGCGTCTTCACCTGTCTGGCAGTTTCCTCAATCCCGAAGGGGACCATCAACTCCACGAAGCCCCACGGTCGGGTGGTCGCGCCGTTGAAGCCTTGTAGGTTTGATCCTACATACGGGGACAGGTGTTGCTTGGTCAGCTGAAGGGTCTCGAAGAACTGGACGTACATAATGTCCACCGAGCTCCCCTGGTCGACCAAAATTCTGTGGACGTCAAAGTTGGCCATCTGTGCCCGTATCAGGAGGGGGATGTTGGCGTTCGGTGCCCCACCGGGGAGTTCCTCGAGGTAGAAGGTAATCGGATTTGATCTTCCTTTAACTCTCTCGAGGGTAGGGGCTCGAGGAGTTGTTGCTTTCAGTTCGTCGAACTTCCTCTTTATTGACCCCACGGTCAGACGGTCAGGGGCTCCGCCCGATATGACCAGGGCTTGGGGGAAAGACTCCCAGGTGCTCCGGGCACTTATCGAGTCCTCTGCCGGGAAGTTCTTCCACATGTCTCGGACGGCTTCAGGGCTGTCGAGTTCTCCTGAAAAACCGAAGTCTTCAGGTTGCGTGATGCTCAACGCGACTTGCAGCGATCCGTTATTGGGAGAGGGCGTTGACTCCGCGACATTCTGAGCCTCCTGGCCGCTGGGGCGGGGAGCCTCTTGCTGCTTGGCGTACTTCTTCAGGTACCCTTCTTTAATCAACGTCTCGATTGCGTCCTTAAGGTGGACGCAATCTTCAGTAACGTGCCCATGACTGCGATGGAACCGACAATAATTGGACTTGTCAGCATTTAGTTTGGAAGCCGCCGGTTTCGGGAAGCGGATTCCCCCTTTGACGAACTCCGAATTGGCACAGTCGCTGAAAATGCGCGAACGGGACACGTTCAGCGGTGTTTTCCCTTCTCCTGTCTCGCCTGGGTGGAGGGGAGTCTTCCCTTCTCCTGTCTCCACCTCGCCTGGGTGGAGGGGAGTCTTCTTCCTTGTTGCCGCGGGGGCCTTCTCTGCGCCTCGAGTCGAGGGAAATTTGTGCAGCCTCAGCTTCCTCGAACTCAATATGCGACTGAGCCCTCTCGAGGAGGCCTTCAAAGCTACGGGAACGGTGCAGCCCGACGGATTCTGCGACCTTAGATCCTATCCTCAAACCCTTGATGATGAGATGCATTTTTATGTGATTGGTCACGTGGATTTCGACCGCCTCTTTGTTGAACCTCTTTATGTAGCTCCGGAGAGGTTCGTCCTTCCCCTGAAAGATGGCTTCCAGGGAGGCTATCGTCTTCGGGTGTCGACGAGAAGCCGTAAAATGTTTCTTGAAACGCTCCCTCAGGATTCTCCACGACGTGATTGACTCGGATGCTAGGTTTTTGTACCAAGCCATGGCCCCTTTCCGAAGAGTCGTAGGGAATAATCGGCATTTGATAGCGCCAGAGGCATTCCTGAAATCGAGCAGAGCTTCAAAGCTCTCGACATGGCCATCTGGATCAGATGTCCCATCATATGTCCCCAAGGATGGGGGCCTCTCCAGGCCCTTAGGAATAGGGGAGTCCATGATGTGCCTGGCCAGAGGTGTCCGGTAATCGTCGTCCTCGCTGGCTCCCGGAGATATGGAGGGAGAGCGCTGTTCACGAACATGGTGACGCCTTGGGGAGTGGTCCTTTGGATGGCCTCTGGGTTCCTCGGCTTTCGGCCTGCTCCTTTTATTTTTCGAGGAGCGAACTGGTCCCTTCGGTGGCGGGGAGCGGTGGCGTTTCTGAGGATGATCCGGCTGGGTACGCTCCAAGCGTGGTCTGCGACCCCTGGGAGCCGGGGAGGGGCTGCGAGACATCTCCGGGGACAGTGAACGTCTGGGAAATGGTGGTGGTCGGTGCCTTCGCGGGGAAGACCGACCACGACTTTTCTCCAGCGCCTCGATCCGGATATTCTGGTTGAAGATCATCTGGTTGGTCTGATTGACCAAGGCAAATAGGGCAGCAGTGCTCGGATCCGCATTTGGCGGCGGGTCCACGGGCTGGAGGACGGTTTCCTGTCCGTCCTGGTGAGCTGTCTCGTACTCCACTTCTTCGGAGGATGGAGAAGCGGTGAGTCCATCTCTGACATCGTTCTCCGCAATAGGTCGGGCAGAGTTGTTGTCGACGTGGTTGCCGGTGCTAAGCTGCGTAATAACGTTGTCTAGAGCTTGATTCGCCGACGGGTTGGCCATGATGGTTGTTGAATGGAGAAAGCTTTGGTTTATCGAACAGAAAAACGGGGAAGCTTATAGTTCCCACAGACGGCGCCACTGATCGTACCTGGATCAAACAGTGATGGTAGCCAACGGCGTCTGGAACGGCAGCTCCGATGGTAATGAGAGACGGCGGGGGGGGGGGGGGGGGGGAGGGTGTACCTGCAAGGTACTCCGACGCTCAAGTGAGAGAGTGTCGGAATATCAGCAAATACAGAAAGTGTAGATGGTAGGAAGAAAGTGTCTAACCTGACCCTCTCAAATGAGAGGGTATTTATAGAGAGCCCCCAGCGCGGGGCCAACGGTTACCTGCAATGGGCTGGATCAACTAGCCCACTCCAAGTAACTGCTAGGGCTTACGTGTAGTAGTGAAGACCAGCACGTGGTCTTCGCCCTAGAGTAACTGCTCCTAGATTTCCGGAAGTAGGGCAGACCGAATCTTTCGGAAGTGGGAGGTTACTTGGAACGTGTCCACGCGGGGTGGACCGTTGGGTGCTCCTCGCGGAGGAGGAGCCTCGTGTGGTCGAGGAGATGTGAATCCTGTATACTCCTCGCGAGGAGGAGCCTTATGTGTCGAGGAGAGACGATGCCCGTGGAACGGACATGGCCTCGCGGGGAGGAGCCATGTTCGTCGAGGAGTGACGTGTAGCATTCTCGCGGGGAGAAGCTAGACTGTCGAGGAGTAACCTCTCAGGCGTACCCGACACATCTTAAGTGTCCGGCGAAACTGTGGCTTGCACGTCGCAGTCACGTGTCTTGCAGAAGGGCCTTATTGGGCTTCCCCAGACTGTATGTGTTGGGCTTGCTCGACTGTAGGGCAGCCTCGGCCCAGTCCAGAACAAGTACATATTATAACATATATTTTATAATATGATTAAATCTTGAACGATGTACCTTGTAAAATTGGAGAGAACATTATCAGAGAGAGTATGAGAGGATTATTACCTTTATTATCGTCTAGGGTTTCAGAATATGTAAATAACTAAACGGCTAAGGGCATAGACCTCTCATTGGACTTAATTGAATGGTCCAACCCACCACGGTGCATTCAGACACAAAATCCAATTAAATAATTCATTAATAATTAATATTTATTTATAATTAACCATAATATAATATAATTAATAATTAATTATTTCAATCCATATTTAATTAATTAAATAATTAATCTAACAAAAGATTCCTAGAAATAACATGTTATTCACTAACTCAAAAGGCCCCAAAACTATTTGGTGCCAAAGGTTTAAAAATAATTTTGTGATAAAGGTACACTTATAGCTTCAAAAAAGGGTCATATCGATGGTTGTTCAAAGAACCCTATCATGAATTTTAATTAATTTATACTCGCAATTCAAAAAGAGACAGACAATACCTCATATAGATAAACCTTTAAAATTATTCTAAAGAAAAGATCTTTAAAATGAAGAAAAGATGAAGATGATGCCTTCTATATTAATGCCTTTAGAAAACTTATGAAGAAAAAAGTCTATGGAAAAAAGATAAGTTAAGCGTTGATGCCTTTTCAAGAAAGAACTTAAAAGTATTATCTGAAAAATTATAATGAACTAGGAAGTTATGTTAACTTATATAAGTTATGTTAACTTATGCGACGGGGATAAACCCCTGAGTCCAGATGGCACTCTTTAGAATTCTTCAAATAGCGTTAGGATTTTTGTCAAATCGGATCTGATGAATTTTTTTAAAGAATTTTATTTTTCAGGTATCCTTTCTAGGTGTTTTCAGCTTCGTTTATAGCCCTTTTTCTAAAGTGGAGATCCTTCAATCTCTGGGGGGAATATCACCGATATGTCTTATTTCAAGCACCTACAAAATATTGTCCAAGATCTTAGCGGGAAGGCTGAAGAGAGTGATTAGCAAAGTCATTTCCCATTATCAAACAAGATTCATTCCAGAGCGTCAAATCTACGCAAAGATGGTGGTGGTAAATGAACTCATTGATTATGCTAAAAGATTCAAGAAGGAGGGCATGATATTGAAAGTAGATTTTGAAAAAATTTTCGATTGTGTTTCTTGGAGTTTTCTTCGTTACATGTTCAGAAGGTTAGGTTTTTGATCTAGATGGAATTTTTGGATGGAGGACTACATCTTCAACACCTCTTTCTCTGTGTTGGTTAACGGTAGTCCAACCTCAGACTTTGTTAGATTGAAGGGGCTTAGACAAGGCGATCCGTTATCTCATTTTCTCTTTGCAATTGTAGGTGAAGGTTTGGCGGGCCAAGTCTCGAAGGCATTGGATTATGGCCTTTTAAGGGAATGAATTATGGTATTGATTGTTCCTACAACATCCTCCAATTTGCGGACTATACGATTCTAATGGGAGAGTGCATTTGGGAAAATATTTGGTCTTTAAAGGCAATTTTTCGGGGTTTCGAATTGGTTTCCGACTTAAAGGTGAATTTCTTTAAGAGTAAGATCTTTGGCATTAACTATTCAGATTCCTTTCTTGAAGTTGTTGCGGATTTTATGAGTTGTTGTGCACCAAAAATCCCCTTTAAATTTTTCGGTATTTTGGTGGGATCGAATCCTAGAAGGGTTTCATCGTGGCAGGGAGTCATTGACTATTTAAAATGTAAGCTCTCTTCATGGAAAGGCAAGAATCTCTCTATTGGTGGTAGGATCACGCTTCTTAACTCCACTTTTAACAGTATCCCGATTTTTATGTTGTATTTCTACAAAACGCCAAAAGAAATTTTAAAGTCAATAGTTGCGATTCAATCGAGATTCTTATGGCAAGGTGATTATGTTAAGAAAGGTATTGTGTGGTCTAGTTGGAAATCAGTTTGCATGTCGCTCTTTTAGCTAAATGAATATAGAGCATAATTCTCGAGCGGGAAATGATTTGGAAAGGTATTATGATGTTCAGATATGGTAATTTGAAGCAGGAAATATTCAGCCCTTCGTCCTCCAAGTCTTTGAAGATGTCTTCCATTTGATGGAGGGATTTGTCGTCGATGGGTTCTAATCTTTACAATAACCAGAACTGGTTTGGAGACTGAATTATTTGTAAGTTGGGGCGTGGTGATAGTTTGTTCTTTTGGTGGAACAATTGGTGCGGCGACAAGCCTTTGGGCTTAAGGTTCTTGAAATTAGTTTCGGAAAGTAACAAATTCGCCTCTGTTAGTGATTAGGTGACTGGAACAACATTAATTGGTAATGGAACTGGTCTGTTTTTTCAATTGCAAGGCAGAACAATACTTCTCAACTTCTGATGATGCGGGATGTGTTATCCTTCTTCTATGTGGTCAGAAACTCAGAGGACTGTTTTCTCTGGTCCTTGGATACCTCGGGCTTGTTCACAATGAAGAAATGTTACTCCTTTCAGTCCAAAGCTCAGAACGATAATGAAAGAGGGATGAAAACCATGCTGGAACTGAAGAATCTTTGGAAGACGAAGGCTCCGTCCAAAATCCACATCTTTGGCTAGAGAGTGTTCATCAATAGGCTCCATTCCGAAACAGAGTTAGACAAGAGGGGTATTTTTCATTCTCCTATTGGCCTCATGTGTGCATCTTGTTTTGTTGTGAAGCAAGATCTATTTCACCTTCTAATCTCGTTCCCTTTTTCCACAAGCGTTTGGAAACTTATAGAAGATTGGTTAGAGTTGAATCATATTGTCGGATCCTCAATCTTAAATCGTATCGATCAATTTCATTTTAAAATGAGAGGAAATGCCCTCAAGAGTAAGGAAATATTAATTTGACTAGCAACCAGTTGGTGTTTGTGACTCCGGCGAAACAATATCAACTTTAATAATAATGCAGTGGTAAGAGGAATAGAAGAAACCATTTACTTCATAAAACTTATTTCGTGGAAGTGGTTAGTAATAGGTTTGAAGAGTAGACCGATTCTATTATTTTATAATTGGTGGAGACATCTTGTAGACTATCTCAAATTTCGATAATTATATAATTCGTTTGAGCACGATCCGTGCTCCTTTTTAATCTATTTGCCTATTGAAAATAAACTTAAATATAGGTAAGTCATTTTTCTAAAGGAGAATTAAGTGTATCATTTGTTTGTCCTTTACACATGTTCTTTTCCATCTTTATATATGATTAAAAATTAATTTTTTTAATTATTAATAACTTTACAAAGTGTTTTCCATAGTTTTACTTTGTTCACAGTTAGTAAAAAGAGGAGATGCAAAAAGTAAATGGACCAAGAATAAGTCAAACTAGCCCAAAAATCTAAGAACCTAAAATTTCTTGTCTTCTAATTTAAGAAAATTTTACCCCATACCCCTACATTTATCTCCATACCCTTACAATTTTCAAAAATTCCAATTTTGTCCTTTTATTTTTTATTTAATTTTTTTTACTTTTAACGTGTAGTCAGACGAGTCTAAAAGTAATTTTTGTCAGTATTCGACAAGAACCGGAGAACCCAAGGTAAGGATTTCCGGAATGCTTTTTTTTCAAACCGGAAAACATGAAATAACGAAATCTGGTTACCGTTTTTTTATGAACCGGATAACACAACATTAAGTTATCCGGTTTGCTTTTTGGAGGCCAAGATGTTAACCGGATAACTTGTCTCCAAGATATCCGGTTGGTATATTTTTCAACACCAGATTTCTTGTTGTCAAGTTATCCGGTTTGGATTATTAGTCAACCAGATAACTTGGTCCATAGTTATCCATTTCGTTTTTTTTTATTTATTTAAGTTTGTTTAGGAGACATGGACATTCCTTTGATGATATGTGACAAAGACCAAACAAGTGTAGATACAACAGAAATATTCTCGACCACAGAAAAATTTCCTACAAGAGTAGAGGCGACTAGGTGGATTAAGGAGGTCGGACCGAGGAATAGAGTCATTGTTATAATAACCCGTTCGGACACCAATACTGGCAATAGAGGAAGAAGTGACAAGGTTATATTTGGTTGTGATAGGGGTGGAAAATACAAAGAAGGGGATAGCAAAACACAAAGTGCTACCAAAAAATGTAATTGTCCTTTCAAAGTAAGATCAACACCTTCAAAAGATGGTTCTGGTTGGAAAATTAATGTGAAATGTGGAGTTCACAACCATAGTTTACTTGATAGATTTGAATGTCATGTGTTTGTAAGTCGACTCAATGATGATGACCAACAACATATAGCTGATTTGTCAAAACATCATGTTCCTCCAAGACACATATTGTTGTCATTGAAAGAACGAGATCCAGAGAGTGTGACTCGAATCACCCAAATATATAAACATAAGAGTAAGATTCAAAAAAACATCAGGGGCCATAGAACGGAAATGCAACAGTTGTTTAAATTGATAGAGGAATCTGATTATGTTTATTGGAGTAGGAAAAAAGATGAGTCAGAAGTTGTGAGAGATATCTTCTGGGCCCATCCAGACTCTGTGAAGTTATTGAATGTGTTTCCTATTGTGTTGATTATGGATAGTACTTACAAAACCAATAAGTATAGGTAACCTTTGTTTGAAATAGTTGGTGTGACATCAACTGAGTTAACATTTGCTGTTGCATTTGCCTATATGGAATCTGAGCAAACAGAGACTTTGTGTTGGATACTAGATAAATTGAAACAATTATTTACTAAATAAGGATTATGGCCACAAGAAATTTTAACTGATAGAGATCTTGCTTTGATGAAAGCAATTGAAACAGTATTTCCTACGACAGTTAATTTGCTTTGCCAATTTCACATAAACAAGAATGTGAAAGCGAAGTGCAAGGAGTATGTTGTGAATGACATGCGAAAATCGATAGAGGAGCTTTGGAACGAACTTGTAAAAGCTAGTGATGAGGTGGAATACCATCAAAAGTTGAAATTGCTTGAGCATGCCTCTTTGGAATATGGACCTTTTTTGGATTATGTGAAAGACACATGGTTGACACCTCATAGGCATAGATTTGTTGAAGCTTGGATCAATAAAGTGTTGCATTTAGGCAACATCACTACTAACAGGTAATGTGTTTGTTTTGTAGCCATAGTTTGTTTATGGTAATATTACTGATAGCTACGCAGCTCATGTGAAATATGTCGTAACCTCGGATTTCCCGGTCCATCATCAAACTCTGGTACTGGAACCTCACTGGCCTCCCCCTGAGGTGGTACCAAAAGAGGATGAGAAATTGTGTAGTACCAAGCCATGTATTCAGCCACCATATCATACGGAGTATCTGCAAACTCGACATGATGTAGCACTTGCGAGACACTCGCATGGTAAGAAACCCACTCAAAATCTATATCAAGTGTGTCAATATCAGGTGGATGAGATGGGATGAACTGCCTGTATCCAAACTGGTGTAAACATTTGTCAGGTAAATAAAGAACAGATGTACCATACCACTTCAGGCCACCCCTGTACAAGCAAATATCAGTAAATGGTATAGTCTGTCTGTGATCCTCAAACGGGCGCCAAATGACATCAGTAGGTGTCAATCCATCCAGCACTGCCCTAATCTCATCAACCTTCTATGTCCCTTGCTTGTATTGCCACTTCATCGCCCTGGGAAGTGGACTACCAACACCGGCCATCTTCGAAAATCTCTCTTCCTAATAGTTGGGAAATACTCGTGAATTCAACATTGTGACACATCATGAATATCATCAATTAAAGGTATTATAAATAATATAATACAAATCTAAATGAAATTAAAATTAAGCAGTTGTACCTGTAGTAGAGAGGCATATCCACCAAGCTGTCTGCAACTATAGAATGAAGCATCTCCGAGATATCTATACAGTGTGACAAGAGCAGCAGCCCCCACTACTACGAAAAACCCACTTAGCAACGGTTGGGAATGACATATAATGACGCGGGCGAAGGCGTTGTTATGTAGATTGTTGTTGTAAGTTCGCCGTTTCTACAACGGTCTGGAAACCGTTGTTGTATTCTGGAGGTGCGCGATATATTACAACGGTTAGGTATTTCAACCGTTGTAATATATATTAACTATCACAGCGGTTATCAGTATGAACCGTTGTCATATATGTTAACTATCACAACAGTTATTTATCTCAACCGTTGTGGAATGTACCCTTAGTTTATTAAATACAAATGTATATTGCTTATTTTACCATCCACCTTGTTAAAGAAATACAACCATTAAAATTGGTAAAGAACTATATAATCTGAAAATTAAACTGTTCTTGAAAACCAACTTAAACACACCACTGTTTTCCGAATTGCATCCATTTCATTCTGCACATTTTATGTTCCTTAACATAAAATTTATGGTTCGATGGTCGGTTTCCTTCAATCCATCGATATCTTTTGTTATAGTTTACCTCATCATCGCCAAAAATCACCACGATTTTATCATCATAACAATGATCATGATCTTAACAACCACAGCGATTAATGAGGACGATGAAGTAAACTATAATAAAAGATATCGATGAATTGAAGCAAACGGACCATTGAACCATAAATTTTATTTTAAGGAACATTAAATGTGCTGAATGAAATGGATGCAATTCAGAAAACATTGACATGATAAAGGTTGGTGTTTAAATACATCTTAATTTTCAGATTATAATGTTCTATAGCAATTTAACTGATTGCATTTTCAATAAAAGGATAGTGAAACAAACGATATACATAGTATATAATAAACTAAATTTCATATACAATATCAGAATGAATTCATATATATGTACCTTATCATAATGAATTCATATATAGGTACCACCATCATCATCACCATGTGAAACAAATCCTAAGAAGTGGGAAGCAATGATGAAAATTAGTTAGTATTAAATTTAACTATATACAATATACATAGTATATATATAATAAACTAATGTTCTATATCAATTTAACTGATTGCATTTTCAATAAAAGGATATTGAAACAAACAATGTACATAGTATATAATAAACTAAATTTCATATACAATATAAGAATGAACTCATATATATGTACCTTATCAGAATGAATTCATATATATATATATGTACCACCATCATCATCACCATGTGAAACAAACCCTAAGAAGTGGGAAGCAATGAAGAAAATTAGTTAGTATTCAAAACAAAACAACCAAAAGTTGAAACAAACCCCTAAGAAGTGAGACTGTACCATTACAATAAAGTTCACCTTGCTTGTGAAGCATTGAAGTCGAATCTGCACAAAATGAGAACAATCAACAAAAACAACATGAAGCAAACGAGATAATGGGAACTATTTAACAAAAAGATTGAAGTAGAAGACTACCTTATTTTCCATAAACAATATGTACATTACGCTTGCTACCGCCAGCATCATCACCATGTTCATCTAGTTTTAGATTCTGCAAGAAGAAGTTTAAATCAAAAGCTTCATGCTTCTTGTATTTCTTCTCGCAGATTCTAAAAAAAGATGAAGTTTGGGTGCTAGGGTTTCGCTGTGAAGGAAACAGTGCGACTGTCAAAAAGAGAAAGTTAATTCCCTTATATAGGTAAATTTTTCACAATAGTTTTCTTAAATAACCGTTATGATAGATTATATATTAATTTAATAATATCACAACGGTTAGTTATAATAACCGTAGCGATACCCCTTATATGTGGTACAAGGTTCGACACCAGGCAACAACATTTTCCTAAAATTACGCCTGGATTATAAGTGATATCGCTACGGTCATTACTTATAACCGTCGTGATATTATTAACCGTTGCACTTCCCAACATATGAACGGTTTACAAGAAAATATAGTTCCAGAATATGAATGGTTTACAAGTTATCATCATTACAAGCATTAAACTATCAGTCTTTTCATCTTCAACATCATCTATAAATAGACAATTTTACATATCTAAATAATATATTCTTCGTAACAATGAGTTCAACAAATGAGAATCCTAGAAACCTCAATGAGGAACGTCATGCGCCAATCCAGGAGGTCGTCCAACCAGCAACTGCCAACTTCAGGGATGCCTTAAGGGTAAGGAAGGATAAGAAGAAGAAGAAGAAGAAGAAGCCGAAGAAGAAGAAGATAAAGAAGAAAATGAGGCCTGTATATTATGATTCCGATGAGGGGAGTGAGGAGAGATGTCTAGATTATGAAGATACATTTTATGCTATGGGCTCTGACAATGATCTTGATATGTAATATGTTTATCAATGTACTCTCAATGGAATATTAAAATAAAATTATCTCTATATATGTTCATCTCTTACAGTTTTATTTTTAAAGTTATATATATACTCTATTGCACTTAAAAATACTAAAGAATACATTGCTGGGAATATACATCATACATTACATGGCGTTAGACATGTTTAAAAAATTAATACATGTTTAAAATCTAAAAATATGACAAAAAATACATTGTTGTGAATTGAAGCGTGATACATGTAGTACAAGGGTCTTCTAATACAAGCGTGTTAAAATGTAAAAATATGGAAAAAAATATAGTAGCTGGGAATCGAAGCTTGTTACACAGCTTGTATTACAACGGTTATGTAATACAACCGTCGTTAAATATGGCGTTATAAATTTTTAATCCTGTTACAACGGTGGGATACGAAACCGTGGTAAACCTGGCGTCGTTAAATGGGGTTTTCGTAGTAGTGCCCCAAAGTGTATCTACCACATCCTTCCAAGTCCTCAAAGAGTCGTAAATACTTTGCCTCTACAAGAGTAAAGGTCTTATATGTTCAAATAGTGCAGCCTAGTAGCAACAACATATAAGCCCTAGCCCCACAATCAAATCTGCTATCAGCTCGCAGACGGACAAATAACTTCTTCAACCAATCAAGCCTATAGTAAGGACCTCTGTTTGCACGAATCTCCTCGGCTACTTCCTCCAATGTAGCACCCATTAGACTAATAGCCTGGGTAATAGCATCCGAGTCAGTAAACCCTTGTGCAGGGTTACATAACTCCCCTCTAATCGGTATATGAAGGAGCCAAGAAACATCGTCCAGTGTAATCGTCATCTCGCCAAACGGCATATGAAATGACGATGTCTCGGGATGCCACCTCTCCACAAATGCAGATAACAGGTTCTGATCTATCCTCGATAAACTGGTATTCTGCAGAGAGGATAAACCAGAACCAGATACCCGTCGCTCAATCGCAGGTGGGAGACTATGAGGAACCCATCCAATCAATTTGCTGCCATGTGCAGCAACCTTCAGCTCCTTCTTCAGAACTCTCTCATGAAAAATAAATCGTAGAATATGTCATAATACATAAATAATTAAAATTACATTTTATTCACCATAGAAAGGTCATAGATTTACTTACTTGGCCATCCCACAAATAACGAACCACATGGTTCTGATACCTCACCAAAAGTGATGTATCAGTCGGTCCTCCAGGAAATGGTGGATGCGGTGGAATGTGAGCCGCTGCTGGTACAGGTGGAGGATCATCTATCCAATCTTCATCTCGAATATCACGTGCTCGAACTACCGATCCATCAGCGTATCGTCGATAGATAAATCCGTCACGTCCTCTAAAACGAGCCACTATAAAAAAATATTAAAAATCGAAACAAAACCGAAAAATCCTTCATCTAGTTTTTCGGTGAAGAAACTTAACAAACCGGATAACCGAGCATCAAGTTATCCGGTGAAGGAAATTCACAAATCGGATAACACGATGTCAAGTTATCCGGTGTGTGCCAAGAAAAAATACTGAACCGGAACTAACTTACTAGAGTTCTCCGGTTGGTAAATTTTTGTACTCCGGAAGTAGCCTCAGTGTGTTGTCCGGAAGTGTAAATTTTTGTGATCCGGAAGTAGCCTCAATGTGTTCTCCTGAAGCGAAGATTTGTGCGTTTTTAACCGTTTGAAAAAAGACAAATTGAGGAAAAAAAATAAAAATTTTGAAATAAAGACTATTTATATGGGGTATTTTCGTCCAAAAAATTGTTGAGTAGGGGTATAGAGATAAATGTAGGGGTATGGGGTAAATTTTTTCTAATTTAAGCATAATTGATTATGAAACTTAAAAATAAAAATGCACGATCAATAATTGATTGTGCTCCCCACCATAATCAATACCTATTGGAAATGTGCAGTAATTAATTAGCAGTGCCTCCTAATCATTCACATAAATGAAATAACTACATCCTAATCGATAATGTGAATTCATAATAGATTATGACACAATAATAAAGGTAAGAATTTCCTTATTTTTTCATCGTCTTTCTATCTTTCTTCCACTCCTTATTGATTTTTTTTTTTTGTGTAAGCATCATCAACATTCACAAATATCAAATGGCTCTTAAGCCCATTAAAACTTCATATTCTTAATCTTCAAATTTGGAATACTCATATTTCTCTTCTTACTGTCAAGAAAATAACTACAACACCTACTTTCAATATTGTTTTATTCCCAAGACAATGTGCATCGATGAAAATTTCTTCAGAAAGGAAAATTTTGAAATTTTACATTTCTTTGATCAAGTTGGGTTGTTGAATTTTATGTGTAAAAAAAACAAAGCTTGTGTATCCAAAACTAGTAAAAAAGATTCTACGTCGTCAGAAAAATGGAGTCCTTGCCTCAGAAATTTGTGGAACTGCCAAGTCTCTCTCGATTGAAGATTTTAAGGGCATTATGAATCTACAAAGTGAAGTTACTCTATACTCCTATGATTCAACTAATGATTTGGGGTTAGTTTTAAACCTTCACACTACTCCTCAATCTATGTTGTTCAATCCTTCTCATAGTTAGATTTTTAATAATGACTTATTGTTGAAACATTATGTCAATATTGTAATATAAAGAAATGAATTTGAAAAAGTTTATTAAGTCAAGTCTCACATTGTGTATTAGTTGAAAAAACTCTTTAGTACTACATTATCTAGGTGAGATATATTTTCTTCATCACTTCATTATATAAGAAAATTCTCTATTTCATTTCAAAACACACCAAAAACTTATTTTGAGTTTTTCCTTCCTCACTCTCATAATATTGTGTCTTTCGAATTGTCGAAGCGCTAACTTCTCCCCCTTTTTTCTACTCGTTGATTTTTCAGAGTATTTTCGTAAGTTCTCTTTAGAGAATTATGTAAATTTCTCCTCGTTTGAGTTGAGAAATTACAAGTATTAATTTTTGGATTGACTTTGGAGAATTATTTGAACATCTCTTTGTTTGAGAAATCATTTTTAGTGGTTAAATGACCATTTCTTAATTCTCTTTGGAGAACTATTGAAATTTCTCTTGGTTTGAGAAATTATTGCAACTGGTCGTTATACCAGATACTATGAGTGATATTTATACCATACTCAAATGACCTTTGTACCATTAAAGGATGTATTTCTAGACCGATTATCTACCGTGCAACTAGTAATCGTACAATATAGAACTGAGTTATTTTATCCTGGAGGCGGCGCAGTAGATTGACTGCTTTGCATAACTTTGGCCAGTGTCACGAAACGTTTTAAAGAGAGCAACCTAGTCCGTGACTCGACCCGCCAATTTCTTCTGTGGCTATTTTTCTAAACCGTGAAACAACAATTTTAAGACGTTTCAAACTGTTATGGCTACCGAAGAAATTATTGGTACTTTTGCGGTTGTTGTCTCTGAAAAACCGTTCAAGTTTGAAGGAAGTCATTTCAAATGCTGGAAACAAAATTTGCAATTTTTCTGGAAAAAGGTTGTCAACGTTCTAACCGATGATATTCCTGTTGCACCTTATGGACCAAACGAGCAAATGAACGGTAAGAAATCTGTGGATTCAGATGGAACACTTAATAGTGTTGAAGCTGAATTTGCTGCACAGATTAAAGCAAACAATTTCCAGCTCATAAAAGAATTTTTTATGGAAAGAGAATGATTATCTCTACAAAATTATATTTTTAATGGACTCGTAGATGATCTACAATATTGCAAAACATGTTTGGGAGGCTCTGCAAAAGAAGTATGACACCGAGGAAGCTGGAATAAAGAAGTATGTCGTTAGTGGCTACCTAAAATATCAGATGGTATAAATGAAAGGTGCATGGAGGCTCAATGTTATGAACTTCAAAATATTTCTTATAAGATCATCACAGAAGGTATGTGTTTAGATGAACAATTTTAAATTGCTTTTATTATTGACAAATTGCACCTAGTTTGAAAGTTTTTAAAAATTCTGCCTCACCACAAAACAAAAGAATTTTTAATTGACAGTCTGATTATTTGCCTTCGAGTTAAAGAAGAATATCAGAGACAAGATAAAAAAAAAACTTGGTTGTTTCAAACAACAAAAATAAATTCGGTATAGTTCTGAATCCATTTGGAAAGTGATTAATGAATCAGAATCACAATGTTGTAAACCAAATTAAGAATGAGAACCTTTTAAGGGCCCAAATTACTCCAATTGATAGGCAATAATCACCACCATAAAGAAATAACACTGGTGTTTTCTCTTACTTCAATTGTGGAAAACCAGGTCATATGATTAAGAAATGAAAGATCGAGTTTAAACCTTGTGTTTCCCCTAATGCATAGGTTATCTTGATTGGTGAGCAATTTATTGCTTTGATCACTAAAATCAACATGATTGGTGAATCTGATGGTTGGTGGATGGATATTGGCTCTTCTCATCATATCTGTTATGATCGTGCAATGTTTAAAACATACACAAATAAGAAAGTGTTGTTAGGAGTTTTTCACACCACTAATGTTGTCGGTATTGGAGAAGTGGAATAGTGTCCGCCTATGAAAAGACTTTAATCTTGAAGGATGTAATGTATACTTCAGAGATTATAAAGAATCTTATTTTTGTTTTTCTTCTAAATAGGACAGGGTTTAGTTAGTCTATTGGGGTAGATTTGTACACAATCACTAAAAATGATATTTTTTGTTGTGAAATTACTATGTTTAAGACTTTTGTTAATGAAATTGAAATTCAATTTAGTAACAAGATTAGGATACTTAGTAGTGATAGGGGAACTAGATATTGTTTCAGTTTATTTAATGAATTTTATATTAAACATGTAATTATACATGAAACGACGACTCCATATTCTCCTGAAATGAATGGTAAAGTAGAAAGAAAGAATAGAACTCTTACTGGACTTGTTGTTGCAATTATGATGAATTCTGGTGTTGCACCTCACTGGTGGGGGGAAATTTTATTGACTGTTTGCTATGTCTTGAATAGAGTTACCAAGTCAAAAATTAAGATCTCTCCTTATGAGATGTTAAAGAAAAGACAACCAAACTTGTCTTATTTGAGAACTTGGGGATGTTTGGCTTATGTCAGAATTTCAGATCCGAAATGAGTTAAACTCGCTAGTAGAGCCTATGAATGTGTATTTGTTGGGTATGCAGCAAACAGTAAGGCATATAGGTTTTATGACCTAAATGCAAAAGTGATCATAGAGTCAAATGATGTTGAATTCTATGAAGACAAATTTCCTTTCAAATCGAGAAATAATGGGGGCACTAAATCGACTCACATTTCTATGATAAAAAACATAGAAAGCAATGACAATGTAGAAATAGAACTTTGACAAAGTAAAAGAGTAAGAGTTGATAAAGATTATGGGCCCGATTATGCGGCTTATAATGTAGAAGAAGATCCCATAAATTTTCAAGAAGCATTGTCATCTCTGGATGCAGATTTATGGCAAGAAGCTATTAGTGATGAGATAGAATCTCTAGAAGCTAACAAGACCTGGAAATTAATAAACTTGCCTCCTGGTTACAAACCAATTGGTTGTAAATGGGTTTTGAAAAAGAAACTAAAACCTGATGGAACTATTGATAAATACAAGGCTCGCCGTGTAGCCTAGGGTTTTAGATAAAGATAAAATATAGATTTCTTCTACACCTTTTCTCCAGTCACTAGAATTACATCCATTAGGGTACTTATTTCAATAGCTGCTATTTATAACTTAAAATTACACCAAATGGATGTTAAAATAGCTTTTTTAAATTGTGACTTAGAAGAAGAAATCTATATTGAACAACCGGAAGGGTTTGTGATCCATGGACAAGAAAACAAGGTCTGCAAGTTAGACAAGTCTTTGTATGGACTAAAACAAGCTCCTAAGAAATGACATGAAAAGTTTGATAAAGTAATGATATTAAATGGGTACTAAGTGAATGAAAGTTACAAATGCGTTTATTACAAATCTGAGAAACGCATATGCACTATCATATGTCTTTATGTAGAAGATTTAATCATATTTGGATCAAAGATTCATAGGATTAATGATGTGAAATCATTATTGTGCAACAAATTTGATATGAAAGACCTTGGAGAAGCAAGTGTGGTCCTTGGTATCAAGATCACGAGATCCGAACAAGGAATTTGTTGAATGCAGAATAGGGCAAGCAAGCAAAAATATTTATTTTCAGAAAGAATTCCCTCCGGGATTTATGTCGTGTCCACAGAGATCGGTTCGAGGAAAAGAATATCGTTCGACAGTCTCTCGCGTTTATGAGTTTGGATTAAAATAGTTTCAAACAAGAAAACATAAAAGTAAATATTAAAACAAAAAGAAATCATTCTTCAAAGAGAAAAACTCGTCCGACAATGCATATAAATCACTCCTCACAAACTTAAACTTACCGACCAGTTATACTCCACCTACAATACACCTCAATATCACCCAACATCGCTCACAACAAAGGTTATGTCTAACGCAAAGTTGAGAAAACAACCGTGTTACCCTCGCCGATACTCTCGGACGCTAGCTCAAGGCACGGAGGCATTAAAATTCGACGCCTATTGAAGATTGTTAGCTCCTAAATCTATCTCTAGAGTCCAGAAACTAACAGATAACCATCCCTAATCGAAGTTCGTGAGGGTTATGTCTAACGCAACCCAAACCCCGCGCATAAAGCAAAAATCAGAGACAATCACCAATAAAGATTTGTAAAGCAAATTTCATATAACGCCATGGGCGATAAATATACATGAGATCACAACAAATACATATACACAACCCAACCATAAAGAAAAACACAAAGAAAAAGAGAAATGAACCAAACATCTCGCGGTTTGTCGGAGCCGGTCGACGATCAATCCACCCCGGTTCATCCGCGTGCAAGCTCCATAGTTGTTTTCTAAGCTAATCTACCAAAGAATGAAGTTTGATGAAGTTTGGAGACAAAAATCACCCCCAAACAACATAATCTAACAAAATTGAAGTAAAATGAATTAAATACAAAATTCTGGTTCAGACAAATTCGCCAGGCGGATTCCCCTTTTTCTCTCACACCAATTGCGCAATAAAACAGCCTGGCAAAAAATATCTACTTTCGCCTGGCGAATGAAAATTCGTCTGGCGGATGTCTCAAAACTCGCCTGGCGAACAAGACGCGAGCACAAGACAACAGCAACTTGAATTTCCAACTTTTCTCTCGCCACAGCCTCGCCCGGCGAAATTCTCAAATTCGCCCGGCGAATTGAAAATTTGCCTGGCGAATTTAACAGAACAACATTTTTCCAGCAATGTTTTATTCGTAACTTTTGAACCGTAACTCCGTTTTTCGCCCGGTTAGAAGCGCTGGAAAGCTTATTCAATGCTCTATACAACAATGGCATGATATACTTGATTGAATACCTGCAAAAATGAGAGAAAATCAATTAAACTCATTGATATTTACACGATACGCAATATATACACTAAAACGTATCGTAAACGTATTTATAAACAACTCGGGTTTTATTCGCACGATATTTACCACAAAGCATTAATAAGTGCAACAAAACATATATACAAAAATAGGTACATTTTGCACTTATCAAACTCTCCCCAACTTACCTAATTGTTTGTCCACAAACAAGAATCAAACAAACTTGAAAATGCAAAAGCGATATCCAAAGAATGCCGAATCAACAGGTTTTGAAAATCAGACAAATGTATGGTTCAAATGAAAATGGTACACACAAAAAGTAAATACTTACCACTGGCTACGACGACAACATAGTCACGAAACAAACGCAAAATACAAAAATCATGCCAAACATTCTAAAACAACACAAGTTCCAAAGTGAATCACACCCAGTAAAAACAATCATCGGTAGATGAAAAACACAAAATAAGGTACTTTACACTCACACAACACTCATGCAAACAAAAGACTAAATTATGCATACATCCACAAATTCACATTGAAAATACAAAGGCAAGAATCACAAGGACTTTCAAGGTTGTAACGTGGTCGGGTAAACAAACAAGGGGCAATTTCTAAAGGTAATTGAAACAAAAACTTGCCTAAACCTAAGGGAGTGAAAACTCACAGAGATTCACACACAAAATTTCAACCAACTTCTTCCAAAATCCCAAGTGCTACACAACACACAATACTTTTTTAGCACAATTATTGAGACACTTTTTGTTTCCTTTCTCAAAGATTTTTTTTCTTCCTTTTTTCTTTCTTTTTCTCTTTTCTTTTCTTTGTCATATTTTTCTCTTTTTTCTTTTCTTTTTCAATCCGCATAGAATCCAACCAATGAGTACACAATCATCCTCTCCCCAACTTGAATTCAACCGCACCTTCATGTGAATACTCCCTACTTTCTAAGGCAAGGCAAAAATTCATACAACAACACAAAGTTGAGGGTTCAAGAAAAAACAAAATCCATTCAAAAATAAGTGAACTAAATACTTATAGACAAGCATTAAGTTCAAATAGAAACATGGATCAAAAAGCTCAAAGGGGTTACAAATGATCACACGCTCATAAGGTGAATTGACTATTTGACTAAGGTGGTTGTGCTCAAAATGAAACAATTGCCTTGATCCTTTTCATGCATTCATATAAACAACACAAACAACAGATTCAACATAATAAAATCCAGTTAGAACAAGAATGTTGGTACTCCGCATATATGAACAATGGAAAGCTACCTCACAAAAAGGTTGGGAACTAAAGTGATTCACAATAGAACAAGTATACAAAAGAATGGATGGCATGGAAGTTTGTAAAAAGCCTAAGTATCATGAATATGCTAAAATATAGAAAGCGATAAACACATACCTCGGACGTGTACAAAACATAACAAGATCATTACCAAACATCCGTAAGTTGAAACGACCAACTTGGAAAATCACAAAAGCATCCTCAAATAAGTCAATCAAAATCTGTGAGCAAACAACAACCAAAAACATTCGAAAAGAAAAACTATAAAACATGCTTGTTTTACGTCGTAAGCTCGACGCCTTTACGGTGCTTAGCTAGAAACTTCCTTCATTCATGCCATGGTGATGCCTCACTGTGCAAACCAAAAGCAAGTGTCCTAACCAAACACTTAAACAAATGTTAATCTACAAGTATCAGTATAACAAGTGAAAATATACAATATATACGATAGCTACAAAACTCAAAAACAAAGAAACTATCGCATTGCGATTCAATATCAAAACCAATCCCCTGCAACGGTGCCATTTTGTTGAATGCAGAATAGGGTAAGCAAGGAAAAATATTTATTTTCGAAAAGAATTCCCTTCGGGATTTATGTCGTGTCCACAGAGATCGGTTCGAGGGAAAGAATGTCGTTCGACAGTCTCCCGCGTTTATGAGTTTGGATTAAAATAGTTTCAAACAAGAAAACATAAAAGTAAATATTAAAACAAAAAGAAATCATTCTTCAGAGAGAAAAACTCGTCCGACAATGCATATAAATCACTCCTCACAAACTTAAACTTACCGACCAGTTATACTCCACCTACAATACTCCTCAATATCACCCAGCATCGCTCACAACAAAGGTTATGTCTAACGCAAAGTTGAGAAAACAACCGTGTTACCCTCGCCGATACTCTCGCACGCTAGCTCAAGGCACGGAGGCATTAAGATTCGATGCCTATTGAAGATGTTAGCACCTAAATCTATCTCTAGAGTCCAGAAACTAACAGATAACCATCCCTAATCGAAGTTCGTGAGGGTTATGTCTAACGCAACCCAAACCCCGCGCATAAAGCAAAAATCAGAGACAATCACCAATAAATATTTGTAAAGCAAATTTCATATAACGCCATGGGCGATAAATATACATGAGATCACAGCAAATACATATACACAACCCAACCATAAAGAAAAACACAAAGAAAAAGAGAAATGAACCAAACATCTCGCGGTTTTTCGTATCCAGTCGACGATCAATCCACCCCGGTTCATCCGTGTGCAAGCTCCATAGTTGTTTTCTAAGCTAATCTTCCAAAGAATGAAGTTTGATGAAGTTTGGAGACAAAAATCACCCCCAAACAACATAATCTAACAAAATTGAAGTAAAATGAATTAAATACAAAATTCTGGTTCAGACAAAATTGCCTGGCGGATTGAAAATTCGCCAGGCGGATTCCCCTTTTTCTCTCACACCAGCTGCGCAATAAAACAGCCTGGAGAAAAATATCTATTTTCGCCTAGCGAATGAAAATTCGCCCGGCGGATGTCTCAAAACTCGCCTGGCGAACAAGACGCGAGCACAAGACAGTAGCAACTTGAATTTCCAACTTTTCTCTCGTCAGGGCCTCGCCACAGCCTCGTCCGGCGAATTTCTTAAATTGGCCCGGCGAATTGAAAATTTGCCTGGCGAATTTGACAGAACAACATTTTTCTAGCACCGTTTTATTCGTAACTTTTGAACCGTAACTCCGTTTTTCGCCCGGTTTGAAGCGCTGGAAAGCTTATTCAATGCTCTATACAACAATGGCAATGAAATTCTAGAACAGATGTGTGATGTCTAGTGCAATGTCACAACATCGCAATCTGCTGTATGAACAAGGCAATAATAGTAACAGTATATCAACACAAGGATTGTTCACCCAGTTCGGTCTAACTACCTACATCTAGGGGCATACCAAGCCAGGAAAGAAGTCCACTCTTAGTAGTATCAAATTACAGACTCAACAGACCAGTTGACAATCTACCTAATTCAATCACTACCCAATGACCCTTCTACCTAAGTCCTCCCTAGGTAAGAGACTCCATCTCACTCCCAATCATCGCAATGATGTCTAGCAGTCAACAACTCCGCCGCTGCATCGACAGCTTATTTACCAACAACTTTTCTAACACAGAACTAGAAGACACACTTCCATGACTCACATTGGAGTTGCTTAACAGCTTCCTCCAAGAACAATACAGTACTCATTACCTACAGGTTTCTGAGTAATAGCACAATGACCATCTCACAACCCGAGTGGTTCACTTAGACAAAGCCCTAATGTTCTACATCTTGGACCCGTACCTATTCTAGGTTACAAACATTTTATTTATAATATAATCCCAACTGGATTTGGGCCTTCAAATCATACCAAATCTTCTGTAACAAATTTGCAACAGATCCTGCTTCTAAATAGATCTTCAATCATATCTTCAATTAAATCTTCAATAATTAACTCTGAATATTCTCCATATTTTTATGCTTTAAATTCACAACAAACTGATCTTCATAATTGATTGCAACAGAAAATATCTCTCCCTTGATCTTCGCCTGCATTCTCTGATTCTCTTTAGCAGAATATCTCATTCACACCAGAAACACGTGCAGCCCTAATCACATTACAGTCTGATGTTTTAATGTTCTGGTATAGTGATGTTAAGACATCGCATGTGACATCACTCTTCAGCACTTTAAATCTTCAACAATATTCACAACCCAGAATGTTAGCCAAAACATACCTATACTGTTAGAAGCTCATGTTGTAACATCAACCATGACAACAACATTGTTTTAACAAAATTTCAGCCAATTACAAGAACTTACAATCTCCCCCTTTGGCTAATTTTGGCTAAAACATTACAACTCAGATTACAGCAGTAATTACAACCCTACACTACTGTTAGATGTCATCTGATCTTAACAATAAACTCCAGTATCTACTGTGTACTGCATCCATGGAGAATCATCTTCTTGGATAATTTTGAATGATGTTAGGACATCACATCACCATATAACAGCACGCCCAGGCAGCACATCAGAAGGTGCACATGAGGAAGAAGATATCCAACACTCCCCCTCAAATATAACACATTTCTTTTTCCTTCCAGGTCAGACCTAGACCAATTGTAGAAGATTCCTCCAGAAAAGAAATGTTTGTCTATTCATCAAGGACCAATGGTGGCATAAGATAATTCTGCACACCTTCATTGATCAGACACTGGGTTTAGTCCATGGCATAAGAGGAAACTTAAGAAGTACCATTCTGCCAACCCAGGTAACTCAGAACACAAGTCACAACTGTGTTCATAACTCAGGACACAAGTCACAAAGACTCAACACCAACTAAAGGATGTACCATCCTCTTCTGCAGCATCAGAAACTGTAGACTCCAGGCATAACATCTGTACAAACCACTTAGCCAGATCCTTTCCTTTCTCCCCCTTTTTAGCCACAAATTGGCAAAGGAACCCCTCACAGAACCAGACCCAGGAAGTGCTCACCCAAACACGAATAAACGCCATAAGACTTATGAGACAAGAACACTTACTGGCTGAGGGAGAACAAACTAACCCCTATAAATAGCTGACCAGTAACTTAGAAAATAACGCGCCTTGAATATGTCAATGTACTTGGTCAAACAAACGCTATTTTAGGTATCAAAAACTGCATTCAAATTCAATGCCTACCTTCCAAAAACTGCCTTGACTGCCTTAAATATTTCATAACTGAATCTTACCATAAATTAGGCCAATAACGCTCCATGCATAGTAGAAGCCACGTGTTTCACATTATCCTAACACCACCGTCCAAAATACTTCCCTGTTTGGCTCAAGAAAAACATGTCCTATATCATGTTCTGACATTGCATCAGACATTGTCTGCTGGCTCATTAACCCAAGACTCTACAAATACATCTTCTTATCTAATGGGTATTGAGACGACTTCTCACAACCTCTTCTAGATTCCTTCAACCCATCAGGGAACTGTAAGATCACCCATGTACACCACTTTTTCTTTTCAGACCTCCCCTGCATAGGCACTATCTTCACACAGCTATGATAGGTCCAATCATCACACTGCACAAACTTGACCAGCACACATGCTGCACTAGGCTATAGTTAACAGCCTTACATACAATGCCTTTTATGATATCCCACCAATAATGCCACATTCCTCATGGGGATTTTAGATACAAGGTCTGCCAAGTCCAATACACCAAGGCCCATTTGATTGGAAATTTCTCACACAAGATAAACACCCTTCTGTCCTTACATTCACCAGCTCCTAATGAAGTCTTCATCATGAAAGTAGCCATGTATTTCCTGAACTACTTACCATCAAGATTAGAATCTGCCCATTCTAATCCACACTATGTCAGAACTGCCACTTCAGACGATAATGCTGCTTCTTCAAACTTCATAAGTATGGTACATACCCAACCATAATGTTGTAACAACATGTAGGACATCAGCACGAGATAAAAGACCACCCCACTTAACCAACGCCAGCAGTTATACCAGAAGCAAACAAAAAGGAATAACATCAGACAACTAGACAAGACCTAGCCTCATCCTACTAGGACCACTTCTACGAAGTTCTGGTAACCAAAGTGCCAAGAAAAACAGGTTCCCAAGAAAAACAGATTCCCATACCAAAGATTACTCTGACTGGTCAGGCGATACAACCAATGACATTTTATCCATTATAAGTAACAAACCTCCTTGCTCCTATCAGCACACCAAGGAAGGAATCATGAGTCAGTCTAACAAGAATGCAGCAAAGAGACACATGCAGGAGGACAAGAAGCCAGATCCTCAGAAGTTGAAGGACACAACCCTGTCCACAGCTGGAGCATCTTCAGGAGCAACAAGAACACGCAAGATATCAGAAACAAGGATGAAGACTTTCAAGAAAAACCAAGTGCAGCTTCAAGCATCTGATGATGAATGGGATGAAGATTGGAAGACATTTCTTAATTCAGGGGGTTGGGATAATCTTTAGACTCTTTGCTTGTTGTTTTTACTGATCTTGTAAGCTTCCAAAAAGCAATAAACTTCTGTTTTAATTCTGTTCCACCTAAACTAAACAAAAACAATATGGAACACACATGCACAAGACACTAACTCCTCATGTATGCAACCTCCCAATAAGAGCCATCACCAAAAACTGCAGACATATTTGTCACACGTCCAGCTGCACAAACTTTTAATAATCTCCCCCTATCAAGAGATCACTCCACACAAGATTCAACCAATCTTCACAATCTTGATCATCATTCAAGCTTCACAATATATGCACCTTTGCAGCATAATCCATAGACAAGTACCCCCCCCCCCCCCTGTCATGGTTAACTAATGCTCTAGATGAAGATGAACATTTGAGCACACTTGCTGAGCACATGCATTTTGGTACCATTGTCCCTTTCTCCAAAGGCATTCATTCCTTACCATGGTCTTCATCTTCAGACTTCCAATCAATACCTGAACTACATTTTCCATCCAAGGTAGACCTTCTACTTCATCATCCTCCCGTATGACTATGTAGACGCTCCTTAGGCATAATGTAGGCACCACGCTTCTGAACCAGAGCATAATCATCCGTCACCAAGGATATCCAACCAGATAATGTCCCAACACACGTTAGAACATCTGCCACCCACCAAGACATCATCACCATGATTCTTGATTTGCTCCACCAACTGGACCATGCTGTAACCATCAAGATGTGATGACTTCATATCTTACAGCCTCAACCACTGTCTGGCTTAGATATGTTGAGATGTCATCAACATTCTAGAATCTATCTGCCTCTTACCCCAGACAATATGGATAATACTCCATAGTCACCAATCAACTCCACCAGTTGATTCAACTCCAGGATGCTTAACCATTAAAAAAAATTTCAACACAGTCACATAGAGTAAATTCTCAAACCTTCTGCAGACCTGCACTTTAACCTCAGACAAATACATAGTCTCCCGTCAATGTATAATGTCATCAGTTGAATGCATAACACTATCCAAAGCAGACAAATATTCAACTATTGTCATGCAAGATACAACATTTTTTTCTGGTCTGACATCCTTTTTCTGCAGACTTGAGGCACTGATTAATCCTTCTTTTGCTAATCCATCCCACTAATCACTTTAGATTGGGTAAGTGGCATGACCTGATACTTCACCGTGAGCATAACAAACTTCCTGTGGCTGAGAAGGCAAAGACTGAAATAATGTTTCAACATCACTAAACATGAATCAGTGTACTCTGATATTTCAAGAATCTTCAAACTTTTGATGTCATCCTCATTCAGTTACCACAACTAAGCTTAAGAGATAACTTATCAAGATCTTCACTCCCACATGAAAACTTTGACAGTGATCCTCTTTAGCTTTGGCTCTACCTTCTTCTTTCACCATCAATAGGATGAAGGAGTCACAGTACTGAACAAATTGGTCTTCTTCTTCTGATTCTTCCAGTCACAAGACTAACGCAGACACCAATTCCAATTGACCAAAGGCTGATTGACATATTAAGCTCAGCTTCTTTCTTGATGAATCTTCACACAGCCCAGATGCCTCATCTTCCAAAACAGATGTGATTAACACATTTGTTTAACCCCCTAGCATCTGTTTTGTCACAATCTGCTGGTAGGACATAAGTTCTCTTCACACCAAAAGATCCTTTAACCCAACCCAGAGATTGACCTTGTAAGGTTGGATGCAAGAATAAATTACTTCTACCTTTCTTCGGACCTCTTTTCAACAGGCTTATAGAAAAGTTCCTTTATGAGTGGACTTGGGATGAACAAGCTAGTTGAACATGTCCTCACATATCACCACATCTTCAGAGGAGAGCAGAATGTTGCAGTCTTAACACCAAACCACCAGGAATTTTCCATCAGATATATATATGCAGCGGAACATACACCAGAAAACTCCTCTACTACCTTCAGGCAAAACATAATAGCCCTTGCCCAACACTCCAAGTGCACTAGGTCACAGCAGCTTAGCACCAAAGCTACAGGCCTTCATTCTTCACTCCAAGGGATCATACGAAATTCTCTATGCACTAACTATCTTCCTTGCTCATGAACCAGCAAGTATCTTCCCTAGATCTCATCCAGAACCAAACAGGATGCCTGCTCTGATACCAATTGAAATTCTGGTACAGATGTGTGATGTCTAGTGCAATGTCACAACATCGCAATCTACTGTATGAACAAGGCAATAATAGTAACAGTATATCAACACAAGGATTGTTCACCCAGTTCGGTCTAACTACCTACATCTGGGGGCATACCAAGCCAGGAAGGAAGTCCACTATTAGTAGTATCAAATTACAGACTCAACAGACCAGTTGACAATCTACCTAATTCAATCACTACCCAATGACCCTTCTACCTAAGTCCTCCCTAGGTAAGAGACTCCATCTCACTCCCAATCATCGCAATGATGTCTAGCAGTCAACAAATCTGCCACTGCATCGACAACTTGTTTACCAACAACTTTTCTAACACTGAACTAGAAGACACACTTCCATGACTCACATTGGAGTTGCTTAACAGCTTCCTCCAAGAACAATACAGTACTCATTACCTACAAGTTTCTGAGTAATAGCACAGTGACCATCTCACAACCCGAGTGGTTCACTTAGACAAAGCCCTAATGTTCTACATCTTGGACCCGTACCTATTCTAGGCTACAAACATTCTATTTATAATATAATCCCAACTGGATTTGGGCCTTCAAATCATACCAAATCTTCTGTAACAAATCTGCAACAGATCCTGCTTCTAAATAGATCTTCAATCATATCTTCAATTAAATCTTCAATAATTAACTTTGAATATTCTCCATATCTTTATGCTTTAAATTCGCAACAAACTAATCTTCATAATTGATTGCAACAGAAAATATCTCTCCCTTGATCTTCGCCTTCATTCTCTGATTCTCTTTAGCAGAATATCTCATTCACACCAGAAACACGTGCAGCCCTAATCACATTACAGTCTGATGTTTTAATGTTCTGGTATAGTGATGTTAAGACATCGCATGTGACATCACTCTTCAGCACTTTAAATCTTCAACAATATTCACAACCCAGAATGTTAGCCAAAACATACCTATACTGTTAGAAGCTCATGTTGTAACATCAACCATGACAACAACATTGTTTTAACAAAATTTCAGCCAATTACAAGAACTTACAGGCAAGATATCCTTGATTGAATACCTGCAAAAATGAGAGAAAATCAATTAAACTCATTGATATTTACACGATATGCAATATATACACTAAAACGTATCGTAAACGTATTTATAAACAACTCGGGTTTTATTCGCACGATATTTACCACAAAGCATTGATAAGTGCAACAAAACATATATACAAAAATAGGTACATTTTGCACTTATCAATCAATCACACTATGTGGAGAAGATCTTAAAAAAATTTAAATACTTTTACTATAAACCTGTGTGCACACCATATGATCCAAGTGTGAAACAGTTTGAGAACACTGGTGAAAGTGTCAAACAAACAGAATATGCGAGCATCATTGGCAGTCTTAGGTATGCCACTGATTGTACTAGACCCAACATTGCATATGTCATAGGATTGTTATAGAGGTTTACGAATAGACCGAGTAACGAGTACTGGAAAGCTATTGAGTGAGTCATGAGGTACCTTAAAAAGACCATGGATCTCGACCTACATTATCAAAAATTTCCTACTGTACTAGAAGGGTACAATGATGCATATTGGAACACCTTATCATATGATTCCAAAGCTACCAGTGGCTATATATTTAGTATAGCTGGAGGAGTTGTATCTTGGAAATCAAAGAAACAGATTATCCTGGCTCAGTCCATAATGGAGTCTGAGATGATAGTATTAGCCACAACTAGTAAAGAAGAAAGTTGGTTAAGATGCTTACTAGCAGATATCTCTTTATGGGAAAAACATATGTCAGCTGTGTTAATCCACTGCGATAGTATCGCGGCTATTGCAAAAATTAAGAACCGTTATTATAATGGTAAAAGACGTCAAATAAGAAGAAATCACAACACCATCAGAGACTGTATCTCTAAAGGATTTGTAATAGTGGATCATGGAAGCACTGATGAAAACTTTGCAGATCCTTTGACGAAAGGATTAGCTAGAGAGAAAGTCCATAATACATCCAAAATAATATGGGACTAATGTCTATAAAGAAATGAGTTTCTCGTGATGGTAACCAGACCTAAATGACTGGAGATCCCAAGAAATAGGTTCAATGGGTAATAACAAGTTGTGAGTAATATGAGGCGATCATGCTAGAGTAAATAAGAGAAGCATGAATCCTAAAGTGATAAGAGGATGAGATGATAGAAACTCTTAATAAGGTCTATACTCTATATGAGGGAGTACCTAGGCTATAGGAGTATTCTTGATAGACTCACCTATGTGATTGTGGAACTTAGGTAGGTTCCTATAGAATTTTGAGGAAGAATTCCTAGAGCCTTCACTAAACAGGGATACACGTGCAACGCCATTAAATCACGAGATATTAGAATACACCTTAAGAAAAGGTTGCGTGCAAGTTTGATGTCTGAGATAGAGTTCTAGGCAATTGTGTCACTCTTGTTAAACCGGAATCCTACTTGCTATGCAAAGGTTCAAGTGGTAGACACCTTTGTTTATGCACAATATTAGAAATGTTTGATGTTACTTCTAAAACACTTTTTTAAATTCAAGTGGGGGTTGTTGGAACATTATGTCAGTATTCTAATATAGGGAGATGAATTTGAAAAAGTTCCTTAAGTTAAGTCCCACATTGTGTGTTAGTTGAAAAAACTCCTTAGTCTCACATTGTTTAGGTGAGATATATTTCCTTCCTCACTTCATTATATAAGGAAATTCTCTATTTTATTCCAAAACACACCAAAAATTATTTTGATTTTTTCCTTCCTCACTCTCATAACTCTGTGTCTTTCGAATTTTCGAAGCGCAAACTTCTCCCCCTTTTTTCTACTCGTTGATTTTTCAGAGTATTTTCTTGAATTATCTTTAGAGAATTATATTAATTTATCCTCGTTTGAGATGAGAAATTACAAGTATTAATTTTTGGATTCTCTTTGAAGAATTATTTGAACTTCTCTTTGTTTAAGAAAACATTTTTAGTGGTCAAATGACCATTATTGAATTCTCTTTGGAGAACTATTGGAATTTCTATTGGTTTGAGAAATTATTACGACTGGTCGTTATAACAGATACTACAAGTGGTATTTATACCATATTTGAATGGTCTTTGTACCATCAGATGGTGTACTTCTAGATCGATTATCTACCGTGCAACTAGTAATCATACAATAGAATTGCGTTGTTTTATCTTGGAGGCGGCGTGGTAGTTCGACTGCTTTGCATAACTTTGGGCGGTGTCACGAAACGTCTTAAAGAGAGCAACCTAGTCTGCGACTTGACCCGATAATTTCTTCTGTGGTTAATTTTCAAAACTGTGAAACAACAATTATCTTCTTATTTGTTATGTGGTAACAAATGTGTTCATACCAAGGAAGTCAAGCCATACTCAGCTATTCAAATTCGATGTAGTTTTTATGTGTCTTATGGTTATCAATATTCAAACTAATTGGGAAAGTAGGTTAATACATCACATGTTGGACTGTAGAAAGGCGCGTCATTGGCTTCCTTATGGCGATATCACAATTTAGATCTTAATTCATTTTGGGGTAAGTTTGGTAGGAGAAGAACACGACTCAAGCATATCAAATATTACTTCAAGTAATCTGAATCAAGTAAAGGTGTTGAAAAGAGGGAAGTCTGGGTTTATACTCTAAATGCTCCTACTGAGCCAACTCCTCTAGCTTCTCAGTAACTCGTGCATGAAAACTTGGAAGTATTTGATTATGAAGTTCCTCCAACACCTCCTACTAAAGCTCTCCTTAAAACCATTATTGCCAACTTTCAAGATGACAACAAGTTACTTTGCCATCTGACTGCCAAAGTCATTTCATCATATATCACTTGGCTAATATGGGGGTTCGAAGTTCTGCCCAAGTTTCTGGGTCTTTATGATGATGATGGTGCATAGTAGTAGCATTTTGTAGCTTTTATTTACATGTATTTTTTCTTACTTTGTCGTTTCTATACTTTTTCTTGTACTTTCATATTTTCATATATATATGAATTTTTTTGGTTATTTCTTGCACTTCCATCTTCTATATATGTTTTACGTGCTAGTTATACGCTCTTATTTCATTTCTTTTTATTATGTCAAAGAATGAGTATACATTCTTTATTTATCAGGTGGAGTTAATAGTTCAAGCATTATTTTTTTATTAACCTCTATTTTTAGCCACCTCTTTTAGAGATGTGATGTCATCATAAAAAAGGAGAGAATTTGGTTCTATGTTTTGAACAAATGTTGGGTAGGAATATGGAGTAGCGAAATGGTCTAGAGGGGGGTGAATAGACCCTTTTGAAAAAATTTACTGATCTTCAAAATGAAAAATCAGAGTTTGCATTATGGAAAACAATTTGGAAAAATCGAGATGTTATGCTTATTTTGGAATAAATGAAAAATGTAATTATACTATAATTCACAGCTATCCTTAGATTATTCAAAGACAATAACAAAAAAAGTTACAAGATATATTCAATTGACAATTTGTAACTTACACTAGATGTGTCCTTTACAAAGTTCAATCTCTATAAGATTCTAAAACCACAGTTCGCTGAATTTAATCAACACTAAAACACAAATAGGTTCCGATTCTAACAAAACCCACACTTACGTAATAAATTGCTACTAACATGAATTAACGATAATCTACACTAAGAGATGATTACCTAAACATGTAATAGCCTATGAAAAGTGAAATGCAAGAGAGAGAAAGAGAGAGAGAGAGAGAGAGAGAGAGAGGAAGATAGATAGATAGATAGAGAGAGAGAGAGAGAGAGAGAGAGAGAGAGAGAGAGAGAGAAGAGAGAGAAAGAGTACACCGAGATGTATAGTGGTTCGACTTTATCGTCCTTGCATGAGCCTACTCCACTCTCCAATGGTTTCCAATTGAAAGATGTTCTTCCACTATGTTTTGAAAAATATTACATGAGTTCATACAATTACTAATCCATAATAATACTGAGAAAATCAATCTTATATCTAGATCTTGACTTGTACGCAGCATTTACGTTGAACTCTTTGCAAAAACTTTACTCGATTCTCGCTTCATGAATCTTCCAGCTTCACCAATATGCTCCAAGTCTTCTTGTGTTGCAACCACCCTGATCCCACTGATTTATTGGGTGATGAATTATCCAAAAGTTGAGAAGAAATTTTTCCTTGTCTATAGGATGCTCTACCGAGGTCAACCTGGAGAGAAAAACCTCATTCTTTTCAGTGAAATTTGTCAGCACCAATCACAACAGTCCCAATCTTGCAAACTTCATATAAATCTTTACCAAAAATTCAAGAAGTGTTAATTTCAAGACAAGTCTCCCTCAACAATTTCAAATCTTCATAATCAAGACTTGAATTTAAATTAGAGGTTGAAGATGAAATAAATTCCGAATGCAATAGTTTTTTTTAAGTTTTCAAAAGTTGGAAGTTGTTGTTGTTGTTGTGATATTCTTTGTTGGTATGAAAAGAGAAGATAAAATAATTTATATCTACTGGAGATTATGCACAAAAATAGGTGAAAATGGTTTTTAGATTCGAGTCAGGAACATTTGTTGACTTGAGTCAAATGAGCAAGTAGAGTGGAACAAGATGAACATAAAGAAAAGTGACCCATTTCTTGTTATCCGAGTCATGTTATATCTCTGATTCGATTCATGAGAGGTCATTATTTGATTTATGTACAAAGTATAATTCGAATCAATTTGGACAGGGTCAAATAGGAAAAAGTGAAAAACTTTGTGGTTCGAGTCATGTACAAAGTGTGATTCGAATCAAACTGGGCAGTGGCTGACAGGACTTGTGTGATTCAAATCAGGTGCAACTTGTGATTCGAGTCTCAGTGTTGCATGATTCAAATCAAGTGTAAAGTGTGATTCAAGTCACAGACACCACAATTTTCCTGTTCTCCTATGTTTGATTTGATTTAAGTCATAGATTTTGAGTGATTCGATTCACACACAATAAATCTCAATTTTTCAAGTATTTCAAAATAGTTTGAGATTTCACATCCCACATAACTTGAACCAACATCAAATATGGTACTTGTTCCATTAACTCAACCAATTGACTGAAAACATAATGATCATACTCAAATACAAACAACCGAATTATGCATGCTAAAACGATTTGATTCAAATCTTAATCCAAAGATGTGAAATAGAAGAGGAAACTCAATAAACAATAATAATAATAATGAAACAAAAGCTTAAGACACATGCAACAAAACCGTATAGGGGTTCTCCCCCTTAATGTATTAGAGACATGCAACTTCACATGTGTGGCAAAGGTTTTGATCGGGACAAAGACAACAAAGCAAAATCATTAACATCATCAAGCAAATAATAAAAAGCTAAACAAAAAAAAGTGATAAGTTTCAGATGAATTGTGCAAAAATGTCAAAAGCCAAAGAACATCATCAATAAATGGTAACAACTTCAAAAAACTCGCATAAGATCTTATGCTTTGTTTGTTTATTTATTTTTATAGGATCAATGATGTTAACTTAAGAGTATGATCTCTAAGTACTAAGGTAGTTTCAGACACAAATAAAAAATAGTTTTCAACCTTCATTTGTTTTCAAAAAAATCTCTTTTAAAACGTCTTGGTTTGGAAAAAGCATTTAAAAACCAAAGGCTAAACAACTATAAAACTTAGTTATTCGATTATACGGTAAATATTTTCCCTCTAAACGATTATAAAATGTATGACATCAATTATAGAGAGAATCCACTTAATTATCAATTAAGAATCCTTTTATTATATTATGGTTTAGATGTAACAAAATCATTCCTATTTTGATAGGGCATAATTGACTATGGCAACAACCTAGTTGATTATGATGTGAATCAGACCCTAAAAATATTCATTTCATGGATAAATGGTTTATTATAAAAGGAGGACTTGTTATCATTTTAAAACACACCAAAAAAAAAACCTCTCTTATACAAATAACTCGTTATTTGTGAGATATTCAGACCCTTAATTCCATATTTTAGTAGAAATGTTGAGGTTAATTAGAAGTAATTAGTTATGTTTTATGGTGTTTAGTTTAGTTATAGATGAGCACACTAGGTACTCCGTTTTTGGAGTTTTATGTGTTTTGTGTATATGTAGGAGTACTCTGGTGACAAGCTCTGACGTGCCAGGAACTTCATACTTGAAGTGAGAAGGCTCTTGAGCCAGAAGATGTTGAAAGGAGGAGATGATCCAAAAAATAAAACCAATGTGCAAAACTTGTGAAGATGAAGGCAAAGGTTGAGCTAGAAAGTTAAAGGGATAAGGATGAGCACTACATAGCAAAACTCTGCAAAAAGCTTAATGGTGTTGCAATTGTATGCTATCTGTCACTTTACACAACATGCCTGCCAAGATACGTATTCTTTCTGACATGTGTTGAGTACTACTCTCAGCACATGTACAAAAGGATAAAAAAGGGAATATTCTGAATTCTATGGGCCAAATCAAAGGATAATATAGAGGCATATGATCTAATGTTGAGGAAAAATCCTAAAAGCAAGGAGGCTATAAAAGGATCATCTTGAAGAAGAAGAAAGAGGTTCAAAAGTTGAGAAACTTGATAAAACACGTAGAAAAATACAAAGAAGAAGGTTGAACTAGAAGTTTGAGGAAAATCCCATCATTACCTCTCTTGGAGAATGCAGTGCACTCAAGCGTGACAAAACTTGTCTTTTACTGATTGAAGATTGAAAGAAGTAGTTGTGTTACTTTTAGTTTAATATTTCCTTTTCAGTATTGTCCAGAAATGTTAAGCTTAAAAACTTGTGTTTTTATATTTTCCATACTCACCATGAGCTAAACTTCTTATGTTGAACAATGTGAAGTTTTATGCAAAGTAGTCTTTTGTGTGAAATGATGTGATTTTTAGAGTTACTTTTTACCATGTGATTTAATGTTAAATATTTAATTCCTTGGCTGATTATCTTAGAAATAGGTAAAAGCTTGTTAATATTGAGGAATACTTTAACAAGTGGAACTCATGATAAATATGGTTGAAAAATAGTATAATAGGATTATTTTCTAAAAGCTTGTTAATATTGAGGAATCCTTTAACAAGTGGAACTTATGATAAAGATGTGCATTAATGTTAATGTGAGACATATGAGTTTGTTCCTTATTTTAGTTGCATTTATTTGATGCTGTAGGAATATACCACTAGATCACTTTCTAACCTCATCTGTCACGAGATGTCTCATCACACTTAGACAATAGGTGAAAAGCATAAAATAGGTCATTGTTCAACATGCCTCTTACATTTATTCAAACTCTTCTAATCTTACAACATATTTCTGAACTTTGAATATGTGATAACCCTATTATTATTATCTTTTGCTCATGACTATTCACAAATTATGATTTTAAGAAATCAACTAAAGATAATCCAATCTCTGTGGAAACAATACTCTTACTCTTCTATCACTTGCTACTATTAGAATGTGTATACTTGCGCATGTGTTTAATAGAAGGAATAGAACAAACAAACAAGTTGTTGACGACGTTGTTAGAGATTAAGTTATTAACAATTTGATTTTCTTAAAAACAATTTTTTTTAAAAGTGTTTTTGATCTTTTAACGTATTTATGTCTTTTGGTGACACGACAAGTGTGTTACTAAAGAATGCGCAAGTTGCTGAACCCATCTTGCAGAGGATACTCTAAATCAAAATGAACACTTAGACTTTTGAGGAGATACCATATTGCACTTCAAAAACCAGGAACACTTGGCTCTGCTATTTTATTTGAAGACCTAGAAGAGGACTTTGGAGAAAATCATCAAGAAGAAATAATGTTTGAGACTGACATCATTGGCATAGATAATGATAGGGAAAAAACATCAAAGATTATGTTGTCTTTAATCCAAATGTTATGAACACTAGGATTATAAGGCATGAAATCATTGTAGCTCAATTTAAGCATATGATATTCCAAATCTTACAAACAATTGGACAATACTTAAGAGGTGTTACTGATTATCCTCATTTCCGTTTGAGATCATTTTTGGAGGTTGCAAGATATTTTTTAGATCCCTGGAATTTTTTATGATGCTTTTAGGTTAAGGAATTTTCCATACTCTCAAAGGTACATAGTAAAAAACTGGCTCAATTTCTTAGAACCTAATTCCATTTCCACATGGAACGCTTTGGCTAAGAAACTTCTAGCCAAATACTTCCTACCTGTCAAGAATGCTAAAACGAAGAATGAAATCACATATTTTAGTAAAGGGGATGAAGAATCCTTGTTTGATGCTTAAGAGAGATTTAAAGAATTACTAAGGCAATGTCCACACCATGGAATTCCAATATCTATTTATCTAGAGACATTTTATAATGGTCTAGTTCTATCATCAAGGAACATGCTAAATGCATGTACCCGGGCCCATACCCACTTGGATACCAACGTTAGCACTTGTACTCTTGCCTTCTGGGTATGTAAGTACCCATACTCGTTACCCGCATTTCTACTAAAAATAAACAAATCAAGTATAAAATATCATATAATTTTATGTTTTTAAGATCATTAAAAGTTTTTGAAAATTTTTTTGTTGAATTATGAAATAAACAAACATTTATATTAAATATGTAATGGTTTAACATCGATGTATTCTTAAAAGTAGATAGACATATATTTTTATATAATATTATAACTTAAAATATATAAATAAATAGATTGTGCGGGTATGTGGCGGGGTGGGAACTAAGGTGCCCATTCCCGCACCCATACCGACATGGGTAATTATCTGAGCCTATGCTCGTATCTATTTTTGCATATTTTTCCCTACCCATTGTGGGTATTTTTGTGGGCACCCACTAGGGATGGGTCAAATTGCCATCCATAACTCCATCGTATTATATCTTTTGTTCATTAATAACAATTTATTACATAAGCAGTATGTTTTGTTGGAATTGGATAACTGGTTAAGCCAGTTCTGTGATTATTAATCTCAGATGAATTGAATTTAGAACTCTATCAATTGAATCATTATGTAAACATATCTTGTGCAATACGCAATTGAATCAATTCATACCAAGCGTTTCATCATTATAATCTTTGATATTTGTGAAACGATCCGGGTTGACTTGATCAAAATTCAAACTGTATAATTTTCATTTTTGCATTGACCTTCCGCTCGCAACTCATTTTTAAAAACACTATGATTTTGGAAAATGGAGGTTGAATTTTAATTTGGGTCTATTCACCCCCATCTAGATCATTTTTCTACTTCCAGATTCACACCCAAAAAATTAGTTTCATTTCGTATTGCATATGTAAGTTGCATTTGGCATGTTCTATCTTTCGTGTATATGTGATGTTATTCTCTTTAATGTATATATTTGTTAGTTATGTATAGATTTGTTTTCTCTGGATTAGTTTCTCTTTTGCTGGTTATTTTTCATTTAGGCTGATAAGCATCTATCTCTTTTTAATCTTTTCAAATGGGGAAAAGTTGTAATGTGAGTCTAGATTTGATGTGTCTTATGCTGCTTCTGGTATTGTGCAATGTCTTAGGAGTAACACGAGAAAAAGGAGGAAAATTTACAAAATTTGCAAGCTTGCTAAACATCAAAAAGAGGGAGACTAAAGTTGCCTCTACCTCATATGTTTTACCTATTTATGTTTAGTTTCTTTTCAATTTAGTTTTTATATATTTTGTCATAATTTAGTCTCCTTACATAGGGGGAATTTTATAGGTTATAAATTACCCTATCACCAAAACAATACTCTCATGAAGAAAAAAATAGAAATGAAATAGAAAGAGTAGAAAGTGAGAACGTATGATTGAAATACATTTTCTGTTGTATTTTGAAATGGAGTGCAAACCTTTATTCTTAGAATAAAAATATGTCTCAAAAAGGAAAAAAGGTCCATGAGCCTCTTAATAATCTATTTGATTAAGGCAAGGCATTTATCAATTAGAAGCCTACAAAATATTACAACCATAATTACAAAAGGGAAACCCTACAAAGGTTATGTGTCTTAATCGATTAGGAGTATTATTAAATGATTAAGAAGCCTTTTTCATGCTCTAATAGATTGAATTAAGACTCGAATCGATTAGATAGTCTACAAGTGCTTCCTAAATGATTTTGAACACTCTTAGTAAATCCACAGGCACCATGATGGCGCCTTCATAGGTTTTAAGGTGTCTTAGCGACAAAAAAAAGGTGTTTAAAACTATTTTTCCGTGTGAGTGTGAGTTGCCTTAAAAATTTAAGAATCGCTCTTATATGTTTACAATATACTTATCACTCGGATATTGTCTAGTCAAGCTTCCACACCTCCTCTCTTTCACAGTTTTTGAAGCTTCAAGGTCCCTTTCTTGATTCATCACTTCATTAGTGACTTAACTTCTTCAGAATTATGAGGCTTGATAAAGCTTCTTTGATAGGCTCCATCAACATAGATTGCTTAACCAAAGATTATCAGGGACTCCATCGGACGCCTCTTGACATTATGTGTTATCTTTATTGAATCTGGCTTGATATATTGAAGTCATAAATAATCATCTTGATAGGATATCTTACTTATTACTTCTTCTAGACATATGAAGACTCCACACCATGTTGTTTGACCATCACAAACATCTGATGATTGTAGATATTTTTACCTTGAAGCACATCAATCTACAATTTACCTATGAGAAGTCTCCAACCCAAAACTTGAACTTTTGAAGGAGCACGTGATTTCCAAAGTCAAGTCATAGCTATTAATTGAACCCTCATTCCATGATCGTGGTCATTTTTATACATTTACATTTTATAGTAAGACTTGACTGAGAAACCATTAACCATATCATGGATCCAACACCACCAGTCACTTTTGTTTACTTGATTGGGGATATATTGTAGCATTCTTCTTAACTTTCTTGCAATAACATTCAAGGTATTATCTAGCATACTATTTCAATAAAATTTCCATTGCCAAACATAAGGGATATAATGTTGTACGATTATAGAATAAAGGACAATAGGCTTTGCTTTGCTAATAATTTGTAGCTTGTAACATAGGTAATGGAAAAAGTAATCAGAGTTTTGTCTAGAAAGGGGGTTGAACAGACTGTTCTTAAAAGACCAATTTAAAAAAAGTTTACTTTTTAAAATCAAATTTTTATTTAAAAAATTGACGTAGAACAATTTTTAAAATAGATGTGATTGGAATGATTGTGTTGTATACACTTATACTCAGAAATGAAATGGACGGAAGATGAAGAAGGTAAGACAATCAATGCCTTAATTATCTAAGTTTGTGTCACATGAGATGTGTAAATCAAAGTTACTCAATTGATTAATAAATCTATGAATACAATTTACAGTTTTAATCAGAAGTAAGATCGTTCATAATCTTGATCTATCATGGACCTAATTTTACACAAGAAACCGCTATGAAGGTGGTAAAATCGAACAACATGCAATTTCTAAGAAAATAATAAATTTTAAGCATAAGATTATAATATGAAAAATAAAAGAGATATGAAAAGAGAAAGTCTTACACTATGATTTGACAATTGTTTTATAAAGCCTTTAATATAATCACAATATTCAAAATAATGTTGATAATCAAACAATCTTCGATATGAATATTATCTTCAAATGTATATAGTGTTTGAACCTGATCTCTACGAGATCTTTATATGATCTTAACTTCCACCTTCCAGGTTCAGGAATTTGGCTCCAAGCGTTCGTTTCGCAGCAACTTCTCCTAAGTCCTACTGGTTCCATGTTTGGACCGTGATCTATTTGAAGGCAATAGAAAGTCCAACTCTATTCGTGGCAACTTCCGTACAGTTCTACCGAAGAAATCTTAAAAATAAAAAAACTCCTTTTTTAACTTCTAACCACACAAGAAATTCCAACTTGAAATATTCAAACCTTCACAAAATGTTAAACACAAACAAACCTCCTTACACAGATCTCACACCCAAGGTTGAGAAGCTATTCCTAAATGACAATGGTAGAAGTTATAGGTTGAAGATGAAGTAAAATTTCATATGCAATCTAAAAACAAAAACTCAAAATGATTTTTATAACTTTGAGAGAAAAGTGTGTTGTGTGTTATGATTATCGAATCATATATATGTTATGAGAGAGATTGAGAAAAATCATATATATTTATTAGAGATAGTGAACAAAAAAGAGGGAAAATGTCCATTTGATTCGAGTCAAGTGAAAATGATATAGTTTGATTCGAGTGAGTGAATTATTTGAATCAAGAACTAAGAATCCAGACAATAACATAGACAATAACATATTTGGTTTGAGTGTGACAAACTCATGATGCGAGTTTGAAACACATAACCAAAGTCCAAAATATTCATGCAATATTTTATTCGATTCACGCTATTTTGTGATTCGAATCCAGATTTCCATGAATCAATTCAAGCTTTTGTATGATTAGAATAAGAAATTTATAAGGAAAATATTGTTTTCAAATTCAATTGATTCGAGTTAGACTATCTAATGAATCAAATTAGAAATACATACTCAAGATTTGGTTTTCACATTCAACTTTTATATTTGAGTCAGTCAATTCTCTGATTTGAATCACACTTCAAAAAGTTCAAATTTTAAGAAAAATGAAGTGCTTACTTTTATCGAGATTTGGTAATATTTGACTCATGCATTCATGTTTTCTTTATATAAATCTTAGATTAATTGACTAGAACCATATTGCGTCAGCTTTAAACAAATAATTGGATTTATGAATGCGTAGAAATAGTTTAACACTTAACCCTAGAAATCACAACTATGTAAGAATACTCAATTGCGACAAACAAATTATAAAATTAAATTGACAAACAACAAAAACATAAATAAGAGCAAACATTGGGAGGTAGATCAACTTCAATATTGTCTACCATATGAAAGTTCCATTGTCAAATAGAATATCCAAACTTTCTTAAACTTGCAACAATTGCTTTTTTTATTAATAACTTTCAAATTGTTCCGGACTGGCCCAATGACAAGGCATGCCCCAATCCACTTGTGCTCCCAGAACGACTCAATTGCCTAAGTCCAGCCAATATAGGGAAACATTTATCTTTCTTCCCCTATATCGGGGAAGGCTGGTCAGTTGACCTCTAAGTTCAGCTGCCCCTCCTCAGCAGTTCCTACCCGTCACGCACGGCTCCACCATCCAGAA